>OX382247.1:5000000-7500000 GCA_947507525.1 Apamea epomidion | reverse complement strand
AATGCTACGAAAGTGCTACGGTGTAGCCTGCACAGAGAGATGCTGATATTTTGCAAAATTAAGGTCATTTATTTGGCTGTGTAGGTATGCTATTATTCTGAGAATGTACTAGTCACGTTCTCGTAATAGCATTGTTTTATTATAAGTAACATAATTATAATTAATGTGAACACGTAAATTCAAACACTGCTTGACATGGCATTCGACGATTAACATTTTTATAGCATTAGATTAAGATTTAATGTGTTTACCTTGTACTTTGAATTTTTTAGAGCTATTTAAAAGAAAGGGCAAGTGCCGATAGTTAATTATATTATTTCCACAAAATAATAGGATCTTTACATATCAAGATCCCTCCGTGCCTCAGAAAGCACTTTTAGCCGTTGGTGCCGGCTGTCAATCATGGATCTTTGACACTCGTTACGCGTCTTCAGAAGCTCGAAAGTCTGACAGCCAGTGTTACTAAGGGGTATCATATTGTTGCGCTCCACAATTAATGCCTGATGCATGGTGACATTAGTTACCACTAGCGCCATCTAGTTTCTAGTAGCAAGAACTAATAGAGTCACTAGCGCCATCTATTATCGATTGGCTGAACTTACTAGAACTATCGACATCTGGTCAGTCGGGGCCGGTATGTACTCGAACATTCTAGATGTGTCTACAATAGAAGGTTCTGGAATTATCTGCGGCACTATATAAGGCCGGGACTAGCCGCGACCAATCAGACTTGGTTCTGCGATACAAGCGAATACATCGAAAGCGATCATCAAGTGCGACTTAACAGCGATTGTGTTTTATAATCAGTGTCTTTGAGTTGTTATTAGTGTTATTTAATTAAAGTGTATCTTTTGGTAATTTTTATCGGCAGTTTTTATTGTCACGAACCCGAAGCTCGTAACAATTGGTATCAGAAGCAAGGATTAAAATCATGCCGATTTTACCTAAAGACGACACGGAGGGTATCCGTACCCGGAGTCAACGTCAACAGGAGACGGACCAGAGACGTTTTGGTGGAGCTATGCCGCAGAGGTCGGAGGGCCAGCTACCAACCACGGAGGCCGAAACGTCCGCAGCAGCTCCAGCATCAGCAGCACCAGACTTTGCTGCCCTGATGATGATGCTGCACGAGCAGGCTCACCGACAGGAGGAACAGGCTCGTCGGTTGGAAGAACAGCTCCAACGTGATAAGGAGGAGCAAGCGCGCCGCCAGGAAGAGCAGATGCTCCTTATGAAGGACCTTCACGCTGCCTTAGGGAAAGACATGAAGGAGGTGAAGGATAAGGTTGCTCAACATGACAACCGCCTGTCGGAAGCTGAAATCCGGATCGACCAAGTGTATAGTCGGGTTGACAACGCGGTGGCTGACGTGAAGAAAACCGTGATGGCTGACGTAAAGAAAACGCTGGATTACCTTAAACTTGGGGATGGAATCGCAGCTCCTGTAGCTACAACACCTTCGCTACGTGGATTCAAAGTGCCACCGTTCGACGGAACTTCTTCCTGGTCAGCCTACAAAATCCAGTTTGAGGCTGTCATGAAGGCCAACGGTTGGAATAAAAGTCAGGCCATGACTGCCCTGACCCTAGGCCTGCGCGACCAGGCCTTAACTGTTCTGGAAGCTCTCGGTAAGGAAGTGACTTACGAGCAGCTCCTTGAGGCATTGGAGGCTCGGTATGGCGACGCTCACCTGGAACACGTGTTTCGTGCGCAGCTCAAGGATCGCGTGCAACACAGTAATGAAAACCTGCAGCAGTGGGCCCTTGAAGTGGAGAAGCTGGTGCGTAAAGCTCACCAGTCCGTACCTGCGCTTATTGTTGGGAACCTGGTGCAGGCATTCATCGACGGCATCCGCGACCTTGAAGTAAGAGCTGCTGTGAGGCTCGGGCACCACGGGACGCTGAAGGACGCCTTGGCCCATGCACTGGAGGTGGAAGCCGCGCGACAGGATCATCGTTCCCATCGCGTCAGGGAGGTTGCAGCGGCTAGACTTCGCGACTGCAATAAAAGATACAGCCCTAGGTGCTACGGCTGTGGGGAAAGGGGCCACCTTCGATCCAGTTGCCCCAAGCGAACTACAGGAAGGGTAGACAATGACCGTCCATGGAAAGTGGGACGAACTTTGGTCAGAGCCACCGACATGTCAGGGGTACGTGTGCCGAACCTTTGTGATCAGGAACAGGTTATGGAAAAAGGCACACTAGTTGGTACTAGGCAAGAAAGTAAAGAAGTCATACCTGTGAGGATGCTCAAGACAGACCTCAGCAACGAGTGGAAGGAAAGCCTACAACGTGCACAGCAGGAAGATTCGGACATCAAGCCGATTCTAGAGTGGATGAAGGCCGGAGCTCCTAAGCCCAGGTGGAGCGACGTCTCAGCGATGAGTACAATCACAAAAAGCTATTGGGCCCAATGAGACAGCTTGGTGATTCAGGATGGAGTCCTGTGCCGTAAATGGGAAAATGCTCGGGGAGACAGCTGTCATTTACAAATGGTTGTCCCTAAAGCTCAAGTACCGGATGTTCTAACGCTGTACCATAATGATTGTTCAGGAGGTCATATGGGAGTAAAACGGACACTACTGAAGATACGAGAACGGTTTTACTGGGTCCACTGTCGGGATGATGTCGAGGACTGGTGTCGCAAATGTACAAGTTGTGCAGCTGTAAAGGGACCTCAGACTCGTAGTAGAGGTGCATTGAAATTGTACAATGTTGGCGCACCATGGGAGAGGATAGCCCTTGACGTTGCGGGGCCGTTTCCGGAAAGTGAAAGTGGTAACAAGTATTTCATGGTTGTGATGGATTACTTCACTAAGTGGCCGGAAGTCTTCGCCATTCCAAATCAAGAAGCTTCGACAGTTGCAGATAAATTAGTTTATGAAGTCTTCTGTCGGTTTGGAGTACCTTTAGAGATTCACAGTGATCAAGGAAGGAATTTTGAGTCCCAAATATTCCAGGAAACTTGTCGAGTTATGGGTACTCATAAAACAAGAACAACTTCTTACCACCCACAATCGGATGGAATGGTGGAACGATTTAATCAGACATTGGAGAGGTACCTAGCAAAAGTAGTGGAAACTCGGCAACGAGATTGGGACAAGCACATACAACCATTTTTGTTGTCATATCGAAGCGCTGTTCACGGAAGTACATCGGTGACACCAGCTTTCGCAAACTTTGGAAGAGAATTACGGCTGCCTGCAGACCTGATCACCGGAATACCACCTGATGCCCCACGCAGTATAACCGATTATGCGAATAATTTGCGGAACAAAATGAATGACATTTATGAGCACGTCAGACAATCGGGCCAGCAAATGTCTGAAAAGATGAAAACCCGTTATGACCGCAAAATGAACAGTAAAGGGTTCGACGAAGGTTCACTAGTGTGGTTGCACAATCCAGTCCGCAGCAAGGGGAAATCTCCTAAGCTTCAAGCTAAATGGGATGGACCGTACCGGATTGTGACAAAGATCAATGACATAACCTACCGGATACAGAAAGGTGCAAGAGGTACTCCTAAGATCGTCCATGTGGATCGATTGGCGCGTTATTATGGATCCGATAATGCTCGGGACTAGCATGTCTTAGGAGGGGGCAGTGTTGCGCGCCACAATTAATGCCTGATGCATGGTGACATTAGTTACCACTAGCGCCATCTAGTTTCTAGTAGCAAGAACTAATAGAGTCACTAGCGCCATCTATTATCGATTGGCTGAACTTACTAGAACTATCGACATCTGGTCAGTCGGGGCCGGTATGTACTCGAACATTCTAGATGTGTCTATAATAGAAGGTTCTGGAATTATCTGCGGCACTATATAAGGCCGGGACTAGCCGCGACCAATCAGACTTGGTTCTGCGATACAAGCGAATACATCGAAAGCGATCATCAAGTGCGACTTAACAGCGATTGTGTTTTATAATCAGTGTCTTTGAGTTGTTATTAGTGTTATTTAATTAAAGTGTATCTTTTGGTAATTTTTATCGGCAGTTTTTATTGTCATGAACCCGAAGCTCGTAACAATATGACGCAGTAACTGGGTTTAGAAAGTCAGACAGGCAGTCGATTCATGTAAAGTACTGGTATTCAGCTGCATCCGGTTATACTGAAAGCTGACCCCAACATAGTTTGGAAAAGGCTAGGCAGATAATAAATAGGATAATTTTCAGGCCTGTTGGTCTAGTGGTTAGTGACCCTGACTGCTATGCCGGAGGTCGTGGGTTCGATTCCCACCCAGGACAAATGTTTGTGTAAT
The DNA here is from genome assembly GCA_947507525.1 of Apamea epomidion. NCBI lineage: Eukaryota > Metazoa > Arthropoda > Insecta > Lepidoptera > Noctuidae > Apamea > Apamea epomidion. Next base: position 7,495,739 of record OX382247.1, on the reverse strand, counting down.
GAGCACGATCATTTGTTCTGTGTCTGGGTGTAATGTATCTATAATATTTATGTATTTAGAAATATATAAGTATGTTTATCAGTTGTCTAGTACCCATAACACAACCTCTGCTTAGCTTGGGACTAGATGGCGTTGTGTGATAGTTGTGGATTTTTTTTTTTTTTTTTTTTAATTTGAGACTACCACGTTGATTTAGTAGTCGCAAGTGCTACTGTTGAACATGAGGTCCTGGGTTCGACTCCCGGGTTGGGTAAATTGTTATTTGGTTTTCCATCTAGAATTTCTTAGTAGCAACCTGAAGTCTGGATTTGTGTCCGGTTGGTGGCACCTTAGTACATGAGACTTAAACATAACTGACGATAAGTGAGTATACCTGCAGACGTGATAAAATATTGTGTCATCATCATCATTGAAGCTGAAAGACGTCCATTGCTGGACATAAGCCTCCCCCAAACACCGCCACTTCGACCGGTTCGGTCCTTCCTGCATCCAGCTTATTGCTGCGGCCTTCACAAGGTCTTCGCTCCACCTTGTGGATGGCTTTCTAACGCCACGTCACGCCACATCATGTTGTGTAATGAAATAATTTAAAGTTCGAACGGCTGGTAATCAAACTATTTATTTCAACTAAACCAATTACAGGCGCTTTTGAATTGTCAAGGGTCGATCAGTCAAAAAGGTGAAGCTAGTTGCCCATTCCAAAGCATAGTAGGTACCTATGGAGAAGAACGGGCAAGAAATAAATGATTTCAACTCATCAAAACAGCACAGCTTTTGACTGTAAGGTAAAGTTTACTCCTACCTTCCTTTAGGCAAAATCGTTAAAAATAATTATAATGTAATTTCAAAAACACCCCCAGCCACAAAACAATTAAAAAAGTGACATCCCGCTTAGCTACAGGTGGTTTCATTATTGCATAACAACTCGGCGGCATTTTGCTCAAACGACTCAAAGTTGTTACAATTAATGGTTATATTAGTATGGAACTTGTCAGAAACAGCTGCGGTACTGATAATAATGATCTGAAGTTTCAGCGTTCTTATCAGTAAGAGTTAAGGCGGCAGTAATATTTTTGATATCTATTTGATGGGGGTCAGTGAGATGGCGATTTGAATTTGAAAATGTTGAAGTGGATTATTATCGTATTGGGCCAGGTGGTTTTGGTAAGCAATAAAATTAACTGGGGGACTTTTAATGTATGTAATGTGTGTAATGACACAGGCCTCCTCTTTTCGAGTGGGAGTGGTGTATAAAAAATCTATCACGTGGGCCCAGTGCAGGTTGGTAAATGTCATATGTATTCGATTTTTTGGTTCTAGGACATGCCGGTTTCCTCTACATGTTTTCCTTTACTGTTTTGAGAGCAGTGCAGTGGTGATGAAATTATTTACACAAAGTGCCTGCCTGGCTTTGAACTTACGAACTACTAATCGTAAGTCAGGGCCGTTTCCACCTGCCGGGGTAGCGGGATCGTCCGAAAGGGTTACCGCTGCCCTGGAACATAAAGGGCTAAGGAAGGAACACGGGTGGGTTTTAGTCAGTAAGAGTCTGACACTCCCATCCGCTCCACCCAGAGCGGGAGGGGTCATTTGATGATTTCCCATCCTCAAAAAAAAAAACAAAAAGGGCCGTTTCCACTGGGCCACCACCACCACCACTGCTCGACTTTTAATAAATGGTTGGATTAGGTAGTATGAAAACGGCAGGCAGAATTACCTCATAATATGGCTATTAAAAACACATCCTACATTGCCTATTTAACTTAAGTTGCTAATCTAAATTACTGAACAAAGGTACCTAGTATGTATACAATCAACTATTTTCTAACTGAACAGACAGCTGTGCTGCTGGGGAGTTTGTTGCGCCACTTCTTCTTCCCAGCGATAGCACTAGGAAGTGGTGAAGGGCGGGCGTTTTTGTGCGACTGTCTTTTGTAATTTTGAAGTTGGAAAAGTACTGATTCTCAGCCTAAATTGAATAAATGACTTTTGATTTTGATTAATTTTGATTTTAAGAATATTACCTTATATTGCCAATTATCTTATAGGATAAGACTACTTAAAACTACTCATGTTCGTGAACGAGCGCCGTTGGTTGAGACTGGTCATCTCTTAACTGCCAGGGCTTATTTTTAATATTATATATTTTTAATATTATATTTTAAATTGTTTATTTTTTACATTGTTCTCACATATAGAATAACAATAATTTACCCAGGATTTTGTAATAATATCTTGATTTAAAAGAGTGTCCTTGGAGTTTCTTGCCAGTTCTTCTCCATAGAGATCTACGTTTTGGAATGGGCAACTAGCTTCAACTTTCTGGCTAACTGACCGACAATTTAATTTTGACAATTCAAAAGTGCCTGTAAATGGTTTAATTTTAATAAATGATTTGAGTTTGAGTTTACTAAAACTTGTAAAATTACCATAGACTTGAAAAGAAGGCAGGTAGATATCATTCTCTAACTTAAAGCAACGTTTATAAGTATACCTCTCAAAATCTAATAATAAAGACATGTACAGCGAACCAAATGGTTCACGACACTACAGGATAAAATAGGGCAGTTGGAGGCTTACCCCACATGGCTAACATAACAGATCCTGTATTGCCTATTTAACCAAGAGTATTACCTAATGTTACCTATTATTTATGTGTCATGTCTTGTGTATATCTCTTGTTGGAGATTTTACATAAGTGTTGATAGCATACTTTTCATCATAGTAATATTTGAGTACTTATTTTCAGGTGTGACTGAATGTGTGGGGTCGGTTCGTAGCTAAGTAATAACAGCCACATGGCTTGATCGATCAGGATAAGGTACGCTTGCCGCGGTCGGTCTGTGGATGGGTGACTATCTTTACATATCGAGACTCCACCGTGCATCGGAAAGCACGTTAAGCCGTTGGTCCCGGCTATCATTCATGGATATTTGACAGTCGTTACGAGTCGTCAAAAGCCCGAAAGTCTAACAACCAGTCTTACCAAGGGGTATCGTGTTACCCTGTAACTGGGTTGTGGAGGTCAGATAGGCAGTCGCTCCGTGTAAAATACTACTTAGCTGCATCCGGTTAGACTGGCAGCCAACTCCAAAAATAGTTGAGAAAAGGATAGGTGTGACGATAGGCGTGTGTAGCTGTGGTGTGACATCTATAATAATTTACAGTAAACTAGATTTTGCCCGCGTGGAGGTTAAAAATTATCCCACAGACCACTATCAAGGCCAATTCTCGTAATTTAAAATGTTCAAAATCTAGTCGCAGTGTCATATCGGCGACAAACAAACGTCAAAAACTTGTCAAAATGTAGGGAAATTTGAGGTATTTTTGACAGATTGAGACTGAGATCAGACTGTGAACGTTCTTAAAATTACGAGAATTGCCCCTCAGAATAAAAAGTCCTATGTCCTAACCCAGGTTATAGTCTATCCGTGTGCCAAATTTCATCCAAATCCGATTAGCTGTTAAGGCGTGAAATGGTAACAGGAGTATTTTCGCATTTATAATATTAGTATAGATATAAACGACACAGTAAATTATTTTTCTGCATTGGCTTCTATGTGATATGTTTTAAGAAACTTTAGTACATATTTCGACACCTACTTTACCTTATACTGCGCTGTGTGGCGAGCAGACTCGATTGTTTATATGCAAATTGTCCACCTCGGTATAACGCGTTTGGGAATAGGAATACTAACATAGGGGTAAGGAATATTGTTACTACCACAACTGAGTCATGATACTTAACGAATAAAAATATTAGTATTATTATTTACTGGTTTTAAGAAAAATAAACGACTTATTTGTGAGTTATCTCACAATGTGTTATGTCATTAGCATACACCGTTTAACAATCGTCTATATTTATATAATATTTATGTATATCAACAAATGATACCCAACAAATAGCGAGTACCTTCTGGCTGCTATCGATATGTATCGTCCTATCTAAAGGCTTTTAAGCCATGACCGTTGTGCGACCCCTGTCAAGGGGCCAGATTATTAATGTGGGCCCAGTTTGTGTAGCTTTCAACGATTATTAAATTGACATTAGTTAGATGAAGTAAATTGTGGTTTATGACCCCTGGGCAAATCTATTAGGGAGTCTTTGACTTGAAATTGTCAGTTTCAGAAATAGAAATAATATTTATTTGCATAAAACAAGCCATACAGTTGTTTAGTCAGTTAGGGGGGTCAGTTATGAGGTTACCTTAAGTTTTGAGTTGAGCTGCATGATTACTGACAAATGCGTGCACTGACTGGACAGGTCGACTTAATCTGTGTGGTTCTTTCCTCAAAAGACCATTTCAGACACCAATTTACATCGTCTTCCATGATCTGACCAGATTTCGTCTGGACTTTAAAAGAAACTCTGACCTCTGAGTTTGTTTCGGCTTTTCTTCTCAGAGTAGTCAGATAGGGAACGGCAGACAATCTAGTTTTTAAAAATATGATTGACGTGTAAAAGTGTTTGTACAAACCTACTTACAGAAATAAAATCATTTATCATTTCATTTGAGAGAGATTTTGAGTTTGGGGTCAGTGTCTCATGTAGCTAACAAAAACAGGAATTTCAAAACCAATTGAATTGAACGAAAAAAAGGCTATTAAGATACAGTAACAGGGCATATATATTTTGAAAATTTTGTAGATTTGTGGTAGGTTATAGTAGTGTCTCGTACGTACGATACTGCATGTTTTTGGGATCACATGGCAATTTCATACTGCATTTGTTTTTAACAATGGGATGTTGACGTGCGATTCCAGCTTTTTACCGTAAAATATCATACCTACATACATAACGGCATAGAGACCGCGTATCTGTGCCCGCCTGCTGGATAAACCGACTACCTTAAACAGGTGGCTGAGACAGACTGGATGCGGAAGGCGGAGGAGGTGTTGTAGCGTGCCCTGGCAGAGGCCTATGACCAGCAGTGGACTACGATAAGGTTGAATTGACATGTCAGTGTGGCAGCAGTATCTCACTAGTAGGTGAAAAACGTTAGAAGTATTTATAGTCTTACATTTATAGAGGTACGAGGAACAGGGTGTACAGTGCACTCATCCTCCATAGAAAAGGAAAGATTCTCTGACCAGACGGGTGTTGTGTCTAGCGGGCAACTGCCGGGTGATTCACGTCGGGCCGTTTTATATATGCTAGTTGCGCGGTAAACTCTGCTTGCGAGATGCTGGATTTTGTGTGACGTCAGTATGACGCGTAGTTCGTATGGGGCGTTTTATAGATAGCGCTACACATTTATTCAAAACAATCAAAAGATACCTAAGGGTGTTTATTCCGCCTTTCTTCAGATAAAGCCGGTCGAGGCTTCGTCCCACACGAACGTACATTGACCTCAAGTCATGCATGTCATCCTCCATCCTTTCACATTGATCATACTGGAAACTGTGTCAAACGCTTGCATGAAATCTCCATACCAAATATAACATGGCCACAGGTATACTCAACTGCACGTCTATGGTAACAAGCCATACCATGTATATCTGTCTATAAGTCAGTTACCTTTTGACTCTATAACAGCAGAACGGATTTCAATGTAATTTGACACACATGTAGACCGCATGACCTGCGTACCTATATAGGATAGGATAATAAGACCTTTTATCTCGGTAGTACGTTCCCGTGGGATAATTTACGACTGACATGTGGGTGAAGACGCGGGAAAAGACTAGCTTTTTACCCTTTGATAGCGCCTTCATTTCGTAGCAGTAAAGGGCGGTTGTCGTAGAGCAAGTATCACGTGCGGTTGATCGTACTTCAGTTTCGTTGGAGAATTTATCGAAGCTAACCACAGGGGCCGATGTTGGGAACTAACCGGAGGCTGAAAAAGGGTACCTATATGTAAGATGAGTTTTCAATTGTTCACGACCTTAAAGTTCTTGTTTGAATAGAAGACAACCGAGGTAGACCTTTTGGCAATGTACTGCGCATATGGGCCCAACACAATAGTTTGAATATATTTCAAAACGTGTAGGTAGATACTGTAAAGGTTGTCTGCAAAAAGGAACCTTACATCTTTCAGGCTGGTGGAAAAATAACTCGTTAAATATAAAACGTACTCATAAAATGGTTGCATTCGATCACTCAAGCGTATTTAGACTTATAGTCCGGCCGTCAAGAGAATGCATTTCTGAAACCGTCAGTGCGAAAATTCTAGTAGCTAAATAAAGATAAAGATCACATTCACAAAACACGTATTACATTTATGAAACTAATAGAGGGGCGATTCTCGTAATTTTAAGAACGTTCACAGTCTGATCTCAGTCTCAATTTGTCAAAAAAACCTGTAATTTCCCTACATTTTGACAAGTTTTTGACATTTGTTTGTCGCTGAGATGAGACTGCGACTAGATATTGAAAGTTTTAAATTACGAGAATTGGCCTTCTGGTGTCAAGAAAGCATTCTCTCGTCGACCGGACTGTAGTTCTACCCGGCGCTTGTAAAACAATGGAGATACAAGGACAGACATATAATTCCTTTTTTATTGGAAAGGGTTGGCCCCAATACCAACATACCAACCCTAATGGTGGGAAAATAGGGGTAATTTATTGTTCACTCACAGATTTCAATGCTGATTTGTGTATTATTACTCTACAGTGCCACATATCTGCCCTTTGGCAAACAATTAGTAGATTATAGCCACAAAAAATTATAAAATAAAAACTTTTTAACAAAAAAATTAAACCGCCGAAAAAACTGAAAAGCAAAAAATAATAAACCTTTTTTATTTAACTTTAATAACTAAGTTCTTAAACTAATGTAAGTATACCTAAATAATTTTTTGTCGGCGCCGTTTAAATTTAAGGCAATTTAGTGATATTTGTGTATTGATTGTTTGGCGCCGACTCAAAATTACTTAGGTATACTTACATTAGTTTAAGAACTTAGTTATTAAGGTTAAACAAAAAAGGTTTATTATTGTTTGCTTTTCAGTTTTTTCGGCGGTTTATTTTTTTGTTAAAAAGTTTTTGTTTCATGTTTTCACAGTCGTTACGTGTAGTCAGAATCCCGAAAGTTTGAAACCCAGTCTTACCAATGAGTATCGTGTTACCCGGTTACTGGATCATAGAGTTCCGATAGGCAGTTGCTCCATGTAAATTATTCGTATTCAGCTTGCTTCTGGTAAGACTGGAAGCCAACTCCAACATAGTTAGGAAAAGTATAGAAAAACACATTTACTAAAACAATAGTTTAGTTGTATTAAACCCTGGTTCACACCCAGCCTCGTTCGTTGTATAAGACATAGAGACAAACTTCACATAAAATTGAAACGCGCAACTGATAACGACATACTTTCTGTTACATATAAAAGGTATCGTAACTACTGTAATAACCTATTGGATAAACTTAAAAATCAATATTACAAAAATGAATTACAGAAGGCGGGAAAAAATAGTAGACTTGTTTGGAAATTTATAAAAACGAATACATTTAGATCGAAAAATCCCGAACCTGCGCTTGATTTTTGCTAATTATGGTAAAACTTTGGCTGAAAAATCTTTATATTCTAGCAATGTTTCCCCTCAAAACCCGACTACGACATCCTGTACAGTAAAATCTTTTGTTTTATTAGATACGAGGTGGGATGACATACCTAATAATGTACTTAAAAAAATTAGGTACCTACTAGCCCCTCCACTAACCCACATTTTCAGCCATGTTTATCTCAAGGAATATTTCCCAAATTGCTAATAAAAGTTGTGGTCACACCTGTATTCAAGTCTGGAGTCAAAAACTGTGTGAATAACTACAAACCCATTTCAGTGTTAACAAGAGTCTCATTTTTGAAAAAATCATTAACAGTAGATTGATAAAATATCTGGAAGATAACAGACTACTTTCAGATAATCAATTTGATTTTAGGCCCAATAGATCAACTAGCCAAGCAGTACACGAATAACTAATTATATTACTACCAATCTAGATCATGGTATGCACACAATTGGGATCTTTCTAGACCTTGCCAAGGCCTTCGACACTATTTCATGTTCGGCACTGTTTCATGTTCTAAGTGAAGGTGAAGGGAATTTGAATAAATGACTTTTAATTTTGATTTTGTAAGCTATAAAAATGTAGTACAATGTTATCAAAATACTTAGCGATACTCAATTACACAGACACAGAAAAACTTCTAGAAAATTTGTCATGATTGAATTAATTCCCTTGTAAGTATTTACTTTTGTTTGTTTACATAGGCTTAGTATTAGGTATTAATGTACAAACGCCAGCACATCAAGCTACTACAATCTGTCAATATTCTTTAATAGATTTTCAACTTTATGTCTAAAACATTAAGGTTCAAGGTTGATTGGGAAAATTTGACAGTTTCGGGTAGGTTGACCTGCTGGCGTCTGTACAATTGTGCTTTTTCGCAGAGTTGGTAAACAATTTTTTTTATACCAGTTTTGTTTAAAAATTTAATACCCAAAGGCAAAGGCCCATTTTTGGCCACGAAACGGCCAACAATTTGCTTTTGTTAAAAAAAAAATCTTGTTTTATGTTTATTAATCGCAGTATTCATTTATCCAAACATGATTGCAATATTTATGAACAATAAAAAGTACTGAAAAGATAAAAATGAAATTATAGGTATTTCCGTAAATCATTGGTTTGTGGATAAAACAAAAAGTGTTGCCAATTAGGAATTCCGTTCAAAATATAATCAATTCTCTTTTTTTCTTTCGATATTTATGATTTACAGACGGGCGCACATTCAGCTACTACAATCTGTCAAATTTCTTTAATAGATTTTCAACTTTATCGCTAAAGAAAGAAAGAAAGAAGAAAGAAAATGCGAAAAGGTTCAAGGTTCATTGGGAAAATTTTACAGTTTCGGGTAGCTTTACCTGCTGGCGTCTGTACCTAATTATTAAAATGGCAATATTATTCGTTTTTTTTTTCGATAACTATTAAGATGACAAAACAAGCGAATTGCTAGTTGATTTATCATGATTTCTTTAGATCATAACAAAAACGCTACTGCACAATTTAACTATCATTTTTATCTGTTCTTAAAAATACATTAAAAATATAGACAACTTTTAATTAATTCGTATCTTAATAAATTCATATTGAATAATAAATCGAGAAAACAATCGATATCGATTTTATCTCTGTTAAGCGGCAACATCGAATCTGACATTATGACAGCTAGGTGGCACGGCAGTCAGTCAGTTTAGAATAGCTAAATAATCACAAGTCGACTTCGTTTGCATTTGTATTATTTTGTTTGTTTTCTTGCGGATTTGTTATCTAAGCAACGAATAAGCTTTCTAAATTGAGTCCGACAATTCTTCTTACCCTACTACCTGAACCACCCCTGGCCACGGCCAGAACATGGATCCCGCGAATTCCGAACCATCATTACTCGCATCTGTAATAAAAAATATTTTAGTTGTAGTTTATTTTTAGGCACTATAATTGTATGGGAAATTTGCCACGCTTGGCTAAATGTACACCTTTTCTAAACGTTTTTTATATATAAATAAATTATTAAAATTATCATTATTATAGTTGCAGCTGAAAATGTGGGTTACAGCTGAAAATCAGCATCAGGGGGTACACCTTTTTTTTTTTTTTTCTGGGTGGGACCTGTGCCAAGGGCCACGGTATCTCTTTCGAACAACCCGCAGCCCCGGCGGCATCGGTCCTGGCGGACCCCGTCAGTTCGTGCTGACAGCTCTTTGAGGCGCGCGTGGAACACAATGCGCCGTCGACCCGGGCCTGGTCCTTACCGGGCGGCGAGCTGCCCATAGCTCGCCGCCCGCAGGCCCGCGCCTACGGTGGCCGGGAGTCGGCTGTTGACTCCCGTCCAGGGCGTCTCCTGCGGCGGCTAGGCGCGCGAGGGTGCAGCGATTGCCTCTCCCTCACGCGCTCCGCCTCCTCCTTCGCGAGCATTACTGCTTCGCAGAAGGAGGTGACGGCCTCCCATTCACTCTCGCTCCGTACCATGGCCTGTATGAGGGCCGGACGCGAGAGGTCGCCGCTGCCGATCGCCGCCACGAGGACACGGCGGGGCCCCGCCCAAGCCGGGCAGACCTCCACCGTATGCTCCACCGTGTCCTCCGGGCGATCCCCACAGTGGTGACACCCTGGCGTTTCCTCCCGCTTTATTCTGAACAGGAACCTCCCGAAACAACCGTGTCCGGTGAGGACCTGCGTCAGGCGGAAGGTGAGGGCGCCGTGGCGCCTCTCTAGCCACTCCTCAAAGAGGGGACTTATCGCCGCAATTGTGGCGTGCCCAGCGCTGGGTTGCGACAATCGCACTCTCCATGCCGCTATGAGATCCCGCCGGAGCTCTGTCCGCTGTGCCGTGATTTCTCGCGGCAGCGGAGCAACGCCCCGGCGTTTTGCCTCCTCTCGCCACTCCCATATGTGGGCGAGGACTTTGGCCTCCAGATCCCATGGCGGCAATCCGGCAAGGAGGCTCGCCGCCTCAGCGGAGACCGTCCGGTATCCTCTAATGAGCCGGATAGCCATGACCCTTTGGGACGCGATCAACCGGCGGGCTGGTCGCCGCCTCAAGGATCGTGCCCATACCGGTGCCCCGTAAAGGGCCATGGACCGCACGACCCCCGCATAGAGCCTCCGGCAGGAGGCGTTTGGTCCCCCTAGATTGGGAAGGAGCCGCCTCAAGGCAGCCCCGGCCCGCTCCAGTCTGGGAGCCAAACGTCGGAAGTGCTCCACGAAATTCCACCGGCTGTCGAGGACGAGTCCCAGGTACTTCATCGTCAGCTCGACGCCGATGTGAACCCCTCCCGCCGTTATTTGTGAACCCGACGGTGGCGCGTCCCGAGGACCATGAAAACACATGGCCTCAGATTTGTGCAATGCCACCTCGAGTCCCAATTGCCGGATCCTCTCGACGATTGTCGCAACCCCGCGTGTCGCTGCTTCGGCCGCCGCCTGGTGCGACCTCCCCTGCGCCAGGACCAGCGTGTCGTCAGCGTAGCAAACTACGCTGACGCCATCAGGGAGGTCGGCGCGCAGCACCCAGTCGTACCCGATATCCCACAGATGCGGCCCTAGAACCGATCCCTGTGGGACACCGCACGACATCTCTCGCCGGTTCCACTCTCCCCGGTGACCGGGGTAGATGACGGCCCTGTCCGTCAGATAAGCCTCGACAATGCGACGGAGGTAGGTCGGCATCCGGTGATAACCGAGTGCCTCCCTGATGCAACTCCAGGGCAGGGTATTGAAGGCATTGGCGATGTCTAGAGACACCGCCAAGACAACCCCACCCCGGGCCACAGCATCCCCCGTCGTGAGGGCTCGCACGCTCATGATGGCATCCACGGTAGAGCGCCCACTGCAGAAACCAAACTGGCTGTCCGCCAAATCCGGCCCCACCCGCACCAGCTGCCCGGCAAGGCGGTCTGCAATTACTCTTTCAAAGAGCTTGCCCACCTCGTCGAGCAGCACAATGGGCCGGTAAGCGGACGGAGAGTCCGCAGGGCGCCCCGGCTTCTTGATGAGGACCAGTTTCCCCGTCTTCCAACGAAGTGGGAACCGGCCCCTCTCCAAACATGCGCTTAGTAGCACCCTTAGTCGAGGCCCGAGAGCCTCCAAGGCCAGGACCCAGGCTTTTCCAGGTAAGCCGTCGGGTCCTGGGGCGGTGTTTCTGGCATTCAGCCTACGTACCGCCACTCTCAACTCTACCTCGGTCACCTCCGGAGCATCGTCGTCGTCGTCGGTGTGGTCCGCATCTGGCATCGCAGGAGGCGGAGCCATGGACGGGGGATTATGTTCCCCTCGCGAAGGGAACAGAGCGCTCACCACGTCCTCCACGAGCTGGGGCCGGAGACTCTGCGTCAGCGGGGGAGCCCATGGGCGGAGTTTATCCCGCACCATCTTGTAGGGGCGTCCCCACGGGTCTCTGTTCAGAGTCCCCAGCGACTCCTCGCGGGCCAGCCCCCTGGCCCGCAAGATCTCCGCTCGGAGGGCGGTCTTCGCCGCTCTGTACCCCTCGTACAGCTCCGCCTGCACGGCTTCCGTATCCGGAGGGCGGATACGGAGCCTGCGGTGCCTGGTGTACCGGCGTCGCGCAGCCACGCACGCCTCGCGCAGAGACGTCAGCTCCGGCGACCACCAGTACACCTGGCGCCGGGCGCGTCCGGGCCGGACCCGGGGCATTGCCACGTCACATATTTCGGACATGGCCTCCCGGAACCACTCTGCCTCATCGTTGATGTCAGCAGGCCTGTCCGGTGGTGACACCCAGGCCTGCACGATCGAGGCTTCCAGGAGGAGCTCCCGGTCCAGCTGCTTCAGCGCCCACCGCGGACCACCCAGGGTCGGTCGGACCGGCGCGCTCGAGGTCTGGGCGGAGACGTCGAACCGGATATACCGGTGGTCGGAATAGGTCTCCACCTCCTCCAAGACACGCCAGTTGACGACATGCGGCGACAGGGCGGGGCTGGCGAACGAGATGTCCACCACTGATTCACCCCGCATCCGCACGCATGTTGGGACCGAACCCCGGTTTAGGACGACCAGGCCTGTCTCCAGAGCCCAGTCCTCCACCATTCTGCCCCGTGTGTCCGTATGCCGGGAACCCCAAGCCACATTCTTGGCATTGAAGTCCCCGAGGACGAGCACGGGGAGGGAACGGAACCCGACGACGACGACTCTCAACTCCGCGAGGGAGTTGTGGAACTCGGCGAGAGTTCGGCTCGGGGAGAAGTATACCCCTACCACGACTATCTCCCCGAACCGTGCTGCCACGCAACCCTGTCCTCTCTTGACAGCCTCGAGGGACGGGGTACCGGCAGCGGCCGACGAAATTAGGGTCACTGAGCCGCTCAGGTCCTCCACCCAGTCGTCTCTGGGCGGGACAAAGTACGGCTCAGCGACCACGGCGATGTTAATCGACCACTGCGCCATGCTCTGGAGCAATAGATCCTGAGCGGAGGCGCAGTGGTTGATGTTCGCCTGGAGGAGGCGTAATGGGGCTATTATTAGCACTCCATATCAGCCTCCCGATCCCTCTGTAAGGGCCCAGCCACGGCGGATGCGGCGGCGGTCACGGTGGAGGCGGCAGCGGCGACGGTGGTGGTGATGGTGGCTGCGGCGGCGACGGCGGTGGTGTAGGGCTTGCCCCTGCCCCTGGCTTTGGCGGGTGGAGCGCAGGCCTTGCTGCCAGCCCGGTGATCGGCCGGCTTGCCGGTTGCCGCACATGCATAGCAGTGCGGCATGGCGTTACACGACCCGGCCTTGTGACCAGGCTGACCACAGCGGAAACAGAGATTGCTGCGGTCCACCTCCGAGGTGCATTTAGCCCCCACGTGGCTGCCCACATGGCAGCGGAAGCACCTCAGAGGTCTGGGCTCCAGCAGTTTCACCTGCGCGGAAACCCAGCCCACCAGGAGCCTTCGGCCCTCCCCGGCTAGCTTTTGGGCCACCGACACGGGGCAGCTCACCGTGATGGCTTGCATCCCCGTGGAGTCAGGACGGAGAGTGCCCGCCCTCACCTGCTCGGCAGAGCACCCCCCAGTCCTAACGATGGCGGCCACCACCTCTTCCACCGTCGCAGAGTCATCCAGACCCAGAATGCGCACGTCAGCGCTCTTGGTGGGTCTGGACACTCGGGCCTCGTCCGCATTTATGGACGCTCTAAGCCTTTCGGCCAGAGCGTCAGCAGTCGGGCCGCTAGCCGCACCAGGGACCTCCAGCATCCGGGCCCCAGTCGCAGTGACCCTTAGCCGGATGCCCTCAGCAACGCCGAGCTCCTGCAGGTTCACCGCCGCCCTAGCCTTGGCAAGCACGTCGCGGTAGGACATGCCCTTCTTCTCCGCTTCCGGCTGTAGTGTGATCACTACAGCTGCGGTCTTTGGGGCACGAAGCCTAGCCGCGACGCCTCGCTCCTTGCGCCGTTGCCGCCTCTCTCTTCTTTTGGCCGCCCTTGCAGCCTTGCTCGCCTTCCTCTTCTGCCCGGCCACCTGCCAATCGGCGTCGGCCGGAGGCGATGCAGGAGGCGGTTGGGGCGGCCGTTTCGCCGCCGGGGCTGGGGCTGGGGCTGTGGCCTTCGCGGGTTTCGGGGCGGTCCGTTTTGCTGCTTGCCCCGTGGCCGTGGCTGTGACAGCCGCGGCGGCAGCATACGACACCGCCTTCCGCTGGCCCGAGGCCGTCCGGTCCGCCGCCAGCGGGGGGCGCAGGACGATGGCCTCCAGGGCGGAGAACCGGCTCTGAAAGGCAGCCAGCTCCTGCCGCACCAGGTTCAGGACCCGGTCCTCAGCAGGTACTGGCCGCCCCTGTTGCGCCCTCTCCTGCGGCACCTCCCGGGGGCCGGCTGCTCGCAGCCCGGCCAGGTCCGCTCGGAGCTCCTTATTCTCCTTTCGGAGGAGCTCCATGGCCGCTGTCAAGCGGGCCACCTCCGCCCGCATTTCTGACATTCCGTCCGGCGGGGGCCCAAAGTGGATGGCCTCCGCTGCCGCCATTATGGAGGCCTTTGCCGAGACTATGGCCCTGTTTTTAGAAGTCTGCAACTTCTTCAGGGCCACGTCCCGGATCGCGGCCTCCACGACCGCCGCAAACTTCTTGCGGTCCGCATCAGGGCCGCCAACCTCACCTGCCTCGTCGCTTGAGGGCTCCGATGCGACCGCGCGACCAGAACCCCCCTCCTTTACGGGCTCCTCCGCTCGTTCTGCCGCCTCCCGAGCGGTGAGCCCCCTCCCTTTGCCTCGCTCTCGGGCTCCTCCCCGCCTACTGGTGGGGATCTTCCGAGCCGAGGCCAGCTCCCCGTCAGAGGACGACCCCTGGCCGTCCACTGACCTTGGCCGCTTGCTCTGGACCTTCCTTGTCGTCGCAGCGGCCATCTCCTTCTCACGGCGAGGGCTCCCTGAGCCTCCCGTGCTCACTCCTCCAGATGCGGCGTCGGACTCCGACCCCGCATCACTCTCCTCCTCTACGCGTTTTTTGTGTTTCAAAATTTTTTCCATAGTAGTTCCCACGAGTAAAAAACTTTTTATACTGGCTCAAATTACGTGGTTCGCACTAGTGACTAAACCAAGCTACCCATTAGTCAAGCTTACTACCTCCCTCACGGTGCGCCGCCGCTTGGAGGTTTGGGGAATTTTTTATAGAGGTTAATCTTCCTCGCGGTCCGGGCGGTTAAGCCAAGACCCTCGACCCCCGTCAAAAGTCAGAGACATGACCTTGACAATCTTCGGGGCTACGATATTACCGGTGGCAGGAGGGGGGGTAACCCCTCCTGCCTGCCCGGCGGCAGGGTAAGTGCACACCAGGCCCGCTCTTACTCCAACACATTTGCCGCTCTGCTCCTCATAGCGGCTTGTGTGGAGCGTTCCTCTTGGCAGAACATTAGCATGCGGGCAGCGAGATCTCATTAGGAAATAATCCCAATGAGAAATAGCTGCCCGCACCCCAGGATGCACCGGCCCGAAAACTGGTCTTCCCCCCGGACGTATCCAGAAGGGAACTCCAGTCCCCAGGCACACGTGGAGGTTTTCTGCCCTGGCACCCCATCAGGGGGTACACCTTGCGTTGTCATCTGACATTATGCTGAGCTGAGGCCCTTTTAGCATTATAATCTTTGTTTTCTGTTTTTATAGTTTTAAGATGTTTTTTTTTTTACTGTAATGGCAATAAACGCATTATTCTTGCTTTCTAGTTGTGTAAAAGCTAGGCAGATTTTTATGATGGTATTTATAGTACTAATATTCGGTTGCAAACGGTTTAACTATCCGACTATTACAAAAGAAATATTGCAGACTTTTTAAACTTCAATTCAATGATACTATTATTCATCAATAGATCAACGCTAACCATACTTGCTCTGCGTTTCTGTAATAGCAGTGTGAGTAAACATGCATTGTATAATATGTCTGTATGTATAATGTATATCCATTTCCGCGTACGGAAGACGGATATTGCACGTCGATGTTGAACGCCACAGAAATGCTGTAATATTAAAAAGACATTTATTTGAAGCGTTTACATTTTCTCATAATACATTTTGCTGTTATACCTGACATCCTCGAAGCTGTATTAATATACAATTTTCGAATGATGCGGTTGAGAGCAAATGCTCGATAAAATTGTTAATTATGCTTAAAAACACAACCTCGTCCTCCTTCTCGTCCTCGTTGTATATTAATTGTATAATGTAAATGGTACACCACAGACTACCTACTATATTTGTCTCTCCTTAATTTTTAATCCATCCAAAAGTTGTCTTTAAAAGATCGCTCTTAGCGATAAGACCGCCCATTGTGTCACCCTTTATAAAATTTTATATATTTATGTTCTGTAATTTGTATGGTGTACAATAAAGAGTATTCTATTCTATTCTCGTATTCCGCGAAAGGGAGCAGATTTGTATGATCCTAGATTTGGCAAGGACAACTCCAGACTACGGACTGCTAATGAGATTGTTTCAATAGAAAAACATCAGCCCTTCCCTGAATTTGGGATCGAACTCATGAGCAACTGATACGTTCAATAATTGCGCTTTCAACCAAAGACCAACTTTACCTAGGAAACAATCAAGGATTTCTACTTTCAATCTAATCCGCGTGGGCCTGTGTCGTGGATTACAGTCACTCATTTTCGAAGAGATTCATAGTCATGGTCATTTATTCTTAACAAAATACATTTGTGTCGAATACAGATTAGCACAATAATAATAATCAATAAAAGTTCTAATCAATAATATAGATAACATGTCAAAAATAAAATAAAATATATATCAACAACATAATTAGAATTAAAAACAAAAACACAATTAGCCTAGTCAGAAAATAAAACAAACATTCAAATCAAACAATAACATGTCAAGAATTAGACTTAAACTTAAACAAATAAACAAGTTACACTGTGGCATTATTTTTGTCACTAAAAAACTCTTCTATACTATAGTAGCACTTCGTTAATAGGAGTGAGTTTAATTTGAATTTAAACATTCTTGGACTATTAATCATTTTTAGTTCTAATGGCAATTTGTTAAAAAGTTTTACAGACTGTACTTTAGAGCTATGTTTGACAACATTTAATTTTGGCTGCAAATAATTAGGCAGATCTTTCCTGCGCGTTTCCACCCTAGTTTCCCTTTCTTCTTTTGTCTCGTATTTGTCTAGGTTTTTTAGAAAACTACTTAGTAGAACCAAAATATAGAGACAAGGTACAGGTAGAAATTTTAATTTCACAAAATGCTCTCTACAAGATTCAGTCTGGTCTATGCGAAGTATAGTTTTAGGGCTCTTTTTTGCATAACAAAGGCTGCATCCATATTGTATTTATAACTGTTCCCCCATAGTTTAATACTGTACCTCAGCTTGGACTCAACTAAGGCAAAATAAACATTTCGTAATTGAGCAATTGTTAGTTCGTCCCTTAAACTTCTCAAGGCATAGCATGCACTGCTGAGAGAATTTGTGATTGCTTCCAGTTCTTGTTTCCAGCTTAAGAGCGCATCAATTCGTATCCCTAAAAATCTTAAGTTTTGTACAATTTCCACTTTATTTCCCAATGAAGCTATTTTAATACTATCATTATTTCTCACGGTTGATTTGAATAGCATACATTTCATTTTCTCCACATTGAGTTTTAAATTGTTAGTGGAAAACCAATGTTCAAAAGCAGACAGTGCATGATTCACTTTATTTTCTAAGTCCCTTACAGAGATATCGTTCATAACGGCACTTGTGTCATCAGCAAAAATAACCATTTTGATGTCTGGTACTATCTTATACATATAGTTTGCTAAGTCATTTAGAAATATTATAAAAAATATTGGACCCAAGACTGAGACCTGTGGAACCCCCTTTTGCACTCTAACAAGCTAAGATTTGTTAATTTTTTCATGTCCGCTTTCAACTGACTTAATTTCAACGTACTGTGATCTGTTCTGTAAATAAGAACTGAAAATTATGTTACATCATTAGCCTGTGCCCCAACAGAGGGCATTACAGGCTAATTGTGGCTCATGTACTAGGGTGCCACCAACCGGACACAAATCCAGACTTCAGGTTGCTACTAAGAAATTCTAGATTGAAAACCAAATAACAATTTACCCAACCCGGGAGTCGAACCCAGGACCTCATGCTCAACAGTAGCACTTGCGACTACTAAACCAACATGGTAGTCTTAAATTATCCCATTCATCATCTGCCTAGCCTTTTTCCAACTAAGTTGGGTTCGGCTTCCAGTCTAACCAGATGCAGCTGAGTACCAGTATTTTACATAGAGCGACTGCCTATCTGACCTTTACAACCCAGTTACTGGGTAATACGATACCCCTTGGTAAGACTGGTTGTCAGACTTTCGGGCTTCTGACGACCCGTAACGACTGCCAAAGATTATTTCCGAAGGGTCTTGGTATGTAAAGATGGTCACCCATCTACGGACCAACCGCAGCAAGCGTAGCTTAACCTGATCTATCAACCCGTGCAGCTGTTATTACCAGCCCTTCCAGCTAATTATGCATGAAAAAATATAGCTAAAAGACCAACTCCCAAGCGAGATAATATTTACCTAAATTTAAATTCTTAATGTTTTCTGCGAAGTAAACCAAAAAAGTATTAACTAGAAAGCTATATATAGTATGTATATTGAAATACTAGTATTTCTACTAAAATAATCCTCTTAAACTATTCTTCAAAAATAATTATTTACTTTTTGTCATCAGATTTTAGTTAAAGTTTCACGATTACTAATGGACGCAAAAATAGTTTTAATTTTTCAGAACATATTATGGACCCATTTGTAAAATAAATACCTGTATCGCTTTTAGTCAAACCCTTTATTCATTTGTTTTTGTTTCGAAGTGTTCGAAAAGTTTATGCCAATCCGGTTGAAAGTCATCATCATCATCAACCTACAGCAGTCCACTGCTGGACATAGGCCTCTCCTATTGCACGCCACTCAACTCGATTTTCGGCAACTCTCATCCAGCTGCTACCAGCCATCCTGCGAAGATCGTCGCTCCACCTAGCCTGAGGGCGTCCCACCTTACGTTCACCGATTCGCGTTCTCCACTCAAGAACACGTCTACCCCAACGGTCATTGGTTCTACGGCTAATATGGCCGACCCGTTGCCACTTCAGCTTGCTTATTCTGTGAGCTATGTCGACAATTACTTTGATTCTCTGGATTCGATCCCTCGAACGATGAAAGTCGTTGTAGAAATAAGAAGCAATTTGAAAGCGATTACCACTTGTGTGTGTAGGATAAAATATACAAAAGGAATGTGCATCGCGCACTTGGCCACATTAGCCAATTCGGAGCACGACCAACCGGCCAACCAGTTGAGGTGAATTGTCAGGTTGAATTGCCATGGAATCTAATTGTCCGGGTCGACTTGTCTCGGGGTTGAGTTGCCATAATACCGCCACGAGCACGTCCACCCGCGGTGGTAGCCGCGTAGTGTGCGAGGTCCCCAAGGATTATGAATGATAAATAATATTAATTGTGTAAATTGGTTAAAAATAACACATTTATTTAATTAAAACTAGATGAGGTTGGTGTCCCTAGCCGACTACTTTGAGAAGAAACACCAAAACAAACTGAGTTTGTTTTGGTGACTGTGTGTGTGTGACTTATAATTCACACACACACACTCACACAGGCGTAAAAATGCACCACACAGGTTTGATTGTACTTGTCCAGACAGTGGACGCATGTGTCAGTTACACAAATCCAGACCCGGAGTCTGGATTTGTGTCCGGTTACTGAGAAATTCCTAGTATACAAAAAATTGAAAAACCCCCGACAACGTGAAACCCTATAAAAAGAAAAATATAACCTTGAAATTATGACCCTACGTAAGTACGTATGAAATTTTTTTATTAAATGTTGTCCCGTCGGGGGACCGCTCTCATTATTAGCCAAACGTTCTGTTAAAGTTTAAAATAGTAGCGGTCCCCCGACGGGACAATATTTAATCAAAAAATTTTATACATACTTACGTAGGGTTCTAATTTCAAGGTTACTTTTTTTCTTTTTATAGGGTTTCGCGTTGTCGGGGTTTTTTTAAATTTTTAATTTTATTTTTTTGTTTCATTTCTTTTATTTTCTTGCGTTTTAAGATTCAGGTAATTTGGTATTTAATCAGGTTTTTTGTAATTCGCCATTATGTGGTAGTGGCCATCTTGGATTTGAAATTTGTCATAGTGTATAGTATTCTACTAGTCAAGTCCTTTCATTTGATACCCATATAAAGGGAGTTGTGAAAAAATATGTAATCCGCCATTTCGTGGCGGCGGCCATCTTGGACCGATTTTCATCAAACATAGCTAAGAACACTCCCGACAAACTCACCTTTCAAACAAAAAAAATAAAATTAAAATCGGTTCATCCGTTCGGGAGCTACGATGCCACAGACAGACATACACACACACACGTCTGTGTGTGTCCGACGTAAAACCAAATAACATTTTGCACCACCTGTTAATCGAACCAAAAATGTCATGTTTAGAAATAGCGCTTGGGTCCAGTACACTGATGAAGCAGTCCTTTGTAATATAAGAAGTGCGTCTAATTAAGATTTAAACCCGTAAGACCGTAACCACTCATTTTCCACGTGCTTCGAAAGTACAAACAGTTGAAAGTTTTAATGAGTTCCTCTTAAACTGTTTACACTTGGACGAAATAAAAGAAAACTCGTCCGTTCGTTGCGCACTTTTCTCATTTCGGTGAAAGCTCGGGATTAAGGGAGTTAAAGTTGTATCCTTCGGGTTTTGGGTACCGCGTGCAACTGGTGTTTTGATGCAACTAGATATAAATACGCGTAGATGGAATTATAAAATACTAGCGACTTACGACTGCGAAGCGTTTTTACGACTTCACAAAACGTTGAGAATTCATTGTTATAAGTTGTTATATTGTAAGTTTAATATTAATGTATTATAGACATAAGTCTTTCTAAATAAATGGTCTAAGTGGTAGTGAAATCTGCAACAAAATCCACTGTGTAATTAAGAAGATTTAAACGGACAAATAAACAGACACGTAAAGTGACTTTGTTTCATAGGTACTATTTATGATAGATGATGATATTTCCGAATGAGAAATGTAAGCTAGTGTATAGATTTCTAGACTTTTAGTTAATTCATTATCGTAGTATTGAACTTCAATATGTTTTTATGGTGTTTGTACTGCAGTTAAAGTAAAATGCAATTCTAGCAAAACTAAAATATCTGTGGCGGCATCTACATCGCCACGTGTGAACTACGCATCACATTGACGTAACGCAAAATCCTGCATCGCGCAAACAGAGTTTGCCGCACGACCAGCATGTATACAACGTCCCAACAAGAATTGTCGGGCAGTTGTACACCAGACTCGACAACCATCTGGTCGGAGGATGCTCCCTTTTCTATAGAGGATGAGTGACCTTTACACCGAGTTCCTCATACTCCTATATGTCTATTTCTGGCTTGTGTATCTGCCTAGCAAAATAACTTCCTCTGATTTTAGCCTACATGTGCAACGCATAAACATGAGCTCAGTTGTAGCAGATTCATTTCGTAGAACAAAATCCACTTTTCCCCCTCTTCCCAACCCTTCGAAGGACACATGCGTGAAGTATTATATAGCACACCCTTTCCACCAATATTTCCAGGAGTCTAGCCAACTCATTCCAGAATTTTCATTAGTTACCGTGTGCCAACACATCAAGCTACCCGAAACTGTCAAATTTTCCCAATCAACCTTGAACCTTAATGCTTTTGTGATAAAGTTGAAAATCTATTAAAGAAATTTGACAGATTGTAGTAATTTGGTGTGCTGGCGTCTCTACGTACGTACCATACACGTGTCATTCACAAACTTTAAATTAAGTCCGAGCTTTACTTCTTAAGCTTGGGTTTAAGTCCGAGTAATTTCACGAACGTATTTTTGTTCCCTTTGTCAACAATTTGGGTTATATTAAACAATTCTACCTTTGTTAGTACTTCAATATGGGATAAAAAGTTTAAAGAGTTGAATGACCTGGGTCATGATGTGGATGTGGGGGTAGAATAATATATTTTGTTTCAACAGCTTATTATACCGTTCAAATAGTAATAACGAAAGGGGACCAAAGGTAAAACTCCAAACTTTTTATAATATAAGGTATCCTTAATAATGTTATCCTTTAATAATGTAAGGTACGATCGACGTAAAACCATTAGTACCTACCTCAGTCACCGTAATGTAGCTCTTATTTCCATAAGTGAATGTATAAATTAGAATGATTGCCTAAAGTTTTATTAAACTCGCGGCAATCATTCTAATCTTAACTTTATAACAATGAGATAAGAGTTTAAAAGTTATCATATTTATTGTTTAAATAGTACAATTACATCGCGTTAAGCCTCGCAGACAGGCGTGGCGCGACGGTGTGACGCAATTCTAGTAGACCAATTTCCACGAAGTTTTCATAGAAATTGTTCTAATAGAGTCGTATCGCACCTGTCTGTAATATAGCCTTTATAATAATAATAACTCATTTATTTCAAGCGACGCAGGCCCATAGATAAATACCTTAAGAGTCCCTATCAATTTCGCGGTCTAAAAACTGAAAATTCAATTTTTTCAGCGCAAATTTCTCAATAACCTTAACTTATCTAGTTTTTTTTTAAATACACAGTTAATTATCACCTATTTATCTAGTAAGTCTACGAATTTAAATTTTGATAAGTACTTAATATAAATTACGAAAAATAAAAATGTAACACACGTTTTTACGTAAGCACGAAACACCAAGTTTTTCAATTGCTTTCTTAGGTTACTGGTAGCAAATAACAATCTGAAAAAAATTGCTAAATACTGGACATATAGTATATTAGTAAGTCTACAATTTATTTTTTTAAAGTTTAATGAATTAGTACTTGTAAAAAAATGTTGAACACGCTGAAAAAACCCAATAAAATCATGTGCAAAAACGTCGTCTACGCGTAAGAATTTATTGAAAATAACAATAAGTGTTAAATATTTTCAAATTTCAGGTGTTTATCTAGCAAACTCAATTTTTATATTTTCATTTTGACAACTTATTTGATTGTAGTAAAATATCTAAGTAATGCCTTATAAATCGATGCGCTCGCTCGATGCATTCAGTTACTGACACCTCTAGTGAGCCGCATCCACGCTACACGCGGCTCATTAGACTCAACTGTACTCCACACACATTACATACACTCGCTGCGGGGCGTGTTCTAAGTTAATATAGGCACGTTACGCAGCGAACGCAGACAACCACAACTACACAGACGCTAGATTCACACGCGTAGGCGCAGCGCGGGCCGCGATACGCGCAGACACTGGGCGGTGTTACACAAAACAATACCGCCCACACACACATACGACTGCTCCTTAGCCCGGAACGTAACCGGCTGGCTCTGGATACGGGACGGGCGGGAGCAATACACCCATATTCTGTAGGAGCGCCGAGTCGGCACCTCCGTCGCTGGTCGTCCTCCGCTGGGCCTCCCCCAGGTAACTGGGGGTCTCACCTGGCGGGGACTGACCGCCGGGGTGTCGTGAAGAAAGCGGCGCCGTGAGTCGGCGCCGCGGCGCACCTACAGAACTTACACACAGCAACTACTCACACGGGCGCGCGCAACTCACGCGCGCCCGGAAGGCTACTAGCCAGTGCGCATACACCACGAGAGGCCCGTATTTACGGGTCGCCGTATAGCGTCCGCGGTCAGGGAGCATAGCCCCGGTACCGCTCGCCTCGCCCCCTTGCGGGGGCGACGCGATCTCTCGACAGTGCATTCAGTCGCGCCCAAGGGCTTCTCGACGACTGACCTGTGTCGCCTGTGACGTTCGCCGCTCCCGACGCAACTCGCGAATCGCGCGTGATTTTGTACTACGCCTAACCAGTTTTGAGACTGTAAGTATATTTATTTTTTTATTTTAATAGCGTGAAACTTAGTGATTTGTTAATTTTATTCATACATCATATTAATGTTTTGTATTGTACTGTCAGTAAAATAGTGTATATATTTTTAGAAAATGGGTCGAAAAAGTGAACTATATTATCAAGGAAAAATCAAAGGCAAAAAGAAAAAAGTTGAAAAAACACGAAAGGCATGTGCAGTTCTTAGGTAAATAATAATGTTGCCATCACCTTAAGAAAATTGTTATAATTTAGCTATTATTAATATAGGTAATCTAAAAATATGTTAATTGTATTTGTAGAAAATTACACAGGCAGAAGTCTTCCCAAAATATGATATTGCCCGAAACATCACCGATCAGCGTAAAGGATGGAGACACAAGGTATTTATTTTTAAATAATCATGAAGATAATTCATTTTCTCATACATTTTTCATGGAATGGCTTTTTTATGAAATCTCGAGAACGGATTGAACAACATTTATTGGTTCTGAGGCGGTACCTAGTTCGCCGGGTGAGCTAGTTTTATAATAAATGTATTATTCATTATTTTCAGCAACACTAACAAACAGGTTCCACCAGGCGCGTTATCAGTAGGTGAAAAGGGGGAAACAAGGTATTTTTCAAATATTGATTATTGTGTAAACACTATATTCTTTGTAATAAATTAAAATTATTTTTATATTCTATAGGGATGAAAAGGAGAACAAGTCACCAGGGAGTTCAGGAACATGGTCACTTACAAAAAACAACAAAACTACGGAAGTATGTCTATTTCAAACATATTCAATTACTAGCAAAGGGGTACTGTAATGTGTCTTAGCTATATGCGTGTGGTGAAAGGACATTATAATATTTTTATAGGGTCCCCGGTACCTAGGATTATAATCTATATCTGTCTGTACCAAGTTCTATGTAAACATGTTTAGTCTTGTCGTCGTGATTGAGTAACAATCATCTAAGATTTTGCATTTAAAATATTAATGTAATTTATTCATATAATTTCAGAACATGGATATAATTCAAGAAACACCTCTCCCAACGACCTTTGGTTCTCTCGATGATTCGTTAGAAGATTTAGTCGTGGAGTTGGATAAAGTACGTACTTACATGTACCAAGTTAGAATAAATAATTCGAAACATTCATTTATTTGTCTTAACACTATTATCTACTGTACTACTTTATAGGAAAGGTGTGATCAACTACCGATATATGAACAACTTTAGTATGGAATCAAATCTGAAATCGAAGAAAATATCACTTGTTCCATATACGTTAGTCGAGCGGACTATGAAATGTTGTGTAAAACAGCAGATTTTTTTGCGATTCAAAAGTTGGTCTTATAGTAAAAGTTGTACATTTGGATGCTACTCCTCATAATATCTGACCACACCTTTCGGTTTCACCTGTTTCAATGACTAAAATAATAACAAACAACTTATATTTTTTCAGCCTGCTACGCCAATACGAATTGAAGGAAGAAGAATAATAGACTACCAGTACTTTTTTGACCAACTCGTAGAGATTTCGCAACACTCTTTAAAATTTGGATGTCAAATGAGCTGTCTCCAAACAATTGAAGAAAAGCGGCATGGTTTTTCATCAAAATTTTTATTGCGTTGTTCTATGTGTGAAAGTATTTTTTACCTAAACGCTTGCGACGAAGAAGAAAGTGGAATGAATATTAATCATTCTGTTGTATCTGGTACAATTATGGCAGGATGTGGTCGGGCAAATCTTAACGAATTAGCCTCCTCAATGAATTTGCCAACAATGAACAATAATATTTATTCCAAATGTCATAAAAATCTGCATGACTGGTGGAAATCTACCGCCGAACATACAATGAAAGAAGCAGCTGCTGAAGAACGTGCTCTAGCTACTGAAAAAACTCCCACTGGAATACCAAAGATATCCGTGACAGCAGACGCGAGTTGGTGTAAACGATCCTACCGCACAAATTATTCTTCGTTGGCAGGTGTTGGTGCTATAATAGGCATTAACTCAGGCAAAGTACTGCATATTGCTGTGAAAAATAAGTACTGTGTAGTTTGTGTGCGTGCAATAAATAAAAAACAAGATCCTCCTGAACACCAATGCAATGCGAATCATAAAGGATCGTCCACAAGCATGGAGCAAGCGGCGATAGTAGACGGCTTCAAACAGTCTGTGGATGTACATAATTTAGTGTATTCTAAACTGATTGCAGACGGCGACGCGAGTACGTATAAGAATATTTTGGAAAGCCGACCCTATCCAAACGTTAGCGTGCAAAAAATTGAGTGTTCTAATCATTTATTACGCAATTATAATGGAAAGAACTTGAGCTTGACGAAGGATACATCGGTTCCAATAGGTGAACGAAAACTGCTCAACAGTGATCGCCTTAAACGTTTACGAATAGCCGTTAAATCAGCAGTTCGATATAGGACAGCTCAAAATCTGCCTTTGTCAGCCAAAATAAAAAATCTACAAAATGACATTTTAAACAGTCCGAAGCACATATTTGGGGAACACAGTAATTGCGAAGACTATTTCTGCACCACTGAAAAAAAACTGGAACCTAACAATGTGCCCAAAATTAGAACACTGATGCAAAAACTGAAGGTGAATGCATCCAGTTTGGCATATCATGCTCGAAGCCTCCTGTACAACTTAAATAACAATAGAGCTGAGCAGTTCAATGCTATCGTCGCAAAATATATAGGAGGAAAACGTATAAACTATGCGTTGAAAGACTCTTACGAGCTAAGATGTTACGCGGCAGTGGTCGCTTATAATACAGGAACACCAATATATACACTAAATAAAACTATTTTCAATAAAAGCCCATCTGCTACTGTAAAAAAATTTGAAGAGCAAAAACATATACAAAATACTAGGACGAAGAAAAGATTACCAAAAAAACATCTTTTATTTAACGCTGACACTACTGACTACGGACAAGCATGTCAAAAGCCTGACATGCCATCGGATGAATACAAAACTGCCAAAGAACTGTTTTTGGAAAATCTGAAGCAACAAATACAGGAGCGTCACGAGATCGAAAGAGATACCATATTGCAAGCTGAAAGCGCTCTATGGCTGGAATTAAGAAGGTGTCTTTTAACAGCATCAAATTTTCCAAAAGTTTGCAAGCGACGTGAAAATATCAGTTCAGCGCCTCTTGTAAAGAACATGCTTTATAGCTATTCAATAAGCCACGTTCCAGCCATCCAGCATGGCAAAACTAATGAATCAATTGCCCTGGAACAATTAGCGAAGCAGGAAAATATCGTGATTCAAAAATGTGGGTTGCACATTGATGACGAATATTTCTTCTTGGGTGCTACGCCAGATGCCTTATTTGATGAAGGTTTAATAGAAATAAAGTGCCCTTTATCAGCTTTTGGCATGAATGCCGATGACGCCATAAAAGCGAAAAAGATCAAGTTTTGGAGTGTTCAGAACGAAAGTATTTCTGTAAACACCAAACACGACTGGTTCTTTCAAATACAGGGCCAGTTACATATAACAAAAAAAACACTATGTTTGTTTGCTGTGTGGACTGGACCGGATCAGCCTCTGAAAGTCGAAAGGATACTAAAAGACGACGATTTCTGGACAAATAAAATGGAACAAAAGCTTAAAAAATTTTATATGACATGTTTACTACCCGAAATTGTTGACTCCAGAAAAGCACGTTCTATGGATATTCGAAACACCTCGTACTAAACTCTTAAAGAAGAATAAAATGCTTGTATAAATACGTGTTATAATTTTCTTTTCTCTCTTTTCTGTTAGTTTTTGTCATGGTCTTGTATTTATTTTTTTACGCTATTCTGAAATGAAAAACTTATAGGAAATTATAAATTTTAATTAGATTAGTGTAGGCTAAAAACAAAATAATGTTTTGTTTGAATAAAAGCTATCTTCAATATTAATGTCCATGTCCCGCCCATTTTTTCCTCCTTGTATACAAATAAATTGATTAGCTTTATAATACGACAAAATGGCTCGCTATACTATACTCTCATGGTCTGTGGTCTTGTAGCGAGGGAATACTACAGACCTCCCCGTCGTTCTGTATTAGGTAAACAATAACACGTGTAATTCGTTTCAGACGTACCTTATATTTATTCGCTGGTCACACTTTATAATTTGCTTTTACTATAGTGAATGTCGTACTAGGTTACCATATTTTTATAGGGTACCTAAAAATAACATGTCATAATCACAATAAAATCCATCCAGTATTACGGAACCTAGTAAGTAAAAACTATGGAGTGCTGATAATAGCGGTTACGGACCAAGATTATTTGTTCTCGCTTCACCGTACGCTTCAATGCACACTACCATTGTCAGCTATAGTTCGAACGCACACAGACACACTGCGCTCCGATAGTTACCTAATCTAGTAGCCCGCCGAAATTGATAGGGACTCTTAACTTAAAAATACATTATTATTTTTATTGCAAATTAGTACTTCATTAGCTTGGACCAGCTAGTGAAGTACTGTGGTTGTTTGTTTTTAGTTCCTCTAAATAACAATAGACTTAGAACTTCAATCTGATAATCTCATATCAGTCTTATCTTCTAAGTTTATCCCTCTATATATTACCATTTAGACCTGAACATTCTAGTAGCAACCACTGATCTTGTGTATATGTCTTATCTGCGGATAATTAAAATTAAATTAAAATAAATAATCATATATTTCAGTAAGTTATTCCCATATTAAGCACTACAAATTACATACAACAAATACAACACAAATTACATACCTACATAAAAAATTACACATTCAAAACATTGCATTAAAAATAAATAAGTTACTTGAAATAAAAAGAAAATAAAATTATAGTTATTAGGATGGATAATGCAGTGGACTGCAACATTACTACTTAAAGTTTTGTTAACCTTATGTATTATATATTTTGTAGTTGTTTATTATCCCTTAATAAATTAAATAAAACATTGGTTTTAGAAACGAAAAAATGCTCTAAGACACATATTCTATCTTCCAGCATATTTCTCTATCAAAACCATTCCCAAATCAGAACCAAAGACCTAAAAAAACGATAACGTAATTAATTAAGGTCTCCTCTTGGTCTTAATTACTCCCTCACCCCATTTTTCCTAGCGTGTAATATCGTTTAAGGAAATAAAGGGCACCCAATTATTATAAGTGATAGGCTATCGGCCAAAATTGCTCCTAATTGCCAATACACCAGAATGGCGCTAATTCCGAGAGATTATTCCATATATAGCAATTATGTGTATGGTCATCATATTTGTGATATGTAGATGACTCAACATACCAACATCCCGCTTAAAAATACACTCAACAAGCCCTCTAATTATGTCAATCAAAATTTACATTATGCTACCCCAATATACAGGCTGATTTTTTAAAGACCAGCCAAATTTAAGGATGTGGTACAGACCATCAAACTGAACAACTTTCTCCATGGGACAAATAGCGTAATCGAGAAAATTTTATCAACTGTCCCATAGAAAACTTCAATACCTACTCGACCTAAATGTATGGGACGGCTGAATTTTTATTCGCGATTACGATGTTGGTCCCATGGAGAAAGTTGTTCAGTTTGATGGTCTGTACCACATCCTTAAATTTGGCTGGTCTTTAAAAAATCAGCCTGTATAAGAAAGGAAAAAAAAGCAAATGTTATTATAATGTCAACGAATATTGAAATGGTAAATCCTTGAAACACATAACTATGTAATAAGAAAAATGATTAATATTATAAATTAATTATTTTGTAAAAGTGTGTTTAGAATAAGTTAGATAATAAGATTCGTAAATGATAAGTCCTCTTCTCCGCATATCTTTCTATTGCTGTGCCCGACAGGGACCATGATTGTTTCTTTTGGCAAATATTTACCACCTAAGCCTACATTGTGGAATGCAATAGAGAATTGAGTATTAAGATAAGTAACCAGGGTCATGGGATATAGTCGAAGTTTAGTAAGAAACCGATGGATGTTTTCTAATAAAATTTCATTTAGTTAGAAAACAAACAGTCTATTTATCAAATTACATTTTATTCGAAAACATCAATTGGTTTCTTACTAAACTTCAACTATATCCCACGACCCTGGTTACTTACCGCTTTTGGTGACTGTACCTTATAATAGGGTAATTGTCTGGGTAAAAAAATAATAATTACATTTAGTCCGTCAGTTAGATTATCGAAAAATAATGGACACGTATTTTTTCTTTTGTCAATCAAACAAAAAATGACAAAGATAAAGCGCGTCAAAATTTGGGAGTGGGGGGTCGTGACGTCACTTGCTTGCAAAAGTGTCGCAAACAAGTGACGTCACGCGGAACTTTAACAGGCGATATCTTCATCATTTTTTATATAATTGACAAAAGAAAAAATACGGGTTCAATATTTTTTGATAATCTAACTGACGGACTAATTAGTTTTTTTTTAGAAAATAGCCTATTAAGACTGCTTCGTTGGTCTAGTGGTAGCAAGCGTTACTGCGCATGAATCTCTGGGTACGAATTCCAGTTCGGGCAAAGTATCATTGGGGTTTTCCTTCAGGGATTTCTCAATAGCAGCCCGAACTACCGAAGTCTGTATTCCTGCCCGGTTGATGGCCATAGGCGCCCTCTTTTACATTAGATCTCATAACAGTGAAATATGGGTGCAGACTGTATAGGTACGTACACCTCTGCCTAACCCTTCGAGGAGTACAGGCGTGGTGTATTTAAGTGCTTTGTCATAGAATGAGAAAACTGTACAGATAATCAACCGTCCACTGCCGCGTAGGATGTGCACGGAGAAGTTTGCCACGTTAGCTGCGCGATGCATTTGTTGGCCACGTTAGCTGCGCGGTTCATTTGTTTGCCACGTTAGCTGCGCGATGCATTTGTTTGCCACGTTAGCTGCGCGGTTCATTTGTTTGCGACGTTAGCTCCGCAGTTCATTTGTTTGCCACGTTAGCTGCGTGAAGCATATGTTTGCCACGTTAGCTGCGCGATGCATTTGTTTGCCACGTTAGCTGCATGGTTCATTTGTTTGCCACGTTATCTGCGCGATTCATTTGTTTGTCACGTTAGCTGCGTGTTTCATTTGTTTGCCACGTTAGCTACGCGATGCATTTGTTTGCCACGTTAGCTGCGTGGTTCATTTGTTTGCCACGTTAGCTGCATGGTTCATTTGTTTGCCACGTTAGCTGCGTGATGCATTTGTTTGCCACGTTAGCCCGTGGTTCATTTGTTTGCCACGCATTCGTGCGCAGCGTGGCCGCGGATCACAGTGGACGATCCGCCAATATTGTCAAATCCCCGATTATACGATGCAAGTTTCTTCATACAATAAAATAGAAGCAAGAAATGACTTGCATCGTCTAAGCACTGTTTAGATGGTGCAACTTTTATTGTTACTTCAAATTATGGTATGCCACAGGTAATTAAATCGTATCGTGTCGATCAGTCTTAAGTTCACGAGCGTACCTTAGCCGTAAGCTTCTGTGGAGCGGCGCCTGAGACTTATACTGTTCTTTGTGCTTACCCTAGTAAAACAGGATTGTCAATATTGTAGATGATCGAGCACAGAGCGCTAAGTGCGCTGCAAGTGAAGTGACAATCCTGACAGTGTTGAACATATCTAAATTGCGTTCTTTGGTTCGAGACGGTATAATTTCCTATTAGTGCTTAATTGCAGGCTCTTGTACCCAATTATGTATCTCTACAGTATTATGATTTCCTAAATTAATGTTTACGTAACACTTCCACGTCACGTAAACATTAATTTGAAACATTGTCATTACTACAAAGAAAGAAATAAAATGTGTTTATTTGGCATATTTGTCATAAGTACCCAAAGAATAACAACAATGTAGCGGTATCTACAACGCCACATGCGAACAACGCGTCATACTGGCGTAACGCAAATCCTGCATCTCGCAAGCAGAGTTTACAGCGCAATTAGCATAGATACAATTTCCCAACATCAATCGTTGGGCAGTTGCCCGCCAGACGCAACACCCGTCTGGTCGGAGGATCCTCCCTTTTCTATGGAGGATGAGTGAACTTTACACCCTGTTCCTCATATGTTCTCCTGTTTGTTATAGAGGTATAACAAAAAAAATAAACTTTGAAAACTATGAATTGCATGTACCAATGTTTACAAAAATGCTATAGGTATATAAAATCCGTTGATAAAATCTAAACAATTGAAACGACAACAACGCCAAGTCCCTTAACGTTCGAATCCACTGACTACAAACATTCTCTTTTTTCCCTTTGTTTGTTCAATCGTTCTATCCTAGTGAATTTGTTCGAACATTGGTACAATCCAGCTCGAACAACGAACTCTTCACAACGACCTCTTGACTTACAATTATATTGACACAAATGTTGGCGTACGAATTAGACAAGCCACAAATCACGCTAGTGTTCTAACGATATACGTTCTTCTGCACTAGTGATACCTTTGTAAGGCAAACAATTGCTAGTCGAATATTTGTGAGAATGTTGTAGAAAAACCTGGCCTGCCCTTAAGTGCTTTTATTCAATACATATAATAAAAAAGTATCGAAGTCAAACCTGTACATTGAATATCTTTGAAAAAAAGTAATTGATGCGAGGCGTGAGAACGAGTCTGATGCCGAAAATGTAGTTTATAGAATTTTTGTCCGTTTGCCTTGATATATGTTCCGGATTAGCGCAAAAACGGCTGAACGTATTTGGATTAAATTTGGCACACAAATAGTTTATAACCTGGATTAAAACATAGGGTACTTTTAGTCCCGGTAGTTCCGATATCCATGGGGGCGAAGCCGCGGGAAAAAGTTAGTTTGTAATAGTCGACACATTTTGAGAATGTGAAAAACGGCCTCAAAACGGTAAAGGAAAATATCGTGAGGAAACCGTCATGTCCTAGAACCAAAAATTCAAAGACATGTGACATCTACCAATCCGCACTGGGCCCGCGTGGTGGATTACGCCCACTCCCTCGTACAGAGAGGACGCCTGTATCCCAGCAGTTGGAACATTATAGGCTGAATATGAGTCTACACATGTTTTGTAGGTACAAGACTTAAGTACATAGTACAGTTATTGTACAGGCAGTTGTCCGTACAGGGAGATGTAGTATGTAGACTGTTAATGGATACGAATCACACGGGATGTATACAGGAAATAAAATCACTATTGTATGTCCGTTACTGATTGATCGATTTATTAGGTAAAATATTAAACTGTATACATATACATAAAGTAGGTTACTTGTGGTGGGCGCGATAGCATATTCAGCGAATGTAAGCAAGTAATCGGCGAATAAGCAAATGCTTGTTAAGCTAAAAACTAAAACAATACATTTCATATAGCGATGCTCGTACAGTTATTATGTCAACACTTTAAGCCTAAATCA
The DNA here is from genome assembly GCA_947507525.1 of Apamea epomidion. Classification (NCBI taxonomy): domain Eukaryota; kingdom Metazoa; phylum Arthropoda; class Insecta; order Lepidoptera; family Noctuidae; genus Apamea; species Apamea epomidion. The sequence goes on along the minus strand of OX382247.1, from coordinate 7,462,487 downwards.
TTAAAAGCAAGCATTACTCACTTAGGCGAATAAGTAAACCTGACATAACTTGAAATACGTATACACTTATGTAATGTGAGGCGAAACTTATTTCCCGTTTCGTGTGAACAGCACCTGTATGAGAATAGCTCATACTGTGGTGAAATCAGCATAATTAAAATTATCTTTCCGTGCCTCGGAAAGCAGTCATTCGTAGATCTTTGACAGTGGTTACGGGTGGTCAGAAGCCCGAAAGCCTGAGAACCAGTCTTACCAACTTGTACATGACAGATAGGCAGTCGCTTTATGTAAAATACTGGTACTCAGCTGCATCTGGTTGGATTGGAAGCTGACCCCAACATAGTTGCGAAAAGGTTAGGCGAAAAGAAAGAAAGACTCCTCTATTAGTCGTTATCTCGCTAGTTACCCCTTTTCTAGCCACACTATCCTTTCACTAGCCTTTCTAGCCACACTATCCTTTCACTAGCCTTTCTAGCCGCACTATCCTTTCACTAGCCTTTCTAGTCATGCTATCTTTCACACAATCCATCCATCGTTTCTCTGGTCAGCCCCTGCTCTTTAAAAAAAATTCACCTCACATCCAAATTCATACTCAAAACTTTCCGCACGACATTATTCAAACAGCATAACCAATAAAAACAATTTTCACACAATACCCTATGAGATTCCCAATTCTACAATCACAACAAGAATTTCATATTCACAACCCCGCAGTACGACTGAATATCCACATAAACATTTATAGCCCGCCAAACATTTGACCCAATATTGGAACAAAACAACATACCTACATCTATTGTTTAATCCTGGAGGATTGGAATCCAATCTGGATGTTGGTAACAAAGAAGCACTCATCCTCAATAGTCTCTTCGCATACAATACCCGGACAGACAGATTTGGACCAGGGTTCCGTACGTTTGGTAATCCCTTAATTTGCATAGTACCGTACTGTGATATGATTTAAAATTATATGTATTGTGAAACTTACGAGCAAAAAGTCGTAAGTAGATTCTGTAATGGAAAATTTTGATATTACTAGCAGCGCCACGCGGTTTCACCCGCATAAGTATCGATCCCGTGGGAATTTCGGGATAAAAAGTTACCCTATATGTTAATCCTGCTTATAAACTATTGTGTTATTCCTGGCTATAATAATAATAATAAGAAATTTATTTCAGACGAAGTCCATATACTGGTAGTAACACGAAAAACCTTAAAAAACTATTGTTGGCACATACAAAAACAAATCCACAGAAAAAATAAAAAAATCTACAACACAAAGTGGCACCGCCCAGAAGGGCCAGTTTATGAACTATCTGTTTGACAAATGTTTGCGTGAAAGAGTAACAAACATTCATCCATCCATCCATTCATCCTCACAAACTTTCGCGTTTATAATATTAGTAGGAAGTAGGATAAATTAAAGATATAATAATACTAGCTTTTTTCCCCGGCTTCGCCTGGGTGGAGGCCAGAAATTATCCTTCGGGAATGTACTATCGGGATAAAACGTATCCTATGTCCTAACCCAGGCCATGGTCCACCTGTCTGCCAAATTTCATCGAAATCCTTCTGCCCAATTTGCAAAAATAATAAGAACAGAAAAGTATTTATATTGTCACAATACCTCATCATCATCTGCCTGCCTTTTTCCAACTATGTTGGGGTCGACTTCCAGTCTAACCGGATGCAGCTGAATACCAGTATTTTGCATGAAGCGACTGCCTATCTGACCTTCACAACCCAGTTACTGGGTAATACGATACCCCTTGGTAAGACTGTCTGGTAACAATACGTGTACTAGCAGCAGCAAATAGGATTAACTGAAACGAAATTGAATTTCAAACTAAATCTTACAGCAAAATAAAAGTAAGTAAAATAAGCAACAGTTATTTAATTCTTTTCCCCTACACAAAGTAAATAAAAGCCACACTATTATTGTTGAACAGCTCCCCACATTTATTATTATTTTATCTTCGCGAAGAACAAACTTATACCTAATATTTTTCGACGAGAACCTTGTTATTTCACTCGGATCTAAGATATATTTATCTAGGGGAATAAACGTTTACTCTTCACATAAACACAAGCATAAAGACAATATTTTGGTAATCCGTCCTCCTTTTCCTTAACTTCTTGAGGTTACCATACAAAAAAAACGACCAAGTGCGTGTCGGTCTCGCAATTACAGACGCCAGCACATCAAGCTACTACAATCTGTCAAATTTCTTTAATAGATTTTCAACTTTATCGCTAAAGCATTAAGTTCAAAGTTGATTGGGAAAATTTGACAGTTTCGGGTAGCTTGATGTGCTATATGGAAACCTGCCTTTATTTTCTACTAACAGCGCCCCGCCGTTTCACCCGCATAAGTTTTGATCCCGTAGAAATATCAGGATAAAAAGTATTCTATGTGTTAATCCTGGTTATAAACTATCTGTGTGCTAAATTTCAACTAAATCCGTTCAGTAGTTTTTGCGTGAAAGAGTAACAAACATTCATCCATCCATCCTCATAGACTTTCGCGTTTATAATATTACTAGCAGCGCCCCGCGGTTTCACCCGCATGAGTTTCGATCCCGTGGGAATACTGGGACCAAAAGTTACCCTATATGTTAATCCTGGTTATAAACTATCTGTCTAGCAAATTTCTCAGTAACCAAATCCGTTCAGTAGTTTTGGCTTGAAAGAGTAACAAACATCCATCCACACAAATTTTTGCGTTTATAATACATATTATAGTAGGAAGTAGGATTTTTTTTATAATTTTTTTATTATTTGTTGTTATAGTGGCTATATAAATACACACTCTGTGAAAATGTCAACTGTCTTCCTATTATCATTTAGGTTCATGAGATACAGCCCGCTGACAAACAGAGGGACCGACGGACAGACAGCGGATGCTTAGTAGTAGAGTTCCATTGGCACCCTTTGGGTAAAAACCCAAAAAAATCTCTGAACAAGGAGTTTTTATAGCGGCCAGACCTTTTTACCTTTAGAAGCACCATAAAATATTATATGAATTCATCATATCGCCGTTTTAGCAAAAGCCTTTACTGTACATAAATTTAAATTAAAAAAATAAAGCAACAGGCGACCCTTTCAAGCTTTTTAAAACATCCTAACCCCAACAAAAATAAATTTGAAAACGTTACGAATGGCAGAATCTAGATCAACGGTTTTTATGTCTGGCTTTGACAATAAATTGCTAACAAGGGACCGAGTCCTGTTTACGTTGATATGTTTTTAGTATCTCGAATTTGAGCTGCTTCCAAATGTATTATCAATAAGGGCCTGCAGTGCGATTCTGTAACCATCAGTGAGCTTAGAGTGAGCTGTCAATAGGGTCAATCCATTAGATAGAATGACAGCTCACTCCACGCTCACTTCACCTAAGTTTTCACGGTGAGACTTTTACAGAATCGATCGGCAGTTATCGGGAGTGAATAGCGTATGTGAACTCTAAAGGGTATATGAATATTGAGCAAAATTCATTTTCAATATTTTATAACTAACAATATCACTGAAAGAGCTTTTTTTTAAATACTGTTAGGCGAATTGTGAATCGCATTAAAAACGGTTGAGTAGTTTTTTAAATTAATCCTGACAGGTTTATTTACTGATGAATGCGCCCTGACAGTAATAAAAATCACTAGCATAAGCATAATGAGCCTTTAATGTTCCCACTGCCGGGATATAGGCCACCTCTCTATGAGAGAGAGTGGCCCACAATCCACCATGCGGGCCCAGTGCGGGTTAGTGGAAAACAAAAGCGTAGCATAAGTGTATTATTAATATTATCGAACACGCCATATTGGAGTATTTATCAGAAGTAGAGGATATAAAAATCATGTTATTCACCCTACAGCATAAAACATCGCTTCAAGCGGCTTCGCTATACATTTTCAGCGGCATTTCCGACAATTTATAGGCAGGGGCTGTAAAGTCGGTACACAAATAATAATATATTGCCGTGTAGCAAATAAGGGCGTTTGGTTTTATGATAGCAAGCAAATTACAACAGTCGATCGTGGTGCACGGAAAACGGTAATCAAACCAGCGCCGCTCGGTTCTAGAGGTCGTGGTGCACGTTATAAGAGATAGCGTTTGTTTAAAAACGAGCCTTGTGTGCATACTGCATTTTTTGTTAAAAGTAGCAACAGTTTCCACAATAATCCGTACTAGTACTCATCATTTATAGACGTCCACTGCTGGATATAGGTCTTCCCCAACCACCGCCACTTCGACCGGTTCTGTGCTTCCCGCACCCAGCGGATTCCTGCGGCCTTCACAAGGTCATCGGTCCACCTTGTGGGAGGCCTTCCAACGCTACGTCTTCCGGTACGCGATCGCCACTCTAGAACTTGCGAATCATGTGCCCTGCCCACTGCCACTTAAATTTGGCAAATCTTCGGGATATGTCAGTAACCTTGGGTATCCTGTGGATCTCTTCATTTCTGATTCGATCACATAGGGAAACTCCAAGCATAGCCCTCTCCATTACCCTTTAGGTGTCTTTTAGGCTTCTAATAAGGCCCATGGGTGAGCCCCAGGTGATGCCAGCCCCAGGTGAGCGACCGCGTTTCAGTGGCACAGGTCATCACTGGTAACACGCATTGGTCAAAGAGTTACGTCTTGAGGCATTGCGGTAAGTGGGACGAGAAGAGATTGCGTAGCTTCCCGAACACTGCCCAGCCGAGTCGAATTGGACGATTGACCTCTTTCTCGAAGTTGGACCTACCTAACTGGACAGTTTAAACATACTCGTCCAAAACTTCTAGTGTAGTGTCTCCGATCTTCGTGAGAGTGGGTGTTACATGGGCATTTGCAACTACTGATACTCACCCGCCCGTAAATATGGTACATCAAGCTTTAGAAAAACTTCGATATTCACACTTCTCACTTAGCATGCATGTGTCATGTCTGTCACCTGTGCGACAGCCTCACCCCTGGCAGACACACAGCGGCTAAAGCCGTTGCGTGTGTACATACCATAAGCTTGGTGATATTTTCGCCCAGATAAGTACGTAAGTTTACGATTAAAGAAGCAAACATACAAACTAAGTAATAACTAGTAGCAGCCAGTCCCGTTACATAAGTACTTGCTTATATTATAGTTCGTACAAACGAGCAAAGATCGTAAAACCAACAAAGTAAACAGCTTATAACTTAAAATTGGTTCTCACTACATGGTTGTTGCAGTGCTGTCTGCAATGCGGGGAATTATGGCCCTCGGTCATAGCAAGTACGGACTCATTCGATCCGATCCTGATGTAATCTGCCTCCAAATTGCCACAGTCGTGAAAAACAACACTTGGGCTGAAAACAGTGATGTAAACTTGTAATTAAGTATTTTGTAGAGGGATCGCTGTTCGAATTTTCGGGAATGATTTTGTTGTACGTCGACTAAAGTATGATTAATATTTAAGTTTTTTTTTCTGAGGTTAATTAAACGGCCACACAGACACACAGCTATGAACATAACTACTACCTTAGTATTACATAATCAGCCTATAATGTTACCACTGCTGGGAACATTCTCAGGCCTCCCCTCTTCGAGAGGGAGTGGACTATAACCCACCATGCGGCCCCAGGGCGGGTTGGTCGATGCCACATGTCTTCGAATATTTGGCTCTAGGACATGCCGGTTTCCTTACGATGTTCTCCTCACTGTTTTGAGAGCAGTGGTGATGAAATAATTTACACAAAATAAAGCGTCTGACTGGGTTCGAACCTACGACCTGGAACTCGTAAGTCGCGGCCATTTCCACTGGGCCACCACTGCTACCACCTGCTGTCTGTCTATTATTTTTTATCAGGGCATGAGCTATTTATGCCAATATGATTATAAAATTATTGTGTGAATGTTTAATTTGGACAAAATGTAAATATTTATTTACATTATATAAGATAACATTTAAAATAATAATACATATGTACATGTGAAAAAATAAGCAAAAGAATCATAGGGCATCTAAAAATTCGTCCGCATCGCTGTCAACAGGAACAGTGGCCAAAAGGCTGGCAGCATTGCCACGTTGTATGGCGATGCTAATTCTTTGGCCAAGAAACAGGCCAGCCCTCTAGTCATGTGAAGAGTCGACTAACCGCTTGGTGGCTCGAAGATATAACTCCCAATCAGGTTGGAATATTTTCGCCGTTTGAGGCTTTCTGCACCAGTAGCAGCCGCTCCAGCACAGCCCACCGTGCTAGGAAGATGAGATGGTGCAAGGGTGTCGACACATATTGCATCCCACATCAAAGGTCTGCCTAACTTCCGGGCATTATGGTCATTCCGTCTGGTCTCTTCCCATCGTCGCGTTCCAGGCCGTTGGGTTCTAAAACAGCTGGCACCCCGGCGGTGACAAGAGCACGACGGATGATGTCATTAATGCTGGCGTGCCGTGCTATCCGACCTACGCTCCTACTGCAGGATAGGCCATGGTGTCCGAGGCAGTCGACAGCTTCACCGCACTGACAGCGATGCAGAGCCCCACAAGGAGCGCCCAAACGCAGACAGGTAGCGAGGCGGAAGGTGGTGTCACCCAGCATAGTGCCTTAGTGAACAAAGTGCTAAGTGCAGAGTGTGCTTGAAGCCAGAGCCCTGACTCCCACTCACCCACAGCCAGCAGGCGGGCACGCTCTGCAGTTTTGGTGGACGTATTGATAAGTTTATTCCATACCAACCTGCAGAGCGGCTCATTCCACTGTCTCTGGGATGATAGGTTTACGGGCCGATCTGTATCCGGGGAGGCCGCTTTCCAGGCGTTCATCGCGTCGGTCAAGCAAGGAAAAAATTTAAATTATTTATTTATTTTTACTTCAAGACAAACATCTGTGTAGACCTGGCTCTTCTACTAGGAGTTCCTATATCAGAAGAGCCAGAAATTATAGAAGAAGACTTCTTCTACGCCATATTTTTAGCGTATTTATAGCTAATTAAAACAGATATTCCCATCACATATATATAATTTTACTCCACAAATTAAGTAGCGCAATATACCTCGCCCAAATTTGATTTCGGCGGCCAATAAAAAATAAAATTCTCTCAAATCATAACGGAAGATGGCAACATTCTCAAAGTTAATTGAATGTAGGTAATTTCCGAAGGAAAATGTAACCTTTATTTATTCACATTAGGTATACAATTACTAAGAGGTGAGATTATTTTACCGTGAAATGTAATCTTTGCTTCGATATCTTTCATCTTCCTCGTGTGTTTAGTGAATTATGAGATTAAAATATGCTTAAGTTCCTACTTTTCTTTTGTTATGTTAAGAATTTCTTAATGTAAGTAAATATAACGTTAGTTCGCTGAGTTATTGCTCGGGGTATTTGCTAAAGTACTATTAATGTTTAATAGAAAAACCAAGTTTTCATTTTAAGGGGGATGCGCTCAGGTAGCCTGCGAAATTCAAATTAACTTACTTTTTTGCAATTTGCAAGTCATCATTTAGGTTGTATGTTGATTAAAATATAATTTGTGACCGTAAAAAATATGGCTTTATAGAATTATAATTATTAGAATCAGCAACACAACTCCTTAAGATAGAATTGGCCCCAAATGTCATGTTTTTATGAAATAGTCATTCAATAGGGTAACATTATTATGATCTTGGAGAATTATAATTATAAAAATTATCAATCCATCTATTGATAAATTTTATGAATATAATTCTATTATGATTTTTAAGATTATAATTATAAAAATTATCAATACATCTAGTGATAATTTTTATGATTATAATTCTATAAATAAATATTTGTTACGCCCCCCAAAAACATGTAGATCAACATACAACACACTACATACATACACACACATACATACTGACCTGCAAATTGCAAGAAAGGTAAGAAAATTTGAATTTCGCGGGTTACCCTGACATTTTCGCCTTTGGGTGGGAAATCATCAAATGACCTCTCCCGCTCTGGGCTGAGCGGAAGGGCGTGTCAGACTTTTATACTGACTAAAACTCACCCGTGTTCCGTCAGTTGCCTATGCCAGGGGCCACGGTATCTCTTTCGAACAACCCGCGGCCCTGGCGGCAGTGGCCCTAGCGGACCCCGTCAGTTCGTGCTGACATCTCTTTGAGGCGCGCGTGGAACACAACGCGCCGTCGACCCGGGCCTGGTCCTTACCGAGCGTCAAGCTGCCCATTGCTCGCCGCCCGCAAGCCCGCGCCTACGGTGGCCGGGAATCGGCTGTTGACTCCCGTCCAGGGTGTCTCCTGCGGCGGCTAAGCGCGTGAGGGTGCCGAGATTGCCTCTCCCTCACGCGCTCCGCCTCCTCCTTTGCGAGCATTACTGCTATTACTGCAAATATTATTACATTATTACATTATTTATTATTGCATTACTGCAATTGTTAATGGCTAGTCGACACAGGTCATTGATGTATACCAAAAATAAGGTGGGACCAAGCACACTGCCTTGTGGGACTCCATATGTGAGAAATTCTTCATTGCTGGTGTAAGTTCTAACCCTGACATACTGACTACGTTCAGTGAGGTAACTACGAAAAAATTCTAGGACCGTGCCCCTAACACCTACTGCTTCCAGCTTGTTTAGAAGGATGGGAATTGAAACCGTGTCGAAAGCTTTTGACAGGTCCAAAAATACTGCTATGGTTTTTAATTTATTATCTAAAGACTGAATCACAGTTGTTGTCAAATTATTACAGCGACTTCAGTTGACTTACCCTTAATAAACCCGTATTGGTTTTGAGAAATTATGTTATGTTTAGTTAGATAGTTGGTTAATTGTTTATTTATGAGTTTTTCAAAAACCTTAGAAATGGTAGTGAGTACTGAAATTGGTCTATAATTTCCGACACAGTCTCTATCGCCACTTTAAAAAATTGGATAAACAATGGCCTTCTTAAAAACTTAAGGAAATGTCCCAGTAGTTATTGCAAGGTTAAATATGTGTTTTATACCTGGTATTAAGAAGTGGCGGGCCGATTTTAGAAAGGAAGCAGATTTTTGTTTGCTACAGGCCTAGTATAACAGGTCTTAGCTCATGTTCAGACACCTCAAAAATACCCATTGAGTAACACGGGATATTCACGTTTTGTGACGTGGTAGACGCGGATTTTGACAGATTGAGACTGAGATCAGACTGTGAACGTTCTTAAAATTACGAGAATTGCCCCTCTGCTGTTTCATAGAAAAGTGCAATACCCACACGGTAAAAATTTATGGAACGGCAATTTTTTTTTTAATAACCGACGTATAATTTCAACTCAGGGGGTTCAGAATCCAAGGTAACAAGTTGCGCGTCGATGTCCCTGCCACCCTGTATTTGATTTGATAATAACGATATGTAAACCGTGCTACACAAAAGGAATTTCAGACAAAAATAACATACAAAGAAAAATCAAAACGCAACAATAGAAGGGGAGCAAATCGTTCTTTAATTATAAAGCATAGCGAAGAACACAGAGTACTCAAAGTGAGGCTCAAATGCGATGCGTGTCTGGGGGCGAAAGTTCGCAAGTACCCGATTTAACACGCTCACACGCTTTTGTTACTTCAGACAATGTTTAAAGGCTTTGTCTTCAAGAGATGGTGGGGGAAATTATGTAGCTGCGTACTGTTAGGCCGTGCCTTTAGGAATGGTTTTAAAAAAGCTAAACTGTCTTTAAAATAATATGTATATTAAACTTATTCATAAAAAGGACTCAACAGTTAAAAATAATTTAAACCTGATAAGAAATAAATAAAAGCGAGTTACATTTTGATGGAACATTAAAGAACACTTAGAACACAATGTAAAATGCTCTTATTTAGTTCTTATCAGTTTTAAATTATTTTTAAGATTTTAGTCCTTTTTATTAATAAGTAATAAAAGCTTGTTTTTAAAAAGTTTTTTTTTTCTTTTTAACTTTTTAGTATTTTTGATGCGAGATTGACTACGGCGTAGTTCGTAGCGCGTAGCAGTGTTTTTCCGTTATATGCATTTACTGCACTTAAGTTACTTGTTCATCTTTAGTCCCTGGTTACCATCTAGCATCAAAGTACTCGTCAAGACGAATCAAACGAGCCCAAACTCGATGGGGTTGTGTCGTTTTATTACCGAGTTCCTATGGTCATCTTCCAGCTCCATCATCAGACCCTGGTTATCATTTAGCTCCAAAGTACTCGTCAAGACGAATCATACGACCCCAAACTCGGTGGGGTTGTGTCGTTTAATTACAGAGTTCCTATGGCCATCTTCCAGCTCCATCATCAGACCCTGGTTATTATCTAGCACCAAAGTACTCGTCAAGACGAATCATACGAGCCCAAACTCAATGGGGTTGTGTCGTTTAACTACCGAGTTCCTATGGCCACCTTCCGGTTTCATCATCAGATCAGCTCCATGTCATAATAATTTTGCATTGTATTTCGATTTACACACGCATGCAAAATTTCAGCTCAATCGGTTGAAGATATCTGCTTCAAAATTGAGTTGCAAGAGTCCACCCGAACAAAGATAGTTACGAGTACATACATACCTACATACATATGTACATCTCAAGTTAAATGAAAGCTTGTAAAAAAAAATGGAAATGGAAATTACTAGAATTAGGAATTACTTAGAACGAGTGTGGCTCTTTAGAATGATGGAGAGAGACTGGTCTAAGTGTCCTCAGAATTGGGCGTTGGCGGTAGGCCCTTATCAGTGATGCTTGAGATTGGAATGCTGAGAAGTGCAGGATGTTCTTCTCTTAATTATTTATTTTTAATTTGCTAGCAAGTCAGGGTTATAACAGTACGATTGACTATGAAACTTTAGAAAATGAAGATTATTTACTTATTTATTTATTTGTTTGTTTATTCATTTATTTATTTAAATAAATAACACAAACAACTAACATTACAGGGATTTCCTAATGCGTTAGCGTGGTCCTTAATTAAACTATCTTATTCAAAATTATTTTAAATAACATAACACATACAATATTGTTTTTGTGAATACATTCAGAGAGCAGGTAAATAGATCGATCCTTTCAGCAGTGTCATTCAGTGCGTGCAAGGCGCACGTCAGTGGCGCTTTGCTGAGCAAGTTGGTTCGTGCGTGAGGCACCGCTAGTAACCGTGGCTTCCGGCGCCGCAATAGAAAATTGTCAAGCACATTTAGATGTATCTCCTTCAAAACACCAGAATTGTAGGTCTTACCACGTAATAATTTAAATATACGAGTATATGGTGTTATTGCTAGGTCCCAATTGTTATTGTTATTGTATGACAGTCATAATAGGAAACCAACCCTTTAAGAAGGAGTCCAGCTCGTCCCGCCATCTCTTTCTGGGCCTGCCGTGCAGCCGTTTCCTGCCATTGGGGATATAGCACCTCATATCGCACCTTTAGAATTACAATGACATAAGTGCAAATACTATACACTCGAGAAAAATGCACTTGAAACTTTATTTTTACTCTTTCCTCTATATCTTTTTTTACGATAATATTTATAGATAATTAATATTATACAAATACCTGGTTATATCTACTTTAATGTTAATTAAACACAAGGTCTTTGTATTTTGTAGTTTAATTAATACAAATTTTAGAAATACAATCAGGCGTTGTTACTTTCAAGTCTCGCTCAATTTGACGTTGACGCTACTTCCATCTAGCGGTATTTATTGTAATTACAAAAGAGTCAATGTTCCATAAGATAGTTTGTCACTTTTTACAGCGTTCGTAATACCTAACTAATTTTAACGATATTTTTCACTTGCGTCATCGTAATTCTAAAGATGCGATATTGCTCTTAAATATTATTGACGTGTAAAGTGTTCCTAAGATTATTTCCAAACATAAATATAATTTACTAACCTCTGCCCGTAACTTCATCCGCGTGAAATGTCTTGTTCCCGTTCTCATTCCGTCGCATTGCATCGCATCGCCTACCCGCCCTATTACTTCATTTTCGCTCAGCGTTCTTTCTGACCTTTTTAATTTTTGCTCGGCTCCTAAGGGTCTTAGCATGATGTTTAACAGTGAAGCCTTCTTCAAGAATTGGGCTATCAAATTCCAGAGATTAGCGCGTTCAATCAAACAAACAACAAAATAAACAAACAAACTTAGTATATTTATAGATTATTAACCAAATTCCACCTCCATTACTGAAAGAATCGAGTTACAATCTCAGAGTAAAAGGAGTTTTCTTTTATAAAATCCTTATTTTCTCTCCATCAAACATAACGAGGAAAACCTTCTCGATTCGGCCTAATAAAAACGTTGATGGAGCCAAAGTATTTTCAGACAGAACACTTGTAACCATTCCATTGATGGAGTGGCTCTCATTTTAATTTGGTGTAAAAAATATATTTTTAGGGTATCGTACCGAAAAAGGGGAAAAGGGAGCCAATTAGAGCTCAACTGTCATTACATAATTAGCCTATAATCTGGGAAGATTATAGGCTAATTATGTAGTGCTGCTGGGACACAGGCCTCCTCTTTGTGAGAGAGAACAACTGTCACTAATGAGACACAATTACTTTTTCTATTGTTCCCGAACTTAATAAGCTTGCCTAACAGACGAGGGGATAGCTAAATCTACGACGTATGCACATCGGTATGTCTGTCTGTCACAAGATATATTTGGAACTTGCAAAAAGGTACTACTTACATCTCTTTTGGGGTACGGAATCTTTAGTGGGCGAGTCCGACTTGCATTTGCCCGTTTTATACATGATTTTTAGGTACGAAAATGTATCAGCTATTAATATTATAAAATTGGTACAGCAATGGTACAACTTTTGACGTTATCAGCTCCTGTCAAAAGTTGCCGTTTGTTAATAATAGGTCCGCATTTCATTTTGAAAATAAAAACTCGTTTTTTAAATAGAAAACAAATGAATGACAGAATTTGTTTAGGTGTCTGGTTATGGTTAGAAAATGTATTCCGGTTTAAACGATTCGGAATTGAAGCATAAAACAATTGACGGTAGAATTTGTCTGTATTTCTGATAGTAGTTCAGTTCAGTAGTTTTTGCGTGAAAGAGTTACAAACATCCATCCATACATCCATCCATCCATACAAACTTTCGCGTTTATAATATTAGTAAGATTTCTAGTCTAAGTCCAAGGGGTATAGTATTACCCCATAACTGGGTTGTGGAGGTCAGATAGGCAGTCGCTACATGTAAAATACTGGTATTCAGCTGCACCCGGTTAGACTGGAAGCCGACCCCAACATAGTTGGGGAAAAGCTAGGCAGTTGATGAGTCGATTTCTAGTCTAGTACTAATATCAATATTTTATACTCGAGTAAGATTTAATAAATCCCTTATACATTATACGTACATCTAAAGAGCTTTCTAAGATTTAACACATAGACACACACAATATAGAAACTTCTCATCTCATGTTAGCTCTAACGTATCAAATCATTTAAATACCGTCTGAGCATCTCAGGAATTTCTATCGTTCAAGGCAACTGTATTAATTCTGTTATCATAAATAGTACTCTAAAGACATGCCTAATAATTATATGTATATGTACATGAAGTGACGTATACAAGGTGGTAGGGACATCGACGCGCAAACTGTAACCATGAATTCAGCACATGATCCTATACCTAGACGTAGAAAATTTTCGTCGGTTATCAAAAAAAAAAGCTGTTTCATAAAAAAGTGCAATACCTACCCGGCCAAAATGTACTGAACAGCAATTATTTTTTTAAATAGCCGACGAAAGATTTCATCACTAGTTCAGAATAATGTAGGTAATGAATCCATGGTTGTCCCTGTCGATGTCCCTGCCATCCTGTATACTCGCCACTTTAAATTATAATTTACTTTATTATGTCTCAATTTGCAGCAGACTCAAAACAGAATGAGCACCAACCTAAAAACGTGTTTATTGTTTTTATCATACTAAATTCAACTTAGTTGCTAAACAGCCAATGTTCACATATACATGGGAAAATACATATTACTATTTTCAAATTGACTTTAATAATTTTATCTATGCTATTATATAGAGGTGTTCATAATATCAGATAATTTACCTTCCATTGCCACTTAATCAGTTATCTACTTTAGTGCAATATATTCTATGTTGATTTTTGAGTGACCATTTGTAACAAAAAGGTCCTAATAAGGTTTTGGTAGCAATGGAATTTGAACTTTGTTTAGTATGACATTCAGTTGACTTTTTCTTAACTTGAAAATCCTGGCTCTAATAGAGGTACTAAAGTTAAATAATATTGCAGGTAGCTTTATAATATCAGTTAGTAATAGTAACGGAAATACCAGGAAACTATGCCAATGATACTCTACTAGAATAAAGTAATTGGTGTGCAACAATTTTGAGTTTGTTATGTAGCACGATGTAAATTTATTTTTGCTAAGTTTTTTTTTCAATTGTTAATTTTAAATTACGGCTCGTGGCTAAATAATAACAGCCGCACAGGCCGATCGAAGGTTACGCTACGCTTGTTGCGGTCGGTTCGTGGATGGGTGACCATCTTTTACCTTTCGCGAAACCTTCGTGGAAACCCAAAAAGTCTGACAACCAATTGTGGAGGTTAGATTGGCCGGCGGGCTCAGCTGCATCCGGGTAGTTAGGAAGCCAACGTGAACATAGTCGGGAAAAGGCTAGACAGATTGATTGATTGATTGATTGAGGTACATATCGTAAGGTAAAATGTTTGCATAATACAGAAGCTAATCACCAAAACTTTTGCCACAATTAACTCACAAAATACAGACTTAAATACTTTTTCAAATCACCTCTAGCTAATTATCGACCATAATGACTAAACTTTTAAAAACCGCTCCAATACCGCAATTTTCAACGTAAACCACAATTGATCGGAATCACGGCGCAACTTTGCGGCCAGACTTGGTAAATAAAAAAAAGTTGGAATCAAAATGGCGGCAGTTTGATGCCCACTCAAACAATGCGCAAAGTCTAATGGAAGCCACTAAATTTTAATCCAGATCGAGCGACCTCCAACGTCCGCGGCCTCTAGGGTAGAGTGCAACAGATGAATTATGAATTTTTTATCTTGATTTTGTGGTGATCGGGGGCTTATAGGCTTTGTCGGCTTCTGTTGATTGGGCAAAGTTTTGTGTACATTAACTTGGCTGTCTCGTCGCGATGATTGCTTTAAGAATAAACATAAACCCATGCCTTCTTCTCATGCAGGAAGGCAGAAGCTAAAGAACGCCACCTGCTGCGATCCTTTTGCTTCTGAAAGTTCCTAAGAACATCACATTGCTTTAAGAATGTTTCTTTGTTTATTCATATGGAGTCTTCGAAACCCAACTAATTCAAGATAACTATCTTCGATCTCCACTAGATGTTTTAGATAGTTTTTCACCTCATTATTGATGGATAAAGAATGAACAAACTATCAACCAGTCTAGCCTTTTTCCAACTATGTTAGGGTCAGCTTCCAGTCTAACCAGATGCAACTGAATACCAGTATCTTACATGGAGCGACTGCCTATCTGACATCCACAACCCAGTTATTGGGCAATACGGTACGCCTTGGTAAGATTGGCAGTCAAACTTTCACGATCCACGAATGACAGCCGGGACCTGTCCTTGTAATTGTGTCAATTAAATGAATCACTTGGTAATGAGTCGCAATGTGTAATCTCAAACTCGACTGCCTATCTGACCTCCACAACCTAGTTAATGGATGTAGAGGATGAACAGCTATATCTACAAACATAAAGATGGAATACCTATTTTTTTTTAATGAAAACTTCTTTAGCGGCTTTGTGCATTTTTTTTGTGATGGGTAAAAAATGTTAAACTCGCGTCAGGACACGTGACCTGATCGAAAATTCGTAAGACGGAGGGAGAGTTTTTTGTGACGCGTAAAAAATGTTAAACTCGCGCCAGGACACGTGACCTGATCGAAAATTCGTAAGACGAAGCTCGCGTCAGGACACGTGACCTGATCGAAAATTCGTAAGACGCAGGGAGAGTAGACCGCATTCCAAAATATAAAAAATGCACAACATTAATATGCAAGTTTTCACTTCTGCTGGCACTCCCGAAGTGCAACCCGTTTTTTTTAAGTGTTGCTACTCCATCGCTCTTTTCATAGCCCTGTCTTATAGCGAAAAGTTGGTAACCCAGGACTTATCGTACAAAGTCAGAACTCTGATTACCTCATAATAAATCCGGATCATAATCCTAGCCTAGGGAGTAGAACAAACATCTGTTACTGGATACACCCGCGGCTTTGCCTAAACAAACTGTTTATTCACAAGTTTGTTTAAAACCTACATGTTGTTCTTATAAGGGCGCTTTGCACTAAACTTTTATACCTAGAATAAGTCTTATCCTAATACTTTTTTTTTAGGTTTTTCCATACTACAACTGTCAAACGTCAATTTTATTCCACAGATAAAAGATATCTGGCTTTGGTAAAAACAGCCCTTAATGTAACAGATTTTGTACGGTATTTGACACACCTAGGTAGATGTAACTGTTTTTTTTTATTGACCATGGGCTCACTCTTGACCTCAATCAAGCCCAGAGCCAGGAATGAGATCTACGGTGGAACGAGCTTGCCCAGAAGAAGCCTATTCACTCTCGCCCTGAAGAGATTCGGGTCGTATGAACTCGGGAATGCAGACGCAGGCAGACAATTCCACTGCTTAGCTGTGCGCATCAGAAAATATCCGGGAAAATTGCGAAACACTTACCTGCGGTAGCAATGCCTTTCATTTTGACAGTTCGGCAACATCCATTGCGTCATTTACATTGTTGAGCAAACGAAATTTTCAAATATATGAAGTAATATGGATTAGCACATTCCTTCAAAATCCTTCCGATGCGATTGGAAATGTGTTTTATAATTGGTATGCAGTATTAACGTATAAAATAACTTTTATTTGTAATTAGTTTAGTTGCAACAGTTAGTCGTAACATAATTATGTAACTCAATGTAGCCGCACTGAAACTCAGCAAACCAGGCCTGATAGTCAATGATTAGTAAACTAGCTATGAAATCTCATGTCAGTTTATTGTGAGAATTGTACCAAAATAATAACAACCAATGGAATAATTAGACCGGGGATTTGATTAGTAATATATCAAATTAGCAATAATTTGTTATGAATAAATGGTTAAGGTCCATAATTTAAGAAACTGGTAGTCTTAAAATAACAATAATAATATATGCACAATCAAATATCTTGACTTAGCACACGAGGTTGTTGACATGTGGAATGTAAGCTCGACTGTCATTGTGCCGATTATA
Organism: Apamea epomidion; assembly: GCA_947507525.1. NCBI lineage: Eukaryota > Metazoa > Arthropoda > Insecta > Lepidoptera > Noctuidae > Apamea > Apamea epomidion. The sequence goes on along the minus strand of OX382247.1, from coordinate 7,445,269 downwards.
GTATCGGCCAATGGCCTGATGGCTGAAAGCCTCGATCAACATCTATCGAAACTCTCGTTAGGCAGTTGGATCAAGGGCCTGATTCAGAAGGCAGTACTCCTCGATACGGCTCGTATTGTGAGGAGGCCTTAACCACCGGTAGCTTGGACCCTGCTCCCGATACCGGTGAATATATTTTTTTATATTTTTAAATGTTTTTTTTATACTTAATTTTTATATTTAAAGAAATATTTAAAAATGTAATAAAATAAGATAACTTAATAAATAAACGACATAACATGTACAAGACGTCCGCATCGCTGACTATCGCCGAGACTCTAGGAACAATCGGTGAAAATACAAAATTAAAGTATACGTCGACTTAGGCACATCCTCTTTTTGAAGTCAGATAAAAATAACAAAAAAAAATATATATAAAACATCTAAAAACCAGGCATGACTATAAAAAGCGAGCTAAACAATTCCGAAGACGGTTACTTAAAACAAGTTCGTATAGAATTAGCTATGCTAATGTTAGCTGCATATGAGCCGACCTGACCTGTTTATGTAAAGTACTGATGTCCATATCATACGTGTATATGTGTGCTATACAGCTACGACTAGATTCGGGCCAGGGTCGCCTTTTTGCTGCTAAAGATAAAGATTGGCCGGAGCTTTAATATCAGGGTTGATTTTGTATGGCTCTTTTGTACAAAATAAATAGCGAAAAGATGATGCGATATGCGTTGTTTAAGGATTATACAAGGCTTTATTTTTAACCCCCGACGCAAAAACGACGGGGTGTTATAAGTTTGACGTGTCGGGGTGTGAGTGTGTGTGTGTGTGTGTGTGGGGGTGTGTGTGTCTGTACAAACAGGGGTGTGTGTGTGTGTATGTCAGTCTCATCGTAGCTCCCGAACGGATGAACCGATTTTGATTTTGTTTTTTTTTTGTTTGAAAGGTGAATTTGTCGGGAGTGTTCTTAACTATGTTTGATGAGAATCGGTCCAAGATGGCCGCCGCCACAAAATGGCGGATTACATATTTTTTCACAACTCGCTGAATATGGGTATCAAATGAAAGGGCTTGACTAGTAGAATACTATACACTATGACAAATTTCAAATCCAAGATGGCCACTACCACAAAATGGGGAATTACAAAAAATCTGATTAAATACCAAATTACCTGAATCTTAAAACGCAAGAAAATAAAAGAAATGAAATAACAAGGAGTCCCTACAAAAAACATGAAATAAAAAATTCAATTAAAAATTTAAAAAACCTGTCGGGGGACCGCTACTATTTTAAACTTTAACAGAATGTTTGGCTAATAATTAGAGCGGTCCCCCGACGGGACAATATTAATTTTAAAAAAATTTCATACGTACTTACGTAGGGTCATAATTTCAAGGTTATTTTTTTCTTTTTATAGGGTTTGACGTTCTCGGGGGTTTTTTAAATTTTTAATTTAATTTTATATGGACTTTTGTACAAAATAAATAGCGGAAAGGTAATGCGATATGCGTTGTTTAAGGATTATACAAGGCTTTATTTTAAACCCCCGACGCAAAAACGACGGGGTGTTATAAGTTTGGCGTGTCGGGATGTGTGTGTGCGTATGTCTGTCTATGGCATCGTAGCTCCCGAACGGATGAACCGATTTTGATTTTGTTTTTTTTTTTTTGGTTATACGGGGTAATACGATACCCCTTGGTAAGATTGTTTGTCAGGCTTTCGGGCTTCGGACGACCCGTAACGACTGTCAAAGATCCACGAAAACAGCCAAGACCAACAGCTTAACGTGTTTTCTGAGGAACGGAGGGGTCTTGGTATGTAAAGATGGTCACCCATCCACAGACCAACCGCGGCAAGCGTAACTTAACCTGATCGATCGACCCGTGCGACTGTTATTACTTAGCCACAAGCCCCTCTATGCTCATGACTCATATTCATAAATATATATTTGAGTCAAGATCTTCACCTTTGACAATATCCAAAAAGCTCAATAAATATATCCACAAGGACATAATTCAATGTAAACTTTGGTAATAAGCAGCCTTTTTCCACTTTATCTGTTAATTATCGCCGCAACTGAAAGTCAAGACTTTGACGAACTTTCCTAACTTCGATACAAAGTTGGAACAGCTTCGTACATCTTAGAAACATTTATGGATTGATAGCAACCTTTCCAGCTTGATTAATATACATATAACATTTTGGCGACATTGGAGTAATGAGCGAAATCTAGGTGTACTTATAGGCAGGTACACCTCTGCCTTACCCTTCAGGGAATACAGACCTGATGTTATGTAGTAGTAGTAGAGCTACTTGTGAAGGAACTCTTCCAAAGAAGTACTAACAATACATATGTATATTTCTGCCACCAAGAAACTTTGTTTTGTGTCGGTTTCTAAGATAGCGTGTGTGAGTGTAGTTTGTGTAAGTAATTACCGTCATATGGAACTTTAGGATGACCCATCTGTGTCTATGCCTATTACAAAAGTCCATAGGGTTCGGTCAACACTAACAATCAAGGCCATATTTAATCTAACTGACAAAGCGTATGTCGCTTTGTCAGTTAGATTAAATATGTCAATAATTGACATTTTCGTAGCAGGTACTTCGCAGAAAACCTGTGAAACAACTTGTTAAGTTGTCGGACTGTTGAATTGTCGCTAAAAGAAAAATATTGTCACAGAAACAAGAGCACACAAAAAGATTGAATCTGAACAAGGTGCTGTTACGCAGACAAAGATAAAAACATTTTTCTTCATCTGAGTACCTGCAAAATACATTTTCAAAATGATTTACTCAGAATTCAGTAACCAATCGATTCCTTCAATCTCCCCTCTACCTGTGTAGGCTTGAGTTACTACAGGATAGTACAAGTACAATTCTTGAACAATTGAATTTCCGAGAGCCGGAGAAAATCTCACTCGTTATACAATAATGGATTTCAATTTGTTTTGTCAATGCAGACTGAGATTGGTATTATGTACTGAACAAGGTAAAATATTACACCACTTCATATCTATTCAATATTACACCACTTCATCACTTTATATCTCTACTGAATTGTAGCTCAAATTGTTCAGTTGGATGAAATAATAATAATAAAGTTTTATTGACATAAATAAAGGTGTTACATTTTAATTTGAAGCCCTGACTCCTGTGCTATGTGGTACCTGTGTTACAGGAGTAAGTGTCTTCACCCGTTTATGGAAATTAACAATTTATGCTATAAAAATTGCGGTATTTCCAGTTTTAATATCTGAAAACGTTTTAATATATATTCATTTTATGAAAATACAGATATGGATACTGGATATGAATCCGTGTTTGGTAAAGATTCACTTTTGAAATAATTGTTGGCTTGGATCTATAGGTTGGCAGAGACATCGTCGCGCAATCTGTAACCATGAATCCAACACATGATTGTAGACCGCCAAGCGTAGTACAAATTTGTTCTTTCATAGAAACGTGCAATACCTAAACAGTCGAAATGTATGGAACAGCAATTTTTTTTTTTATAATAACTGGTAATAAATTTCAACGTCCCCTGCATTGCAATTTTTCGTTCAGAATCATGTACTGAATCCATGGTAACAGGTTGCGCGTCAATGTCCCTGCCACCCTGTATAAGCGGTCATAACTTCGAGCTCCGTCTAATGCACTAACACCCCTCAAGAACAATATCAATAAGAAAGTTTAGGAACACTGAAAATATGCCACCACAATAAGGTAAATTGCAATACTCCGTAGACGTATGAAGGTTTTCGATATTGGAAAACGGATTATAGAGTAGGCAGGACAACTTGCAAGACGCAGTGATGACAGCTGGAGAGAGGCCGTGATCGAGTGGTGTCGAAGACAAAGGCAGCGGTCTTCCGGCGGCGAGATGGGCGGATGATATTGTTACTTTGTGGTAAAAACCGGCCGGCACAGGAGCGTGGAGATTGGCACAATAAAGGAGAGGCCCATGCTCAGCAGTGTGTGAAGTCGGGTTGTGAATAATGATGATGATAACGTGAAATCGTGTCGTATCCTGCATGTCCTGTTGTCTGCACGTTACAGAAACTGTTAGGCGCTACTGAAGGCGCCAAACGTGTAAAAAAATGGAGAAAGAAAGCTATCGACAGCGACACGCTAGGAAGAAGTTTTCTTTACGCAAAAGATCATAGACTATTACATCTTCCTTTACAACCAACATCTATACAAAAACAAAAAACAAAACTAAACTAAACTATCATAGTCTTAACTAATGAGATAATTATACCTCAAACAAAGGAACAAAACAAAAGAGAATCTCGTATCTAACCAGCAAAATGCTCAACAAACAAGTCAATCAGATGTTCAGTGAAACAAGTTGTAACAACACGCACTAACTCTTAGCACAAACGTTGCGGATTTAACGCAATTCCACCAAATACTATAATTAAGCCGAGAACTCACCGCACGGTGGAAACACGGAGTAGGCACGCATGGAGTGTCAATGTACGGTGATCTGTGTCAACGGATATTGGCCAAGCGCGTAAACCTCGCCGGTATCTAGTTTTGATACTTGTTTCTAGGGTGGTTTATGCATTGCTCTTCTTCTATATACCTAGACTTTTATTATAAACGACTCATGATACAATGTCGATTTCAGGCACAAGAAAGTGTAAAGCATTGTGCAATAACCATTATCACCCAGTTTTTCGACTTACCAGTCGCCTTTTAATCAACTCAGCCTATCACAGTCCACTCCTGGATATAGGCCTCACCCAGGCTGTGCCACAACACCCTGTCCTCGCCTTCTCCACTCGCTTTTGTAGCATAGAAACATTATGGAAAAATATATAATTATAAAATAATTATAGCACAAAAGTATCATAGCAAAATTACAAACGAAAGTACAATCGTAAAACAAAACTGACACCAACCTTGTCTCATAAAATGACGTAAATTGCCAAAGCAAAGTATTTGATCAGCACTCCATTTCCATAACTTCGCAATGGACACTCGGTTTAGACGCCAGATTATCCCTATGAAGGGAGATTTGCTAAATTCCTCCCGAGCAGAGTTATTCGAGCGCTGAAATGTGCCCAACAGCTGACGGTGGAGCTTAATTCTTGAAGGCTCTTTTTATATTAGCGGCAATATTGCTGGTTGGGATTTTGGCAACATTGCTGTGGCTTTTAGAGGATTTGGGGACCGGTAATTAGCCTTTGCATGCACAGTAGGTGACACTGCCAAATAATTACCTATCGTTACGTTACGTATGTATCCATTTACAAGTAGTAAGTAAGTACATACTTTAAAATTAATTATTGTAAGTACATACTTTAAAATTAATTATTAATCCTGAACGAAATGCGTAGTCGTACTCAATAATAATATAATTGACTAGCTTCTGCCCGCGACTCCGTCCACATGAAATTTCTCGCTTCCCCGACCTATCCCGTCGCATCGCATCGCACCTTGTAAATACCATCTAAGTAACACATAATGATTGCAATAAAGATTTGAGTATTGAGTATCGCGTCGCCTGCCCACGCTATTACTTCGTTTTCGCGTCAAACTCAAACTCAAATCATTTATTTCAATTAAACTAGCTTAGCTTTGTATTTTCTGCCTATTTTTATTTTTGCTCGGTTCCTAAGCGGTCCTAGCGTGCTGTTAAATAGCCTTCTTCAAGAGTCAACCTATTTCTCAGATAAACGAAGAATCTATTCTTCAGAAAAACAAACATCTTAAACCAGAATTTATTTCTTAATTCTGATACTGAATCATATACACAATCATAGATTTACTAATAGCTAATAATTGATTAATTGAAATAGTGTAAACTTAGTCTTATTTGGTAAGTCACACAAGCAATAACGTGTCTGTGATCCCCTTTTTTTTTTTGAGAATGGGAAATCATCAAACTGGGTGGAGCAGAAGGAAGTGTCAGACTCTTACTGACTAAAATCCACCCGTGTTCCTTCCCTAGCCCTTTATGTACCAGGGCAGCGGTAACCCTTTCGGACGATCCCGCTACCCCGGCAGGCTTCGGCCCTGTCGGGCCCCGTCAACTACGCTGACATCTCTTTGAGGCGCGCGTGGAACACATACGCGCCGTCCGGCACGGGCCTGGTCCTGATCGGACGGAGAGCTACCCATTGCTCTCCGCCCGCAGGCCCGCGCCTACGGTGGCCGGGAGTCGTCACGCGGCTCCCAACGCCCGGAGCGTCTCCCTCGGCGGCTGAGGCGTGAGGATCTCTCTGTGATCCCCTTACAGCTGATATTTGTCGACTTTGTCAGTGTCATGTTGTTTTATCATTGCCACCAGGAGCGGGGGGGTCGCGGGGATCATGACTCCCCCAAAATCATTCAAGCTGGCGAGAGTCTGTATGATTTACTAGTCTTACTAACTTACTACATGGTGAACCCCTCAAAATCTTGGGCTGCGACCGCGCCTGATTGCCACGTCGATTTCCATCAGGGCCCTAATTCACTATGACCAGTTAACGACTCCTTACTTCGAAACCACGTCAATTCTTAAGTTAATCACGACATCTGTTAATAACGTATTCTCTATGACACAACGAACGAAACCTCGCGAAAATAACGTGAAGTTGGCGTGGTTTGAACTGTCAAAATACCACGCTTGACAACCGTAAGTGGTTGTGCTCGTGGTAAGTTTACGCGGGGAATAATAATTACCTACCTGCATAATTGGGGCCCTGGTTCCATAATGAGTATTTCCTTTTGGAATCATTATTAATGATTCCAAAAGGAAATACTTCCACTTTAAAGATTCTCGATTCTTCCTATTCTTTATAGATTTTATTATTATAACTTTACAGCACTTTCAAACTTCTGCCCTCGATTTTATCTTTAATGACCAGACGATTATACGGGCTTAAATAATATCAGTCAAGGTTATCCTAAATCTAAAAGCCACCATCTTGGTCTTTGTTTTACACGATAATTGCGCCGATTACATTGAAATTTTGAACAATTAAGTTATTATAGCTACTTGAAATTGATGACCTACTGTTTTTAGGTTTACACGAGTTTGTAGTAATTGAGCAATTTCTTTTTATTTTCGGATTTTATTTTGGAATGTTTTATTCTTATAGTATTTGGTTCACCACTAGTTTTCCCTGGCACTTGGTATGGTATAAACTATAGAATCTAGATATTAAAAAAAATCCGGCTCTAGGGCCATCCATTTATTTACACACATCAACACCGTCTAGGGATATTTTGTATAAAGTTATTAAACTCAAAAAATACTGGCCAGATTTAAATTCATTTGAAGAAAGCTTATTTTGTAAACCTTTTTAAACGATTCTAAATTTGAATTTGAAAAAATAAATTAAAAACAAAAGACTTACGCGGCATAATGGTAGCGAAGTCCGAAGGTTTCATTTACCTACAGTAGTTTTTGCCTGTTTTTTTGTGTCAAATTTAAGTTTTATAACAAGTTATCGGTTAATTTCGAATTAATGTTATTGTGTGCATCATGCAGCGGCGCCATTTAACGAGAGAGGAATTGTTAAGGGCAGTAGGCATGCTCCAAACTGGGGCTACTCAACGGAGTATTGCCGAGGAGATTGGAACAAGACAAAACGTGATATCAAGGTTATGGTCACGTTATCGTGCTACTGGTGATGAGGCTGAAAGACACCCAGGCGGGAAGCGCGTTACCACTCAACGACAATACCGATTTTTGCAAGTTGCCGCGAGAAGACAACCAAATGTTACGGCCATGCAGTTGGTTCAGAGGCTCCAGTCAGAGCACCAGTTGCTTGTGAGTGACCAAACTGTGAGGAGAAGGCTGCATGAAGCTAACCTTCATGCTCGCAGACCGCTTCGTACTCCAGCACTACACCGAGGAAATCGTGGACGACGAGTAGAGTGGGCTCGTGAACATTTGCTCTGGGAAGATAACCAGTGGTCTGTAGTGCTGTTTACCGATGAGTCCCGGTTCGGTTTCCATCCCGATACACGTAGAGTACGTGTTTGGCGAGTTCCTGGTCGTGAGAGCCGTCTGCAACATCCTCAGGAAGTCTATTCATACCACGGCGGGACAATTATGGTTTGGGCGGGAATTCGTGTTGGTGGAAGAACCGACCTCGTTTGGATCAGAAACACCATGACGGCTGAAAAATACCGTAACGAGATGCTAGTACCAATAATCTAACCCCATCGACTACAAATGGGCCAAGAATTCACGCTCATGCACGATAACGCCCGTCCGCACACAGCGAGAGTGGTGACGAGCTGGTTGCAGGAGCACGACGTATCGGTCTTAGGCTGGCCCGCTCAATCGCCTGACCTACACCCGATAGAACATGCGTGGGACATGCTCCAAAGAAGGGCTTTGAGGAATTTCCCTGCAAACATTGCGACAGAAGAGCAACTTTTTTTGCATATTAGCCGGACTTGGGACAATATACCGCAGCAAGACTTGGATAACTTAATCCAAAGCATGCAAAACCGTTGCAGGACCGTTATTAACGTCATGGGGTGTTTTACTGACTACTGATTTTTCACATAACGGTTAAAAACAGATTAATTTTTCCTTATTTTTCACTTTTTCTTGAGAAACACATTCATTGTTAGTTTTACCATTATTTCACATTTTTTCTTTATTTGAATAAAAATTTGTTTACGCAAAAAAAAATAGTTTTCTTTTATTCTGGAGTGTAGTGTGATAAATGGGCTTTATAAAAATATATGCATGTTGTATGTTATTTTTAATAATTTTTGAGTAAATTGAGTAAATCCAAAATATCCCTAGACAGTGTTGATGTGTGTATTTATATATACTTTATTGTACACCACAAACATACATCAAACACTACAAAATATACAATGGGCGGCCTAATCGCTTTCTGCTGTCTCTTCCAGGCAACCTTGGATTGGACAGTGATTTTCCTGGACATAAAATGAGGCTGTCGCTGGTCCAATATTATGTATACAATACACTTAAATATATACACAGATATATATATATATATATATCCAAAATTATAGATATGTCGGAGAAGGTATATCTGTCTCTCGTTAGCATCAGGCATATTTTAATTAATAATTACTGTGGGCGTACTATGGGTAGTGTTGGTTATAACACGATAGAAAAACGGTTTACAGTTCAAATCAGATTATAATTTACGAACAAGTTAGTCACACTAGCGAATCACACACTCACATAACTCAACGATACGGAACGCGAGACAGTTTCTAACACATGTTGTCCGTACGATGTCTAATGTTTCGATGATCCCGAGAGCTCTGCTCACACCGTTCTTGTAGCTGTAACTTTTGTACCCCACCACGAACTCAGGCTAGACTCTGTCTAGCGCCACGAGATGGCGCTAGCGTTCCGAACAGTCAAACGAATGACTCCGACAGATACATAAATACATTCATACTAAATATACAGTGTGGCAGGGACATCGACGCGCAAACTGTAACCATTGATTCAGCACATGAGTTTAGACCCCAAAATAAAAATGTAAAGTGGACAACGGTAAGGAATTATACGACGTTCTGTTGTACCCGTGACGGGGACACAGATTACGGGGACAACGGGAATACAGAGAAATTTTTCGTCGATTATAAAAAAAAAAAAATTGCTGTTCCATACATTTAGACCGCGTAGGTAATGCACTTTTCTATGAAACAGAAGATTTTTTCTTATAACCGACGTTAAATTTTGACGCTATGGGGTCTAGTATCATATGCTGAATCCATGGTTACAGTTTGCTGGTCGATGTCCCTGCCACCCTGTATAAACAACGAAAATAAAAGAAGACTGTAGATGATCCGTTTACTTTTGTGCGCAATTACATCCAAATCCGTAGAGCGGTTTTGTCCTTACTGATTACCAAACAAACATTCATACTCACGTATTGCATAACATAACACCACACATGTAATCCCCGAAGGGTAAGGCAGAGGTGTGCGTTTAATATACTCACATATCGCCGGTTACGTGCGAGCCTATTGCCATAAACCGCGCAAAAATCCAGAGTCGAGACTATTACTGCGAAATTCCAGGAAAAACCCAACAACACTTTACCCGACCTCATGCGCAGCAGTCGCGCGTGCGACAGTTCACGCATTACATTATTAAAAAATATTGCCATTTTCTTAGATAAAAACAGGAGGTCTACTCCGAAGTAGTATCGGCCGAATGTTCGGCCGTTTCCTGCTACAAAGTTACTATTTGGTTCGGTCGGTTCCGATCCTACACTCCTACACTCTTTCGAATATTGACTATGATCCTGACCCAACTGAGCCGTTCCGAACTTTTTTCGCATTTTTCAATAATATTCGGTTCGGCCATGTGTCGGTCCGATCCGAACATTCGCACTTTGCACTTCGGAATAAGCCCGCAGTATTTTTATACCACTAAGGACTGATTTTTCAATCGACAGTACGAATAATTGCCGTCTGATGGTTTGTGTGTGGAAGAATTGTCTAAAATTAAAATTATTCCTCGGATAAAGTTATCTGGCGTTGGAAAATACAGCCCTTACAAAACAAAAGAATGCAGCATAATCTTCGCTCACATTCAAAATAAAAATTAAAAAAACCCCCGACACAAAATAACAATAAAAATAGTATGAATGTAAAAAGCTTAAAACAATTTAAAAAAAAACGATTGATAGTTTTTTTTAACTTTTTACATTCATACTATTTTTATTTTGTGTCGGAAGTTTTTTAAAATTTTAATTAAATTTTTTATTTCATGCTTTTTGTAGGAACTCCTTATTATTTAATTTCTTTTATTTTCTTGCGTTTTAATATTCACGTAATTTGGTGTTTAATAAGGATTTTTGTAATTCGCCATTTTGTGGTGGTGACCATCTTGGATTTCAAATTTATCATAGTGTATGTGTATGGTATTCTACTTGTCAAGCCCTTTCATTTGATACCCATATTGAGGGAGTTGTGAAAAAATATGTAATCCGCACTTTTGTGGCGGCGGCCATCTTGGACCGATTTTCATCAAACATAGCTAAGAACACTCCCGACAAATTCACCTTTTTAACAAAATCAAAATCGATTCATCCGTTCGGGAGCTACGATGCCACAGACAGACATACACACACACAGAGAGACACGTCAAACTTATAACACCCCATCGGTTTTGCGTCGGGGGTTAAAAATAAACTACACCACTGCCCCAGTTGTTTTTTTTCTATTTACAGATAGCAAATTAGTTCTCTGTAGGGCCCTCTGAAACATAAGTGGCGTGCACGGTGCATAGGCACTACAAATTGTGTATGCTCTATTCATTCGTTTTAAACTCTTTGCGTTTCAACCGAGCTCTGCAGTCGACAGCTCAAGAGCGCGGGCGGTACGATAGTTATTTTTATTTTTATTTATTATTTGTAATTCATGGTGTTTTGTTTTTATTGTAGCCAGTGCTAATTAATTTTTAATTAACTTTGGTAATGCCTTTTAGAAATATCAACTCAATTTCAAATAAGTTTTTTTTTGTTACTGAATCCAAAGCTTATTACCTTGTATACCTACCTTGTTGTTATAAGGGAGGGGCTTGTGGCTAAGTAATATCAATCAGGTTAAGCTACGCTTGCCGCGGTCAGGCCGTGGATGGGTGACCATCTTTACATACCAAGACCCCTCCGTGTCTCGGAAAGTACGTTAAGCCGTTGATCTCGGCGTCATTCGTGGGTCTTTGACAGTCGTTACGGGTCATCAGAAGCCCGAAAGTCTGACAATCAGTCTTACCAAGGGGTTTCGTGTATTACCTATGTAACTGGGTTGTGGAGGTCAGATAGACAGTCGCCCCATGTAAAATACTGGTATTCAGCTGCATCCGGTTAGACTGAAAGCCGACCCCAACATAGTTGGGAAAAGGCTAGGCAGATGAGGATGACCTACCTTATTGTATAATAATATTATATAATATTTTCAATTGTAACTTGAAAATGAGTAAATAACGAAACCTAATTAGCATTAAAAATAATTAGCATTAGTAACCCAACATTAGACATTTAGTGATTGATCAATTTACAGGTACTTCTAAACATTTTAAACTTCAGTGCCACGTCAAACCCTTTTTTTTCGCATTACCAGCGAGCTATGTAGTCGATAGCTCAAGAGCACTGGCAGCACGAACGTTTCTTTTTTTTAATATACTTAATAAATTATTTGTGATTGATTCATTGTGTTTCTGTTGCTAATTAGTACAAAGATATGGTACACTTTTATAAAAAATCAAATTTATTTTAGCCAAAGAATCAGCATTACCATCCAACAACGTGGCAATGCTGCCAGACATTTGGGCCAGTTTCCTATTGACAGCGATGCGGACGAATTTCTTAATGCCTGTTTCTTATTTCCCCTCCTTTTTATATATATATAATTATTTTAAGACTGTTAGCTTTTTATAGTATGTAAATAAGTCTAAGTAAATAAAAAAAATGGGTTACACTCCGGGAGTGCCGGCAGAAGCAAAAACTTGAATATTAACGTTGTGCATTTTTGATATTTTGGAATGCGGTCTAATTCGTAAGACAGAGGGAGAGTACTCTCTCCGTCTTACGAATTTTCGATCAGGTCATGTGTCCTGACGCGAGTTTAACATTTTTTACCCATCACAAAAAAATTATCCCTCCGTCTTACGAATTTTCGATCAGGTCACGTGTCCTGATGCGAGTTTAACATATTTTACCCATCACAAAAAGTGCACAACGCCGCTAAAGAAGTTTTCACTTCAAAAATATTATTTTATAAAATGAATTCAATTTCAAACATTTCTTTGTTACTGAATCTATATATTTTCAATTGTAAATTGTAGTCCAATTAATAATAATACTTGATAAAAGTATTAAAAAGAGTCCCAGCAGAAATCATTTGTTGTTTCCTTCAACGATATGTCCCAATTAGATAGCCCGATCCGGAAGTTGGGTAGGTCTCTAGAAATCCGACTTAAGTTATTTCATGATTTATCGATGTGGAAGAATTTTCAAAATAACTCATTCATTATTTTTAAAGTGACGTCGAAACTTTCAATAAAAGGCTTGGAAGCTATTAAAAAGCGCCCCACGGTTTGACCCGCATAAGTCTCGATCCCGTGAGAATATCGGGATAAAATTCTTATTCCAGATCATGGTCTTACCATGTGCTAAATTTCATTCAAAATCGTTCAGCCGTTTTAGCGTGAAAGCGAAACCAACATACAAAAAATCAAATCTTTTCTCTCAAGAGATTCTTTTGCAACCTCATCCATCCCCATTAGACATAAAATCCTCGTTTATACCGCTATTATCCTCAAGAAAACTTTAAATAAGTACCGTACGGCAATATACATAAGTTGAAGTCTTCAGGAAACTTTGATAAAGCTATTTCGAATGTCTAATTAAGCCGTAAATGTCGACTCCTCTCCTCGCTGGGAATTAATGTTCTAAAAGTTCCATGTAATGGAACAGAATATCAAAATTTTACATACCAAAGACTTCTTTATTAACTCTTGACTAGCGATTTGCCTGTGACTTTGTCCGCGTGGATTACACCGCATTTTTACTCTTAAAACAGGCAGGCTGAAGTGTGAGTGGGCCGGACACGTTTCACGAACGCACCCAGAGCGATGAGCAAAAATCGTCACTCACTGGACGTCTGAGGGAGGACATCGCCGTCGAGGTAGGCCACGGCGAAGGTGGTACGACGATGTGGTAACATTTGCAAGGCCAAGATGGCCAGCGATCGCACAAGAAAGAAAGAAAGAAAATGCATTTATTTGCGGCAAACATGACGCATGAAAAAAGGACATAAACACACAAAACAAACAAGTTGGGGGTAAACATGCGTCACATTCACGCAAAACGGCCATCGCTCAGCATAATGCTAAGACCCTATACGAGACAGAGCCCAACCGCTGGTTTTCAGCGGCAGCTGGCGTTGACGTGATGACGTTAACCAGTGCAGCATGCAATTATACATAAATAAATAAAACAATCCAAACAAGAAAATAAAACACATATGATTCGACACAAAACAAAAAACAAAAATCAAAACATGAAATAAAATAAACATACATTAAAAAAAAAAAAAAAAGATGGTGAAACATGAAATATAATGATAAATATGGTAACATTCCGGGCAACGAATCTCGCACCGGGTATAGGTAATCTGTGCGCGTTCGCAGCTGTCACAATGCTATACATAGACATGACAGGGAGGTTTGGAAGAAACAAGGGCTTTGCTCAGCAGTGGGATACAACGTAGGTAGGCTAAAAAAACGGCTTACTTATTTTTACAAGCTTTTTATAACTTGCTTTGTTAGTTAATTAATATGTATTGGTCAAATCTTGCCACTTCAGCTTGCTTATTCTGTGAGCTATGTCGACAACTTTGGTTCTCTGCCAGATCACCTCGTTGCGGATTCGATCCCTCAGAGAGACCCCAAGCATAACCCGTTCCATAGCTCGCTGAGCGACCTTGAATTTATGGACCAGCTGTACCGTGACTGTCCTCTTATCCTATGGCGTTGAAATTTTACATGTTGATTCAGTTTCAAAGACAATGAGTTATTTTTATGATGAACTCAAAAGTAGTAAATAAAACTACTTTAATATTGTTTTAAAAGCTTGAGGCGTGAACGTCCTTCTTACATTTTAAGATAAGCCTCAAGCTTTTAAGAAAATATGAATGTTCTTTGTAAACTGAGATTGTATTTAGTGCTTTTTAGTTGATTAAAAGCTTGTTTTAAAAAAAATTGTTACTTAAATTTTATTTAAACTATTCCCTACCTCGTTGGTCTAGCGGTCGTAGCGCTACTGCATGAGCATGAGGTTCGATTCCCGGCAGCGCGTTATTGGATTTTTTCATCTGGAATTTCTTAGTAGCAACCCGGAGCTTGGAATTGGGCCTTGTTGATAGCGATAGGCCCGCACCCTATTACGTGGGACTTAAATTAGCTGGCAAAATGTGGGTTTGCTCTAGGTAGATCTCTGTGTAAACCTTCCGGGAAAACAGGCGTATTGCTATCTTCTATACACATAATAAAATAGTATCGAAGAAAATGTTTTTCTGTTTGTCTGGATATATGTTTCGATTTGGCATATAAACGGCTGAACAAAATTTGGTACACATTTAGTTTATAACCAGAATTAACACAAAGGATACTTTTAATCCCAGTAGTACATTGCCGTGGGATATTTTTCGCCTTCCACGCGGGCGAAGCCGCAGGCAAAAGCTTATTATGATACTTGTAAAAAGCATGCCTATATCTTTCCTCAAGGTTCAAGCTATCTACTCACCAAGTCTCATCTTAATCGGTACACCGGTTCAGCCGTGATAACGATACAAACAAACACACACAAAGACAGATTCGCAATCAAAATGATTATTATGGAAGAGTTAATAATATTACAGATATATCCATCAGCTCGAGTTTCGTCCATTAAACAATTAGAATGTCTAACTTTCCTAATAATCCTTCCTGTAACTAAGTGTAATATGATTCTCTCCATACGCTTCAGCGTCGTGTAACTTTTACTGCGGATGTGTTCTCTTGGGGGTAAGCCGATTTGTAGCTTCGATAACGACACATGATTTGGTAAATTAATGTCGACATATTTAGATTGTTTTGTAAAAGTACATAATATATGTTATTTTATTGATAACATTAATGTTTATTCCTTCTGTGTATAAAAGAGATTTGCCCTGAACAAAAACAAGCGCATATTTAATTTATAACACCTTTAGCACAAATATAGATCTGAGCACGTCGTGTCTCTTATCTAACTTTAAACAAGAGGATTCAGCTTATATGCGTCTTAATTTCTTGGGTTGTATTAGCTATCACTAACGCTCTGTAAAGGTGCGTCTAGGCAGTACGAGACATGAGCTTTGTATTTTATGGTCACCCACGCATGTGACACATGCCTTAGGCTAAAGCACCTGAAGTATAAAAAAATGCAAATGCATTTTTTCGCTACAGATGCAGCTCATCCTACGCACTGTCTAGACGCATCTTAGAACAAATCCGCGCTTGTCGGGGGTATTTCTTAAACAGGCGATAACTTTTATGACATTCTCTCTGTTAATCATTACGATGACTAAAGAATCTACCACAAAACGTGAAGAAAAAAAAAGCTTTAGTTTATTTCAAGACTAGCAACGTCCCGCGGTTTCACCCGCATAAATTTTGATCCCGAAACAATATCGGGATAAAAAGTATCATATGTGTTAATCCTAATTATAAACTATCTGTGTACCAAATTTCAATCAACTTCGTTCCGTAGGTTTTGCGTGAAAGAGTAACAAACATCCATCCATCCTCACAAACTTTCGCGTTTATAATATTACTAGCGGACCCGGCAGACGTCGTCCTGCCCGGAAAAGCAACGCCACCACTGTGTTCAACTGCATTTTCAAACCATCCAGGAATATACACACAAAATTTCATCCAAATCAGTCCAGCCGTTTAGGAGGAGTTAGGTGACAAACACACGTTCAGAATAACTATATATATTAAGAAGATAGTAGTCTACAACTTCAGACCGATACTAACCACTTCATTCCTTACCAAACCCAATACATGGACATATTATTATAGGTAGGATATAGGTACCTACACACATAGGTACGTATACTCGTATCTAGCGTGTCGGTACCATTAGCAAAGTTCCAGAACCTTGTGTACAAGTAGTTTGTTTCGAGTTAACCATTCCACACTGAGTTAAGATTTCTATAGGGTAGTTTGTACAAATGTGTGCCGGAATGTGGGTCTTTGTTTAGCTTAACGAGATATTTGAAAATAATTGAATATAGCTAATTCTGCTGCTATTTCTTAAGAAATAAGCAGTACCTTTGTACTCATGTTATAATTTGTCATATCTATATGTATTTTACTGTGTGTACATAAATAATAAAATAAATAAATAATAGCTTGTGATGTGACTTCACATAGTTGCTCTGTCAACGTTTTTTTTTAAGTTTGTTAGAGGAAAAATACACAAAGGTTTTTGATGCAGTCCTAAAAGAGTTGGAAAACAAAAAAGTCTTAATTATCTTAATGGTTTCGTATTTTTCTTCTATCAAATGCGTATTTTTGTTCTTTTTCTATTTGAAAAATATCGCAACTAGTAGTAGTCTAGAAATATCTGTTAATCTTAACTAATATTATAAAGAGAAAAAAATTGAATTGTTCTGTTTGTTTGTTCTACTTTTACGCTAAAATCGCTGAATGGATTTGGATGAAACATTGCACATGGGTAGACCATGTCATGGATTAAGACATAATATACTTTTTATCTCGTTATTCCCGCGGGATCGACACTTATGCGGGTGAAACCGCGAGGCGCAGCTAGTGAGTGATCAAACTGGAAGGAAAAACGGAACTTTCGGAATATTCTAAGAAACAAACAACTGTTCTTGAAATAAAATTACACGGCCATTTATTTTTTTCAGGTAATTTCCCGATATTCACATTAATATTGCTTTTTTATTTTGTTTCTGTCGTTTTTCTGAACAAAACCCGCCACGTACCTACATTACCTTCCGATTATTTTTAAATTATCGTTATGTTATTCCTTGCAGTGTAAAACCAGCCGCCAGACTAACCGGGCGCTGCTGAATAGTTAATTGTTCTTGTACATGGAGCAACTGCCTATCTGACCTCCACAACCTACATAGTTACTGGGTAACACAATTCCCAAAGGCTACGTACGCACTGACTGGTGGCTTTCTTAGCGCCTATGGCCTAGTGACTTAACATCGCGACTAGCGAAGATGTCAAGCGCGCAGTGCGGCCGGCTGCGAACATTCTAGAGCGTTCGTTTCACTTCGCAACTCGCAAAGTGACCCGACTTACGAGTCGTGGGTATGAACCCAGATAAGCGCTTTATTTTGTGTAAATAATTTCATCACCACTACTCTCAAAACGGTGAAGGAAAACATTGTGAGGAAACCGGCATGTCATAGAACCAAAAATTCGAACACATGTGACATCTATCAATCCGCACTGGGCCCGCGTGGTGGATTACAGCCCACTCCCTCTCGAAGAGAGAAGGCCTGTGTCCCAGCAGTGGGAACATAATAGGCTGATTATGTAAAGTGACTCGCTAGGCTCTAGGTGCTGAGCAATCCTACTGTCAGTGCGTACAGTCACGAGCACCAATATGTCAACGCTTGGCAACTTTCAATTGCGATTTTTTCGTGAAATAACGAATGAAACGTTGACGACAAATTATATAAACTTATGGGTTCGAAAATGCTATGTTCGTAACAACATAAAATTTCATTAAAAAATTAAGGAGGAAATCGCTTTTGAAAAAAGCCCAGTGTATACACTTTTGCTCGTGACTGTACGTGCATACCAAAGAATATCTACTTAATTTAGATCGTAAATATTGCTCTTATCATTTTATTTTCAAATAGTTCCTAACAAATAAAACCAAATAGTGAAAATAGGCATGGTACACATGGCAGGGCCGCGTATTTCGTGGCCGCCAAAAGCATCGTCTGCTCGTTAAAACACTCCTAACTAATTTGTTCAACAGATGTGAATGTGGGGGCTTCACGACTGTGGGTAATAAGCTTTATTTTTGTTCGCTAACAGCCCAAGATGTGTCGAGTGACGTCTTAAAAATTTGGTCGTTTGGAGGACTTTCATCAAATTTAATCATATTTTTTTTTAATTCTTTGCGGGTTGAGTTGCTAGTCATTGAGCCAATATTTTTTTAAGTATGTTCACGTATTTTCCAGATGATCAAAACTTTTTAACAGACGAAAACCAAAAGGTTGTCAAGTCGACGCATATTTTATTTTTATGAAAAATTAGTATCAACAGTCACTAGAAATTAAACTGTGTGGTCACCTCTTCTTAGTATTTCTTCCCAGGAATTCGATTATTATTTGAAATAAAACGGTAAATATTTTGATACTGTTTAGTAAAGTAATCATTAGTAAAAAAAATTACTAAAGGATAGACTATAGCATTCGTCAATTTAACTTCCGAATGCTACGTAAATTGATTTTACTTTTAATAAAAATTTCAATTGAGGGACCACCTTAAATCGAATGGCTTCTTTTACAAACTAGAAGTTGAATTCATAATCGTTCAAGTGCTTTTACTAACGCTAGACCCAAGTAAATTTCAAATTAAATTCCATTGTGGTCTCCACTCAAGGTGAACCTTATGGTGATCGGTTGAGGGACCACCTTCCGCGTGCTAGTTCTTTCTATTCTGTGAAAAGGAAGGGTTGATATTCATTAAATTAGTTTTACAAATCTTTTACTAAGAGTAGTCATTTATAGCAGTTATAAATTTTAACAAATTTTGAGATATGCCTGTCAGTCACGACTGAGGGACCTTTAACCGATTGTATCGTTTGAGTGGCTACTTTTACAAACTAGAGGCTGAATTTACAATTATTTGAGAACTTTTACTAAAAGCTGACGCATTCAAAAGCTTAAAATTCAAATGGGAACGCAAATGGGGTCGTCAGAAGCCCGAAAGTCTGACAACTAGTCTTACCAAGGGGTATGGTATTACCCAGTAACTGGGTTATGGAGGTCAGACATGCGTTCCATGTGAAATACTGGTATCCAGCTGCATCCGGTTAGACTGGAAGTCGACCGCAACATAGTTGGGAAAAGGCTAGGCAGATGAGGATGACCTACCTTAATGTATAATAATGTTATATAATATTTTTATATGTAATATGTATGTATAATATGTATAATAAAAAATATTTAAGATGATGCTGATTATTTTAATGGGTATGATTGGAATGATAGCAAGTACCCCACTGCAAAGCTATATTAAAAGATGCCTTTATTCTCATGCAAAGAAGGAAGCCATGCATGTACTTTCAATTTTAGACCTTATTGGTCTAAAATTAGACACCAAAAAGGATAAGCATAAGCATCATCCGCCTATAATGTTCCCACTGCTGGGACACAGGCCTCCTGTCTGTAAGAGGGAGTGGGCCGTAATTCACCACTCGGGAATGTCACATGTCTTCGAATTTTTGGTTCTAGGACATGCCGGTTTCCTCCCGATATTTTCCTTCACCGTTTTGAGAGCAGTGGTGATGAAATAATTTACACACAAAGTAAAGTGCCTGTCAGGGTTCGAACTCATGACCTACAACTCTTAAGTCGCAGCCGTTACCATTGGGGCACCACTGATCACAACAACAAGGATGTAATGATAAAAAAGCGTGTTAAAATAAGAGATATTTTCACATTCAAAACTGCAAAAAAATCTTGTTAGTAAACAGGTTTCAATAACTAACTTAATACTTACCTCAAATCCTTAAAGCTTCGATACATTGCAACTTTACTATAACATACTTTTTGCTCTACACTAACTTTCAACTTCAAATGCGTAAAGTGTTTCAAAACTGCAAGAAGGATGCCTATCGTGGAAAGTAAACTAAGTTATAATATGTTTTCAAACTACATAGCAAAACCGCTTGCAAGTGGTAACGACTTATGCAAGTTTAAGGGTGAACTTGTGCAAGTATGAAACTAATACATTATTCATGTAACTGAAAGTGTTATGCAGCTTTATTTTCGGTTTTTCGGTTTTAAAAATCAAATAGAAAGTGTAAGGTCCGATGTAAGAAATTAGCAGAAAAGTATGTGTGTGTGTTAGCTTCCTAAGTACTACACTACTTAGAAAGCTTTACTTAGATGGCCCCATGTCGCGGGATGTTCGAAAGAGATATCTTTCGAACATCCCGCGACATGGGGCAATCACCTCAGTCGGCAATTTATTTTTTCTAAAATAATATAATATTAAAATTATTTGATGGACTCTAGTGCATATTGATTGTATAGTTCGTACACCTTAAAACATATTCAACACTCAAAACTCTAAACTCCTATGTAAAGTTTTTAAGAACAACACGAAACATTATCCTTATTTATCTATATGTTATCATTCTATTACCATCCCTACACTATAAATAAAAATATTTTTATTTCGTTAGGTACAGATGCCAGCACATCAAGCTACTATAACCTGTCAAATTTCTTTAAAAGATTTTAAACTTTATCGCTAAAGCGTTAAGGTTCAAGGTTGACTGGGAAAATTTGACAGTTTCGGGTAGGTTGACCTGCTGGCGCCTGTACTTTGAGAAAATGTAATGGGTACCCATCAACATTTTATTATTATCCCTTATCCCAATTTATTTGGGGTCTGTAGCGGTATCTACAACGCCACATGCAAACAACGCGTCATATTGACGTCACGCAAATCCTGCATCTCGCAAGCAGAATTTACCGTGCAATTAGCATACATACAAACTTCCCGACATCAGTCGTTGGGCAATTGCCCGCCAGACACAACTCCCGTCTGGTCGGAGGATCCTCCCCTTTCTATGGAGGGTGAGTGAACTTTATACCCTGTTCCTCATGCCTCTATGTGTCTTTTTCTTCCATACTTCTCTACGAGTATTAGTCGTCATCTCGGTAGTCACCCTCATATATAAGATTATGGTTAAGTTATTTATGTTTATTTTTAATACACTACCTTTTGTTTTATCTTACAAAATAAGAAAACTAATAATAAATAAACTAAAGTGCCTTTTAACCAAAATTCTCATTAAGACACTACCAACATTCATGAAAGAAATTAATCCCGAAACCAATATAATACCAAATAAAATAAGTTATCACAAAATTCCGTACACCTATCATAACATACAGTTCAAGGAACCCATCTCGATTCAGACATCGAGTATTCATTCGATTCGATACAATTCATGGAATCGAGAGGATCCCAACTCGATCGGCTCGTAATTCTATAGTAGCTATCATCTGGTCTCCCGGAGGTGCTGTAAATCGATACTGCTCTTGTATGAATAATAAGATACCTGGAACTATACAGAGCTGGTTAACAGCATATATACCTTTGTTTACTGTCTGGTAACTGATAAAGGATTTTATTTCAGTAAATAAGTTGGTTTAAACACTTTTACACGTCAATCATATTTTAAAAACTAGACGATGTCGTCGTTTCCTATCTGACTACTCTGAAAAGAAAGGTCGAAACCAACTCAGAGGTCACAGACTATTTTAAAGTTCAGACATAATCTTGGTCAGATCATGTGAATGATTGATGTCCGAAATTGTATTTTGACGTAAGAACCACATAGATTTGAGTGTAATGTCAGTGCTGAGCTGTCCTGTTAGTCAGTGCACGCATTTGTCAATTATCCGCTATACCGGATCTGCTCCGTGATCTGTTATGCAGGTGTTCCTAGTGCAGATACCAGTCTCTCACAAACTAATGTTATGTAGTTAAGCTTGTTTTAAGTAACATTATGCCATTATTTGTGATGAGACTTGAACAAAACACGTCAATTGTATAAGTAAATTTTCCTGTAATAAATACGTAAGAGGAAACGCTATTGGGAAAATTGTTTAAGTCTTGTTGATATGCTATTCTTTAGGTTATGTAGTCAAAACTAGATTCATAAAATTGAATAGTTTTTATTATGTACACCTTTGTACATCATACCCCATCATGCACACAGCTCTATAAAGCGTTTAATAATAGATAGAAATCCGCGTAGCATCTCGTAACGCTACGAGCAGTGCTACGCAGCTACGGCGTAGACATGCACTACGCTACACCAAGCTCTTTGTACCAACCATAACAACCTGCCACCACCATATCCCTTAATTTGGCAAGACAAAAAAAGTCGTAATAGGAAGATGCCGTTAATATATTGTGTTCATATGCATTAAAAACACACTCTCGCCTGAGGGGTTTCCTGAAAACACAACGTTAAGACGTATACTCAACAAAATTTGAAGATTAAAAAAATAAGGGCATATGTAACTGTTGAGTATACTTTACAAATCCAGCTTACCAACACCTTTAAATTAAACAAAATTTAGGTAAATTAAAAAGAAATATTTATTGAAAAAAATTTATACATGCAGTAAGAATGGTTAATTGTGGTGATAATTGAAGTGACAATTTCTACCTTTAACCTTTTAATTTTTACCTTTTTCTACCTTTTTCTTTTATTGTAGTTTTATCTACATTCCTCCCATTGTGAAGTAATGCTCTATAAATTTCGAGCCGAAATTCTTTCAAAGATTTTTTTTTTTAACTCCTTTCGTGTATTATCTCGCCTGTACATTAACCAGGCATTGTTGACGCAGATGTCTAGTAACTGCGAAAATATGGAAAGATACCAGCGTCTGCTTTTCATTTCAATGCGGTATAGCGCTATAAGCATATCCGCCAAATCAACGCCGCCCATATGGGCACCGTAGTGCTTCACACTGTTAGGATAGTCTACTTCAATTTTGCGCTTTTTAATTTTACAATACCGCTTCACTTTGGCTGTAGGATACGCATCAGCATAACTAGAGGCTAGAATAACACATTTGTTATCATTCCATTTTAAGAGCGATAGTTTTTGTCTTGTTGCACACAGTTTAACTGAAAGATCCTCTTCCTTTAGATTTCAGAACCTTATCAATTTTTAGCTTGTTAGAAGCACTTCTCAGTCGATTTGCACGCATTGTACCTAGACTAAATATGCCATAAGTATTCCTGAGATGGTGGATCAGCTCCAATGAGGAAAAAAAGTTATCAAAGTAGACGATACATGGTTTCTTTTGTACAGTTTTACATAGTCTCAAAACTGCTTTAGCTCCCCAACCTAAGCCTTCCTCTTCTTCTGTAAAACTACATTCCTCGAACATGTCATAACCAGCGTATAAAAAAAAAGTCATAAATGATCCCAGAAGCTCCAGCCCGAACCAAGTTTTTGAAACACCATTTCCGTGGCTTACGAGGATTGTATTGCCTCTTCTTGCCTGCTTTGGCTCCTTTGTACGGAATTACCGTCTCGTCAATTCTAAACCTTGATTCTTCTTCAATGTTGAGGCAGTTAAATCGAATCAAATGGCCTTATTTTGAAGTATGGATCAGAGTTTGTTTCATTATTATCAACGAAATGTAGATATCTCTGGGTAAGCTGATAACGTTTCAGTGGCATAACATCTGCGACTAATGAAAAGCGTGTATTGGTACACCAATAATCTAAATAAAATGGCATGGAAACAATACCCATTATGATTTTTATGGCCAAGAAGCTTCGCAACTGTTCAACAGTCAAATTTATTGACCGGCCCGTCGTCTGCAGAGAATACCTACATATTTGAAGATAGGCAAATTTCGTCAAATAGATCTTCAGAAAAGAAATCGGTGAAATAATTTAATGCATTCTTTCCATCGGGAAGGGGGCTTTCAAACGTATCAGGATCTAATTTGGCACGATGGAGGAAACGACCATAAGACCATTTGAACTTAAGTTCAATTTTCTTCTTTGGTACACGTCGGGGCTGCCTGGATCCGTTCCAAATTGGCTGTGTTCTGTCCCCGACGTTGTGCTCTTGTACTACGTGTTGGCTGCGGCGTAGAAGCCAATACTTGTGGAGATTGTGGTGGAGAATCACTTACCTGATTGAGAATGAATGATGTGGTCACCGAAGGTATATTTGCCATAGGAGTCAATGTTGGCAACGAACTAATAGATGGTAATAGACATATTACCATCTATTAGTTCGTTGCCAATATTGGTTTCATCAGGAGTAAAGTCAGCAACAAGTGGAACAGAAATGTTGGGATTTTGTTCATCATCGGAGGAATCCAGAAGATTTAGCCCCACCAGTGAAGATGTAACTGAAGAGGCTTCCAAAGACTCTGATACGTGGCGTCCATAGTGACTGAACACGTATGCTTCATTTTCAGAGCTTGTTTCCCCGCTTCAAAAGGAGCGTTTTCTTCGGGTACCAGGGCAAGGATATGCCTTGCTCTTGAATTCTGAAAATAATAGACATATTTGCAGGCACCCAAGCAAGGAACAGACAAAAATAACGTGCAAAAAACGGTTAGCAGGCACTAGCATGAAAGGCGTGAAAGTTAAGCATTTGCATTATTTTGTACTAATCCCACACAAAAAATATTCAAAATTCTACTTTAGGCGCATATAAATTAAGTTTAGTTCGAAATAACGAAAACCTATTGGAAAGGTCATAACAATATTAAAATTTTAATGGAAATTGAACTTTATTTTAATGTAATACGATCGATTTTTCAAAACTATGTAAAAATATTGTTATTTTAATAATCCAATTTTTTTATAAAATACATGTGATGCCTTCGGGCCAAAGCGAAACTTGCATTTCATTCCCAAAACCATTCCCACAAAAAAGTTGATCAAGCCAATATAAAGTCCTTGAACCATTATAATAAATCTCAACATGCAGATTTGTTGAGTATTCTCTACATCCACTGTTCACACTAGATTACTCACCACCGGACTTTGTTGAGTATACTTAACAATCATGTTTACTGACTCGCCGTGTTCTTATCCAGGTGAGAAACGGATTGCAAATAATTTTATCGTATTGATTACACATTTTATAAATAGAAATAAGTAACTTAAAATTAGACCAAAAACCAACAAAAATAAATATTTACCTGTACAGCTCGCAGAGCGCGTTGTCTCGTCGCCATTTTTGTTTGCTAATGTCAAGTAAAATGTTACCAGGCGGGCAAAATACTTTTCCAACTAAATTAAATTAATATTGAAGTGTTCTTAGCCTACAAAATTGAAAACCACAGAAGAAATTTTGAGGTCTAGATTTTTTTATTTGTAACGTTGAGTATACTCAACGAAACCAAATTAAGGGATATTCAACCTATCTTGTTTGTTTAATTATACTATGGTCAATTATTTTTATCTGTCTGTCACTTTTATTTAATTTATATAGATGTCGAGGTAGTTGTTGTTTATAATATTAACTACAAGACCTCTCTCTCTCTCTCTCTACTACGAAACACAGAACTATTTTTCTATTTCATGCGTACTTTGCAGATTTTATAACGCTTCATTTCATAACTAAAATTATCCTTTGTTATAATCATTATTTAAAGTTTATTTTCATGAAAACTATTTAAGCAACTTCCTATTCTTCTTCTTAATGTGTCATGGTAATCTAGATTGAGTCGGCCCCGAATTTGACTACGAGTTTGACACCTTCAGTAGAGAGGCGAGTAGGAAGCCAAGCTAGTAGGTAATATAAATAGGAACGGATTCCTATTTATATTACCTACAAGCTTGGCTTGTGGCTAAGTAATAACAGCCGTATGGGTCGATCGATCAGGTTAAGCTACGCTTGCCGAGGTTGGTCCGTGGATGGGTGACCGTGCCTCGGAAAGCACGTTAAGCCGTTGGTCCCGGCTGTCATTCGTGGATCTTTGACAGTCGTTACGGGTCGTCAATAGCCCGAAAGTCTGACTACCAGTCTTACCAGGGGGTATCGTATTACCCAGTAACTGGGTTGTTGAGATCAGATAGGCTGTCGCTCTATGTTAAATACTGGTATTCAGCTGCATCCGGTTAGACTGGAAGCTGACCCCAACATAGTTGGGAAAAGGCTAGGCAGATGATGACCTACAAGCTTGAATTAATAATATTATGGACTTCCTCTTATTTTGTTATAATTATCTACTTTGTACAAGTAGATAATTATAACAAAATAAGAGGAAGTCCATCATTGAAAAGGATCTTTGTAATGAAGGCTTTCCTATTAAGCAGACGAGATTAATTTCAAATTACTCGACGAAACAGGAATATTAAGTATGGCCGATGATTGTATCCCTCGTTTCATTATGGAAAATTTAAATCAATTCCCCAAAAGGCTCGTTAAATAAATTAAAATCAATGTTTCATTTCATTAAAATAAATTGTGCTGATGAAACAACTTGTCAATAAATTAAAGGAAGTGTGTATGCAAATTGAGTGGATGAAACATTCTGATTCGTGTGATATAATTACAAAGGGTATTTTAATTCATTTGTAATAGTTAAAGTAGGGTACTTATTGTTTGTTTTAAAACAGTATAAAATTAAGGGAAAGATCGAACGACGAACGAGTGAATTTGAATCAAACAGAAATCAAATCAGACTTTGAATCAAAACCATACCACAACAAATATTAGGGACTACAAAATATTGATTTGATTTGCGTCTACACCTATGCATATTAAACAGGATGAAATCGAAAACATGCGATAAATCGAAATAGGAGGTGCAGTAAGTGTTACATAATCATAATAAATTGTCATTTCTAAAATTCTTGAAAAAATCGTGTAATTATCATCTTAGATAGTGAAAACTAAGTTATTGCCTTCAAGTAGACACGAATTATCGTCGTATAGTTTTTTTTTTTTTTTCAAAATTATCAAGCAAATAACAAAATTAAAGTATCAATTGTCGCGCGAGTCAAGATAACGAGGTTGGACAGTCAACAGCAGAGATAACGCTACCACCCCATAACACTGGAATGAGCGGAATTGATTATAAATAAACATAAATATGAATTAGTCAAGATAACGAGACGAAACAGTAGAGATACCGGACGGGTACGGAAGCGATAAAGATAAATGAATTGTGGTGACAACCAACCTGCCCCCACCATTGTATTAGCTGATAAGACTTAGTATATAAACTAACCCAAATATAATTTAGACACATTATTGTATTGATTCTACAACATACTACTGTACTACTAACACGTTTTGAGAATAAAATTAGTTTTATCTCTATCACGAGTCTCAGTCTTTTAACTGGCGCCCAACGTTACGGGCATTTCTTGAAGAAATTATCAATCAAGGCGACGTGCTGAATTGCTGTATCTCCGCTACCAGACACCGAACCAAGAAGATTACTCTATCAAACCTGCCCAGAACCTACAAATAAAGAAAAAGATTCAAGACTTCTCCTGCAAGGTGACGCTGACTCAGAGAAAAACTCTTCTCCGTACACATCAAGGTGACGCTGGCCAAGAAGAACTTCTCTTCGTACATCGCAGTATAGAAGCTCATCGGAGTAAATCGACGGACTTCAAAGACCCGACTCTACGAAGCCTCTACTACATCCAGATGAAGACAGTGATAGCCCTCATCATTCTCACAACACAACTGTAAGTACACGTGATTATTTCCCGTTTAAAACAACCTCAAACTGGCATTTACTCCTTCAGGTAGAAAATTAGTAAACACCCCAAAGTTAATAATGACACCACCCGTAGATTCCAACTCCCAAATTAGACCAGAAAGTAATATTCCTATTCCCCAGTTCTCTGGAGAAGGTGGAGAAAGGTACCTACACGGTTTTATCACCGCAGTAGAACGTTTTATTCAAATAACCTCTGGCACAGATGCGCAGAAAGTCAATATAATCTTGTCAAAAATAACAGGCAATGCGGCTACTCTCATATATAGCTACCCCCATAACTTCACTTGGTTAGAAATTAAAGAAATCCTAAAACAACAGTATGGATCATGGAATAGAACGATAGGAGATGTGTTTCAGGAAATTAATAACTTAAGACCAAGCTCACCAAGCTTAACTAACGTTATATACGAGTTACAAATGTTAATAGCTGAAGGATGTACAATTAACCAACATGTACACACCGGTTTAAAGGAAATAGCTAACCAAAAGTTAATATCACTCCTACCACCTGAATATAAACCAGCCTGTGAAAAATTAGACTTCCTAGAAACTTGCCTTAGAGCTAGAACTCTTGACAAAGAAGGATACGTAATTAACATCAGAAATACGGGAAACAAACCGAATGGTCATACTCAACCTTTCGTTAAAAATAATTTGAGCTCAACCCACCAACAACACAACGCCCTTGTGTATAATTCAAACCTTGGTAATAGACCTGTCCAGCAGAGACACACATATCCAATCTCACCTTTCTCGGCTAGGATTCGGATGCAACAAGCAGGACAAGCTAAACAACCTTGGTATGGCAACCATAATAATAAGCAAACTCACGCTCACCCTGAGCGTAATTTCAATAATAATGCTAATAATTTTAATCAAAGACCTCCATGGCAACCAACTCGACCAAACTGGCAACCAAAACCACAAATTCCCGAATTACAGGATAAAGACGCGACTATGCGAACTGTAACAGAACGACCTCAATTAAAAAGAAACCGAGTATTTAACATCGACGAACCTGAATGTAATAGTGATGACTATCCCGATACCCCTTTTGAAGAATACATGCAGCAATGCGCCAACGAATATTTTACAACACAAACAACACAAAACAATGATCAAATTTGTGAACCAACACACGAATATGACCCAAACTCGGAGGATTTTCAAACGGATTCACCCCAGAATACCCCAACATAAATTCTACACCTAATCATACTCAACTACCATACATTAAAATACCTAATACAGACGAAAAAATACTAATAGACACCGGATCAACACGCTCATTTATTAAACCCAATATAGCTAAAGAATTAATATCGGATGGATACGCGACTTATATTGACGAAACATTTTCAGTCCAAACCCCGCACGGACTCTCGAAACATAATGGTAAAATAATAACCTACCCCATGGTAAATATCTTCGGACATCACAGTAATCCAATAGAATTTTATATGTTCGACTTCTCTAATAAATACGAATACCTAATAGGATGGGACACATTAACTAAACAAAACCTATTAATCATTCCTAGCGAGAACAAAATAAAAACACCAGATGATATAACTATACTATTACATTATCAAGAAAACAAGTCGATTACCTTAGACCAAATCTTAAAAGAGAACGAAGATTTATTCGCGGAAGACGCGGCACAAACCTCATTTACCGCCGTTAAACATCACCTTACGTTAACAAAAAACGAACCAATTTACCAACGCGCGTACCGGCTACCAGAAACACAACGAGTAGAAGTCACTCGCCAGATTAAGGAAATGTTAAAAAATAGAATAATCAGACCTTCAGACTCCCCATGGTCAAGCCCAGTGCACCTAGTGGAAAAACATGCAGACCCAGGAAAACCAAAGAAATGGAGATTAGTTATAGATTACCGTAAACTCAATGATCAAACCAGAGACGACAAATTCCCTCTACCAAACATAGACGATATATTTTCAAAATTAAATGGAGCCAAATATTTCTCTACATTAGATTTAACCGCCGGCTACCATCAGATTGAAATGGACCCTGAATCAATACCATTAACTGCCTTTTCCACACCTGACGGACATTACGAGTACACTCGAATGCCCTTCGGATTAAAAACAGCACCAGCTACATTCCAGAGAGTAATGAATAACGTATTAAGGAAACATTTAGAAAATAGGGAATGTCTAGTCTACCTAGACGACGTAATAATCTTTGCCGCCACAAAGGAAGAACACCTAACTAGATTACAAGCAGTGTTCAACACCCTAAGACATTACAACTTACGGATTAACCATGAAAAATGTAAATTTATGCAAACTAGCGTCAAATTTCTAGGACATATCCTAACAGAGAAGGGACTCAGTCCATGCCCAGAAAAAATCAAAGCAATCACCAGATTTCCACCACCTAAAACAACCAAAGAAATCAAGTCATTCTTAGGACTAGTATCCTATTATAGGAAATTCATACCAAACTTATCCAAAATAGTAAAACCTATAACTGAGTGTACAAAGAAAGGAAAAGAGATAAAACATGATAAACCATTTTTAGAAGCTTTCCAAAGAGCAAAAGACTTAATCACTAACCCACCAGTCCTAGCATATCCAGACTTTAATAAAATATTCACAGTAACGACTGATGCAAGTGATATAGCATTAGGAGCTGTTATTTCACAAGAAAATCATCCTATAGCATACACATCTCGAACACTAACAGAAACGGAACAAAAATATAACGCGACTGAAAAAGAACTACTAGGCATACTTTATGCCCTAACACAATTTAGACCCTACATCTATGGGCGACACTTTAAACTTGAAACAGACCACCAACCACTAATATGGATAACCCAACTTAAAGAACCAAACGCTAAGCTTACCAGATGGAAGTTAAAACTACAATAATATCGGAAGTAGTAAAAGAATTTCTAGCAGGATTAAAAATCAAACATCATGTGACAACACCCCTGCACCACACGTCTCATGGAGACATAGAACGGTTTCACTCCACCCTAATAGAGAGATTAAGAGTACAACAGGAACTAAAGAAAGCAGACGTTAACTTAGCAGTACTAGCGTATAACTCCACTATACATAGTGCCACTAACAAAACACCTAACGAATTACACTTTTTACGAGAAATTAACTTACCCGTGCAGAACAAACAAACCTCTGACTACCTAAAGAAGATAAACGACAAATTAGAAAAGGTAAAAGAAAGCACACTCAAAAGGAGTAATGAACTCAGAACACCTGTGACTAAAGAAATCACCACAGGAACTAAATTCTATATCGCTAAGCATGATAGATCAAAACACGTGAACCCCTTTAGAGGCCCATACATAATAAAAAAAATACTCCCACGAAATAAATTCTCCTATGACTCCAGAAATAAAGAACACCAAATTCACATTAGTCAAATTCGTGTTACAGATGCGACGCAAACATCATCAGATTAGAACAGGGGATCAGTATCATACCTCAAAGGAAGGTACAAATACAAGAAGACGAATGGAACTTAATCTATCCTATTAATCTAGAACCGCTCCAAACTAATTATGAGTCTATAACGAACCTATATAACAACGAGGGACTAACTAATGATATACGACACCAAAGAACAGAATATTTAAAAACACACTTAAGTGAATGTCTATCGCGAATGCAAATCAAACGATCCAAACGAGGACTTATCAATGGATTAGGATCTATAATTAAAGCTATCTCAGGAAATCCAGACAATGACGACATGATAAACATAGAAAAGAAATTTAGTTTAGCAGCCAACGCAATGACCACAATGAATCACAAAATAAATAATGTGACACATCAACTTAACCAGTTAATAACAATTGTAAACCGTAAACTCAACTCTAGGGATTACTTCTTACAAGAAGTAATATTAGTATACGAAACACTGAAAGACATCTGCGAACATCTCGAAGAAGCCTACGTCCTAGCCCAACACAATATCTTGCAACCCGCAATATTTAACGAAATACATTTACAGCAAGGTTTAGATAAAATCCCCAGCAAAATTAACGTAGTACGAGACATAAACAAACTACAATCCCTAATAGTCCCAAGCGTTGCTATACAAAACAAACTATTAATATTCCAATTCGCTTTACCCATGGTCTCTAAAGAACAATATAATCTAGAAACAGTAGTTAGCATAATCACCCCATCTAACCAATATTGTCAAATGCCTAGTATTAAGAACGGCCAGTATTTAACGGGAACCAATCATGTGTATAAAGTAGACAAATGTAACAACAATATATGTACAGCTTCACCAACAAAGAAATGTGTAGAAGAAAGCATTCTGAAACAACGCAACAACTGTAGCGTTATAAAAATCTACTGTCCAGAACAATACTCATACAAAATTCAAAATGACTTATATTTCCAGTTCAGATTAAAGGAACAAACAATCTATGATAGATGTGCCGACAGAAGCGTGACCATCGTAGACTCCTATATAGAAGACAACACCAAATGCGGAAGCACTCAAGATCCTGTGGATATTCAGACCTTTACTGAAGTCACAGAACCAGCAAACGAGTTACCAATGACGTTACCAGAAAATATGGACAACATAGAAGAGCAGATCGCAGCCATCAATAGACCCGACTTAACCTCTGATAAGATCAAAAACATAGGGATCCTGACCTACATAACGATAGTAACCATAATCTTGTTAACTATCGTCTTTTTAACTCGTCGAATCATAAAAACCCGACAGAGTACAAAAAGACTAGAAGGGGAGAGTCAAGATAACGAGGTTGGACAGTCAACAGCAGAGATAACGCTACCACCCCATAACACTGGAATGAGCGGAATTGATTATAAATAAACATAAATATGAATTAGTCAAGATAACGAGACGAAACAGTAGAGATACCGGACGGGTACGGAAGCGATAAAGATAAATGAATTGTGGTGACAACCAACCTGCCCCCACCATTGTATTAGCTGATAAGACTTAGTATATAAACTAACCCAAATATAATTTAGACACATTATTGTATTGACTCTACAACATACCACTGTACTACTAACACGTTTTGAGAATAAAATTAGTTTTATCTCTATCACGAGTCTCAGTCTTTTAACTCGCGCGCCCGATACCGGTTTGAACTCAATTTTCGCGCGCGCCCGATACCGGTTTGAACTCAATTTTCGCGCGCGCCCGATACCGGTTTGAACTCAACGACGAATAGATTGCTCCATTCGTCGTTGAGTTCAAACCGTGAAGCAAGTTGCCAACGTGTTGAACTAGCGGTATTTACTTAATTTTGAACGTTCCTACGAAATAAAGAGCGCGCGACGACGTCGCAAATCGCTCACCTACGCGCACGTAGTACGCATCCCTTTCTTTAATAACGTGCTCTAAATTTACTTTATAGCACGCTGAATTAGATATTTTAATTTGTCGCACCTATTCAATTTCATCCTGTATATTATGTAAAGTTGGTTTATATGACCGCGTTGTTCTTCTAAACTCCGCAACGACTTTTGATGTAGTTTTACCATCATTTAGAGAAATTAATCCGGAAGACATAAAGCTTTCGGATAAATTCTCTTCCCACATTAATATTCAACATACATATAATAAAGGAAGTCTCAATGTTTTGTCAACTCGTAAAAATCTTCCGAAGCGAAAGCAAAAGTTTACGAACCCCGAAACATTAAACAAAAACAAAAGTCTACCACAATAATAATCATTAAAAATAATATGCCTCCTACCGTAACAGTATCCCTTATACCCTCAGTAAAGGTCCTATGTTAAGATACAGCATACCGTCGCCACGTCCTTCTCATGTTTACAACCGACGTCAAAGTATAGTCGACGTGCCGTGAAAATACAACAGCCTATAGACGAACGTGATAAGAATGATAAGATCCTATCTCTGTGTATTGTAATCCTTATCACGTTGACTGTGAATAGACACCTTTAGGTACGAGTGGAGGGAGTGTAAAATAGAATGTCATCACCCGACATTCTTCAATGTGAAAAATTTAATAGAATACTCCACTTTTTTTTAAACCTAATTTGCTGTCATATGTCAGGTTAGACGTTGTGATTGAACAACATGTTTGTGACCAATAACACAATATGAGATTTGACGAAAAAAATCGATTTGTCTCGTCGTATTACGAGATGTAGCGTTTCGATGCAAAGTATTTTGCAAATGCCGTTAGGTCAGCGATTACAACTAGGATTCCCATTTCTTTTGAAAACTGCAGATAAAAAACCGAACATTAAAAAAAAATTTTTGATATTGTACTTCATAATATTCAGAACATACTTAACTATTTTTTTTTAAGTCAAAAAGTTTGGACATATGACAAGGCCGGAGAAAGTCTGGATGGAGAGACAAAAAGCAACGGATGGTAAACCTAATTCCAATAATATTTGTAGAAACT
Organism: Apamea epomidion; assembly: GCA_947507525.1. Taxonomy (NCBI): domain Eukaryota; kingdom Metazoa; phylum Arthropoda; class Insecta; order Lepidoptera; family Noctuidae; genus Apamea; species Apamea epomidion. The sequence goes on along the minus strand of OX382247.1, from coordinate 7,410,852 downwards.
AGAAGATGGAACAAGCTCGTGTTAGCATAGAATGTTACCTTTCTGTCATGAGAAACGAACAAAAAGCCAGCCTAGCCTTTTCCCAACTATGTTGGGGTCGGCTTTCAGTCTAACCGGATGCAGCTGAATACCAGTATTTTATATGGAGCGACTGACTATCTGACCTCCAAAACCCAGGAACTATACGGGGTATTACAGGGTAAGACTGGTTGTCAGACTTTCGGGCTTCTGACGACCCGTAACAACTGTTAAAGATCCACGAACGACAGCCGGGACCAGGGAGGGGTATTGGTATATAAAGATGGTCACCCATCCACGGACCAACCGCGGTAAGCGCAGCTTTAACTGATCGATTGCTCCGTGCGGCTGTTATTACTTAGCCACAAGCCCCTCTTAGAAAAGAACAAAAAAGTTCGGTACTATTTTATTGTGCCAATAAACGTTTTCTCTTTTCCTTTCAAGTTAACTCACACACCCTCGAGATCAGCAGCTGTTTCTTAGACCAATGTGTACAGGATCGTCTTCAAAAATACTGACAACGTGTCATGGAAATATCGAACCAACAAAACGTGTTAAGAATAGTAAGGGAAACTCGATACGATCCATCTTTATCATTTTACGCACGCACTGTGGTTCCCATCTAACAATAGGCCTTTTTCCTGTGAGTGGTAATAGGTGTCACATCCTCACTAATATATGCGGTAGACTGTTCGTCTGCGAAGTGTTCAGGATTAAATTGCTAAAGCTATTTTGAAGGTAGAGACTAGGTCTAGAGTAAGTTATGGCGACTTTAAAAACAAAATAGGGTGCATTAAAATAAGGTTTAATGACATTTTGGCGTATCACCTTATTTTGAGTTGCGTTATCATCTTCCCAGCCGAAAAACGAGAAGATAATGTTTTTAACTAGCTATTGCCCGCGACGTCGTCTGCGATCCAGGACGAAAAGTAGCCTATGTCCTCCCCCAGGCCATCGTCTACCTTTATGCCAGGACATCATCCGCGCTTGATACATTTTGGTCGAAATGTGAAAAAGAAGAAAGTGGATTATTCTGATGGAACTGGTCCGCCTAAACATTTCTTATTAGGGCACCAAAGCTGTAGAACCACTGTACTTGGTATTGTTTGAGTTCCAAAGGTCTGTCTTTTCGTAGGTTAAGCGATTGACTGCTGTGCTGCGTGTCGCGGGTACGATTCCCGCACGGAACAAATATTTGTATGACCTACAAGTAGTTGTTCCGGGTCTGGCTGTTTGTGTATGTGAGTTTAAATGTTTGTAAACGCATCCACGATACAGGAGAAATTCCTAGTGTGGGGCAACGTTTTTAAAAAAATAAATAAATAAAACAAATGAAATGGAATGAAAAAAATTAAAATTAAAATAAATAAAACAAATGAAATAATTTGTTGATAATTCGTCGACTTCAACGTCGTTAGTTTCCTATTGTTCCACACAATAAGTATAGGTACTTAATTTTCTTAAATTTCAAAGTCTCATTTATCATAGTTTTTTAACCGACTTCAAAAAAGGAGGAGGTTCTCAATTCGACAGTATTTTTTTCTTATTTTTTTATGTTTCTTTCCTCAGAACTCCGTTATTTATAAGCCGATTTGCAAAATCCTTTTTTAATTTGTAGGATATACTTTCAGATTGTTCCCATAGAACACAAACACAACTTAAAAGTGAAAAATAAAAACATTTTTGCAAAAAAAAAAACAACCGGTTTCCAAAACTGTCACTACAAAGTGAAAAATAACTTTAATTTCGGAAGTCGGTGGCAAACAACGAAAATGCGAACCCAACGACACCGACTTCCGAAATTAAAGTTATTTTTCACTTTGTAGTGTCTTTTTTGGAAGTCGGTTGTTTTTTTATTTACAAAAAGGTTTTTATTCCCCATCTCTTGCAGACAAAGCCTTTAAACATTGTCTGAAGTAACAAAAGCGTGTGAGCGTGTTAAATCGGGTACTTGCGAACTTTCGCCCCCAGACACGCATCGCATTTAAACCTCACTTTGAGTACTCTGTGTTCTTTACTATGTTTTATAATTAAAGAACGCTTTTCTCCCCTACGATGGTTGCTTTTTGATGTTTTTGTGAGTTATTTTTGGCTGTACTTTCTCTTATGTGGAATGGTTTATCGTTTTTTTTAAACGCAGGGTTACGTTACTCATCACCTGCCTAGCCTTTTCCCAACTATGTTGGGGTCGGCTTCCAGTCTAACCGGATGCAGCTGAATACCAGTATTTTACATGGAGTGACGACCCGTAACGACGGCCAATAATCCACAAACGACAGCCCGGACCAACGGCTTAACGTGCTTTCTAAGACACGGTACGTAAAGATCACCTATCCACGGACAAACCGAGGCAAGCGTAGCTTAACCTGATCGATCGACCCGTGCGGCTGTTATTACTTAGCCACAAGCCCCTCGCAGGGGTTACGTTAAGGCGCGACTATCGCAACCCAGCGCAGGGCACGCCACGATAGCGGCGGTAAGACCCCTCTTTGAGGAGTGGCTAGAGAGGCGTCACGGCGCTCTCACCTACCGCCTGACGCAGGTCCTCTCCGGACACGGATGTTTCGGGAGGTTCCTGCACATCATCAGGCGGGAGGAGACGCCCGGGTGTCACCACTGCGAGGATCGCCCAGAGGACACGGTGGAGCATACGGTGGAGGTCTGCCCCGCTTGGGCAGAGCACCACCGTGTCCTCGTAGAGGCGATCGGCAGCGGCGGCGACCTCTCGCGCCCGGCCCTGGTGCAAGCCATGGTCCGGGGCGAGAGGGAGTGGGAGGCGGTCACCTCCTTCTGCGAAGCAGTCATGCTAGCGAAGGAGGTGGCGGGATGGGAGAGATCCTCACGCCTCAGCCGCCGAGGGAGACGCTCCGGGCGTCGGGAGCCGCGTGACGACTCCCGGCCACCGTAGGCGCGGGCCTGCGGGCGGAGAGCAATGGGTAGCTCTCCGTCCGATCAGGACCAGGCCCGTGCCGGACGGCGCGTATGTGTTCCACGTGCGCCTCAAAGAGATGTCAGCGTAGATGACGGGGCCCGAGAGGGCCGAAGCCTGCCGGGGTAGCGGGATCGTCCGAAAGGGTTACCGCTGCCCTGGAACATAAAGGGCTAAGGAAGGAACACGGGTGGGTTTTAGTTAGTAAGAGTCTGACACTCCCTTCTGCTCCACCCAGAGCGGGAGGGGTCATTTGATGATTTCCCATCCTGAAAAAAAAAAAAAAAAAAGGGGTTACGTTACTATCAAATCAAATATATAATAAGCTCCCGAAAGCCTTATGTCATTCCTGTTGAAAGTCGTTGTAGACATATGAAACGCTTTGAAAGCGATTGCCACTGTCTAGGCCCTCTATGCTCCAATAACTATTATATGTCAGGATAACCTTGCCATATATTCTAGAGATCAGTTGGTGCAACGACCTCTTCTCATACACAGAAGAAAAGAGCACGTTAGCTCAAATCGTTTGATTTCTGACTAATAATGAGCTGTTTTCTTTTACTGTAACCGTAAAGGTGAACAAGAAAACGAAACAAATAAATAATAAATAAAAAACGTGTGGGGTCGGGGGACCCCCGGCAGCAACGAAGTTCAAAATGAAAATCCAAGATAGCGTCCGCGGCTTACTATTGGTTTCTGCACCCTCGAAAACCATGAGAACTATGTGTCAATTTCTATAAAATATAAAAAAGTCACATAGAGGCATAACGCTTTTTCGTTACGTGACGATTTCTACCAGTTTACTCAAACGTTCCAAAAACAGGTAACTCATGAAGAAAAGTGTTAAATTTAATTTTACAAGGAACCAACAAAGCCCAACAAAAATAAGCAAATCGTTCTAACAATATTAACAACACAATCTCACATCTAACCCCAAGGAACTTCTCTTATTTGTAAATACACATATAACTTAAATATACAAAGAAAATCACGAGAACATTTAACCAGGCTGTGACAAAAAGGGGGTAACATCATAATTTGATAGAGGCTTTGTTGAATGGTTTGTGGTGGAAATGCTTTCGTTTGATGTTGTTACTTCTGGTTATGTAAATGACGTGAAATGTTTATTTGTTGAACTTGAGTCGAAAGCTTGAGCGGAACAACTGACATCAATGAACAAGAAAGGCATTTTCATTCAGAGCGAATTTCACTAATGAAACTGAAGACGATCAGCACATCCAAACCGCGCTCAAGAGCTGTCAGTGTCATCATTGTTGTGGAATAAATAAATAACACTGACAGCTCTGGAACGTGGATTAAATGTGCTGTTTTCGTTCATTTTCACTGATAAAATTCACGCTTTGACTTTATAAAACCTTAACATTTATAAAAACCTAAAGCAAAAGGTCAATTTCCGAAATTAAAAACGTTCAGAATCTAGTCGCAATCTCATCTCAGCGACAATCATTGTCAAAAATGTAGGAAAATTAGAGATATTTTTTACAGATTGAGACTGAGATCAGACGTTCTTAAAATCACGAGAATTGGCAACGAATGGAATGCAACCAGAGGGCTGGTTGCTTTCAATTTCATTGGTGAAATTCGCCGTTCGACTTTATCAAATCTTAACATCAAAAAAATCTCAAACAAAATACCTAGTCTGTTACTAAAAATTCAGCCAGTATCAAGCAGAACTGCCTCAACACCATTCAAGACCATTAAACGCTTAAAAAGAAAACTAGAAAACGCCGCGTAAAACAAAACAATGTTATATACATTTCTATATGATCTTTAACGGCCTTCTGAACGATTCTATTACTAAAGAGTGTTGCAGATAGCTGGCTCGTTCAGTGTAATGGTTATTTTTATTACCCTATTTGGAGTGAGCAGTGTATTGCTTATTTAAACTTACATTTATTTTGTTAAGTAACGATCATATGTGCCAGAAAGTGGTGCTCTATTTTTACCGCTGTTTTTTTTTTATCACCTATACCCTGTCCATTAAGTAAATCGTTTTTTGACACATGGAACTAGTGATTGCAGCAACACACAATACATTGATTGATACACGTACGGTATTATAATGTCTGTAAGAAGCCATAAATAAGATAATTCAATAAGATACGGCGGTGTCGTTGGGTTCACATTTTAATTGTTTACCAGCGACTTCCGAAATTAAAGTTATTTTTCACTTTGTAGTGTCTTTTTTGGAAGTCGGTTGTTCTTTTTTTTGCAAAAAAGTTTTTATTTTTCTCTTTTAAGTTGTAATTTTTACCAGTAATATTGGTTTAAACACCAAACTATTGAACCGTTTTTGATGAAATTTCTATGGGACCAATCTGAAAGTATATCCTTACAAATAAAAAAATAATTTTGCAAATTGGCTTATGAATAATGGATTTCTGAGGTAACAAACATAAAAAAAAATACAGACGAATTCAGAACCTCCTCCTTTTTTGAAGTTGGTTAAAAATCTAGTGTCATGTTGCTCATACGTGGTACACATGCTGGCATAGGTATGTTAGGAGACTAAATAAATTACAGGGAATGATGAGAGATAAATTTAAGACATTGTCGTGCGACAGTCTCTTTCAGACTACTTTAGACAGCAAACCCCCCACACAAAGGTGTCCGAAAGTGGGCGATAAAGTGCGTGGATAGTCCAATGACGGGTCGATGACATTATCACTCCTGTCGGAAAGTCGTGGACAAAATTGGCGCGAAATAAGGAAGAATGACACAAAGGGCCCTTGTCCAAAGGGATTACTACGTCTGCGGAGGGAGGACAAAGGCTTTAGGTGATAACAATGAAAGTATAAATAAGGAAACTTAAGCCCTCTTAGCCCGTGTAGTGGTCGCAAATTATCCCAGGGGACCGTACTACCGGGATAAAAATATGTTACGTCCTAACCCAGGTTATGGTCTATCCCAGTGCCAAAATTCATTGAAATCCGTTCAGCTGCTAAGGCGTGAAAAGACAGCCAGACTACTTTAGCATTTATAATATTACACACATTATGGCCCAGACGGGCAAAGGATAGAGCCACCTGGATCGGTTTGGAGGAGGCTTTCACCGCAAAAGGCGGCCCTTATACCTAACAACACTAACCGTATGTAAGTGCAAAACTAACATTACTAACAAATAAATAAATAAGAACTACATGTAAGGGATAAAATAAAGCTAGTAAATAAATAAATATTACATACATAAATTTATGCCTTCTTCCCTTGGGGTATCCAGAAATTACAGAACACCACCTTCTACGACTCTTCCATGCTTCTTTTGCCTCGTTTACGTTCATACATTTTGTCATACACACACGCCGGTTGCGGGTATAATATTAGTAGGATTATTTATGGGCCTTAATAAAAAACACATTGTTAATTATTTGTCATTATTTACACCCATCAATAAGTTACCACCTAAATTTAATTTTTATTTGTTTTAAATTGACGTTATTTTAAGTTATTAAACAAATATCAACTTTATATTTATTTATTTATTTAAACTTTTCGCACAAAAAGGCACAAAGGCGGACTTAATGCCTTAGGCATTCTCTACCAGTCAACCAAGGGCACCACCCTTAGAGAAGAGAGAGATTAGATGGCAGGTGCTTTGATTGAGAGGGGCAATCGGATGATGATATTAATGGTTTGATTTCAGAGTGACTAGCACTATAAAAAAAGTTATAAAAATGTTTGAAGTTGTAGCGTAAACTGAACGTTATTGTGTAGGAATTCAAGTTATTCTTCCATAAACTCATATTTGTTTATAAATCGCGAATGCAGACTATGTAATACTTATACATTGTGGAATGTAATAAACAAATGAGTATTGAATATGTTGTTGGAAAACGGTAAGAGAGTCATTTAGGTAGAGCAATGGTGGCAGTGGAAATGGCTACGTCTTACGAGTTGAAGGTCGTAGGTTCGAACCCAGATAGGCGTTTTACTTTGTATAAATTACTTCATCACCACTGCTCTCTAAACGGTGAAGGAAAACATAGTGAGGAAACCGGCATGTTTTAGAACCAAAAATTCGAAGACATATACCAACCCTCAATGCCAGCGTGGATCACGGCCCACTCCCTATCACCAAAAGGAGGCCTGTGTCCCAGCAGTGGGAACATTTTAGGCTGATTATGCATTTAGTAAGGATTAGGTAGTATTGAGCGCTCATTTAAGTAATAAACATAATACATTAAGCTGATATGACACGAGCATGCAGCTGAGTTTTAGGAATATCTCTCCCAAGAGCGATGTTAAGAGATTATACGCGGTCGACAGCCACTTAAAGTGTACTGTACTGTATAATACACTTTAAGTGGTTGTTAAATAAATAATTACATACTTTGTCTGGGCATGTGCATTACAGCAAAGTTTCACAAAACCCGCCTTTGTGCAAAAAACTACTAGTGCTCTGAAAACTAAAGGCCATTTAGTAATATATTTTTTGATGGAGAGACACAGACAGCACGTGTCCCAAACATAGTAATAGGGCTTCATTTTTAAAAAAAAACCTTAAAAGAAACTGTTTCCCGTGGTTTCACTCGTATCTTAACGAAACTGCTTTGTGAATAGCACCCTAATTGCGTAAGACATTATCAATCTCAAGTTGAAGGTAATATTGCTAATCCATTTCTTCATATGATCGAAAAATTTGTCTGTTCATCAACGTAAATATCGCAATGAATGTTGTTGAACTGTCAAAATGACAGCCATTGCTACTGATAGTGTGTTCCGCAATTACCCCGCAGGATAAAAAGTATTCAATGTTTTAATGCAGTTCATAGTCCATCCATGTCATAAATTTCATCCAACTCCATTCATCCGATAGATTAAGAGTAATTGATGAACAAACATCCAAACTTTCATATTTATAATTTTCTAGCAGAATTTTAATGCAATTTCCGTGTCTCGTCGACAAATGGGCTTTGTATAATTAAGTGCGAACTCATTAACGTAATTATAACGAGGTGGCAAATTAAAAAAAATGGGACTTTTGAGTCATTTTGGCAATAAAAGTTAAGCAGACAATGAACATGAATGAGGTTATTGACCTCCACCCTAACAAAAACAGTCTGCTTCTTATAGTTGGGTAAAGAAATAAATACTTTTATATCCGAATATGAAATACTGGCAACACTAATCATTTAAGCCCTCTAAGCAGTTGAGAAAGAAGTTTAAACGAACTTTATTACTAAAACTTAGATTGAACTACATATACTGCGTTCGCGATATAGTTTCCAAACATGTAAACACATGTCATAAAGATCAGTTTCCGCTACAATTTTAAACATTCCTACAACTTTTTCAATTGTTTTAGACATTCTGTAATCTACTTAATTTAAACACTCTGATATATGAATAATATGCCTGATTGATTCCCCCGGCCGGTGGCATGCCCGACAGATGTCAACCGTGCCGCCTTTCACAATGAATCTCCGGTAATTGTTCTTCATCATATCTTCGTCCATAACAGCACAGACAAAACCTTCGGTTTCTCCAAAGAGGTCACCGAAACGCAGCACGGCTACAGACGCTAGTTGATCTACATCGGGTCCATGTAGGGCCCGGAAAAAGTGTCCGTGAAGCTCTCGGATGCAGCAGATACCAGTATTTTACATGAAGCGACTGCCTATCTGACCTCCACAACCCAGTAACTGGGTAATACGAAACCCCTTGGTAAGACTGGTTTTGTCAGACTTTCGGACTTCTGTTTACCCGTAACGACTGTCAAAAAGCCACGAATGACAGCCGGGATCAACGGCTTAACCCTCGGTATGAAAAGATGGTCACCCATCCACAGACCAACCACGGCAAGCGTAGCTTAACCTGATCGATTTGACCTATCAGTGACAACCACAATACCAACTGTTGTAATAGTCACGATTAAAGATCCTTGCAAGGACCCTCCTAGTCTCAGAGGCATGATTTAACTGTCTACGCAACCAAATTAATCAGATAAGGAAACAGGAAAATAGAAAAGGAATTCTATGACCTTTCCTATTAAGTCAGCCAGTATTTTCATGATTTTTTTTACGTGGAAACAAAAGTTTTCTCGTCTGCCTTAGAATGTATTTTTATTTGTTATTTTTTCCGAAGAGTCCTACATCTTAAATAAACTTAAAAACGGAAGACACGGTATGCTCTACGATTTTTGATGCGTATTTATATACAAAAACTAAAATGATTGAGTTGTATAGACATGCGCTGTTTAGACGATGGTACGCGTGTGACTGAGTGCAACTGTGTCTATTGGACTTGGTTTAGTAGGACCTCACGCTGTGATCAAGTAACGTATCTTTCGTTTTAAGATTCCGTTTTTTTCATACTCATATTCTGGGCTTATGTATGCATAAAGAGATTCCCAGCCCCAAATAATTGTGTACATTAGCTTACAAATGTCCAATGTAACTTTATATATTCAACATTTTATATGATGGGGTTAAGTAAACAAAGGCTTTCAGACTTTCAGACTTCTTAACATAATTTCTGTGTAAATACTTTCAGGTAAGTTTGCAGAAATATTCACTTCAACTTAGTTATTCTTTGGCTGTATGCAAGGTCTACTTTGGCATAATATTATCAGTAGCTGAAACTCTGTTGACTTACAAAACCTTTATGAAAGAAAAACACAAAATTATCGGCGTGTGCTTAAATGGATTAATAAAAGAGACTTTAAGAATAACAGAAATAGGGTGCAATGTTGCATACTCAAACTTAAATCTAGTTTTCACAATGCCCTTGAAGAATCGTTGACCTCTTGCAATTATTCTTCCTAACACACAAGTACAATCGAAACCATTACTCGTTGAAACAAACAATGTATCTAATAAAAACGCACGCGAAACAAGCTGAAATAAATCTTAGAAGAAACGCAATAACGTCTAACCACAAAACATATAACTACAGAAGACCGGGTCCATAAAACGAGTGAAAACATAGATGCGTATGTAAGGCGATCTCAAAAGGCTCATTTCCAGTCCCTTCACAGTTATTTAACCTCTGGCAGCAGCAACCCAACAGCAAGCTTATTGTAACGAGAACAAAGATCACTTTGATTTTGACAGTGACGCAAAATCAGAGTTATAAAATTAATGTGAATGGGCTATACATTAGGAATCGTTAAAAACTGTCACTTTTGGATTGTCGTTTGGTCACTTATCTATAACTATAGGTACTCGTACAGATGCCAGCACATCAAGCTACTACAATCTGTCAAATTTCTTTAATAGTTTTTTAACTTTATCGATAGCATTAAGGTTCAAGGTTGATTGGGAAAATTTGACAGTTTCGGGTAGCTTGATGTGCAGGCGTCTGTACAAGCGTCTATTGGCGCGTAGCCAAAATCGGAACTCTCGCCGCCATCTTGTTCTTTCAGTACATTTCATTGACTGTTCACAAAACAATCGCACAAATGTTTACCCACAGTAAGGCCTCATTTACGGAGACGCGGGGCGTCGCACGTCGCATGCGGCGTGGCGTCTCGCGGCGCGTCATACGATTTTCTGTTTACGGAGCGGCGGCGCGTCAAGCGGCACTTATCATCGCACGCGAAAACACAAACGTATGGCAATATAAGACGTTGTTCATAGAGACGCGGGGCGGGAAGCGTGGCGGTGCCCGCCGCTGCCCTCGCGGCGAATCCTCAAACGTGTTGCAAAGCACGCGGCGGGCAACGCTGCGGCGCACGCGGGATACTCAATCAAACCGACTTAATTCACTTTTTAACATTGAATTTTCATCCAATAAAAAATCGATCATATCGTACTCCATTGTGACAGTGACTACGTCTGCGTTCTGCAATTTCCAAATATGACTGGCAGAAGATTCTGCCGCGGGCATCGCTTCATCGAGAATTGCCGCTGCGTGCGCTGCCGCGATAAACGCCGCGTGAGACGCGGCGGTGCCAGTCGCGGGCTCGGACGCAAAAAACGCTCCATTTCAAGCAAACGCGTCTAAAATCGCTTCTCCGTAAACGCACTCATACAACGCCATATGTTTGAATTTAGTGCGGGCCGCGCCGCACAACGCGACGCGCAACGCCCCGCGTCTCCGTAAATGAGCACTATCAACGTCATTCAACCGAAAGATCCTTGTAGCTACTTGAACTGAACAATTCGTGGGTTGTGGAGCACTCTGGATACGGGAATAAATAATACACGTAACAACGTACAAGCACAAATATAATGACTGTCTAAAATCTTAGAACGACTGAACTACCTTCAATATTTTACAATATACAATATCTATCTGTCGATCTATTTTTCTCTATGGCAATAGTGCCGATGTCGACAATTCTGCCAATGTCAGATGTAATATGAGAAAACTTGCGGAGGAAGAAAAACAAAAATTCTACATTCACTTCTATTTCCTTAATAAATAGTTGAATTCAATGTGAAACTTGTTGACGAGTAATTTACCCACAATAACTTATTAATACTTACATTACAGAGCTAAACTCACAACTTAACAAATGCTACGTGACTGGTATTAGTTTTTGGGTGACATTAGTCAATCACCCAAAAACTAATACCAGTCACGTAAGTAGACGCGTGTCTGTGTGTGCGTGCGTTATTTAGGACCGACCTTCTGCACCCATCTGTTTTGGGACCTAACTGTGGGCACTCGATCTCATTTGAGAAACATTTACGACTTCACGAGTTTTCGGACAAAATTATTATCTCGTATTTACGGTGTGAACTGTACGGTTAGTGGAGATTCGTTTTATGATGCCCATGATGCCTGAAATGCCCAGCGGATGGAAAAAAGGGGAGTTTTATGGGCAAACACTTTTGGCCTCGAATGGCTCGCGAGGTTTTATTACGCGAATCGTAAATTCCAGTGGGCATTGGAGTTTATTTCTTGATTTGTTGTTGATTTTAAGAGCGCAGTGTTTAAGTATCGTATAAATAATTTTGTAGGTCGAAAATAATTACATTTCTGCATTTAAAGTAATAAACCCTCACTAAAAGTCCCTACAATACACGCTCCGCGGTTTCGCCCGCATAAGGGTCGATCCTGGGATAAAAAGTATCCTATGTGTTATTCTGGAGTATAAGCTATATTTTTGTTTCCATTTGGAACGACTAGATGGCACTGTTAACTTTTTATCTGTCGAAATGAGTTATTAATTTAAGTTAATAGCGACATCTAGTCGTTCCAAATGGAAACAATTTGTCAACAAACTTTTGTTATTTATTGAATTCAAAATCCGCAGACCCGAATGTATCTACGAAAGCCTGCTTAACTTCTAGATAGGTTAAGTCAGGTCGTCGTATTGTCCGATAATATTTCAATAAAGGGACGGTTCTCTGTTGAATTGGACCTTATCACCGGACAATACAAAGGAACAAACTATCATCTTCCCACTACCCACCAAGTGAACAAGAACAACGCAGTCTATTTATAGCATACATTCTGCCAACAAAACGTGATCTTCTACCGTCGTCTGACGTACTACGAAACAAGACTTTTGCATAAGGGGTGATACGACTGCTCGGGATGGCAAGATTCAATACAGCCAGGCGGCAAAATCAAATATATGTAGATATAGGTAGGGTCGGCAAAGGGCGGCTGTGGCTAAATAATAACAGCCGCACGGGTCGATCGATCAGATTAAGCTACGCTTGCCACGGTTGGTTCGTTGTTGGGTGACCATCTTTACATACCAAGACCCCTCCGTGCCTTGGACAGCACGATAAGCCGTTGGTCCCGGCTGCTATTTCTGAATCTTTGACAGTCGTTAAGGGTCGTCAGAAGACCGAAAGTCTGACACCAGTCTTAGGAAGGGCATCGTATTACCCAGTAACTGGGTTGTGGAGGTCAGAAAGGTGATCCATGTAAAATACTGTTATCTAGCTGCATCCAGTTAGACTGGAAGCCGCCGGACGGACGGACGACCTAAAGACGATGGCTGCGACAGACTTAATGCGGAAGGCGGAGGACAGGGTGTTGTGGCACAGCCTGGGAGAGGCCTATGTCCAGCAGTGGACTGCGATAGGCTGAGTTGATTGATTGATAGTAATAGTTGGAATTGGTTCATGTTTTCTTATTTTAAGTGAGCGTATGCTCGTGAGTGGACAGGGTGACTAGTAATTTGACGTATTCCATGCACCCTATAAAGCCTAGGCGAAAGTTCACGGAATTCATAGTTTCCTTACGATATTTTAATTCAAAAAGAACCAACCACAGATATTTCTGTATACTACTGCATCAATAAAATCTCAAATTTTAATATTTCAAAAACTTAAAACAATAAAATTAAATGTCCACCCCTGTATAATTATTGGCCGCCAAAGTAAGAAAATAAAGACATTAAAAGATGTCAACATCAAACAAAATAAATGAAGAGCCAAAACCTGAACATTTCTCAAGGTATAAAGCCAAGACCCGATATTTATAGGCACTAGAAAAATCTCTCTGAAAGTGCCGTGAGCTCGACAAAGGGAAACCTAAAAAAATGTTATCCTTTACCGTTCGCCGATCGTCAAATACACAAAGGGTGTTAGAGCGAGCACAACTGGTAACGTTAGGGGTGAGGAGCGTAACTGCCATTTTACTTCTCGATAGAATATTAGCGTTAAATGTTTTTTAAAGCATATCGTGCATGGGGCATAGAGGGGCTCGTAGCTAAGTAATACAGCCGCACGGGTCGATCGATCAGGTTAAGATAGGCTTGCCACAGTTACGTGGATGGGTGACCATCTTTACATACGGAAACCCCTCCGTGCCTCGGAAAGCACGTTAAGCCATTGGTCCCGGCTGTCATTCATGGATCTTTGACAGTCGTTACGGGTCGTCAGCAGCCTGACCACCAGTCTTACCAAAGGATATCGTACCAGTAACTGGGTTGTGAATCAGATATTCAGCTACATCCATTAGTTGGGAAAAGGCTAGGCAGATGTTTCCTTAAATATACGATGATTTGTATAAATGCCTTTTACTTTTAAAAATATATTTTGAAGTTACGTTGAATTATTTCAAAAAAAAAACAGCAAAAAGAAACAAATTGGAAAAGAAAAGAGAAATATCTACAAAATGAAAGATACCAGTTTTTATATTCAAAACAGGAAAAAATATCAAATGCTGAAAAATAAATCTCTAAACTGAAAAGATTTCTCACGGGTAGCACGCAGCTAATGTAATGAAAAAATTGCCGACGTAGTTTGGGGGTCTATTCTGCCATCAACATAAAATAACAGGTGAGATTTTAAAACTATATACACACACACACTATACATATACACTAACTATACATACTTACATAATCAGCCTATAATTTTCCCACTGCTGTGACACAGGCCTCCTCTCAGTAAGAGGAGTGGGCCGTAATCCACCAGGCGGACCCAGTGCGGTTTGGTAGATGTCACATGTCTTCGAATAGGAATAGTAGGCTCTAGGACATGCCGGTTTCCTTACGATGTTTTCCTTCACCGTTTCGAGAGGGGGCGGCGGTGAAATTATTTACACAAAGTAAAGAGCCTGCTTGAGTTCGAACCCGTGACCTACAGCTCGTAAGTCGGGGCCTTTACCTCTTGGCCACCACTGCTCTCAAACTATATATACTAACTATATACAACGTGTTTTTTTTTTTATATCCCATAACTCTAGGGGGTTCCGAAAGGGTTACCGCTGCCCTGGTACGTAAAGGGCTAAGGAAGGAACACGGGTGGGTTTTAGTCAGTAAGAGTCTGACACTCCCTTCTGCTCCACCCAGAGCGGGAGGAGTCATTTGATGATTTCCCATCCTGAAAAAAAAAAAAAAAAAAAAAAAAAAAAAACTCTAGGGGGTCATTGTACTCATCATTATGAACAACTTTTACTATGGGACCAAACCCGAACTCGCGAAACAAAAATCTGGTTTTCCCTGCATTTTGACGAGTTATACGAACACAAATGTAGGGAACATCTGATTTTTTTTTGGCGATGTAGGGTTCTTAATCTGTAATAATTATAATGCGTAGTTGACATTTACTTTATTTTTATTTATCTAATACTAATTTGATTATGTTGATGTTTTGTATGACTAATTTAATGTGTTTATGTTTAATTCTTAATAATTTATCTACCTAATTTAATAATTTTTGCGTGCCGTGTGCCACGGCAAAACATGCTGTACATAATATTTTATTGAACATCTTGTTACCTACCATGTTTTTATGCAAATAAATGATTGATTGATTGAATGTTTTCTACTTGGCACGACCGAAAAAGAATAGTGTATAGCACCCTAATTTCATAATTTCAGCCGAAAGACGTCCACTACTGGACATAGGCCTCCTTAAGCACCGCCCACTGCTACTAAACTTAAGTTTGGAAATTCTTCGGGCTATGTCAGTTACCTTGTTCTAGTTCTGCTGATCTCTTCATTTCTGATTTGAAAACTTAGGGAAAACTCCAAGCATAGCCCTCTCCATTGCCCTTTGGGTGATTTTTAGCCACCTAATAAGACCAGTGCTTTATATGTTAAAAAAATGTGTCTGCTTAACAACGTAAATAACGCGATAAATGTTGTTGAACTGTCAAAATGAAAGCCATTGCTACTGATACTAGGTTACGCAATTACCCCGCTGCTCTTTACTATCGATTCTCAGAGTTTAATCTACGTTTCTATAGATACCTATACCGCATTCAATTTAAAAACCAAGCCACTCTTAACAGAAGTTTCGAGGGTTATAAATAACGAATACACGAACAGCAGTCGCAAAATACCACTAATCCATACAGCTGCATAATAAGCCTATAATGTTCCCAATGCTGGAACAGGACTCCTCTCTGCGAGAGGTAGTATCGAATAACTAGTCTACGTTTGCAGTTGCTGCAAACTATCCCCACTCTTGATGCAGCTGTCTTGACCATGCCCCTCGTTCCTTCCAACTTCTTTAATCTTCTAACAGTCGTATATTTTATCATCCTTTTACTAACTTTTACTTCCTTCCCTTCCCTACTGACACCGCTCTTAGCTGTCCTTATTTCCTCCACAAAATCCACGTTATTCACCAGTGTCGTATCGAATACTTTCAGAATAACTATCGTCAAAGGCGTAGCTTTTACCGGGTGTCATGGAGGGACCGCATGTGGCTATGGGCGCTGGCTTCTCCTCTCCCGGCTCAAAAGCTGTCCACGTGTGACGTCAGAGTACACATAGACTATGTAAGCTTGCAGTAAATCATACTTTTGTTAGAAGAATACGGATAGATAGAAAGTGCTTTATTTTGTAGCATAAGAGTAGGTTAGGTAGTTGTACAGTATATCGCGATATTGGTTTCGATTGCGGTAGTAAGAAACTGTTTTTGAATTTTAGAAGTGATAAAGCAATAGGTATTGGAAGTTTTAGGAGACCTTTGGATTGCGGCCTAAATAAAATACACTCTCAGTGATGTAGTTTTAAGAATTCCAAACTTCGTCACCTTTTTTCACTGCCAAGACATCACTTTTACTATTACAGGGCCTCTAATCTTCAACCGGTAGGTATTTCCGTGTTATTTTTGACAGAACTTAGGCTACATACGACAATATTGTCAAGTCTACATCACTAGAGCATATCAATTAGAACAGTATCATATCATCTGCCTAGCTCCAGTCTAGCCGGATGCAGCTGAATACCAGTATTTTACATGGAGCGACTGCCTGTCCGACCTCCACAACCCAGTTACTGGGTAATACTGTAATGAAAGCCGGGACCAATGGTTTTACGTACTTTCCGAGGTACGGATGGGTATTGGTATGTAAAGATCGTCACCCAACTAGAATAGTTTAAAACTAAATAGAAAAGGTTAAAATAACTGATTTTGATTTTTTTATTTTACCAAATCTGGATCAAAAACATCAAAAAAACCTTCTCGCATAATATATCTGTCCAATAAAATATGGTTTTAACTTGTATGTTCTAGCAGCTCGCAAAGTACAAAGTACGTAAAGATCGAATTTTCATGTAGTACGCTTCATTAATGAAAAGAATGGCATGTTAATTATTCTGCTTTTATTTGTCCGTAGTTTTCACATTGCACCTACATAATCTGTTGTAAGCATTCTGCGTTCATTCTGGAGAGGCTTGTCCGTGGATGGGTGACCATCCTTACATATCAAGTGCATCGGAAAACACGTTATGCCGTTGGTCCCGGCTGTCATGCGTAGATCTTTGACATGTCGTGACATGTCGTCACGGGTCGGATCCGTCACATTTACTACATTTCAAATACAACCTCTCACGAAATTTCAAATACAAAACTTGTTTTTGGAGTTTTCAACAACATATTTTGAATCCATACGATGAACTTTTTCGCCGAAACCCTCAAGTCTGCAACGTAAGTAATCCTACAAGTGTGATTTTCCTACCGCTCTGCAATTTTCCGCGTCACTATACCGAGATCCAAGGCATCTTGCAACTCCCAAGTTGGAATATCTTTTACATTTTCTACGCGATATATTCTTACTAATATTATAAATGCGAAAGTAAGTTTGTTTGTAAGTTTGTTACCTTTTCACGCCTAATCCACTGAACTGATGATCATGAAATTTTGCATATACGTTGTCAAGGGAGAAAGATATACAGAAAAGGATAAACACACCTTTCATCTAGAAAAAATTTGTTCCCTAGGAAAAGAACGGTGTGACTTTCGACGGTCACGTTTGCTTTAGGACGCTAGATGGCGCTACGTGTCTTTCGACGGTCACAATTGCTTTAGGACGCTAGATGGCGCTACGTGTCTTTCGACGGTCACAATTGCTTTAGGACGCTAGATGGCGCTACGTGTCTTTCGAATCATGATTGAAATATGACCCGACTTTCTGAGCAGTATTCTAACAAAAAGTACTAGGCTTGCATGAATACACGATAGTATTTCAATCATAAGTATTATGCTTTTAATAGGATTTGGATGAAACTTGGCACATAAATAGTTTAAAAATAAAAAAATAATAAACTTTTTATTCAAGTATAAAGTAAAGTAAAAATAGGATTTACATTAATTACAATCGGGGAAAGTTAAATTCTAACTGTAATGTAGACCTGCCTGATCTAGGTTTATGAAAAACCTGTGTTTCATGTCATCAATTTACATCAAACATTTAAAAAGAAGACAACAATAAATGTATTAGAAGCTAAATTGAAAAGAAGGTATAATATTTTAACCTAGTTTATTATAACCTAGGTCCTAGATTAACATATGGGATACTTTTTATCCCGGTAATACGTTTCCGTGGAATAATTTCCCACCTCCATGCGCCCAAGCCGCGGGCAAAAACTAGTATCTTAATAAAATTAGACTATCTGTCCCCGTCTGGAGATTGTGGGATAGAGCTTTCGATAGTCGAATGCTTTGCTATAAATAAGGAAAAGTTCTGTAGTTATTCAACATCTAGCAGCTTTAAGAAGATGCTAGAAAAGTAAGGTCAGCTGTTTTTGGTTCTAAGCAAGATTTATTTTCGTGTTATTTTTGCCATCGACACGCCAAGATGAAGCAAGGTAAGAATAAAATTAACCTGAAACAATGATTGTGGTAGACTAGAGACACGGCCTCAAGCTAAGCCAAAGCATTGCAGCTTAGGACTGTGATTGAAAGAGTACCTAATTTAATTAATTAATTTTATAAGATAGGCACAAAACAAGTAAGAATGGTGGATTTACAGACGCTAATAGCACTAGCAAAGAAATAATGATGATAATTATTGGCAAGATCTACATCAACTCAATAAAAATTACATTTACAGAGTCACCCCTGAGAACTACCGTAGGTCAGTATACCAGTATTTTACATGAAGCGACTGCCTACCTGACCTCCACAACCCAGTTATTGGGTAATACTATACCCCTTGGACTTAGACTAGAAATCGACTATAAAGTACAATAGCTAAGGCTAATATGTTCGATCTATTCTTCTTCGTGTCGCAGGCACATCTGTATTTTAGATCTTGTTGGCCCAAAACTTTGCCACTTCCACGGCGTCGTCTGTAGCTGCGCAGATGTCACTTTAACTGCATGTTTTGGGACGCAGAGGGCAGGATAAATGGTGGAGCATGCCAGTTACTGGTACAACCCAGTTAATGGGTAACACAGTACGCCTTAGTTAGACTGATAACTACCGTATACCCTGTCTATTAGGTCAACTGTTTGTTGACAGCTATCTTAAAACGTACATATTCCAGAATCCGTAAAAGGTAACTTTAAAATGCGTAATAAAATAAATACATAAACTGCCTTATCTTATGGAAATATCTTATTTATGGCTTCTTACAGACATTATAATACCGTACGTGTATCAATCAATGTATTGTGTGTTGCTGCAATCACTAGTTCCATTTGTCAAAAAACGGTTTACCTAATGGACAGGGTATAGGTATCTTCCAAAAAATGAAACCCAAACGTTACAAAAGGCTCACTGAGAGCTTAAGTCTTAGCAAAGTAATGAATATTCAAGAAATCAATACATAACATCGAAGTGATCAGCCTCCAGTTTATTTTTACTTTATAAAAAGGAAAAGCCTTATCGGATTCCACAATCGAGAAGCATTTAATTAAATTATTTCCTGTAATACTGTTCACTAAGGGGCAGAGAAAATTCGATATTCCATAATCGAGATTCGGAATTACACCGTAACAACGATACAATATAATTAATTGCGGGTAGGGTGGCCATTTAAAAAATAAAGGCCTGGTTTTGTTGTTTTCTGTATTGACAGTAGTGTGCGTCTTTCGGGTTCTGGGTCATCGTATTATAATTGTTTCGGGCCCAACTTATTTTCATCCTTCTTTGTCTTTCCTTTTCAACATTGTATACCTTTGTCTTGAGCTACGTCCACATTACAGCAGCACCATAATCAGCCTATAACGTTCCCACTGCTGGGACACAGGCCTCATATCAATAAGCTCGCTCTCTATAACATTAGATTTTAACATAAATGTGTATGTACTGGAGGTACAGTCAACAGCAAAAGTAGATGATCAAAATCAGAAATTCAAGACTAATGAACGGAGTTCGCGTCGGAACTGTGTGGCGTCGAAGTGATTCAAAAGTATGTGATTGTAAATTATACCAAACATTTACTACTAGTACAGCTGCCATATATTTGTGATCAGTTTTGACTTTGGTTTGAATTTTTTATTTTGATTTTGTTGTTGACTGTACTACCTCTGCTTAACCCTTCAGGAAATGCAGGCAACCTTGTTAGCGCCACACCTCAGGCAATGGCGATAAAATTCGCGCAATATTGTCGATATAATAAATACGCTTAATTGGTGGAGGCAATTACTTTTAGTGTGTAGATACCGTACCTATCTCACTGTACAAAATAAACGTCATTAGGGGAGGTCAACCAGTCATTCAAAATACTTTACACGATACCAAAAAAATGCTCTGTGAATTTGACAATACAGGATGGCAGACACATCGACGCGCATACAGTAACTATAAATTCAGCACATGATTGGAAAACGACGAAAAACTGACGTAAATTTTCTACGTACCGTATAAATTCCTATGGGGTGTGATCGTCCCTGCCATCGACACGCTAAAGAGAAGAAGACTCGTGTGATCACTTTGCTTTTTCTCATAGTTCCGGATTCCACCCTGAACTCCCATACCAAGAACAGACTTCTACGAAAATATACCCCGAATTTTCTGCCCATAGCCCCAGAGCGCTTGTAATCTCATTAATATTTATTTATTTATTTCAGCGACGCAGGCCCATAGGAACATAAACATACATATTTTACTATAAAACTTCACTTCACAAGCTTGTTCTTGCGCTGTTCTGTGGTACGTCCTGCGGCCAGAAGTCTTCTTCCATGACGACGGGCAGATAGCAATTCGGTACGCGCACCACGAACGCCTCGAAGTTGACATTGCGGTGCGACTCCAGTAACTGCACCCTCGGCGTGTACCTCGTCTTCTGGCGCACGTACTCCACGATGTTCTCCGCCTTAGTGGTTTAGTGTAGCCGGGAGATGTACACTGGTGTATTCGACTTTACGGCACGCAAGCTGACTTCGGGCTCCGTAAGAGCTTTAATAATAATAAAATCTTTATTTCAGACTAAGTCCATAGATATTATAATACAAGCGAGAGTTATAAAATTTGCACACGAATGCCGCAGCGGTTCTTGTTCTGTACGCTTCCTCCTTTGCACCGTCACGAAACCATCATCATCGCCAAATATGATCCGGGCCTCCAAAGGAACGCAAAATTAAAATATTTCTCAAACAGGCCCGACTTCAAACGAATTGCTCGAAAATCATGGAGCTGAATTTGGCAAAAATTGCTCGGGGTTACGTTGATAAATTATTCTTTCAGACCACTCACTGCCTAAATACAAGGTTAAGTTAGTTTTGGGAGTTGTAAGATCATCAAATTATGTGCTGCTATACAACCACCAAACACTTTACTAAATTGAAGTTCATAGATTAGGTTTTTGTTGTACTTTGAGAGCGAAATAAATTATAGTTATAATTATTTTGAAGAGAAGACTCATTGTCAATAGAAGACTCATTGACGTGTGTATACTTCCCATCTTCACATATGGTGGACAAACATGGTCTTTGACAAATCAGCAGAGGTCCACCCTCGAGGTACGCCAGAGGACTATGGAACGGAGTATTCTGGGTATCAAACTAACCCATTTTAGACTGGGTTAGGAATACGACCATCCGTTCCATCACAAAGATACTTGATGTCACTTGGAAAGTTGCCACGCTAAAATGGGATTGGGCTGGACACATCTGCCGGATGTCAGACGATCAATGGGCCAAACTTACGATCCAATGGGTCCCTCTTAATGGCAAGCGACATCGCGGCAGGCCCAGACGGAGATGGCGGGATGAGCTGGACTCCTTCACTACTCCTTTCAGTATCTGCCGATATTGAATAAATTGTTGTATGAGTGATTGACAGGACAAAAATAGCATCCTGAAACTTAATCAATCCGTTCATTATTTAAAAGACTGTATGATGAATATTTTTTTTTGTTTTATTACGATCACCATTAACTTAAATGTTTACATTAGCATACTCAGCGTATAATGTTCCCACTGCTGGGACACAGGCCTATCGGTGAGAGGGAATGGGCCGTAATCCACCACGCGAGCCCACTGCGGGTTGGTAGATTTCACGTCTTCGAATTTTTGGTTCTAGGACATGCGGGTTTCTTCACGATGTTTTCCTATACCGTTCTGAGGGTGATGAAATAACTTACACAAAGTAAGCGTTCCGGGTTCAAACGACCTACAATTTGTTTGTTCGAAAAATGTGTCTGCTCAACAACGTAAATAACGTAATAAATGTTATTGAACTGTCAAAATGAAAGCCATTGCTATTGATAGTGCGGTACGCAATTACCTTGCAGTATTCCTAACTATTTACTTATATCCCAAGGATTTCACAAACATACCTAATATACTTCTTTATCGCACTCTATCCGTTCTTTTCTTTTCGAAGTCGGTTTAAAATGCCTGAATATCTATTTACGGTCCACAATTTTTACATATTTATGTAATTTAATTTGAGATTTTCTCTTGAGTTCATGTTAAATTCATTCGCGATCAACTTGGCACACTTCGCTTGAGCTCAACCATTTTTTTCTGAAATACTTTTTTTTCGTAAATGGCGTTCTGTAGTGCCTACTACACAACATTTATTATTAAACTAGCTTATGTCCGCGACTTCGTCCGCGTGAAATTTCGGTCGCCGACCCATCGCATTGCATCCCACCCGCGGTGTTACTTCGTTTTCGCTTAGCGTTATTTCTGAATATTTTCTTTTCGCTCGGCTCCTAAGGCTGTAGCCTACAACCTTCCTCAAGAATTGGACTAAATCCGCCTTGTAGTTCCAGAGATTAGCGCGTTCAAACAAACAAACTCTTCAGCTTTAATATTAGTATAGGCAGATAGACTGGGAGGGAGGGAGGGGGAGAATGGGTAGCTCTCCGTCCGATCAGGACCAGGCCCGTGCCGGACGGCGTGTATGTGTTCCACGCGCGCCTCAAAGAGATGTCAGCGTAGTTGACGGGGCCCGACAGGGCCGAAGCCTGCCGGGGTAGCGGGATCGTCCGAAAGGGTTACCGCTGCCCTGGTACGTAAAGGGCTAAGGAAGGAACACGGGTGGGTTTTAGTCAGTAAGAGTCTGACACTCCCTTCTGCTCCACCCAGAGCGGGAGGAGTCATTTGATGATTTCCCATCCTGAAAAAAAAAAAAAAAAAAAAAAGGCAGATAGACTAAGTTTGAATACAATCTAAAATAATAATGTTTTTTGTAAAAACAGCAAAGAGATCAGAATACACACACACACACACACACAGAACACTTGGGATTTGTACAATGTTTATTTATTTTCATGTCAGAATGGCCATACCTATATTTTCGTTTATTGACTCAAAATTATTCTTTCATCTGTCGTATTTGTATTCCCCTATGGGATACATTCATTGTTTGCCATTAAAGCTAAGGCTCCAATATAAGATCCATTTTTACTTTGCCAGACTTAAATCGAACTGCTTAAAGATTCTAATTACCCACATAGTTATCGTAAGCAACATTATTGGTCTCGTAAGTCTAGCTATGGCTTGAGTTTACATTGTTACTAGAAAATAGGAACAAGGTAATACAATACAAATTACGTTTATCTTTCCCAACGTGGCTAAATTATAACAGCCGCACAGGTTGATCGATCAGGTTAAGCTATGCTTGCCGCGGTTGGTATGTGGATGGGTGACAATCTTTACTTACCGAGACCCCTCCGTGCCTCGGAAAGCACGTTAATCCGTTGGTCCTGGCTGTCATTTGTGGATCTTTTACAGTCGTTACGGGTAGTCAGGAGCCCGAAAGTCTGACAACCAGTCTTACCAAGGAGTATCGTATTACCCAGTAACTGTGTTTTGGAGGTCAGATAGGCAGTCGCTCCGTGTAAAATGCTGGCATTCGGTTAGACTGTAGTTCGCAAAAGGCTACGCAGATGATGATTTTTAGGTAGGTACCTTTTATTATTCTGTACCAAAATTACCAACGCGGGACACTTATTTATGAAGCCCACGTACTAATTGGTATTCAGACAACGTTACCTTGGATTAAGTTGACACGCAGGTAGATAAAATGTAAATGTTTTAACAAAAATATAATTCAATATTATATTTTTACTTTTTCCGGCCGACCCGCAGCGAAAATGAACTCAGACTGGGAAAATTGAATTGAAAATGAGCTTCAGTCGATGGAAATACTTTTCTACGGATTAAATTCATATTCATTTTTTTTACTTGGCATGTTTGGTTTGGTAAAGCTGTCTTCTCACGTATCGCCACTAACTAGTTATATGAGAATCAGTGGGTCATGCCGTGGTTAAAATAAAAACATTATTAGCCAGGTGGCCAGCAAGGCTGACTGCCAAGAGTGTAGCTGCCGGACCCTTAATAAAACTGTTTAGCATTACATCAAGCAGGCAGCAATCTTTCTCTTGTCTACTACATAAAATAACTGCAAACTGTGATCACCAATCCGAGAGTCAAACGTGAAGATGAAGGTCAGTTTTCCTTAAGCCGTTATAGCGGCCATTGGAATTGTGATAAGCCGTTGGTCCCGGCTGTCATTCGTGGATTTTTGACAGTCGTTACGGGTCGTCAGAAGCTCAAAAGTCTGACACCGAGTCTTTCCAAGGTCAAGGTCAAAGTCAAATCATTTATTTCAAATAGGCACATAAAACGCACTTTTGAACGTCAAAAATAAAATGGATTCTAGTCGCCCCTTCCAAAAGGTAGTTTTCGTATGGAGAAGAATAGGCAAGAAACTCCACCGTTACTCTTTTAAAATGTTTTACAATATTTTGCATACATTAATTATATAATTATATGTGAAGACGATGCACCTAAAAATAAAATTACTATACCACAATAGGTAAAAGAATTAAAATTGATTAATGAATCCATGACATATAAATTAACTATGTGATAGATACATGCTGCTCACATATTTACAAACATTCCAGAAGTAGACGATTTTCATAAATAAATAAGAAGTAATAAATCCGGGTGTGACTTTAAGTAATTACAGAATGTAAATCAATGTCAAAGAAACAAAAAGGAATAAATTATACAATTGCATTAGCAACCAGTTTGGTTTTGTCTAGACTCCAGAGATTGTCCTATGGAGCAGGACCAGAATAATTCCAAGTATTGTTATCTTGGATATAATCCTCTAATTTGTAATATCCTTGCTTACAAAGTGTAATTTTAATATAAGTTTTAAATTTTCTTTCATTTAATTGCAATATTTCACCAGGTATTTTGTTGTAACATTTAACACAATACCCCATAAAAGATGTATATACTTTAGATAATCTGAAAAAGGTTGATCTAATTTATCTTTATTTCTAGTATTAAAATTATGTCATCACTTATTTTATTAAAAAGATGTTGATTTTTTCTTACATACATAATATTTTCATAAATTAATTGGCAAGGTACCGTCATAATATTAACCCATTTAAATAGTTCCGTAAGAGATTCGCGGTGACGTAGATGGTAAATGGCTCTGACAGCTCTCTATTGCAAAATAAAAATGGATTCAATGTCAGCAGCCCGACCCCACAGTAAAATGCCATATGACATAATACTGTGGAAGTATAAGGGGTTTTGTATTACCCAGTAACTGGGTAATACAAAACCCCTTATACTTCCACTTTCTTTATTCTTTATTTTCCTTCACTTCACACTCTTAGGGCTGATTTTTCAATTTTCAGGTAACTCCTCTCTTTTCTTCCTATCTTAAGAATAAAAATCGTGGTTTTACAGCTTTCGGATAGAAAATATGTCAAACCTTCTCTGACGATTGAAAAATCGGCCCTAACTCATGTATAAGGTAAGCCTATTGCCATTAAGCACAAATCTATGATGCCGATAGATTCAGCCACTTTACAACATAAACTACTTAATACGATTTAAAAAGCATATCGCACCATTTCTCAGTGAAACTTAGTGTGAAACAAGCAGAGAGGCGAGAGGAGCCGACGTCACAATTAACCCGTTAGCTACGAGTTTCGGGGCCTTAGGCACCTGTACTGCCGCTGACGAGGAGGCGACTAGCTATCGACTATTTCACTCAAGAAACATACAAAAGATTTAGGTCCTGTGTCTGTAATAGAGATACATACATTACTTAATAGTTGATCACTAACCGTTCATATTGCCGGTTAGAACTCTTCCCCCCTGAATTTGAATGTAACGGATGTGGGATTAATACAAACAATTTTATCTGCACCATGTTCGGAATTAACTAGAAGGTTTTGTGAGATAATGAACTATCACTTACTCACAGAATCTTTTACAAGTGAGTGACTCGCCTAAGTTATTTTAATAGATAATAAGTTGATTAAGCAGAATAATATTGTAAAACAGTAGTTACTTTGTAAAAGGGTAAATAAGATTTTTAAAAAAAAGTCTTCCTCCACTAGTTTGTCGCAGCATCAAGAGCTCGCTGCTCGTGGCAAGTTAACTCATTTCTTCGCTTTAATGGTTTCCCAGAAGAGCACCGCCACCTGGGGGCCGTAATGTCCAAATACAGGGCTTTCTTGACACCTAAATGTCAAATACTGGTGAAAATTACAGATTTTTATAACGTCCGTTATAAATATGACGGAAACGCTCTTAAGCATAGGTTTACCCCGTGGCCACGAGCTACACGCTAGATGGACACGCGTCTTGCGACAGTGACTGCGGAGAAAACAAATGAAATAAGTTGCTTAGAGCATGTCATGCACTGCGACGCGACTTGCGGTGCGACGGGAACAGGGCCCAAATTCACTATGACCACTTAAATCTGCTATTAACGTATTCTCTATGACGCAATGGTATGATTTGAACTGTCAAAATACATATCGTCCGTACTGTTGACATTTCGATTCCTTGCCGTAAACAAGACGTGTCTTGTTTACGTCGTTAATAATGTCGTGGTTTGCACGTCACGTGAAAAAATTTCGCGGGGAATAGTACAGAATTGGGGCCCAGGTGACGTGCGCGTGTTAGATTATTTAGTATAAACTAGACGTATATGTACCTATATATTACCCAAATAACAAGCTTTAAATATCAGAATGGTTACTAGTTAGTTATTTACTGTGTATGAAGGTCATTATTGGATATGGTTTGTAGGGAAAGAGTTTTATGAAGTAAATCACAAATAGACAAGGCTAAGCATTTATTTTTAATTTAGGTCATCAGAAAACTAGTCGTCTGTTCGTAAAACTAAGTCATCATGGAGAAGAAGGACAAGAAACTCCATGGAAACAGTCTTAAAGTATTCTATCAATACATTTCTTACGTTGTCATAAATTATCGTTATTTTTTAAAACAATTAAATCTATCTCTTGGACAACAGTCCAAGAGAATTCAAAATAATAGCAACATAACAACAGTAGCTAGGAATATTGGCCATAATATGACTTACAGAACAACATAGTCATAATAAACAATAATTAAGGTATAATATCAAATTACTTAACTTACGTGACATCTGGTCGATCTTTTCCACATAATAACGGCACAAGAACTAGCCAACTGAACATCTACCAAGCAACTGCCTTGATAACTGTCGAGAGATCGCGTCGCCCCCGCAAGGGGGCGAGGCGAGCGGTACCGGGGCTATGCCCCCTGACCGCGGACGCTATACGGCGGCCCGTAAATACGGGCCTCTCATGGTGTATGCGCACTGGCTAGTAGCCTTCCGGGCGCGCGTGAGTTGCGCGCGCCCGTGTGAGTAGTTGCTATGTGTAATTTCTGTAGGTGCGCCGCGGCGCCGACTCACGGCGCCGCTTTCTTCACGACACCCCGGCGGTCAGTCCCCGCCAGGTGAGACCCCCAGTTACCTGGGGGAGGCCCAGCGGAGGACGACCAGCGACGGAGGTGCCGACTCGGCGCTCCTACAGAATATGGGTGTATTGCTCCCGCCCGTCCCGTATCCAGAGCCAGCCGGTTACGTTCCGGGCTAAGGAGCAGTCGTATGTGTGTGTGGGCGGTATTGTTTTGTGTAACACCGCCCAGTGTCTGCGCGTATCGCGGCCCGCGCTGCGCCTACGCGTGTGAATCTAGCGTCTGTGTAGTTGTGGTTGTCTGCGTTCGCTGCGTAACGTGCCTATATTAACTTAGAACACGCCACGCAGCGAGTGTATATAATGTGTGTGGAGTACAGTTGAGTCTAATGAGCCGCGTGTAGCGTGGATGCGGCTCACTAGAGGTGTCAGTCTGCCTTGATAACGTCGTTACAATCCTTTTTATACACTTCCAACGTCTTTCACGTAAAACATCTACCGCCATTTTGAACCAATCACAGATCATCATATATTTTGGCTTAATATCTTCTAACACAGGTAATAATAAACCAATCTTATAAAGTAAAACCATTTTAAAACATTATAAGGTAATTAATCAATTTAATAAGAGTTGATTCTTAATTCTTAGACATCATCAAAAAGTATATCAACATCAACAGACAGTATTTTACCAATCATTTGAAACAACCTATTAAATTAAAATAGCAATATAAAATCTAAGATATACCACAAGTATAATCAAATATTACTTAATCATTTATAGTAATAACATTTAAGTGTTTTTTTTACAAGTTTAGACTGTTGTTTTTTGTAAACACAATATCTAGTCAAATTAGGTTCTACGTTAGTCCCAAGCTTCGTAAATGTGACAGATGCCATTATCCAACAAACAATATTCTAATATTATAATTTTAACAAAATGAAATATCTAACACGCGCGTGTTTTTTGACGCAAGTTGCGTCGCAAGTCGCATCGCTCAAGGCCGTGAACGGGGCCTAGAGCGAAGAGGCTACATTGTTCCGTGATTGCATACCTGTTCAGAGTGGCTATACGGTATACTAGACACTAGCAGGGCTGATATAATACTCTATGCCACACTATTCTTGTCGGTTTCCTGTCTCCACAGCAAAGACAATGTAGAGTTTCGTAAGTAATAGCGTAGCGACAAGACAGCTATCGGATATACAGGCTGATTTTTTAAAGACCAGCCAACTTTAAGGATGTGGTACAGACCATCAAACTGAACAACTTTCTCCATGGGACCAACATCGTAATCGCGAATAAAAATTCAGCCGTCCCATACATTTAGGTCGAGTAGGTATTGAAGTTTTCTATGGGACAGTTGATAAAATTTTCGCGATTACGCTATTTGTCCCATGGAGAAAGTTGTTCAGTTTGATGGTCTGTACCACATCCTTAAATTTGGCTGGTCTTTAAAAAATCAGCCTGTATATATCCCGGATATATAAACCGGATAATATTTCCTCTCGAAAAGAGGGGGCCTGCAACCTTTACAATATTTACATAGTTAATTTGCGTTCTTAGTTAACCATAGACAATAATGATTTTAATGTGACAAATATGGTTTACATATTTAGCTAATGGTCTTAAATTGCAAACACGCAGTGCTGAGCAATGGCGGAAATCTTCTTTCTCTGTTAGTTTTAATGTTGGTCTGGCAGTTTGAGTTCTTTATGGAGCCTACCCAAATGTTCTTTCTTTGGTATTGTTCGTCGAGTCGTTGAGCTCCTCAAGTTCTGAGTTGAGCTACACGATTTCTGGCAAATGCTTGCACTGACTGGACAGTTCCACTCAAATGGGCTACACCTCTGGTTGCAGTTCTGCCTCTTCAGGCGTACCTCAAGGCTCTATTTTGGGTCCTCTGTTATTTACATATATTGTTCAATGCAGATATCAAACAATGCTTTCGTCATTCATATATTTTACTTTATGCTGATGACAGGAAGATTCATAAAGTTGTGCGAGACATGACTGATGCATGTCAGTTGCAAGATGACCTGTATAGATTTAAAACACCAATGTGTTTTAAACGTATACAGGTCATCTTTCAACACAGTCTTGCAGACATTTAATTGGAGTTTGTTACGGATGCAATCATCCGTAACAAACTCCAATTAAATGTCTCTAAATGCTTCCTCCTAAAGTTCTCACGTTGTACTTCTTTGATACATTTTAGTTACACCATGAACGATCAGATCATTAGCAGGCTAAATTGCATAAGAGATTTAGGGGTAATCGTAGACAGCAAGCTTCGGTTTAATCAACATGTAAATAGCTTTGGATGCCTTTGTAACTATGCACAAAGGCATCCAAAGCTGCAGATTTATACTACGCACCACGGCCTGTTTCCGATTTCTTAAACCGGTTAAAATCTTGTATTGTTCTTTCGTGCGCAACCATTTAGAATACGCGTCTCAGGTTTGGAACCCGCAGTATCAAACTTATAAATCCCATATTGAAGGCGTCCAAAGAAAATTTCTACGTTATCCAGATTATAGGGCTCAGCAATACTCAGTTGACTACGAGCACCGCCGCAGACGGTAACATTTCCTTCCTCTGGAGATGAGGCGTTATATTGGAGACATGAGTTTACTGTTGGTTATCGCAAGTGGCCACATTGACTGTCCTGAACTCGTTGCTAATTTGTCATTACGGACGAATCTGATTACGGATTACGTCAACGGCCAATATTAAATGTACCTTTTTTTTTTTTTTTTTTTTTCAGGATGGGATATCATCAAATGACTCCTCCCGCTCTGGGTGGAGCAGAAGGGAGTGTCAGACTCTTACTGACTAAAACCCACCCGTGTTCCTTCCTTAGCCCTTTATGTACCAGGGCAGCGGTAACCCTTTCGGACGATCCCGCTACCCCGGCAGGCTTCGGCCCTGTCGGGCCCCGTCATCTATGCTGACATCTCTTTGAGGCGCACGTGGAACACTTACGCGCCGTCCGGCACGGGCCTGGTCCTGATCGGACGGAGAGCTACCCATTGCTCTCCGCCCGCAGGCCCGCGCCTACGGTGGCCGGGAGTCGTCACGCGGCTCCCGACGCCCGGAGCGTCTCCCTCGGCGGCTGAGGCGTGAGGATCTCTCCCTCGCCCATCCCGCCACCTCCTTCGCTAGCATGACTGCTTCGCAGAAGGAGGTGACCGCCTCCCACTCCCTCTCGCCCCGGACCATGGCTTGCACCAGGGCCGGACGCGAGAGGTCGCCGCCGCTGCCGATCGCCTCTACGAGGACACGGCGGTGCTCTGCCCAAGCGGGGCAGACCTCCACCGTATGCTCCACCGTGTCCTCTGGGCGACCCTCGCAGTGGTGACACCCGGGCGTATATTAAATGTACCTTTCGCAATGTCTAATTATATTATAGGTGGAATGTTTTCTCAATAAGAAGTGCACTTAGTTTCAATGGGCTTCCTTGGGAACTTAATGTCGACTTGTTTTGCAGCAGTGTATCGACCTTAAGGCGGCTTTTGGCACAGTCATTTTTCTTGGATAGTAAACTTATCTACTCTTAGCTAATTATATTACATGTATGTATTTTTTTATCCACATTTTTCCTTAACTATGAGTGGAGGCTTGTTATTAGCAATTTTTTAACATTACATTCTTTATGTCATTGGTTTGTTAGTCTGTAAGCCTTCTTTAAAATAAAATAAATAAATAAAAATAAATCTGTGTAGTACTTTCCTCAAAAGACCATTTCAGACATCAATCTACATGGTCTTCACATGATCTGACCCAGATTATCTTTGGACTTTAAAAGAGACTGTAACCTCTGATTTTGTATCGGCCTTTCTTCTCAGAGTAGTCAGATAGGAAACGCCTAGCTTATTTTTATTTTTCATAGTATGACGTGTAAAACTGATTCCGAAATCCTATTTACAGAATAAACCATTTCATCATCAATGCATCTCATTGTATCTGTGGATGCAATGACAATAGGACTGTACCCTGCTATGAGAGAAAAATGTACAAAAATCTTAAGACGCATAGAAAGAAAGAAAATACGTTTATTTGCGGTAAACATGACGCAAAAAAGAAAATAAAAAAACAATAAGAAATGGTTTACATGCGACACATTCACGCAAATCGGCTATCACTCAGCATTATGCTGCAACCCTATGCAAGACAGAGCCCCAGCGCTGGTTTTCAGTGACAGCCGGCGCCGACGTAATGACGTCGTCCGGCGCAGCAAACAATTATTCATCAACAATTATTAAAGCAATTATTTTTATTTTTAAAGCAAACAGTTACGAGTATTAGGACGCTGTAACGTTTACGCTTTATGTAGTGGCCACATTTCGAAACGTCCTATTTGACCACCAAAGAAATTATGATGGAAGGAATTATAAAATGGCCAATGATGTAATGTGTTATGCAACAGTTCTGTGTCAGTGCTTTATGCGTTTGTGAGTGAATTTGAAAGATGAAAGATGAGATGGACCCGATATAAAGACAAAACCTTGGAAAAAAAAAAAAAAATACAAATACTGGAGGGAGACCCGACATGCCACAAATACAAAGAGCTTAGAGACATATGTCGATCTATCGTTCTAGATATTTACCGAAGCTTTAAATGAAACCATTGTATTCTAAATCACACTACATTACACCACTTTCGCCAAATAAATCTCATGTCAAAAACCTTTGTTAAGCTAAAATGATAATAATTAATGTACGCGTCAGTTCGCGTCCTTACGCATGTCATTTTATATTCAGCCACGTCTCGCTGTGCTTTAATAACGTGGAAATGACCTATTTCCTCTCACATTCGATGTTTTCTTCGAAGTAGGTTATGTTGTTCAAAGGGTGTTGGAGTTGACGACATTTTGTTTATGAAATAATTATATACCGTTTTGTTGTGTTGTATTGTTACTTTAATATAACAAAACATCGCACTTGTTTTTCCAGAGGGGTTAGGCAGAGGTGTAATTACTTTGCCAGTTATTTTTAAGTCCCATGTTATGGGGGCGAGCCTATTGCCATCAGCCCGGAACAAATGCAGACTTCAGGCTGCTACTGAAAAATTACTGATGGAAAAATCTGACAACCGTTACCGTTATATAGAGAAGATTCAATTATCACGTCACAGTGACCTAACGCCAGAAGGTTTATAATTCCGATTCTTAAGCGACTCTTTGAGAGCAGTGGTGGTCCACTAGTACTCGTATCAGCCCCGACTTACTCGTAAGTCGTGAGTTTGAACCCAAGCAGGCACTTTACTTTGTGTATTTAATTTCATCATCACTGCTCTCAAAACGGTGAAGGCAACATCGTGAGCAACGTCGGCTTGTCTTAGAACCAAAACTTCGAAGACATGTGATATCCACCACCCCGCACTGGGCCCGCGTGGTGGATTATGGCTTACTCCCTCTCATAGAGTGGAAGCTTGTGTACAGTGGGAACATTATAGGCTAAGTATGCAAGGGACTCTTACAGGGTGCAGTTACTTACCGGCCCTAAATTCTGTTATTTTCTATATGACAACTACATAAATCACAGCGTTGCTCATTAGTGCTGGCGATTTCAGACCACTAAGACGGACGTGGTGTTCCGTCACTTCCGCGGACAAGTACCACAGAACGGCTTAAGAACAAGCTAGTATTGTGAAGTTTTTTAATAAAAATATGTATGTTTAGGTTAAGGTATTTATATCTATGGGCCAGCGTCGCCTAATATAAATAAATAAGACGATTCCTTAACTTGTTTGCTAAAGTCAGTACCAGTGTCTTGGGCTCATTTAGAAAGCTAAATGAATCAAACATTGAACAACGCTGTGATCTCGTACATTATCTGCCAAAAGTGGCCTCTTGATATCACATACCAAAAGGAATAGAACGATATTTGAAGGTTAAGACCACGTAATTTAAGGTGTATAACACAATTACCTACAGATTTTCTTTTTTTCCGTTATCCTTTATTGTCCCACTGCTGGGCAAAGGCCTTCCCCATATTTTTCCACTTTTCTTTGTTCTGTGTCTTCTCCGTCCAATCGGTTACGAACGAGTCCAAATCGTCACGCCAGCGTTTCTTAGGCCTGCTTCGGTGACGACGCCCGTGTTCAGGCACCTACTGTGTGACGACTTTGGCCCATTTGTTTGGATGCATCCTGCAAGTGTGACCCGCCCAGTCCCACTTCAGCCTCGCAGACTTGGCGCCAAAATCGGCGATACCTGTCTTGAAGCGTATTGTGGTGTTGGGAATTTGGTCGGTGAGTAAAATTTTTGAAATACTTCGCTCCATCGCTCTTTGGCAGACCTTGAGTTTGGACTTCTGAGCTACATACATGTACATGTATATCCCAGGCAAACTGTTACCAAGTTAGTATAATCTACAGTCCAGTCCAGTCCAGTTCAGTCTCCATGAAATTGAGTTTTGCAGTTGGTAAGCATTTCATCTGCACATAATGCACGCGAGTTCTGGATTTTCAGCATTTTGTCTAACTGGATATAATAAATCCACTGGTTCAATTTACGTAGAGATAAACTTCAATGTTTACCGAATATTATTCAGGCTTTTAAAGATTTAAATAGAGTCGAGTATTGTTTGCTTACAAAAGATGAATGTAAACCGAGCTAATCTGATTAACTAGAAATTCACTTAGCACATGTTTCTATTAACAAAAGCCAGGTTCGTTTTATTATTCATTCAAACTGGCTTTCTTGAATATTAGGGGTTAAAGTATGAATTGCCGATTTGTATTGAAAAATTGAAATTCGTTTTTTTTTTTAATTTAACATATTTATTTAATCAAAATAATTACTATTATTATCTATACATTGCTGCCATCTAATAGGAAGGTCATTTATGCCTTTGCGATAGAACTCTCGTGATCTAGATTCGACAAACTGTGTGAAAGCATTTTGTACTGCCTCCTGAGAAGAAAACTTTTTATCACGTAGAAAATTGTCCAAATCACGAAAAAAATGGTAGTCCGTTGGAGCAAGGTCTGCAAGGCGAATACGGAGGGTGACGAACGGTTTCGAATTGCAGTTCCTGTAGAGATAAAACGGTTTCTCGTGCTGTATTTAACCTTAATAACTAAGTAATCATTTTGAGTCGGCGCCGTTTAAATTTAAGGCAATTTAAGTGATCTTTGTTTATTGATTGTTTGGCGCCGACTCAAAATTACTTAGGTATACTTACATTAGTTTAAGAACGTAGTTATTAAGGTTTATTATTTTTGCTTTTCAGTTTTATCAGCGGTTTTTTTTTTGTAAAAATTTTTTTTTAAATTGTATCATAGTAAAAAGATCAGGAGGGGCTAAGTAATAACGGCCGCACGGGTCGATCGATCATGTTAAGCTACGCTTGCCGCGGTCGGTACGTGGATCGGTGCCCATCTTCACATTACCAAGTCCCCTCCGTGCCTCAGAAAGCACGTTAAGCCGTTGGTAACAACTGTCATTCGTGGATCTTTGACAGTCGTTACGGGTCGTCACGAGTAGTAGCCCGAAAATCTGATCGGTCTGATCTTAACACGGGGTATTGTATTACCCAGTAACTGGGTTGTGGAGGTGAGATAGGCAGTCGCTCCATGTAAAATACTGATATTCAGCTGCATCCGGTTAGACTGGAAGCTAATCCTAACATAGTTGGGAAAATGGTAGGCAGGCAGATGATGATCATAGTAAAAAATCAGCCAAACATGAAAGTTAAAGCCGACTCATAACTGCCCTTATACAGGGTCAAATTAAATAAACTGGTGAAACTCCGCAGACGTGATGGGTCATCATCATCATCATTTCAGCCGAAAGACGTCCACTGCTGGTCATAGGCCACCCCCAAGCACCACCACTTCGACCGATTCCGTGCTTCTCGCATCCAACGGGTTTCTGCGGCTTTAACAAGGTCGTCGGTCCACCTTGTGGAAGGGACGTAATAGATTTCTAAATGTCCTACTAATATTATAAATGCGAAAGTTTGTAAGGATGGATTTGGATGAAATTTGGTACACAGATAGTTTATAAGCAAGAATAACACATAGGATACTTTTTATCCCAATATTCCCACGGGATCGAAACTTATGCGGGTGAAACCGCGGGGTGCAGCTAGTGATAAAATAATAAATAATAAAAACTTTACTGTTCAGAAAAAACATTACAATATTGGAATAACACTAGCCTTCACACTAGGATTCCCTGTATCGTGGAGACTAGTCTCCTTCGTCTTACAAGATTATCATGGTAGGTAGGCTTCATACATAGCATCGTTCGGTACGATTTCTGTTCTGAGGCGACAATAATCGGGTGTTTTTCCAAACAAATAAATTAATTAAATATAAGGATGTAGTTAACTTATTGGTGTATTTAATTTAAACTTGTGTAGTGTGTTGTATACGTGTGTGGTGTGGATGTGTGATGAATGAGTGAGTTAAGATGGGTTTAGACCAATCGAAGACCGAGCCAGAGCAAGAGTAAGAGCATTCCTCCCGCCATCCCCATCATTTCTGTAGGTGTGGATAGACCAACAAAGAATACTCTCACTCCTTTATGACTGAGGGAATCCGACAGAGTGGGGACACAATAAGCATTAGTTCGTTTGGTCCAAATCAACCTATATGTATTTGTGTGATGAATGTATGTGTTGCGTTCATGAGTTAAGGTACTTCTCCGTGCTTTCATAGTCCATTCCTGCCATAAATTAGAGAGGTGATTTTTACATTTATTTTTAGTCATAGGTAGTATATCCATTTCAGTATTGAGCTTACTATAAATAAATGGTCCCATATAAAGAAAGCATCTGTTGCCAAAAAATAGTCTACATTTAAGTTTATGCCATTTAGGTTTATTTGCATTTCTAAGCGAGTGAACTTCGGAGCATGCTACTGCGCTGTGGGCATTTTTGTAGTACCTCAGTGCCACTGTCATAATGTACAGTTGGCGCACACGCAGAGCACCAGACTCTTGGTACAGTGTGTCAGTCGAGAAGCGCATCGGTTTTATAAAAGTTACCTTACCTTACCTGGCTCGTTGTGCACGCTCAACTTTCATTAAATGCGTCTTATGTGCTACACCCCATGTTACAATGCAGTTGAGAACAGATTGGCAGAGTGAATGGTAAAGCATTTTCAAAACAATGTTGTTAGCAATCCGACCCATTTTTTTGAAAATGTGTATGTGCTTTCTAACCCGGCCACTTACATGCTCTATTTGTTTTGACCAGTTAAGGTGTTGGTCTATGTGAACGCCGAGATACCTGATGTGCTTGATTTTCTCAAAGCTTGGGCAGTTACATCTTGTTGGTGCATTACTATAACAGGAGTGTAATTTAACTGAGAGATGATCTGGGTTGAGATATCAGTTCTTATGCTGCCGCTAAAATTCACAACCTTAGTTTTCTCTACATTAAGCGTCAGTAGATTATGACGTAACTGATACGCGTAACGTGCCTATATTTTATCACTATCAGGGGCTACACGCACCTGTCAAGGTACAACAAGTACCGAAACAGGCACTTAAGGACCCACCACACAACAATCCACCTTAAAATAAAGACTATAGGGTGGAATATAAGTTGGAGAGGCTCATAGAATTACCAAAGTTAATGGCTGACACGGAGAAATGTCGAAAAACAGATTGTAAGAAATTTATCAGTGTCCTCATTCTCGTGTGTGGGTTGCTGTAGGGTGCCAGCGATCACTCAAGTGGTGACGTGGTTACAGCTGCGATTATGGTAATGGGGGAACAGGGGTCCATATTTTTAATAGGAATGTTCATTTAGTAGGTGTACTACAGGTACACTTCTGCGTAACCCTTCGGGGAATACAGGCATGATGTTATGTTATGTTAATAATGAGGGTTAAATATGAGGAGGGCCAGATCATATAGATAGGTATGTACCTATCTATATGATCTTCCTTCGTATGTACGGAGGCAATATATTATATGTAAGTCAAATGTTTTTCAGTTTAGGTAAGTTGGAGAATTTTGTAAATTGGCCCCACAAATCGAAGCGCTGAAATCTAAACAATAAACCACTGCACTAATCTGGTCGTACTGTATTTGTATATTTGTACATATTAGATTGAAAAAATAAAACAAAACCAGCTAGCCAGCTAATCAGCCTATTAGTAGGTTCAATGTTCCCACTGCTGGGGCTCAAGCTTCTTCTATGTGAAATAAGGCTGTAATACGGGCCCAGTGAAGGTTGTGGATGTCATTTCTTCGACTTGATTGGTTACGCACACAGTGTAGCCGGCAGTCGTCTTCCCCACGCCCGCCGTAGCAACAACTTGCCGCCTTCCTGATGGCGTCAGCGTAGTTTGCTACGCTGACGACACGCTGGTCCTGGCGCAGGGGAGGTCGC
Organism: Apamea epomidion; assembly: GCA_947507525.1. Lineage (NCBI taxonomy): Eukaryota > Metazoa > Arthropoda > Insecta > Lepidoptera > Noctuidae > Apamea > Apamea epomidion. Next base: position 7,372,762 of record OX382247.1, on the reverse strand, counting down.
ACCAGGCGGCGGCCGAAGCAGCGACACGCGGAGTTGCGACAATCGTCGAGAGGATCCGGCAATTGGGACTCGAGGTGGCATTGCACAAATCTGAGGCCATGTGTTTTCATGGTCCTCGGGACGCGCCACCGTCGGGTTCACAAGTAACGGCGGGAGGGGTTCACATCGGCGTCGAGCTGACGATGAAGTACCTGGGACTCGTCCTCGACAGCCGGTGGAATTTCGTGGAGCACTTCCGACGTTTGGCTCCCAGACTGGAGCGGGCCGGGGCTGCCTTGAGGCGGCACCTTCCCAATCTAGGGGGACCAAACGCCTCCTGCCGGAGGCTCTATGCGGGGGTTGTGCGATCCATGGCCCTTTACGGGGCACCGGTATGGGCGCGATCCTTGAGGCGGCGACCAGCCCGCCGGTTGATCGCGTCCCAAAGGGTCATGTCTGTCCGGCTCATCCGAGGATACCGCACGGTCTCCGCTGAGGCGGCGAGCCTCCTTGCCGGATTGCCGCCATGGGATCTGGAAGCCAAAGTCCTCGCCCACATATGGGAGTGGCGAGAGGAGGCTAAACGCCGGGGCGTTGCTCCGCTGCCGCGAGAAATCACGGCACAGCGGACAGAGCTCCGGCGGGATCTCATAGCGGCATGGAGAGTGCGATTGTCGCAACCCAGCGCAGGGCACGCCACAATTGCGGCGATAAGTCCCCTCTTTGAGGAGTGGCTAGAGAGGCGCCACGGCGCCCTCACCTTCCGCCTGACGCAGGTCCTCACCGGACACGGTTGTTTCGGGAGGTTCCTGTTCAGGATAAAGCGGGAGGAAACGCCAGGGTGTCACCACTTGTCGTATAGAGACAAGTAACTAAACTTATAAAGCTAAAATGAAATTAAAGAAAGGGAGGTAGAAAACAATTAAAGGTATATTTATAACTTTAAGATGGAGATGGACTAAGAGAGGTGTGTAGTTTGTGGAGGTGGGGTGTGTGGATGACGATGCGTGATAGGTGGGCTGAGGAGGCTGAGGTGGAGATCCAGATGAGAGAGGTAGACGCGAGGCAGGTGCCGGCGGCAGATGCAGGTACAAATGAGGGCAGGTCGCTGGTGCGTGTGCGGCACGGAGGACACTCGTAGGAGGGCCCACGCAGCAGGGCAGGCTGCAGCACGGCAGCAGGAGCCGGCGCAGGTACAGGTATAGATGAGTGCAGGCGGAGGACACCCGTTGGAGGGTCCACGCAGCAAGGCAGGACGCAGCCCGACAGCAAGAGAGAGAGGCACGACAGAGACGCTGTCAGCCCGCCAGGTGAGGCGGCCCTCGGATGAGGCGCAGCCCAATAGTAACAGGAGCCCTATATCTATATACATATATAAAAATCAATTGCTGTTCGTTTGAGTCGCTAAAACTCGAGAACGGCTGGGCCGATTTAGCTGATTTTGGTTTTGAAATGTTTGTCGTAATCCAGGGAAGGTTTAAACGGTGAAAAAATATGGAAAAATTTCGAAGAAGATAGTAAAAACAACAATTTAATTTCCCCATATAAACTGTTCTACCTACTTTCCCTTCGGTACGGTAGACTCGGGTCCGCACGTATTAAATTAAGGATTTTGAATAGTGTAGGAGTAGGTTAGGAGTAGGGAGTAGGGAGTAGGGTAGGAGTAGGGTAGGAGTAGGGTAGGAGTAGGACACTACGCGAACGAAGTACCGCCGGGCAGCTAGAAATAATTTATATGGCAAAACAACGTTTGCCGGGTCAGCTAGTTTGAAATAAATGCTTTGAGTTTTGAGTTGGAAAAGCAGTAAGGTTAGTGCTGTATATTTACTTGATTGTTTTGAATTAACTTTATAAGCAGTTACATTTAAAATATTTAAATTATATTTTGCTAAACTCTAATTATTTCTTTTCATTTTATTTCCTCCTAAATCCTCAAAAACCCAATACAAAACTAAAATATTTATTTCCCATCACAGCCATCTTTCGCAAGATATTTCACCCCGACTAAGCCCCAGTCAGCCTCATTCAGATCATAATCCTGCAGCTGTTAGAACAATCTCGGGGAGGGTAGAGTAGGTACCTATACTGCCGGGGGTAGAATGGGTGCTAAATAATTACAGATCATCCGGATTCGCTCGCGGTCGTGATTTTGATCGATTGGAGTTGTGGAAAATACAATGCGTTCCTATTAATTTTTTTTCATGGTTAATGGGGTGATTTTAGTCATAATGGCCAGTAGTATAAATAGACCAGAGAAAAATCGTACTTACTGTAAGTTACAAGCGTCCGTATTGCAATATCTAAAATTAAAAGAACTAACGTAAAATAACCTATGTTCAAAATCCCTAAAATCTAAATACCTAAGCAACTAACACCTACCTACGAATTACCTAAGTTTAAAATACTGATTGGACTAAATATCTAATGTTTAAAATATCAATAGTTATTACACCTATGTTTGATACATACATTTGAAATACCAAATGGTCAAACTACCTAAAGTGATGCATCACTTGCGAGCTATTTGTATGAAGTAGTAGATCAGGTTCCGCGAGCGTAAAATATCGAATGATTAAAAATGTTTGGTTTTACATTCAAAAATATGTTTCTGGCACTCGCCGGCTCCCGCAGCACCGATCGCTTCGCTGGCTCGGCTCGTGCGTTGTGTGGTCACAGTTCTAACCTTTTTTTTTTTTTTGTCGCTGAGAAATGCTTTATGCATCCCCGTCTCGCGGGGGACGAGACGGTAATCTAACCCAGCTGTTTCGATTTAATTAACATTGATTATGACTTAGTATAGGAATTATAATTAACATTGATTATGACTTAGTATAGGAATTATAATTAACATTGATTATGACTTAGTATAGGAATTATAATTATTTGATTACTTTTGTAGTAAGTATTATTCTTTACAATTATTGTATTCATATTAATAATTGTGTTTTTATTTGGATTTTGAACTTTACATAGGTACTTAGATCGGTATTTTTCATTTTGGTCAATTAACGGTGAAGTAAACCAATTTAAGAAACTTTGTACTTACATAGGAATTTCAAGTTTTAGCTGTATGAACTTCAGTAACATATCCATTTGACATTTTAAGCTTTCGGTATTTTGAATATAAGTGAAACAATCATTAGGTATTTAGATTTTAGGGATTTTGAACGTAGGTTATTTTACGTTAGTTCTTTTAATTTTAAATATGGTAATACGTACCCAGTTACAATCTGTTTGCTAAAGAGTGATTATCTATTGCATTTTATTCCTTCATCCACTTATGGTTATTAATGAGTCAATATTTGATCTAATTACGCTGCTATGAAGAGTATCTTCAGTCATGGTCCGGTTATTGTGTGTAGTAACTATGTCATCCAAGATCTTGATATTATTATTTTGAAAGTAGGTAGGTATTTGGGTCCCTTTAAAGTTAATTTCCCATCTTTACCTACATGAAAATCACCAAAATGCCTCAGTTTATCACATCTCGATTATAAAATGCAAACCATTACGAACATTTACAGGATTAAAAACGCTTTTATGAATGAAACAGCAACCTATTCACACCAAAAATAACGACAAACTCCATACAATAGAGAACTAAATTAATCAAATTGCCATCGTTTCTAAAAACAGTTACCGAATCTAAATTATTTCCGTTCCAAGTAACGAAACAGTACCGAAATGATCCCTAAACAATAGCAGGATGAATATTTACGGTTTATTCATGAGTCGACGAGCGAATTTAACTGTGGACTGGTGATAAGGTTGAAACGGATATGGACACAATACTGATCTTCACATTATGTTTTAGGGACAAAAGGTTTGTTGTCAAATCGGAGAAACAATATGATATGACGGATTTAATTAATATTCTGCTTTTGAACGATTGTGTTCGAGATTTACATGTTTTGCTTTTAATTACGATGGCTCTTTTTTTTTTTTTTTCAGGATGGGAAATCATCAAATGACCCCTCCCGCTCTGGGTGGAGCAGAAGGGAGTGTCAGACTCTTACTGACTAAAACCCACCCGTGTTCCTTCCTTAGCCCTTTATGTACCAGGGCAGCGGTAACCCTTTCGGACGATCCCGCTACCCCGGCAGGCTTCGGCCCTGTCGGGCCGCGTCAACTACGCTGACATCTCTTTGAGGCGCGCGTGGAACACAAACACGCCGTCCGGCACGGGCCTGGTCCTGATCGGACGGAGAGCTACCCATTACTCTCCGCCCGCAGGCCCGCGCCTACGGTGGCCGGGAGTCGTCACGCGGCTCCCGACGCCCGGAGCGTCTCCCTCGGCGGCTGAGGCGTGAGGATCTCTCCCTCGCCCATCCCGCCACCTCCTTCGCTAGCATGACTGCTTCGCAGAAGGAGGTGACCGCCGTAATTACGATGGCTTGCGTTTCATTCCAATTATTTATTAAAAACAGCAACCCACAACGAGTATATTTATTAAACTTTCTTACTTTATTGAATACTTATCTAAGCTTAGAGATGAGTGATTAATGAAGCAATAAAATATTCTCAGTGAGTGGCAATACTTAAATGTATCAAGGTACACTGCTACAAGGATCTTTTGGAGCTCGAATGGCGTTGACAGGGGGCGCTTTTGGTAAACGTGTAATTGTTTTGTGAAATGTCACTTGCAATGTATTAAAATAACAAGATGGCGCGTTAGTTCCAATTTTGGTCACGCGTCAACATAACTTTGTAGCGCTATAAGTAACGATCTTGGCCTCAGACTTTAGACATGCTACCACCTTCTGTCCAGCCAATATTTTAAAGAGGGTATGAGCTATTCATATGATTTACGTCGTATGTTACTTTCAGAAAATTTGTTTTTTATATTTTTTCGTCATACATTTTCCACATGTGTGCGTTTTTCACACGCAGTTACGGAATATGGAAATGATGATAGTGTTACTTCCGTCTCTTTCGCGGGTTATATCGTAATTTAAATGTCCCACAAAATTAGCTATCAAGCGAGAAAAAATACGTGTATTCGAGGTTAAGAATGTCCTTAGCTTGTCATATACCTTCTGCGAAGCAGTCATGCTAGCGAAGGAGGTGGCGGGATGGGCGAGGGACAGATCCTCACGCCTCAGCCGCCGAGGGAGACGCTCCGGGCGTCGGGAGCCGCGTGACGACTCCCGGCCACCGTAGGCGCGGGCCTGCGGGCGGAGAGCAATGGGTAGCTCTCCGTCCGATCAGGACCAGGCCCGTGCCGGACGGCGCGTAAGTGTTCCACGTGCGCCTCAAAGAGATGTCAGCATAGATGACGGGGCCCGACAGGGCCGAAGCCTGCCGGGGTAGCGGGATCGTCCGAAAGGGTTACCGCTGCCCTGGTACATAAAGGGCTAAGGAAGGAACACGGGTGGGTTTTAGTCAGTAAGAGTCTGACACTCCCTTCTGCTCCACCTAGAGCGGGAGGAGTCATTTGATGATTTCCCATCAACAAAAAAAAAAAAAAAAGCTTGTCATATAAAAACAATAGGTAGGCTACCGTAATAAAGTAAGTATATTCTCAAGAGGGAAACGTTTGTCATAGAAAAACAATAAAGCAGTGGCTTAGTGTAACATATATTAAGAGAGTGAATAACTAACTGTACAAATAATATAAAAGGCATAGTATAAAGAGAGATTTTCTATAAACCTTCACTTAAAGACCTTTATCAGCTTCAAAATGGCGTGTTTACATCTGCGAGATTATCTCGTATCCTTATATAAGTGACTAGTTTCTGCCCGGGAATTCACCCGCGTTGTAATCAACTATACTATAAAACAATCGGCATCAGTATAGCTTTCTACCAATGAAAGAATTTTTGAATTCAGATCAGTACTTTCAGAGATTACATCCTACATCCAAACTTACAAAGTTACAAACTTTGTCTGTTTATAATATTAGTGTAGATCGTCGAGTTCGTTTTGTTCCGTGAATCTAAACGCATCGTTGCTCCTTACGGTTTTCCCAAACAAATAAGTGACAAATGATCGCGACGAATGCGTACATACGCGCGACGATCGCTTCTATTAGGACACGGTCTTTATTTGTTGTTTTGCAATTTAAAAACACACGCTTTCCGTTGAAATTGGACTCCCTGTCAGCTCTAGTTAAAACCCGTTAAATCAATCTTTTCCACCTACAAAAATATTATCCGTTTATAAAACTGGACGGCGAATAAATCGGAGTTCGGTGTTGTTCGGACACGATTTACGAACGTAATAACAAAGACTTTTCAAATGTGACATTCGATCAATCCGGTATATTTAGAGCACATTGATAATGTTTGGAGGCAATGTTTTTAAATGGGTTTGGAATAAGTATGTAGTGTATCCCTATACCCACAGACCCCACAATATAGTTTTAAAAATGTATTGGGTAGGCCACATACATGTCGTTCAGGAAGAGATTTTTATATTTTAGAAATGATTCTAAGACTTCTTCCAGAACTCTGCTTAGTTAAGCATTAACTTATTCTCTAAACGACTGCATTAGAATGAAAAATTCCATTTCCTTCGCAAAGATATCCAGATTCCATTTGCAATAAATATGACGGTTACGAAAAAGCAAAACTCGTTTGAAATTCGAACAGCGAATTTGACAGTAAATTAAGCATAGCATTTGCGTTCGGAAACAGGTTTACAATCTGGCAGCGCGGGCGGAAGTATTAAGAAACTAAAAAAGTATAACAAAGTAGAATATCTGAGCGGAGCGTTCTCTGGGGTTTACTGCCCCACTGTTCGGCCAACCACGTAAAGCTGCATTCATATCGGAATACGGAATAATGTTTTGAATGCAGAAATTTTCTTGCAGGCAATATTTTGCACAATACTTAGATTAGATTTGCCTTGAACAACTCTGATACATAAAACTTTTATGATGCACAGTACTTGTTGCATTTCATCATAAAACCTTACCTAACTAGGTAGGTTTTAGTTGTGCCGATTGGATACGAAAATAGTCATAAACTAGTCGTAAACTTTGATGCGAAAAAAGGATTGAATCATAGCTGACACTGAAATCATTTACATCTAAAACAGACAGAACAAAAACCAAGCAACTAGAATCAGTCTTCAACAAGTGCTTACAAACTAGATTTACAAAGGATTTCACTTTAAAAAATTATCTTTATTAAATGCTATCAGAAACGCTAAAGACTCAGATAGACTTGTAGCTTTAAATTCTTCTTGTTTGAACAAACCTTAGTCAGTACCCAGTGATCAATTATTTCCATTTGTGTTATCTTGATCAACCCACATTAAGGGACACGAATGTGTGTATGTTTGTGCGTTGATAGAGTTGTCATTATCTGAACTTGACTATTATAATAATTATAGGAACTTACTTATTCGTAAATAATAACAGTGGTGGCTAGTTTTGAAGTGTAGTTAAGGACTCATTTGTACCTAACTATCACATGTCTAATTGGTAGATACTTGAAGATACCACTTTATTAAAATAAGTAAGGGTTTCACCTATGGTAATTAAAAAAAAACAACAAAAAAACGACCAACATACAAGTAAGCAAATACTTACGTCAGCAAAATTTAATTTTCCGAAAAAAAAACATGTTGCTCAAAAATTTCATCTTTATCATATTTCTTATAAACCTCTTACGAGTCAACTGTGAAAGCGCTAAAATGTGATCAAGTCCCCGTCCCCAACTCTAAACTCGATTTACATCAGGCTTGCCTACAAAATATTTCAAGGAATATTAGCTATTAGGTACTCGTATAATTTCAAACCGGAGTTTATGTTACTCTCGGCTGCTTTTGATAGACCAAGTGATAACGTATCCTTTTAATACATAGGTAAGTTCAAATCGTCCCCTACCTAACTCCATTATTTTTCATTCAAAGGCTTAAAGAGGGCAAAATTCGTTGTGAATTTTTCGGAACGAAAAATATTGTACCCCTTCTTGTAAGCGTAGTTTTAACACGATTTGTAGAAAGCTTTTTTTTAATATTTTGATATTAAATGATAATCCAATTGATGATGATACTGAATTATTTGACATCAATGAATTTAAAACATATAAATTCAGATAGGCAGTCGCTCATGTAAAATGCTGGTACTCAGCTGCATCCGGTTAGACTAGAAGCCGACCCCAACATGGTTGGGAAATGGCTAGGCAGATGATGAGTGATAATAATCAAATTGAGATGCAGACCAACAGATTTTTGCCTTTTTACAGGTGAGTAGGTACTCGACTTTAAAAAATAATTAAGATTTAAAAGGTTTTTTTCAATTTCATATGTAGATAATAAGGAAAAGCAGTTTTTGTTTAGTAAAAAAGTACTGAATTATTTGACATCAATGAATTTATCTGACTCCAAATTGGAGTGAAATAAGACCAAAATTCGTCAGAGTTCCTTAAAAATAATATTTATTACGTTTCGAATTCATGAATAATTCTTTCTAGGTGCCCATGTTAGCTTTGAAATCTTTTTATTTGTCTGGTCTACAGTAAAATATATTCAACTAGCTGCGCCCCGCGGTTTCACCCGCATAAGTTTCGATCCCGCGGAAATATCGGGATAAAAAGTACCCTATATGTTAATCCTGGTTATAAACCATCTGTGTGTCAAATTTTATCCAAATCCGTTTTGTAGTTTTTATCCATCCATCCATCCATAGTCGTACAAACTTTCACGTTTATCGTCGTGTATCACGTCATAATATTAGTAGGATTCAAATCCAATAAACTGATTTACTTTTTACCATAACAGAAAGTTACTGTGCTACGAAAAAGGAAAACTAATATGATTCCTGGATCATCAGGACAGCATACAGCACACAGCCAGCATACAGGTAGCGGGATTGACAAAATTGACACATCTTTTTCTAAATAAGTTTAGAAAAAAGATGTGTCAAATTTGTTAATCCCGCTACCTGTATGCTGGCGGCTGACGTAATCGGATTACCGACACGAGTTATGCTACATAAATCGGAATACCGAATGCCTGCGTTTTAACCAGATTTTCTTAGCTTGACGGTAAAAAATATATTTCCCGACGATTTATTTAACAGCCACTTTATTACGGCGCAGGATTGACGTATCGCATAATTAATCAATAGTACCCTCAGTGATGCGCTACGATCTTTCGTATTCGAGACAACCGATCCCTACGTTTTACGTGAATAATCGGGTGCCTTTGAATCGAGTGTCGAACGAGTCATTATCTAATCAGATTATCTGTGATACGACAAAAGTCAAGTGATTGGCTATCGATAAGTTTTGTTACTTTACCTTTGTTTTTTCGTAATGAAAAGCTGAATTCTAGTACTGGTTAAGCAAGCTTTCTATTTTGTATATTAGGTCCTATTTGTTAGGTATCTCTGTCAGTTTGTAATTCAAGATTTAACAACAGGAAGTCCAACACCTCTTATCACCGTACTATCAGAGCTGCCCTGTAATATACGACGAACATAAATTTTAATAAATCCAACACTTCAGTGGCTTCACATCCCTAAACAACAGTGACGCAGCCATTCTTATACACAGAAAGGCATTTAAGGCTCACACTGACCCATAAAAGTCAAATTTTATATTGGGTCGCTTGAAAAATAGTGAGATTTATTGTCGAAAAATTGGGTGGCTCTACTGATATACCAAAGATTACCTACGTAAACGTTGGTTTTAAATACAATAGAAAGTATTTATTCTAAAAAATGAGGTGCTCAAACACATATTCTCCAGTAGACGATGATACGACAGTCTATTTATATTCCTGCACTAGCTTATGATTAAATTGTATAGGAAAAATATAATAACCAACTGTATACACAAACTTAACATAGTTTCAAAGGAAAAAATATAATATCCAACTGTATAAATAAACTTACCGAACATCGTTCTAAAGGTAAAAAGTAATTGCAATAATAAATCTAGATAATACTGAAGAACAAGACAGTTATAACAAAGTCTCGATACAGCCTACAAAAGTAATAAAGTTATCAAATGGCTGCTGCCATGAAAGTGAATTTATTGATATAACTTAGAAGTTATCGCTACCTGTGCCTTAGGGATTTATTCGGCAAAATGTTTTTCTTGATAACCAATACTTTTCAAGATTTTCCGTAGTCTAGTCGTGAAATGAATGAACCTTTTGTTTCCATTGCCATTCGGTGTTTAATTCATACTCATATTCATTTATTTGCGTTGTGTTTAATTAGTAATTACGCAATACATCATATTGCGTAAATGATGAAAATAAACCATCAGAATTAAAATGATAAAGTAGTTTGTTTTTTTTTTTTGTGCCGGTATCCAATCCACTTTTGGGCAAAGGCAATAATGTAAATAAACATGAGAAAAATCTCGTTCGTTTGTTAATTTCGTAATGGGCGCCATATTGACCAGTTAGGAAAATTCATAAAAGGCAAAGATTCAGCATCTCCCAAAACAAAGGAGTGGTTCAGAAAGTATAGTAATGTGCAATTCATTTTGCTAGCAATAACTTAAACATGAACCCGAGTCGGGCGCCAAAACTAAGAAGTAAATAAAAAACTAAATGGACAAGAAGATTCAAGGATATGATAAAGCTAACAAGTTTCTAAAAGCTGTTATTAAGTGGTAAAATCGGAAAGAGAAGAAATAAACAACGTATTCGTTTTAACAAAAAAGTCCCGCGTTGGGCGCCAAAGTAAAAAAGATGTTTTATTTTTCAACTGCAGGAAAACATCTCACAAGAAAATATGAAAATAGGTACAAGAGACATAGAAAATAAGGTAAAATAATAAGTTTTACCGTTTTCGCTAGGTGCTTAACATAGTCCCGTGCTGGGCGGCAATAGAAAAATTGCATGTTAAAAAAAAACTTAATAAAAGAGTGAAGCTAGACGATAATGTTGTAAAATTCTTAAGGTTAACTTTCACTAAAATAAGAGAAATTACAAGGATTTTCAAGCTGCATAATTTTATTCTTATGCATATAATTTTACTTTATATACAGAAAAAGCTTTTACTTTATATCAACTTTAGTGCTACTAACATTTTCCTGCTTATGATTAGTATTCTATCTTGTTTCTTAATAACGTTCAACCTTTTGACAGCGACCAGCTCGAAAACTAGCACGCACCAAAATAACGTTAATTTTACCGTCAATTTATCTCAATAACCTTGGCAGGGATCCCAGAACGTCGGAGCTCGGGTTTCATGAAACAGACGGCCTGCTGTGAACATCATACATAAGTAAATAGTTAATAAAGCTCCGGCGGGCCACATGTGCCATAGAGACCCTATTCAAAGAGATTGTGTACTTTTATACTTTCTATAAGAAGGAACAGAAATAGAACTGGGTGCTACGCTCATGCCTGTGAGTATGACCTTTGGGGGTAGTTATCTGCGCGGTTTTTTTATATTACTAGAAGCTTCACTCTGTCTTGTATGCTTGAGTTAATCTGAAAGGCAACTGAGTAGATTTGCCCCTTTATTGTAGGTTTTCAGGGCGTAAAGTGTTGGATATAGATCCCAAGCAGCCCTTAGAATGAAACATTATCTATATTATCCCTCTTGTATACATAAGAAAAGCCTGGTTGCCTGGTTCAAACCTGGTTCAGACAGGCGCTTTACTTTGTGTAAATTATTTCATTACCACTGCTCTCAAAACGGTGATGGAAAACATCGTGAGAAAACATGATGTCATTATGTCCTAGAACCAAAAATTCGAAGACGTGAAATCTGCAAACCCGCACTGGGCCCGCGTGGTGAATTATGGCCCACTCCCTCTCACCGAGAGAAGGCCCGTGTCCCAGCAGTGGGAACGTTATAGGCTGATTATGTTATGTACACATAAGTATCAAATTTAATTTCCAGTTTCTGACTAAATGCGAAAATACGTATTTTCGAAAATCTACTCTCTGGCGTTTGTATAAGATCTTACACGCCACACTCCCGGGCTCCCACACTGTACGTAAGCATCTGCAGTAGAAAAAATCTCATCTCGAAAATGCGGCGTAAACATGCAACGTTGACGTTTGAACTCTGGTGGTATGTGGGTATCTGGTGGATTAAATGAACCGAGTAATTGATTAATGAACCACGCTAGTAGATACGCTTGCAAGCCGGCGGCGTAGGTACTCCAATTTTACTTTCTTTTTTATAGCTAACTAAAGTAGTAACTTGTTTTCCGGCCGCATTACGAGGTGATTTTTCCCGATGTATTTTATGGGGGCGATGCGGCAGCTATTTTATTATCGTAATAAAATTTTTAGCTAAATGAATTCGTGTAGGTGTTTGTGGTTACTCAATACTCAATACTTTATTGCATTCCATAATGTGTACATATGATAGTTGTTATGTCAAAACATCGAATCAATTATGGACCCTGTCGGGCAGAGCAAAGTTAGTTTTTAATAGGAGTGAGGATGAAGGCGCTTTTTGTTAAGAAAAACTTCAATAAATATTAAATTAAAATAGTATCATTAAAATAGTATCACTTGCTTTTATGGTATTTATATTTTATATACTTAAGTATTTATATAGTTGGTTTTAAGTTATATTTTTATATCATATATTGCACGATTTACATTATTCTTTATTTTTCATTATTATTATAGACTATAATAAATTATAATAAAACCAAATATTTACAATTTTATTGAGTCTTGTGTAATATTATTATTATTAATTGTGCACTGCTTAGCACATTCATTTTTAAATAAACAGTATTTTAGTGTTTAAATATAACTTTATATTCAAAGTGAAATTTAAAATGAAATGTAGGTTATTACGTAAAATATAGTTTTTATTGTTGTTGAAATTTATCGCTAAAATATTCGTCAATAGTGTAGTAGGTTTTGATTATCAGAAATTGTTTTAATTTATTAATATAGATATTATTTTTATTTTTGATGTATTCCGGTAACTTATTGTATATTTTAATGGACATAACAAATGTACTAGAAGAGTGCATTTTTAATCGTGAAGCGGTTATGTTTAATCTGCATTCGTGTCTAAGTGCAATTTTTGTTTGAATATCTCCTCTTTTGGTATAGAATTGCGGATATTTTCGTACAAATTTACAAATTTCAAATATGTGGAGGCAGGGTAGGGTTAATATTTTTAGGTCTATAAAGTGGGGTTTACAGGAGTCTGTAACTTTGATATTTAATAAAATTCGAATCATATTTTTCTGTAGAGTGAATAATGTAGGCGCGTCTGTACTATTTCCCCATAGGATAACTCCATATTTGAGCCATGCAAATGCGTACGCGTAATATGTTACTAGAGCTGTTTTGAGGTCTGTTGTTTTCTTGATTTCTCGGAGAGCGTATGAAAACTTGGATAATTTAGTTCTTGCTTTTTGAATATGTGATTTCCAATCTATGTGTGAATCTATATCTAGGCCTAAAAGGGTGAATTTATTTACTGCTTTTAATTTTGATCCGTTGTATTTGAAACTTATAGATATTTTTTGTCGGGGATGGAAAGTTGTGAGTTTTGTTTTATTGTAGTTAATTTCAAGGTTGTGTTCGTTCATCCAGTGTGTTGCAGTGTCAAGTATAGAATTCAATTTTTGGTTTAAATTTATATTATTACTACACGATGTTAAGATAGAGATGTTATCGGCGAATAATACGCATGACTCATGGATGTGGTTAGGGAGATCGTTTATATAAACAAGGAATAGCAGGCATCCTATCACACTTCCTTGTGGTATAGAAGCGTTGACGGGCATGTTTTGGGATCGAATTAATTCTATTTCTTTTGATTTATGATTGTAATGTTCTATTTCTACAACTTGTTCTCTGTTTTTTAAATAAGATGTGAATCATTCGTGACTTTTTCCGCGGATACCGATGTTACATAATTTATTTAATAATATATCAAATTGCACCCTTTTGTTTTTTTTTTTTTTGAGGATGGGAAATCATCAAATGACCCCTCCCGCTCTGGGTGGAGCAGAAGGGAGTGTCAGACTCTTACTGACTAAATCCCACCCGTGTTCCTTCCTTAGCCCTTTATGTACCAGGGCAGCGGTAACCCTTTCGGACGATCCCGCTACCCCGGCAGGCTTTGGCCCTGTCGGGCCCCGTCAACTACGCTGACATCTCTTTGAGGCGCACGTGGAACACATACGCGCCGTCCGGCACGGGCCTGGTCCTGTGTATGTTTGTGCGTTGATAGAGTTGTCATTATTTGTATTAGACTATTATAATAATTTTAGGAACTAACTTACCTATTCGTAAATAATAACAGTGGTGGCTAGTTTTGAAGTGTATAGTTAAGGAATCATTTGTGCATATCCATCGAATGTCTAATTGGTAGGTACTTGAAGATACAACTTTATTAAAGTGAGGGTTTCACTGGTTTCACTTTTGCTAAGTAAACAAAAACAAATAAAAACGATCAAAATATATAAGTAAACTACTTACTTACAATAAAAAAAAAAAAGAAGTTTTACTCAAAAATTCCTTCGTCATCATATTTCTTATAAACCTCTTACGAGTCAACTGTGTAAGCGATCAAATGTGACCAAGTCCCTGTAGCCAACTCATAAGCTCGATTTACATCAGGCTTGCCTACAAAATATTTCAAGGAATATTAGCTATTAGGTATTCGTATAATTTCAAGCCGGAATTTTTATTACTCTCAGCTGCTTTCGGCAGACTCAAGTGATAATCTAATACCCACTCTGAATACATAGGTAAGTTGAAATCGTCCCCTAACTCCATGATTTTTTGTTCAAAGGCTTAAAGAGGGCACAAAATTGATTGGGAATTTCTCGGAACGCAAAATATTTTACCCCTTCTTGGGAGCCTAGTTTTAACATGATTTTTTTAAAGACTTTTCTGATTTTATTGTTATGGTAATTCAATTGAGATAAAAATCAACAGATTTTGGCCTTTTGATAGGTAAGTAGGTAGGTCCCCGACTTAAATTAATTAAGAGTTAAAAGGCTTTATCAATGTCATAAGAAGATAAAAAGGAAAAGCAGTTCTCGTTTAATACAAGAAAAAACTATTTGGTGTCAAATAAATTATTTACAACACCAAAATTCGGAGTTCCTCAAAAATAATAATTGTCCTGTCAGTTGGTTCGTATACGAAAGTATACGGACCAACTGAAGAAAAGAACAAACATAATCAGCTAAAGAAACGAGCATTTGATACTTTGGATAGGGTAGGATTGTGGGTAGGGTATACATTGCTGCACCAGTTTGCACATTATACAGCAGTATGACAAATTCCTGCTGCAATCCTTCTAGAAAAGCGTACTCTTTTTTTTTTTTTTTTTTTTTTTTTCAGAATGGGAAATCATCAAATGACCCCTCCCGCTCTGGGTGGAGCAGAAGGGAGTGTCAGACTCTTACTGACTAAAACCCACCCGTGTTCCTCCTTAGCCCTTTATGTACCAGGGCAGCGGTAACCCTTTCGGACGATCCCGCTACCCCGGCAGGCTTCGGCCCTGCCGGGCCCCGTCAACTACGCTGACATCTCTTTGAGGCGCACGTGGAACACATACGCGCCGTCCAGCACGGGCCTGGTCCTGATCGGACGGAGAGCTACCCATTGCTCTCCGCCCGCAGGCCCGCGCCTACGGTGGCCGGGAGTCGTTACGCGGCTCCCGACGCCCGGAGCGTCTCCCTCGGCGGCTGAGGCGTGAGGATCTCTCCCTCGCCCATCCCGCCACCTCCTTCCCTAGCATGACTGCTTCGCAGAAGGAGGTGACCGCCCCCCACTCCCTCTCGCCCCGGACCATGACTTGAACCAGGGCCGGACGCGAGAGGTCGCCGCCGCGGCCGATCACCTCTACGAGGACACGGCGGTGCTCTGCCCAAGCGGGGCAGACCTCCACCGTATGCTCCACCGTGTCCTCTGGGCGATCCTCGCAGTGGTGACACCCGGGCGTCTCCTCCCGCCTGATGATGTGCAGGAACCTCCCGAAACATCCGTGTCCGGAGAGGACCTGCGTCAGGCGGTAGGTGAGAGCACCGTGACGCCTCTCTAGCCACTCCTCAAAGAGGGGTCTTACCGCCGCTATCGTGGCGTGCTCTGCGCTGGGTTGCGATAGTCGCGCCTTCCATTCCGCCATGAGATCGCGCCGGAGGTCCGTCCGCTCCGCCGCGATTTGCCGCGGGTGCAGTCTCCCCCCGACGTAGTGCCTCCGCGCGCCAGTCATACAGGCGCGCGAGGACTATCGCCTCCAGATCCCATGGCGGCAGTCCGGCAAGGAGGCCTGCTGCCTCGCTCGAGATCGTGCGGTACCCCCGGATAAGCCTTACGGCTACCACCTTTTGGGGCGCGTTCAGATAGTGTGCGGCTCGAAGCCGCAGTGAACGCGCCCACACCGGCGCCCCATAAAGGGCCATGGACCGCACGACCCCCGCGTAAAGCCTCCGGCAGGAGGCGTTTGGCCCCCTCAGGTTGGGCAGGAGCCGCTTTAAGGCGGCCCCGGTCCGTTCCAGTTTGGGGGCCAAACGTCGGAAATGCTCGACGAAGTTTCTACCGGCTGTCGAGGACGAGACCCAGGTATCTCATCGTCTTCTCGACGCCGATGTGAACCCCTCCTACCATCAGTTGGGATCCCGAAGGTGGCCCGTACCGGGGCCCATGAAAGGACATGGCCTCGGACTTGTGCAATGCCACCTCGAGACCCAACTGCCGGATCCTTTCCACGACTATCGCAACCCCGCGTGTCATCGCGTCGGCCGCCGCCTGATGCGACCTCCCCTGCGCCAGGACCAGCGTGTCGTCAGCGTAGCAAACTACGCTGACGCCATCAGGGAGGTCGGCCCGCAGCACGCAGTTGTAACCGATGTCCCACAGGAGCGGCCCCAGAACCGATCCCTGTGGGACACCGCACGACATCTCTCGCCGGTTCCAATTCCCGTCACGACCGGGGTAGATGACGGCTCTGTCCGTCAAATACGCCCCGACTATTCAACGGAGGTAAGTCGGCACCCGGTGATACCGGAGTGCCTCCCCTATGCAGCTCCAGGGCAGGGTGTTGAACGCGTTGGCGATGTCGAGTGACACCGCCACGACCACCCCACCGCGGGACACCGCATCCCCCGTCGTGAGGGCTCTCACGCGCATGATGGCGTCCACCGTCGAGCGCCCCTTGCGGAAGCCAAACTGGCACTCCGCAAGATCCGGCCCCGTCCTCACCAGGTGCCCGACGAGGCGGCCCGCAATCACTCTCTCAAAGAGCTTGCCGACCTCGTCGAGCAAAAGCGTACACTTACGATCCGATCTATTGCTTAGGTTCCTGCGTTTCACCTTGTAATAGTTTGATTATAGAAAGTCCTGCATGTTTCCACCTGAAGTAAAGTAATTAATCCTCTTGGGGAGTCATTAACCTTTTTCCTTTGGCTCATAAGTATCATTCTAATGATCTGTAACTCAAATAATTAACATCCCAATTAAAAATATGAAAATCGTCATGAGTGTTAGAAAATCCTCAGGTTTCATAACATTGAGACCATACGAGGCGTACGTATTGTAGCGAAATAAAAACAAATCTTCACTTGTACACGTTTAATTTAGTAAAATAAAAAATATTGTAAACAAAACTTAATGAAGAACACAGCACGGTATCTAATATTTCAAAGGGTTAAGCTATACCTCTGACGCGACGTCTTTGGTGTTAGAGCCCTATATTGAATTTCACTATTACGCGTCGGGCTCGATCCGTTTGCAAACGTTCCTATAACTCCCGTTATAAATAAATATCTGGTAATCCTAAATGGGTAACTTCGCACCAAGTCAATCTGTTATCAGGTAGCGAGGCAACAATTTATTTTGTTTTAAATAAAATGAGACAATGTTAACTACAAAAAATTTATAAAAACTACTAAATATACGCAAATCCGGTCCTAGACTCCAGGCTGGCAGCCGGAAGGCTCCTCGCTGGCTGGTATCAGAATCCACCAGCGTTGGGTTCGAATTCCAACAGGAAGCTTGCAGTCGTCTGGTCCCAGGTTATCGGTGGAGCGAATTCAAGATCCGCCTACAGTCTTCGGACAAATCAAGTCTGAATGAAGAAACCTGACTCGCCTCGAGACAAGCTTTAAATGCTGTATAGTTCGTTTAATTTCGGGAAAACTGCCCTTTGATCCAGTCGAACAACAAACGAACTCGGTCGTTCAAACCGTTATATCGATACCTTTAATATCGTCGCAAATTATTACATGGTCAAGTGGAAAAAAATAATATCATAGACTTCCGTCCTGTGTCCAAAAAAAAACTTCCAATCAAAAATCTCGGTAAGAGAAAAGACATGACACTTTTTTATTCAAAATTCAAAAAACAATAGCAAGAAAATAACCTTTCTGATTAAAAATAAGGTTGGATTTGTTACAAAAGAAGGTCGTTCGTGATAACATTATAATGTAGCATTTGCCAATGCTGCAGTATTCTTTAAACGTAATTGTTTTCTACTTTTCGTTTTAACGTAAATCGAAACTAAACGATACCTTCTAGGACGTTTTCAGGACTTAAGTTGGTAAGCATTTTGTATAGGTATCGTTCTGAAATTGTAAAGAAGTTATGCACTTGTGGTGCATCGTCAACAAACGTTTGTACCTATGTACGTCAAATATTATAATAGTGAAATAAGTAATTATACATTTCAGTCATGCACTAGCGCTCGCCGGAAACAGTTGTTTTATTTACATGACTCACAATACCCAGTAAACACGTACACAGTAGGTACTCTTACATCTGGTGACCCCGATATCGAACAGCAGTAACAGACGCCGCGATATAAAAAGTATTTCGCGTGATTTCCCTGTGTCGTGATAACTGTACTGCACAGCCTTATCAGCCTTCCACAAGCGGATCTCCCTGGTTTGGTTTACTAGAGGCACATAGTTAACGAAGACATGAACCCAAGCAGAAATTGTTAAAGATCAGATGAAGTGTCGGAAATATCAAGCGGTCAAACACAACTTATGGTGGTTGAGTTAGTCAATCAAATGAGTAAGCTAACCATGGAAATAGCAGCTTTGAAGTCCAACTCATACAACAACGGACGACGTAATTATAGAAGTAATCGATGCCAGTCTCGCTCAAGATCCCATTCGAGGACGAGGATTACACCCGACAGTCCCAATTGGTTATGCAGATATCATTTTCCGTACAGGAATCGAGCCCGGAACTGTGAGAAGCCATGCAATTGGAAAAAGCCATCGGAAAATCTATCATACCTTCAAACCGCCTTTGCGTTACCGACCGAAAAAGTGGGCATCGTTTTTTGGTTGATACTGGCGCTAATATTTCAGCAATACCAAGAAGAGGAAACCGTTTAAAAACAGACGACATATATAAAATATACGCCCCAAACGGAACGCAAATTAATACATACGGCGACAAAACGCTGACGTTAAATCTGACTATGAGACGGCCGTATCCTTGGACTTTCATCGTGGCTGACATTATTACTGGGTGCCGATTTTCTAGAGAAAAATAACATTTCGGTGGATATTCGGAATGAACGCTTAATAGATGGAACGACTGGACTTCAGAGAAACGCAAAGTTAATGAAGTCAAGCACACCAACACTTCGGACAGTAAATTTAACCGAAGATTATGCAGACATTTTAGCAGATTACCCGAACATTTTGAAACCTCTTGACGCTCAATCACAACCGAAGCACGACCTAGTTCATCAAATCATCACCCTGTTCACTCCAAGTCAAGACCTTTCCTGGCGGTCAAATACCTAAGAGTGAAGAAAAAGATAGAAAATATGCTAAAGCTATCTCCTGCCTAACCCTTGGTTAGGCAGGCCTTCCAAGAGCCCGTGGGCAAGCCCTTTGCACGTGACAACAAAGAAAAACGGCGAGTTACGGCTATGTGGTGGTTACAGGAGATTGAACGCGATCACTGTACCGGATAGATACCCGATTCCGAAAGTACTAGACTTCACATACCTATTACCAGGAACCAGTATATACTCAACGATCGGTTTAAAAGGGGCTTATAAACAGATCCTAGCACAAGATGTGGCAAAGACCGCAGTAATCACCCCGTTCGGTCTATTCGATTTCCGAGAATGCCGTTCGGACTACGAAACGCAGGTCAAACCTTTGTCATATTCTTGAACACAGTCTTAGCGGGACTCGACTTTACCTTCGTGTATATAGACGATATTTTAGTGACGTCACCATCCATCAGCGAACACCGACACAGTTTACATGGCAGTAACGCATTTCCAACCTTATGTCGGGGGACGAGAGTTGATAGTATACACCGATCATAAGCCATTATGTT
The DNA here is from genome assembly GCA_947507525.1 of Apamea epomidion. Taxonomy (NCBI): domain Eukaryota; kingdom Metazoa; phylum Arthropoda; class Insecta; order Lepidoptera; family Noctuidae; genus Apamea; species Apamea epomidion. Next base: position 7,352,566 of record OX382247.1, on the reverse strand, counting down.
ACGCCTTCACTACCAAACAAAACTCCACAAGTAAAATGATAGCCCCAAGGCGACTACGTCATCTCGAGTTCATCGCACAATTCACAACAGACATTTGTCACCTATCCGGTAACATAGACCCAGTGGCCGATGCGTTATCGCGAGTCGAACAGATAGATTGCCTGACACCTGTGGATTAGAATGAGTTAGCAGATATGCAATGCAAGGACAATGAACTCACTCAGCTGTTAAACAAAGACAACCTGAACTGGAAGTATGCAATTAACAGGAACGACACAACTACTTTGCGAAAATTCAAAATCAAAACGACCGCATGTGCCGAAGTCACTTCGAAAACAAGTATTCGACACTATGCACAGTATAACACATTCCGGGATAAGAGCATAAAAAAATGTGATCACCGAGCACTATTTCTGGCCACGCATGAATACTTGGTATTTGGGCAAAAACATGTGAGGCATGCTAGAAAAGCAAGACTCACAGGCACAATTCTTTCTTTTTCGTTTCGACGGTACATCTATGTTTCCTATACTGATTCGGCCCTGTAGGTGACCACATTTATTGCGGCGTCAGAGCCGTTGTTCGGATCGTTAAGGGTGCAAATGTACATTTGGGACACTCTAGTGGGGCACGAGGTTATGCTCTTTTGTATGATTTCACGTGGAACACTGGATTAAAATGATGAAGTTTCAGTTATAGTGTTCGGAGTACTTTAGATATTCACATCGGTGTCTGATTTCTACCGTCGATAGTATATGCGATCTCTATTAATAGGCAAGTTTTCCCTGCTGTTTAAGCTCCGAAATTTGCCTTCGTATTTAGTGACAACTTTTGTAATCATTATAGATTGCTGTGACAGGACTCCCACGTCCCTCTACCGTCACCAAACTGTCGAAATTACTTCGGTACATGTTGAGCGAGGTTAAAATTGTTCCATAACAAACGGGTGCAGCCAACGGTGGGAGCTTCGACCCCTGGGCCACAAACATCCCTCTGCGTGACTAAGCCGTAGCCTCGTAGGCGTCGTAGCATCAATAGCCTGACACAGCGTGTGTAACATCCCACTTTATCACAAAACTTTGTTAATATGTTCGTGTCAATGACGGACCTTGCCATCCTTTTATAATTGTACATGTTTGTTCACACCCGGCCGTTATGTATACCCCCCGCAGCACGAATATTATACAAGACACAGTCATAAAGCGACATGTCGTGCGTTTAATAGCTCGTCGTGCGACTGACGGCGTAATATACGCCAGGTTATTGTCATACCCGGCAATACAAGGGTGTATTTGTTATTATGCAACGTGGAGACCACGCTTAAGTATAGCGACGAAATGAGTTGTTTGTGTTGATAGTTTATGTTTACCCTGCGTGGGGTGGGGTTCTTTTGTTTATTATATTGCCCCCATAGCTTAGATCGAAGTCTGCAGATTTCTTATTTCGCAGATTACTCCATGTAATCTGCGAAATAAGAAATCTGCAGACTTTGTTTCGAAAAGGTTATCTCTTTCCCCGTTAGTTATAGAAAACGCTTAATCCGTAGTGGAATGTACCTACGTCAAAATATAGCTAGTTGCCTAAATAGTTAACAAGACACCAAGAGAAGAACCACGAACACCTACACGAATTCATTAGGTATTTAGCTAAATATGTTTTTACAATAATAAAATAACTGCCGCATCGCAAAATGTCCTAGAACCAAAAATTGGAATACATGTGACATCTACTAACCCGCACTGGGCCCGCGTGGTGGATAACGGCCCACTCCCCACAGCCTTCACAGCCTCACACCGTTCACAGAGAGGCCGCCTGTGTGCCAGCGGTGGGAATGTTACAGGCTGATTATGGTTATGCTAATCTGTAGTGTAATGTACGCACGTCAAAATACAGCTCCCTAAATAGTAAAAAAAAACGCAAAGTGATGAACCAACCAAAACAAAACACAACAACCCTACAAATAAATAATAGCTAAACTTCAAAACCCCAAGATGTAGCCAACATATTGAATAGTTTCTTTGCTTCTATTGGTGGGGACAGCACAATACCTACCGGCAGCAAACCAAAAGAACTCCCGGCGATTTCAACTACACAAAATACATTATATTTTAGCCCAGTAGATCCTTATGAAGTAAATACAATATATTCAATTAAAAAAATTTAATATATTCAATGATAATCAAAATGGTTTTCGCAAAAACCGATCTACCGTTTTGGCTGTTTATAAATATGTATATGCAAGAAGCCCTCAATATAATTAATTTAAAAAAAAATACGTTGTAGGATTGTTATTAGACATGACAAAAGCTTATGTTAGGGTGCAATTTGATATATTATTAAATAAACTATGTAACGGGATTGTATTTGTATTGTAGCGGGATTGTCCGAAAGGGTTACCGCTGCCCTGGTATGTAAAGGGCTAAGGAAGGAACACGGGTGGGTTTTAGTCAGTAAGAGTCTGACACTCCCTTCTGCTCCACCCAGAGCGGGAGGAGTCATTTGATGATTTCCCATCCTGAAAAAAAAAAAAAAAAAAAAAAAAAAAAAAAAAAAAAAAAAAAAAAAAAAAAAAAAAAAAAGGGTGCAATTTGATATATTATTAAATAAACTATGTAACATCGGTATCCGCGGAAAAAGTTACGAATGATTCACATCTTATTTAAAAAATAGAGAAGGCACGGGCCTGGTCCTGATCGGACGGAGAGCTACCCATTGCTCTCCGCCCGCAGGCCCGCGCCTACGGTGGCCGGGAGTCGTCACGCGGCTCCCGACGCCCGGAGCGTCTCCCTGGGCGGCTGAGGCGTGAGGATCTCTCCCTTGCCCATCCCGCCACCTCCTTCGCTAGCATGACTGCTTCGCAGAAGGAGGTGACCGCCTCCCACTCCCTCTCGCCCCGGACCATGGCTTGCACCAGGGCCGATGAGGGATTTATGATTGTAATATTCTATTTCTACAACTTCTTCTCTATTTTTTAAATAAGATGTGAATCATTCGTAACTTTTTCCGCGGATACCGATGTTACATAGTTTATTTAATAATATATCAAATTGCACCCTAACATAAGCTTTTGTCATGTCTAATAACAATCCTACAGCGTATTTTTTTTTAAATTAATTATATTGAGGGCTTCTTGCATATACATATTTATAAACAGCCAAAACGGTAGATCGGTTTTTGCGAAAACCATTTTGATTATCATTGAATATATTAAATTTTTCACAAAATGCATAAACACGATCGCACATGGCTTCCTCAAATATTTTTGAGGCTGTTGGGAAGAGAACAATGGGACGGTAGTTGTTTGGGTCGGTTTTTATATTTTTCTTGTGGATCGGTTTTATAAGAGCTTTTTTTAATAAATCGGGAAAAATGCCTTCTTCAAAAGATTGGTTAATTAGTATGTAAAATGGCAAGGTTAATTCGTCAGCGCAATGTCTTAATAGAGTGGGTGGAAGTTCGTCAATTCCATGGCCTTTTTTGTTTTTTTAATTATTGTATTTACTTCATAAGGATCTACTGGGCTAAAATATAATGTATTTTGTGTAGTTGAAATCGCCGGGAGTTCTTTTGGTTTGCTGCCGGTAGGTATTGTGCTGTCCCCACCAATAGAAGCAAAGAAACTATTCAATATGTTGGCTACATCTTGGGGTTTTGAAGTTTAGCTATTATTTATTTGTAGGGTTGTTGTGTTTTGTTTTGGTTGGTTCATCACTTTGCGTTTTTTTTTACTATTTAGGGAGCTGTATTTTGACGTGCGTACATTACACTACAGATTAGCATAACCATAATCAGCCTGTAACATTCCCACCGCTGGCACACAGGCGGCCTCTCTGTGAACGGTGTGAGGCTGTGAAGGCTGTGGGGAGTGGGCCGTTATCCACCACGCGGGCCCAGTGCGGGTTAGTAGATGTCACATGTATTCCAATTTTTGGTTCTAGGACATTTTGCGATGCGGCAGTTATTTTATTATTGTAAAAACATATTTAGCTAAATACCTAATGAATTCGTGTAGGTGTTCGTGGTTCTTCTCTTGGTGTCTTGTTAACTATTTAGGCAACTAGCTATATTTTGACGTAGGTACATTCCACTACGGATTAAGCGTTTTCTATAACTAACGGGGAAAGAGATAACCTTTTCGAAACAAAGTCTGCAGATTTCTTATTTCGCAGATTACATGGAGTAATCTGCGAAATAAGAAATCTGCAGACTTCGATCTAAGCTATGGGGGCAATATAATAAACAAAAGAACCCCACCCCACGCAGGGTAAACATAAACTATCAACACAAACAACTCATTTCGTCGCTATACTTAAGCGTGGTCTCCACGTTGCATAATAACAAATACACCCTTGTATTGCCGGGTATGACAATAACCTGGCGTATATTACGCCGTCAGTCGCACGACGAGCTATTAAACGCACGACATGTCGCTTTATGACTGTGTCTTGTATAATATTCGTGCTGCGGGGGGTATACATAACGGCCGGGTGTGAACAAACATGTACAATTATAAAAGGATGGCAAGGTCCGTCATTGACACGAACATATTAACAAAGTTTTGTGATAAAGTGGGATGTTACACACGCTGTGTCAGGCTATTGATGCTACGACGCCTACGAGGCTACGGCTTAGTCACGCAGAGGGATGTTTGTGGCCCAGGGGTCGAAGCTCCCACCGTTGGCTGCACCCGTTTGTTATGGAACAATTTTAACCTCGCTCAACATGTACCGAAGTAATTTCGACAGTTTGGTGACGGTAGAGGGACGTGGGAGTCCTGTCACAGCAATCTATAATGATTACAAAAGTTGTCACTAAATACGAAGGCAAATTTCGGAGCTTAAACAGCAGGGAAAACTTGCCTATTAATAGAGATCGCATATACTATCGACGGTAGAAATCAGACACCGATGTGAATATCTAAAGTACTCCGAACACTATAACTGAAACTTCATCATTTTAATCCAGTGTTCCACGTGAAATCATACAAAAGAGCATAACCTCGTGCCCCACTAGAGTGTCCCAAATGTACATTTGCACCCTTAACGATCCGAACAACGGCTCTGACGCCGCAATAAATGTGGTCACCTACAGGGCCGAATCAGTATAGGAAACATAGATGTACCGTCGAAACGAAAAAGAAAGAATTGTGCCTGTGAGTCTTGCTTTTCTAGCATGCCTCACATGTTTTTGCCCAAATACCAAGTATTCATGCGTGGCCAGAAATAGTGCTCGGTGATCACATTTTTTTATGCTCTTATCCCGGAATGTGTTATACTGTGCATAGTGTCGAATACTTGTTTTCGAAGTGACTTCGGCACATGCGGTCGTTTTGATTTTGAATTTTCGCAAAGTAGTTGTGTCGTTCCTGTTAATTGCATACTTCCAGTTCAGGTTGTCTTTGTTTAACAGCTGAGTGAGTTCATTGTCCTTGCATTGCATATCTGCTAACTCATTCTAATCCACAGGTGTCAGGCAATCTATCTGTTCGACTCGCGATAACGCATCGGCCACTGGGTCTATGTTACCGGATAGGTGACAAATGTCTGTTGTGAATTGTGCGATGAACTCGAGATGACGTAGTCGCCTTGGGGCTATCATTTTACTTGTGGAGTTTTGTTTGGTAGTGAAGGCGTAACATAATGGCTTATGATCGGTGTATACTATCAACTCTCGTCCCCCGACATAAGGTTGGAAATGCGTTACTGCCATGTAAACTGTGTCGGTGTTCGCTGATGGATGGTGACGTCACTAAAATATCGTCTATATACACGAAGGTAAAGTCGAGTCCCGCTAAGACTGTGTTCAAGAATATGACAAAGGTTTGACCTGCGTTTCGTAGTCCGAACGGCATTCTCGGAAATCGAATAGACCGAACGGGGTGATTACTGCGGTCTTTGCCACATCTTGTGCTAGGATCTGTTTATAAGCCCCTTTTAAACCGATCGTTGAGTATATACTGGTTCCTGGTAATAGGTATGTGAAGTCTAGTACTCTCGGAATCGGGTATCTATCCGGTACAGTGATCGCGTTCAATCTCCTGTAACCACCACATAGCCGTAACTCGCCGTTTTTCTTTGTTGTCACGTGCAAAGGGCTTGCCCACGGGCTCTTGGAAGGCCTGCCTAACCATAGGGTTAGGCAGGAGATAGCTTTAGCATATTTTCTATCTTTTTCTTCACTCTTAGGTATTTGACCGCCAGGAAAGGTCTTGACTTGGAGTGAACAGGGTGATGATTTGATGAACTAGGTCGTGCTTCGGTTGTGATTGAGCGTCAAGAGGTTTCAAAATGTTCGGGTAATCTGCTAAAATGTCTGCATAATCTTCGGTTAAATTTACTGTCCGAAGTGTTGGTGTGCTTGACTTCATTAACTTTGCGTTTCTCTGAAGTCCAGTCGTTCCATCTATTAAGCGTTCATTCCGAATATCCACCGAAATGTTATTTTTCTCTAGAAAATCGGCACCCAGTAATAATGTCAGCCACGATGAAAGTCCAAGGATACGGCCGTCTCATAGTCAGATTTAACGTCAGCGTTTTGTCGCCGTATGTATTAATTTGCGTTCCGTTTGGGGCGTATATTTTATATATGTCGTCTGTTTTTAAACGGTTTCCTCTTCTTGGTATTGCTGAAATATTAGCGCCAGTATCAACCAAAAAACGATGCCCACTTTTTCGGTCGGTAACGCAAAGGCGGTTTGAAGGTATGATAGATTTTCCGATGGCTTTTTCCAATTGCATGGCTTCTCACAGTTCCGGGCTCGATTCCTGTACGGAAAATGATATCTGCATAACCAATTGGGACTGTCGGGTGTAATCCTCGTCCTCGAATGGGATCTTGAGCGAGACTGGCATCGATTACTTCTATAATTACGTCGTCCGTTGTTGTATGAGTTGGACTTCAAAGCTGCTATTTCCATGGTTAGCTTACTCATTTGATTGACTAACTCAACCACCATAAGTTGTGTTTGACCGCTTGATATTTCCGACACTTCATCTGATCTTTAACAATTTCTGCTTGGGTTCATGTCTTCGTTAACTATGTGCCTCTAGTAAACCAAACCAGGGAGATCCGCTTGTGGAAGGCTGATAAGGCTGTGCAGTACAGTTATCACGACACAGGGAAATCACGCGAAATACTTTTTATATCGCGGCGTCTGTTACTGCTGTTCGATATCGGGGTCACCAGATGTAAGAGTACCTACTGTGTACGTGTTTACTGGGTATTGTGAGTCATGTAAATAAAACAACTGTTTCCGGCGAGCGCTAGTGCATGACTGAAATGTATAATTACTTATTTCACTATTATAATATTTGACGTACATAGGTACAAACGTTTGTTGACGATGCACCACAAGTGCATAACTTCTTTACAATTTCAGAACGATACCTATACAAAATGCTTACCAACTTAAGTCCTGAAAACGTCCTAGAAGGTATCGTTTAGTTTCGATTTACGTTAAAACGAAAAGTAGAAAACAATTACGTTTAAAGAATACTGCAGCATTGGCAAATGCTACATTATAATGTTATCACGAACGACCTTCTTTTGTAACAAATCCAACCTTATTTTTAATCAGAAAGGTTATTTTCTTGCTATTGTTTTTTGAATTTTGAATAAAAAAGTGTCATGTCTTTTCTCTTACCGAGATTTTTGATTGGAAGTTTTTTTTTGGACACAGGACGGAAGTCTATGATATTATTTTTTTCCACTTGACCATGTAATAATTTGCGACGATATTAAAGGTATCGATATAACGGTTTGAACGACCGAGTTCGTTTGTTGTTCGACTGGATCAAAGGGCAGTTTTCCCGAAATTAAACGAACTATACAGCATTTAAAGCTTGTCTCGAGGCGAGTCAGGTTTCTTCATTCAGACTTGATTTGTCCGAAGACTGTAGGCGGATCTTGAATTCGCTCCACCGATAACCTGGGACCAGACGACTGCAAGCTTCCTGTTGGAATTCGAACCCAACGCTGGTGGATTCTGATACCAGCCAGCGAGGAGCCTTCCGGCTGCCAGCCTGGAGTCTAGGACCGGATTTGCGTATATTTAGTAGTTTTTATAAATTTTTTGTAGTTAACATTGTCTCATTTTATTTAAAACAAAATAAATTGTTGCCTCGCTACCTGATAACAGATTGACTTGGTGCGAAGTTACCCATTTAGGATTACCAGATATTTATTTATAACGGGAGTTATAGGAACGTTTGCAAACGGATCGAGCCCGACGCGTAATAGTGAAATTCAATATAGGGCTCTAACACCAAAGACGTCGCGTCAGAGGTATAGCTTAACCCTTTGAAATATTAGATACCGTGCTGTGTTCTTCATTAAGTTTTGTTTACAATATTTTTTATTTTACTAAATTAAACGTGTACAAGTGAAGATTTGTTTTTATTTCGCTACAATACGTACGCCTCGTATGGTCTCAATGTTATGAAACCTGAGGATTTTCTAACACTCATGACGATTTTCATATTTTTAATTGGGATGTTAATTATTTGAGTTACAGATCATTAGAATGATACTTATGAGCCAAAGGAAAAAGGTTAATGACTCCCCAAGAGGATTAATTACTTTACTTCAGGTGGAAACATGCAGGACTTTCTATAATCAAACTATTACAAGGTGAAACGCAGGAACCTAAGCAATAGATCGGATCGTAAGTGTACGCTTTTGCTCGACGAGGTCGGCAAGCTCTTTGAGAGAGTGATTGCGGGCCGCCTCGTCGGGCACCTGGTGAGGACGGGGCCGGATCTTGCGGAGTGCCAGTTTGGCTTCCGCAAGGGGCGCTCGACGGTGGACGCCATCATGCGCGTGAGAGCCCTCACGACGGGGGATGCGGTGTCCCGCGGTGGGGTGGTCGTGGCGGTGTCACTCGACATCGCCAACGCGTTCAACACCCTGCCCTGGAGCTGCATAGGGGAGGCACTCCGGTATCACCGGGTGCCGACTTACCTCCGTTGAATAGTCGGGGCGTATTTGACGGACAGAGCCGTCATCTACCCCGGTCGTGACGGGAATTGGAACCGGCGAGAGATGTCGTGCGGTGTCCCACAGGGATCGGTTCTGGGGCCGCTCCTGTGGGACATCGGTTACAACTGCGTGCTGCGGGCCGACCTCCCTGATGGCGTCAGCGTAGTTTGCTACGCTGACGACACGCTGGTCCTGGCGCAGGGGAGGTCGCATCAGGCGGCGGCCGACGCGATGACACGCGGGGTTGCGATAGTCGTGGAAAGGATCCGGCAGTTGGGTCTCGAGGTGGCATTGCACAAGTCCGAGGCCATGTCCTTTCATGGGCCCCGGTACGGGCCACCTTCGGGATCCCAACTGATGGTAGGAGGGGTTCACATCGGCGTCGAGAAGACGATGAGATACCTGGGTCTCGTCCTCGACAGCCGGTAGAAACTTCGTCGAGCATTTCCGACGTTTGGCCCCCAAACTGGAACGGACCGGGGCCGCCTTAAAGCGGCTCCTGCCCAACCTGAGGGGGCCAAACGCCTCCTGCCGGAGGCTTTACGCGGGGGTCGTGCGGTCCATGGCCCTTTATGGGGCGCCGGTGTGGGCGCGTTCACTGCGGCTTCGAGCCGCACACTATCTGAACGCGCCCCAAAAGGTGGTAGCCGTAAGGCTTATCCGGGGGTACCGCACGATCTCGAGCGAGGCAGCAGGCCTCCTTGCCGGACTGCCGCCATGGGATCTGGAGGCGATAGTCCTCGCGCGCCTGTATGACTGGCGCGCGGAGGCACTACGTCGGGGGGAGACTGCACCCGCGGCAAATCGCGGCGGAGCGGACGGACCTCGGGCGCGATCTCATGGCGGAATGGAAGGCGCGACTATCGCAACCCAGCGCAGAGCACGCCACGATAGCGGCGGTAAGACCCCTCTTTGAGGAGTGGCTAGAGAGGCGTCACGGTGCTCTCACCTACCGCCTGACGCAGGTCCTCTCCGGACACGGATGTTTCGGGAGGTTCCTGCACATCATCAGGCGGGAGGAGACGCCCGGGTGTCACCACTGCGAGGATCGCCCAGAGGACACGGTGGAGCATACGGTGGAGGTCTGCCCCGCTTGGGCAGAGCACCGCCGTGTCCTCGTAGAGGTGATCGGCCGCGGCGGCGACCTCTCGCGTCCGGCCCTGGTTCAAGTCATGGTCCGGGGCGAGAGGGAGTGGGGGGCGGTCACCTCCTTCTGCGAAGCAGTCATGCTAGGGAAGGAGGTGGCGGGATGGGCGAGGGAGAGATCCTCACGCCTCAGCCGCCGAGGGAGACGCTCCGGGCGTCGGGAGCCGCGTAACGACTCCCGGCCACCGTAGGCGCGGGCCTGCGGGCGGAGAGCAATGGGTAGCTCTCCGTCCGATCAGGACCAGGCCCGTGCTGGACGGCGCGTATGTGTTCCACGTGCGCCTCAAAGAGATGTCAGCGTAGTTGACGGGGCCCGGCAGGGCCGAAGCCTGCCGGGGTAGCGGGATCGTCCGAAAGGGTTACCGCTGCCCTGGTACATAAAGGGCTAAGGAGGAACACGGGTGGGTTTTAGTCAGTAAGAGTCTGACACTCCCTTCTGCTCCACCCAGAGCGGGAGGGGTCATTTGATGATTTCCCATCCTGAAAAAAAAAAAAAAAAAAAAAAAAAGAGTACGCTTTTCTAGAAGGATTGCAGCAGGAATTTGTCATACTGCTGTATAATGTGCAAACTGGTGCAGCAATGTATACCCTACCCACAATCCTACCCTATCCAAAGTATCAAATGCTCGTTTCTTTAGCTGATTATGTTTGTTCTTTTCTTCAGTTGGTCCGTATACTTTCGTATACGAACCAACTGACAGGACAATTATTATTTTTGAGGAACTCCGAATTTTGGTGTTGTAAATAATTTATTTGACACCAAATAGTTTTTTCTTGTATTAAACGAGAACTGCTTTTCCTTTTTATCTTCTTATGACATTGATAAAGCCTTTTAACTCTTAATTAATTTAAGTCGGGGACCTACCTACTTACCTATCAAAAGGCCAAAATCTGTTGATTTTTATCTCAATTGAATTACCATAACAATAAAATCAGAAAAGTCTTTAAAAAAATCATGTTAAAACTAGGCTCCCAAGAAGGGGTAAAATATTTTGCGTTCCGAGAAATTCCCAATCAATTTTGTGCCCTCTTTAAGCCTTTGAACAAAAAATCATGGAGTTAGGGGACGATTTCAACTTACCTATGTATTCAGAGTGGGTATTAGATTATCACTTGAGTCTGCCGAAAGCAGCTGAGAGTAATAAAAACTCCGGCTTGAAATTATACGAATACCTAATAGCTAATATTCCTTGAAATATTTTGTAGGCAAGCCTGATGTAAATCGAGCTTATGAGTTGGCTACAGGGACTTGGTCACATTTGATCGCTTACACAGTTGACTCGTAAGAGGTTTATAAGAAATATGATGACGAAGGAATTTTTGAGTAAAACTTCTTTTTTTTTTTTATTGTAAGTAAGTAGTTTACTTATATATTTTGATCGTTTTTATTTGTTTTTGTTTACTTAGCAAAAGTGAAACCAGTGAAACCCTCACTTTAATAAAGTTGTATCTTCAAGTACCTACCAATTAGACATTCGATGGATATGCACAAATGATTCCTTAACTATACACTTCAAAACTAGCCACCACTGTTATTATTTACGAATAGGTAAGTTAGTTCCTAAAATTATTATAATAGTCTAATACAAATAATGACAACTCTATCAACGCACAAACATACACACAACCGTGTCCCTAAATGTGGGTTGATCAAGATAACACACAAATGGAAATGATTGATCACTGGGTACTTTCTAAGGCTTGTTCAAACAAAAAGGATTTATGAAGGATTAGAGCTACAAATCTCCAGGTCTTCAGCGTTTCTGATCGCATTTAATAAAGGGAATTTCTTATAGTAGAATCTTTTATGAATCTAGTTTGTAAGCAATTGTTAAAGACTGATTCTAGTTGCTTGGTTTTGGTTCTATCCGTTTTAGATGTTAGACAATGATTTTAGTCTCAGCCAATTGCCTTCTTAAACATCAACGACTGCAACAAAAAAGAAGGAATTTGAATGAATTATTGCGGTAGGTTTTGATTAAAGTATCTACTCATTAATTAGTACCGACACAAATGAAACAAGTGCTGCAACGTTAATGGTTCAAACTTTCAGAGTTGTTCAACAGTTCAAGACAAATCACGCCCAAACCAAGTATTGGGAAAAATATTGACTGAAAGAAAATTTCTGCATTCAAAACAATATTCCGTATTCCGATATGAATGCAGCTTTACGTGGTTGGCCGAACAGTGGGGCAGTAAACCCCAGAGATCGCTCCGCTCAGATATTCCGTTTCGTTATACTTTGTTAATTTTTTAATGCTTCCGCCGCGCTGCCAGATTGTAACGCTGTTTCCGAATGCAACGCAGCCATGTTTAATTTACTGTCAAATTCGCTGTTCAAATTTCAAAAAAGTTTTGCTTTTCCATACCCGTCATATTTATTGCTAATGGAATCTGGATTCTTGGCAAAGGAAATGGAATTTTTCAACCTATTGCAGTCGTTTAGGGAATTAGTTATTGCTCAACTAAGCAAAGTTATGGAAAATGTTTTAGAATCTTTTCTAAAATTTAAAAGCCTCTTCCTATTCGCCATGTATCTGGCCTACCCAATACATTTTTAAACCATAATGGGGCGTATATAGGTATAGGTATACTTACATACATGTATTTAGGGATACTTATACATATGTACATTATTTATTTCAAACCCATTTAAAAAACATTGCCTCCAAACATTTTCTATGTGCTCTAAATATACGGGATTGATCGATTGTCACAATCGAAATGCTTTTTTTATTACATTCGTGATCGTATCCGAACAACACCGAACTCCGATTTATTCGCCGCCAGTTTTAAAAATGGATAATATTTTTTCATGTGTTTCCAGATTGATTTAACGGTTTTTAACTAGAGTTGGCAGGGAGTCCAACTTCAACGGAAAGCGTGTGTTTTTAAATTGCAAAAGAACAAGGAAACAAGTAACGGCGGCTGAGTCCTAATAGAAGCGATCGTCGCGCGAATACGCAAACGTCGCGATCATTTGTCACTTATTTCTTGGCATACCGTAAGGTGCAATGAAGCGTTTTTTTTCACAGAACAAAATGAATGCGTCGTTCTACACTAATAGTATAAAGAGATAAAGTTTGTCAGTTTGGATGTAGGATGTAATCTCTGGAAGTAATGATCCGATTCGATCCGACAAAAATTATTTTTCATTGGTAGGAAGCTACACTGATGCCCAGTGTTTTATAGTGTAGTTGAGTACAAATCGGGCAGAAGCTAGTCACTTATATAAGGACACGAGGTAATCTCGCACATGTAAACACGCCATTTTGAAGCTGATACAACTCTTTAAGTGAAGGTTTTTAGGATATCTCTCTTTCTACTGTACCTTTTATGTTGTTTGTACAGTTATTTACTCTCTTAATATTTGTTACATTAACCCACTGCTTTATTGTTTTTCTATGACAACTTTTGCATTTAAGAATTTTCTAACTTTATTACGTAGGCCCTGCCCATTATTTTTATATGACAAGCTAAGAAAATTCTTAACCTCGAATACACGTATTATCTCGCTTCATAGCCACTTTTATAGGACAATTAAATTACGATATAACCCACGAAAGTGACGTCATCATCATTTTCCTATTCCATAACTGCTTGTGAAAACGCACACATGTAGGAAATGTTTGACGAAAAAGTATGAAAACATTATGAGAAACGAATTTTATAATAAAGAAAACTATTTTGCCTTTTTTATTTATCAGCTACTTAGTGCGCTTACACGACGACAGAGGCAACTGCAACCGTCGACAGTGACCGCGACAGGCCGCCGACAACATACCGCTAGTGTATTTCAGCACCGTACAGAGACTGAAATCACGAGCGACGTGTGCAGGCGACACGAGTCGACGCGGTGACGGTTGCAGTTGCCTGTGTCGTGGACGCGTGTCACTCGTTTGTATGCTCACTTATGATGTAAGAAGCCACATGAATAGCTCATACCCTCTTGAAAAGATTAGCCTGAAGGTGGTAGCATGTCTAAACGCTAAGCACAAGATCGTTACTCATAGCGCTACAAAGTTATGTTGGCGCGTGACCAAAATCGGAACTAACGCCGCCATCTTGTTATTGTAATACATTGCAAATGAAATTTCACAAAACAATTACACTTTTACCGAGAGAGAATATTTTATTATTTCATTAATCTTTTATAAGCTTAGATAGGTATACCATAAAGTACGTAATAGATTGCTGTTTTCGATAAATAATTGGCATGAAACGCAAGCCATTTCCTACCCCTTCGCAATTAAAAGCAAAACATTTAAACCTCGAACACAAATCATTCAAAGGCAACATCATATTGTTTCTCCGATTTGACAACAAACCTTTTGTGCCTAAAACATAATGTGAAGATCAGTATCGTGTCCACATCCCTTCCAACCTTATCACCAGTCCGCAGTTAAATTCGCTCGTCGACTCATGAATAAACCGTAAATATTCATCCTGCTATTGTTTAGGGATCATTTCGGTACTGTTTCGTTACTTGGAACGGAAATAATTCAGATTCGGTTACTGTTTTTAGAAACGATGGCAATATGATTAATTTTGTTTTATATTGAATGGAGTTTGTCGTTACTTTTGGGGTGAATGGGTTGCTGTTCCATTTATATAAGTTTTTAATCCTGTAAATGCTACGAACATTAACACGAACGGTTCGCATTTTATAAAAAGGTAATCAAGATTTGATAAAATGAGGCAATTTGGTGATTTTGATGTGGGTAAAGAATGGAAAATTAACTGTAAACTTTATTCCAAACTAGCGGACCCGGCAGACATCGTCCTGCCTGAAAAAGCAGCGCCACCTACCCGGTACCATTGTGTATACAAACCTTGTCCTGACAATAACAAACAAAAAAAATAATTTTCCAATTTGGTGCAGTCGATCGGAAGTTATGGGCGTACATACATTTCGGTGATTCATTTTCATTTATACACCGTGATTTTTTAGTCGTCTGACAAAGGTGGTCCACTCAGTGTATCCGACATAAAATACCTCTAGGCGTGTTTTTTTTTACCATTAATTAATTAGGTACAAAGAAAAATAAATAATACATTAGAATTATGAAACATCCTGTTAATAATGTTTACGTATCAAACAGTAGAACATACCTAACCATCGCACGAGTCGAGTAGATAGATCTTCGCTCGCAACAGAATGTTTCAACTAAGTTATGCATCATAATACTGAATATTTTTTTCTTTTTTTTTTCTCTTAAATACCATTTTTTTTTTTTTTGTTATGAATATATAGTAGTCATTGGATACATGAAGTGGGCTGCCGTTGTCAGACGACTAAAAAGTCACGGTGTATAGATACCTACCTTCTTCTTTCTAGTTCTTGGATCAGACAGTTACTCACAATATCCGAATCATGACTGAAGACACTCTTCGTAGCAGCGTATCTATATATAACCGTAACTGAATGAAAGAAAAAACGCGATAGGTCGTTTAGCAAACAACTTAGAAATTGTAAATGATTTTTTTTTTTGATTATGACAAAATCAACCCATCAAGCAAGAAAAAAAACAACTTAATAGGAACGTATTGTATCGTCCACATTTACATAATGATCTTTCAATCACAACTCCAATCGATCAAAACCACGACCGCGAGCGAATCCGGATGATCTGTAATTATTTAGCACCCATTCTACCCCCGGCAGTATAGGTATCTACTCTACCCTCCCTGAGATTGTTCTAACAGTTGCAGGATTATGATCTGAATGGGGCTGACTGGGGCTTAATGGGGTTGAAATATCTTGCAAAAGATGGCTGTGTTGGGAAATAAATAATGTTTTGGTTTTGCATTGAGTTTTCAGGATATGTGAGGACATAAAACGAGAAGAAATAATTAGCATTTAGCAATATATTATTGAAATATTTGTAGGTGTTGCAAATATAAAGCAAATTATCTACAGTCTTCATTTATATTCGTTGCTTACATATTTAGTGTTTATGTGTATCTATTATTTAGGACATGCGTACCTATTTTAGTGTATTTTATACATAATATTTGCACCAACGACAGCTCCATTTAATATCCAGTCAAATCACTGTCCATTCCAAGGTTACCTGGAAGAGGTCGCAGAAAGTGATAAGGCCGCCCATTGTATATTTTGTAGTGTTTGATTTATTTTTTGTCATATATTTTTGTGGTGTACGATAAAGTATATACAAATGAATATACCTATCACGTCTGCAGAATTTCATCAGCTAATTTCATTTGACCCTGTCTATAGTAAAATACGCCGGCTCCAACTTTGGTGTTTGGCTGATCTGCACCCTAATTGCGTAACACACGATCAATCAGAATCTGAATCATTTTGAAGCAAATTGCTAATCCATTGCTAATAAGTTCGAAAAATTTGTCTGCTCAACACGTAAATAACGCAATGAATGTTGTTGAACTGTCAAAATGAAACCGATTCCTATTGATCGTGTGTTACGCAATTAGGGTTCTGTTTACTATGATATGAGGTCTTATAGAATACTATTCAGCACGAGCAATAGCTCGTGCTGAAACGAATGAAGCAGAAGATAAATAACTATTTTGCATCATACTAAATTATAATCAAGTTCCACTTTCGCAGAACAGTGGTGGCCCAGTGGTAATGGCCGCGACTTATGAGTTTTAATTAGTGAGTTCGAACCCAAGCAGGCACTTTACTTTGTGTAAATTATTTCATAACCATTGTTCTCAAAACGGTGAAGGAAAACATCGTGAGAAAACCAGTATGTCCTAGAAATAAAAAAAACTTGGTAGATATGTGACATCTACCAACCCGTACTGGGCCCGCGTGGTTGATTATGGCCCGCTCTCTCTCAAAGAGAGGAGGCCTGTGTCCCAGCAGTAGGAATGTTATAGGCTGATTATGCTTTATCCACTTTCAAGTGAAAACAGCTACGTAGTTAAATATTGTATTAAAACTATGACATAGAGTTCAGATTACTTTAAATATTCAAGAAAGCTATTTTAAATGAACAATAAACCCAACCTGACTTTTGTTAATAGAAACAAATGCTAAGTAAATTTCTAGTTAATCAGATTAGCTCGGTTCCCATCTGTCTTTTATAAACAAACAATGCGAGACTCTATTTAAATCTTTAAAAGCCTGAATAATATTCAGTAAACTTTAAAGTTTATCTCTACGTAAATGGAACCAGCGGATTGGACCAGCTAGACAAAATCCTGAAAATCCTGAAGTCTCGTGCATTGTGTGCGGATAAAGTGCTAACCAACTTAATTTAATGAAGTTGGTTGGGTTAATTTTAAGTTATACTAACTTTTTAAACAGTTTGCCTGGGATATGTACCTAATTGTGTTATACAACTTACATGTAGTGATGTTCACCTTCAAATATCGTGCTATACCTAGTGGTATGAAATGTGAAGAGGCTACTTTTGACAGAGAAAGATCGAGATCCCAGCGATACTCATTAGTGCTGGCTTTGATTCATTTAGCTTTTTAAATGATTCAAAGACACTGTTACTGACCCTAAAGAAAAGAGAATCGTCTCATTGGTTTGTAATCACCAGCACTAATAAGCAACGCAGTGATTTATGTAGTTCACATTATAGAAAACGGAATGGGATAGGCAAGTTATTGCACCTTGAAAGAGTCACTTAAGAATCGGAATTTTAAACCTTCAGGCATTAAGTCATTGCGACATAATAATTTCAACTTCTGTATACACAGTTAAATTTTGATCGTTTTAATCCTTAAAAGGGGTCATTGTACTACAACAACTTTTACCATCCATAGATTTATGTTCGCTTATCTCGACATAATGTATGGATCAACTGATTATTTTTCACGATTGGTCAGGGTTGGTCCCGTAGTAAAAGTTGTTCATAATGATGAGTACAATGACCCCTTTTAAGGATTAAAACGATCAAAATTTAACAGTGTATAACGGTACCGGTTATGAGAATTTTTGACCTGGAATTTCTCAGTAGCAGCCTGGATGGATTTATGCCCGGTTGATGGCATTATGCCCATATATATATATCCCATAACATGGGACTTCAACACAACTGGCAAAGTAATTACACCTCTGAGTTACCCTTCGGGAAAAACAGGCGTGAACGTTTTATTCAAGTAACAATACAACACAAAAAAAACGGTATATAATTATTTCTTAAACAAAATGTCGTCAACTCCGACACCCTTTGAACAACATAACCTACTTCGAAGAAAACATCGAATGTGAGAGGAAATAGGTCACTTGCACGTTATTAAAGCACAGCGAGACGTGCCTGAATATAAAATGACATGCGTAAGGAAGCGAGCTGACGCGTACATTAATTAATATATTATCATTTTAGCTTAACAAAGGTTTTTGACGTGAGATTTGTTCGCCGAATGTGGGTGTAATGGTTTTCACTAAATATCGTGGAATATGTGTATACAGGAAGATTTATAATTAATTGGCAATATTTTAGTCCAAGAATCTAATTGAGGTACAAATAATAACTAATACTAGTAAAGTGTTCTAAAATAATAACTAAGAGATTTCTCAAAATGAAAAAAAAATACCCTCCCTCCACCGCACACGATCACCGTCGTACGCGCGCCATTCATTATTTGCGCGGGACGATAGATAGAAATACGTGTCTTAGAACTTCTTGTAACACTAGCCTGTTTTTCTCCTATTGCGAGGCACAGGCCTCTTCTCATTGCATCTATACGTATACATCTGGATCTATATACAGTGAGCATTGATTACCGCCATCGCTTAGCACTGTGTGTTTGCAATTCAGTCAAGACAACACATCTTTAACAAATAATCTGTATTTGCTAAAGATGACTGTGATCTCTCACAGTAAAATCAATAATGTCTAAGGTTAGCTAAGAACGCAACTATGTCAATATTATCCTGTTAGTTAAATGGTACAGCTGTCTGATCGCTACGCTATTACTTACGAAACTCTACATTGTATTTGCTGTGCAGACAGGAAACCGACAAGAATAGAGTTACATAGACCATTATATCAGCTCTGCTAGTATCTAGTACACCGTATAGCCACTCTACACAGGTATGCAATCACGGAACAATGTAGGCTCCTCGCTCTAAGGCCCCGTTCACGGCCTTGAGCGATGCGACTAACGACGCAACTTGCGGCAAGCCACACGCGCGCACGTCACCTGATCCCGTCTGTCGCTCCGCAAGTCGCGTCGCAGTGCATGACATGCTCTAAACACCTTCTTTCATTTGTTTTCTCCACAGTCACTGTCGCAAGACGCGTGTCGCTTTAGCGTGTAGCTCGTGGCTGTGGGGAAAAAGTTACGGTTAAGAAACGCGATTCCGTCATATTTATAACGGACGCTATAAAAATCTGTCATTTTCACCAGTATTTGACATTAAGGTCCCAAGTGGCGGTCACTGCTCTTCTAGGAAAGCGAAAAAATGAGTTAGCGAGCCACGAGCAGCGAGTGTGTAGTTCGGATAGTTTGATCGCTGGGGTAAGAGCCAGTGCGCGACGAGTAGAATGATTGCCTAATCACTTCTGGATGTGTATGTTCCTAGCGAGAGTCTCTCAGCGAAGGCGCTGAGCGAGTTATTTCTTTGATAGAGCTCTTGATGCTGCGACAAACTAGTGGAGGAAGAGTTCTAACCGGCAATATAAACAGTTAGTGATCAACTATTAAGTAATGTATGTATCTCTATTACAGACACAGGACCTAAATCTTTTGTATGTTTCTTGAGTGAAATAGTCGATAGCTAGTCGCCTCCTCGTCGGCGGCAGTACAGGTGCCTAAGGCCCCGAAACTCGTAGCTAACGGGTTAATTGTGACGTCGGCTCCTCTCGCCTCTCTGCTTATAATTAATCACAGGCCGACGGTAGACAAGCTCCGTATAACGTTGTTATCGTTCTGGCACACGCCCTAACTTGAGTTGTTTCACACTAAGTTTCACTGAGAAATGGTGCGATATGCATTTTAAATCATATTAAATAGTTTGTTTTATAAATTGGGAAGGAAAATAGTGGCTGTATCTGTCGGTGCACAGATTTGTGCCTGATGGCAATATAACCTTATACATGAGTTAGGGCCAATTTTTCAATCGTCAGATAACTTTTGACTGAAGAATCATTAAGACGATTTGACATATTTTCTACACAAAAACTGTAAAATTACGATTTTTATTCTTAAGATAAGGAGAGGAGAAAAAGTTTCCTGAAGATTGAAAAATCGGCCCTGAGATTGTGAAGTGAAGGAAAATAAAGAAAGACCTTCCAATGGCCGCTGTAACGGCTAAAGGAAAACTGGTCTTCATCTTCACGTTTGACTCTCGGATTTGTGATCACAGTTAGCAGTTATTTTATTTAGTAGACAAGAAGATTGCTGCCTGCATGACATCATGCCAAACAGTGTCCCGCGTTGGATAATTTTGGTACAGAATAATAAAAGTTACCTAAGTACAGACGCCAGCATATCAAGCTACCCGAAACTGTCAAATTTTCCCAATCCACCTTGAACCTAATGATTTAGCGATAAAGTTAAAATTCTATTAAAGTAATTTGACAGATTGTAGTAGCTTGATGTGGTGGCGTTTGTACTTAAAATATGATTTGGAAGAGATTGTTACAATTTTTTACTCAAGCCCTAGACTTGGTCTCATAGACCTATATTGTAATGAACATTTGCTTACGATAACTACTTGGGTAGTTGGAATCTTTAAGCAGTTCGATTTCAGTCAGGCAAATGTTAGCTTGTATCAGGGGGGCAATTCTCGTAATTACAAGAACGTTCACATTCTGAACTCAGTCTCAATCTGTCAAAAATACCTTTAATTTAATAAAAAATACCCTACATTTTTGACAAGGCTTTGACATTGATTTTCACTGAGATGAGATTGCGACCAGATTTTGTACGTTTTTAATAAAGGGAATTGGCCTCCTGCTAAACCTTGCTTTTTAACCGACGAAAAAAAGCGGAGGAGGTTCTCAAGTCGACGCGTATATTTTTTTTAATGTATGACCTCGCATAACTTTTTACAGAGTAGTCCGATTTTGATAATTCTTTTTTTATTGGAAAGGGTAAAAAATAAATAAAATAAAAAATAATATATAAATAATTTTGAGTCGGCGCCGTTTAAATTTAATGCAATTTAGGGATCTTTGTTTATTGATTGTTCGGCGCCGACTCAAAATTACTTAGGTATACTTACATTAGCTTAAGAACTTTAAATAAAAAAGGTTTATTATTTTTTGCTTTTCAGTTTTTTCGGCGGTTTAATTGTTTTGTTAAAAAGTTTTTAAATCGACTAATACTCGTATGTCACTCAATCTATTATTCGTCCATC
The DNA here is from genome assembly GCA_947507525.1 of Apamea epomidion. Lineage (NCBI taxonomy): Eukaryota > Metazoa > Arthropoda > Insecta > Lepidoptera > Noctuidae > Apamea > Apamea epomidion. The sequence goes on along the minus strand of OX382247.1, from coordinate 7,331,136 downwards.
ATGACATTCACTGGCATTCTTTATGGGAGACAACTGACAGCCGGCCATCTTGTTCGAGACGCCGAGTAGTGAACACACAGTATCAGCATAACAAATTAGTGTAATTTTAATCTTAGCGAATACGTAGGTATGTATACATGCCTATTTTGATGATATCTAAGTGTTGTAACGAATATTGTGGAAAAGGAAATAAATATGTTTGCGTTGAAATAATGTGTTAACTTTCTATTGCGAACCCATTTATTTCTGAGCTGTGGCTTACACAAAGCAAATAGGTGACCTTATATTGAAGCCTTACCTACAAAGGCAAACAATGAATATATCCCATATCTCATAGGGGAATACAAACATGACAAAATAAAATAGTATTTTTGAATTAATACAAGAAAATATCAGTATAACTAATGCTTACTTACCTACAGGTAAATTAAAATTGTACAAATCCCAAATGTAACTTCTAGATATTATATTACATCTCTCTGGACTACCCCGTTAGTCTCGTGATCGCAACCGCGACTGCTGAGCGTGGGGTCCTGGGTTCGATTCCCGGGTCGGGCAAAGTGTTATTGGGTCTTTCCATTGGGAATTTATTAGTAACAGCCCGGAGTTTGAAAGTTGGCGGTGTGCTACCCCCGTGCCTCGTAAAGAACGTAAAGCCGTTGGTTCTACGCCTGATCTTTCCCCGGTCGTGTCGGATTGCCGTCCCATCAGACTATGAGAGTAAAGGAACAGAGAGTGCACTACAATATGTCCTACGTACCTGGCTAATCTCCGTTGAGATTGGCCACTGTGACCGAAATCCGTATAGCCCCACATGGATTGCCTGGGAAAAAAATCCCAGTTGCCACCGGGTGGGGACTGGGAACTTATTGCCCCCACTTCAAATCGCTGTACATTGCGGCGTGGTTCGCCAAACCTAATCGCTGTTTGTAATATGGCCGCGATTGACGGCGGTCACATTTCCAATGTGGTTTTATTAGTAGATAAGTGATATTTTTTTAGGGACATACAAACAAGATTTTCTTCATTGTAGTTGCTTTTAATCATAAACACTCATAACTTTTCATCACTCACACTCACACACCCACACACTCACTCACCCACGCACTCACACACCCACACACTCCTCACGAACTCCTTCCTATAAATAAAATTGAAAACATTGTCTAGTTTTAATATACGGGAAACCATAATAAAATTGTATATTTGGGGCGGAGACCTGGTGGCCTGAAATACAGGCTTCGGCTTAGCTTAGTCACCAGTCTCCCACAATATTTTTCTTTAAGCCCATGACTGGACAATAATGTTTATTTTTTGTTATTATTTTATAAGGATATTGTGGTGAGAAAATAAAAAAAAAATATTATTATTATTATTATAAAAGCCTGGTGTAAATTCGTATCACAGAAAATCTTAGTATTTACAATAATTAAACTACCTAACAAAAGCTAGTCATCAAAAATTACCTATACGTAAAATACGTAATTTTTCGTAATTTTATTGATAAAACATAGTTATTGGAAATATGTAATTTGATTATCTGTGACTGATGACTAGCTTCTGTACCCCCCGCAGCACGAATATTATACAAGACCCAGTCATAAAGCGACATGTCGTGCGTTTAATAGCTCGTCGTGCGACTGACGGCGTAATATACGCCAGGTTATTGTCATACCCGGCAATACAAGGGTGTATTTGTAATTATGCAACGTGGAGACCACGCTTAAGCATTAAGTATAGCGGCGAAATGAGTTGTTTGTGTTGATAGTTTATGTTTACCCTGCGTGGGGTAGGGTTCTTTTGTTTATTATATTGCCCCCCATAGCTTAGATCATGGTGTAATCTGCGAAATGAGGAATCTGCAGACATTACTTTGAAAAGGTAATCCCTTTTCCCAGTTTGCTATTAAAATACTTAATTTGTAGTGTAACCCAATTCATAATACAGCTACTTACCTTACCTAATAGCAAAAAACGCCAAGAGAAGAACCACGAACACCTGCACGAATTCACTAGCTAGCTAAACATATTGTTACAAAAATAAAATAACTGCAGCATCGCTCCTTAAAAACCTCGCAAAAAATCACCTTGTAATGCGTCCGGAAAACAAGTTACAAAGTACTTTAGCTAGCTATAAAAAAGAAAGTAAAAAGAAATAGGAGCACCTACGCCGCCGGCTTGCAAGCGTACCTACTGGCGTGGTCCATTATTCAATTACTCAGTTCATTTAATCCATACCACCAGAGCTCAAACATCAACGTTGCATGTTTACGCTGCATTTTCGAGACGAGATTTTTCCTAGCCTATAGGATGTTTTTCCATAATTAAAAGGTAGCTTACGTACAGTGTGAGACCCCGGGAGTGCAGCCGTGTAAGATCTTATACAAACGCCAGGGGGTAGAATTTCGAAAAAAGTTTTTTCGCATTTCTTCAGCAACTGTATACTATACAAGAGGGATACTAAAGACAATATTTCATTCTAAAGCCTGCTGCTTTGTATCTATATCTAATTACTTTTTACGCCCCGAAAAAACCTACAATACAGGGGGAAATCTACTCAGTTGCCTTCCAGATTAACTCAAGCATACAAGACAGAGTGAAGCTTCTAGTAATACAAACCGCGCAGATAACTACCCTCAAAGGTCACACTTGTAGGCATGAGCGTAGAACCCAGTTCTATTTCTGTTCCTACTTATAGAAAGTATAAAAGTACACAATCTCTTTGAATAGGGTCTCTATGGCACATGTGGCCCGTCGGAGCTTTATTAGCTATTCACTTATGTATGATGTTCACAGCAGGCCGACTGTTTCATGAAACCCTCCTCCGCTCCGACGTTCTGGGATCCCTTGCCAAGGTTATTGAGATAAATTGACGGTAAAATTAACGTCCCTTATTTTGGTACGTGCTAGTTTTCGAGCTGGTAGCTGTCAAAAGGTTGAACGTTATTAAGAAACAAGATAGAATACTAATCGTAAGCGGGAAAATGTTGGTAGCACAGATGTTGAAATAACGTAAAAACTTTTTCTGTATACATATAAAGTAATTTTTTAGGTAAAAGAATAAAATTACGCAGCCTAAAAATCCTTGTAAAATCTCTTATCTTAGTGAAGGTTCACCGCAACAATTTTATAACATTATCGTCTTGCCTCATTATTTTCTTAAGTTTTTCTTTAAAACATGAAAGGTTTTCTATTGCCGCCCAACACGGGACTATGTTGAGCACCTAGCGACAGCGTAAAACTTGTTAATTTTCCTCATTTCCGGCGTCTCTTATACCTATTTTTCGATTTTGTCCTGAGTTTTCCTGCAACTGAAAAATAAAACATCTTCTTTCTTTGGCTCCCAACGGGGGACTACATGTTGAAACGAATACGTTGTTTATTTCTTCTCTTACCGAATTTATCACTTTATCGCTTTGAGAAACTTGTTAACTTTATCATATCATGGAATCTTCTTTTTTCAATTACTTTTTAGTTTTGGCGCCCGACACGAGTCCATGTTTAAGTTATAGCTAACAATGGCGCCGATTCCCTTGTTCACAAACTAAACTAAATTTAAGTTCAGTGCATCTTTTTCTTTCTATTTCATTAAGAAAAGGACAGAAGATAAATATTAGTTTAGTCCTGTCAAATTAGTCAGCGCCTGACGCAAATTGACGTATTTTTAGTAGACATGTTTTTAATCACGTCTGAACTGTCTATGGAGCATCTTAATTTGACAGGACTAAACTAATGTTTTATCTTCTGTCCTTTTCTTAATGAAATATAAAGAAAAAGATGCTCTGAACTTAAATTTAGTTTAGTTTGTGAACAAGGGAATCGGCGCCAATATCAATTGCACATTTCTATTGTTTCTGAATTAACCACTCCTCTGTTATGGAGATGCTGCTTCTTTGACTTTTGTTTCTAGTTCTAATTGGAAAATATGCGTTAGTTTAGTTTGCGTTAATGCGATGGGCATTAACAAACTATAAACGAACACAGATTTTTTGCATGTTTATTTACATTATGGCCTTTGCCCAAGCGTGGATTGGATACCGGCACAAAAAATATCCGAACTCCTACCATTGATGATTCATTTTCATGATTTACGCAACACAACATTCAATTAAACACCGAATGATAATGGAAACGAAAGGCTGCAATTCATTTCTTTACTTAATTGTTACGACACGAAACAACGAAAAATCTTGAAAAAGTATCATCAAAAGAAATTTGTCGAATAAATCCCCAAGACACAGGTGGCGATAACTACTAAGTTACTTAGATCAATAAATTCACTTTCATGGCAGCAGCCACATTCGATAACTTTATTACTTTTGTAGGCTGTATCGAGTTCTATTGTTACAACTGTCTTGTTCTTTAGTACTGTCTAGATTTATATTTGCAATTACTTTTTAACTCAGAACTATTTTAAGTTTGTGTAAACAGTTGGTGATTATGTTTTTCCTACACAATATAATAAATAAGTGTAGGAATAGAAGTAGACTGTCGTTTCATCGTCTACTGAAAAACAATTGTATCAAATCAGTCTCTTTTTAGATAAAAACATTTTATTGTGTTTAAAACAAACGTATACGTAGATAATCTTTATTATATCAGTATTCGAGCCACCCAATTTTTCACCGCATTATTTTCGACAATAAATCCCACTATTTTTCACGCGACTCAATATGAAATTTGACTTTTATGGGTCAGTGTGAGCCCTTAAATGCCTTCCTGTGTATAACAATGGCCGCGTCACTTTTGTTTAGGGGTGTGACGCCACTGAAGTGTTGGATTTATTAAAATTTATGTTCGTGGTATATTATAGGGTAGGTCTGATAGCAGCGTGATAAAAGGTGTTGGACTTCCCGTTGTTAAATCCAGAATTACAAACGAATAGAGATACATATCAAATAGTCAGTGGTGTTAACTAGAATTCGGCTTTTAATTCCGGAAACACAAAGGTTTTTACGCAAGCGTAAAGCAAACAAAGCGCTAAGGTAACAAAGCTTTTCGATAGGCAATCACTTGACTTTTGTCGGTATCACAGATAATCCGATCAGCTAATGACTCATGCGACACTCGATTCAAAGACACCCGATTATTCATGTAAAACGTAAGAATCGATCGTCTCGAATACGAAAGGTTGATTAATTATGCGATATGTCAAGCCAGCGCCGTTATAAAGTTGCTGTTAAATAAATCGTCGGTAAATATATTTTTTACCGTCAAGCTAAGAAAATCTGGTTAAAACGCAGGCATTCGGTAATCCGATGTATGTTGTAGCATAACTCGTGTCGGTAATCCGATTACGTCAGCCGCCAGCATACAGGTAGCGGGATTGACAAATTTGACACATCTTTCGTAAATAAGTTTTCCTGGAGATCCGGGAATCACATTAGTTTTTCTCGGAATGATTTGTGCAATCTTTTTCGTAGCACAGTACCTTTCTGTTATGGTACATAGGGCACAAAGAAAATCAGTTTATTGGATTTGGATTGAATATATTTTACTGTAGACCAGATATAGAAAACGTTTCTCAAAAGCTACACATGGGCACCTTCCAAGAATTATTCATGAATTTGAAACGGAACAAATATTGTTTTTGAGGGACTCCAAATTTTAGTCTTGCAATGAATTTATTTGACTCCAGTTTGGAGTCAAATAAATTCATTGATGTCAAATAATTCAGTACTTTTTTATTAAGGGAGAACTGCTTTTCCTTATTATCTACCCAGGAAATTGAAAAAGCTCAAGTACCTACTTACCTGTCAAAAGGCTAAAATCTGGTAATCTATATCAGTGCAGTGGTGATTGCGCAGTCGATTTTAAACGCACTGTTTAGCGCCGAAAGTCGTAATCTAACAGTGTATTTTTTAGACATGTAGGGACACTACACTCTGTTGGATACTCAATTCTCGGCTCAATACCGAGAGTTGAAAATCACGTGCGCGGTATAAACTTGGGCTAATACCGCCTTCACACGGTTCGATTTTAGTTGAACAACTTTTGTAGGTAGTTTGTTGGCACGGAACATTTTTGATTGAAAGTCTATTCAGACGGTTCAAATCGCTTTCGACTTTGATCAATTTTAGTTGTGGTCAACTATAATAACACCTTGTGAACCAGGTAAAACAGGGAAGCCTTCTAATAAAGATCGTATGAAGTATCTACGTAACGATATAGACAACAATGTGAATTCTATTCTAGACGTGTTGTTTCAAATGCATGAACATTTTATTGTAGCACAGTTTATCTTTTCTCCTTATCAGAACAGAAAGCGCATACTGAAGTCGCGCAAGTTTAGATAGCTAGGTACTACCTACTATTTATTGCTGGAGGCATAATATAAACAAGTTTGATGAATTAAGAAATCCGAATGGTAGATAAGCTACGAGTAGGACAATGATTTTAAAATGAACAATTTAGTCTACCTTTCGAATTAAAAAGAGAAATGTTAATTTCCACATTATTGCAATACAGAGGAACTCATTTATTCTACGAATTAATAACTAAAATACCTAACTTTTCATTTTGTTGACAGATATTATATTACTAAGCTTACCACACCCACACACACACAACGATGGACCAGGTTAAATCCATAGCAACACACACACACAAATACTTCTCACATTTTCCTTTTAAGCCCATTCAATAAATACATCAGAATTATTACGCAATTATAATAATATATTTTGTAAACCGTGTCAAATCCACTAAAGTACCTACTTTCTATATATTCTAATGTACTCTGTGGTACCTACACTGTCTTTCAAGATACAGGATTTTCCTAGTTTGAAGGACAGGGGTGTTACTTATTCATCTGTTATAGCCATACCCATGGTCATCCTTTATTGAAACAACACTGATGTGATTACTTACCTGCTTACTTAAAATAAAGAAGTAGCCTCATGGCCTGGCTGACATAACCCTCCGCCATCATCGAAAAGGATTTCCAATTTCCATGATATTCAGAAAAGTGGCAAAAAAGATGAAATTGAACCAAAATAAAATACAAAGAAATCTCTGAAAACCTTGTAGGTACTAAGCGTTAAAATGTGCTAGAAGTAGATAACACTATCTCCTAATATTAATGAGAGAGGATGGACAGAAAGCTACCTATAATTTTATGAAATGGAGCGAAATTGCAAATGAATGGCGACATGGAGCGACGATAAAAAGAAAAGCAGGCAAAGGTATTACGACTTTTTATTCCTATTTGCTACGAGAAACAGAATGTAGCGAACGTCCAATGTGACCTTTTTTATTTGAAAATGCAACAGAATTATCGGATCGAGAGAGCATTTGAAAGATCTCGACGACCACATTGTGTTTATGGAAATTTTATTGAATTTAAAATGGAGTTCTGCATGTAGATATCGAATAAAGAGGATTCGAAACAGTTGCTGAGGAAAATGGACAAAGAGATAATGAAACAATGAATAATATGAGAGGAAAGAACAAAAAAGAAGTTACTCACACAGTCACACAGACATTTAATTAAGTTGGAACGTTCATTCATATTTAATAATTAATTAATTTAATGTATCGTGTTTCCTAATGTTAATTACTTACTTTTGTATAGAATCAAGTTCATCTAAGTAAATGAACAGACAGATGTGCTGCTAGGGAGTTTGTTGCGCAACTTCTTCCCAGCTAAAGCAGTATAAGAAGTGGTGAAGGGCGGGTGTTTTGAGGGACTGTCTTATTTAATGTTGACGTTCTAAAAATGCTGATTCTCAGCCTAGTTTGAATAATTTACTTTTTATTTAATTCATATGGGTATATTACCAGTCGACAGCGATGTGGATGAATTTTTCGACGCTATATTTTAGTTTGTAAATAGTTTTAGTTAAATTAGGGTATAATTTTGTTATTTTAGTGTTATCTTGTAAATATATATAACTATTTTTAACAAAAACTATTCATATGGTTGGTTCAGGCTAACGTATAAAATGTTAGCCTAAACCGAGTAGAGGTTTGAGAAGCAACTAAGACAAACATAAGCTAAGCGTAGGTAGTATAGTTATGTAGGTACCCACCTCTACTTTCCAAACTTTAAATTAAAAGTAATTTCAATATGTTTAATTTATGAAGCGGTGATTATGTAGATATTATTTTAACAAATAGATAAGACTTATCTTTATCATTTTATACTTAGTATAAAATGACAAAAGAGCTTTGGAAGCAATCATCTACATAGGTAAGAACCTATTTATTTTTGTTTCATTTAATCTTTGAATGGTGTAGGTAGGCCTACGTGACCGGCAGGCAGGAATTTTGGCGGGCGCTTATAGTGGGAACTCTGTCCGCCCACTGAGTGACCTCAGGGAACGGCGCACAGTGGGCACTTGCTGCCTTGCATACTTGCACAGTTATGTTTCGGGGAGACCCCTTTACAGTCTCCCCAGAAATGCCCTAACAGGCGTTACACAGAGGGGGTTTCGGCTCGGTCTTCTGAGAGGTAAAGGCTCCTCTTCTATGTGCAGATGGTTATTTTAGCGAGATAAAAACCGGGGTGGTTTTGGCGAGATAAAAATACCACACCACGGTCTTAATTCCAAATTCCGGGCACCTTTTGAAGGTTTCCCCCGAAAACAAAAAGCCTACGTGACCACACGAAATCGTGAAACAGTTATCGAAATAGGTAGCAAGGGCATTAACTTATAGGTACCAAAATACCACAAATTCCTTCTGCGAAAAATAATAAACATCGAACAATGCGTTAGCAGACACCTAGGTACATGCGCGCCTATAAAATATTATCCGCCAACACATTCCAAGTAGACATCCATTGTTCCTTGAACAAACAGTCTTGGCGCACAATACGAGTAGATGTTACGGGTATGGATCGACCTGGCATAGCAGAAACACTTCGTGTGTAGGTACAGTCGATCTTTATTGTGGCGCAATAGCCAATATCTTGCAAGGTCGAACTACGTTAAGAATAAGTTCTTATGAAGGCTCCCCTTTTGTAGGGTGTCAGCAGAGTCTTGGGCGTAGAACAACACTATTACTTACCTACCTACTATGTACGATTGTAGTTGTCTTTTTGTGAGGATAGGCACCTTTCTGTCTGGATAATGTTGGTATGTAGGGAGAGAGGTGCTTGTGGCTTAGTAATAACAGCCGCACGGGTCGATCGATCAGGTTAAGCTACGCTTGCCGCGGTTGGTCTGTAGATGGGCGACCATCTTTACATACCGAGGCACTCGATATTTGACAGTCGTTACGGGTCTTCAGAAGCCTGAAAGTCTGACAACTAGTCTTACCAAGAGGTATCGTATTACCCAGAAGATAATTGGGTTGTGGGGGTCAGATAGGTAGACGCTTCATGTAAAATACTGAGGTATTCAGCTGCATCCGGTTAGACTGGAAGCCGACCCCAACATAGTTGGGATTAGGCTAGGCAGATGATGATGATGTAGGTAGAGATCACGGATATCGAGGGATATGCCTTGGGGGCGTGGCACGTGCCGCCTCGATATTATAAAATTGGTCTTATGTTCGAACGGCGACTGTACGCTTCATTCAGTCGCTTTGCAACGGCGTACAGTCGGATATCTATGGTAGAGATCGTCTAACTTAAAGCTGCACGCCCCTCCACTGCTCGTTGCATAGGTACACATTTCAAATGTTTGTATATAAATTTTTGTAGAGAAGCGAACAATTTTACATTTGACGATTTCTACTATGGCTACATACACTACATAGAACGATGCACGGTGGCTGAATTTTCTCGTGCGTGTAAAGGTTTCGCCTTATAAACCGACATGGGCACTTATGAACATCAGAAGCTAGGTGCACGGTTCCAATTGGTCGTTTCCTATGGGGAAGAGCCGGCAAGCAACTCTATGGTTAGGTACTCTTTAAAAAATAATTAGCTTTTACAATATTTTCAAATTACAGTAGGTATTGGAGGACAGCCTAGGCCTGTCAAGAAGTACCATGCAGGTACTTGATGAAATAAAAAATGGTCTACAGATCTATAGCCTACAAAGCCCTCACAATTACAAAATATAAAAGAATCTACTAAAAGGATAAATAAAATATAAAAACCTATTATAACCAAGTGATATGATTGCCATAACAACTTTCGATGATTAGGTAAACAGAGATCATCACGAAACAATAGGTATTGCGCCCCACGGTAGGTAGGTACGTAATGTTTCGAGGCGTATGATATCCAGTAGGGGGAACCAAAACCTGTCTGGTTGAACGTATCAGAAAATCCGAAGAAAATATGCTTACGTATTAAATACGAAACCGAAACTCAGCTAGACTGTAGGTACTTAGGTACCTACTTTAATACTTTGCAAGGCGTTGTGGCCCCACAACGCCTTTTTTTTTTTTTTTTCTGGGTGGGAAATCATCAAATGACTCCTCCCGCTCTGGGCGGAGCAGAAGGGAGTGTCAGACTTTTACTGACTAAAACCCAACCGTGTTCCTTCAGTTGCCTGTGCCAGGGGCCACGGTATCTCTTTCGAACAACCCGCAGCCCCGGCGGCATCGGCCTTAGCGGACCCCGTCAGTTCGTGCTGACAGCTCTTTGAGGCGCGCGTGGAACACAACGCGCCGTCGACCCGGGCCTGGTCCTTACCGGGCGGCGAGGTGCCCATAGCTCGCCGCCCGCAAGCCCGCGCCTACGGTGGCCGGGAGTCGGCTGTTGACTCCCGTCCAGGGCGTCTCCTGCGGCGGCTAGGCGCGCGAGGGTGCAGCGATTGCCTCTCCTCCTTCGCGAGCATTACTGCTTTGCAGAAGGAGGTGACGGCCTCCCATTCACTCTCGCTCCGTACCATGGCCTGTATGAGGGCCGGACGCGAGAGGTCGCCGCCGCTGATCGCCGCCACGAGGACACGGCGGGGCCCCGCCCAAGCCGGGCAGACCTCCACCGTATGCTCCACCGTGTCCTCCGGGCGATCCCCACAGTGGTGACACCCTGGCGTTTCCTCCCGCTTTATCCTGAACAGGAACCTCCCGAAACAACCGTGTCCGGTGAGGACCTGCGTCAGGCGGAAGGTGAGGGCGCCGTGGCACCTCTCTAGCCACTCCTCAAAGAGGGGACTTATCACCGCAATTGTGGCGTGCCCAGCGCTGGGTTGCGACAAACGCACTCTCCATGCCGCTATGAGATCCCGCCGGAGCTCTGTCCGCTGTGCCGTGATTTCTCGCGGCAGCGGAGCAACGCCCCGACGTTTTGCCTCCTCTCGCCACTCCCATATGTGGGCGAGGACTTTGGCCTCCAGATCCCATGGCGGCAATCCGGCAAGGAGGCTCGCCGCCTCAGCGGAGACCGTGCGGTATCCTCGAATGAGCCGGACAGCCATGACCCTTTGGGACGCGATCAACCGGCGGGCTGGTCGCCGCCTCAAGGATCGCGCCCATACCGGTGCCCCGTAAAGGGCCATAGACCGCACGACCCCCGCATAGAGCCTCCGGCAGGAGGCGTTTGGTCCCCCTAGATTGGGAAGGAGCCGCCTCAAGGCAGCCCCGGCCCGCTCCAGTCTGGGAGCCAAACGTCGGAAGTGCTCCACGAAATTCCACCGGTTGTCGAGGATGAGTCCCAGGTACTTCATCGTCAGCTCGACGCCGATATGAACCCTTCCCGCCGTTATTTGTGAACCCGACGGTGGCCCGTCCCGAGGACCATGAAAACACATGGCCTCAGATTTGTGCACATGCCACCTCGAGTCCCAATTGCCGGATCCTCTCGACGATTGTCGCAACCCCGCGTGTCGCTGCTTCGGCCGCCACCTGGTGCGACCTCCCCTGCGCCAGGACCAGCGTGTCGTCAGCGTAGCAAACTACGCTGACGCCATCAGGGAGGTCGGCGCGCAGCACCCAGTCGTACCCGATATCCCACAGATGCGGCCCTAGAACCGATCCCTGTGGGACACCGCACGACATCTCTCGCCGGTTCCACTCTCCCCGGTGACCGGGGTAGATGACGGCCCTGTCCGTCAAATAGGCCTCGACAATGCGACGGAGGTAGGTCGGCATCCGGTGATACCCGAGTGCCTCCCTGATGCAACTCCAGGGCAGGGTATTGAAGGCATTGGCGATGTCTAGAGACACCGCCAAGACAACCCCACCCCGGGCCACAGCATCCCCCGTCGTGAGGGCTCGCACGCGCATGATGGCATCCACCGTAGAGCGCCCCCTGCCCCCTCTTTCAAAGAGCTTGCCCACCCCGTCGAGCAGCACGATGGGCCGGTAAGCGGACGGAGAGTCCGCAGGGCGCCCCGGCTTTTTGATGAGGACCAGTTTCCCCGTCTTCCAACGAAGTGGGAACCGGCCCCTGTCCAAGCATGCGCTTAGTAGCCCCCTTAGTCGAGGCCCGAGAGCCTCCAAGGCCAGGACCCAGGCTTTTCCAGGTAAGCCGTCGGGTCCTGGGGCGGTGTTCCTGGCATTCAGCCTACGTACCGCCACTCTCAACTCTACCTCGGTCACCTCCGGAGCATCGTCGTCGTCATCGGTGTGGTCCGCATCTGGCATCGCAGGAGGCGGAGCCATGGACGGGGGAGTATGTTCCCCTCGCGAAGGGAACAGAGCGCTCACCACGTCCTTCACGAGCTAGGGCCGGAGACTCTGCGTCAGCGGGGGAGCCCATGGGCGGAGTTTATCCCGCACCATCTTGTAGGGGCGTCCCCACGGGTCTCTGTTCAGAGTCCCCAGCGACTCCTCGCGGGCCAGCCCCCTGGCCCGCAGGATCTCCGCTCGGAGGGCGGTCTTCGCCGCTCTGTACCCCTCGTACAGCTCCGCCTGCACGGCTTCCGTATCCGGAGGGCGGATACGGAGCCTGCGGTGCCTGGTGTACCGGCGTCGCGCAGCCATGCACCCCTCGCGCAGAGACGTCAGCTCCGGCGACCACCAGTACACCTGGCGCCGGGTGCGTCCGGGCCTCCCGGAACCACTCTGCCTCGTCGTTGATGTCAGCAGGCCTGTCCGGTGGTGACACCCAGGCCTGCACGATCGAGGCTTCCAGGAGGAGCTCCCGGTCCAGCTGCTTCAGCGCCCACCGCGGACCATCCAGGGTCGGTCGGACCGGCGCGCTCGAGGTCTGGACGGAGACGTCGAACCGGATATACCGGTGGTCGGAATAGGTCTCCACCTCCAAGACACGCCAGTTGACGACATGCGGCGACAGAGCGGGGCTGGCGAACGAGATGTCCACCACTGATTCACCCCGCATCCGTACGCATGTTGGGACCGAACCCCGGTTTAGGACGACCAGGCCTGTCTCCAGAGCCCAGTCCTCCACCATCCTGCCCCGTATGTCCGTATGCCGGGAACCCCAAGCCACATTCTTCATTGAAGTCCCCGAGGACGAGCACGGGGAGGGAACGGAACCCGACGACGACGACTCTCAACTCCGCGAGGGAGTTGTGGAACTCGGCGAAAGTTCGGCTCGGGGAGAAGTATACCCCTACCACGACTATCTCCCCGAACCGTGCTGCCACGCAACCCTGTCCTCTCTTGACAGCCTCGAGGGACGGGGTACCGGCGGCGGCCGACGAAATTAGGGTCACTGAGCCGCTCAGGTCCTCCACCCAGTTATCTCTGGGCGGGACAAAGTACGGCTCAGCGACCACGGCGATGTTAATCGACCACTGCGCCATGCTCTGAAGCAACAGATCCTGAGCAGAGGCGCAGTGGTTGATGTTCCTCCCGTGCTCGCTTCTCCAGATGCAGCGTCGGACTCCGACCCCGCATCACTCCCCTCCTCTACGCGTTTCTTTTGTGTTTTTTTTAATATATTCCATAGTTGTTCCCACGAGTACAAACTTTTTAACTTGCTCAAAATAATGTGGTTCGCACTAGCGACTAATTCATGTAGCTACCCATTAGCCAAGCTACCAACCTCCCTCACGGTGCGCCGCCGCTTGGAGGTTTGGGGTGATTTTTTATAGAGGTTTTCTACCTCGCGGCCCGGGCGGTTAAGCCAAGACCCTCGACCCCTGTTAAAAAGTCAGAGACATGACCTTGACAGTCTTCGGGGCTACGATATTAACGGTGGCAGGAGGGGGGGGTTACCCCTCCTGCCTGCCCGGCGGCAGGGTAAGTGCACACCAGGCCCGCTCTTGCTCCAACACAGTTGCCGCTCTGCTCCTCATAGCGGCTTGTGTGGAGCGTTCCTCTTGGCAGAACATTAGCATGCGGGCAGTGAGATCTCATTGGGAAATAATCCCAATGAGAAATAGCTGCCCGCACCCCAGGATGCACCGGCCCGAAAACTGGTCTTCCCCCCGGACGTATCCAGAAGGGAACTCCAGTCCCCAGGCACACGTGGAGGTTTCTGCCCTGGCACCCCGCCCCACAATGCCTCCAGACGTAGTAGGTAATAAGAAAAAAACTGAACTTTCTAGAATATTCTATCTTTCTTTAAATCTTCTATTGCGCCGTGTAGTCAACCGAATAACATGGATGGCAGGCCTAGTTTCAAGGCGTATCATTCGCCGCGTATGATACGACAGTTTCACTTATAAAATAAACTGATTGTGATTTGTTTTCACAATCTATTAACTAATAATAAAGCTGAAGAGTTTGTTTGTATGAACGCGCTAATAATCTCTGGAACTACCCGTCGGATTTGAAAAATTATTTTTTCATTTGATAGCCAAATTCTTGAGGAAGGCTGTAGGCTATTACTTACTTGTTATTACTTGTATTAAGACTAAAAAAAAAAAAAATACGCCAGGTCACTTAGGGGCTTACTAAAGGAAAACCAAGTAATAGCGCAGGTAGGCGATGCGATGCGACAGGGTGGATCGGGGGAACAAGAAATTTCACGCAGTCGAAGTCGCGGGCAGAATCTAGTATTTTATAAACAAAACAAAAAAAAAACACCTATTATCAAACTCAAACTCAAACTATTTATTTCAAATAAACCAATTACAGGCACTTTTGAATTGTCAAGGTCGGTCAGTCAAAAAGATGAAGCTAGTTGCCCATTCCAAAGCGTAGTAGGTACCTATGGAGAAGAACGGGCAAGAAACTCCATGGACACTCTTTTAAATCATAATAATATTGTTACAAAGTATTGGTTACATCATTCATGTTCAAAATTATGCATGTGAGAACGATGCAAAACGTTAAAAGCGTCCGTAATGAAAAGATAAAAAAAAAACAATTCAAATATTAATTTAAATCAAAATAAGCCATGGCAGCAAAGAGTTGACCAGTCCCTACTGACGGCGCCCGTTCACGAACATGACGCATAGATTAGCACCATTCAGCTCAACCATTTTGAAGGGAGCTAAATGATCCAACACATGTGCCACCATCAGCGAGACATTAGAGTGAGCATGACATACTCTCAATCGCCAAGGCACATTCAAGTCAATGAAAGACGTACCCAGTAAATTGTAGCTTTATAGTATGTAACATAGTACTCACATACGTTCTATGCAATTATACAATACTAGGAGATTGAATTTATATAATGCAAACATAGTATTTTAGAATCTTCAGCAGCTCCAGTATGTAGGTTGGGTAGGCGTGTGTGAAGTATTTTCAAATGCCAATCAATTTATTTATGCAGCCTGTGGAGCAGGACATCACCTACCCATACTGTGGTGCTCTTTAATCGAAAAGTGTTGACAAAGAATTCCAATAATACTTAGCACGTCGAATTTACCGTGCGCCCTGACAAAAACTCTTTACAAGAACGTAAAACACGGAAATAATGTTAGCGGGCGCTTGATGAAAATGATTAATGACATCGGATAATGTCGCATTGGTGCTCAACCGGAGCGCTTTCTTTGAGGCTGATAAACAATTTAACCAGATTAGACACTATCTGTATCTATAGATTGTGCTTAAATTGTAAACACTTAGATCTAAATCTGATTTTTTAAAAAAACTTAAAGAAGCTAAGCTAACTGATACCTAGATCGATTCATAATTATAGAAGTTAGCTGTTGTGAATGGATCTAGGTGTCAGTTAGCTCTTCTTTTTAGGGTTTCGCATCCAAGGGTGCCAACGGGACCGTATTACTAAGCCTTCGCTGTCCGTCTGTCCGCCTGTCTGTTAGCAAGCTGTCTCATGAACCGTAATAGGTAGACAGTTGAAATTTTCAGTGTGTATTTCTAATAATTGCCGCTATAAAAACAAATAATAAAAATAAAATAAAGTTAAAAATTAAAAGGATACATACAAGAAACGTGTTTTTATGGGCGTTTTTTACCGGTGGTACGGAATTCTTTGTGTGCGTGTCCGACTCACACTTGACCGCTTTTTAAATACAAATTAGCAGGATGAAAAATAGCCTATGTCCCTTCCCCTCTTTTAAATTTCCTTTCCCTTCTTTTAATATCGCAGCATCATGCTGAGGAAGCCTTTTGGCCTCGTATTCCTATACGAGGCCAAAAGGCTTCTATCTCAAAAGTAACAAAAAGAAAAATGAAACGGTAAGTCTTACCTACTTCTAGTACTTTTTTATATAATTTGGTTTTTTATTTTTGACTGTGTTTAGTTTGTGATCTTCCCGTACGAGTCGAAATACAACTTTTTCTTTCTTTCTCCCTGTGAAAGTTTGTCCTAAATATGCATTACACTGCACGACGACGCTATGGATTTAGACAAGCGTATTCAACTCTAGGGTGCCTGTAGTATCTATAGGAGTATCATTTTGGAAGACGATGATACGAAGTTGGTGATGCAAAAGTAGCCACTCGAGCTATCGGGCTACAGACTTCGGCAGTTAGAGTCGGCTAAATTCAAATTCCGGGCTGCGACTGAGAAATTCCTAATGAAAAACTCAATAACACTACGGCTGACTGACCTGAGATTCGAACCCAGAACACACTACGTACTTAGTAGCGAAAGGTAGAACAACGAGACAGTTTGCATAATCAGCCTGTAATGTTCCCACCACAGGAACACAGCCCTCCTCTCGGTGAAAGGTAGTGGGCCCGAAATCCACCACGCGGGCCCAGTGCGAGTTGGTAGATGTCACGTCTTCGAATTTTTAGTTCTTGGACAGGAGACAGTTTATTTCCAGCCAAATATGGTATATTTCGGTTATTACGGATCCGCGGAAACGCATGACCGAGAATCCATCCTTTCCATTTATCCAACTAGGCCTAGGGTAGATTCTCCGACATGCGTTTTCGCGTATCCACCATATGGTGGATTTTTGGGGTGAATAAGCGGAATATGTGGTATGTTTTATTTTCATAATTATGATGTTTTGACTAGAGGAGGCCAAACTAACAAAATTATTATTGTTAGAAGAACTACAAATAAAACTATATTTGATATTAAGAACATCGTTATTATTGCCTTATAAAGAAGAATATGGGAACTATAATAGTAATATAGAAAATGAGTTATAGGTACGGACTGTAACTCCTGCCTCAAAAAACCTAATATTTAACTAGTTTAAATTCATATCAATTTGGCTCCACACTTTGGCTAGTATTAAATACATGCCTTATAACAGTTATAACATATATAAAGCAGAACCAAATAAAAATGTATAATTGCAACATGTAATAAATTCTAATGGTTTTAACATCAAAGTAACAGTGTCTAAATTGTCACTATTATGGCATATACACAGTGTTAGGACTTAACAATATTACTTTATAACAATATTACTATTCAATCTCATAGAATCCTAACAATTATTTAAAGTCATTCATCCAATTCATACATTCTTCCAAAGTGTGGCAGTACATTTAAGTATAACGCATAATTATAACTTCTCAGTCAATAAGAAGTACTCTATTCTTGTCAACTCTCACGTTGGGAGCACTCCTCAATTTCTTTATAAACTTATCAGCTATGCGGTCATCCACTTCCCTGCCAGTAGCTTCACTGTATTCTCCCAAAACCTTCTTCTGCAAACGTTTGAAGGGTACTTCATTACCTTTCTTCTCCAAAACAGATAGGATTACCGCATGCCAGTTGAATTTGTCTTCGCTGACTGCTAATTCTCCAATTTTGGCAACATTTTGGTCATGGAGACAAATACTCTCTTCAGCTTCTTCCTCAGTCCTGCTTTTCTTCTTTTGAGTTTTTCCTGTAGTAGCTACAACAGTTTCAACGGGTTCTGCCCCATTTTCAAGAGCTTCTTGATTTCCATTAACACTATTAACAGTATCCTGTCTCTTGCGTTTTTTGTTTTTGCCATTTTTACCTTCGGTAATATTTTCATCGCCATTCATTGATTCAGTTCTATTCTTCTTCTTTTTACCTTTCTTGCTTTCTGCTTCTTCTTCTACTTCTTCAGGGAGTGGTGCTGCAGCACTCTGGAGCTCAGCTTCGTATTTTTTGTGTTTCTTCTCTTCTTTCCTTTGTTTTTTAGATAGTTTCTTTTTGCCAACTATCTCTACTTCACCTTTCTGTTCGGCTTCACCATTTTGTTCTGCATCTCCATTCTGTTCTTCCGTATCATCTGCTGTACTACCCTCTTCAGATTTCTCATTTTTCTCCTCAATAGTACCATTTTGTGGTTTCTCATCTTCAGCAACAGATTCGTCTTTCTTTTGATTCTGATTCCTATTATTGGCATTGGATAAGGCAGTCAGTTTTACAGAGATCAAGTCCCAGGCTTGGTCAATGTCTTTTGGGTTCGTCTTTTGTCCACAAACATTCTTAACAAAGTTAATGAATTTGGGTTTCTTGCGTGGGGTGTTGTTGTGTTTGGTGATGGTCTCAATAATCATGAGTACATTTCTTGGTGCACTCTGTTGTTCATCTAAGACTGAGGTTAACATTTCCACCCATGTATTCTGTTTCTTCTCACCTTTTTTCTCTTTGGAAACAAATCCTTTTCCAGAGTAGCGTTCTTCTTCTGTTATACATTTTATGTGTGATTCATAGTCCTTACCACTGGAAACAAAATTCATGACTTAAGTTAATCTGATACACTCAACAATTAAAATGGATTAGATAAGATCTCAGAAGCATTGAGATGAACTACAGAATATCAAAACACAAACTGAACAGTTTGTTTTCAACAGCGATAGTATTTTGTCATATTGCCAAGGCATACTTTAAAAAAGATATTAGCTTGTTTATGCCAATATTACACGAATAATGTCAATGACATAATTAAATTAAGAGACCAAAACTTTCCACAACAATTGTATTTTAAAAAAGGTTAATATGAAATATGACGATTACGGTGGATACTTTGTTAATAATCACTAAATACGTAATTTGTTTCTTGATTGACAACAACAACATGGTATCCTATGCATAGTTCTATTTATAGCACAACTTATATCAAAAAGAGAAACTATTTGATCGAACCACTATGTTTACATATAAAACGCGGTCACGTAAACAAATATCTTGCGGTAATTAAGTGTTCCATACTCACTGAAAGTCTTTAAAACAATCCATACAAGACAAGTTGGGATTTCTATTTCTGCATACCATAAAATAATGTTTCTCGACCTTGGGTTTTGTCACAGACTCCCCGCAATAACCACACGTGAATACGACCATTGCAATAATTAAATTAAACACGTGTTTTTAGAACGGAATTGTTTTGAATACAAATATTATAACCTGCAAAGAAAATGGGTGTGATAGCTGGAGTAAATATGAATTACTAAATAACAATGACGCGTCAACGATAAGATTATTGAATTATGTAAACGTACTTTTTAGCAAAGTATTCTACGGAAATTGAGAATTTGCTACGATTTTGTGAAACTTTTCTCAAAAATGTCAAACTATCAAATGTCAAAACTTTGTTCTTTTTTTTCGATTTGACATAAATTCTGCGCGTTCCACCTTCCACGACATAGAATATGAATATTGAAGAATAGTAGTTGAAATTATAAATAATATTGAATTAGTGAAAAAAAAAAAAGAAGAGCTAATGAGATGCTAGTCTAACTACTACAGTACTACTTAGCTAGCACTAATTAGTCTGTGCTTGGACTCCACTCTATTAAGAAGCCGAGCCGAGACGCGTTGCCGTCGTAAATAATATTTCAGGGAACTAGGAAGATTACAAGTTCATTGTGATTGATTGTGGTTCGTGCGTTAGTGGGACCTCACTGGTCCACCACGAACTCCAGTCAACAGTTTTTTTTCTATGATGGGATAATGGTAACACTGATGGGCATCAATCAAATTGGTTTTGTCTGTTTGCGGCTGGGGTGTGTCCAAAATTAATCATTTTAACGAAAATTCAACATGAAATAGTGCTTTGCTGACAGAAAAATCCATTAATATTAGCAGATATGGATATTTACTTTATTTTAGCACTCCTACCCATTCTAATTGGTAAGTTAATTCACATAAAAAACTTCGTAACAAAGTTTCGACAACTATTTATTTACAAGTGGAATTCTTGTTGTTAGTAGAATTTTCATCAGAATAACATTCAATTGAATGGAAGTTGTATAGATAATAATTGCCAATTCACATTGAATATAGAATAAAAAACACCGAAGCTTCAAGACTGTGAAAGAGAGCACGGATTGCTCTGTTTCTATGATTTAAGTATTTTCTACATATGCACAGAATAGCCAGCTTAGTTAGAATTAAAATAGCTGTTTGTGCTATTTCTTAGGTAGGATATTTTGTTGTGTTCATTAAAATGATAAATGATTTTGTTTCTGTAAGCAGGTTTGTACAAACACTTTACACGTCAATCATAAAAAAAAATAAAAACTAGATGAGGTCGGTGTTACTTATCTGATTAGAGAAAAAAGGTCGAAACAAACTTAGAGATCACAGTCTGTTTTAAAATCCAGACGGTCTTAGTCAGATTATGTGAAGACTAGGTGAAATGTCAATGTGTCCTCATATTTATTTATAATTGCATGTTTGAATAGGGTGATAATAGTAAAAATTCTAAAAAATTACAATGAACACATTTGGTGGTGAAACTTCTTGAAGGACATCTTTTTAATTTTTTTTTTTTTTCCCAGGTTCAGCTACGGCCGGAATCTACGGCAATGAAAATGTAATCAATGGCATAGGTAAGATACCTAAAGTGGAAGGACAGGACATGATAACTTGGTGCACCACATCACTACTAGAGACTGAGAAATGTGAGAAACTGTCCAAGTCTGTTCTACAAGACAAGGGACTGTTTGGAAAGGATTTTATAGAGCTGCAGTGTAAGAGGGTGAGTTTCTTTTGTTTTTTTGAAGGTACAGAATTCGGTTGTGAGAGACATAAAGCTTTAGAAAGAGAGACGTGACACAAGTACAGCCCCATTCAAACTTTATGGTGGCTCAGAACATGAGGCATGTTGTTGTGCAGTAACAAATTCACCTGTCAGTGGGGGTTAGGGGTGACATACTGTACAGCAAGTAGCACACTTCAGAGCTGCTAACAAGTATGAATTGGGCTTTAATAGTGATGGACAATGTTCTAATGAGCAGAACTTTTTTGATCACTTAACAATTTAACATACTTATGGCTGGGTACTATTATATTTTTGCAATAAAATAGGCCTATGTAAAAGGGAGCAATAAGGGTGGCTAATGCTATTTACTGGGCACAGTTCCAAAATTAGAGCTGTTACAAAAAATTTCTTAAAAACAAGTAAATAAATTGCACCTTTCGTTTTTGTAATCAAAATCAAAATATTTTATTTCACATAAACCTACATGGGCACTTATGAAACGTCAGAAGCTAGGTGCATCGTTCCAATCAGTTGTTTCCTATGGAGAAGCGCCGCCGGCAAGAAACTCCACGGTTACTCTTTTAAAAATAATGGGCTTTTACAGTGTTTTATTTAGTTAAACTTTTCGTACAAAGGTGGACGTAATGCCTCAGGGCCTTATTATACTAGCGGATTGCGAGCGTCCTCAAGGCGGAGCAGGCGCACAACAAATACGTTACGGGCGCGCAACGAACACGCTGCGCATGCGCAGCGAATTCGTTGCGGACGGCAACGAATTCGATGCTTTCGTTTTCGTCTCCGGCGTCTTCGAAGTAACAAAGCCCACAGCAGTGTCTCCTCGTCGGAATCCATTTTGTTACTGAGTGTATTGTACGTCGTTCACTTGTTACAAACACGCGACGAAAACGTTGCGAATTTGCCACGCGTCCGCGATGTCTTCGCTGTGCAGCCGTGGCGTGTTCGCAACGCATTTACTGCGCGCCCGCCCCGCCCCGCGCCCGCCCCGCCCCGCCCCGCAGCCGCTCGCAAATCGCTAGTGTGATAAGGCCCTTAGGCATGGCTCTACCAGTCAACCAAGGGTGGTGGTTTTGAATGTTTTCAAATTACAGTAGGTATGGGAGGACAGTGTAGGCCTGTAATATTTTTTTTTTCTCATTCCTAGTTTTGGTATAAAATGGTTATAATGGAAAAAGTAAAGTTTATTATTTGGAAAGAACCCATGTTTAGTCCAAGAAATAATCCAAAATCCAAGATTGTCTTAATAGACTCCAAACAATTGCTCATTTTATTTCATGTCTTAATCAGCAGAACACAAAAAACTGTATTCAATAGGATTATTATAACTTATTATTTTTGCAGGCTTTTGACACAGAAGAATGTATGACATGGGTGGACCGAGGTGAAGCCTCATTGCTTGGCCTTGATGCTGGTGAAGTATATGTTGCAGGCAGATACCACTCTCTAGTTCCTATTCTACAGGAGGTATGATTATAAATAATTTTATTCCATCACTGCTTATTTTGTTCCGTAAATATATGTCTGTTTGTTTGGGCTAATCTCCAAAATGGCTGGACCGATTTCGGTAAAATTTCTTAGGGGGATGTTTTGAACCCTGAGGAAGGATAAAGGCTACTTTTTATCGATATATCATATGAGTGAAGCCGCGGGTGGTCACTAAAGTATGAGAGAGGACACTTTCTATAATACAGGTCTAACCTAATAGTGTGTGTAGTGTATGGGCTAAAACGGATGAAGAGAGAGCAGAAGCATACGGGGAGTTTCTTAGCAGCCTCTTCACCCCAAATGAGGACCTAGGAACAAAAATTACAGACCATGAAGTGAGCTCATATCTTGAAAGTGACCTCCAACTGAGTCCCCTTCTCCAATGCTGCACGCCTGCAGAAGTGCGTCGCACAATCCTTGATTTGGAACTAAAAAAAGCTCCAGGATTTAATCTTGTGACAGCGGAAATATTGCGAAACCTGCCGAAAAAGGGAATAATAATAATAATAATAATAAAACTTTATTTTCTCACCACAATATACATGTTATTTTACATCGGTCAGATTTGACAATGACATATAATTCAGTTGAGTATATATTGTGGGAGACTGGTGCCTAAGCTAGGCTCGTGGCCTGTGTTTCAGGACACCAGGATCCCACCCCTTTACATTTTCCTTTTACAAATTATGTACTATGCGCGCTGACAGAATGTAGTAAGGTATGACATTTTATAGTTTTCATTTTAATTAATATCTAGATTAAGTATGCGAGACAAATGTTAGTAGATGTGTAGTATGTGTGATTGAGTGGGTGTGGGGGTGTGAAGTGTGTGGGTGTGTAAGAGTGCGTGATTCTGTGTTTAGGTCTTTGTAAGGATATTTTCAGTATCATTATAATTTAATTTTAGTAGCCAGTCAGTTAGCCTCTTTTTGCATTTATGCTTTGTGAGACTATAGATATGTAACACCTTATTAGTTTTATTATATAAGTAGCCACCTAGATAGCAAAAGAAACGCTTTGCAAAAATAGTTTTGTGACGTAGATGATGGCGCTCCACTGGGTCATATCGTCTTTTCACCCTGGACAGCGTTGGATTATAAACCAAGAGTGTATGTTGTTTCAACAGAATGTGCAATATAAATAGTTGGCGCACTGTCAGGACTTCATTTTCTTTGTATAGCTGTTCAGTAGGGTAGCGATACGGGCGAAAAGACGACACTTTCAGTATAGCTCTTTGGGTTCTTTCGATTTCTATTAAGGTAGTTTTTGGAGCTCCACCCCAAGAGGTGATGCAATAGCATATTATAGACTGAGCGAGGGTGTAGTACACTAATTTCATAATATTCTTATCAACTACATGTCTCAGCGTTTTGAACACATATATTAGTTTCCGTAGTCTGCTGCTGAGGGTGGTAATGTGGTCTTGAAACCTTAGGTTTTTGTCGATTGTTATTCCCAGATATTTTACATTCTCAGCCTTGGTGAGTGGTCCGCAGTTACAACTACCAGTGTGTGGGCTTGTGCAAGAGTGAGCTACAATAGGTTTATGTAATGTTTGGGAGGATCCATTGTTTTTTATGGAGAATGTTATGTAATTGGTTTTGGTTGTATTAAGGGTCAACAGATTGTCGCGTAACCAGTTGCATACCGTATTAAAGCCTAGTTGTGCACACTCATAGACATCCTCCCACGAGCTCGCGCTGAACAAGAGAGCTGTGTCATCAGCAAAGCTAATGATTTTGCCATTAGGGATAGTGAGCGTACCCAGATCGTTGATATAAATGAGAAATAGTGAAGGTCCGAGCACACTACCCTGGGGCGTGCCGTAGTTAATTATTTGTTCCTCACTGATGAATTCATCTATCTTTACTCTCTGGGTACGCTCACTCAGGTAGTCTTTAAAGAGGTCCAGTGGAAGTCCTCTGATTCCCAAACTTTCCATCTTACGTACAAGAATTGGGACAGAAACCGTGTCGAATGCCTTCGCAAGATCCAGAAATATGGCCATAACTTTATCCCCACTATCCATGTTTGTGACCACATAGTCTGCCAACTCATGGACCGCGTCAGAGGTGGATTTGCCTGAGCGAAACCCAAATTGCGTTGGTGCGATTAGATTGTTTTTTTCCAAATAGCTCACAAGTCTGCTGTTCATTACCCGTTCCAGTATTTTGGAAAGAGCAGTTAGCACAGATATAGGTCTGTAGTTATCAACACGGCTCCTGTCCCCACTCTTGTAGATCGGATGAATTATAGCTTTTTTGAACACGTTAGGAAATTTACCTGTGGAAAGAGCAAGGTTACATATGTACGTTAACGGAGGCACAATCTCGGCCGTGTGTCTTTTTAAGAGGTCACCGGATATCCCATCCCATCCCGCGGCACAGTTATTGCGGAGTGACATTAACATTCCGGCTACCTCTTCCTCATCTGTTGGGAACATTACCATGGATTGCGTTCCGTTAGTTTGGTTTCCCTTTGTAGCTCTTGTTTGTGTACTCTTTATGTTTTTTGCTAGCTTTTCACCTATTTTGGCAAAAAAGTCATTGACATGGTTTACAGAGTGTTGTGGTGTACTTGATGAGGCTAATAATTGTGATGATGTGTTGACTTTCCTTGTCGACCTGCTTGAAATAGTATTTATAGCCGACCATAACTGTTTAGTGTTTTTTCCAGCTTTTTTGATCTCATTTTTTTCAAATTCTATTTTTAATTTCCTTAATAATTTATTACAATAATTTCTGTACCTAGTAAAAGTAATTTTCAAAATGTCATTGTTAGGCGCCTGTTTAAATTTTCTATGCAATGTGTCTCGATGCCGCATACATCGAAGTAAACCAGGAGTAATCCATGGCTTTAATATTTGTTTACGGTTCGGAGTCTTACCAGATTTGGAGTTAGAATCTATCACGTGTTTTATTAATCTAGTTATTGTTTCCCCTGCCACATGAGGATCTTGGGTCTTGTATACTTCACTAAAATCTAGTTGTTTTAGGTCTGCATCTATTTTAACATAATCAAAACGAATACAGTTTTTTGTAATTATTTTAGGCATTCGCTTGGACAGGAACAACATTACTGTCTCATGATCAGTTAAAGCAGAGTGTGCTACTGAAGTAGAAGCAGGTAGTCGAGTTTTTAGTATAACGTGGTCAAGACAAGCTTGTTGTCGCGTAGGTATTGTATGAGCAGGTAGAAGGCCATGGGTAGCCAGTAAGTTTAGGTAGGAATGTTTAGCGGAATCCTTGCAGTGTTCATGTATATTTATATTTATGTCTCCCATAATAATTATAGTATTGTATTTGGATAGCCTACTTAGGGTATTATTTAGGGAGTTTAGAAAATTATCTAAGTCTTTGTAACCTGGCGGGCGGTATATCGCTAAGAGAATAGTATTTCTATCGATTTTTACTTGGAGACAGTTGGCATCTAAGAATGATGGCTCCTCTGCAACTATTTGCAGTTTTTTATGCACATACAGGACTACACCTTCATTTTGTGTATGATTATTGTTGGTAAGGTAATAGTTATAGTTCGTCAACTCGGGAATATTATGGGTGTTAAGGAGCCAACACTCGGTTAGTGCGATTATGTCCCATTCAAGTTTTGTCCGAGCAAGTGTAGTCATAAAACCCGCTATGTTTTTGTTTATACTTCTTATGTTCTGTGTAATGATTTTAAGTGTTTGTTTAGGTATGAAATTAGGTGGGGTACAGTGTTCCAAGTCGCAAGTCGAAGCATCCGACACCGAGACAGCATCTAGGTTGTTTAGGTTGTTTTGAGTGTTATCGAATGTTAGTGCTAATAATTTCCATTTTAACATTTAAGTTTTGAGCGCTGCTTAGTGGCGTAACAATAAAGTTTAACACCCCGCCCACATCCAACCCACTTCCACGGCAACCCGCAAGGAAATGGGAAATAAAATGGGCAACGCGAATGGGTAAACAGGTCGCTTCCCTTGCCGTTTCTCTCATCTCCCTTGACGTGGCCGTCGCAAAATTTAGGGAAATATTTCCGGCAACGCGAATGGCAATGTCAATGGCCGAACGCAAACGAGGTATAATATACTGGTACAGAGCAGGTACGATAGAAAATATACTAGGCATATTTATACGGTATGTCGGCTGATTAAGTTTTTGAGCGTTATGGATGTGAAGTGCAAGTAACGTGATTGTATATATGATGTGTATATAGTATTGTGTAGGATGTATAGTTAATGTTAGTAACAAGCTTGTTTGTTTTGAACAGTGTATGAATAATTGATAAGTTTTAGTGTTAGTGATAATTATTAATGGAATAGTATAAGTTTGGACTAGGGTTAACAAAACTGTGATGACAAAGATAGCATGTAGTTGTAGGTACCGTGCTAGTCATTTTTTCTTACGGAGTTTCGCGAGGTCTTCTTCGGTTTTGATGAGGCGGCTTGACATTCCGTCTTTTTCACGAATATACACCTTGCCGTTTGCAACCCAACATTGATGGTAACCGAATTCCTTTGTAAGTTCTCGGGCGAGATAATGCAGGCGTCTGGTCATAGCCGTGAGCACTTCATTTACATATAAGGGTTGCCTGGGTCCGTTTTCTACTAGATGGGATGTGTTCAGGCGATTTTCCTTGTTGTGCTTATTAAAGTCCTTGGTCGACTTTAGAAACTGTTCTTTAATGGTTGCCGACGTGAATTCTACCAAGACTGGACCCACCGCGTCAGACTTGCTCTTGTAACGGAAGATGTTTTTTATATCTGTTGCACTCACGGGTTGACTGATGATCTGACCCAATTTTTGTAATGCACCCGTAAGGGAGTCGCGAGTTTCAAGGGATGACGACGGTAGATTTTTAATTTCAAGCGAAGCCGCTTTTTGTTGCTTTTCTAAGAAGTCTACCCTGATTTCAAGCGCTTTTATAACCTTTTGGTTACTGCTACATTCCGCCCGCAATTCATTAATTTCCACAAGTGCATCATCATATTTTTCTGATAGGAAATCTATTGTCTCTTTGATTTTTTCATTCTGAGTTCTTATTTCAGAGTTTTGCAAGCTAATCGCAGTATTTTGGGACCGTATATCCTCAAGAGCCAATTGTAACGAGTTCATTTTCCCATTTTGTTCATTCTGTTTAGCAACTAGTTCAGAGAACATTTCCTTCATATCTTCCATCATTTTCTCCATTCTCATCATGTCATCTACACTGCGTTTCCTTTTCCTTTGGGTTATATTTATACTGGTATCGCTGCTAGTATTAGTAGTCGATGTCAGGTTTGGTTCAGATGCTGAGTGAGGTGAGGCATGAGGAGGCGTGCGACTAATACCGGAGAGCATATTGGGAATCTTGATGCGCAGAAATGACCGCTGTGTTCGTATGTACAACACGGCTCGGTTCCACAACGCTACGAATATTTTCGGGTAGTAGTGGGCCCGCTTAGTTGGTCCGTGACCTTGCCAAGCGTCGTCGCACCGCTCGTACCTACGATGACTCACACGCTGCTGGTGTTAATTTAAATATTTTGCCGTTGAGTTGAAGAAAAACGATGATATCTTCTGTGTGATTTGATGGATTGAAGAACTTTTTCATGCACCACAATACACGTTCAACTGTCTACACATGGATATATTATGACACTTAGATATTGTACTTTTAACAGCTGTTATGATTTTTTAAGATTTGCTCAACTAAGTAGATACGTGTTGTCGCACTGCGCGCGCGAGCGAAGGATTACGAGGATAATGATCATCACCTCGCTATTCAATGCTATTCTAAGAACCTCGTACTACCCCAACATCTGGAAAGTCTGTCAAATAACTATGATCCCTAAACCAGGTAAGCCGCCGCACCTTACATCTTCATACAGACCAATAAACCTGCTTCCTGTACTGTCGAAGGTCTTTGAAAAAATAATCTCTGCACGGCTTAGTAAGCACCTATACGAAAACGCTACTATCCCAGAGCACCAGTTCGGATTTCGAAAACGACATGCGACCATAGAACAAGTCCATAGAGTGTGTGAACATATTAGAGATACTCTCGAAAGTAAAAAATACTGCTCAGGGGTGTTTCTCGACGTACAGCAAGCTTTTGATAAGGTTTGGCACCCTGGGCTGCTGTATAAACTGAAAAGAATATTACCACACAACCTGTTCCTGATATTGAAATCTTACCGGGAAAATCGTATCTTCTTTGTAAAAATTAATGATGCCGCTTCAGATTTTTACAACATAAGAGCTGGAGTCCCACAAGGCTCTGTCCTGGGGCCCGTCCTGTACCTGATATACACAGCAGATGTTCCTGAATCGGAAACTGTAATGACAGCCACCTTTGCCGATGATACTGCAGTGCTGACATCTGACGCCAACCCAGAAGTAGCTTCCAGTAAGCTACAGTCGCACCTGGATAAGGTTCATACCTGGATGAAGAGCTGGCGCATCAAGGCTAGTGCAGCTAAATCTAACCACATCACATTTACCCTCAAACAAGGAGATTGCCCTGCTGTGAAACTGGGTAATGAGCAGCTATCACACAACACCGTAGTAAAGTACCTGGGATTCTACCCCGATCGCAAACAAACGTGGAAGACCCACATCCAAACAAAGCGTGATGTACTCAATCACAGATGGAGAACACTAGAGTGGTTGTTGGGAAGAAAATCTCGACTCTCTGTCAACAACAAAGTTTTGATTTACAAAGCAGTCATAAAACCAGTCTGGACATATGGCATAGAGCTGTGGGGATCAGCAAAAACCTCTAACACTGAAATACTCCAGCGATTTCAAAATGGCGTGCTTAAAGCCATAGTGAGTGCCCCATGGTACACAAGAATGGATGAAATCCACGAATATCTAAAAGTTCCTACTATCAAAGAGGAAATCAAAATTATGACAAAAGCTTACAGAGAGAGGATAATAAATCACGAAAACAGCCTTGCTCAGGCTCTAAGTGAATCGCTGCCAACAAGTCGTCTTAAAAGACTGCACACTTGGGATAACCTACTCTGAGTAAAGCAATATCCAAAGGCAGCCTAACAATGGGAGGGCAAGCCTAACATGTCAAACACATTCATAAACAACTGCTTATGGTTCAAGAACCGATCGCATGTTTGGAAATAAATATGAAAAAAAAAAAAAAAAAAAGGTCTAACCTAGCTCAGAAATCATTCATAAATGTTAGTGATAATCAATCCAAGCCCAAATTACTTCCTTGGCCTTATTTTAACATAACATCACGCCTGTATTCCCCGAAGGGTTTTTCAAACTCAAACTCAAAATATTTATTTCAAATAAACCAATTACAGGCACTTTTGAATTGTCAAGGTCGGTCAGTCAAAAAGATGAAGCTAGTTGCCCATTCCAAAGCGTAGTAGGTACCTATGGAGAAGAACGGGCAAGAAACTCCATGGACACTCTTTTAAATCATAATAATATTGTTACATAGTATTGGTTACATTAGCCAGAGGTGTTCTATATTTTTAAGTCCCATGTAATAAAGGGCAAGCCTATTGCCATCAACACAAATCTAGACTCCAGGCTGCTAATGAGAAACACCAGATGGTAAACCCGATAACACTTTGCCCGATCCGGGAATCGAACCCAGGAGCTCATGCTCAGCAGTAGCGCTTGTGACCACTAGACCAACGAGCCCGTTAAATATTATGTATTCTCTATTTCTATCAACAGTTATACGGGCGAGGGGAGCCCTACCAATACTCAATTGCAGTAGTCCGTAAAGGCGCCCTGCCTAACGTACAGTCTGGTTATGGACTTGGTGCATTGCGAGGGACGAAGGCCTGCTTTCCGGGCGTCGGAGCGCTGGCGGGATGGGTGATGCCGATACATGTTGTAAGTTTTTAGACTATTTGAAGGCTATCTTATTATTTGTATTCAACACAGGTACCCAGGTACCATCCGGTATTGTTCGTCGAATCGTTGAACTCCTTAAGTTTTGAGTTAAGCTGCACGATATCTGACAAATGTGTGCATTGACTGGACAGGTCCACTCAATCTGTGTGGTTCTTTCCTACATCGCTCTACATGGTCTTCACATGATCTGACCAAGATTATGTCTGGAGTTTAAAAGAGAATGTGACCTTTGAGTTTGTTTCGGCCTTTCTTCTCAGAGTAGTTGGATAGGAAACGCCGACCTCATCTAGTTTTTAAAATATGAGTGACGTGTAAAAGTGTTTGTGCAAACCTACTTATGGAAATAAAATTATTTATCCCTGAGACGGTCAGTAACATCAAGGCGTTCCGGGCATAGAGCTTTTTGTACGGGTGGATCGAATAATCGATTTACCACCCGTACAAAAAATACGCGCATTGACGTAGAGCTGCGGACACAGCCCGTATTACCTATTACCTATTTGTATTCAAAGTCAAACTGTTTATTTCAATAATGCACAAGGCACTTTTGAATGTCAACATTTGCAAGAAAATAGAATTGATTCTAGTTGCCTACAAAAGGTAGTTTCGTACGGAGAAAAACGGGCAAGAACTCCACGGACACTCTTTAAAATCAAAATATTGTTGACAGAATTTTTTATGTTCATAGAAAAGTAATTGATAGGCAGAACATCATCACCACCCTCCTGCCCTTAAACCCAGGTACGCAAGGGCGATATTTTCTCGCCGCGATTATTTTGAACACACTGTATTTCCAACTGCATCTGCTTGGCACTGAGTGTTGAAAATCCAACAGTGTGAATTTTCGACGCGCTGGGATGCGCTCTGTTGCATTCTCAACGCTTGGCTCAATACCGAGAGTTGAAAATCCAGTGCGCGATAAAATCCCGCCGCGATATTTTTACGTCTAATACACATAACAAATGGGAAGAAAACTGCCTATCTTCGTACATTAAATAATATTCCTATCTTACTTTGATTGATTACAATAACTAAGATTAAAACCTTTTTACAGCTAATGCAAGAAGGTGGGCTAAAAATAACAGACTGCAACAACCACGTCAAATCTGCGATAGAGTTCTTTGGCGACTCGTGCGCGCCCAACTCACTGAAAGACATGTACAATCCTATTGGTGATAATTCTGACAAGTAAGTGTAATATTCCCTGTTTTCTTGGGCCTATTTAGTAATAATAATTATCATCCGCCAACCCTATACGCAACTTTTGGGTTTCAGTGCAACAAGGTGAAGTTGCATATCAATATTTTAGAGTTAATGCTAATAACTAATTGAATATTTGCCGATTAAATAGTATTACAAAATTAAGTGGCAGTGGGCAGGGCACATTGCTGGCAGAACAGAGGGGCAATTCTCGTAATTTTAAGAACATTCACAGTCTGATCTCAGTCTCAATCTGTCAAAAATACCTCTAATTTACCCACATTTTAGTCAAGTTTTTGGCATTGGTTGTCGCTCAGATGAGATTGCGGCTAGATTTTGAACGTTTTTAATTACGGGAATTGGCCTTTTGATGGCCGATGTGGCCGAAAGATTCTGGAGTGGCGATCGCGTACCGGAAGACGTAGCGTTAGAAGGCGGCCCACAAGGTGGACCAATGACCTGGTAAAGGCCGCAGGAATCCGCTGGATGCGAGAAGCACAGAACCGGTCGATATGGCGGTGCTTGGGGGAAGCCTATGTCCAGCAGTGGACGTTTTTCGGCTGATATGATGATGCTGATGAAACTTTACCTAGCTTTTACTTCCTTATTCAAAAACCTTTCTTCCACAGACTATGCAAGCTGTGCACCGGTGGTGCAGGCATCCGCTGCACTCTCGCAGACCCTTTCGCGGGCTACGAAGGAGCCCTACGTTGTCTGATCGCTAACAACTCGGGCGACATCGCCTTTGTCCGCGACACGACTATCCAACATGCTCTACTGTCGCATCAGATACTTGGTTAGTACAATAATAGCTGCAGGTTATTCATTCTTCTTAGCGTATCGATGGCAAAAAGTTCAAACATCTTTGGCCCAAAGTTCACTTACGCGAATTCCGCTCACTGACGCAGTCATAAGATCACCAAGGGCACAGGTGCAGAGCTTGTGGCGCGGGATGGAAGGTGGGCCATTCTTTGTGGGGACGTGCCGCATATGCACTTGAGATCTGAGTCGTCCGTGAAACCCCATGTGTGGAGATTGTCTTTGCTACTGCCGACTTGGGTTCGAAGTCTATTAACGAATTTCCAAGTCGGCCACGGTAACGCGTGCGGGTTTGATTATGTTCTCTAAATGTGAAGAGTGTCCATTCTCAGGACTTGGCCTCGTGACCGGGCCGCTGTCGCCATAAAGCGTTTGTTCAAAGATTGAATAATATATAAAATAACTAGTATTCGTTTCTCTGTAGGTGGAGTAACAGAGGACCAGTTCGAGCTGATCTGTCGCGACGGCTCCCGTCGTCCGGTCACAGACTCTGAGAACTGCAACTGGGGCCGCGTGCCCGCTGACGCTATCGTCACCAGCAGTGCCGTGTCTAGGGAGCAGAGGAAGAAGTAAGTCATTGATGCTTTGAAAGATCTTTTACTGGCTGTATTTGGAGATGAAAGGGAAAAAAACCTTTTCGGGACTTAAAAAAGCCTTTTGCAAGAAAACTAATTGTTATTCTCAACTGGCGATCCGCCCCTGCTTCTCATGGCTTTTACGACTTTTACCATACACACGGCTGCAGTTGCCTCTGTCATCGACGCATGTCGCTCGTGTGTATGAACACTTAGCAAACATCGAGATTTTTTAAATATATTTAAGCTTCATCTGAATGATACTATACGCATAAACCTTCCGGAATAAATTATCTAAATTATGGTGAAAGTCGCATCAAAATCCACTGTGTAGTTTAGAAGAACTAAGCAATCACACAGACAGACACGAAAAACAAATTTAGTTTAATTAAAAAAACACTTCACTAAGGGCTGATTTCTCCATCGCCAGATAAGTTTTATTCGAGGAATAAAATTGACGTTTGACAGTTTTTGTTTGAAATAACTGTCAAAATTTAAAAATTATTTCTTGAATAAAGTTATCAGATGATTGAAAAATCAGCCCTAAATCACGTTTTTATTTTCGATGCTAGGATTTGTTTGATAGTTCCAAAATACTCTTATTCGTTAGTATTGCCAGTGTTTTCATTTAATGTCGTATTATCATTGTCTCCACATTGAATGTAAATTTTAAAATAAAAACGATGTACTATCGCCAAAATCTATATGACCACCGTAAGGACTATTCCTGCTTGCAGCGCATATTATTAGTCGACCTAAAAAGGATCCTCTTTTGTTTTACTTACGGACGCAGCTGTGGTCATCATGTGCATGGGATTTTATTTTCAAAATGGTCTGATATAGGTTTCGGCAATAGTACTTACTATTTTCATTATTGTTTTTTCCAAACTAATCTTTGCCTTACAGATACCAAAACCTCTTCCAAGTGATGTTCCAACTATACGGCGAGCCGAACCCTCTAAACCGGAACTATAATAATATGACGAATGCGTTCCAAAATGGTGCCCCGTTTAATCCATACTCGACTACTGAGGCTTCGCGCTTTCCTTTTGACTCGTTCAACAAAGATAAGTTTGGTAATAACAACTTGAATAGCAGGCAGAATGAGTATGAGGAGGATATGAATAATAAGTAAGTATATTTTGTCACATTTACATGCTTTGTATAATGAATTAATGATAAATGATATTTATTTCTGTAAATTGGTTCACAAAAGCACTAAAAAATCTGTGTCTAAAATCTAGATGAGTTCAGTATTTCCTATTCAACTGTACTACTCTGAGAAGAAAGACCGAAACAAACTCAGAGGTCACAGTCTCTTTTAAAGTCCAGACATATTCTTGGTTAAGCCAAATAAAGCCAGCAACTCATCATGTGCCCTGCCTTTTCCCAACTATGATGGGTTCGGCTTTCTGTCTAACCGGATGCAGCTGAATACCAGTATTTTACATGGAGCGACTACCTATCTGACCTCAACAATTCAAATACGATACTTCTTAGTAAGAATGGTTGTCAGATTTACTTAGGGCTTCCGACGACTGTAGAAGATCCACGAATGACATCCGGGACCAACGGCTTAACGTGCTTTCCGAAGCTCGGTATGTAAAGATGGTCACCCATTCACGGACTGACCGCGGCAATCGTAACTTAACCTGATCAATCAACCCGTGGGGCTGTTATTACTTGGCCACAAGCCCCTCTGTCCCGTAACGACTGTAAAAGATCCATGAATGACAGCCGGGACCAACGTCTTAGGCTCTAGACAGACGGACCGCATTTCAACTGCAATCCAACCGCAAATTGCAGTTCGGATGCAGTTTGAATGCAGTTGACACGACTGCATCTGTGTCTGTAGGTATTGTTGTTGGACATTTTCCTCTGGTCTGAAAGACCATGCATTCACTTTTTTTGACATTGTAAATCAAGCCATGGCTGTGACCACGCATAACTTTTTTACAGAGTAGTCCGAATTTGATAATTCTTTTTTTATTGGAAAGGGACCAAAGTTGGTCCCATATAAATTTGAAAAAAAAAACCAACCTTAAGGGTGGGAAAATAGGGGTGATTGTTATATTGCTCACTCACAGATTTGAATGCTGAGTTGTGTATTATTACTCTACTCAGTGGTGCCACATATGCCTGCCCTTTTTTTTTTTTTTTTTTTTCTGGGTGGGAAATCATCAAATGACTCCTCCCGCTCTGGGCGGAGCAGAAGGGAGTGTCAGACTTTTACTGACTAAAACCCACCCGTGTTCCTTCAGTTGCCTGTGCCAGGGGCCACGGTATCTCTTTCGAACAACCCGCAGCCCCGGCGGCATCGGCCCTAGCGGACCCCGTCAGTTCGTGCTGACACCTCTTTGAGGCGCGCGTGGAACACAACGCGCCGTCGACCCGGGCCTGGTCCTTACCGGGCGGCGAGCTGCCCATAGCTCGCCGCCCGCAAGCCCGCGCCTACGGTGGCCGGGAGTCGGCTGTTGACTCCCGTCCAGGGCGTCTCCTGCGGCGGCTAGGAGCGCGAGGGTGCAGCGATTGCCTCTCCCTCGCACGCTCCGCCTCCTCCTTCGCGAGCATAACTGCTTCGCAGAAGGAGGTGACGGCCTCCCATTCACTCTCGCTCCGGACCATGGCCTGTATGAGGGCCGGACGCGAGAGGTCGCCGCCGCCGATCGCCGCCACGAGGACACGGCGGGGTCCCGCCCAAGCCGGGCAGACCTCCACCGTATGCTCCACCGTGTCCTCCGGGCGATCCCCACAGTGGTGACACCCTGGCGTTTCCTCCCGCTTTATCCTGAACAGGAACCTCCCGAAACAACCGTGTCCGGTGAGGACCTGCGTCAGGCGGAAGGTGAGGGCGCCGTGGCGCCTCTCTAGCCACTCCTCAAAGAGGGGACTTATCGCCGCAATTGTGGCGTGCCCAACATATACTGTAAAAGACTGTAAAAGATCCATGAATGACAGCCGGGACCAACGTCTTAGGCTCTAGACAGACGGACCGCATTTCAACTGCAATCCAACCGCAAATTGCAGTTCGGATGCAGTTTGAATGCAGTTGACACGACTGCATCTGTGTCTGTAGGTATTGTTGTTGGACATTTTCCTCTGGTCTGAAAGACCATGCATTCACTTTTTTTGACATTGTAAATCAAGCCATGGCTGTGACCACGCATAACTTTTTTACAGAGTAGTCCGAATTTGATAATTCTTTTTTTATTGGAAAGGGACCAAAGTTGGTCCCATATAAATTTGAAAAAAAAAACCAACCTTAAGGGTGGGAAAATAGGGGTGATTGTTATATTGCTCACTCACAGATTTGAATGCTGAGTTGTGTATTATTACTCTACTCAGTGGTGCCACATATGCCTGCCCTTAGGCAAACAATTAGTAGATTATAGCCACAAAAAATTATAAAATAAAAACTTGAAAAAAACTGAAAAATTAAAAATAATAAACCTTTTTTATTTAACGTTTGATTGTTTGGCGCCGACTCAAAATTACTTAGGTATACTTATAATAGTTTAAGAACTTAGTTATTAAGATTAAATAAAAAAGGTTTATTATATTTTGCTTTTCAGATTTTTCGGCGGTTTAATTTTTTTTTTTTTAAGTTTTTTTATATTTATATTTATACCGTAAGGTTGGTAAAGTCCCTACTTCATCCACTGTACGCAGGAAAACACTTAATTAAATAACTTTATAATGCCTAAATGTTACAGTTCATTTTATTTTCTACAGAGCAAGTACCATGCCGCCTTTCAAGATGCGCGTGGACTCATTGGGACAACCTATTGAAGCAGTGTTCCGACTGTTCAGATCCAATGAAACCACGGATTTGTTATTACAGGTAAGTTCGAAGCTGCAATAAATAGGCTATATTTATATATAATCTATTGATTAGATTAGCATGGTGCAATTTGTACCAAACCTCGATTACAATCAATTTCGCGATTTAGCTTCCACAAATGGAATCAAATATGTTTATGGACATACAACTTTAAGACTCACAGATAAAGTTTTCAGTCGGTATTATGAGCTTTTCAGCTTTGCACGTGTTACTGTGACAAATACACCTATATTTCTTTAAATTTTCTTTCAATATTACTAGTCGTTCTAAAATCAACTCCATTTAAACTGGCATAAAGTTGATATTCGTTTCAAGTGGATAACATGAATTGGAAACAAGGATTTGAATAGAATGTACACAAAAGCAGTAGATTATTCCATTTGTATATACATCAGATACTGAAACTGACAAAAACCTCAAGCCGTTAATGAAAAATTCTTCTGCGGGTAGTCAAACCAAAAATAACTTCCAAATCTTCTCAACAGGACGCAACAGTAAACTTCCGCATACTAAAAGAAGAGGAACAGGCAGCCAAACACATTCTTAACAACAAATTCGTAGGAGAACAGGCAGAGAAGGCGGTGCTCGCTATCAGAGACTGTCCCATCAAGCGAGCAACATTATGCGTCACCAGTGATCCGGAGATGGACAAGTGTCTCAAGATGAGGGTAAGTACACCCACTTGTGATGAGTATAGTGTAGGGGCTATAAAATGGTATTATTAAAACTATAAAATGTACAGTACTATTAATCGTGGCCAGTTCAGCAAAGAGTTTTTGTTCTTGATCATTTATCTAGAGTATTCTTGGTTGTAATAATAAAACCATCAAAGCTTATAGTTGATGTTTTTATGTTTTCCCTCGTTTTACATTTGAACCTTATCTAACACCTTGTTCTCGTTCCAGGTGGCCCTGAAGGCAGCCTTCCTGTCGCCCACGCTGGTGTGCTGGCGCGGCCACAGCACGCGCCACTGCGAGCGCGGCGTGGCGGAGGGCGCGGCCGACTTCGTGCTGCTGGAC
Organism: Apamea epomidion; assembly: GCA_947507525.1. NCBI lineage: Eukaryota > Metazoa > Arthropoda > Insecta > Lepidoptera > Noctuidae > Apamea > Apamea epomidion. The sequence goes on along the minus strand of OX382247.1, from coordinate 7,293,241 downwards.
GCGGCCGACATGCTGCACGCGGCCCACGCGCACCGACTCGTGCCCTTCATGCAGGAGGTAACATAACACCATACAGTTAAACCAAAAAAGGTGTGCGCTTCGGTAATCTCCGTGTTTCACAGCGAACCCCCCACAGAGGCAAACCTTCCAAGTTCTGTACTCCCGCGCTTTGTAGTAGTGAAGCTATCATTGCGCGTTTGTATGTAGTTTTCTCTCTGTCGACCTAGCCCGGTGACAGATCGTCACCTGGCACTCGAAAAATTTAAAAAGTTTTTGGAATTGCATATAGTTGTTAATCTATAATGTTGTAATCACAGCGTTATATTAGATCTCATCATCGCGTGCTCATATTTCCGAAGATAGCCGATGATTCCCGAAGGTCATACTTTTCTTGGAATATCTATACCTACCATCCACGTAAATCTAAAGTCAAGGACATTGAATCGAATCCGGAATGAGGTGATCCAGCAGAGGACCAAAGTAATCGACAGAACCCAATGAAAAAGAAAACATACGGATCGAATTGAGAACCTCCTTTTTTTTGAGTCTGTTAAAATATAATTATAGAAGTTCCTCCAATACTGCTTGCCAAGCTGCCTTTCATTTTCGAAGACTATTTAAAGAAATAATAACCTCCTCTGATTCCTTAGATATACTCAAGCGGTGACAATTGGTACTACGCAGTGGCTGTAGCAAAGGAACAAGACCCGGACACGGATCTGACGTACTTACGTGGCAAGAATACCTGTCACACTGGGTTAGGAAGAGCTGCCGGATGGGTGTTCCCGCTTGCTTACCTTATATCTAATGGATGGATCAGGTAAAAAGTTTTTTATTCTACTGTGACACTGTTTCTACACTATTTGTGCGATGTTCGCAATTCAAGGTGACGCGAAATATATTCATTATGTCTCAGCTTTTAAATGAAAATTCGATTCACCAGTATAGAGGTATGAGGAACAGGGTGTAAAGTTCACTCAACCGCCATAGAAAAGGGAGGATCCTCCGACCAGACGGGTGTTGTGTCTGGTGGGCACCTGCCCGATGATTCATGTCGGACCGTTGTATATAAGCTAGTTGCGCGGTAAACTCTGCTTGCGAGATGCAGAATTTTGCGTGACGTCAGTATGTCGCGTAGTTTGCATGTGGCGTCGTAGATACCGCTACACCAGCTTTTGTATAAAAATCCTCATTTATATCAACAAAATTGTATATACAGGTCATACAGTTGCGACGGCGCACACGCTGCAGCCGAATACTTCACAAAATCCTGCGCGCCCGGAGCTCTCAGCTCTGAATACGTTGACTCCGGAACAGTACCGCACGACAACCTGTGCCATCTGTGTCATGGTGCTTCATACAGGTAAAGATTTATATTGAGCTGCAGTAACCGCGTAACCGTGCGTTCATTTTGTAGATAGGATTCCAAGGCCCCAATTCTGTTATTTCCTGCGAAATCTTACCACGTACAAACCACGTCAGTATCGTGTCTTATTAACGACAAGGAATCGAAATGTCAATCGTACGGACAACAGGGTATTTTGACAGTTCAAAGCACGCCATTGTGTCATAGAGAATACGTTAGCAGATGTCGTGATTAATAAAAGAATTGACGTGATTTCGAAGTAAGGAATCGTTAGGTAGTCGTAGTGATTAGGGCCCAGAAAGTATTAAAATCGCTACCGGACTACTTTTTACTTATTTCATAATAGTTATTGCTTTATTTTGAGAATTTAATAACGATGAATAAGGGACTAACCACACTTATTCAGTTCTGTTCAGCTTATGTCCGTAAAAAATATCGATTTTGTATGGAATGCGTACGGATCCGTTCAGCTTTACGACCGCGTACGCATTCCATACAAAAGTCATGGTTAGTCCCTAATCCGTCAATCATTCTCTCATCTGACGATCAATACCTTGAAATGAAAAGCTGACATTCCTTCTAGGTGTATTCTCTGTATCTAGGTGTACTATCTATAATGTCACTTTTTCTTGCTGAACGATATACGGTTGTTTCAACGGTAAGGGAGGGACAAGCAACTTTTGTCTCCGTAACGAATTTGTCTCTCACATCAAGTCTACACGTTTGTATGAAAGTGCGCGCATGTAGCGACGCTACAGCTGGGAGACTTTTTTTGTCCGCGGGTTTGGAGACAGGCCGGCGACGCAACTGTCACCCGACCGATTATATAGCTTGTAATGTAAGTGCGCGCACGGCGACAAAAAGTTGCCGGCCAGCCAGATGCCGTTCAAAATTGTACGAAAAAAGTGTGTTGCTGTCGCTCCCGTGTGCACATCGTCCAAATCTCGACGAGGAGACAAAAGAAGTGCTGGGCAACTAAGTTGCTCGTGGGCACCCTACCTAAAACTAGCTGGCAGAAACAGTTAATTTAGACATGACAAATCAAACACTTATTGTCGAAAACTTTCGTAGAATAGGACGTGTGGTGCAACAGGGTTTTTAGGCTACTAATCTTTCAGAAGACACTAGACATCTTCTATATTCAAACGTCTTATTCATAACAAAACAGACGGTGTCGTCGCGACGCAAGTGAAGACTACTTCGGTCACGTGGGCGCAGTACGATGCATGGTGGAAGGGGGCGGTGACGTCGCCTTCGTGCGTCACTCGGCTCCTGCCGAAGTTTCGGCGGGGAGACGTCGTGAATGGTGGGCGAGGGATCTACTGCCTGATGACTTGCAGCTACTTTGTCCTGATGGTAACTATTGTCATCTGTTTAGCCTTTTTTCCAACTATGTTAAGGTCGGCTTCCAGTCTAACGGTGCATCTGAATATACCGATAGGTATAGTCGACCTCGTTATTGCTATACCACTTTTGACAACAGTTACCAGAAAACTGAAACTTCACTAAGGTTGAAATTATCTAACATGGACAAAAAAAGAACCCTGTTGCTTTATGGCGTGCAATTGACATTCAACCTTTTATCAAAATCATTACGAGGTCGACAATACAAAAGCGTTTGTCACATAAGTGCTTTCAACATCTTCGTACGGAATACCCACGTGGCTCTGCTAAAATTTCTATAATTAATTATCTTTAATTACTGTAATTGGTTTTAAACCGTTTTAATTATAGTGATAAATAAATAAATAATGACAACACGATAAAGATGTTATTTTGATATTAGATCGAGCGATTGTCAGCTAGAGTAGACACTCTAGCTGGCAATTATTATTGTTACAAGCTGACATCACATTCATCATTACTTTCCCACCAAAACTAATCAAACCTTTATCCTCAGGCACTCGCGCAAAGATGCATGAATACAAGCATTGTAATCTAGGCAAGGTTCCCGGATCAGTATTGATGGGCAGACCGAACCATACCGAGTTGGATACCTTCTCTAATCTTATGGTGTATGCTCAGCAGTTCTATGGGGCTGTCACTACTGATGAATTCAGGTAAATAGCATTTGTTTTGATAGCTTTGACATATAGATATTTCCCATAAAAATAAGCCTAGGACCCCTACACTACCAGACTTCTAAATTGAGCCACCATGCAATTCCATAAAATAGAATAGACATTTATTTTGCAAATATGGGGAATACACCCAGTTACAGGGTTATACGATACCCCTTAGTAAGACTGGTTGTCAGACTTTCGGGCTTCTGACAACCCGTAAAGACTGTCAAAGATCAACGAATGACAGCCGGGACTAACAACTTAACGTGCTCTGTGAGGCACCGACGGGTCTCGGTATGTAAAGATAGATGGTCACCCATCCACGGACCGACCGCGGCAAGCGTAGCTTAATACGTAGCCAGGAGCCCCTACTTATGTATTTTTATTTATTTATCCTCACACTGGAACACCATACAACATTCCTTCTCCTTGTATATTATCAAGAAGGAGGAATTCTAAACTGTTCCAACAAGTTTTACAAAACAAACACTAAATCAAACCTTTTTTTCACAGTTTCTCCATGTTCTACTCCTTGCCACCGTACTCCGACCTAATCTTCAGCGACGTGGCAGTACGACTAAAGCCTTTGCCACACAGCAAGCGATCAGCGGAAATAGTCGCCGGCCCCGCGCTTATTCGAGCGGCGAGGATCGTGTCCTGCGATGCTCCACAAGCGTCGTACTATGTCGCTTCTGACCCCGACTTTTTATCACACGCTTATAGCAACGGTGTGTTCGGGCATTTACTAGCGATAGCACTGTTTGTAGTTGCGATCTTGAGATAATTAAGTTTTTTGTGTATGGAGTAGTGAGGGAATGGAATGTTTATTTGCGGTATGCAGGAACATAATAAGGTCTCTATAGCCGGCAGCTACACGTATCAAATAAGATATCACGCCTGAACCCTAAAGGGGTAAACAAAGGTAAATAGTAAACCAATAATAGTAACAGTAGCATACGTATTATTATGATAGGCCGCACAATATTGAGATTAGCACAACATATATACGCTACTCGCGAATTTAAAATAAGTTAATATATTTTTTAGTGTTGGCACTCCATTTTTTCACTAGCCCATGTTAGTTCGTAAGTAATAGTTATGATTTTATATGACAATCAATTCCTGAGTGACTTAATTTAGATTTGATCTATGATGAATTGATGATATTATATTTTGACCTGATATAGAATAAGCAATTTCTGTAAAATGTTGCAGCTTTTAGAAATGTACATCCGTCCAAATGTGTGCCTAGATTACCTAGATATTATTTTTTAGCATTTATATTCTACCGTCCAAGTGAATCTCCAGCTTTATATATATTCTAATTAAATCAAATATTGTATTTACACGAAATAAATTTATCCAAGGAATAATTTTTAATTTTTGACAGTTCTTCCATACAAAATCTGTCAGACGTCAATTTTATTCCATGAATAAAAATTATGTCGATTGAGAAATCAGCCCTTAAAGATGTGGCTGTTAATTTGAATCCCTGATTGGCCAATCCAGCTCTTAATAAACTTGTGTTCTACTGTGAGGTAATATAATTTTATCTCTACAGCCAGCTGCTTTATGACACATAATATTATTAAACTAGCTTTTAGAAACTTACATCCGTCCAAATGTGTGCCTAGATTACCTAGATTTTTTTTTTTCTACTGTCTGTGTATATTTTTATTAAATCAAATATTTTTAACCCAATACATTTTTTTATTTACACCTTCTACAATAATCGTTTATGGTGATAACATTCAAATCCTTTAGGTAATACATCAAAATCTTTAAAAATCATTCTCAAGTCAGTTCTTCGACAGACTTCCCTGATCGATTTACGTTCACATTCGCCATTTGTATCGATTCTTCTTGCATGTTCCCGCCATTTTCCAAATATACAATTAGATTTCGCCAATTCACCGTTTATTAAAGGTACCAGGCCAGTGCATTTTGGTGTGAACTTTGCACATAAGTATAAAGCTTTCCATGATAAATATCTAAAGTGATTGATACAATATACAAACAAAAAATCACTGGGCTTGTTCTTCATTAACATTTCTATCATAGAATTACTCAATTTCACAGCTACCCTCTTTTTGTAAAGTGACAGAAAATTCTTCATTTCTTCCTCATTGCATAGTACAGCCAATATTGTGCACAATTTGTTAGCTGACAAACAAAAAGTGGTAAATACATGCCTCCATATTAGATCTTCATTATTATAGTTTAAGTTAAAGATGTGGCTGTTAATTTGAATCCCTGACTGCCCAATCCGGCTCTCAATAAACTTGTATATTTCAGAAAATCCACTTGTGAATGCAATTTTGTAGCACATTTGTCCAGCAAATATGTTACTGGCTCTACTAACTTGCATTGTTGATGTGTTGTAACAATATCCAAGGAAAAACATATCTTCACTTTGCTTTATACTCTCATGGGAAAAATTCACCACAGTTTTTTCATAATTCACATTTCTATAATTTGACAATGCTTCCAAAAATGATGAAGCATCGTCTAAAGAATCTGTGATGTATAAATAATCATCAACGACTCTGATAAATAATTTTACTTGATTTTCGGTTGTTTTTAAATGCTCAGAAAAATATATTTCATCCAAATATGTGTAATACAGTTCAGATAGTGCCGGAGAGTATTTGTACCCTTGAACCAATCCTTCTTTCCATTCATATACTGTTGATCCAGCACGGATTAAGATAGGCTTTCGCAACTCTATTACTAAATCTCGGTATTGCTGGGCGATTTTCTTCTTCATATTCATACACTTTTCAGCTTTCTGGCAATTCATATGTTTTTCTGATAATATTTTTGATAACTTCTCTCTATTTATGGAACCAAAAGCATTGCTGAGATCGGTTTTAATGAAGTAAAGCTTTGGCTTATTTGCAGTGAGCCATTTAGCATGCAATGTTTTGTACTGATTTTCTAGTTTTATAAGCGGCTTACCAGTTAACAATCTTAAAAACCTCAATCTGTCCTTAATTTTATATTTTTCAGAAATACTCAGCAAGTCATTTTTGTAACAAACTATTGGTCTGCTATCATTATTTAGCTTCAAAGTAAGGTATAACTTAGGAATATCTTTTTTTAACATTTTCAATTTCCTTCTATCGGCCAGGCTGTGATTTCTCTTGGACTTTTTACCCATTGAATAAGGTTCACATTTCAGCATCACTTTAGTGAATATCATTTTGGAAACTTGTTTGTCATAAAAACTTTGCCACTGATTTTTCCAAAAATAATAAAGTTTGTTTTCGTTTGCATCCAGTTTACATGTGGTAACATAAAAGTTTAAACAAATCATTGATGACAATACATATTTCAATAGCCATAATATAATTTTCAACAGTATACTCCTTGCACTAGTATTTGAAAGACTTTTCCATGGTGATATTTCCAAGTCCCATCTTGCAATCATTTTTTCAAGTATAAAATGTTGGCGTTTCATGCTGTAAACAACAGTCCGAACTAAATTCTTGAATATTTTACTATTTTGATTACTACCAAAAAAGTTTCTTGGACATATTTCGCTTAACGCTTTCCAACTATTATTAAAAATAACTTCTTTGCTTACTGGATTTAAGTGTGGAATATCATCCACAGAAAAGAAATCCTTGAAATCTAATTTGGATTTACTCTTCAGGTTTGTTCTAAGAGTGGATAAAATATTTATAAAATCAGGTGGCAAATCACTCACCATGGTACCATCTTCAATGACAAGTTTATAGAAAGTTTCTTCATTTTCGTTTTTGAATATGTTCCATTTTATAACATTTTTAAATGACCTCACATTTTGTTTATTTGCGAAATATTGGGATAAACAAATTGGGTTATCCAGTGTCATTTAAATAAAAGTTTCTTCTTACAATGTGGATTAATTGTTAAAATTAATCTCAAATCTGCTTTGCTTGCATTGTATTTTGAAATTTCCGGCAACTTGTTACGACATGTTTGCGCGTGCTTGAATGAATTACGTTCGGTTTAATCGTAGTTTTGCATTTATTGCATTCATAGGGAATGTAAATGAATAAAACACCATCGTAAAAGTAACATTCACTTCTTCAAATCAATTAAAGTTTCAAAAAACGAATAAAATCAAAATAATCAATAAAAATCGATCTTCAAAATGTTATCAAGTGCTGTTAGCGGAACGGAACGTAACACCATTTTTCGCGGCAAAATATTAGCTTTGGCTTGCTTTGATTGGACAACATCCAATAAACCAAAACTCATTCGTTTTTCTTATCAGTAATGTTAGCAATGTTTGTAATCTCAAAGTGTAATAAAACCATAACATCTGACATTCGTTTTCTTATCAATTATTAATGTCTTGTCATATTTAAAGCTGATTATACACTGCACGAATCCAGTCCCGGTCTTAACCGTATGGTTAAGAACGGGACAGTGAATAATACATCATTTAATTATTTAGCGAATTCATCCATTGTTCAAGTGGTAATCAAGTTTTTTGATATTTAAAGTCGAAGTGTCGCGCCAATTGTGCGTGTTTACATTTTTACTTTCCACAATATCACACACACGCATGTAAAAAAATATGATCTAAAGATACGTTATAAATGATATATAAGTATCTATCTTCTATATATGTATTTAAAAATGAATCCCTATTTCCCTTGGTCAAGTCATAACTTGAGGACGACTATACCGATTTCATCAATCTTTTTTTTTTAAGTTTTCTAATACTTTGTAGAAAGTTCTTACGGAAAAAAAAATTAAGAAAGTTGCTTCACGCGGACGAAGTCGCGGGCAAAGGCTAGTATATAGATACGTTTTAAAATGTGACAAATATTATGGAAAATATTAGAAACAGCACGAAAATACCCTGATCTTAACGTAATACTCAAACACAGGTCCATTATCATGTATTATTAATTACACAGAGTAGGTACAATATAATTGATTCATAGCCACTACTCAATTTGTGTTCAAAATCGCCGACGATTATTGTTTTTTTTTGTAATGATGTGCGAAAACAAACGGTTTTTTTTCTCATTTCTATTGACTCGAGTAATTATTATATCGAATGTCAGAAATCGATACTTAGAAATTGAAATAAAATTATTTTAAGCAGTAAATACAATAAGCATTTTATAATAATGATTTATGCTTTTCAAATGTAATTTTACTCGGTTTTTAACCGACTTCTAAAGAAGGAGGAGGCCGAGGAGGTTCTCAATTCGGTTGTTTGTATTTTTGTAAAAAAAATAATTATGTTTGTTCGCGCATAACTCCGTCGCTTGCCAACCGATTTGAAAAATTATTTTTTTGTTGGAAAGGGTATACTTCATAAATGGCCCCATTGGCCCCAAATTTCGACAAGATCTGATGATGAGTTTCGGAGACAGACAACGAAACTCTTCAATAAATGCCAGCAATTCAACGGTTATTGCTGCTATCGCATATGTATGTATTGTTTACGCAATCACACAACATAACGTCACGCCTGTACCCTCTAAAGGGGTACGCAGATGTGTTCAGTATACTACGGTACACCCTCATTTCTGTCAAAGTTGTTATTGGGGTACCTCTTATCTTGTAAGTATATACGAATTTGTGTGGGGTAGGTATGTACAACTAAAAAGTGAAAAAAAAAATGTTTACAAAAAAAAACAACCGACTTCAAAAAAAAAACACCACAAAAGTTTGTAGTGTTTTTTTTTTTGCAAGTCGGTTGTTTTTTGACATTATATTGAAACCGAGTCAAATAATAATGTACCTAATAGACGGGACGTATGACCATAGTTAGTTAGGTTGTACTATAGTGCGCGCGGAACTAGTTGGCCGCGCCTAGGTATGCGAGCGGTGGGACGGAGAGGCGGGGGCGCTTGCTTGCTGTCATTACTCAGTGCGGCGCCGTCACAGAGTACATTTTTATAATAGGGCGCCGTACTTCGCGACGGCAGCACGCGTTGCAAGTTCCGGCTAGTTTAGACAAAACGCACATGACATTGCAATAGCGAGATGAGATGATAAAAAGACAATCTAAGGAAATAATATTTAAAGTGCATACGTTTTTTAAAAAACGGAAAGCCGGTGACAATAGTTTAGAATATAAAACTGATGCGAACATACATAAATTAGTAGCAGAAGCAACAGGAAGGCGTCTGGTACTCCAAACCATTATGCTCCGTGGACTGATACACAACAAGTTTGATTGCCCTGAACTTGTGAATAATATATTTTATATCGTGCCCAGAACTGTAATAAGGCAAGAGGCGCGCGCTTAGGCTGCCATCAGACGGACTGCATCGCAACAACCGCGCGCAGTCGATATATTCAACTGCATGCAGTTGTACGTTCGACTTCGTTCAGTCATGATATCAACTTCACGCGGTCGGCTACAGTTGTGTGAAGTCAATATTAACTGCATACACGACTGTACCCGATCGCGTAAAGTTGAAGTCAAGAGACTTCTCTTCGAGTATGACTCACTAACGAAGTGGTGACCAAAGCGAGAAGCATCCCAAGATCGTAAAAACTTTGACAAAGTATAGCCGCCGTGAGATATTCATACCTCAAACGGACAGATTAAGTATAACTTTACGCGATCGGCTACAGTTGTGTGAAGTCAATATTAACTGCATACACGACTGTAGCCGATCGCGTAAAGTTGAAGTCAAGAGACTTCAACTTTACGCGATCGGCTACAGTCGTGTAGTGTCGACGTACGCTGTCCATCGCTAACCGTATACAGTAAGAGAAGTACAAGTCTGTGCTTCCATTTCGCCGTCAAATCTTACATTGAGCTCCTGGGCAAGATGCGTGGCGTTAACTGCGGAAAGTCAGATCCGACTGCAGCTAACTGCATGCAGTTGAATATATCGACTGCGCGCGGTTGCTGCGATGCAGTCCGTCTGATGGCAGCCTTACCCACTCTTTGCTACGACCTCTAGTCGTATAAATGCGGGTCAACGGGTGCCTCTTCACAGATTACCCAAAATATATAACCAACATTTTGTTAAAATAGACATATTTACATTAGCTCATAATGTATTTAAAAAAGAATTAGTTAGTGCACTTAAAACCTAATAATTAAGTATAATATTAAAATAAGCCTTATCTTTCTTCCGTACTGTATGTAAGTAAATTAATACTTTTAGTAATATGTGGAGACGTTGTTGTTTGTACGTTAACCCACTTTATTGTATACTTAGATGTAAGACAAAATGTACAATTGTTTGTTTTCCATAAAATAAAATAAGCGCGGTAACATATTTTTCTTAATAAATTCGAATGCTGAAACTGCTGAAAGTGGATGTAAATCCTGAATTTCATGACGTAATTCGCAACATCCAGTCGACTGTCGAATCAGCTGATATGTCATGTGTCAAAATGTAGTCGAGCCCTTAAAAGGTATATTAAGTTCTGTGAGTCGAGCAAAGCAATGCATGGAGTACATTATTGGAGCAGAGAGTGGTTTAACTAAAGTTAATAGTTCTATCCAAAGAGTAAAGTAATATAGAAGTTCTATCTGTGAGTTCTATGAATGTGTATGAATATGAACAAACGAGATCACTTGCCAAAATATAAATGCGAATTCCAAATCGAGAAGTTCTATTTATTCAACATTTTGCTGTCTGCATTTCCGCAAACGAGTAAAGTTAGAAACCAAAAACATTACCCGCCTTTTAGGGCAGTCGGGTAAAAATGTCAATGGATAAAACAGCTGTTCATTCCGTGGAGGTGGATCATGGAGGAAAAATGTACTCTATGAAACAATGTCTCTGCGGTTCTGCCAAAAGTATATTTGTTTCGGTATGTGTAAAAGTACCTTATTATTAATCGTATTATAAGATATATTATCCGACAGTATACTTGATTGCGCCTATTTTTTTATACAAATTGACTTTTCAAGCTGGAAGAACAACAAGAGACAGTGTTCAAAAATGCCTAAAACAGTGATCAGCGATTTAGTGAAAACTTTCGTAAGTAGCGTACACGCGGTGCTTCCAGAAAATCTCATTAAAAAGTTTGTGAAATACAATCCTACGAGTCAGCAGTTAAGTATAGATGGAGAAAAAATCAACTTGCGTAATAGAAATGTACATTTGATCGGTAGCGGAAAAGCCGTGCAAAACATGGCTAAAGAAGTTGAAAATATCTTGAGTTCGAAAATTAAATACGGAATTATAAGCATTCCTGCGGGAAGTTTAAGTCATAGACCATCGAATCCGAATATATTCTATCACGAAGGAGCACTGAACAATCTACCTGATGCCAAGGCTCTGAACACAGCTAAAATAATTCGAGACCATATTACCAAGCTTGGTAATGATGATTTACTCTTGGTTTTATTATCTGGTGGCGGTTCTGCTCTCATGCCTTTACCTAAACCTCCTATTACTCTAGATGAAAAAACTACACTAATTAAGAAATTAGCAAATGCAGGTGCAGACATAAAGGAGCTAAATACTGTAAGAAAAAGGATTTCCGACTTGAAAGGAGGCCAGTTGGGAATAAAGGCACAACCAGCTGAAGTAATTTCTTTAGTTCTTTCTGATATTGTTGGAGACCCATTGGACTTAATAGCCAGTGGGCCTACTACTGAAAACGAAGATGACCCTGCTCAAGCCATCAATATAATTAACAAATTCAAACTAATGGACCAACTTCCAGAATCAATCAAAACAGTTCTGAATGATACTAAGAAAATAGAGGAATTTCCAAGAAACAATGTGAAAAATTATTTAATAGGATCAAACAAAATAAGCATAGGTGCTGCCGTAGATGAAGCAAGAAGATTAAGTTATTTACCCATCCCTTTGTCTGATGTAGTCACTGGAGAAGTGAAAGAAATTGCTTCTGGATATGCCAAACTGACAAAACTTTTTTGTGAATATATAGAAGGAAATTTGAGTTTAGATGATTTCAAACAGCAACTTCAGTCTTGCAATGTTCCAGGGATTGATTCAAAAGTTTTAGAACATTTGTGTATACACATAGCATTATATATTACTCCATTAGATAAAGACCTTTGTATAATCCTTGGTGGAGAAACCACAGTCAATGTGAAGGGTTCAGGAAAAGGCGGCAGAAATCAACAACTTGCCTTAGAATTTTCAAATTGTCTCCATAATGCAAAAGATGATTTTGACAAGTTTGATGTTCACTTCCTAAGTGCTGGGACCGATGGAATTGATGGCCCAACAGATGCTGCTGGTGCTATAGGGTATCTAGATTTAATTTCCGATGCTAGAAAACAAATGTTGGACCCCCATAAGTACCTGGCTGAGAATGATACCTACAATTTCTATAAGAAGTTCCAAAATGGTATTTTCCATGTCATTACTGGCCATACAAATACCAATGTGATGGACATTCATTTGATAATCATAAGACATAAAAGATTTCATGGAAGGACTTGGGCACAGCCTTTACCCGAATAGGTGAAGCAAAAAAAAAAAAAAAAAACTTTCTGTATTATTAATTTGTTTTATTTATCATGATGACGATGGTTTTAGAAACAGGCCAAGTTTGTCTTTCTTTACTTCTTTTTGCTTAAGCTTGGCTGAAGCTAGAACAGCCTTCTGGCATAGACCTGCAAACTTGTCCTTTTTCTTTTTATTGTTGTTTATTACTTTAGGTTTCTCCTTGATGGCCAGAGCATTATTTTTGTTCTGCAACGAGAACACATCCAATGCATTGGCATAAACATTGATTTCTGTCTTTTTAACTAGATGAGTCTTCTTTCTATGTGGCTTTTGTAAAGTTTTAGGGACTTCAGTTTCTGTTATTTTTGTTTTGTCATTTTGTCCAGTGTTTTCTGGTTTTATGGCTTGTTTCTGTGGCTTTATTGAAGGAGTAATTGTACTGTGTTTACAGAATGTACAGATTTGCTCCTAAAACAAGAAAACAATATTTAAAAAAAACAACATCACAACTTGCTTTCCCGAAGGGTTGGGCAGAGATGTACCTAAACACCCACATTTTGCAGAAATTAAGTTTAAGTCCCATGTAATAGCGGGCGAGCCTATCATTGACCGGGCACTAATTCAGACTCCGATATTAGACATATAATACAAGAAAACTAAACTGTTTCAAAGATACTTTTTTAATGTTGATTGAATCTTTATTTTGTACATCTACCTGTAACAAAACAACAATGAATTATATTGTATTCTAAAAAAAAACTACAAGACTGTAAGGATACTCACTACATTGTTACTGCGCAACAAGTCTTGTTTGCGTCTCACAGATTCTTTCTTGCTTTCTTTTGTTTTACGAGATTTTAGTCTCAGTTTTTGCCTCTTAGTTAATTTGATCGACTTTACCTGTAAGTAAATACACATTAAAGTACCTGTCTGTTTCTGCTACCTGCACCCTAATTGCGTAACACACTATCAATCACAATCTGAATTATTTTGAAGAATATTGCTAATCCATCGCTTCATATGTTCGAAAAATTTGTCTGCTCAAAAACGTAAATAACGCAATAAATGTTGTTGAACTGTCAAAATGTAAACCATTGCTACTGATAGTGTGATACGCAATTACCCCACTGTTACTTCGAGCCAGATTGAAAATTGTAATAAGCCAGCAGGTAAAAAAATAAAATAATTATCTACGATATTTCTTACATTGATCTCAGTGTTCTTTTTCCATTCAATACAACAGTTTGGACATCTTATCTTTGCAGAAAAGTATTTGTCAGGAAGGCCATATCCTCTTGTGATATCTTTACAGCGCATTCTGGAAAGTAAGTACATACATTTTAATTGTCATCTAAAGTTACATAAAATGCCTCACATATTGTTTTCCGACTTACAAGTAATAACTTTTCAGTAAAGTTTCAGTTTCATCATTTTCAGAAGATACCGCTGCAGCAATGTTAAATAAAAAACCAACTTGGGCTTCCGCCATTATAATGGTTCAATGTTTCGTTTAATTATTTCAGGAAGCTTTCTGAAATATCCACCACAAACTTTTCTAATTTGAGGTTATAATGGTTCAGTAATCCATTCTGTGTCAGTCAACCTCTGACATATTAGTTTTCGTTCAGGAAAAAAATCAAGTTGTAGAATTGATGCAGGTATTGCAAAGAACCAAGGCATTACTTACGACATTAACTATGTGGTTTAATAAAGAATGATTTACTAAATCAAGGTAATATTTACATTATATCTAACATTTTAAATAATAATATGTACATGTGAAAAAATAAACAAAGAATCATAGAGCATCGCTGTCAACAGGAACAGTGCCCGAAAGGCTGGCAGCATTGCCACGTTGTATGGCACTGCTAATTCTTTGGCCAAGAAACAGGCCAGCCCTCTGGTCACGTGAAGAGTCGACTAACCGCTTGACGATATCTCGAAAAACCAAGTGGGCACTCGGACCCCATGGCCCTAGTGTTTCAACCCCCAAACGGCTCGAACATATAACTCCTTGCAACTTGCAACTCGTTTGAGGTTTATAAATCTTTACTCTGTCGGAAACACTTTACTTTTATCTTCTCATTTCAGCTTTTCGTTATTATTTATTTCAGTGTTTAAGATCTCCAGTATTTCCGGACGACCAAACAAAACTCCCGCCAAAATGCCAAATGACGGCTGTCAAAATTGAAAAATGCGACTGATTTCGTACTTCACGCGATTCGCGCAATTTTGGTAAAAGTTATCTTTGTATGTTTCCCGTAACATTTATCTCAATAAATTAGAAATTAATTATTATATTTATACTTGTTTCTTCATATTATTTCCAATATACATTCGTTATTTAGCAAGCCTACCTGTGTATTATTGCATGTATGGCGGACTGACCGTAACCGACGCGCTCGAGAACAAGTGAAGTGTTGACTGTGTAATTAACGTGTTTCTTTGTTATGTATTGATTATGTATTAATGAGTATTCTCTACGTGGAGTGGATTAATATAAGATATTTGTGATCATTGAGTACCTTTTACTTTAAAAAATGGATGTCGCCGACACCTACGCCACACAAAGCCAAGTCAAAGACGAGGTTGGAGTGCGTTGCCAAAAGCTTTTTCAGGATTTCTTAGAAGAGTGAGTACAAATTTATTATATGTTCACCATTATTAATATATTGGTTTCACTTATAATTTCAATTACTTTCTTTCGTTTCCAACACCATAGAGGTTATAATGCCACTTCGTTTTTTCCACACAGGTTCAAAGAAGACAATGAGCTGAAATACGAGAAAAACGCCAAAGAGCTCCTCAAACCCGAACTAAGCACCCTAGAAGTTAGTTTCGATGATGTGGAGAAGTACAACCAAAATCTTGCAACCACAATAATTGAAGAATATTACCGAATATACCCATTTTTGAATCATGCTATATTGAATTATGTCTTGAGCCTGGCTGATAGTGGTATGAAGAAGGATTTGCAAGACAAGGAGTGTTATGTGTCGTTTGTTGATGTGCCGACTAGGCATAAAGTTAGGGAGCTGACTACAGCAAAGATTGGCACGTTGATAAGAATCTCTGGACAGATTGTAAGAACCCACCCTGTGCATCCCGAGCTGGTCTTGGGCAATTTTGTCTGTTTGGATTGTCAGACAGTTATTAAAAATGTTGAGCAGCAATTTAAGGTGCGTTTATAATTTTCTAATATAACTCTACAGCACATTTAAAATCAATTAGTAAAATTTAATAATATAAAACTTATAAATTTTAAAACTTAGCTGTTTTGCTTGTGATAGTTAATATTATGTGTTAATTACACAGCAAAAAGTCTGAAAACAAAAAACAACAAACACTTGAATTTATATTATCTTCCTAAATAATTATATTTATCTTGTTTTCTATGATTCCAGTACACAATCCCAGCAATCTGTCGTAACCCCGTGTGTGCTAACAGACGTCGCTTCATGCTGGATACAGACAAGTCTGTGTTTGTTGACTTCCAAAAAGTCCGCATTCAGGAGACACAAGCTGAGTTGCCGAGGGGTTGCATCCCTCGTTCTCTTGAAGTTATATTGAGGGCTGAAGCTGTGGAGTCTGTGCAGGTAACAATGATAATAATAATTCAAAATTTTTTGAGAATATTTCTTATTCAAGTTTGTCTTTACAGAAAATGATAACATGTACCTATTTCCAATGATTTGAGCTAAGAGAGTGTTATCCAAACTGCTTTCACTTTGTGTACTGTTAGTGTGTGTGTTAGTGTTAACAGAGGTGGTGCTTTAGAGCATAGTGCATACTTAAAGTAACTAAAGAATTTAGTAAAAATAACAACTGACAATCCTATTTATTTCATCCTCTACAAGTCGAATATTTTTCTATCCCCTTACAGGCTGGAGACCGCTACGATTTCACTGGTACCCTCATAGTAGTCCCAGATGTAGGATCTCTATCATTACCAGGAGCTAAGGCTGAGCTGACCACCAGGACAAGACAAGGCAATGAAGGACAGATGGAGGGCATCAAGGGCCTGAAAGCTTTGGGAGTCAGAGAACTCCATTATAAGTAAGTTCTATGATACATTGGGTTTCTCTTCAGATTTGTACTACTACTTAAATTGGAATCCTGACTTGGATTCCCAGTTATGGAATGTATTATTGCATTCTTCTTGTAGCAAATTTTTACTAATACCCCAGATTTTTTACTAGTGCCCAGTTAGTGAGCATAGATTTATCTTTCATTACAGTATTTTTAATCTCACGAAGCGACACGCGCTTTACTTGTGGTAAATAAGTGTACAAACACGCTGTGAATGTTTGCGTGAAGACAAATACCGTCAGCACATAACACAAACACACTCCCGGCATCGCCATTGTCTCGGACGGTACCAAGAGCTCCTGCAGTTACACCCACATTCACAACGTGTTTGTACCCTTGGTAAACTCAAGTAAATCGATTGTCGCTTCGTGGGATAAAAATACTGTAAATGGGACTTAAAAATCACATTAAAACAGTTCAAGTCTTTTGTTTGCTAAGTTTGCTTGTACCTAATTAAGTTTCTACTGTATTATTATGTGGATAACGGTGCTGGTTGCGTTATTACCTAAATGTTCTAAAATCAATCTGTACTAGTATTAAGCATTATTACGCAATTGTTTGTTGTCCTGAAGAAATAAAAATTAAATTAAATTAAATTAAAAAAACGATACTGGTGAAATATACTATTAATATTAACTGTAAGTAAAACCTAAAAATAACAATGCCTTTGGTTATGGGTTTGCTTTACTTCAATGGCTTCCGTAAGTAAGCTTAATTAAAACTTCTATCACCCACAATATGGACCAGTTACTTATCAGTATTATTGGTGTAAAATTGATCCATTGTAGCAGTTACGGTTAATGATCATGTAATGAACATTTATGGGCGTATTTTATGTTACGAGCATGCTGCTTACTAAGCCAAGAAATTATATGGCTTGTGTTAACAAAGGTCTACATAATGAGAAAACATAAGCCCACACCTGTTTTCCTCAGGGTGCAGTGTATGGTACTCCCAATTTCACCAGTTATTTATTAAGTCCTATGAAATAGAGGGCCAGTCTATTAAAATTTGCCAACAAGGCATCACTGCATATTATAAAACAAAGTCCCCCCCGCTGCGCCTGTCTGTCTGTTTGTCTGAACGTGGTAAACTCAAAAACTCCCGAACGGATTTTCATACGGTTTTCACAAATGGATGGAGTGATTACTGAGGAACATTTAGGTGTATAATTCATTAAATTTTTGTATAAATTGCCTGAAATATGACGATGATTGTTTAAGATGTCGGAAAAAAACATGCTGACTGGAAGCTTTTCTGGCGTGTCGCGTCAATCAATAGAAGTTACATGAAAACAATGTATAAATGAGATATTTTCCGACATCCACGCGAGTAGCCGCTGGCAAAAGCTAGTCTATAATAATAGACATCAAAACTCAAACAACGGTATTACTGAGAATTTCCTAATGAAACAATCTTCAATACTTCTAAATACAATGGAGTTTTATAATTGTACTTAATTATCACTGTAACCGTTTCTCTCATCAACAGAACAGCGTTCTTAGCATGCAGTGTGCAAGCAATATCGCGAAGGTTTGGAGCTGCTGACATGGCGACTGATGATCTGACCACCGAGGATATGAGGAAGCAAATGACTGACAAAGAGTGGGACAAAGTAAGTCAGTTCCAAGACAGCTCCTGAGGACAGTCGTCACACTAACGTTTCCTAGGCCTCCCTCGACGGCGACGCCACAATAAAATCACCATAAAAAAAAAACAGATTTAGACATCTTTAGATACAACTTGTCCATAATGTGAGCAACAATTTCTTTCGTAAACTATTTGAGCATATGCTCAAATAATAAATGCTCGCATTATACCATGCGGAAACATGATGGGATTCTCAAGCATCTAAATTACAATCCTCGAAAAGTCGAAATTACTTAAATCTTCGTCAATTTTAAGCCGACGTACGCACGGGCACTTTTTTAACGGGACTTTTTAACACGCACTGGATTTTCAACGTCTATACTTGAAATTCTAGTGCCCGGTAAAAAAACATCTATTAATAACCTTTTTCTTACAAAACTCCTTATCACCAGGTATACGAGATGTCCCGCGACCGTAATCTCTACAACAATCTAATCACAAGTCTGTTCCCGAGCATCCACGGCAACAATGAGGTGAAGAGAGGAATACTACTCATGTTGTTTGGTGGAGTCGCTAAGACTACTATTGAAGGTAAGGTTTTATAGTAATCTAATTACATGCTAAATATACAGTGGAGTATGGGCAGATAATAGAATACTCGAAATCGGATTTAAGTGATCCAGAACCCAGTACTACGTAGTAGATTTTTCATATTTTTTGTAACCCTCCAGACAGATTAGGGGCTGTTCATTTATTACGTAAGACGATTTGAGGGGGGAGGGGGTCCAAACAAGTCTTATTTTTTCTTACGCGGGGGCGGGTGGGGTTTATACAGTTCTTACTTACGTAAGAACTGTATAAACCCCACCCGCAAAAATTATAAGTTTTTAATTTATTGCAATTTTTTCTTCTTTGGAATGTTTTTAGATACTGATCTTACGTAAGATTAAAAAGGAGGGGGTTCATGCAAGTCTTATTTTTCTTACGAAGGGGGATAATTGCGTAAGTAACTTACGCAATTAGAGGCAAGCGTGCATTACTGTACTAAATATTTTTTTCGTACTTAATCATAATTCGTAATCCTTCCACCAGGCACAACCCTCCGAGGCGACATAAACGTGTGCATAGTCGGCGACCCGAGTACCGCCAAGTCTCAACTACTGAAGCAAGTGAGCGAAATAAGTCCGCGCGCCGTATACACTAGCGGCAAAGCTTCTTCTGCCGCCGGTCTCACCGCTGCCGTCGTTAAGGTATATAACGTAACATTACGCCTGTAATCTCAAAGAGGTAAACGGAGGTTGGCTGGTGGGCCATTTGCCACTGAAGAACCACTGTTTTTATAATCATTCTCATTACTGTACACAGGACGAAGAATCATTCGACTTTGTAATAGAAGCGGGCGCTCTGATGTTAGCTGATAACGGCGTGTGCTGCATCGACGAGTTCGATAAGATGGACCTCGTCGACCAGGTGGCCATCCACGAGGCCATGGAACAGCAGACTATATCTATTGCCAAGGTATGTAATGTAGAACAGTTTGTAGGGTCTGAATGTAACATCAATAATTAAAAAATAAAATATGTCTTATGAAAACAAAAGCAGAGAGAAAAGATTTTTTGAAAAAATGGTCAAACATGATTTATTTACTAAAAAGACGCAGCCTAGGTAACATCAGTGTTGTTTTAATCTTACTAATATTATAAACATGAAAGTTTGTATGGACGGATGGATGTTTGTTACTCTTTTACGCAAAAACTACTGAACGGATTTGGATGAAATTTGGCACACAGATGGATTATAACCAGGATTAAGAGTCCCTATCAATTTCGGCGGGCTACTAGATTAGGTAACTATCGGAGCGCAGTGTGTCTGTGTGCGTTCGAACTATAGCTGACAATGGTAGTGTGCATTGAAGCGTACGGTGAAGCGAGAACAAATAATCTTGGTCCGTAACCGCTATTATCAGCACTCCATAGTTTTTACTTACTAGGTTCCGTAATACTGGATGGATTTTATTGTGATTATGACATGTTATTTTTAGGTACCCTATAAAAATATGGTAACCTAGTACGACATTCACTATAGTAAAAGCAAATTATAAAGTGTGACCAGCGAATAAATATAAGGTACGTCTGAAACGAATTACACGTGTTATTGTTTACCTAATACAGAACGACGGGGAGGTCTGTAGTATTCCCTCGCTACAAGACCACAGACCATGAGAGTATAGTATAGCGAGCCATTTTGTCGTATTATAAAGCTAATCAATTTATTTGTATACAAGGAGGAAAAAATGGGCGGGACATGGACATTAATATTGAAGATAGCTTTTATTCAAACAAAACATTATTTTGTTTTTAGCCTACACTAATCTAATTAAAATTTATAATTTCCTATAAGTTTTTCATTTCAGAATAGCGTAAAAAAATAAATACAAGACCATGACAAAAACTAACAGAAAAGAGAGAAAAGAAAATTATAACACGTATTTATACAAGCATTTTATTCTTCTTTAAGAGTTTAGTACGAGGTGTTTCGAATATCCATAGAACGTGCTTTTCTGGAGTCAACAATTTCGGGTAGTAAACATGTCATATAAAATTTTTTAAGCTTTTGTTCCATTTTATTTGTCCAGAAATCGTCGTCTTTTAGTATCCTTTCGACTTTCAGAGGCTGATCCGGTCCAGTCCACACAGCAAACAAACATAGTGTTTTTTTGTTATATGTAACTGGCCCTGTATTTGAAAGAACCAGTCGTGTTTGGTGTTTACAGAAATACTTTCGTTCTGAACACTCCAAAACTTGATCTTTTTCGCTTTTATGGCGTCATCGGCATTCATGCCAAAAGCTGATAAAGGGCACTTTATTTCTATTAAACCTTCATCAAATAAGGCATCTGGCGTAGCACCCAAGAAGAAATATTCGTCATCAATGTGCAACCCACATTTTTGAATCACGATATTTTCCTGCTTCGCTAATTGTTCCAGGGCAATTGATTCATTAGTTTTGCCATGCTGGATGGCTGGAACGTGGCTTATTGAATAGCTATAAAGCATGTTCTTTACAAGAGGCGCTGAACTGATATTTTCACGTCGCTTGCAAACTTTTGGAAAATTTGATGCTGTTAAAAGACACCTTCTTAATTCCAGCCATAGAGCGCTTTCAGCTTGCAATATGGTATCTCTTTCGATCTCGTGACGCTCCTGTATTTGTTGCTTCAGATTTTCCAAAAACAGTTCTTTGGCAGTTTTGTATTCATCCGATGGCATGTCAGGCTTTTGACATGCTTGTCCGTAGTCAGTAGTGTCAGCGTTAAATAAAAGATGTTTTTTTGGTAATCTTTTCTTCGTCCTAGTATTTTGTATATGTTTTTGCTCTTCAAATTTTTTTACAGTAGCAGATGGGCTTTTATTGAAAATAGTTTTATTTAGTGTATATATTGGTGTTCCTGTATTATAAGCGACCACTGCCGCGTAACATCTTAGCTCGTAAGAGTCTTTCAACGCATAGTTTATACGTTTTCCTCCTATATATTTTGCGACGATAGCATTGAACTGCTCAGCTCTATTGTTATTTAAGTTGTACAGGAGGCTTCGAGCATGATATGCCAAACTGGATGCATTCACCTTCAGTTTTTGCATCAGTGTTCTAATTTTGAGCACATTGTTAGGTTCCAGTTTTTTTTCAGTGGTGCAGAAATAGTCTTCGCAATTACTGTGTTCCCCAAATATGTGCTTCGGACTGTTTAAAATGTCATTTTGTAGATTTTTTATTTTGGCTGACAAAGGCAGATTTTGAGCTGTCCTATATCGAACTGCTGATTTAACGGCTATTCGTAAACGTTTAAGGCGATCACTGTTGAGCAGTTTTCGTTCACCTATTGGAACCGATGTATCCTTCGTCAAGCTCAAGTTCTTTCCATTATAATTGCGTAATAAATGATTAGAACACTCAATTTTTTGCACGCTAACGTTTGGATAGGGTCGGCTTTCCAAAATATTCTTATACGTACTCGCGTCGCCGTCTGCAATCAGTTTAGAATACACTAAATTATGTACATCCACAGACTGTTTGAAGCCGTCTACTATCGCCGCTTGCTCCATGCTTGTGGACGATCCTTTATGATTCGCATTGCATTGGTGTTCAGGAGGATCTTGTTTTTTATTTATTGCACGCACACAAACTACACAGTACTTATTTTTCACAGCAATATGCAGTACTTTGCCTGAGTTAATGCCTATTATAGCACCAACACCTGCCAACGAAGAATAATTTGTGCGGTAGGATCGTTTACACCAACTCGCGTCTGCTGTCACGGATATCTTTGGTATTCCAGTGGGAGTTTTTTCAGTAGCTAGAGCACGTTCTTCAGCAGCTGCTTCTTTCATTGTATGTTCGGCGGTAGATTTCCACCAGTCATGCAGATTTTTATGACATTTGGAATAAATATTATTGTTCATTGTTGGCAAATTCATTGAGGAGGCTAATTCGTTAAGATTTGCCCGACCACATCCTGCCATAATTGTACCAGATACAACAGAATGATTAATATTCATTCCACTTTCTTCTTCGTCGCAAGCGTTTAGGTAAAAAATACTTTCACACATAGAACAACGCAATAAAAATTTTGATGAAAAACCATGCCGCTTTTCTTCAATTGTTTGGAGACAGCTCATTTGACATCCAAATTTTAAAGAGTGTTGCGAAATCTCTACGAGTTGGTCAAAAAAGTACTGGTAGTCTATTATTCTTCTTCCTTCAATTCGTATTGGCGTAGCAGGCTGAAAAAATATAAGTTGTTTGTTATTATTTTAGTCATTGAAACAGGTGAAACCGAAAGGTGTGGTCAGATATTATGAGGAGTAGCATCCAAATGTACAACTTTTACTATAAGACCAACTTTTGAATCGCAAAAAAATCTGCTGTTTTACACAACATTTCATAGTCCGCTCGACTAACGTATATGGAACAAGTGATATTTTCTTCGGTTTCAGATTTGATTCCATACTAAAGTTGTTCATATATCGGTAGTTGATCACACCTTTCCTATAAAGTAGTACAGTAGATAATAGTGTTAAGACAAATAAATGAATGTTTCGAATTATTTATTCTAACTTGGTACATGTAAGTACGTACTTTATCCAACTCCACGACTAAATCTTCTAACGAATCATCGAGAGAACCAAAGGTCGTTGGGAGAGGTGTTTCTTGAATTATATCCATGTTCTGAAATTATATGTATAAATTACATTAATATTTTAAATGCAAAATCTTAGATGATTGTTACTCAATCACGACGACAAGACTAAACATGTTTACATAGAACTTGGTACAGACAGATATAGATTATAATCCTAGGTACCGGGGACCCTATAAAAATATTATAATGTCCTTTCACCACACGCCTATAGCTAAGACACATTACAGTACCCCTTTGCTAGTAATTGAATATGTTTGAAATAGACATACTTCCGTAGTTTTGTTGTTTTTTTGTAAGTGACCATGTTCCTGAACTCCCTGGTGACTTGTTCTCCTTTTCATCCCTATAGAATATAAAAATAATTTTAATTTATTACAAAGAATATAGTGTTTACACAATAATCAATATTTGAAAAATACCTTGTTTCCCCCTTTTCACCTACTGATAACGCGCCTGGTGGAACCTGTTTGTTAGTGTTGCTGAAAATAATGAATAATAAATTTATTATAAAACTAGCTCACCCGGCGAACTAGGTACCGCCTCAGAACCAATAAATGTTGTTCAATCCGTTCTTGAGATTTCATAAAAAAGCCATTCCATGAAAAATGTATGAGAAAATGAATTATCTTCATGATTATTTAAAAATAAATACCTTGTGTCCCCATCCTTTACGCTGATCGGTGATGTTTCGGGCAATATCATATTTTGGGAAGACTTCTGCCTGTGTAATTCTCTACAAATACAATTAACATATTTTTAGATTACCTATATTAATAATAGCTAAATTATAACAATTTTCTTAAGGTGATGGCAACAATTATTATTTACCTAAGAACTGCACATGCCTTTCGTGTTTTTTCAACTTTTTTCTTTTTGCCTTTGATTTTTCCTTGATAATATAGTTCACTTTTTCGACCCATTTTCTAAAAATATATACACTATTTTACTGACAGTACAATACAAAACATTAATATGATGTATGAATAAAATTAACAAATCACTAAGTTTCACGCTATTAAAATAAAAAAATAAATATACTTACAGTCTTAAAACTGGTTAGGCGTAGTACAAAATCACGCGCGATTCGCGAGTTGCGTCGGGAGCGGCGAACGTCACAGGCGACACAGGTCAGTCGTCGAGAAGCCCTTGGGCGCGACTGAATGCATCGAGCGAGCGCATCGATTTATAAGGCATTACTTAGATATTTTACTACAATTAAATAAGTTGTCAAAATGAAAATATAAAAATTGAGTTTGCTAGATAAACACCTGAAATTTGAAAATATTTAACACTTATTGTTATTTTCAATAAATTCTTACGCGTAGACGACGTTTTTGCACATGATTTTATTGGGTTTTTTCAGCGTGTTCAACATTTTTTTACAAGTACTAATTCATTAAACTTTAAAAAAATGAATTGTAGACTTACTAATATACTATATGTCCAGTATTTAGCAATTTTTTTCAGATTGTTATTTGCTACCAGTAACCTAAGAAAGCAATTGAAAAACTTGGTGTTTCGTGCTTACGTAAAAACGTGTGTTACATTTTTATTTTTCGTAATTTATATTAAGTACTTATCAAAATTTAAATTCGTAGACTTACTAGATAAATAGGTGATAATTAACTGTGTATTTAAAAAAAAACTAGATAAGTTAAGGTTATTGAGAAATTTGCGCTGAAAAAATTGAATTTTCAGTTTTTAGACCGCGAAATTGATAGGGACTCTTAACATTTAGGATATTTTTATCCCGATATCCCCACGGGATCGAAACTTATGCGGCTGAAACCGCGGGGCGCAGCTAGTCCTACTAATATTATAAACATGAAAGTTTGTATGGACGGATGGATGTTTGTTACTCTTTTACGCAAAAACTACTGAACGAATTTGGATGAAATTTGGCACACAGATAGTTTATAACCAGGATTAACACATAGAATACTGTTTATCCCAATATTCCCACGGGATCAGGCGCGGTCCAGGCCAAGCGCGGTCCGGATTAGCCCAAGATTTGGGTGGGGTGGGGGGGGCTTGGGGGATCACCAAGTATTAAGGCAGTAACTTAAGTTAGTTAGGCAAGTAAATCATGCAAACTCTCGACAGCTTGAATGATTTTGGGGGGGTCATGACACCCACGACCCCCCCCCCCCCCCACCCCCATCGGACCGCGCCTGCACGGGATCGAAACTAATGCGGGTGAACCGCGGGGTCTTGTTGTTTATACATAATTCCTCTATATTCTAGGCTGGAGTGCGAGCTACTCTAAACGCACGCACATCAATCCTTGCTGCTGCCAACCCAATCGGCGGCCGCTACGACAGAGCGAAGTCTCTGCAACAGAACGTGGCGCTCAGCGCTCCAATCATGTCCAGATTCGACCTGTTCTTCATACTAATAGGTACGTTGATAATGATTTTATTTCTGTAAGTAGGTTTGTAGGTCTCTCTGAGGGATCGAATCCGCCACGAGGTGATCCGGCAGAGAACCAAAGTTGTCGACATAGCTCACAGAATAAGCAAGCTGAAGTGGCAATGGGCCGGCCATATTAGCCGTAGAACCGATGACCGTTGGGGTAGACGTGTTCTTGAGTGGAGACTGCGAATCGGTAAACTTAAGGTGAGACACCCTCAGGCTAGGTGGAGCGACGATCTTCGCAGGATGGCTGGTAGCAGCTGGATGAGCGTTGCCGAAAATCTAGTTGAATGGCGTGCAATGGGAGAGGCCTATGTCCAGCAGTGGTAGTAGTGAGTAGGTTTGCAAAAACACTTTTACGTGTCAATCATATTTTAAGAACGCGGACGAAGTCGCCGACCTCATCTAGTGAGGCCGGCGACTTCGTCCGCGTGAAGTAAATTTCTTTTTTTTTTTCCGTAAGAACCTTCTACAAAGTATTAGAAAACTTTGAAAAACGAAGACTGAAAACTTAAAAAAAAAAAGATTTATGAAATCGGTAAAGTCGTTCTCAAGTTATGACGTGACCAAGGGAAATAGGGATTCATTTTTATATATATAGATAACCAGTCACAAATCCAGGCTAGTGATTTTTTCGTATAAGAAACCCCAATAACAATTAGCTTGGCCCAGGAATCATACTCAAGAGACACTCTGCATTCACTTGAGACCACCAAAAGATCAATGAGACAGCCTTGCATAACACGCCAAGGATACAGGCCTCCTCTCAGTGAGAGGGAGGCAGTCTTAATTCACATTAATACAGGGTCAAATTAAATTAGCTAGCGAAACTCCGCAGACGTGATGGGTATCGATATCTAAACATGATAAAACAAAAAAGAAATTAATTAAAAGATTTTTTTTTAGCGTCATGGACCGCAGTTTGTGTAGTCACTTGAAATATCAGTTTAAAAAAAATGCAAGCTTCACAGACGTAATAAGTATCGATATCTCGACACGATAAAATTAAAGAAAATAAATTTTCTCAACTCATACTTTTCAAGTAACAACACTACCAGCGGTCGTATAAACACGCAAATAATCCATCAAATCCTTTTAATTTAGCACGTTAAGCCGTTGGTCCCGGCTGTCATTCGTGGATCTTTGACAGTCGTTAGTAGCCCGAAAGTCTGACAACCAGTGTTGCCAAGGGGTATCGTATTACCCAGTAACTGGGTTGTGGAGGTCAGATAGGCAATCGTTCCATGTAAAATACTGGTATTCAGCTGCATCTGGTTAGACTGGAAGCCGACCCCAACATAGTTGGGAAAAGGCTAGGCAGATGATGATGATAATATCGATACTCATCACGTCTGTAGAGTTTCGCTAGCTAATTTAATTTGACCTTGTCTTTAATTTTCTTCCACTGACTGCGCCTAATAAACGTTCTCTCTTTCTAACAGACGAGAGCAGCGAGATGGTAGACTACGCTATAGCCAGAAAGATCGTCGATCTGCATTGTAATAAGGAGGAGGCCTATGACTGTGTCTACACGAGGGAAGATCTGCTGAGATACATCGCGTTCTCGAGGTCTTTCAAGCCTATTATTACTGAGGTGAGTTTATGGTTATTTGCTGTCCTTAATTTTATAACTATCTGCACTGCACATTTTTTTTTGTAGAGAAATGGTCCTAATCACTTTGGGAATTAAATTCTTGTAATTCGGACTGGATATTTCCAGCATGCAGCACGCATGTTCTAAAGTATCCAGTATTATTACTAATGCTGGATACTTCAGAACAGCATGATGGAAATCTCCATTACTTGATTTCCTTTGGATGTTGCAGATCTTTGATTCTTTGAGTTAAGTAAATTCACTGGAAACCACGAATTTCTAATTAAAATTCTAATTTTTCCTTCGTTCGTCCTAAATTCGTCCTTCGTCATAAAAGGAGCTCTTGGGCAAAATTTTCATGCTTCTAGAGACGTGGCTTAGGTTGTGCATTGGCGCGGATTCCCTTGTTCACAAACTAAATTTAAGTTCAGTGCACCTTCTTCTTTCTATTTCATTAAGAAAAGGACAGAAGATAAATATTAGTTTAGTCCTGTCAAATTAGTCAGCGCCTGACGTAATAGTAGTAAATTTTTTAATCATCATCATCATTTTTAATTTGACAGGACTAAACTATAAACTAAAAAGATGCAATGGACTTAAATTTTCCATTGTTCACAAACTAAACTAAATTTAAGTTCGGTGCATATTTTTCTTTCTATTTCATTAAGAAAAGGACAGAAGATAAATATTTGTTTAATCCTGTCAAATTAAGATACTCCATCGACAGTTTAGACGTGATTAAAAACATGGCTACTAAAAGTAGGTCAATTTACGACAGGACTAAACTAACATTTATCTTCTGTCCTTTTCTTAATGAAATAGAATAAAATGCACTGAACTCAAAAGACAATGACCAAAAGTCGTACCAAAATGTCTCATGCATCAAGATCAAAATATTATAGTAATTAATTAATTATTTTCATATTTTTTTACGACATTGCGCGTCGGGTATTTGATTTTTGAACAGAGAATTGAATTGAAAGTAAAATAGTGTTGATATGGTTTTATTCCCTTTACATGACGTTCCGTTTTAAATGATATGACTAATATCATAGACTATGATTAATATAACCTTGAATTTTGAAAGTGTCATGATCACGTCTTTCAAAAAACATGTAAAATAATTATACATTGCCGATTCTAAAAATAACTATAATAAAATAGAATATAATTTTTATTTAAACGATTATGATTTTTTTAGAGCAATAATGGCCGTTCGTGTATGACAAGTCAAACAAAATAAAGTACCTAGTTTCCAGGTTTTCAAAAAAATTAAAATAACCCGGTTTTGTTTACAAAAAAAAAGCTTTTGTAGGAGCTAATATGATAAGTGTAGTATATAAAACAAAGTTTGACTTTGATGCAGCATGGTACGGGATTCCATACATCCATGAGCATTTCCATGAGTCCTTTAGTTTAGTTTGTGAACAAAGGAATCGGCGCCATTGTCTAACAGTTAAAAGTTCATATCAAGTTATGTCCCTGCTTAACGTTCCCACATTCCCACCAGGACGCCGGCAAGCTGCTGGTGGAGTACTACACCGTGCTGCGCCAGCGCGACGGCGGCGCGGGCGGCGGCGCGTGGCGCATCACGGTGCGCCAGCTGGAGTCCATGGTGCGCCTGGCCGAGGCCATGGCCAAGATGCACTGCAGCGGCCACGTCACGCCGCAGCACGTGCACGAAGCCTACAGGTACACACGACATTAAGCCTGTATTTTTTCTCGAAGAAATACACCCATATTTCGCCAGACAAGTCCCATGTGTGAAGGGACGAGCCCATTTCCGTCAACCGGACATGAATCCACAGTACGTGAAACTAAAAATTTCCTAATCGAAAATTCAATCAACACCCTTGACCTGCGGAATGCACTCAAGACCTCAGGAGTCGCGCTAGTAAGGCCACGTACACAGGTGTGTAAAAATATCGCGGCAGGATTTTATCGCGCATTGGATTTTCAACTCTGTGTGTGGAGCCGATTGAGAATCCAACAGAGCGCATACCAGCTCACCAAAAAATACACTGTTGGTTTTTCGACTCTCGGCGCTAAGCAGTGCGTTGAAAATCCAGTGCGCGAAAATAAAACGCCGCGAGAAAAACGCGCCCGTGCTAATCTGGGCTAAATTCCGAGATTAGCACTGGCATAAAAAAAATAAAAAATAATAAGGTTTATTTTGATTCGCCAAAATAAGTAAAACATCGGGATCAACAAGCCAAATCATCAAGCAACTATGTCCTTTTGCAAAATGCTATAGTCACTGTTGGCTTCATTCATTAGTGGGAGTTTCAAGATTTAACAAACAAACTTTCCAGATTGCTGAACAAGTCCATCATCAGAGTGGAACAGCCTGACATCCACTTAGACGAAGATGATCCTCAGTACGAACCCAGCATGGATGTAGACCAGGAAATTCCCAATGGTGGCACTAACGGTGGTAAGTTTGATGTGTTTACTTTTTATATCATTATGCCTCCCTCTCTTCTTCCCTTGACTTCGAAAAAAAAAGTAAAGGAGAGAGAGAGAGAGAGAGAAGAAAAGTTTACTGCTGTTGGATATAGAAGACCTCTCCAATTCCTTCACCAATTCTATTCACTCTAATAACATTTCATCATCTCACTAATGGCATTTCCATCTCTTGATAGGTTCCCGTTAACTTATCTGGCACATACTTTATAGGCATTGTCTTCATAATGATAGATAATGCCTACACAGTTTAATTGAAAAAAAAATACCAAAAACCTTATGGTATTAAATTCGCATCATGTTCCTCAACAAAATTTGCTTCACGACTTTACTTTCATAATTCGATTTCTTTTTGTTCATACAATAATATGAAAATTCTTTTTACTTTGCATATTACATACACAATTTAATTTCTACGGTGAAATAAAAGTTACCACCTGACATTCAATTACTAATTTATTTATTTTTTAAGTGACCAAAGTTTATAATAAATTACCGAATTGTTTTAAAACTCTTAACTTTAGGACATTTAAATCTGAATTATTCGATTATCTCTAAATATTTGCTTTATTAATGTATGTATATATACATTATTTAACATACACAGATTAATTGTTATTTTTACAATTATTTTTTATGATGTCTTTTAGAAGCTAAAATTTAAAAAAATTATAAAAGTAGAAAAAATAATATTAAATAAATCTTTTCAGATACCCCAGTGAACGGCGACTCAGCTCCTAAAAAGAAACTGACGCTGTCGTTCGAAGAGTACAAATCATTGAGCGATATGCTGGTTGTGTTTATGAGGAAAGAAGAAGTGGAAGCTGAAACTAGAGGTATGTTACATTTGTTATTGTATAGATATATGTATAAGTAAGCATCATGCCTGTATTCACACACGTACGTCTTAAAAAAGACTCGTGACATCTTTGTGGTTTAATGATTAGGAACTCTAGTTGAGTTCGAAAGTAAATGGGAACTCCCCGAATTCCCATAAACAAATGAACTTGTCATCCGAAAGTAATAATATTCATTAGAGGGCTTCAGGTTCCTATATACAATTATACCGAAATAAGAAATTGTTTTCAAATATTATTATTATTTTGCAGGAGAAGAAAGTGCTGGCATGCACAAGAGTGCGCTTGTGAGCTGGTACCTAGAACAGCTGGTTGGACAGGGTCAAATCGAGAATGAAGATGAACTACTCGAGAGAAAGACCTTGGTGGAGAAGGTCATTGACAGGCTCATGTACCATGTAAGTTTAATATTTAAGGTGGATGCTCCAAGGTAGCCCGCGAAATTCAAATTTTCTTACGTTTATTGCAATTTGCTGGTCAGTACTAAGTTGTAAGTTGATTAAAATATGATTCGCGGCCGTAACAAATATGTATTTACAGAATTATAATCATTAAGAGTCCCTATCAATTTCGGCGGGCTACTAGATTAGGTAACTATCGGAGCGCAGAACGTTCGAACTATAGCTTACAATAGTAGTGTGCATTGAAGCGTACGGTGAAGCGAGAACAAATAATCTTGGTCCGTAACCGCTATTATCAGCACTCCATAGTTTTTACTTACTAGGTTCCGTAATACTGGATGGATTTTATTGTGATTATGACATGTTATTTTTAGGTACCCTATAACATACATCCACAGACTGTTTGAAGCCGTCTACTATCACCGCTTGCTCCATGCTTGTGGACGATCCTTTATGATTCGCATTGTTCAGGAGGATCTTGTTTTTTATTTATTGCACGCACACAAACTACACAGTACTTATTTCTCACAGCAATATGCAGTACTTTGCCTGAGTTAATGCCTATTATAGCACCAACACCTGCCAACGAAGAATAATTTGTGCGGTAGGATCGTTTACACCAACTCGCGTCTGCTGTCACGGATATCTTTGGTATTCCAGTGGGAGTTTTTTCAGTAGCTAGAGCACGTTCTTCAGCAGCTGCTTCTTTCATTGTATGTTCGGCGGTAGATTTCCACCAGTCATGCAGATTTTTATGA
Organism: Apamea epomidion; assembly: GCA_947507525.1. Lineage (NCBI taxonomy): Eukaryota > Metazoa > Arthropoda > Insecta > Lepidoptera > Noctuidae > Apamea > Apamea epomidion. The sequence goes on along the minus strand of OX382247.1, from coordinate 7,261,044 downwards.
CATTTGGAATAAATATTATTGTTCATTGTTGGCAAATTCATTGAGGAGGCTAATTCGTTAAGATTTGCCCGACCACATCCTGCCATAATTGTACCAGATACAACAGAATGATTAATATTCATTCCACTTTCTTCTTCGTCGCAAGCGTTTAGGTAAAAAATACTTTCACACATAGAACAACGCAATAAAAATTTTGATGAAAAACCATGCCGCTTTTCTTCAATTGTTTGGAGACAGCTCATTTGACATCCAAATTTTAAAGAGTGTTGCGAAATCTCTACGAGTTGGTCAAAAAAGTACTGGTAGTCTATTATTCTTCTTCCTTCAATTCGTATTGGCGTAGCAGGCTGAAAAAATATAAGTTGTTTGTTATTATTTTAGTCATTGAAACAGGTGAAACCGAAAGGTGTGGTCAGATATTATGAGGAGTAGCATCCAAATGTACAACTTTTACTATAAGACCAACTTTTGAATCGCAAAAAAATCTGCTGTTTTACACAACATTTCATAGTCCGCTCGACTAACGTATATGGAACAAGTGATATTTTCTTCGATTTCAGATTTGATTCCATACTAAAGTTGTTCATATATCGGTAGTTGATCACACCTTTCCTATAAAGTAGTACAGTAGATAATAGTGTTAAGACAAATAAATGAATGTTTCGAACTATTTATTCTAACTTGGTACATGTAAATACGTACTTTATCCAACTCCACGACTAAATCTTCTAACGAATCATCGAGAGAACCAAAGGTCGTTGGGAGAGGTGTTTCTTGAATTATATCCATGTTCTGAAATTATATGAATAAATTACATTAATATTTTAAATGCAAAATCTTAGATGATTGTTACTCAATCACGACGACAAGACTAAACATGTTTACATAGAACTTGGTACAGACAGATATAGATTATAATCCTAGGTACCGGGGACCCTATAAAAATATTATAATGTCCTTTCACCACACGCATATAGCTAAGACACATTACAGTACCCCTTTGCTAGTAATTGAATATGTTTGAAATAGACATACTTCCGTAGTTTTGTTGTTTTTTGTAAGTGACCATGTTCCTGAACTCCCTGGTGACTTGTTCTCCTTTTCATCCCTATAGAATATAAAAATAATTTTAATTTATTACAAAGAATACAGTGTTTACACAATAATCAATATTTGAAAAATACCTTGTTTCCCCCTTTTCACCTACTGACAACGCGCCTGGTGGAACCTGTTTGTTAGTGTTGCTGAAAATAATGAATAATACATTTATTATAAAACTAGCTCACCCGGCGAACTAGGTACCGCCTCAGAACCAATAAATGTTGTTCAATCCGTTCTCGAGATTTCATAAAAAAGCCATTCCATGAAAAATGTATGAGAAAATGAATTATCTTCATGATTATTTAAAAATAAATACCTTGTGTCCCCATCCTTTACGCTGATCGGTGATGTTTCGGGCAATATAATATTTTGGGAAGACTTCTGCCTGTGTAATTCTCTACAAATACAATTAACATATTTTTAGATTACCTATATTAATAATAGTAAATTATAACAATTTTCTTAAGGTGATGGCAACAATTATTATTTACCTAAGAACTGCACATGCCTTTCGTGTTTTTTCAACTTTTTTCTTTTTGCCTTTGATTTTTCCTTGATAATATAGTTCACTTTTTCGACCCATTTTCTAAAAATATATACACTATTTTACTGACAGTACAATACAAAACATTAATATGATGTATGAATAAAATTAACAAATCACTAAGTTTCACGCTATTAAAATAAAAAAATAAATATACTTACAGTCTCAAAACTGGTTAGGCGTAGTACAAAATCACGCGCGATTCGCGAGTTGCATCGGGAGCGGCGAACGTCACAGGCGACACAGGTCCGTCGTCGAGAAGCCCTTGGGCGCGACTGAATGCATCGAGCGAGCGCATCGATTTTTAAGGCATTACTTAGATATTTTACTACAATTAAATAAGCTGTCAAAATGAAAATATAAAAATTGAGTTTGGTAGATAAACACCTGAAATTTGAAAATATTTAACACTTATTGTTATTTTCAATAAATTCTTACGCGTAGACGACGTTTTTGCACATGATTTTAATGGGTTTTTTCAGCGTGTTCAACATTTTTTTACAAGTACTAATTCATTAAACTTAAAAAAAATAAATTGTAGACTTACTAATATACTATATGTCCAGTATTTAACAATTTTTTTCAGATTGTTATTTGCTACCAGTAACCTAAGAAAGCAATTGAAAAACTTGGTGTTTCGTGCTTACGTAAAAACGTGTGTTACATTTTTATTTTTCGTAATTTATATTAAGTACTTATCAAAATTTAAATTCGTAGACTTACTTGATAAATAGGTGATAATTAACTGTGTATTTAAAAAAAAACTAGATAAGTTAAGGTTATTGAGAAATTTGCGCTGAAAAAATTGAATTTTCAGTCTTTAGACCGCGAAATTGATAGGGACTCTTAAAGTCATCAACACAACTCTCTAAGATCAAGTAATCCTACTGAATGACTATTTCATGAAATCTTGACATTCTAGGATTATGCTAACTTAACAAGTTGTATTGCTGATTCTAATGATTATAATTCTGTAAATACATATTTGTTACGGCCGCGAATCATATTTTAATGAACGTACAACTTAATACTGACCAGCAAATTGCAAAAAACGTAAGAAAATTTGAATTTCGCGGGCTACCTTGAAGCATCCACCTATATTAAGTATATCGCATACATAACATCACCCCTGTAATCTCCAAAGGGTTAGGCACAGGTGTATGTACAGACGCCAGGACATCAAGCTACTACAATTTGTCAAATTTCTTTAATAGATTTTCAACTTTATCGCTAAAGCATTAGGTTCAAGGTTGATTGGGAAAATTTGTCAGTTTCGGGTAGCTTAATGTGCTGGCGTCTGTACACCACTGCCTAAATGTAGATGTTCTCTCTCTCTCTGGTGCGTTACACCCACATTTTGGCAAGTTATGTTTATTGCCATCAAACAGTCACAAATCCAGACTCCAGGCTGATACTGAGTAATTCCTGATGGAAAAACCCGATAGCACTTTTCCCGAACTGGGAATCGAACCCAGATCGTCGTGCTTAGCAGTAGCGCTTGCGACTGCTAGACCAATGAAGCCAAGAATATTTATTTCAATAAACCCATTTACCAGTTATTTTGCCTAGACGAAGTTAGTTCCCGCTTAGGGCAAATTTTTCCAACGCCAGATAATTTTATCCAAGGAATAATTTTGAAATGTTGACAGTTATTTCATATAAAATCTGTCAGACGTCAATTTTATTCCACAATTAACGTTTTTCTGTCGATTAAAAAATCAGCCCTAAGTGTCATTAGTAATTCTTCGTATTTAAGGGCAACTGGGTGTAGGATACGCCTCTTGTTTTTTTTCTTCTATTCCTGTGACATCTGGATTGACTGCAATATTTGTTTCTGCTTTCAGGATCAAGTTATAATCCCACTTTCGACCACGGGCCTCAAAGCGTCGCAGAAATCATCAGATCAAGAAGTAGAAGACGATCCCCTACTAGTAGTTCATCCAAACTATGTTGTTGATACATAGACATTCCGAGATTAAGCCCACCTTTTTTAATTTAATAAAGTTTTTAATCAAATATTTTCATTTGTTTTTTTATTTGCGTTCCCATCGAGGGACCACATTTGAATTTTGAGCTTTTGAATGCGTCGGCTTTTAGTAAAAGGTCTCAAACAATTGTAAATTCAGCTTCTAGTTTGTAAAAGTAGCCACTCAAAAGATACAATCGGTTAATTAAAGGTCGTCCCTCAGTCGTGACTGACAGGCATCCATATTATATCAAAATCTAGTTAAAATTTATAACTGCTATAAATGACAACTCTTGTAAAAGATTTGTAAAACTATTTCATATATATCAACCCTTCCTTTTCACACAATAGAAAGAACTAGCATGCGGAAGGTGGTCCCTCAACCGATCACCATAAGGTTCACCTGGAGTGGAGACCACAATGGAATTTACTTAGGTCTAGCGTTAGTAAAAGTACTTGAACGATTGTGAATTCAACCTCTAGTTTGTAAATGAAGCCATTCAAAAGTTACAATCGATTTACGGTGGTCCCTAAATTGAAATGTTTATTAAAAGGAAAATCAATTTACGTAGCATTCGGAAGTTAAATTGACGAATACTACAGTCTATCCTTTAGTAAATTTTTTTACTAACGATTACTTTACTAAACAGTATCAAAATATTTACCGTTTTATTTCAAATAATAATCGAATTCCTGGGAAGAAATACTAAGATAGAGGTGATACCTATTGAGCCCCCCAGTCGGATTAATACGTCAAAATGTACTAGGTACACTTCGTGGCCGTGCCACCTCAGACGTTTTTTATTTCATAGCACGACCCTATTCGTCGCATATCAATAGGTTAATAATCTCTAAGTCTGTCTTCTGTCTGATCTCACTGTTATTTGAGTTAGTATAGTATATATAGTAGTCTTTGTTTGAGTTAGTGCTGCAAAATCAAAGGTAAAATGACTGAAAGGACTATAAGGTCTTTAATAGCCTGTATACAAACCAATACATCTTCTTGGAAAAAGCGCAAGCTGGGTTTTCTGTGGGAGTATTCTAGAATAAATAATAGCACATATGTACAGACGCCTTGCGCCAGCAGGTCAAGCTACCCGACACTGTCAAATTTTCCCAATTAACCTTAAACCTTAATGCTTCCGCGATAAAAATGAAAATCTATTAAAGCAATTTGACAGATTGTAGTAGCTTAAAGTGCTGGTGTCTGTATAGCACACCACACCCAAAGCCGTCACAATCGCCACAGGTATCAGTTTATGCACATTTATGGACTCGAAGTTGTAATTTTTTAAATTGAAACGCATGCATTATTTGCATGATAGTTATTTATTAGCAATACACCACTTCCAGACATACAAAGCTGATATATAACATCTTGTTAATCAAAATTCAATGATTATTCAACAAAGAAGTTTTTCTATCTTCTCATCAGGTTCAGTATCAATTTTCTCTTTGACAGCAATCACAACATCCTTAGCTGCATCTTCATCCAGATCAATAACTTCTGTGACATTTACGTTTTTAAATTTCTTCATACATTTAACATTAATTGTAACTTCAGGCGCAGTTGGCAATATAGGTGGTCGGATGAAAACGGAATCTGTTCTTGGCAGCTTTGTTACAGTTATCTCATTAGGCAATTCATTGGATAAGATCATTGGCCATGTAAACAAAACATAGAAGCGTTCAAGCACCTGATCTAAGAGTTCCTTCAATAATATGTTACGCCTGCAGAGAACATGTAGGTTTATAGACTCACTATATGGACCGTTTGACATCACACATGCCATTATGGCTCTAGCACCAGTAATGGTTGCCAGTTGTGGAGGGAACACATACTTTCGCTGATTTAGCTTTCGTATGCCTTGAAAAAGCGTAGGAGTTCCCCAAACATTAGGAGCGTCTCTAACCTTTATAGTGTGGTTGGAGGGCTTCCGAGAATAGGATTTCACTTTAACTAATGAAACATCTTGATTACTATCTCCTAAAGACGGATAATCTTCTTCGTAGGCGCTGTCTATATAAACAGACTCGTCTAGGCGTGCGTTTAAAAATATTATATTTTTGCGCAGGTTTGTAATGTTTAAGTCTGCCATTGAGACCACATGGTCAGGACCTAAAACTAAATTATTGACTGGATTTTTCTTTGATTCCGCTTCTTTTTCTTTCACTATACAATTCACAAGGTATACAACAATAGCATCATTTAAATCTTTGTGAGTAGACTCTTCAGAAACCTTCTTTTTCTTAGCCCTCTTTTGGCATGTTGTAATCAAAGAATTTTTTAAATTCTCTACTGCCTCTATCAGGTTTCCGCTGGCTTCCCCATGATTCAAACGTCGCGCGCCTCGTCGCGGTGCATGCTCCAAATCTAAATTAGGATGTTTATTCATCCATTTAACTAAAGTAATATATCTAGATCTAACTTTTGTTCTTGTTATGTTTGGAAAACTTTGGGCAGCTGTTGAAAAGTTCATGTTATGCTCTTGGTTCGCCATCAATTGAATAAGTTTCTTGTCATCTTCAACAGTCCATACAGTTGACACTCTCATTCTGTTCAAGACTTGATATCTGGAACGTATCTGGATCATAGATCGGCCGGGTAAATAAGAAGTCATCCTCCTAAAATTCTCTCCAAATCTTTGCACACAGTTAAGAATAACCGCATCTTCCTCAGGGAGAAACCTGCCTTTCCTTTGTTCAATGAGTCTCATATACTTATTATAGATTTGGATTTTAGTTCGGTTTTCCATTGCTGCAGCTATTTTCCCCCAGGGAATATAAAAGTCTTCTTTGAAATATTCTATCAATCTTTTAAGGTATGTTATCTCCTCATTAGTCCATTTCTTTCCAGTAAAAGAGCTGGTCATATTCGTCCGATAGTATACAAAACACTGATACCCAGTCCTGCCAGTATTTAGCTCGCGAGCAATTTTATCCCAATCCTGTTTACCATGTTGACAAGCAACTCTCTGTAATACTGCATGTTCAGTTTGGCTCCAACTGTTTTTGCTAATTGAAGGATGAAAGAATAACTTCCAGAAGGATTGATACTCTTGTGCTGTGTGCCTCCTATTTAATTTGTTCGCTAGCATGTCCCAGTCATACTCCTGATCCATCGGAAGAGCTACTTTATACAAAGGCAATTTACTTACTCTATCAATTTCCTTTCTAAGGGCCATTATTTCTCTTTCCACTTTTGTTGATTTACTTTTGCGTTGTAAGATAGCAATTTTCTTGAACAGCTCATTTTTTTTAATATCTATTGACATTTTGTGCATCATGTTAACAAATTGAGACTTGTCTCTTACTGTCCAGCCAGGTGATGAAACAACTAAGGAGAAATCATACATCTCAGTTTTTGCCAATTTAGCATCATCATTATCTGGAGCCGGAAAGTTCTGGCTGTCTTTAAAGTAGGGTCTACCACAATTGATGTAGCGGAAAGTTTCATTTTTATCATTGTTTGTAGCACTACCTTGAACAACTTTCAGTTTCTCCCGGCACTCATTGAGCCGTGAGGCGAGATCTCTCTCCAGTCTCTTCATCTTTTCATCTAATAATTTATTTGCCGACAACGCTACATCTATTTGAGCTAGTGCTGCTGATGATTCACTGCTTCTTTTAATGGGACTATGTGGTCCTTGGGTCATCGTCTGGCTACGCCTCCCCAAACCGAGTAAGGCGTCGTCATTGTCTATCAGCGCATGACACTGGCCCATGTTATCAGTATCGTAAATCGAATCCTCATCGCTGTGGACTTCCGAGTCGGTCTCAGAGTCCAACTCGATGTCGTCAATGTCCATGGTGCTTCTTTTTTCTGTTCTGAACTTCTTAAGGTCGTGAATAAATAAATAACTCACTCAGGCGATAGAAATTGTCTAGATTATCCTTTTTAAAAGTTGTTTTGTAGAGCACAGGAATCGTAGAGTGAACCTCAGCAAATTAGCACGGTTGAAGATCCAAAAAGTGATTCGAGGCAATTTACTTCAACATCAACTCGCCAATGTATATCTAAGCATATTTATAATCAATCAATCTTATCAAAATAACAAACAGATGAGATTTAAAACAAATCTTGATTATTTTTATTTTACCACAGATTTTGACCATCCACAGTCTAGGTAGATTTTTACTTTGACCATAGATTTACCTAAAAGACCACAGATTACTATTATAGAGAGACATTGTTTTGATTTTGATTTGGCTCAGACCTTAGGCAAATACACAGAGTACATTTTTATAATGGTCAAATATTTTCTTACCTAGCAACGTTGAAACTGTCACTGTCAATTGTCATTGTAAGTTTTGTTGCAGTTGCAGTTGTCATTATTTTTGTTTTGTAAACAAAGACAACGGGGCCTCGGCTATTAATTTATTTGTTTGAATTAAAAACTAAAGTTAAAGTTTAGCTACAAATAGACAACACTATGGGTGAACCGGGTATAATAAAAAAACTGAGTGAAGAAGTAGTTAATCGGATAGCCGCCGGAGAAATTGTTCAGAGGCCCTCTAATGCATTAAAAGAGTTGATTGAAAACAGGTTATTCTTGCATACATTGCCTAATCTAACTTTTTAAATAAAATGATAATCATACTGCCTAGATTCTATATAATTCGTCATCTTTTTCTATTACAGTTTGGATGCTAAAGCTACCAATATTGTTATAACTGTTAAAGCCGGCGGATTAAAGTATTTGCAGGTATTTGTATTTTACCCAAATCTATTAACCCTAACATATTTAAGTCATATACAGTGCGGCAGGGATATCGACGCACAAACTGTAACTATGAATTCAGCATATATGATTCAAGATGTTGGAAGTTGAAATGATTATTTGGTTATTGATCGCGACGATAGGTCGTGGTGGAACAAAATGAAATTAAGTATAGCGAACTGTATAACAAGTATAATGATTAGAGACATAAAATTACAACGGTCGGTTGAAACATGTAAACAAGAGATATTAAGACGCGCAAGCGCAGCCGTGCACGAAGGAGAGGAACAGCTGACTGTCCGTGGCGGTGTGTCGCGGGGGCCCGCGCTCGGCCGTCGGCCGGCTGACTCCCCGCTGTCCCCGCACCCCACGTTCACTGCCGCCATTGCGCGGCGACGTTGAGTGGAGCGCGAGCGGTCTCAACAGTTATCAAAAAAGTAGATATTGCCCTTTCTATGAAACAGCAGTTTTTTTTTTGCCGACAACAAATTTCTACGCTAGGTTTAGATTCGTGTATGTGATGTGTTCTGTGGTTACAGTTTGAGTGCCAATGTCTCTTCCACTTGTATAATATATATTTTTATTATGAGAGCAAACTATAAAAATGTAATAACATTCAGATTCAAGATAATGGCACGGGTATTAGAAGTGAAGACATTGAGATAGTCTGTGAGAGGTTCACCACGTCAAAACTGCGTGAATACGAGGATCTGAAAGAAATGAGCACTTATGGTTTCCGAGGTGAAGCCCTGGCTAGTATCAGTCACATCGCTCATCTTACTATACTCACTAAGACCGCTGCTGGCAAATGCGCTTACAAGTACGTATGAAGTTTAAAATTCTTAAAACTTGATATATATGACATAACAACTGCCATTGAAATTTTAATGACATTAATAAAGAGAGAGGACAGAATAGACCCAATTTGGTTGCTAAACATGGAAAACAAAAAATATGGTTTTCAGTAAATTAATGAAAACCCAAGTTGGGTTTGGAAATTATGTTAAGAACAATGTTACTTAAAATGAATTAACTACTTAAATATACATATTTTTCACAAAAAGGACTTTGAAGGTCCGTGGCATACCTACTGTCCGCCATTCTTTTGCCGCCATTTTGTTTTTTTTTCAAAATGGCGGCCACGCCCGTTGCCTATATAAATCGATAGCTGACATCAATGCGAACAGAAAACCTAATAAGACGAAACCATGTAAAGTGTCGCATTTAGCTTAATATCATTACTAAAATGATTACTTTAAACATTCAGAGTGACGCATGATCAACTTTAAACGTTAATATCTCGGAAATGCGATGATTTACGGGGTTTGGTCCTAGTATGTTTCTGTTTGCATTGATGTCAGCTATCCATTTATATAGGTATCAGGCGTGACCGCCATATAAACAAAAACAAAATGGCGGGCAGTAGGTATGCCAGGTGTAAGGCTCCATATAAAAATCTTCAATCCCTTTTCCAGAGCATCCTACGAAAATGGAAAACTTAAGGCTCCAATGAAACCATGTGCAGGCAACAATGGTACCCAAATAACAGTTGAAGATCTGTTCTACAATGTGATAGCCCGCAAGAAGTCTCTACGAAGCCCTACAGAGGAGTACACACATATAATGGAAGTGGTTGGAGGGTATGCAATACATAATAGCCAAGTCGGGTTCACTTTGAAAAAGTTTGGGGAGAACACTGACTTGAAAACACCTATGAATTCTTCTGTCATTGAAAATGTTCGGATTGTGAGTATATATTTGTAAACACGTGAGTGCGTAAATGTGGATACGAATGAATGTCGCGCATGCGCCACACCACAACCGCACCGACGCGGCGACGCTGCGTGTACAAGTGGTGTGCCGGTGCGGTGGCGGTTCGGCGCATGCGCGATATTCATTCGTATACACAAACATGCGGTCCGGCGCCGGCGCCGATGCGGCTCCTTCGTCATGTACAGTCACGAGCAAAAGTATGTATACACTCGGTTTTATTCAAAAGCGATTTACTCCTTAATTTTTTAATGAAATTTTATGTTGTTACGAACATTCCATTTTCGAACTCATAGGCTTAGTAATGTGTCGTATTTCAACGTTGCATTCGTTATTTCACGAAACAATCGCAATTGAAAGTTGCCAAGTGTTGACATATTGGTGCTTGGGACTGTACAGGAAGCCTTAAGCTAAGTGCTAGTACTAAAAATCATCCTAAATCAGTTTCGCACAATTTGTATGAACCATCGCACACTACAGCCGACTATGTATTTTCTGGTGTACAATAAACCATACATATAAATAAATAATACTGGCGGGCCGCATCGCAACGCAAAACAGTAGCCGCAAAAATACGCCTGGCGAGCGATCCACCAGTGCGTTGTGCTGCGGCCCGGTGCGGCCCACCGCCGGTGCGGTTCAGACAAAATGTACTAAAGTGTTGCAGGAGGATTTTCGGAATGCGTTGCGATGCGGCGTAGCCCGTCCAAATGTGCGCGAGCCTTTAGTGTGTAACCTTCGTTGTGGTGTCCCACAAAAACTCGAAAGAATTTCATTCAATTACAAGCATATTTAATTTTGCTGAGTTGACAGGAGATAAGCAATTGATTGATAAAAGTTAATAGCTCATAATTTACCCTTTTTTTTTTGGGTGGGAAATCATCAAAATGACCTCTCCCGCTCTGGGCTGAGCGGAAGGGCGTGTCAGACTTTTACTGACTAAAACCCACCCGTGTTCCTTCAGTTGCCTGTGCCAGGGGCCACGGTATCTCTTTCGAACAACCCGCAGCCCCGGCGGCATCGGCCCTAACGGACCCCGTCAGTTCGTGCTGACATCTCTTCATAATTTATCCTTCCAGATGTATTCTGTGACATATTTCTACAAATGATTAAAGGAATTGTATCTACATTATTCCCAGATCCATGGCAACGCAATAGCTCGCGAATTAATGGAGATAGAGCTACAGGAGCCGACACTAAAGCTGTCTCTACGTGGATGTATCACAAACGTCAACTACTCACATAAGAAGGGCACCATACTGCTGTTTATTAATCATAGGCTTGTGGACTCACTGTGTAAGACCTCTCGTTACTTACTGAAGTTTTTATGGGAATTTAATCTTTTTAGAAGGCAGCCTTCTACAAATGTTTAAATAAGGCTGGCGCTCACTAGGTGGCACGTCGTAGCATGGCACAGCAAAGTATTAAATGGGGATTGAAGATTTTTATATGGAACCAGGCTTAGGAACTGTCCGCTATTTTGATTAATTTTCAAAATGGCGGTCACGCATGAAACCTATATAATCAATAGCTGTTATCAATGCAAACAGAAAACATAATATTATTCAAAGTCATATGACATCCATATTTTTTTGAACTTGCTTACATCTTGTTGCATAGATGTTTGAAATAATCACACTGAAGAAACAAAATGGTGGACAGTGGCGTGGCATTCATGCCACGGACCTTCAAAGCGCTTTGTATGGCGAAGCCTTCTGCGGCATCCCGCGATATATCAAGTCCCCTTCTTACGATATCAACGAAATGTGAGAGCTAATGGTACGAAAATAAGATTCAAAATAATTTCCGCTTACAAATATCCTTTGCCATGCAGGGTTCCTCTCTGTGAGAGGAAGTGGGCCATAATCCACCACACGGGCTGAGTGCGGGTTGATGTCATATGTTTTCGATATTTTGGTTCTAGAACATGGTTTACTCACGATGTTTTCCTTCACCGTTTTGAGAGAAGCGTTGGTGAAATTAAATACACAAAGTAAAGTGCCAACCTGGGTTCGAACTTACGACCTACACGTCGTAAGTCGGAGCCGACACTGGGCCATGTCACTGCTCTATTGCCGTTAACCAGTCAAAAATCTGAGAGATGCCTCATTACTATTGATTACCTAGCCTTAGAGTCACAGCTGGGACGGACTGAAGGTGGAGAACCGAATGTTTTGACGTAACTTGGGAGATGTCTATGTCCAGCTGAGGACTGCAATAAAACTGGAAGATCATGTTTGTCTCTGTTGTGTATATTATTTAATAGTTATTTGAGTTTTTTTTTTCAGCAATAAAAAAAGCTGTGGATTCTATTTACTCAACATATTTACCGAAAAATTCACACGCGTTCGTCTATCTTAGTCTCGAATTAGGTAAGCTTAACTTTGATCGTTTTCTTACAAAACAGTGCATTTGAAATTGGTCCTTACATTACAAATGGAGGCTGCCGGGACCAATGGGGTGTTTCTTTACGGTACAGCGTTTAAACCGCGCCGTAGAAAAATTGTTTCCGTCAACAAGCTTCTCTAGCGATCCATACAACACTGACGACTGTGACTACACACCGAACAAACCGTAGTTTTAACGGCAAGAAAAACGTGTGTGTACACAACTAATCTTATCAAGAGGTATCGTGTTACCCAGTAATTGAGTTATAGAGGTCAGATAAGCAGTCGCTCTATGTAAAATACTGGTATTCAGCTGCATCCGGTTAGACTGGAAGCCGCCCCCAACACAGTTGGGAAAAGGTTCTTTAGATGGCGACATTCCGTTTTCCCTTGGCACATGGCAATTACTTTTTCCTTTTTTTAGATCCAAGAAACGTTGATGTAAACGTGCATCCAACGAAACATGAGGTCCAGTTTCTGTACGAAGAGCAAATTATAGAGAAGATCAAATCTTGTATAGAGAGCAAGCTGTTGAGCTGTAACTCTACCAGAGTTATGTATACGCAGGTACGTTCCTATATTCACTTTGTAACAGCCAGATCTAGAATATCTGCCGCTCCCCGTCCCGCCAGTCCTTTAGGTACTATCGCCAAAATCTATATCTGACCACCGTAAGGACTTCCTGCTTGCAGCGCATATTATTGGTCGACCTAAAAAGGATCCTCTTTTGTTTTACTTACGGACGCAGCTGTGTGGATCAAAACATTCCTAGTCGTTAATAGTGTTAACGACGGGGTATTAACGAGCGGGAACGACCCTTTATAAGTATGTTTTTATATTCCAGGCGCGTTTACCAGGCGCTACGATGGTCGAAGAAATCGTCAAAAAGACAACTGATGCTGCCAAAGCAAACGCTAGCTACATGGTCCGAGTCAACTCGGACGTACAGAAAATAGAGAAATTCTTTCCCACAGTTACTAAACCAACCGAAATTGTAGTTAACGATACTGAAATGAATATAGAAGAAGAGAAAAATGAAGGAAATATGACTACAGCACCTAAAATAGTCATTGAGACTGCACAAGACGATGAGGTTCTAGAAAATTCGATCGTAGAGGAACCTAAAAGCGAAAATAAAGAAAAATATAAAACCCACACAGCTTTAGACCAAGCAAACCTAAGTTATATAGATCCAAAGGAATCGTTTAAAACAAGAACATTTAAGTGTGAGAGAATTGAAACTAAGTTGACTAGTGTAAAACAACTAAGGTTGGGTGTAGAAAAACAGTGTAATACTAATTTGAGGGAAATATTAGCGAATTTGATCTTTATCGCTTGTATAGACTGTCATAAGTCCCTGATACAACATTCTACGAAGTTGTATTTGTGTGATACTACTCGATTTGCGTAAGTACTAAGCATTTTTAAGGGTTGAGGGTGTCAATGGAATCCTATTACTAAGTCTCCGCTGTCCGTCCGTCCTTCTGTCACAGAGCTGTGCTTTCAGACCAAAAGTGTACTAATATCTATTGCAAAAAAATGATTATGATTTTAGAGGTATGAGAAACAGGGTGTAAAGTTCATTCATCCTTCATAGAAAAGGGAGGAACCTCCGACCAGACGAGTGTTGTGTCTGGCTGGCAACTGCCCGATGAATCATTTCGGGCTGTTGTATATATGCTGATTGCGCGGAAAACTCTGCTTGCGCGATGAAGGAATTTGCGTGACGTCAGAATGACGCGTAGTTCGCATGTGGCGTTGTAGATACCACTACATGATTATCATGTTTTGACTCACCGCATAGTTAATTTTTTGGATATATTTGCCGGCTACTGACTATAGAAATTTTTAAAAAAAGAGGTATTATTTCTTTTCAGGGAAGAACTATTTTACGAGACAATGCTGTATGACTTCCAGAATTTTGGTCTAATTAAGTTGTCCAGTCCATTGCCTTTGGAAGAGTTGTTTGTGCTCGGATTAAACTCACAGGAGGATGAGTGGGATCCGGAATTAGGTGCGTAATTTTACGATAAGTCACGCTTTGATAGGTACAATAACCATAATCAGCCTGTAATGTTCCCACTGCTGGGACACACGCCTCCTCTCTGTGAGAGGGAGTGGGCCGTAATCCACCATGCGGGCCCAGTGCGGGCTGGTAGATGTTTAGTGTCGGTATGTAGGTACACTAATTATTGTGTTTGTGTCGTGAGCGAGGGTAAATAAAAGTTGTTGTTTACTACTCACGGTTATAATGCACAAACACATATCACAAAAACGTTCACAGAAGAAAGGCACATAGATTGTTACAAACGAAGAAGAAAGTCTATATTATTGTTACAGTAGGTATAACAGTTTGTACACTTGATATACAGAGACAGTACGATAATACTGAACGGTTACGGTGATAAAATTATAAGATGACCGGGATTATTCGGAGTTGCGCAGGCTTCGCGTCGCGATAGCGAGATCGGACTAGCGGTCAAACAAGGTGAACGAACGCGCGCTGCGTGGCGCGACCCCCACTCATGCGCCTCGACTACGTCACTGCGTCGTCACCGCGTGACGTAGACGAGCGCGCTTCCACTGTACCTGTATGGTATTGTTGTGGACGACAGTGAATTGATACTAACAGTATTAAAATAGTAAAAGTGTATATATTATGTTCTGTAGATATGTGTGTAATGTATATGTTGTGTTTATGTATGTGTATAGATGTTGATTAGTGTAAGATAAATGTTAAGGATCGCCACATCACTCCCCTCCAGAGACCGTCCTACGGGCGATAATAATCTGGAAATCGAACCCTTCGACCAGACCTGGTAATTCTGACGGGAGTGTCCGTGGGCAGTATTTCCTCTTCTTGAACATTCTGGTCGGTTGGTGGAGTATCTGCCAGTATGTAGGCGGGTTTTAGGCGGTCCACGGAAACTTTAACCTTTTTACCTTTTAGTAATATTGTAAATGTTTTGTCGCCTTTTTGAACAACTTCATGGGGACCGGTATATGCTGGTTGCAATGAACCTCGAAGCGCATCGTCTCTAAGGAATATGTGACTTGAAGTAGTGAGGTCCCTATGGACAAATATTTTGTCCCTGGAATGGCGTGCAGCTGGAGTGGGCTGCAATTTTGCGGCAAACGAGCGTAAGCGAGTGGTGAACTCCGAAATGTCGGTGGTGCCGCTGTCACCAGGAATGAAAAATTCTCCCGGAAGTCGTAATGGCTCACCGTATAGGAGTTCCGCAGAAGAAGTTTGAAGATCCTCTTTAAAAGCGCTCCGGACACCCAGTAGAACCAAGGGCAGAGATTCTGTCCAGTTATGGTCAGCGTGGCACATTATCGCCGTTTTGAGTTGCCTGTGGAATCGTTCCACTAGGCCGTTGCATGCTGGGTGGTGGGCTGTGGTCTTCCGGTGTTTGAACCCGACTATTTTGGCTAAATATTGGAACAGTGCGGATTCAAATTGCCGTCCTCTGTCTGTGACAATATCCGTTGGGCAACCAAAGCGTGAGATCCAGTTGGTCAGCAACGCTTTACCGACTGTCTCAGCGGTAATGTCTGCAATCGGTACCACTTCTGGCCACCTAGTGAAACGATCCACGGCCGTCAAGCAGTACCGGTACCCCTGTGATGGAGGAAGAGGACCTATTAGGTCAATGTGCACAAAGGCAAATCTAGCATGGGGTAATTTGAATGTCCCCAGTGGTGATGACACATGGCGATTGACCTTTGTCCGTTGACAGCTGAGACACGTTCGTGACCATTGTCGACAGTCCTTGCGGACTCCAGGCCAAACGTATCGCTGTGCAATGAGTTTTGCGGACGTGTTTGCTCCTGGATGGCTGAGGCTATGAAGGCTCTCAAATATTTGCCGTCGTAATGGTTTGGTCACGAATGGTCTGGGAGTGGCTATACTCACATCACAGAGTAACTCGACGGGACTGCCGTCGATTTTAAGCCTCTTTAGTTGAAGAGATGTTTCTGACTGTTGAAGTTGCAATAGTTCCGGGTCTGAAGCTTGGGATTTAGCGAGAACCTCAAAATCGACTGGAGTTTGCAGTTCACTGACACGGGACAATGTATCTGCGACGATATGGTCCTTGCCGGAAATGTGCTGAATGTCAGTTGTGAACTGCGAAATAAAGTCAAGGTGTCTATACTGACGCGGAGCACAGTTGTGCTTTCGCTCATGGAAAGCGTATATCAATGGCTTATGGTCAGTATAGACAGTGAAGTGTCGCGCTTCCAACATATGGCGGAAGTATTTTATGCCTTCATAGATCGCAAGTAGCTCACGATCGTATGGCGAGTACTTCTGCTGAGCGGGGCTCAGCTTGCGTGAAAAGAAGGCAAGTGGTTGCCACTGCTCGTCCCTGAACTGTTGCAAAACTGCACCCATTGCCAGATCAGACGCATCTGTAACTAGGGCAAGCTTCGCTTGGTAGTCTGGGTGTGCAAGCAATACAGCGTTGCAGAGGCTGTCTTTGCACATATTAAAGGCGGTGAGCGCCTCACCTGTTATTTCCACGGGATGTTGACCTGTTACTGAGCCAGTCAGCAGGGCATTAAGGGGACTTTGAAATTTTGCTGCTTTAGGTATAAACCGCCTATAAAAGTTCAACATCCCTAAGAAACGCCTGAGTTCCCTGACCGTTTTAGGCGTAGGGAAATGTAACATAATGTACATACTCACAGTTATCTTCATTCATTCCTCCAGGTCAGAACAAGCATTCTGTTACCGTTAGGCGCTGATCTGATTATTTCTTATGACACGTTGATTCACAATCAGTACACAGACACAGCTCCATCTTTAAGATGACACTACGATGATTTAGTGACATCCAAGGGTTGGTAATTTCGCCCACATTTATGGATATCGTTTTTCCTATAAACACTATACTTCTAATACAAAATAACTATAGATTTTATCGTATTTTATTAATAATATATTTTATTAGGACAGCTTTGACAACGACGTTTAATACGTCGCCATGGCAACCTTTCTTTCAAATTCTTACCTGCCTGTATATTATTAGCTAATTATATATGAATACTTATTATATTTAATTACTGGCCATCTTCATAACTCAAATTCATATTTTCTACATGATGTTATTCTACGAGCTGACATTATAGATCCACGCAATCCAAGTATCAGTTCGGGTTTCGCCTCTAAAGCGGATACAATAAAGAGCCTGATACTCCAGGGCTACCTATCCCGGGAATACCCAGTGTACCTCTCCGCTCCGGTACCTGTCAGACCCTGCCTACGCCTCCGTCCTCCGTCCTCCGTCCTCCGTGAAGGGCTCCTGTGACTATTGGGCCGCGCCTCATCCGAGGGCCGCCTCACCTGGCGGGCTGACAGCGTCTCTGTCGTGCCTCTCTCTCTTGCTGCCGAGCTGCGTCCTGCGTCCTGCCTTACTGCGTGGACCCTCCAACGGGTGACCTCCGCCTGCACTGCATCTATACCTGTACCTGCGCCGGCTCCTGCTGCCGTGCTGCAGCCTGCCCTGCTGCGTGGGCCCTCCTACGGGTGTCCTCCGTGCCGCACACGCACCAGCGACCTGCCCTCATCTGTACCTGCATCTGTCGCCGGCACCTGCCTCGCGTCTACCTCCCTCCATCTGGATCTCCACCTCAGCCTCCTCAGCCCACCTATCACGCATCGTCATCCACACACCCCACCTCCACAAACTACACACCTCTCTCAGTCCATCTTCATCTTTTAATTTGATAGAAATATATCTTTTATTTATTTCTACGTCCCTTTCTTTAATTTCATTTTAGCTTTATAAGTTTAGTTACTTGTCGCTACACTACATTTTGGCGCCCAACGTAAATTAGTTCTTTCTCTCTCTCTCTCTTTCCCTAATTCTTTTAATTCTCTTAATTCTCTTTCTTTCATTTTTAAGTGTCGTCCTTCTTTGTCTTCTTATATAATTTTCATACATCCATTCCTTTCACACTTTCCTAAATTCTAAAACAACACTTCTTCTAGTGTCATTTAAACTCTGGCTCAACTTTTTTTTCATCCAAACATCACTTGAGTACACTGTACTAACTTGAATATTTCTAAACATTTTTTTTCAACAGGAAAAGTAATTAATCTTTTTACGTAACTTTATTTATTATCTTTTAAATATTTTTACGCAACTTTATTTATTAACTTTTCAACTTATAAATATGTATATACTGTATACAAACATCACTCTCTACATATCACCTTTATTCTATTCTGTACATAAATACTTATTTAACTCGTGCTCTTAAGCACAACTAAAACTATTTGGTAAATCCAAACGGTTTTAAAAGATGATGGCCTACTCCATCCATCTTTTACTCTTCTATAACTACGGGCCCTACAGCCATAGTTATAATGATCATGATGCTCTACTGCATTGATCACTGGATAAGCTTTATCAATTGGCTCTAAACCATTGGTAATCTAAGCTTTCCAATCTAAAGTTATCTAACTATTGTATATATTCACATATGTATATGTATTCTTAAGAGCGGTTGCAACTCTATAAATAAGCCCTTGCAGGAGCGGTTGGTTACTCACTAAATAAGCCTAAACTAAATGTACAAATGTATCTATCTACTACTACTTAACTCTATCGCTCTTATATGAGCTTAATTTCCGATACTTAATGTGTATAAAGTAATAACTTTTCTTTTTTTTTCCATGTCTGGAGCGGCCGACAACTCCTTAAATAAGCCTTAACGTCGATTATAAAACACCCTTCTAGAGTGGCAGTCATTGAATGTGAACTCCACCCTTACCGGAATGCAGGAGATTGCTTAAAAGAGATAGTATGATTGGGTGAATGGAGAGTTATGAATCTGCGAAGTTGTGTTTTACAGTCTCCTTCGGAAAGCTTCATCAAAATTTTCTCTGAGTCGAAAATTTTCTAGGGTCGGGGGGAAAATGTAACATAATGTTACGAGCTTCGCGTTCGTGACAATAAAAACTGCCGATAAAAATTACCAAAAGTTACACTTTTATTAAAAAACACTAATAACAACTCAAACACACTAATTATAAAACACAATCGCTCTTAAGTCGCACTTGAAGATCGCTTTCGATGTATTCGCTTCTATCGCAGAACCAAGTCTGATTAGTCGTCGTCGTTGGAAGTCGCGACGCCCCCGTTAGGGGGTGTGGCGAGCGGCACCAGGGCTTCGCCCCCAGGCCGCAGATAGCCATACGGTGGCCCGCTAATACGGGCCCCTCTCTTGATTGGCGTCAATGGCTCCTGGTAATTTGGCGCGCGTGAGTTGCGCGCGCCTGTGTGAGTGGTTGCTATGCGTATTTCTGTAGGCGCGTCACGACGCCGACTCACAGCGTCGCTTTCTTCACGACACCTCGGCGGTCTGTCCCCGCCAGGTGAGACCCCCAGTTACCCGGGGGAGGCCCGGCGGGGGACGACCAGCGACAGAGGTGCCGACTCGACGCTCCTACAGAATAAAGGTTTTGCTCCCGCCCGTCCCGTTTCCAGAGCTAGCCGGTTACGTTCCGAGCTAAGGAGCAGTCATGTGTGTGTGAGCGGTATTGTATTGTGTAACACCGCTCAGTGTCTACGTGTGTCGCGGCCCGCGCTGCGCCTACACGCGTGAGTTTAGGCGTCTGTGTAGTAATGGGTGTCTGTATTCGTCGCGTAACGTGCCTATATTAACCTAGCACACGCTACGCAGCGAATGTATGTAGTGTGTGTGGAGTGTTTATTGTTTCAAGTGAGCTGCGTGTAACCTGGGTGCAGCTCACTTGGGGCGTCAATCCGGTGCGATGGGGTCGTCGTCCGCTACCAGGTCGCGGGGCAAGGGTCTCGCGTCAGGGGGGCGCGCGTGCCAGGGCGCAATGTGCTTGACGTGGGGCCAAGCTGATGCGTCGGCACGCGCGAACATATCCTTCGCGAGGTGCCGCACAAACTCATCCAGGCTCTCGATCCCGAGATCCCTCCGGATGACGTCGTTCCTCACAAAGCGAGGGGCGTCGACGATTGTCCGCAGCGCAAGACTTTGTTGCGCGCGGAGCAGCTTTCGGTTGGTCTCGCTTGTGAGGGCGAACCATGCCGGAGCGGCGTACGTCAAGATTGGGCGGACGTACAGTTTGTACACGCTCAACTTGACGCGCGCCGGGATGCGAGACGAGAGCACTGGTTTGAGTAAGGTGCGGGCTACCCTACCCCGTGCGGCGACCGAGCGGACGTGTGGCCCCATCGTGAGCCGACGGTCTATGGAGACCCCCAGGTATTTGACCCGGGGCGACCACTTAACTTCGGCTCCTTGTAGTTTCAAGGGGGGCGGGAGGGGCGCTGATCCAGTGACCATCGCCTGCGTCTTACCCACGTTCACCGACAGCCGCCACTTGGACAACCAGTCGGGAAGGAGCTCTAGCGCGCGCTGCATCTTGACCGCCGCGTACTTCGCATTGAGCGATGTAGTAATGTACGCGGCGTCGTCCGCGTACAGCGCGAGCATCGCTTCCTGTGTCGTGGGGATGTCGTCCGTGTATCGTGAGTAACACGCCGGCGATATGCAGCTGCCCTGCGGCACACCCGCTTGCACCGGGTGCGTGCTTGACAGCGCCCCGTCGACCACCACCCTGAAGGACCTGTGGGACAGAAAATTAGAGACCACCTTTACGACGCGACGGGGCGCGCCTGATGTGGCCAGCTTATATATCAGGCCATCGTGCCATACACGGTCGAAGGCCTTCTCCATGTCGAGGAATACTGCTACCGAGTATTCCTTTTTGTTTAGGGCAGCTGTGAGGTGGTGCAGTACCCTCGACAGCTGGAGCGTCGTGCTGTGCTCCGCCCGAAAACCAAATTGTTCCGGACGCGGCGAGATATGCGGCTGGAGATGTCGCAGCAGGAGTGCTTCGAACACCTTGGAGACTGTCGGCAGCAGCGTGATTGGCCGATAGCTCTCCGGCTTCAGGATGTCTTTTCCCGCCTTGGGCAGCATAATGACGCGCCCTTCCTTCCATGAGGCGGGAAAGGCCCCCGTGCGCAGTATCGCGGTGAACAGGCGCGCCAGCGCTGCTACCGTACGGTAGTGCAGGCGGCGCAGCACTGTGTTTGTGATACCGTCGGCACCGGGGGCCTTCCTCGGCTTCGTTCGGAGGATGGCGCGTCTGACTGCGCCAGGCGAGAAAAAGATTGGTTCCTCATCGGGAGCTATCGGCGTGGCGAAGTAGTCTCCCAGGTGTTTCTCGACTGCTGCGACATGGTCGGTGTCGCTGGTCGGGTTGGGGCGGAACTGACGCTCCAGGTGCTCGGCGAAGACCTCCGCCCGGTCCTCCGCTACGTACTTAAGCGCCCCGTCGCTGTCTCGCAGCGGCCGCACCGGGGCTGGGGTACTCGTTAACTGGCGACACAACTTGTGTAAAGACGGGCAGTTGTCCGTTGTGGCGTCTATTCTTTCCTCCCAGTCCGCGGCGGCGTGTGCCTGTAGCTCGGCCTTTACCTTTTCCGCGAGACGGTTAAGCTGTTTCTTTAGGGTGGGACATCTAAGCTGCTGCCACTGCTTGCGGAGGCGCCTCTTTACGGCGATCATTGAGTAAATGTGCGCCGGCAGGGGCGACAATAGCACTCTCCCCTGCGGCTGCGTGCTCGTCGCCGCTTCTAAGGCGCTTTGAATGCAAGCAGTGATGTCCCCCGCCGCCTGCTCCACGTCCGCGGAAGTGGTGATAGGCCGAGTCGGCGTGGTGGTCTCTAATTTGTCCGTGAACTTGTTCCAGTCCGTGACTCGACGTGGCGCTAGTGGCTTCAGTCGGGTCGGCATACCCGATAGGACGACGAGTACAGGATGATGGTCCGACTGTAACTCGTCGTCAATCACTTGTTGCGTGATCTGGCAGTGTAGCCCCCGGTGGACTACGATGTCCAGCACGTCCGGCATCTGCCGTGCGGCATCCGGGTAGTGTGTCGGCGTCTCTGGGCCGGACACCGAGTAGCCGAAGGCTTCCGCGTCCGCGAAGAGTCGGCTTCCCTCGGTATTCCTATGCATGGAGTTCCACGCTGGGTGTTTACAATTAAAGTCACCGGCGAGGATGGTCGCGTTGCCGTTCGTTGGCGTTAGTAGCGCCCGCAGCTCCAGTAAGTCTAATCGAGCCGCGGGCGGCTTATAGAAGGCGTATATATTTAGGTCCTCGCCGGCGATGTGCAGCTGGATACCCAGCGCGTAGCACGTAGCGTTCGGCGGCAAGGGAAGCTCTTGGTGTACGACTCTCCGCCTCACTAGTACCGCCAGACCACGGTACCGTTGGTGTGCCGACCTTTCGTCTTTTCTGTAGACGTGGTATCCCGGAACCCTGACCCTATCTTCGGGTCCCAGGAATGTCTCGCTGATTAGCGCCACGTCGATATCCTGTTCGCGCAGGAGATGGCGGAGGGGGGCGACCTTTCCCCTAAGGCCGCGGGCGTTCCAGTGGATCACCCTTAATGGCCTAGCCATGGTAAAGCGTTAGCAAAGTGGCCAGGCCATCAAGGATGACCGTCTCGATGTCATGACCCTGCCTGATGGCCTTAATCAAGTCCATCAACAGTTGGATGGCGCAGGTCGTAAACTCTTTTTTGGTCTCGGGCTTGGATTCGTCATTTGTTATTGTTTTTGCGCCGGAGGCGCCGCGGCTGGCTTTCTGTGCCAACTGTTTTAATTCCACCGTTTGCCGCGGCGCTGCGCCGGCGCTAGTTGTAGGTTCGCCCTTGTTTACGGCCTGCGCCCTGTTTGAGGCAGGGTCGGCCTTAGGCACGTCTTCCTGGGTCGCAGGGGGGTTTGGTTTCTTTCCCTTCCCCTTGCCCCCGCGCCCCTTCTTCCTCCGCTTTGAGGAGGTGGCTTGGCTCCTCTGTGTGGGCCCGTTAGCTACCGCCATAAGCGTCGCCGCTTGGGCCTCTTCCTCCACCATTTTTGGCCCCTCGATGGCCGCTTGGGGCCGGCGCGTGGTGGCCGTAATGGCGGCAGTCCCCGCTCGCTTGTTCCTGGTTTCAGCCTGGAACACAGGGCACTTTATGTTGCACGCGGGGTGCGAGCCACCGCAGTTTGCACAGGTGGCCGGCTCCTCCCGCGGGCGTGGGCAGTCCCGTGCCGTGTGCTCACCTCCGCATCGGATACAAGCGAGCGGCCGGTGGCATTGGTGTGAGCTATGCCGGAATTTTTGACACCGGTGACATTGAGCGGGCCCACGTTTGCCCCGCCAAGCCTCTATCTTCACACCACGCATATACATAAATATGGTGGTGTCGAAGATAGCCCGGACGTCAGGCGTCCTCTTTAGAATGGCGTGAAATACACAGCCGGGTCTTCCTTGCGCGCCCTTTATGTGGCGCACGTACTCCGGCTGGTACCCCAACGCCCGGAGTTCCTCCTCGATCTCCTGGGGGTCCGTGTCGGCGGGCAGCCCCCTGATGGCGATCTTCATGCTTCTTTCCGCTGGCAGGGAATAGGCGAACCATGACACGCCGCTTTCTTTTTCCAGGCCCGTCAGGTAGCGCTGGACCAGCCTGTACTCGTCCTCGGTATCGGGGGTGAAGCGGACTCCACTCCCGTAAGGCCGAGCGTTGGGAGGCCGGCCCAGCTTGGCGCTGATGGCCCGGAAGTGAGCGGCCCAGTTTGGTAGCCTCTCCACCACCAGCGGAGGGTACCTTAGCTTTTTCCCCGGCTTCTGTTTCGTCGTCGACGTCGAGGCGCCGGGGGCGGCACCAGGGGGTGCGGTGTCAGTTTGGGGGGCAGGGGGTAAATTTTGTGGACTTACCCCTGCAGCAGATGGTGTGGGTGAAGGCGACTGCGGCGGCGTGCGGCGCGCCGCATCGGCGAAGGTAGGCGATGTCGGTGTATCCCGACCGCGCGGCGCGCGTTCGCGCTGTGACCGCGGCGGGTCGAGGCAGTTCCTCTTCGCCTCCTCTTCTGCCGAGTCGTCTGTGCTCCTCCTCCTTCGCTGGGGTCTGGTTCCGAACCGGAGCTCACGCTCGAAACCGAAACCCACCGGCGACGGTACTGGTGATGGTGGTGCCGGCGACATCATCTCGGCGTCTCTGGCTCCCTCGGTGGACCGCAGTCCGGATCGCGGGGTCGTGTCTCGCGACACGTCTGCGCGACCGGACGCGGCCGAATCCACCGATGCGAGCGACGCAATCGACCCCGCGTTCGGCGAGCACGCCGAAAGCATGGCGGGCGAGTCGTACGCCGAGGTTCTTGGTGGCGCCGGCGAGTCAGGTCCTGTGGCTGCGGTGGTGGTGTGTGTCGGACGGAAGTACGGTCCGGCACTCGCTGGCCGCTCCTGCTCCGCTGTCGCCGGTCCCGCCAGCGAGAGGCGGGGACCGGATGTGGCGGTGCGCGAAGCTGGCACAGCTTTTGCCTTCTTGCCCGGCTCGGGCTTAGGCGGCGACACGAAGCGCGGTGGCGCTACGAGCGGGGGGTGCGCGGAGTCGCGCGGATGTCGCGGGGGTATGCGCGGGTGGCGCGGGGGGCGCTTGGGGCACGGCGGCGCGCGCGGCGGGCGCGGCGGTGCGCACAGCGAGCGCAACAGTGCGCGCGGGCGCAGGCACTCGTCCCGACGGCACTGTGACGCGCGCATGCGGCGCGCGGCCTTGGTTCGCGGCGGGCCCCGGGGCCTGTATGGGTACCGGGCGGAACGCGGCGGGGCGGACGGGTACCGCGGCGGGCTGGCGGCTCGACGACGGCGGCGGCGCACCGCGCGCAGGCGCCGGGGCCGTCGGTGGGCCGGCAGCCACAGCGGCTCCCGTTCCCCCCCCCTCTCCTCCTCTCCTCCTCTTCGGGCTTGACGGTGGTGGTGGTGGGTCTTCTGGCGCGTCCGGCCGACGGCGCACCGGACGACGCATCGCCAATATTCGGCAATGACGTCGCCCGGTCCAACGTCGGGCGGGGCTGTTCGTCCCCGGTGTCGCGGCCCAGCGAGCCGCGCACACCGGGTTTCTTCGACATCACGAGTGGGTGTGGTCCCCGCGATCGCTGCGGCGGCGGTCCGCCGGGCAGCACTGGGTGCTCCCCTGTGTCTGCACTAGTGGGCACCTAGTGCAAACACAAGAGAACCGATTTAAAATACGCGATCCGCGCGGCACAACTAGTTTAAAAAGACTCCGGACTAGTTGGTGGTACGACCACAGGCTAATCCCTGATTAGTCACGGCTAGTCCCGGCCTTATATAGTGCCGCAGATAATTCCAGAACCTTCTATTGTAGAAACATCTAGAATGTTCGAGTACATACCGGCCCCGACTGACCAGATGTCGATAGTTCTAGTAAGTTCAGCCAATCGATAATAGATGGCGCTAGTGACTCTATTAGTTCTTCTACTAGAAACTAGATGGCGCTAGTGGTAACTAATGTCACCATGCATCAGGCATTAATTGTGGCGCGCAACACTGCCCCCTCCTAAGACATGCTCGTCCCGAGCATTATCGGCTCCATAATAACGCGCCAATCGATCCACATGAACGATCTTAGGAGTACCTCTTGCACCTTTCTGTATCCGGTAGGTTACGTCATTGATCTTTGTCACAATCCGGTACGGTCCATCCCATTTCGCTTGAAGCTTAGGAGATTTCCACTTGCTGCGGACTGGATTGTGCAACCACACTAGTGAACCTTCGTCGAACCCTTTACTGTTCATTTTGCGGTCATAACGGGTTTCATCTTTTCAAACATTTGCTGGCCCGATTGTCTGACGTGCTCATAAATGTCATTCATTTTGTTCCGCAAATTATTCGCATAATCGGTTATACTGCGTGGGGCATCAGGTGGTATTCCGGTGATCAGGTCTGCAGGCAGCCGTAATTCTCTTCCAAAGTTTGCGAAAGCTGGTGTCACTGATGTACTTTCGTGAACAGCGCTTCGATATGACAACCAAAACGGTTGTATGTGCTTGTCCCAATCTCGTTGCCGATTTTCCACAACTTTTGCTAGGTACCGTTCCAGTGTCTGATTAAATCGTTCCACCATTCCATCCGATTGTGGGTGGTAAGAAGTTGTTCTTGTTTTATGAGTACCCATAACTCGACAAGTTTCCTGGAATATATGGGACTCAAAATTCCTTCCTTGATCACTGTGAATCTCTAAAGGTACTCCAAACCGACAGAAGACTTCATAAACTAATTTATCTGCAACTGTCGAAGCTTCTTGATTTGGAATGGCGAATACTTCCGGCCACTTAGTGAAGTAATCCATCACAACCATGAAATACTTGTTACCACTTTCACTTTCCGGAAACGGCCCCGCAACGTCAAGGGCTATCCTCTCCCATGGTGCGCCAACATTGTACAATTTTAATGCACCTCTACTACGAGTCTGAGGTCCCTTTACAGCTGCACAACTTGTACATTTGCGACACCAGTCCTCGACATCGTCCCGACAGTGGACCCAGTAAAACCGTTCTCGTATCTTCAGGAGAGTCCGTTTTACTCCCAGATGACCTCCTGAACAACCATTATGGTACAGCTGTAGAACATCCGGTACTTGAGCTTTAGGGACAACCATTTGCAAATGACAGCTGTCTCCCCGAGCATTTTCCCATTTACGGCACAGGACTCCATCCTGAATCACCAAGCTGTCCCATTGGGGCCAATAGCTTTTCGTGATCGAAGTCATTGCTGAGACGTCGCTCCACCTAGGCTTAGGAGCTCTGGCCTTCATCCACTCGAGAATCGGCTTGATGTCCGAATCTTCCTGCTGTGCACGTTGAAGGCTTTCCTTCCACTCGTTGCTGAGGTCTGTCTTGAGCATCCTCACAGGTACGACTTCTTTACTTTCTTGCCTAGTACCAACTAGTGTGCCTTTTTCCATAATCTGTTCCTGATCACAACGGTTCGGCGCACGTACCCCTGAGATGTCGGTGGCTCTGACCAAAGTTCGTCCCACTTTCCATGGAAGGTCATTGTTTACCCTTCCTGTAGTTCGCTTGGGGCAACTGGATCGAAGGTGGCCCCTTTCCCCACAGCCGTAGCACCTAGGGCTGTATCCTTTATTGCAGTCGCGAACTCTAGCCGCTGCAACCTCCCTGACGCGATGGGAACGATGATCCTGTCGCGCGGCTTCCACCTCCAGTGCATGGGCCAAGGCGTCCTTCAGCGTCCCGTGGTGCCCGAGCCTCACGGTAGCTCTAACTTCAACTTCGCGGATGCCGTCGATGAATACCTGCACCAGGTTCCCATCAATAAGCGCAGGTACGGACTGGTAAGCTTTACGCACCAGCTTCTCCACTTCAAGGGCCCACTGCTGCAGGTTTTCGTTACTGCGTTGCACGCGATCCTTGAGCTGCGCACGAAACACGTGTTCCAGGTGAGCGTCGCCATACCGAGCCTCCAATGCCTCAAGGAGCTGCTCGTAAGTCACTTCCTTACCGAGAGCTTCCAGAACAGTTACGGCCTGGTCGCGCAGGCCTAGGGTGAGGGCAGTCATGGCCTGACTTTTACTCCAAGCGTTCGCCTTCATGACAGCCTCAAACTGGATTTTGTAGGCCGACCAGGAAGAAGTTCCGTCGAACGGTGGCACTTTGAATCCACGTAGCGAAGGTGTTGTAGCTACGGGAGCTGCGATTCCATCCCCAAGTTTAAGGTAATCCAGCGTTTTCTTTACATCAGCCATCACGGTTTTCTTTACGTCAGCCACCACGTTGTCAACCCGATTATACACTTGGTCGATCCGGATTTCAGCTTCCGACAGGCGGTTGTCATGTTGATCAACCTTATCCTTCACCTCCTTCATGTCTTTCCCGAAGGTAGCGTGAAGGTCCTTCATAAGGAGCATCTGCTCTTCCTGGCGGCGCGTTTGCTGCTCCTTATCACGTTGGAGCTGTTCTTCCAACCGACGAGCCTGTTCCTCCTGTCGGCGAGCCTGTTCCTCCTGTCGGCGAGCCTGTTCCTCCTTGTCCCGCTGGAGCTGTTCTTCCAACCGACGAGCCTGTTCCTCCTGTCGGCGGGCCTGTTCCTCCTGTCGGCGGGCCTGTTCCTCCTGTCGGCGGGACTGCTCCTGCAGCATCATCATCAGGGCAGCAAAGTCTGGTGTTGCTGATGCTGGAGCTGTTGCGGACGTTTCGGCCTCCGTGGTTGGTAGCTGGCCCTGCGACCTCTGCGGCATAGCTCCACTAAAACGTCTCTGGTCCGTCTCCTGTTGACGTTGACTCCGGGTACGGATACCCTCCGTGTCGTCTTTAGGTAAAATCGGCATGATTTTAATCCTTGCTTCTGACACCAATTGTTACGAGCTTCGGGTTCGTGACAATAAAAACTGCCGATAAAAATTACCAAAAGTTACACTTTTATTAAAAAACACTAATAACAACTCAAACACACTAATTATAAAACACAATCGCTCTTAAGTCGCACTTGAAGATCGCTTTCGATGTATTCGCTTCTATCGCAGAACCAAGTCTGATTAGTCGCGGCTAGTCCCGGCCTTATATAGTGCCGCAGATAATTCCAGAACCTTCTATTGTAGAAACATCTAGAATGTTCGAGTACATACCGGCCCCGACTGACCAGATGTCGATAGTTCTAGTAAGTTCAGCCGATCGATAATAGATGGCGCTAGTGACTCTATTAGTTCTTCTACTAGAAACTAGATGGCGCTACTGGTAACCAATGTCACCATGCATCAGGCATTAATTGTGGCGCGCAACAATAATGTACATACTCACAGTTATCTTCATTCATTCCTCCAGGTCAGAACAAGCATTCTGTTACCGTTAGGCGCTGATCTGATTATTTCTTATGACACGTTTTATCCACAATCAGTACACAGACACAGCTCCTTCTTTAAGATGACACTACGATGATTTAGTGACATCCAAGGGTTGGTAATTTCGCCCACATTTATGGATATCGTTTTTCCTATAAACACTATACTTCTAATACAAAATAACTATAGATTTTATCGTATTTTATTAATAATATATTTTATTATGACAGCTTTGACAACGACGTTTAATACGTCGCCATGGCAACCTTTCTTTCAAATTCTTACCTGCCTGTATATTATTAGCTAATTATATATGAATACTTATTATATTTAATTACTGGCCATCTTCATAACTCAAATTCATATTTTCTACATGATGTTATTCTACGAGCTGACATTATAGATCC
This sequence comes from Apamea epomidion, assembly GCA_947507525.1. Lineage (NCBI taxonomy): Eukaryota > Metazoa > Arthropoda > Insecta > Lepidoptera > Noctuidae > Apamea > Apamea epomidion. The sequence continues at coordinate 7,231,454 of OX382247.1, read as the reverse complement.
ACGCAATCCAAGGATCAGTTCGGGTTTCGCCTCTAAAGCGGATACAATAAAGAGCCTGATATTCCAGGGCTACCTATCCCGGGAATACCCAGTGTACCTCTCCGCTCCGGTACCTGTCGGACCCTGCCTACGCCTCCGTTCTCCGTCCTCCGTCCTCCGTGAAGGGCTCCTGTGACTATTGGGCCGCGCCTCATCCGAGGGCCGCCTCACCTAGCGGGCTGACAGCGTCTCTGTCGTGCCTCTCTCTCTTGCTGTCGAGCTGCGTCCTGCGTCCTGCCTTACTGCGTGGACCCTCCAACGGGTGACCTCCGCCTGCACTGCATCTATACCTGTACCTGCGCCGGCTCCTGCTGCCGTGCTGCAGCCTGCCCTGCTGCGTGGGCCCTCCTACGGGTGTCCTCCGTGCCGCACACGCACCAGCGACCTGCCCTCATCTGTACCTGCATCTGTCGCCGGCACCTGCCTCGCGTCTACCTCCCTCCATCTGGATCTCCACCTCAGCCTCCTCAGCCCACCTATCACGCATCGTCATCCACACACCCCACCTCCACAAACTACACACCTCTCTCAGTCCATTTTCATCGTTTAATTTGATAGAAATATATCTTTTATTTGTTTCTACCTCCCTTTCTTTAATTTCATTTTAGCTTTATAAGTTTAGTTACTTGTCGCTACACGACAGAAGTCCTTGATGGCTTCCACCTTGGACTCCAAGGGTCTGGTTCCAGCTGCAGAGATGCGGTAACCTAAAAAAGTGACTTCATCTGCTCCGAACACACACTTCGAGGTGTTGATGACGATGCCATATTTCTGCATCCTGGTGAAGAGCTGGTGCAGGTGATCCTCGTGCTGCTCCTGGTCTTTCGAGAAGATAAGGAAATCGTCGAGATAGCAATAGCAGAAGTCAAGGCCGCGCGTCATTTCATCGACAAATCTCTGAAATGTTTGACCTGCGTTCCTTAGACCAAAGGTCATATAAGGAAACTCGTACAGGCCAAACAGAGTTGTTATCGCCGTCTTCTGAATGTCGTCCTCACTGACTGGAATCTGGTTATATGCCTTCACCAGGTCAATAGTTGAGAAGACTTTGCAACCAGCTATGCTGTGGGTAAGGTCGTGGACATGTTTGATTGGATACCTGTCGGGTATAGTCCTCGCGTTGAACAACCTGTAGTCACCGCAGGGTCGCCAGCTGTTGTCCTTCTTCGGCGCTAAATGAAGAGGTGAAGACCAAGGGCTTTCAGATGGTCGAGCAGTGCCGTTGCTAAGCATGGTCTCAAATTCTTGATTAGCGATCTGCAGTTTGTCTGGAGCTAGCCTGCGAGGGGAACAAGAGATGGGCGGGCTGGGTGTAGTGCGTATGTGGTGTACAGTGTGGTGTGTGTTTTTTCGGTGTGTGCCTGCGGGTCGCGTGATCTCGGGGTACTTATTAAGTATTAAGTGATACCTGGAATCACCAACTGAGACCTTCACTGAACACGTCGCTGAAGCCTTTGCAACGGAAGCTGTGACAAACATTGAGGTGGTTTTGTCCACCAAACGTTGATTTCTGATGTCAACAAGCAAATCGTAAAAGCTTAAAAAATCTACACCAATGATTGGCTTGGTGACATCAGCTACAATAAAACGCCATGGGAAGTTACGGCGCAAACTTAAGTCTAAGTTTAGCTGAAGATAGCCGTAAGTGTCAATTATAGACCCGTTAGCGGCCGACAATTGATAGTTCGAAGACACGCTGTTCACGTAGTGCCTTACGCGGAAACACACACAAATCACTACCAGTGCCCACTAAAAACTGTGTCTTCGATGTTCGGTCCGTGACGAAAAGGCGACCTGTGGTCGTCGGACAGTCGTCAGCCGCCATTACCGACTGCCTTTGGAGTTTCCCAACTTGTCGTAGTCGCATGGCTTAACGCATTTGTGAGCGTTGGCCCCATACTTGGCGTGGTAAAAGCAGAACGGTTGCTTCTGGTGGCTAGACTCTGACCGCTGTCTGGATCGATGACGATGTTGATGGTTCGAACGCGATTGCGAACGAGGTCTCCTACTCAGCTGCGTTGTCAGGTTCTTCACGGCCTTCTTTAGTTCGGCGATCTCATTCGCCATCTCATGCATGCTAGGACCCGTCGTGGATGTTGCAGCGACTTGGCATGGGGTCACGATGTCCTGGACCCTGTCCGCCAGGTCTGCTAGTCCTTCCAGGGAAGTATGTGGCTGTGAAGCCAGAAGGGTCTGGACGTTGCTTGGTAGACGACTGCTCCATATTGTCCGGAGAAAGTCCTCTGGGACACTCGGTCCGGCCAAACTTTGGAGATGTCGCAGGAACTGTGAAGGCTTGCGATCTCCGAGCTCTTCATGCAAGAGAAGCTGCTTCACTCGCTTCTCATGTGAAGCAGTAAGCCTCCTAATGAGTTCGTGTTTGAGCTTCTCATATTTGTTGTGCTCTGGTGGTTTGAGGAAAATATCCCGTACTTGTTTGGAGTATTGGTGTTCCAAGTTGCCGATCACGTGATTAAATTTCGTCGCGTCGCTGGTGATGTTCGCGTTCGCGAACTGAGCCTCCACTTGTGCGAACCAAACCTCTGGGTCATCCGGCCAAAATGGTGGTATACGTACCGCAACACGGCAAATGCTGGATGGCTCGTCAATGGACACGCACTTTGCGCGACGAGGTTGCTGACGCGAACGGCTGGATCCGAACGATTTTGCAGAGTCACTGCTATCACTCATCGTGCCACTGTGATTTTTCTTCGCCTTTCTAACTATCGAACGGCCTTTTCAGGGCTCACGTTGTTATCGAGCCTTTCTGGCGTGTTATAGGCGGGATCACCAATTTAGTGTCGGTATGTAGGTACACTAATTATTGTGTTTGTGTCGTGAGCGAGGGTAAATAAAAGTTGTTGTTTACTACTCACGGTTATAATGCACAAACACATATCACAAAAACGTTCACAGAAGAAAGGCACATAGATTGTTACACACGAAGAAGAAAGTCTATATTATTGTTACAGTAGGTATAACAGTTTGTACACTTGATATACAGAGACAGTGCGATAATACTGAACGGTTACGGTGATAAAATTATAAGATGACCGGGATTATTCGGAGTTGCGCAGGCTTCGCGTCGCGATAGCGAGATCGTACTAGCGGTCAAACAAGGTGAACGAACGCGCGCTGCGTGGCGCGACACCACTCATGCGCCTCGACTACGTCACTGCGTCGTCACCGCGTGACGTAGACGAGCGCGCTTCCACTGTACCTGTATGGTATTGTTGTGGACGACAGTGAATTGATACTAACAGTATTAAAATAGTAAAAGTGTATATATTATGTTCTGTAGATATGTGTGTAATGTATATGTTGTGTTTATGTATGTGTATAGATGTTGCTTAGTGTAAGATAAATGTTAAGGATCGCAACAGATGTCTTCGAATTTTAGGTTCTAGGACATGCCGGTTTCCTCACGATGTTTTCCTTCACCGTTTTCTTTGACAGGTGGTATTGAGCATTTTCCGCACTGGTATTTCTTCTTAGCGTAGCGACCTGGTACTTGTTAACAGGCCTGTACTGTCCTCTCATATCTATGAACACTGCAATTTAGAAATATTCTAAAAGTTAATTATTTTTAAAAGAGTCAATCAATTAACTAAGACTATCTAATATAATATAATAAATTACCTAATGTTAGAAGTAGCGAATGTGACATCATATTGAATGGCCAAACACTAGAATTTGTTAATCAGACAGTTTTCCTAGGAATCACGCTAGACGAGAAATTACAATGGGACCTCATATAACATCTATTGCGGGGCGGCTAAGCTCGGCCGCATATGCTGTTAGAAAGATAAGACAATTAACAGATGAAGAAACCGCGCGTTTGGTCTATTTTAGTTACTTCCACAGTATTATGTCATATGGCATTTTACTGTGGGGTCGGGCTGCTGACATTAAATCCATTTTTATTTTGCAAAAGAGAGCTGTCAGAGCCATTTACAATCTACGTCGCCGCGAATCTCTTAGGGAACTATTTAAAAGGGTTAATATTATGACGGTACCTTGCCAATTCATTTATGAAAATATTATGTATGTAAGAAAAAATCAACATCTTTTTAATAAAATAAGTGATAGACATAATTTTAATAATAGAAATAAAGATAAATTAGATCAACCTTTTTTCAGATTATCTAAAGTACATACATCTTTTATGGGGTACTGTGTTAAATGTTACAACAAAATACCTTGTGAAATATTGCAATTAAATAAAAGAAAATTTAAAACTTATATTAAAATTACACTTTGTAAGCAAGGATATTACAAATTAGAGGAGTATATCCAAGATAAGAATGCTTGGAAACATGCTGGTTCTGCTCCATAGGACAATCTCTAGAGTTTAGACAAAATCAAACTGGTCGCTAATGTAATTGTATACTTAATTTATTTTAATTTTATTTTTTCTTTGACATTGATTTACATACATTATGTAATTACTTAAAGTCACACCCGGACTTATTACTCTTTATTAATTTATGAAAATCGTCTACTTTTGGAATGTTTGTAAATATGTGAGCACCATGTATCTATCACATAGTTAATTTATATGTCATGGATTCATTAATCCATTTTATTTCTTTTACTTATTGTGGTAAAGTAATTTTATTTTTAGGTGCATCGTCTTTACATATAATTATATAATTAATCTATGCAAAATATTGTAAAACATTTTAAAAGAGTAACGGTGGAGTTTCTTGCTCATTCTTCTCCATACGAAATTCCCTTTTGGAAGGGCCGACTAGAATCAATTTTATTTTTGACGTTCAAAAGTGCCTTTTATGTGCCTATTTGAAATAAATGATTTGACTTTGACTTTATCGCAGTCCACTGCTGGACATAGGGCTCTCCTATGCTGTGCCACAACACCCTGTCCTCCGTCTTCCGCATCCAGAAAAGAATAACCGTGGAGTTTCTTGCCGGGTCTTCTCCATAGGAAATGGCTAAATGGAACCGTGCACCTAGCTTCTGACGTTTCATAAGTGCCCATGTAGGTTAGAAATAAAATCAGGTAACATTTTTGTACGTCTGTTTGTTCCGGCTAATCTCCGAAACGGTTGAACCGATTTTGACGGAACTTTCAGTGGCAGATAGCTGATGTTATAAGGAGTAACTTTGGCTAGAAAAGGAATTAGCGTTCGGCGCAAAATAAAATCCCATGAAATCCAAAATAGAACTGGCTGAAATAAAAAATGAAAAAGTGGCGCAACACACTCCCCGCAACTATAGCATCCTTTATGTTGTTTCAGGTGAAATGAGGGACATGTCCCAACAGATGGCAGAGCTATTGATGAACAAGCGTAATATGTTATACGAGTACTTCTCGCTGGAAATCAATGGCAATGGGGAACTGTTGTCATTGCCTTTACTGTTAGGTACGTATTCAACTATGCCATTAATGTCCCACTGCTGGGTAAAGGCATCGCTATTCTCCTTTCACCTCTCTCTGTCCAGAGCTGCCAAGAACCAATCTTTATCAAAGGAGTCCAGCTCATCCCGCCATCTCCGTCTGGGCCTGCCGCGATGTCGTTTGCTATTAAGCGGTGCCCACTGTGTCGTAAGTTTGGCCCATTGATCGTCTGACATGCGGCAGATGAGTCCAGCCCAATTCCGTTTAAGCGTGGCAGCTGTCCGAGTGACATCAGTTATTTTAGTGATGGAACGGATCGTTGTATTCTTAACCCGGTTCACAAGTTTAAACCCAGAATACTCTGTTCCATAGCCCTCTGGTAAACCTCGAGCGTGGACCTCTGCTGAATTCTCAAAGACCATGTTTTAGAACCATACATGAGGGTAGGAAGAATACACACGTCGAGAGGGATAGCGGAAGATCGCCCTTCATTGGGTCTTTCATGGCCCAATAGCTCTTCCAGGCATTTTCGGTGCGTCTTTCAATTTCTTTGTTTTGTCTTGCCTGGAAAGAGACTATTTGACCAAGATAGAGATACTCATCGACATATTCAACCTCCCCATTCGCTACGGTGATCCTGTGATGCACGCTGTTCGTCATCAACTTGGTCTTTGACATATTATTCATCTGAAGTCCGACCTCTAGGCTTGCCGTGCTGAGATCTTCTAGCATCTGAGTCAGGTCGGAGACCTAAGACGAAAAAAGGACAATATCGTCGGCAAAACGGAGAGTCCAACCATAATGCCCCTTTCTGCCCAGCCTGCTGCCAGCTTTCTGAAGACTTTTTCCAGAACGGCCGTGAAAAATTTCCGCCCCTTAGAAAATTTTAATGAAATGCGGCACCAACCGATGCGTATGCACTATACAAGTGCACCCAAAGACAACCCCTGGTTGGTGTAGGACTATTGCAGGATATGGAAACAAAGATATTGGAATATGTGTTTGGATTGTTAAAGTGGACTGCAGGTTACCTTTTTTTTCCGTGGCGAAATCCTCATGGAAAATCGTTATGTCGGACTCCAACCGACTAAAACACCACTTTTCCTTTTACTACCATAAGTCAGGGGCCCGGAAGAGACATGTACATTCGCCGCATCCCCGACCGGTATCAGCCCGCCATGCCTAGCGGGCCCCATCACCAAGTGCGGCCGCACGTTCTCCCATAAAGGCGCGCATGCAACACTGCGTACCACTTCTTTGAGTCTGACTGTTCGGGGCGCGATACAGTCCCAGTCGCCGCCTGCAGAGCCCTCCTTATGGTGACCGGAGGTCGTTCAGCGCCTAGCTTGCTCGCCTCGTCCAAAAGCACACATGGGCCTGTATGCTGACGGAGAGTCTGCAGGGCGCCCTTGCATCCTCAGCAGGATCAGCATGCCAGCTTACCACCGCTTTGGAAACTGACCACGCTCGAGGCATGCGCTAAAAAGACCTTTAAATCGGGGCCCGAGAGCCCGCATAGACAAGCCCAATGCACGGCCTGGTGTTCTGTCCCTGGGGCGGTGTTTTTGGCTGGTAACTATAACACCCCGGCTCTTATTTCTACCTGGGTCACTTCTTTCATTTCAACTGCATCCTCGCCGAGCTCTGCAGAAAGCGTTGTCATTGGCGAAGGGCTATGCTCCGCCCTTGAAGGGAACAGAGCGCAAACCTAATCGAGGAGTTGTGGTTGGAGATTCTGGGTAAGTGGTGGAGCCCACGGGCGAAGTTTACTCATAAACACAAGGTAAGGTCCACGGATCTCGATCCGGAGTTGCCAGCAACTCCTCGCGGGCTTGAGTTTTAGCCCTTCTAATAGCCGTCTTCATGGCTTCCTTCGCAGCTCTGTACCCCTCAAACAGCATATGGCTTCTGTATTCAGGATGCGAATACGCCTCATGAGGTGCCTGGCATACCGCCTTTGCACCGCCACACACGCTTCGCGAAACTGCGCAATTTTCAGTGACCACTAGTACACCAGGCGTTTGGCAGGGCCGCGCTGCGACCGTGGCATCGCTGCATCGCAAATAATGATCAGCGCCTCCTGGAGCTATTCCACCTGCTAGTTAATGTCGTCAGGCTTGTTCGGTGCAGACACCCAGGCCTAAACGATTGAGGCTTCCAGTAGCGCCTCTCGATCCAGCTTTTTCAGTGCCCAACCTGGGCTTAGACGTTAAAATGTATATATCGGTGATCCGACAATGTCTCCACCTCTTCCATCATACGCCAGCCCTGGACACAAATGAAATGTCTACTATCGACCTGCCTCGCTGACGCACGCACGTGAGCACCGACCTTCGGTTGAGGACGAGCGAACCAGTCTCTATGGCCCACTTCCACCTTCATTACCTGACCCCGTGCTGTTCTAAGGGAACCCCAGGCCCTGGATTTATCATTAAAGTTTCCAAGGACAACACGGGACCAGGATGGCAACGACCGACGACAGTGCCCAACTCCGCTATAAGACTCCGAAAGTCGTCGATACACCTACTTGGAGAGTGATATACTCCGAGCACTACCAAATCCCCAAGGTGAACTGCCACAAATCGCCGCCCCCAGGTAACGTTAAAAGGACTGAAATCCAATGGAAGCCTGTAATATGAGAGCTACCAAGCCGTAACTCTTATCTACGTACACTAAGTGTACGTAGATAAGAGTTATACAGGGTATATATATTGAGCTGAACAGTTCATATCTGTGTTCTCCATCCCGGTGGCCATTTGCGTGGCCTCTGTGTCCAGACTAACCACAGCGTTAGCATAGATTGCTGCGATCAACCGCCGAGGTGCATTGCGTTGCAACGTGTCTGTCTTTAAGACATCGATAGCACCTCAATGGTCTCGCGGCAAGCAATTTCACCTGTCCGACACGCAAACCACAATGCGGGCCTTTTACTATTTTATTGGCTGCTGATAGCGGACAACTGACTACTATCGACCTCAAGCCGGCCACGCCTGGGCGGATCTCTGAAGCCTTAACGTGCTCTGGGGCACACCCTCCGTCTCTGACGACTTCAGACCAACTTCATCGGCCGTGACGGAATCATTCAGACCCGATATCTGCAGATCGACTCATTTAATAGGCCTGGTCACTTGAATTTCCACACTGAAGGATTCTCTCAATTTTACCGCCAGCGTATCCGCTAATGGGCCGCTAGTGGGCCGTTAGTGTCACCGGTGACCAGCAACATGCGCGCACCGGTCACTGCATTCTTAGTGCGCATGCCCGTTATGCCAAGGTCCTGGTTTGCCATTGACCCTGTTGTCGCTCTAGTAACGGTGGAGCAGGTGTGGTTGGTGCAGCTTGACTGGCAGCACCTGCCCTCATTCCCATCTTTGATATTGGTGACGTAGAGGTTACCGATATTAACGGGCCTGGGGTGGGGACAGCAGTTTATGCCGCTTAAGTTCGCGCTAGCACTTGCTTTGTTCTGCGAACGCTGCCAGTGGTAGCCGTACAAGCTTGCCATCCAAAGTGGAGAGTTTGGCATTTATACCTTCAATAGCTTCTTCTAGACTGGCAATCTTGTCTACTGTCGGCGTAAGCTGCCTCATGTCCACTCGCAGTTCTCCCTGCCGCTCCTGGTCCAGTCTTGTAAGATGGGCTTGTATGTCTAAAAGCTCCTGCTCTTGTAGCGCCATCTCTGCGGAAGACGTCCGCTGCTTGAGCGCCTCTGCGGCCTCCGCCATTGCGGCTAACGCCATTAATAGACCACAATGGCCACTTAAGCCCTTCGATATCCTTTGCACCGTTGCCACGGCGTCCTGAACCTTGATTTTTGAGGCCGCCTTTCGATATGTCGGGCAATCCGCCCCGTTCCTCCTCTACTACTTTCTGTAGGTCTTTGCTGGAACCTACAAACTGGCCCGTTGACACCGGCCGTCCTCTCCCTCTTCGTGCAGTAAGTACCCTTTGAAGTCGGTGCCGCCTCTTCACCCGATGTATTTTTTCAATATAATCGAATCAATTGGGAAACGCAAGATAAGAATCTGAAAACATAACCAAAATGCTTAACTGAACTGAAAACCTAGTTCTAGCCGATGATAAATAGGATACACCTAAGGTTAACCACCGGTGTGGGGCTGCACCTAGTTCTAGCCGCTATGATGAAGGCTGAACATAGTTCTAACCGAAGCTAAGTAGGATACATCTAAGTTTTTACCGCATGTACCGGCTGCACCTAGTTGTAGACGGCTAAAACTAGGTGTAAGCGCACTTCATAACTCTGCACCCGCGGCAAATCGCTGCGGAGCGGACGGACCTCCGGCGCGGTCTCATGGTGGAATGGAAGGCGCGACTATCGCAACCCAGCGCAGGGCACGCCACGATAGCGGCGATAAGACCCCTCTTTGAGGAGTGGCTAGAGAGGCGTCACGGCGCTCTCACCTACCGCCTGACGCAGGTCCTCTCCGGACACGGATGTTTCGGGAGGTTCCTGCACATCATCAGGCGGGAGGAGACGCCCGGGTGTCACCACTGCGAGGATCGCCCAGAGGACACGGTGGAGCATACGGTGGAGGTCTGCCCCGCTTGGGCAGAGCACCGCCGTGTCCTCGTAGAGGCGATCGGCAGCGGCGGCGACCTCTCGCGTCCGGCCCTGGTGCAAGCCATGGTCCGGGGCGAGAGGGAGTGGGAGGCGGTCACCTCCTTCTGCGAAGCAGTCATGCTAGCGAAGGAGGTGGCGGGATGGGCGAGGGAGAGATCCTCACGCCTCAGCCGCCGAGGGAGACGCTCCGGGCGTCGGGAGCCGCGTGACGACTCCCGGCCACGGATGACGGGGCCCGACAGGGCCGAAGCCTGCCGGGGTAGCGGGATCGTCCGAAAGGGTTACCGCTGCCCTGGTACATAAAGGGCTAAGGAAGGAACACGGGTGGGTTTTAGTCATTAAGAGTCTGACACTCCCTTCTGCTCCACCCAGAGCGGGAGGAGTCATTTGATGATTTCCCATACTGAAAAAAAAAAAAAAAAAAAAAAAGCGCACTTCATTAGCCGTAACATATATAAGCAAAAACCTGGCCGGCTGTGCCCGGTTGATGGCAATAGGCTCGCCCCCCATTACTGGACTTAAACATAACTGGCGAAACGTGGGCGTACTACAGGTACACCTCTGCCTAACCCTTCGAGGATTATAGGTCATTATGTTGATTAAGCAAAAACATCCGACGTTTCGTGCCGTTTGCACTGTGCTTACAGATTCTCAGTTTCGGACACCGCACCGCATCTAAAGCACATTGTGACTGTCTGTTACATAATGTTCCCACTGCTGGGACACAGGCTTCCTCTCTGTGAGAGGGAGTGGGCCGTAATCTACCACGCGGGCCCAGTGCGGGTTGGTAGACCGTGGATGTCACATGTCTTCAAATATTTGGTTCGAAGATATGCCGGTTTCCTCACGATGTTTTCCTTCATCGTTTGAGAGCAGTGGTGACGACATAATTTACACAAAGTAATGCGCCTACTCGGTAAGTCACGGCTGTTACCACTAGGCCACCACTGCTCTAAATACCTAATAGTAAAAAAAAGTAGTAGAAATAAATAAAGATACTCGTAGTCTGCTTACATAAATATATAAAATCATAAATTTATGTACAAATATGAACCGAAAAAAAAAAAAAACATAAAACAATTTAATAAATAGCTTATATTCTACACTGTGTCGTAGGCCTTAATACACACGCAACGTCTATTAAATTGCACCCTACCCTCATCGCACATCATTTGATGATGTCTAGAATGCAAGAGCGAGCGAACCGAGCTCGAAAATTTTTACACTCTCGGATAGGTTTGATTTTCTTTTTTTTTTGCCTTTGTCGACTTATGAAGAAAAGTTCAAGAACCAAAAGAACGTAAAATGCAAGAGCGAGCGAAGCGAACTTGAAAATTTTAGCACCCGACCTTGAATAAGTTTTGTTTTCTTTTAACCATTATACAACGCGATGACACGCGGGGTTGCGATAGTCGTGGAAAGGATCCGGCAGTTGGGACCGTAGGCGCGGGCCTGCGGGCGGAGAGCAATGGGTAGCTCTCCGTCCGATCAGGACCAGGCCCGTGCCGGACGGCGTGTATGTGTTCCACGCGCGCCTCAAAGAGATGTCAGCGAAGTTGACGGGGCCCGACAGGGCCGAAGCCTGCCGGGGTAGCGGGATTGTCCGAAAGGGTTACCGCTGCCCTGGTACGTAAAGGGCTAAGGAAGGAACACGGGTGGGTTTTAGTCAGTAAGAGTCTGACACTCCCTTCTGCTCCACCCAGAGCGGGAGGAGTCATTTGCTGATTTCCCATCCACAAAAAAAAAAAAAAAAAAAAAGGCGGGGTTCCCAAATTCCCGAGCTTGCTCGCTCGCTCTTGCAACCTAGATTCTATATTTTATAAAGGGCTTATTGAAGTAAAAACTTTTTTAGGCGTGTTGAGTGATTTGCTAATAAGTGCCGAAATGCTAATGTTAACAGTATACCTGTAGCCATGAGTATGACTTGTTGCGCTTGTTGTTGCTTTTGACTGCCGAAAAATGTAAAAACTAGACTAATGTTAGTAATTTTAATTAACAAATTATAAAATATTTTTTTTTGATAACAATTTCTTTTAAAATTAAAAAAAAAAAAACACTTATTTCATAGTTTTAAGTTTTCACGTCTGTCGGTAGTCCCGAAGACTACCTAAATGTTCTTGTATATGCCCATCGGGGTCTCCGTTGCTCAAATACAGTTTTAAGTTAGTTAGACAAGTAAATCATTCAGGCTCTCGACAGCTTGAATGATATTGGAGGGAGGTCATGATCCCCATGACTCCCCCTGGGACCGTGCTTGGTTTATGGTGCCCCCCGAGATGTGATGCCCTAAGCAATTGCTTAATTTGCTTAGGGGCTAATCCGGAACTGCTTCCGAGTGAATTTTGCAATTCTTTTGAAAAACAAATATCTTTAACCGTAATAGTGTAGTTTATGGCTAGGTTATATTATTCTAGTATTAATGTAAGTAGCGTATTAGGCGCGTGAATCTCAGTGAGTGTGTTTGTGAACGATTTGGCGAGTGTTGACTATTTTATCCCTTCTTGTTCCTTTTCTATGACGTGGTTGGTATCCTGCACCAGTGTTTGGTTCTAGGGACTCGGGGAAAGCCCTCTATAAGGTGTACCAACAGACTGTAGCCAACCAAGACCAGGACATGACGCTTAGAGCAGTCACACCGCTTATGGAAGGCTGAACCGAACTCGCAATTCGTTAGGGCCGATTTGTATAGTGCTTCCTTGTAGTCTGTTGTTTACGAACACAAACCAACCAAACGTTAGTGATGGCTACCTTTTCCCTATGGACTGATTAACTGCAGGATATTTTGCATTGCACTTGATGTACGTACACTTCCCGGGCGGGGGGTAGGCTTCACCATGTACCCCACATTGGATTGATAGTCGTTCTAAGGAACGCTAGGAATTGTGTCTCGTTAAATCACACCCGGCCACCGTAGGCCTCTTACTGTTACAAAAAAATAATGTATAGCGAGACACATTATTTGGATGCCCAGATAGAAAGGCCCCGTTACTAGACAGGTAGACAAGAATGGTCGCACGGCTGCTGATTACACTGCAAGCATCCTCTAAATTAGGTAGTTTATGAAAGTGCGAAGTGACGATTTAAAATAACCGCAGCAGGTCCTCTCTAGGCCTATGCACGTTAGGACTGGTGGTACACGTACAGTCACGAGTAAAAGTATGTATACACTCGGCTTTATTCAAAAGCGATTTACTTCCTTATTTTTTAATGAAATTTTATGTTGTTACGAACATAGCATTTTCGAACCTATAGATTTATGTAATGTGTCGTATTTTAACGTTGCATTCGTTATTTCTCGAAAAAATCGCAGTTGAAAGTTGCCAAGTGTTGACATATTGGTGCTCGTGACTGTACAACTTAACAGCTGTTGTAAAGCGGCCCTACGTCTCGGGGGTGGGCTACTCGATTGTTGTAAGAACATTCAGTAACGTAATTCATAACAATTTATTCTCTCTCCAAAAGGGGGCACCGACCTAAATACTAATATTAACATAGTTAGTATAAACGAATTTTATCAGCCTAGGGTAATTTAGGACTACAGTGGACGCCATCATGCGCGTGCGAGCCCTCAGGACGGGGGATGCTGTGCCCCGGGGTGGAGTTGTCTTGGCAGTGTCTCTAGACATCGCCAACGCCTTCAATACCCTGCCCTGGAGTTGCATCAGGGAGGCACTCGGGTATCACCGGAAGCCGACCTACCTCTGTCGCATTGTCGGGGCTTATTTGACGGACAGGGCCGTCATCTACCCAGATCACCGGGGAGAGTGGAACCGGCGAGAGAGGTCGTGCGGTGTCCCACAGGCATCGGTTCTGGGGCCGCATCTATGGGGTACGACTGGGTGCTGTGCGCCGACCTCCCTAGCGGCGTCAGCATGCTTTACTACGCTGACGACACGCTGGTCCTGGCGCAGGGGAGGTCACACCAGGCGGCGGCCGAAGCAGCGACACGCGGGGTTGCGACGATCGTCGAGAGGATCCGGCAATTGGGACTCGAGGTGGCATTGCACAAGTCTGAGGCCATGTGTTTTCATGGTCCTTGGAACGCGCCACCGTCGGGTTCACAAATAACGGCGGGAGGGGTTCACATCGGCGTCGAACTGACGATGAAGTACCTGGGACTCGTCCTCGACAGCCGGTGGAACTTGGTGGAACACTTCCGACGGTTGGCTCCCAGACTGGAGCGGACCGGGGCTGTCTTGAGGCGGCTCCTGCCCAATCTAGGGGGACCAAACGCCTCCTGCCGGAGGCTCTATGCGGGGGTCCGACCAGCCCACCGGTTAAACGCGTCATGGCTGTCCGGCTGGTCCGAGGATACCGCACGGTCTCCGCTGAGGCGGTGAGCCTCCTTGCTGAATTGCCGCCATGGGATCTGGAGGCCAAACTCCTCGCCCACATATGGGAGTGGCGAGAGGAGGCAAAACGCCGGGGCGTAACTCCGCTGCCGCGAGAAATCACGGTACAGCGGACAGAGCTCCGGCGGGATCTCATAGCGGCATGGAGAGTGCGATTGTCGCAACCCAATGCTGGGCACGCCACAATAGCGGCGATAAGTCCCCTCTTTGAGGAGTGGCTAGAGAGGCGCCACGGCGCTCTCACCTTCCGCCTGACGCAGGTCCTTACCGGACACGGTTGTTTCGGGAGGTTCCTGTTCAGGATAAGGCGGGAGGAAACGAGGTGTCACCACTGTGTGGACCGCCCGGAGGGCACGGTGGAGCATACGGTGGAGGTCTGCCCGGCTTGGGCGGGGCCCCGCCGTGTCCTCGTGGCGGCGGCGATGTCTCGCGTCCGGCCCTGGTCCAGGCCATGGTACAGAGCGAGAGTGAATGGGAGGCCGTTGCCTCCTTCTGCGAAGCAGTAATGCTCGCAAAGGAGGAGGCGGAGCGCGTGAGGGACTGGCAATCTCTGCGCCCTCACGCCCTTAGTCGCCGCAGGAGACGCCCTGGACGGGAGTCAACAGCCGACTCCCGGCCACCGTAGGCGCGGGCTTGCGGGTGGCGAGCAATGGGCAGCTCGCCGCCCGGTAAGGACCAGGCCCGGGTCGACGGCGCGTTGTGTTCCACGCGCGCCTCAAAGAGATGTCAGCACGAACTGACGGGGTCCGCTAGGGCCGATGCCTGCCAGGGCCACGGGTTGTTCGAAAGAGATACCGTGGGCCCTGGCACAGGCAACTGAAGCAACACGGGTGGGTTTTAGTCAGTAAAAGTCTGACACGCCCTTCCGCTCAGCCCAGAGCGGGAGAGGTCATTTGATGATTTCCCACGCAAAAAAAAGGGTAATTTAGGAACAGGCACACACTGAACTTCTAGAATGCAAAGCTAATCGACTTTTTTTACACCCTACAAACTATAGTTTTTTCTTGTTACAGATGGTCACACACCTTTCATGGGCGCTCTCCCTACTTACCTCGTACGCCTAGTCACCGAAGTGAACTGGGACAGCGAAAAGGACTGCTTCGAAACCTTCAGCCGACAGACAGCCATATTCTACTCACAGCCAAACCCAGACACCACCCCAGAAAGCGTGAAATCTGAGCAATGGCGACAGGAACATGTCCTGTTCCCAGCTATAAGGCGAAATTTCCTCCCGCCTACCAGTTTCGTTCATAATGGCGCAGTATTGCAGATTGCTAGCCTAAATGATCTGTATAAAGTATTTGAAAGATGTTAATTGTTAAGAGAAATAAAATGGTTATGATGTTATTAAGTGTTTTTTTTTTGTTTACCCATAACTTAAAATCATCACAAATTATTGGTCCGTATATATTATTTACAAGCTTTTGCCCGCGGATTTGCCGGCGACGATGTCGGAAATTATCCCCCGGGAACATGCTACCCGGTCAAAAAGTAGCCTATATGTTACTCCATACCATTACCTGAAAGTATAGTCAAAATCGGCTCAGCCGTTTTGGAGATAAGTTGAAAAAAACAGACACAAATGAAAAACAAATGTTTTTTTTGTTATAAGTAGCGTACATACTTTCACATGCATTTAGAAAACAGCTGTTATTTTGATATTAGAAACGGTCACTTCAATTTTATTTATTTGTACTAGATGTATAGATCTACACTAATAAAAAAACCGAAGAGTTTGTTCGTTTGAACGCGCTAATCTCTGGAACTACCGGTAGGATTTGAAAAAATCTTATTGCATTTGAGAGCCCAATTCTTGAGGAAGGATATAGGCTACTTAACATCACTCTAGGATCGTAAAAAGCCGAGCAAAAACAAAAGAAGATAGCGAAAACGAAGTAATAGCGCGGGCAGGCGATGCGATGCGACGGAGCAGGTTGGGGGCCGAAATATTACGCGGACGAAGTCGCAGGCAAAAGCTAGTAATATAATATACACAATATTAATAAGTTTACATAAAAAAAAGCAATGTTTTTCACTCACCTATAGAAATATAAAAGGTATTCCTACAAGCTCGATAGATGGCGTTGCCCTGTTTAAATGCGCGCTATGGTTTCGTTACCGCGATTTAGTTAGGTCGCGGAGCTGGAAGTCGTGAAATTGCGTTCAGACAAACAGACAGAGTAGGAATTAAAACTAGCTCTGCCCGCGGATTTCATCCGTGATCCATTTTTTGAAAGGTTGCGGTCTTAGGAGGACTTGCAACTTTATGAACCCATAGTAAATAGAGTAAAATAATAATATTATTGCTCTAATAGTTTATTTTATTGTTCGTCCGTGTTCCGTTTGAGTCAATTAAACACTGCTTAGTACTTATGTATTTACACAGTAATTTAAGAATTGTGATTACATATTATCTTTGCAATTGTGTTGTTGGCTGGTGTGTCTTGCTTAGTCCATCTTACATACTAATAATAAAGCTGAAGAGTTTGTTTGAACGCGTTAATCTCTGTGACGGATATCAAACAATTATTATTGCATTTGATAGCCCAATTCTTAAGCAAAGGTATTGGCTATTTAACATCACGCTACGACCCCTGAAAGTTATAAAGAACGCTAAGCGAAAAGGAAATAATATTCCGGCCATGCGATGCGATAGGGTGGGTCGGGGGAACGAGAAAGGGGTTCGAACCCCTTTCACACGGACAAAGCCGCGGCAGGAGCTTAAATAAATAAAATAGTAGGCTAACCTTGTTTCATTTCTTATTACCAGCTTTTATTTAACTTGCCTTGTTTTGTTAGTTAGTATGTATGGGTCAAATCTTGCAAGCTGAATTAAGACCACTTCCACTTATCCTACGGAGTTGAAAGTTTACATGTTGATTCTGTTTCGAAGACAATGCATTTTTATGAGGCATGACCTGATACAACCAGGATTGGCTCCAGACGAAGGAACTCCTTAACGGTCATCGGTACAGACACGAAATTTAATAAATGCTTTCAATTATAATAGCCCGTTCTAAAGTTTACCATGAACTGGCTGCCGCATCCACCCAGGATTGGCTCCAGTCGAGGGAGCTCCTCAGTAGTCAAGAGCAGAGACACAAAATTTTGTTATAAACATTCAATTGTGATAGCCCGTTCTAAAGTCCACCATGACCTGGCTGCTGAACTTAGGATTGGCTCCAGACGAGGAAACTCTTCAACGGTCAACAGCAGTCACAAAATTTTGCTATACGCATTCAATTGTTATAGTCCGTTCTAAAGTTCACAATGGCCTTTCTGTTGCACCCAGGGTTGGTTGGCTGCGACTGATCTCTCTCCGGTCATGTTGGATTGCCGTCCCATCGGACTATGAGAGTGAGGGAAGAGGGAGTGCACCTGTGTCTGCGCGCACACTTGTGCACTATACCTATCTTTATCTCCCACGCCGAAGGCTAGTCTCCGTTGAGATTGGCTGCCGTGGCCGAAATATGCTCTGGAAGACTTTATTTAACCAGAAGGTTCCCAGGTATGGTGCAGTACAAAAAAATGATTACAATGACGGGGAGTATAAGTGACTCTCGGCTTCGTTAAGTCTCTTTTTACACCCGTTATAATCCTACTAATATTATAAATGCGAAAGTTTGTATGGATGTTTGTTACTCTTTCACACAAAAACTGCTTAACGGATTTGGATGAAATTTGGCACACAAATAGTTTATAACCAGGATTAACACATAAGATACTTTTTATCCCGATATTCCATCGGGATCGAAACTTATGCGGGTGAAACCGCGGGGCGCAGCTAGTTACCTATAAGGTAAAGTAGTTAAGGTATTATACTTTCCTCGTTTAAGGGTTTCTGCAGCGCCAGCACAGCAGACCGAGCCAGAGGGGCAATTCTCGTAATTATAAGAACGTTCACAGTCTGCTCTCAGTCTCAATCTGTCAAAAACACCTCTAATTTCTCTACATTTTGACATTTGTTTGTCGCCAAGATGAGACTGCGACTAGATTTTGAACGTTTTAAATTACGAGAATTGGCCTACAGGAAGATGGGATGACGCAAGAGCATCGACACACGTTGCGTCCCACACTAAAAGCCTACCCACCTTCCATGGAAATAAAGACATGCCGTCCGGCCTCTTGCCATCGTCGCGTGCCAAACTATTAGGTTCCAATACAGCTAGAACGCCGACAGTGACATAAATTGTATACAAGAAAGGATAAAAATAAAAGAAATATTACGAATTAATGTTATGTATTAAAAATATTCGCATTAGTTAAATTACAAGGCAAATGATACATTGCGCATTATAAACCGATTGATTACATTCTTAAATATATTTCACTATCATAAACACACTACATACGTTCATACACACAATATTAATAACTATTTGTAAAACAATATTTAAGTGAAACATAGCGATAAACATCCACTCTTACTAAGACGGTTGATTTCTGACTTTATCTTGGACGTTATATCGGTGAAGAAAAAACATTGTGGGGAAACCTGGGGGTCTACTCCGACGTCCAAAGTGCGAATGATCGGATCGGACCGACACATGGCGGAACCGAATATTATTGAAAAATGCAAAAAAAATTCGGATCGGCCCAGTTGGGTCGGGACCATAGTCAATATTCGAAAGAGTGTAGGAGTGTAGGATCGGGACCGACCGAACCTAATAGTAACTTCGTATTATTAGGAAACGGCCGAACGATACATTTACCACTTCGGAGTAGACCCCCAGGACTTATAGTTAAATAATACCAGCTTCCGCCCGCGTGGTATGGCGATAAAAAACCTCTGTCTTTCCCCGGGGTTCAAAGTATCGCCATACAATCATAATGAGTCCAGCCGTTTCGGAGATTAGCTGGACCAAACAGTTTTTTTTTTTTTGTAAGTACAGACCCCAGCACATCAAGCTACTACAATCTGTCAAATTTCTTTAATAGATTTTCAACTTTATCTCTAAAGCATTAAGGGTCAAGGATGATTGGGAAAATTTGACAAGTTCGAGTAACTTGACCTGCACCTTAAATATTTTCATATGTATTAGTAAAAAGCTGTTATTATGACATTACAAACAGCCACTTCAATTTTATTTATTTGTATAGTTAAGTCTGAAATCACCAACCCGTCTTGAGTAAGCGTGGTGATCAATGATCGTGTCTTCTCTGTATGAGAAGAGCCCTTTGCCCTACAGTGGGACAATAAGAGGCTGGTATTATTACTCTAGAACGATGCTGTGAGATTTCGTACATATCGCGTCTCAAATATACTTGCGCAAGTATATTGTTACGTGTGTTGACTTCCAACACACGTAACAGTATTATCGCGCAATTTTTAGACTTGCGTGTTTTTGAAGTTTCGATTCCGAACTTGCGTTTGCGCAAGTTTAATTGAGCGTGTGTGTGGCATCATATAAATCAAGATTTCCTCTGGAGTTTAATACAGACCTTCTTTGTTTGCGAATGTATTAAAAACATGATTTTTATTCGATTGCATATTGCTTGAAGTTGAATTTGTTTTTAATAAATATAAATAGATTCACTCATTTTGTTAGTCACATAATATCAAGAAGGCAAATTACAAATGCGCTTTTAAATGCATTATCATAACGACTACCTATTTACATTTTTGTGAACACACAATATAAAACGAGGATATAAATGTAATTACCTAATTTATTTTTTGGAAGTTCGAATTAAAAAAAAAAATTCTATCTTACTACAATATTCCTAGCGTTAGCTATTAAAAAATCTCAATGGGCTAACATTATCGACCCAATACATAAAAAATGGAAGAGAATTTGCATGAAATGATCTGCCGGATAAGTTAACCGCAACTTATCCGGTGTGAACAGGCTATACGAACTTTCCTCAAGCTTTTGTAGTGTATATCTTTAGTTACTGGCTCAAACCGTGTAAAAGATCAGCATAGCTATTCACAACCGTTCGATACGCTTGCATGCCGAATCGAACATCAACCAATGTTATCAAAAGAGTCCTCTAACCGCTGTTCACAAACCTAAACCCCGAAAATGTTGTCAGTTTAATTCAACTAGACGACCGTTCATCCGAAATCTCACCTTTCTTCCGAAAGCTATTTGCTGTCGGGGATAACTAATTTTGGATTCAAGGAATGGTTGTTAATAGCTACGCAGTTCAGTTATTAGTTGCGAGACAGTTGACATGGTTTTATAATTCAGGGTCAAATTAAATTAGCTAGGGAAACTCCGCAGTCGTGATGGGTATGGCTAGACCCCATAAAACAAAAAATAAATTAATTTGATGTTTTTTTTTTGTGGAGTTTTTGACCGCAGTTTGTGTAGTCACTTGAAATATCGATTTTTTTTTGTGTGTTAACTTCACAGACGTAATGGGTATATCTAAATACGATAAACCAAATAAAACAGATTTTCTCTACTCATACTTAATAACAACACTACCAGCGGTCGTCGACGTTGTCGAAGACATATTTTTTATCGTGTTTAGATAACGATAACCAGCACGTCTGCAGTTTCACTAGCTAATTTAATTTCAACCCGTATAACTAAATGCTCTCACAAAAAAATGGAAGTTATTAAAATCTCTTTTTATATTGAACAGGAAGAATCAACTTTAAAGCTAATCATTTTCACATTCATAGGTATCAAAATAAATACAAAAGACAACTACAAACGGAAAACGTAACACTGAACGAAACGCTTTCACAATATCACTTTTTACAACAGACAATGAATAATAGTAAAACTTCTAAAATATTGCTTTAATTATTGCTATAAACATCGAACTTGGAAGATATATATTTAAAGTGTGCCCAATAAGCTGTGGGCCAAAATAACCACCACGTGGAGTCCTGACAAAGCTAGAAGATGGCGGGACGAGCTGGACAAAACAAACGACCAGTGGTTTACTTTAGCCCTGGGTCGAAAGAGCTGGAAGTCATGGGCTTTGCCCAGCAGTGGGATGATGCAGGCTAACAGTAACCGTAATCACACAAGATGCTGCCCATCATCTTGGCGCCATTTCGAAGTAACGTTTGATGAAAGTGTCTTGTTTCATAGGACCATATAAGACGAAGAAGGATCTGGTTATCGCAAAAATACCGCTGACGAGTTTCGATGGCGAGTTGTGCAAATAGTTGGATTTTTCTGTTAAGGGGCATCCCTACATTCATTTTCCGCGGCGATTTTTTTTTGCGCGCAGCTTAGCGCTGAGAGTTGAAAATCCAACTGTGTTTTTTTGCCGCGCTAGGATGCGCTCTGTAGGATTCTCAACGCTTGGCCCGGCCCGCCGCGAATTTTTTATAAGTCCATGCGAACGTGGGCTAAAGTACTGGTATTCAACCGCATCTGATTAGACTGGAAGCCAACCCCAAAATAGTTGGGAACAGGCTAGGCAGATGATGGTGAAGGGTAGGAGAAGAATGGCTTGAGGAAACAGTCGAGTTTGAGTAAAAGCACTTTAAAATGTCCCTATTTTAGTAGTCACAACATATAAATGAGTGTTAGTCGTCATTATAAGTGATGTAAGCATTGAGATAGTCTCCGGGCGCGTCGTATGCTGTTAACTTGTTCGGAGGCGGCAAAATTAGAGGGGTCGACATTCCGGCTGTTTCTAGCTCCTGGAAAAAAGGAAACAATTAAATCAATGAGATGAAAATACTAATGATAGAGCTGTCTTTCGGGATCAGGCAGATTAGATTGTGGGAATTCATTTCTTATAATGGTGTGAGGGTGCCCATGTCTGTGGCGAGCGCTACAGGAACGTGCGAGGGGGGCGCGTTCCCTTTCCCACTGGGGCGGGTCACCGGAAGCCGATCTTAACACAAATAATTAACATAATTAGGAAAAACGACAATATGATGAGCCTAGGGAAATTAAGGAACAGTCACAAACATAAATATATTACAATAACATCTGAATTCATGATTCATCCATTAATGTCTGCTGTCAAATTGACGGCAAAAATATGTGACATCGAAGGAACACCATAACTATCTGAAGAAAAAAATATAGAATGATGCATCGGCTTCAAATATATGTGACACCTCTTAAGAGTGCAGGTGAGGCTTTAACCACTGGGCCATCAAGACATTAGCGTCAACATCATGAAATAAAACTATGAAGACAATTACCTTGCGTCGCTTCCGATTCTTCTTATTCCAGGGCGCGTAGGGTATCTTGAGGTGCACAGTCTGTATGTGAAGCTTGACGGCGCTGCTTTGAGTGAAGCGACGGTTGCAGTGCTGGCATTGATATCGTTTCTCACCGGTGTGGACCTGTAACGTTTAATAAAGCCCCGATTTGATAAGGTAACCTATTGAGGTTGCTTTTTTGGCTGTCAATGGGTCTGGGGTTGTAAAATGTAGAACCATGGCTGTCAATGTAAAACACACATAACTCATAATCAGCCTAAAATTTTCCCACTGCTGGGACACAGGCCTCCTCTCCGTGAAAGGGAGTGGGCCGTAATCCACCACGCGAGCCGCGGGTTGGTAGAT
Organism: Apamea epomidion; assembly: GCA_947507525.1. NCBI lineage: Eukaryota > Metazoa > Arthropoda > Insecta > Lepidoptera > Noctuidae > Apamea > Apamea epomidion. The sequence continues at coordinate 7,208,631 of OX382247.1, read as the reverse complement.
GTCACATGTCTTAGAATGTTTGGTTCGAGGACATGCCGGTTTCCTCACGATGTTTTCCTTCACCGTTTTGCAATGCAGGACAGGGACTGTAAATTAGTCTGGTAATGGTAGACTGGGGCTAAAAATACCAAGGCTGGAAATGTTAAACTGAGACTAAAAAAATTGGACTGTTTCAAAAACCGTTGGACGGGGTGATAAGACTGGGTCTGTGAAAAGTTAAACTGCAGCTGATTTTGTAGGACTGACACTAAAAAATTAAACTGTGCTCTGACTGGGGTTAGAAATGTATTTAAAAAGAATACTTACGACAAGATGTCTGTCTCTATTGCTAGGCATGTTGAACCGGCGGTCGCAGTGCGGACATCCGTAGGGCTTCTCGTTCGTGTGTGTCCGCATGTGGACTATGAGGTTCGCGTATTGCTGGAAACAATATAGAAAGAATTTTCATAAGTCAACATGAGCGAAATAGATAGGTAGGCTAAGCAGATGATTATGCCCTTAAAAGTCCATTTTGGATATAGACTCGTCTTGTCAGGATTATGCTAATGTCACACAGCTAGTTTAGCAAAAATATGAGCTATTCAGCAAGGGTAAGGGTAGTTGCCTGGGTAAAAAAATAATAATTATATTTAGTCCGTCAGTTAGATTATCGAAACATAATGGACACGTATTTTTTCTTTTGTCAATCAAACAAAAAATGACAAAGATAAAGCACGTCAAAATTTGGGATTGGGGGTCCTGACGTCACTTGCTTACAAAAGTGTCGCAAGCTAGTGACGTCACGCGGAACTTTAACGGGCGATACCCTTTTTTTATATAATTGACAAAAGAAAAAATACGGGTTCAATATTTTTTGATAATCTAACTGACGGACTAATTCGATTTTTTTTAGGAAAATAGCCTATTAATTTAAATATTGACACTCTTCTACTTCTTAGCGTATCGATGGCAAAAAGTTTAAATAGTTTTGGACTAAAATTCAAATGAGCGAACTCCGCTCACTGATGCAGTCATAAGATCACCAAGTGCACAGCTGACAGGGCTTACGGCGCGGGATGGAAGGTGGGCCATTGTTTGTGGGGACGTGCCGCATGTACACTTTTGTTACGTCTCCCCCAGACGTTTAGTGTCCAGCAAAGTGTTAGTTTTGACACGTCGTTGATTTTCGTTCCAAAAACTGAGTATAAGTGTACGTAAACTCGCATCCTCTAATACTTCGGATATGTCTCGAGGCGTGAGGGAGCGCGCCCGCAGACGGGAGCGGAGACACAATAGGACGCTCACCCATGAGAAGGACTGACCAAATTAAATCCGCAGTGGGCGATCCCTTGTATGAGTGCACAAAAAATAGCAGAAATCGCAGTAGTTGGCGAGAAATTGTCAGGTGAATCACATCAGCCCCTAGACAGGAAACTACATGAGGACCACGACCACTCTGACAAGAGTGCTACGAAGAAGAGAATAGTATTGTTATGTACCCTAGTGGTGTGTCCGCAGACGTCGCACATGTAGCGCTTGAGGTACTCGGTGTCGGGGTGTTCCGACTCGTAGTGCTTGCGGGCTTGCACGTCGTTGGATAGGAACTTTCCACACTGAAACATATTATTAACTCATTATTCATCATACTCCCGCCCTTATCCCAATTTATTTGGGGTCGGTCCTATTCGTCCATACTTGTCTATTAGTCGTCATCTCGGTAGTTCAATAAACATATTAACTATCACGTTTAATTCACACAAGCCTAAAAGGATACTTAGGGCGAATTTCACAATTGAAACTGTACGTTCAGAGAGAGATTGATTATACATGCATACTTAGGCAAAATTAATCACTGGCTACTATCATATCTCAAATTTAATTCTCTATGAACAGTACTACTAACGTTGTAACAGGGTATACTCTATCCTTTCTAGTCTTTGGAAGCGAAACAATTCCTTGCGGTTCACTATACTCTCCCAGTCAGAACCTCGAAGAATTGATCTTTATGCCTCGCGATATTTACGCGATATTGACACTGTCAGCGTCAATTTATATGTATCTACTGTTCAAATTCAAATTAATTTATTCATTTTGTGACTCTCTAAGTTTGTCCTGTCCATCACTGACACCGGTGAAGGAAAACACCGAGAGGAAAGTTATTTTTCTTGCCCACGCTGTCCCACTCCTGGGCAAAGGCCTCCCTCCACTCCTTCCATCTTTCGCGAGCCCGCGCGTCCTCTTTCCAGTTTTTTATAAGTTTGAAATCACCAACCCGCCTTGAGAAAGCGTGGTGATCAATGCTCGTGCCTTCTCTGTATGAGAACAGGCTTTTACCCTGCACTGGGATATACCAGGCTGGTATTATTTATAGTTACCACTTCACAGGTGCTGGAGGTGGTGAGGCCGTTGTTGACGATCTCGGAGCACGCGCCGCGCCGCGGCCGGCCGCGCGCGCGGGGCTCCTCCGGCTTACTGCGGCGGGACGGCTTGATGGAACTGTTTACACACGAAATGTACACGTTAACAAAGGCATAAAAAAAATTAGGAACGAGACTAACTGACGGACAATGCACAGGCTAAGCCGGTGGTCCTTTTTTATGTATGGCATCTTGTAGTTTAACCTATGAGGTTATCGTCTGTTTAACCGGGCTTGCCAGTGGATGCCTTAATAAGTTGAGGCCTCCAGCCAGGGCTTAAAAAGCTTAAAAACTATGCTACTACTAGCTAAGGGCACCCCTGTGGGTACGGACCTCGGCTTAGGGCATCGCTGGGAGAGGGCAACAAGGGACAGGCTGGATCGGACCCAGTGGTGCTAGAGATTTGATTCCTTAAGTACTCTAGTACTCCCCGCAGCCCTGGTGTCATATAAAAGTAAACCGAGGGCTTTAAGAGGGTTAGGCTATTTCTTCATCGCAACCTATAACGACCACCAACACGTACTAAAAGGGGATTAAAGATTTTTATATGGACCCTGGCATACCTGCAGTGTCCGCCATTTTCTTTTTTTTTTTTTTTTTCTAAATGGCAGTGGCGCTTGAATCCTCATGGCGGGCAATAGGTATGCCACGGACTTTCAAAGCCCCTTCCTGCTTTCTAAAAGTCTGTTTCATACTTACAGATTAGTAGTAGCGTGTTTGTAGGAGCTGCCGAGATGCGTGGTGAAGGCTGCGAAGGACATAAACTGTATCTCGCAATCCGCGCAGTAGTGAGGGTCGGCCGTGTTCAACACTATCTTAGTGCTTTGTTCTATCTCCTGCAAAATAAGAGAAAAAACTTTTTCTTAACCAAGATTTTAGGAAAACAAATAAGCCACGTTTTGTAAGGGTTTTTATGCTAATGACTCATTTGCACAACGGCAAAAGTTGCAACATCTAAAACATTTTTGTTTCATTTTGATATTGTGTCGATATATGACTTTTTTTTTTTGTTAGCGTACCTCCCCCAAATCCGTCCAGGAACTCTTTTCCCGCGCCACCTCGACAATTATTCTATTTTAATTTTTCACAGTCAAACAGTGTAAATCCTCTGCGTTATTAGAACTTTGATTCGATTACAGCGCGTTTTTTGTTACTGGACAAAAAACTACAAAACAATAGTTATTAATGGTGTAAATCGAATCAATCTGCCTAGCCTTTTCCCAGCTATATTGGGGTCAGCTTCCTGTCTGACCGGATGCAGTTGAATACCAGTATTTTATATGGAGCGACTGCCTCCACAACACATTTACTGGGAAACACGAATCCCTTGGTAAGACTGGTTGTCCGACTTTTAGGTTCAGCCGGGACCAACGGTTAACCGTGCTTTGTATTTGTGTCGTCTCGATATGTAATAGATGGTCATCCATCGACGAACCTACCGCGGCAAGAGAAGCTTAACCTTCGACGCAAGCATAATAAAATGTACAAAACCAGGGTGTCTACTCCGAAGTGGTAAATGTATCGTACCGGCCGAATGTTCGGATCGGACCGACACATGGCGGAACCGAATATTATTGAAAAATGCGAAAAAAGTTCGGATCGGCTCAGTTGGGTCGACCGGACCATAGTCAATATTCTAAAGAGTGTAGGAGTGTAGGACAGCCTTACCTCTTCAGAATGTGCAATTTGTTTGTGACAATACAGTCCAGAATCGCTCACAAAACTGTGTCCGCAAATAGTGCAGAGACACATGGACGGATGCTTTATTCTTATGTGAGTTAGACGCGTTGACGCCTTCCTGTAAAGTGAAACATTCTTCCGTAAAATATTCCATTTTTTTTCTCTTTGACAGATTAAAAAAATCATTGAAGTTATGCATTCGATGAGGTTGCGAAAAATTAAAAAGAAAAACCAAAGACACCGAATTCCCTGTACTAAATTATTTTTATTTACTTTTTGGCGCTTTTTTCGAGAAGTTTTGATGTTGGTTGTTACTTATTTTTAATTAAAAAAAGTATTTTTTCGGAAATAAGCTCAAGGGGTGGTAAACATATTAGCCAGCCAACAAGGTGGTAGTTGGTGGGTTCACCGCCCAGAATGCGCCTGACGCTCATTTAACCGGTTTAATTACTTAATTACAGAAACAATTACAAAACCATCCATCGCGCTTAGATCGAAATAAAATTTTCTAAGTTTCTTGCAATTTGTAGGTATTGCAATCTGAGGGGTAATTCTCGTAAATTTAAGATCGTTCACAGTCGGATCTCAGTCTCAATCTGACAAAATAATCTCAAAATTTTCCTACATTTTTGGCATTTGTTTGTTGCCGAGATGAAACTGCGACTAAGTTATGAACGTTTTAAATTACGGGAATTGGCCTTCAGGTTGTATGTTGATCAAAGTATGATTTGCAACCGTAACATATATATATTTACAGAATTAATGACCATTAAAATCATCAATATATCTCTCGCGAACTATCTTAGCACATCCCCTTTAAGTATTGCCACTCCATGAGGCTAATTGAAATAGCCTCATGGAGCGCAGCATATACAATTTTAAAGGGTGTAGAAGAAAGAAAGCAAATTGTTGAGCAGTTTTAGATAAATTAATTATGAACTAAATCTCAATTAAAATAAAGTTGAAAATAGCATGCACGAGATGGCGTGTGTTCGTTCATTTCCAACTCTATTTCAGTTGTGATTGAGTTCATTATCAATTGTGATGAGTAAATAAAATAAAGTGTAATATAACTTACATGAATTCCCTCTTGCAATGAGGACACTCGTATGTCACATTTTTATGCCATCTATAATGCATATGAGCTTGACCTCTGGAACAAAAACAGAGAAGAATTTTTTTTTTTTTTTTTATGGCCGTATAACAACTGGTTCAGTGTATAAGGCGTGAAAGGAAACACACACACAGAGTTACTTTCGCAATTTTATATTAGTACAGATTCTATTGCATCCGTGCGAAGCAGGGGAGGAGGGGGTCGCTAATAATAAAATAATTACCTATTACAGCACACATAACTGCACAACTGACAAGAGTATTTGAACAAGTGCGTGATGTTCATATGTTTGTAGAGTTTCCGCTGATCTTTGAAGTGGATCTTGCAGATGTCACACTGTAAAGGACCGGATTGTGCCTGAAAATATGAATACAAAAAAAAAATGTATAAAAACAATAATTCATTATTTTGATAAAAAAACTACTAGTTAGTACTTTGTAGTTACTACTAAATAAGGTGCAACTATTATTGCGCGTTTGTGTGAAGTTTTGCCTCTATGACCCATTCCGGTCGTAAATCCAAGTTTTTAAAAGATTTTTGTATTTGCCTAAAAAAAAAAATCTAGATTCATCTAGAAAATTACTTTTTTTTCTTTAATTTTGCTATCATGGTAATACGAAATAGGCGAGTTCACAGTTGTATCAGCTCTATATTAGATCTCGTCATCGCGCATTCGTATTTCCGATGAAAGACGATAATTCCCGAAGCGCATACTTTTGTTGGGATATCTGTAGTTCCTTGATCATGGATGCGTTATTTCTTCCATAATCATAATCAGCCTATATTGTTCCCACTGCTGGGACACAGGCCTTCTCTCTTCGAGAGGAAGTGGACTATAATCTACCACGCGGGCCCAGTGCGGGTTGGTAGATGTCACATGTCTTCAAATTTTTGGTTCTAGGACATGCCGGTTTTCTTGCGATGTTTTTCTTCACCGTTTTGAGAGCAGTGGTGACGACATAATTTACACAAATTAAAGCGCCTGTCTGGGTTTGAACCTACGACCTACAACTTGTAAGTCGCGGGCGTTACCACTGGGTCACCACTGCTCTCTTTTTTCCGTGCAGATATCGAACTAGCGCCACTACCGATTGCTGCGCTAAACGGGCACCTCGGGATTCTCAATACTCGGCTGAACACCTAGAGTTGAAAATCCAGTGCGCGTTAAAAGCCTGCCGCGATATTTTTACGTCAAAACGTGGGTTAATAAAGCATATACTCACAGGATCATGTTTCTTCATATGCTTATTATACGTCAGCATCCCTCTAAAGCCACGGAAGCACAGATCACACTGATACCTCGCTTCCTGATAGTTCCTTGACTGCTGTCTTTCCTGAACCAACCGGTACTGTTCTTCATGCCCAATAGGAGAGTAGATAAGAAAGTCTTCGGGTAACTTCCTATTCTTTTTGACAGGTTTTATGGTGACCACTCCTTTAACACGCTTGCCTCCTCGTGTCTGCAACCATTTCGGTCGTGACTCGTACCAGTTTGCGTTCTTTTTGCTACCGTTTTGTAAATGAGTCCAGATGTAGTGTTGTTTTGCTGATGATCTGAAAGTAGGTTTTGCTATTTATTTGTGGGATTTTTGAACTTAACTTTCTATACAGCCGGGTTGCGTAACACACAAACAGTAGGAATGGACTTCATTTTGACAGTTCAACATTATTCATTGCGTTATTTACGTTGTTGAGCAGTCAAATTATTCAAACATGTGAAGCAGTGAATTAGCAATACCCAGTATTAGGGTGCAAGATGTTTTTACTCAACTGCGGCAGAGCACAATAGGAGGGTAATGTTTTTTAGTTGGTATTTATTGTGTGTTTGTCTGACTGTGTGTTCCCTCTTGGGTCTGAACAAGCGAATAGATTTAAATTTCTAATGAGGTATTGGGAGAAATAACTCAACGAATACTACTTATGCCTATTTGCACCAACACTAGGTGGCATCTAAGATGTTGGATTTTCAGCGCTCGACTCAGCCCAGATAGTCCAAAATCCAACAGCGCGCTTCTATTTTTTTCAAACGGGCATTAATTTTATAGTAAAGATCTGAATTAAACTATTTACTTACCGATCAAAACTAACTTCAGTACATTTCCTACACAAGTATTTAAACAGATGTTTATCAGTCATGTGTGTCTTCAGTAAAAATTCAGTTTTATAGTAGTACTGGCAGAGGCCACAGTGGTAGTTGCCGCTCACATGCTGAAACCAATGGAAAATATGATTTATGTATTAATATTTATATTAAGTATTTCCGGGTCACAGAACACAAAATCAAAGAAATGTCTAGTTCTACCTAGACCTTCCTTTAGTAATAAATAAATAGGTCTCACCTTATCATGCATACGTAAATGTATCTTCATTCGTTCTGCATTATTATAAGCCTTATTGCATATCTCACAATGGTATTTACCCTGAGTGAACATTTTGTACACTTCAATTGCAGCTTTAGCCTCTTTCACAGAAATTGGGACCAATGTGGCATATTCTTCGTCCATATCCGTCCCATCTACAGCCGTATTCTCAACATTAAGTGACAATGACAACTCGGGGAATTTATCAATATCCTGATCACTATCAAAGTTCTCATTATCCAAAAATGAATCAGGTATTTCAGCGTCTTCTGTTGTACCGCACACAAAGCCACTAGACTCATCTTTGGAAACTTCATACTCCACCGGTACTTCCTCAGGTTCCGTTTCATCAATGTCTGTTTTGATTTTTTCTTCATTGAATTCCAATTCACTAGGATTGGTTATTGCATCAAAAGTGAAGTCAGAAGAGAGTGTACTGCAGTGAAATACTGCTATATTACATTTGGAGGAGTTACACCGATCAATGCGGTTCTGTCTCTTCCACTGGAACGATACTTTTTCATAATGAGTTTTATCTATACTCATGAGTGATAGGGGTGGCATGATAGCAAGAAGGTTGCGGTTTACATTTTCAAGATTTGTTTGGCTAATCTGTAAAGTGGTAATGATCATTATTATTTACTATTATAGATACTATAATTATGTCACATTTTAAAATACTTTAAAGGACTGTGTGACATTAACTTAAGTCACGGTTTTCTGTGACTTAAGTCCATTTTTACACAGAAAAGAGTGGCTTAGGTGCGACTGTAGGTCACACGAGCTATAAAATAGTATGCGATACGTGAGTCTATTAATGCACGCCTTTGCCACCCTCGCCTACCTAAGTCACACTAATCGTAATGTACTATTTTAAAACTATTTGTATAACTTTAACTGTTGTCAAGCAATTTACCTCTTTGTTTTTGCTCAAAATTTCTTTCAAAGCGTAATGAGCTCGATGGCATCTATCGCGAAATCTTTTGAAATTTCGCACGACAGCTGCACACTGAAAACATAAATAATCCGGCATGCCATCCCCGTGGGAGGTCTGTAAATAACAAAAGGATATATGTATTAGAACAAACCGGATTTAAAACCTTAATAATAAAAAAAAAACATGTTAAACCGTATATAAACAATGCATACCTGAATACCAGAAATCAAACGGAATTCATGTCGTAATTTACCACTGTTCATGCTAAATAATTTAACATCCGTGCTAAAACACACCATACACGCTTTGAGATTATACATTTTCCTAATATTTATCTCATTGTCTTATAAAAAACTAATTTTCTAAATAATTACGGCTCCAAGCATTTTGTTTGATTGAGTTGACATTTGACAAAGAAGCTAGCAAAGTGACGTTTGACAGGCGAGACTGACGTTGTCAACAGGGCTGCCAGTAGAGTTAACTTTTTTTCTTTGGACTTCACAGCAAGGAACTTATATCCAACCTGGAATGCGCACAGGCTGCCGATGCGCGGTCCGAGCGAGATAGCTTCGTGAGAGCCCTCTGTCCCTTTCATTAGGGTGACCAAACAATATGATGTAGGTAGATACTAATATAATAGGATATAATATATTAACCAATAATTTGATTTAATAAAATAATAATAATTATGCTTTAATGATGGATTAAAGTAAAACGCATTATGGAGAATTTATAAATATTTATTTGGTAGATATTTACAGTCAGGTTCACACATTACTAAATAAAACAGTTTTATGCAATTTCTATCTTAAAGTTCATATTTTCTCACCGTTTAAACCTTCCCTGGACTACAAACATTTCAAAACCAAAATCAGCTAAATCGACCCAGCCGTTCTCGAGTTTTAGCGAGACAAACGAACAGCAATTGATTTTTATATACCTATATAGATATACGAACGAAGTGACGCACCTAAATCAGCGATTAATATGGGAAGTTGAAAGTTTTTTGCCATTTCCCTACAATGTTCCTCGGGAAATGCGAAATTTCATGATCACGTCTATTAAGTATTCGGTACACCATTCCTTATAAAGTTATCGTGGCGTGTACTACAGAACAGTCTCAACACACATATTACCTACTGAAATAAATGTTAAAATCAGCCTAGTATAAACATAAAATACCTATAACAGACATGCGTAAGTATGCTTACGTTGAAGACTACCTCCTATTTATATGCATTGTGTAAATAATCTTATAATTTCGTTCATTATGGGCACCCTACTTCAAGAATTAAAATATACTTACTTGAAGAAAGAAACACCGCATCCTGCATAAGATTCGCTTTTGCAACCTTGAATCGCACACTTTTTAACCATCTTTATTACGTCCGAATAAAGAAATTTATTGTTTTATCGTCGAAATGCTGTTAAATTCAAATCACCATAATTTACAACAAATTAATATGGCTGACGGGCTGCCAGTCTAACTTATATATATTCTACTAATAATATTTTCTTTTTTAATTACATTTCAATACAGTGTCCAAACTCAATAGTTTGGACACTGTATTGAAATGTAATTAAAAACCAATTAAATGGTATTTAGAATGAGAACATTTTTTTAGCAATCTAAAAAAATGTTCTCATTCTAACAAATCATTGAAAAACATTAGAAATATATCAGAACGAAAATTAATGTTTTTTTTAATAAGACATGACAATATTATTTTTTCCTACCATTCCTACTAAATTCGGGAATAATCCTGCTGGCAACACTTTAGAAAGGGACACAGGGCTCTCGAAGCGCTTTCTCTCTCGGACCGGATTTCTCTTTGACCAAGCGATTGTCTGTAATTATAGAACTTAGCTTCATATACATAAGGTTTATTTTTATATTGGAGTCAAATTGAAATGCACATTCCAGGTTGGATATAAGTTCCTTGCTTCACAGTTTGTGCATTTCAACAATATCACATTTAGTTTAAGGAAAATGGAAAGATCTCACCAAGGAGAGTATTTTTTATTCTGACGATTTCTCTTGATTCTTAATACGTAAGGGGCTCTCTTCTTTAACCTGTCTCCACCCAATGCTGAGTGTAGGCATCCTGCAATGCACGCCACTCTTATGACGTAAGGAGCTACAGAGCTCTAAATGTGAGTAATTAGGTACTCTAGAAATTCTGGTACTATTTCATCAATCAATTAATTTTCATAAATTCTGTCTCTTGCAAACATCATTCAAGCCCATAAACGGACATTTTAAAACATTGGTCTCCTAGATGCCGTTTAGAAATGTTTTTTGAAGTCGGTCGGCCGGACAGAACGTTAAGCTGGCTACATCCCCCAATAATTTAACATGTATGCCAATGGAAAGAGCTTTCAAAGAGAACCTTTGCTACTAACACGACTTTTGCCAATTGTTAAATTCACTTTGTAGGTACTGAAACGAGAGTGAATTTAAAAAAATAATAAAATGGCGGACAGGTAGGTTTCCACGGCCCTTCAAAGCTCTTTTGACCTACAGAACAAACCCTGTGAATGGCCGGAGACAGTTGCAATGAAAAATTAAAAGTGATCGTGAAAGCGGATCCATCGCAAACTACGTCATAATTAGCGGCAGGCTTCGGTGAGTAATAAAACAATTTTAATGAAATGTTTCATTAAAATTGTTTTATATAAACGTGAAAAAGCTCAAAAATGGGCATATATGTACCGCATGAATCGAGTGAAGCACACCAACAAACACGCGTTGAGTGCTGTTAGACTACTCAATCGTTACAGTCATTAATGTAGGGTTTTTGAATCGTATTGTTACTTGTGATGAAAAGTGGATCCTGTACGATAATCGGTAATGCTCATCACATGGTTGAGCCTTGGAGATCCTGTTGGGTTCAATCCCGCCCCAAGCCTAAGTTGACTCAAAAAAAGATACTGGCAAGTGTTTGGTGGACCATTGCCGGTGTCATCCACTACAGCTTCCTAAGATCTGACCAGACGATTACAGCAGATTTGTATTGTCAACCATGATGGAAAAGCTAGTCATTAAACAACTGAGGCTGGTCAATTGCTCTAGCCCACTGCTGCTTCAGGACAACGCTAGGCCACAAACTGCACAATAGACGGTTCGCTAAATTGGAGGAGCTGCGATTGGAATGTCTCCCGACACCCACCACACTCCCCGGACCTTGCTCCAACAAAGTACCACTTTTTCCGGAATTTGGAATCATTACTTGCAAGGAAAGAAATTTAATTTTGATGAGGCAGTCAAAACCACCTTCAAATATTTTTTTATTGATTCTCGCTCCCACAATTTTTTCAGCATAGGAATCAATGAACTACCTATAAAATGGCGAAAGTTCATAGATAACAATGGTGCACATTTTTATTGATTAAATCTAATAGGGGTTAAAGTATGAAATTGCCGTTTCATTGTACTAGGTACTTCGAATGGACATAGAACCTTCATGGTTTGATATTTTTGAGTGAAACTTTTTTGACATGGTACCTATAAAGTTCTTCTTTTAAAAAATGTGCAACATTCGATTATCGACTTTCAGTTTTTTTTTTTATTCAGCTTAGACAAGAAAGATGGATACTTCGAAAATTCGAGTTATTTTTGAATACCAGTTCCGACGCGGAACTAACGCGGCAGAAACAGCTCGCAATATCAATGTTGCGTTTGGAGAGGGGACTGCTAATGAACGCACCGTGTGATATTGGTTTAAACGCTTTCGTGATGGAAAAGCAAAGCTTACCAATAAAAAGGTAATGGTAACTGTTTGGTGGTCTCAGCATGGTGTTATTCACTATAGCTTTCTCCGATCTGGTCAAGCAATAACGGCAGATGTCTACTGTGCCGAACTCCAAACAATGATAGCAAAACTAGCAGTGAAACAGCCCCGACTCATGAATCGATCTTCACCATTATTGCTCCATGATAACGCGAGACCTCATACAGCACGAGAAACCGTTTTAACTCTACAGGAACTGCAATAAGAAACCATTCTTCACCCTCCGTATTCGCCAGACCTTGCTCCAACGGACTACCATTTTTTTCGTGATTTCAACAATTTTCTACGTGATAAAAACTTTTCTTCTCAGGAGGCAGTACAAAATGCTTTCACACAGTTTGTTGAATCTAGATCACGAGAGTTCTATCGCAAAGGCATAAATGACCTTCCTATTAGATGGCAACAACGTAAAGATAATATTGGTAATTATTTTGATTAAATAAATATGTCAAATTTAAAAAAAAACGAATTTTTATTTTTCAGTACAAATCGGCAATTTCATACTTTAACCCCTAATATTATAATTTTTTTTTTTTAGGGTTTAAAGGTCCTGGTGTGTTTTAATCTGAATGTGAATCAAAATAATTATTATCCTGTGTATGTGCAAATGTATATTATTCTGATGTAGCTCGGATATAACTGTGCTTTGATACAAAATACAGGAAGATTTTTTAGTCACCGTCCAAATTTTGATATATTAATCTTTGGCGAAAATCATTGAATATCTATTTTTTCTTTTAGTATCACTCAATACAAAAATATTGAGATATCACATCACAAAGTTATCTATAAAAAGTTAATGTTTCTGGACACTGCCGCGCCGTGCGTACGCGCTAGGTGAAGTTACGCGAGCCGGTTCGCCCCGCGCGCCGCCGCAATTCATTGATAACACAATAATAAACAAAGTTGCAAATTTTCCCTTCATACTTTCACGGGCTTAGGACCGTCAATAAGCAAAAGGTTTGTGCTATGTTCACTATGATTAGAATGTAATCCTTAATTAATGAATTACAAATAAAGTAAAAATAAATTAGATAAATAAGAACTTTAGACCTTATTAAAACCGTGCCAAAACGTTTTGCTATTATGCGTCTTTGAAAAATTTGAATCAATTTATGTACAAATAATTAAAAATTTAATCAAAATCATCTTAGAACAATCACATTAACAGTACTTCAATAAATGTTCAAAATGCATACCGTTTCTCTCTAAACAGAGTCTTGCACGTTTTTGCACATTATTTTTAATTTTGTTGAGCACTACAGTGTCACTTTTCACTTCAGTTCTTGCACGTACAATTTGCTCTTATAATTGGTCTAGGCTTTGAGCTTCTTACACATACACTCGTCGTTTTATTTCGCCCCACACCACAACAAAAAGGCACATGGAGTAAGATCTGGTGACTGGGGTGCGAAGCGCCGCGCTGCATCTCGCATACTCGAGCTAGGGCTCTGTTCAAAGAAATCGAAGATATCTTCTTCGATCTCAACTGCGAGTCTCGTCCTGCCACGTTCTTGAGCGTGTGTAGGAGGCATTTGCCATGGTCTATTAGCCTCTGATTTGCGGCCAAAAACGTTTGGCGAATAGGTACTGAAGAATTTATTATCCCTTGATTGCGAACGCGAGGAATACTTTCTGCTTCGTACAGTCTCTGGGCACCGTTCAAGCTTTCACCACTAAGTATGTAAGATCGCACCATTTCGTAATACTCGCGGTAGGAATACATTATAAACAAATTCACGATAGAGCGGGGCGCCGCCGGCAGGATGCGCGGGAACACGGAAGGAAGCGCTTGCGTCGTGAAAGGGTGCGCGGGGCTGACTATTTGACTAACGATAGATGTGTCGCGCAGTCGAGCGGGGCGGGGGTAAGTGGGGTGTGCGCTGCCCTTTTCATTGAATGTTTGCGCGGCGAGTGTGTACGTTTAACTTGTGACCACGCAGAGCGGATAATTCTTTCGAGAAAATGATTTAATATGAAAATTTTACGTATCGATTTTTTTTCAAAAATGGAGTTAGTGAATACCTAATGCCTAGAAAAAATTTGGACGGTGACTAAAAATTCTTCCTGTATAATATACAATTATATCTAGACCTAATTTCATTAAAAAAAACCGGGCGCCATCCTGCGCCTAAAACTTTACAAAATTAAGTTAATTGTTCATAACGTCAAATATGGGTTTTGTATTACAGAAACTTATTTTTGGAAGTCGATTAAAAATACTTCAAAGACTACGCGATCGTAGCATATTGCGAGCTACGCCGTAGCCATAGGCCCTAGCGATGTGCGATGCCATGACGTCACAGTAGAGTGCTACGCCGTAGCAGTGCGATCTACTACGCCAGCCGTAGCGGAACGCGACAGAATTCGCAATTCCCGTGCTGCCCAGCCCCAGCAGTCTCGACATTCATAGCGATCGCTTTACGACCGAATTCGGTCGCAAAGTCCTGTCACTCCATACATTACACCTGTCAATCCGGGACTTTGCGACCGAATTCGGTCGTAAAGCGATCGCTACGAATGTCGAGACTGCAGCCCCTGACTGGTTTTAATAATAATCTGCATTGTGCATATTACTGTGAATCGAGAAATTTCATTGAAACAGCACCTTTGATGAACTCACTCAATAGTGATTTATTTGTCTTAATAGCTGGCATGATTAGCAAATTCTTTTGTTCATAAATACATCGATGACTTAATTACATCTAATATCAAAATATTCAGACATAGTAAAAAAAACAAGGAGCTTGCTACAAAACATCTTTGAATTCAGAATCAAATTGACACAAAATCCAAAAAAGCAATTCAGAATTTGAAGAGCAATGTTCCAGACTTTACGTAACAAAAGTTGTAGAAGATGTTACAGAACATCGGTTATACAACTTCAGTAGGAAAAATTGATGTAAGATGTTTTTAAATCTGACCATTACGACTTAGCATCTCTCTTGAAAAGCAGGCACAAAAAGCCTAGACGAAAATAAGCAATCCCTCGCTTAATTCCCTAACCAATTGAGTACTTGTCTTTTGACCCAAAGGAGTAAATATTTGCCTTCACTGTCGTAAAGACAGTACCTACACAACCCGACAGTCCTTGGGCCGATACATTTATTACTACATCGGTAAAGTTTGATTCTCTTGCTGTTATAGTCCCTTGTTGTAGTACACTGACTTCGCTTTAGGAGATAACTTCAATGATTCTGCCTGAAAAGTTAATTGAAACAAGTTAAAAGTTGTAAAGATTCCCGAACAGCTGCTGCACCCTCATTGCGTAACACACAATCAATCAGAATCATTTTGAAGCAAATTGCTAATCCATTGCTTCATAAGTTCGAAAAATTTGTCTGCTCAAAACGTAAATAACGCAATGAATGTTGTTGAACTGTCAAAATGAAACCGATTCCGATTGATCTTGTGTTACGCAATTAGGGTGCTGGAACCATTTTGAAGGATATTGCTAATCCATTGCTTCATATGTTCGAAAAATTTGTCTGCTCAACAACGTAAATAATGCAATGAATGTAGTTAAGCTGTCAAAATGAAAGCAATTGCTACTGATACTCTGTTACGTAATTACAACGCGGGTTTTCTTGGCTGAATCTTGAATAGCTCTTTATTATGTACACCATATGTATTACAGAAATAAATGTAGTAATTTTTCATAGGGTGACATAATGGGCGGTCTTATCGCTAAACTAGATCTTAAGGCTATGTCCTTACAGGAGGCTTACTTGGCGCCTAGGGGCCTAGCGACTTAACATCCTTACTATACACGCTACGCGACTAGCGCAGCCGCCAAGCGCGCAGTGCGGCCGGTTGCGAAGAATTCTAGAGCGTTCGTTTCACTTCGCTACTCGCAAGGTGACTCGCTAGTCTCTAGGCACTTAAGCCAGCCACCTGACAGTGCGTACGTAGCTTTAGACAACATTTGGGTGGATTACAGGGAGGAGAGACAATACTGCAGGGTGTCATAGTACCATAAATATGAAGTCATAGTTATTAATGTGCTTTAGTGCTCAGAATTTTGCCATTATTATTACTGCCCAACAATCTAGATATACTAAATAAGTTTTGCTCTTCTTGACACGGAATACTCTCCCACCTAAGACCATCGCCAAGGTGTGCGCCATCGGCAAGGGCATAATCAGCCTGTAATGTTGCCACTGCTGGGATACAGGCCTTCCTATCTGCAAGAGGGAGTGAGCCGTAATCCAACGCGCGGACCAAGTGCGGGTTGGTAGATGTCACATGTCTTCGAATTTTTTTGGTTCTAGGACATGCCAGTTTCCTCTCGACGGTTTCAGTCACCGTTTTAAGTTAAATCCTACTAATATTTTAAACGCGAAAGTTTGTATGGATGGACGGATGGATGTTGGTACTCTTTTACGCAAAAACGACTGAACGTATTTGAACGGAATTTAGCACACAGATAGTTAGATATTCCCTCGGGATCGAAACATATGAGGGTGAAACCGCGGGGCGCAGCTAGTAACTAAATAAATTAACAGAACATTTACCTTTAGATTCGGCTCAAGAGAATCGATGCTCATAGCAGCTTTCTGCTCAAAGAAGGCACAGCCCAATGGCGTCGCGAATATCACACAAAGACACACCAGTGATATTTGGAAGGGAATTACAGCCAACGGACAGTGACAGAACAGCTTTCGTTGAACCGCCAAGTTTGTTACAATTGGCACCAAGGCTAAAAAATAGTATTTAATGCGTTAAAAAATCTTCTGTAGGTCCGGAGCAACCTGGGCCCTAATTCACTATGATCACTTAACAATTCCTTATTCCGAAACCACGTCAATTCCTTAGCTAATCACGCCAAGCTTGCGTTAATTTCGCGTGGTTTCGTTCATTGTGTCATAGAGAATACGGCCCCTAGGCAATCAGCCTCACTACCCCTTGCTGATTAGCTATTAAGGGGGATTCACCAAGGTAGTCCGCGAAATTCATACTTTCGTTTTTTGCAGGTCAGTGTCAGGTCAATATATGTATAATCAGCCTATAATGTTCCCACTGCTGGGACACAGGTCTCCTCTCTGTGAGGAGGGGGCTGTAATTTAGCACGCGTGCCCAGTGCGGGTCAGTAGATGTCACATATCTTCGAATTTTTGGTTCCAGGACATGCCGGTTTCGTCACGATGTTTTCCTTCACCATTTTGAGAGCAGTGGTGATGAAATAATTTACACAAAGTAAAGCGCCTGTCTGGGTTCGAACCTACGACCTACACCTCTTAAGTCGCGGCCGTTACTACTGGGGCGACACTGTTCTCAAGTCAAAATATGATTCGCCTCAAATGTCATGACTTCATGAGTTCTTAGAGAGTTGTATTTTTTACTTTAACGTTTACTATAATTCCTATTTTTTCGGTCGTAAATAGTATTTTGATTAACATTTACCTACAATCTAATACTTGCTGACCTGCAAATTGCAAGAAAACGTTACAAAATTTGAATTGGGCAGGCTACCCTCTGTCAGTACTCTAACATAACCCGAGCCTTCTTCCCCTCTTCTTCTTTGTAACAGGGGTCAGGTAATGCAGAGTACTGACAGAACTTAAGTATGAGATATTCTTTGGTTTTTGCCGATAAGGGAGGACTTCTTTTTAGCGTATCGATGGTAAATAGTTTAAATATTTTTGCTCACTGACGCAGTCATAAGATCATCAAGTGCACAGGTACGCGGTATGCACTCCAGCTCCCTAATTGCGTAGCGCACTATAAATCACAATCTAAATCAATTTGAAGGATATTGGTAATCCATTGTTTCATAAGTTCGAAAAATTTGTCTGCTCAACAACATAAATAACGCAATGTATGTTGTTGAACTGTCAAAATAAAAGCCATTGCTACTGATAGTTTCTTACGTAATTACCCCGCAGGTCTCGTCTGCTCCGCCGGCCATTATTGTCTGTATTGTTTGTTGCCGGCCGTCGTTTGAATGCACAAATAATTAAGTTATACGTACTCATGCCGGGCAGCGCCATGGCGAGTCGGGATATGCACACGAGTAAGATCCCTGTGCGCGCTGCTATTTTGGAGTCGCCAACTCGTTTGCCCTCCGGGGTAAATACAGGCGTTCCGTTTATTAACTCACTGCAAGAAACATCAGAATAGAATACTCTTTATTCTGAGACAGCCACACACTCACACAGAGAGACACACCTACCTACCTATAAGCATAGTTATCTACCTATCAGCATAGCTATTCACAACCATTGGATACGCTTCCGTACCGAATTGAACATCAATCCATGTTCTCGTAGGAGTCCTCTAAAAGAATGACAGTTGTGATTAAAATCTACGGACTAACAGTCCTTTCACTTACCTCTATCACAGTCAAAATCACAGTGACCTTTATTTTCATTTCGATAAGGTTGTTAGTGGGTAACTAACATTTGCTGTACCAAATTACATACAGACACCAAATCGACTCGAAATAATGTATACGTATAGATACAGGGTGGTGGACGCGCAACCTGTAACTGTAACCGTTTCAGTACATAATTGTGAGCAAAAAAAAAAAAAAAAGATAAAATTCCCAATTTCAAAATCCCTACTTTTCTATGAAACAGTAAATTCTCCCTGCCACCCTGTATCTAGATATATTTCTCCATATACATATGAAGCAATATAATATGTACACGTTAATTTATGTCTGGCAATTGAGTAGATAGTTTACCTGCTTCTCATCATAGGGATATTGATGAAATTAGCGCTGCCTACGGCTGCGAAGGGTACCAGCCGCGCGAAAAGTGGGTTCATGCCCTAGAAATCAGTATAAACATAAACAATTAGAAAAAAATACCAAAATCCTGACCGATGCAGTGTTTTTCATGCTTACCTTAACTTTACTGTTGAGGTACAGGGCGGTACTTAAAGCCCCTCCGCAAGCCGCGCAATAAGACGTAAGTATTTGCCTGTCAACGTCCAAAAACTTTAGTTTCAATAAGTCATACTAGTTAATAAATTACTATTACATAACAAATACACTCCTGCACCCTAATTGCGTAACAAACTATCAGTCTCAATCTGAATAATTTTGAAGGATGTTGCTAATCCATTGCTTCATATGTTGTCTTGCTTCGAATATTGCGAAAAATTCGTCTCCTCAACATCATAAATAATGCAATCACCCCGCCGAACTCCTAAATCGAGCCACCGTACAACTCGCATGTGAGGTATAAGGGTATACGCACACAAGCCACCGGCTACAACCACCGGTGGCTGTCGTCCCTTGCTGAGGTGTTACTTGTGTACTTCTGCAGCGGGTGGCCGTCACCGGCTCACGTGAGCGATGAATCTACAAAATGTATGAAAAAGCATGTGAACTGCTTGTCGCTGGTCTACCGGTGGCTGTGGCTCTTGGCTCGTTTGCGACTAGCTTAAAGGCCTAAAACATGACTTCTATACAAAAAGTGCAGGGTGGCTTGATTTAGGAGTCCGGGAGTGTATATTAATTACCACCTACTAGCTAGTAAGGACAGATGACTACTCAGAAGTATCGAATAAAAACGAAAAACCACGGCAGACGCGGTCATAAAATTATTCGAAAATTTAAGCACCCTACGTTTATATTTTGCTGCGCCCTATGGTAAAAGGATCATGTCCTCCTAAAAGTTTAACCTAGCCAATAACTATGTGTACATTATACAATTACTATGTTGGGGTCGGCTGCCAGTCTAACCAGATGCAGCTGAATACCAGTATTTTACAAGGAGCGACTGCCTATCTGACCCCAGCAACCCAGTTACTGGGTAACACGATACCACTTGGTAAGATTGGTTGTCAGACTTTTGGGCTTCTGACGGCCCGTAACGACTGTCAAAGATCCACAAATAACAGCCGGGACCAACGGCTTAACGTGCTTTCTGAGGCACTGAGGAGTCACCCATCCACGGGTCGACCCGTGCAGCTGGTATTACTTAGCCACAAACACCTCCTAACAGTTAATAAGATTCTGGACCTAAAAAACAATGATTATTTTAGGAATAAAGAATAATCACTGGCAATACTTACTTCGTGGTGATAACTGCGTCACCTGAACGATTCGTGTAATTAACTATCGCGTTAAACGTCTGATTGAACCACTGCCAGAAAATAATAGCTGGCTTTGTTTTGTAGAACGTTATCATGCCTGAGAAAAGCACCCAATTTGATTATAAAAACAATTTTGGAACTAAACAAATCTGTGTCATAGACATGTCATGTTGAAGTTCAAATTTCATCGCAACCCATTTTTGGGGGATGCGCTAAGGTAAGGGTGTGATATTCAACGACACAAACTTGATACTAAACTGCAAAATGCAAAAAAAAGAAAAAAAATAAATTCGATTTCTCGAAACCTAGAAAAAATATAGAGTTTACATTTACTAACATCCAGTGACGAATGTGTTCATAGGCGCTTGCGCAGACATGCGTCCGATCTTGATCATCTTCTCACCAGTATCGGGGTGGAATGCACTATCAACGAGATATTTGGTCTCCCAAAGTTTGTCCTCGTCATAACCGTGGGGCATTTTTTTTGTTTTCCTGACAAACATGACAAAAAAACGAATTTTTATTGTATGAGTGTCTGTTTATTTCTGTTCGTGTGTATTAAAGTCGCTTTTCAAAGAAAAGAAAAGGAAAAGATAAAAGAAAATACATTTATTTAGCACAGACTAAAATACACAATACACCAGCTATATACATCAGATAGCAACAAATAAAAATCAAATAGAAAATGAAAAGTCCGATGTAAGAAATTAGTAGGAAAGTGTGCCTCACGGCTGCACCAAAAAGGCCCAGTTCAGCAAAAATGCCAGACAACTAGTGCCTGATGCTGATTTTCAAAGCGAATTTAATATGAATGTCTCCTAGGTAAGCCCAAGGTTTCAGTTAAAGTTTTAGGTCTTACGGCCGAAGAAACCGAAAATTGTCCAGAAGGTATGTAAGGTGAAAGCCGCAGCGTAGCCCGTGAAATACGTTTTTTTTGGAATTTGTAGGTAGTGTCATGTTGAATGTTGATTAAAATATGATTCGCGAGCATAACCCATATGACTTTACAGAATTAAAATTATTAAAATCATCAACACAATCATCTAAGTTCATATAATCCTATTGAATGACTATTTCCATGAAATATCAATCAATAGGATTATATGTATGAAAATTTTAATTTCGCGGGCTACCTATCGCATTCTCCATAATAATATTAAATGAACGAACTTGTACTCATCCACGATACTCTTGGCTTTATCCAGGTCTTCGTCGCTAGCGAAGAAGTTTAATGGGTTTGTGAGCATTGTAAAATGCTTGGCGCGGCCCCAGTATGTGCTTTGGTCCCACCGGGGCTGGTCCAAGTCTACCGGGCCTCCCTGCGGCTTCGCCATAGTTTTTTACGCTCCAGGAGTTTTACTGCAGAGAGTGTGGTCGAATACACATGTCAAATCAAAGATGACCTGACCAAGTTTCATAGATGACATAAGTATCTACCTAATGTGTGATTTTATCATTTCCAATGTGAAGATATTATCGTGGACGTCGACGTAAACGTCACGGAATCACTATAACATAGGGAAGCCAAATGTGTGGAAATACAGGGTGGCTGCCATCGACGCGCAACCTGTTACGAGTACCGGATTCAGTACATGAGTCTGAACCATAGATATATTTACATTTCTATGGTCTGAACCCTGTGCGGTAAAATTTTACGTCTGTTATTTTAATAAAAAACGTTGCTGTTCCATACAATTTGACCGCGTTGGTATTACACTTTTCTATGAACAAGCAGATTTTTTTTTTGATAACCTATGATTATTCATGGTGCTGAATTCATGGTTAAAGTTTGCGCGTCGATGTCCCAGAATATATGAAGTCGCTTTTAAATTACCATCCACGATAACGTTAATATAACGTGCACGTATTTCCATATTTTTTATGGACGTGGACGTCCACGAAGAAATTATAAAGGCACACAAAGGCTAGAGTAGGTCTCTACTAGAACTCTCTACTTTCATTGGCCGTTTTCAAGTGATGAACACTATAAATGAACCGGCGGGGTAATTGCGTAAAACACTAACATTAGCAATGGGTTTCATTTTGATACCTAGTTAAACAACATTCACTGCGTTATTTACGTAGTTGAGCAGACAAATTCGTCGAAAATATGAAGCAATGGTTTAGCAATATCCATCAAAATGATTCAGATTGTGATTACAAGTGTGTTACGCAATTAGGGTACTGGATAAATCTTAATACGGTAAAGTAGGGTATCGTGAGGAAATAAACATGATGTCCTAGAACGAATGAACGAACGAGCCCACGTGTTGGAATAAGGGCGCGCTAGCTAGGTTGGCCTGACTTCCTCCAGTGGGAACACATCATAGGGTGAAAATTCGTCACCTACTCACCAGATTTGAACGCGTATAATCTGTAAAACACGGATATAAGGTGTTTTACTCTATTCAGGTTTATAGATAACATCTACAAAGAAATAAGCCTAGTACACATTTTTATTTTGTAAATACACCGAAATTTTATTTCGAATTTCAAAAGTGACATTCGTTTTTTTGGCAAGAATTGATAGGATGTTTCTAATTGTGTTTTTTTATAACTATAGATAATAACTTCTATGATAGAGAATTGAGAATCGAAGGTTTTGAAATCATATTAGGGAGTTAGATCTTATAATATGCACCTATAAGGCCCTTTGTACACACGGCTACACATCCAGCTATACATAACCAGTATAAGCTGACTTCTGATTGTGCGAAAAACCTATACATTGCGAGGTCAGCTAAAACTGGAAATGTATAGCTTCATGTGTAGCCGTGTGTACACCCACGTTTTTCTTGCCGTGAAAAACTTACTACGACCACTAACCACTTTATATAAATAATACCTACACATAATTGACTCTTAGTACATAAAACTCTTAGTGGTCAATCAGACTGCACTAGCGGGTGCGGGGGCGGGCGCGGGCGCTCGGGTCTTGGCGTCTGCGTGTTGACAGTGCCGTACAAGCTACGAGTTTACGACGCTTCGGCGGGTGAATCAAAATGGTTTAGAACCACAAGCGTAGTCAAATAACAGACGCTATATCACTGTGAACGATACGGGCGGACTGAGCCATTAGAAACACCCGCGCCACACGCGCCCGCGCCCGCCTCATGACGACGCGCGGCTCGCGGGAGCACTGTGAACGCAACTGGTGGCATCTACATACATTTTGATTTAAACGCGCCCGCGCCCGCCTCCACTCTGATTGAGTGCTTACTATGGAAGCACGGTTTTTTTATATGCCGCACGGTCGTCAGTGTTGTATAGATCACTATGGAAGCTTGTTGAAAACGCCGTACCGTAAAGAAACCGTGCCGTGTAATGCCCTTAATGGTCCAAGTATCCAACCAACATAAGTACCTAGGCATTTAAATGTCTTTGGGTCTAAAATTAGACTAACAAAAGGTAACATGCGCTGCTTCTGAAACTTATACCATTTTTACAAGCTTTTGAATTTTCGGGTGGACTCTTGCAACCCAATTTTGAAGCAAATATTTTCAACCGATTGAACTGAAATTTTGCATGCATGTGTAAATCGGATGACAATGCAAAATTATTATAACATGGCGCTGATCTAATAATGGAACCGGAAGGTGACCATAGGGACTCGGTAGTTAAACGACACAACCCCATCGAGTTTGGACTCGTTTGATCCGTCTTGATGAGAACTTTGGTGCTAGATGGTAACCAGGGTCTGATGATGGAGCTGGAAGATGGCCATAGGAACTCGTAAACGCAGTCAGTGCGGCCAACGCGCATGCGCGTTTTTCAAACTTTGACCATGTGCTAGCGGCGCGCATGCGCGTGCATACAATTTCCTTAACTTTCTTAGAGTGCGGCGCGACGCACCTGTGCGTCCATTGTGTATCTCTATTGTTTCGAAAGCATCGTAAAATAAGGGTCGGTAAGGGTGTCTACACACATGTTCCTTAATTCGATTGTTACATACGATAGTCGGTTGCTACATGAGTAATATTATGTTACGGGTGTCAGGGTGGAATAATATTCGTTCGTAGTGTACCTACCTACCCACCACAACTCGCTTTCCGAGTCGTGTCTATACGTAAGTAGCTATTATTGACACTTATTAATTAGTGACCGTGCAATAAAAAAAAAGCTAAATAAAATCATTTATTTTTTGTTTTTTTACCCACGCCCTTCCTTTTGGGCGTGGGTATCTCTGGCCGGAGGCACGGCCGTTTGGCGGGCCGGTCGTCGATTATGATGACGGTTCTCTTCGCCGCCTGCAGCAAAGCAGTCATCTTTGACTCCTGAGCGTGAGCCCCGCCGTCGTCAGCGGCAATCGGAGGCAGCGACTCCGACGGGACCCAATTACTGGGATTCGTATCCTCGTCTTTCCTAACAAAAAAGTTATAAAAACTGGACATATTACAGCGAAATCTTTGTATTAGTACCTAAATACAAATTATGAAAGAATACTTACAGAAAACCTTCTTCCATTTCTACCGAATTTTCGTTGCTTTCGCGCTATTTTATCGTTCTCGCTGAACGCTGACAGCTAATTTGTAAGCGACAACATCCTATCTTTTTAGTTTATGGCCATTCAATATCAGGCTACAGTCATCGGACCGTACTGCCTAGTTTTACGTGAATTGTTATAAATAATAAAAAAAGTGTCCTATCTATGAGTAGGAGTATCTATATTGTAATTAACGACGTAATTTAATATTTTGTAAAATAATATATAGCGCCTTAAAACGTCGAACCAACAATTCGGTGGTATGGATCGAATCTAATCTGTTTAATACGACAAAAATACCATAAGGCCTCTGTAGCCATGCCAAAAATATATAAAAAAACAGTCCAAAATGCTAGGAACACACCACCAACCCACTCTCTCACCAACCACTTCTCACTCAATTCCACCAACTTAAGTAAGATCTTTCTTTGTCGTGGTAGGCTTACCTGTTGAGTCTTCACTTCTTGTTTGTGTGTGTGATGGAAATAAGATACAAAGGGTCATAAAATAAAAAAAACTTAAGGAAAAGTTCATAGTTTATTGGGGGAGCCCTGATGAGTCGTTTGGACAAGAACAATCACCAAGGCTCCCCATAATCAGCGCGCTCCTGGAGCCAGGCCAGCCAAATGCTGGGAGTCGGTGGTTCTGGGGGTGGTGCTGCTGGTGCAGGCCGGAGTCCATTCCTGCAACAAAAAAAAAATTATATACAAAAAAAAAGAAAACTCCCGAATATGAACCTACATTGTAGGTAAGCATGGTGTGCTGTTTTAAAATGCACAAACAAAACATGTTGCATAATGAAAAGCTGGCGCACAGTCAACACATTACACTATTTATACATAAAATATATATGTATATTATTTAAACATAACATACATTTATAACAGATGTGTGGGAAATAAAAAGGGAATGTGCAGTTGAGCACGTAAGTACTCACAGCATGTCCACGTACTGGTCCTCCTCTTCCGGCCTGTACACCAGCAGCGGGTGCCGGTGCAAGCTTAGCTCCAACCGCCGCATGCGCTCCTGCACGTCGGCGATTGGAGCTAACAGGCCCCGAATCTGTCGAAGTAAAACAAATAATGAAATCATATTTCTTCACCTACGCGTAGCGTTTCGAGTGACCATAAAAATATGGCGTGTATTCCGAACTTAAACATATGAAACTATTATCAAAAGTGGCACTAAACAATCGATGACGGTATATACATACCTCATCCATCCACTCCCGCACCATCCCCGAGCTGTCCGCGTCGTCAGCCTGGTGCCCCAAACTCTCATAAACAGGTCTGAAATGAAAAAAACATTTAAAATACCTAATAAATACAATATTGCTTACATGAAAATATTAATTCAGATGTTGATACTTACTCATCTCTGCTTTCTGCACCAGGCCCACAGCACACGACACGGCGAATGGCCCGGCCCCAAGCGCTTATAATATTATTCATTTTTTTTCATAAAATTAGCGTTTATTGCTATATGTATAAACACCAACGTGCACTAACGACTCTGAGTGCACTGAGTGAAGTGAAATAGCAATAGATACTATAGATAGATAGCATAGCAAAAAATTTTGAACGAATGAATGACAAAACAAAATAATGTTACCATATAATTAATTTTTGATAATTTATTGTTAATAAATGTTACTGACCACTAATATTTGTGGAGAAATTGATTCCAATAGCTGATGATAAAAGAAGTCGATGGAAACGATGCATATTTATTATTTTGTGTTGATTTATTATTCAGACTGCATAAGATAACAAAAATATACAGATACCCTTTTGTCTTAAGGCTTAAACTTTCAACAAAATAGATTTACTAGGTATTTCACTATTCTATTATACTGATGCCAGGTCTGCGCCGGTGCCGGAGCCATAAAAGACATTTTAAACAAAAGGATTCCGCTTTTGTTTAAAATGTCTTTTATGTTTATTGGACTACTAATCTATTGGTTTAAATATTCTTTTAGGCTTAAACTTTGAACACAATAAATTTATGCGCTACTGTACTAGATATTTCACATTTCTAATAAACTGATGCCAGGTGTTCGCCGGTGCCGGAGGCATAAAAGACATTTTAAAACAAAACATTTTAAACAAAAGGGTTCCCCTTTGGTTTAAAATGTCTTTTATGTTTATTGGAATACTAATCTATGCCGATTGGTTTAAATATTCTCTTGTAACCAAAATTCAGTGTTTTAAGTCACTTCTGTTTTGCTTTGCTTTCGTGGTGAACAGACGTACTCTCCGTGCTCTTGCTTTTGTATTTTGACCCATGCTTTCTTTCTGGACCTCTGATTTGCCCCGTGACTAGTTTGGCTTGTGATACTGGACTATGAAAATACCTCGTGATTACCTTGGCTTGTGATTTTGGACTTTGGAAATACCTTGTGATCATTTGGTATGTCGTACTGGACTCCGTGGTTTACTTTGTAAACACCTTGCCATGAACTTTGTGTGTGAAATGTGGTGAATCTTCGTAATCTTTCAGGCTGTACATGGTAAGTATCAACAGTTATTATTATGAGCTATCTTTTGGTAGCCCGCGAAATTCAAATTTTCTTACGTTTTTTGCAATTTGCTGGTCAGTACTAAGTTGTACGTTGATTAAAATATGATTCGCGGCCGTAACAATTATGTTTTTACAGAATTATAATCATTAAAGTCATCAACACAACTCTCTAAGATCTAGTAATCCTACTGAATGACTATTTCATGAAATCTTGACATTTTAGGATTAGGTATGCTAACTTAACAAGTTGTATTACTGATTCTAATGATTATAATTCTGTAAATACATATTTGTTATGTCCGCGATTCATATTTTAATCAATACAACTTAGTACTGACCAGTAAATTGCAAAAAACGTAAGAAAATTTGAATTTCGCGTGAGCTATTATCATTCAATCAATTAATCAAATTCTTTATTGCGAACTATGTAAGTGTACAGAATTTTAAAGATAAAAACAATAGGTAGGTTCTTAGAACTTAGTTGCCTGTGCATTGCAATTTAAATGGTTAAAAATAAAAGAAATATACATAATCAAATTACAGTTATACAGTTTACATTATATTATATTAATTATCATTATTCATACATTTTATAATCATGCTATTCTTTTTATTTTGTTATCTTGTGTTTATAATTAATATTATGTAATATGGGGTATAAAGTAATAAATGTTTTTATTGTAAATATTCATTACTTTTATTCTACTACTTACCTACATAATACCAAAAAAAGAGCAAGCCTTACAGTAGTCGCATATGATGTAACGTAAAGCCTTGTACGGTCACGCGACTAAAACGAGAACACAGGAACGATAGTCCGTACCTGCAGGTACGGATTATCGTACTAGTTTTGGTCGCGAAACCGACTACGCATACATTGGAACGCTTAGTCCGTTCAAGGCTTCACATTTCAACAGCCAACTCTAGCAACGCGCGCGCTCATTGGTCAAATTGAGAATGCGCGTGTTACACACTTCCGTCCCGACACACTTCAGTCCCTGTTCACGAAATCACTCCCACAGATTGGAGGAAAAAGAGAGGAAAGATGTCATATATCAAAAAAACAATCATAAAGTATGGATCTGATATTATTGCTCTAGTAAATAATTAATAAATTCGCATGGCAACACGCATGCGTGCACGCATGCGTTGGTAATGGCAACACTAAGAGTTAATTTTCATTCATTCATTTATTTGCTCTATACGTTTACTTACGAATAACAAATTATGAGCAAAAGCAAATGAAAAAAAGAGAAAAAATATAACAGGGGCTGCAGTCTCGACATTCATAGCGATCGCCTGTCACTCCATACATTACATCTGTCAATCCGCGACTTTGCGACCGAATTCGGTCGTAAAGCGATCGTTATGAATGTCGAGACTGCAGCCCCTGGGCCCGCTAGGCACGAGAACATGTTTGACCCAGCAATGTATCAATGGACAAAAGAAAGTGCGTAATTGCTTAGATATATACTTTAAAATCCAATCACTACCTACTGGATTAGGTAACGCTTGATCAGTGAGGTTACAGTCTAGGAACTTGACAAAAAAATGTTACAAAAACAACTGTCGTATGAAACCACCTTTACTTGTAGCGTAATAAATTGTTTTATGACTGTCATAAAACTCAAAAATTTTCAAACGCACAGAAGCTTTTTATAAAAATGGCAATGGAATACTTCTAAAGTGTCTAATCGTAGGTTGACATTCTTCAGGAGCGCTACGTCCAGGACGTCGAGGGCGTGGTTAGGGTTGT
This sequence comes from Apamea epomidion, assembly GCA_947507525.1. Taxonomy (NCBI): domain Eukaryota; kingdom Metazoa; phylum Arthropoda; class Insecta; order Lepidoptera; family Noctuidae; genus Apamea; species Apamea epomidion. Next base: position 7,179,551 of record OX382247.1, on the reverse strand, counting down.
GGGGAAAGTGTGTGGGAGTCATGGGACCAATGACATCGAAGTTGAGCAATGGGCAGAGGTCAAAAAAGTGTCTGCCTCTGGTATTTATCGTGGCACAGTTCCAGGCAATGTGTTTGGCGTTGAGGTAACCCGCTATGATAACGGAGTCACTCAAGCCAAGAAGGATAGAGAGGTCGTCTGACAGGAGCTGGTAGTTTTCTGCAGCGGGATTGGGAGGGAGGTAGGCGGAAACTAAGGTGATCGGCTGGCCTGGTGGCCTGACATGCCTAGTCGACAGATAGACACTTCGAGTCGTGAGAGGGGGGGAGGATCCATAGGGATGCAGTACAGAGCCTTTTTATAATAGATAATTGTGCCGCCCCTGTGACCTCTCGACCTGTCATTGTGAACAAGACGATAGTTCGTAATTGAAGGGTTGCGGTGGTGGGGCTTGAGGAAAGTCTCTTGAACGAGAAAGATGTCGATTTGATGATCGCGGAGGAAGGTGGCGATCTCGGCTCTTTGTTGATGGAGGCCGTTGGCATTGAAGCATGCCAACTTGAGGGATCGGTGTTTCGTTCGCGTAATGATATCTTTATCCATTACGGTTTTGTAATAAACGCAGTTAGGGCTTGCGTAATCTCTGGATACGCGTTGTAGATCGCCTATCGCCTGGATGCGAAATAGATCGCCGGAGGCCTTAGCGGCGACGATCTCTTGTGCCATTTGCTTGGCACGGGGGGTAAGGAAGGTCAGGAAGGTGCTGCTGATCACGTTGAAGGGATCAAGACCTGCTGACGGGGTAGAGGTGGTGGAAGGGGGGGGAGCTAAAGTGGCGGGGGCGGCTTTAGGAGCGGGGGTTCTTAGCGACCAACGACTTTGCAAAGGTAACGGTCCTTGGGGCGGGGGCAGTCAGACGTGCCGTGTTCGCCCAGGCACTTGACGCACCTGGGTTTGGCATGGCAATGTGCCTGGGAGTGGCCGTAGAGCTGGCAACGGTGGCATTGCCAGACGATGCCGCTCTTGCGGGGTTTTTCAATCACAAGGCCTGTGAGACCACAGATTGCCTTGATCTTGAAGATTGGTTGATAAAGCTTGCCCCTCTACAGGGGGACAGACCACGAGGATCATGTCGAAGGCGACTTGTCCTCTGGCGCGGTGCGTCCGGTGAACATCGGATACAAGGATCCCCTGTGCCTCGAGGTCAGCCTTGATGTCTGTGACCGGGATCTCTTTAGGGACCTTACGGATCACGACGCGTGTCCGGCGTTCCTCCAGGAGGGAGTATGTGTGGAAAGACACATCTCTTTGTTGGAGTAAGCGGGTGAGTTCCCTACGTCTTCTTTCACCTTAATACCCTGCTGGGTAGATTTGGCACTTGTGAACCCGATCTTGAAATCGGTGCACCATTTGGAAACGTCCGTCCATTTCCCTTTGTCCTGGATGAACACAGGGGGTGGAGGGGGAACTTTCCTTGGGGCGGAAGTAGTGGGGCCGGCGCTGTGGCTAGCGGTCGGGGTGGGGGTAGCGCCGCGGGAGGCCCGCGGGGCGATCGGGGTGGGGGTAGCGGCGTGAGAGGCCGGAGAAGCGGGGGCGGAGGAAGGGCTAGCCCTGAAGGGGTTCGGCGGGTGTGATTGGGACAACACCCTACTCGGTTTCGTTGGCACCGTAAGGTTTCCACCGAGGACCACGAAACTGTGGTTTTAACCCAGAAGCCCCCAGTGAATTTAAAACACAACCGCGGCGTAAAAGAAATAGTAATTGCCTTGAGAAAGGCAGTTGGTGACATATTATATTCAGAAGAAATTAGTCAACCGAAAGATCGGGTGTAGTCTGGGTGACTACAAGAGCGCCGTTACGTAAACGCAGCGAGAGGGACGTGACGTGGGGCACCGGGCACTAGACCGAGAGCGGAGCGCTTTGGGTACGGCGTATGTATAATGTACTCTATGACGGCCGCTAGCGGCGAGTGTCGAACCTCGAATGACGCACAGAAGCGTCGTGCCGCACTCGGACAAGTAGTAAACGACGCACTAATGCGGCCAGCCGCACTGGGTAAAACTTTCTTCAACCGCGCATGCGCGTTCATAGCACCACACGAAAATTATTTGAACGCGCATGAGCGTTTGTCGCACAGGGTTAGTGAGCTATCTAATAAGCATTTGCAAAAAGTTCGCTAATGATTCAGCAGTTTAATGCGCAACTTTAGTCCCTGGTTACCATCTAACACCAATGTACTCGTCAAGACGAATCATACGAGCCCAAACTCGATGGTATTGTGTCGTTTAAGTGCAGTAAACGCATATAACAGAAAAACACTGCTACGTGCTACGAACCACGCCGTAGTCAATCTCGGATCAAAAATACTAAAAAGTTAAAAATAAAATTTAAAATAAAACTTTTTAAAAACAAGCTTTTATTAAATAATAAAAAGGATTAAAAAGTTAAAAATAATTTAAACATGATAAGAAATAAATAAAAGCGTGTTACATTTGATGGAACATTATAGAACATTTAGAACACAATGTAACACGCTTTTATTTATTTCTTATCAGGTTTAAATTATTTTTAACTTTTTAGTCCTTTTTATTAATAAGTAATAAAAGCTTGTTTTTATTAGTTTTTTTTTTCTTTTAATTGTTTTCGGGTGGAAACCAAAAGTTACCCGGCGATTAACAATATCCCATGTCTCGCATTCTTGCAACGGAATGCAATTTCACCTTCAAGTATTTCTATAGCCAACCACAAAGCAGTGGTGAGTGTGGTGACCCAGTCGTATCGTCCCGCCTTACGAGTTGTAGGTCGTGAGTTCGAACCCGAGTAGGTATTTTATTTTGTGTTCCTATTTAATTTCATCACCACTGCTATCAACACGGTGAAGGAAAACATTGTGAGAAACTGCCATGACCTAGAACCAAAAATTTGAAGGCATGTGACATCTGAGGGGCAATTCTCGTAATTTTAACAACGTTCACAGTCTGAAGGCCATTCTCGTAATTTAAAACGTTCAAAATCTAGTCGCAGTCACAACTCGGCGACAAACAACTGTCAAAAACTTGTCAAAATCTGTGAAAAATACGTCTACACATTTTGACAAGTTTTTGACATTTGTTTGTCGCCGAGATGAGACTGCGACTCGATTTTGAACGTTTTAAATTACGAGAATTGGCATTCTGGTGGCGGGATCTCATCTCCGGTGGCTTATAGCCTGCTCCCTGTCATAGAGAGGAGGCCTCTGTTCTTATTTTGCTAACCGCAAAGCTTTACTTATAGCCGTTCTAATTTATGCACCAAGAAAACCGCAACTTCCAAGTTTTTCGTTAAATGAGCGTTTAGATTCTTTCAGTTATAACATCAAGAATTACTGGGAAGAGCATGTGAAGATACAGTTTACTCTGCCATACCCCCAGCGGTCATTGGTACCACGGTATTACCGTGTTGATACTATGGAATAACAAGCACTTTCCCAGCGACTTCGTCAACCCTGTGTCCCTGCGATATCCCTGCTCCTGATGAGGGTATCCCTAATCAGGTGACCCAGTGGTAACAACCGGGACTTACGTGTCGTAGGTCGTGGGTTTGACCACAAGCTTTAGTTTGTGTAAATTATTTCATCAGCACTGCTCTTAAAACGGTGAAGGAAAACATCGTGAGGAAACCGGCAATCATGTCGTACAACCAAACGGCTGAACGGATTCGAATGAAATTTGGCACACAGGGAGGTGATAACCTGGATTAACACAGATACTTGTAATCGCGGTAGTACGTTCCCGAGGGATACTTTTCAACAACCACGCGAGCGAAGCCGCGGGCAAAAGTTAGTGTAAAAAAAGCATGTGCCGAAAACTAAGAAATGAAATAAGTAATGTAGATTCATAATTAATGTTTTGAATCACATAATTATTATAAGAATCAATATTACTCTCAGCTGCCAAGGTGTTGCCATAATGACATAACAAGCATCATTATGCTTTCACGATTATGACATTCGTGATATTGAATCAATTTATTCGACACTAGCGGATCCAGCAGATGTCGTCCTGCCTGAAAAAGCAGCGCCACCTACCGGGTCCAATTGTATATACAAACCTTGTTCTGAAAATAACAAACACAAAAAAAGAATTATCCAATTTGGTGCAGTCGATCGGAAGTTATGCGCGTACATACATTTCGGTGATTCATTTTTATTTATATCTGATAGATAGATTACGAAAGTCATAATCGTGATGTCACACACGCTGTCTCACGGTTATTTTCCCTCCTTATTTTTCATCACAGTGATCTTCATTGTCTTTGCAATGAGGTTACTATTGGGTTGCTGCTGCCAGACGTAAAGAAACTGTGGACTGTAGTGGCACTCTGTCGCGTTTTGAAAAAGTAGGGTGTCCATTTCTAATTTCAAATAAACGGGTCTATACATAGTCGGATTTGACAGCTTTAAGAAATACTTTCTAGTGATGGGAAAAAAAATAGGTTGCTTTCAAAATCGATTCTCGAGAAATAGGTATAGTCTTATTACAATTACATGTACGATTTTGTAATATTTGTAATTTAAGTCTTGCATTTTTTTCCTAAAGCTAGGTACATACACACGCAGTAACTTTAGTCATCAACGTCTTGCAGGTGATCTCATTATCCAAATCTACACACAGAATTTGTCAGCCGACTTATCGTTGGCGATGTCAAAAAATAACCGTGGCAGCAGGGACTAAACTCACTGCGTGTATGTATTAGATTTTTGGCGTTGAACAAAAAGAACAAAATACAGAGCAACATAATATTTATTATCTAGAAAAATAAAAACTATTCAAGAAACTGACTTATATCTGTAAATTTACTAATAGTACATACTTTGTATGGCTATAGGTACGACACATAATTCGACTAACTACACAATAAGAATCTTTGGAAGGGTTGTCCATGCATTGTTGTCAGTCCTAACGTAAGTAGTGAAAACAACACAGGGCCAAATCGCCCATTTACTAACAATAAGTAATTAATAAAAACTAAAATAAAAATATTGAAAATAAACCTACCTAAACTGTTGTATAACACAAGCGTAATAAAAGCAAGACTTTTATATCAATATCAACATTAAGCGACTCATAAACACACACAATAAACTTCAAGTTTTTGTACAGACGGCAGCAGGTCAAGTTACCCGAAACTGTCAAATTTTCCCAATCAACCTTGAATTAATACTTTAGCAATAAAGATGAAAATGTGTCTGTACACAATTTTGGGACAGTCTTTATGTTTTACTTACTTAACAGTTATTGAACATTGAACCTCTACAAAATCTTGGGCCCAGACAAATTGAACCCCAAAGACCTTGGCCTGCGACCGACTAGACAGATGCAACGTGAAACTATAGTTTATGATAGGCCCTTTGTTATTCAACAAATTCAACATGTTAAAAATATCTTCTTTACAATATTACAACAAAACGGGTGGTCTTAAAAACTAGACATACATAACAAATTAGGATCTCCGTGGGTTTGGGTCGTCAATATCCCAAGTCGGGGCATTATTTGCCCAAGACTACGGACAAGAACCAGCTGAGTAGGTAAATTTTTCTCGTTAAACCTGTAATGATGATCTCTATAATCACCACTGACTTCGAGTGCTCGTCAACTCATCCCAATGGCATTTTTTGTGGCCTAAAGAGAATCTACGTCGTCATTGCAATTAAATAAGGAAGAAAGCGCAAAGCTTCGTTGTATGTTATATGACATTTTCCGCGAGTCAAGGGATAATAACGACATCTGTCGCAAAAGTTGATAGTTCAGTTCCCCATTGTTTCATGCTTTTTTGAGGTGGTGATTCAGGTGCAGTTTGCAGCTACACATTTGCTCACTTGCTGCTTACAGGCCCTTGTTGTAGTACACCGTAGTCGCTTTGGGAGCTAGTTTTAGCGCCTTTTCCTGTCAAAATGGAAAACAGTTACATGATTATTAATTTTTAATAATTTAACAGAGAGACAGATTTTAAGTTGCAAAAATTCTGAATAAAAACAATCGGCGGGGTAGTTTCGTAACACACTAACAGTAGCAATGGCATTTTGACAGTTCCACAACATTCATTGCCATTGCATTGCAAATAGGGTAGTTGACTGGGTAAAAAAATTATTATTATATTTAGCCCGTCAGTTAGATTGTCGAAACATAATGGACACGTATTTTTTCTTTTGTCAATTAAACAAAAAATGACAAAGATAAAGCGTGTCAAAATTTGGGAGTGGGGGGTCGTGACGTCACTTGCTTGCAAAAGTGTCGCAAGCAAGTGACGTCACGCGGAACTTTAACGGGCGATATCTTCATCATTTTTTATATAATTGACAAAAGAAAAAATACGGGTTCAATATTTTTTGATAATCTAACTGACGGACTAATTAGATTTTTTTAGGAAAATAGCCTATTGTAAATTTTGGGAACATATGCAAGTTATGCAACAATGAATTAGCAATATCCTTTAAAACTATTCAGGTTATGGTTCAAAGTATGTTACGGAAATAGGGTACCGGACAAGTGTGAGTCGGCCACGTTCACAAAGGGTTCCTTACCACCAAAACCAGCGGGCTAATTACGTAACACACTATCAGTAGCAATGGGTTTCATTTTGACAGATAAACAACATACATTACGTTGTTTACGTGGTTCACCAGACACATTTTTCGAACATATGAAGTAATGGACTAGCAAGATCCTCAAAGTGTTTCAGATCAGATCAGACAATTTTAAAGAGAAGATTAGCTGGCAAAACTTCACAGAAGTTATGGGTATGTAATAACGTAAAAACTACGTATAATTTCAAGTAGGTACCACTACTACCACCGCGTTCCTTTGTCAATATTATTTTAATATACGAAACACACTTTTTTTTATGGCGTCTCGCAATTCAGGCCTCCAACCAGGGCTTAAAAAAAACTTAAAAATTGAGCGACTACACGATAAGGGCACCCTCTGTGGGGTACGGACCTCGTCTTAGGGTGTCGCGCGGAAACGGCAGCCAGGGACAGGCTGGATCGGAATTATACGATACACATTATAATTTCTCTTACCTTTAAGGGTGCCTCTAAACTTGAGATGTTCATGTTGGCTTTCTGGCTAAACAAGGCGCAGCACAATGGCGTAGCGAACGTCGCACAGATGCACACCATAAACAGTTGGAACGGAATGATGGCCTTCGAGTTGGGGCAGAAGATACACCGTTGAATTGCTGCGTTCGTTAACATTGGCACCAGTGCTGAAAAATAGGTAATATCTCTTTTATGAAGTGGCAACAGGGAAAATAGAGACTTGAAAGAAAATCGTTGAAGTGAAAAAACAAACGACACGCATAATTCGTTGTACCGCGCATTTGACTCAAAATAGAAAGAAAGGAAATATTTTTATTTGAGGTAAACATGACGCAGACAGAGAAAACAAACACAAAAAAAAAACCTTGTTGGGGGAAAATATGCGTCACATCCACGCAAAACGGCAATCGAGACAGAGCCTCAGCGCTGGTTTAAAGCGACAGCCGGCATTAACGTGATGCCGTCCACCGACGTCACGTTGACGTCTGACAGATTTTGTATTATTCCATATAAAATCTGTCAGACGTCAACGTGACTGGCAAAAATTCAAAATTATTCCTCTGATAAAATTATCTGGCGTCAATTTTATTCCACGGATAAAAATTATCGATCGATTGAAAAATGAGCAAAAATACACTAATCGAAGCTGATAGTCAGTTGTTCTTTCCGTTATTAGGACCTTGTTTTTGTAATTTATTATACTGCTTTAAGTATAAGTGCTAATGTGTTTAGTTTAGTTTATGATCCTGTAGGAGTCGCAATAAATACTTTTTCTTTCTTTTCTTTCTTTCTTACATACCTGGGAACCTTCCGGTTACGGCGAAATCGAAGGTCAAAGTTCCAACTTTTTTTGACGAGGATTAGCGGTTTATTTACCTATATAAACGTCGCTTAAAGTTAAATAATGATTAGCGACTGTTTAACCCACGGATATCGGATATCTATGGTTTAACCAAACAACAGAGGGGTTAAACGCTATATAACTTTACTTTAAATACTCCCACGATCCCCGTACCGTTTCATGCACCCATAAATAAGTACAATGTGTTGGGTGCGTTACATTGCGGACTACGGTACTACTGTAAACAGCGAATGTTTACACTAGAAATATTTTCTATAATTTCTAGCATTTAAATTCATTCTCTCAATTTATTATAACGGACACACACTTCCCTATGTGTTTGTTATTCCAGCGTATGGTACTCGTGGGTTGCAGCTGAAAATGAGCCTCAGATGGTACACTTGTGTTGTCATCTGACATTATGCTGAGCTGAGGCCCTTTTGGCATTATAATCTTTGTTTTCTGTTTTTATAGTTTTTAGGTGTATTCATTTTGTGTAATGCCAATAAATGCATTTTTCTTTCTTTCTTTCACATAAAAGTAATTTCCCAGTAAGTAATTATTTTTGCACAAGTTACTTAGTTTGCTATACAGAATGCGTAGATAACAGCTTTGTGATGGTCTGTTTTACACCCTGTACAGTTGCTTAACTAACCCGTCTACATTCAATTTTTATTTATGTTTCAAATTGACGTTATTTCAAGTTAAACAATTACCAACTTTATTTTAATCGTAATTAAGTTGATTTCAGAGTGACTAGCACTATTGAAAAAGAACAAAATCAAAATCGAAAGTCATTTATTCAAATTAGGCTGAGAATCAGCACTTTTCGAACGTCAAAATTACAAAAGACAGTCCCCCAAAAACGCCCGCCCTTCACCACTTCCTAGTGCTATCGCTGGGAAGAAGAAGTGGCGCAACAAACTCCCCAGCAGCACAGCTGTCTGTTCAGTTAGAAAACACTTGATTGTATACAATACTAGGTACCTTTGTTCAGTAATTAACATTACAAGACAGAACATAAAATTATATTATTTGCCATATGTCAGCTAGCCACGCCAATATACCAACAAATATAATAAAAACTATACGTACTCAAGCTAAAAAATAATTAATTAAAATTAAAGTGTACGTGAAGGTACGTTTAAAAAAAAATTACTACCTAAATAAAAGCCTCCAGGCATAAAGGGCGTGACAACTTACATATATATATGCATTGCTGGGTTCTGTTCACATATCTGTCACTTGAAGTCATAAATGATAAACTAAGACCATCGAAGTAAAATAAATAAATAAGTTAATAACAATAACCTGTCAGTAAGCTAATCCTGGAGAAAGAACATAAACATTGTCTTGCGTTAAATTAGGGCGACCAACTATTCTTATCGTGTAAGTAGTCGTTGATGGAATAGTATGCCTTTGAACAAAGGTTGGATTTTATTTATTTATTTTATTATTTATGTACACACAGTAAAATACATATAGATATAACATAATACTTTACTACTTTTTTACTTGAGCTTTAAACGCATTTAAAGGCAAGTCTAGCAAACAAGAGGGTATCTTGATATAAAAGGTTATACCAAGCCCAACAAATGATTTATGAACCTTATGAAGCCGGTAAAAGGGGGCACGTAGTTGGTCCGTATTTCTAGTGTTAACACTATGAATATCTCTGTTTTTAGTGTACAAGTGTAAATTTTGCCTAATATATAAGATGTTGACAAAGATGAATTGTGATGCAACCGTGAGAATACCAATATCTTTAAAAAAATCTCTTAGAGAAACTTTGGAACCTAGCTGGTAAATTGCTCGGACAGCTCGTTTTTGAACGACAAATATATATTTTGTATATCAGCGGCTTTGCCCCACAGCAGAATACCGTAGGACATGACGCTGTGAAAATAACTAAACTAGACTAAACGTGCTGTATCAACGTCAGTGTATTGTCTTACTTTCCTGACGGTGTAGGCAGCCGAACTGAGCCTTCCTGCTAGACTTGACATATGAGGTCCCCACTGAAGTTTGGCATCTACTGTTAGTCCTAGAAAAATTGCTGAGCCTACAGTTTTAAGCACCACTATATCTAAGACGATGTTGGTTCCTAGATTTCTAACATTCGGTAAGGCAAACTTTACATATTTCGTTTTCTTGGCGTTGAGAACTAGGTTATTTGACGTAAACCAATCTGTAACTATTGAGAGTGCACTGTTTACGTCGTCAAAATCTTGTCTATTCCTGTCTACTTTAAAAATAAGAGAGGTATCATCTGTAAACAGTACAACGTCACAAATGCCCTTCAAATGGAATGGTAAATCATTGATATATACTAGGAACAAGAATGGACCCAGTATTGAGCCTTGCGGAACACCTAACTGAACTGGTAGCCCGGAAGATTTCACGCCATTAACATCTACACATTGGACCCTATTATGTAAATAATAAATTATTACGTTGAGAGCTTCGTTTTGGAAACCGTAACGACGTAACTTACGCAAAAGCGTGTCATGGTGCTCGCAATCAAAGGCTTTGGAGAGATCACAGAAAACTCCAATAGCATTTTGCGATTTCTCCCATGCGTCAAATATGTGTCTCAGCAGAGCAACACCCGCATCTGTAGTTGAACGACCTTTTGTAATGCCATATTGCTCATTATGGAGGAGGCTATTAAAGTAAAATGTCTTAGCAACTGCTTGAGTATTAACTTATCAAATATTTTGCTAAATGCAGGTAAGATAGGCCTGAAATTGCCAACGTCATTCTTATTACCTGATTTAAATAATGGTATGACTTTACAGCTCATCATGAGGTCAGGAAAAGTTCCTAAATCAACACATTTATTAAAAGTAACAGCTAAATAGGGGGCTACGATGTCTATTATATTACTTTAAAGTTTAATGGAGATACCCCAATAATCACCGGTAATTTTAGACTTAAGTGTATTAAAAATATTAACTACATCACGCAGGGTTACATATTCGAAACTAAATAAAGTACTACATTTAGGTACACTACTATGCAAAAGATTTTCAGCTTTAGACGGGGACGAATTTAAGGAGCGAGTCGTAGTTATCGGTATGTTGGCAAAATAACTCATTAAATGCCTCAGCTACGTCAGCTGCTTTATTAACTAATTTGTTGTCGACCATAATCTCAAGATGTTTTTCTTGTATAACCGATTTACCCGTTTCATTGTTAATAATTTTCCAAGTGGTTTTTTATAGTTATAAAAATGTTCGAAGTTGTAGCGTAAACTGAACTTTATTGTGTAGGAATGAAAGTTATTTTTCCATAAACTCATATTTGTTAACTTTTTTGCGAATATGTCGCGGTTCAAATTAAAGTATAAGATACTTACTCATGCCGGGCACGGCCATGCCCAGTCTGGATATGCACACGAGAAAGATGCCTGTGTACGCTGCTATCTTGGAGTTGCCCACTCGCTGTCCGTCCGGGGTGAACACAGGGGTTCCGTTTATGATTTCACTGAAATAAATCATCAAGCTAGAATCAAGTCAGAAGCCCTACCTCCAGATGTGTATAGATCCAGAATGTCATTGTAAGTTCGCGAATATGGAACCTAAGTAAGCATATTATTCAAAGTTTATTTATGTTTCAAATTTACGGTATTTAAAGTTAAACAAATATCAACTTTATTTTAATGGTGATTAAGTTGATTTCAGAGTGACTAGCATTATTGAAAAAGTAATAAAAATGTTTGAAGTTGTAGCGTAAACTGAACTTTATTAAGTAGGAATTAAAGCAATTTTTCCATAAACTCATATTTATTTACATTTTTGACGTATATGTCGCGATAAATATTAGTTTAGGTACAGACAGCGATGCTATGTGGGGAACCCCCCAAGCTTTAAAATATTCTTCTGCTTTAAGGGGGAACCGCCAGGGTAGCCCGCCAAATTCAAATTTTCTTAAGTTTTTTGCAATTTGCAGGTAAGGTTGTGTGGTGAATTAAATACAATTCGCGACCATAACCAGAAGGCCAATTCTCGTAATTTAAAACGTTCAAAATCTAGTCGCAGTCTCATCTCGGCGACAAACAATTGTCAAACGCTTGTCAAAATGTAGGGAAATTAGAGGTATTTTTGACAGTTTGAGACTGAGATCAGACTGTGAACGTTCTTAAAATTACGAGAATTGCCCCCCGTATGTATTTACAGAATTATAATCATTAAAAACTATAAAGAATATTTGAATTTGGCGGGTACCCTGACGCTTTCACCGTAACATTGAATTTGTTACGACTATCATAAGGAATACTTCAAAAAAGAGAGAGGTTCAAATCCACGTAAACGTGGATTTGAACCAGCGCATCACCATTCACTACCGGTTAGTTTTGACCAACCAGCCAGTAAGCTCGTTGTGATTGTGATGAAATTGTGTCTTTTGTTGGGGTATAGTTCGCGTCAAACTTTATGGTGGCTCTGAAGTGCACTACTTTCTGCGCAGTACCCCAACGCTCACCCCCCTTTGACCTATGAATTTCTTACTGCGCAGTGACTCGCCTCATGTCCCGAGCTGCCATAAGGTTTGATTCGGGCACACAAGCTAAACTGAACAGTTTACCTAGTTGATGAAGCTATGTGTAAAAACGCTAGCAGGTCGAGCTACCCGACACCGTCAAATTTTCCCAATCAACCTTGGACCTTAATGCTTTAGCGATAAAGTTGAAAATCTATTAAAGAAATTTGACAGCTTGTAATAGCCTGATGTGCTGGCGTCTGTACTACTTGATGAAGATGATCAAGGCACTCTCCTATAATTTCAGTGGGAGTACATGTGTGATATGACAGAACTTACGTGCTTCTCATCATAGGGATATTAATGAAATTAGCGCTGCCTACAGCCGCGAAGGGGACCAACCGCGCGTACAGTGGATTCATGCCCTTGAAATAAGTTTAAAAAATATAATGACAATGTCGTAATAAGTAATTAAATGCAATATTTTTAGGGTTCGGTTACCAAAAGTTGGCATCGTAACTCGACTCTCTTGCAGGATTACGAATTTTGGTATAAAACAAATACTTTTTTTCATAAAAAAAATTTAATAAATTGGTTTTGATTATGCCATATTTATTATCTTTAATAAACCTTCCTATCATGCATATTTTTAATATAAAATAGTTTCAACGTTTTTTAGCTGACTGAGTAAATTAATAATAATTCTTTTAAAAACGAAGAAAGGTCGGTTAAGAAGATTAAATTTCCTATTTATTATTATAATTATATTAATTAATTACTTAATCCCTCCCCCTTAATTAAGTAAGTATGGATAGATAAAATTATGGTTGTGAATCTAAACGAGACACACCACACAATTACAAACTTACCGGAATATAATAATGGAATCGAGGAAATAACAAAAGACAACAAGTTACGTAACAGTTTATTTTTTAATTAAAAGTATGGCTGGTTGGTATGGTGGTACCCTTCGTGCACAGCGCGGTTTCTTTACGAGAAAAATCGTGTGACCTTGTATATGACACGGTTATAAACCGTAATTTTTCACAGCAAGGAAAACGTGTGTTCTATTATGCCAATTAATTGAAATAAAAATAATATATTAAATCATTTCTATTGACATAATATGGAGCTAACAAAGCCAAATTAAAATACAACTATACGCCAGCAGGTCAAGCTACCCGAAACTGTCAAATTTTCCCAATCAACCTTGAACCTTAATGCTTTAGCGATAAAGTTGAAAATCTATTAAAGAAATTTGACAGATTGTAGTAGCTTGATGTGCTTGGAGTCTGTACATAAAAGTGGTTGAAATACTTATTTTAAAAGTTGTAATAAATATACTGAAAAATATATCCACAAACATATCAATTATATTAAATATAGCAAAAAAAATATCATAAGTATCCTACAATTCACAATTTTATTGTCAGCTTATACACAGGTCAATAATAATTGACATCACAATATACTAATATAAATATAATATTATTACTTATGACAAAAGGAATATCTTTGGAATGTATTGCACATTATTGCTAAAACAATTCTTAATAAAACGCCCCCTTAGTGGTCAGATCGAAAGCCTCTTACAGTTCGGCCTTCGAGAGAATGTGTTCTGACGCCTTTCAGTGCGACAACTGATGAAACTCGCAAAACGTATTCATTTGTATGAAATTGACAGGTGTCATGGACGCGTTCTCTCGTCGGCCGCACTGTAATACATACATACATGTCTCTTTCAGGCTAGTCACAAATTAACTATGAATTACTTTTTGTACGATTTTGCATATACTGTACTGTCTTTGAACACAGAACATTCAAATACGGAGACAAACCGCAGCCACATGTAATATCGCCAAAGCCCATATCTGACCATTTTGAAAACAAAATCCCGTGCATATGATGACCACAGCTGCGTCCGTAAGTAAATCAAAAGAGGGTCCTTTTTATGTCGACTAATAATATGCGATTTGGCGATAGTACCTACTGCAGCCTCTAAGGGTAAGATACAGAGACGAATTTCAGTGTCAAAATGCGCTTATTTTAACAGATCGAAGCGTGAATTCACGTTAAGTTTCGTCTCTGAATCTACGACACGGCAAAGGATTTTTATGCGGCGAAAATATAACTTAAAAGTATGACAATAAAATTGAAATTTCAATGATAATGCCTGAGGTCGCCGTCGTATGCCTAATGATGCTACAGTATCATTGCAATCAGTATGCGCTTGGATGGAGAGATGCCGATGGGTCCTCTGCCGTGCCGTGCTACCAGTGGGTGCAGGCCCTCAGACTTCGCCAGATTCTCCAGACACTGCGTTTTACGCGACTGGTTGTATACAACGCCCTAACTGGACATGCAACCCACAGCTTTCTTTGTGACCAACCTTTTACTTTAAAATCTTTCCTCGCTCATTTTTAAACATTAATAATAAAATAAAAAATGCATTAAATAAAAAATAATCATAACTTGGTTGGACCATAAATGATTGTAAAAGCTTTTACAAAACAAATTTATACAAAAAATAAATCTATAAATATCAACATCAAGGGCGCTATTCAGAGCTATTAATTCCGAGCTTCATGAATCTATTTTTCGCAACGATCGAAACTAGAGTTCATCATAGACCTCTTGTATACAACAAATTCAACACGTCAAAAATACAAATATTCTTCTTTACAAACAAAACAAGTTTAGTCTTAAAAACTAGTGGTAACAAGTTATACAAGTGGCGCCGATTTCCTTGTTCACAAACTAAACTAAATTTAAGTTTAGTGCATCTTTTTCTTTCTATTTCATTAAGAAAAGGACAGAAGATAAATATTAGTTTAGTCCTGTCAAATTAAGATACTCCATAGACAAGTTTAGACGTGATTAAAAAATTGGCTACTAAAAATAAGTCAATTTACGTCAGGCGCTAACTAATTTGACAGGACTAATATTTTACTTAAATTTAGTTTAGTTTGTGAACAAGGGAATCGGCGCCACTATCTCTCGAAAATAATATTATAAGCACAAAGCCTTGGGTCCCATATACCCCAAGTTGGGGGATTTGGGATAACCTCGCCAAAGACAAGAAACGGCGGACTGGCGGAGTACAGTCACGAGCACCAATATGTCAACACTGGGCAACTTTCAATTGCAATTTTTTCTTGAAATAACGAATGCAACGTTGAAATATGACACATTACATAAACCTATGTGTTCGAAAATGCTATTTCGTAACAACATACATTTTCAATAAAAAATAAAGGAGTAAATCGCTTTTGAATAAAGCCGAGTGTATACATACTTTTGCTCGTGACTGTACATTATTATGATCTAACCACCGATCTGCAGTCGATGAGACAAAAATTCTACAGAAAATAGTAAATGCTTTAAAACATAAGAGATTGTGAACATGGTTCTCTCAAAATTGACATTCGCCATCGATTCGGGTGATGGCAAACCTGACGTCATCATTGTAACAAAATTGTTTCATGGCATTTTGTCTTAAACCTAATTTTAACAGCCATAACTGAGAAGTTTCATTGTCACACTTGCTGCTTACAATCCCTTGTTGTAGAACACTGTAGTGGTCTCGGGAGATATCTCTTTTACTTTTTCCTGTAAAATATAAAACACAATGTTTAAACACACTCACACACTGTCATGTTGACAAAAAAGGTCGATCGCAGCTGTCATTTATTTTAGTAAATTAAAAATCAGAGTGTCCATATTATAGGTATCCATAGTATAGATTATTTAGAGAATTATGGTGTTCCCCACTGCTGGGGCACATGTCCTTTCTCTGTGAGGAGTGTAATTTACCACGAGGGCCCAGTGCGGGTTCGTGGATATCACATAATACAATTTTAAATTTAGGACATACCGATTTCACCACGGTTATTTCTTCACTGTTTTGAGAGCAGTGATAGTGAAATTAATGTAATGCTGGCCGTGCGGTAACGGCTTAGACTGAGGTAGTCTTTATTTAAGCGATCGACGCGCATTAGAATGTTGATTTATTACGTACGTAATAACGCGAACGTCGCGATTATCGATCACAGACCCGAATGCGCCCTCTGTTGGGGTGACGACGCGTTCAGGTCAAATGAAATGAACGTGACGTTCGCTTATATGAGTACACGACCTTAAGGGTTGGAAGTGCAGTGAAAGCAGACATGCAATAGGGTAGTTGCCCGGGTAAAGAAAAAAAAAATTTAGTCCGTTAGTTAGATTATCGAAAAATAATGGAAACGTATTTTTTCTTTTGTCAATCAAACAAAAAATGACAAAGATAAAGCGCGTCAAAATTTGGGAGTAGGGGGTCGTGACGTCACTTGCGTGCAAAAGTGTCGCAAGCAAGTGACGTGACGCGGAACTTTAACGGGCGATATCTTCATCATTTTTTATATAATTGACAAAAGAAAAAATACGGGTTCAATATTTTTTGATAATCTAACTGACGGACTAATTAGAATTTTTTAGGAAACTAGCCTATTCATCATCATCATACTCCTGCCCTTATCCCATTTTATTCGTGGTCGGCGCAACAGTCTTTTTCTTCCATACTTCTCTATTAGTCGTCATCTCGGTAGTCACCCCCTTTTTATCCATATCATCGTTCACACAGTCCTTCCATCGTTTCTTTGGTCTTCCCCTACTCTTATAGCCATCGACATTCATAGTCAAAATTTTCCTCACGACCATTATCATAACCATATCATCATGCAATTGACTAAGTACTGAAATGTTTCTGTTACCTTCAAGTTACTCTCAATGGTGTCGATGCTAATGCTGGCTTTCTGTTCAAAGAAGGCGCAGCACAATGGCGTCGCGAACGTCACGCTAAGACACACCAGGGCAAGTTGGAACGGAATGATGGCCAGCGAGGTGGGCTTGAACCAACGCTTCTGAATCGCCGTGTTCGTTATTATTGGCACCAGTGCTGAAAAATAATAAAAGGAAATGCATAAGCAAAGAAATTTTACAGTCAATTTATGGTAACTACCTTACTAACCCTTCCGAAATTGTAATACAGGGTGGCATCGCCGCGTAAGCTGCTGCCAGGGATTCAGTACATCATTCTAGACTCCCTGGCGTAGAAAACCCTTACATTTTACCTGTGCGGTTAAAATGTATGGAACATCCATTTTTTTTTATATAACAGACAGAATATTTCAAGGGGGGTTCCCTTGAAATATTCTCTGTTAATTTAAAAAAAAATGCGCGATAGACAGTTGACAGTAGACAGTTTGCGCGTCGATGTCCCCGTTACCGACTTTCGTCAGAGTGGAAATCATGAGACAAAACAAAACCTTAAGACATATTATCCTATGGCACTTCAACAATAGACTAGCTTTCTATCAGTTAAAGAACTTTTGTAAGTGGATCAGTACATCCAGAGATTACCTCATACAAACAATTTACCTTTATAAAACTTTAGTTTAGATAATATATACGTACTCATGCCGGGCACAGACATGCCCACCCTGGAAATGCACACGAGGAATATGCCTGTAGCCGCTGCAATCTTGGAGTTGCCCACTCGGTCTCCTTCCGGGGTGAAAACAGGGGTTCCGTTCATGATTTCACTGAAATAAAATTACATGTAAAAGGTTAGGAATTAAAAAGTTATAATTGGGTACAGACGGGTATTTTAATCACTGAGGTAGCAGCGCGGTGCGGGAGGGGTGTGGTGACGTGATGCGAGTGCTCAGTGATTCGTCAACTTGTGACAACTATCACCCCTCCCGCACCGCGCAGCTACCTCAGGCAACGTCTCCGTTAAGTGGTCGGCCTATGGTTCTTATAATGTAAACAAACATAAATACGAAAACCGCTGACGACAATATCGTCAAAACTTGAAATTCTCAAGGAAACACAATCAGTAGCGGGACCCTAAAAAGGCGTTCAGAAAATAGTACATCTAAAGCAATTTTTTCTGTCAGTATTATGTAGAGAACACCGATCGATCCGATTATATTGAAAACGTGTCGACACTTGAAAGGACTCACTTGATATTAATAGATCTCGAAAGTAAAACTAAACAAAATCTGTAAAAATAATTTTGTTAGGATATGGACACCCTACACGCACACTTGTAAACAAAGCGTTGACAGACGCCACTATTGATGCGTGAACAGTAGTTATTTTTTGATATTCCAAATGTCATTATTATGTATGATACTGGTAATGTCATTCTGGAAAAGCAACAGCTTTAGTGACAGTGACACTACTCTACGATCTTAGATTTGAAATACATATTTCATAATTTTAATTTTCGAAAGTAGGTACCTAAATCAGAATCACGAAATACATGTATTACGATCTTACGATGCTGATGCTGTCAAATAAAATTATACGATCGAATTTCGATCTATAATACAGAGTCTCAATTAAATTAACTAGCGAAACTCCGCACTCTGATGAGTAATCAGCTGTAGTTAAGTACCTGAAAACCTGAAATTAAGATTTTTTGTTCTATTAATTACAGTACGGCCGTCGAGGGACCAACATTAAATTCGCAAAACACATGATATTCGTTTGTATGAAACTGAGTCCGTGTCAAGAACGTATTCTCTCGTCGGCCGCATTGTAGATATTATCGATCCATCACGTCGACGGACGGAGTTTCGCTAGCTAATGTAATTGCACCCAGTATATAGACCTATACAAATTACATAATACGATGGTGACAGTAATATTAGTCAACTCAAGATACAAAAAAAAAAAGGTTTTAACAAATGGCTTCGCTGCTCATCATCTACCTAGCCTTTTGCTAACTACTGGGGTCGGCTGCCAGTCTAACCGGATGCAGCTCACGATACCCCTTGGTAAGACTCGGTTGTCAGCCTTTCGGGCTTCTGACTACCCGTAACGACTGTCAAAGATCCACGAATGACAGCGCAGCACGGTAAGATATTGGTATGTAAAGATGGTCACCCATCCACATATCAACCGCGGCAAGCGTAGCTTAACCTGACCGATCGACCTGCATCGCTGCTCTTTGGATAAAATTATCATAAAACGTAATACGTACGTGCTCCTCATCATGGGGATATTAATGAAGTTAGCGCCACACACGGCCGCAAAGGGAACAAGCCGCGCAAATAGTGGGTTCATGCCCTAGAAATAAAAGTCATTGTCAAAAATTAATAAAATTACAATAATAATGAATGCAAATTAACTAAAAAAAAAACTAATTTAAACGAAAAAACAATGGGTTACTTTGTAACTAAAAATCAATAATAAAGCTGCGCTCACACGGGTAATTATTGCCAGCAACTGTTGCCGGAGGTTGTGGAGTTATCTAGTTATAAAGTTGCTCCATATTATTTTATAAGTAGGTCATAACATTGCTATCGAGGGTAATTGCGTAACACATAATGGAAATGCTTTTCATTTGACAATTCAACATCACTTATTGCGTCATTTACGAGTAGACGAATTTATCAAACAAATGAAGCCATGTGTTAGCAATTTCCTTCAATATCCTTCAGAAATTGTGATTGAAAGTGTGTTACGAAAATGGGGTGCTAAATGACGCTGGCAAGCTTGTGGATTGGTAATTGACAAGCAAAGAAAGGCCTGTGCCCAGCGGTAAGTGAAGTCGGGAGGTGGATAACGATGGGGTCATAAATTATTTTTAAACTACATGAGATCGGTGTTTCCTATCCGACTACTCTGAGGAGGTCAAAGTCTCTTTTGAGTACAGACAATTATTATTACAATGGTCGGAACCATTCAGGTTATATTTGAGATGGTCTCTTGAGGAAAGAACCAAACAGAATGTAGAAAGTTGGCAAATATCGTGTAGTAAATCGCTTTATGTTGCCGTGACATCATAACAGCATAATCAGCCTATAGTGTTCCCACTGCTGGGAAAGGCCTCCTCTCTGTGAGAGGGAGTGGGTCTTAATCCACCACGCGGTCCCAATGCGGGTTGGTAGATGTCACATGTCTTCAAATTTTTGCTCCTAGGACATGCCGTTCCGTCACGATGTTTTCCTTCGCCGTTTTTGACAGTAGTAGCTTGATGAAATTAAATACACTAAGTACCGGCCTGGGTTCGAATTCCCGACCCACAACTCGTAACTCGGGGACGATACGACTGGGCCACCACTGTTCTCCGACGTCATAATTGCCCAATATTGAACAATAAAGTTGCCTGTGTAAGCGCACCTTAAGTATTCTAATTATTCTAACTATAATATAATAATAATGTTTATTTTCTTCCACATATAACATCCATCAACCAAAACTTAAAAACGGAAAAATAATAATTACGATATTACAATGTTTATTTGTGGGAGAGTTGGTGTCTAAACTAGGCCGTGGCCTGTATTTCAGGACCCCAGTGACTAGCCAGCCACCAGTTGCTGTAAATATACAGATGTTGCATTGTAATTACCTATACAGACGAAATTATGGATACAAAGTTATGTAAAATCAATGTGAATCTAAATATGACGTGCCATGATATCTACACACATCGGAATATATAGTACTTACGTACTATTGAAACAAGTGGAGGTGTCGGACGTCAGAGGTAACATAACAAGCGTAACATGTTTACTATCACAATTATAATGTAAGCGATAAGTGAACTTTCATGACACATTAAGTATTACAAATCTGTCAAACACGACGAATGCAACAGGTCATGGTGTGGTTGCATTGCAATGTTGATGTCTTAATTTAATAATAACAAAATATTATTGCTTTTGAAGATCATATTATTCAGGGTAGGTTTCATTCAACGTTCAGACCATTTTCCTGTGATATCAAAATATGATAAATATCAGTAATCGTAATTCTTCATCAAATAACCATTTTTTATTTTCATAATAGCAATAATCCTTTAGATATCTACTCTAATTACTTACTTAGTTGTAATTTAATTAACATAAATTAGTTTTCTGCAGACGGTAAGCGTCGGTACAATTGAACAAGTTCTTAATTTTTATAGCC
Source organism: Apamea epomidion (assembly GCA_947507525.1). Classification (NCBI taxonomy): domain Eukaryota; kingdom Metazoa; phylum Arthropoda; class Insecta; order Lepidoptera; family Noctuidae; genus Apamea; species Apamea epomidion. The sequence continues at coordinate 7,158,216 of OX382247.1, read as the reverse complement.
TTCTTTTCAGAGGTCGGTTTTCCATAATTGCTCTTTCGTCTTCTCTTTTCTTTTTCATCATTACCCTTGGTACTCATACACAGACACCAGCAGGTCAAGCTACCCGAAACTGTTAAATTTTTCCAATCAATCTTGAACCTTAATATTTAGCGATAAAGTTGAAAATATATTAAAGTTTGACAGATTGTAGTAGCTTGATGATTGTGCTGGCGTCTGTAGCTATAGGGTACCATTTGACTGTACTTATATGCTTTTATAGTTCTCCTTTACTTCTTTAACCTTTCTATAAATCTACTTTCATTAGACTTCTTAATAAGCTGTTTGAAATATCATAGATCTGTCAGACACAGACATCGAAGTCGCGTGACATAAAAAAATTCAATCTCTATATTATACGAGGCGTGTTTTCCAATGTAAACAGTTCGTTATCGCGCGGTTTTTCCGACACGACACGACACACCTCTATGACGTTTATAATACCTGATATAGCAATTAGTGGAAGTGTTGACACTACCGAAAAAGAAGATAACGTTCGAAAATACGCGATAGGCTATCGTTTCGATAATAAAATACACCAGCGGGGTATTGCATAATTCACTATCAGTAGACAGTTTTCATTTTGACAGTTCAACAACATTCATTGCGTTATTTACGTTGTTGAGCAGACACATTTTTCGAAACGATAAAGCAATGGATTAGCAATATCCTTCAAAATGATTCAGATTGAGATTTTAGTGTGTTACACAGTTAGGGTACTGGCCATAAAGCCATAACGCATGGGATCGTTTTGATTTGATAAAAGCTGTAAATATAAGATCCGAGTGCAAATCATCGCACTTTCGTGGTATTAGGGTCGAGATTTTTCAGACAAAAAAAAAATCGCACGCTAAAAAATTTGCAAATGACTTGCAGCAAATTATTTTACAATAAAAAATGTAACTTTTTTTAAGGCCTTATGGCTTGGGATTATGGTTGTTGTGCATGAAGAGGGATTCTTACCTTAACTTTACTGTTGAGGAACAGGGCAGTGCTCAAGGCACCTCCGCACGCCGCACAATAAGACGCTATTAATTGCCTGTAAAATAATACAAAAATAGGTTTTGTTACTATGCTGTTTTATTGCCTGCAATATTTGTTTTTAATCAAGTTTCGTAACTCTAAAGGTTAGAAGGACATTTCCCAAGCATTTCCATGTAATGTAATTTCAGCAATTTATAGGAATGGTTGGTATACAGATGCCAGCACATCAAACTACTAATCTGTCAAATTTCTTTAATAGATTTTCAACTTTATCGCTCATGCATTAAGGTTCAAGGTTGATTGGTAAAATTTGACAGTTTCGGGTAGGTTGATTTGCAGGCGTCTGTACAATACAAAAAGCTCAATTTAAAAGAGCATTTCGATAAGGTTTCAGGGTTTTATATTTAGATTTGGTACTGAGAACATATTGTGGCTAAATCTAATTCGTGCAGAAACCCTGACAAAGTTACAAAAGCGGTCCAGAAAATATATTTTGTCACAGCTTTCTCGAAAAATGGGATCGAAGAAATTAACTGAAGTCCCTCATGACCCGTATTCTTTTTACAAGAAAACGGGTAACTGAAACAGTGTGTGTGTTACGTGCTAACGCTACTCGTCTTCACGCACACATACACAGCGTGTTTGTACACTTGGTTACCACAAGTAAAGCGCGCGTCGCTTCGTGAGATAAAAATAATAAAAACTGAAGCACTTACTTTGGGGTGATAACTGCGTCGCCGGCTCGATTGGAATAATTGACAATAGCGTTAAACGTTTGATTGCACCACTGCCAGAAAATAATGGCTTTGTTTGATTTGTAGAACGTTATCATGCCTGGAAAATAAATAAATTATCATATTTAAATGTTCTATACTGGATGGGACGGCCACGTAATGAGAAGAATGATAGTTTTTCAGTAAAAACAGTCCTGAATATCCTAACGAAACGCCTGGGAAGAGTATCGAGAGGGAGATGAAAGCGCAGAACCTAACTCGTATGACAACCAAGGACAGATCGTCCTGGCGCCGCTGTACATACGCCAGCACATCAAGCTACTACAATCTCTCAAACTTCTTTAATAGAGTTTCAACTTTATTGCCAAAACATTAGGTTCAAGGTCCATTGGCTGGCGTCTGTACCAGAAGACCCGAATCCAGATAGAACTGCGATTGGTGATGGAAGAAGATTTTATTGCTCTAGTTATAAAAAAAAAATCTGCTGTTTCATAGAAAAGTGCAATACCTACGCGGTCAAAATGTATGCCCATAACCTGTGCGAAATTTTAATCTAAAGCCTCGAACACACTTGGGGACAAATGGAGCGACATGTTGCGGATCATGGTGCTCAACAACTACGTGAATGTCCCGAGAGAATGTCGCGGAACATTTTGCAGACCTACAAATGGCTCGACACTGACGCGGGACGCCTGCGCTCGCTCTCGGAGCGGGAGCAAGCAACATGTCCCGTGTCACGTAAAATGTTGCGGAACTTGTTGCGGGACACTTTGCAACATTGCAGCGACACGTAGATTGAGTGTTCCGCGTCATGTTGCGAGACAAAATGTCCCCTGGTGTATCCGAGACTTTAACCTGTTCAGCCGATAACATGTGAAAATTTTTACAGACAAACTACGAGTTACTTTCGCATTTATAATATTCGTATGGATAGTCAGTTACTCACATCCAGTGATGATAGTGTTCATAGGCGCCTGCGCAGACATGCGTCCGATCCTGATCATCTTCTCACCAGTGTCGGGGTGGAATGCACTGTCGTACAGATATTTGGCCGACCATAGTTTGTCCTCGTCATAACCGGCAGGCATTTTTTTTGTTTTCCTGTTAACATGACAAAAAAAGTGTGATCCAGGTTTTAACCATCGAGCGTTTTTTTTTAATTTCGAACTTTATTCAGACAAGTTAAAGTTTGAATTACAAAAACTGACTTTAAAACCGAATCCAAGTGGTCAATTTTGTATTGAGTACATTACGTTTGCCGAAAGAGGAATCCATTGGCACTGCAGACTCTCAAAACGGTGAAAGAAAACATTATGAGGGAGGAAACTGGCGTTATTCTAAAACCACCCTTGAGCTAAAGTTTCTTAGAAGAGCGGTGGCCGCACTTAGCGGCTGTCATGAAAATGATCTTCTTCGTAGCGTGTCGATAGCAATCTAAATGGACTCAGCCCAGAATTCCGCCACTTGTTTGGCGCCATCACCAGCGTCCATCAGTTCTTGTAACACCTGTGTAGCTGGCAGAACACGTCGTTAGTGGAACAGCACCACACTTACACTCCAAGGCGGAGTCGTCTATGAATCTCCACCTAAACAGGTTTTCCTAGCTTCGGCCAACCAGGGTCCGGAGTCTATTTAAAGACTTCCAGGTTACCCAAGGTAACTCATGTCCAGTTGGGAGGTCCTGAGCGGGTGGGATGAAAGGTTTGGGTAAGGAAGCACAGTCTCGCCACAGCTTCAGTCTTCTTGCGATCGTTCGCCGACACACTTTAAAAAACTGTTTCCATTTTAACTTTAAAAAACTATTTCCATTAACTGTTTCCACACACGACAGTGTGTCGGAAACCATTTTGGCTCTTTCGCTGGAGCTTGCCACCGCTCTACGAACCACTGGTGGCGCCATTACTGCCGGGGGTGCAGCATTTGTACCGGGGTGGATTTTAGGCAACCAGTGATGACGTTTCATTCAAAGCTGTATCCACTAGCTTTGCATGGGCGGAACGATTCCGCACGGGGCACGCGAATTGTCCCACAGAAAAAGATAGCGTCAGTCCAGTAGTCCGCATAACGTCTGGCGATGCACTCCACCTCGATGAGTCTAGTCGACGGAGAAGACTGTTGCGAGTGTGCACCTTCTGCTTGATATGCTTGCAGTTTTTGCCGAATGTTAAAGACTTGTCCAGGTTAACACCAAGATATTTAGGGGAGTTGCTGTGCTCGATGGACACCCCACGCCAAGCGATGTTAAGTTTGCGATGAAAATGATGACAGTGACAAAGATTTAAATCGTTAGGTTCGCCCTACCGCGTCAAAGGATAGTCGCGTTTTTGTTTAGTTTTGACATATATCTGACGTACAGACACCAGCACATCAAGCTACTACAATCTGTCAAATCTATTTAATAGATTTTCAATTTTATCTTTAAAGCTTAAGGTTCAAGGTTGATTGGGAAAATTTGGCAGTTTCGGGTAGCTGGCGTCTGTACAAGGCCGCAGAGACTTAACGTGTGGTGGCAAGAGTTTAATTTAAATAATTGATGTCTTTAATCACACAAAACACTAATGAAATCAGTTCAGAAAGAATCAAACACATATTTAGTTCATCGCCTTCTACCTACATATACATATGTATGTATTATATTATATGTATCATTGTGAATTGTGACCAGTTAATATTTTTTAAACAAAGTTCAAACGCGAGGCGTTATCGCGATTGTTTTGCTAAAGACAATTAACTGTTTACAAACTTATCATCAAGTTTAATGAAATATTTTATTATCATAATGATGTTGATGTGGTTGTTTATAATCCCCGAAGGGTTAGGCAGAAATACAGTACGGTCACCAAAGGAGATATGTAACCAGGGCCGTCAGAAGTTTTGTAAGAAACCGATGGATGTTTTCGAATAATCTAAATCAGCCAAGTATGCTAAAAGCTGCCTTGTGATGTGTGTATGTACGCATACAACAAAATCACTAAAGAACTAAAATATACAAATAATGCTAATTCATTTAAAAACAAGCTGTGTAAATGGCTGAATGGACATAATTTCTATGACATTAAGGATTTCTTTGACATACATTTTATAATATATATCTATTAATTTGAATTATTTAATTACTACTTACTGTTATTTTGATATCATAATTATTTTTGCATGCAATTGATACATATTCTGTATAGCTAAACATGTGGACATTGTATTTAAATAAGACTGTAACACCAAGATGTAAGATGAGATAAGATAAGATGTAAGATTATAACATGTTTAAGGCAAATAAAGACTTATCTTATCTAAAATTTAATTTAATAAATTGAAAACAAACAGTAGAAAAAAAACAACGGGTTGCACTCCGGGAGTGCCGGCAGAAGTGAAAACTTGAATATTAACGTTGTGCATTTTTGATATTTTGGAATGGTTAGGGAATAATTTTGTACGAATTGCTTTAATTATCAGTATAAAAGTACTATGATTTATGTGGTAAAATACAATATTCATTTCTACTCCCTCCGTCTTACGAATTTTCGATCAGGTCACGTGTCCTGACGCGAGCTCCGTCTTACGAATTTTTGATCGGGGGGCCTACACCGATGTGCAAAGTGCGAATATTCGGATCGGACCGACACATGGCCGAACCGAATATTCTTGAAAAATGCGAAAATAGTTCGGATCGGCTCAGTTGGGTCGGGACCATAGTCAATATTCGAAAGAGTGTAGGAGTGTAGGATCGGAACTGACCGAACCAAATAGCAACTTCGTAGCAGGAAACGGCCGAACATTCGGCCGATACTACTTCGGAGTAGGCCTTCAGGTCACGTGTCCTGACGCGAGTTTAACATTTTTTACCCTCCACAACAAAAGTGCACAACGCCGCTAAAGAAGTTTTCACTTCAAAAACAGTACTAAATAATTCCTAATGGAAAACCCAATACCACTTTGCCCGACCAGGGAATCCAACCCAGGACCTCATGCTCAGTAGTAGCGCTTGCGGCCACTAGACCAACGAGGCAGAAATAAGTAAGTAGACAGGTAATAAAAACACATTGTAAGTATCATTTTAATGGTCTTCGGGCAACGAAAGGGATGTCCCAAACTAAGATACCGGTTTCCCCCTGAATTTTGCTCTTAATTCGCGTAGCTTTTCTCACTGTCACTACATATTGTAAAAAACCCCCCGCTGCGTCCGTCTGTCTGTCTGAACGCGATAAACTTAAAAACCATCGAACGGATTTTCATACGTTTTTCACCAATGGACGGAGTGATTCATTATGGTTTTGTGTAAATTTGCTGAAATATGACGATGATTGTTGAAAAAAGTCATGTTCCGTTTTACTATACCTATTAGTGTATCATCCTCTGCCTAGCGTTTTCCCAACTATGTTGGGGTCGGCTTGCAGCCTAATCGGATGCAGCCGAATACCACTACTTTACATGGTGTGACTGCCTATCTGATCTCCACAACCCAGTTACTGGGCAACACGAAACCCCTTGGTAAGACATTCGGTGATTTTCAGACATTCGGGTTTCTGACGACCCGTAACGACTGTCAAAGATTCAAAAATTACCGCCGGGACCGACGGAATAACGTGCTTTCCGAGGCACGGAGGGGTCGTGGTATGTAAAGATGGTCACCCATACACGGACCAACCGCGGCAAGCGTAGCTTAACCTGATCGATTGAACCGAGCGGCTGTTATTACTTAGCCACAAGCCCCTCTACTACTACTACACTACTTTACTATATTAGTATATATCTAGATATATATAGATAATGAACACACCTGAACGTCTCGACGACTTGCTTTGCCTCGTTTAACTGTTTGTCTGTAGCAAACGCGTTCAGTGGGTTGGTGAGCATAATAAAATGTTTTGCTCGACCCATATACGTCCCCTGGTCAAACTTCGGCTGGTCTAAGTTTATGTTCACCATTTTGACTTAGAAACTCTGCAACAAAGAAACAAATAGAATGATTATAGATAATGGTTGAGAGCGGCGGTGGCCCAGTGGTAACGACTCCGAATTACGAGTCATGGTCATGGGTTCGAACCCAGACAGGTAGCTAGTTTGTGTAAATAATTTTATCACCACTGTACTCAAAACGGTGAAAGAAAACATCGTGAGGAAACTGGCACCTCGAACCTAAGTTTTGAAAACATGTGACATCTACCAACCCGCACTGGACCTACGTGGTAGATTACAGCCCACTCCCTCTCGAAGAGAGAAGGCCTGTACAGTCCCAGCAGTGCCAGGGCAGTGCTAGTGCCCGACCCGGGGAGTTACGTAAGGACCGAAGCAAGGTGGCGTACCGTAGTTTCAGCTTACCCCAACCTATACTGTTTGTGCATACTATTTTGATCACTGAAGGCTCTAACTCTCCTTCATAAATTAATCAACTCAGTCAGTTGCAGTCCACTCCTGGACATATCTCTCCCAAGACCCGCGGGGTGATTGGGTACCACACTAGCAGTAGGAATGGCTTTCATTTTGACAGTTCAACAACATTCATTGCTACGTTGTTGAGCAGACAATTTTTGCAAACATATGAAGCAATGGATTAGCAATATCCTTCAAAATGATTCCGATTGTGATTGATAGTGTGTTACGCAATTAGGGTGCGGTTCCTAATGCTCACTTTCGTTAAATTAGGAACTTGTGCAAAATCTGCTTGTAGACCCAGTGGTTTAAGTTCATGCATTGTTTGTCACTGAATTGATAAATTTAAGATTTCCTTATTAATGAAAACCAATTAAACGAGGGCGACATCGTTTAATTGGTTTTGTTGGTATTGTTTCTGAGACAATTATTTTCATTCGTTACAGTTACAATTTACAAGTTACAATTCGGTGCGCACTTTATCTCCATCAGACGGTTGCTTAACAATTAAAAATGTCTGTGTGACTTCAGATAACACGGGTAAGTAATTAGATAATTTTACATACTCGCTGGAGGCGAAGACATTATTATTGTTATCGTTGACAGAATTTCAAGGTTCCCTGAGTGTGTAAATCAGTTCTATTCCATGACACCCGAGATAAATAATGTACATCATTATTTATCTCGGGTGTCATGGAATGGAACTGATTTAACAGAATTTGTTATAATTAGTTAGGGCTTAAAGTAACTATTCTTTGGTAAATGGATAAGTATTTATATACGTACAACCCGATTCAAACTTTATGACGGCTCTGAAGTGTGCTACTCGCTGCGCAGTACCCCACCCCACCCAAAAAAATCACCTGTAAAGGGGGGTGCCTTGACAGGTGATTTTTTTACTGCACAGCGGCTCGCCTTTTTTTTTTTTTTTTTTTTCTGGGTGGGACATCATCAAATGACTCCTCCCGCTCTGGGCGGAGCAGAAGGGAGTGTCAGACTTTTACTGACTAAAACCCACCCGTGTTCCTTCAGTTGCCTGTGCCAGAGGCCACGGTATCTCTTTCGAACAACCCGCAGCCCCGGCGGCATCGGCCCTAGCGGACCCCGTCAGTTCGTGCTGACAGCTCTTTGAGGCGCGCGTGGAACACAACGCGCCGTCGACCCGGGCCTGGTCCTTACCGGGCGGCGAGCTGCCCATAGCTCGCCGCCCGCAAGCCCGCGCCTACGGTGGCCGCTCCTCCTTCGCGAGCATTACTGCTTCGCAGAAGGAGGTGACGGCCTCCCATTCACTCTCGCTCCGTACCATGGCCTGTATGAGGGCCGGACGCGAGAGGTCGCCGCTCGCCTCATGTTCCGACCCGCCATAAAGTTTGAATCGGGCTGTACAGTCACGAGCAAAAGTATGTATACACTCGGCTTTATTCAAAAGCGATTTACTCCTTTATTTTTTAATTAAATTTTATGTTGTTACGAACATAGCATTTTCGAACCCATAGGTTTATGTAATGTGTCGTATTTCAACTTTGCATGCGTTATTGCACGAAAAAATCGCAGTTGAAAGTTGCCAAGTGTTGACATATTGGTGCTCGTGACTGTACGTTCTTACATATTGAGGCTGCTCAATAAAACAAGCCCTGAAGTCCTAAAATATTTATTCCGTAGGTATCAGGTACCTTTTTCGTGTCGTTTCAGATGAATACTTAAAGAATAAATTTAAAAAAGTTTTGGACTTCCTCAATATCAGAACCTATCAGAAGGAGTGGGCTGTGAACCACCACGCGGGCCCGGTGCAGCGGGAAAATTGCGTAACACACTAACGGTAGGAATCGCTTTCATTTTGACAGTTTAATAACATTCATTGCGTTATTTACGTTGTTGAGCAAACAAATTTTACGAACATATGAAGCAACGGATTAGCAATATCATTCAAAATTATTCAGATTGTGATTGATAGCGTGTTACGCAACTAAGGTGCAGGTTGGTAGATGTCACATGTCTTCGAATTTGTGGTTCTAGGTCATGCCGGTTTCCTCACGATGTTTTCCTTCACCGTTTTGTGCAAATCTGTGCGTTTAACAGGCAGTTTCTCTTCTATTTCGTTGGTTGTAAAACACTACTGCGGTTTCGCGGCGAAGATGTGAAATCCACATTGACATTCGGAATTAGGGAGATTCTATGTGTCAAGAGCCATCTGACAGAAAATTACTTACAATTTATTCTTGCTCTTGCTATTTCTAAGCAAAGGGAACAATGCACCCACCAAATCGTGTGAAAAGGGGTACTATTTTGTGTTACAAGACCGCTTACTAAGAAAAATTGCTAACAACGTATACTTGTGAATATTGACACTGAGAAGCTGGGAAATTTGAAAAGTGTCAAAATTCCAAATTATTTTTTTACAGGTTCAAGAAGGAGATTTTATTTAATAACTGAAATAAATTGTAGGTCAAATACTACCTACCTACTAGGTTTTAATCGCCTCTTTGGAAGGCAGTTGGGTGGGTACCACAGACTAAGAAGAGAAGTACCCTTGTGGGTACCTACTGGGTATGCTGGTATCCGTCATGCGGGTATGACAACGCAAATTCGCGGTCGTAAGCGCAGCAGTTCGATACAGAGATCGAGGTTTTCGAGGTTTTTATTAAAGCCGTTTTCAAATAATATATCTTTATCGCGAGGACGGAAATTGGCGAAATAAATAATAAATGTTTTAACACGGCATGAGCTACAGTTACTCTTACCATACTTATCTACTATTCTCGTACCTACCTATTTTTATTTTAAGAATTAATTAATTTTATACTTTTTGCTGTGCCCGGGTCCGTAATTGCACCTTAGCTTGAAGCCATTGTAACACGCGTAAATATTACATTATGGAGTGCAAATAAAAATATGAATATGAACCTCATGAGACATGACGACTAATAGAGAAGTAGACCGACTCCAAATAAATTGGATAAGGGCAAGAGAATGGTGCCGAAACCAGAAAAGAAGGAAGGTATTGCGAAACCTGAAAAAAGCAATTTATTTTATTTCGGTCCGCCAACCAAACTGGGGCGACGACCTTCGCAGGATGGTTGTTAGCAGCTGGGTGAGTTGCCGAAAATCGAGTTGAATGGCGTGCAATAGGAGAGAGAGGCTTAGGTCCAGCAATGGACTGCTGTAGGCTGAGGACAATGGTGATGAACCAAACTGGATTTAGATATTACCAACCAAGTTAAAAACCAAAATTGACACCAAAAAAAGTCCAAGCTATGTAAAACATAGCCTCGATTTGATTATTGGATTACGTAATCGCGTACACCCCTAATTAGAATCACTAGGAAGACTGCGGCCAATGGGGTCTTGTGACGACGGTTTTTTCTGGGTTTTGTAGTAAAACCCAAGACGAAAAGACATTATTTAAGTATAGGTACCCATAGCATTGCCATCCAACGTGGTAATGCTGCCAGCCTTTTGGGCACTTATTCCATTGACAGCGATGCGGACGAATTTTTTGATGCCCAATGAGCTCCTGCCTTTTTCTTTATTTTTTTTACTATATACTTGTATATAATATATACATATATATGTTTAGTGTTAGCTTGTAAATTGTAATTGTTGTGTCTTTGTGAATAAAGTAGTATAAGGTACCCTAACTAACCATTCATAGTCGAGTCGTAAAAAAATCCTCGATAAGATATAAACATGATAATATAAATCAGAGTAGATAAACTGCTATCAAAGATTGATGTAGATATTGCAATCTGTTTTTAAACCATAAACGGGGGAAATTAAATAACTTCCTGCCATTGATAGGTTAGGTTAGGTTAGTTAGTTCACAACGTACCTACGTTGTGAACTAAGTATCTATTCTTATAAATATTTTATCGAATTACGAGTATCAAGCGTCGCAATTAACGCTCAATACGACGCATGGTCGCGGTCGGTCTTCTGAAAAATTTGCAAATGTTAATTGCAATTCAACTCATTCAAATTCAAAACCAATTAAAAATTCGGAGTGAACGTATTTTACTCTTTTGTATGCAAATATAAATATGCAAACTGAATAGATTTTGAAATTAAAACAACGTTTAACGTAATAATCAATAAGACTGACCTCCGACTTCTTATCACCATTTAATAACAAGTATCTTACTATTCAAATAAAGCGGAGAATATTATCATTGTTACAGAGAGGTTTACATCACTAATAATGTTATCAAATCATTTTATCTTAGGTCTCAGATCACGACTACAATAGTTTTATGAATTAAAGTAACTACGTATCTAGGCATTTTTTCCAATACTTGCAAAAGACGACACTCTAAACCTCACATTGCCCTAATTTTTAGACTAACTCATGTATTATAATAATAATAAAATTTAGGATTAAAAAAACACTCACCGATTTCACACTTGTGCGACCTTTTATCTTTAACGTAGCAGGTTAAAAATGACGCTGATATAAAATTCACGATATCCTAGTGCTTACAAAACAATTAAATATACGACGAAGACGTCGCATGCATTCTGTATCAGTTTTTTTGCCAAAATCGCTTAATTTTCAAGACGACGAGTTCAAATGTTGCGCCGTGACAGCCACTTGAATGGTGACGTAAAAATCAATTCGCTCGTACTTGGCATTGGTTCGATAATTCAACGCAGGGTTGCTAGTATTCCGTTTCATTTCATACTATGAATTTTTATTTCTTTTCGTTCGCTCTTATTAATTACATAAAAAAATGTGTGTGCGTGTATATTATATAGTTTATACTTCAGGGAGCACTGGTGACCCAGTGAAATGAAATGGTTTATTCCGTAAAATAGTATATCGGAATCGCTTTTACACGTCATATTAAAACAACATTTTAAAAAAAGCAGTGGTATCGGCCCTGACTTACGAGTTGTAGGCCGTGGGTTCAAATTCGAACCCTGCTTGGGTTCTTGATGGGTGCTTGAATATTTGTAATTTGTTTCATCAACACTAATTTACCAGTACCAAAAGGATTTTCTAAACTTGCAACTAATTAATATGACAACGTTTCGTTCCAAGGTAGTGTAATTAAATTAACCTTGACAATGCAGTATTTATTATTTTATAGTTATGTAATTAAGTGTAAATAAATTAAAAATGATCAAAAGTATTATTTGGTGCTTCACATATGAAAATATGAGTTTTAAATAATGTGCATGTGTATGCTATTGTGTATGCCATTGCATGTGTATCCATTTTAATCATGTAAATTAAAGAGCTGTCATTTGCCGTGGAACGGAACGTGTGATAGGTTAGGTTACGTCTTTGCAGGAATTTGATCCAAAAATAATTTTAATAAAAAAGCCTTTCCTTAAAGGTTCTATAAAAAATCGAGGATGTCGCTTCTTACTAGAAATGTGTGCCGTGCCCTGATGCAGGTACAGTATGAATTCGATTGATTCTTTAATAAATACATTATTTTTTTCATTCGTGCCCTGGCTGTTTCGTAACTTCTCTGTTATGATAGCCGTTTCTCATATTGTTTATTAACCGTCATGTTTTACCTAAACTGCCGAACATGATAACATTATCATGTTATTAAGTACCAGGTTATTTGTTATGGAAATGTGTATATTAATGTTAAATTTTTCCTGAGCGGCTCACGTGATCTCAGCTAATAATATCTACATCTACTTGAAATCGCAATTTATTATGCGTCAATTTTCCTGATGAAAATGACACTTGAGAACTCTTAATAATGAAAGTTGTGAATGCCTATTGCCTAGGTTGTGCATTTTTGCTGACTTGTTTTATGTGTAATGTCATTAGGACGAGCTGGTACACATGTGTACCACAAGCGGTACAAATTTGTACCAGCTCGCCCCTGAGAGAGCCCCATAAACATTTGAAGTTACAAAGTGATACTTCATACTTTTCCAGTTCTATTAAATGAACTGGAAAAGTATAAACTTTAATTTTGCCATAGCTGCAATAATAATCTTGATATTTTCCCAGGGATCCTATATGTGTCATGCAAACAAAGGAGTCCACACTACAACAGTAAACGCGGACAAAAATGTATGTTACGCTCCACACGGTATCAGCACGCTGGTGAGCATACTAACTGTCTACTAATACCCCACACTATCTATGGTAATGAAGCAATTACTACATTATTGCATTAAGTAGGTAACTATCTGACTCAACAGGTCCTGTCCAAATTACAATATAAGTATAGAAAAATCCCATAAAAAAGCTCTTTCAGTTTTTACTGAATTTTCCAGGAAGCTTTACAAATTTTTCTTGCCCTTAAAACTTATTTGTAATATGACAACAAAAAAAACAAACAGCATTTAATTTTAATAGAAGTAGAATGTACTTTATTTCTTTCATTGTATTTCTTTTTGGGTGGGTAGATAAGGATTATTTATGTATTTAAGTCCACCTTATCTGTTACAATGTAAATGTTGTTAATGTTCTTAAAAAAAAAAAACAAAATTGTCACTAGTTTTGTAGAATAAATTAATTTGGTTCTCCGTAAAAAAACTTGCTTCATTACTTTTAATGACCTCAACTATTTATTATTATTCAAAATTTAAACAGATAGTTTCACAGAAATTCTCTTATTTTATGAGTTTTTTCATTTGGCTCTTAAGTTTGATATGGTATTAAATTTTTTTTCGTGTGATATTGAAATCATAAATTCTATTTAAAATCAGAAATATGTATTACACTTTTTCTTAAGTTTTAGTATGAGGGTTCCTTGTAAGACTTCAGATGACCCGTAAGCTATAATTTTTTGCAATAATGCATGCACCCGCTCCCGTTTCATTGTTTTTAATTGTGTTTTAAAAGATACCATTCTATTCTTTTAAAAAACAGTCAAACATTTTGCCTGTTTATTTTCAAGCATTCCAAATAAAAAATGATTAACTTACACGTAAATTATTAAAGGGATATCTAAATTCCTTTGGTTTCATAATTAATTTTGTTTGTTATAAAATTTAATTGGGTATTTTAGTTTGGCATATTCTTTAGCTAAGGGCTGATTTTTCAATCGATAGATAATTTTTACTTGTGGTATCAAATTGACATCTGCCAGATTTTGTATGGAAGAACTGTCAAAAATTCAAAATTATTCTTCGGATAAAATTATCTGGCGTTGGAAAAATCTTACAACCAGCAAGAGTTAACTTGAGACTTCGCTCGGATGATGTATACGCGTGCTACTCAGGCGTCTATGGGAAGAGCGGTAACAGCTTGGGGGTCGGGAGAGGCTCGGGTCTCAAGTCAACTCTTGTGGTGGTAACCTTGTACAAAATTGTAACATACGAAATTGGTACACAAGATACCTACAGAAACAAATCATCTTTCACACACTTTGGCACCAATAAACACACAATATTGACTCAAACGATTAGAGAATAGGATGGTCCTATATATAGCATGGTTTTATACTAAACTATGTTCAATATCAGATTTAGTTCAACACCCTTTAACTACAGAAGTGCAGACAAGAATTATCGAAAAAATATGCATGTACAGACGCCAGCACATCAAGCTATTACAATCTGTCAAACTTATTGAATAGATTTTCAACTTTATTGCTAAATTATTAAGGTTCAAGGTTGATTGGGAAAATTTGACAGTTTCGGGCAGATTGATGTGCTTGGGGTCTATACAAACCAAACAATGGTTCATCCAAAATATTTCGGTTCTAAAGTTGGGTTATCGTTAAACTGTGGTATTTATTTGATAGAATTTACATATAAACTATCAAAAAGTACAAAGGTAAGGAGAAACACATCAGACGGTTTTTTTTTAATGTCTCATTAACTTCCTGTCAGTTAAAAGGGTTCTGATTAGCATTTATGTGTAGCATGCAACATTGCAGTCCCTGTGTGTTGTCCAACGCATTGTTAACTATAACCCTGGGTCATTTAACATAACTGTTAGTATATATGTTCACTGCTGTGTACAATAAAACGCACTGATGTTCAGCTGAATCTAGGTAGACTGGAAGAAAACCTGACAATGTTCAGAAAAGTCTAGGATGTTCAGTAAGTTCTAGTTTTAGTTAAATCAGGTAAGTTTGTAAAGATGAATATACCTTACTACAAATATGTAAGTATATTGATATTCATGTGGCATTTAGACTTCGAATGTATAATAATACATTGATTTTTTTAAATGATGTATTAAAATTCTTCTAACGGCGAATAAAAGAAACCAACACACCAAAGATCTACAAAAATCTATCCCAAGAACAGTGTATTTATTTATTTTCAGCCTGTATTATCCCACAGGCACGAGGGACCAATTATCTAGATTTTTTTTAAATATGTAAATCTGTTTAATTAGTATCCATAGTTTTAGTACTCAAAATATTATAAAAAAATCACTCAATTAATTTAATTTATGAATGAGCACAGAGAGCTGTATGAAATTGTGTACTATTTAAAAAGATATAGCTATAGGTAGGGAAATGAAATAACAGTTAGACCTTTCATACCCGTTTTCACAAATTCTAGGCGATACCTAAAATAATGCCTAAGTAAAAGCGTGCTGTTGGATTTTCAACTTTTGGGCATTGAGCTGAGCGGTGAAAGTTCAACAGCGCAATTTTGAGTTAAAGAAAACGGGCATTTATTTATCAAAGGGCAGTAAGTTATTTATTTTGTTCTCAACACTCCTACATACCACATCCGATAAGTGTCAAGTCTACGACCATTTGACCTAGCCCCACAATGTTATCACTAGTCGTATCGGTCGCTGTAAATCCTAGCGAGTGTTTCATAGTATGAATAGTATCGTTAATTATTATTTACACGTACTAATTGCGTCTCGCGACTATGACACTCGAATGAGTAGGAGTTGTACATACAATGATGTTTGTTAGATGTAGGGAATAAATGTAAATTAAGTTGATTTCAGAATGACTAGTACACTAGACTAGTAAACACATCTTATTTGTTTACATGTTTGGAAGCTAAATCGCAAACGCAGGATAGTATATCATACAAACAACAAATATTTCATTTTATTCTGGCCATAGACTAGGCCATCAAACGTACGATGGTGATCGCCGAATCTCTCATTACGCCGTTTTGGCTTTCGCAAAACCTTCCAGTTCCTAAAAAAATCAACGAAACCTAATCCGAAACGTGAAATTCGCGTACGAACTTATTACACGCATAGAACAATAATGAACTCTATCACAATATTAATAAGCGCTATAATATGTATATTGAATGTGTAGCAATCAAGTTCGACGGAGGGACGGATCAAGTGCACATTGATCCCCGGAGATGGAGTGGGTCCCGAGCTCGTCTACTCCGTACAGGAGGTGTTCAAGGTGAGAAACTTTAAAAGAAATAAACTCTTTTCGAATGCGTTCTAAAAGCCTACAGTTGAGGCGTATGATACCCCCTATTAGCACACGTTTGCACTGTAAAAATATCGAAGCGGAAATTTATCCCGTATTTTTTATATTTTTTTAACTCTCGGTGTTGAGCCGAGCATTGAGAATCCAACAGAGCGCATTCCAGCGCGTCGAAAATTACACTGTTGAATTTTCAACACTCAGCGCTAAGCAGTGCGTTGAAAATCCAGTGCAGGTAAAAAAATCGCTGCGGGGAAATTGCGAAACACACTATCAGTAGCAATGGGTTTTTGACAGTTCAACAACATTCATTGCGTTATTTACGTTGTTGAGCAGACACATTTTTCGAACATACGAGCAATGGATTAGCGTGGATAATGTGTTACGCAATTAGGGTGCTGGGCTTACGTGGGACTTGGAACATAACTGGAGAAATGTGGGTGTACTGTACGTAACTGCCTTACCCTTCGGGAAATACAGGCGTGATGTTATGTTATGACTTATTTATCTTTCTTTAAACATATTATTTTTAAACTCCGAAAATTATAAAAATGTTTGAAGTTGTAGCGTAAACTGAACTTAATTGTGTAGGAATTAAAGCTATTTTTCGATAAACTCATATTGTTTACATTTTGGCAAATAAATCGCGAATGCAGTATAGGTTCCTTAGCCGGATGTTTACTTGACGAAAACCGGAACAACTACGAGTAAATTCAAGATGCTCTCAAAGCAGCAAGTGTTTAGGTTAGTTATTGTCGTTATTATGTCAGTTTTATTATCTTTATAAATTCTGAATTTAACGTGTAAAATACACTATATGATATTAATTCGTTTGCTAGGCGGCAGACATCCCAGTTGACTTCGAGTCGTTCTTCTTCTCCGAAGTGAACCCCACATTGAGCGCGCCGCTAGAAGATGTCGTCAATTCCATCGCTAGGAACAAGTGCTGTATCAAGGTAAATATCATATTCATAAGATATACGTCAAGGTAAGTTAGTTATCTTTTTAAGCAAAAAGATGATATTGGATCCTAGATCGGAACCGAAATCCGGGCAGCCGCTTGAAACAAATAACTAGGAAATCTGTCAAATTTAGAAACAATGCCTGTTACCTCTCGTCATCATCATCATTTCAGCCCAGAATCCCCCACGGCTGGGTATAGACCCCCCCCCCCCTTTCCTCTGCCATACTTCCCGGTTCCGTGCGTCTCTCATCCAGGTGATTCCCGCGACCTTGACGATATCGTCAAGCCAGTGCGCTTTTGGACGGCTCTGGTTTCTTTGGCCTAACCTTGGCCGCCATTCGGGCACAGCTTTACTCCATCGGCCATCTCCTCGTCTAACTAGATGTCCTGTCCCACTCCACATGAGGCGCATCGCCTTGTCCCCGACCTCGTAGACTCGTCGTACCTCTCGTTATTTTGTCATAAAAAAGTTCGTTTTAACAGTAGCTGACAAGTGATAATAATATATTTATTACAACCATATACTTATTAGAATAAACAAGTTGCACATTGTTACAATTGTGTCTAATTATTAGCATCTGCTGCTGAACTAGGTTTATAGGCTGTGTTTCAGCACGCAGCGCCTCAAGCCCTCGGACTGGGTATGCAAGTATGAGCTTAGTAACAGTTTATTATTAAGTAGTTTATAATCGTACCTACTTCTCTAAAAAGAGAATAGATGTTCTGTCATATCGTAACGAGCTATCCATAAATAGGTCATCCCGTAGTAAAAATATTTGTCAAGTAGTGAAATTATATCGGAGCTGACTGCTAAGGACGTACGTTAAGGGCGAATTTCGCCAATGAAACTGAACGCAATCAGCACATCTAAACCGCGTTCAAGAGCTGTCAGTGTCATTATTGTTGTGGGATATTGACACTGAAGTGCTGAACATGTGCTGAAGGCTAATTCCCGTAGTTAAAAAAAAAAGTTCAAACTCTAGTCGCAATCTTATCTCGGCGACAATCAATGTCAAAAAATGTAGGGAAATAAGTGGTATTTTTGACAGATTGAGACAGAGATCAGACTGTGAAAGTTCTTAAAATTACGAGAATTACCCCTCTGATTGCGTTCAGTTTCATTGAAATAAAATGTAATGTTTATTTCTGTAAGTATTAAAATCTTTTAAGACTCTTTAACACTTGAATAGTTAGTCAATATTTTAAAACTAGATGGCGCCGGTATTTCCTAGCTGACTGAGCAATGAACAATGCCGAAACAAACTCAGAGGTCATGGTCTCTTTTAAGGTCAAAACGTTATATTATTAAGAAATTCGCCCTATAACCTAAAGCCTCTCGCGGCCAACCTATTATAATGCACCCAAGATTAGAATGCCTGCATATTTCCTTGCAACAATACCATTCATATTTCCAGGGCATCCTCGCAACTCCTGACTTTTCACACACCGGTGAGCTTCAAACCCTGAATATGAAGCTCCGTAACGCACTGGACCTCTACGCCAACGTGGTCCACGTTAAGTCGCTGCCCAATGTGAAGAGTCGTCATCGCGACGTCGATTGCATCATCATCAGAGAACAGACGGAGGGAGAGTACTCGGCGCTTGAGCACGAGAGCGTGCCCGGTAAGAATGCCTTATTTTATATTAAGTTTTTTGAAGGATGGGTAGAAGAACTTTAAACAAACCTTCTTTTACGTTCTAAACTTCAATGTTTCTGTTAAATATCATGGTGGCACTTCACTTCGCTGTTTGACCGAACATTCACATGATTAGACTGCGAACGTTCTTAGAACTACGGGAATTGCCTCTCTGATTTTCTTAACTCATATTTCAAGTTCTGATTTCCGTCTGATTTTCTTGAATTATGCGTTTAGAATCCTACTTCCTACTAATATTATAAACGCGAAAGTTTGTGAGGATGGATGTTTGTTACTCTTTCACGCAAAAACTACTGCACGGATTTGGATGAAATTGGGCACACAGATAGTTTATAACCAGCATTAACACATAGGATACTTTTTTATCCAGATATCCCCACAGGATCGAAACTTATGCGGGTGAAGCCGCGGGGTGCTGCTAGTATAATATACATTTATTTGTTTTACCGTTTTTGCATTTTCATAATTGTGTGAAGTTTGTTTTTGTGTGAGATCAAAATCAAGAAGACGTGTCATAAGTTCCCATCCCATTCTTTCAGGCGTCGTGGAATGCCTGAAGATCATCACAGCGGCCAAGTCGGAACGTATCGCCAAGTTCGCGTTCGACTACGCGGTCAAGATGGGTCGCAAGAAGGTCACCGCGGTACACAAGGCTAACATCATGAAGCTGGGCGATGGATTGTTCTTGCGCAGCTGTGAAGAGGTTAGTCATTAGTATTAATTTTGAAGGTAGATTACAAAGTGCATTTTGAATTGGTTTTGTGGGCGAAAAAATACCTGAGATTAGTCTCCTGTGGACAGGTTTTAAAATAACAAACCAGTCGCAACAATGGCAACGGACCCAATGACACAACATCTGAAGACCAATTCCCGTAATTAAAAACGTTCAAAATCTAGTCGCAATCTCATCTCAGCGACAATGAATGTCAAAAAATTAGGGAAATTGGAAGTACTTTTGACAGATTGAGACTGAGATCAGACTGTGGACGATCTTAAAATTACGAGAATTGCCTCTCTTGTCTATTTCTCAGCACCAGCCCGGTTTGCTACCGTTACGGGCATCCAAAGACAATATTTTAAACTCTAATTTTCGTTTCCAGATGGCTAAGCTATACCCCCGTCTCCAATTCGAGAAGATGATCGTAGACAACGCGTCCATGCAGATGGTGTCCAACCCGAACCAGTTCGACGTGATGGTGACACCGAACCTGTACGGTAACATCGTGGACAACCTCGCCAGCGGGCTGGTGGGCGGCGCGGGCGTGGTCGCCGGCGCGTCCTACAGCGCCGAGTGCGCCGTGTTCGAGCAGGTCGGATACATGTCGCACTGTACTGTACTGTACTGTAAAGTACTGTTCGAGCAGGTCGGATACATGTCGCACTGTACTGTACTGTACTGTAAAGTACTGTTCGAGCAGGTCGGATACATGTCGCACTGTACTGTACTGTACTGTAAAGTACTGTTCGAGCAGGTCGGATACATGTCGCACTGTACTGTACTGTACTGTAAAGTACTGTTCGAGCAGGTCGGATACATGTCGCACTGTACTGTACTGTACTGTAAAGTACTGTTCGAGCAGGTCGGATACATGTCGCACTGTACTGTACTGTACTGTAAAGTACTGTTCGAGCAGGTCGGATACATGTCGCACTGTACTGTACTGTACTGTAAAGTACTGTTCGAGCAGGTCGGATACATGTCGCACTGTACTGTACTGTACTGTAAAGTACTGTTCGAGCAGGTCGGATACATGTCGCACTGTACTGTACTGTACTGTAAAGTACTGTTCGAGCAGGTCGGATACATGTCGCACTGTACTGTACTGTACTGTAAAGTACTGTTCGAGCAGGTCGGATACATGTCGCACTGTACTGTACTGTACTGTAAAGTACTGTTCGAGCAGGTCGGATACATGTCGCACTGTACTGTACTGTACTGTAAAGTACTGTTCGAGCAGGTCGGATACATGTCGCACTGTACTGTACTGTACTGTAAAGTACTGTTCGAGCAGGTCGGATACATGTCGCACTGTACTGTACTGTACTGTAAAGTACTGTTCGAGCAGGTCGGATACATGTCGCACTGTACTGTACTGTACTGTAAAGTAGTACAGTTCTCCACCCTGATTAAATGCAAATATTCAAACTGCACAAATGAGATTGTTTAAGAATTGTGCTTTGTGCTTGTCATTTGGGGGGGACAATTAATCAATCAACTCGGCCTATCGCAGTCCACTGCTGGACATAGGCCTCTCTCAGGCTGCGCCACAACACCCTGTCCTCCGTCTTCCGCATCCAGTCTACCACCAGTTGTCCGTCCATCTAGCTGGAGGGCGTCCCACACTATTTGGGGGGTCGTTTGCCATAATCGCCATGCTTAGCAGGCGGGTTACTGATCGTAATATGGTTTTAACAATGCATAGAGAACGCCAAACAAGACCCCAAGAATTGCCAAACGAAACGGAAGATGTAAGGCCGCAGCAATACGTTGGATGCGGGAGCCTTATGTCTAGCAGTGGACGTCTTTCGGCTGTAAAGATGATAGTGATGAATGTAAATTTTGATTTTATGCTAAATAAAACCTTTCCAGGGCGCTCGTCACATATTCTCCGGTGCGGTGGGCAAGAACATCGCCAACCCGATCGCCATGTTGCTGTGCTCAGCCAACCTCCTGGCACACGTCAACCTGCACCCCTACTCAAGGAATATCAAGAATGCCATCAACAAGTATGTACAGCCAAGACTTTTATATCTTCGTCGGCTTTCAAATTATTTCCTTTATATCAAGTCAGGACACATAACACTTTTGAATCTACGTCTGAGCATACTATTGCACAGAAAACTATATTTTATTACTGGGAAACAAAGATCAAAATAGCATACACCTTTAAGTAATGTTGCCACTTACAAATTGAGTGCTTTGATTTGGCAATTTGAATACTTAAACCCGAAATTCTAAATTTATTATTTATTTATTTTTTATTATTATTTATTTCATATGACAGAGTTTAATTTTATACGTACCAAGGAGTATAGTATTACCCAGTAACTGGTTTGTGGAGGTTAGGCAATTCAAAAATAAAAACATTTATTTCTGGTAACTAGGCCCATAGAAGACAATTTACAGAACATTTCACACTAATAATATAATAGAATAGAATAATAATAATAATAAATTCATAATAAATGTCAAAAATTCAAAATGTGATAGCATTCAAATAAAAATTATAAAATTACGATAATTTAAATACAATGGTTTCATATAAAATATTGGTTCTCAGCTGCAACTGGTTAGACCAGAAGCCGACCCCAACATAGTTGGGATAGGGCTAGGCAGATGATAAATTAGAGTTAATTTTATATGCTCAATTTTTGCCGATGATTTTTCAATCACAATTTAATAATTTTCTTCATTCAATAATTGTTGGAAAAATGTGGTGAGATATAAAATTGACTCCTTATAAATACAGATAAAAGTGTTACAGTCCTTACACAGTTATGTTGCCTCTGACAGCTGCAACCCAACAGCAACCTTATTACAACAACAATAAAGATCACTGTGATTTTGACAGACTTGACAGTTGTAGCAACCCAACAACAACCTTATTGTCACGAGATTAAAGATCACTGTGATATTGATAGTGATGCAAAATTAGAATAACAACTGTGAATGGACTGTACTGTACGCCAAGCACATCAAGCTACCCGAAACTGTCAAATTTTCCCAATCAATTTTGAACCTAATGCTTTAGCGATAAAGTTGAAAATCTATTAAAGAAATTTGACAGATTGTAGTAGCTTGATGTGCTGGCGTCTGTACTTAATTCCATTTAGTGAGTGATTATGTAAGAATTGAACTTTAGCTGTTTGTCTTCGATCAACAATAGCACTAGATTAAGGATTAGGAACAAAAACACATCGCTCAAGTGGCCGCGATTGCATATAACTTGATTATAAACCTTACTTTTCAAACATAAAGTTTATAATGGTTTGCAATATATTGTCACCGATTTCCTTGTTCAAACTAAACTAAAGGAGATGTCCGCTTTTTATATGGACGTTGGTTTTTTATTCCGAGAAAAATCTAACAGGAACCAAACTACACCCAAATAAAAGCTACAAAAATATGGAACTTGGAACCACTGAAAGAATATTTTCAGACCTCCCCATTTAAGCGAAAAATGATAAATTAGTTAATGTTAGTATATATATATTATTTGTTGGTGGCAGCCCAAATTAAACCTCCCACATACTTTGACAATGTCGGAAATCGACCGGATGCCAACATGGACCGTGAAACAATTTCCACGATTTATATTATCTTTAATTTTATTTCACACTTGTCTATGGAATTTATCAAACGCGGACTACATGAATAAACAAAAAAGAATAAATGCATTACAAGATTTTTTTCATCCAAAATCTTTTTTTCTTCAATTCTACTGCTGCTGAACATCAGAAGTACTCCCATTTTTTTGGGGTTTTGACATTGACAAATATGGTGGCATTTTGATTTAAAATACACGTGAGCACAACTACCTTCGTACGATTACATCTAGCAGGCTGGATGCGCGCACGATAGTGTGTATGCTACATCCAACACCGCGGCCTTGAGCAGTCGTACAGCTGGGATGGACCGTGTATAAGAGGCTTTAACAGACAGATGATTCTGTTCATCTATCAAATATGACATAGTGTGTTGACCATTATGCGTCATCCGTCTGATCCGTCACACTTTCGCTCGTGCGTTTGTGTAATTCAGTGTATTTTAATTTGTGCTTTGCTTTTACCATTTACCCCAAACCAAACCTTTCCATGCGGTTTTGACTGACCGTCCTGATGCCCAAAGTATACTGGAAAGAGCTAATCAGAGAATAAACTCCCCGAGTTCATACAACCCGAATCTCTTCAGGGCGAGAGTGAATAGGCTTCTTCTGGGCAAGTTCGTCCCACCGTAGATCGCATCCCTGCCTCTGGGCTGGATTGAGGTCAAGAGTGAGCCCATGGTCAATAAAAAAAAAACATTCCAAATTATTTAGCTGGCCATGTGATTGGATCAGGAATACTGGTATTCAGATGCATCCGGTTAGACTGGAAGCTGACCCCAACATAGTTGGGAAAAAGGCTAGGCAGATGATGATGATGTGATTGGGCATCAGGTCAATAGACGCCGAGATAGTTTCGTTCAGTCCATAAATGCTCGAATACCACAGCTCAATATGTTCCCCACCATGGACATTTCAGATTTAGTTTTATATAGCCAAAAAATGTACCAAATTAAACAAGCTCGTTCTTATTATGGGGACATATTCGACCGAACGGTACTTTTACTGTAGAAGTAAGTCAAGATTTACAACCACTAAATATTCCAGGCATTTCGTCATCACATGAGACAGCTTTGATCACAGGACGAATAAAGTCACGCCACTGGCACTGTAGTAAATAGAGTGTATACACATATATAAATTATTAAAAGTGGCAGAGAGTATTGGAAAGGGTGTATTTCTGATTATTATTGCAGTTGCATAATTGGGAAGAGGACTGTAGTAAGCTGTCTCATGTGACTACAATTTTATTGCCTGGTATCTTGGATGAGCTTGGCATCAAAATGATATACCTATCTCCAGCTGCTCAGTTTCTCGATTTTTTTAAAAAAACAAGACATTGAAAATGAAGTAAATCAATAAAAGAATATATAAAATAAAATAAAAGTTTTATTTCATAACAAAAACTGTAACACTTGCGTCCAATTATAGCATATTAATTCAGTTTTAAATAGGATAATATTGTCGAAAGGCTTTTCATCCACTTCCGAACTCGGTTCCAAGTCATTAAAAAGGAGTTCTCCTACGTAATTATAAAATGTTCTCGATCAATAGATACTATTATCATTTAATCCTGCTAAGCAGCCCCTGTGGATTATGCTGAAACATGCACTTCTTGAAAACCGCTTTTTTTTTAATAATTAAAAAAAAACCGCTTTATTACTTGTATAGATTATTTATTTATTTTATTATTTATGTACACATATTAAAATACATAAGTAAATAAATAATCTGATTAGGTTCGTTTCGTTCACATTGACTTGCCCTTATATCAACCTTAGTTCATACTAACAACTTAAATGTAATGTAATGGATCAATGGTTGTCTGAATAAATTAATTATATTATTATTATTATATCAAACATTGATTGACAGATGGCAGTACCATGTGTCAATTTTGACAAGATTATTATTTTTTGGGGTGTGATCACTTTATTATCCTAGACAATTAGGGAGGTTTGTTCGTTTTAGTTGTAAATTCACACTAAAATAAAAAAATACATTTTCTTTCTATTTCATTAAGAAAAGGACAGAAGATAAATATTAGTTTAGTCCTATCAAAGCCATGTTTTTTGTCACGTCTAAACTTGCTATGGAGCATCTTAATTTGACAGGACTAAACTTTGATTGAAAAGTAAACTTATTTCTAAAATAAGAACAAACATATTTATGGAAAAATAAAACATAATTTGTAAACAAGTATAACAAGTATACGAAAAAATATAGAAAAAGGCAGGAGCTCATTGGGCATCAAAAAATTCGTCCGCATCACTGTCAATGGGATAAGTGCCCAAAAGGCTGGCAGCATTACCACGTTGGATGGCAATGCTGATTCTTTGGGCTAAGAATAGGCCAGCCTTCTGGTCACGTGAAGAGTCAACCAACCGCTTGGCGATGTCCCGAAAAATTCGATGAGCACTCGGACCCCAGGGCCCTAGTGTTTCAACCCCAAACGGCTCAAACATATAGCTCCCAATAAGGTTGTTATATTTGCGCCGTTTGAGGTTTTCTGCTCCTGTAGCAGCCGCCCCAGCACAGCCCGCCGTGCTAGGAAGATGGGATGGCGCGAGGGTGTCAACACAGGTTGCATCCCACACCAAAGGCCTACCCAACTTCCAAGGCATTATGGTCATTCCATCGGGCCTCTTTCCATCGTCGCGTGCCAAGCCATTGGGTTCTAAAACAGCTGGCACCCCGGCGGAGACAAGAGCCCGACGGATGATGTCGTTAATGCTGGCGTGCATAATTGTATATAGTATATATTAGTCTTAAACAATTAAAACTATTTCTAAACAATAAGGATGAAAAAACTATGTAACAAAATAGGACCACAACATTATTTGTAATGTTATTTTTCCGACCGTTTTTGATGCGCGTTTCGGAAATCTACTACGACTATTGATCGAAGGAGTTTGTTTACACTTTTATCACATACTTTTAAAACAGATATTACACCACAATCTTTCCAATTCCAGGGTATTGGAAGACGGCAAAGTGAGGACAAAGGACCTCGGCGGACAGTCCACAACCAAAGACTTCACCAACGCTATCATCCACTGTCTCACATAAACCTCCAACCAGAGACAATATAGAATTAATCATCGAGCACACGTAAAACGTGGTCGCTAAATCAAAGTAAATTTAAGCCTCACCTATTTATTTTTACGTATTTAATTTTGTAGACAAACGATCTGTGAATGATAATGAAATTAAGTTTAACGGCAACCTTCAGTATTCATTTTTTTATGAAGTATTTATGTAGATACAATCAGTTGGATAATGTAAATAAAACCATTATATAATAATTATTTTGATTGTTTTATTTGTGTTTTGTAGACGGTCGGTTTCATTACTCAATATTACAAGACTAGTACTATTTTACCGAACTATCGACTGGAATCTGGCCCTTTTACACGGGGACAGTTTCTCGACCATAGAGAGGAGATTTTCTTGACATTTCATTGGATTTGAAAACTCGAAATTCGATGTTTTGTTTACGCTGTCACTTTTGGAATGCAAAAAGATTCTCACTTTTTAACTTGCAAATATCACAAGTACTGTTTACACGAGTCTGTTTTTATCTTCTTTCGAGGCGAGAGACTGTTCTGGTGTAACCGGCCCATTTAATGGAAGTGTCAATGTTTTTTCAATTAATTTTCTTTTCTTATAAATACTGAGTGATAGTTAGTCGGTCGGCAAGGACGTCGGGCGTTGGAGTGTTGCAGTTGTGTTATTGAGACTGCACTCGGTTTCTAAAAGACTTATTATCAACCACTTGTCAATATTGACGACACGGTTGGCGCAGTGGCTGAGCGATCGACTGCTGCGCTGCGTGTCGCGGGTTCGATTCCCGCACGGAACAAATATTTGTATTGCCTACAGGTAGTGGTTCCGGGTCTGGCTGTTTGTGTATGTGAGTTTAAATGATTGTGAACGCACCCACGACCCAGGAGTAATTCCTAGTGTGGGGCAACGTTTTTTAAAAAAAAAAAAATAAACAAAATTATTTAACTCTTGCCAATTGGTTTGATTGGCTGTTGATGTTTCAGTCAGCAGTTAGATGGTGACCATCTTTACATACCGAGACTCCTCCGTGCCTCTGAAAGCACGGTAAGTACCCGGCTGTTATTAGTGGATCTTTGACAGTCGTTACGGGTCGTCCGAAGCCCGAAAGTCTGATTGTGGATGTCACGATAGGCAGTCGCGACATGTAAAAGAACGGTATCCAGCTGCATCCGGTTGGACTGGAAGCCGACCCAAACATAGTTCGGAAAAGGCTTGGCAGATTGATTGATATTTCAGTCACCCAATTAATAGTAGTCTATGCAGTTAACTTAAGTTTGTCAGTTGATATGTCGATATCAGACGCTTCACATGTCTTTCGTTTCACTCCATTCGTTCACACGAGTCCGACAGGATTATATCCGAATGAACGGTTCGTACCGGAAGACGTAGCGTTGGGAGGCCTCCCACAAGGTCAACCGATGACCTGGTGAAGGCCGCAGGAATCCGTTGAATGCGAGAAACACATAACCGATCGAAGTGGCGGTGCTTGGCGGAGGCCTATGTCCAGTGTTGGACGTCTTTCTGCTAAAATAATGATATGATGAACGGTTCATCCGCACCTTTTTATTTCATTTTTCGATTATTTTTTAGGCGAGTGAAAGACGCCGAGTGCCAAAATCCAACATCGTTGGATCGGTTCACGAATGGATGAATTTTTCTCTTTTGGTTCATTTTGTGGTCGTTTTACTTCGAATGAAAGGTAAAAATGAACGAAAAGTGAAGCGTCTAGTATCGGCTTTAGCAAATTTTTAGTTTGATTAATTAACCTTTTAGAAACCAACAGTTAATATTCCCCGAGGTATACTCTCGGCGTGGCTAGTTTCTTGGTTCTCTCCGTTAATTCGTATTTTAGGGCGTTTGGCGACACCTGGCAAAAACAAAATATAATTATTAATGACTTAGTTTGAGTCTAACTCACTCTTCGCAAGACCTTGGTGTAAACAGAAGTCGCATGCAAAATGGCAAAACTTGCATTCAATTATTGTAAGCAAATTTTATGGAAATCGCACGCGTTAAACACTTGCACGCAGTTCTTGAATGGCAATAATTGAACGTGCATTTTGTTATGCGATTATTGCTCTTAAACGTTCCAGAAACTTGCACCATGTAAATGGGGCTTAACTCATTGAATGACACGGAACGGGACACCACTGAAATTTTGTTGTTATTACGTCTGGGATCGTTAAAGTGTCCCGCAAAGTGTTAACGTTATTTTGTAAGCTAACCTTTTCAGGGTCCCTGTACCACTCCTCTTCCGACATTTTCTTGTAGCATTTAAAGTCAGGTCGTGTACTTATTCTTTCGATCCTCGGCAGAAGAGCCTCCAACGGCATCGTTTTACCTCGCTGCAAATTAAACATTACTTATTAACGTAATTCCTTAGTGGCTAGCCGTCTTCTTCGTGTCGCTGGCAGGATAGTTATTGGGACCGTTATGTTGGGCCAAAACTGCGCCACTTCGACGGCCTTATCGATGGTAGCGCAGAGGTTGCTTTGGTTGCATGTTTTGGAGCAAAAAGAGCAGGACAGGAGGTGGAGCGTAGTTTTTGGTACAGCTTCACATCACAACCTGTTGCCGTTCCGTCAAGGTAGCCCCAATTTATGTGGTTTGACTAACACCTTCCCACTTGGTTTGGAGACGGTTCAGGGACTTCCAAGTGGACCACAGAAGGTTCCACCCTGCAGTCATAATTATCTTTCTACTAGCTACTTGGCTACTAGAAAGAAAAATGTCAAAAAAAAAATCAGATATACCTACGGAATAGTCCAGCCGATGCCAAAAAATCTCACCGTGAATACATTAGTGAAGTGAGCTGTCAAAAGGTGGAATGACAGCTCACTTCACCGGAGTTTTCACGGGGAGATTTTTAGAGAATAGGCCGGCTGATTACTACAGATAGATGTGTTGGAAACGTACTTTAACATGCGGGGCCTTAAAATTTTTTTTAGCTGCGGCTATTTGCGACAAGTACTCCGTATGCTTCTTCCACTCAGAGCTAGACCAGCTTTTTTTCTTCCTCGCATCTTTTGCCGTTTCAGTCTTCTTGAGGTCTATTGCACAGCTGGCCAGTTTCGAGTATATAGTAGCGTTGGACGCTTCTATCATTCGATCGATGACTTGCAATCGTTCCGGACTGAATCTATTTCTGTACATCCTTTTCAAGGCCATTAAACGTCTGTAATAGATTTGTACGCACGGCGACATCAAGCTACGCATTTCCAGTATAAACTGACTTCTCATTATACGAAAAGCCTATACACCTACCCGAATATTCTCAGTCGCCCCCACATGGATTGCCACCAGGTGGCAATGAGTGATTTTCATAATGTCACCACGGAGGTGGGTTTGATTGTAGGTACCAAAGCTGGGCACAAGACTATTAATCCGACAACTAACGAAGTTAACATTTCGAATAACGGATTCACTTTTAAGTGAACATTAAAAATTGTTAACGGACTCATTAACTTTCCATAAATTAGTTAAACGTTAATATTAAGTACCGATTTGCCAAAAGGACACCCCGCGGACCGCGTCACACCGCGAAAAGGGGAGTTTGTTGCGCCATTTCTTCCCAGCGAAAGCACTAGGAAGTGGTACAGGGCGGGCGTTTTGGGGGACTGTCTTTTGTAATTTTGACGTTCGAAAAGTGCTGATTCTCAGCCTAATTTGAATAAATGACTTTTGATTTTGGTTAAGACGTTTTGACAATCTCTAAATTATTATTATTGCAAACTCTCGATAGGTACCTAGATACTTTTATTAATTTTTCATATACTGCCTAAACTTCCATAGCCTATGCCACCTTTTTTATAAGTAGGTACCTATGTAAGTCACTAACGCTATAATATGAAATTTAATTTCTAGCACGAGGTAACAATTAACGTTAACTTCCGTTAAATCTTCCGAAATGTACAGACGCCAGCAGGACAAGCCTGAAACTGTCAAATTTTCCCAATCAACCTTAATGCTTTAGAGATGAAGTTGAAAATCAATTAAAGAAATTTGACAGATTGTAGTAGCTTGATGTGCTGGAGTCTGTGCGTTATAAGTAACAATGTTAACTTTTTTACTAACGGATTAGCGACTAACGAAAATTAACGAACGGATTAACTAGTTGATTAGCAGCACCCAGCTTTGGTAGGTACTCAGACCAACCACTCTCAATACAGACTGGCGATGAGGTTATCACATTAAGGGCTGATTTTTCAGTCATCTGATAACTTTATTCGAGGAATAATTTTGAAATTTGGACAGTTATTTCATACAAAAACTGTCAAACATCAATTTTATTCCTCGAATAAAAGTTACCTGGCTATGGAATAATCAGCCCTAAATAGTACAGCGGAATAATAATAACAGTTGACTTAATATTCACTAACATATTTTTTTTCGCAGTCTTATTTCCAGCACCGCGTAACACTCTACCAATCACAATCTGAATCATTTTGAAGGATATAGCCAATCCATTGTTTAATATGTATGAAAAATTGTCTCCTCAACAACGTAAATAATGCATGTAAGTAATATTTAACGCTACGAATGTTGTTGAACTGTCAAAATGAAAGCCATTGCTACAGATAGTGTGTGACGTAATCACCCCGCTGGACCATAGACTAATATATATAAAATGAGCGCTGGACTACTAGAACAACTTACCTGAGCTTAGGCCAAGCAATGTCGCTATTAATGAGGCGGCCTCTTAGAGCGGATTTCCTGATTCCTGATTTGGTATACCTGGGCATACCTTCTCCGCTATCTAGAAAATGCCTTCTAGGAGCACTGAGCATCTGAATTCTTCTAGGTACCTTATGTCGAAAGGCATCCTGGTTTATTTTACATTTTTTCATACCCATTTTTGTGCCGAGTGTTAGCCGGTAGGAGAGTTGAACTGTGGTTGGTGGTAGGTGGTCTGTGGCCGGTTTAGATGTTACATGTTTATTTACCTACTTTTACGGATACATTATTGTGTGTACTTGTTGTACATGTTGACCACTTGAGCGACTTGTGACATTGACATGTGTGACGTCAACGTGTTTGTAGATTTCATAGACATTTCGTATTTGGAACGTTTTAACTTTTACAATGTGGTTTGAGCTGAAACGTAGCAATATGCTTATAAAGACTTCTCATACAGATGAGTCGATGTCTCGGCATCTCTTGCATCCTTGCTAGCTCGGGCGATAAAGTATCAAGTTGCATCTAGACTAGCTACGACCGTACCTACGCATTACAAAAGTACATTGCAAAAGTTAAAAACATCGTGTACCCGCCATACTGCAGCCAAGTGCAGTACATCATCGTAAATAGTGTACGGTCTACTGTAAGGCGTGGTATACACTTGTTAAAAAAAAGAATTTTGAAAATCGGTCCACAATTGGCGGAGTAATCGCGTAACAAACACACAAAAAAAAACATACCGTCGAATTGAGAACCGCCTTCTTTTTTGAAGTCGGTTAAAAATACACTTTGGCAAATAATTATATCTACTACTGATTTTGCCGCCCGGCCTGTGCCGAATCAAGCCGACCAGAACATGTGTGTAGCACGACTTTAAGTTATCATAGTTGTTTGGGCAGCTTCTGGGTTATTGTCCACCGAGGTATACACTGGTCAGTGGTGTCGAGAACTCGTGTGCGTTACGATTGCTCCGCCAAGTTATCCAACCGCCATAAGCACATCATTATGATCAACCTACAGCAGCTCACTGCTGGACATAGACTTTCCAATTGTACGCCATTCAATTCTCGGTTCTCGGCAACTCTCATCCAGCTACTACCAGCCACCAGCCACCCTACGGAGATCTTCGCTCCACCTAGCCTGTGGGCGTCCTATCTTATGTTTGCCGATTCGCGATCTACACTCAAGAACGTCTAACCCAATTTTTTTTATAATTGGCATCTCGCAGTTCAACCTTGGTAAAGGTTGTCAGCTGCTTGAATGAAATTTAGGGCGGAGTTTTCCATCGCCAAATAACTTTATATTCGAGGAATAAAATTGACGTTTGACCACTTTTGTATGAAATGACTGTCAATATTTCAAAATTATTCCTCGAATAAAGTTATCAGATGATTGAAAAATCAGCCTAAGGGCTGATTTCTCCATCGCCAGATAAATGTATTGTTTGTTACTGTAACTGTACTGTTTTATAGGAAATGTTGACAGTCATTTCATACAAAAATTGTCAAACGTCAATTTTATTCCTCGAATATAAAGTTATCTGGCGATAGAGAAATCAGCCCTTAGTTTGATAAATGAACTGTTTGTTTCCTATTAATTAAATAACATTTTATCCGTTTCTTACTAAACTTCAACTATATCGTTCGACCCTGCATATTTATCTCTTTTGTGGACTGTACTTAGGGCCGGCGAAACGCATTACTTTATTTCACCAAATATAAAGTTAATCGGTATTTTTCAGCTCTGCGCTTCGCAGGTTTACAAAATCCAAATATACTACTCAAAACAAAATAAGGGCCACTTGTGAATGTTGACCTACGTTATGATAACTCATTTCTATGAGTTGTGTTATGATCTTAAATGGTTGAGGAACGATAACAGCGAAGTATGGGCAATATTGTGGTCGAGGGTACGATTTGACTGATATTTTATCCCGCACCTTTTCAAGTGGGTAGTTTTGTTTAATTTTTGTGTTTTATTTCAATCAGTTTAATTTCAGTTCGCTGTGTGTTACGGTTGTTTTTTGAAGTTAAGCGTGCAAATCGATCGTTTAACTGTACAATGCTAAGAATTCGACACCATATGGACAACGCTACACCTATTAGAGCCGTAGCAATGATTGAGGGTGGTCAATCGCAACGTTCCGTGTCTCTGCAGTTAGAATAATCACGAAGGGCTGTTCAAAACTTGTGGAACCGCTACCACCAGGACACCGGTAGTGTGTATCGGCGTCGTGGCTCGGGAAGAGTACGTGCTACTACTGCCAGCGAGGATCGGTACATTCGACTTTGTGCAAGACTTGAACGAACTGTTACAGCGCGCACTCTGCAAAATCGTCTACTACGTCGTACTATCGTCGACTACAGGTACAACTGTCAGTGACCAAACTATACGCTATCGCTTGCACGAAGACCTGCAACGTTCAAGAAGGCGAGTAATTCAAACTAAACTGAACGGGAGCCAGCGTGCAAACCGTTTAAGATTTGCGCGTCAATATCTTGAATGGGGGATGGAGGAATGGCGTAACGTGCTCTTCACGGATGGGTGCAAGGTGAAGTTTTTTAGTGACGATCGACGTGTCAGAGTGTGGAGAAGAAGCGGTGAACGATTTTCTGATCCTTGCATACACGAACGTGACAGCTTTGGTGGTCCCAATGTCATGGTCTGGGGCGGAATCAGCTTACAAGGCAAAACTGGGCTTGTTTTTCTGAACGAGGGTACAGTAACAGCACAAAGTTACATCGAACATGTTGTCAGGCCCCATGTTATAACGTTTTCACAACGAGCAGACGACGGCTTCATCCTAATGCACGAGCACACACAGCCCGAGCGACCATGTCTGTCTTAGAAAAAGCCAATATTCAGGTTTTGCCATGGCCTGCCAACAGCCCCGACCTAAATCCGATCGAACACCTTTGGGACCGGCTGAAACGGCGAGTTAGAGCAGCTCAAGAGGATGTACACACCCAACGCCAGTTGATTGACCTCCTGAAAAGGTGTTGGGAGGAGATTCCTGACGAGAACATCAGACACCTTATTGAGAGCATGCCTTCGAGGCTTCGAGTGTGTTTTAAAAAGGGGAGGACATATTCGTTACTAACTCCATAAAAAGCAACTGTACATTTTTTGATTTTGAGACTGAACTTTAACTTTAAAGTTTACGTTTAAATATGGCTAAACCTAAAAATTATGATTATGTCGTTAATTTTTTATTTAATCTTATTAAAATTTATTTTATTTGATGAAAAAATAGGTGTTTGATATAATTTAAACACCCCCATCGTAAGCTTGACAAGAATTAAATTACGCAGAAAAATAGTGGTGGCCCTTATTTTGTTTTGAGTAGAAGATTCCGTCGCTCCTAAAAAATAAAATGCTGGTTGATAGTTAGCAGGATGTTTATCTTTGAGTAAATATCACTTTGTCTTTTGCATAAGGACAGGCTATGAATTAACTTTTTATACAATATTTTAGTAACTATTTCATATTTTGCTTCACTAAACGATACTTCTTGGTTGCACAGAGTATGCTCGCGTTGGTACACGGCAGATAGTGTTTTATGTAGAGTTGTGTTGATTGCCAGCTAGTACTGTTGTGGTACTTCTCTCGGAGTGGCTAGCTTTTTAATTCTATCTGATATTACATATTTGAGAGCATTCGGAGGCACCTGGTAGATAGAAAGATAAAATAATTTAAAAAAAGACACAGAATACTTCTAGAATATCCGAGACAGCGCAATCTCTAATTTAGATGCAAGTCTATTCATATCCTTGTTTCCAAGTGACGTTATTTCAATTTAAATTCAGTGTAAATTAAGCTGATTTAAGAATGAAAATGTCATAAAGATAATGAGATTGTAAACTAAATTTTATGTGTAACCGTTAAAGCTGCTTTTCCTAAATGTAAATTGTGAAAGCGCAAATATGCGTGACCCAAATAAAATATATTTCTTTCTTCTCTTAAGCGGTTAACATATTCACCTTTATCGGATCTCTGTACCAAGCTTCTTTCGACTGTCTGATGTAACACTTGAACCTGGGCATGGACGATATCTCCTTGATCCGCGGCAGCAGAGCTTCCAACGGCATGGATTTACCTCGCTGTAACAACCACGACATTACATATCTTTTTATTATTATTATTACTAGGTTTTGCCACCGGGTTCGCCCGCGTGGGTGTCGGAATTATCCCACAGAAACGTACTACCAGGATAAAATCCTATGTCTTACCTCAAGTCATGATCTACCTGTGTACCAAATTTCATCCAAAATCGCTTAGCTATTTTACCGTGAAAGCGTAACAAACAAATTCACTTTCGGGGCCCTGGAACCCGGACCTTTGGAAGGCATTAAAGGCGTACGAGGGGAAAGACCCGTGAGACGCTTTTAATGAAATGAGTTACCAATCGACGATTGTCTCTGTATCTAAGCACTATGCACCCAAGATGCCAAGGATTACCCCCCCGTTAGTGCAAGACTACTACATAACATGGAGATAATGATATTGGACTATGGGTTTTAAGTAGCTGTGAACCGGCTACCTATATGGACAAGGACACCTACAATAAAAACATGTTACGCCGACACCAACTAACATGGGAGGCAGGAAGATGATGATGATGATGACAAAATAAAAAATATTACTGTCAGTGTAGCGAAAAGATGAATATTTTTACCTGTCACCAGTGGACTGTAGGTACTATCGCCAGAACCTATATCTGACCATTTTGAAAACCAAATCCCGTGCACATGATGACCACAGCTGCGTCCGTAAGTAAAACTAAAGAGGATCCTTTTTAGGTCGACTAGTAATATGCGCTGCAAGCAGGAATAGTCCGTACGGTGGTCTGATATAAATTTTGCCGGTAGTACCTATATGGTAATCAGTTACAACCCGCAAAACTTAACTTGAGGCTTCGCACGGATGACGTAATTGCGCGATACTCAGGCGGCCATGGCGAGAGCAGTAACAGCACGGGGGTTGAGAGGGGCCGCTCGGGTCTCAAGTTAACTCTTGCGGGTTGTAATTACACTATCTGGCAACTTTAGACCTTATGATTGTTACGTACAGTCACCAAAAGAGATAAGTAACCAGGGTCGTTGAATATAGTTGAAGTTTAGTAAGAAACCGATGGATGTTTACTTACTGAAGAACTATAGACCCATCTCACTTCTGAGCCACGTATACAAGGGGTCTCGAGGGTCGTCACGAACCCTCTCGCCAGGAGACTTGACGAGGTCCAGCCGCCAGAACAAGCCGGTTTTCGAAAAGGCTTCAACACCGTAGACCACATGCATACTGTTCGCCAAATTGTACAGAAGTACAATCAGCCGCTGTGTATGGCATTTGTGGACTACGAGAAAGCCTTTGACTCCATCGAAATATGGGCAGTTCTGGCCTCTCTGCAACGATGTGGAATTGACTGGCGCTACATCGAAGTGTTGAGATGTTTGTATGACGCTGCCACGGTGACTGTCCAGATCCAGGACCAGAAAACCAGCCCCATCCAACTGCTCAGGGGGATGATATATCCCCAAAACTGTTTACAAATGCGTTGAAGGACGTCTTCAAGACGCTGGACTGGACTGGACAGGGTATCAACGTGAACGGCGAGTACATTTCACATCTTCGATTTGCCGATGACATCGTCATAATGGCAGAGACGCTGGATGTACCAAATGCTGCACGGCCTTAATGGAGCCTCTCGGCGGGTTGACCTCGGCATGAATTTGGACAAGACGAAAGTCATGTACAATTCGTACGTCTTGCCGAGTCCAATCCACATAGAAGGGTAGCTTCTCGAAGTTGTGAAGGATTATGTCTACCTACGACAAATAATCCAGCTCGGTGGACACAACTTTGAGAAAAAAGCCGACAGAAGGATTCAGTTGTGTTGGGCAGCATTTGGAAAACTCCGTCAAGTCTTCTCGTCGCCTATCCCACAGTGTTTGAAGACTAAGGTCTTCAACCAGTGCGTCCTCCCCGTCATGACATATGGCGCCGAAACGTGGACACTGACGGTCTGTTCCACAAATTCAAGTTGGCTCAGCGCGCTATGGACGAGTTATGCTCGGAGCCTCTTTGAATGATAAAATCAGGAATGAAATTATCCGAAAAAGAACCGGAGTTACCGACATAGCTTGCAAAGTAAGCAAACTGAAGTGGCAGTGGGCTGGCCATGTTTGTCGAAGGACCGATGGCCGGTGGAGCAGACGAGTCCTGGAGTGGAGAACGCGTATCGGCAAACTATTGTGGGACGCCCCCCAGCTAGATGGACGGACGACCTTAAGAAGGTTGCTGGGACGGACTGGATGCAGAAGGCGGAGGACAGGTTGTTGTGGCGCAGCCTGGGAGAGGCCTATGTCCAGCAGTGGACTGCGATAGGCTGAGTTGATTGATTGATTAATTGATGGATGTGTTCGAATGATATTTAATTTGATAAATGAACTGTTTGTTTTCTACAAATTAAATTAGATTTTGATCGAAAACATCCATTGGTTTCTCCGACGACCCTGGTTACTTATCTCGTTTGGTGATCGTACATGAATTAGTTTGTAATGTGATGTAGAGGCAGAATATTTGAAGAAAGTTATCTTCCAAAATACACCTTTTTAAAATATAAAGTCGATAAGGCCGCCCATTGTATATTTTGTAGTGTTTGATATATTTTTGAGGTGTACTCGTACAATAAAGTATACATAAATGTTACTATTATTTTCGTTAAAATTGAGCTTATGGTTCCTTTCAACGTTTTTTTTTTCTTAGAACTACAGACACATACAGACAGACAGACAGACACAGAGATAGACTAGAAAAAAATATCGTCCGGAATATGTCTGTAACCGCCCCTCGACGCTATAACGTCTAACCGGTAACCCGCTGGCCGAGTATTTCAGTTGAAGCGACTGCCTGACCCAGTAACTGGGTTGTAGAGTTCAGACTTTACAACCCAGTTACTGAGTAACACGTCACGGTACCCCTTGTTGACTGGTTGTCAGACTTTCTGGCTTCTGACTGCCTTTTACGACTGTAACATGTTAAAAGGTATACCTTAATGGGCGGTGGATGGAACGTCTTCTTGGGACGAGCAAATGTTGAGATATAATCCATGTGTTTCTTCCACTCGTTCTCAGACCAGCCTTTCTTCTTCTTCAGGTCTTTGCTGGTATCTTGATTCTTAAGGTCAATGACACAGTTCGCCAGTTTGGAGTACATAGTCGCGTTCGCTAACTCGATCATTCGGTCAATGCGTTCTACGCGCTCCGGGTGGAATCGGTTTTTGTACATTTTCTTGAGATGCAATAAGCGTCTGCAAAGTGATATTGCGAAGAAATGATGTGAGGATCGTAATAATTTATGAATTAACCAGCTTCTGTCCGCGACTTCGTCAGCATGAAATTTCGTCCCCCGACCAACCCCGTCGCATCACATCGCCCGCCCGAGCTATTACTTCGTTTTCGCTAGCGTTCTTTCTTTTTGCTCGGCTCCTAAGAGTAGTAGCGTGATGTTAGCCTATAGCCGTCCTAAAGAATTGGGCTATAAAATAGAGAATTTTTATTTCAAATCAGACAGTTACTTCCAGAGATTAGCGCATTCAAACAAACAAACTCTTCAGCTTTATTATATTATCAGTTTACCTAAATTAATAGTGAATTAGGTATGTCTGTCTGTCTTTCATATCTTATATTGCGCCTTATGCCCTACTATTATTATAGAATCATGTAAGAAAGATACTTGCCTCACCCATGGCCACGAGATATCGGTCACTCTATCTGTAGGTACACCTCTCAAGGCAGACTTTCGGGTGCCCCTGTCGGTGTACGCAGGCATGCCTTCCATAGACTCGTAAAAAATTTTGCGAGGCACGCTGAGCATGTTCAGCCTCTTGGGGATCTTGTAGGGGAAGGTGTTGGTAGGGTGGTCATACTTTGATTTTTTCGCCATGTTGTTAGCTAGCCCTCCGGAGTGTTGCACCTAAGTTGGTTGGTCGGTTTTGAGCTTACATTTTTATTGAAAGTACCATGTATTTTTATTGAAAAACCTGTTAGCTGGCCATTTTTGCGAGTTTTGTGACCAGTTGTAGTTGTCACACTGATGGCCTGTCGCGGATTTTTTGATAGACGTTTCAAATTCGGATTATTTAGTTTTTATTTGACAGGATGTATGCGTCCTCCTTGTGGAGTACCTTTTTCCTTGAGCCTATAGAAGAAGTTATACAAGGAGGCCACTCAAGTTGGGCTTGCTTAAAAATATGATTGTTAACTAACACCCCTGATTCACACGGATTTTCCGACTTGCTTCATGCCTCGTTAAAAACTCAATCTATATCAGAGATGCTTAAGGGACTAACCACACTTATTCAGTTCTGTTTAGCCATAGAAAACAAAGATTTTATATGGAATGCGTGCTCATCCGTTTAGCTTTACGGATGCGTACGCATTCCATAAAAAATCGTTGTTTTCTATGGACAAAAGCTGAACAGAGCTTAATAAGTGTGGTTAGTCCCTTAAACAGAGGTTTCGATCAATCAAATCAAATAAAACCACAAAATTGTTCATGAAAAACGTTTGTATTAGATTCTTAACAAAATAATGATCTCACATAACGCAATACTGCTCATAACAAACATTTTAAACCAACGACAGCCTTATTTCACATCTGTTCCACCTATAAACGAGTTGCGAAAGTCACCGATAGTATACGAACCGAGATCGTATTAATAGTAATACAAAATCATGTAAAAAGTGAAAATAAAAATGATAAAAGAAGCTGATTTGATAAAAGAATAAGCAAACAAAAACTATTTCTACCACACAGGGTTGCCAGATATTTAAGATTTTTATAAATTTCTACTAATTGTGGCGACATCTACATCGCCACATGCGAACTACGAATCACACTGACGTAACACAACAATTAAAATGCTTAATGACAGTGACAAATACAATTTTAAGTTTGTGCAGTTTTCTTAGTTAAAATCAAAGCAGACAAATAAACTATCATTCTAGTAACTTTTTCCTCTGGCAACACCAAAAACGCATGCGAAATATTTAAGAACATTGTACCCCTAACCATTTAGGTGCCATTATTGCAAAGATAGAAAAAATAATAAGAAATAATTATATAAACTTTGTTCGAGTGACATACAGTTTTATAGGTGAAATCCATTCAATTAGGTGACAAAAGTCAGCAAGATCCTCACACGTTATCGTCTTACCGAAAAACGGATCGATAAATAAAAACTTAAATTCTACCTTCGATTTTAGTAAGCAATAATGTGCTCTAGATCTTTGTAAAGAAATGCGCGGCGCCAAAACATATGAAGGCCCGTACAACAATAAATAATTAAATAAAATCACAAGTTCTTCAAAAATGCATAATAATGCGTTCAGAAAATTTCATAGTGGATGTAATAGCACCCGTAAAAAATAAATTGACATTCAAGATATTAAAGTTTCAGAAAAAATATTTTTACGATAGCAAAAACACGTATAACAAGATCTTTTGTAAATATTGATATGTTCTGAAATTATTATCTCTGGTAACACTGTTTATTAAAATATTTTTGAGGCGTTTTTTTAACACTGCTTTATATTTTTATTTTTTATTTCTCGAACGAACAACATCATTTACATTCTTCATAAGTATCTACTTATTACAATATTGCTTCTTTTTATAGAGTTGCTCCCAAAATAATTTATAATCTATGGCGGGTTGCCCATAACTAATAGAATATTGAAAAACAATAATATCTTTTTTAAAACAACTTAACATTTTTTTAAATTATACTTAAAACTCACTTGGGTCACTCAAAAGGCATCTAATGCTGGCATTAAACTTGATGTATTTGCACAAATTTTCGTCCTAGTTTATTACTACAAAACGAACTTTATTTCAATGAGAATAGGGTATATTGAGCCCTGACCCCCGTACTTTTCGTAAAGGTTTTTTTTTTAACGAAAATGTGATTTTTATCGTAAACGTAAAAGTTGTAAATATCATTTAAGAAGTTCGTAAGTTTTTGTATTACCTATTATATATTTATAATATTATATATTTGTATTACCTATTATATATATATAATATTTTGAAAAATACTTCATGTAAAATGCCAGCATAAAAAAAAGATAAACAAATCTTGTTATACGTGTTAGTTGGCTACAGAAACTCCTACAGGGTTGACGTTGCTGTTGTTCTCAACGTCAGTGACGTCTTTTTTGACGTCAGTTTGGGCGAAGTCTTCTAGACCTTTGTTGGACCTTCCGTATAGATCAACGGTTGAGATGATTGCGGGCTGTGGCGAATCTCCTCGTGGGGTGATGTCTTCTTCCAGCATTTTCTTGTGCTTTCGTCGGTTGACAAAGCTGTAATATTAATTTTTATTAGTAGGGTAGGTAGAGTTTTCGCTTATTGTATTCTGAATTATAAGTAAACTGAGTTGACTACTTTGTAACGATCCCTAAAGCCCCATTTACACGATGCAAGTTTCTTGCCTATGGCATACAATAAATATGAAACAACATATGGCTTGCATCGTCTAAACACTGTTCAAACGGTGCAACTTCTATTGTTGCTTCAACTTGAGGTATGCCACAGGCAAATAAATCGCACCGTGTAAACCAGGCTTGAGGGACGTAATTCACATCCATGTAACTTGCACATACTTATACGAGTAGCTTGCATACCATGCAATTTTGCCTCTAATTATGCATCACTGTCAAAATCACAAATGATCTGTATTTTTGATACAATAATGTTACTGTTGAGTTGCTGGCACTGACAAGTCTGTCAAAATCACAGTGATCTTTATTCTCTTTACTATAAGGTTCCAATATCTTTGACAGAACTGTACTTGCATACTTTTGTTTATAACTAATAACAAGTCCAGGTATTTACAGCTTTAAGTCATTTTAACTAGTTTAGTATTATATTCTAAACTAAACCAAGTCTCGTGTCAGTGGCGGTTATAAAACGTGTGAGTAGGATAGCGAATGTTTATTACAGGATATTTTTTAAGTTCCATACACAGCCTAAGTTTATAATTCAGAATACTTTATTAAACATGTCGTTGTTATAGATTAGAAGTGAGAAGAATTAGATACAAAGTTAGGAAACAAGAATAGGATTTTCTTATTCGTAAATGTTGTTGGAGACAAAACCCTCAAAGCAGGTGGTTTATAATTAACATTTTGTCAGACAACGTTGCATTTAATTAGTTGACGAATCTTCACAGACGTGATGGGTGTCGATAACTTATCGCGATCAAATGAGTTTTGTCTAAACTCTCAGATACAGATATAGTATTATCAAATTACAAGTCGTTGCCCCAATGGGATTTCCCTTCGGCAAAAACGATGAACTTTCATACAGCTTTAATACCTTTTTTAACCCCTTGTATGTAAGGTCACCAAAGGAGATAAGTAACCAGGGCCGTCGGATATAGTTGAAGTTTAGCAAGAAACCGATGGATTTTTTCGAATGAAATTTATTTTGATAAATGAACCGTTTGTTTTCTATTAATTAAATTAAATTTTATTCGAAAACATCCATCGGTTTCTTACTAAACTTCAACTATATCCAACGACCCTGGTTACTTATCTCTTTTTGTGACTGTACTTTCAAAATTCCTAGTCCTCACTTTCGTTCTCTCGTGCAAAATTTCATGATTCTTTCTAGACGCAGCGGTTTAGGCTGTGCGTTGTCTGTCAGTGAATGAATTTAAAAAAATGACTAAGGGCTGATTTTTAAACCGACAGATAATTTTTACTCGTGGAATAAAATTGACGTCTGACAGATTTTGTATGGACGAACTGTCAAAAATTCAAAATAATTCCTCGGATAAAATTATCTGGCGTTGGAAAAATCAGCTCTAAGTAGGTATTTTAAACTTTAGCAGGTCATTTCATTCTCTTGATCTATTACGACTACATATCTGTAATGTTTCGCCAACTAAGTAATTCAAAGTAAAGTTGTATATTATTCAAATCTTTGTCTCGAATAATGTTTACAAATAAGATATTGACGTGAAGTATTTACAACTTGCATCTCTAAGCTAGAAAGCAAACCATCTGTCACATCGATGATTTCAGTAAAGTTTTAGTAATTACGAGCACATTTTTAGTTTTCAATTAACATCCTCATTTTATGTGAGTTTAGGTATGTAACCATGCAGCCAGCATTCACGCAGTACCATTGCATAGTATTTTCACTGAAATGGTGACTTAAACCTGAAATATGGGCCCAATGTGGGCTTTTATAATTTATAACATGACAATATTATCGTGGACGTTCACGGTATCATGATAACACAGGGACGTAAAATGTATGCAAATATATGAAGACGCTTTGAAATTACCGTCCACGATAGCGATATAACGTGCTCGTATTTCCATACATTTTATGGACGTCCACGATAATGTCGCCACTTTAGAAATTATAAAAGCGC
The DNA here is from genome assembly GCA_947507525.1 of Apamea epomidion. NCBI lineage: Eukaryota > Metazoa > Arthropoda > Insecta > Lepidoptera > Noctuidae > Apamea > Apamea epomidion. The sequence goes on along the minus strand of OX382247.1, from coordinate 7,114,619 downwards.
ACATTTGTACCACTAATCATGAAAATCATTTAGCGCTAAATAATTTAAAACTTGGTTCTTATTGGAGTGCTTTCAAATTAACTGCAATCAATCGTTTAAAATTGACGATGACGATGTTTTAAATTAGTTCAGCCCTAAATGCATTAACTGATTTTTCATGCAAGTAGGCCTTGGGTTTAATTTCCGTTTTGGCAATGTGCCTGTTTTAGGATAAAAAAATTAAGCGTCCAATAATTTAAACATTTTGTGTATTAATCTGAGTGGTGAGTGAGAACCCCATGATGATGAATGTTTAAATGTCTACCAAGTAATTAATTATCCTCCAATGAAGTCGCAGTCTCTTTACCATATTGTCAAGCTTAAAAAAAAAAACCAACTACAAAAACGATAAATGCAAGATTATTTTTTTGGAAGCCTCATGACATCATACAGCCTTCTAAATCTACCAAGCGAAGCAATGCACGTGTCCACACTGAACGTAAACTCGGAATCCAACACCTCAACCCGGTACAAGTACATGTTGACATACCTCCCATACTGTCACGACAAACCGTGAATGATGTTGATGTTTATTTTTATATGAAAAACAAAAAAAAAAAAGATATCTTGTTTAATTTTGATAATATTTTTTTTAACAAAAAGTCATCCATTATTGCCAATTTTCTTACATCTGTCGATATTATTGCCAAATTCAAAAGACCCTTTTGGTCTTGCCATAGTGAAAACATGAATAACCGATTTGATCTGATTATTTTGGCTAACAACAAGATAACGCACCAGACATTTCAGCATTTCCCAAAAAAAAAAAATGACAAATGTTTTTTTATTTTTTATTTAAATGATAGCCCTGATTTTCAGAATTCATAAATTATGTCCGTCGTATAATATGACTTCCCAATATGTGTTTTCATTGTAAACTCGTATTTTCTAAGAAGAATGGACTAAGAAATAGCAATGTCATCAAAATCTTTTATAATTCAGCAGTAGCGTGGTCTAATTCTTTCAAGGCTAGAAGTGATACCCAAAATAAATATTATTTGTAACTAGCTGTATCCGCGATTTCGTTCGCTTGCATGTCGAAAAACAATTTGGATTGCATTTCATTGGTTTTATTTTTTTGCGTGGAACCCTAATTCTTTTTCTAAAATAAAAGTTACTCCTTATAATATGAAAGTCCTGTCAAAATTAATCCATCCGTTTCGGAGATTAGCCGGAACAAATTAACAGACAAAAATAGTAAAAATTGTTTTTCTGTTAAAAGTACCGTATATACTGTCATATGATACCGTTCTGTATATATGTATTTATTTTACCATTTATGTACACACATATATAAACAGACAAGAAAAAAAAAACAGACAAAAAATTGTACAGAGGTGGGGGGTTTATGTAGTATAGATTTGTTTATCAAAGTAATAATTAAGCCAAAATCTTTGTTGATATCACAATTTTTATCAGTTGACCTCTAATTTACATAAAGTCAGAAGTCAACGATCTCTGATAAGTCACAATGACTTTCGAATCTTTAATTACCGAACATTGCTACATCTTAGTCATCTAGGTTTGCACACAATGCAAAAAAAAACATTTAAAAAGTGAAGGGCAAATAAGGTAACCCATAATGACATCTAATGAAGGGACCTTCTACAATCCATAGACAAATAAATAACACTGTTCGTTGTATAATCCCACTTTTGAAGCGTACCATACGCTCAGTCTAGCTTTGTTTATTGCACAAACAATAAAAATGAAGCAATAATTCATGGGCCGTATAGCGAAGTGTTACAACCATCTTTTTCCGTTGCGAAAAAAGGATGGCGCTATTCGTCTTGTATAGCTCCATCTCATTCTCGCACTGAAACAACGCAACACATAGTTCTAAGCCCTCGTACGGGCGATTTACTATCCCGCATTGGATTTTCAACGCACTGTGTAGCACCGAGGGTTGAAAATCCAGTGCAAGATCAAAATCGTCTCATAAAAAAACTGCTAACACTTCGTGCTATATCTGCCTGGCTATAAGTTTATGGTATGTTCCCTTAATTTATTGAGTGTAAAACAGAACAGATGAACAAATACAATGATTACTCACCAAGCCTTAATTTTCTGGTAGATGTAGATGCAGGTCATCGGGAGTGGAGTCATGATGGCGCATGATACTGGTACCACTGGAAAAACGAAATGTTGCGAGATAAAATAGGTTTTATTGCTAAGGCGATAGAGAGCAATTTAGGAGATGCGATGTTCCAGCGGTAAAATTTTTAGATGAGTTAAGACAAAACTAAGTTTTATTGCTAAAGAGATAGAGACCAATACACGGAAGGGAATTTTTCGGTGGCTAAAACTTAGGATGCGAAACGGTATTTTTTTACATTGTTAATAGTTATTTTGCCGAATCCCATAGATGAAAATATTTTAAAGGGGAGATTATGTTTAGCGTCACCTTACAACGCGTATTCTAGTCATGTTTATCTTACAGAATACGATATTATTATTCGAGAAAAATACTATACAAAAAATGCTAAATTAGAGGGGGGTCTCCATACAAGAAACGTTTTATTTTCGGCGTTTTTTGCCTTGTGGTACGGAACCCTTCGTGTGCGTATTCGTAAATTTAGATGAGGACACGAGAATGACGATAATACCTGTAGTAAGATCCGCTTCGGGCTGTCCGAGCGCGTATCTAAGCAAGAAGATAGCGATGCCAGTGTTCTGGATGCCGGTCTCTATGGAGATGGCGAGCGAGTCGGGGTGCGGCTGGCGACACACCCAGGCCAGGAAGTAGCCGAAGCAGTACCCCAGCCAGGGGATACCCATGCCTGCTACTACGATCTGGGAACGAAGAAAAGTTAGGTGTAATGATTTATACTTTCTAAGTACACAAGTTAACCGTGGTAGTCGCATCAGAATGCTAAAGGCGTTGTTAGGGACTAACCACACTTATTCAGCTCTGTTCAGCTTTTGTAAATAGAAAACAGAATAGAAAACAACGATTTTGTATGGAATGCGTACGCGTCCGTTTAGCTTTTGTCCATACAAAATCGTTCAATCTGATGGTATTGTAAGCCCGCTGCGTGTAGATGGTCCATGGTGTAAAAGCTTTCAATGAGGAATTAAATGGGCGATTTTAGTCCAGATTCTAATATTATGTAGTTAAGGGGTAGCAGTAGAAGTCCCAGATAATTTTCGGGAGGCCGGTTTCGGGATACGTTGAAGAAGGCTGATTTAAGAACGCAATTAATTATATTAACCTGTAATAGAGTTGAGATATCTCTGTCCCGCATGTATCTGTGACCCGCAGTAGGAAAGATCGTCTCTTTAGGCAGGCCCTAGACGATTAATTATCTTATATATTGCACAACATCACGAGTTGCGCAACGTTTTTGACCGTCTAGGGTTAATATTGTAGATTGCTCAATGATTGAACAAAAGTTTGAGCGAGTTTAATTTTTATGGCTCCATATTTTTTCACTGCACCGTGTAGGACCAGTATTGCGCAATATTTTAAACTTGGCTGGAAACCTGACATGGTCATGGAACACTGAGCAAGTCTTACTGACGTGAAATTAGCCGCTTAGAAGTCGTCAATGTTATTGCGTCAATACATATAATTGTTCGTTTGAGTACAAGAAGTGATTCAATATGATTGCACAATACAAGTATTACACAATTTTGGTGTTGCCTTATGAACATGAAGTTTTCCAATAAAATAAAAATATTTAAAATTCTATTCTATTACGTCTTAAATTACAGGTGTCTTTTGTTTTTCAGATTTGAATCGAGTCGCATTTGCCAGCAAACATTTGTAATGTTAATTAAACAAATAAATATTTATTCTTACCTGCCAAGTAAACAACTCGAAGATATACAAGTTGGTAACTATAGCGAAAACAATAATAAAAAGAAGCAAGGTCGTAGAGAACCCTTTAAGGATTCGGACCATGAATTGGGCTATCTTAGGCGTCCATTTTTGCATGCCCAGGCCGATGCCCAAGGGAACTAGCAGCCCTATGACGAATGTCGCTATGCGGGTGTACGGGACCACTATTTCCGCGTTACGGAACACCACTTGCCCGAGGGAGAATAGCCACATGGGCATGAAACCTGGAAGGTAGAAAACATGGAATTTTTATGTGGTTATAACTTTTTTTATAGCACAATGTAGGTGGGTTACTTATAACAGCTGCACGGGTTGATCTTCAAGGTTAAGTAAAGCTTGCCAAAAATTGGTCCGTGGATCCATTACATACTCTCCATACTCCGTACCTCGGAAAACACTTTAAACTGGCCAGATCTTTGACAGTCGTTACGGGTAATCAGAGAATCCCGAAAATCCGACCACCAGTCATGCCAAGGGGTATCGTGTTGCCCAGTATCTGGGTTGTGGAGGACAGATAGGCTGCATCCGGTTAGACTGGAAGCCGACCCCAACATAGTTGGGAAACCAGCCAGCCACTACCAGTATTTTACATAAAGCGACTGCCTATCTGACCTCCACAACCTAGGCATGATTCCAACATAAACTTTGCTTTTAAAGGCTTTAGGCGCTTCAAATTTAACTTATATGTCTATTAGTATGGCTCAACTCCTTCGACACTTTTTTTTCCCATTTTGCACTCACCAGAAGGGAAGTGGTATATTATTTGCCATAATTCATCCAACAGGTACAGATGACAGCACATCAAGCTACTACAATCTGTCAAATTTCTTTAATAGATTTTCAACTTTATGACTAAAGATTTAAGGTTCAAGGTTGATTGGGAAAATTTGACAGGTTCGGGAAGATTGACCTGCTGGCGTCTGTACTGGCGTCTGTACTCTAAGATTTCTTGGACCAACTTACCGAAAGACGCGAGCGTAGAAATAGTAGTCATGGCCAACGATAAATTAAGGTTTCCTCCGAGGATGAACGTCCAAATGTTGGACGCGCCACCGCCGGGCGCGACCCCGGTGAAGAACATGCCCAGCCGCATGGCCGGGTCGTCAGGGAAGATCAGAAAACCTAGACCGAACGACATCTGGAAAGAAAGAGTTGGTGTTACAAGAATAATCAGCTTATAATATTCCCACTGCTGGGACACAAGCCTCCTCACTTCGACAGTACAGGTTGGTAGATGTCACATATGTCTTCGAATGTTCTAGGACACGTCGGTGTCCTTACTATATTTTCCTTCACCGTTTTGAGAGCTGTGGTGATGAAATGATTTACACAAAGTAAAGCGCCTGCCCGACTTCGAACCCACGACCTACAACTCGTAAGGGCCGTGACCACGGGGCCATCATCACTGTTCTTACATCTCTGTGTTACATGGGCAGAAAGATTACCTACATGATCACGGCGGCCAATCTCAACGGACACTAGCGTACTACGCAAGAGTAGATAATAGATACTCGTAGTGAACCAGTGTGTGTGCAAGCAGTCACACTCCTAGTTCAACGGACGGATGGTATGCGGTCACCGCAGTCTGTGATGGACAGTTGTATTACAAAATAAATTGCAGGTCGCCCTGTCCATTAGGTAAACCGTTTTTTGACAGATGGAACTAGTGATTGCAGCAACACACAATACCTTGATTGATACACGTACGGTATTATGATGTCTGTAAGAAGCCATAAATAAGATAATTCAATAAGTTAAGGCAGTTTATATATAGATTTTATTATGCATTTTAAAGTTAACTTTTACGTAATCTGGAATATGTACGTTCTAAGACAGCTGTCAAAAAACGGTTAACCTAATGGACAGGGTATAGATACATGTCTCTAATTACAGAAAGTTTTGAAGGGTGCCGCAAACGGGAACACAGCTACCATGCTTGGCGATAAACATAGATATACTGAGTAGTTAAAGTTACTTACAAGTGGCATGAAAAGGAACTGTCCACACATCCCTATTATAGGACCTATAGGCCTTTTGAGCACGTCCTTGACGGTCGGCCAGTGCATCGCACAACCGAAGTTTATGAAAATCAGCGATACCTGGAATACAAAGATATTTTTGTTTTATACATGGTTCACACTGGCAAAATGTGGGATTAGCCTGTGCCTTCCTCTTTGGGGAGTTGTTTAGTTATATTATGGTTAAACTAACTTTTGACTGCGGCTTCGCCCGCGTGGAAGTCGGAAATTATCCCGCGGGAACGTGCAAATGTAAACAGTCGCTAATCACTATTTAACTTTAAGCAAAGTTTATGAATAAAGGGGTTGATGTCTAGAGATTTCTAATCAGACTTTTAATGTAGTTCTCAGTGCATATTAATTATATTAAAATCACCAATACCTAAATGCAATGCCGCAAGCGCAATTATCAGATAATAAAAGCTTAATATTGTTAATTAGTTTAAAAAATTATGAGTATTATCAATAATATTTCTGTCCTACCAACGAAGGTACGAAGATACAAGTAAATATTACTGATAATACTTACTACTCATAATTATGATAAAGTCTCTTAACTTGCATTAAGTCATGTTAGGTAGGTACTCAGACTTATCAGACTGTGTTCGTAGACTTATTTGTAGGTACGGATATTCGGATAAGTTATAACTAAAAATTTTATTTTTATTTTTATAACCCCTTGACCGTATAACGTTACTCCGTTTCTCCTTTTCGTTTCACGGTTCTGTTTTTCCTGTCGAGGTACGGAACCCTAAAAATAGCTGAATACTCACAAAAGTAGCCACAGAGCTGACAAATATAGTGTCTATGACCCTCTCCGGTCTGATCACTACAACTGGGAGCGTGCCGGCCACCGTTAGATTCTGTGAACCGCGGTGTGCTGTCACCACGACATTGGTTCTGCCTGTGGAGAAAATAAGACGAAGATATAATGATTCGGTTATCTATCTATAGTAATAATAAAGCTGAAGAGTTTATTTCTTTGACGCGCCAGTCTCTGGAACTACCAGTCGGATTAGAAAAATCGTTTTTGCATTTGATAGCCCAATTCTTGAGAAAGGTTATAGGCTACTAGCGGCGCCCCGCGGTTACACCCGCATAAGTTTCGATCCCGTGGGAATATCGGGATAAAAAGTATCCTTTATGTTAATCCTGGTTATAAACCATCTATGTGCCAAATTTCATCCAAATCCGTTCAGCAGTTTTTGCGTGAAAGAGTAACAAACATCCATCCATCCATCCATACAAACTTTCACATTTATAATATTAGTAGGATTCAACATCACGCTCTGACTTTTTTTCTTTTTGCTTGTCTCCTAAGGTCCTAAGGTGCCTTAGGAGATAGGTAAGCAAAAAGTCAGAAAGACAGTTAAGCGAAAACGAAGAAATAGCACGGACAGGCAATGTGGGCCCACAGGGTGGGTCGGGGTAACAGGAAATTTCACGCGGCGGGCAGAAGTTAGTCTTTCATAAACCGTATAATTATTGTATAAAATAATGTACTAAAACGAAATAATTTTTAATATTTTTTTAATAAAAATAAAACGTTGCCTCACACTAGGAATTACTCCTGTATCGTGTGGGTGCGTTTACAAACATTTAAACTCACATACACGAACAATACAAGGACAATACAAATATTTGATCCGTGCGGGAATCGATCCCGCGACACGCAGCGCAGCAGTCGATCGCACAGCCACTGCGCCAACCGTGTCGTCAATATTCAACGACATATGACATCCACCAACCCGCAGTGGGATCGCTTGGTGGATTATTGTCCACTCCCTCTTACAGGGAGGAGGCCTGTGACTTGTCCAGCAATGTGTTCATTCTTCTTTTCATATTCAGTCCATTCTTCTTTGGAATGCGCTTCCTCTTCATATCAGGGGCTGCAGTCTCGACATTCATAGCGATCGCTTTACCACCGAATTCGGTCGCAAAGTCCCGGATTGACAGGTGTAATGTATGGAGTGACAGGACTTTGCGGCCGAATTCGGTCGTAAAGCGATCGCTATGAATGTTAAGACTGCAGCCCCAGGACGGCCACCAGTCGGTATGCATTTAAGCGGAAATTGCAGAGTTATTTTCAAAACAAATTTTCAAAAAAATAGCGTAGTCATCTCAACACTTCTCTCCGTTGATTTCGTATATATATATATATATGTATATATCATAAGTATATGTACATTATAGTAATAGTATGTATGTGTATATAACCTATTTATGTATGTGTGTACCTAGTTTTAAGAGCTTTTTTATCATTGTCCCTCTCAACCAAAGCACCTGCCATCTAATCTCTTCACCACCCTTGGTTGACTGGTAGAGAATGCCTAAGGCATTAAGTCCGCCTTTGTACCTTTTTGTGTGAAAAGATTAAATAAATAAATAAATGGGAACAATATTGGCTGATTACGCTTATATGTAATAGAAGCAGAGGTCCCGTTGCAATGCATTTCAATTCGCCGTTTTGCACTGTAGGGCCTGCAGTTTGAATGAATAGTTCAACGTGAAGTAAGTCCATATTTTATGAACTTACTTAGATCTTGTTGCAGTGATTGATTACTTTAAACTTTCTATGTATGGAACAAGATGTAAGTAAATTTAAAAAAATATGGATGTCAGGTGATTACATATCGCGACCACTTCGTGCCTCGCGTTAAGCCGTTGGTTCCGGCCGTCATTCGTAAGTCTTTTACAGTCGTTAAGGGTAGTCAGAAGCCCGGGCTTGCGGGTGGCGAGCAATGGTCAGCTCGCCGCCCGGTAAGGACCGGGCCTGGGTCGACGGCGCGTTGTGTTCCACGCGCGCCTCAAAGAGATCTCAGCACGAACTGACGGGGTCCGCTAGGGCCGATGCCTGCCAGGGCAGCGGGTTGTTCGAAAGAGATACCGTGGCCCCTGGCACAGGCAACTGAAGGAACACGGGTGGGTTTTAGTCAGTAAAAGTCTGACACGTCCTTCCGCTCAGCCCAGAGCGGGAGAGGTAAGCGGGAGAGGTAAGTTGATGATTTCCCACCCAAAAAAAAAAAAAGTTGAGCAACTTTGAACGTTAATTATATCTCGGAAACATGACACTTTACGGGGTTTGCTCTTATTAATATGTTTTCTGTTTGCCGTGATTTCAGCTATCGATTTATATAGGTTTTATTCGTGGCAGCCATTTTGAAAACAAAAAACAAAATGGCGGACATGGTATGCCACGGATCTTCAAACCCCTTTGTTACCATTGATGTGCGGTTAACTATTACTGGAAACGTTGAAATGGAATAGTAATACTCTTTATTATGTATGGTACCGTCGTTATTGAATGAGCTACCCTCACAGCTGATATCAGATGTCAAATCTAAAAACCAGCTTAAAAATGTTCTTAAAAAACATTACCTGTCATTGTGTCCATAGCTGATTTTGTATCTGTGCACAATAGCAATTTTCCATAGGTGTAAAATGTGTTTATTTCTGTAACTCACTTCCTTTTTTTTTCTTCTTAATTTTATATGTTAGTTTATAGTAAAAATCGAAATTTGTTATAATGATATTGTGAAACGAGAACAACTGCCGACAAACTGCTTTGCAGTTTGGCAGATTTTTTATATATTATTTTTATACAGATTTTGAATAAATCATCATCTTCCTGCCCTTATCCCATGTTACTTGGGGTCGGCGCAACACGTTTTCTTCTTCCATTCTCCCCTGTCAACCGTCACGCTATCATTCACTCCCTTCTCTTTCATATCATTCCTCACACAATCCATCCACCTTTTCTTCGGCCTTCCTCTCCCTCTTTTTTTTTTTTTTAGATTTTGAATAAATATATATATATATTTTTTAATGTACCTACACCTAATAAATTACAGACATAAACATAGAAATTTTACGAAGGGTGACACAACGGGCAGTCTTATCGCTAAAAGCGATTTTTTAAAGACAACCTTTGGATGGATTAAAAAGGGGAAGGAGAGACAAATACTGAGATCAGCGCTATTAGTCTACAGCTTATACAACCTTCAGTTGGGAAATTGCACAATTTAAAGTCAATAATAAAACACTTGCTGACCATGTAATAAACACAACATCAATGAAATAATGTACATATTAATTGTGTACTTTACATGTGAAAGTAAATTATTTACATTGAAACGTTCCTTGTTTTTCTTTACCATCCGTATATCATTGTACATGCTAAACTTGTTGAAACAATTGGCTGAATTTGTTGAAACTTGAAGTCGATAAAAATTAAAGAAATATACATTTTAACAGAAAAGTGTTTTATTGGCTATGAGCTCACTTTATTTGTTTATACTTTATTGTTAATCGCTTTTTTATACAGGCTCAAATTAAATTAGCTAGCGCGACTCCGCAAACTCGGTGAGTTTTGATATCTAACTAAACATGATAAAAAACAAACAGAAATTAATTTGATATCTTTTGTGGGGTCATCGGCCGCAGTTAGTGTAGTCACTTGAAATATGAGCTTAAAAATCTGTTTTTGTTGTGTAAACTTCACAGACATGACGGATATCGATTAACAAAATTAAACAGATTTTCTCAACTCATACGCACAGCCAGAGGTCATTGATCCAAACAAAAACATCAAATCGTTTTATTATATCGTGTTTAAATATCGATACCCATAACGTTCGCAGAGTTTCGCTAACTAAATTAATTTGAACCTGTATACGTAAGGCATCATCGTCCAATCGTTGCAAGTCATCGTGACTTTTTAATATGAATAGATGATAGTGATGTCCGGAAGTATTTTGAGGAAAAGGTCGGTAAATACAATGACTTAGCTGAATTCCTTATTGACTAATTTCACGCGGACGAGTAGCTTCTGCCGCGACTTTGTCCGCGTGAAATTTCTTGATTAATTAATCAAGAAATTGTCAATGTGTCTTTCGAATCATGATTAATTAATCATGATTCGAAAGACACATGGCGCCATCTATTATCATAATAACGTTATGATTGTTTTCCTCGGGAACAGCGCTTTTTTTCGGGACGAAACGTACCCTATGTCCATTTCTGTACACCTGACAACGTATATGCAAAATTTCAGGATGATTGGTTCAGTGGTTTAAGCGTGAAAAGGTAACAAACAAACTTACTTTCGCATTTTTATTATTAGTTAGACTTATTCGTTTTTACATTGTTAAAACAAAAAGCAAGATCTACTTCGACCCATCTACCTACCGCCGAATTATCGTTCCTCGGCATTTTGGGCTAAGACCAAAGTGTAATTGTTCGAATGAATTGCCTTGACTGGTAACAATAATTATCTAGTAAAGAGAAAAGATTTCATTTTTTGTAAGTTTGTTGGCTGCTCTTTCACGCTAAAACGCCTGAATAAATTTGGATGTTTAACACATGGATAGACCATGATCTGGATTAGCATTAGGATACTTTTTATATTTCACGGGATCGAGACTTATGCAGGTGAAACCGCGGGGCGCAGCTAGTTATAACTAAAGCAAAAACAGCACCTTAATTGCGTAACACACTATCAATCTCAATCTGAATCATTTTGAAGGGTATTGCTAATCCATTGCTTCATATGTTCGGAAAACGTGACTACTCAACAACGCAAATAACGCAATGAATGTTGTTGAACTGTCAAAATTAAACCCATTGCTACTGATAGCAACGGCTTTCATTTTGACAGTTCAACAACATTCATTGCGTTATTTACGTTGATGAACAGAAGAACTTTTCAAACATTGTAAGGCAATAGATTGGTACAGTGGCCGGCACGTAACTTGGCCAGGTTTTAGCGTAGTGGGAGTAACTTTGCGCATGAATACTTAGTGCAACAAAAAATTGACACTTTTATTACTAGTCTATGGTTATTGCCATAATTTATTTTTAGACATATCTCATATTCATATTCATATATTTATTTGCATTCCATAATGTTGTAGAGGTGTGAAGAAGAAGGAAGAGGAAGAAGAGGAAAAGAAGAAGAGGAAGAGGTGTGATCTGTTGTGGAGAAGGTAAAAGAAAGGAGAGAAACGACTCAAGACTGTTCAAATTACGTGCTGTAATTTCCTTCAAGGTCTTTCGGATTGTGATCGAAAGTGTGTACGTAATTAAGGGGCAGAACAGCAGTAACTCGTCGGTTTGTGAAATCTCTAGACACTTACAATACGGTAATAAAGATACCTACTTATAAAATTAATTTAAATAAAAAACGTTGCTTACCAAGAAACTTTCCGGTGACTCGAAGTTTGCCCTCGAACTTATTGTTCTGGGCATGAGTGTCAGTCAACTGATATGTTGAGTTCCAACCTGCTGCGGCTAAGTGACTGTCAGTTGTATTCAACGTGAACTGGTCGCCTGCTTGCAATCCAGCGCTTGTGTTCCCTGAACGTGAAGGCAAAGGTTTATTAGTACACATACATTTCAGATTTCACCAGTTATGTTTAAGAGCGGGTTGTTTCACGTCCACTTGACGCACGCGTATACGTCAAAAATGGCGCTAACTATCGTCAAACCAAAAAAAATTACAATTACAAAATTATGGCCATGCCGTACGTCAAATAATAACGAGTCCGTAATCGTTATTATTTGACGTTCAGACGCCAGCACATCAAGCTACTACAATCTGTCAAATTTCTTTAATAGATTTTCAATTTTATCGCTAAAGCATTAGGTTAGACAGTTTTGGGTAGCTTGACTTGCTGGCGTCTGTACATATGTTACGTTAACCAACTGGTCCTAAGTCCAGTATAATAAGGGTCGGGCTTATTACTGCCATCAACCGGACACAAATCCAGGGTGCTACTGAGAAATTCTTGATGGAAAACTTGGCCGGACCTGGGGATTGAACGCAGGGCCCATGCTCGGTAGTAAATGACTACAAGATAAACGATGCTTCATGTTTGACTGTTTTAAGTATTTTTTTTTTTTGAGAATTTATTTTTAAAGGTATTACAATACTTTCATGAAAAGTTGTATGTTGTGGCAAAATACAAGTACCTATATTCAGGGTTAAGTTAAATTAGCTAGCAAAATCATCACGTCTGCGGAGTTTCGCTAGCTAATTTAATTTGACCCTGTAAATATTTTTTTTTTCGTATTTTCTTTTTTTTTTTGTTCTTCAGTTGCATACCTATTATCATGATAAGTGGAAGAGCTGAGTTCACCCAACACATCTTCACTCACAGCATCTTCTTGCTTAAAATGTGATTTCCAACTCATGTGTGTTTTCATTGTATGTAATTGCAATAAACATTTTTATTTAATTTATTTACTGATATGTTTTTTTTTAAATACCACTTTGTTTAATTTTGGTTCAACAATCGCGTCCTTGGTTGGTTCGTTAATTAGAGTGGTAGCCACCTAGCCACTAACCAGTTATAAAACAAGCGAAAGGGATACATGCGAGCGGCATTGCACCATTAGTTCTTTCTCAATGATATGGTAGTATGAACAAATGATCTAGAGCCAACCAGTTACGCTACGAGCTGCTATGATAGGTACGCATAAAAGATTTTGATTTCATCTCTAAGTAGTAGGTATGGTCAGCAAAGGATATAAGTATCCAGGGTCGTCGGATATAGTTGAAGTTTAGTAAGAAACCGATGGATGTTTTCGAATTAAATTTGATTTAATTAATAGAACAACACACAGTTCATTTACCAAATTAAATGTCATTCGAAAACATTCATCGGTTTCTCACTAAACTTCAACTATACAGGCTGATTTTTTAAAGACCAGCCAAATTTAAGGATGTGGTACAGACCATCAAACTGAACAACTTTCTCCATGGGACCAACATCGTAATCGCGAATAAAAATTCAGCCGTCCCATACATTTAGGTCGAGTAGGTATTGAAGTTTTCTATTCTCTTTTCTATTTGTCCCATGGAGAAAGTTGTTCAGTTTGATGGTCTGTACCACATCCTTAAATTTGGCTGGTCTTTAAAAAATCAGCCTGTATATGAAGGCCCTGGTTACTATCTCTTTTGGTGACTGTACATTCAGCCCAGGAACTCACGGGCGCGTTTTTCAGTGCCGATTTTTTTTTCGCGCACTGGATTTTCAACGCTCTGCTTAGCGTCGAGTTGAAAATCCAACAGTGTGTTTTTTTGTCGCGCTGGGATGCGCTCTATTGGATTATCAATGCTCGGCTCAATACCGTGAGTCGAAAATCGCGTGCGCGATAAAACCCCGCCGCGATATTTATACAGCCGTCCGAACGTGGGCTAAGGGAACACCGTGGTCCTATGACCTATTAAAAGGCTGTTTACACTACCCAATCGGTAGGGCCCTATTGATAGGGTGGGCAAGTGCGGTCGGGAACACCCGATCTGACAAGCTTTTGACATTGATTGTCGCTGAGATAAGATTGCGACTAGATTTTGAACGTTTTCAATTACAGGAATTGGCCTTCTGTTATACTTATTACACTACCCTACCTAGGTGATAGGGACCCTACCGATTGGTTAGTGTAGTACCTAAGTGCTTAAGATGATAGCAAATCCAACCTACCTACAATAGTGACATCGACGTATTCATACTCATTCATGTTGACGACGGTCTCGTTCTGACTGAAGGTCGCGATCATCGTCGGCGCCGCCTGGCAGATCACCCATAGTGGACATAATGCCAGGATGTACAGGATGATCAGGTGCAACGGCCAGATGGGACACATTTTGGCCGATTTTTGTGCTTAGTTGGTATCTGGAAAGAAAAGAAGAAAAAATTTTAATGTTAGTCCTATTTTCTGCAACTATACACGACATACAAATAAATAATAGGTACGTCCATACATACATACAAATAAAATTGAAGTGACTGCTAAAATGCATAATTATGAAAGTACGCATAAGCAAAAGGATAAGTAAGTATATCAAAGTAGTGCTTACAAAAAATCAATTTTAATTTTTTTTGTGTTTGAAAACTGTTTGTTCCGACTAATCTCCGTAACGGCTGGACCAATTTTTTCAATCAAATGCATGACAAAAAAAATTGTGTGATCTAGGAATGGTTGTTGGTCTAAAGGACCAGTTATTATAAAGCCAATTAGACAACAGTTCAGTACCTAAATATAATTATTGCGATTATATGGAGATCAGACACGTGATAAATTATACTGTAATTAATCCATTTTCCCTGTCTTATAGATAGTTTTACAACACCTAGACTTGGTAGATTGATTTTATCTTTTCTATTGGTGCCTTTGATAACATAATCAGCCTAAAATATTCCCACTGCTGAGACACAGGCCTCTTGATGTTTTTCTTTACCGTTTTGAGAGCAGTGGTGATGAAAATATTTATTTATTTATTACAGTATGGAAGACTTACAGCTAAAAAAACAAAAAATGGAAACAATAGTCGACAGAAAGCCATTTCAGTCTTCGCGTTTAGAATTATAATAAAATTTGTGTTGTGAACATACAAGCTGTAACATATTATTATATACTATATTTAATAGTTAAAACTATTAAAATAACCACTTGTGTTCGCAAATGAAAAGTGAGAGAAAAAAATAAGAAAAAATACAATGACTAAAAGGCACTGCAGTTATTTAAGAAATTTGAGGCACCTTCTAGCTGAGGTCACACTGGTTGTAACTTGTAAACTTGTAAAGAGATCCAAATCGTGTTGTTTACATATTTTATTACAATTTTTGCTTGCACGCACAATATAACTGTTTTGCCTATAATTAGTAGAACTGTGCGTTACACGTAAGGTAAGGGTTGTATAAATCGAAATGTTTTGTTTTGAACATTTAAATAAAATTTTAATAAAAACTCAGGGCTGTCAATACCTATTACTGTTAATGATTTTTAACAGATTATACAATGTAAAGTGCCTGCCTGAAAATAAATATATTCTATTCTATTTTATTCTGGGTTCGAACCCACGACCTAAGTACAACTCGTAAGTCGGTGCCATTACTACTGGGCCATCACTATTCTAGCCGGTTTTTGATAGAGCCTATGAAAAAGCTAACCTAATTTTAAAATATTGTTAATTTTGAGTTTCATTTAAAGAAAGTTTTAAAAAGTCGTTCACAATTTTATTACAAACAACTCACCACACAAGGTCGACCAAGACTTCAAAACCGTATCACAAGTCTCCTAACTTAATGAATTACTTAATGACTAAACATCTTACGCGTGCACCATCTAGCAACACATGGGCAGAACTGACGCAAAAGCTCTCAAACCGATTCACTACTTTACGCTTATCTGTTTACGACCAATTATCCCTTATCACCGAATCCTAGGTCCGATTATTCGATGTTTTTTTTTATCACGAGATAAGTATTCAATGGAGCGATCATAGCAGTTTTCGTATCTCGTGGGCTATGTCACGTAGAGATAAAATCGATAAGAATGTATTTAGCATAATGATTAGACTAAGGACTATGAAAAACGTGGATTGGATTAGATTACCTATTTTTATTGATTAAAACACGTGAATTAAGCAACACATTTGACGTCATCATACATGCATAATTGCATACATAAATTCACGCCTTTTTCCATGGGAGGCAGAGACTACAGAATTCCACCTGCTACGTTCCTTACATGTATGTAAGGAACGTAGCAAACGAACCAGAAGGAGTACCTTTTGGGTCGTTTTTTTTCATTCATACATCAACACCATAATTACGTAATACACTATCAATCATAATCTTAATAATTTTGAAGGATATTGCTAATCCATTGCTTCATATGTTCGAAAAAATTGTCTGCTCAACAACGTAAATAACGCAATGAATGTTGTTGAAATGTCTGTTGGAATATAGCAAAACGAAATCGATCCTACTGCAACACAGCCGTCTTTCTCATTCTAATAATAAAAAATAATATTTATGATATAATAAGCGTATTATTGAAATCCTTAGAACGGAATCCTTTGGTATCCTCCTTTAACCCTAACACTGTCAAATGAAAGCCATTCCTATGTGTTAAGCAGTTACCTCGCTGGTCATACACGCATGCCGGTTGCGAGTATTAGACATCTGACTTTTCTGACGAACATCCCTAATAAGGTCGATAGGTGGAATGTCCTGAGGTCATCAATCTTCGGGTAATGGAGATTCGCGATACGAAATTCAATATTACTTGGTGCTTGTGTCCGCGCCTGGTTGCTCTTAGACCTTTGATAAAGCAATATTATCAAACTGTACTTAAATAAATTACAGGCCTATGTGTCACACGTAAGAAAATGATATTATGTACAGTTTTGAATGTGTCAAGGTGATTTATATTTATATTATTTATTAGCATCGGTACTGTCTGAGCGTTCATAATATGCACAACACACACTGGACTTAAAATAAGTAAGTATACATAACGGGTGTAAAATGACACTTAGCGAAGCCAAGACTTGTACTTCCCGTCATTGTATTTTTTTTTCTACTGGACCATACCTGGGAACCTTCTGGTTACGGAGATATTGAAGGTCAAATTCCAACTTTTACTGACGATAACACAACTTTGAATACCCCCACGAACTCTTTACCGATGCATGCACATTGTTTTGCAATGTGTTACATTGCCCACTACCGCAAACAGCACTATTTTCACACTAAAAATAAATGTTGTTTCCCAGCCATTATTTTTATGCAATGTTACTAAGGGCTGATTTCTCAATCGAATTTATATTCGTGGAATAAAATTGACGTCCGACAGATTTTGTATGGAAGAATTGCCAAAAATTCAAAATTATTCCTCCGATAAAATTATCTAGGATTGGAACAATCAGCCCTTAGTTTCATGTACAGAATGTTTACTTGACGGCTATGTGATGTGTCTGTTTACACCCTGTAGATGCAGAATATTGAGCAAATGAAAATGTAAAAATATACTGAAAATGGGGGCATTTCATTTCTGGAAAGTGCTACGTGTTTTGTTTTTAATCGATATAATTATGATTCTGATCCCGATCAAAACAACACCGTCGCTGCGTATCGAAATATGGCTGAAATCGTCCTTGAGTTGGTACGTGACCTCCTCTATAACCGATGGCGGACTGTAACACAATAGCATTATTGTTATGGATTCAATAAGTATTTAGTCCTTAATATTTAATGACTTGGACCTGGCGTGGTTTCTTAAGCACGAATCTTTTGTCAATTTAATTGACCCAGCCTCTCTATACAGCCTAAATCCGGAGTGGTAGTTAAAACTGAGAACATAGGGAACTCAAAAGCCTCTACAACTACAGCAGGGTAATTGCGTAACACACTTTCGTTTTGACAGTTCAAAAACATTCATTGCGTCATTTACGTTGTTGAGCAGACATTTTTTTCGAATATATGAAGCAATGGATTAGCAATATCCTTCAAAATGTTTCAGATTGTGATTGATAGTGTGTTACGCGATAAGGGTGCAGGTTGACAACAAATAAAACACGTGTTTACTTGTTAGAAACGAATAGTCACGATAACATCACGCAGCTAGAGACTAACTGCCACTGCTGTCATTGACTCAATATGTCTCCATTTTACTCACAACAAATGTCAAATATTTTAAATTTTAATTTTGTACTAAATTAATTCTTTATAATATCATTGCCGATTATATGTTCATAGATATATTTTACAGATTTTCTGAAATGTTACACGTCCTAGCCAAAGCTCCATACAAAAATTAAACGTCTCCTTTCTTTATTTAATATTAGTTCAATATTAATCTGTTTGTTGGTTTGAACGAGCTAATCTCTGGAACTACTAATCGGGTTTGTGAAATTCTCTTTGCATATGATAGCCTAATTCTTGAGGAAGGCTATGGGCTGTTTTACATCACACTAGGAACCTTAGGTACCGAGCAAAAAGTCAGAAAGGACTCTAAGCGAAATCGCAGTAATTGCGTGGGTAGAAACTAGCAGTTCATATTTATCAGACACGAGATCTCAAGTATTTGTAGGAGGTAAGAGGATGCTGATGTATTTCATACAACACTATCAGTTGCATGACGGTTTGTTATTGTTTAAATGATGAATGATCTAGTTTCAACTATTCTAGTACTAATATTCTTTGCACGTGACTCTGAACTGTAAAAATAAATTCGAGTTCAAAATAAAACGTGGAATATTTTGAAAAACGAGCGCAGGTAGTGGATAGTTTTTCTTTTGCAGGCGTACTTAATGTATTTATTTGAATATATTGAGTTTTTGCTTCAAAAACAACCCGAGCTTAGCATTCATGAATTTATTAAGCCTAGAGGAAAACAACGGACGCCATATGTATTTTTTGAACATGCACATAAGAAACTTCATCTTTATTTTACTAACATGCAGATGGAAGCTATTTGTTTTCAGCGGGGCAATTGATTAACACACTGTCAGTAGCAATGGGTTTCATTGTTACAGTTCAACAACATTCATTGCGTTATTTACGTTGTTAAAAAGACAAATTTTTCGTAAATATGAAGCAATGGATTAGCAATATCCTTCAAAATGATTCAGATTCAGATTAACAGTGTGTTACGCAATTAGGTGCAGGTAGGCTAATATTTTACGCAATGGGTTGGAAAAAAAATCCAAATGATTGTTGTCAGTGCGCGTGATTTCGTTGTTACTAGGACAACAGTAAACTGGGTCTAGCTATTCTTAGCCATTTCAATGTCAATGAGGTTTTAAAAATATGTACGAGTACGCTGCATTGGCTTGGTGACTAGCAGTCTGTTTGCTGCGATTTGAGAAAAATACTTTCTTCACAAATATAAAATAACATCTCGGCTGTAATCTGCCTAAGCAGATGTGTAAGCACCTATAGAGCCTATAGTACACCCACATTTCACCTGTTGTGTTTGTTTAAGTCTCATGTAACAGGGGGGCGAGCCTGTTGCCATCAGTCAAAACACTTTCTTAATTTCTTAATAATAATAATAGTATCTTGACTTGGCTCGCGAGGTTGTCGACATGTGGGATGTGGACTCAGCGATCATTGTGCCGATAGTCGTGACAGCCAATGGCTTAATAGACAAGAGCCTCGACCAACACCTGAGGAGGCTCTCGTTGGGCAGCTGGATCAAGGGCTTGATTCAGAAAGCGGTACTTCTGGACACGGCTCGCATTGTCAGGAGGTTCCTCTCTCTGGAGCCCTGACCACCGGTAGCTTGGACCCTGTTCCCGATACCGGTGGGCTACTATTTTTTATATTTTTAAATGTTTTTATACTTTTTATATTCTAATATTTAAAAATGTACTTAATTGAATTAATTGATATGTTTACTTTTAAATAAAGGAAATAATAATAATGATTTTTATTTCGGACCAAAGAATCCATAAAATGTTAGTAACACAATATTAAAACAACTTATTATCTAGTGTTAGTACCAATCACCCTCTGCACAAACTGTTTTACTATTGGAGAGCCGAAACTCACCGCTACAGTTCTCAGGATGCTATTGCGACTGTCTCTCACTCTCCTCAGGAGTGACGCTGTTTTTTTGCGAATAATCGCATGAAACCCGTCGGTACAGGCAAGCGGGATCTTAATAAAAGGCCTTGAAGTTAAAATTATTACAACCTTAGTCGCCTTCAATACTTGATTTAATAGTGTCAGTACCCTAATTGCGTAACACACTGTGAAGTACAATCTGAATAATTTTGAAGGATATTGCCAATCCATTGCTTCATATGTTCGAAGAAAAATTAGTCTGTTCAACTATGTAAATAACGCAATGAATGTGGCATTGCTACTGATAGTTTGTACGCAATTGACGACACGGTTCGACTGACTGCTGCGCTGCGTGTCGCGGGCTTGATTCCCGCACGGAACAAATATTTGTATAGCCTATAAGTATTTGTTCCGGGTCTGGCTATTTGTGTATATGAGTTTAAGTGTTTGTAAACGCTCCCACGATACAGGAGAAATTCCTAGTGTGGGGCAACGGTTTAAAAAAAAAATTACCCCGCAGGCCTAAGCGATACTATAGTTATAGTGACGGACTAAAAACCGCATTAGTATTTCGATTTCTATTGTAGTAATTTGAGAAGTAGGTGGGTGTGTTATGTACATGATTGCATTGTAACACATGTGCCGCCTTAGTTTTGCTTTAGCAACACGTTTCTATCGACTCAAATATAAGGAAATTATATTTTTAACTCGCATGCTCGATAATAAGTAATACCTACATGTTTTAATCCATCAACTTATCGTAGACCTCATTTATCTTTTATGTAACGCCAAAACACTTCAGCTAGCCGTCGACCTAGCTACTGTAAAGGTTGTCTCCAAAAGGGAACCTTACATCATTCAGGCTGGTATAAAAATAAATCTGGTTGCATTTGATCACTCAAGCTCAAGAATTTAGAATTATACCCTGTTCATTAGGTTAACCGTTTTTTGACAGCTGTCTTAGAACGTAACTATTCCAGATTACGCAAAAGTTAACTTTAAAATGCGTAATGCGTAATTATCTTATTTATAGCTTCTTATAGACATTATAATACCGTCCGTGTATCAATCAATGTATTGTGTGTTGCTGCAATCACTAGTTCCATCTGTCGAAAAACGGTTTACCTAATGGACAGGGTATAGTTTTTAAAATTGGACACGCAGCGATTGTTTTCATGCAACAACAGTTATTGTGACAGGCGCATAAAAGTGTCCTCTTAAAATAAATAGCGAAATAGTAAATTACTGCCGCACGCATTGATGGACGAACGTGAAAATGTTGGCTGAGGTGGAGCCGAGATATACGTGAGTACATCAATGCCTGCGGGGTGATTGCCTAACAGACTATCAGTAGCAATAAGTTTCATTTTGACAGTTCAACAACATTAATTGCGTTATCAAACACATTTTTCAAACATATGAAGCAATGGATTAGCCGTATCCTTCAAAATGATGAAGATTGGTAGTGTAACGCAATTATCGTGCTGGTGGCGGCCAAGGCTTGTACAGTATTTTTCTCAAATAATGCGCGGAAATTCAAACTAATTAAATTAATTATAAACAGAATCAATGAAGAACAACAATCACGCGCTAATATGCTCATTTGTTTCTTTTTTACTTTCAACACCTCTATTTGCAAGCCAGTTCGAATTAAGTCAGTCAGTCAGTTTGTTTTTACTTTGGTCTGGACCTAAAGCTTGTACTATATATTCTGTGCCTAAAGAATGTGGCTTGGATAGACCGGATGCGGAAAGCGGAGGACAGGGTGTTGTGACGCAGCCTGGGAGAGGCCTATGTCCAGCAGTGGACTGCAATAGGCTAAGTTGATTGAGTTATATTTGCAAACCAGTTCGAATAAAAATAAAAACTTCCTTTTGGTTACCTCCTTGGTGCCATGCTCCGAAGTGAGTTCCGTTCCATTTTTTAATTACACGACAGAAATGAGTTTTCATAGTAAGAAATTTATTCGGCCGCAAAACACGACAGATATGGATTTGCATGCTAACATTTCCGGCTGCTGCTCGCCTTTAATTGACCCATAGCCATTCACAACTATTCGGTACGGTTCCGTACCGAATCGAACATCAATCAATGTTATCGTAGGAGTGAGTCCTCTCAACGCTGTTTACAAACCGAAAATTTTGTCAGTTTAAATCAAATAGACGACCGCTATTTTTCCGACAGCTGTTTGCTGTCAGGGGCAAGGCAGATTAGCACCCTAATTGCGTAACACACGATCAATCGGAATCTGCATCATTTTGAAGCAAATTGGTAATCCATTGCTTCATAAGTTCGAAAAATTTGTGTGCTCAACCCGTAAATAACGCAATGAATGTTGTTGAACTGTCAAAATGAAACCGATTCCGATTGATCGTGTGTTACGTAATTAGGGTGCAGGTTATCGAATTGTGCCATTTTCGATACGATAGCCTGTCGAATGGCTGTGAATGCTTACAGCATTTTCGATTTATCTCGAAGAAAGTTGTCAAAATAATGCTCGAATTCCCAAGCATGTTTGAGAAAGTTCTATATTGCTTCTTATTTTCGTATATAGCGCCTGCCCCACGTAGGTTCCGGACTTCCGGTACAGTTAACGCACACAGCGTTAACACTATCTACTTCTTGATTCAGTACGTCTTTCATCACATACGAGTATGTACTAGTAGTGTCAATGTTACTCACTCCCACAAGACCACAAAGGTTAAATATTTTATCACTTGTCTGGCCGAATGCACGTCGCGTTCAACGCAACTGATAGTCTAACTAAAACTTTATTTTTCCCGTGGCTTCGCCTGCGTGGAATTATGCCACGGGATCGTACTACCGGAATAAAAAGTTTCAATATCCTGGTCCTGGTGGCACAGGCCTACCTGACTATCTGGGTGCCATATCTCATCGAAATCAGCACCCTAATTGCGTAAAACACTATTAATCACCACAATATAAATAATTTTGAAGGTTATTGCTAATCCATTGCTTTATATGTTCGAAAAATTTGTCTGCTCAACAACGCAAATAACGCAATGAATGTTGTTGAACTGTCATAATGAAAGCCATTGCTATTGATAGTGTGTTGCGCACTTACTCCGCCGTTCAGGCTGTAAGGCGTGAAAATGTTATGCAGGCAGACAGATCGACAATCATATTTATATAACATAAAATGGATTGTCCTCCATAATCCAGTAATTCATCAACGTTAGTTCAACGTTCGCAATTCTCAAGGCAAATAGACGCGTCTATAAATTATAATTGGCTATTCGTGAATAAACGATATTAGTTTTATATCCGGCGGTCTGTGTGTACCCACCTTCTTTTCAAATTGATATGGCCTTTGAGGCACAGAGTTGGCTGAGGAAACAGCCATTTATTCGTTCTGATGGATGTTTTCCTTCATAATAACATTAAAACAAATAGTCGTCATATCTTTTGTCTACGAAAGCTAAGGTAATTTGGTTAGTTCAATAGTCTTCCAACGTCATTTTATGGTTGTCTCGTTGGTCAATTTATATTAACCCTGCGTATTCGAACGTGGATCCACGCGAGACACAATGGCTTTTTAATTGTTTCTGTAATTACGGCAATCAACCAGTTAATGATTATTGTGCTAGGTAGGTACATACTAGGTCTCTTAATACGGTTGTCGTTTATGTGTTTCTCTACTACCCTATTATACTGCCTAGCCTTTTCCCAATTATGTTGGGGTCAGCTTCCAGTCTGACTGTATGCAGCTGAATGCCAGTATTTTACATGGAGCGACTGCCTATTTGACCTCCACAACCCAGTTACTGGGTAACACGTACCACTTGGTAAGACTGGTTGTCAGAGTTTCGGGCTTCTAACGACCCGTAACAACTGTCTAAGATCCACGAATGACAGCCGGTACCAACGGCTTAAGGCTTAATGTGCTTTCCGATGCACGGAGAGGTCTTGATATGTAAAGATGGTTACCCATCCACCGACCAACCGCGGCAAGCGTAGCTTAACCTGACCAATCGACCCGTACGGCTGTTATCACTTAGCTACAAGCCCCTCTCTCTACTAGGTATAATAATTATCCTATATTTATTATCTGCTTGGTTTCACCCACAAAGCCATCGTGACATAAGTATAATTTTGATGTCACATGTTTCAGAAGGCATTTGTTTCGTTTTTAATACGCAGCAATTCACGTCGATAGCATTAAGGAACGTAAGAGGTTTATAATGCTGAAAAATTACTCATACAGCCTTTATAAATATTAAAAAAAAAACTCATGTAGATACTGAAAAGTCTACTCGTAAATTATTATTATTATTAAAAGCATGTGAAGGTCTACTGCAGGGCAAAGGCCTCCCTGCTCCCTTTCCATTGCTCTCCGTTTCAAGCTGCAAAGGACCAGGAAGGAGAACTCTTGTTGAAGGAGACTCATAAATAGCCGATATTAATGCCCGTTTGCCTTCAAAACTTGACAGTACAGTCATATTATAAAATAAACAGCCGGGTGCTAGAACAATGGCCACTCAAACCGATTGTGAAGCACAATAAAATTGTGTAAACGCTCCCGCAGACAGGCGCGCCGCGGCTCTTGTAGAACAATTTGTATGGAAACTTCACGGATTTTTTTCTACCGGAGTCGCGTCCCGCCTGTCCGCGGTAGCCTTAAATCGATAGAGCCAACGAATAGGAATGGTGGCATCCAAGTTTCCTACTCCATAACTCGATAGATACGTCTGTTATATCAGTAGGTAGGTAATTAAAAGTGAAAGTAATTACTCCCTTACGTAATTGTGACCATAATCTTGTAATCAGCGTGTCAGATTATGAAGAGCACCTTTTGTTCAGAGTTGTGGAAAGAATCAGCCAATTAATCTTAGTTGATAAATTAATTAACGAATCAATTAAGTTAATGTGGCATAGCAGTCTTGGGAAGCAAGTGACCATTATGTTCCGAATAGGTACCTAATTACCCTTACTCCTTTCTAATAATTAACAGTTTAGTGCAAAAACATTTTGATCTATACAGGGACAAATTAAATTAGCTAGCCAAACTCCGCAGACGTGATGGATATCGATATCTAATCACGAAAAAATAACAAAATAAAAGATTTAATGTTTTTTTTTTAAGTGAAAACTTCCTTAGCGGCGTTGTGCACTTTTATTGTGATGGGTAAAAAATGTTAAGCTCGCGCCAGGACACGTGACCTGATCGAAAATTCGTAAGACGGAGGGAGAGTAGACCGCATTCCAAAATATCAAAAACGCACAACGTTAATATTCAAGTTTTACTTCTGCCGGCACTCCCGGATAAACCCGTTTTTTTTTTTTTGGAGTCTACTCGCTGGTAGTGTTGTTACTTGAAGTGTGAGTTGATAAATTATGTTTTAATCATGTTGAGATATCGATACTCATCACGTCTGTGAAGTCTACATAACAGGCAATAACAGCTATTTAGTTAGTAGTGTTTAGATGACGCTAGGATCCTTAGGAGCCGAGCAAGAAGGACAAAAAAGTCTGAAAGAACGCTAAGCGAAAACGAAGTAATAGCGCGGTCGGGCGATGCGATGCGACGAGGTGGGTCGGGGGCAGAAGCTAAAGAAATTTCACGCAGTCGGGGGCAGAAGCTCAAGGACTCGAGGACCTCGTACTAAGTACGAAGAAACTGATGACATAGTTTTGATACTTGAAAATTATTTTTGGTTTATATGAATAGTATATTTAAAGTGCTGAATTTTATCATTGCTTGCCAAATCATCAAAGATTTATCACTACTTAATAAATTATATCGATTTACGAAATAAAACCACTTGTTTTTAACGACCGCATGTACACATGTTTATGCGGTCCATATCTACATAGATATGTAAATGATTCAATAATGCAGTAATAGTAAATGAGAATAATAAATTAAATACTTGTTGGAATTGCATTAAATGTTTTGATAAGCTAGTAGATTTGTTACTGTATTTATACTTTGACGACATATTTGACAAGGCTGTCAGTAACAATTACTCAAAATTGAAAAGCTAGTCAAAGTATTTAAAATCATTAAATAGTTTTGTTTGCAGAAAAACAATGTGTAGAATTGACTATCGCCTGTCCACGCGACGCCTTATCAAGCTATACATGTCTAGTTTTACCTGCGGGGCAACAGTAGCAAAGGCTTTTATTTTGACAGTTTAACATCATTCATTGCGTTATTTACGTTGCTCAGCAGATTTTTTTTCAACCTTATGGAGCAATGGATTAGCAATATCCTTCAAAATTATTCAGGTTCTGATTGATAGTGTGGTTTGCAATTAGGGTACTGACTTCGCATTGTATACGCTTTTCGTACAATGACACGTCAGCTTATATTGGAAATGCATAGCTTGATATTTCGTCGTGCGAACAAGGCTACATCCTAATTTGATATTGTATCTTTCACTTTACTTGTTCTAATTGATAAAATGTCATTTATCAGATAATTTACATAACAATCAGTATAGAGAAAAAAACAATTCATCTCTCAATTCTTATCGATTACTTAATTTTAGGTCATTATTCGTTGTTGAAATCATAATTACGTATCGGCATTGACCTCATGGCTGATCGCAAATTACTGTGACATTGTGACGTTTTGCTGCTGTTCTATTTAATGTTATTCAACTTCGATTACATGCATTGGGAAACCAGACACGGTAGATTACGAGGGATTTGTGAAATATAGACACCGAAGTGAATCATAGGAGTTCCGATTTGTCAATTTTGGCAATTACATTGCAGTTCTCCTGAAGAAGTTGCTCGGCATCGTTTGTTACAACATAGTGTCTAAAACCGATCGGGGATCTGATCAGTTAGGTAGGTATTATAATTATATATATATATATATACATATTTTGCTACCGCGAGTGCGAATAGTCAATGGCGAGAGAACATTATTTTTGCGGGAGTACAACAATATAATAAATAAACAACCTAAAGAGCAAAAGAATGCGAACTCGTTTAATATTTTCAAAACTAAATTAATAAATCACATTCTAAATAATCAAACACTACTACCATAAATAGACTTGCACTACTGTTAGCGTACTTTTGCTGCGTTGCTTAGTTGTGGCACCGGGATCGCATTCCTTATCTACTATGAATATTTGCGACCACGGTAATTTTCTTTTGCGGGTAGATTGTATTCGTTAATGTTATTTGTGTGCGAGGTGCACTGTTGTTGCGTAAATGATTTTGTTGTAAAGAAAAACAATAGCTGCTTGGTTTGTGTGTCAAAATTCTTATAATATATTTAGGTTTTAAAAATGTTCTCAAGTAAGTTAAATCTTTGTAATTTCTTATTGAGAACTAAATTTCTTTCACCATAGGTAAATATTTCAAGGTAGGTCCTGGCACAATCCAGGACACAACGACCAAAAAGTTATATCTAAAAGTACTACCTACATTTCAGGTAGGTAGAGATCGTCTCGTATTTCCTTAAAGGGATTAAGGATAATTAGCGGAAACTTTCACTGTTACGGCTTTACAGTAAATATAAATGAATAGTATCGGAGTATAATGTTGTGGTTTGTGGGTGTGTCCTACTTAGGTAGAAAATTATTTATAGCATTAAGGACCTTTATTTATATTAGCATTGTATCGTGTTTTGTCATCGTGACAAAAAAAAAAATCGCCTATCTACACGCTGCTAACCAACAACATAAATCCTATTATGTATAATCAAACAATAATTAAATTAAATTAATATTCGATCAAGACGCTATCAGGATTTCATTTCCGTCACCCCATTAGCAAAGTTCAGTTCTGGGGGAAATAACAAAGGCAAATAAAAAAATCCAATTTTCCTCATACAGATCTTGAACTTTTGCTCATTATACACGTAAATCAATCGGGGAAAAGTAATAAACATGCATTCAATAATGATGTGATAAGCAAACCGAATATTGATAGCAACCGAATACACAGGAAGAATACTTGAAATTGATAACAATTTGATCTTTTTGAACTTGAACTCACGTGAGCAACACAATTTTGGAAAATAACGGACCCTACATTCTAATAATTTTGGATGTTAGTATCCTAGCTGCTAGCTAGTATGTAACTACCTAATTGGATACACAAAGCCAAGAAAAATGGCGAAGTCTTTGGAAACAGATTCTGTCAACAGAATAGGGACAAAAGTAACATTAAAACCTCATCTAGTGTTCTTAATGAATTAAGGACGGTCACCAAACAAGTCTGACAGCAGTATCTGTTATTCTGATCAGCAGGCAGTAAGTCAATTAGTCCCAAAACTGTCCAAAACATAACGTTTACAAGACCACCAAGTATCAAAGTACCTATAGAGAACCATCGCATTTCAACTACGGAAGAATGGTAGAAAAGAAGCCTTAGCTTATAGGATGACTGCGATAAGTTGAACAACACAACAGTAGGGCCAATCTTTAATGATATATCACTAATTAAAGCACTAATCAGCGCTTTATCACCACGTGCAAGTTGTAGAAGTCAAATGAAGGAAATTTTAGCTTAGTTTTAGCAACGTGTAATCGTCGCACGCAACGTCAACAAGTATAATCAACGACAAGGCATGATACATAAGCACTGAACAACCTTGTATTCATGTCAATTGGGTGTTATATTTGCCTTGCACTAGGTCAGGGAAAGCGGCTTAGTGAGTTTATCCTATCACAGAGCTAGTACATTTCTGACAGCGCTAATAAGCTTCGTCGTCAAAAATCTGCTAGTACCTACTGTTTCCATTGCTCTTTTAGGGGGAAGCGCCAAGGTTGCCCGCGAAATTCAATTTTTTTGTATGGTTTTTGCAATTGGCAGGATGTGTGTTGAACAAAATATGACCGTAACAAGTAGCAGAACTATAATCATTAAAATCATAAATAAAATCCTCTAAGCTCATATAATTATATTGATGACTATTTCCTTGAAATATCAATCAATAGGATTATTTTATATAATTAGCAGTATTATATTAGTAGACAATATTATTATTGTAGCTTCCTTCCTTCCGAGAGCCCTTGCGTCTCGCTTGCATCCGGCAATCGTGCCTTTGCATGATAAGATTGAATCGCGTTATGAATTCCAGTATCAGGACGATTGACCAGCACGCTCACTACACATTAAATCGGAGACTTTTTAAGGAAATTCCTAATCCATTGCTTCATTGGTTTGAAAAATTCGTCTGCTCAACAACGGCAATAACGTAATGAACGTGGATGAATTGTCAAAATAAAAAGCAGGTGTGTTACGCAATTACTCCGCAGGACTAGTTTATAGAGGGTTCATTGTCAATGGTCATCATCTCCTTTAATAATTGATATTGTTTAAGAATAATTTTGAAGATCTTTCACCTATGTAATATATAGTGTGTAATCTGTAACTGAGAATTTATTGTAAACAAGATAAAAACATTATCGGGGCTTTTTTTTAATGACAAAAAGCCCAGATTTATGTTTTTATCTTGTTATTGATGAATGCATCAATATGTATAATCAATCTTTTATACCAAAACACTGGCATGTATTTTTCTTTTAACAGTCAAGGTTGACATCTCCTTCTGACATCTGTAAGTTATCTGTGGAGGTCGAAATCAGTATATTACTGACTGTCTGATCTGTCTGACAATGCAGTAAAGGTTAAAGAAAAACCTCAGTTAGGATTGATTTCAGGATGAATGCGGTGCTCCCGGCCCACCATGATCAACTTGCTAGTGTCTATTGTGACCCTTCACCTGCACTTTAGAGGCCATAAAAACGTCACTGATGCCGTGATTAATGTGGCCACTACTGCCCTAATTGCATAACACACTATCAATCTTAATCCGAGTCATTTTGAAGGATATTGCTAACCCATTGCTTCATATGTTCGAAAAATGTATCTGCCCAACAACGTAAATAACGCAACTAATGTTGTATAAGCCATTGCTACTGATAGCGTCTTACGCAATTACCCTGCTGGATCACCAAATAATTTGACAAGACGTACAACGACATAAAATAAGAAGAAGGATTCATTGCTGATTTCTATTAAAATCTGCATCATTAAATCTTGTAATTGGATCAATTTAGGTTTGTAAAAGGCGAAGCTGACACATGCATGACACAGTTTGACAGTGGTCAAAGGGGAGAACCAGGATATTATGTATTGTGTGTGTGACAGACTAGCAATCAGTCAACGCTTATGCAATACCGTGCGATCTTTAAAAAGAGTTATTTTTGTACGTAGTTACTTGCGATTAGGAGTTAAACGTAGCAAGTTTTGCGCACTTATTACTATTTGGAATTATGAATATTTGCAAAAATAACATAATACCCTGGATATTGGGTATTGCTAATTTGTGACAATTATCCAAAATCTTACAGAGACAAGAAATAATGCATGAAGAAATCAAATAAAAAAGAGTAACACCAAACATTTTTTTATATGAATTCACATTTACGCATTCTGCGTACGATTAGATTGATTATTATCAATATATTATCGAGTACTTCAGTACTTATCTGATCTACGAAAGGGTTTCAAGTACCGGTGCAAGATATTTTGATAAAAATCGGAAAACCCATTCAAAACAAATAACGGTTGAAGTATTTAAACAGCTGTTCACAATTATAAGTATTAATTTATTTATTTATACAAACAACAAGACAAAAGCGACATTAGCCAGCTAAATGACTATCAAATGTCGGGCAAGTTCAATTGAAATTTAATTTCGTTCGTGATTAAGCCGTTAATTTGATAACACCTCAAGGAAAACCACAGTCATATTATCTATGTCATTAATCTTTATTTCTGACTAAGATCATAGTAGTTAGTATAGTTTGTTAGTAGTTTGATGTTAGTAACAGTAGTGCTTAGGTAACTATATAGATATTGTTAGTTTTAACAAATGTTATTTATTCAGACCTATGACTGTCGCCATCCAGTGCCCCTGAAAGGGACAGCTGCGTATTCTCTTTGACATAATGAACGAAACCGCGCTAAATGAACGCGAAATTGGCGTTATTAGCTAAGTAATTGACTTGGTTTCGAAGTAAATAATCATTGAGTGGTCATAGTGAATTAGGGTACTAATAGCGATCATTTTCAGAATGCTGCTATTGTCACTACCATGCAGGCGCTTTCTTTCGCACGATGGCATGAAAACCATATGTGCGGGCCTCCGCGAACATACCCGAAGCGCTACAGCACCACGGCAGTCCCAGTAATATGACCGTGGTTTTCCTTGAGATGAAAATGCTGCTCCAAGGAGAAAATATACTAAGTATCAAATGATAGACAATATAAATAATATGTCATAAAAGATGGGAGGGAGGATGAGACTCGCACAGACCAGGGAAGCATGGAACAAAAGAGAGGAGGCCTATGCTCAGCAGTGGGTCAAACAAGGCTGTCAATGATGATGATGATGAGGAAGGCATAAAAAGGAAAAAAAGAGACATAAAACGTCAGAAAAACTAAAACTAACATGATATAACGAGTTAAGGCACCGACAAATAAATATTTTTAAGGCCATTTTTTGTAGTAACTATGTATGTAGTTATTGACATTTTAATATAGCCTTAGAGCTCGCGTCAGTATATAAATTGCGCAAATAATCACGGATAGAACATTATTTGTGGAGTAAATACGTGCATATTACGTACTTAACGATCGTTCAAAAAGTGTGTAAAATTGATTCTTGAACTAGTGTAGCATTTAATTTAACCTTATTAACAAAAATAAATGACTTTTAAGCAAATCTATAACATTATCTAATAACTGGAACACGTTTTGGCTATTAGCGGTCCAGCTAGCTGGACGTTTGTATTGATTAAGAACTAAATTACATAACAACGAATCCATAATTCTGGTTCCGCCAGAGAAAATATTTTTTTATCATTTTACTAAAACAAAGCTTTCTCTGTCTGAGTATTAGTGATTCACGATTATGGTAAAAGCTAAAGGTACAATTGTTTTTGCGGAAATACGGTAACAAATATACGAAAAACCTCTACTCTTTGCTGTCGTAAAATAATACATTGCAATGACCCTGACGACATGACCTTAATCTACATCAGATAGTAGGTGTCAATTGTCTACGACTCGAGGTGTTTCTAAATGTTAAAATACCGGTACCTACTCACTACTCGCTGGAATAACTTCATTGATAAGAATATTACATTGCACTCAAAGAACTTATTGATATATAGATATAAATAAAAGCAATTATTATGATAAGACTACTTTTAAGAACCAATTTACAGATAAATAAAAACATGCAACAAAGAGATAAATTCAACGAAAAAGCGGAGTGAAAATAAGTATTAAACATACATCTTCAACATATACACACAAGTATTACTACTTAACACCGTTATGATTAAATTCGAACCCGAATCGGGTGTTCTACATCGGCCATGACATACCAACACGATTTTAAATTCAAGTATCAAGATCTGTTGCGCGTACTACACGTTTGTCAGGTCTTGCGCTTCAATGCAGTAGGTATGTATAGCCTAGCCAGTACTTGGCATAGTAATATCTTTCATCAAGTCGATATGTTAGTAGAACTTCATCAAGGATAACTAGCACATTAGTTTGTTCGCCGTGCTCATTTCAACATGATTGATTATGATTATGATACACTCGTAGTACGGGCGGTATCACATCAACTAACACTAGTAGTAGTTCGAAAAGAAAAACAAGGTTTTAAAAGTCCTTGAGTCGTTTTCATTCGTCACTTTTACATATACTAAAAAACTACGGAAAAGCTAAGCTTGGTTAAGCCTTGCATCCGCGGCTCACAAGTCAGTAATGGGAGACAATCTCAAAAGGGACAGATTTTAATTACATTACTAGTACTGGCGGGATGAGCTGGACTCCCTTTCATAAAGATTGGTCTTTGGCAGCTCTGGACAGAGAGAGGTGGTAAGAGAGTAGGGAGGCCTCTGCCCAGTAGTGGGGCATTAACGGCTTATAATAATATTATTAGTACTCCATACTTGTTGTTGGTTGATAGTGGTATGTGTCATATCCCATGATATGACAGCTTGTTAACTCGAGTCGAGATGGTCTAATTCAGTTTCTTTCATGGGAAAGAAACTGAATTAGACCACCACGACTCGAAAAGAAATGACGGTAAGAAAATACTGGAACTGCACAGATAATAACGATTTTACGTCTTAAGTAACAGTCAGTGAAGCTAAAATAGTTATTTTTATGATAAGATTTACAATCACGAGCATTTCTATATCCTCAAGGCTATAAAACGTAGAGACGTAGTATTTACTAGATTGTTTGTGCAGGTAATAGTGTAACAATGTAGTAGTTTTTTTACATTACCTAACCGATTGTATGCCGTAATTAAATAAACAATTAAAAAGACCACCATGTCGTATAGATACGAAGGGTTAATGCAATATCATAAATAACATCAACAAAAAGAATAAAGTTAAGTACTACTCGTAAGTTTTTTTAGTTTTAAGGTTTATTACGAGAACAAAAAAAAATCATAAAAAAAACAAACAAATGCCTTTTTTTTAAACCTTTTAGGAGAATATTTTTTAAATATATCCTTGGATTTTACATCATCCATTGTGTGTGACTATGAATGAATATTCTCACACCCACGTTTCAACTCACGACAGAATTTAGATAACGATCTAAACCTAAGCCTCTTATATAGCCTAACGATGGTACAACCATTTAGGTTATTAACCCGTCAGACTAAGTCACCTCTGTTGACTTTGAAGAACAATTTGGGATGATAAATGATTAGGTACCCACAGTTAATTTATAAAAGAAAGCGATTTTGATAATTTTGGATAATTACTGGTTTTATTATAGTTACTTATAGGGACTTTCTGAACAATTATAATCTACAATATTATCACACTAATATTATAAATGCGAAAGTTTGTGTGTGTTTGTTACTTCTTCACGCTCAGACGGCTGGACCAATTTTGATGAAATTTGGTATGGACGTAACTGACACCCTGGATTAACACATAGGATATTTTTATCCCGACATTCCCACGGGATAGAAACGTATGCGGGCGAAACCGTGGAGCGCAGCTAGTTATTATAATGAAGCCGTTGATCCAAGCTGTGATTCGAAGATTTTTGACAGTCGTTGCGGGTAGTCAGAAGACCGAGTCTGACAGCCAGTCATACAAAAGGATATCGTATTACCCAGTAACTGGTTTCTGGAGGTCAGATAAGCAATGCCTCCATGTAAAGTTTTCAGCTGTATCCCGTTAAACTGGAAGCCGACCCCGGCGGCATAGTTGGACTTAAGCTAGGCAGAATGATAGATAATATTTGACGGTATTTACAATCAAAATACATAAAGACAGATGTTGCGTTTTATTTAATCATTACAATTTATTTATTTACAGTTAATTAAAACGATACAACACCAATTATATTAGTTATACATACATAAGTACATACATAAACTAGAATGATGTTGTATACAATTTAATTTAAAAATAACACAGAACGGAACAGTGGACTTCCTTGCATACTTTTTTTCACAGAACACCAGACATATAAGCATATATAATTATATATTTTTTTAAATAATGGCTTAACCGTTGTGGATAACGGTGAAAACTTGATCAGACAAAATACACACAAGATGTGACGACAAACGGGTTCCTAAAATTCTACTCAAATGAGGATAAACGGTTCTCCAGAATAATTTTGTATGACGTAATTTTTTTGGGCGACTAGAATCAATTTATCTTAATTTTATTTTTGACGTTCAAGTGCCTTTTATGTGCCTGTTTGAAATAAATGATTTGACTTTGACTTTGAAACTTGTGGTTAAAGAATCTTTATTTACTCAAAATAAATATAAAGCCGCCTGACATTAGGGACTGTCAAACTGTTGCAGTTTTTAAAAGAGTAAAATAACACTATCTGTCCACTTCATCATAGTTGTGTATGTATTTATTATTTTGAATATGTTATAATTATTATTATTCTAGTGATATTTATTTTAGAAGTATGTATGTATGTTTATTTGTATGTATGTTAGTATATTCTCGTAATTATTGTTTAGTTTTTTAAGTGAATTGTTTTTGATTGTATGTATTATTTTTTTGTTTCCTTTACTATTTCACACGCTGTCTACATCTCTGTATCTATTGTCCTGTGTCGGGTGTGCTGGAAGAGATTTCTTGTGAAATAAGCACCACCTCTGTACCTATTTTGTCTGTTCTGTCTTTCTTGTCTGTTTTATATGTGTGTACATAAATGGTAAATAAATAAAATAAATAAATAAAGGTAGGTATATTGATTCAAATGCGAATTAATTACGGCTGTTTATGAGAAACCAGAACGGAGATTGGGACTAGAAAACGAGCAGCGTAACGTTATAGCTTTTTATTCTACACGGAAATAAAAAACTAAATATTATTTTAATCCAGTTTGCAACGACTTCCGTTAACTAATCGGAGACGGTATTTTGAGCACCGGAAGTCAGTTGCAAAAAGCAAACAGCAGGTAGCAGGTTGCAGTCTCAAATAATTTACACAAATATTTAATTACATTAAAACCAAAAGCTAACATGTGTATAAATAACCTTGTTTTCCGTCTTCTACGACCTGGGAAACACGTGGTGATGAGCGTTTGCAAAACTAAACGCCTAACTCCTATTATTTTAAGGATAAATTTATAGGTACCTACTCGGCAAGAATCTAAGTAATAAAGTATATATTAATATAAGCTTGTAAAAATAATAATGAATCTGTGTATGTTAAATAAAAGTTTCATAAGTAATTCAGCATCATCATCTGCCAGCCGTTTCCCAACTATGTTGGGTTTGGCTTTTAGTCTAATCGGATGCAGCTGAATACCAGCATTTCACATAGAGCAATTGCTAATCTGACCTCTACAACCCAGTTACTAGGTAACACGATGCCCCTTGGTAAGACTGGTTGACAGACGTGGGCTTCCGACTACCCGTTACGACTGTCAAAGATCTACGAATGACAGCCACGATGGCTAAATTTGCGTCAAATATTAGGGTACCAGGCTGAGTAAATAATTTACTTACAAGTAGGTAGTTGAACGTCCCACGAACGTAAAATTTTAAAAGGTTTTATCGCGCACTGAATATTTAACTCTTGGCGCTAAGCAGTGCGGTGAAAATGAAGTGAGCGAAAAAAACGCTCACGTGCGAACCTGGGGGTAATTGTGTAACACACTACAGTAGTAATGGGTTTCATTTTAACAGCTCAATAACATTCATTGCGTTATTTACGTTGTTGAGCAGACGACTTTTTCGAACATATGCAGCAATGGATTAGCAATATCCTTCAAAATGATTCAGATTGTGATTGTGTATTACGTAATTAGGGTGCTGGCCTGCGACACGACAGGAAAATTAGTAAAAAATATAATTATTAGTTTACTCTTTTGTTCATAGACTGTGTTATTTATTTATTTATTTATTTTACCATTTATGTACACACATATATAAACAGACAATGAAAAACAGAACAGAAAAAATAGGTACAGAGGGTTTGGAAGGGTTTGGGGGGTTTGAGGGTTTGGGTTTGGGGGGGGGTTTGTGTTGTTTTCTATGCCTGAAATTAATTGGCATAATATTACTATTTTTATTTTTTTAACGGCCATAGTATATTGGTGTACGTGACTTGAAACATGGATCACAGTCACATGACGCATGTGACAGTATCAGATGTGATCACTTTGCACGGCCAACTTTCTTGGTCATGGTTGCCAAAAACTTTTGATTTTTTCGACACCTGGCCTACCAGAACAGACACAAAAAAACAACACTCATTACAAGGTATTCTTTTCGAATAAAAGGTCAAAATCAGAATGTTTCTCGTTATCCTTAAAAAGTTGCTCTGGAAATTATTGTAATTTATTTTCGACTTTTTTTACTTTATGTGAACTGGTTATTATTACAGCGCGCTGCGATAGGCGATCTGAAGAGCTTTAAAGTCACAAAATGTCTGTAATTCTCGATTTTGTGCTGATAAAATTGGAGATCCAGGTGTTCTGGCAACTTTGGGGGAGAGGCTTACGTGCAGTGGACTGCAACATGCTGATTTTTTGATACGCAAGTCGTTGGTCCTGTCTGTCATTTATAGATATTTGACTGTAAACTTTCGGGCTTCTGGTTACCCGTAACGTAACGACGTTACGGGTAACCAGAAGCCCGAAAGTTTGACAACCAGTTACCAAGGGATATCGTTTTACCCAGTTGCTGGTACAGGTCTGAGAGGCAGTCGCTCCATGTGAAATACTGCTATTCAGCTGCATCGGGTTAGATTGGAAGCAGACCCCAGCAGTTGAGAAAAGGCGAGACAGATGATAATGATGGATGGCTTCTCTCTCCTCATACTCCGCAGACTATGCACCGTAAGCCAGCTAAGGACCTAAAAACTGCGGATCTAAGGACCGTATCACAAACGAAATTAATGATAGAACTTCTGTGAATAGTTACTACTATAATAACGCACGGTCGAGTGATTTTCAAACCAGTCTTTATTCGTTTACGTAGAGGAAAACTTGTTTTACGATGAACGTAAATAACTCGTTTGTTGCGTGTGTCATTATTATTGCAGTACTAAGATCCTGACATCCGTCTCAGTTCAGTGCTCACAGCATGCATTTACGTACGTAATTAAGAATTTGTTGGACATCATAATTTACAAGAATGATTCTGGGCTGGTCCTCCAGCGAAGAATTATTCCTACTTTAGTCTCTATTTAAGACTCATACTTTGAGAATACTGTATTCTCAAAGTATGACATTTCATTTTTCAAAGATTTACATAAATAAATAATACCATCCTTATTATAGTCCCATTGCAGGGCAATGTGCTCTTTTCATACAGAGAAGGCACGAGCATTGATCAATACGGGTTTACGATTTCAGAATATTAACTTATAAGTCCTGCACTCTAATTGCGTAATACACTTTCAATCACAATCTGAATCATTTTGAAGGATATTGCTAATCCATTGCTTCATATGTTCGAAAAATGTGTCTGCTCAACAACGTAAATAGAGTAATGAATGTTGTTGAACTGTCAAACTGAAAGACATTGCTACTGTTAGTGTGTTACGCAACTACCCCGCAGGTTTCCACACGATGTATTTCCGTCACTAATGTCAGTAATAAAAATGCAATGGACTTAAGTCTTTTTTTTTTTTTTGGGGGATGGGAAATCATCAAATGACCCCTGCCGCTCTGGGTGGAGCGGAAGGGAGTGTCAGACTCTTACTGACTAAAGCCCACCCGTGTTCCTTCCTTAGCCCTTTATGTTCCAGGGCAGTGGTAACCCTTTCGGACGATCCCGCTACCTGACTTAATAGTCTTCTACCGTTTTTTTATGCTGCTACACATACACAGAGCCTTACCTCGTCTTGGTCTTGTTTTATAAAGGCTCCCTGCAGACAGGCGTAACGCGACGGTGCGAAGCGATTCTGGTAGAAAAATTTCAAGAAAGATTTCATAGAAACTGTTCTACTAGAGTAGCCTCGCGTCTCGCCTGTCTGTTGGGAGCCTAATTGGTGTTGCCGTGTTCTGATTCTGATTATAAGTGAAGTAAGTTTATTCTGTGGCGAAGTATAATACAACTGAGTTCAATTGGTGTCACCAGCAATCTTATCTTGTTAACATCAGATTACATAACACTACAGTGGAGTCTGCAAACTGTTCTAGATATTATTTTTAGCGTACAACTAGGTACCAGTCAGTTTATTCTGCAAAATCTCACCGTGAAAACTTAGGTGAAGTAAGCTGTCAATAGCATCAGAGTGATGAGATGTGTCTTAGCATCAGAGGGTCAATTCTCGTAATTTTAAGAACGTTCACTCTTGATCTCAGTCTCAATCTGTCAAAAATACCTCTAATTTCCCTACATTTTGAAAAGTTTTTGACATTTGTTTGTCGCCGAGATGAGACTGCGACTAGATATTGAACGTTTTAAATTACGAGAATTGGCCATCTGGTGAAATGACAGCTCACAGCTGAGTATGTTGATCCTGTACAAAAACTGCCAGCGGGCCACCAACTATCATAGCCAACCTGGTAATCTCTTAACCGACTCAGAAGCCAGGTGGGTCGCTGCAGGTACAACTTAGTCAGGTTGGGGTACTCCCATGAGCCACAGTGCGACTGTGGAGCCACATCACAAACGATGCCTCACCTCTTATGGTAGACCTTTGCCAGGCCAACGCTAACGCTGTCGAAGTGGCCGAATTCTAGTCGAAGCTTGTATAAAATTATAAAAGGGAATCATCGATACGATGAAGAAGAAGAAGCTCACTTCACCTAAGTTTTCACGGTGAGTTTTTACAGAATAAACCGGCTGGATACATCCTTGAAACATAATAAGAACATAGCAGGTTGATTATACATAATAGTATCAGTTTAACGTTTGTAAGGAAAATAGTTGTTAGCAACTAATCATGAACGGACATAAAACTAGGAAATTACTTAATTTTATCCTGCTCTACGGTCAGAAAAATAAGTAAATGGAGATTTTAGCAACCACAAATTTGAAAGCGAGCTTGGTGATCAACGTAAGTCGTCAGTTAGTCATGTGATCTTATAACATCACGCCTTGTTTCCCCGAAGGAAGGCAGAGGTGTACCCGAAGTATGTGCACCCCCCTTTAGCGTAATAGGGGACGCCCCCTGGTCTGGACTGGTGCGGTTGATGGCAATAGGCACGCGCCTATTGCCATCAACCGCACCAGTCCAGACTCCGGCTTCTACTGGGAAGTTCCTAATGAAAAACCCAATAACACCGCCCGACCAGCTCTTTGCATGTGATTATCACGTAACATTATGAATAAGTACCATCTATTTATATACCTTTACCTACCTAATTATAAAGCTGAAGAATTTGTTTGTTTGTTTGAACACGCTAATCTCTGGAAATACCCGTCGGATGTGAAAAATTATGTTTGCATTTGATACCCCAATTCTTGAGGAAGGCTAACATTATGCTGGGACTCGTTAGGATCCGAGCAAAAAGAAAAAAAGTAAGAAAGAACTCGTAAACGAACTAATAGCGCGGGCGGGCGATGGGAGGCGACGGGGTGGGTACAAGAAACTTTACGCGGACGAAGTCGCGAGCAGAAGCTAGTAGAAATAAAAAACTTATATCTATGATGAATACCGTGTTTACCGATGTTTGTTTACATGTCTTCAAGATAGCATGTGACTTATGTATTTAGTTTATGATAACGGGTAGGTTGGTTTAAATCTGTCGCAGCCAACTGGTTAAATTAGCCATTTAGTCAACCGCCTCGCCATTGGAAGTAGTGCTCGCCTCGCTTCGCTCTCTCGGCTCGCACGTGGTTGATCACAGTTCTAACCTAACCCATTTGGTCGGGGTGCCATGGCTTAGTTACTGTGACCAATTAGGCTCGCCTTAGTTACTGCGACCAATTTGGCTCGCATGTGATTGGTTACAGTTCCAACCTAAACTATAATTTATTGAATATCATTCAGGCCGTAACTTGAACTGTCGCTAGGCGGTTAACAGAATGGCTAATTAAACCAGTTGGCTGCGACATATCAAATAAGTAGGTAACTGAAACTGTTGTGATTGTTGCATTTTATTATTCGCTGACTGAATGCATTAGGTATAATAAAATTAAATTATTGTTGTTAGAAAGTGTGTCACATTTCAACGTTTTGAAACGTTGTGGAGACTTCCTAACAGCTCTGAGACAATAACGGAAATGTATTTTTACAGTTCCAAAATGGATCTGCTCTTGATCTCGATCTCGCCTGGTGGAAAGCGATGGATGAGGTCTACGATGGAACGAGCGTGCCCAGAAGATGCCTTTTCACTCTTGCTTTGAAGGATGACGGGTTATAGGTACGTGGAAGGGAACTCAGTCGCCGGCAGAGATTTCCACTTTGGCCATGCACATAATGAATGTCACCGCCATGTCGTGCCACCTACGACGTAAATAGAACCCAACTGCGTACCTATCTCAAGTTTCTTACCCCATTCAAGCTTTAGGCTGCTTTTCCACCAGAGATGTGCTATGCATGCTACGTTGCTACTGATGCGTTTGATATCCACCAATCATATTAATTTGTCCACATAGCATAGTACTGGTGGAAACGGGTTCAACTAAGCTATGTTTTTTTTTTTATATGGCAGGCTTCGTGCTATGGATGGAGATATGTATGCGCGAATGGTGTAGCTATGTGCTGAGCAGAGTACTCCCCGTGCCTTCCCTACTGTCGATGCATCGCATACCTCGAGCTGGGCATCTTCCTCTCACAGCCACCTCGCGACGGCGCATCTTCATAGCACATCTTACTCGCTCCGCTACACAGCTTAGCATTAGTGGAAACCGTCCCATAGTATCGTAGCTTAACTTTCACATCCTCGCAGCATAGCTGCATAGCACAACTCTGGTGGAAAAGCAGCCTTATGGCGGCTCGGAACATGAGGCGAGTCGCTGCGCAGTAACAAATTCACGCTCAGCGGGGGTGAGGGTTGAGGTACTGCGCAGCGAGTAGCGCACTTCAGAATCGTCATAAAGTTTGACGCGAACTTTTTTATACCGTCTATTAGCCATAAATGGTCAACGACATGCTAAACTTTATAGTCGGAATTCAAAGATAAAGCTAATAGGTATCCGAAAACTCATCTGTTTGGAAAGGTTAATGACCTGCCTGTGAGAAATATTGCATCGTCGGTTCTGAGATAAATCAGTGAGTGCAATGAATCGATGTTTTGTTTGTCAGAATTCATCAGTATACTGATATTGATGAATTCTGATAAACAAGAACAATTTATAGCACTGGTCTGGTCAACCTTTCAGTGGAAAAGTTGACCAAATGTGAAAAATATATTATAATATTATCTTCGGAAAAAAGTTTCTATCGTACAGACGCCAGCAGGTTAAGCTACCCGAAACTGTTAAATTTTCCCAATCAACCTTGAACCTTAACGCTTTAGCGATATAGTTGAAAATCTATTAAACAAATTTGATAGATTGTAGTAGCTTGATGTGTTTTGGAAGATAAAGAAAATACTACTTGACTTGATAAATAACGAATCAGGGAATCTGCAGTCATTTAAATAGACAAGGATTTCAAGAAAAACTGGCGTAGATGCTGACGATAGTGTCGCAACACTACATAGGTAAATCTGCATAATAGTTATAGGATTACAATAACCACCTAGTGTATTTTATTTTCTGTAGGAACTTAATTATTTTTCTACATACATATAGGTAAAGAAAATCGTTTGTCTTGGTATGTGGGCATGAGATGAGGGATTAAACGCCTGTAACTAAGGGTGATAAATATAAATGTTGATGGATGGACAGGGAGAGGAAGTCAAAGAAAAGATGGCTGACAGGAGAAGATGGAAGAAAAACACGGGTCGCGCTGACCCTAATTAACATGGCACGTGGGTAGGAATATGATGATGATTTTAGAAAAGAAAACGGGTACTCTCTGCCAGCGTCTGTGTTTCCTTCAACATTGGACCCGTCTGCCTTTAAAGTAAGAGTGAACAGACATCTTCTGGGCACGCTCGTTCCATCATAGACCTCATCCATTCCTGTCCATCAGGCGTAATGGAGGTAAAAAGCAGGCCCATACAGCAATAAAAAACAGTGAGTTAATGCTCCACATTTGCTCAAACCTTCAAGCTTTACTTTGGATGGTACCAAAGATGTGACGGTTACTTTGTAAAGTCATGTTACAATCATTATTTAAATTACCATCTTGCTTTGATAGCTTTGGGCTTAATTATAATCTGTATTGCACAATCAGGTTGTTTCGCTCGTAAAACTCAATGATAATTTCTTTAGCGAGGATTTTTGGAAACAGGTGGTTGATCAATAAAATTAATAACAATTTTGTAAATTAACACTAGGTATCACAGACGTGGACTACCAAGAAAGGGTATTGCAATTCATCATCATCATCATCATTTCAGCCGAAATACGTCCACTGCTGGACATAGGCCTCCCCCAAACTCCTCCAATTCGACCAGTGAAGGGCGTGAAGGGCGGGCGTTTTGGGGTACCGTCTCTTGTAATAATTTTGACGTTCGAAAAGTGCTACTTCAGCCTAATTTGAATAAATTACTTTTGATTTGAATAATTGATTGACCAGTTCTGTGCTTCCCGCATCCAGCA
The DNA here is from genome assembly GCA_947507525.1 of Apamea epomidion. NCBI lineage: Eukaryota > Metazoa > Arthropoda > Insecta > Lepidoptera > Noctuidae > Apamea > Apamea epomidion. Next base: position 7,071,242 of record OX382247.1, on the reverse strand, counting down.
GATTCCTGCGGCCTTCACAAGGTCATCGATCCACCTTGTGGGAGGCCTTCCAACGGTACGTCTTCTGGTACGCGGTCGCCACTCCAGAACTTTTCTTTCCCATGCATCGGTAATTCGTTTTGCAATTAATGTGCCCTACCCACTAACACTTAAGTTTGGCAATTCTTCAGGCTTCACACCGTTACACGCATATCTACTGAAGATATGCGTGTAACGTTTGCAATAAAGGACATCTAAAGTTTATCGTTGATGCTATTGGCCTAAATGGAAGGAACCATCGCTCTATGTTATGTCTCAGGCAGTCAGGCCACAGTCATACAAAAATAGATAAGACGATTGTTTGCATATCCCACCCCGAAGGGCCAAACCCTAGGAATACCACGAAGTACATAACAATATTAATAAATACTTGGAAGTCCACATGCATGATGTTTGTGTGACGTATTAAATCAATAAAGCCACTCCATAAATGCAAATAGCACGTATGCAAACGTGACGTGCAATAGGCCATAAGTCAGTATTTTTGCAATTCTGATCAGACCAACAATAACAGCAGAAGGCACGTAGTCATTAGGATCATTATTACAATGGGTAAGGGACTGAGTTAATGATTATTATTAGAATACTAGCTGTGCCTGTGACTTCTTTCGCGTGGATGTCGGAAAACAATAGTGACATGTAATTTCGATTTCATGGGGTTTTTTTTTTGCGGAACCCTAATTATTTTTCTAAAATAAAAGTAGCCTTAGTTACTCCTTATAACATCAGCTATTTACCAGTGAAAGTCCTGTCAAAATCGGTCCAGTCGTTTCGGAGATTAGCCGGAACAAACTGGCAGTCAGACAGACAAAAAAAAAATGTTTTATGTTATAAGTACTACCGTATGTACTTTCATGAGAGTAAAAAATTAAAAAGCTTATTTTGACATTACAAACAGACACTTTTTTTTTTTTGGTATTGATATAGGTGACATTACTACATTATTACCATCACGGATCCACTCACGGTCTGCGCACGGATTTTCGAAAGGTATTTCCAACATAACCGGCAAAACACATGACTACGGTGTTTATGAAAAAAATAGTCACATGACTTTTTTTTTTGCGGAATTTTGCCAAAGAGTATTTAAATACTTATCCGGCTGGGTAGGTATTCAAATATTTGGACGGGTCGCGGGACAGTCTGTCTAGACTTGAATGGACTTCAATATAACATAACACCACAAATGAAGTAATCCCCCAAGGGTTAGGTAGAGATGTACAGACGCCATCACATCAAGCTACTACAATTACAATCTGTCAAATTTCTATAATAAATTTTCAACTTTATCGCTAAAACATTAAGGTTCAAGGTTGATTGGGAAAATTTGACAGTTTCGGGTAGCTTGACCTGTTGGCGTCTGTACCTATTAAATACTATCCACATTTCGCCAGTTATGTTTAAGTCCCATATAATAGGGGGCGAACCTATTGCCATAAACTGGGCACAAATCCAGGATCCAGGCTGCTACTGAGAAATTCCTGATTGAAAAACCCAATAACGGATGAATGAATGGATTTCATTGAGTTCAATAACGTCACTAGTGCCACTACCCTAACAAGATAAGGCGTGGAACACACGTGTAGCGTGCATAATCCGATCCAGCCTGTCTCTGCCCAGCGACGCCCTAAGCCGAGGTCCGTACCCCATAGGGGGTGCCCTTAGCGTGTAGTCGCTTAGTTTTTATGTTTTTAAGCCCTGGCTGGAGGCCTTAATTTATTGAGGCACCTACAGGCAAGCCCGGCTAAACAGCCGACGATCTCTTAGCTTGACTTGCGAGGAGCCATTTAAAAAACAAAAGTGCATCGTGCTTCTCCGTTCTCAGCAATACCCAAAGTCCGGAATTCAGATTAAATTTTAGAAACACACCTCATTCTATCATTCATTCCTCATTCTTTCCATATTTTGGATATCCCTTGCATGCAACATCGCAATCATCAACATGATGCATTGAAAAATATTTGTTTAATAACATCGACTCATTCTATCTTACAAATTGAATGAAGATTGTTGGTCGTTGCTTGTTATACATTACAGCGGGTTAACGTCTACAGAATGTAGATATTACACCGTTTAGAATATAAAACTTTACCATTAGCTATACCTACCTACATACATATACATAATCGACCTCCAACGTTCCCACTGCTGGGACACAGGCCGCTCTGTGAGAGGGAGTGGGCCATAATCCACCACGCAGCACCCAGTGCGGTTTGGCGGATGCCTAATTCACATTAAATAGGTCGAGTCCACATGGAAATAAGCAATTCGGCGAACTTTGAAATTGGCTAACCTCGCAAAAGACTACGTAAGTAAAGGCTGCTTTAAAGCCTTAAAAACACTGCATCAAACACGTTGAGATAATTTCATAATCCACAAGATATACAAAACAAGATTACACATTACGAAATATCTGTGAACGACACAACCACACGTGTATGTAAGCAGGTTCGCATACTCGCTTAGTGATGCAACACCAACAAAATTTTAGTGAAAGTGACAATAAAATGTACCTTGTTCGATATTTGAAAAAGGCGCGGGAAGACGCGACTGTAGACACGCGCGCATTTGACGCGCAACTCGCGAGTACTGGCTAGTGACGTACCAAACGCGAATTCGCGAGTTGAGTCGAACGTCATTTCATTCCCCTCTCGATTGTAAGTTTGTTCAAGGGTAACCGGTCGCCGGCATGATTTGTCGTAATGACGACGTACAATCTCAGTGTATGAGATCAATTAATGCCTTACTTAGCTTTGAAACTGATTTATTATCTAGAATCTAGTAGTTGCTACAACATCCTTGAGCAGTTTACAAGAGAGTACAAATGAAAATCAAAATTGCCACAGAGTAGTTCTACAATTTTAAATTGCTGTATGTACAGGAGAGCAGCCTGTATTTATGTTTAATAGTTTTCCTAGATGCATTTTCCCCGAATTTACAACTGTTATGAATGAATAAAACTATGTTGTACGTTTTATAATAAAATTCATTCATAGATGTAAACAAAATGATTCAGTAGTTATTTCAAGTATTTTACTATGGCATGTGAGCAGGAAAATATGTACCTACAGACGCCAGCACATCAAGCTTCTACAATCTGTCAAATTTCTTTAATAGATTTTCAACTTTATCGCTAAAGTATTAAGGTTCAAGGTTGATTGGGAAGATCCGAGGATACCGCACGGTCTCCGCTGAGGCGGCGAGCCTCCTTGCCGGATTGCCGGCATGGGATCTGGAGGCCAAAGTCCTTGCCCACATATGGGAGTGGCGAGAGGAGGCAAAACGCCGAGGCGTAACTCCGCTGCCGCGAGAAATCACGGTACAGCGGACAGAGCTCCAGCGGGATCTCATAGCGATTGTCGCAACCCAGTGCTGGGCACGCCACAATAGCGGCGATAAGTCCCCTCTTTGAGGAGTCGCTAGAGAGGCGCCACGGCGCCCTCACCTTCCGCCTGACGCAGGTCCTCACCGGACACGGTTGTTTCGGGAGGTTCCTGTTCATGATAAAGCGGGAGGAAACGCCAGGGTGTCACCACTGTGTGGATCGCCCGGAGGACACGGTGGAGCATACAGTGGAGGTCTGCCCGGCTTAGGCTTGCCCCGCCGTGTCCTCGTGGCGGCGATCGGCGGCGGTGATCTCTCGCGTCCGGCCCTGGTCCAGGCCATGGTACGGAGCGAGAGTGAATGGGAGGCCGTCACCTCCTTCTGCGAAGCAGTAATGCTCGCGAAGGAGGAGGCGGAGCGCGCGAGGGAGAGGCAATCGCTGCACCCTCGCGCGCCTAGCCGCCGCAGGAGACGCCCTGGACGGGAGTCAACAGCCGACTCCCGGCCACCGTAGGCGCGGTCTTGCGGGCGGCGAGCTATGGGCAGCTCGCCGCCCGGTAAGGACCAGGCCCGGGTCGACGGCGCGTTGTGTTCCACGCGCGCCTCAAAGAGCTGTCAGCACGAACTGACGGGGTCCGCTAGGGCCGATGCCGCCGGGGCTGCGGGTTGTTCGAAAGAGATACCGTGGCCCCTGTCACAGGCAACTGAAGGAACACGGGTGGGTTTTAGTCAGTTCAAAGATACACAACACTACCCACTAGTGAATGAGTGGATAGTTATAATAACATTCTATGTTTGTACCTGCAGCAAAACAAAACTACATTTGGTGTTATAGAATGGCATACCTACTGTCGGGTAACCTATTTCAGATGAAAAATATGGGCCCCTGACTTTTAAAATTATCATTGAATTTTTTTATAAAACCCTAGGCTGATAAATTTTTCATTTTTCCTAATTGAGCAAATATTACAGTTAAGATCGGTAGAAATAGTTTATTTCCTTATATTGTAAAAAATCCTATACTACTGGTAGTATTTAATATAATAAAATAATAATAGTGCCAGTACATTTTACCTTATGGCATGCTAAAATATAGAGTAGCAGACAACCAAAGAAACAATGGATTGAGTGTGTGACAGATGACATGGCTAGAGAGGGGGTGACTGGTGACTTGTCATCTCGGACAAGTAATACAGAAGTATGGAAGAAAAACATAGGTTGCACTGATGCCAAATAAATTGGGATAGGGACAGGAAAATGTTGAATATGGCATGCAAAACCTTTCATTTAATGCCTAATAGAACTTTATTAAATTTATTGAATTATATTTAACTTTCATTATGATTGGGTAGGTACTTTATTTTTTATTTTGAGTACAATATGGCTACATGATTGAGTTATAGTAAGTCCTTTCTAATTTTTTTTTAATCCTATTAAAGACTAGGTTTTTTATTAATGACAGTTTTAATTTATTGGTGAATTAAAAAAATAACCAAAGACCTACATTGTTTGGTGATTAATTAAAACTGGAATCAACATACTTATTTTACTTAGCAGCAACCTAGATATTATAATTATTTTCTAGTTCATTTCTCGTTTTGTAGGCTTGCTGGAAAAATTTCTTAAGAAATAAGCAGCATATTTTTACTCAATACTAATATTATGTTGTATCTGTATCTATTTTACTGTGTACAGTCATGAGCAAAAGTATGTATACACTCGGCTTTATTCAAAAGTGCTTCACTCCTTTATTTTTAATGAAATTTTATGCTGTTAAGAACATAGCATTTTCGAACCCATAGGTTTATGTAATGTGTCGTATTTCAATGGTGTATTCGTTATTTCACGAAATAATCGCATTTGAAAGTTGCCAAGTGTTGACATATTGGTGCTCATGACTGTACATAAATAAATAAATAAATAGTTTTTCATGGGTAAAGTTTTTAGATATTTTAATTTACCACCAATTATATAACATGCCGTATTTTTCTGTGTGTACATTAATAATAAAATAAATAAATAAACCTTTTTGTCAACTAAAACTTGTTGATATCAAACTCAGAGTTTGTAACTTGTTTGTCTGAATCTGAGGTCCTCCATATCAGAATGTTTTCATGCATGAGGCTATAACCATACATTTTTATGAAGCAGTAACTTATGCACATAATAAACAGAAAATGTTCCGACTTGAACTTCATACAATCATTTATTTTCAACATCTTTTTTTTTGCAGTTTGTTAGAAACTTTTTACAAACTGTGGGTGCCTGTTCCCTGTTTTTTTATTCATGTTTAGTTTCAAAAACTATAACGCAGTGTTTAAATGTTAAAGTAAGTAGGTATTACTGTTAGTATTTGTATTTACTTTTTCTCATAGCATCCTAATCACCTTCGATGTTATGTAAATGGAATGCATGGTTATGATTTCGTTGAAATTTTATAAAAGCAGAAACCAGGGACGAACGGTGATTTAAAAATTATTTAAATTATACTAATTACTACGAAACTTTTATTCCTGATAATCAACTTACAGTAAAATAACGGCAGAACTTAGGACTAATTTGTTGTGAATGTTACAGTTGTAAAAACTTACAGTTTAGTGGAATTAAGTCCAATTCTTCTTAGATGATGAATGTAACTTCACTCATAAATTGTATTAAACTTTAAGCATTCAATAACTCATTTTCGTATCAGAAACCACAGCACACAGAAAACGCGGAAACACCAACCAGCGAACCAGCTGAGTTGAACACCTTTTAACCTTTGTGTTCCAGCTCCACTTCCAAATAACAGTAATTGTAAGCATGTAAAATTGACGTTTCCATGACGTTTAAGCAAACGCGACAGAAAGAAACAGAAAATAATTAAAATTATTCAAATGTTTCGTTTCTAGTGAACCTTGGAACGCGACGTATAGGGATTGAACAAAAAAGGCTACTATATAAAAATCGACTCAGCTGAGAATTATTCTCAAATAAAATGATGAAATTATTTCATTCAGGTAAACCCAAAAAAAAGATGAAATTGTATTAAATAATTGTTTTGAGTAACAGCACATGTTTCCTATCGTCAAAAGGCGTAATATTTCAATTAAGGCCTTACTATTTAAAATAGCTTGTATACTAGCTTGAAAAGGCGTTATTTACAATATATACAGAAAATCCCTAACTATGAATCTAAGGCTTTTCTACCATTACTTTTTTACTAAAATGAAATGGAAAATCAAGTTTAAAAAAATCTATTAAATTCTGGGTATTTTTAGAAACTATGAATTATTTAACAAATTGTCTGAGTTCAATCAAGTGAAATCGATTGACAGTGTTTCAAACCACGTTTCAGACAAAACTGTCATTTGCTTTAGTTAATAAATAAAATGAGTTAGTAAATGTATTTAAAAATAAAATGAAAATATGAGCGGATAAAAGTATTTTTTTTATTAAAATCCTCTGTATGCCCCCTGGACAAGAAGTGGACATTTTAATGTAACTATACTACATAATTATTATGTATAATGCCAATTTTGTTTAATTGGACGAGTTTCTTATTCAGTCCGGGGATATAATTTTTAATACCTATGTCTTGGAGATAGGCCCAGTAATAATACCTATTAGGTTTCAGCTTTACAGTTCTAGTTTTAATGCAAATATTCCGTGATGTATACAGAATGTGTCGTAAATAGTGGTCCAGAGTAAAGAATTCGATACACTGTATTCTTATGTATCACACACCGAAATTTTAACCATTTTCAGTTAAGGGTCACAGAAAAATAAAAAAAGTTGTTTTTTAAAATTTCTGTACCTGGCTTCACGAATTTGGCTGTAATTTCAACAAATATAAATATTTTTTCATTCGGTTTTTTATAATTCCTCTTGAATATGTGTACTATCATATCCAAACCCTTTTTTATGTTTTAAAGTCAAAGGTACTTAAAGAAATTAGTTTGTTTCCAATTTCAATACGATGAGTATTGAAATTGGAAACAAACTAATTTCTTAAAAAATTTTGAAAATGGTTAAAATTTCGGTATGCGATACGTAAGAATACAGTGTATCGACTCCTTTACTCTGGACCACTATTTACGACACATCCTGTATGCCTACAAGACGTTGTTATAATTATTGATAGTATGAATCGATTACCTTAATCGACTAAAGCAAGAAGTTGTCTTCTATGGACTTTTTATGAAATGATTTTATTTATTTGTGAATGTTTGGCAATGTTGAATTTGCCATGTCAGTCTAATAAAAGTTTCACAAAAGCTCTAACTCGAGTCAAAGCGATTGGAGTCACATCACTATTTCGTTCTCGTTTTTGACCATTCTTTTGAAGACAAGACGAGACAGACATATCAATACAACTTCCCAGTCTTGTCAAAACGAACGAAATTTCTAAAAAAACCTTGCGACGAAAACAGCTGTTGATTAAGATTACAAAAGTATTTTTATCGTTTGCGGAGAAAAATATGGTTTTGTTACAATAACGTCAAGGATTGGCACATTGTCAGTTGTTGTTGAGAACTATTGTGGTACGCTCGTCTGTTTTGAGTGTGAATTTTTGTATCGTTATTATAAACGCAGTACCGATTATGTCTAGTGAAAAGCCAGTGTCTGGGGTCACAGAGCACTTTTCTGGGCCGCAGCCTTCAAGTTTGGGTAGTTCTCAGGCTTTGCAGCCTGCTGAGGATGACAATACGAAGTCGTGTTGGGTGTGTTTTGCTACTGAGGCTGATGACAGGCTGGCGGCTTGGGTACAGCCTTGTAAGTGCATCGGGACCACGAAATGGGTAAGTGCATAGTTAGAACTTGTTCTAGATAAACGCGGTCATAATCCGCACTTCCAATTTCTGCTATAAACAAGTCAGGAAGTGAAAGTATGTGTTGTTTGTTCCAATTGTTTTGGGTAAACACTAATTTAGACAGTTAAATTGTATTGTAATTTGATTTATAGTTGTGAAATGAAAATGTGTTGTGCAAGTTGTATGTGGCAGTCTTATTTGTATGTGCAATATCATCAGTTTAATTTGTTTGTTTGCTTCTGCTGAAATTTCACTAACAACATTTTATTGATAGACTTCTTTCTCTGCCAACAACAGTTCTTATTGGAATATAATAATTACCTACATAGATATCTTCATATCAATGTAACGTCACTGTAAAAAAGATTATTTTGATATTTATTAAAAACATGTAAAAATTTTGTATTGTTATTCCTTGGTTCACTTAGCTTAAAATACTTTGCTATAAGAAGAGAAAAAACCAAGAATTCTGTCAAGTTATGTTCAAGTGTTTCTTTCATACATAAAGTGTGTGAAAGAAAAATTGTCTAGAAAGGGTGTGACTACTGATTACTGAGATGACACCTGAAGGCCAATTCCAGTGATTAAAAACTTTCAAAATCTAGTTGCAGTCTCATCTCAGTGACAAACAAATTTCAAAAACTTGTCAAAATTTAGGGAAATTAGAAGTATTTTTGATAGATTGAGACTGAGATCAGACTGTGAGTGTACTTAAAATTACGAGAATTACCCCTCAGATAGAGATGCGGGAAGAAAAAGTGGTGCTGTGTCAAGCCAAATAAATTTCAAAATGGGCAAGAGAATGATAACTTTGATGAGGAATATTGAGCCTGCTTCACTGAATTGGTCCACATCCACACTAGCTCAAGACAGAGAAAAGTAAAAATGAGAAAGGCTATGCCCTGCAGTTGGGCAACATAGGCTAAAAATAAATAAATATTAATAATAATAATGTTTGCCAAAGACAGTTGTGGACCAGCCCATATTATCTACTGGTAAAAACTTTAGCCGTGTCTTTTTGTTTTTATCTCAATTTATTTTGTAAATTCACTATGAAGAGAGTAAAACAAAAATTAACTTTATTATTGCAACAAACAATACTTTTCTTTAGACAATAATGATTATTGACGAGCCTGTTGTCACTTATACCTTGCCACAGTCGATGTACTATCAAGGTTATCAGTTCATCTTGGGGTGTAAATTAATAAACCTTTATGCGAGATTACTCTTGTGTGCTCAGATGAAAAATGATCAAATTATTTGACAAGTATTGACATTGTCCCTTAGAGACAATGTCATGAAGCGGTCTTACAGTAAGTCAGAAATATAACAAAGATAAAAAAAATTTACTGAACAGAACCAATTACAAGAAAGTAAAATAAAATTGGACAACTTTGAAAAATAAGAACTACTAGCCCCCCTGCTAGACCTTGCTTCACAAGTGTGTTACGACTTGACAAAACATTGAGATGTCTGTATTATATCTAAGTTTATTATTAATGTTGTATACAATAATTTCTCTAAATGATGAGTGATTAAACACTGCATCAAAATCCATTGTGAACTTTAGAAGAACAATGAGGTCACACAGACAGACATTAAAAGCGACTTTGATTTATAATTAATATGTAAATATAAAAAAGGTCAATTAATTCCTTTGTCTTCTACAACTGAAATAAAAGTCAACACTACTTTTGCTAATCAGAGAACAAATTAACTGGTTCATTGTCATCAAAGAGTTGACAGCAAAGTTTTGTATGTGAAATATTAGCTTGGAAAAACTAAACTAATCTTAATTAAAATTACTTTAAACATAACATAACATCATGCCTGTAATTTCTGAAGGGTTAGGCAGACATATACACACACATTTCGCCGGTTATCTTCAAGTTCCATGTCATAGGGGGCAGCCTATTTCCATCAACCAGCAACAATCCTGACTCTGGGCTGTTACTTATTTTAAACTTGAACTCATATTATATACCAAAACACATGAAGAATTTCAATTATTTCTTATAAATGGCTTGCATTGTACCATTGTATCTACCAACTTGCACTGGGCCCATATATTAGATTACTGCCCACTCCCTCTCGGAGAGTTAAGGTCTGTGTCCCAGCGGTGGCCATTATTGGCTGATTATGCTTGCGTTGATACAGATTAAAGCAATAGCCATTTTATTAACACCTATTTCAAAAACCACGGTATCATTTTTATCTTCATTGAATGTATTATCTATCATCAAGATAATTTGGAGAATAATTGTTTTTAGTACCTTATCACCTTTTTTAGCACTCATTTGTTATTGTGTGTGGAAAGTGAACACAGGACAGTTTTTATCATTAATTTATATGAAGAATTAGGGGCACTGAGGTACAGTCATAGTCTGTCATACTATGCTTTTGGATTATCTTAAGCTTAGCCGATCGTCATAAGGATAAAGGGCCTTTTTATTATAGTTATAATTTACTTCTGCCAGTTTTCTATTATGGTGCATCTTTGAAAAGATTTCATTGGAGGGCACATCTCTCAGAGTTCTGTAGCAGCTTTTGTTTAAGTGTGCAGTGGAGCAGTGGTGGTGCAGTGGGGCTTTGGTGACCCAGTGGTAACGGCCGCGATTTACGAGTTGTAGGTCGTAGGTTCTAACCCAGACAGGAGCTTTACTATGTGTAAATTATTTCATTACCACTGCTCTTAAAACGGTGAAGGAAAACATCGTGAGAAAACCGGCATGTCTTAGAACCAAAAATTCGAAGACATGTGACATCTACCAAACCGCACTGGGCCCGCGTGGTTACGGCCCACTCCTTCTCACCGAGGGGAGGCTTTTGTCCCAGCGCTGGGAACATTATAGGCTGATTATGCTTCACATTTCAATTCATGTGAAATGTCAGCTAGTTTGACTGGTGTTCAAATAAATGGTTAGCTTCTGTAAACCTCAACACTAAGCACAAAGTTGGTTAGCAATTCTAGGCTTGACCTTCATTCTTCCTATAATTATGGTATTTTTTTATTACCCTTGTGAGGCTTTATTTCCTTAATGTAATGTTAAGATGTATTGTGGCGTATTTTCCTTATCAAAACCCTTTTTTTTTTTTTTTTTTTTTTTTTTTTTTTTTTTTTTTTTTTTTTTTTCAGGATGGGAAATCATCAAATGACTCCTCCCGCTCTGGGTGGAGCAGAAGGGAGTGTCAGACTCTTACTGACTAAAACCCACCCGTGTTCCTTCCTTAGCCCTTTATGTACCAGGGCAGCGGTAACCCTTTCGGACGATCCCGCTACCCCGGCAGGTTATCAAAACCCTTAGAACGTGTGTTTGTAGACTTTGTATGCATCTCGTGATTAAATGATGTACGGGTTGAAATACTTTTGCCCTGAATAAAGTAGGTATACAGGGTGTCAGGGACATCGACGCGCAACTGTGGGTTGAACCATGAATTCAACACATAATTCTAGACCCATAGCATAGAAAACAAAAAAACAGCTGTTACATAGAAAAATGCAATACCTACGCGGTGAATGTTAGGAACAGCAAATTAGTTCCCTGTAAAATAACCGTCGAAAAATTTCAACAGGGTGTTCAGAATCATGTACCGATTCCATGATAACAGGTTGCACGTACATGTTCCTGCCACCTTGTATAATTCATATTGAATTATTGAAATAAACCCTACCTTTGCTGCAATTCCACGAAGTGATTACGATGCGGTATTCTGTTGCGTGTTGCGGGCGCATAATTTTTTAATTGAATCAACATAGAATTTGCATTGAGACCTGCCCCTGTGGCACACCTAATAATTCGGTGTAGTGCAGTGTAAAGCACAACCATGATGAATTATACAACAAAGAAATTCCAAAAAACTCGCGATGTGTTTTTCTTTACATAGTAGAATAATTATTGAGCAACGTATTTGTATTAATTGACATTGTATCGAATTAGTGTCAAAATTGCAAAATAATTGCAACATCCTACAAAAAATTACCCTCCTTTTGGGCTCCGCCGCAGATGGTTAAGCATAGACGTGTGTAATGTAATGCGAATAGTGTGGAGGGCATCCAAACTCAACGCGAATCCTGCACCCTAATTGCGTAACAGAACTAACACACTGTCAATCTCAATCTGAATCATTTTGAAGGATATTACTAATCCATTGCTTCATATGTTCGAAAAATGTGTCTGCTCAACAACGTAAATAACACAATGAATGTTATTGAACTGTCAAAATTAAACCCATTGCTACTGATATTGTGTTACGCAATTAACCCGCTGTATGTGATCGACTGCGAAAGAGAGCCTTTGTGTTCGCGGTAAAAACCGACAGCCGATGGATCAGTGCGAGAGCCAGCCCGAGCGTTACATGTAATGCTCGTAGTGCCACGTCCACATGCAGAATTCGCGTTACATTACACGATACATTACATTACACATTATACACGTCTGGGTTGGGCTTAAAAAGAACGGCGAATGAACTACAAAGGTCATTAGTGGCAAGGGCACAAAGATCTTTATTCCATAGCCGTTTGCTTACAGGTGTTTGAACCTAACTACTGGGTCTTTGTATCCTTATCGCCATTTATCGGCTTTTTTTTTTTTTTTTTTCAGGATGGGAAATCATCAAATGACCCCTCCCGCTCTGGGTGGAGCAGAAGGGAGTGTCAGACTCTTACTGACTAAAACCCATCCGTGTTCCTTCCTTAGCCCTTTATGTACCAGGGCAGCGGTAACCCTTTCGGACGATCCCCCTACCCCGGCAGGCTTCGGCCCTGTCGGGCCCCGTCAACTATGCTGACATCTCTTTGAGGCTCACGTGGAACACATACGCGTCGTCCGGCACGGGCCTGGTCCTAAACGGACGGAGAGCTACCCATTGCTCTCCGCCCGCAGGCCCGCGCCTACGGTGGCCGGGAGTCGTCACGCGGCTCCCGACGCCCGGAGCGTCTCCCTCGGCGGCTGAGGCGTGAGGATCTCTCCCTCGCCCATCCCGCCACCTCCTTCGCTAGCATGACTGCTTCGCAGAAGGAGGTGACCGCCTCCCACTCCCTCTCGCCCCGGACCATGGCTTGCACCAGGGCCGGGCGCGAGAGGTCGCCGCCGCTGCCGATCGCCTCTACGAGGACACGGCGGTGCTCTGCCCAAGCGGGACAGACCTCCTCCGTATGCTCCACCGTGTCCTCTGGGCGATCCTCGCAGTGGTGACACCCGGGCGTCTCCTCCCGCCTGATGATGTGCAGGAACCTCCCGAAACATCCGTGTCCGGAGAGGACCTGCGTCAGGCGGTAGGTGAGAGCGCCGTGACGCCTCTCTAGCCACTCCTCAAAGAGGGGTCTTATCGCTGCTATCGTGGCGTGCCCTGCGCTGGGTTGCGATAGTCGCGCCTTCCATTCCACCATGAGATCGCGCCGGAGGTCCGTCCGCTCCGCCGCGATTTGCCACGGGTGCGGAGTTTCCCCCCGACGTAGTGCCTCCGCGCGCCAGTCATACAGGCGCGCGAGGACTATCGCCTTCAGATCCCATGGTGGCAGTCCGGCAAGGAGGCTTGCTGCCTCGCCCGAGATCGTGCGGTACCCCCGGATTAGCCTTACGGCAACCACCTTTTGGGGCGCGTTCAGGTAGTGTGCGGCTCGAAGCCGCAGTGAACGCGCCCATACCGGGGCCCCATATAGGGCCATGGACCGCACGACCCCCGCGTAAAGCCTCCGGCAGGAGGCGTTTGGACGCCATTTATCGGCTTCAAACGGACATCGTTACAATGTCGGACAAATATTAGCACCGTATTTTACTAATTCTCAGAAACATGGATCATCTTGCTATTGGTCGCGTAGATAGGAAGTAGTTTCAAACATTCGTCTATCATATCATAATTAATATTCATCTGCTAATTTTTAAGGCAAGCTTAACTAAAATATTCAACGTTTTAAATTATCTTCAATGTTGTTTGTGCCTTGCTAGTTGATACAAGATATTTTCTCATAGTTGTAGTTCTCATAGTTGTTGATACATAGTGTTGTTTTGTCCCTCAAAACAGTTGCGTTTCTTGTTGGTGAGTGTCAGAGTAAATGTTACTTACTAGATAACAATTTTGCAAAACTTGATGCTTCCATGAAAGGTCAAGGTGACGTTAAACAAATTGGTTAAAGCACAAATGATTTTAAAGGTCTTTTCTGCCAAATTAAATAATAGGGGTTAAAGTATGAAATTGCCGTTTTATTGTAATAGGTACTTCCAACTGACATAGAACCTTCATGGTTTGAGATTTTTGAGTGAAACTTTTTTCACATGGTACCTATGAAGTTCTTCTTTTAAAAAATATGCAACATTCGATTATCGACTTTCAGTTGTTTTTTTTATTCAGCTTAGACAAGAAAGATGGATACTTCGAAAATTCGAGTTATTTTTGAATACGAGTTCCGACGCGGAACTAACGCGGCAGAAACAGCTCGAAATATTAATGTAGCGTTTGGAGAGGGGACTGCTAATGAACCCACCGTGCGATTTTGGTTTAAACGCTTTCGTGATGGAAACTTTGATTTGAAGAACGAGCCACGTGGAAGACCGCCCACACAGGTGAATAACAATGAATTGAAAGAGATGGTGGAAGCCGATCTGAGCCAAACTACCCAGGAATTAGCGGCATGGTATAACGTTACCTTACCAACAATATTGACTCATTTGTGTCAAATCAATAAAATAAAAAAAAATATGAGAAATGGGTGCCTCATGATTTGACTGATCTGCAGAAAGAAACGCGTGTTGAAACTTGTGTTGTCTTGTTGAATCGATACAGAAATGAAGGAATATTGGATCGAATTGTGACATGTGGTGAAAAGTGGATTCTATACGATAACCGTAAGCAAAAAATGCAATGGCTGACCCCAGGTCAAACGCCGCAACAGTGTCCTAAAGCAAAGCTTACCAATAAAAAGGTAATGGTAACTGTTTGGTGGTCTCAGCATGGTGTTATTCACTATAGCTTTCTCCGATCTGGTCAAGCAATAACGGCAGATGTCTACTGTGCCGAACTTCGAACAATGGTGGCAAAACTAGCAGTGAAACAGCCACGACTCATGAATCGATCTTCACCATTATTGCTTCATGATAACGCGAGACCTTATACAGCACGAGAAACCGTTTTAACTCTACAGGAACTGCAATTAGAAACCATTCGTCACCCTCCGTATTCGCTAGACCTTACTCCAACGGACTACCATTTTTTTCGTGATTTGGACAATTTTCTACGCGATAAAAAGTTTTCTTCTCAGGAGGCAGTACAAAATGCTTTCACACAGTTTGTCGAATCTAGATCACGAGAGTTCTGTCACAAAGGCATAAATGACCTTCCTATTACATGGCAGCAATGTATAGATAATAATGGTAACTAATTTGATTAAATTAATATGTAAAATTTAAAAAAAAAACGAATTTCAATTTTTCAGTACAAATCGGCAATTTCATACTTTAAACCCTAATACATTTACCATTAATCGAAGTTCGATATTATGCTTTTCATAACCATCACAATAGTAACCAGAATGTAACCTTGGGGAATTCACAACACCATTCAAGCGGAAACTTATGCAATATATCATCTTTGTTACATTCATATTAAACACTGTTACTCGTAGGACAACATAAGGTTAAATAATCACCCTCGAATCCCGAAATAGTTTTACTTTCGAAATAACGTTTCGCTTATTTGTGTTCAATACATTCGAAAGCCTTGGACAGATCGCAAATAAAACCAGAAACATGACAATGACTTTTTTATTATTCGAAACTACCGTAGACTGACCTGGATAGTTCCTTTAGTGCTGAAAAATATTTAGTATATAATTTTTATTTATAATTTCGTTTTATATATAATTTTCATATTAAATTAGCGTGAAAAATAACTGGGTCAGAGGACTACAACCTATAACTAACATTCGTTAAAGTTAAGTACTGTTATATTTAGCATGTCGACACTATTTAAAAATACTACTAGATTTGTATCAACTTTGTATTTGCTTTATTGATCGGTAGTACTGTCGACTCATTAATAATTGCGACATGTCGCGTCAATGACAATCGATCCAGCGGTTACAGAGCATCATTGTGAACTGCATCCCTGACCTTTGTACTTAATCCATTGACCCTATGCTTGTAGGATTCATTAGATAGAGAACTATTAAATGTTGGTTAAATTGGAAAGAAGATTTAATTGAAAAAAAATTGTCACCACCTCAAAGAACTTTAACCTTTTTGATAAATACGCTTTCACATCCGCACAGCCTGTGGAGCATAATTCTCGATATTGGCAACAACCTAGTCACGATTTACTGAGCCATTGTATTATAACTTCTTTCATCGTAATACTTAATTTTCAATTTGTATTTTCAATCAAGCGAATTTCATTGATGGTTTCGTTACACGTGTATTGGTAACTTGTATGAAACAGTTGTAGGTACATTGCATTTTTATTTTATGTGGAAGTCTTGAATGCTTCTGCCTTAGGGCGGGCAGCAAGGAATGTCGCCCACGTGGATGTCGGAAATCACGCCACGGGAACTTACTACCCGGTTAAATAGTTTCTTATGTCTTGGCCAGGCCAAGGCCTAACTGTGAGCCAAATTTCATCGAACTCCATTCATCCTTAAAGGAATGAATGAGAAACAAATAGACAAAGTTACTTTTGCATGTATAATATTAAAGTATAGATAGTTTGGATATAACCTTAGAAATGTGGGAAGGTTAAGAGGTACAGTGATCATATTAATTATTTGGACCTCATGTTGTAAACATGCATACCCAAGGAAGGTCACCGGTGCCCTTGAGCACAGTGCCTTTCATTTTGAATACGTTTTGTCTGTTTGTAAATCATTGACTGACAGTATTTGGTTATCATTATTGCAGAGTTCACCCGAGCATAGTTACAAATGCTTAGTAGTGTTGTCACTGACACTAATACCTTGCGTGTAAACATGCTGAATTAGTGCTTCCGAGCGTGTGAATAGGAGCCGATCCCAAAAACTTAGCGACAACCAGTTTAGTTTAGGCTTTAATGACAAGACTACTAACCTCGTGTGACCTAGGCATAAGTATATGATATCTAATCTGTATGCTTGGCGTGTGAGCTTTAATTACATTGCTCATTAGTTCTGTCAGTTAAAAAATATCTCTTCTTGCTTCAGGTGCATCAGAGTTGCCTTCAACGGTGGGTCGACGAGAAGCAAAGAGGCAACATAACCCGCAAAGTGCTGTGTCCACAGTGTAAAGCGGAATATATAGTAGTGTTTCCTTCTATGGGAGCATTCGTGGCACTCTTGGATGCCATGGAAGAGATCACCCACAAGATATGTCCCTTCATCGCTGGTGGAGTTCTCCTGGGGTCTATATACTGGATCGCGATCACGTATGGAGCTGTCACTGTTATGCAGGTAAGATTTGATTACTTGGTTGTTCTTGTACTGATATTACGCCTAGTGCGCAAATAGTGCATTACAATACGTGTGACTTCAGTAGTCCATTTATTAGACTGCTTAGGTCACACGTATCGTATACTATTTTATAGCTCGTGTGACCTAAGGCCGCACTTAAGTCACGCTGTTCTGTGTAAAAATGAACTACTTAAGTCACAGAAAAGCGTGACTTAAGTGCGGCCTTAGGTCACACAGTGCTATAAAATATATTGTGTAGAGATGGAATTTACCCTGGGTGATTTCTGCCAATCAAACTTTCTCGCGTTCTTTAGTTTATTTTCGTCAGAGTGGGAGTTTTTGAGGCATGATTTATATCCGAACTTGGTTTAATCACTCCTTCTAACATGACATGAAGATACCACGTCTCGTTTCGTAAATAATTGTACCCTTTCAAGTCTTGCTTTATTTCAGACACACCTACACACACACACTAACGATTTTCTTTATTATACTGTATCGGTCGTATTATCATATAAAGAGGGCTTTCTGCACATGAATGCCCTTCAAATTCTGCTATCTCTGTTATCTTTCTATGAGCGTTCCAGTGTTCTCTTAGTTAAATGATAATAAAAAGAATCAACACTGTTTCCTATCGCAAATAAGGAGGTCAAATAACGGTTTACGAGTTTTGTTTTTGGGCTTCCTTTTATTTGTTTAGTTAAAACTAAGACTCGTTGGATGCAAGAAACACAGGACCTGTTAATGTCAGGACTCTTGGGAAGGTCTACGAGTATGTCCAGTAGTAGACGTATTTCGTTTATGCTGCATGACTCGTTTTATGCTGGAGTATTAACTTGGCACCATCAACCTGTTTGCAGCATTTTGAAATATTCCAATTTAATTTGACCTTGTAACCTTAAAGTCGGTTCAGAACGAATCGTTGTCACGCAATAACGTTTTGAAGTATTCTAAGTATTTTTACTCGTTATTTAATTCAAATTTTTTGAATTTGAATTCATTGCAGCCTTTTCCATTAAGTCTATAATTTATATTTAAGCATAAAACTAGAACATTAAATTCAATGTCATGAAAGTGATTATGATTATGCTTACCTACTGACCATTACGGTCAAATATTCGACGTTAAAATATCTACGTTAGGATTTACAAGTTGATAACTTTTGGATGCAGCTTGGCTGTTCCAATCTGAATCAAGTCAGCCTGTATTGTCACACTGCAGGGCAAAGGCCTCTCTCCCCTTTTGCACACAATTCTGTATTTTGCCAGTTCTTCCGATTGGAGTCGAGCTCGTCCCGTCATCTTCTCCTTGGACTGGCGCGATGTCGTCATGCGTTTAAAAGGCGGTTATCGCACTGCACTGGAAACCGTGCTGGTGCTGCAGTTTTTAACTTTGGCGGTTATCACACTGCACCGGACACCACTCCGGTGTGCGGTGCTGCGGTTTTTAACTTTGACTGTAGAAACTTGATTTTTATACAAAAACCGCAGAGTATAACACACTGACACCGGTTCTACGCGTGGTCTACAGTCTAAGTAAAAACCACCGCAGTAACACCGGACACCCCGGAGCGGTGTCCACTGCAGTTTGAAAACCGCCTTTGAATGTAGACCATGGAGACCACGGAGATGCGGTGTATACCTTGCGGTTTCTGTAAACAGACCAAGAGTCCACAGTCAAAGTTAAAAACCTCAGTGTGATAACCGCCTAATGGGACCCACATGACACAGACACGAACTTGACTATTGCTAGACGAAAAACATGCTTTGTTCATCATACATGCATCATAATTCATTAACTGCTGAATGCGACTCAATTTCTTTTAGATCAATAGCCTTTTTCTCTAATACTCTGAAAATATTTGTGGTCAATGCAATTCATTTAACAACAACTAGGTACAGGTAAAGGTGTATGAAGAAGGTCATGCATTTATCATGAAATAAATATTTCCTGATAGACTGACCTTTACAAGTCAATTAAACGCATTTTATTCCATCATGGAATGAATAATACCTTGAATACACTGTGGAAGTAGTTTAGCAAACTCGAGAGTTAAAGTATGTTCATGATAGGCTGAACGTAATCAGCCTATCATGTTCCCCACTGCTGGGACGCAGGCCTCCTCTCTGTGAGAGGGAGTGGGCAGTAATCCATCACGCGGGCCTAGAGCGGGTTGGTGGATGTCTTCGAATTTTTGGTTCTAGGACATGCCGGTTTCCTCACGATGTTTTCCTTCACCGTTTTGAGAGCAGTGGTGATGAAATAAAATACACAAAGTAAAGTGCCTGCCTGGGTTCCAACTGACGACCTATAACTCGTACGCCACCACTGCTCCCTTAAAGAACTAAGTATATTTATTATTTTTTTGCAGTTTAATAAAATGCATAGATAATATTGAATCGTTTACAAAAGAAATATTAGAAACTTGATGTTACTAAAAGTAGAAAATATTGCAATATGCAACGGTTACCAGTTAATCACTAGTAATAAAACTAGTAATTAAATCTAGGACCACGGCACGTAATTTTTAATTAAGTTTATTTCCAACCGAGCAAATCATTGCTCGGTTGGAAATAAAGTAAATAAGAAAATACGGCAATAGGTATCAACCTATTGCCTTATTTGTACGCTCTCTTAACTTACATAACGGAAGCTAAGCAAATATTTTTTCATTAAATATTTGAATGAGAAAACAAATACTTATCGGAATTATTTGTTTTGTCATTATATAAAATCGTATTATTTGTGTGTTTGTCTACGGGCCTCATGGTTGTCGTGTCATAATGATCGAAAGGTTCTAGGAAATAGGATTGTGTTTACCAATAGGGCAACAGTGTCCTCTTGTTTGGCAACAGCCCCAGGCACAACATACCCGATTACCGATTTACTTATAATAAACTAAACCAGCTTGTCGTTGTCTGCCTGGACATATGCTTCTCCGAGATTGCTTACAATACCCAGATTTCCCTTCTTCCATTTGCCATCCGCATCCAGTCAGTCCCAGTTGCCTTTTAAGCCATCTAGTTTAGGGAGGGTCCAACGCTATGCTTGCCGATTCGCGGTCTTCAATTCAGGACTCGTCTACATCAACGGCTGCTTGTCCTTCGACAGTTATGGCCAGCCCACTGCCATTTCACCTTACTAACTCTGCATATCAACCTGGCAAAATGATAATGTCCAGATTGCTTATAGCATTAACCCTCTCTACAGCTCTATGAATAAACAAGAGTTAATCAAAGAAGTTAGTCATCTATCAATGGATCTAACCCACTAATGATATTTGCCGTTTAATACCAGGAAACCAAGTAACGTTTCCGTTCAATATCAACTTGTCCTGCATTAACCTCATCGTAGACATGACGACTATGACGAGTCACTAGTGCAAAGTGTACTAAACCGTCTCTCGCACGTTTGTCACGATCTGTGTCTTTGTGATCAATTAGCGTGTCTACAACAGTTATAGATCGCGATTCTTTGTCGACGGTGACACCGACAGCTAACTAATTTACTGTATGTAACTACCTAATTGATGGTACGGTCACATGACATACATTTGGTGTTGTTGTTTATTTAGGGTATTCAAGTGTGGTCGTTTTTTGGCACCTTTTTTCTGTACGAAAAAAATTGTTATCATCACCAATACCTTATTTTTTTGCGTCATTTGAATTTGAAGCAGGTTCTGCCCCAAAAATGATATTTTTCACATTTAATATGTAAACAGGTACTGGTCTGTTATTAGTTATTTATTACGGTCATTTGTTATGGCTTTATTGTCATCTGTCTAACGCAGAATTATTCCATCTTAATCAGGGCCTCAAATCTGTATGGTAATTATTATTCCTTGAGTAATCTTACCACGTGCAAACCACGTATGGTTGTCGAGCGTAGTATTTTGATAGTTCAAACCAAGCCAACTTCGCGTTCATTTTGCGCGGGCTCGTTCATTGTATCATAGAGAATACGTTATTAGCAGATGTCTTGATTAGCAAAGAAATATACGTGGTTTCGAATTAAGAAATCATTAAGTGGCTATAGCGAAATAGGGCCCTGGCTTGGATTCGCTAAACTAGCTGTACGATTACAAAAATATTTCAGTTTACTGGCTTTAAGTTAAACCACAGGAATGTGTTAAACCACGAAATGCCCATGACGATCCTTAGCAGTTAAACTAAAAGGACATATAATAATAATTACTTCTAAAAATACTTCATTATGAAGTATACTTTAGAAAAACCAGTGGGGTAATTGCGTAACACACTATCAGTAGGAATGGCATTTTGACAGTTCAACAACATTCATTGCGTTATTTACGTCGTTGAGCAGACAAACTTTTCGAACATTATATGAAGCAAATGGATTAGGAATATGTTTCAAAATTCTTCGAATTGTGATATAAAATGTGTTAAGTAGTTTATCATAGCTGTGGACATCCAATGAATAAACAATGGTCTAAATCTCCATCATATTGTCTGGAAAGTAAGGTTTACTATTATAATCAGCCTATAACGTTCCCACTGCTTGGACACAGGTCCTTCCTGCAAGATGCTAAAAGCAAATAGTCCCTATAATTGCTAGAACTTAACTATCTTCGAATACTAAAGTACTTGTGCATATTTCGCTGCGCATTGCAACTACCATTGCTCAAGAAGTTACGCGATACAGGACGCACTCGAAATCTATGCGACTATATGTAAACAATTGCGTTTAAGTAACCAATTTCCGTGTTTTTAAGCCCTCCCGCTCTGGGTGCGGAAGGGAGTATCAGACTCTTTCTGACTAAAACCCACCCGTGTTCCTTTCTTAGCCCTTTATGTTCCAGGGCAGCTGTAACCCTTTCGGACGATCCCACTACCGCTTCGAAGTACCGCTCCTCAAATAACAGTTCCAAGAACTGTTATTTGAGGAGTTTGTGAAAACTGCTTTGTCATCAACAACTTTCGCCAAAATGGCCTCGTTATTTTGAGGATTAGCCATGTCTGTCAAAGGACTGATGACCGGACAAGACGAGTTCTTTAGTAAGTCTAAGACTAAGACTGCGAATCGGCAAGCGTAGCGTTGGACATCCTCTAGCTAGACGACTGGCGACTTTAAAAAAAGCTGCTGCTCCGAGAACCGGGTGATGTGGCGAAACTTGGAGTGGCCTTGTCCAGCAGTGGACTGCGATTGGCTATGTTGGTTGAACCAACAAGTTCCGAATGTCGAATGACCACGGGGGTAAACAGGGTTGCGGAACGGAATCCCAGGAACTGCTTACTTCAGAGCCATAAAGTTTGGCGACAACAGATATAGTGTTAATAGAAGAAAATAAGACTCGATAGCTAGCCTGTCTGATCCACTTCAAAAGGAATGCCATTTATAAATGCACATATTAAAGGAATTGACAGTGATTCATTCAAGACTTGTTGACAGTGACCTAATTGATGTTCATTATCAATCAACCATAGTCCATATCTATGCTATGCTTGTCCTATTCTATTAGAAAAAAGTGATAGGGAGAATTGCATGTATGTCGTATGGCATTTGTGGATCTTATTTATTTATTTATTACACGATACGAATAGTTGGTCGCCTTAATTTAACGCAAGACAATGTTTGTGTTCTTTCTTCAGGATTTGCTTACTGGCAGGTTATTGATAATAACTTATTTATTTATATTACTTCGATGGTCTTAGTTTATCATTTGTGATTTCAAGTGTTAGCTATGTGAGTAGAACCCAGCAATGTATAAATATGTAAGCTGTCACGCCCTTTATGCCTGGAGGCTTTTATTTGTGTAGTAAATTTTTATTTACATTTTAATTTTAATTACTTAATTATTTTTTAGCTTGAGTACGTATAGTTTTTATTCTATTTGTTGGTATATTGGCGTGGCTAGCTGACATATGGCAAATAATTTAATTTTATGTTCTGGTCTTATAATGTTAATTACTGAACAAAGGTACCTAGTGTTGTATACAATCAAGTGTTTTCTAACTGAACAGACAGCTGTGCTGCTGGGGAGTTTGTTGCGCCACTTCTTCTTCCCAGCGATAGCACTAGGAAGTGGTGATGGGCGGGCGTTTTTGTGGGACTGTCTTTTGTAATTTTGACGTTCGAAAAGTGCTGATTCTCAGCCTGATTTGAATAAATGACTTTTGATTTTGATTTATATATACTTTATTCTAAACCATAAAAATAAATAACAAAAAATAGATCGGAAACTACAAAATATACAATGGACGGTCTGATCGATCTTCTCTCGTCAATCAATCTGCATGGCTTTTCTCAACTATGTTGGGGTCCTCCACAATCCAGTTACTGGGTAACACGGATACCCCTTGGTAAGGGTGGCTGTCAGAAATTAGGGTTCTGACTTCTGGATCTTCTCTTGTACCGGCACGAAATAAAATATGTATTTGACTTGTCTTTGGCAAATCATGTGTCGAGGAAGACCTTCAGAGCGTAGCGCAATAATTTCCTCGATGAAAACACGTTTTATTACTAAAAATTGTCTTAATTATAGTGTTTGAACTTTCGGAGTACTTTCGGAGGTAAACAGTGTAGTAACGTCGCCACAGTATGAGATGAAAGTGCACAATTAAAGTGATAAATTACTAATCAATTACTTTGCACTTGACCTTATAATACTGTACACAAGCTATATATTTCCAGTTTCAGCTGACTTCGCATTGTATAGGTTTTTCATAAAATCATATCAGCTTAAACTGGTTATGTATAGATTGATGTGTAGCCTGCGTTCTAGTATGCGTAGTAAGATAAAGTCATGATTTCATTTCCTCAATGATATCGTATCCTTTCTAGAACGGGGGGCCTACTCTAAGAGCGGTTTCGCACTACGTCCGATCCGAATCCGTGAAATGACGGTCAGAAGTAGCCATAGTACTATTTGTAAAAGGGGTTGTGCACTACATCCCAACTCAGTCCGTCCGAATTTAGAACATTCCCAATTCTGATTGAACTCTGATCTTGAATTCGGATTTTGATCGGACGTAGTGCGAACCCGCTCTAACTTCTTCACCATAGATACGAAATTAGTTCGAAACTTCGAAATACTTTGAAATGAATCCTACACCCAATTAATTTACTTTTTTGGACGGGTAAAAACACATCGGGGGTAGGGACAGCCGTCAAATCGTGGTGTCATTAATTCTTAGGTCGGCCCCTAAACTTAATTATGTGTATAGGTGATACGGCGTATTTATTATCGATATAATACGATTCCAATGACACTTTGCCCGACCTGGGAATTGAACCCAGGAGACCTTATGCTCAGCAGTAACGCTTGAGAGCACTAGACCAATGAGGCAATCTTACCGGTTCCTTTGAACAAAATAGAAGTGATATACTAACATTTGGTTGCGGTTCATCGCAATACGTTGAAATCAAACACATGGTTACGTAAAGACCAAGATTTCTGTTCTCCAAGTCTGACCCAATGCGTTATGTCACCACTTTCTCTGAACTAGCAGGTTTATACGACTTGGGCACTCCTTTGTCCAAGCCCTGACGCTAATGCCTATTGTCCCTGTCACTTTCCATCGATGTACGTAATCCGTTTGTCAGGGCCCAGATGTGGACCTTATATTGCAACGATCTCTTAAACCTTTTTCAGAATCTGCAAGCATGACATGATGTTTCAGTTTGCGGGAATTCCATGCTTACTAATCTGCGTTCGCAATTTAATTTCCAGACATGTAAACAAATATGAGTTTTTGTAAAAAATACCTTGATACCTAGAATTAAAGTTCAGTTTGTGCTACAAGTTTGAATATATTCATGACTTTTTAAATAGTAATAATTATTCTAAAATCAATTAAATTTATACTAACATAAAGTTGTAACATAAGTAGAAATAACGTCAATTTTAAACGGAAATTTGGATAGACCTTAGTTAAGTTACGCAGTATAACTTAAAATAATCAACGAATTATTTGCTTACAAATTGGATTAAATGACACACTACGTCGAAGTAAAGAAATTAACGGGTAGTAATAAAAGCTCCGATTTTTTTTTAAATATGAGCATACTCAAACTATGAAATTTACTGCTTTAAATACTAACTTTTCGACAACTTATAAGCGAATTCAAATAAAGAAACGACCGAATAAAATGCTGAAAATTCCGAAAAATTAATACAATATTTGCCGACGTTATATTTTTCCACCAGCTTAAATTGCGTTTTACCGAAATCTACAGGTCATCATTTTTATCGTAATTTACCTATTTTATATTATAAATCTTACACATTTTATAACTGTGGCGCTGTGGCTGTGTGGTTTGGTTTTACATTCAAAAATATGTTTCTGGCACCTGCCGGCCGCTGCCGCGGCACCGCTCGCTTCGCTCGCTCGGCTCGTGCGTTGTGGTCACAGTTCTAACCTAACCTAACCTAGCTCTTTCGATTTAAAGAAGATATAATATATGCGTGTTACGTTCCAAATACTAAACTATAACTTTTCGGAAACTTAGTATTTTTTTCGGAATCTTAGTATTTTTTTGGAAATTTAGTTTATTATTTGAAAGTATATAAGTAATATTTTTCGTAGAATTATAATTTGAATAAGCTTCATGTTTGTTTGTTAAATACAACATTTTTTGTCGGTTAATTTTGTATTAACTTTTCGGTAATTCATTTTAACACAGCTTAGTTAGTATTATAGTCAACCACAGATCGCTGGAAGTTAATTTGTTTTTCGGAAGCTTTATTATTTTCCGAAATTAACCAACAAGGTTGTGATAGAGGAGATAATAAAATAAACTTTTGATACACTCATATAGGCACAATTTTTTTTTTATATCCGCGCTATCGCTGTCCTTTCCAAGGTTGCCTGCAAGAGATCGCAGAAAGCGACTAGGCCGCCCATTGTATGTTTTGTAGTGACAGTCGTATTTTTTGTTATGTATTTTCTGGTGTACAGACGCCAGCACATCATGCTACCCGAAACTGTAAAATTTTCCCAATCAACCTTGAACCTAACCCCTACTTAAGCGATAAAGTTGAAAATCTATTAAAGAAATTTGACAGGTTGTAGTAGCTTGATGTGCTGGCGCCTGTAGGTACCTACGTATGACGTGCGTACCTATATTATAAAAGCATAGGATAATGAACTTGCTGACCTTGTCCTTGATCTAAATTATTTTGTTTATTTTAAAACCGTAAAAAACTCGTTTTCCCCCATATTTATGTTTTGTGTGCCTAATGAAGCCCAAAGTGGTATTCAGGTAAATATTCTGTGACCCAAGCATCATCTGTCAAAGATCCACGAATGACAGCTGGGACCTACGGCTTAACGTGGTTTCCGAGGCACGTAGGGGTCTTGGTATGTAAAGATGATCACCCATTCACGGACCAATCGCGGAAAGCGGTTCGTCGGACAGTTTCGATCCAGAGGTCAAGTGGACCAATGGTCGTTTGTTATCTCTAACTCGTCCCGCCATCATCTACGTGGTCAGCCGCGACGTCTTGTCTGTGTCATGGCTCCACGTTGAGGTTATTTTGACTCACAGCTCATTGCTCTCTCAGCCCAGTCCCATTTCAGCTTGGCAGCTTTTTGACCAACGTTAGTAATCTGTGTTTTCATCAGAATATGGTCTGTCAATTTGACGCCCAGAATACTGCCCTCTATTGCACGTTTGCAAACCAAACGTGCAATAGAGCGTGTTTGTCAAAGATCAAGTCAGAACTGGATTAAAGGTCCTCTACAAATACACTATATAATATCTATCGTAACGTTGATTCAACACGAGGATAATTAAAATCATTGTAGATAAAACAACGTCTATTACATATTTTGTAAATGTAACTAGATGATATTTTTATAATTTGTAGTTTGGTAGCCTTCGAAGTCTACAGTAGGAGGACATAGATGAAATACAATACAATATGCTAAAGCATGTCAATCACTTGTTCGTCGTGTGTGACTAACGGACTTGTGAGTTTCGTAACGGCTGATTTAGGTACCGTAAAAACAAATTATTCAAAATTGTTGGTAGTTTTGATGGAGCTTTTGTTAAATGATCATTCTAAAGGTAAAGACCTCAGGGTAGCCCGCGAAATTCATAAGGCTTTGAAGGTTCGTAGCATACCTGCAGCGGCTCCATTTTGTTTTTTTTTCGAAATGGCGGCCACTCATGAATCCTACATAAATCGGTAGTTGACATCAATGCAAACAGAAAACATTGTGCAAAAGTGCAAAAAATACTTAACAAAGTGCAAATTCCATTGCAACCAAAAACTTGTCAGCACCTTTTTGTTACAAATGGTCACTCAAAAATCAACTTAGAATACATTTCACTAAAGTAGATAACTGATTAAGTGGCGAATGTAAATTATCTGAGATTACTATAGTCCAAATATTGGACACAACGCTGCAGCACGCACGATGTAATGTATATTAATATGTATCGTGAATCCCTCAAAACTAGTTTTAAAAAATGATTATATTTTTTGCTACTGATACCAATCATTATTATTATGAACTAACAACTCGTGGCTTGAAGGTTACCACTAACATGGCTAGAAGTGAACTTCGGATTCGACTTGAAAATATTTTTTTTAGTCAGTATGCGCCTTTGAAATTACGGCTTTAACCATTGTGTAAGACTATAATATCTATAGATAATTTGGAATTATGACGTAATCATGGAGCAGAGCAGTGCTGGGCGCTGGCCCAGTGGTAACTGCTGCGACTTACAAGTTGTAGGGGTTCGAACAAGCGGTTTGTGTAAATTATTTCATCACCACTGCTCTCAAAACGGTAGAGGAAAACATCGTGACCTAGAACCGAAAAAATCGAAAAAATGTGGCATATAACATTCCGCACTGGGCCCGCGTGGTGGATTACGGCCCACTCCCTCTAACCGAGAGGAGGCCTGTGTCCCAGCAGTGGGAACATTATATGCTGATTATGCCAAGCTAGTTCTGAAATTAGTGCGATAGTTTTTGACATCCATGGTTTTGATGGACATTGCTGATTGCGGATGCTATCAGACGATGAACACAGCTTTTTAGTGTGTGTAATATCCAGTCCTGTTCCGCAGATAAATCCAAAACCTACAACTACATTCATCATAAACCAATGTAATGATTTGTGCCAAAAGAAAAAAAAATGCCTTGCCATTTCACAAAATTTCAACGCGCGAGTTTAGGTAAAAGATCGCAGCATTGTGTATGTGTGCGTAGCTATCCACACATACGCAACGCAGTGTAACGCGAGTGTCGAGACGGACTAAACTATCTTGAGCCGTTATAATCGTAATGCACCTTGGTTTTGAGATTTATGCAAAAAGATAATTTATTTATTCAGTCTATTAATCTATTAAAGCTTTTTAGACTTATAAAAACAAATACAATTATACACACATCAACAGAATCTAGGGATTCACCAATGCCAGTTTTACCTAAGATGGTAAATTAGGCGACTAAAGTATTAGATATTTGCGCGAAAACGTAAAATGGCTCTTAACAACTTAGAGCTTGATTTAGAGGTCCTATACTCAAAGGCAGTTACGGATTGACCTTTTGAGACCCGATGCAAAAAATAATTTGATTAATAATAATTATTGATCAAATTATTATTGTGTCTTATTTTATTAGTCAAGGCGATTTACTTTGTGTAAATTAGTTATTTCATCACCACTGCTCTCAAAACGGTGAAGGAAAACATCGCGAGGAAACCGGCATGTCCTAGAACCAAAAATTCGAAGACATGTGACATATAACATTCCGCACTGGACCCGCCTGGTAGATTACGGCCCCACTCCTCACCTAGAGGAGGCCTGTGTCCCAGCAGTGGGAACATTAAAGGAAGGCTGATTATGCTTATACAAAACTAATAATCCCATGTCTTCTTTTCCAGGTGGTAGGTCACAGGGAAGGCCTAGAGATGATGGAGTCAGCAGATCCACTAGTTCTCCTAGTACTCTTACCCACGATCCCGGTGACGCTCATCAGTGCGAAGATGTACAACTGGGAGGACTCAGTCCTGCTGTTCCTGAGGAAGTACTGCGCTAAGATCCCGGCGCTATCGTATGTACTGCCGTTTGGCAAGTGAGTAGTTGTGCTACTTTTTGGCTAGCAAAGATGCTTGTTTCAAGGACTTTAAGTTACGAGTTTACTTTTCACAGGGTCGGGTTTCTTCTTTGCAAAATTCTAATCATTTATTTCAAAAAGGCATATAAAAGGCCCTTGTAAATGTCGAAATTTACAATAATGTTGAATTGGTTCTAGTTGCCCCTTTCAAATGGTTGTTTCATATGAAGAAGAATGGGCAAGAAACTCCACCGTTACTCTTTTAAAATGTGTTACAGTATTTTATATACATTAATTATATGTGAACACGATGCACCTAGAATAAAATTACTATACCACACTAGGTAAAAAGAATAAACAATAAAGCAATGACAGGTAAATGAATTATGTGAAAGATACACATTGCTCACATATTTGCTAATATTGTAAAAGTTGATGATTTTCCTAAAAATTTTACAAGTAATAATTTTGTGTGTGAGTTAAAGTAATAACAGAATGTAAAATCAATGTTATAAAAATTATAAATTACATACACAATTAAATTAGCAACCAGTTTGATCTTGTCTCGGAAATAAACGGTCACAATGTGTATGTTGTAGCTAAATCTACATAATTTCGTTATTATTTTCAGCGTGGAAGGTGACAGAGGCGCCATAGTGACCGGCCACAACAACAACCACAACCAAAACAGCAGCTCGCACCTATCACCCACACGAATCTTCTGTTCAGCCCTTCTACTACCCACCATATCCACAATCATAGGCAAAGTCTTCTTCCGCTCCATACAAAACAACCTACACAGAACCATCCTAGGCGGGATCACGTACATAACCATCAAAGGAGCTCTAAAAATCTACCACAGACAAATGCTATACATCAGACATTCTAGCCGGAAAATTCTAGATTACACAGAGTCAAATTTAAAATTGTATAGAAGCGCCGCCACGTCGACCACCACAGATGCCATATCCAGTACGCGGGATGACTCGGAGCAGGTGGTTTAAAGTTAGTCTGTAAATGTACATATGTATAGTCGGCTAAGTTCGTGCTCGTGGGGTGAAGAGGCTGGATTGAATTCGTACTTGATTTTACATGTAAAACGAATTTTACCGATGAGAAACGCTAGGAGGGCAGGCTTGTAGAGACATAGACTTCTCTCGTTTCGAGTATTCTCCAGTCAGCAATGTGGGAGTAACTGTCCAGGATGCACACTGATCTTATTGGTGATTGACTTTAAAAAATCATAACCCTCCTTTGGCTTTGCCGTAGTCGGTAAAAAAGGAGTGTATGAACGTAAACGAACCAAGAGTACGGTTGGATAGTACATGGCGTTCGTTTCTGCCTACCCTCATAGGGAAAACGCGTGAGTTTTATGTATGTACTCGTTAGATTGGAAAAGCTAGGTGCTAGTCGCAGAGACAGAGTAAAGATTTTTCTGATGATTGGATGTTAATAATAGTATAATTATCTATAGAGAATAATCCTTTCATTGATAAACGTTAACCGCTAATAGTTAATAAAATATTAAAGATTTAAAATATTATGAAATGACAAGGTCAAGTAATATTTATAAACCGTTTGTACATTTCAAATTTCTTTAAAAAGAGTTGTAACAGTCGTGTTTTTTCACATTTATACACTGACTTTCAAAACTTGTCCTTCCTAAATGTTACTATATTCCTACTATTTGTAAGATATTCAACTAAAAAGTATGGTGTTATCTTGTGAAACAATTGAATGTATGTTAACAATATACAGTGTGTAACCGAATTAATGCACATTATGAAAGTAGTTTGTTCAGAATCGCTTATTGAATAGATTTCTGTAATTTTTAATATAGGTAATATTCTATCCCAAAAATAATTTAAAGTACGTAGATTACTCTCACACTTACGCTGTACAGTCAAAACAAATGAATATTGATGAAATACCTACTACGCTAGACCCTTATATGGTTGCGACTGTGTGCATGCGTAGATTTTTAATGTGACCACAATTTTCACCCGCAATCAGTATAACTAATTTATTTAAAAAAAAACAATGTTTTATACATAATAATAAAAATTCATTGTAGGTATGTATTATGATTATAACATAATAATCTAATTGGGGTGCTTGGTGGTGTGCGTTAATTCCGGGACATGTTGTATATCTTATTGTTAAATAGTATTTATATCGACGGAGAAAACACTCCGTTCTGGCAGTTGTTAAAAGTTTCTTATATAATAAATAGAATAAACGCGAAATAAAACCGGG
Organism: Apamea epomidion; assembly: GCA_947507525.1. Classification (NCBI taxonomy): domain Eukaryota; kingdom Metazoa; phylum Arthropoda; class Insecta; order Lepidoptera; family Noctuidae; genus Apamea; species Apamea epomidion. The sequence goes on along the minus strand of OX382247.1, from coordinate 7,039,387 downwards.
CTCTTCACCCACGCTAACGATAAAATAACGTCAATATTTACGAAGGAATGTTTGTTAGAAATACTATTAATAAATTATTGTAAACACTCGGAACATATCCGTTTAATATAATATTGATAACATCTTTATGCTCACGCCTCCATGACACTCAATTACATATTTTCATTACATACTGTAACATGTTCTATACGTAAAGATATCGAGGCGTGATTTTATCGCGCATTGGATTTTCAACTCTCGGTATTGAGCCGAGCATTGAGAATCCAACAGAGCGCGTCAAAAAAACACTGTTGGATTTTCAACTCTCGGCGCGGAGCAGTGCGTTGAAAATTCAGTGCGTGAAAACAAAATACCACGGGAAAAACACGCCTGTGCGTACCTGGGGTAACAGTTTTGCTATAAAACAATGAAGTGAAGTGAAAACAAAGAAGCTTTAACACTAGTTAAAGCTTCGCACTTCCCGCTCCCAGACTATGACCAGAATACTGTGCAAATGGTCGTTTATTTCTAAAGTGACGAATCATAATAAATTAACCAATAATTTTCAGTCATACAAACCAATTCTACGTTCCAGGTTGGTCTATTTAACAGGTTAAGTGCCGTTATTACAGAAACAATTAAGAAGCCACTTTGTCTCGCGTGGATCCACGTTCCGGCGTTCCGTTCCATACGAAGGGTTAACCGACAATTTTATTTATTGTTCGTTTATGATGATTTGTTGCGTTGGTCTTTAGAAAGTACAGTGCTACAAGGATAGGCTTGCTTTTGAATGACATTGACAGAGGGGCGTTGTTTTTGTGAAATTTTATTGAAAAAGAAACAAGATGGCGGCGTTAGTACCGATTTTGGCCACACGCCGCTTACGCTTACGCTTACTGGGACATGATCTATGGAATATGTATTTCTTTAGAAATATTCTTGTGAAATCTTCAGGTGACATCGACTCTGCGTTTAATATAATAGCCTTATATTTTTAAGTTTTCAATGTTTAGAGCTGCACCTACGACTAATAAAACATTAATTATTCGCATTGTAACATAGTAATATGACAAGACGGTACATATTGACGAAACTTAGTTTTATTTTTATTTTTTTAGTTTATTTTTATAATGACTTTTGTAATATACGTTCTGTATGAGTATTGTTTAAAAGAAGGATTTAGTTAAAGCTGATTTATAAAGAATTTGATTAAACTTGTGTATAGTCGGTATGTTCTTTAAATGACTTTTTTCTACGAAAAAACATATTTCTTAGTCGAACGTCTTTAAACAATACTCTACAGAAAAATAATTATTATCAAACTGTACTTGTAGCTAGGTGAATCTTTAATCTTTTGGCATCGTCCATCAGCTATCCTAAAGCGTGCCAAATTCTACCTTATGTCGACTTGTGTAAGGGCGTTATTTTAATGGCATTTTTGCTAAATATTTTAGCTTAAATTTCAGTACTTTATATGTAAATAATATAAATATAATATGTTAATTTATAGAATACGCGATGTGATAGGAAATTTAAAGTTTAAATATTTTAACATAAAATTTTAAAGTAATTCAATATAATTGTAAAATGTTCCAATTATTATTAAAGAAAGGGTTTAATAATGGAGTGCCTTTATGGAGTTAAAATGGATTGTCTGTCTGGATATGGTTAAATTAAACATACTCGCGAAACTTCAGAAAGAAGATTACCCATCCTATTTGTGAAGTTTCGCTAGGTAATTTAATATTTTATTTATTTATTTATTTATCTACTTACATGTACCATTACATGATATAACCCAATGCGGTAAATGCGCTTATCCTAACTTAAATTATACTAACACCTATAACTTATTATAAATAATGCATTCCTTGTGAATTCACTCAGAGAACAACAGAATAAGTCCGCTATGAGATTGAGCGTGTGGAGTGCGCGCGTCAGGGGCGCCTCCCTGAAGGGGTTGGTCCGAGCGCGCGGTTCCACTAGCAGTGGCGGCTGCCGTCGTCGCCACACGTACCTTTCCGGAACACATAGACTCACCAGCTCTAAAATAACCGCATTTTGCACCTTCCCTCTCAGTAACTTAAATATATGTATATGAGGTGAGTGCAAGATCCCTCCTAACCCTTAGCTCATTGTATCCTACCATACCTAAAATAAACAAGGTTGGATACATTAACGGGTAAAAGGGATAGACTCTGTAATAACGCTTATATATGACCCTGAATCGTTAAATTTTTCCTACGCACGGTGCTTTCTGGCCTTCATACCACTCGATAGCTGAGAAGTCGATACTTACCTAATCGATTAGACTAATATCATTAGTCGATTCCTGTTTGACTCACAATCGATTATCGATTCGATCAGTACCATTTCGAAATGCATTCGAAATCGCTTGATTTATTTCTATGTTCTTTTAATAGTCCAAAAAATAATAATTTCATCATTTTGCCATCAATAAATGTTATTTCACTTGGTTTCATACTGTCGTCGTAATGTTTTACTTACATAGGACTTTAAATGGTATAATTTGTTTTATAAATATTATGGTTTATGTTTTAATAACTATGTTTGATTTGTGGTTACTTGAGCATAAAACGTGGTTTACATAAAATGAGAGGGTTTCAACTAACACAGCCTTGCGACTGTTTGTTTGCAATCTAATTTAGGAATATTTTTTAGCTCGGAAAGCACGTTAAGCCATTGGTCGCGACTGTCATTCATAGATCAGTTGTTTCGGGTAGTTGGAACACCGAAAGTCTGACAAGCAATCTTATCAAGGGGTATCCTGTTACGCAGTTACTGGTTTGAGCGGTCAGATAGGCAGTGACTCCATGTAAAATACTGGTACTCAGCGCCATCAAATTAGCCGGAAGCCGACCTCAACATAGTTGAGAAAAAGCTGCATTTGTTGCCGACCAGCCAGTATGGTCGCATCACCAATGTGTAACTTTGCTTACCAATGTTCGCGAACGAATGCTCGCGGTGGGGACTCACGTTCAGACCAGTACTGTGCCATCATTGACATTCTTGGCCGACATCTACCTTTGACTACAAGAGCATTTAAACATCGAATTAGTAAAGTACAGTAAAGTTGTAGTAGTATTCCGATTACAGTCTTAATTGCATTTACCTAGTACCTTTATCTTTAGTTATTTGTATCTTAGTTCGTACATCCTGTGTAATCAGAATCACCCCCTTGTACACAATGGTAGATGATGGCACTACGTGGACTGTAATCAATGTCAAACTTGGACAATGTGCCTTAAATCAGTTTTGAAAGCCACTTCTGCACCCTAATTGCGTAACACACTATCAATCGTAATATGAATAATTTTAAAGGACATTGCTAATCCATTGCTTCTTATGTTCGAAAATTTTGTCTGCTCAACAACGTAAATAACGTAATGAATGTTGTTGAACTGTCAAAATGAAACCCATTGCCACTGATAGTGTGTTACGCAATAGGCTATTTTCCTAAAAAAAATTAATTAGTCCGTCAGTTAGATTATCAAAACATTGAACCCGTATTTTTTCTTTTGTCAATTATACAACGTGTTTTTTTTGATATCCCATAACTCTAGGGGGTCATTGTACTCATCATTATGAACAACTTTTACTATGGGACCAAACCCAAAATCGCGATACAAAAATCTGGTGTTCCCTACATTTTGACGAGTTATACGAACATAAATGTAGGGAACAGCTCATTTTTTTTTCGCGCTTTCAGGTTTTGTTCCATAGTAAAAGTTGTTCATAATGATGAGTACAATGACCCCCTAGAGTTATGGGATATAAAAAAAAACCGGCCAAGTGCGAGTCTGACTCGCGCACGAAGGGTTCCGTACCATTATCTATAAAAATCACATCTGTTGTATGGGAGCCCCCTTAAATACTTATTTTATTTTGTTTTTAGTATTTTTTGTTATAGCGGCAACAGAAATACATAATTTGTGAAAATTTCAACTGTCTAGCTATCGCGGTTCTTGAGATACAGCCTGGTGACAGACAGACGGACAGACAGCGAAGTCTTAGTAATAGGGTCTAGTTTTACCGTTTGGGTACGGAACCCTAAAAATGATGAAGATATCGCCCGTTAAAGTTCCGCGTGATGTCACTTGCTTGCGACACTTTTGCAAGCATGTGACGTCACTACCCCCACTCCCAAATTTTGACGCGCTTTATCTTTGTAATTTTTTTTTTATTGACAAAAGAAAAAATACGTGTCCATTATTTTTCGATATCTAACTGACGGACTAAATATAATTATTATTTTTTTACCCAGGCAACTACCTATTACCCCGCTGATAGAAACATGCTATTGAGACTGAAGTTTTTTTGTATGTGACCATTCCACCTTACAAGTACTCGCGGAAGTTATCAGGAGCAATAAAACAAGCCATTAAGAAATTGTTCATTACAGGAAGTGTAAAAGTCATTTTTTTAAAGCGATAATTTTCTATAGAAAATTCAAGACAAACGGGACGCGTCATGTGACTCTTATATCATTGTAATATGGTGTAAATTTGAATGGCTCACGGGCATTCGTGAAATTCAACATCGTAATTTTGCTCCAGATTGTTAGTAAACCATTCGGTTATCGCTCAAGTGGGCACAAGAGTTAATGTTGCTAGTCCTTTGTGTAAACCTACCGCTCCTCATGCAGTTATGTATAAACGACGCTTCTTTTAACTTATACCTAGCTATTATTTTGTCTTACATTTTAAACAGATTATAAATATTATTTTTTATTGAGTCTCAATTTGTTGTTTTAATTTAACGCTATAACCACAGTTGGTAAATAAATAGATTTATTGCAGCCATCAAGTTGGCCTTGGTAGAGATGCCAGTACCTCAAGCTACTACAATCTTTAATAGATTTTTAATTTTACCGCTACAGCATTAGGTTCAAAGTTGATTGGGAAAATTTGATCGGGTAGCATGATGTTCTGGCGTCTGTAAAAAGTCAAAGTCAAATAATTTATTTAAAGTAGGCTAAAGCTAAAAGGCACTTTTGAACGTAAAATGTACAAGAAAATAGAATTGATTCTAGGTTCCCCTGCCAAAAGTTAGTTTCGTATGGAGAAGAATGGCCAAAAAACTCCATAGTTTTTTTCTATCCTATAGTGGCGCCGATTACCTCGTTCACAAACTAAACTAAATTTAAGGACTGTGCATATTTTCTTTCTATTTCATTAAGAAAAGGACAGAAGATAAATATTAGTTTAGTCCTGTCAAATTAGTCAGCGTCTGACGTAAATTGACGTATTTTTAGTAGCCATGTTTTTAATCACGTCTAATTGGTCTATGGAGTATCCTAATTTGACAGGACTAAACTAATATTTATCTTCTGTCCTTTTCTTAATAAAATAGAAAGAAAAAGATGCACTGAACTTAAATTTAGTTTGGTTTGTGAACAAGGAAATCGGCGCCACTGTCCCACTGCTGGGCAAAGGCCTCCCCTTTTTCCTTCCTTTTCCATTTTGAACTTCCTTTCCTTGTAATCCGGGTACCTTAGAACTACCTAATCCTATTCAAGGTAAAATTAACTAGCAAAAGTTATCAGACGTGATGGGCTATACCCGTTTCATCTGTGAAGTTTCGCTAAATAATTTAATTTGATCTTGGTACTTTCATTACAAATCGATTTTCTTGCTAATTAAACTATAGCATTTTTATCTCTCGAAGCGCCACGCGCTATTTGTGGTAACCAAGTGTATAAACACGCTGTGATGTGTGTGTGAAGACCAGTAGCGTCAGCACAACACGCACAAACACTTCCGACTTCGCCATTGTCTCTGATGGTACCAAGAGTCCCTGCGCTTACACACACATTCACAGCGTGTTTGTACACTTCGCTCCGTGAGATAAAAATACTGTACCCTTTTAGTAGATTTGGAACTAACATTTTTCGTGAGACGAAACATACGCATGTCTAATTTTACTTAGCTGTCTATATAGCGTAGCGTACCTAGATGTGATAGCCACATACGTAGTTGCTATGTGCTCTACTTACCTACAATTTAATTATAATAATCTTTATTCTTGATAAAGCGCTAAACAAATGTATGACACAGCATTATATTATATTATCATAACTTTGTAATGAGTTTCGATGTTTACGAGTTTGGTCTTTCAAGGTATAGTAAGCTAAGCTAGCAGCTAAATTGATGAGATTGGTTTGAAAAAGCTATTTATAGCTGTGTGACCTACCGAGTGCATGTAATTAAATGAGAGCTTCCTCACTGAGTAGTTTCGGTACAGATTCTTTATCGAGCGCATACACACGTCTCTGTACCGAGTAATACCGAACTATTCGACTCGCCCGTCCCGTCACTCCCGCCCCACCCATAGGACCGCAGGACCCATAACAAATGGCAAAACCGTAGCAAACCGAGCCAGTCAAGAAGTGAATCTCGGTAAAGAATCTGTACAGAAACAAAAACGAAACGAAAACGCACCCATCCGATGAGGAAGGCGCCTAAACCCGCCAGTAAGTCACGTTTTTCTGTGACTTAAGTAGGTAGTCCGTTTTTTACACAGAACAGCGTGGCTTAAGTGCGGGTTTAGGTCACACGAGCTATAAAATAATATACGATACGTGTGACTTTAGTAGTCTATTAATTTCACGTCGTGCAATAATGGACTTAACGTAGTATTAAATATTATTATCCTTGTTGACCTTCAAACTTCGTTTTACCATAATAACTGGTCAAACCGTCATATTCAGAATAGGATATTTTCCTAAAAAAATCTAATTAGTCCGTCAGTTAGATTATCAAAAAATATTGAACCCGTATTTTTTCTTTTGTCAATTATATAAAAAAATGATGAAGATATCATCATTGGTGGCGTCACTTGCTTGCGACACTTTTGCAAGCAAGTGACGTCACGATCCCCCACTCCCAAATTTTGACGCACTTTATCTTTGTCATTTTTTGTTTGATTGACAAAAGAAAAAATACATGTCCATTATTTTTCGATAATCTAACTGACGGACTAAATATACAATTTTTACCCAGGCAAGTACCCTATTGATAGTAGCTATGTATTAGGTCAGTCCTTTTCCTATATTTAGTTTTGGAAGCCTCAAGTAAATTAGTCCCGACTTACGAGTTGTAGGTCGTGGGTTTGAACCCAGTCAGGCGGTTTTCTTTGTGTAAATTATTTCATCACCACTGCCCACGGCGTTTACCTTCACCATTTTGAGAGCAAACGGTGAAGGTAAACACCGTGGGCAGGGCACATTGCTCGCAGAACAGATAGCCGATGGGGCCGAAAGGATTTGGAGTGGCGACCGCGTACCAGAAGACGTAGCGTTGGAAGGCCTCCCACAAAGTGGACCGACGACCTTGTGAAGGCCGCAGGAACCGATGCTGCAGGACCGATGAAGGATGCGAGAAGCACAGAACCGGTAGAAGTGGAGGTGCTTGGGGGAGGCCTATGTCCAGCAGTGGACGTCTTTCGGCTGAAATGATGAAACACCGTGAGGATACCAGCATGTCCTAGAAGCAAAAATTCGAAGACATCTGACATCTACTAACCCGCGTGGTAGATTACAGCCCACTCCCTTTCGAAGAGAGGAGGCCTGTGTCCCAGCAGTGGGAACATTATAGGCTGATTATGTATGTAAGTTAGCAGGTAAGTTATCGACTCAGATCGTTCGATATGCTACCTACTAAACAAACAATCAATTGAAGATCAAAAACTGATAAACACTTTCAATGAAACCGACTTCATTAAAAAACAATAATATTTCAAGAACAAAAAAAAAACAATCTATAAAATAAATAAATTGCAATAGCAAATATATCTATGTATAACAAATCAAGTTAACAATATCCATTAGCAAGATAATGATAACAGCATTATCATATAAAAAGCAGTATCGATGATAATATATCACTCGTATCTTATCAAAGATGAAATTATGGTAAATAGTAAGCGTTTGTTTCAAACCGTTGCAGTGTTTCATAGTTTTCGTTTTCTTTCACGCGTGTCATTACAAAAAAGAGTGCATTTCAAACAAACTAATCTAGGAAACGGTGGTTTGTGAACGAGAAGGTAAGTGATTAGGCAGTCGCCTTTTGTGATAATTATTATCTTTCTTAAGTGAGATTAAATAATAAAACAAACTAGATCAATAGGTAACGAGAGCATTGTGGTCAGGTCATAGAAATAATCACGTAACCTAATCGATTTTAATTTATACTGTCAAAAATGATTTGATTAATTATTATTATTTTATTTTTGGACTATGTTGTCCCACTGCAGGGCACAGGCCTCACTTTCTACTCTCCACTCCTCTCTGTTAAGCTGGTGTGGATCAATCCTGCCCTTAGACGTCAAGCTCGTCGCACAAAAGCAAATAAATATTTTTATTTGCAGTGTTTTTCCAAATGATTGCCAATTCTTGGTACACACAGCTGATAAGGTCGTAGTTGTAATGCTTTCTTAATCGACAATGAATTGATAATGTTATTTAGTCTAAAGATAGGTAATTTTTGTTCAACGTAATTTATAGTCGGTACTTGTGTCACATTCGTATAGAGTGCAGGACTGATAGGTTGATTGCTAATCCATCCATATACCAAGCAATCGTGAGTGCTTCAAGTTTCCGCTGTATGAGTGTCTATTCTAACACCTATATAGCCCTCTATATTTTCCGTATTTTTTAGGGTTCCGTACCTCAAAAGGAAAAACGGAACCCTTATAAGATCACTTCGTTGTCCGTCTGTCAAGACCCTTTTTCTCAGGAACGCGTGGAGTTATCAAATTGATATTAATACCAAATACTTAGGGCTGCAATCCCTTGAAACAGAAAAAAATCAAACTTCTAACAACACAATCAAAAGATAAGGGCGTTTATGTTCCGCTTATGTCTCATATTTTGAAACTCGCAAGGAAATCAAAACCTATAGGGTACTTCCCGTTGACCTAGAATCATGAAATTTGGCAAGAAGCAATGTCATAGGTAGGTATAGCACAAGTAAAGGAAAAAGCCCAAAAGGCGTAAGTTTGTAGTTACATACCTACAAATTTGTATGGAACCCTCGGTGCGTGAGACCGGTTTGTATTACCTTTCAACTGCGCTAAATTATTTAATGGCTGACTATAGGATCAAATCTCGCTGATCTAAGCAATGCAAAACCCATATTGTGATTGACACTTGGATTGTATCTGTCTCAGGTCAGGGTCCCGAATTCTCTCATGAGCCTAGACTAACAGTAGGTCATTATTATTTTCGGGCTACACAAATATTTGGTCCATGTCTACTTACCTAGTGTCTTGTTGTCATTAAATTTTAATTGTCCAATCACACAAGTCGGGGCAGGACATGTCTGCCGGATGCCGGACAAACTGTGGGCCCAAATAGCACAGAATTGGTGCCCTGAGACAGTGAGGGCAAACGGGTCGCGGCAAACCACGTAGGTGATGGCGGTACGAGCTGGATAGGTTTTGTCAAAACTGGAAGGAGGACGCGCGGGCTCGCGAAAGATGGAAGGAATGGAGGGAGGCCTTTGCTAAGGAGCGGGACAGCGCAGACTAGTAAAAAAAAAAAAAACACGCAAGTTGCTAATCCTTTCCACGATATCTTAAGCTAAATAGATTAATAATTAAACATTCATTGACTGTTTACTAATCCAATACAAACACCATCGTCATCGCCCCTCCTGCATCGTCCCAATTACTAGTCGACGTAGAATGTTTACTTCTTCCATATTCTTTACTAGTCGTCATCTCAGTAGTAGAACTATTGGACCCTACTGCAGGGACCAAACTCGTTGCCAATCTGCACTCTAATTACGTCACACACTCTCAACCACAATCTGAATCCTTTTGAAGTATATTGCTAATCCATTGCTTCATATGTTCGAAAAAAAATCTGTAAATAACGCAATGAATGTTGTTGAACTGTCAGAATGAAAGCCATTGCTACTGATAGTGTGGTGCGCACTTACTCCGCCGTTCAGGCTGCAAGGCGTGAAAAGGTTATGCAGGCAGACAGATCGACAATCGTATTTATATAACATAAAATGGATTGTCCTCCATAACCCAGTAATTCATCAACGTTAGTTCAACGTTCGCAATTCTCAAGGCAAATAGATGCCTTTATAAATTATAATTGGCTATTCGTAAATAAACGCCTGGAATAAACGATATTAGTTTCATATCCGGCGGTCTGTGTGTATAAAACTATAAAACTGTCAAAATGAGGGCGATTGCTAGGTACTGATAGCGTGTTACGCAACTACCCCGCTGGACCAATTCTATTTAGATTGCCATCAACACGCTAAGAAGAAGTGTCACCCCCTTTTCTAGCCCTACTATCATTCATAAGCAATACATCGTTTCTTTCTTCTTCTCTTGTTTTCATTTTGACGTTCAAAAATCAAAGGGCAATGCTCATGGATGTATGGAATCCCGTACCATGCTGCATCAAAGTCAAACTTTGTTTTTTATAGACTACACTTATCATATTAACTCCTACAAAAAATCTTTTTGTAAAAGAAACCCGTGAATTTAAAAAAAACGAAATAACTAGGTACTTTATTTTGTTTGACATGTCATACACGAACGGCCATTATTGCTCTAAAAAATGATAATAGTTTAAATAAAAATTCTATTCTATTTTATTCTAGTTATTTTTAATTAATGTAGAATCGGCAAAATATAGTTTTTATACGTTTTTTGAAAGACGTGGTCATGACACTTTCAAAATTCAAGGTTATATTAATCACATCATTTGAAACGGAACGTCATGTAAAGGGAATAAAACAACATCAACACTTTTTTAAATTAAATCCCCTGTTCAAAAATCAAATCCCCGACGCGCTATGCCGTAAATAATTATGAAAATAATTACTATAATATTTTGATCTTGATGCATGAGACTTTTTGGTACGACTTTTGGTCATTGTCCTTTCAGACGTACGAGATTCGAAAATGGCGAAGTTCTTCAAGTCAATCTTCCACACGACGGACAGGCGAAGGGCGCCTCATTACAACGAGCATGCTGACCCAGACGAGGATAGGACCGAGACTCCTCATACGGCTAAGCGGCAGCTGTCCATCTCTCGTTCAGGGAGGATGAGGCAAGCTAACAAGAAGAGACACTCGCTCACTTTAGAGCTTTATGGAGAAGTAAGTGTGGCTTTTCTTTACATGTCTAGCTGTTTGCATAGGCTGGAGAAGCTGTTGGCTTAACAGCTGCAACCTCATTTGTAGTAGTTAGTACGAGTAGTAGTTTATTAAATGGAGGTCCATTTTAGCATTGAGCAAAAAAATGTGTAATTGATACCTACCTAACTACGGTGAGGTAACAGCCAAAATACAGTCACCCCTTCGATTAGCATAAATATAATCAAACAATAACTGGCGAAATGAGGGTATGACACACTATGTACAGACGCCAGCAGGCCAAGCTACCCGAAACTGACAAATTTTCCCAATCGACCTTGAACATTAATGCTTTAATAGCTATAAAGTTGAAAATCTATTAAAGAAATTTGACAGATGGTAGTAGCTTAATGTGCTGGCGTCTGTACATAGACTTCTGCCTAACACTTATAATGCAGGCGAGATGTTATGTACGAGTATGTTATAATATCCTAACAATGATTATGCACCTTGTCAACGAGACTTTTTAGAAAGAGCGGCCTCCTTGACAGGTGTATTTCGTTAAGGCTAGTACAAATTAGGACGGGCCGCACCGCATGGCAGAAATCCTCCTTCATCACTTTCGTTCATTTTCTATGAACCAACGCACATTGCAGGTGGACCGCACCGGACTCTATTGTATGAAAACGCGTTGCTCACGGTCCGTTGCAGCTGTAATTTGCGCTTGGCTTTAACTAACGATTAAAGCAGAAACGAGATAAACCTATGATCTAGAAGGGTCCAAGCTCTTAAGTTTGCTGTACCTTTCCGTGATTGTATAACTCAACTAATTCTAGGTAGTTATATTCAAGCAGCACCTTTGTTTCTCCCTCTTATCTTAACGCCTGGTCTGCATCAGATGCTCAAGAACTTGAGTGTTTTGACAATAGATACAAATGACTACTTGTGTAGACTCTGCGTTATCTGACCACTTCATTCAGTGATTACTGGGGTTTAGTTAATTGATACTACCCACTGCTTGCTTTAGATACCTATTTCTAATTAGGTACCTACGTGTAGCGGTATTTACAACGCCACATGCGAGCATCGCATCATACTGACGTCACGCAAATCCTGCACCTCGCAAGCAGAGTTTACCGCGCAATTAGCATACATACAAACTTCCCGACATCAGTCGTTGGGCAGACACAACATCCGTCTGGTCGGAGGATCCTCCCTTTTCTATGGAGGATGAGTGAACTTTACACCCTGTTCCTCATACCTCTAAAGTACGTATGTAATTATCTTATGAAAGCGGTTTTTCCAGCGTGGAAAAGTTTGATTGAATCTTCTTTCGTGTAGAAATCAGCCACAGGATAATTTGCCAAAGTAAATCGTCGTACACGTACGCATGCAACACGTGTCTGTAGGAAACTTGACTGCTCAGGGTGCTCACTTACACAGGAAATAGGTACTTGAGTATCGCGACTTACAAGTGGGTTTTCTTGTGTGTTAGAAACAAGAACATAATAATATCATTATGTCAGTTGCGTACTACTTGACTATTTTTTGTTGAGATTGGTCAATAGTTAACTAGCGAGAATGGACATTCGCCAGGCGCCAATCCATCCATTCGCAATCCGACGCGACTGGAGAGAGATCAGGCGCAGGACCCGCCAACTTCGGAATTCCTGACTGCTAACTGAGAATTTTGTTAAACAATGCCTGATATTAGACATCAGCGGGATAATTGCGTAACACACTATCAGTAGGAAATGGCCTTCATTTTGACAGTTCAACAACATCCATTGCGTTATTTACGTTGTTGAGAAGATACATTTTTCGAACATATGAAGCAATGGATTAGCAATATCTTTCAAAATTATTTAGATTGTGTTATGCAATTAGGGTGCAGGCTATGTAATATGTAATTATCAGCAGTGTTTTAGGACCCTGTTTTTACTCAATAAAATAATAATTCGAAAATAAAATTGATAAAAATGATAATGCATTTTTACAAAATAAAACAATGCTTATCAGTGCATTAATGATTCTACTCTCCGTTTGATCTAAGCGCGATACCTTTATATAAAAAATCAACATTGATTACAATAATTGATAACGATAGTGTACCGGTGGCAGAAAACAAATATATGAAGATTATGTAACGCAATACTGAACTAATATTTGTTGTTATCCGGGCTTAAAGTTTTCTGTAGCTTCATAAAATTCATGTTTATGTTATAAAGGGTAATTTTTTTCCTCTTTCGCTCTTCGCTCCAATTTGTCGTTTGTTGTATAGCTATAATATTAAAAGTAAAATTTGTTTATAGGTCAAGAAGGATACTTTAAAATGAACAGCCCATTATTATGTCAATCTACTGCTGTTCGTATGCCTCTAGCATGCCACTGTGCTCAATTTTCGGCTATGCATTGGCCATCTTTAATTATAATAGGTCCAAGCATAGCTCCTGACGGAACTCTTCCTCTGCGTCCTTTTCACAGTTCACGCAAGCGAGGTTTGTGCTGTATACGAATACAGAATAACATAGTTTAATACTTAACACTGATTCTAGCAAATAATTAGCCACTCCCAACCCATCCGAATGTGTCCTTCTGCTGTATATAATATCAAACGGCTATCACATATCTTTGTACTAAGCATGATTACCGATGCTTGAGAGTTACTCAACAGTAAACAAAATGTAACATCTGATATATTTTTATAAGAGTAAGAAAGAGAGAGAGAGTGAAATTAACCACGCAGTTCTATTTATAATTCAAGCTTTCGATACTATTGTAATCTTAATCAATTTCGTAAATGTTTCTTCGGTCAATTACAAACTAATCTGGTTAATGAAGGTCGAATAACAATGGTGAACGTATCGATCATTCTAGCATTGTCACTAATATTGTATCCGTCCGAAATTGTTGATTATGCAGATTGGGTTTTAAATATGTGTTATGGTTATGTCATTAATATATCCACGTCATTTCTAAGTTGTGATTTGATTTAGACTTGGCTCTTATTATCATCCTGCCTTTATCCCAATTTATTTGGGGTCGGCGCAACGTGTCTTTTTCTTCCATATTTCTCTATTAGTCGTTATCTCGATATGCACCCCCTTTCTAACCATATCATCAGTCATACAGTCTATCCATCGTTTCTTGAGTCTTCCCCTACTCTTATAGCCATTGACATTCATACTCAAAAGTTTCCTCACGACATTTTCCTCATTCCTCTGTCTCACATGCCCATACCATACCAACCGATTTCCACACAACTTTTCAGTTACCGGTGCCACTTTCAGACTTCCGCTTATGTACTAATTTTTTATTCTATCCATTCGTGTAACACCACACAACGGTCTTAGCTTTCTCATCACTTATAGGCTCGTATGATTTTGATTTTCTGAAGATTGTTTGCTTAAATTTATACACTATCAGGTCATTCATTCAAATTAACATCTCTTCCAATGTTTGTGTTGTAACTAACAATGCTAGGATTCTTGCTCTCAGTCTTCGCTTTGTTTAAACTTTTACCAAATAGTTAAATTATTCTTTTGTTATAATTTCAGGCTATCCAGATAGATGCCGTAGAAAAGACAAACCCTATGCAGTACCACGTCAACACTCCAAGCCACACAGCACCAGCTGTGCTAGGCCCCAGAAAATCCAGATTTGGTTCTGCAGAACCGGAAGAAGTGCAACCTAAAGAGTTTGATGTTTCCAAGGAGTTTTCCCACATCGATGTGCTACCTCTACAAAAAAAGCTGAGTACAGTAGCCATAGATTTAGACTCTGCCAATTCTCCCGAAGAAGAAATTGACCGCGCGTTCGAGATTCTAGACAAATCATAGCGAAATTAGTGAAATTGATGACGAGTGTGATTAGTGTTAAGTTTGAGAGTATTTGTAAGCTAGTTTCTTTAAGTGTTATTATGGCTAACTGTGTGTTAGCTCCGTTTATGGCCATTACCTATTAGGCCTGATTGACACTATGTGATTTAATTGCCATTGCCATACCGTGAGCTGAAGCAATAATAAAAGCTGCACCGTCTAAACGGTGTTGAATGTAAGTCATTTGTTGCTTCAATTTTTATTATATATGCCACAGGCAAGAAACTTGCAGAGGGCTTTATTCTAAGCGTGTGACATCAGCGCACGCTCGTTTGACCGTTCAAACGACCGTGCGCTGATGTCACACGCTCGGATGGCTCATGGAATGATCTCCAGGTGTGCTTTAGTTTTTGTCATGTGAACAAGGCCTCAAATGTCAAAATGAAGCAACAATGCCTGAACATTAATTTGTCCAGACTTTGCGCCAAGACAAGTACCAATGTAGTACTATAAGTTAAGTTTATTTCTCTCTAGTGAGCGATTTAAATATCTACCTATTATTTTATAAGCATTTTGTGATTACTCCTAAGAAATATTATTTCATAATATGTGTTATTCAATACTTATAAAAGTGCATACGTAAACTAAGGATATTAAACCGGCTATACTGTTGAAAATTTGACAAAATTGATCGAAATCGTCAATCAACTCATTCAAAATTGTGTTGCTCTGATTCGATTTGCGTGCATTGTACGAAATATCATTTATTTCTTCAGATAGTTTAACTAGATTATATGTAACGTTTATGCCTATTTAGTTATCACTTGCATTTAGCTTAAACTCTGTCCCAGCCCCTGATGTCGCGTTATTATCCAAATTAAAATACATTTAATCTTGTTGATCGCAATCATAAAAGCAAAATCATTGATGGATTTCGCGATATGGCATATAAAAGTGTAGTTTTAAAACGTTTTGTATGTTAATTTTACCCAGTGAAGAATATATCTACCATTATCTGAAGTAGGGCTAAGCTGATATCTAGTTTCTATTTCTACCTATGTGGACAATGTAGTAGGTACTGATATTGAAAACAATACCTATGTCATATAGGTACATGTCTAAATACATGTGTAAGGTATCGTTATAGTGAAGTGCCTACTTAAAAGATAGTGTTGTTTTTGTAACCGAGACGTATTTGCATGAAATTAAAGACTGATTGTTGGAAACAGTTGCTCGCTTTCATTTTATTGTTATTGACGATTAGCGTTATTACTTTATGACACGTAGAATTGTTTTATCAGTCACTTTAGTGCCCTAATAACGTCTTTTGTAGCGGACACGAAGATATGCGTTGGAACGATGTTAGTTTTGGGCTTCTAGAAATTACGCAAATGACGGTTGGTTAACTTGGCTCTCTTTTTTCCGCCTTTCATCTTTTTAAAGCACTATTTCGTATTTTTGATGCTCAAACCTTGCACATATTACAGCCGCAACAAGCCGCAGCGCAGCACATTTTCATACAAAAAAGTGTAGTGGGGCCCGCCCGCCTGTACAGTCCGTTTCAAACTTTAGAGCGGTGGCTCGGAACATGAGGAGAGTCGCTGCGCAGTAACAAATTCACGTGTCAGCGGGGGTGAGGGGTGAGGTACTGCGCAGCAAGTAACGCACTTCAGAGCCACCATAGTTATAATTATAGTTGAATCGGACTGTAGTGTGCGTTGGTTCATAGGAAACAGACGAAAGTGATATTTTTTTATTAAAAAAAAAAATATCACTTTCGTCCCGTTAGCCATTAATGTCCCACTGCTGGGCAAAGGCTTCCCTACTCTCCTTCTACCTCTCTCTGTCCAGAGCTGCCAAGGACCAATCTTTATTAAAGGAGTCCAGCTCATCCCGCCATCTCCGTCTGGGTCTGCCGCGATGTCGTTTGCCATAAAACGGGACCCACTGGGTCGTAAGTTTGGCCCATTAATCGTCTGACATGCAGCAAAAGATGTGTCCAGCCCAATTCCAATTCCATTCCTAATTGCGTAACACACTATCAATCTCAATCATTTTGACGGATATTGCTAATACATTGCTTCATATGTTCGAATAATTTGTCTGCGCAACAACGTAAATAACGCAATGAATGTTGTTGAACTGTCAAAATGAAAGCCATTGCTACTGATGGTGTGTCACGCAATTATCCCGCAGCTTGACAGTGTTTTACTGTACGATGAGGGTCTATTTCATCATCAGCCTACAGCAGTCCACTGCTGGACTTCTCCAGTTGCAGGCCATTCAACTCGATTCTTGGCAACTCTCATCCAGGGTGGCTGGTAGCAACCAGCCATCCTGCGAAGATCGTCGCTCCACCGAGCCTGAGGGCGTCCTACCTGCCGCCGGGGCTGCGGGTTGTTCGAAAGAGATACCGTGGCCCCTGGCACAGGCAACTGAAGGAACACGGGTGGGTTTTAGTCAGTAAAAGTCTGACACTCCCTTCTGCTCCGCCCAGAGCGGGAGGAGTCATTTGATGATTTCCCACCCAGAAAAAAAAAAAAAAAAAGGCGTCCTACCTTGCGTTAGCCGATTTGCGGTCTCAACTCAAAAAGAACACATCTACCCCAACGGTCATCGGTTCTATGGCTAATATGGCTGGCCCATTGCCACTTCAACTTGCTCATTCTGTTAGCTATGTCAAAAACTTTAGTTCTTTGGTGTCTTTACGTAGAAATAACACTACGTGTGCCCATTGCGTGTTAGCGATACTAATATGAATTCGCGACATATTCGCCAAAACTGTAAACAAATATGAGTTTATAGAAAAATAACTTTAAATCCTACAAAATAAAGGTCAGTTTACGCTACAACTTCAAACATATGTATAACTTTTTCAATAGTGGTAGTCACTCTGAAATCAACTTAATAACCATGAAAATAAAGTTGATATTTGTTTAACTGGACATACCGACAATTTGAAACATAAAATTTGAATGTAGACTAGTCTAATCATGTTTTTTTTATTATTGTCAACTTATACAAAGTCACGCTGATTCGTCATTTTTAATCAAATCACACTAATATCAAATTCAAGCCTTTATTGCTACTAATTAATTTATGTTATTGATAATAATTACGTATTACTAATTACAGTAGGTCGCGGTAGGTAAGTAATTAAATGCATATTGTTTTATCTTCAATTAATTCTGAAAGGCAGTCGTGCGTGGTTCTTTGGTCTAGCGGTCGCAAGCCCGACTGCCAAATCCGAGGACAAATCGATCCCCAGTGGGGGTCACTGGGATTATTGCGATACGCACTGTCAGTAGCAATGGCTTTCATCTTGACAGTTCAACAACATTTATTGGTGTCACTGACTCTGGCAGGGCCACCATCAGGGATTTTAATTTTAATAAAACAGTAAATTAGTCGCTAATTAGTCGAAAGTTGTCGCCAAACATCAGAATTTGTCGGTCACTGGTTCAAAAGATATAAGGGTTTATAGGTGGCCGATCTGGAGAGAGTCTCCCCAGCAGGCCATATTTATATCTTTTACTCACCGACTGAATCTGTAACTTGGTGACAAATTGCGACTAATTTGCGACAAAATATGGTAGAAAACACATCTTCGCTAGGTGCCCTAGTTTTTGAGATATAAATGTGGCCCTGCTGGGGAGACTCTTTCCAGATCGGCCACCTATAAACCTATATATCTTTTGAACCAGTGACCGACAAATTCTGATATTTAGCGACAAATTTCGTCTAATTAGCGACAAATTTTTTGTGTTATCAAAATTAAAATCCCTGATGGTGGCCCTGCCAGAGTCAGTGACACCATTTATTGCGTTATTTACGTTGCTAAGCAGACAATTTTTTCGAACATGTGAAGCAATGGTTTAGCAATATCCTTCAAAATGATTCAGATTGAGTTTGACAGTGTTACAATTAGGATGCTGGTTAGCCTATCTGCTAGGTTCTCTTTGGGTAGGTCATTCTCAGTAGCATACTGGAGTCAAGACAGTACCCGACCAGTTAAAAAGTGTAGTGTCGAACAAAGAGCTTGGAACAATATCATCATCACTCTCTTGCCCCTTTTAGGGTTCCGTATCTCAAAAGGAAAAATGGAACCTTTATAAGATCACTTCGTTGTCCGTCTGTCAAGAACCTGTTTCTCAGGAACGCGTGGAGTTATCAAGTTGAAATTAATATCAAATACTCAGGTTTGCAATCTCTAGAAGCAGTGAAAAAAATCAAACTTCTAAGTCAACGCAATCGAAAGATACGGGCGTTCATGCTCCGTTTATGTCGCATATTTTGACACTCGCAAGGGAATCAAAACCTATACCTAAAATCATGAAATTTGGCAAGGAGGCAGGAGCTATGTCATGTAGCACAAGTAAAGGAAACAATCCGAAAACCGTAAATCTGTTACCTAACAATTTGTACGGACCCTCGGTGCGCGAGTCCGACTGGCACTTGGCCGGTTTTATATTTTGCCTACACTGTCCCACTGCTGAGCAAAGGCCTCCCCCAAATCTGCCCTTATCCCAATTTATTTGAGGTCGGCCCAACATGTCTTCTTCTACCTCCATACTTCTCTATTAGTTGTCATCTCGGTAGCCACCGTTCTAGCAATATTATCTTCCACACAGTCAATCCATTGTTTATTTGGCCTTCCCCTACTCTTATAGCGATCCACATTCATTCACAATACTTTTGACACGACACGAATGAGTTTGCAAAACAGGCAACGGATTATTATTATATATTACATGAAAAAAAGTTACCTTACCAGTGGGAAAACTGTAGCCACGAATTCAGCATATGATTCTAGATCCCCTAGCTTAGAATATTTTCGTGGGTTATAAAAAACAAATCTACTGTTTCATAGGAAAGTGCAATACCTACCTTCTTTGCTCAAAATGTATGGCTATGGAACAACTAAGTATTTTTTTACCGTCGAAAAATTTCTAGAATCGTATGCTGAATTCATGGTTACAGTTTGCCGTCTGGTTATTTTTTTTTTCTGTATAAAAAGTTTAATTTATTGTCGTATTGTCGTCTATCTCTCTCAATCTTGTAAAAAATATTACTTCTTTATCTAAACCTACATCAATCAGATTTCTATTTCTAGCCTTAATCTAATATTAATAAATATATGCTTATAGTCCTATAAATAGAATCAGTAGCCACACGTGACCGTCTTACACCGATAAACGTATTATTCAAATAAACACATTGATAACCAATGCCTGTAATTTGCATAAATACTGCAATAATAACACAAAGAAATGATGCTCTACACTTCTTATCACATTCGGATATAGAAGATAATGTGTTAATTGCCGATAACGAGGCGTTATCAGTTATCTTCAAATATCGGTAACTAACGGCCTTCGTGCTAACTGTTGTGATATTGATCCGTATCTTGAAGATAATTATTTGAATATTATTACTGTTTTAGTAAGGGGCACTTTTCAAGGGCAACTGTGACACTTCCTAAAAACAAGTGCGAGTCGGACTCACGCATCGAGGGTTCCGTAAAAATTTGTAGGTATGTAAATAGTTTATCAGCGGATTTTTTTTTTTGTAAGGTAGCGTTACGGTTTTCGGATTTTTTCCTTTACTTATCAAAATCAAAAGTCATTTATTCAAATTAGGCTGAGAATCAGCACTTTTCGAACGACAAAATTACAAAAGACAGTCCCCCAAAAACGCCCGCCCTTCACCACTTCCTAGTGCTATCGCTGGGAAGAAGAAGTGGCGCAACAAACTCCTCAGCAGCACAGCTGTCTGTTCAGTTAGAAAATACTTGATTGTATACAATACTAGGTACCTATGTTAAGTAATTAACATTACAAGACACAGAACATAAAATTAAATTATTTGCCATATGTCAGCTAGCCACGCCAATATACCAACAAATATAATAATAATAATGTGCTACATAACATTGCTTCTTGCCAAATATCATGATTCTAGGTCAACGGGAACCGGGGGGTAGCGGGATCGTCCGAAAGGGTTACCGCTGCCCTGGTACGTAAAGGGCTAAGGAAGGAACACGGGTGGGTTTTAGTCAGTAAGAGTCTGACACTCCCTTCTGCTCCACCCAGAGCGGGAGGGGTCATTTGATGATTTCCCATCCTCTCAAAAAAAAGGTCAACGGGAAGTACACTATAGGTTGTGATTCCTTTGCGAGTGTCAAAATATGCGACATAAACTGAACATAAACGCCCGTATCTTTTGATTGCGTTGACATAGTTTGATTTTTTCACTGCTTCAAGATATTACAACAGCGCTGAGTATTTTATATTAATTTCAACTTGATAACTCCACGCGTTCCTAAGAAAAATAATTTTGAAAATCCGTCGACAATTGGCGGATTATTCGATGAACCTTCTCCTTTTTGTGAAGTCGGTAAAAAAGGGTCTTGACAGACGGACAACGAAGTGATCGGACGGCGAAGGACGGCTGTCGGGACATGTACTTTCTGAGAGTACTGGTGGCCTTACTACTCTCCTGGAGGAGAAAGAAAGAAAAAAGGTTTATTTGGACACAGTTCGTGAAACACAAAATACAAAATTAATAAAATTAAAACAATGTTTCAGACAACAATAGTGTGTGCCTCACGGCTGCGCCAAAAAGGTTCATTTCAGCATTAATGCCAGACAGATGCTGTCTGACGCTGGTTTTGGGTCATGGCGTTGTCGGGGATGGTAACAGAACGCCACTTCTACGATCCTTATTTATCCTTATTGTTAATACTCCCTCACGTACGGCCGTTTAGGGTCAGCTCATAGTAGCAGTCAAGTCTGACGTTCGGACAGTTTATGCTTGTTTGGTCATAAATGAAAGACTTGAGTGAGAAAAATCTTATCTATATTTACAGTTAAAAGTTACAATATTAAACAGATGCTTACTCTAAAGCTTCATTTTCTTCTTTTTAGGCTTGATGGGCAGAGGACCGCCGATCTTGAATACAGTACTGAAAATAATAGAGATTTATTATTTTTTTGTTCTTGAAACTAGACATTAAACTCCCTGTTTTTCGTTTATTTTACTTTTGAAAAATAATAGGGATGCTACACACCATCGGCTTTATAACCAAACAAGGTTTATCTTTAGTTCCAGGATTAAACCATCGAGCTATTTTAAAATTTCGAACTCTATTACGACAAAGTTAAAGTTCTTATTACAAAAACTGACGTTAAAACAGAGTCTAATTTGTCAATTTTGCATTAAGAACTTTACGTTTCTCGGAATAAAGTTCAAAATACAGTAACTAGATAGAAGGTTCAGGCTATATCTCGTCTTGTAATAAGACGGTATGGGTCGTGTCTCGGCATGATTCGGCACAGGCTGGGCAGCAAAATCGAATGTGCCGAAGCGTGCCCAATCGGACCGAACAAATGTGTGCTAAACCAAAGTAAATACTTAGAACTATAACCAAAATACTATAAAATACTCACTGACAAGTCGTGCAGATAGGGCTGAATTTGCAGAAGACTGAAAAATAAAATAAAATTACCTTAAAAAAGTCACAAAAAATAAAGTAACGTTGTCCGAAAATCTTCGCATCATATATGATATTTTTTCTCAAAGTTATAATGTAATAATAATGTACGTCCATCAGACAACTAGTAAGTGCTAGCGACTCACCGCTGAGACACACAGAGCACACATATCCGATGGTGAGCAGTTCCCTGTGACAGAAGCAGGCGGCGCGGTAGTCCACGCGACCACGACCGGGAAGTACTAACTTTGTTCGTTCCGAAATCTCCGGGAGAAAGACCCACTAGAAAATGAGAAGACAAAATAAGTATATTTTGCTATGAGATATAGTAGTTTTAAGGTTCTTGTCGGTCTTTGTTATAGCAATATACCGAATATACGCTTTGGAACGGGCAACGACCTTCAACTTTCTGTTATGGTTGAAATAAATGTAAATTGTTTTAAAGTAATTGTAGTAAAAAGTATATTTGCCGACACTTTGAGACGTTAGCATCAGAAATGAAGGTTAAAATTACATAATTTTCATTAACTGGTAACTTCGCATAGTTCTTTCTTTTATGAGAAACGAAAGTACGAAAGTACTGCAGCGGTCGTTCCGGTGAAGAGGCACCTCTAGTGACGTCACATTCCTGCTGGAGTAGACTGAGGTGAGATGCTTGTCCAATGAGCACACGTCTAGCAGACGTATCACAGATATATGTAGATACATTACCAATAAGTACTGCAGCAGTCCTTCAAGCGAAGGCACCTTGAGGTACAGTCCGCCAGTGATGTCACATCCCTGCTGGAGAAGACTGAGGTGCTTGTCTAAAGAACACACGTCGATAAGCACTTGCTGTTTCTGTGAAAATAAAAAGAAAATCAGCTGTGATGGCACAGTATTTACTACAGTACTACTTAGTATTTCAACGCTTAGGCATTTAACAGGATTTGAAATGTGTCAGTGTTTTATTTTTCTAAATTTAGTACCAAACTGTGTTATGGCAGTTTGGTACTTAGTATGTTTGATCTGAGAAAACGCTCATACTAGTTGTTGTGTGTAGTTGTTTATTGTTTTATTTCTAGGGGTTCTCTTTTCAGTTAATTTATATTACCGTCTAATGCCATATCTAGTTAACCACTAGAAATCCAACATGCATGCCTATTTTCCCTTAGAAAGGATTTTAAGATTCTGGTGAATCAAGTCCTGTTCGTAAGGAATAATCTTATTTTTCGTTGTGAATTCTTAGGTACCCTCCGTGAGACGGTCAGTAACATCAAGGCGTTGCTGGGCTTCCCTGAGGAGCTGGGGTGGATCGAATAATCGATTTTCCCACCCGTACGCAAAATACGTGCATTGACGTGGAGTTGCGGACACCAGTCTGTATTCCCTATTACCTACCTATTGATAATTCATACATCATACTTATCTTAATTTTTATAGGCACAGGTCGATCCATTAGGTTAACCTACGCTTGCCGCGGTTGGTTTGTGGATGCGTGACCATCTTTTATACTCAAATCCTTCCTTACCTCGGAAGGCACGTTAAGCCGTTGGTCCCAGCTGTCATTAGTCGATCTTTGACAGTCGTTACGGGTAGCCAGAAGCCCGAAAGTCTGACAACCAGTCTTACCAAGGGGTATCGTATTATCCAGTAGCTGGGTCGTAGAAGTCAGATAGGCAGTCGCTCTATGTAAAATACTGGTATTCAGCTGCATCCGGTTAGACTGGAAGCCGACCCCACCATGGTTGGCAAAAGGCTAGGCAGATGATGATGACTTAACTTAATTTTTATCATTACAGCCTGACATGACCTTTCGTCTGCCTTAAGTTATGGGTAACATTTAAATCATAACATACATGTATATAAAAATAGATAATTTCAATAGTTACCTGTGCAGTAAAGAAGACGTTCATGTAATTGATGTACTGCGCAGCCGTGTCACTGCTGCCCGTTACTATCAGGATTCGACTGGTCATGCGCAGACCGGGAGGAGATTCACGACGAATCTAAAATTTTTAAAATTGTATATTCTTACAAGTGCTTACGCGTATTCATGGCATGTGTGGTGTTACACGAATGGATAGAATAAGAAATGAGTACATAAACGGAAGTCTGAAACTGGCACCAGTAACTGAAAAGTTGTGTGGAAATTGGTTGTCATGGTAAGGGCATGGGAGTGTGATACTGAGAAATGAGGAAAATGTCATAAGGAGAGTTTTGAGTTTAAATGTCGATGACTATAAGAGTAGGGGAAGACCAAAGAAACGATGGATGGAATGTCTGAATGATAATATGGTTAGAAAGGGGGTGAATACCTACTAGTGGGGTGGTCAAATATAAAGATTTAAATCTTTGCTTATAATGTAATTGATCATTTCTTACCTTGGCTATAAAGCAGAGTGCCATAGCAACTGCACCAGCTAGCAGAGACTCGCCTGGTTTGTCATCTTGTGGTTGACTCTTCACTAGGTTTACTAATCTGAAATTATGAGTTAGTTTTTAAAATAATATTGATGTGTAAATGTGACTTAGGGTTTTTTTGCCATCGCCAGATAACAGAAGGCCAGTTCTCCTAATTTAAAACGTTCAAAATCTAGTCGCAGTCTCATCTCGGCGACAAACAAATGTCAAAAACATGTCAAAATGTAGGGAAACTAGAGGTATTTTTAACAGATTGAGACTGAGATCAGACTGAATGATCTTAAAATTACGAGAATTACCCCTCTGTTATTCAAGGAATAAAATTGACGTTTGACAGTCTTTGTATAAAATAACTGTCAAAATTTCAAAATTCTTCGTCATATAAAGTTATCAGATGATTGAAAATTCAGCTCATACAGAAATAAACATTATCCTTCTTCATCGTGCCGCTGGCACAACTGTAATTTAAATCTTGTTTTCTTAAAACATTGCTACTTCCACGGCATCGTCAGTGGCAGCGCAGACGTCACTTTGACTGCATGTTTTGGGACACAGAGGGCAGGAGGTGGAGCATGGTTTGTGACATAGCTCCACACACCCCACTGCCGTTTATATTATTTATATTGATTGAAAGATGGATGACAATATTGTTCTGCGCATCCTGTTTGTTAGCATATTGAATCTAAATAATATAACATTGCGTCTGTAATCCCTGAACGGTAGTGCAGAGGTGCACCTATATTACTCCCAAATTTCGCCAGTTATGTTTAAGTCCCATAATCAATCAACCAAGCAATTCTTTTTGTAAAACACATTTGCCTGACTAGGGAATCAAACCCCATGCTAAGCAGTAGTGCTTGCGACCACTAGTCCAATGAGGCACTTCAATCTTTCTACATAAAATATATTGTGGTGTTGTACAGTCTATACACATAAAATTTCATTAAAAAATAAAGGAGTAAATCGCTTTTGAATAAACCCAAGTGTATACATACTTATGCTTGTATTCTTACCTCATTTTGATAGTTTTCTCGACTAGTGTAAACAATTCATACTGGCCATCAATCTGTCTTACATCCAGTGGTTTGCCAGGAGAGGGGTACAGGTATTCACTGAAAACAGACATCAAAAAAATTATTTAGTTTTAGAATTACCATAATAAGGGACCAATCATCAGGCATAATTTTATTTTAGATGTTAACCAGTTCCCAAACTCAGAAAGCTTAAAATTTTCTAATGATTTTGACACTTCAATAATAATAAAATCACCATTTTTTTTAGTTGGAAGTCTTCCATGCTGTAATAACTAAATAAATTAAAAATTTCAAAACTATTTTGAATATTTTCGACTCCAGTGTAGAGAACCACATTGGGATTCGCTTCAATTATTTAGCTTATACGTAGATATGTATAAGCTAAATAATTGCAGCGATAGGTAAGCACGTATTGCAGCGAATTATGTGTGTATTAGACACTTTTATTCACTTCATTTTGTATATTGGCACCTTGTAGCTATTTCCTAATATTCATTTAATTAGTTTTTCATTGTGCTTTTTTTGTGCTGTGTCTATGTATATAGATAAATCGGTGCACACAAGACATAGCACAACAAAAAAGAAGAAAACTGGACATATTGTGATGACACTTTTGGCTATCTGCTACCAACACTGAAAACATCTGCAGTGAAAACCGAAAGTGTTAGTTATACTGCACATTTCAGTCAGAAACACTCAAATAAAAAAACCTTACCTCTTATGAAAATGGCATCCTATAACAGCCAATTCATTCCTAGACTTCTGCATCAAGTGTGAGTTAGCAAATGATATAACAGCATCGAGGCAGTTGGTCAGCACCTTCGGATCTTCGGTTATGTAGCGCTGGTTCGGGTTCGTGTCCACTATTATTACTAGGAGATTACTGTCTGATGGGGCTGGAAATAGTAAAATTAGTGTGATAATTGTTACATTATTTATTTATTTAATTTAGGAAAAGAAACAGTTATACAAACATCTTAATAAACAGGTAGAAAAAAAGGTGAGATGGGCAGACAACATTGTTGCCATTGTGGACAAAACCTGGATGAGGCTTGCACAGGGGTGTGGGGATTGGCACGAGAAAAGTAAGGCCTATGCCCAGCAGTGGTTGAAGTCGGGCTGTGGATGAAGATGATGATGAGAAAAAAAGACATTATGTAGCTCATGACGTTATCCACATCTTAAATACTAACATTAAGGAACTATTTGCACACAAGTGAAACCTACAAGGTTGTGTGAAACTTAAAAGGTAAATTCTAAAGGAAATGATTAAATTGAAAATTATATGTTTAGCTTTTTGTATAACACAATTTGCTATGGAAGAGCGGACTCTCCTAAAGCAGGCACTATCTGCCTAAAAGGAGGATCCAATCACAAAATTTTGTTATATCGGACCTAAACTTGTCTTTACCAATAAACAATTTTTTGTTTTATTTATTTATGATTAAATAAAAGGAAAAAAAAACATTAGTAAACATAATTATTATGTACTTCTGTTTAAAAGATGGTTAGTTCAAAGGAGTTTAAATAGTAGGAGCTGATCTGATATCCATTGATTGTCAAACATTGACAATTAGTTACTTATGCAATGTATTATAATAAAGATATTCACTAAAAACTCAACTGGTCTATTGCTAAGATTTAAATCATGACATTTTCTGATTGACGATTAAAAAAATCATATTAAACTCATGTTGTATATTCTGAAAGATAGGCGAGTGCCTCGGGGTTAAATAGAACTGTTATTTCAGCTATCATAACTTAATTTGCTGGTTTATTTTTAATAGCAAAGTTTTTGAGGTTAAATTTTACAATCGTCAACTTACCGTCGTCGTCTGCCATTTTATGAGGTAAGACTTGATAGAAATACCTCTTAATCAATATTAGTTTACTTTATCCAGCTTACTAGCTCTAGGAACAACTAAATTTCCTTTAAAAAAATAAACTATGACTATGATTTCTTTTCCTGTTTTTTTCTTGTTTGACAACAACTTTAACATTGACACATGACACTGACAGCTAAATAAAATGATATTCCGTTAATATTGTGTTGCCAGTTTAATTGGCCACTTGCAATTCTTTCAAGGTTACCAAAGTAATTAAGTACAAACCCTTTTTTTTTTTTTTTGGGAATGGGAAATCATCAAACCACCCCACTGGACCCACTCCACCCGCTCTGGGTGGAGCAGAAGGGAGTGTCAGACTCTTACTGACTAAAACCCACCCGTCTTCCTTCCTTAGCCCTTTATGTTCCTGGACAGCGGTAACCCTTTCGGACGATCCCGCTACCCCGGCAGGCTTCGGCCCTGTCGGGCCCCGTCAACTATGCTGACATCTCTTTGAGACGCGCGTGGAACACATACGCGCCGTCCGGCACGGGCCTGGTCCTGATCGGACGAAGAGCTACCCATTGCTCTCCGCCCGCAGGCCCGCGCCTACGGTGGCCGGGAGTCGTCACGCGGCTCTCGACGCCCGGAGCGTCTCCCGCGGCGGCTGAGGCGTGAGGATCTCTCCCTCGCCCATCCCGCCACCTCCTTCGCTAGCATGACTGCTTCGCAGGAGGTGACCGCCTCCCACTCCCTCTCGCCCCGGACCATGGCTTGAACCAGGGCCGGACGCGAGAGGTCGCCGCCAGTACAAACCCCTTTGGTAGAATAACCAAAAACTGAGTCGAATGCTTAATTAATCATTACTTAGCTAGTAAAACACTGTATAGTAAGTTTTCAGGTAGTAAAAATTAGCTTTCCTAATTCGGTCCCTGTGTACTGCAAATAGATTTACATAAATATGTGAAATACCCAAATGGTTATAAACAATGGTGACAAAAAACCCAATTAAAGTTTATTTATTGGGTATTTCTGATTAAATGAATGATTTGCTTAGAAATTCCATACGAAACCAATACCCAGCTTTGAAAATTTGACGACATGGTTGGCACAGTGGTTGAGCGATCGACTGCTGCGCTGCGAGTCGCGGGTTCGATTCGCACCGCACGGACAAATATTTGTATTGCCTACAGGTAGTTGTTCCGGGTCTGGCTGTTAGTGTATGTGAGTTTAAATGCACCCACGATACAGGAGTAAAAAAAACTGTTGGCATGAGCTGTTGATCCATATAACTACCTGCTTACCTAATTTATATTCTAGTTAGAAGATGCAGCACACGGTAAAAAAATCTATAATTCGAAGCCACCACGCCTATCGAATTTTTTCATTCGAAAAAGTTTCGCAACGTTCTCGCTGTACCTAAATCAAAAACCTGGCAAATCCTTTCTAAAGTTGTACAAGGATCTTTTGGCACGTGGCTAAAATAGGAACTAATGCTGTCATTTAGTTTTTCAACACATTTTCGCGAAAAAAAATCACAAACGTTTACCAATTGCGCCTCCCCTGCCCATGTCATTTAAACGCTAAAAGATCCCAGTATTTCATGATAATTGTCTATTTTGCCACGTTCCGTTAACTTTGATCCATACCTACCACAATGTGTGGAACAATGACTATGTATCCCTTTAGTGTACAGCAACATCCATTACATATTTTTATAATAAGCAGCTGAGACAATACAAAAAGTATTACCAACGCTACAAAGTTGTATAAACAATTCAACATACCTACCTGCCGAAACAAAAATACATCAATAATTAGCCTCAATACCTACAACCATTAAAACGTCCACAGTGTAGCTCTTATTAATTTAAATAATTGTTTAGAAAGCACCTGTGGACAGATGTCAGTGGTCCTAAGATACATATTTGTCAAAGGTGCATTCCTGACATAGTTTGGGGGCAAGGCACATACATCATAGTTTGGTAACCAATCAGTTTGACTCGTGCGCGTATGATAACGATCGAGGGACTAAAGAATTGGGTGGATTTTGAGTTGGTGTTACAGTTTTTATTTAAATTGTTTAGTAATTTGAAAGTTCATGGCAAAATATCTCCAAAGTACATACTTACAGTCCGGTCCGGCCGTCGAGAGAATACGTTCCTAACACCTGTCAGTGCGATAATTCTAGTAGCTTATAAAGATCAAATTTGCAAAACACGCACTTATTCGTTTGCATGAAACTGACAGGTGTCAAAAACGCATTCTCTCGTCAGCCGCACTGTAGTTTGAGTACAAGACGAAGACTATTAGACTAACATTGCTCGTTTGCCTATGATAAAAAAAGAACGTCTCGCATATGATGTGCTTCGGAGGTTTGGTGAAAATCCCTAAAGTTGTTTTTTTACGCTTTTCTGAAAGCTTTCATGATGATCACGATAATGACGTGCCAAAACAAGAGAAATGCGAAAATGGCGTCAGTTAGAAACAATTCAGGTTTTTTGTTTGTTTTAAGATATTTTAGGAATCTTCGTCTGCTAGGAATAATTCCATGGACAGGTTGCTAACTAGTACTTAGTTGCATTCGAAAATTAGCATATCTGCCCTTAGTTGACTCTCACATTCCGCTTTTTGTCCACAAGGAGATAAATACGGAAAGTTGTCGCAGAAAATTGCTGCATTTTACATTGAAGTGGTTAATTTGCATTTCTATTTTTGACATTAAAGTTGCTTCATTGCACCTAAAGCCATACAAATTATGGACTTCGTCCAAATGTTCTAGACAAGGTCGGTATGTGGACTATAGTCGTAATAAATGTAAGTACACCTACAGGTAATCGATTGAACCACATAATTTGCTCCAATACACATAAACTAGTGCTAAATGTGCGAGTTTATTACTCACACGTCTATTACAAAACACAAAATGATAGCGAAACAAAAGGTTTCCAGTGAATAACAACCGAAATTGACGTCACAACAACACCATTACATTGATTTACACGAGTCCGTTTATCAACGAACGTAAGACGGGAGCTTATTATTACATCCGAATTGTATTTCATCGTAGCGAGATGACAAACCGGCGATACGGCGCCAAACTTATGTCATCTGTCAAAATACATGTTAACAGTACGAAGAACGGTAGATGAGTCGAGACGATAACACCACATGAATAATATTATACCAACGATGTGACAAGCTCTGCTACCTGTCATTTTACGACATTGTTTATATACGGCTAATGATATGCCTCATTTGAATGCCTTGGTGGTCTGGATAGAAAAAACTACCAGCTTTTTGTTACCACTACCTTTACAGACTTTATATAGAACCATGTCTTGAACTGGAAATTCAGCAACATAAACATAACCAAGTATTTATTAATTTACACGGTCTATTGCGCCCGAATATAATTAACAGTTCGAAAACTAATCAGTATATTAAGAAGGCAGGCGGTAATTGAATAAGATTTTATGAGAACATTGTTTACAAGACTTCGTGCCAGAGGGCAGCGACGCTACATTAGCGCGGGCTTTCGAAAATCGAAATGAGAATAAGAAAAAAAGGCGGGAACGAAATAATTATGCACGTTCCGTTTCGTAATGGGCGTCGCGCTACCGTTTCGCTTTAATAGCTCGCTTGTTCTGAGAATTTAATTACGCTCAGAGCGCGCCCAGATTAGCCGGGCGCGCGTTCCGTTTTGTTAATAACTCTAATAATGGATGACGCCCGCGCTCTTTGCTGCATTAATGTTATTTATTCCGATTATAGCGCTTTTATTAAACCGATTCATCACACACGACGATTTCTATGACGCCAGTCAAACCACAATGACATGAGATTTATTTCAGATGTAACATCAATTGAGAATATACAAAATATCAATATTAATAATTCAATAACGAGCTCCCAAAAACAAATTGTCTAACCGATAAGACATTGGGTTTGACACAAACAAAATATAAAACGATTC
This sequence comes from Apamea epomidion, assembly GCA_947507525.1. Lineage (NCBI taxonomy): Eukaryota > Metazoa > Arthropoda > Insecta > Lepidoptera > Noctuidae > Apamea > Apamea epomidion. The sequence goes on along the minus strand of OX382247.1, from coordinate 7,007,738 downwards.
AGCCTTAATAAGAACCGGAGTCCAGAGATGAACACAAAAGAAAAAGATAACCGCCTATTGTTTTTTATCATGTTGTCAATATCGCGCGGCCAAATTTTCAATATTGGAATGCCACGATTCGCCAATAAGAAGCGGGAAAGAATTGATTTATTGTCCAATTAGCGTCGGTCAGGTGTGCCAACTGCCAAGATAGCATCAGGCTGGCCAACCTAACTCGGCTGCAACTACTATTTCTTTTGGCGCGTTCCGTTTAAATGGCATATTGGAATCAAAAAAGAACCTTTACACCATGCTGGCCGCGTTTTCTGAAAGCTGAATTTGAAATTCTGATCGTTCGCGGCGAACGGTTGCTTAAGTGGAAATCGATTTGAATTAATTGTAGGCCGGCTTTTTATCGTATAAGAACTTTAATTTGATGGAAAACATTTTTGTGTAATTAAATACATTATCATTTTATCAATAGTATAATTTATGGACCATGATATCAATTTTAATGTTTCCCTTTTTCTGCAGAGTAAATATAAATTGTCGTCAAAGTTAATCACATAATTTCGATTGTTATAAAACAGCAAACAACACACAAAATAATCACATTACGGTGTAAGTTTAATAGAAATCCAACAAGGGGTGACGGGATTTCATTTATCGACCGAATACAACGTGTTAATAGCTCCTCGATAACTTCGTATCGCATTACACGGGGTTCAGAAGCGATTAAGATACAACCACAGTGGGTTAAGAATAACTGTTTATTATTTAAACTGTTAAGTACTGAAATAACTGTTTAATTTTATGAAAATCCTAGAATAGTTTGGTGCAAACACGCTAATAGGAATTAAAACGCCATTAAGTTATTTAAGCCAGACTAAACGCAGTGCTCATATCCGTCAGTTCTCTTTAAACTTTTAACTGAGAACAATGGCGGCGCTGTCGAGGCTCTCAGACGCTCCGTTACCGACGCCATATAAAACCCACTCGCTGTACAATTGCATTGTAAACGTTTACGAGATTGTCTGTTCAAACACCTCAGGTCTGAACCCATAGCCCCATTAATGTTCATTTCAATCTTATTTACGGCTTACAGGAAACTCATACGGATAAATTATTTTAGCGATAACTAATCTGTGCCACTTCTAACAATATCTATTTAAACTCTCATACCTGTATCCGCTTTTCGCTAAGTAATAAATCCTCTGTGCAATAATTTCGCTACCAAAGTTGCCTCAATAGAACATAGCCGGCGGCGAGGCGAATTGTTTGCGGGTAGTCGATAAATTCCGGTAGCGTTTGACGCAACGCGGTCGAGGCGTCATTTGCTATTGAGGACTCGGTCAGAGCGGACCGCTCGAGATATTGACGCTGAATCATATTATTGTAATGCTGAATAAAGTTATCGGGAAACTGAGCCGCTGTAGCGTGAATTTAATATTATTTAGAGACATTATTGGCTAGGGAGGCATGACTTTTTAGAATTGTAATGCTTTTACTCATTCTACTATACTACCCCTTAAACTTTATAAAGATAGAATAGAAGTAATAGTAGAAGTGACACCTTTTTATTTCACTACATAGTTTACCCCCAAGCGGCGAGAAAAACGTAGACGATACACAATTTTCCAGAGTCCCATTACACCATGCGCTCTATTAAATAGTAAAGTCCCTACATGCTAGAAAAAGACAGTATATACCACCCCCAAACACGTTCCCCGCAATAAATGTGCGGGAAAGAAAGAGACGTAGTAATAGCCGGAAATTAGCACTCGTCTATCTTTCATTTTACACCCCAAATTTTCTTATTCCAATTTCCTCTCGCTACGAGAGTCCCCATTTTACGAGCCTTAACTGAGTGATGTAACGACACGCCGAAGTACGCCGAAGTCGCTTCGGTACAGAGTTTAAATTTGGAACGTAACTCCAGCGACGGTTGCGGCTTTCTATATTTGAAAATGCTTTAGAACACTCTGTCATTTGAAATGAGTCATTTTCTGATAAGAATGCCCTATTGGCTGAGACGTGTGCGCCTCGGGCCGCGCGGCCGATAATGCCATTTCCGAACGTAGATAGCGAATAACTTGGGTGTCGGTTTTTGCACTGGAGTTTTAATAATAAAGCATAGGGGGAGAGAGGCCGAGATATGGAAATGAGCGTGTGGAGAAGAGGAAATTTGAATTTATACACCAGCTAGTTTTATTCATGAGGGTGCCTCCGTTTGGTGAGATTATACCGACCGAAATTTTGTATGAATATGATGTTTGTTGTGTTCTAGTTTAATTTTTTGCTGATGTAATTTGAATGGTTAGTTTTTGGATTATGTTTTAACATTTATGTGGCGCAAGACCCTTCTCTCTTCATTATTATATTCGAGATTGCTGCACACATCCAAATGCCTTACTAAGGCTTAATCTAGACTAGACAATTAAAACATGCCTAATTTATTTAAATGTTATAAAGCGGTACCTAACAAAAAGTTCGAAGCACCAAAAATAAGAATCACACAACAGACAACACACATTGCACTACGCCGCGTTCTACATTTAAAAAAACCTTCAAAACTACCCAATAAAAAATATAACCGATTAACCGTGTCCGCACCTACATACCTATTCCGACATTTTTTTTCACGCGTGGGAAGAATCTCAAATTTTTCGCGTCACACATCTCGATTGGCGAGTGTAAGCGATTTCTTTCACGTCATTAACTCCGAAGTGAAGGCTGTACGTGTCGCTAAAATGACTGCGGTCAACTTGATCGGTCATTATTTACAGTATTGTTGTTCGTGGGAATGAAATGCTTCAGACAGCGTTGCGATATTGTCTGTTATGTTGAGTAGTAGTTATGAGTTAGTCATGGCATTGTTTAATAACTAATAAGGCGTTTTTAGTTGAGTTGTGGGTCTGAATCATAATTTGATTTGTATCTGCGAAGGTATTGCTACTAATTTGTTTGTACGGAAAGCTTTTAGGACCAAAACACTCGTAAAATTGTAGATGGTTTCTTTATAAGTATTCAAAGTCAAAGTCAAATCATTTATTTCAAATAGGCACATAAAAGGCACTTTTGAACGTCAAAAAATATTGATGGAAGCCTACTTAAAGACAAGGACTACTTACCTACCTAATTCAAACATAGGGAAACCACAGAACGAACGATCAAACTCAATATTTTTTCCATAGCAAATCACGTTACCAAAATCTTTGATTGTAGTTTTAACAGATAAAGCAATAAAATAAAATTAATCTAATCTGTGTTCAATCCGTCCCATTCATTTACAATATTTTTCACCGTTAATAGTCGTAAAACTATTTCTCCTAAATTCTCCGAATTTTACGTTACCCACAAAAAGTCTGGAGATCATAAATAATATCACTTCTAACAATACAAATTTTTATAGTCCGAGAACTCTATTGCACAGGTGGAAAAAACGTCACAAAATAGATTCATTCATAAAAGGTTCGTTCATTCATGTAACGCAAAAAACTGCCCAATAAGTGGACTGTCTCCATTCTGTATTGTACGAAGTTAATCTATAACGTCTTGATTTTATCATCCCGTGGGATTTCTGAATGTAATGATGAATTTTTGTCCTTATAATGGAGTTCATATTAAAACCTTTTTTTAGTTCATTCATTCGGTCGAGGTATTGCCAACCGATGAACCGAACAACGTTATAAAGCGTAGCAAGTCAGTATCCATAACAACGCTATAATGCAAAGTATGTAATAAACTTGTACTACAATGTATTCTGTGGTAATTTAATAATTATAGTTATAATGTTGTTCTTATATCTTATGTAGGTTAGTGGGTCATCTTAGCTACTTACACTAACAAACCATTAATAAAGGTATCTACTTAGTTACGAGTACAATGTTGGTTCGAATTGATATTTGTTTTCCTTACAGAAACTCTGAAATTAGCTGAATTTTCTAGAAACTTCTTGAAGAGGTAAGTATCTAAATATAAATTTTAGTACCCTTTATTATCCTACCAATTTTTGTTTCTTGTTTTAAGTAGGTACCTATTCGCTTTTTTGTTCTTTCTTTTGGTTTGTGATTCTATTATTTCAGCCTTGTTTTACCAATTTTTTTTTCGACAGTATCTGTGATTTTATATACCTAATTATATACTGTCTAACTGTCTTATTGCATTTTTTACTCGCGATAGTGATAATATAATTATTGTATTATTATAAATATAAATTAGATTTACAATTAGCAATAGGTCTTTTTAAAATTATTTGCCGTTGAAGTTCAAGGAGAAAAGAGAAGTCAGAATGTTTGGCAATATTATATTCGTTAAAGGCGCCTAAGCCTAAGACTTCCTCGTTAGCATTTTGATGTCATATGCCATGACACCAAATTTCTTAAAGATTACCACATACCTACCAACCTAATAGATGGGTCAAACTGTTATGAACGAAAACATAGATATTATAACGAAAGGCTTTGGCTAATCTCACAATCTTACCCAGCTCGGCAATGAGGTACGAGTTTTCGGAAATCCAATTACCTACTATTGAATGAACGACTTGAACCGTGCTATTGATGTAACTTTCATTAAAACTTCTCAATTAAAATATCCATAACTATTTGAAGGAATACCAAGCTAAGGGCTGATTTTTTAGAGTCAATGTTTGACATAAATTTTCTATGTACAGACGCCAGCACTAGCTACCCGAAACTGTCAAATTGTCCCAGTCAACCTTGAACCTAATACTTTAGCGATACAGTTGAAAATCTATTAAAGAAATTTGACAGATTGTAGCTTGATATGCTGGCGTCGGTACAAAGCCTGTCAAACCGCCTTATTATTACATATTCATTTTTCAGAAAAAAGTTAATCTTAGTATTGGTAAATCTGACTAGGTATTGAAAAATCTCCGGCCGATTTTTTGTTTGTTGTTTGTTAGGTAAGTACATATAGGTATTATGAATTTATGACACGCTACCGATGACATAATCTCATAATTATGTATTGTGTATATGTATTTATTATTTTGAGTATGATATAATTATTATCATTCTAGTAATATTTATTTTAGAAGTATTTATGTATGTTTATTTGTATGTATGTTAATATATTCTCGTAATTACCATTTTTGTTTAGTTTTTAAGTGAATTGTTTTTTTGATTCTATGTATTATTTTTTGTCTCCTTTGCTCTATCACACGCTGTCTACATCTCTGTATCTTTTGTCCTATCTCAGGTATGCTGGAAGAGATTTCTTATGAAATAAGCATCACCTCTGTACCTATTTTTTCTGTTCTGTTTTCATTGTCTGTTTATATATGTGTGTACATAAATGGTAAATAAATAAATAAATTATAACAATTACGATACCGTGTTAAATAAACCGGCCTTCATGTGCGAATCGGATTCGCATACGAAGGACTCCGTACCACTAGGCAAAACACGCCGAAACGACACGTTTCTTAGGCATCCTTTTAATATTGGTATCCCTATAATTTTTATTTTTTGTTGTTATATCGGCAATAGAAAAAGAAATTTCAACTGTCTACCTATTACGGTTTACGAGATACAGCCCGCTGACAGACAGACGGACGGACAGCGTAGGCTTAATATGAGTGTTCCGATGGCACCCTTTGTGTACAGAACCCTAAAACAGCCATGTACAACGATGAGCGTTTGATTTTCCTGTTAGGTAGTTAATGTAAGTACAACCAGCTCAATCACGACCAGTTTTGTTTTAATTAAGCTAACATTATGCTCCAACGACGATAGAACTTAATTATATATATACAACATGATTATGTAATTACCTACCTGTGAGTGATGACCTAGTTTGTGCATACAATACATAAACTCACGCTTTCTGCCAATGGGGGAAGGCAGGAACTACAGACCACCACCTGCTACGAACCTTCACGATCAGCCTATAATTTTTCCACTCCTGGGACACAGGCCTCCTCTCGGTGAGAGAGAGTGCGGGTTGGTAGATGTCACGTGTCTTAAAATTTTTGGTTCTAGGTTATGCCGGTTACCTTCGACGCGGGAGATCTTATAGTGGACAAGCGTGCGCAGACACAGGTGCGCTCTTGCTTGCCTCACTCTCATACTCCAATGGGACGGCAATCCGACACGACCAACGGCTTAACGTGCTTTCCGAAGCAGCGGGGTATCATACTGCCGACTTCCAAATCCCGGGAAAAACCCAATAACACTGCCCGACTCGGGAATCGAACCCAGGACCCCACGCTCAGCAGTCGCGCTTGCGACCATGAGACCAACGGGGCAATCAAGATAGCAATCAAGGATAGTACAGACGCCAGCAGGTCAAGCTACCCGAAACTGTAAAATTTTCCCAATCAACCTTGAACCTTAATGCTTTAGGGAGAAAGTTGAAAATCTATTAAAGAGATTTGACTGATTGTAGTAGCTTGATGTGCTGCCATCTGTACCTAAAGAGTTTATTTTACATCTGCAGACAGAATTATATGTAAAACTTGTAAAAGGTACTAGAAATTAAATGTTTTCAACAGGTTTGTAATTTAATTTAGTATAATAACATATAAAACTTTACTATGATTAACATGTGTTTACAACAAGATTCAATCTTTATTAGAAACGCCACTACTTACTGATTAACATACCTCTTAATCCTGCATAATCGTTTAATTATAAGTTTAATATGAAACCCAGTTAACGGTTCAATGATAGCTATCTAAAACTCTTTTGAAGTAACAATTCTAGAAAGAGTATCGTTATAATAAGATACGGAGTAATTGCCAACACAGTAATACTAGTTATCTCGTATTCCGGTTCTAACATCTAAACCCCGGTAGCTTCCTAATTAATCTGTGCTCGTAATGATATTTATAAGCACCCACCATGTGTCGACCTCGGAATATTTTTACCCAATTAACTTGTTACATTCTCGCTTCCGAAAATGTCTACCATAGTTAAGGAAAAAATCAAAGGACCATTCCCCGAATTTCGGCCATTATCGACCGTTACCTCCCAAATAGAGCGCGATCGAAACTCATGATAAACCCCTTCACGTGGACTCTACTAATTGGTGCAATAAATTTGAGACAGCGCGACAACTCTGAAAACCCATTACTTCTCCATCTCGGACCTTATTAGGACCTATGGCTTCCGACCTGTCATAGACAAAACTTACGGACACACTTCGGATATCTGTCAAATTCGATCACATCTCTCAAATGAATCTCATCTCTATTGACGCCAATTAAAGGACAAACGCGTCTAGAATCGCTTCGACGATATCGAACGCAATAAAGAAACGTCATCTCGTTTAAATTCCATTTTCAAGTTTAAAAAACTCCCAGCAGGATCCACAGGATACTCGACCCTACTGCGACTATTTAAAAATAAAAATCTCTAATGAGGAGCGTTCGGAAACGTGACGTGCTGGTGACAAAATGTTGAAGGGATATCGATTTTCAGCATTGTAAATCGAATCGTAATAGTATTCGATAAAGCAGAATTTCGTTCAAGGAATTTGGGTTGAATGCGTATCGTTAATATAGAGTCGTCGAGAGCGCGCACCCGTTTGTACCCGCGTCATGCGAACGGACGCTTTTTGTCGTTTTTAATTATATTTATTGTTCTCGTTATTTATTTATTGTTTTGTGTTTTGAACCGTTCTCGCTACCGTGCGTGCATTTTAACGATTTCGGCGGAGATAGCGGACGCATCCAAATTAGGCCGAATGTGGTTTTGGAGGATGCAAATGTGTTCCTTTGCATACGCTAGCAGAAAAAACGTCCCCATCGATATTCAGAATGAACTCGAATGAAAACATCATTAATGTTATGCAAATGATCATGAGACGGAATTTTACTTTCAAAATAATTCAAGGGATATTGTTGTTCCTTAATAAGAGTCGCTATATGGTAATATTTATTGAAACAAAAAGCAGGACAGCTTTATAATTTTTCCATTTTCTTTTTTGCCTTGTTGTTGTGGAAATGGGAACATATCGTTAAAAGAGATAAAGCTGGGCCATTATTTATCGATAATTGTTTATAAAAGCCAAAGAAAAGTAACACTAAAGTGCATATTTGCAAACAAAGGCCCGTCAATTGTATCCAATAAAATCGATGAGATGCCGCGTCACTCGCCGGTCGCCCTCGCTGCTGGGACAATGTGGAGAGATGTCAAGAAATTCCAATAGTCACAGAAAACTGTGACCTTCTTTTTTTTTATCGTTCCAGTCTGATTCGTGCATTTAAAGTTCCTTTTCTTTCGACACTCGTAATAATACAAAATGTAGCACAATTATTTAAAATGTCACCCTTTAAAAGATCAAATTCGTCATTACAGGCAATAATTCACAATTGGAATGGCTTTATAAGCAACTCTGTGGGCAGTCGTCGTCAAAACATGGGTTTTATTGCCCCTGTCTTCTTAGAAATAAAATGGTGGTCCATTTTTCGCAAATAAATATTGCAAACTATGATTTCGAAAGTTGGTTCAAGAAGTCTTGGTCCTTTGGTAGATAGCTCCTAATTAAAATCCTACTATTCTACTAATATTATAAAAGCGAAAGTTTGTGAGGACGATGGATGTTTATTACTCTTTCACGCAAAAACTACTGAACGGATTTTGATGGAACTTTGCAGTAATATAGCTTATACATTGGAATAACACATAGGTAGGATATTTTTTATCCCGATATTCCCACGCGATCGACACTTATGCCGGGTGAAACCGTGAGGCGCTGCTAGTTTCAAATAAATCTCTATGGATCTTTATTTTGAAGTCGAAAACAAATGAACTTTTATTGATTTCTTCTGAACATATTTTTAATCAGTCAGTACAGTAAAGTCTAGTCAATAATTTAAAATATGTTTTTTTTTAATGTTTACCAGATTGCAAAAATAGATTTGGTACCACTGTGTCAAGCATCCGAGTTTATAATACCTACACTAGATTCCGCCCGAGACTTCTTCCGCGTGAAATTGATTGCTCCTCCGACCTCCTCTGTCGCATCGCATCGCTGAATGAATGAATGAATTGCACCGATCCCAGCGTGTTGTGATCCTCTGTCGCATCGCATCGCTACATCATAATTCGTTTTCGTTTAACGTTCTTTCTAACTTTAACTGTTTTTGCTCGGCTCCTAAGGATTCTACCGTGATGTTAAGTAGACTATAACCTTCCTCAAGAATTTGGCTATCAAATGCAAAAATATATTTTTTAATTCGACTGGTAGTTTCTGAGATTAGCGCGTTCAAACAAACAAACTCTTCAGCGTTATTATTCCTATAGATTGTATAGTAAATTTTTCAGACGACAAGCTGATAAAGTCAATGAAAGTGATATACAACTGTTGCGTGTAGAATTTCCAATATTTTTTTCTATATAATATAATTTTTATGGTACCTAGATATAAATTTCTCATTGGCATCTCGGAGTCTGGATTTGTGCCCGATTGATAGGCAGACCCGGAGACAGGCCCTATTACTTGGGACTTAAAAATAAATGGCGAAATGTGGGTGCACTGTACGTACCTACACCTCTGCCTCACCATTTATTGTTATGCTACTTAAGTATTACTTAGTGTATAAATGAATATTATTATTTTACTAGCTGCGCCTCGCGGTTTCACCCGCATAAGTTTCGATCTGGACCATGGGACTATCGGGATAAAAAGTATCCTATGATTTAATCCTGGTTATAAAATATCTGTGTGGCAAATTTCATCCAAATCCATTGTGTAGTTTTGGCGTGAAAGAGTAACAAACATCCATCCACCCATCCATCTATCCATCCATCCATCCATCCATCCATACAAACTTTCGCATTTATAATATAATCTCAGACCATACGAATAACACATCATAATCCTACATTATAATGTGTTATTCCTATGGGTCTTAGATACCAGATATTAAAGATATAATTTATGTACATAATATGTACTTAAATGCATAAATTGAAACGAATGACTGCTATTGATTCTCATGAATTTGTAAGTGGACCCTGAATGACATATATGTGGTAACGTAACTAAAAATAACATAATCTTTACGGCTATATTCTCCAAAGGGTTGACAGAGATGTCTTCTACACCCGCATTTCTTTAGTTATGTCCCACGTGACATGGGAGAGCCTATAACCATTACAAAGTAAACATCCGGACTCTAGGGCTATCACTAACACATTTTTAATGAAAGAAAGAAAGAAAATACATTTATTTGCGGCAAACATGACACAAAAAACAATACAAGTTGGAGGAAAACATGCGTCACATCCACGCAAAACGGCCATCGCTCAGCATTTATGCTAAGACCCTATACGAGACAGAGCTGATTTCAATATAATGCAAAATTCAATAACTCTTCCCCCTGGGAATCAAACCAGGTTTAGCTGTTGCTGTTGTGTTGATTTCTGTTTGTTTGATAAAATAGCTTTGTTTATTTCCAAAAAAAAATTGCAGTTTGTTGCACTAAGTGCTGATTTTTCCAACGCCAGATAATTTTATGCGAGAAAAATTTTGAATTTTTGAAAATTCTATTAAATCTGTCAGAAGTAAATTTTATTCTACAAATAAAAATTATCTGTCGATTGAAAAATCAGCCCTAACAAATACAGATAATTTGATCCAGCTATCTAATCAAACGTATTGCCTTTCAGTTCAAATGTGTAATTTCTTTGTTTACAAACAAAAACATTATTTGTAAAAAAATCATAAATAAACTATAAGAAAAACCAATTATTATAAAGTAGTTTCCTTATATCTAATAATTATCAGATCTCTTTGTCAGATCGTCTTTGTCTAGTTTGCTGAGTCGTAAGTAAGGTATGAATCACTTACCTACCTTACAATTTTCCTCCTTGGTGTATACTCTGCATACATATTCCTAATACGCACTAGATTTTTTCTTTCATTGCAGATTTTTTTACTTTTCCTCCTTGCGTTGCTTGTGGAAGTAGAACAAGCAAAAATGTGTAGGGCCTGTGGGTCTACTCAGTAACCACGTAGTCCGTAGTTTCAGCCGAAGTAAGTGGCGCTTACAACTCCGTATCACTAATGGACATAACATTAGTTCGGGGCCCGAACTAAGAATGAATGACAGCACGATTTGACAGGAGTCTCTACGCCTGATGTGTTTTTGCCCGTCCGAAAAATTGTATTTGGTACTTGTTTTGAAGGAACTTAGGACGGTCCGGTATCTTCGTTGATGGCCTTAGGGATTAGACCCCCTGGCCATTTAGAGGTTAGCTGCCATAGTTACAATAACACTTAATTTAAAAACCCATCTACTGACGAGGACTCATCATTCTCCTGCCCTCTTCCCTATTCATTTGTGGTCGTTTTCTATCATACTTCTCTATTAGTCGTCATCTCGGTAGTCACCCCCTTTCTAGCCATATCATCTTTCACTTACATCGTTTCTTTGGTCTGCCTCTATTCTTACAGCCAGGATGACATCCTCAAAACTTTTCTCACTACACTTTCCAGTGCCGAGGATTGTTGGAGCAAAAAATTTTTAAGGGGGAACAGCGTATCGGCCAACGTAGGGTTCCCCAAAGATAGACGACAGACTTAAAACGACGGCTGGGACCGACTGGGTGCATCCTAATTGCGCAACACATTATCAAGCTCAATCTGAATCATTTTGAAGAATATTGCTAATCCATTGCTTCATATGTTCGAAAAGTATGCTTGCTCAACAACGTACATAACGCAATGAATGTTGTTGAACTGTCAAAATGAAAGCCATTGCTACTGTTAGTGTGTTACGCAATTACCCCCCTGGATTATCCCAGTGCCAACATAGGTCATAGGTTATCATTGTTTTCTTGTTATAGGATAACAATCGATTACCTATGATTGCAATAGGTCCTATTATCCGTATATTTTTCCTCTATAATTAAGTACGTATATAAATAAAATAATATATATAATCATAAACAATCAGCCGATGTCGCAACATCAAGGTCAAACAAATCATAAGGAAACTATCTGGTACGATGGATAACCCTAGAATGCTAACTCGTACCTATTCTTTTCTAGAATACTTATTTCTTATTCACGTAACAACCCACAAGAGGGATCTCTTAGCATTTTAATCTCAGCTGCATGCTATTGCCTTTCATTCATCCCTTCTGTATAAAACTGACTGTCACTGTGAGTGACTGTGTCTTGTGTGTTCTGTGTGTGTATGCTGTGTTTGTGTTAAGTATTTCGATTATTTTTCCTCCAGGGCCCAATTTAACTTCCCTCTTCTTTTTTCTTTCTAACTTTTCTTTTTTCTGTCTTTGTAATTTGTATCTACTTAACAAATTAAAAGAAAATACGGCATGCTGCATAAGTAGGGTTAAATAAATCATAATAATTAACACGCGGTCGTGAAAATACACCTGATAGGCATTATTAGAATTAATAGTCCAATCGACAATGGAAAAGCCCCACCGCAGAAAAACAAGAAAAGCGAACAAGTGTTGACTACAAAATTATCCTGTTCATAACACAATCCGGTATGGTCCGATCTGTAATACCTATGTACATACTCATTACCCATTAGCTTTATAGTATAAATATGGAGCAAAAAGTCTCAAGCTTCATAACAAATCTTCACCTCCTTGCAATCGCATCTCGATATCTCAACCTACTACAAAAACAAGATGGCTGCTATCAAGACAACTTTGGTTCTTCTGCTCATTGCCTTCGTTATGATGTCCTGTACCTTCGGCATCGATGCTGTTCATGTGGGGCCGTGTGACCAGGTCTGCTCCCGTATCGACCGTGAAAAGGATGCGTGCTGCCAGGCGCATGGACACTCCGGCTATGAGAACTGCAATGGCGGAAGAATGGAATGTAATTAACGACTATGACCAAACAAGTGTGCCAGTGAGTGGAGCCTAGCCAATAAGCCCTTGGACATCAATTCGAAGAACATTGAGAGGTAATCAACGATCATTTTTGTTGTTCCTGTAAGAAACATTTGTAACTTTTGTAAAAAGTTTTCAAGATCAGTCTAAGCTCCATTACGTCATTTGTTAAAAATGTATTGATGCTTTCGAAATAAATTTTAATATGTGTTTTTCTAAATGTTTGTCTTTTTATAATTAGTACCCTATTTAATTACCCTACAGAATACACACATGCCTAAAGATTTGTTGTATTAACTTGTGTCCAATATGTTTTTTTTAATGGTATCTCGTAGTTCAACCTCGGAGGTTGTCGTCTGCTGAACCGGACTTGCCTGTGGTTGCCTCAATAAATTAAGGCCTCCAGCCAGGGCGTAAAAAACTTTAAAACTAAGCGACCGGTGAGGTACGGACCTCGGCTTAGGCCGTCGCTAGGGGAAGGTAACAAGGGACAGGCTGGTCCGGATTATTCCTATATGGCAAAAGCCTATGTCCTTATGTGCTTATGGACTGGATATACTCTTCTTCCAAGCTGCGCTACAAGACCCTGTTCAGTTTAATATCATTAATGGTGGTGGTTATGTTAGTAAACCACAGTAGCATTATTATTACACACACACACACACTACACATCAACTTACGCCTTCCTCCCATGGCGCAAGGCAGAAACTACAGAACTCCACCTGCTACGATTACATTATCATTATCATATGCTTACATACTCATCCTTTTGCCTCGTTTACGTTTACACATCTGGTCATACACTCACGCCAGTTGCAAATATTACGTACCTGACTTTACAGAACAAAATCATCATTAGGGTCATATATGACTTCCTAGGGCGTCCCCTGCCAGCGTCACCACTCACATCTACCTCGTATTTACCGTTTGTTAGTCGCCTTTCATTCGTCCTCTCAACATGACCAAACGATCTAAGCATATTCTTTTAAATTTTTGTCACTACATCTTCTTTGAAACACACTATATCTTCCTCGTTCCCTTATCACATAATTCCTCAGCCTATTATTTATAGTCACACCTCACATGCTTCGCAAGGAACGGATTTCCATAGCATTTACTTTACTTTCATACTTCTTTATTAACTGCTAGCTTCTGCTCGCGACTTCGTCCACGTGAAATTTCTTGTCCCCCCCCCACCACATCGCATCGCATCGCCTGCCCGCGCTATTACTTCGTTTTCGCATAGCGTTCTTTCTGTTTTTTTTTTAATTTTTGCTCGGCTCCTAAGGGTCGTTGCGGGATGTTCTATAGCCAATAGCCTTTTCATCAAGAATTAGGCTATCAAATGCAAAAAGAACATTTCAAGTCCGACTGGTAGTTCCGGAGATAACCCGTTACACACAAACAAATAGCTCTTTATAATATTAGTAAGTATAGAGTTTAAATTAATATTTCTACTAAAATATTTCAAACTAAAGCAACAAGTTTCTATCACGAATTCACGATCACAACCCATCGGTCGCGGTACACCCGAATGAGTTTAGTTTCGATCGTGAATGAATGAGTGAACGACAATGACTCTGCGGGTTGCTTCGGGAGGCGTTCATGGAAGAACACTATTAATTTTTCTCAATACATGCTCCTGTGCCCGCCACACTGTCTGGTGGATTTTGGCACGATATTTTGAAGATAAATGGACGTATCCCGTAGGTGAATTGATTATTTGGAGTATGTATTTGATGCGTTGAGAACCTATGATCTATACAAATAAATAAAATTGAAGTCTCTCTTTGTAATGTCATGATAACAGCTTTTTTACTAAATGCATATGCGGTACTTATAACAACAAAACCAATTTTAATTTTTTTTGTCTATCTATTTGTTCCGGCTAATTTCCGAATCGGCTGGACCGATTTCGATGAAATTTGGTATAGGTATCCCTATACCACCTTTGAACCCTGGGGAAGGACATATGCTACTTTTTGTCGCCATCCCACGCGGGCGAAGCCGCGGGCGGAAGATAGTTTTAAATTAGCTTCGACCACTTCGACAGTTAGCGTTGGCCTCGCAAAGGTCTTCCATAGTGCAGGTGTTGTGCACAGAGGGCACGACAAGAGGTGAGGCATAGTTTGTGCCGTGGCTCCACAGTGGCACTGTGGCTCATCGGAATAAGTACCTGACTAAGTTGTACTTGCAGCGAAGCACATGGCTTCTTAGTCGGTTAAGAGTGTTAAAATTTTGTAAAAATTATGCGTCATTTCTGAACTTATAACTAGTTTAATTTTGTATTAAAAAAATATATATATTATTGTTTTAGCATGCTGTGTCTATCGCTTAGCATTGTTCACTTGGCTTGTATGTTTGCTTGTGTTAATTTGGTTGAACAGTGTAACGACTGTAACTATAGACCAATAAAATAAATAAAGAGATTTCCAGGTAGGCCATGGTAGTTGTTGGCCCGCCTGTAATTACCTTCACCCTCGTCATATACCTACCCTTAAAGCTGGAACATAGCCACGCAACTTACTACGTGTGGTGGCAGAATCTCTCCGAATATTTCACATACAGCTATGACTACGAGGAGTTGTGGTTAAAACAAGCTGCTTAAAAGTCTTCGGTCGCTTGCATATCATATAGCCTGATCTCTCTACGGTCGTGTCGGATGACCTACATTTACGTCCCATCGGACTATGAGAATGAGGGAAGAGTGATGCACTTGTGACTGCGCACATGTCTTGTGGACAATAATATCTCCCACGCCGACGGCTAGTCTCCGTTGAGATTGGCTGCCATGACCGAAATACGGTCTGGAGGACTATCATTGGTACGACGATCTTTAACGCAGCTTGCGCTAGGAGTGAACTTTAAAATTCGTCATGTAACGAAAAAGCGTTATGCCCCCTCCATGCTACTTTATGATATATAATACAAAGAGAGAGAGAGAGAGAGAGATATATATCGTTTTCATGGTTTTCGAGGGTGCTGAAGCCGATTCAAAATAAAAATCCAAGATGGCGACTACAAATATATACTTAATTTTTTCGCAGCCGGGCTCTTGGATTTTCATTTTGAACTTCGTTCCTGCCGGGGGTTTTATAGCATAGTGTTGTTCTACCTACGATTTACCTAAGTCACATATTATATCCTTTTGATATATTTTAGAAAGACCAGCGCTCTTTCTATGATTTTAATTTCATTCGAATAAACAGATTGAAATTCAGTACACGTCAGAATGTGTATCGAGTGTAGGCATTCCATTTCTATACACTCTGTAGAGAAAAATACAAAAAGCCGGCCCCTGTATGATGTGCAATCACATTAATTAATAAGAGACATTTTATCATTAACCATTCTAACCACGTCGCATTTCCTTATTATTAAATTTATTATGGGGTCGCCATTAAAAAAAATTCGCGGTTCTATTGTTTCATTAAAATGCCTCGCGAATTGTTTTTAATTAGGCGTGCCAGAGGACAGACATTTTTATTAATCGTACAGCGGCCATGCTGTTTCTGAGTCTGTCATTATGAAATTAATTTCGTAATTATATTTACTGAGTTATATGTCATTTATAACGGGCCTGTTAACTTATAATTACATGAAGATTTCTGGAAAAAAAAACTAAACTGTGCTGACGTGATTTTTTTTTTTATAACAGCCCGCCGTACGCCTCCAAAATAACCTAAAATACCGTTGCTTATATACATAATCAGCTTATAATGTTCCCCCTGTTGGGACACAGGCCTCCTCTCGGTGAAGGGGAGTGGGCCGTGATCCACCACGCGGGACAAGTGCGGGTTGGTAGATGTCACATGTCTTCGATTTTTTGGTTCTAAGGCATGCCGGTTTCCTCACGATGTTTTCATTGACCGTTGCTTGCAATAGACAATGTTGCGATGAGCTAGTCAACAAGACAGATTTTATAATATGTCCAACAATGTGTGTGTAATTAAATTGTTTGTCAAATCGATTAAGACTAAAATGGTACTCAATTTTGCCGCTGCTCCTATTAATTTTGATAGTTTATTCGACAGGTGTTCCAGTACAACGATCTGCGGGGTTATTGCGTAACACTCTAACCGTAGCAATGTCTTTCATTTTGACAGTTCAACAATATTCATTGCGTAATTTACGTTGTTGAGGAGACAAATTTTTCGAACATATGAGGCAATGGATTAGCTACTTCCTTCAAAATGATTCAGATTGTGACTGTAAGTACCTAAGTCATGAGATAAGTTACACCATCATTATTTGAAGCGCCATCGCCACTTGTCACCCCACTCACGTCCAATAAATCTCGATAGTAAGTAAAACCAACTAACGTATCACAGACAGGAACACGTTGACTTTTTCCCATAAAGAATGTTAATATAAATACTCCAGAGACAATCTGCTAATGATTCTCGTTATATCTTTGAGCAAATACTTTTTGCGTCGACTCTCTGGTTGCCAGACGCCACTGAGGAACTTCAAGACTCCATAGACAATTAAAAACAATCTAGAGGAAGTTGTTAATGATCTATTGTGGGATTCATTGATATATAGTTCGGAAATTAATTGTGTGAATCATACTTCTTGTTTTGATTTTCATATTTGAGTTGTTCGATTGATTTTTGCCGACGCTCGTTCGTAGCTATGTAAAAGGAATAAGAAATGGTGTGCTTTTCTCTTGTTCTGGGTAATTAGACAGGTAAGTATTACGATTTTCTCATTAAGGAGATAATTGTATGTAGCGCCTACGAAAAAGGCGATTGTTGACATTGCTTGTATGTTTTTGTTGGCCACCACGCAGAGGGAAAATTGTACCGCTGTGAATGAATCATGGTAAAATCAATACCTATGAGAAATTACTTGAAAAGTTTAATCGTTACTTTGGTAGGTAAGTAGCAATTTCGACTGTAAAAAAAGCTCAAGCTCAACGGCTGGGCTGATTTTCACGAGACTTTCACTGGCTACTTTGGCATAGGCTACTTTTATTAAGAAAAAAAGAAATTAAAGTTCCGGGCAAAAATAAAAATAAACATGTAATCCAATATATGTTTTCCGACAAGCACGCGAACAAAGTCGCGGGCACAGCTAGTCGTAGAATAAAGTTCTATCTGAAAAGGTTCAAACGACAGGTCCATCAAAGTAGTCAGCACATTTGTCTATAAATGTTAACCATTCCTATCTTTTTATTTTTCATTGCTCTTGATAAAGAATCGGTCAGTCATTTAACTGAGTTTTTTAAACTGAATTAATGTCTATTATAGACAAGTATTTATACTCAACTATCTATGAAAATGATGGTAACAGTCGTTAATTAAGTACAAAAGACTTAAAACTACTAAATTACACTTAAGCTTTTTCTCAAAGGTCACCCACAGACTATAAAACAATTAACTTATTTACCAAAGCGTGTTGCCAGCCGAAAATAAATTTCCCCGCGATAGCATAGTTAATACAAATTATATTTAATTACGAAGATATTTATTCGATTCAGAATTCGCCGTCGACACGACAGAATTCACGAATTTTAATTTGGATTCACAGTGTTTATACGATACTTTTTGGTGATACCGGGGAAGTTGCGGGTTTAATACTCTTGTAGACATTTTGTCAATTTCCTAAAAAAATATTTATTTCTTCATGTATTAGTGGCCTTTTTTGTTCATAATATTGATGGCAATAGGCTCGCGCCCTAATACATGGAACTTAAACATAACTGGCGAAATGTGGGTGTACTATTATACTATACGTACGCCTCTGCTTAACACTCCGGGGACAACAGGCGTGGCGTTATGTTGTGTTAATTTAGTAAAAACCAAGAAAAGAATGAGGGCAATTTTTTTTTTGTTTTTGTTATCCTGTTTGTGTCCATTGTGTGTGAAAAAGGGGAGGCCTTTGCCCAGCAGTGAAATAAATATATCACAAAAAAAAAAAAACAAAACAGACATTTTCTCCCAGGAACTGCATTTAATTAGGTAACATATCGTTAAACGTCTTGTTTTAAATCTAAGGTTTATGAATCTGAATTTTCATTATTACCTGCCTAGCTTATTCCCAGCTATGTTAGATTCGGCTTCAAGTCTTAACCGGATGCAGCTGAATACCAGTATTTTACATGCAGCGACTGCTTATCTGACCTCCACAGCCCAGTGACTAGGTAACATATACAATACCTCTTGGTAAGACTAGTTGTCAGGCTTTCGGCTTCTCTGACAACCCGTAACGACAAATAATTATTAATTTGGTAAAAACCACAACCCAGTTACTAGGTAATACGATACCCCTTGGTAAGACGGGTTGTTAGACTTTAGTTAGGTACAATAATCATAATTATAATTATGTTTTAAATTAGAGGTTTATGAATCTGAACCTTATCAGATGTAAAAAAATTGTTTCAAATTACTGGTTTATGAATCTGAACCTTATTGGAAGTAAAACAGTTATTTTAACTTTATTATGATAGTTTTATTATTTAATGGGCTTTTTAATAAATATTAGAGTGGGCTTAGAAGTATGCTTCTTATGAACGTTAATGGACCTCTTATCTACTAAAACATCTAAACAAATTATATTAGTTAAATTGTGATATAAATTATATAGCGGAAGCTGTTAGCAATTTACTAGAATTAAATGGGTACCTCTTTGTAGCTGTGTAGGTGTTTGTTTGTTACTCTTTATATCTTTTGGAGGCCAATCATTCAATTGTAAGGGGAATAATTGGAAAGCTTCTGTGTAGTCTGTAAATAAAAAGAAAAAAATATCTATTATTTATTAAACCGAATCGATTTATTTATCGATAAATAATGAACGAAATCGAATCGATTTATTAATCGATTGTTTTAATTACCGTGTTTCTTTGCGGTAAAGCAAACGCAAAAAAGAACAAGTTGGGGAAAATATGCGTCACAGTCACATCCACGTAAAACGCCATTGCTCAGCAAAATGTTGTGGCCCTATGCGAGACAGAGCCACAGCGCTGTTTGTGCCTTGTAATTATCATTAGGCAATTAAAAAAAAAACTATTTTGAAATCAACTTGATCAACTTCACTCCCACTAATGGTCACATTTTTTATTTATGTTTAGCGTGTCTTCTAATAGTTCTTTGGAACTAATTAGGTATAAACAACTGCGTTTAACATGTAAGTGATTATGTTAATTAATGGTCATAATTAGGTTATTTTCTTCGTACCAGAATGTTTATTAATATATATTTAATTGCTACATAAAATTAAAACAAACATTCGACGTTACAAAATAATATTGTCAGATGCGATTGAACATGAGCGTCAAAAATCTTAACAAGAAATGTTTTAATAGTCTCGAAGCTATGCCCATCAAAATTCATTAAGCGTACTCATTATAATTTATAGAGTACTTAACAAACTAACGACAACTTTAATAAACTGAGCATGTTCCAAATAGTATAAAATTTCACCCGCCCACAACATGAGAACGGACCTACCTATATCGTTTTTTTCGGTCCGACCGGTCCTCCAAGAACTTTGTCACATTCAACTTCACCCAAAGATAACTCCGATGTCTGCAACAATTGAAGGTGGTAGCTTCCACGTCTTTATTTAGACAAGGTAGCAACTGTTGTCGAGTGTCGATCTTAAAATCCGGTAGCTAAAAGTAATTTGTGAAATTACTTTCTTAGAATTGGAGTCAATTAAAGAGTGTATGTCGCCCGTCCTGGCGATTTCAGACAAACTGGATCGGCGATTTGTTTTTTTAAAGGAATGTTTGTTTAAAAGGTGTAGGTATGGGCCAGGCGGCCAGGGTTCGGGAGATAAGGAAGGGACGGAGGTAGAGAGGGTATAATAAGAATCAGTAGTTTGAATACGAACCTGTTGTTGATTACGGGGAAAAGGGACAGGATTTAAATTAAGCTAGGTATTAGCAGTGCTTAGCTGGTGACTTGTTGTAAACTGTTCACTGTTGGAGTTTCAGGAGTCATATTGGAGGGAATCATCTGACCGAGGTACGCGCAGAACATTAGGGACTAGTAGTGGGTGCTTCCTGCACCCTAATTGCGTAACACACAATCTCAATCCTAAACATTTTGAAGGATATTGTTAATCCATTGCTTCATATGTTCGAAAAATGTGTCTGCCGAACAATGTGAGTATCGCAATGAATGTTATTGAACTCTCAAAATGAAACCCATTGCTACTGATAGTGTGTACGCAATTGCCCCTCTCACTGAAATTATGATATAGTCTGTGAAAGGAAAGTATTGCTTAATTAAATTAGATCGAGCAAATTGATGTTTTGAATTTCATTTTTTATTTTCATTTTACTTTTGATTTTATGTTATGTTTCTATGAGTGTGTTTAGTTTAGTTTGTGATATCCCCTGTGCGACCAATAAATACTTTTTTTTCTTTCTTTCATTAATTTATTTTACCGCGGGTATGGAAATTATGGAAAACCTTTATCAGCAAAAAAAAATGTATGCTTAGGTATTACCAAAAGCCATGGAAAGCATGCGAGAAGCACAGAACTGGTCGAAGTGGAGGTGCTTGTTGAGGCCTATGTCCAGCAGTGGACGTCTTTCGGCTGAAATGATGATGATGATGAAAGCTATGATAAAAGTAGTTTTCTGTGACCTTTTTCAGGGAATGCTCGCTTACAGTTTTCCTCATCTATCTTTATTCAATTGTTGTGATGAATATAGTCATAATATAATAAAATTTACACCTTTCAAGACCTTACAAACTCCAACAAAATAATAGGTTCTCAAACTATGTAATATTAATTCTTGCACGACACGACACATTTTTAATTGAAAGTCTTAGTTTTTACGAGCAGAGACAATAACACTTAAAACTAGTTCAAAAATGATGACATCATAGTGTGTCATACATATTAGTTATTAAAAATTAATAACCCTTATCAAATCATTATGATCTTATGCACATTTTGTCCTACCTATTTCTATCCCCATCCTTTTCTACCATTGAGTGCTAGACAAGGATGGAGGATAAAAAAGGTATGCGTAATTGTGGAGTTAAGTTTAATTGTTGCATGATAACGATCTCTATTGGTTAAAAATGATATAGTGTAAAAAGTGGCCGGTGCGAGTGCTACCGGGAATCGAACCCGACTAATTAGCGAGTGGACGGGTGCACAGTTACTTCACGACACTTGTATGTGTAATAGGATGGTCGGCAGAATAGTTTGGACAGTTTTGCTGAGGATTTTTTTGTTAAAATATGTTTG
The DNA here is from genome assembly GCA_947507525.1 of Apamea epomidion. Classification (NCBI taxonomy): domain Eukaryota; kingdom Metazoa; phylum Arthropoda; class Insecta; order Lepidoptera; family Noctuidae; genus Apamea; species Apamea epomidion. The sequence goes on along the minus strand of OX382247.1, from coordinate 6,985,707 downwards.
GGCAGTTTTGAATCTGTATTTCAGCAAGATCGTTTAGCAGGTTGATGGGGTACCACAAGGGCCGTCTTAATTACTTACTTCTTAACTATTCGTATTCGAAGTAACCTTGTGTTTACTTCGAATACGAATAGTTCAAACGAATAGTTGTGGTACCCCATCAACCTGCTAAACGATCTTGCTGAAATACCCCTCTGGTATTGTTTGTTCACTCATACAAATGAGTGAACAAAAAATACCAGAGGGGCATTTCTCGTAATTTTAAGAACGTTCACAGTGTCGAAAATACGTCAAATTTCCCTACATTTTGACATTTGTTTGTCGCTGAGATGAGACTGCGACTAGTTTTTAAACGTTTTAAATTACGAGAATTGGCCTGCAGAAATCGGAGTAGATGGCGAGAAATCTTGAGGCGAATCACATCAGCCCCTAGACAAGAAACTACATGAGGACCACGACCGCTCTGATAAGAGTGCTATGAAGAAGACGATTCGAAGTAAAAGATGACCATCATCACCAGCTTAGCCGTTTTCCAACTATGTTGGGGTCGACTTCCAGTCTAACCGAATGCAGCTGAATACCAGTATTTTACATGGAGCGACTGCCTATCGGACCTTCGCAACTCAGTTACTGGTTAATACGATACCTCTTGGTAAGACTGGTTGTCAGACATTCGGGCTTCTGACGACCCGTAACGACTGTCAAAGATCCAAGAATGATAGCCGGTACCAACGGTTTGACGTGCTTTCCGAGGCTTTATGTATGTTTGACGGCACGGTTGGTACAGTGGTTAAGCGATTGACTGCTGCGCTGCGTGTCACGGGTTCGATTCCCGCACGGAACAAATATTTGTATGACCTACAAGTAGTTGTTCCGGGTCTGGCTGTTTGTGTATGTGAGTTTAAATGTTTGTAAACGCACCCAAGATACAGGAGAAATTCCAAGTGTGGAGCAACGTTTTAAAAAAAAAAATGTAGAGATCACCCACCCACGGACCGACCGCTGTTATTATTTAGCCAGAAGCCCTTTACCGACTACTGCTGTAAGAAATTGAAATAAAAGTCGTAATAATAAAATTAACTCATTCTCCTTTACAATTTATTTGCAGCCAGTACCCCACCACTCGTAATAGGTGTTCGACATTCGAACAGCGGGATGCTACGTGGAAAGCTGCCATGTGCCCATTTAACAACTATAACTATAGTAAAAGTCAGCGCAAGATCAGTCTTTTTGTCATCACCTCGCCATATCAGCGGCATTACTCATTTCGAAAGTTTAATATGGCTTTTAAGCTGTAAAAGGCTATCGGACAAGCGTGAGACGGGTCCCAACGTTTTATTTTTAAACGATTTTAATTTGTTTAATTGCTTGTAAGTGGTCGATTTGAATTTGAATTTGGAATTGATATTATCTATGTAATGTGACTGGCTGGTTGTTGTCGTTGATTAGATGTGTATCGTTTGTGAAAAAAAAAGAATACGCTAAGTTGGGCTTTCTGAACGAAGTGCTAGTTTTTAAAGCAGTGAGTTGTCTTCCGTTTATCACCAAGCATGGTGGCTATAGGCATTACAATACTGTTAAGGTAACGCCTTTTATGTTAAGACCAGAGACTTACCTTACATACATTGTGACGTTGGTCCCGGGGCGGCTGTTCGTGGATCTTTGGCAGTCGTTACAGGTCGTCAGAAGCACGAAAGTGTGAAAACCGTCTTAACAATGGGTATCGTTTTGTCTAGGAACTGGGTTAGAGGTGGAAGGTCAGATAGGCAATCGCCATATGTAAAATACTGGTATTCAGCTGCATTCGGTTAGACTGGAAGCCGACCCCCAAATAGTTAGGAAAAGGCTAGGCAGATGATGGTGCCATTGTGGCGTAGTTTTAAAGATATCTTTTACAAGTAACATAACAACACGCCTGTATACCCCGAGGGGTTCGGCAGAGGTATACTTATTGGCACACCCAAATTTTGCTAGTCATTTTTAAGTTCCATACAACAGGGCGAGCCTTCTGTCACCAATTCTGGGCACAAATTCAGATTCCAGGCTACGAGTAATACTAAAAAAAACAATAGAATATGTTTATCTGCGGTTGGTAAACTTGTAAAGAAAGAACACACAAATAATAAATTAAGTTGGGGGAAAATATGCATCACATCCACGCAAAACGGCCATCGCTCAGCATAATGCTACGACGCTATGCGAGACATAGGGTCTACAACGAAATTCTTGATGGAAAAACGCAATGACACTTTGCTCGACCCGGCAATCGAACCTAGGTCCTCTTGCTTAGCAGTAGCGCTTTTGACCACTAGACCAATGACCCGAAGTAGAGTAAGTTAGTACCTAAGTAATACGTTTTGGGTTCTGCATTTCGAATAGAATCTCTAAACGTATTTCTAGATGATTTACTATAATATGAAATTGAATGCAGCAAACTTTATACCGGGTCTAAGTTCAGAATGCTGTTTACATAAATACATGTACCGTTGGAGTTGCCAGTCGTTTTCTTCAGTCGATTGATGTACCATCTTGCAAGATTTAATGCTTATTTCATGTAACTTACAATGTTTTCAAACGAAAAATACAGTTAAGCTGTCCTTCAATTGGGGCTCGTGGCTAAATAATAGCCGCACGGGCCGATCAAAAGTTAAGTTACGCTCGATCGTGGATGGGTGACTATTAATAACATATATATTGGGACCTCTCCATCCATTACAAAGGTATCGATTCGTGATGAGATACCGTTCCGTGCCTCGGAAAGTACGTTAAGCCGTTGGTCCCGGCTGTCATTCGTAGATCTTTGACAGTCGCTATGGGTAGTGAGAAGTCCAACACTCTGACAACCAGTCTTAGCAAGGGGTATCGTGGTACACCACAGACTACCTACTATATTTGTCTCTCCTTAATTTTTAATCCATCCAAAGGTTGTCTTTAAAAGATCGCTCTTAGCGATAAGACCGCCCATTGTGTCACCCTTTGTAAAATTGTATATATTTATGTTCTGTAATTTGTATGGTGTACAATAAAGAGTATTCTATTCTATTCTATCGTGTTACCCAGTAACTGGGTTGTGGATGTCAGATAGGCAGTCGGTCTATGTAAAATACAGATATTCAGTTGCATCCAGTTAGACTGGAAGGCGACTGGAACATAGTTGGGAAATGGCGAGGCAGATTAAAGTTCTTCAAATGAATTCTTAGCCTGCCACGTTGGTCTAGTAGTCGCAAGCGCTACTGCTGAGCATGCGGTCCTGGGTTCGATTCTTAGGTCGAGTAAAGTGACTTTGGGTTTTTCCGTCAGGAATTTCTCAGTAACAGAACTGAGTCTGGATTCGTGCCCAGTTGATGACAATAGGCTCGCAATATTACATGGGACTCATACAACATGTCCCGGAATTAACGCACACCACCATACACCCCAATTAGAATATTATATTACAATCGCAATACATACACTGATTTTTTACTATTATGTATAAAACATTGTTTATTTATTAAATTAGTTACACTGATTGTGGGAAAAAATTGTGGTCTCATTACAAATTTACGCCAGTACACAGTCGCATACGTACAAGGGTCTCGCGTAGTATGTACTTCATTCATTATGGTTTGTTTTGGCTACACAGCAGAAGTGTGACTGTAACTTTCGTGGTTTTAATTATTTTTGGGATAAAAAAAAAACCTTTATTAAAAATACCAGAAATCGATTCAGTAAACGATGCTGAACAAACTACTTTCATAATGTGCATTAATTCAGTTACACATTGTATATAACTGTCGAAATATTGTACGGTGTATTATTAGGTACAGCATAATCATCCTATGCTGTTCCCACTGCTGGTACACAGGCCTCCTCTCTGTTAGAGGGAGTGGGCCATAATCCACCACGCGGGCCCAGTCCAGGTTGGTAGATACTATTAGGTACACCTCTGCCTAACCCTTCGTGGATTACAGCCGTAATGTTATGTTATGAAAATACAGATAAGATGTCCTCCAAATGAATTCTTAACCATACGAATTAAATTCTCATGTACACATTGTCAATACACGAGTATTAATAACACCAATTTAAAAGAAAAATAACCCACGCCTCACAATAAGTCGAATCGTGTACCAAAATCGAGACACATAAGGAAACGTATCGATCATCGAAAAAATCGATTACGAAGCGCGAATACGAAAAACAAATAAGCATAACTCATCGGACACTGATCGGTATCGATTATTAAAATGGCGAGTGGAACGATTAATCGGAGAGAAATAATAAAGTGAGCGGCGAACGGTTAATTGCTTTGCACGGACGTAAAGCATTGGCCCTGATAACTTACTCGGTACTGAGAATGTTTGAATCGATTTAGAACGATTACTCGGATGTTGTAATCATCGTTCTGTAGATTGGTGTCCTATCCGTGATTGTATGTGGCGGTGCGAGTTTCTCGATTAGAGAATTATGTTTGTTTCCATTTAGATCACTTTACACAACGGAGACTTGTTGACTGTTTTAATTCGATTTTGACCAATAACTACACTATTGAGACTAGTTAATGAACACACTTGCACCTACTTTTTTAAGGATTATGAGACCAGAAATTAAAGGAGGATGCCTAAAACAGACGGAATGATTGTGGAATGCAGAGCAAAAAGGCTTAGAGGCGACGAGACGTTGCCTGACAGCCTGGCTCATCGGCGTAATGTTACTTGCATGTCGGTATTCTACAGACTGTACTCCGGATAGAGTGCGCAGGAGCTCCGCGATCTGCACCCTAATTGCGTAACACACGATCAATCGGAATCGGTGTAATTTTGACAGTTCAACAACATTCATTGCGTTATTTACGTGTTGAGCAGACTTTATGTAGGTAACCTTTTTCGAACTTATGAAGCAATGGATTAGCAATCGGAATCTGAATCATTTTGTTGCTTCAAAATGATTCAGATTCCGATTCCGATTCACCATCGCCCTTTTACTACCGGACTATCAGACGTACTGTAGCTTATCATCCACACTTGGTTGTTATCCCGCCCAGTCATACTCAGAGCTTCTCCTCCTCATTTATTATGCGCACAGCCAAAGTGTGGAACTCTCTGCCAGCGTCTGTGTTCCCTTCCACATGTAACCCTAGAGTGAACAAGCATCTTCTGAGCACGCTCGTTCCGTCATAGACCTCATCCATCGCTTTTCAGCAGGCATACCCGAGGTCAAGAGCAGGCCCATTCCATTCAGCAATAAAAAAGAAAAGGTGTAGGTACTGTTGAAATATCACATAGTTTTCCGGGAAATGCGGCTAACACGACAATATTGCCTTATGTATTTTGTAAGGCATTACTAGGTAGTAGGTACCTAAATAATGGATGATGCAAAAAAAGTTGGTAGACCGGATGGAGAGAAGAAATTGTTCAGCGGGTCGTAGAAGAGAATATATATAGAGGAAAGCAAGGTGAAGTTCGTAAAAGGTTGGAGCTTTGATCATTTTTATTATGTTCACGTTGGTATCGTTAGTAACTCACTTTTGCCTTATAAAAAACAAAAGGCAATATCACTGTGTTGGTCAATTTTCCTTGAGAACTGAGCTGTGTAAGAGTGTTATATTTTAACAGTTACGCTCTTTTCATACGTTCGGTCTACCGACTGCAAATGTAGGTACGGATACATCGGGATAATGTGGGTAAATGTGACAGCTACATTTATTACTGACAAACGCGTGCTCTGGCTGGACAGGTCCACTCAATTCTACCCGTAACTAACTGAAATAAAGTCATTTATACCAAAGTTTACAAGCTTGCAAACATCTTACTTTCTGCCGGTCAACTATTCGGTAGCTTAATCGTGCGTAAAATGGCTTACACCAAAAACAAACTATCCGTGAGAATCTAACTACAAAATCTCAATGATGAAAAATGTCACTTCGCTTACAAAACAGACAGTTCGCAACTTACAATGGCCAAGCAATTAAAACCCATATCAACTAAGCTCTAAAAACCAGAAACCCAATAAAAAAAGTCCCAAACAAAAGAATAATAGTTTGAAGAATAAAATGGTTGATGTTTGCATGCGAGGCCTGCGCACTTAGCTTTCAATTTAGCAAGCAAAATGAAGAGATCGCCCGACACTGGAAAGGCGTAAAACAATTTTCATGGGCCCTTAGCAGTAACTAACCGAGCTCCGGATAGGGCTGCTGCTGTCATCTTGTTTAGTGATACATAGAGGATATATTATATTACTTTATTATATTATTAGATGCGCCCTGCGGTTTCACCCGCATAAGTTTCGATCCCGTGGAAATATCGGGATAAAAATCCTATGTGTTAATCTTGGTTATAAACTATATACCTGTATGCCCATCCAAATCCGTTCAGTAGCTTTTGCGTGAAAGAGTAACAAACATCCATCCATCCATACAAACTTTCGTGTTTATAATATTAGTAGGATACTGGGTAGGTACTGCCCCGTTGGTCTTGTGGTCACAAGCGCGACTATTGAGCGTGGGGTGCTGGGTTCGAATCGTTATTGGAGTTTTCGATTGGGAATTACTTAGTAACAGTCCGGAGTTTGGAAGTTGACGGTTGTGATATCCCCGTGCCACGGAAAGCACGCTAAACTGTTGGCCCTGCCCTTGATCTCTCTCCGGTCGTGTCGGATTGACATCCCATTGGACAATGAGAGTGAGGAAAAGAGAGTGCATCTGTGTCTGCGCGCACACTTGTGCACTATAATATCTCCCGCGCCGAAGGCTGGTCTTTGATGAGGTCGCCGTGGCCGAAATTCAGTGTGGAGGACTTTATTTATTTATTATACTGGGTGCTGAAGTTCAAAATGGTAGATAACCGGTTGATAGAAATGAGAAAACCTTTACCAATACATAATAGGGGTATGTACATACGCCAGCACATCAAGCTACCCAAAACTGTCAAATTTTCCCAATCAACCTTGACCTAATGCTTTATAGATAAAGTTGAAAATCTGTTAATGAAATTTGACAGATTGTAGTAGCTTGATGTATTGGCGTACTTTCACAGAAGATGGACTAAACAGTCTTAATGGTTACAACATTCTGCCACACTCTGAACTTGACGAGCTCAATGACTCGACGAACAAAACAAAAGAAAGGACATTTGGGTAGGCCGCATAGAGTACTCAAATTGCTAGACCTGCTAGATTAAAACTAACAGAGAAAGATAAAATAAATCCACTATGATAACACACTACAACTCAATTTCTAAAGCCAAGTGTGTCAGCCCTACAGGAGGTTCCAATTGGCTGTCTGGCTAAGTGCCGTTGCCTGTGGGCTAATTAAAACATCAGCCAACTGCGGCCATGTTGCTCCCGACAGATAATCTTTCATATTTTGTCTTAGCTGTCAAACGATGCCTCAGGCATTCAGCCTGTCGTTTCAGCTTAATTTTAGCCTGGGGATGGGCAGCCTTTTACGAATTAGTCTGTATGAGCTAATGATCGGGAAATATGAGCTGGTTATTTTTCTTTAATGGCTGTGATTGTGCTTGTGGCTAAGTAAAAACAGCCGCACGGGTCGGTTGATCAGGTTAAGCTACGCTTGGCGCGGTTAGTCTGTGAATGGGTGACCCCTCCATGCCTCGGAAAGCACGTTAAGGCGTTGGTCCCGACTGTCATTCGTGGATCTTTGACAGTCGTTACGAGTCGTCAGAAACACGAAAGTCTGAAAACCAGCCTTAACAAGGGGTATCGTATCACCCAGTAACTGGGTTGTGGAGGTCAGATAGGCAGTCGCTCCATGTAAAATACTGGTATTCTGCTGCATCCAGTTAGGCTGGAAAAGGCTAGGCAGATGATGATGGCTGTGATTGCCAAATCAAAAGGAAAAATCAGGATATGAAAACACTATGATCTCATGGTGACCATGAGGTTTTTCTATAGGTACAAATATAGAATCCTTTTCACGAAAGAAGTCTCGTAGACGTGGCGCCACTGTCGTGCGTCGTAATCATAAATAACGATTTATTTATTTATCTCGACGTCATATTACAGGCACTGGCTAATAAAATGCACAATCTTAAATAGAGCTTTAATAGAACTTGGTATGACGTAAGAGGGTTGTTGTAGGAATGTTGCTAACAATATAATTATAATTAATTCCACTTATTCCCGCGGGACTTCTTTCGCGAGACGGACTCTAGCTATAAGTACTCTGTTCATTAGGTTAACCGATTTTTGACAGCTGTCTTAAAACGTACATATTCCAGATTACGTAAAAGTTAACTTTAAAATGCGTAATAAAATAAATTTATAAAGCCTTATCTTATTGAATTATATTATTTATGGCTTCTTACGGACATTTTAATACCATACGTGTATCAATCAATGTATTGTGTGCTGCTGCAATCACTAGTTCCATCTGTCAAAAAACGGTTTACCTAATGGACAGGGTAGACATCCTTTTGGTCATGATGATTATTAGTTAGTACATATTGTACCTACTTACAACACCATAGTCAACTTACTACAATTCAATGACCAATAGAAATCCGTTATTTTGAACATAAATAACATACTGTGCACGTCTGTAATGGACGTTAACACTAGTCCATGTCTCTGTTATTTGTAAATGTTTGTGTTTGTGTTGTTGATGTGCCATAATAAATAATAATAATAACATAGTATTGGTCTCCTCTATCACTGCACAATTTTTTAAATGAAAATGAGGTTACAGAGACTCATCACTAGTGGTCAATGCATTCATTTTACAGTCCTTTACAGTTATTTTACCTCTGAGACTTTGACAGCAGCAACCTAATAGCAACCTAATTATAATGAAAATAAAGATCACAGTGATTTTGACAGTGATGCAAAATCAGAGATGAATCAACTGTGAAAGGACTGTAGTTTGATTTCTATCAATGGCAAACGGGGTATGGCTCACTTGCACCACATATCACCACATTAAAACATAATTCTGTCTCTATCAACTTCAAAACAATTGACGGAAACAGAACGTTGTTTTAAACTCGTTCGGCATTAAACGTGTTTAGTGATTCGTGGTGCAAACAGGCCTAAACCTCGAATGTATTCCATTATGGAATCACCGCACCTTGCAAAAGCAATAATCCCATTCAGCCTTAAGAAATTCCTTTTTCGAAAGATTGCAATTCTCGCAAAGGCAACATCACATACAGCCTAGATGATTTGATATCTCGATCCCGCACTAGTTATAGTGTTGTACCTTTCCGAATGACAAATGAATCGATATCGCGGCGAGGGCGTGCGCTGATTAGTTATAGGTGGCACTTGGTCATTACGCAACCGCGCCCACTCACAACTGAATTTAAATTAACTTCAGGTCTTACTTGAAGTTCTAGATAGTATTTCGTTGGTAGGAATTTGCGAAATTTAGTTATTCACAAGTGAAGCCTCCAAAACTATATTCGGCCATATCTATACTAATAATAAAGCTAAAGAGTTTGTTTGAACGCGCTAATCTCTGGAACTACCAGATGGATTTGAATTTTGTTTTTGCATTTGATAGCCTAATTTTTGAGGAAGGCAATGGGCTATTTAACATTACGCTAGAACCCTTAGGTGCTCGGCTCCTAAGGGTCCTAGCGTAATGTTAAAAAAGGAAAAAAAAAAAAACAGAAAAAACGCTAAGCGAAAACGAAGTTATATTGCAGGCAGGCGATGCGATGCGATGCGATGCGACGGGGTGGGTCAGGGGGACCAAAAATTACACGCGGACGAAGTTAGTTGGAGATATTTTGGAGCAGATTTAGAACAGTTCCTTTTGCACATTGCAACAAAGCTATTGCTCCACATAACATAAAGAACTACGATAATCATAGCCTTAAAAACTCGATGATATAAGTTCACAATCATGATGGGTTTTCGGACCGAGACATGGACAAATCACATTTTTCTTTCTCTCTCGTGTTGTTTATGAAAATGGTTAACTAAAAAAATCACTACTTAGAGAAGCTTTTACTGTAAAATTCACCCAGAAAGCTTTCACCGATAAATAGTATTTTAGCAGTTCCGTGTGCCGTTTATGAAATATGAAAATGTGTTTGATTGAAAAGTTCACTTGAGACGCTTTGATGAAAAAACTTCACTCTAAAACCTAAAACTTATAGGTAAACAATACTTTTTTTCATTGCTGGGTACAGTGTTTTTCCAAGCTTAACCCAGTCCTACATTATCTTTCAAAAATACTGTTCATTCGCAAATTACGAAGAAAACCCATGGTAGGGGTCACAATTTATGAAATTAATCGAGTATTGCGAGGAATAAGAATGATTTAGGTTTTAATCTTACGATTGTGCTTCGGATTTGTTATTGGTTTATAAAAATAAATAATTGGTAGTCCGTGTTTATTATTGAGGAAAATATTATATTTTTAACGGTGCGAATATTAATACGCGTTGATTTTGATATGTGATCGGGTTGAAATTGCTTGATTGAGAAGATACTTGAAGTTGAAAGAGACTGGCCTGCATGCATATTGTTAATTCAGCGGGGTAATTGCGCTACACACTATCGGTAGCCATGGCTTTCATAATTGCGCTACACACTATCGGTAGCCATGGCTTTCATAATTGCGCTACACACTATCGGTAGCCATGGCTTTCATAATTGCGCTACACACTATCGGTAGCCATGGCTTTCATAATTGCGCTACACACTATCGGTAGCCATGGCTTTCATAATTGCGCTACACACTATCGGTAGCCATGGCTTTCATAATTGCGCTACACACTATCGGTAGCCATGGCTTTCATAATTGCGCTACACACTATCGGTAGCCATGGCTTTCATAATTGCGCTACACACTATCGGTAGCCATGGCTTTCATAATTGCGCTACACACTATCGGTAGCCATGGCTTTCATAATTGCGCTACACACTATCGGTAGCCATGGCTTTCATAATTGCGCTACACACTATCGGTAGCCATGGCTTTCATAATTGCGCTACACACTATCGGTAGCCATGGCTTTCATAATTGCGCTACACACTATCGGTAGCCATGGCTTTCATAATTGCGCTACACACTATCGGTAGCCATGGCTTTCATAATTGCGCTACACACTATCGGTAGCCATGGCTTTCATAATTGCGCTACACACTATCGGTAGCCATGGCTTTCATAATTGCGCTACACACTATCGGTAGCCATGGCTTTCATAATTGCGCTACACACTATCGGTAGCCATGGCTTTCATAATTGCGCTACACACTATCGGTAGCCATGGCTTTCATAATTGCGCTACACACTATCGGTAGCCATGGCTTTCATAATTGCGCTACACACTATCGGTAGCCATGGCTTTCATAATTGCGCTACACACTATCGGTAGCCATGGCTTTCATAATTGCGCTACACACTATCGGTAGCCATGGCTTTCATAATTGCGCTACACACTATCGGTAGCCATGGCTTTCATAATTGCGCTACACACTATCGGTAGCCATGGCTTTCATAATTGCGCTACACACTATCGGTAGCCATGGCTTTCATAATTGCGCTACACACTATCGGTAGCCATGGCTTTCATAATTGCGCTACACACTATCGGTAGCCATGGCTTTCATAATTGCGCTACACACTATCGGTAGCCATGGCTTTCATAATTGCGCTACACACTATCGGTAGCCATGGCTTTCATAATTGCGCTACACACTATCGGTAGCCATGGCTTTCATAATTGCGCTACACACTATCGGTAGCCATGGCTTTCATAATTGCGCTACACACTATCGGTAGCCATGGCTTTCATAATTGCGCTACACACTATCGGTAGCCATGGCTTTCATAATTGCGCTACACACTATCGGTAGCCATGGCTTTCATAATTGCGCTACACACTATCGGTAGCCATGGCTTTCATAATTGCGCTACACACTATCGGTAGCCATGGCTTTCATAATTGCGCTACACACTATCGGTAGCCATGGCTTTCATAATTGCGCTACACACTATCGGTAGCCATGGCTTTCATAATTGCGCTACACACTATCGGTAGCCATGGCTTTCATAATTGCGCTACACACTATCGGTAGCCATGGCTTTCATAATTGCGCTACACACTATCGGTAGCCATGGCTTTCATAATTGCGCTACACACTATCGGTAGCCATGGCTTTCATAATTGCGCTACACACTATCGGTAGCCATGGCTTTCATAATTGCGCTACACACTATCGGTAGCCATGGCTTTCATAATGGCGCTACACACTATCGGTAGCCATGGCTTTCATAATTGCGCTACACACTATCGGTAGCCATGGCTTTCATAATTGCGCTACACACTATCGGTAGCCATGGCTTTCATAATTGCGCTACACACTATCGGTAGCCATGGCTTTCATAATTGCGCTACACACTATCGGTAGCCATGGCTTTCATAATTGCGCTACACACTATCGGTAGCCATGGCTTTCATAATTGCGCTACACACTATCGGTAGCCATGGCTTTCATAATTGCGCTACACACTATCGGTAGCCATGGCTTTCATAATTGCGCTACACACTATCGGTAGCCATGGCTTTCATAATTGCGCTACACACTATCGGTAGCCATGGCTTTCATAATTGCGCTACACACTATCGGTAGCCATGGCTTTCATAATTGCGCTACACACTATCGGTAGCCATGGCTTTCATAATTGCGCTACACACTATCGGTAGCCATGGCTTTCATAATTGCGCTACACACTATCGGTAGCCATGGCTTTCATAATTGCGCTACACACTATCGGTAGCCATGGCTTTCATAATTGCGCTACACACTATCGGTAGCCATGGCTTTCATAATTGCGCTACACACTATCGGTAGCCATGGCTTTCATAATTGCGCTACACACTATCGGTAGCCATGGCTTTCATAATTGCGCTACACACTATCGGTAGCCATGGCTTTCATAATTGCGCTACACACTATCGGTAGCCATGGCTTTCATAATTGCGCTACACACTATCGGTAGCCATGGCTTTCATAATTGACAATTTTCAAGTTCAACAACATTAATTGCGTTATTTACGTTATTGAGTAAATACATTTTTCGAATCGAATCGTCTACTTTTGGAATGTTTGTAAATATGTGAGCACCATGTATCTATCACATAGTTAATTTATATGTCATGGATTCATTAATCCATTTTAATTCTTTTACTTATTGTGGTGAAGTAATTTTATTTTTAGGTGCATCGTCTTCACATATAATTATATAATTAATGTATGCAAAATATTGTAAGACATTAAAAGAGTAACGGTGGAGTTTCTTGCCCATTCTTCTCCATACGAAAACTACCTTTTGGAAGGGGCGACTAGAATCAATTTTATTTTAATTTTATTTTTGACGTTCAAAAGTGCCTTTTATGTGCCTATTTGAAATAAATGATTTGACTTTAACTTTAAACATATGAAGCAATGGATTAGCAATATCATTCAAAATGATTCAGTTTGAGATTGATAGTGTGCTACGCCATTAGGGTACAGTATACACATTCAGTAGCTTCGATTTCGTAAGCAAAATTATCATAGATTTTAAGAGGAGAAAAATAGCCACTGTTTGGTCATACTTATAAATTAAAAAACAATAAACATGTTTTTTATTTGAGAACCTGGTGAACTAGGTGAAGGCCTCCTCTAGAGAATGCCAGCTTTCTCAGTCTTTCACCGATCTCGTCCTCCCAGCGAGCGTGTGGTCTTCTTCGTTTGCGTTTGCCAACCGGTCCGTCCAAGAAGTCATCATTTTGGTCATCTATTGTCAAGCAGTGTTGCAGCATGGCCTGCCCATTTCCACTCAAGTTTGAGTGCTTGTGTAAGGACATCGATTGCTTTGGATGGTGATCGAATTTTTGAGCGACGTACTCTATGCTGTTTTTTTATGTTAAGCATCATAATTAGCCTATATTATTCCCACTGCTGGGACACAGGCCTCCTCTCTTCGAGAGGAAGTGGGCTATAATCTACCACGTGGGCCCAGTGCGGATTGGAAAATGTCACATGTCTTCGATGTTTTTGGTTCTAGGACATGCTGGTTTTCTCGTGATGTTTTCCTTCACCGTTTTCAGAGTAGTGGTGATGAAGTAATTTACACAAAGTAGGTAAAGCGCCTGTCTGGGTTCGAACCTACGACCTACAACTCCTATGCTAAGCATGCTGCGCTCCATTCACCTTTGGTATGTAGTAATTTTGTTCTTGATAGAGTTAATTGTTAAATTTACAGGTTTGGCATGCGTATGTTTAGCATGGGACGAGGATTGAATCCAGTACCTTACAGGTCATCTAATCTAACTAGCCTGTATTGTCCCACTGCAGGTCAAAGGCCTGCCTCTCTCTTTTCCACACAACTCTGTCTTTTGCAAGTGGCGGCCAGTCCCTACGGCAGGAGTCAAGCTTGTCCCGCCATCTTCGCTTGGCCTGCCGCGATACAGGTCATACTTAATTAATATTATTGGAAAGAGAATGAGATTTACAGAGGTAGTCGTCACACCAACGCAGTTATTCTTTTTTTGTCTGATGGTGGAGGTCATCTGCAGTTCAAGGATACGATATTGTTCACTTTTTATATTGCGTTCCATTTAAAAATATCTTTCCTGCTAAAGATTATAAACGTAGCACCAAAAACTAACGACTACTGGCTCGAACCAAACCAACAACAAAATACACTGTTAACAATAATTTTTAACCCTTTCGCCTAGATAAAATCTACAACTTTGGTGGCCAAACGAACTGGCCAGTGAGACGAAGCGCGGAAATATGCAAAGAATCTAAATTGGACCGAAAGGGTTACCCTGGAATGTCATCGATCAGATAATTAAAAGTAAATTATGTTTAATTCATGTTTTGGGCCAATTACTCGTGTTTGTAAGTTACCCATTGGCTGTACGCGGAGTTTCCGTTGCGTATTAATTATGACAAATTGACTTTGCTTCTGAGCCGTGATTGGCTGACGTAATATAATTAGGATCACTTGATTTCGTGTTGGTTTCAAGGAGATAAGTTTGATAAATGTGAGATTGGAGTTTGTTGATTTAGGTCGTTTATTATTTTGTGAGAAATTGTGTTATTAGTGCATTGACGAATTAATTTGTAGCGTTTGATATAGAGGTACATTTCGTAGCGTTTTGGCCATCTCTTTATGATTACCCACTTTTTTGGCCTACGGCGTAGCAGCGTAGAGTTCGTAGTATCATTTTTAAAATGTTCTCTTACTCTAGTGCTAATATACACGAGCGGTACATTGCCAACGGCAGGTGCAACTACAGTCGCCAACGCGTCGACTGCAACGGGCCGCTCGTGTAAATGAGAACGTACTCATTTACAGGAGTGGCATGTTGCAGTCGACGCGTTGGCGTTGGCACTAACATTGGATTCCAGCCAATAACTTAATATACTACCTATCCTAACCACTACTGTTTAAATTAAAATCTTAGACTCGTATTCCATTACAATAACAATTTTAAGCGTAGTCTCCGTAATGCGGTGTAGTATCTATCACGTCAAAAGAGCTTTGCGTACGTAGTCCATTTTTAGAAACAGCTTATTTCTATGTAGCATTGATCCCAAGATAATAGTTAGCACCACAAACCCATTAACACAATGACGCCTTAAAGTCGATATTAATAGTGCAAATTACTTACTACACTTTGTTAATAACACCCATAAATACTGTCCCGTTAATTTCAGCCTCTCTTAATAACCAAACAATTGTATAATTGCATACAATAACGCAACACGGAGTATTCAATATTTACTTAAGTACGTATTTTAATGTAAAAACAATTGACGACCGCGTAAAAAGTGCCACAGACCGTTATACGAGATATAAGGCTGTGTGCAGACTGAGACGAGTCTGTCTTTAGGCAGACTATCGCTCTAAAACAAAGATGGTTTTATATTTATTAATGTTTAATATTCTTCCATCCTGCGCCACCTGCCCTGTCGCCTGTGCACTTGATGATCTTGTGACTGCGTCAGTGCGCGGAGTTCACGCAGCTGAATTTTGGGCCAAAGATGTTTCATCTTTTGGTCATCGTTGCTAAAAAGAAGATTTTTAAGGTTATCTAAATTTTGACAAAAGTCAGTTTGATCTGATTCAGCCAGTCCCTTGCCTCCCCTAGCGATGCCCTAAGCCGTTGTCTGTACCCCACAGGGGTGCCCTTAGCGTGTATCTTAGTTTATAGGTTTCATTTATAAAGCCATCCACAGGATTGTCTGGTTAAGCAGCCGACAACCTCCTAAGGTTGATTAAAAAAACAGTTAAGTACAGTTTTGTCTATCACAGATTCGACACCAGAAAAATTCGATCCATCACCAGTTTTCTCGTAAAAAAGAAACAGATTTTCAAAAGATTTTTGACAACTTTATCATTTAAAATGAGATGTATTTGTTGCAAGTTTTCATTAATGTCCGTGCAAGGCTTCACTCAGGCCTGAACACATCCTAAGGCAGGGAGTAGTGAGTTATCTTTATTAAATGGAAGAAATGCCAAGTAGGTATCCATATACGTATTTACCAAATTCATGTAATAAAACATCAGCCAATTTAAAAGATCTTCGTAGAACTTACGAGTATACTCAGTGGAATGAAAACTTTGCGTTATTATGCACATAATGAACATAAGGTTGTATATCAAAAACATCTATTTATTGTAGTTACAAAATAATTTGTTCATCTCAGGGCTGATTTTTCAATCGACAGATAATTTTTATTCCTGGAATAAAATTGACGTCTGACAGTTTTTGTATGGAAGAACTGTCAAAATTTTAAAATTTTCCTCAATCATTTTGAATTGGCGTTGGAATAATCAGCCCTTAGTATTTAAACTTTAATCAGTATCAGAAAAGCTTATGTGTGCATTACAAGAGCGGCACGCGTCAACGGCATGCGGCAGAGGTAACTGTAGTCCTCGACGCCCGCCGTCGCCACCTTAATAGTACTAAACTAAATGGATTCCATTTGATGAAAATGGTAAACAAATTGTTACTAAAATTCAATTTCATAAAATACTGGGCGGCAAGGACATCGACGGGCAAACTGTAACCATGAATTCAGCTCATGATTCTAGATCCAGAGTAGAAATTATTTGTCTACGCGGTCAAAACGGAACAGCATTTTTTTTTTGGGAACCTTTAAAAATGTCTGAATTAGGACTTACTTACACTCTGTATTTTATGAAAGCGGATTTTAATAACCATTTTCTTTTACCATTTTCATCAAATATAATCGATTTAGTTCAGTATTCTAAAGGAGTTAAACGCTCCTTGAAAAATAATCGACAATGTGAAGAAATTAGCACCAAAGAGTTGTACCACGACTCAACTTACACTGGCCATGTTTTCCCATAAGTTAGTAAGACGGGCGTCATTACGAATAAACTGGCCAATTACAATAAATTACCAGCCAGCAGTAACGGCCATTTTGGTAAATATATTATATACTTACTTGTAATAAAATGGTTGTGTGTTACGCCGAGGTAACTTTTTTGCCAGTACGCACGGTTACACATCAAGCTATACATAACCAGTATAAGCTGACTTCTGACGGTACGAAAACCTATACAATGTGAGGTCACCTAAAACTGGAAATGTATAGCTTGATGTGTCGCCGTGTGTACCTGCTGCGTGTAGGTAAATGCCTTATTATACTTTTTTCATTATAGTTACGTAGCGTGAGTTAGTCTGTTTATTTATTATTTATTTATTTAATGCTCTAAGCATAAAAAAATACAGGCAGACTTAATGCCATAGGCTCAGGCCAATGAATAAGTATAGACGGAACATGGCGCTCTAATAGTGAGGAACATAATATGAAGACAATTCGGTCATATGAAGACGGCCGCTCGGTAGTCTGCCGCGAGTGCGTGAGAGCGCATGACGTAGTTTTGGTAAAATAATAATTGCGAAATTATGCCGTCCTGTGTCATAAACTGCTGCAAAAACAATTAATGTTTTCAAAATAAGGCTTCTGGGATTACATTTCACAAATAAGTAACCGATTGTCTGCATAATTTTAACAAAATTGCAAAAATATTTAACATAATTTCTTAAATACGAATTCTAGACGCCATTGTGTCAGTGTTGCAAGTTAAGAACATTATCTTTTCGCAAATGTAAGGGAAGTTGTGATTTTGTTCGGACACGTTACAACTAAGTGTGTTTTTAATCAGATCTCAGAGACAGATATTTAGTTTTCGAGTACATTAGATATTTTATTATGTATGTACGTAAGTGCGTAAGTGCATGCACGTAAGTGTGTGTGCGTGCGTCATGTGCATCAAAATCTGTAAACAGCTATTTTTCATATTTCCTTTCATATTATGCAATGGTTGATAAATAAAATGTATTCAAATAATAGTTATGTTTGTTATGATATTTTTGAGGTTCCCAGCTGATATAATATGGACGATGGTAAAAAAACGGCCTTATTTACTCGATTTTACAAGCCAATAATTGAAACAAAATACAAATCCGGATTTTTGGGTATTTTAACAAACATTGAAAGCATTAAAAACTTAGTATTTGATCGAAAATGAAAATCGATTGATTTTTTTACCCACTTATGAGTATAAAATGAGTTAGGATTTATTGGAAAACAGGATATTTATTCAAAATTTGCAGATGAACATAACATGTATGGCGTAGAACACCAAACAAGTCTAATAAGATGTGTAATTAATAAATACATTAATATAAGATTCCACCATATTGCAAAACAAGAAACTTTGCTTAAAAGTTGTGACTCAAAACGCCAGACATATAAAAACCTGACACAACATAAGGTAATAGTTATTCTGACATAAGTGAGTTTTGTGTGTTTTGTTAAATTAATAATTGTTGATATTATGAAAATAAATTACTCTCATTAAACTAAATTGACGGCACCGTTGGCGCAGTGGTTAAGCGATTGACTGCTGCGCTGCGTGTCGCGGGTTCAATTCCCGCACGGAACAAATATTTGTATGGCCTACAAGTAGTTGTTCCGGGTTTGGCTGTTTGTGTATGTGAGTTTAAATGTTTGTAAAAGCACCCACGATACAGGAGAAATTCCTAGTGGGGGCAACGTTTAGCAAAAAACAAAAAAAAAATTACCTTCATTTCATACAACCAAGACAAATAAAACAATACTACCTAATAATAAAACTTCACCAAAGTATATCTTTCGCACTTGGGAAACGCAGCACAATGCTTGCAACATTATTCTCTAGCACATATGCGCAAATCTACGATATCTTAAACCGAGTTACGCACACAAAGCCGAAACTAGTCCTCACTTATTTCGTCGCGATTGTTTACGAAGGCTCCGTCTATAGTTTTTTATTGGTCTGAGGTCATAGGCATTTTCTACCAGTGAAGCTTTGGGTGATGCAGAGACAGCGGTGTCCCACTGCAGGGCAAAGGTCTCTCTACTCTCTTTCTTCCTCTGTTTTTGGTTGGCCATAGACATAGAATAAAAAACAGGAATTCTTTCTTATATCTATGGGGGTGGCAGTGGTGGTGGTGGTATGTTCCAGATCTTTCTTAAAAAAATTTAGTTTAGGACAAAAGTGTTCAAGGATGAAGGATAGAGTATAATAGACAACAAGAAAATCATGGAAAAAACTAGGTGAAGCGAGCTGTCAATAGTTTCAATCCCTATCAATAGCATCAGTGGAATGACAGCTCACGTCAACTATGTATGTTTTCACCGTGAGATTTTTGCAGAAAAGATCGGCAGAAGTCAGTTTTCCCTGCAAGAGAATATTACAGGGCACCCAAATAAGTATGGATTAAATAAATAAAATATGGATTAAAAATGACCATCTTGGTAATTTTCATTCATTATCGTTCAAGAAAAACCTGTAATTCGATATCGTATGTCCTATGTCGATGTGAATCCAGATTTGAAGCTAATATGGGTTAGGTTAGGTAATAACTGCTATACAAGGTTTTTTTAATGTAAAGTTTTACTTACCTTTGTGATGCCCACAAAGACGTCAAGCGTTGTTTTTGCAACATTTCACTATTTAACTAAATATTTCGTATATCGTAGCAAAAGGAGTAGGTATGTAAGGATCGTAAAGTTGTCAAAAAATAAAAGGCCCGTTTTGACATTTTAGAATGCGTTCTTGACACCTGTCAGTTTCATATAAACGAATACGTGTTTTGCGAATTGGATCTTTATTAACTACTAGAACTGTCAATGTCAAAACGGGCCTTATATTTTTTGACAACTTTAGCAGGCGGCGTTCTGTAGTATCTGCCTACCCCCGTGGGAGGAAGGCGTGATTTTATGTATTATATATGTATTTCCATCGTAGACCTCATCCATCGCTTTCCACCAAGCGAAATCGAGGTCAAGAGCTGGCCCATTTTGGAATCAAAAGAAAATTGAATATTAAACATTTAATTAACTCTCACATAGGTATTACACTAGAACCACACCCAAACCCACGAGCATCAACTAGTTCACAAATGAGTAATTAATGTCTCCGGGCGCATTCAGTAGCCGACGCGGCATACGAATCTGTGCATTTAAAAGTATTATCATTCATTATGGCACAGCGAGTTTTTAGCCAAAGACACCAATTAGTGAGTGGAACAGGAAGTTATGGCGTCCCTACCCCATAACACGACATATAAGGAGTCCTTGATAAACTTTATCGTCGATGTCTTCATAGACTTTCAATCGAGTAGAAACGCGAGTT
Source organism: Apamea epomidion (assembly GCA_947507525.1). Classification (NCBI taxonomy): domain Eukaryota; kingdom Metazoa; phylum Arthropoda; class Insecta; order Lepidoptera; family Noctuidae; genus Apamea; species Apamea epomidion. The sequence continues at coordinate 6,965,048 of OX382247.1, read as the reverse complement.
GTTTATGGTAAATTGTGATAGATTTGACGAGTATTTTATCTGTGTTGTTTATGGTTGAAAAAATGTTTTTGTTTATGGTTGCTGATAAAGGTAAGGCTACATTATTCGTAGCGGCTTCTATGAGTAATGGTGGACTGGACGCTTGTAATTTTCAACGTTATTTTATTATGGAACACTGGTATAAGTTAATAAAACAATGACGGACTTTAGATATTCAAATAATTATGAATTAAAATGATAAGATCGATATATAATAGCAAATGTCGGCATAAAGAACACTGCATCCATAAATAAGTAGACTATAATTTATTTTCTTTAAAGTGCTCCCACACAGTAGTTACCTTTAAAGAAACAGCGTTTAGTGGGCATTTAGGTAAGCATTTAAATAGGTTTGTATTAAGGAGTTGTATTATGTTTTGAATAAAACCGCATGTTTGTACTAATAACGAATTTATAATTTAATCAATAATTTACAAATGTTCCATAGTCCACTCCTATGTTTAGGTGTCTATTAAAGGCGATTATAACATAGATTCAAATTAATCCAGATAAACTATTACTTTTACTATTTTTGTACAGAATATAAGTGACATTTTGATTGTTATGAGCAACGATATTCTTCCAATTTATATTATAACTCCATTTTTAGCCAATTTTTTTTAAGTACTGGCTACAATGACTTTGATTGAATGCCTGACCGCTGTCAATTTTCACGCTCCAACGCTGCTCGTAACAAAATCACTCGTCAAATAAAAAAAGTAATAAATAAGCATGATTTTTAATTAATATGACACAAAAGCGATTAAACTTAACTTTTTCAAGTACTTATTGTGATAACACTATGGCTTAACAGTAGTTACATAGAGCATTTATGTTGCAAACGACATGGTTATATCTTTTCTTTTCGCGCCTTAACAGCCGCCATTTTGAATTTGTCGTTATGATTGTTTCTTGTCATTATTATAGTTTTTGTTAGTAGGTTTGACACCTGTCCCACCGCTGGCGATTAACGAGAAGCGAGTAGAGCTTTCAACTAAAAACGGGTTGGCGAGCAACAAGCAGTGCTCGACGGCAACGAGCGATTACTCGCTGGTATGTGTAGGCGATAGCGAGTGTTAGTTCTGCCCGCCAAATGAGCGTCGCTGAGCGCGTATACTCTTTGATAGCTTTTGTCATGGCGAGAAACGAGTACAAGTCGGCGGTATAAACAGTCAGCGATCCACTATTAATATGTGTATTTTACAATTTTCTTGTGCGAGAAAATCTATGATAGCTAGTTGCTTCGTCTGAGCGGCGGGACAGGTGTCTAAATTAAACTTTTTTTTTATTACTTTTGTTTATTTGTAATAACCAAGTTTCAAATAAATAGCATTTTTAAGGTAATGTAGTCTCCAATATAAACACTCTAAAAAGTCATGTCCACAAAATCTATGATCATTGATTCGTTTTTAAAAAATCTAATGCTTTAGAAATATACTTAAGTAATACATTATGTACTCGATCTTACGTATACAATAATTTATTTAAATATTATTTACATTACTATTTGCACATCAGTAAACTTACTTAAACATAAATTAAGTACAGAAACCTTATAGCTTAGTTTAATAAGTTATAGGAAAATGTTTTCTAAAATATTTTATTAAATGGCATGTGGAAAATAAAGGCATAGAGAAAAAGAGGTAGAATTAGAGGGAATATAAAAGCCCATTTGCAGGAAAATCAAATGGACAGACTGATAAGGAATTACCACCGAAATTAATAAAGTATTCTAGCACACAAGTGGAAGCATAGCATTACAGCTGTCTATTTCTTTGTGATAAACACAATTTCATGGAAAAGGAAGTATATTTACTATGAATGAACACAGAATAGATGTATTGAAACAAAGTCTGTTATTAATTTGTTTCAATACATCTGTATTAAAGAATTCTAAGTTAATACAAAAAACAAACTTCGTATTATTTCTAATTCTTTAACACATCACAATTTGGGGACAGTGGCAAAGAATAGTAACAATTTAATTAGACAGTGGTTTGAAGCTGATTCGAAGAAGTGTTTAGACTAAGTAAGACATATTAATTATTAGCTGTTGCCCGCGACTTTGTCTGCGATCCAGGATAAAAAGTAGCCTATGAATTGTCTACCCATGTGCCAAATTTCATCCAAATCCGTTCAGCCGTTTTAGCGTGAAAGCGTAACAAACAAACAAACTTACTTTCGCATTTATAATATTAGTTAGGATATTTTATTAAAAATAATAGTTCAATGTGCTTACGTTACTTCAGAACAGATTTAAAATATTCTGTAAGTTACTAAGTAAACATTATTTAATCTTAAGGTATAAACGTAAACTTATGTACAATTTTCTATCCAGAACTATCTATTATAAATTACCATTATTTTGAGAAATTGCACTTATAGAGAGTTTTTCATTTCGTGTATATTATTATGAGTAACAAAAAGGTTTGCTACAAGGAGTCTATACACACAAAGGTAATATTTAATAGTTTTATTAAGAACCTTGTTACAACAACATTGTGGCTTAAATATCTAAAACTTCCGAAAATTATTCTCGTTGGTGTGTCCATGCCCTTAATTCTGGGATCGCACTAAACGTATAGAGTTTATTTTGAAATTGGAACACATTTCTTTTTTATACATTGTCCTTGATTCACTTTTTTAAACTTTTGTTTCTCGAACACCGGTGTTGGTCCCTATTCTCAATATTCTACAGCGAGCGACACCGCGACGGTTTAGAAATCTAGAAATGTCTAGGCGTTACTGTTTTTGCCTTTACATAGCACGGTGCACAAGTTACGCGAAAGTATTGTATATCGTGTAGAAAAAGCATTCATATTTTTCATCGCTTCATTAACATTCATGTTAACCTATTAGATAATTGCAGCGATGGAAATATAACATTGAATAAAAAGCACCGATACAATTTGTAGATACCGAGCAAGGTGAGAAGAAAGCGTTTCTATTACAATGGGCGTTTCAAAATTCACAACAATAAACAAAACACTGCACTTATACGAGAATAGGGACCCTTTCAATTTAAATTTTCGAACACACCGTTTCAAGATGGCGGCTGATCGTTGGCTTCACGCGTTGCCGCGTGATCCATTCGTCAATGTGGCTGGTGTAGAGAATTTAGTATATTCATGTTTATCGCGTGTTGGTGGCTTGGTGGACCTCCTAAGAAGCTCAGCTGAGGTCTGGAGGCAGCTGCCATTGCTGCGAACAGCGGAGGGGCCCCTCCCCCGCCGAACAGCGCGAAGGATGGCGGCAGGAGGGGCCGGGCGGATAGCCTTAGTTTTTCTATCTCCGCTTCTTGCAATCTTTTCGCTTTCGCGCGGCGATTTTGGAACCATATTTTTACCTGGAATAAAAGAGTTTGTTTAAAAGGAGGTTTTATTTTTTGCATAGGTTGACACAGGTCTACAAATTAAGTGTAACAGTTGGTTTTGTTTATAATATTTTGCAGCTAGAGGAATTTAACATCGGTGACGAGAAATTCAATCATAGTTTGCTGCGTAGATAACACGCCGGCATCTTACGCGACCTGTGTACCTACTTATGACCAAACTTAATACGCTATTTTGTGACAGGTGACTCTAAAGTTCTATAAAGGCTCAACACTTCTTATTCATTATCAGGGGATAGCCGTCAGTCTTATATCTCATAAAATTAAATTTCCTAAATTCATTCATGGAGTGACAGAAAACTCACAGCCTAAACAGCTGGGTTTAGAAACATGAAACTTTCCGCAAGAGTTCCTTAAAAAATTAAAGCGAGCATCAGGGCAAGATTTTGAAAATTCGTGCACAGGAGGAGTGAAAGTTTACTAGGAAATTCGATATTTTTACCTAGGGGAAAAACCAACAAAAAGTATCAAAGAATTCAATCCTCACCTGTGTCTCGGTAAGTCTAAGCGAGGAAGAGAACTCAGCCCTCTCCGCAATGCTCAGGTACTGTTTGTCCCTGAACTTCTTCTCCAAAGCCAGGAGTTGCTGCGTGGTGAAGGGCGTCCGAGGCTTGCGGTTGGGTTTGTGCTTGCGCAGCTGGCAACGAACAACTGGAGGACCACTGGGGGCTCCTGCTGGAGAAAAAAAGACTATGATAAGTATTGGCCAGATCTTCTTTTAAAATAATTGTGGTGATGGAAATCATCGTGAGGAAACCTGGACTTATCTATATACTAATAATAAAGCTGAAGAGTTTGTTTGTTTGAAAGCGCTTATCTCTAAAACTATCTTTCGGATTTTGAAAACTAGCTTCAACTTTCTGACTAACTGACCGACTAGGTACTTAATTTTGACAATTCAAAAGTGATTTAATTGAAATAAATGCTTTAAGTTTAGAGTTTAAGTTTAAAAAAATCTTTTTGGATTTGATAGCCTAATTTTTGAGGAAGACGTGCTACTTACGGTCCTAGCGATCAAGCTAGGACCCTTAGGAGCCAAGCGAAAAGAAAATAAGTCGGAAAGTTACCTAAGTACGAAGCGGCTTGAAACACAACTAACAATCGCTAATGAAGAAACAGTAAGTAACCTATTAACAAGATAATACACGCCCTGATTGCCCAGGAGCCGGAAGTTCACATATTTACGTAGAGTCATCATGTGCCTAGCCTTTTCCCAACTATGTTAGGGTCGATAGATAGTATAGTAGTAGTCCCATAGATTACTCTACATATTTATGTAGAGTAATCTATGTTTAATGTTTGTATGAAATTAGTTACATGTTATGTTGTTGGCTTGTTGCGCGCTTTGGTAGACACCAAAGCGCGTAAGTGCAGTAAGCAATTGTTATATAAATAAATAAATACACTGCCTTTTCAGGAAGGTGTGATATAATTACGGAAACTCATTATTTATGCTCCTTATTGAGGGTAAGAACCCGCTGCTTCTCTTAAATCTGACTTATTACAAGTAACTACTTGTCATGATGTTAGAGTCGCAAACAACAAGCGATGACTGGCAATTCACAATATACGCTCAATCACATAGGTCCTGCTTGACGTCAGCGATAATGAAATAAAAAAATAACCTATAGACCTATGTGTCTAATGGTAAGGGAAAATTAGGTAATAGCGTGCGTAGCAGCTGAATAATTTCGACACTTAAAAGGCAAAATTGACTAAGCAACAAAGGGCTAACTTTACAGGAAAACTTTTCAGAAAGAAATCATATGGATTCTTGTAATCATCCTACAGGCCTAATTGTTACTCTTTTGGAAATCTTATTTTATCATTTGAATCAAAGTTTATATGTTTTTTTTTCTGAAAAGTTAAACTTTAAACTATACCCCTATAGGCCTCTATTAGACGGAGTTTAAACATAGGTGGCGAAATGGGGATGTACTACAGGTACATCTCTGTCTAATCTAACTCTTTAGAAATTACAGGCATGATGTTATCTTATTATTCAGAATCATGTATTCTCACTACAAATCGATTAACATAACCAGTTTAAGGACCCATTAATAACAAACATCAATAAAACCATAAAATCACCATCTACAAAATCATCCAAAAATCCAACATTCACTATGAAAACGTAATTAAAATTTGAATTAATCGATTGATTTGACCGTTAATAGGCTCTTTAGCGGCCGGAAGTGAGACAATAGGCCTGGCTATAGTGTGATTATACAGTCCAATGAATCGATGTTTTAATATTCAAATCGACTGAGCTGATTCAGCACTCGATGTTATCGGGCTAATGACACCGCAGGGGTTTTAATGAAGGGTGATAACAGGACGTAATGTATGCAAAGTTATACTAATGTTTGTTATTGTGTGCTGTGTTTATTTATCGGAAGTATTTATGTGGTTTGACAATTTTGTTAGCGATTTAGTCTAGTTAGAGAAATAGTGGAGCCGATTCCCTTGTTCAGAAACTAAACTAAATTTAAGTTCAGTGCATCTTTTTCTTTCTATTTCATTAAGAAAAGGACAGAAGCTAAATATTAGTTTAGTCCTGTCAAATTAAGATACTCCATAGACAAAACATGGCTACTAAAAATACGTCAATTTACGTACGGCGCTGACTAATTTGACAGGACAAAATTAATATTTATCTTCTGTCCTTTTCTTAATGAAATAGAAAGAAAAAGATGCACTGAACTTAAATTTAGTTTAGTTTCTGAACAAGGGAATCGGCGCTAGTGGATGTGGCTTTTAGGCTTATTAGTCGATTAGCACAAATTTACTCGCCCGAAACGGTTGACTCGTCAGTTTTAATTAAAATAATTTTTACCATAGGCGACTCGCACGAAGTTAATTTATTTAGTTATTTATGGTGCAAGCCCACTTACACCTTTACTCATAACCGTTGTTTAAAGTTTTAGTAGTCTTTAGCGACTGTGTTTAACCATACATTTTAGACGTTTAAAATTTATTTTATTTAATCATCCTATCTAATATTATAAATGCGAAAGTAAGTTTGTTTGTTTGTTTGCGACCTTTTCACGCCTAATCCACTGAACCGATCATATGGAATTTTGCATAATATACGTTGTCAGGGGTATAGAAACGGACGTAGGGAACATTTCATTCAGAAAAAATACTGTTCCCGAGGAAAATAATAATAGCAATTGCTTTAGGAGGCTACATGGCGCCATGTCTCTTTCGAATCATGATTGAAATATGACCCGACTTTCTGAGCAGTATTCTAACAAAAAGTACTAGGCTTGCATGAATACACGATAGTATTCCTATCATTAGTATTATGCTTTTAATGGGATTTGGACGATATTTGGCACACAGTTAGTTTATTATAACCTTGATTAACACATAGGATACTTTTTATCCCGCTAACACGTTTCTCCACGCGGGCGAAGCCATGGGAAAAAGATAGTTCTAGTCGATTATAAATAAACCCCTTAGTGCTAAGAAATATTTGGCTTAGGTACATAAAACACGTTACCTACAAAACACACCACCTACATATTTCGCCACTTTCAAAACTCCCAACCACCAAGGTGGTCTACGAAGATATCCGTACACGACAACAGCCGTTTACCACCGAAACCACGACATTACTGAATAACGAGCATTTTCACTAATAACCGACACAAATACACTAAAACTTTCAAAAGCTCTTCCTGTGCGAACACGGTCGTAGTAATTTTAACCGACAAAATAACTGTGTCAGCCATTACTGACGTTTGCACGGTCGACGTGACGTTTAACTATAGTTAAACTAACGGTCGAATTTCACGCCGAATGATGACCAGGAAACGGATGTTGATGCGGAACTCGGCGTGTAAAGGTTGCTGTGTAATTTTGTACTTGTGCTACGATTTTACGAGAGTATTGCAATCTGCGGGGTAATTGCGTAATACACTATCAGTAGCAATGGTTTTCATTTTGACAGTTCAACAACATTCATTGCGTGTTATTCGTTGTTGAGCAAACTAAATTTTCGAACATATGAAGCAATGGATTAGCAGTATCCTTCAAAATGATTCATATTGAGATAAATAGTGTGCTACGCAATTAGGGTAATGTTGCCTTTTTAGTTCTAGTGCTGCTTTCTACTTCAGCTTACTTTTTTAGCGTTTCAAAGTAGATACAGCAGGTTGCACGTCAGTGAAAACAAAACCAGTACGCTAGGCCAGATTAAGATCAAAGTGTAACCAGCCACTTGTGGTCGACTGTACCTATACCCAAGAAGTCACAGTAGAGTTATTTTGTATAATTGCACAGCGCATGTTCTGAAGTAAAGAGAGAAACTTTTTTAAAGTACCAGGAGCGCCCCGCGGTTTCACCCGCAAGTTTAGATCCCGTGGGAATATCGGGATAAAAAGTATCCTATGTGTTAATCCTGGTAAACTATCTGTGTGCCAAATTTCATTCAAATCCGTTAAGTAGCTTTAGCGTGAAAAAGTAACAAACATCCATTCATCCATACAAACTTTCGCATTTATAATATTAGCAGGATTACAAAATGGTTAAATCTTTGCTAATATTATAAAGAGTTTGAAATATCGAAGCGTTGGAAAAATCAGCCCTTGGTCAATAAAAACGTTTTAGCAATTGGATCACTAGAATTTTAAATCATTTTGTGGCATCACAGCTGAAATGGAATAATGTGAACTAACTTTTGGAGGCCACTGTAAATACTAACACACAACAAGCTAATTTTAGAAATCCCTCATTTGACTTCATTGTTTCAAAAAGCAATTCCCAAATCAATTCGCATGTTAATTTTTCGATTTCCTTGAAGACCATTTGAATGGAATTGGTTGACCTTATTATTAACATTGCACCTTTATTTACATACAAAACATTGTAGAATTTAAATATATTTAATTATTATAATTTAGTAATTAATACTTCTGTGTCTGAAATGCCTCGTGGGTCTAGTGGTCGCAAGCGCTACTGTTGAGTACGAGGTCCTGGGTTCGATTCCCGGGTCGGGTAAAGTGTTATTGGGTATTTCCAGTAGCAGTCCGGAGTCTGGATTTGTACCCATTTTTTAAATCTATATACATAAAAACCAATCACCGAAATGTATGTATATACCTTCCGATCAACTGCACCAAATTGGATAATTCTTTTTTTTGTGGTTGTTATTGTCAGGACAAGGTTTGTATACACAGTTGGACCCGGTAGGTGGCGCTGCTTTTCGGGCAGGACGACGTCTGCCGGGTCCGCTAGTAACTGATAAATGAAGAATCATGTACTGAATCCCTGGTTTTGCGCGTCGAAGTCCCTGCTAGCCTGTATTTGAATAACAATAATGTAGAAAAACTTCAGGTACTCATGGATGCAAAAAAGGTCTTAAGAAGATCACGAAGTTAGCTATTAAGTAGGTACATGAGCGGTGAACTTGATGAAGGAAGTCCTTTAACTAAACAGATCTATGACCCTAAAAACGTGACTGGGGTTTGTTTTTTTTTTTGGATGGGAAATCATCAAATGACCTCTCCCGGTCTGGGCTGAGCGGAAGGGCGTGTCAGACTTTTACCTTTTACTCTTACTTTTTTTTTTAACACCCACCCGTGTTCCTTCAGTTGCCTGTGCCAGGGGCCACGGCATCTCTTTCGCAATCGGACACGGAAAATAGGCAAACCGATAGTTGCCAATTTTCCTCACCCTAGTTGCCTAGTTACCTCTGTAGTTTGGGAGAGGCTATTCAGCAAAAGGTGAATCTATACACTGAAGAAGAAAATAGATACTGGAGCAGAGAGGATGAATTGATTGTTGAGCTGAGATGATGACAGACGATGATAATATAATATGAAACTTAATATAATATTTGTAGACAAAAGCTGCCAGTATTTTTCATCATCATAAACATCAACTACAAAATAGAAAAAAAAACTTTCTCCGAGTCGACCTTCAACGACTCAATACGTACAGAAGGCAATAAGGCGAAGAATATCCCCTGAATGCCTATCGGCGGCGCTCCGGTGATAAAATACAACAATTTCAATAGCCCCCACCTGCGGACATATCAATGCTCGCTACCGAACGTTAATGAAGATATAATATCCATCTCTAAACGTATTTATTTTCCCGCGCGCGCCATTTTGTGCAACGATGACAGACCATAGAGCATTTTGTGTAATGGCCGCCAATTAAGCGCGCCGTTTGGGCTACTTAATAGGATTTAGTTGTCAATGTCCAGATTTAATTGGATTGTTGTAATCTCTGTTCGTTATTGAATAAATTACTTTATGTTCGCTCGTTTTTCTGCTGAATAAATGCTCTGGAAGCCGGTAAGCGCATTTCGTTTCACTGTTATGTAGTCATTTGTTTTTCTCTTTGTTGTTTGTGTGACGACTAGGACTAGCAACAAAGTGGCTTGTTGCTTCATTTTCACTTATCTATGCCCACCTGTGTGTAAATTAATTAGCAGTTTATTAAATGTTTCGCTGTGCAGGTTTCTAATTAAAATGCGAGTTGAATAGTATTAATGTTTCTATTAATTTAAAATACAAACTGGGAGGTGTTTTGTATCAACATTTCCTTCGAGCAGAACAATAAGACAGTTTAAATGGACGGAACAATTAAATTGTCTTCGCATCGAGTGTCAGACTTATTAAAGTTACAATGTAGGTAACGTTTGCGGATAATATGACACGCAGAATTCGTGGCACGTCAGCGTGTTAGCCATCCATCAGTAATAACTTGAAAATTACCGACACGACCGACTAATTAGCAAGAAAATGCGATCTCTAGCCATTTTCCGGTAAATAAGCATTATTGATGCACCACTCGCCCGTTCAACAAGAATGTTTTTCTAACAATTCTTGGAAAATTGAACAATTATGGGATTAAATACAGCATTGTATAGAGTGCTTTCCAAATAGAGCATATTTTTAAAAGGGTAAGGGCATTTTTAACGAGTTATTCACTTAAATGGGACGTTTGATGGGTAAAAACTGGGATATTGACATTAATAAAGCATTCGATCGTATCGAAATAGAACTAGCTTAGAACGGGTGTTCGTAAAAAGTTAGTTTATTCATTAGAGCCCATCTTGGTTATAGCCGATGATATGGATAAAATAAAATAATATAGCTCAATATTACACGCGGGGTGAGTACCACACTAACAATTGCAATGCCTTTCATTTTGACAAATCGACAACATCCATTGCGTTATTTACGTTGTCAAGCAGACGAATTTTTGAAACACATGAAGCAATGGACTGGGAGTTTATTTCAAAGTCCTTCTAATTGTAAAAGAGAGTGTGTGACGCAATTCGGGTGACGGTCTTAACATAAAAATTTCTTATTATAACAGTTCTTTTGTTTCTGAATAGTGGCAGCACAGTGGTATATCCAGTGGACTTACGAGTTGGAGTTCTCGTGAGCTCAAATCCAGACAGGCACTTTACTTAGTGTATCTAATTTCAATCACCACTGCTCTCAAACGGTGAAGGAAAATATCGTGAGGAAACTGGCATGGAAAACATTGTGCCGACCGCATTGGGCCCACTCCCTCTCACCGAGGGCTGGAGAGAATTATAGGCTGGTTATGTTATGTTTTTAGTGCCGTCAACACCAGCATACTGAGCTCATCATCACGGCAAATTAAAAATAACTAATCGATTGTTATAGGGCACTTAATAACCAACATTATCACATTCTCCTCACTATAAAATGTCAGTAATGATTCGATGCATACAAAACGGGATTCGGTGCAAAAAATTTCACGCTCAACCGAAGACGTGCCACAGCCTACTGGTCAAATGTATTTTATTGTCCTTGATATATGCAGTACACCAATTAAGTGTAGGTAACGAAAATTAAATGGATGTTAAGAGCTGTCATAGTCCCCGATCGTCATTAAAAAGGTTGGTCATAAAAAGATAATGGATGTAAGTTGCATAATTTTGAATTGAATGAGTTCGGCTCGAGTCAAGAAGCGTCGTTCACTAATTACCGTGCTCAAGATGTGAGCACAGGGCCGGATTGGAAGTGAATGAATGAATGGCGCACAATTACTTCGCTGGTCCTTAGAGTCGGTCTATGGGACAATTAATATGCCAGCACTTAGACCTATAAGGCTCGGTGTAACAATGTACTGACTATTAGTATGAACGATGGAGTTACTTCTAAGCTAAATTAGGATGTGCCATTTATAAACTAATAATGCTGGGGAAAATGAAATAATAGTTGAAGGTTAACATGGCTGAAAGTTCAGTGACTTTTTAGAAAAAGTTTACAAGGTCGACTGATGTTGGAAAACTTACTAAATTGCTTTTAGATAAGTTACAAAAATGATTGGCAAAGTGAATGGTAATAATAATAGTCTTCCAGGCCGTATGTCGGCCATGGCGGCCAATCTCAACGGAGACTAGCATTTGTCGCGGGAGATATTATAGTGCACAAGTGTGTGCGCAGACACAGATGCCTCATTCTCGTAGTCCGATGGGACGGCAATCCGACACGACCGGAGAGAGATCAGGCGCAGGACCAACGGTTTAACGTGGTTTCCGAGGCACGGGGGTATCACACCGCCCACTTCCAAACTCCGTGCTGCTACTGAGAAATTCCTAATGGAAAAACTCAATAGCACTTTACCCGACCTGGGTAAACGCTCAGCGGTCGCGCTTGCAACCACGAGACCAACAGGGTAGTTTATTTATTATTATTTATTTATTTATTTCCAACTTACATCTACCCTTACAGGGCAACCTATTGCGATAGTGTACATTTACCTAAACCCTTATCCTAACTTATTACTAACTCCTTATTATAATTAAATGGTACAGGCGCCAGCACATAAAGCTACTACAATCTATCAAATTTATTTAATAGATTTTCAACTTTATGTTTAAAGCATTAAGGTTCAAGGTTGATTGGGGAAATTTGACAGTTTCGGGTAGCTTGACCTGCTGGAGTCTGTACCTAGATGATGAAAGAATTTTAAGTTCTCTCATAAAAAAATCATCAAATCAGATGATCATTAAACCATGAAGGCGTTGCCTACAAAGAAAAACACATTGAACATCTTAATCCATTTAAATATAACTTCTAATTCCACCCTGCCAGGCCATAAAACCAGCGGCAGCCATTATAAGATGACGGAGTATGAAATTGTTTATTCAGAAAATATTAATTATAATTTATTATACGGTTATTGTTTGTTAATCACAGGCTGCTGCTGCAGAAGGGGGTGGCGCTTTTTTACGATCCCTTCATGCTGAAGATAATTAAGACATAAAAAATATTCGCAGAATTGCAGTCAATATAGTCTGTTCGTTGAGTGGCGGTGTGGGAGAAAATTGTCCAGTTCCATTTTGTTTGTCATTTAAGTGTGGGCATGCAATTGCTTCTAGTAAACTTGTGCTAGCAGATGATGGTGTACGGGGTAAGTGAGTGAATGATTGCGTTTTAATCTGTATAAGTAGCCGAGGATATGTTGTGGTATATTTTTATTTTATAAGACGGTGGGAATAAGTTGATTGGTCAAAACGATAACTGCGTCCTTTTTTTTTTCAGGATGGGAAATCATCAAATGACCCCTCCCGCTCTGGGTGGAGCAGAAGGGAGTGTCAGACTCTTACTGACTAAAACCCACCCGTGTTCCTTCCTTAGCCCTTTATGTACCAGGGCAGCGGTAACCCTTTCGGACGATCCCGCTACCCCGGCAGGCTTCGGCCCTATCGGGCCCCGTCATCTATGCTGACATCTCTTTGAGGCGCACGTGGAACACTTACGCGCCGTCCGGCACGGGCCTGGTCCTGATCGGACGGAGAGCTACCCATTGCTCTCCGCCCGCAGGCCCGCGCCTACGGTGGCCGGGAGTCGTCACGCGGCTCCCGACGCCCGGAGCGTCTCCCTCGGCGGCTGAGGCGTGAGGATCTCTCCCTCGCCCATCCCGCCACCTCCTTCGCTAGCATGACTGCTTCGCAGAAGGAGGTGACCGCCTCCCACTCCCTCTCGCCCCGGACCATGGCTTGCACCAGGGCCGGACGCGAGAGGTCGCCGCCGCTGCCGATCGCCTCTACGAGGACACGGCGGTGCTCTGCCCAAGCGGGGCTGACCTCCACCGTATGCTCCACCGTGTCCTCTGGGCGATCCTTGCAGTGGTGACACCCGGGCGTCTCCTCCCGCCTGATGATGTGCAGGAACCTCCCGAAACATCCGTGTCCGGAGAGGACCTGCGTCAGGCGGTAGGTGAGAGCGCCGTGACGCCTCTCTAGCCACTCCTCAAAGAGGGGTCTTACCGCCGCTATCGTGGCGTGCCCTGCGCTGGGTTGCTATAGTCGCGCCTTCCATTCCGCCATGAGATCGCGCCGGAGGTCCGTCCGCTCCGCCGCGATTTGCCGCGGGTGCAGAGTTTCCCCCCGACGTAGTGCCTCCGATAACTGCGTCCTTATATGCATACACAGGACCGGCACTCGTCAACGGCAGAGCAGACACGCGTTGACGACTGCCGTTGTCGCGTGTCGCTAGTGTGTATGGGCACTTAGGTTGATTAAGCTAGTAAGGTATGACATGGTATGGTAGGTATGGTAGATGGTGACATCTAATATCATTAGGTTAATGTGTTATTTCGCAGAATTATTTTATAATGGTTAATAACGAGTTTATAAATTATCAAACGCTTTTTGGTAAGACTGTGGCTCTGCTACTGAGAAATTACTAAGTGAAAGAAAAAGCTAATAACACTTTGTCCGACCTGGGAATCGTACCCAGGACCGCTTGCGACCACTAAACCAACAACGCTGAAAAACAATGATGAAATATAAAACGATATTAAATATAGCACCATTGTCACCCTGAAGGTTTATAAGAGTATTTAAATGACGCAAACTGTTATACATTACCTCCATGTGTACCTACTTACCTACAGGTATTAATTTTATATTCTTTTGATTGTCCCAGCAGCTAATTACCTCGATTAAAGTTAATTGTATTTTTTATTCTGTCAACCAGTAGTATGTTGGAACATTAAAAACAATTAAATACCTCACATAAAGATACTTAATTATTTGTAAAGGAAATGTCTAGGTTTTTTCTTTTGGCCTTGTTTCAGTCAAGTTAATGTTTATTAAAGAGTGTGACTTGACATACCGTTGCGTAAAATAAACGTGGAATAATTGTTTGTATGAAAAATACGTGAAAATATGGTGTTTTTGAAACAAAGGTATCTACGTTATGATTCATATATCTAATTAGTGATGCAGTAGGTACCTATATACCTACCTAAGATAATCAGCCTATAATGTTCTCACTGCTAGCACACAGGCCACGTTTCTTCGAGAGGGAGTGGGCCGTAACCCACCAAGCGGGCCCAGTGCGGGTTGGTAGATGTCACATGTCTTCGAATTTTTGGTTCTAGGACATACCGGTTTCCTCACGATGTTTTCCTTCACTGTTTTGAGAGTAGTGGTGATGAATTAATTTACACAAAGTAAAGCGCCTGTCTGGGTTCGAACCTACGACCTATAACTCTTAAGTCAGGGCCGTTGCCATTCGGCCACCATGGCTCAGAAACACATATAGCAGAGTTATAATAAGATAATTTTGCAATGGAATTTTAACTTTGTTAAGTATGACATTCAGTTTGTTGTTCCATAACTTGAAAAGTATCTCAAATTCTTAATTCAATTATAGAATATTTTTAAACGAAAATCCATAAACAAACAGTTAAAAGTGCAACGTTATTTCTGACTGACAAAAGCCAACACTTAACCACTAAATTCGTGTCAACAAAGCGGCGTCCATCTTGCGTTAATAGGTCAGCGTCTGAAAGAGGTTGGTGGTTGGCTAAGCTCAAAAGCGCACACGTTTACAATTTCACAATTTGTCCGCGCGCGCTTTTTGCGCTCCCCAGTAATTGGCGCTCACCTGCACATGCGCACTGGCCGCCACAGCGCACCAAATATGGCGACCAGCTCGACGCGGACATTTCGCTTTTTAGGAGTATCTGACAAATGTGTAATTATTTATTTAATATTGTCGGCGTGTGGACGCATTTGGGCACAATTCACATACCGCATTAAACGTTTTTCGGTTGCCATTACAGTTGAGTGTTAAGGACGGGTTAATGCTGCAACTAATAAATACGGTAATGATGCTCCCGATGCGGAAACATGGCGGACGTTTTTTTGTTGAAATTTATTAAGCTTTACTGTTCACTTTAATTGGTGAATTTCAATATCTCGCTATGGGGGGCAGGCCGGTGTTTATTATTATATTATATAAATCCGCGGAGGTCTATTATAAAAGCGGTATGACCAAGGACTAGTCGAATTATTCGAATAATCGTAGAGCATCCTCAATCGATTGGTCCTTAACAATAGACCAATCCATTTCTCCCGGTCCTTTGGAAGAAATAACTATAGGAAAAAACATTAATCTGGTGAACAGTAGCATTTATCTAGACACTGATAACATCACACTGCGGCACCTTGGTTGAAACAAGGTATGCGGATCGAAGGACCAATTTCTTGCAAAGTGGACGGATTCATGTGGACAGGTGGAAAATATTAGTGACGATTGTGGCGTAAATAAAACTTTGTTTATACTGATAGATTGTCTAGACCACAGAATAATAAATCGAACAAGTGAATGCTACTGAGGTAGCTACATCGCCCTCCAAGTTTACCGCGCAACTAGCATATACTATATACAACGTCCCGGCATCAATTGTTGTTGTTTTGTTAGACGCGACACCCAGACGGTTGGAGGATCCTCCGTTTTCTATGGAGCTGAGTGATCCTGAAGCCGACCTCCAGACTACTTTCGAGTCCGATGTATAATTCAAAAACTACGCTCTTCTAAATTGAAAATCGAATCAAAACCAACATTATTTTGCTGTCATTCAACGATTTCCACAACGGTTCCTACCATATAAAGGCTACTTGCTAAAAATCAAAAGCCATTTATTCAAACTAGGTTGAGAATGAGCACTTTTTGAACGTCACAATTACATAAGACAGTCCCCCAAAACCCCGACCGTTCACCGATAAACTACAGCTAGCTACTAGCTGCGATGAAGAGGTGGCGCAACAAACTCCCCAGCAGCACATTATTGCAAAGAGGTTTCCTTCTAACATTTAACTACTGATAATAAAACGCCTCTGGTCTTTACTTTTAAAGTTCTTGAGGTTATCAGCCACATTTAATTGGGTGTCAGTCATTACAGCAGACATATGCACGTAACGGGGTTCATACTATCTGACCTATTGCCATTTTCAGAGACGACTCACATTTCTTCACGGTATTTTCACTTAGGGAGTGATAAGTTCAAATTATGTACTTGCATACTTAATAGCTTCGAAAACTGAAACTCGTAATACTGATGGCTTTGTGCCTACCTTCTATAGGCATCGTTTGTTAAACGTCTAATAAGTAATATGCATTTGGATTACCTAATAGATTTACATTTTAAGCCAATTCAAATAACTTCCCCAGCCGTCTTGAGTACCTAAGCATGGTGATCAATAGTCGTGCCTTCTTGGTATGAGGAGGCCTTTACCCTGCAGTGGGACCATAATAGGATGTATTATTTAATTTTTAGCAAACTTCTAAATTAATACGTTTGAAGATTCAAACAATTCAACACTATCCACATATCCATTGCGATGTTTTTGCAGAGGACACTGATTTTGTAACAATCGGATCAATTAGTAGTATCATTGACTTGCCAAAATCAACTCTAGGTGCCTATTCTGTGTTGGACTAAGCTCCAGCTTCAACAATTAAATTGAAGTTTGGGATGATGAGAGTAAACTGGTAGATGTGAGATAAACTTCTAAACGATACAAATGTTTTATAACATAAACTATGTTACCACTTAAGTCTAAATCTAAAGGACCGCTTTTACACTTAAACCCACCAGGCAATGAAAACATCTTCAAGAAAATGAAAATCATTCAGTTTAGGATGCTCCACAATTTATTCAATCAAGTTAAGACAAGTCAAGTGTTATGCCCTAAACCGGCAATCGTTTTCATCTATTACCATAATAGCGGTCAGACGATTTCCGATGGTTAGGAGTAGTTCAAGATCAACGTGATTAACTTCGCACCTTTTATAGAACATCTGGTACAACAATAGATTTCAGGCGTTTATTGAATTCAAAGAAAATGGGGACAAGTACCTACTCTTAACATGAAGTGAAGAGCTTCTGGTTTTACTGGATTTTACTCCTTGAAATTCCTTTATTTTCTGGAAAACAAGGAAATAAATAAATAAATAAATATAAATAAAATATAAATAAACAAATCTTTAAAATAAGTTTGTGTATTTTATGTCTTTATAGGGTTCCGTAGCCAAATGGCAAAAAACGGAACCCTTATGGATTCGTCATGTCTGTCCGTCTGTCCGTCCGAGGTTTCTAATATCATATTTTTCT
Source organism: Apamea epomidion (assembly GCA_947507525.1). Classification (NCBI taxonomy): domain Eukaryota; kingdom Metazoa; phylum Arthropoda; class Insecta; order Lepidoptera; family Noctuidae; genus Apamea; species Apamea epomidion. The sequence goes on along the minus strand of OX382247.1, from coordinate 6,947,212 downwards.
AAACTGAATAGTTTGCGCGAGAGACATTTCCAAAGTGGTAGAACGTGTGTCCCCCCCTGTAACTTCTAAAATAAGAGAATGATAAAACTAAAAAACATATACGATGTACATACATTACCATGTAAACTTCCACCGAAAATTGGTTTGAACGAGATCTAATAAGTAGTTTTTTTTTAATACGTCATAAATCGTAAACCGCAATTACCTTTTATTCAATCAACTCAACGGAACCCTTCATGGGCGAGTCCGACTCGCACTTGGCCGCTTTTTTTTGTAATGTGCGTTTTATATTTGCAGAATTGTCAATTTTTCTTTTTCTTCTTCTGTCATCGACTCTAGTCATGCATAGGGCTATTTCTATAAAAGGTTATGACTTCTAAACGTTTTGCTTACTTGGTCATCGGTGGTTTAGTTTGGTGGGCGATGGATAGTGAAATATGGTATGGCTGGAAAGGGGATGACTACTGAATTGACAACCAATAGAAAACTATGGATGAAGAAGAAATGTTGCGCCGACCCACCATACTGACGTCACGCAAAGTCCTGCACCGCACAAACAGAGTTTACCGCGCGACTAGCATATTACGAGTATTATACAACGTTTCAGCATCAATTGGCGAGCAGTTGCCCACCAGACACGACACTCGTCTGGTTGGAGGATCCTCCTTTTTCTGTAGAGGATGAGTAAACTTCACACCCTGTTCCTCATACCTCCATACCCCTAATAAATTACGATAAGTGTAAGAGAATGGTGATGATGATTGTCTTTAGTTGACAATCACAGAGATGGGACAGTGTCACCTGACCTTACATTTACCTAGATAAAGCCTATGGCGACTTTTACTCGATCAAATGGCGTATCTCCCAAATTCCTAATACATATCTCCTAAACAGATTTCCCACGAGATATCAAAACGAAACTAGGCACAGTACACACGAATCGAGCGTATTTTTCAACATTACCGTCAGATTCCAGCAACTCGACTGGCATCTATAATTGCATAGCGTTGGCTACATACCGATTTCTATCCACCGCACCTAATAGGCAACTTGACAGCCAGTTACACCTCATGAATTGGTCCTAATAGGTCCATATTTAGTCAATATTATTACGAAAAAGAAATTTATATAATTTACTTAATAGTGCTACTTAGTAAGCCATGTGTGTGTGATACAGGAAGCAAACAGATTGCGCTAAAAACGCCAGTTTCTACAGTTCGTTGGAAATCTATATGGGATTATAATTTGTTGTCTATTAAAATGATATTTTTCTGAGTAATTACGTTGTGTACATGTACATGTTCTAGTTTCGCTTGAAAGGCACCGGCTATGTTATCTTTATGTTCTTTAATAACTAGAAAATTTAACGACAATTTGCTAGTTATTGGGTTATAGATATCTACTTCATTTAATTGCATTGGAATCCATTCCAACATTCATTACAAAAGTGAGCTTGTATGCCATTTTAATGACTTTCAAACAAACAGAGTTTCACTTCACTATATATATATACGATTCATCTAGCATAAATACATCAGACAAGTGTAACTGGAAAACGCTAGAATAATTGCTGGAATACTCTGATGTATTTACAAAGTGGTCTAAACTAGACATAAGTTTGTATAGTAGAAAGTATATGGTATTTTACTAAAGATGAATTCTCAACGATGTCTGACGGCTGGAAGGCTGATGGATGAGATTCCCGGAAAAAAGGACCACTCGGTCCTTAGGTACGTATCTTTTACAAAACTTCCTCTTTTCATGAATGGACGACAACAAAAACTCGGTACGAGTTCCTTCCACTAACGAGTGTGTTGGACGGGGGACAAAACACTAAAGTATGTGTACTGTGTTGTGAGGTAGGAGCAAATATATCAAGTTAATACATACATGCCTAGTGGCTACCTCATGCGTGTTTGAGTAGAGAATCAATCAGAACTGTGCTTTTGAAAAGTAGTTTAGCTTCTTCTGCGTGTGGATGGCAAAAATAATACGAATAAATATATATCGTTTTTTAAATTTGTTTGGCCCAAAATTCAGCAACGCGGATACCGTTCTTCGACGCAGCCATAAGATCCTCACGTGTGCAAGATGGGCATGCTGTGCAAGGTGGGAGGTGAGCCATTATCTGTGGAGAGATGTATATACGGCCCATATACTTGTACATCGGAGAGCTGAGCCTTCCATGAACCCCCACTTGTGGAGGTAGTCCTTGCTGCAGCCTACTTGGGCACGAAGTCTATTTAAGGTTAAAATGTATGAGTAGTTTTGCCAAAACTTTTTAAATGATTCAAATGTGTTTTTAAGTAAAAAGATGGTAATTGAATGAATGTCATTTGCTTGCATACTTACATACTTTAGTATATTATGTACATAATTTTTTGTAGTTGGACATCCTTATCAATCCAAAGTCGAAAACTAAGAAACCTCATGTGTCAAACAAGGACTTTTTGTAATTCCTCCTTCAAGGCACCCTTTGAGAGGAGTAATTTCGAAAAATTCTTGCTTGGATATAGGTGGCTTGAGGAATGGGTGTTTTATAGGCTACCTTGTATATTCTATAATCAAGCATTACTTTACACCAAACATCATAACTCCAGTCTAACGTACAACATACGAGTGTCAAGCAATCCTTAGCCAGACCTAACACCAGTAATAGATATATCGTTGGCTAATTTAATAGATACCTCATACACTCATACCTTAGCTGTCTATATCATAAAAATTCTCAGACCAAAGCCTGCTCGTTATATTGACGTTTTGATATGATTTACAGTGATACAATCTAGCTATGTTGAACATATGGTAGTACGTACAAGTAAGGAGCTTTGTGATGAAACGCATATAACTAAAAGAGTGATGAATATACATTTGATGGGTGGAGCGGGGGAGGGGAAGCACGTTAAGCCGTTGGTCCCGGCTGTCATTCGTGGATCTTTGACAGTCGTCACGGGTCGTCAGAAGCTCAAAAGTCTGACAACCAGTCTTACCAAGGTGTATAGTATTAATCAGTAACTGGGTTGTGGAGGTCAGATAGGCAGTCACTCCATGTAAAATACTCAGCTGCATCCAGTTAGACTGGAAGCCGATCCCAACATTAGTTGGGAAAAGGCTACGCAGATGATAATGTAGAGGGAGAGGAAGACCAAAGAAAAATGGATGGATTGTGTTAGAAATGATATGAAAGGAAATGGAGTGAATGATAGCGTATGATGGTTGACAGGGGAGAACAGAAGAAGAAAACTTGTTAGGCTGACCCCAAGTAACATGTGACAAGGGCAGGAAGATGTTGACTTTTAAGGAGTTTCGTTATGGATTCCAGGAGTCTAAAAGGATTTCTTGGTAGACCAGCTATCTGATTGTTAGACGAAATTGATCACAAGAAAGAGTTCGATGATTTGGCTTTTACAAATAATAAGAAAAGAAAGAAAGGAAAATTGGTTTATAAAAGAAGAGAGGAAGAGCTAATATAACCGTGTAAGACCAAATGTATGAACGTGGACGAAGCAAAAGGAGTATGTAAGGATTGTATCAGAGGGCGTGCAGTTTCTGTCTACTTTCATGGGAGAAGGTGTGAGTTTATGTACTTATGTCTGTACGTAAGAGCTAATAATGATTAATGTAGACATTAATGTAGTGCCGATATGAAAGAAGATGATGCTGGAAATAATGGGATACGCACAGTTGCCACGTCCTAAATGCTGCCTAAGTATGAAGAATGCAGTACACGTACTTAATGTGGCACAATAAAAACTACGGAAAACAAAATACATTCTTCACAAAACGATCTTACTCGAAGTTAGCACGTATATTGTAGGTACACGGTATAACCTAGCGTGACTGTATCCAATTGTATGCGTACGATAGCAGTCTACTGTTTGATTGGTTGCCCGCCAATCAAATAGTCATTATCAGCAATGAGCAGTTTGTCAATAGGTACTGTGAGCCATTTTCCTTGAACGATATCTTGAACGTTGATGTTTTAGAAGTATTTGCATATCATAAGCATTATCAACCTATAATGTTCCCACTGCTGGGGCACAGGCCTCTTCTCTGTGAGAGGGAGTATTTCTAGATACTATTAAAACTTCATCTGTGAGTATTTTTTGCTGAACTCAAAGATTTTTGTAGACAGAATCTTTTCTCTGAAGGGCAGGGGGTCTACTTTCTAAGCTGTAAGTCCGTAGTTTTAACCGAAGTTACGGTTCTGTAACGTGTCACTTACGGATATAAGATTAGTTCGGTTTCCGGAGCTACTCGACCTAAACGTATGGGACGACTGAATTTTTATTCGCTATTATGATGAGAAAGTTGTTTCAGTTTGATGGTTTGTACCACACCTTTAAATTTGGCTGGTCTTTGAAGATAAACCCTGTATACTCGTATTAGGTACCTATACACCACAATTTCGATTCCAAGTACATATGCACAAACCGCGTCATACGTCAAATGCAGCATGACTATATCGAAAGGCATGTATACGATAGCACTCTCCTGTTTCATTGGGCGACCAATCAAATAATTGTCGCTAATCTGCCCGCCACGCTTGACCACAGCATTTATTTATCGATATTATATGAGTTGATTAAAGTTGACACACGTGTTAGTTTTCTTAACTAATACTTATAATAAGGACGTAAAATTGTTTGTTTGTAAGAGGTAATCTCCCGAAGTACCTACTGATTCGATTACAAAAATGTTGTCACTGATAGTGATATTGCCAAGTGCCACAGTATTTATTATGGTATCTATAATTGACTTCCACGCGGACGAAAGTCGCGGGCAGAGCTAAGCTAATATATTATAAGTAGTTGAAAAAATGGCTTTTTGAACAAAAACAGTTGCAGTTTAGAAAAGGGTTGGGAAATGGCCAAATTTATGAGAGCTGGTCAAACTTAAGTGCAACATTTGATGGCCCCAATAAGAAATTATATTTATATGGAAAAGCGGAAAAAAGTACAAATTGCTCAGCCATTTATGAGGCTGGCCCAGAAAGCGGGCCTAGGTGAGCCTAGGTGGCAAAAACCTAACTGGAAAAAATTCGGGGAACATGAAGTGAAGGAATTTGAGGAGTATGAGAATTTTTGACTTTTTATGATTAATTTGGTCATCAAACAGATTGTGGACAAATAATAATATCTAAACTAAATCAACTTACGCAATTTTACTTTGCTAAAACTGCAGATGTAATGGTTCTCGGAGCAATTCGCGACGGTAAAAATTGTATTCTTATCAAGCATTAACGGTATAATTTCAAATAGCGAACGGCAATGAGGACCGCTGATTGGTTCAAATCATTTAATTGGCGTGCGGTCGTCACGAATAGATGGCAGTACTATCGGTCGTGTTCGAATCAAAGCCGTTTGAAGTAATTTAATCCGATTATTGGGTGGTGTCACATCACTAATGCGGGTTATATGAAGTATTAATTTGGTTATGTTGCATATGGACTTACACAAATGATTAGGTACTGGGGTAACCAAGGTAGATATGCAACAAATTATAATAGCTAGACTAAACCAAAAAGAGACTAAACTCTTTTTCTATATTTGAATTGGTCGAAAAATATGCTTAGGAAAGCTTCCAGCTTCTTTGGGTACCGGGAAAATTACATGACCTCCAAAGCATGTTCTTTGTTTCAGACCTATATTCAGGGTGGCAGGGGTATTGCTCAGTATAAACATATTTAGATCTGAAATAAAGAACACGTGAAGGTCTCGTCATTTTATCAGTTATTTAAAATTAAAATAATGCTTTTCTATACATTTTGACCGCGTAGGCATTGCACTTTTTTATGCAACAGCAGATTTTTATTTTTGATAACCTCCGATTTTTATTTTACTCTAGGGGTTTAGCATCATGTGCTGAATTCATAGTTACAGTTTCCGCGTCGATGTCCCTGCATAATACACTAAACCTGTTTAATAGACTACATACATCAAAAAGATGCTACACTTTTTCGCTGTATTTTCATTGGTTGCAAAATGACACAAACACGCTGTTACGATATTACGAGGTATAACAAAAGTTATTGTATTATTTTTATTCACAAATCTGTAAAAGATTGACTTTAATTTCGAAATCGAATTGAGTCAATCAATTTATCGTTCTGTCACGCATCAGTTACATCACGTTATTATTAAATTATGATATTTATGATATGGGTAGGCAATACCAGGGGCTTGTGGCTAAGTGATAACAGCCGCACGGGTCGATCGATCAGGTTAAGCTACGCTTGCCGCGATTGGTCCGTGGATGGGTAAAAGTATAAAAATGTGTAAAGATGGTCTTATATACCAAGGCCCCTCCATGCCTCGGAAAGCACAATAAGCCGTTGGTCCTGGCTGTTATTCTTCATTGATAGTCAGTTACTGGGTTGTGGAAGTCAGATAGGCAGTCGCGCCATGTAATATACTGATGCTCAGCTGCATCCGGTTGACTGGAAGCCGACCCCAACATAGTTGGGGAAAGGCTAGGCAGATGATGGTGACGGGTAGGTATCTATTACCAACATAAAGAAAGATGAAGCTTGTCACCCACGATGTTTATTTTATTTTATTTTATTTATTATTGGACAATAAACAGCTACAATATAAAAGGAAAAATATGAATGAATGTTGTTCCCAAATGGGGACACTGGGACACATACTTAAAAACTCCCTATTTGAGGGGTTAAATAGGGAGTTTTTATATTAAATAAAATAATTAAAAAATATGGAAATATTATTATAGGTATTTTGGAAATAATTTGTCCCAATTTTACCCCAGAGTGGGGACTCTGGGGTGAAATTGGGACAAATTTCTTAGTGTTACTGTACAGCATCTTACGGTCATGTTTCCTAAATTGGATATTGTTGATTTTCAAATTTTGAATTTTACAGAAATTAGATATTATAAATAGAAATAGTAAATAGAATATAGTTAGATGTTATAAAACGCGTACTTTTTTTTAACATCATTGCATAAAATTCAAAATGTGCCAATTGCCTAATACATATTTCTTGAGTTGTCGACTCGCCCACAAATAAATTAACTTCGTGCGAGTCCCCTATAAAAAAAAATTATGTTATTCAAAATTGACGATTCGCCCGTTTCGGCCGAGTAAATTCGTGCGAAACGACTAATAAGCCCGTCTGCTTCAGAACTGTTTTGTATGTAAAGATTTTATTATTAATCACATACCTACGTAGGCATATAAAAATGGTGGCAAAAACAATATTGCGTTTGTTTAATTGAATCCAATTTTATTCTCTTTACGGTTAATATTTTATGGTTTACATAAGAATTTTGTTAATTTATTAAAATATCAGAAATTTATCATGATTTCATCTGAAAAAATTAAATGGTGGTGGTGGAGACTGCTAGAAAATTATTCTAAAGGTGAAGAGACACGGGGAACAGGGGGCGTCGAGTTGTATGGCGTTCTGTTCCCATACAAAATGGTGGATTAAAATTGGCACTGAATGGTCATCAATATCTACTGTCAGGGATAATAAAAAATAACTCGCAAATATATACCTATGACTTGATGCTGCAGAAGTTTCATACAAATAACCTACTAAAATGTCAACAGTGAGTAATCGTCGTACTGAAGTGTCTAACTGGATGCAGCTGAATACCAGTATTTTTCATGGAGCGACTGCCTATCTGACCTCCACAACCCAGTTATACGATACCCCTTGGTAAGACTGGTTGCCAGACTTTCGGCCGGGACCAATGGCTTAACGTGCTTTCCGAGGCACGGAGGGTCTTGTTATGTAAAGATGGTCACCCATCCACGGACCAAGCGTGGCAAGCGTAGCTTAACCTGATCGATCGACCCGTGCGGCTGTAATTATTTAGCCACAAACACCTCTCAACGTTACCCACCCTCAAATACCTAATGTATTCATTTAGTAGTATTACGCTGTACATAACATAACATGACGTCTGTAGATCCACACATTCACAGCGTGTTTGTACACTTAGTTACCACCAGTAAAGCGCGTGTCGCTTCGATTTAATCTGTAGAATATTTTTTCTATAAAAGCATTTAATTCACTGACTATACAAGCTGTTGTTTTGCATCCTTGTCAAATTTCAGGAGGCTGATATGGAAGACATAAATAATCAAATAAAATTACGATCCCTGGTAAATAATGAATACATACACACATCAACACTGTCTAGGGATATTTTGGATTTACTCAATTTACTCAATTTACTTAATTTATTTATTCATGCATATATGTTTATAAAGCCCATTTATCAGACTACACTCCAGAATAAAAGAAAACTATTTTTTTTGCGTAAACAAATGTTTATTCAAATAAAGAAAAAACGTGAAATAATGGTAAAACTAACAATGAATGTGTTTCTCAAGAAAAAGTGAAAAATAAGAAAAAAATAATCTGTTTTTAACAGTTATGTGAAAAATCAGTAGTCAGTAAAACCGCCCATGACGTTAATAACGGTCCTGCAATGGTTTTCATGCTTTGGATTAAGTTATCCAAGTCTTGCTGCGGTATATTGTCCCAGGTCCGGGTAAGATGCAAAAAAAGTTGCTCTTCCGTCGCAATGTTTGCAGGGAAATTCCTCAAAGCCCTTCTTTGGAGCATGTCCCACGCGTGTTCTATGGTGTTTAGGTCAGGCGATTGAGCGGGCCAGCCTAACACCGATACGTCGTGCTCCTGTAACCAGCTCGTCACCACTCTCGCTGTGTGCGGACGGGCGTTATCGTGCATGAGCGTGAATTCTTGGCCCATTTGTATTCAATGGGGGTAGATTATTGGTACTAGCACCTCGTTACGGTATTTTTCAGCCGTCATGGTGTTTCTGATCCAAACGAGGTCTGTTCTTCCACCAACACGAATTCCCGCCCAAACCATAATTGTCCCGCCGTGGTATAAATGGACTTCCTGAGGATGTTGTAGACGGCTCTCACGACCAGGAACTCGCCAAACACGTACTCTACGTGTATCGGGATGGAAACTGAACCGGGACTCATCGGTAAACAGCACTACAGACCTCTGGTTATCTTCCCAGTGCAAATGTTCACGAGCCCACTCTAGTCGTCGTCCACGATTTCCTCGGCGTAGTGCTGGAGTACGAAGCGGTCTGCGAACATGAAGGTTAGCTTCATGCAGCCTTCTCCTTACAGTTTGGTCACTCACAAGCAACTGGTGCTCTGACTGGAGCCTCTGAACCAACTGCATGGCCATAACATTTGGTTGTCTTCTTGCGGCAACTTGCAAAAATTGGTCTTGTCGTTGTGTGGTTATGCGCTTCTCGCTTGGGTGTCTTTCAGCCACATCACCAGAAGCACGATAACGTGACCATAACCTTGATATCACGTTTTGTCTTGTTCCAATCTCCTCAGCAATACTCCGTTGAGTAGCCCCAGCTTGGAGCATGCCTACTGCCCTTAACATTTCCTCTCTCGTTAAATGGCGCCGCTGCATGATGCACACAATAACATTAATTCGAAATTAACCGATAACTTGTTATAAAACTTAAATTTGACACAAAAAGATAGCCAAAAACTACTGTAGGTAAATGAAACCTTCGGAGTCCCCTACCATTATGCCGCGTAAATCTTTTGTTTTTAATTTATTTTTTCAAATTCAAATTTAGAATCGTTCAAAAAGGTTTACAAAATAAGCTTTCTTCAAAAGAATTCAAAACTGGCCAGTATTTTTTTAATTTAAGAACTTTATACAAAATATCCCTAGACGGTGTTGATGTGTGTACTTGTTTTTTTAGCCATTTAAGTTTGACAGTATTTCAGAATACACCACTTTCAAAGAACAGAATCGCGTTATGGTATCGTATCAGAGGCCACGTTTTTATGTGTGTGTAAAAGGGCAGTAACAGTGCGGTCTCACACAGGCCGCGTTTTGAAATGCGTGTTCCACACATGCCGATTTCCGAAAATGAGAATAAAAAAACCTACTTATTTTATTATTGATTCGTGTCGAGAATCAGTAGCATAGTTACCTCCTTGAATTTGACGAGGATGCAAAACCACACCTTGTATATACCACCCTTATCGCGCAACACATTATCAATCACAATCTGAATCATTTTGAAGGATATTGCTAATCCATTGCTTCATTATGTTCGAAAAGTACTCTGCTCAACAACGTATAAAACGCAATGAATGTTGCTGAACTGTCAAAATGAAAGCCATTGCTACTAATCGTGTGTTACGCAAATACCCCGCTGTATCAAATTGTCTGAAAATGTTTTAATAATCAAATGAATGCAACTCCACTTTGTTACCATATTAATTAAGTAACCATTTATACATTATTATGTATAATTAGCTAATTGTTACTCACCTTACGTGGGATCATGCATTTTCTTTTCAAATTAATGAATGCAGTATTTTCCAAGTTCTGTGTTCAATAATTGTGTTTTAGTATTTTAGGGCCTTATTTATTTGAATTTATAAAAGACTAGCTGCACCCCGCGGTTTCTCCCGCATAAGTCTCGATCTCTTAGAAATATCAGGATAAAAAGTATCCTATGTCCTAATCTAGGTCATGTTCTACCCATGTGCCAAATTTTATCCAAATCCGTTGAACCGTTTTAGCGTGAAAGCGTAACAAACAAACATACAAAAAATAAAATCTTTTGTCTTCATACTCGTAATATTAGTTTAGACAAGACAATTTGACAGCTTTTTATTCTTTGATTTTGTGCTAATTTAAGACACATTCTATGACGATTAAAATACGGTTCTTTTTTCATTGGTTACTTAACTCACTGCTGAAGCATCACCATAAATCAAATCAAAATATCATCATAAGACACTTGTCAATGTCGGGGTAACAAACGGTATCGTCAAATCGTAATGATCTTGAGTTATTTTTCATCAGTTTAGTTTGAGGACCGAAAATTCCTGGATCTTCTGTCCATCCATAGGTTTACTGTTAACGTAAAGCTAAATAAGGTGTTGCTATTTTATTAATTATTGTTTTGATTAACGGTTAGTTGTCAACGCCATCTACCGGGCGTTTGTATTAATGATACAGTAAGCTTCGGTAGGGTAACTAAGCAGTTTGTCGTTTTTTTGGGATTTGAGCCAGTTTTCCAGACTGTTTGTCTTTGGACTGTTCATTCAAAAAGTTTGTGTGCAGGCCAAAAATTAATATTTGCACTAGGTACCCTACAAGACTTGCTCATGGGTCTGTAGGTGCTATTAAATGATACAACGTTATGATTATTGCTGGTAAACCTATAATAAAATTTACGACTGTGTAAGACAAAGACTATTGTGATCATAGAAATGTAAAATATGTATGGTTGTGATCTATATAATAGTACTTAAGACATATTATAAATAGAAATACGTTGATAAATAAATAATTATATTTATTCCAAAACGAGCGTGTTCACCAACCATCGAGTTTACTTTTTGTATTCAATTTCATCACCACATCTCTCAAAACGGAGAAGGAAAACACCGTGAGGAAACCGGCGTGTCCTAGAACCAAACATTCGAAGACATGTGTCATCTACCCACTTGCACTAGGCCCGCTTGGTAGATTACGGTTCACTTCCTCTCACAGTGAGGAGGCCTGTGTCCCAGCAGTTACAGGCTGATTATGTGAGCGTGTTTACATCTACGCGCTTATTCCGTCACCTTTTTTTCGAAACAAAAAACCTAATAAAAAATAATTTGAAAGCGCTTGCCTAATACTGAGCATAAGACACTCAGATGCGCTCTTCTAAGTATGTCCAAGTCTTTTAAACTGGCCCTGTATGCAAGACTAGAACCTTAATAAGCTGTAGCTTCGTGTTTAAAAAATAATAATTTGCATACTGCTCATAGAACTGACAATAAAAATACCAATAGAGACCCTATCAATCATCTTATGATGTGAAAGTCACAATCTTCATCATTAAGAAAAGATTCAAGAAGTCCTATTTTTATCATTGAAATCATGGTGTGCCTACTCTTTTGACAAAGGCCTCCGATGTGCAAGCGCATGCGTGCGCTAACGATTGCTTGTGACGTTACAATTGAAAAAAAATATAATTAATAGTGTATTTTAAAGTTATGAAGTTCGAAAAACTAGTCAACGGCAAGGTAGCATGCGGAGTTGTGGCATTTTTTGTGCAAAGGTGATTCTTTGTCGCTTGTCAAAATATTAGTTTTTAATGGATTCGATTTTGTTGTTTTTATGCCCATACTGTCGGAGCTATCAAATAAATATTGAATCATCATTTATACAGTACAGTTCCATGTAACATGTCCTATTGACATCAACTGGACACATATCCAGACTCCGGCCTGCTATTGAGAAATTCTTATTGGTTTTTGCCCGCCCTGGGAGTCGAACCCAAGACTTCAAGCTTAGGACCTCAGTAATGCTTGAATTCTGAGGCTTGCATACATAATGATAATGAAACAACACCACCTAGAGATGCGCAAGCGCCTTTAGGCCCATCATCCACACAAAAGACGGGTTTTTAAGACATGAGGCAATTCTGAACGTGGTGATAGTTCTCCAGACGGTCACCCTAATTGCGAACACACTATCAATCACAATTTGAACCGTTTTGAAGGATATTGCTAATACATTACTTCATACGTTCGAAAAACGTGTCTGCTCAACAACGTAAATAACGCAATGAATGTTGTTGAACTGTCAAAATGACAGCCATTGCCACTGTTAGCGTGTTACGCAATTACCCCGCAGTTCAGTTGCGGGTTTTGTGAAACATTCCTATTTAAAACCTATCATTGTCAGGTCATTAGGTTTATATTTAAATACCAAATTTTTGCGCACAATAAGTAGGAAGTTAGGTCAAAGGTATTACATAGAATTTTTATTCAGCAAAGAACTGACCTGGACTTTGAATATATATCATTTGAATACAAAGCGCTATTTTATAATAAAGTATGAAATTCCCATTTTATTGTAATAGGTACTTCGAATTGACATAGAACCTTCATGGTTTGAGATTTTTGAGTGAAACTTTTTCCACATGGTACCTATGATGTTCTTCTTTTAAAAAATGTGCAACATTCGATTATCGACTTTAAGTTGTTTTTTTTATTCAGCTTAGACAAGAAAGATGGATACTTCGAAAATTCGAGTTATTTTTGAATGAATACGAGTTCCGTCGCGGAAACAGCTCGCAATATCAATGTTGCGTTTTGAGAGGGGACTGCTAATGAACGCACCGTGCGATTTTGGTTTAAACGCTTTGGTGATGGAAACTTTGATTTGAAGAACGAACCACGTGGAAGACCGGTGAATAACAATGAATTGAAAGAGATGGTGGAAGCCGATCCGAGCCAAACTACCCAGGAATTAGCGGCATGGTATAACGTTACCTTACCAACAATATTGACTCATTTGCGTCAAATCAATAAAATAAAAAAAATATGAGAAATAGGTGCCTCATGATTTGACTGATCTGCAGAAAGAAACGCGTGTTGAAACTTGTGTTGCCTTGTTGAATCGATACAGAAATGAACGAATACTGGATCGAATTGTGACATGTGATGAAAAGTGGATTCTTTACGATAACCGTAAGCGAAAAATGCAATGGCTAACCCCAGGTCAAACGCCGCAACAGTGTCCTAAAGCAAAGCTTACCAATAAAAAGGCAATGGTAACTGTTTGGTGGTTTCAGCATGGTGTTATTCACTATAGCTTTCTCCGATCTGGTCAAGCAATAACGGCAGATGTCTACTGTGCCGAACTCCGAACAATGATAGCAAAACTAGCAGTGAAACAGAATACTCATGAAGACTCATGAATCGGTCTTCACCATTATTGCTCCATGATAACGCGAGACCTCATACAGCACGAGAAACCGTTTTAACTCTACAGGAACTGCAATTAGAAACCATTCGTCACCCTCCGTATTCGCCAGACCTTGCTCCAACGGACTACTATTTTTTTCGTGATTTGGACAATTTTCTACGTGATAAAAAGTTTTCTTCTCAGGAGGCAGTACAAAATGCTTTCACACAGTTTGTCGAATCTAGTTCACGAGAGTTCTATCGCAAAGGCATAAATGACCTTCCTATTAGATGACAGCAATGTGTAGATAATAATGGTAATTATTTTGATTAAATAAATATGAAAATTAAAAAAAAAACGAATTTCAATTTTTCAGTACAAATCGGCAATTTCAAACTTATTACTTTAATATTAGTTTAAAGTTACAGGTAGTAAACAAAAAAGATTAGTAACTGTCACTAGTCTCTTTAGTTTAAATTCAGAATTAGTTAGCAACGTTTACTGAATTGTTTGCTAATTTTAATCAAGGTTGTATCAATAAATAACGTTACAATTTCAACGTTCTTTCTACACAATTTGGAGTATTAGGTTTTATTTTGGTTTGAGTTTGATTGATTTACCTAACTAAATTAAGGCACTGCCCAAACGCAGGATACTGTAAAACGCTAACTTTTTTATCGCACGGTTAGCGGTATTAGTACATACATAGGTATAGCAAGCCAAAAAAAATTGTGTATTGTCAAATGTTCAAAAAAATCGCAACATCATTTTTAGTTTTTTGGTCATTCGATTCAACTAATATCAAACGCATCGCTGTTTTGAACCTCATTTGTTGCCGCGATAGGTTACCAAAAAAATTAGCAGGTCCTTCATTGGAGAATTCAACTCAAAAGTACAATATCTCAGGTTTATTTTGTCAATAATATTAGAAAATCGGTTGTAGGCATTGCTACAAGACCTACACCTCTTTATGTAAAGACACGCAATTATAATTATTTTACAGTTAAATTATGTTCATTGTAAAGATGGCGTGGTCAAGTATGGGTTTTAAGTCATGGGATAGATAGGTAGGTACAGTCAGAGAAATTAGTTAGTATTGATATTTTAAAATAATTCATTAATAGTAACTTACTTATCTATTTTTTATTAGGAGAAGTTTTGACCCGTTGGCAACGGCACCAACTAACGAGTTGTAGGTCGTGTGTTCGAACCCAGGCAGGCGCTTTTGTTTGTGTAAGTAATTTCATCACAACTACTCTTAAATCGGTGAAGGAAAACATCGCGAGGACACCGGCATGTCCTAGAACCAAAAATTCGAAGACATGTGACATCTACCAACCCGCACTGGGTCCGCGTGGTGGGTTACAGCCCACTCCCTCTCACAAAGAAGAGGCATGTGTCCCAGCAGTGGGAACATTAAAGGCTGATTATGTATCTGTATTTTGATATTTTAAAATATTAAGGGTACAGTACCTACTTAGGTATTGTCAGTTGTGTGATTTGCAATGAAATTAATTTATTTATTTAATTTAACTTTAGCAAAGAGTCATGAATCACGTCATAGACATTTTCACCTTCCTATGTTAATTTCTAAGCAAAGTATGTATTAATATTGGTTTTACTTACCACATACATACCTGTAATATTATTTATTTTAACTTATAAATACAAGTAGGTAGAATGAGGTTTTCTGTGTAGAAGTATGGTCGGCATCCTTTTGTTTATTTCATACTAGCGCCCCACGATATCGGTATAAAAAATATCCTGTGTCCTAATCCAGATCATGGTTTATCCACGTGCCAAATTTCATCTAAATCTGCACCCTAATTGCGTAACACACGATCAATTGGAATCGGTTTCATTTTGACAGTTCAACAACATTCATTGCGTTATTTACGTGTTGAGCAGACAAATTTTTCGAACTTATGAAGCAATGGATTAACAATTTGCTTCAAAATGATTCTGATTCCGATTGGTCGTGTGTTACGCAATTAGGGTGCAGTTCAGTCGTTTTAGCGTGAAAGCGTAACAAACAAACATACAAAAAAACTAAGATTTTCTCTTTATATTATTAGTTTAGATTTAAATAAAAAATGGCCCCTTCTTTTATTTTTCGCTAATTCTACCTTAGTAAAATTAATATAAACTAAATGATGCATTGGATTTTTAATATAATTGAATGTTATTCACTTCTGAACACGTTCGTCGATCAATCATTCATTCTAATAACAATATGCATCATTCATTCATAATTTAAATTGTTTGGTATAAATAAATCCTAAGTCAAGCTAATTGCTTTAGTAATTCATCATTGCATAGTTTAATTAATGAGTTCGTTATTAATATTTTATGTATTTATAAATATATTATTTGTTTATTCAATTTATTTCTCATCTAAACAAATATTATAAAGAGAAAAGATTTGATTTCTTTTTGTATGTTTGTTTGTTACGCTTCCACGCTAAAATGGCTGAATGGATTTGGATGGAATTAGGCACATGGTAGACCAAAATATAGATTAAAATATTTGTTTATATTTTAATATACCTATTTTATTATGACAAATTTCAATTTAATTTCAATTTTGTTAGGTAACTATGTATCATAAACATCTGCCTAGCCTTTTCCCAACTAAGTTGGGGTCGGCTTCCAGTCTAACCGGATGCAGATGAGTACCAGTATTTTACATGGAGCGACTGCCTATCTGACCTCCACAACCCAGTTACTGGGTCATATGAAACCCCTTGGTAAGACTGTAGGTAACTATGTATATGCCTATTATTGCCTATTTTCAACTGTTAAACACTTTTGGGACGTGATATTGTGCGCTCTTATGTTTTCTAACGTGGCTACATTATCGTGGACGTCCACGGCACCACGATAAACTCAAACTCAAAGTATTTATTTCAAATAAACCAACTACAGGCACTTTTGAATTGTCAAGGGGTCGGTCAGTCAGGAAGATGAAGCTAGTTGCCCATTCCAAAGCGTAGTAGGTACCTATGGAGAAGAACGGGCAAGAAACTCCACGGACACTTTTTACATCATAAAATTATTACAAAATATTGGTTACATCATTCATGTTGAAATTGTACACGTGAGAACGATGTAGAAAGACGTGCACGTTAAAAGTGTCCGTACTAATATAGGAAAAGGAAATACAGGGAAGATGAAGACGCTTTTAAATTTCCATCTACGATAACGTTATAACGTGCACGTATTTCCATACATTTTGTGGACGTGGACGTCCATGGTAATATCCTCATGTTTGAAATTACAAAAGCGCACATTTGGTCATTTATTACCCTCTTTTCTTTTCATGTAACATCACAAACTATGTGAGAACAGCGCCCTAATAGCGTAACACACTTTCAATAACAATCTGAGTAATTTAGAACGATATTATCAATCCATTGCTTCATATCTTCGATAAATTGTCTGCTCAACAACGTAAATAACGCAATGAATGTTATTGAACGGTCAACATATTCCACAGCAATTTTGACACTGACAGCGCTTGAACGCGGTTTAGATGTCCTGAACGCGTTCAATTTCATTGGTGAAATGCGCCCTAAGTAACTTAGTGCAAAAATAACGCAACTTGGGGTTCTTGGCACTGCCTGAACTGATTCGCACAAGAATATTTCATTACAGTTTGTAAAGATCGATTAACAGCAAGCAAAATATGGTAAAACTTATAAGGTACTGTAAAAGTTAAGGCGCATCCGGTCTATTCTGTAAAAATGTCACCGTGGAAACTTAGCTGAAGTGAGGTACATAGGTACCAGAACCTCCGTGCCTCGGAAATCACGTTAAGCCGTTGTTCCCGGCTGTCATTCGTGGTTCTTTGACAGTCGGTACGGGTCGTCAGTAGCCCGATAGTCTGACAACCAGTCTTACCAAGGGGTATCGTATTACCCAGTAACTGGGTTGTGCAGGTCAGATAGACAGTCGCTCCGTGTAAAATACTGGTATTCAGGCAATACTGCACCAGGTTAGACTGGAAGCTGACCCCAACATAGTTGGGAAAAGGCTAGGTATATGATGATGTTTATAGAATACGTCGGCAGGTACAGTCCGACGTATCCTGGGCAATCAGCCCGGTCCCATCGTGCTGACTGGCACGTCCATCGTGACTGGCACGGCTAGTTTTACCACAAAATTAACTGTTTTTAAATACACTGTTTTTCTGTTTTTATGTGGATGTGGATTGCTCATTCATGGAGGATTGGACAAAACTCCATGAACGAGTAGTGCGGTCCTGATCCAATATGTCTATTGTATAGTTTGTAAAAGTTTACTTACATAGTTTTTTAAGTGATTGTCACTAACATTATATGGATTATGCGTACTTGTATGTGTAGTCCGAAATAAAGAATATTATTATTATTATATATCTAATAATAATAGCAGCCTATAATTAATGGAGCTGAACACCAGTATTTTACATGGAGCGACTGCCAATCTGACCTTAACAACCAAGTTAATACTTGGTAACACGATACCCCTTAACAAGACTGGTTTTCTGATTTCTGGGCTTTCTGACTACCCGTAACGACTGTAAAAGACTTACGAATGACAGGCGGCCAGGGACCAACGAGTTAACGTACTTTTCGAGGAACGGAGGGGTCTCGATGGTAACTTATCCACGAACCGACCGCGGCTAGCGTAGCTTAACTTTCAACCGACCCATGCGGCTGTTATTACCAGTCACGAGAATGGTCTGTGCCAATACGATTGAATAATTAACGGGATATTAAGTATTCCTGATGTTGATCACCCTGTATTTTATTTTATTGTAGGTAATAGTTGTTGCCATGTTTCTAATGTTAACTACAACTTCAGTATATGTATTCGAATAGGATTCTAACTAGAATCTGGTTCGTTTTATTGTATATTCCTTTTTTTTTTTAACAATAACACCGTTTTTAAATAATGACATCGATTATTTAACATGAATATTTTTGCAAAACTGTTTGTTTCGCAATAGCCAGGAGATTCCGACCAGATTTTTGACAGCTATGCCGTCGCAAAAAAACATAGTGACGATGGCTATGATGGTCGATATTCGACGATTTAATGCAAATTGCACAGGTCCCTAGGCACGGCGATCAGAGTTTTTTCTTCCTTTGAATGATAAAAGAAAGTCTATAATATCATACAAGTCAGATATGACGTACATATTTTTGCAAAACTGTTTGTGTCGCAATAATTAGGAGATTCGGATCAAAATTTTTTATTTTGCCAAGACGTGTAAAAAAAAAAATACAGGTGGATGCATGCATGGAGGCCGTGATGGTCGATATTCGATCATTTAACACAAATTGCACAGTTCCCTAGGTGTGGTGATCAGTTAGTTCTTCCTTTGAATGTTAAAAAAAATTAAAGATGCTTTTATTCTGGAAAAGGACAATGTCTGCAGATGAAGTATATTCATTCTTGGAGCGATCTTTTTATAATATTATAAAAATCACATCATGAAGGAGGTCTCTTAGACTATTTTTAAAGCTTATCAAAGTCTAATTTTGATATCAACTTGTTTTCTGGGGAATAAAGCTGGCATCATGCGTAGCACGCGACTATTTAGCGCCCTAATAATTGGCATGTTTGAACATTTTCCTATAAGGAAAGGTGATGATATACCGCCAGGGCTGCGGGTTGTTTGAAAGAGATACCGTGGCCCCTGGCACAGGCAACTGAAGGAACACTGGTGGGTTTTAGTCAGTGAAAGTCTGACACGCCCTTCGCTCAGCCCAGAGCGGGAGAGGTCATTTGATGATTATACAGTCAAAAAAAAAAAAAAAAGGCTGTTGATGTCAACCAGGAAAATAGGTAATCACACTGAAACACACGATATTATTGCTAACTCAATTAGAATTTGCTTCAAGCCATATTTACGGATGTTTGGAATCAGGAATCTTTGTTAAACAACTAAGTACTTACTGTTAGGCGATCCACCTCTAAACATAGGGTTGGGTGCCATCCAAGGGAAGGCTCCAAACGGCCAGGAGTGCGGCGGCGGGCCTTGGTACAGCCGCGGCAGCAGCGGTTGGGGCACCACCACCCCGCCCCTGGTCTCCAACTCCTCGTCATGCCCGTTGTCCCTCTCCTCCCGATCATCGACGTTCGAGTCGACGTCCTCAATGTCCACGTCACTCTCGTCGCTCTCTGGCGCCGCGTCAGTGCTCTCGGCGTCATTGCTATTGGTGTCAGCTACCGTGTCCTTCACCGGCGCGTCCTGCTTCCCTCCCAGCAGCGAGTCTACGCTAAAAGATATCCGGCCTTTCCCGCCGCTTTCGGCGGTCTCGGCACGCTCGCATTCGAGCGAAGTCTTCATTTCATCTGCTCGATGACATTTCAATTAAATTCGCGCGCTAACCCCCGACACCTTATCTCGCCATTTTCTTTTTTTTTCAGTTTATCCTCCAATCACTGTTGTTTATTTTCGAGAATCCGTTTGTTTAAATGCGCACTAGAGTGTCATTGAGTTCATCATGTGTCCCATTGTAATCAACAATTACTAATTAACGTAATTTGTAGGTATTTGTAAATTCGTCCTATTGTTAATAACTGAAGTTAACAAAGTTTGATAATTGATTTCGCGTTGGTGTATTATTTTACAAGTAGCTGTCGAATATAATTATTACGTTCATATGCACATGGTCTTATTAATTACACTGTCCACGTAAACGACCGTTTCGATACAATAATCGAGTCAGTACATCACTATTGTGGCAGCAGTCGATTTAGCACAATTGGCATCACTAGCAAAAAAAAATTAAAATCGGAATATGGAACGTGGATTTTAAATCAGAACGTGCGGTCGCGGAGCGCGGCGCGGAAACTTGCGAATGTGTTCGGAAACGAGCGATATCTCCGTGTAATGATTCGCGTGGAAGCGCGGTGAAAATCGCGCCAGCATTGGGGCGCAAGCCGCGGCCGCGGACCGCCTCTCCCGGCCGACAGAGATGCAGCTACCGACCGAGGAATTTTAATAAGCGGCGCGGAGCGAACGAGACGACGATACAATCCGACATGTGTGTAAACGCGATATTGAGTAGGCGGGGTCCGTCGCGCTCAAATTAATAGTCTCTACGGAATACGCCTTATAGAATTATCTGCGTGTAGACAAATTGGATCGTTATTATATGCACATAAGGTTGAGTTTAGCATGTGTTGCACAACAATAAAGTGACGTAACGGAGCCAAGCGTGTTGCATTGCAGCGGCTATTGTGTTGAATGAAAAAGGAGTAAATAGACGGGTGCTGTAGGCGGCGTAGAGGGGACTTTACGATTTAATTATTCGCGAATGCGGAGGCATTTTGTAGCGAGCTAATGTCTCATTGTCTCATTAATATCTCGGGCGGGCCGGCCATGTTTGATTTGTTTATGACGAAGGAGGTGTGCAGACGTTCAGCTCAATGTTTTGTTCGGCGACAGTTGGGAGTTCCGAAGCGGAGATTCAAGCGCCGCCGCTCGACACTACTAAATTAGTTGGTAGTAACATGTCTTGTTTAATTTGTGGGGTTTACTCGAGTTCGGTGGAGTTTATGACGTTTTTGTGTTCGAGATAGGTTGCAGGTGATATTTTTAGGGATTGTAGTCGAAATATGATATGCTCGACATTTAGATTCGACATTTTAGTAGAGATTTTAAAATTCATCCTGTATAATGATTTTGAGGGCAACTTATTCTTTTTCATATTTAAAAGCCTCATTAAAAAGCAAGAAAAAGAGATGTCTAGCAAACGAGATATTTAATAAATCTATTTAAACACCATTACGAAAAGAAACCCCGAATCAAATCATTAGCGCCATGTCACTTAACAGTTAATCGTGTTACACAGATATCTACAATCTCATTGTGCATCGTTGAAAAAGATTCCCTTTCCCCCTCATCACCAATCTAAACTCTATCACCAGGAAATAAGATTGAAAAAACATTGTCACATCAAATTGACGTTTTCAATTCGCAAATATTAACAAAAGACGATGTGTCTCCTAATTTTGCTGTACAAAATTAAGCTCTACTGGATTGTAATAGAGTCGTTTTGTGTGTGTGATTAATGACGCACGTCCCCTACCCAATTAATGTAATTTAATAGCACAGAGAGATTAACGTTCACTTTAATTGAAAGAGTATAAAGGCGAAAACATTTTTAGATTACACTATGCCATGTTTTAGAGGGACATCGTTAGATTTGGCTTTAATTAGAAAAAGAAAACAATTTTTTTGGGACACGCACAAGAAATTCAAAAAGTTACAACAGAAGCATTTAAAACTGAAGTATTGCTAGAGTATTGCTTAGTGCAGCAGTTAGTTGAGCAGAGGTGGCGCAGTGGTAACGGACTTACTAGTTGTAGGTCGTAGGTTCGAACCTAGGCAGGCGCTTCACTTTGTGTAAATTTCATTACCACTGCTCTCAAATCGATGAAGGAAACCATCAGTACGGAAACCGGCATGTCTTAGAACCAAAAAAATTAAAAACATGTGACATCTACCAACCCTCACAGGGCCTGCGTGGTGGATTACGGCCCACTACCACTCACAGAAAGGAGACCTGTGGCCCAGCAGTGGGAACATTGTAGCTTGATTATTACGCAAAAGCGAAAGATGTCTAATGAAACTGTTTCGCGACTACGAAATAAATTTGTCATTAGATATACCTACATGTATGTAGGTTTCTTCTTCGCAGGATGGCTGGTAGCAGCTGGGTGAGAGTTGCCGAAAATCGAGTTGAATGGCGTGCAATAGGAGAGGCCCATGTCCAGCAGTGGACTGCTGTAGGTTGATGATGATGATGGTGTACGTTTTTTCGTAGCGCGTAGCCGTAATAGCGTAGCGTAGAACGTGTGATATACGAATATCACGCGCATTGTAAAACTAAACTAAACTATGTAAGCTATTATCACATTGATAACAGCCACACGTTAGCTCAATTAACATTGCGTGCACTTACTGGACAGGTCCAGTCATTCTGTGTGGTTCTTTTTTCCGTGGCTAAGTAATAACAGCTGCAAGAGTCGATCGATCAGGTTAAAATACGCTTGCCGCGGTTGGTCCGTAGATGGGTGACCATCTGTAAACACCGAGACCCGTCCGTGGCTCGGAAAGCACGTTAAGCCGTTGATCCCTGCTGTCATTCGTGGATCTTTGACAGTCGTTACGGGTAGTCAGAAGCCCTTAAGTCTGACAACCAGTCTTACCAAGGGGGATCGTATTACCCAGTAACTGGGCTGTGGAGGTCAGATAGACAGTTGCTCCATGTCAGATACTGACTGGAGGCCGACCTCAACACGGTTGGAACATGGCCAGTCAGGTGATGACAAATCTTAGTTACATAGTATTTCAAATATCTATACCTAGGTACTATCCTACTAATATTATAAAGGTGTTACTGTTTCACGCAAAAACTACTGAACGGATTGGGATGAAACTTTTCAGTAATATTGCTTATACACCAGAATAACACATAGGATACTTTTTATCCCGATATTCCCGCGGGATCGACACTTATGTGGGTGACATCGCGGGGCACTGCTAGTAGCTTATATTTGTTGTAAATTCGTCTAAATAATAATCCAAACCATACACTAATGCTACGGTTACACTGTCGCGATAATGTGAACTACACCTTGCGCGCTTTCTCTTGCACACCGGTCGACGTCTCGCTGTACAACAGAGTTCGCGTTATCGCGACAATGTACCCGTAGCATAACGTAACCTAAAGATACGCTCTCATCACAGACGCATTTAATCCTAAGCTTAGCGCTATAAATGTCCGAAACATGATTATTTTTGAGCTGTTTACGTACAATAATGAGCTGTAAGACGATTGTGATGCTCACTTGTTACCAAGTTAGGCCCGTCGTCCACGACGCTATACAAGAGGAATGTATTACAAATTCGAATCGACAAGGAGTAGCCAGAATGTCACAGCACGAGTATTTAATTTTGTACACGAAATAACCAATCTAGTTAATAACGCGTTAGCAGTGCCGGATTATGGCTACTTGATGCCCTAAGCAATCCACGCCTGTGTCCATTAGTTGCCTGGTATTTTTTCTAAATAATCGACGAACGATTTGTAAAGATTGGCACACGTCTCTGAGTGACTTGTCTTGTAATGTCTTGTTGACAAACAGCCTTGCCTTTCTTGTGCTAGCAAATATTTTTTTGGTGCTGTTCATGCTTATGGTGCCTCCCGAGAATTGCTTAATTTGCTTATGGGATAATCCGGAACTGCGCGTTAGTAAGGCGTATCCGACTGACATTAAAATACACTCCCGGACTCCTAAATCGAGGGTCCTTTCCATACCCATTTTAGGTATTTAAAAGGCCTAAAACATCAAAATAGTGATGAGTCAAAGGAAAAGTATTGATGCAGTTTTGAAGCCATACTAGCCATCATTTCGATGTCATCATAGTTCCAAATTTAAATTTAAGACCATTTATAAAGATGCAGAGTTTTATACAAAAAAATGAAGCGTGGCTCGATTTAAGAGTTGCGATTATTTGCGTAACATACTAACAATGGCTTTCATTTTGACAGTTCCACAACATTCATTGCGTTATTTATGTTGCTGAGCAGACACGTATTTGAACGGATGAAGCAATTAATTTGCTCAAATATCCTTCAAAATGATTGTGATTGATAGTGCTACGAACAACGTAAATAATGCTTTGAATGTTATTGAACTGTCAAAATGAAAGCAATTGTTACTGTTAGTGTGTTACGCAATTACCCCGCGGGAGTGTACTAGTGCTGTGACATTCAAAATAAAATCAAAAATATGTATTTGCTAGAAAGGTAGTCAACAAAAGAGATAAGTATGCAGGGTCGTCGGATATAGTTGAAGTTTAATAAGAAACCGATGGATGTTTTTGAATGAAATTTAGTTTGATAAATTAACTGTTTGTTTTCTATTAATTAAATAAAATTTTATGCGAAAACGTCAATCCGTTTCTTACTAAACTTCAACTTTATCCGACGACCCTGCATACTTATCTCTTTTACCTAAGGTGTTACAGTAAATTTGTTTCAGCATATCCTCCCATAACGTGCAAATGTATTCACAATAAGCGAAGTCAAGTAATCTAACTTACAATTTACACATTCTATTGATTTGTCTTGTAAATAGTCCTTAATGGTTAAATATCTTTTAAATAGTAATAGTTAGATAAGTATTTTTTTAAACATTGTCAGCGGTAAGTCGTGAAAACTATTTGTTAAATGATTGTAAATAATAATCGACATGCAGTATACATTTTTCTTAAATAATTTTAGTTTTATTGGTAGCATCTCGCTACTCATTGGTGATTTAAGTTTGTAACACGTTAGTTTTGAGTAGAGTCGTGGACGATGGGCTTTACCCAGCAGATCTGCTGAGATCAAACGACCCGCCTGTCTGACTGTTACGTAAGATGTTATGGATTAGATGTTCGAAAGATAAGGTTGAAAGGTAATAGGGTACATGCATAATTGGTTACCTACACAGGAGTTTTTTGTTTTTAATGAGAGCCGGTCCTGGGTGATCAGTCGATTTGTTTTCGTAGTTGAATAGATGTAGATTTTGTTGTACACGTGTAGTCATGTTTAAACGTGCAGAGAAGGTGGGTAGTTGGTCAATCGGTAGTCATAGGTACTACCTATACGAGATATAGAATACTATATATATATAGGTTTATGTGTTATGTGGGACTTTTATGCTAAGAAATTGATAAAACTGCAGTCACATATTTTTGCAATAACCAAACAAGCTTCTTTTGTCAAATATCCTTGTATAAATAGACATAGGAGTATTGTCGAACGAGGGGTTCGACAATATACTAGTCGGCTGCCATTAGGAGACAATGGGATAGGGCGCTCCCTATCTCCGTTTATCAGGCAATTTGGGGCTATAACTGAGATTCTTTATAACAGTCAAATTCAATTAAAAGTTGGTGTTGTCCTGTAAATTGATCAGACGCGCTTAGAGTTATATTATTATAGAGTTATACGATTTAAATCCAAACCACACAAATGGCTTATTGGTAATTTTTTTTATAGTGTAAAATATTTTTTTAATTAAAAAGCAGCAGGTAATATAAGATATGATATTTAATTATATGTTTAATTATTATTCTTAAGTGTTCAAATAGATACAAAACCCTAATAACCAATGTTATTAGAAATGTTATAATTTAAATTTTAACAAATTAATAGAAGAAAGAAACATATTTTATTCTGTACAAACAAAACGCACATTACAAATATAACAAAAGACAAGATACACATACTCAAAAGCCTACCCACTCAAGCATAAAAATGTTGAAACTGAACTGAATGTGTTAGATTTGTTACATGTCACATGTAACAAATCTAACACATTGAACAAAGAAAAGAAAGAAAGAAAAATGCGTTTATTGGCGTAACAGCAAAAAATACACATTTAAACTGTAAAAAAGCAGAAAACAAAAATTATAATGCAAAAAGACCACACACTCGAGCTGTTTTCAACATATAATCAACTATATTAACTGCTTAGAATATTATGAGAATTCTAAAATGTAAAAGTTATTTCAGTTACAATGTGTAACTGAAATAACTCAAAAACCTCAGATACCCTAAGTATTTTTTTACTGTAATAAATGGATAGTATGGATATTTTTAATGTAATTTTATTAGTTTTAGGCTCCTTTTTTACTGTTTGTATTTTCTCTCTCAAATAAAATATTTTTCTTTCTTTAGGGATGTATTATGTTTTTCATAATTGTAAAAAGATTTTCGAACAAATTTCCCGATGCATAACTAGTTTCAGTACTTAAGATACTTCAATTAGTACACCTTTTTAAACAAACAATTGCGGTTCAGATAACAAAAAATACCAGAATGGCAAATAAAATATCCCTCAACGAAAACCAAAAAAACACCTTCACTAGATAATTTAAGACGTTCTTAATTAACGTTTCTATTACCATAAATAAGTCGAAAAGCAAACCTACGGGGTGCGTAATAAAATTTTGATATTCAGTCAGTTTCCCGTACTTGAGAGCCAGGCTTAAGTAAAATTTACGCAGAAATAATATGCGAAAGAAGCAATCTTTTTAAATAATGACTTTCATATTCCCAAGAGGAGCGGACAATTTAGGGATGAGGGATTCTCGGCGTTTTTTTTTTATTAAAAAGTCGGCGATGACAACGATAGTAAGTAGGGGACCGGCCATTACTCCGCGAAATGAGTTTTCAGTTTGCCGCTTTTTCTGTGCAGATACAGGAGGCTGTTTTTCAGGTGGAGGTTTTATTTGGGAAAATATGCTTAGTTTGTAAATATGTTTGTGGCTAAGTAATAACAGTCGCACGGTTCCATCGATCAGGATAAGCTACACTTGCCGCGGTTGGTCCGTGGATGGGTGACCATCTTTACATACCAAGTCCTCTCCGTGCCTCGGTAAACACGTTAAGCCGTAGGTCCCGGCTGTCATTCCTGGATCTTTGACAGTCGTTACGGGTCGTCAGAAGCCCGAAAGTCTGACAACCAGTCTTACCAGGGGGTTTCGTATTACCTAGTAACTGGGTTGTGGAGGTCAGATAGGCAGTCACTCCATGTAAAATAGTGGTACTCAGCTGCATCCGGTTAGACTGGAATCTGACCCCTAAATAGTTGGAAAAAGGCTAGGTAGATGATGATGTTTAGTTTGTACTTATTTGATACTTTTCCGAGAGGTTTGTGCATGACTCATGAAGATATTGTAAGACAACGGCTGTCGAAGACGCGAAGGGATAGAAGAGATGTGAAGACCGACGACCTAAAGTTATCTGGGACAGACTGGATGCGGAAGGCCAAGGACCTATGTCCAGCGGTGGACTGCGATAAGCTGAGTTGATTGAGCCAGAAATGTATGTTAGGTACACTCATTGGTCATAAGAAATTAATCTTTCTCTCTACAATAATCAGCCTTTCAAAGATGAAAATTGTAGTTAACCAGTGATCAAAGAGCCTACAATTTCAGCATCGTCTACTTTATTTATTTATTTATTTACCATTTATGTACACACATATATAAACAGACAATGAAAAACAGAACAGAAAAATAGGTACAGAGGTGATGCTTATTTCATAAGAAATCTCTTCCAGTATACCTGAGATAGGACAATAGATACAGAGATGTAGACAGCGTGTGACAGAGCAAAGGAGACAAAAAATAATACATAGAATAAAAAAAAACAATTCACTTAAAAACTAAACAAGAATTACGAGAATATATTAACATACTTACATACAAATAAACATACATAAATACTTCTAAAGTAAATATATACAAATAAATAAATAAATAAATATATACTTTCTAATGAATAAGAAGAAAAAAAACCTATAGGTACTGTAAAGTTTGTCTGCAAAGGCGACCTTATGTTGAGCAAGTGGTCAGAAAAATAACTCTGGCTACATTCGAACATTCAAGCGAAATTAGAAAAAACTTTAAAATTTATTTATAGTAGGTTTTTCGAAAACCAGTGATAGGATAGTCGCGTTGATGTAAACATGTTAGCTTGGAATAAACGTAATAATTATAACGTTGTATCATTTCATAGCCCCACACTATACTCATCACAGTATCTACAACACATGGAGTCAGTTAGAAATAAAATCTGTAAAATAGCATAGTTCCACGCGTAAAATGTAATCCTTTATTCCCTAGGTACTGAAAGGAAAATAACCTCAAATAAGTAATTAAAAGGCCAGGTGAATAAAAAAACGACAGTTTGTAGAGATTCTTGCAGAATTTTGAACATTAGCAACGGGAAAAAATCGGCCCAAGACGTTGTAACAGGTTTTACAAAAATAATTGTTTGACATTCGCAATTCTATATTGACTTTGCTAAATACATAAAAGTTTGTTTGCTGTGTCCGTGGGTCTTGTTAATTAAATGAAGGAGTTATTTGAGGTTGTTTTGTCATTAGCGAGTCTTTAATGTTGCAATGTGTTCAATGTGCAAACTCACAAAGCGACTGTTTTTTTTTTCGGTTGCACTGTGTTACGGTTTTGTATCTTTATTATCTAAATAAATAAAAATGAAATGCTGTTCACAAGTTTGTCTGTTTTTGCCAAATGCAAGTATCGGTTGAGGCAGAGAGAGAGATCAGTGGAAGCCCAGTGGTAACGACCTTGACTTACTAGTTGTAGGTCGCCAGACAGGCGCTTTACTTTGTGTAAGTGCCGTCAGGAAACCGGCATGTCCTAGAACCAAAAATTCGAAGACATGTGACATCTACCAACCCGCACTGAGCCCGCGTGGTGGATTACGGCCCACTCCCTCTCACAGAGTAAAGGTCTGTGTCCCAGCAATGGGAACATTATAATTATTATTATTACGCTAAGTATCGGAGGAAATGGAAAATGTGTCATGGTTTTACCGTAATAACTGCACCAAATTAGAATCTATACTTGCAAATAACATATCGTTAAAATAATCAATTGATTTAATGACGAGTATTTTCCAATATTATTGTTATGACTTCCAAGGTGACTAATAAAAAAACCGTAAGACCCGTTACACACACACGTTTTTTTTGCCGTGAAAACTACGGTTTATTCGCCGTGAAATCAGTTTTACACGTCATATTATAAAAATAAATAAGCTAGATAATCAAGGTCGGCGTTTCCTATTTGACTACTCTGGGAAGAAAGTCCGAAAGAAACTCAGAGACCACAGTCTCTTTTAAAGTCCAGACATAATCTTGGTCAGATCATATGAAGATCATGTAGATTGATGTTTGTGTTGTATGGATTACTATGGAAGTTTGTTGACGACACGGCGGCACTACAGCACGGCGCCGTCGCCGTATACCATAAAACCGTGTCATATACAACCTCACACGATTATTCTGAGGTGCGACTAGCGCGCCGTACCGTAAAGAAGCCGTGCCATGTACAACGGACCTTAGGCCCTTATGACACACGTTTTTCTTGCCGTGAAAAATTATGGATCACTATAGAATCTTCTTGACGGATACGTTTTTTTTGGGGTGATTTATACGCAGTGTGTAGGCACGGTTCTTCAGTGTCGTATGGATCACTGTGGAAGCTTGTTGACGGACACGTTTCTGTTAGGGCGCGGTTTATACGCCGCACCATAAAGAAACCGTGTCGTGTACAACGGGCCTTAAGGTAACATTATAACGAAAAATAAAGTTGTTATTGTTACTTATAGTTATCAAGAGGAAACATTGTTTGTTTTTTTGGGGAATTACGTAAAATTAATATGTTTATCGATTTATAAAGCGGAACTCCCACCATGATAGGTCTATACTCTATAGTGTATATATATATATATATATTTAGCAGAAATAATTATATATATGTTGCATAATAATGAGCCGTCATATTTTAATCAATTCTGGGCCATTCGTTAATTAGGTTTTATAATTAAGAGACTTCCTGGGTCGGGCAGAGTTATTGGGTTTTCATCTGTAATTTCTCAGTTTGACGAAGAGCGATGGAGCGCAGCATCCTGGGTGTAAAAAGACAGGACAAAATTCGGAACACCATGCTGCGTTCCAAAACGGGTATAATAGACGTAGGTAAGAAGGCTGTCAGGCTCAAGTGGGATTGGGCGGGTCATATAAGCCGCATGCAGGATGACTGCTGGGCAAAAGTTTCCACACGATGTGTGCCTGAAGATGGACAGCGCCGCCGAGGTCGGCTCAGAGAGCGGTGGTGAGATGACCTGGACGCGTACCGCGAGGGCTGGTTCGAGGTGGGGCGGGAAAAGAGTACTGGAAAGACCTTTGGGGGAGGCCTTTGCCCAGCAGTGGGACAGTTAGGCTAAACAAAAAAAAAAAAAATCTCAGTCCTCCTATTAAGTAATCTTCTTCCTTCTTTTCTTCTTTCTTGTGGCTAAGTAATAACAGCCACGTGGGTCGATCGATCAGGTTAAGCTACGCTTGCCGCGGTTGGTCCGTGGATGGGTGATCATCTTTACATATAGACCCCTCCGTGCCTCGGAAAGAACGTTAAGCCGTTGGTTCCGGCTGTGGACCTTTCGTGGACCTTTGGCAGTCGTTACAGGTCGTCAGACGCCCGAAAGTCGGACATGACAACCGGTCTTACCAACGGGTATCGTATTACCCGGTAACTGGGTTGTGGAGGTCAGATAGGCAGTCGCTTCATGTAAAATACGGGTGTTCAGCTGCATGCGGTTATCACTGAATCATTTTAAATGATATTGCTAATCCATTCCTTCATATGTTCGAAAAATTTGTCAACTTAACAACGTAAATAACGCAATGAATGTTGTTGAACTGTCAAATTGAAAGCCGTCTACTGACAGTGTGTTACGCAATTATCACGCTGACTATAGATTGTAATTCAAATAGGTATCTTGTCAAGTATGAATTATGCCAATGAGGTGACGTCTAATAAACCCGACATCAGTATCTAATAAAATCAGTGGTAATTTCCTGGCGTCACAACAGCCTGTAGCTTCAGTCCCATAGAAAAGCGGTAACGTAATAAAACGTGCGTCGCGTCCTACCGCTCACAGTGGGCCGCTTCTAACACTACGTGGACATAATTGGATTTACTTCGAGTTTTTTAAAATCAAATCTATATAAATAAAAATGGATGTTCGAAATGTATGTACCCGCATAACTTTCGAACGACTGCACCAAATTGGATAATTCTTTTTTTTGTGTTTTCTATTGTCAGGACAAAGTTTGTATACACAATTGGACCCGTTAGGTGGCGCTGCTGTCGGTATATGATGACTCAACCGGGCAGGACGACGTCTGCCGAATCCGCTAGTTTCTATCAATCAATCAGCGTTTTACTTATAGGAGTAGGGTAGGAGTAGTGTAGGAGTAGGTTAGGGGTAGTGTAGGAGTAGGTTAGGAGTAAGGTAGGAGTAGTGTAGGATTAGGGTAGGAGTAGGGTAGGAGTAATTTATATGGCAAAACAACGTTTGCCGGGTCAGCTAGTATTAAATAAATTACTCTTTCAGGATTTGCAGATTCGTATTGAGTCTGAATAGAGCTGAGAAAAAGTAGTAAATCTTGTAGACCACAGCAGGTCTCACTAGTGATAAATCTGTTTAAAAAAAATCGTGGTGTGAATAGACGAAAAAAAGAGGTTGCAGGTTTCTTTTTAAATCTAAAAACTGAAATATTGAATTACCTGTTTATCGTATTCAGAATCTTTATGGGAAGAAAGAGTTGCAGGTTTCTTAAATTCTTGGCATACTCGTCAGTACAGGAATTCGTTGTTTTTAAACTAAACGATTTTGCAACTACAAAATAAAATTCATCACCCAAAAATTCTTCCAAACAATTCGAAAGAAAGAATGAAAATTATATTTTATTTGGGACACGCACGGGATTTACAAACAGTAAAATGAGGAGCATATAAAACTAAAGTATTGCTTAGTGCAGTTAGTTGAGCCGTGGTGGCCGTGTGATGAATACAAATAGTAAAAAAAGAGCATTTAAAACCAACGAAGTTAAGTACAGACCCCAGCACATCAAGCTACTACAATCTGTCAAATTTCTTTAATAGATTTTAACTTTATTCGCTGAAGCATTAAGGTTCAAGGTTTATTGGGAAAATTTTACAGTTTCGGGTAGCTTGACCTGCAGGCGTCTGAACATAAAACAACCCAAAAAAAAACAAAATTAATTTGGTCCACGTTATTTTAAGCAATCCCACAGTGCGCTGTCATCGTAAAAACATTCCCTGGCTTAATATTCCACAATTGCCACTTCTGTAAGTGCACGGAAGCTGCGGTGTTCTACCTAACGATGCAGGAATAACTGAGCTTTAAATATAAATAGATATGATTAGGTTTGAAACGGAAAAATGGACTAATTAACGGTTAATTGAGTAAATAACTCATACGCCTGCCTAGCCTTTTCCTAACTATGCTGGGGTCGCCTTCCAGTCTATCCGGATGCAGCTGAATACCAGTATTTTACAAGGAGCGACTGCCCATCTGACCTCCACAACCTAGTTACTGGGTAAGACTGGTTGTCAGACTTTTGGGCTTCTGACTACCCATAACGACTGTAAAAGACTTACGAATGACGGCCGGAACCCACGGCTTAACGTGAGGCACGAAGTGGTCGCGATATGTAATGGATGGACACCCATCCACAAACCGACCACGGAAAGCGTAGCTTAACTTTTAATCGACCTGTGCGGCTGTTATTATTTAGCCACGAGAACTGAGAAGACTGGTTGTCCGAGTTTATGGCTTTTGACTAACCGTAATGATCGTCAAAGATCTCAGGCGAGACTTGCGACTGTTATCATTTAGCCACGAGCGGATTGGGTAAATAATTAATTAACAAACTCTTCATCTTTATTTTTATTGTATGTATAACTAACTATTTACGCTAGATACTAAATTAAATGACTAACTAACTTACTATACAAATAAATACGAAAACCAAGGACACTTAGGCGTCGAAGTACCTACTCATCCGCATCGCTGTCATCCGGAAACCTGCCCAGAAGACTAGCAGCATTATTTTTAGTACATTATATAGATGCAATATGAAATATTTTCTTTCATCAGTGTTTCAATTAGTTCCTTCCACTCTCTCTAAGTGCTAGTAATTTTCAGATAAACGGCCTTATTGCCTTTTCTTCTCGTAGTTTTTCAGGTAATGTATGCAGAATTAAGACCAATCTAATCTCTAATCGGTATTATGAAGGATCCGACATACCCATTGTTCGCTAGTCAGTTCAATACTGCGAAAGCTGAATACCCTAAGAAATGACACCAGTATCCGTCTGTCTGTGTACTAATAGTTCTTCACAAAAACTACGTACGGCTCCTGTTGTTGATCTCTGAAGATAATTTCTGTATCGTTTGAGGGAATTGTTGAATGTTGCATTATTTCAGTGTTTTGTAATGTCCCATACATTAGAATGAAATGAAGTGGGGAGTAAAATACTTAATTAAATTCTGAATATGAATTTACTATTAACTTAACGTGTCGCAGTCCACTGCTGGACATAGGCCCCTCCCAGGTAGCGACACTCCGTCTTCCGCATCAAGTCTGTTACAACTACAATTAGCTGGCGACTATTTACTATGCAATGGCTTAGCATCTCCCGGACAATGGCCCTTTTCATGTTGTGAGTTATTTTGGAAGGCTGCTACCGAAAATTCAGTGAATGTGGCAGAATATTGGGTCAACTTTAGCATAAGCACAATCAGCCTTTATTGTTCCCGCCAGAATATGCCCCAGCAGTGACCAGTGGTGGCCAAGAAGCAGCAGTGGTTGTCCCAGTGGAAACGGCCGCAAATTACGAGTTGTAGGTCGTAGGTTCGCACCCTGACAGGCACTTTACTTTGTGTAAATAATTTCATCACTACTGCTCTCAAAACGGTGAAGGAATACATCGTGAGGAAACCGGCATGTCCTAGAACCGAAAATTCGAAGACATGTGACATCTGCCAAACCGCACTGGGCTGGCGCGGGATTACTGTCTACTCCCTTTCACCGAGAGGCTCACTCTAATTTGTAATCTCAAACAAATTGATTTCTATCATCAATTTTATTATTATTACCAAAAAGAATCGTTACGTAATATCATTGCAAATATGAAGTGTTTTTATGAAATAATCATTATTGCTATTGCCAAATTTATTATGATTAATGCGCGCAATAAATCTGTAGGGCAGCGTACTCACTGAATTATTGTGGCATTTTTATACCGTGGGGTATGTTCGTGCCCCACGGTTGCAATATTCGTTTCTCTTTAAATTTATTGTGTTCCTTCGTTTCCTATTCAGTTTTTATGAACTTTTGCATGGCTATAATATATATTTCTGGTAATTTTCCGGCGATAGGGGCAAAATTGTAAACATTTTTGAGTTTGTGGATTGTAATCTTAAAAATGTCTTACTAAACACTTTATTTGCCACTATGAAGAAGGATCTCTTTAAGTATCTTCAGTAAATATTCTAATGGACATTGTTGTAATGAGAATAAAACTAAGAGTAAGTACCTATTTTCCCAAAGCCTGAATTATGGCAACACTAAGAATAAGGTAATACGTATGTACCTTAAGCATTAAGGAGGTAGACAGCCACGAAAGACAAAAAAAAATCAGCTACCACAGTCTCTTTGTTGTGGAACAGATAAAAATAAACCCCACCTTGTTAAGACGAGTCGTGTTTAAAGCTCGAAAACAAACAGCGCCCTAAAACAACCAAACATCAAGTCTCCACTTAACCACATCACTTAACCGAACCATTTTTAGAAGACACTTCCATTTAGTAAATTTTAAACTGCCCTTTAAAACAAGGGAGGGTCTTCAGAATTTGGTCGCATTATACGCCCAACAAATATTGTCCGAACAAAGAACGTGTAACAATTTTTGAATAGGGAAGTGTAACTAGTTCGATTTTCAAATAGTCGGGGCGCCGGGTAAAGGAGATTATGGCGTTTTAAGCGCCATGTTTGTTTTTACGAAAATGGAACGTGTTTTGTTTTCGCATTAGCACCTTTTACTGTATGTTCCGTTTGTCGACGTGTGTGGTCCGGGGCTTATGATTACAGAGTGAAGTGCTTTTGGATTACCTTCTCGGTCGATTGAGTAATTTTTGTGTGTTCATTTAATCTAAGATTATATGAATTAAGATGTTTTATGTATTTTGGGTAGATACCCAAAATATTCGTTAGGTAGAACGCCCTCAGACTAAGTGGAGTGACGATCTTCGGAGATTACCGGAATAGAGCTAAATGGCGTGCAATTGGAGAGGCCTATGTCCAGCAGTGGACTACTGTAGGCTGATGATAATAACCCAAAATTATCGTAAATTAAAAACCCCTTATATTCTTAATTTCACAGTTATCTATCAAAAAGATTTTGCTTTTATTATTATGCATCGAATAAAAAAATAATGTTATGATTTTCTAAAATAGCTGGTATAGTAAAAATAAGACACCGACAAAGATATTTTTTTAAAACAGCAATTCCATAAATATTTATACAAAAGAGAACAAGATAATCCAGACAGTTTTTTTAAAAACGCATTGATCGAGTCAATTTTCAACGCGTGCTTCAGAGATTCGTGCAAAAAATACATTTTTGTCAACAAAAGACGTCTTTACACCTTTTGATAACCGTATATTCTTTTGAAAACGCCAAAAAAATGTCATTGATCCAACAACCTTACGCTGTTAACTTACTTTTCCATTTAGCACTTATTTTTAGAGTGTTAAGTGCGAAGATTCTGCGAATTTTAGATTTTTAAGTGCAAGCAGTTTTGGTAAAAAGTTTTATATGACATCTCCTTTCCCGTGAAGATGTCTAGATAACATTAGTGGCTTATAAACGGTTGTTCATTACAATGGGGTTCCATAGACCCATATAAAAGTCTTTAGAGCAAGGGAGGTCATGAATGGGTGACGTTTTTCCATGAAGATGGTCCGTAGTTGATAAATACGCGACTAATCAAATTATTTATGGCATTAAATCGTAATAAAATGTTGTGAACATCTGCACGGCGACGTTTCAACGCTTTTGTTAAAGATTTGTTTGAAAAAAATAAAGGGTTGGTGTTTTTGTGTGTGACGGTTTAATATCATAATGGTTTAGTTAAATTCAATGTTATCTGGTGTTATACGGGTACTTAAACACGGTTGGAGTGCTCATAAAGTCGTGTGACTTTAGACGAATTTTACAAGCATAAGCATGCATAACAGCCTGTAATGTTCCCACTGCTGGGACAGAGGCCTCCTCTCTTCCATTTACCATGCGGGCCCAGTGCAGGTTGGTAGATGTCACATGTCCTTGAATTTTTGGTTCTAGGACATGCCGGTTTCCTCACGATGTCTTCTTTCACCGGTTTGACAGCAGTGGTAATGAAATTATTTACACAAAGTAAAGCGCCTGCCTACCTTGCAACATAAAAAATTAAGTGCAAACCGCACTTAATTTTTCACCTCTCTTGTAATTAAATCGTCCATTGTAGTTGATGTAGGCACTGCGTTTGTAAGTACTTTCCTAATTAAATTAACACCTGAGTCGTTTAATATGAAAAAAAAAAACAAAGCTACATTACGAACAGCTTGGCAGAATTCATGGAATGTAATTTTACTTTGTTCTCGAGCTCATTGTATAGCCGTTTCCATTAATTAACCTTCTCAATTCGTTAATCTACTCGCATCTCGATTACCTTTAAACTTAACTTCTCGATACCAACATTATCGATTCGAATAATCGATTTGAAATATCACGTGAATTGCCAAATGCTCTATATTTGGCACGTTGAACGATTGAACGAACATTAACGCGGTACCAACAGGGTAAACGGTCCCGTTTTCACCTCATTAAGCCCAAGTTAAGGACCCTATTATGTACTTTATGTATTCCTAAATTACCCATCACTTAATAGGGTAGCCAACAACGGGGGAGCTTACCCTTCGACCGTTTTAAAATGACCTTCCTGGCTCTTCTTCTGGGGTAATTGTTTATGTAAAGGGGGGTAAGTTATGATCATTTGGGGGTCTAGATATAGTGGATAATTACTAGAGGTGGGGTGTTTTAAAGTGTTCGTATGATTACTGACCTGTTCAAATTTAATGCTCGTTTCTCGTTTAGTGAGTTTATGTTCTACAAGTTTGGAAATTGGGTGGTAAGTAGGTGTATCGATGTTATTATTGAACGTTATTTATGGTACTGTAAAACTCTGAAATATAATTTAATTTTATATAGGTTTGTGATAATTATTTAGAAATTCGTAAATCCATAAAAGTGTAGGTATATTTTTTTTAAAGAAGCTGGGTGGCAATTGTGCAACAAACTAACAGAAGCAATGGTTTATATTTTGACAGTTCAGCAACATTTATTTCAAAATGTATGTTGTTGAGCAGAAAAAAAATCGAACATATTATGAAGCAATGGATTAGCAATATCTTTCAAAATGATTCAGATTGTGATTGATAGCGTGCTACGCAATTAGCGTGCTGGTAGGTAAGTACCTAACTCATATATAATCAATATTAACTTATATATAGCAATATTTTTTTTTTTTTTTTTTTTGTGGATGGGAAATCATCAAATGACTCCTCCCGCTCTGGGTGGAGCAGAAGGGAGTGTCAGACTCTTACTGACTAAAACCTACCCGTGTTCCTTCCTTAGCCCTTTACGTACCAGGGCAGCGGTAACCCTTTCGGACAATCCCGCTACCCCGGCAGGCTTCGGCCCTGTCGGGCCCCGTCAACTACGCTGACATCTCTTTGAGGCGCGCGTGGAACACATACACGCCGTCCGGCACGGGCCTGGTCCTGATCGGACGGAGAGCTACCCATTGCTCTCCGCCCGCAGGCCCGCGCCTACGGTGGCCGGGAGTCGTCACGCGGCTCCCGACGCCCGGAGCGTCTCCCTCGGCGGCTGAGGCGAGAGGATCTTTCCCTCGCCCATCCCGCCACCTCCTTCGCTAGCATGACTGCTTCGCAGAAGGAGGTGACCGCCTCCCACTCCCTCTCGCCCCGGACCATGGCTTGCACCCTGGCCGGGCGCGAGAGGTCGCCGCCGCTGCCGATCGCCTCTACGAGGACACGGCGGTGCTCTGCCCAAGCGGGGCAGACCTCCACCGTATGCTCCACCGTGTCCTCTGGGCGATCCTCGCAGTGGTGACACCCGGGCGTCTCCTCCCGCCTGATGATGTGCAGGAACCTCCCGAAACTAGCAATATTGACTACAATAACGTATAACCTGCACATAAAATCAAAATATTTTATTTCACATAAACCTACATGGGCACTTATGAAACGTCAAAAGCTATGTGCACGGTTCCACTTGGTCGTTTCCTATGGATACACTAATATATTCCCTGGTGGTGTATATTAATTATTATGTAAAAAATATTTTTATTAGATACGGTTCAATCAGGATCCTCATATTCCATCACAATAACAAATGAAAAATCGTCTCCAATTTGTTTTAGGTGCCCTTCCCATTCACCCATTCGAATGAACGTATGAATGATAAATTCGCCGAAGACCACATTCTTAAGTCGCGAAATGACGTCGCTAAAAATATAATAGGTAGGGTGTCCACGCTTTATGGATCGATATTAGAGACCCCAGATGTCCAAACAACAAGCGTTTGGGAGTCTGCGAGAGCTATTGTGTGAGATGACAAACGTACACCTATTGTTAAACTGTCCCATTATTAAGAGTACTTAATATACTACTGGTTAGGGTGACAATACGTAAAGTGTAGAGTGAGTATGAATTTATTGTAAGCTGACTAAAAATGATGGAAATTGTTGGAACAGACTTGATACGCTGATCTAATACGCAAGTACGCTTCTATTATTTAAATATATTTTAGATCTATAATTGTAACAAAGAGGGTGGATTGATACTGTGTATGTATTTACTTGGTAAGCCTTTACCAGGATGAATATTGGGAAAACTAAAACTGATAGACGTACCTACCTACCTAAGTAAAGTAAAAATACGACATCTTTAGACTTCCTAAACAATGTTTTGTTACTATCCTTACTTTCTTCTAGTATTTATTTGTACCATGGATTCAGAACATGATTCTGAACACCACTGCGTTGAAATATTTCGTCGGTTATTATACAAAAAATTTGCTGTTTTATACATTTTGACCGCATAGCACTGCAATTTTCTATGAAACATCAGATTTTTTTTTTAAATCGTCGGAAAGTTTCTACACTAGGGGAATTCATGGTTTCAGTTTACGCGTCGATATCCGTGTCGTTACAGCTGACGGGCATCCCGCACGACTATACTACAATAATATAACTTTGCATATACATCATAACGTAATATATAATCTTTTTATGTACAAAGCTAGATATAAGTTTAAATTAAGTATATTATACTATAATTGTGAAAGTTCCTAATATTAGATAATGGATACTTAGTACAATATTATTAGTTTTAAGTTACCTATCTTGCTGCGCCCTAACAGGGTCATGGACTCACTAGTTTAAGCCTAGCGTGTAACTATGGTTGTGTACATACATTGTGCATTACAGATTACTAATACCCGTCAGCGTGAGATTCGTTGCCCGGAATGTTACGACATCATAATTATATTTCATGTTTCACGATCTTTTTTTTTAATGTATGGTTATTTTATTTTATTTCATGTTTTGATTGTTGTTTGTGTCGAATCATATGTTGCAATGGTTTATTTTATTTCTTGTTTTGATTGTTGTTTTGATTTATTTATGTTTCATTGCATGCTGCACTGGTTGATGTCATCACGTCAACGTCGGCTGCCGCTGAAAACCAGCGCTGGGGTTCTGTCTCGTATAGGGTCTTAGCATTATGCTGAGCGATGGCCTCTGCGTGAATGTATCGCATGTTTACCCCCAACTTGTTATTTTTTTTTAGTGTGTTGTTGTTCTTTTTTATGCTTCATGTTTGCCGCAAATAAATGTATTTTCTTTCTTTCTTTCATTAAAGAAATAAATAAAAACGTGATTTTAAATCGCCTATACCTTCCACAAGAATTGGGCTATCAAATGCATTTAAGTCCGATTGCTAGTTAGAGCGTTCAAACAAACAAACTACACAGCTTTATTATATTAGTATAGATAAAATCCTTGCCACCCTACTCAAACCAGCAGTGACGTACCATCAGCGTCATTCACAG
This sequence comes from Apamea epomidion, assembly GCA_947507525.1. Classification (NCBI taxonomy): domain Eukaryota; kingdom Metazoa; phylum Arthropoda; class Insecta; order Lepidoptera; family Noctuidae; genus Apamea; species Apamea epomidion. Next base: position 6,906,835 of record OX382247.1, on the reverse strand, counting down.
TCGTATAATGACCGGGTGATAGCCGTTTAAAAACGAATTTGTTCACTTCTGGAACATTAAACAATCATTCACCAACGCTATGGGAGATATGTTCCGATTTTGAATTAGCTGTGTTACTTAATATATTATTTATTATCTGTGTGTTGGCGACGATTTGGTTTGTATTATTATGTTAGTAGCTAACTTTGATACATAATGTTTTATGACGATAATAAATACTGTACCTATGTACGTTAGACGATTACATAATCAGCCTATAATGTTCCCACTACTGGGACACAGGCCTCTTCTCGGTGAGGAGTGGGCCGTAGTCATCCACGCGAACCCAATGCGGGTTGGTACTTACATGTCACATGTATTCGAATTTTTGGTTCTAGAACATGCCGGTTTCCTCACGATGTTTTCCTTCACCGATTTGAGAGCAGTGGTGATGAAATAACTTACGCAAAGTAAAGCGCCTGCCTGGTTTCGAACACACGACCTACAACTCGTAAGCCGGAGCCGTTGATAAGTATAGCACCTGTCAGCTGTTACCACTGGGCTACCAGTGCTTTCTCTTCAGACGATTATTTATATACCTAGACATTGTGAAAACGACATAAGAGGAAGTCTGAAAGTGGCACCGGTAACTGAAAAGTGGTGCGGAAATCGGTTGTCATAGTATGGATCGGAATGTGATACAGCAGAATGAGGAGGAGTTATTCCCGGTTGTTGGCAATGTGGCAATAGGCTCGCCCCTATTACATGGGACTATTAAACATAACTGGTGAAATGTAGGTGAACTATATTTAGGTACACTTCTACTGTCATTCTTCGGGAAAGCACGGCGTGATGTATTTTATCGTAAAAACAATGCAAGGAAAAAAGTTTACCATACTTCCTATCAATTTCTGTTAAAACTGGCAAAATTAGCATTCATTAATCAATATATCAACTATTTTCGGTGGTTACAGTTACAAAACAGGAAACTACGTATTTAGTCGCTTAGTTCAATTTTGATTACGCAGTATCTATACTAATAATAAAGCTGAAGAGCTTGTTTGTTTGTTTGAACGCGCTAATCTCTGAAACTACCAGTCGGATTTGAAAGATAATTTTTGTATGTGATAGCCCAATTTTTGAGAAAGGCTACAGGCTATTTATCATCACGCTATGACTCTTAGGAGCCGAGCAAAAAGAAAAAAGTCCGAAGCGAAAACGAAGTGACAGCGCGGCCAGGCTAAGCGATGCCGACGCGGCGACGTGACGGGGTGGGGCAGAGGAACAACAAATTTCACACGTACGAAGTCGCGGGAGGAAGCTTGTTTTACAATAAAATCCAACGTTTTGACTTAGGAATGTTATCGGAACAGGATATTAGTTAGTTATTACGTACAACGCGATAAAAATAATTGGAATGAATTAATTAGAGGAAAAAATTCAAATAATTACGTAAATAACTGTTGGGAGTAATTAATAGTAATTATATTTGTTCCATTTTGTTTTAATATCTGTTTTTATTCATTCTGTCGCCATGTTGTCGAGTAATAGGTACTGTTATTGCGGGATAATTAACGAAAATATAAATAACTTTCCTGCTTTTGATAATTATTGCGATGGAATGATTGATTACAATAGTTAATTAGGTGTTTGTTAGTTTGAAACGACTAACATATACAGGGTGACAGGGACAGCGACGCGCAACCAGAAAGCCAATTCTCGTAATTTAAAATGTTTAAAATCTAGTCGCACTCTCATCTCGGCGACAAACAGATGTCAAAATCAATCCGAAATGTAGGGAAATTACTAATTTCCCTACATTTTGGATTGATTGGTATTTTATATACAGATTGAGACTGAGATCACGAACGTGAACGTTCTTAAAATTACGAAAATTGCCCCTCTGTTACCATTACCTATTCAGTAAAATTGAAATATTTTGAAATATTTTAATAGAATTGAAATTATTAGTCGGTTATTTAAAAAAAATTCCTGGTCCATACATTTTGACCGTGTATGTATTGCACTTTTCTATGAAACAGCTGATTGTTCTTTTGATAACCGTCGAGAAATTTCTACCCTAGGTCTGGAATCATGTGCTGAATTCATGGTTACAGTTTGCGCTTAGATGACTCTGTCACCCTGTTTATTTGCAAATAATAAATATAATATAAACATTAACGGTAATTATAAACGTCTACCTATGTAGGACTTATACAACATGTCCCGGAATTAACGCACGCCACCAGACACCCCAATTAGAATATTATGTTATAATCATAATACTTAAACTGAATTTTTATTTTTATGTAAAAAGCATTGTTTTTTTAAATAAATTAGTTATACTGATTATGGGAGAAAATTATGGTCACATTACAAATCTACACATGCACATAGTCGCATTCGTGTAAGGGTCTAGCTTAGTGGGTATTTCATCCATTTTGGTTTGTTTGACTGTACAGCGAAAGTGTGACAGTAATTTACGTAGTTTTAATTATATTTGGGATAAAATATTACCTATATTAAAAATTACAGAAATCGATTCAGTACCTAAACGATTCTGAACAAACTACTTTCATAATGTGCATTAATTCAGTTACACATTGTATATGAGAAGTTCAAAAATATCTCTGCCAAAAAGTAGTCCGAAGCCTAATTATCGTCTACCTTACCCTTTCCCAACTATATTGGGGTCGGCTCAGCTTCCACTCTAACCGGATGCAGCTGAATATCAGTATTTTACATGGAGCGACTGCCTATCTGACCTCCATAACCCAGTTACTAGGTAATACGATACCCCTTGGTAAGACTGGTTGTCAGACTTTTAGGCTTCTGACTATTAGTAACGACTGTCAAAGATCTACGAAAATGACAGCCGGGACCAACGGCTTAACGTGCTTTCCGAGGCACGGAGGGGTTCAGTGAAAAGGGATGGTCACCCATCCACAGACCGACCGCGGCAAGCGTAGCTTAACCTTGATCGGTCGAACTGTGCGGCTGTTACTCTGCCATGAGCCCCTCGAGAGAAAAGTTTGAATGATGGTACCTATGTATATTATGATGGTTGAAGTATTTGTCTTGGATGATATTTGTCTCTAATATGGATATTCTTACCTACAAAGTTTAAATGAGTTGCTGACTTCTAAAAATAACACTTCAACGTGTAAAATAACTTTAAATTTCGGAAGTCGATGTCTGAGGTGTTGTATATTTTTGCCACCGACTTCCGAAATTAAAGTAATTTTATCACTTTGTACTGTTTTTTTGAAGCCAGGTTTGAAAAAAAAAAAAAAAATTTTTTCCATTTAGTTATTGTGCCCACTTAATTCCGCATCGAAAGAATCACATAAATCGGCCCAGTAATCACGGAGAAATCGATGAACATATGAAGATAAGTAAGTACACATTGTGGTAAAGCATTGTATTGAGTACAAAACTTTATTTTTGAAGTCGGTTAAAAAAAATGTGCTTTCGACAGGAGAACTTTTTGTAACTTAAAAAAAAAGTGAGTCTAAATCAGTAACAGGATTAAGAAAACATAGGTAATAAATTACCGACACAATAAAAAAGCTTTTCACTTAACTCTTTTAAAGATCAAAAAGGGCTATTATTAAAAAGCCCTGTCTATCGGAAATAAAACGGAAAGTTCCCGAAATAAATGTAATAAAGAAACCCTATATGTGTTGTATCGAGTCAAATGCGATGATCATCGTTTAAACACTATTAGGTCGGGGCTATTATAGGCCACTTTGGCACCCCTATAGTATCGAGTGGTTTAGGGTTGTCGATGTTCAATAATAGAACGTTATCTGGTTTGAAAGTAGCTTGATGAGACCTATAAATTATCCAATAGTATTGAACTTTTTATTAAATTATAGGTAAGTACTTATTTATGTTTTTTATAATATTTTTGTTTTTTGATTAGGTACTTCTCTTTTATACAAGCTTTTATTCAACTTGCGATGTATGTATGTACCTATGTCTGTATGTTCGGGTGGACTCTTGCAACTGAATTTTGAAGCAGATATCTTCAACCGATTGAGCTGAAATTTTGCATGCATTTCTAAATTAGATGACAATGCAAAATTATTATGACATTGAGCTGATCTGATGATGGAACCGGAAGGTGGCCATAAGAACTCGGTAGTTAAACGACACAACCCCATCGAGTTTGGACTCGTTTGGTCCGTATTGACGAGTACTTTGGTGCTAGATGGTAACCAGGGTCTGATGATGGAGCTGGAAGATTGCCATAGGAACTCGGTAATTAAACGACACAACCCCATCGAGTTTAAGCTCGCATGATTCGTCTTGACGAGTACTTTGGTGCTAGATGGTAACCAGGGTCTGATGATGGAGCTGGAAGATGGCCATAGGAACTCGGTAATTGAACGACACAACCCCATCGAGTTTGGGCTCGTATAATTCCTCTTGACGAGTACTTTGGTGCTAGATGGTAACCAGGGTCTGATGATGGAGCTGGAAGATGGCCATAGGAACTCGGTAGTTAAACGACACAACCCCATCGAGTTTGGGCTCGTATGATTCGTCTTGACGAGTACTTTGGTGCTAGATGGTAACCAGGATTTGATGATGGAACTGGAAGATGGCCATAGGAACTCGGTAATTAAACGGCACAATCCCATCGAGTTTGGGCTCGTATGATTCGTCTTGACGAGTACTTTGGTTCTAGATGGTAACCAGGGACTAAAGATGAACAGGTAGCTTAAGTGCAGTAAACGCATATAGCGGAAAAACACTGCTACGCGCTACGAACTACGCCGTAGTCAATCTCGCATCAAAAGTACTGAAAAGTTAAAAATAAAATTAAATGAAAAAAAAACTTTTTATAAACAAGCTTTTATTACTTATTAATAAAAAGGACTAAAAACTTAAAAATAATTTAAACCTAATAAGAAATAAATAAAAGCGTGTTACATTTTGATGAGACATTAAAGAAACAACCTAAACTCAATATAACAAACCTCAGTTTAACGAATTACTTAATTTAACGAATATTTACTTGTTCCCTTCCGATTTGTTATATCGAGGTTGCACTGTATACAGGCTGATTTTTTAAAGACCAGCCAAATTTAAGGATGTGGTACAGACCATCAAACTGAACAACTTTCTCCATGGGACAAATAGCGTAATCGCGAAAATTTTATCAACTGTCCCATAGAAAACTTCAATACCTACTCGACCTAAATGTATGGGACGGCTGAATTTTTATTCGCGATTACGATGTTGGTCCCATGGAGAAAGTTGTTCAGTTTGATGGTCTGTACCACATCCTTAAATTTGGCTGGTCTTTAAAAAATCAGCCTGTATAGACAATATTATGTAAATCTATCACCCCCTTCTATGTAATCTATTATTAGTTTTTTTTTTTATATTGTGCCGTGTTTTTTATGAACCGTAAAATGATTTATTTTTTTAATTTTGTTTTTTTTTCCACAGGTAATATTTTAGTGATGCTGAAGCTCACTTAACCCACCTTTTAGAAAATCAAGTAAGTAGATCAACTAGAATCCGTCCTTTTATAAGCTTTTATCTATACTAATATTATAAAGAGGTAAAAGTTGTTTGTTCGATATATGTAGGAAGTAATCTCTGGAGTTAATGATCCAATTCTAAAAATGTTTTCACTGGTAGAAAGCTATATTATGTGTGAGTGCTATAGGCTATAAATTATGTTTACATCATGCATTTTAGCTGAGCTATCACAACTTTTGTCTAGCAAGTCGAAAAGAAATACCTCTTAAAACAGAATTATTTACATGCGCTGCCTAAACAGTTGTATATAACTAAAAACAATCTATCACAATCTGGTCCGCCTTAAATAGTTCTACAAAAAAGTCCGCGATACCATAGGTATGTGGAAGAGGGTGCAAACTTCACCCAACCTCCATAGAAAGGGAGGATGTTGTTTGTATGTAGGAGGTTATCTCCGGAGTTAATGAGCCAATTCTAAAAATGTTTTCACTGGTAGAAAGCTACATTATGTGTGAGTGCTATAGGCTATAAATTATGTTTTCATCATGCATTTTAGCTGAGCTATCACAGCTTCTGTCTAGCAAGTCGGAAAAAAATACCTCTTAAAACGGAATTATTCGCATGCGCTGCAGTTTATAAAACTAAAAACAATGTATGGCAATCTGGGCCGCCTTAAATAGTTATACAAAAAGTATGCGACAGCATATGTCTATCTTTTAAGATTGACTCACTATAACCTTTTTTATGGTAATCAAATTTCTTCGAAATTAATGCATTATTTGCGAAGGTGTTTTATCTTCACTCAACCTCCACAGAAAAGGGAGGATCCTCCAACCAGACGGGTGTTGTGTCCGGCGGGCAACGGTTGATGTCGGGAAGTTGTATTTATGCTAGTGGCGCGGTAAACTCTGCTTGCGAGATGCAGGATTTGCGTGACGTCAGTATGACGTGTTGTTCGCATGTGGCGTTGTAGATACAGCTATAATTTAATTTAAATACGTATAAATTAAATATTTGTATAAACAAAAAGATAAATAAACATTTCAAATTAATTTTATTCTTTATTAGAGTATTAAATACTGCGCATTTTCTTTGCAATACATACCTAAAATATTCCTTGATTTTGTTGATGTGTGTATATTTTTATACAAGAAATAAAATTACATAACCCGTTTTTTAGGCCACAAAATACTTCATTCTGTCGATACTCCTGCCAGCACTATATGCCGCTATGGCCCGCAATACACTGATTGTGTAATATAAAAGGTTATAGAGTTGACTCACTATAACCTTTTATATGGTAATCAAATTTGTTCGAAATTAATGCATTATTTGCGAAGGTGTTTTATCAACATGATATTAATCCTTATCCAAATAAATACTTTATTCATCACAAGTATTTCATTGTGAACAAAATTGCCCTTGAAATCACTTGATTTCAATCAATATCTTAGGATATATCATAATTTTAAAATAACTCCGCAACAAAATCTATATCTGCATAACTAAATTAATATTATAAAGCTGAAGAGTTTGTTTGTTTGTTTGGTTGAACGCGCTAATCTCAGGAACTACTGGTTCCAATTGAAAAAATATTTTCGTGTGGATAGTCCATTTATCGAGGAAGGCCTCAGGCTATATAACATAACTAGTTTTCTCGTCGATTTTGTGCAGATTCAAAAAAAAAAAAAAAATTTGTTAACTCTTGTTTTATTTCTACAAAAATTTTTTTTTGGTGTTACATTTTTATTTAAATTCATTTAGTACACACAGAACAGGAACAAGAAGAGGGTGCAAACTTCACTCAACCTCCATAGAAATGGGAGGATCCTCCGACCAGACGGGTGTTGTGTCTGGCGGGCAATGGTTGATGTCGGGAAGTTGTATGTATGCTAGTTGCGCGGTACACTCTGCTTGCGAGATGCAGGATTTGCGTGATGTCAGTATGACGCGTTGTTCGCATGTAGGTTGTAGACAGAGCTACAATTTAATTTAAATACATATAAATTAAATATTTTTATAAACAAAAAGATAAATAAACATTTAAAATTAATTTAATTTTTTTATTAGAGTATAAAATACTGCGCATTTTCTTTTCAATGCATACCTAAAATATTCCTTAATTCTGTTGATGTGTGTATATTTTTTTACAAGAAATAAAATTATATAACCCGTTTTTTAAGCCACAATATACTTCATTCTGTCGATACTCCTGCCAGCCCTATATGCCACTATGGCCCACAATACACTGATTGTGTAATATAAACTATACTAATATTATAAAGAGGTAAAATTTGTTTGTTTGTATGTAGGAGGTTATCTCCGGAGTTAATGATCCAATTCTAAAAATGTTTTCACTGGTAGAAAGCTACATTATGTGTGAGTGGTATTGGCTATAAATTATGCATTTTAGCTGAGCTATCACAGCTTCTGTCTAGCAAGTCGGAAAAAAATACCCCTTAAAACAGAATTATTCGCATGCGCTGCAGTTTATAACTAAAAACAATGTATGGCAATCTGGTCCGCCTTAAATAGTTATACAAAAAGTATGCGACAGCATATGTCTATCTTTTAAGATTGACTCACTATAACCTTTTATATGGTAATCAAATTTGTTCGAAATTAACGCATTATTTGCGAAGGTGTTTTGTCAACATGATATTAATCCTTATCCAAATAAATACGTTATTCATCACAAGTATCTCATTGTGAACAAAATTGCCCTTGACATCACTTGATTTCAATCAACATCTTAACAGATATCATAATTTTAAAATAATTCCGCAACAAAATAGGTATGATAACTTTCGGGTCGGTTCAATTCACGCGCGCAATTGACGCCCAAGGCGGGCGAAGGGGAGCGACGTTGGCCGGCTGCCTCGTTAATCTCTGAAACTACCAGTCTGATTTGAAAAAAAAAATCATTCATTTTATAGTCAAATTCTTGAATAAGGGTATAGGCTATTTAACATCACACTAGAACTCTTAGGGGCCGAGCATATAGAAAAAAAAAGTCAGAAAACCAAGTAGGTAATAGCGCGGGCGGGCGATGCGATGCGACGCGGTGGGTCGGGGGAACAAAAAATTTACGCGTACGAAGTCGCGGCCAGAAGCGAGTTTTATATGTATAAAATATGATTTATGAGTTTATGACTCACAACAGTATCATTGAAGGCCTTGTCTTAATAAGTAGTAGTTTAATTAAACTACAATATTCCGGTAACAAAAAATGTATTTTCCAACCATTCTCCTGTTGTTAAGTTGTATCTTAGCGCAATCGCAAAAGCACTTACTGTATTGTTTAATAATACAGTAAGCAATATTATGCAACATTTCACTATTTTATAGTTTTATTTCATTAATTAGGTAATTATAAGTTGTAAGTTACGTACATTTAATTTTTATTCTGATTATATTACAGAAAAAATCTCATTAAATTATTTTCTATATATTTTAATTGCTAGTTTTTTAGTTGATTTTCCGCAGAATTAAAAAAAAAAAATGTTAACTTTTTTTTATATTTCTACATTTTTTTTGAAAGTTACAATTTTATTTAATTCATTTAATACACACATAACTGGAACAGGAACAGGGTGCAAACTTCACTCAACCTCCATAGAAATGGGAGGATACTCCGACCAGACGGGTGTTGTGTCTGGCAGGCAACGGTTGATGTCGGGAAATTGTATGTAACTAGTTGCGCGGTAAACTCTGCTTGCGAGATGCAGGATTTGCGTGACGTCAGTATGACGCGTTGTTCGCATGTGGCGTTGTAGATACAGCTACAATTTAATTTAAATACGTATAAATTAAATATTTTTATAAACAAAAAGATAAATAAATATTTAAAATTGATTTAATTCTTTATTAGAGTATTAAATACTGCGCATTTTCTTTGCAATACATACCTAAAATATTCCTTGATTATGTTGATGTGTGTATATTTTTTTACTAGAAATAAAATTATATAACCCGTTTTTTAAGACACAAAAAAATTAATTCTGTCGATACTCCTGCCAGCCCTATATGCCACTATGGCCCGCAATACACTGATTGTGTAATATAAAAGGTTATAGAGTTGACTCACTATAACATTTTATATGGTAATCAAATTTGTTCGAAATTAATGCATTATTTGCGAAGGTGTTTTATCAACATGATATTAATCCTTATCCAAATAAATACTTTATTCATCACAAGTATTTCATTGTGAACAAAATTGCCCTTGAAATCACTTGATTTCAATCAACATCTTAGGAGATATCATAATTTTAAAATAACTCCGCAACAAAATCTATATCTACATAACTAAATTAATATTATAAAGCTGAAGAGTTTGTTTGTTTGTTTGGTTGAACGCGCTAATCTCAGGAACTACTGGTTCCAATTGAAAAATTATTTTTGTGTTGGATAGTCCATTTATCGAGGAAGGCCTTAGGTTATATAACATTACTAGTTTTCTCGTCGATTTCGTGCAGATTAAAAAAAAAATATTTGTTAACTTTTTTTTTATTTCTACAAAAAAATTTTTTTTGGTGTTAATTTTTATTTAATTCATTTAGTACACACTGAACAGGAACAGGAAGAGGGTGCAAACTTCACCCAACCTCCATAGAAAGGGAGGATGTTGTTTGTATGTAGGAGGTTATCTCCGGAGTTAATGAGCCAATTCTAAAAATGTTTTCACTGGTAGAAAGCTACATTATGTGTGAGTGCTATAGGCTATAAATTATGTTTTCATCATGCATTTTAGCTGAGCTATCACAGCTTCTGTCTAGCAAGTCGGAAAAAAATACCTCTTAAAACGGAATTATTCGCATGCGCTGCAGTTTATAAAACTAAAAACAATGTATGGCAATCTGGGCCGCCTTAAATAGTTATACAAAAAGTATGCGACAGCATATGTCTATCTTTTAAGATTGACTCACTATAACCTTTTATATGGTAATCAAATTTGTTCGAAATTAACGCATTATTTGCGAAGGTATTTTGTCAACATGATATTAATCCTTATCCAAATAAATACGTTATTCATCACAAGTATCTCATTGTGAACAAAATTGCCCTTGACATCACTTGATTTCAATCAACATCTTAACAGATATCATAATTTTAAAATAATTCCGCAACAAAATCTATATCTACATAACTAAATTAATATTATAAAGCTGAAAAGTTTGTTTGTTTGTTAGTTTGTTTGGTTGAACGCGCTAATCTCAGGAACTACTGGTTCTAATTGAAATATTATTTTTGTGTTGGATAGTCCATTTATCGAGTAGGACACGGTGGAGCATACGGTGGAGGTCTGCCCCGCTTGGGCAGAGCACCGCCGTGTCCTCGTAGAGGCGATCGGCAGCGGCGGCGACCTCTCGCGTCCGGCCCTGGTGCAAGCCATGGTCCGGGGCGAGAGGGAATGGGAGGCGGTCACCTCCTTCTGCGAAGCAGTCATGCTAGCGAAGGAGGTGGCGGGATGGGCGAGGGAGAGATCCTCACGCCTCAGCCGCCGCGGGAGACGCTCCGGGAGTCGGGAGCCGCGTGACGACTCCCGGCCACCGTAGGCGCGGGCCTGCGGGCGGAGAGCAATGGGTAGCTCTCCGTCCGATCAGGACCAGGCCCGTGCCGGACGGCGCGTATGTGTTCCACGTGCGCCTCAGAGAGATGTCTGCGTAGTTGACGGGGCCCGACAGGGCCGAAGACTGCCGGGGTAGCGGGATCGTCCGAAAGGGTTACCGCTGCCCTGGTACATAAAGGGCTAAGGAAGGAACACGGGTGGGTTTTAGTCAATAAGAGTCTGACACTCCCTTCTGCTCCACCCAGAGCGGGTGGAGTCATTTGATGATTTCCCATCCTGAAAAAAAAAAAAAAAAAAAAAGGGCTTAGGCTATATAACATTACTAGTTTTCTCGTCGATTTTATTTTTAATTAAACTACAATATTCCGGTAACAAAAAATGTATTTTCCAACCATTCTCCTGTTGTTAAGTTGTATCTTAGCGCAATTCAAAAGCACTTACTGTATTGTTTAATATTATGCAACATTTCACTATTTTATAATTTTATTTAATTAATTAGGTACTTATGAGTTTTAAGTTACGTACCTTTTATTTTAATTCTGATTATATTACAGAAAAAAATCTCAATAAATTATTTTCTATATATTTTAATCACTAGTCTTCTAGTTGAATGCGCAGAATTAAAAAAAAATTTTTTTCTGTTAACTTTTTTTTTATTTCTACATTTTTTTAAAGTTACATTTTTATTTAATTCATTTAGTACACACAGAACTGGAACAGGAACAGGGTGCAAACTTCACTCAACTTTAAGGGAGGATCCTCCGACCAGACGGGTGTTGTGTCTGGCGGGCAACGGTTGATGTCAGGAAGTTGTATGCCTGCTAGTTGCCCGGTAAACTCTGCTTGCGAGATGCAGGATTTGCGTGACGTCAGTATGACGCGTTGTTCGCATGTGGCGTTGTAGATACAGCTACAATTTAATTTAAATTCGTATAAATTAAACATTTTTATAAACAAAAAGATAAATAAAATAAAAAAAATAAAAAATTACATAGCCCGTTTTTTAAGCCACAAAATATTTCATTCTATCGATACTCCTGCCAGCCCTATATGCCACTAAGGCCCGCAGTACACTGATTGTGTAATATAAACTATCACATAAATATTAGAAATGCACATTCAATGATTCGACAATTACTTAAATTGTGAATTTATTGAAGAAATTGTTTTCTTTGCATTTCGTTTACTGTTTGTGATTAGAGTTGCTTGTTTTGAATATAGTTAGATGTACGAGTATTGTACATATTATTTTTAACTGATTTATTTCTAGAGTTTAAATCTACATCAGATTTAAACTTACTTAAAGAATATTTTAATTTAGTTGGAAATCACGCTAAGACGTTGGTCCCGGCTGTCATTCGTAGATCATTCACAGCTGTTGGAAGTCCTAAAGTCTGACAACCAGTCTTACCAAGGGGTATCGTGTTTCCCTGTAACTGGGTTCGGGTTGTGAAGGACAGATAGGAAGTCGCTCCATTTAAAATACTGGTATTCAGCTGCATCCGGTTGGACTGGAAGCCGACTCCAACATTGTTGGGAATAGGCTAGACAGATTTATTGAGCTGTTCGTACCACGTAGCTGTAGCGTCATACTTTTCAATTGAATTTTGATATCGGCATTATCATTGATTAGTAAGTAATACTCCTGTTTAAATATGTATGTCCTTACTTTATTGTTAAATTACTTGATATACCTAGATGTTTTCTTTTTTATATTGGTCTTAATTTTGTTTTTTTTGTAATTTGTAAACGTTTAATTTTATTTTGGTTGCTGTGACCTTACAGGGTCCATATTTTCATACCTAGCTTTAAGCCTTTTGTAACATTTCTTTACAATTTATAAAGCAATCAATTAATAATATGAATAGTTACACCCTGTCTGAAGGCCTTAATTTATTAAGACTACCTAGGTTGTCCTGGGAGATGGCATACAAAAAACACGTCTTCTATCAGTTAATTTCGCGAATACCACCTGTCTCCTCTATAATTTTTAATAGATTATACTCGCTTACCACAGCCAGTAGCAAAATCGTTAGCTCAGTTTAACTTGCAGCTACCACAAATACCCTTATTACAGCGTGTAATCTTATCCGTCATGCTCAGTATAGTGGTGAGCATATGTAAATACGTGCAGCCCAACATATTTCAATAAAGCACCCCCATAGCCCGGGTTCGACTCCCTGTTTAGTTAGTTATTAAATACGATATTTTTCCATATCATTGTGCGGGGACGGCGATTGGGGAGATTTGGATCGTGTTATGCGAGAGTGGAGAATTTTGGTAGGTAATTATTTTTAATATTCTACGTTGGTATAGTGGTCGCAAGCTCTACTGCTGTCCATGAGGACCGTGGACATATCGGGATAAAAAGTATCCTATATGTTAATCCTGGTTGTAAACCATCTGTGTGCCAAATTTCATCCAAATCCGTTTAGTAGTTTTTGCGTGAAAGAGTAACAAACATCCATCCATCCATCCATACAAACTTTCACGTTTATAATATTAGTAGGATACTACACGTCATTAGTAACTATACCTATAGTTATTAAAACATCTTTCTAATCTCCTGTTTTTCCCCTCGGCTCATTTGACGCACTAAAATGTTTTCTCAAATCCCGATAAACTTAATTAACCACTCGTCACTATAGAAACAGGATATCCTTTGACGCATATAAATTGTGGTCAATTAAAATATTGACAAAATAGTTGAGGAAAAATATTTTAAAACAATCAGTAAATTTAAATTTTTGATTAATTTAATTTACGAGTAATTTACAAGTTGCTATGGTAATTTATCCCTTACAGTTTATCAACTTACAAAATTTGAATAGTTACTGTAAGTTTTAGTCTTCCTGTTAGCGTATCAATGGCAGAAAGTTCATCTAATATCTATACTAATCTATATATATAAAATGAAACCCTATTTCCCTTGGTCACGCCATAACTTGAGAACGACTTTACCGATTTCAGCCATCGTTTTTTTTTAAGTTTTCTAATACTTTGTAGAAGGTTCTTAAGCACCTAAGAGAACAAAAAATTAAGAAAGTTGCTTCACGCGGACGAAGTCGCGGGCAAAAGCTAGTTTATAACATTAATAAAGCTGAAGAGTTTGTTTGTTTGAACGCGCTAATCTCTGGAACTAGCAGTCGGATATGAAAACAATATGTTTGTATAGGTATTTGACAGCCGAATTCTTAAGGAAGGCTATACACTATTTAACATCATACTAAGACCTTTAGAAGCCGAGCAAAAAGAAAGTCAGAAAGTACGCTAAGTGAAAACGAAATAATAGCTCGGGTCAGCGATACGATGCGATGCGATGGGACGGGAGAACAAGACAAGGCGGACGAAGTCGTGAGCTGAAGCTACTTGGCTCAATGTTCAGCTACGCGAACTGCACTCACTGACGCTGTCAATAGGTATAATAGGCATCAAGTGCACAGGTAACCGGCATGCGGCGCTGGATGGAAGGTGGGTCGTCTGTGAGGAGACGCCGCATACGTAGGTGAAATATGAGCCGCCCATGAACCCTTATCTGTGGATCTGTGGTGGGTGTATGTGTAATGTAAGTTTTTAGTAATTATATTATTTGAAGTTGTACTTACCTACATACAGTGGCGATGTAGTCACCTGCATCGGTCAGGGGGTGATTCTCCGTGAAATTAAAAATAAATTCAGCATGAAAGATTGAAAAATAGGTAAAAACGAAAAATCAAATTACTGTAAAAGAATCCTAGTGTGGATAATTTCTTTGAAAGTTAGGGCTGATTTTACCACAATCAGATAACTTTTATCCGTGGAGTAAAATTGCCATCTGACAGTTCTAGTATAAAAGAACTGTCAAAAATTCAAAAATTATACTCAGTATCTTTATGACTTATTCTATGTATATAAGTTTTGTGGAATGTGACCTAAGTATAAAATTGTCTACTCCTGCATAACATCATCTCTAAGGCGGATAACACCAAAAACTTAACTAGGTTTAACGGAGTCGGAGCACACAATAAACACAGCACCCTCGTTTAAATTCATTAATGCATTTGTCATAAAACTCATATCGTTATTACGTTATATGGAGGGTGGGACATAGTGATTTTTTCTTAATTTCCGTCCGTTCCGATTTATTCCGGGGACGAAATTTGATTTCAGATGATAAGTCTGTATATTGAGCGGGGTTCTGATTGCCTAAATGTATTTTAGGAGTCGAGGTGATATCAAGTTTTATTAAAATATACTAGCTACAGCCCCCGCTTCTCCCGGTTTTTACGACTGGACAAAACAGTGAGATTTCAATATAAGCATAAGCATAATCAGCCTATAATGTTACCACTGCTGGGACACAGGCCTCCTCTCGGTGAGAGGGTGTGGGCCGTTATCCACCACACGGGCCCAGTGCCGGTTTGTAGTCACATGTGTTCGATTTTTTGGTTCTGGCGGCGTTGCCTCACGAGTTTTCAGAGCAGTGGTGATGAAATAGTTTACACAAAGTAAAGCGCCTTTTTGAGTTTTAACCTACGGTCTAGAACTCGTAAGTCAGCCGTTGGGCGACCACTGCTCTTAATTATATTTAAAAAAAACCGCGTCAAAATCCATTGCTTATATTAGAAAAACAACACGGTCACTCAGATAGACACGAAAAGCGACGTTGATTTATAAAATGACCGTATAGATTGGTGTTAGGTTTCTTTTTAGAAAATTATGTCTTGAAAAACGTTAAAATCACATTAAGGACCTATTTCTTTCAACACAAGTTTCGGATGCCCCTAAACGTAACAAAAAATTTTTTTTTCCTTAATTTCAATTCGAACCGAACAGTTGCTTAAGTTCACTAATAGCTCCACTCTTAAATCTATTATCACACAATCTACAAATCATTAATAACGGGTTATGAATGACCGCTTAAAATTCTATAGGGCACCCAAACATCTGACGGTCGTAGAGAAATGCGTGCAACACATGCGCCCGCGGTCTTTTCAACGCTTCCAAAATCATTTATCATTCATTCTATCTCTGTCTACCATTAATCATTGGAATGAGACTTAAAGAGAGAGAAAATGAAGTGATGGTATGTCGCAAGAGTAAATACGATACGGCTAATGATCCAATTAATGATTAATTGTATTTCGAATTTTACAGTCTATGAATGGGCCGTGAATAGCGAATCCTTTAACGAAGGTTCAACCGATAAAGTTGAAATTTGCTCGATTTTTGTGGCGTCGGCCTGTCTGATAGTCTGTAATGATGACGGTATTCGGGTCTTTTAAAAACGTTTAACGCGAATAATGACGTTGTAAAATTCATTGAAGTTTTAAGGGTTGAGTTTGGTCTCTGGAGAGTGCTACCATTCATAATTTCACACCATTTTTGTGACAATTATACTTCATTTTACGTCTTATTTAGTACACATTTGTAAGCGAGAACGTCTTTGAAGCAATTCCAATGAAGTTAGTATGATATACTTTGAGTACTTTCAATAACTTGTATTGAATTGTCATTTTTGTTACATATACTGTACCGTGACCATTATCGTATACAAAATTAATGTATTTTCCCATAACTTTTACAGAACTGAATATGTATAACGTTCTTAAAATGTAACAGGCCCTATGAATGATGGGTTGATTTTATTCACAGAAAATAATAAAAAGTTTATATATAAAAGTGATAACATTCTTAATAAATTAGAATTAGGAATGAACATACCAATAAAGGCTTAGGCTCTTAAGAAATCAGTCGTGTTCTTAATAAATTTGGATTAGGAGTGAACATCCCATTATAGGCTAGGCATTTAACGGTCGTAGGTGGTCTTCAAAACCAGTACATCACAACATCAACCTTCACAACATAAACTCAACTGTAACGTTTAATAAAATTCGTAAAATACCATCTATCGGTATAAAAATCGAAATAAATCTACAAGAATCCCATTAAAAATTACCCAATATATTTTAAAAAGTCTGAAGCATGAATGGCCGTCCGGAGGTGAATGGCGCATCATTAAAATCAAATCCTATAACAAATGTAACTGATGTTTCTTTGTTACGCGTGTTACTAGTTTGGCTGTTATTTGTAATAAATTATAGAATAATTCGTAAGTACCAACAAATAAATCCTTAATAAGGTGTCGTTAAACTTTATTATTTAGTAACTGACTCCACTTACGGCTATTGTTGAGGTTTATTTTTTATTTTTGTACGCATCTGTTGTTGTGTAGTATATGTGGGGATATCAGACAATAGGTGTTTTGTTAAAGGGACAATACTGGCAACTTGTAATAAAGCAGACTCTTCTAAATAAAATTACTTTGTGGAGCCAGCCGGATATGTCTTTAAAATAAGAAAATGCTAATAGTAGCATATTCAGAGTTCTTTTGTGTATAGTATAAACTATAAACGAGTATTTGAATGATAAAATATAAGTGAATATAACACTTATAATTTGTCGTTTAAATATTCGTTTATTTCTGTAATCATAAATAGTACAGTAAACTATATAATATGTTTAAAAAAAAACCTAATATTTTATTAGATCTAGTTCATAAGACTGATAATTTTTAATTACTTTATAAATTCAAATCTTCCTATCTCCTACTGTTTTCCTAAAACAGTATTGTTCACAATATTGTCATAAAATTTTTACCACCTAAGTAAACATTGTGGCATGCAATAAACGATTGAGTATTAAATATTTGGTTTTGCATATGTAGGTGATCACGTGTGTAAGTAATAAAACGTTTCAGCACGTTGTACATATCAATCATTCCACGTCATGGAGTCACGTGCATTATGTATAGCGTAATTTATTTCCTGCTTTATATCATGCAATTATCAGAACTTTGTGAACATAATTAAAATTAACTTTTTATTATTTTCCTGTTCGAATTACGCAAGTCTCATGCACATGTGCTATATATTTACGAATATCTTTTTTTAAATATATCTTTATTTCCCAAAAAAAAAAATACAGATAAAGAACATTTGCATAAAATATTTGGAAGCTGCAGAAATCTGTACACAATAGATTAATCTCTGTCTCTTAAACTAGGGTATCCTGTATCTTAAGAGACAGTGATTCGCAATAAGGTTCCAATTGATATTATGTATGAGTGGACTGTGTCAATTTACCTTCAGAAGGGAAAAAATAAAAAAAAGTTATAGTTTACGTTACAGTTTAAATTTTTTGTGAGAGTATGTGAGAGTGTGAGGATGTGGGTAAATGAAATTAAATTAATGTGATTATTGATGTGTAGGGGTGTGTGAGTGGGGATAAGTAGGTAATCTGGTGTTGATGTGTAAGTGAGTGGGGGAGTTCTATATGCGAGTGTGTATGAATGCGAGGATAGGACTATTCGTGCAAGCATGAAGACGAGTGTGTGCTTATTATTATTAGTTTAGACGATGTAGGTCAGTAAAGTCTCCGTTGCGGCATAGTCCTGTTTAAGTAGCCATTCTGTCACTTTTAATTTTAGGTTGTGTTGGTTGAGGTCTAAGATATTCAGTTTTATATGAATCTTTTTGTAAATTTAAGCGCTAATTATATAACACTGATGCTTTGCGAACGTGGTCCTGTGTTAGGTGCCTGAGGGAAGGTTTGTGCGCTTTTTTGGGTTAGACGGGGGAAGGCTGCTGGGTTTCCTGAGAACAGATTGAAGCACAAAGAGCTGACGGACTGCAAGAACCTTGCAGTCTGCATATAGTTGTGTTGTTGGGTATCTATGGGGCTTCCTTGTCATTACTTTTAGTACGGCTCTTTGTCTCTCTCTGCCCGTAGGAGACAACCTTTCGTTGCAGCACCCCATACAGAGATGCAGTATCCTATGACCGATTGGCATAGTGCAAAATGCAAAACACTGCTAATGCCGATATCTTAAAAATGATATATTTTTAAGATATCGGCATTAGCAGTTTTTTGGAGGGATTTAAATATGAATGAAGCGCAGAGTTCTAGTCGTGACAGCGTCAAGATGAATTGAAATGAATTAATTCGACAAAAAATGGGTGGGAATGATAGTGTGACGGTTGATAGGGCAGAATGAATGAAGGAGACGTATATCGCCGTCTACAAGTAACATGGGACAAGAACAAAAAGATGATGATGATGACAAAAAAAAAATGCAATGCATTCTCTTTTCTTCATTAATGCATCTGAAAACCTTACGTATACTGTCCCTGGTGACAATATTTTATAGTTAATAGAGCATCAGGCATTGTGCTACCGTTGAGCCGAGCTAGTTTATTATTTGAGGCTCGCCCAGCCAGCGGCTGTCACACTCACTTGGAATGACGACAATGATGGTTTGAGGACCGCTGGCTTTCGCAGACTGCGGTTTATTGATAACTCTCGTGATATTTTCAATGTTGTTGGGCGAAGTGTTTGTTTATCGTTTTTTGGTATTATCCTACTACTAATATTATAAATGTGGAAGTTTGGATGTTTGTTACGTGATTATTATTATTTCACGTGAAAACGGCGGAATGGATAGTACCTGGATTAGTACTTAGGTTCCCTACTTATTAACCCGGTAAAAATTCTGAAATCCACACAGGCGACGTTTTATTATTTTATTTTATTTATTCGGGAAAATAAACTGTTATACATTAAAATCTAACACTAAGTTATAAGTATACCTACAAGGTTTATTAATGTATAACCTATGACATTTTCCACAACATATTAAAAGTTATATACAACAGTGCGCTATTCTAAGATTTTAAAGCAGAAAAGTAGTTAAAAGTGAACTTAAACATAGACAGGCATGCAAACAACAGAGAAAGAGAGAGAGAGAATGAGCGAATATTAAAGTAACTAACTAAACTAACTGTTGTATTCTAAAATTATTTAGTTGGTGAGATTTCTAAATTTTTGAGCAGAGACGAAGAAGAAGTAGATGTCTTCAAAGAAGTTGCGAGCAGATAGAGAGATATATTATATATAGCTGGTGCTTATAGCACAGGAGTCCTTCTAGTTTAAGCCCAGTTGCACATGTCTAGTATCTTGCCACTAAGTTACAGTCTAATTTAAGGTACAAAATAGTATGTAAATAGGTTTAAGTCTTGAACGAATAAATATTGTATATATATTTATAGATTATATATATTTTTGTATACTTATTTTTCTCTGGTCCCCGCTCAATGCAATTCTTCTGCATTACAGTTTGTTGTGGGTACTCTAATGAACAAAAAACAATAAATAATATGATTGGACCTAGTTAGGTAGGCAGGTTGTGCCAAAGAGCTAAAGCTCTTTATATAAGCAATAAAATAAAATCAGCTGATGATAAAATAAAAACTACCTGGCACATAATAAATAATGAAGCAGGTAGGAAAAAACAGCGAAATAGTGAACTTAATTTAGAGACTGCACATGGCCAATTGATGGGGCCATGTGCAGTCTCTAAATTAAGTTGTAGAAATAGCTCAGGAATTTGAAAACTTCTTTGCTAATATTCCCCTTAAAACTACTGAAGCTTTAAATTCTTCCCCCACGCTTTCTGCTGCCTTATTTAAAAGGAATGTAAAGGCATGCCCTTCGGGGCTTAGGTTTCAGCATACAAACCCCCCGGGTTTTTTTAAGAGCTTTTAAAGATCTTAAAATTAAATCAACAGAGGATCTCTGGGGTATGTCTGTAAAAGTATGTAGATCTCTCATCGAAACCATTGCGCCCTATTGAGCTTTCATATTTAACACCAGTGTTGACCAAGGAGTCTTTCCGGATCTTATGAAACATAGTAAAGTAGTACCATTGCTCAAATCCGGTGATAGTAAAGATCCCAACAATTATAGACCTGTGTCAATTCTGCCAGTTCTCAGTAAGGTGTTTGAAAAGTTGATGCTCAATCAAATGTACGTCACTTCAATAAAAATCACATCTTTCATGAACACCAGTACGGCTTCACCAAACACGTTGTACCACTGACGCCGGTGTTACCCTAATGAAGAACATTTTTAACGCCTGGGAAGAAGCACAAGATGCTATTGGAATCTTTTGCGATCTCTCTAAGGCGTTCGATTGCGTAAACCATGAAACACTTCTGATGAAACTCGAGCACTATGGGATTAGGAAAACAGCACTTGACTTGTTAAGATCATACCTGAAAGATAGAAAGGTTAAAGTCCAAGTAAATGGCGTAAACTCATTGGGTTCTGAAATGACAATGGGCGTTCCTCAAGGTTCGATATTGGGTCCATTCCTCTTTTTAGTTTATATTAATGATTTACCCCAATTACTTCAAAATCAACCGAAGATGGTGTTATTTGCAGATGACACATCATTGATCTTTAAAATAGACCGACGGTCACAAAATCTTGACGACGTGAATAACTCTATTCTTCAGATCCAAGATTGGTTTACGGTAAATCATTTAGTACTTAATGAAAAAAAAAAAAACAAAATGCATTAGATTTAAATTACCTAATGTTAGAAGTAGCGAATGTGACATCGTATTGAATGGCCAAAAATTAGAATTTTTTAATCAGACAGTTTTCCTAGGAATCACGCTAGACGAGAAATTACAATGGGGACCTCATATAACATCTATTGCGGGGCGGCTAAGCTCGGCCGCATATGCTGTTAGAAAGATAAGACAATTAACAGATGAAGAAACCGCGTTTGGTCTAGTTTAGTTACTTCCACAGTATTATGTCATATGGCATTTTACTGTGGGGTCGGGCTGCTGACATTAAATCCATTTTTATTTTGCAAAAGAGAGCTGTCAGAGCCATTTACAATCTACGTCGCCGCGAATCTCTTAGGGAACTATTTAAAAGGGTTAATATTATGACGGTACCTTGCCAATTCAATTATGAAAATATTATGTATGTAAGAAAAAATCAACATCTTTTTAATAAAATAAGTGATAGACATAATTTTAATACTAGAAATAAAGATAAATTAGATCAACCTTTTTTCAGATTATCTAAAGTACATACATCTTTTATGGGGTACTGTGTTAAATGTTACAACAAAATACCTTGTGAAATATTGCAATTAAATGAAAGAAAATTTAAAACTTATATTAAAATTACACTTTGTAAGCAAGGATATTACAAATTACAGGATTATATCCAAGATAAGAATGCTTGGAAACATGCTGGTCTTGCTCCATAGGACAATCTCTAGAGTCTAGACAAAATCAAACTGGTTGCTAATGTAATTGTATAATTTATTCTTTTTTTTTTCTTTGACATTGATTTACATTCTGTAATTACTTGGGGTCACACCCGGACTTATTACTCCTTATTTATTTATGAAAATCGTCTACGTTTGGAATGTTTGTGAATATGTGAGCACCATGTATCTATCACATATTTGATCTATATGTCATGGTTACATTTATCCATTTTAATTCTTTTACCTATTGTGGTATAGTAATTTTATTTTTGGGTGCATCGTCTTCACATATAATTATATAAATAATGTATGCAATATATTGTAAAACATTTTAAAAGAGTAACGGTGGAGTTTCTTGCCCATTCTTCTCCATACGAAAACTACCTTTTGGAAGGGGCGACTAGAATCAATTTTATTTTAATTTTATTTTTGACGTTCAAAAGTGCCTTTTATGTGCCTATTTGAAATAAATGATTTGACTTTGACTTTGACTTTGGTTTACATTTTCTGGTGTGTTCTGGCTATCTTGAGCAAGCGTGGTGATCAATGCTCATGCCTTCTCTGTATGATAAGAGGACTTTGCCCTGCAGTGGGTTAATAATAGGCTGGTATGGCCATTATTATTTTTTATTATCAACTGATTAAAAAAAATAAAGTAGTTACCTATATTCAATTTTATTTATGTTTCAACGTGACGTTATTTCAAGGTAAACCAATATAAACTTTATTTTAATGGTAATTAAGTTGATTTCAGAGTGACTAGCACTATTGAAAAAGTTATAAAAATGTTTGAAGTTGTTGTAGAAATTAAAGTTACTTTTCCATAAACTCATATTTGTTTACATTTTTGGCGAATATGTCGCGATTATATTATAGGTCGGGTCGAAAACACGACAAAAACTGAAATTCAACCGTAATTTGGCCATTTTACACAACATTAAAATAGGTTTACGAGCACGCAAAAATTAACATTTTCAAATAAAACTGTGGCAATAAATTAAAAACCGCCACTAAAAAATACGGTCTCCTCAAATGGAACCCTAATTATAAAAATGTGTTCCGTCGCTAATCACGCGTTTCTGTAGCTTGACACCTTCAGCTAATTTAAATGAAGAGACGAAAAAACAAAAAAGTAGATATTCGAAAGACTGAAATTATATTTTAAATAAAATTATCAAGTAAGTCCTTGATGGAAGAGTTTGTCAATCAAAAACAATCAGTAGTTTCATTCGAAGTAGTCTGAGAATCAGTACTTCTTAACGTATAACGTCCGAATTACATAAGACATTCCCCAAAAACGCCCATCTTTCACCAGTTTCTAGCTGGGAACAAGTGGCGCAATAAATTCCTTAGCAACAACACAGTAATAACTAGGTATAGCTATAGCGCTATAGCTAGCGTAGGTAAAACTATATATACATATATTAGATTTAGTTCAGAAGACTGATAAGCTAAGTTTTTCAAAGCTTCCTCTCTTCTACTATTTTGGTGTGCCCGACAGAGTCCATAATGATCACACGTAATTTTAAGTCACCATCTAAGTACAACATTGTAGAATGCAAATAAAGTATTAGCTATCAAATAGAATTCATTCGGACATACCAAATAATTAACAAATGAAAGTACATATTATAATGAAATAAGGAAAAATTCCTCAATGGCAACGTAGGTATACCTTTTTCACAATGAAATGACGTCATGTCTGAACAAATACCTACCTACCTACACATCATACCCAATGTCTGTAATAAACCAACATTTCAATACCAGCAAAAAAGGGGAACAATAATTAGCATCAACCATAACTAGCGAACAACTAAAATCCAAAATTCTTCAAATCAACTAAGAGACAGACGCGAAAAAACAAGGCGCCACGTGTCACAGGTCAGTGCCAACGCCCCTCGACCCTCAGGAGCCAATGGAGCCGCCTTAATGAACCATGGCTCTTCCATATCCTGCTCTACTTGATAAATAACATATTTCGGAAGTTTTCGGGAGTATTTCTCTTGCGGGATGCTGTTTGAAGTTGGAGGCTGATAAGCGGCCAGCGTCAAATTGTGGTCATTGTGGGTTTAATTTTTTTTTTGCGAACCCTGGTACGTAAGCAGGTTCATAGCTAACATAAGTCCTGTGATATCTATATGTTGGTTTCTAATTTAAATCAGTTTTAGAATATAACGTCTAATTCCAGTCCAAGCTCTTACATAAAAAAGGACGAAGATGGCGGCAGACATCGATGGCTATGCCCGTTTCACACATGCGTTATTATAGTTATGTCCAGTCTACATATAGGTACTACAGGTCTCCTCTCATTATATTCTTTATTATTCTCTCATTATCAGAAACACAGCGCAAAGGCAGGGTAACAACACTTAATAGGGAATGGTGTACAGTCACGAGCACCAATATGTCAACACTTGGCAACTTTCAATTGCGATTTTTTCGTTAAATAACAAAAGTAACGTTGAAATACGACACATTACATAAACCTATAGGTTTGAAAATGCTATGTTCGTAACAACATAAAATTTCATTAAAAAATAAAGGAGTAAATCGGTTTTGAATAAAGCCGAGTGCATACATACTTTTGCTCGTGACTATACGTTGTAGGTAAAATCTGTATTACAGATCACCAGGCTTACCCACAACAACACCACATCCAGTCCAGGTTGTACATAATAAAACATTATTAGAAATGTGATATAAAATTATAAATAAAGTAAAACAATTCTGATGACAAAAGTAGGAATCGGCGAGAGTGAGAGTGTAGGTGATGGTGTGAAGGGTATGTATGTTAATTGACACGGCAATGAAGAACCCAGAGAGCTTTTATTGTAAAAATTGGTAATCACCACAGTTCGCTATCCTATCGGTACAGTAATCTCAATAAGAGACTATTGTTATTCGCGAAAACGGTGATGCTAATTGCTGCTGACGTAATTCTTAAGTTCTCTAGAACGACATCTGTCAAATCTTACGATTGCTGATGTAATTGGATGGCTATAGTAACAACAATCTGTCATAGAAGTTGACACGGAATCTTAACGTTTACGTTTACATATATGGGGCAATTCAAGGGACAATTCTCGTAATTTTAAGAACGTTCACAGTCTGATCTCAGTATCAACCTCAAATATACCTCTAATATCCCTACATTTTTGACAAAATTTTGACATTGATTGTCGCTGAGATTTGATTGTGCGTAGATTTTGAACGTTTTTAAATACGGGAATTGGCTTTCTGTTATGTATGTACATGAAAAACAATTTGACAGTTCTACAATAATAAAATTCTCCTCATTAATGTCCGTCAGGTGTCATTACATTCGATTTTTCTCTCTTTCTCCCTCTTTATCATCTCCCTGATGTTCGTCCTTTACTCCTACCTAACTGCCCGATCCTTCGTTTTTAGGCAAGGCTTAGGCTATTATCAACACGTGATAACAGAATACAGGTAAATTAATTACTTTTCCCTATTTCTAAATAACATCAGCTCTATCCTTGACCGCTATAGGCACAGGTTAATGACAGCAGGCCTTGATAAGATAAATTCTTACGAATAATTAATATTATCAAGTTTGTAGGCATGGCAACTTACATCATGCGGAGAATTTGAGTGATTTGTTTGAACATTATCAACTCTTTAGGAAGTTTTCATGTAAATACTTAACTAATTACGTATTATTCAATTATTTTTGTTTTGACTGGAGTTATGAGTTCCTTATATAGCGAAAGAGAGCACTCTTTCGCTTCTTCTTCTTCGTGTCGCTGGCACTACTGAATTTTATATCTTGTTAGGCCAAAACTTTGCCACTTCCACGGCTTGGTCAGTGGTAGCGCAGAGGTCACATTGACTGCATATTTTGGGACACAGAGGGCAGGATAGGAGGTGGAGCATGGTTTGCGACATAGCTCCACAATCATACCCTACTGTCGTTACAGCAAGGTAACCCCACTTTATCCGGTTGGACTTAGATCTTCCCACTTGTGTCCGGAGACGGTTCAGGGACTTCCAAGTGGACCAAGGAAGGTTGCCCCAGCAGGGAGATGCTCCTTCAGTGGTAGATAGTAAGTAGGAGGGAGAGGAACTCATTCGCTATATATGGAAAACTGTTCCACCAAAGATTTTGTTTTATTGCGGTTAGTGGATGTGCTCAGGTGCGGTTCAGTCAAGTGCTGTTGAAATCAGTGCTCTGAGTGGAATGTCTCAATATCATTGTGTTCTCTTCTTACCTGATGCTCAATTTCTAGTCAATGTGTCCTCACTGCTGCCTAACTCTTCTGGGATTACAGCGTGATGATATGTTATGTATGTCATTAGAGTTTTGTTCTGTTGGTAAGAAGCCGGGATGCCCTCAAAGAGTTCACACAAGATCACCCGGGAAGGCAACGGTAACATTAACCATGCTGGTGTTCAGGTAAAAAGTAGATGTTAAATCTACAAAAGTCCTGCTTTTTTTTCTTAATAGGGACATTTTTTTGGAAAAAGGGAGAGTTAAAAACCATTCACATTAACCTTGCATGAGGTCATCTAAACCACGTGAAGCATAACTCGGTCAAGAAAAGCGGGTAGTAACAGAACCTCACCCCAATTACCTCACTTATCAGCTATAGTCACAATTACAAAGGAGATCCAGAAAGATGCCTTCCTGGATCTTTTTCTTCCTGGACAGCCGATGAAGATGCCTTCCTGGATCTCCTTTTAAGTATCGGCTGTGCTACCCGGCAACCCTATGAACCGTTCTGGTGTTCAGATCACGACTTTAAACAAGAAAAAGCAGATCTTAAGACTACTAAAGTCTCACTTTTTCTTCTCAATACAGATTCATTTTTGGTTAAAGGCTAGACAACCGTACTGTCAACCGTGCTGGTCTTCAGAACATGCCTTGAAACAAGAAAAAGCAGGCTTAAGAATAGAAAAGACCCAATTTTCTACTCAAAAGAGAAAATTTTTGGGAAAGCTAAAATTGAACACCATTCCCATTAACCTTGCATGACATCATCTTACACCACGTGAAGCATAACACGTTCAAGAAAAGCGGGCAGTAACAGAACCTCACCACGATTACTTCATGAGTAACGAACGCGACTAGTGGACGCCAAATCGAGCCCTTATCAACTATATTCACAATTACAATGGCCGACCGCACTGACCGCAGTCAACATAATATTATTATCATGGGAATTTACGCCATGTACCGTAGTAAACAAATTATTTACCTAGGGCCGCTCACCTAAGACCTAATTAAACCATGACATGTTATTTGTGTGTTTACTGAAATGCCAATTAAAGTTAGTAACTGTTTTGGGGAGCAGTGGTGGCTCAGTGGTAACGGATCCGACTTAAGAGTTGTAGGTCGTGGGTTCGAACCCAGGCAGGTGCTTAACTTTGTGTATTTTATTTCATCACCATTGCTTACAAAAACGGTAAAAGAAAACATTGTGACGAAACCGGCATGTCTTAGGACCAAAAAATTGAAGGCATGTGACATCTACCAACCCGTACTGGGCCCGCGTGGTGGATTATAGCCCCATCCATCTCACAAAGAGGTGGCTTATGTCCCAGCAGTTGGAACGTTATAGGCTGATTATGAATCTGTTTCTCTCCTGATAGGAGAGTTAATACTAGAGCGATCGTTTCTGGTTGTTCTGGTTGACTAGTCTCTAAAATCCTGTCTGAGAATCAATTTCAGAAATTATAACAACTAAACTATTGAACTATTTGTGATTGCCAGACTCTCTGTTTCTACTCCTTTGCTGTTTTGTTGTTCTATATTCCTAACTTCTCTGTCTCCAGGGTCAGTCAGGGTTCATAATTCAACTACCGCATCTTGAAGGCCTAGACAGGTGGCAATAGCTTTCAAAGCGTTTCGTATTTCTACAAAGACTTTCAATAGCGTTGAGATAAGCTTTTCAATAGTTTCATCATCATCAGCTTCCTGCCCTTGGCCCATGTTACTTGGGGTCGCCGCAACATGTTCTTCCATTATCCCCTATCAACCGTCAGCTTTTCGGTAGCTTTGTCAATCTAATGCTATCCCGTTGGTCTCGTGGTCTCAAGTGCGACTGGTGAGCATGGGGTTCGATTTCCATTTCGAGCTCGAGCAAAGTCTTATTGAGTTTTTCCAACAGGAATTTCTTAGTAACAGCCCGGAATTTGGATGTTGGCGAGGTGATACCCTTGTGCTTCAGAAAGGACGTTAAGCCGGTGGTCCTGTGCCTGATCTCTCTTAGGTCGTGTCGGGTAGCCGTCCCATCGGAAAGGGATGATATAGTGCATCTGTGTCTGCGCACACTCTTGTGCACTATAATATCTCCCGCGCCGAGGGCTAGTCTCTGTTGAGATTGCCCGCCCTGGCCGAAATACGGCGTAGATCAGTCTCATATTTTTGAAGTGAAAACTTCTTTAGCGGCGTTGTGCACTTTTTTTGTGATGGGTAAAAATTGTTAAACTCGCGTCAGTACACGTGACCTGATCGAAAATTCGTAAGACGGAGCTCGCGTCAGGACATGTGACCTGATCGAAAATTGGTAAGACGGAGGGAGAGTTTTTTGTGATGGGTAAAAAATTTTAAACTCGCGTCAGGACACGTGACCTGATCGAAAATTCATAAGACGGAGGGAGAGTAGACCGCATTCCAAAATATCAAAAATGCACAACGTTAATATTCAAGTTTTCACTTCTGCCAGCACTCCCGGAATTCAACGCGTTTTTTTTTTTACTTTTCCATGTTTGTTATCCCTGATAGAATGTCACTTTGCCTAGGCCCTCTGGTAGCCCTATATATATCATCCCAATATCGGTCATCTCATCTCCCTAGCCTTTACCCAACTATTTTGGGGTCTGCTTCCAATCTATGGAGCGACTGCCTATCTGACCTCCACAACCCAGTTACTGGATAATACGGTACCCTTAGTAAGACTGGTTGTCAGACTTTCGGGCTTCTGATTACCCGTAAAGACTGTCAAAGATGCACAAATGACAGCCGGGACCAACGTTTTAACGTGCTTTCCGAGGCAAGTAGGGGTCTCGGTATTTAAAGACCCATCCACAGACCAACTGTGGCAAGCGTAGCTTAACCTGATCGATGGATCTGTGCGGTTGTTATTATTCAGCCACGGTGGTCGTTCCCTGTTTCGGTGTAGGTAGCTATATAATAAGGCGACCACGTTGGTACCAATATGCATGGGAATGTACGCTTTTATTTATACCTCGGCACAATCATAATAAATACTCATTAAAAACTGTGTTTTACCGAACACTGTGTATTTCCGTTTATTATATTTTTAGTATTGATACTAAATAACATCATTTGTTTTGGTATATTATTTGTATTTAATTTATTTTTAGTAATAATATCGTGGAGCTTGTGGCTAAGTAACACAGTAATAACAGCCGCACGGGTCGATCAATAAGGTTAAGCTACGCTTACCGCTGTTTATCTGTGGATGGGTGACCATCTGTACATAACAAGACCTCTCCGTGTCTCAGAAAGCACGTAAAGCCGTTGCTTCCGACTGTCATTCTTCATTCATCTTTGACAGTCGTTACGGGTCGTCAGAAGCCCGAAACTTTGACAACCAGTCATACCCAGTGGTATCGTATTACCCAGTAACTGGGTTATGGAGTTCAGATATCCATGTAAAATACTGGTATTCAGCTGAATCCGGTTAGACTGGAAGCCAAACCCAACGTAGTTGGGAAAAGGCTAGGCAGATGGCATATCGTCACACAGTGACTGCCTAAAGACGCAGGCTTAAGAAACGCTGGTTGCTGATTGCCCGGAGAAGGCACAAGATAAGGAAAATTGCAACACTGTGGGGGAGACTTTGCCCAGCAGTGGGACAAAATAGATTAACAAAAAAAAAAAACTATAGAATTACAGCTTGGTAGAGTTTTTTAGTAAGTAATTAGTTATTGAACAGGGTAAACTTTCTCTAAAAATATTAATAAAATAATGTATAGGAAAAAGTGCAGTAATTTGTGAATGCGATATTGAATGGTTATTTTAAGTAGCAATTATATCCGTTTATTAATGAGGTAGTCAGTTGGTGAATTTTTTCGAGGAAATTCTCGGGAGTACAGACGCCAGCAGGCCAAGCTACCCGGAACTGTCAAATTTTCCCAATCAACCTTGAACCTTAATGCGTTAGTGATAAAGCTGAAAATATATTAAAGAAATTTGACAGATTGTAGGCTGGCGTCTGTACCTACCTACTTGTTAAGTAAATTAGTAAAATTAAACAAAGTTAAGATATTTTCCACTTTTCTTTGTGCTGTGCCTTCTCCATTCAATCGGTTAGGAACGAGTCCAAATTGTCACCAGCGTTCCGTAGGCCTGCCTCAAGGACCTCTTTTAAATGGAAACGCATTTTTTTTACAGTTTTTTTGCAGTTACCCTTTTACTTATAAATGTTGCTCAAGGTTAAGTAATGATTAACGTCTCCTTAACCATAATTTTTTTGACGGTTGAACGTCTTGTAAGTGCCTGTCAATTCTGTAAAAAAAACACCGTGATAACTTACTTAGTTGATGTGAGCTTAAAGCGAGCTGTCATTCCACCTGATGCTAGGGATTGACTCTACTGACAAAATTGTCAACATTTTATATGCTTAAACTTTTGACTACGTTGTATGTGTATATTTAATGTCTTTTGTTTGTGCAGAATAAACAATTTTTCTTTATTTCTGTCTTTAACTGACAACTCACTTCGAGATTACTTCACCTATGTTTTCACGGTAATTTGTTTACAGAATAGATCGGCTGTAGACAATGTTTGAGGTTAGACAAGATCTCCGGCGGGATCTCATGGCGACATGGAGAGAGCGATTGTCGCAACCCAGTGTTGGGCACGTCACAATTGCGGTGATAAGTCCCCTCTTTGAGGAGTAGTTGGAGAGGCGCCACGGCGCCCTCACGTTCTGCCTGACGCAGGTCCTGGACCGGACACGGTTGTTTTGGGAGGTTCCTGTTCAGGATAAGGCGGGAGGAAACGCCAGGGTGTCACCACTGTGTGGATCGCCCGGAGGACACGGTGGAGCATACGGTGGAGGTCTGCCCGGCTTTGGCGGAGCACCGTCGCGTCCTCGTGTCGGCGATCGGCGGCGGCGATCTCTCGCGTCCGGCCCTGGTCCAGGCCATGGTACGGAGCGAGAGTGCATGGGAAGCCGTCACCTCCTTCTACGATGCAGTAATGCTCGCAAAGGAGGAGGCAGAGTGCGTGAGGGAGAGGCCATCTCTGCGCCCTCACGCCCATAGTCACCGCAGCACACGCCTTGGATGTCGGGAGTCAGCAACCGACTCCCGGCCACCTTAGGCGCGGGCTTGCGGGCGGCGAGCAATGGGCAGCTTGCCGCCCTGTAAGGACCAGGCCCGGGTCGACGGCGCGCTGTGTTCCACGTGCGCCTCAAAGAGATGTCAGCACGAACTGACGGGGTCCGCTAGGGTCGATGCCTGCCAGGGTTGCGGGTTGTTCGAAAGAGATACCGTGGCCCCTGGCATAGGCAACTGAAGAAACCCGGGTGGGTTTTAGTCCGTAAAAGTTTGACACGCCCTCCCGCTCCTCCCTCATCTCCTCCGTCATTTGATGATTCCCACCCAAATATAAAAAGGTAAGACAAGATTAGATATAGACTCAAGTAGATATAATAGCTATTTGTATATACTTTCCCCTTAAATTCTATTTACCTTTCCGCATAATATTTCATCTTTGTACTCCATACCGCCGCATTCCAACAGCCAATTACCGAAAGCAACCGAATATAACCAGGAGGTAGGTAATAACTCAAACTTGGTAACCGACGCGCAAATCCAATAACGAACCGTAGCGTGGCTATCGCGTGCGCGTGCGCATGCTACCTGCAATCAATGCGCGGGCGGCGATGTTGGCGGGAAAAGGGCTTTAGAAGCCATTTAAGAGGTAATTGTTTGATGTATGAAGGGTTTGGGTTAATGTGAGGAGTCAAATGCAAGCCTTCCCTTTGTAGTTACTTAAATGAAAAGAAAATAATGAAAAATAGGTTCATTTGTCGCAGAAACACGTGCAAACAAAAAGATAATTAACTGGAATAATAATAGAAGTATTTGATATTAATTTCAATTTGATAACTCCACGCGTTAACGACGTGATCTTATAAGGGTTCCATTTTTCCTTTTGAGATGCGAAACCCTAAAATTGAAAACAAAAT
The DNA here is from genome assembly GCA_947507525.1 of Apamea epomidion. NCBI lineage: Eukaryota > Metazoa > Arthropoda > Insecta > Lepidoptera > Noctuidae > Apamea > Apamea epomidion. The sequence continues at coordinate 6,874,491 of OX382247.1, read as the reverse complement.
AGATCTATAATCACGAGCACAAAACAAAAATATTCAGAAGCTGCACGTTATGATTGTGACCCGAAGGCTTCCACTCAGCATGATGCCGTGCTATGCACGACCTGGGGACCTTTAACCTCAGTTCACCCTAGTTTTAGATGAGATTTTTATAGAATAGACCTGCGGGGTAATTGCGTTACACACTATCAGTAGCAATGGCTTTCATTTTGACCATTCAACAACATTCATTGCGTTACTTACGTTGTCGAGCAGACAAATTTTTCAAACATATGAAGCAATGGATTAGCAATATCCTTCAACATGATTCAAATTGTCATTGAAAGTGTGTCACGCAATTAAGGTGCAGGTAAGAGTTTAGGGAGGTACTCAACCAAAACTACGTAAAAACCTAGGATGCTTACCATTTGCCAGTTCTATCATAAAAAAAAAAAAATCAATAGATGTACCTACCTATCTACCAAGCGAATTGTTTCAAGTTCAACTCGTGTTTAAAAGTCCTATAGTAGTTCGAGTAGGTAATCTGGGAAATTCCGAAAATTGCTTGTGAGTCAATCGTGAAACTGTAAATCAATATAATGTTTTAAATAATACCTTGTAGGCACGTGATTGGTTATTTAAACTATCGTACGATATATTACGGGTAACCGATAGAGGGGCTTGTGGCTAAGTAATAACAGCCGCGCGGGTCGATCGATCAGGTTATGCTACGCTTGCCGCGGTTGGTCCGTGGATGGGTTGACCATCTTTACATACCAAGACCCCTCCGTGCCTCGGAAAGCACGTTAAGCCGTTGGTCCCGGCTGTCATTTGTGGATCTTTGACATTGGTTTCTAGTCGTCAGAAGCCCGAACGTCTAACAATCAGTTTTACCAAGGGGTATCGTATTACTCAGTAACTGGGTTGTGGAGGTCAGATAGGCAGTCGCTCCATGTAAAATACTTAGTATTCAGCTGCATCCGGTTAGACTGGAAGCTGACCCCAACACAGTTGGGAAAATGCTAGGCAGATGGATAACCGATAATAAAGTGCACCGTTTTTCTAATGATTAGGAATACCTTATTAAAATAAATAGATGTTAAATGATATTTATTTCTCTAAATTGGTTAAAAAAAAAAAACGCACGGGTGTATTTCCCGCGGCGGGATTTTATCGCGCATTGGATTTTCAACTCTCGGTGTTGTGCCGACAGTTGAAAACCCAACAGTGTGTCTTTTGATGCGCTCTGTTGGATTCTCAATGCTCGGCTCAACACCGAGAGTTGAAAATCCAGTGCGCGATAAAATCCCGCCGCGATATTTTTTGGTCCGTGCGGACAGACGCCAGCAGGTCAAGCTACCCGAAACTGCCAAATTTTCCCAATCAACCTTGAACCTTAATACTTTAGCGATGAAGTTGAAAATCTATTAAAGAAATTTGACAGATTGTAGTAGTGTGTAGTAGCTTGATGTGCTGCCAGTCTGTACGTATGTTTACACGTCAAAATTCAATTATGTTTTAAAGCTAGATGAGTTCGGAGTTAACTGACTTGTCTGAGGAGAAAAACCGAAACTAATCCAGAGGAAAAGGTCTCTCTTAAAGTCCAGACATAATCTTGTTCAGGCCATTTGAGGACCATGCAGAGAATGTCTGAGATGGTCTTTAGAGGCAAGTAACATACTCCGTAATTTTGAAGGATATTGCAAATCCATTGCTTCATATGTTCGAAAAATTGCTCTGCTCATCAACGTAAAAAACGCAATGAATGTTGTTGAACTGTCAAAATGAAACCCATTGCTACTGATACAGTGGAACGCAATCACCCCGCTGGAAGCTTTCACTATGACAATGTCGGCCATGATGAAAATAAAACCGCCACTAAACAAATCAACTGTCATTTCAATTGCATAACACACTATCAATAGGAATGCTATTGAGAATGTTTACGCAATTACCCCGCAGATTTGAGTGGACCTGTCCAGCATTTGTCAGTTATCGTGTGTTTATTTACAGTCTTACTCACGTGCATTGTACGGAATTTCCCAGGTTACCTGTAATACATGTATACTATTAATTTTAATATTAGATAACCTACACGTGAGCTCAACAAAAGGAAAATACATATTAGATTACCATTGTATACTGCAAAGATAATAAAATAATATCATCGATCCAAAAATACACAATATACAAATAACTAAAAATGTTTTGTTACAAGTTAGTTATGTTATTGCTATAATAAATATTGATAATAAATACAAGGTGACGGACGTAGGTACAATTTACCTTATTTATTATTTTAAAACAGAAATAGTTATAAAATGTTAACTAATTAGGAAAACATATCATAGCAGTTTATTTTTGTAGTTTTAGGAAACCTGTCGTGAGTTTTTGTTGTTACTTACTACTTACGGTGGAGCGAGGATCTACGCAGGATGGCTGGTAGCAGCTGGATGAGACTTGCCGAAAATCGAGTTGAATGGCGTGCAATTGGAGAGGCCTATGTCCAGCAGTGGACTGCTGCAGGCTGATGGTGAGTTTTAGTTGTTACTAGTGTCCCGCCCTTGCTTCACACGGTTTTTAGGACTTGACAAAACATCGATATCTCTTTATTATATGTTAGTTTAATATTAATTAATTAAATCATAAATCTTCTGGAATAAATTCTCTAAATTATGGTGAAAACTGCATCAAAATCCGTTGCGTAGTTCAGAAGAACAACGCAGTTACACAGGTGGACACAAAAAGCGACTTCAATTTATAATACGAGTAGGTATGAAAGTAGATGAAACTTTAACTCTCTTCAAGATAAACCTACAACAAACTTTTACAGAATAAACACTTAAAGTTTTCAGAAAAATTACGAAAACTTTAAAACCTAAGGAGTAAGTTAGGATTCAATCAACTCAGCCTATTGCAGTCCACTGCAGTCCCAGGCCTCTCCCAGGCCATTGTGCCCTGAGTGACCTTGAAATTGTGGACCAGCCGGACCCCGTTAGGATTACCCCCACAAAATAAAACGGTAACAAAACCCACAAAAGCGACCATTTAAGTGAAAATCACAGCAACCCTATTAATCCTAAATTGACAGTGTTGCCAGATAACAAATTGTCGTGGAAACGTAAACTTTATATCGAGCGAGCCATGAATAGGACTTCTTATTAATATTTGCTGTATGGCTGTGGGATCATTTTTCACCCATTCACAAGGCGAACGCGACAAAGGGTTAGTCGGTCGGATCGGCCGACACTGCCTCAATATTTAACGTGTTCAGCGATATTTATGACCTGTGGGGTTTGTGCTACTGATAGCGGGGATAGGCTACCTTGTGACTTCTGTAAAATTGCTCCCAACATTGCCCTAGCTATTTGCGTAGCCATTGCATTGCTCCCCAAAGAAATTTTCGAAAAGCTTTACTTAAATAATTGAGCAAATTCTGAATATCATCGCTAGACTCAAGTCCTGGAGAAGTGCGTCATACCTCTCCGAATTCCGCCATACTCCGAATTTCGCATCATAACATCATATTGTCCTCTTGAAACTCATCAATTATCTTCTCGAATCTTTTCCTAGTTCTGCCATGAAACTCCAGAGTCCGTTTTCTGCAATTCTGTAAAAATGTCACCGTGAAAACTTGGGTGAAGTGTGTGTCAATTCCTAGCATCAGCCGATCGATTCTGTAAAAATCTCACCGTGAAAAGTTAGGTGAAGTGAGCTTAGAGTGAGCTGTCAAGTTTTGTTTTGCAGAATAGAGCAGCAGGTGGAATGACAGCTCACTTCACCTGTGAGGTTTTTATAGAATAGAACGGCAGATCGCCCATCCATCCTTGCAAGGACCCATGATACTTTTGCTTATTCACAGCCTCTACCCCAAGACACTACCTACGTCTGTGGCTCAGCCTATGATGGCCCCAAGTCTCTCACTCAATACGTCTTAAACTGTTCCCAAAACAGGCATCCAAGAAGCAAGTTCGCCCCGCTAAGGTAATGTGCCCTTATTCGTCCTCGCTTACACTCAGACCGTACCTCATAATATTTAATTTTCGCCCACAAAAAGGGTTGCCGCGTTCCGCTAACGACCCAAATACTTTTTTTTATTACATTTTTGGCAAAGGAAGCTAATCCTTGAGCCTCGTTAAGTGATTCCCGAGATTAATGGGCAGTTAATGAGGCTGTATGGTACCGTGACCGTTGGCAATGCGATTGTAGTTGTTAATCATTAAAAAGTTAAAATTGTTGGCTTTGGTCACCTTGATTCAATTGGCATGTTCTTATTTTAAATCGTGACGTGTAGCATTTCTTCTGAGGGGCAATTCTCATAATTTTAAAAACGTTCACAGTCAGCATCTCAACCTGTCAAAAATACCTCTAATTTCCCTACATTTCTTTTTTTTTTTGACGTTGATTGTCTCTGATATGAGTTGCTACTAGATTTGAACGTTTTTAATTACGGGAATTGGCCTTCTGGTTTACTTGCAAATTCATGGATTTCCTGTGTCAAAGTATCACTCCATATTTTACAATGTGTGCCGATCCTTATATTTAGGCTATTGCAGACGCCAGCACACCAAGGTACTACAATCTGTCTTTCTTTAATATATTTTCAACTTCATCGCAAAGCATTAAGGTTCAAGGTTGATTGGGAAAATGTTACAGTTTCGGGTAGCTTCACCTGCTGGCGACTGTACCTACCTAAGTAATGCTGCTTTGACTGTCGATCGGTCGCGCTTTTGCCTAGGATAAGAAAAGTCTTCTCTTGCATTAGTTGTTAAATTATAAATAAATCCAAATTCTGTCTGCCACTTGAGCCTATAATGTGTGTGAAAAGAGACAATTTGACATTTACAAACGCTTTGGACATCGCAAACGAATTTAACGATTACTTTATTGACACAATTGAGAAAAATGTTAAAGTTGACATCACATTAAATAATACAATTGACAATCAAATATTGAATTCATTATTTATGCAACCCGTGACAATTGATGATATTATACAAATAATTTGCAATCTTAAAAATACAAATACTGTAGGATATGATGGAGTTTCCACAAAAGTATTAAAGTTTACCAAAGAAATAGTAGCGGCTCCATTAGTTCATATTATTAATTTATGCATAGCTGATGGCATCTTCCCAAACAAGCTCAAAAAAGTAATAATAAAACATTTGTATAAAAAAGATGACAAAGCAAATCTAAAAAACTATAGACCTATAGCAAAAATTCCAATTATCTCAAAAATTTTCGAGAAAGTAATCTATAACTCTTTATATGCCTATTTTGAAAAGTATAAATTATTTTGCATAGAACAAAAGGGTTTTCGTAAGAACACTACGATTAATATGGCACTTTTTGACTTGCTAGCTAACATCATGGCGTCAGTAGACATAAGAAATCCAGTCTGTGCAATTTATACAGACATGACTAAAGCTTTTGACTACGTAGATCATAAGATTTTGTTGTGCAAATTAAATAGTTATGGTATAAGAGGAAACATCTTAAAGTTGATAAAATCCTATCTGAGCAATAGGCTGCAATATACGGAAATTTCTAGGATATGTCCGAAAACTAAATTAGAAACCTTTTATGTATCAAAACAAAGAAATGTAAAGTATGGCGTCCTACAAGGTAGTGTACTGGGTCCTCTACTTTTTTTGATATACATAAACGATCTCCCGAAAGCAACGACTAACAAAATGGTTCTTTTTGCAGATGACAGTACAGCAATAATAAAATGTACAAATCCAAGTAACTATAGGAATGACATTAATACTTGCTTAAGTGACATTATAAATTGGTTACACAATAATAATTTGGTTATAAACCTGAGTAAAACAAAAGTGATGCATTTTTATCAAAGGCAAGGAAACCCTAACGTTAGCATTTCTTATAAAGGCTCTGATATTGAAGAGGCTAATACGGCTACGTTCTTAGGTATCACTATAGATAGCCAACTCACCTGGAAGCCGTATGTTGAAGAACTGTGTAAGAAACTCAGCAAATCCGCATATGCTCTTTTTCAACTTTCAAAATACGTTAACAGTCAGGCACTTTTAACTGCATACCATGGATTGGTTGCTTCTGTTTTGCGTTATGGCATTATTTTCTGGGGACAGTCTACTGATGTGGGACTGGTGTTTAGGTTGCAAAAGCGATGCATCAGGTCAATGTGTGGCCTTAAGACGACAGATAGCTGTGTTCCCCATTTTCAGTCATTAAAAATCTTAACTTTGCCTTGTTTATATATATTGGAAACGGCTTTATTTGTGAAATGTAACCCACATTTATTTATAAAAATATCAGAGGTCAAAAGAAATCCAATACGGGCTCAATACGTTAACCAACTATGTCAAGTGAAATGTAAAACCGCACTAATGCGAAAAAGTTTTTTTGGTGTTGCCCCACGCATATATAATAAGGTTCCAAATGTTATAAGAAATTTGACAGCAGTAAAATTTAAAAAAGCGCTAAGTGACATTTTAATTGTGAAAACTTATTATACAATTGACGATTTTCTTAATGATAATTCACTTGTTTGATTGACGTACTGTTTAGACTGCTTGACATAGTTATTGTAACATAGTTAGTGTGATTGTTTCGATTTATTTTTTATTATGTTTCTGTTTGGAATTATTAACTATTTATTTTATGAATTATGTGACCATGTTTGACACCTTTTTAATATTTTTTTTTTTTTTTGTAATTCCAAAGTTCTGTAGCTTATACTTTTTTTTTTTTTTTTTAATTAAAATTTTGAATTGTTAACATTTGCATGCCCATGTGACGGTAAAATATGGAGAACTATCTGTAAAATATCACCTATGTACTATACCCATGTTTGCAAAGAAATAAATACTTTGAAACTTGAAACTTTGTTTCAACATACTGATTTGTACTTACAAAAAGGTTTGTTTACTTTAACTACCTTAATTTGTTACCTGTTTGTTTGTTTTGGCCTATAGATCTTAAAAACTAAGGTCTTCACCAAAAACAAGACCTTTCATCTCTCACCGTGTAGGTCATTATCATATTCATAAAGTTTATTAGTAAAACATAGGTATACAATAGGGTATGGGGGGGGGAGGGGGGTTGGTATCACCGCCATTATCAATAAATTATTTCTAACATTTCAATAAGCATCTAATCATCGCTTCGTTAGAGTAAATACGATTAATGAATCTTTTTAATTTGAACATATTATTTTCATCTGTTTGTCGATAAAAACACCTGTGAAGTGCATGTGTTCGAACACGTGGTTCCGTACATGATAATTTATTATTTTATCCTTAGATTGTTTATTTATCAGGACTTGGAATATGTATAACTAGCGACCGACTGCTTCGCTCAGTTTTTACGACTTCACAACATCGAGATTTTTTTTTTTACTTAGCGAAACTGTCCCACTGCTGAGCAAAGGCCTCCTCCAGATGTTTTTCTAGCGCCACCTCGATCCAACCCTTGAGGTACACGTCTAGGCCGTCTCGCCACCTTTTCTTGGGCCGTTTCTTTACTATTGTATACTGTAAAGTTAATACTAATGTATTATAAACATACACCTTGCGGAATAAATTCTCTAAATGACGATGATGATGAAATCCGAATCAAAATCCGTTGCGTAATTTAGAAGAACAACGCGGTCATAGAAACAGACACGTAAAACGACTTTAGTTTACAATATGTAGGGACACCTGTAATAACTATAACAATAGGTGGTCATGTCATGGCTACAGGCTTGTTATAGGTAACTAATCAGTATCTAAATAGACAATGGTTTATTATTAAGTAAATGTAAAAAATTAAAATGTTTGATTGGATTTGAAAAAATCAGGTTTTTTGTCACGTGGTTGATCTAGGCACATTTTACACCATTATCTATTAATAACGACCTGCACCTGCAACACACTGTTTTTACGACTTGACAACACTAGTAAATCGAGACATAAACCTACCGAAATAAATACTCTAAATGATGGTGAAAACCGCAAGAAAATTCATTGTGGAGTTTAAAAGAACCAACCGATCACACAAACAGACACCAAACGGGACTTTTTTAATATGTATAGATTCAGCAGTTACGTTTTTTCTTAAAAAAACCTGTATCTGATATTATGTGATTTTTTGTCCGTACTATGGTTGGTTTTCGACCAATATTCAGAACTATGCAAAAAAACCCCTCTTTTTGTGAAAGATTTATACAAAGATATTGCCAGACAGGCCCACCACGTGTTTAATTAAGCACCGGTTTTCCCCCGACATTATCCTCTACCAAACAAATCAACATCATAAAAAGATCCTTCAACACTCACGGTACCCTAAATACCTCCTTACTTGACAATGCTTAACTAACGATTATCGAGACCACACCGCATCGATTCAACTCGATTTATTGTGCACTGCCGACCGAGCTCAATCGATTGATTTACTCGAGTATACATAAACAAACTCTTTTACGCTGATTATGGTATGATCTTTGCCTGTATAGAAGTGTTGAGTTTGAAAAAGAAACAAATGGTGGTCTAATGAGTTATTGTGCACCTGTGGACTGTAGACTAGGTATGGTTTCTTCAAAGTGATATTCTGACTGAGCTTATTATTATTATTTATTTATTTCATTAACAACTTTTACAGCTGTGATAGCCCCGTGGTAACAGCCCCCAATTACGAGTTGTAGGTTGTGGGTTCGATTCCGGACAGATGCTTTACTTTGTGTAAATAATTTCATCACCACTGTTCTCAAAACGGTGAAGGAAAACATCGTGAGGAAACTTCGGTTCTTTTCAGAATATCTTCTTTCTTGCTGGGACACAGACCTCCTCTCTGTGAGTGGGATTGGGCCGTAATCGACCACGCGGGCCTAGTGCGCGCTGGTAGATGTCACATATCTTCGAATTTTTTGGTTCTAGGACATGCCGGTTTCCTCACGATGTTTTCGTTTACCGTTTTAGCCCGTCACCACTGGGCCACCACTAGTCTCAGCCACCACTGCTCTCTCAACATGGTTAATCATAGAACGTGGTAAATGCCCTTTCCTGGATGTAGAATATCTTTGAACGTTATCCGTTTCGAGTCGGAAGTCCGAAAATCGGAAAACCCGACTGTTTACCAGGGTGGTCTAATGAGTTATTGTGCACCTGTGGACTGTAGACTAGGTATGGTTTCTTCAAAGTGATATTCTGACTGAGCTTATTATTATTATTTATTTATTTCATTAACAACTTTTACAGCTGTGATAGCCCCGTGGTAACAGCCCCCAATTACGAGTTGTAGGTTGTGGGTTCGATTCCGGACAGATGCTTTACTTTGTGTAAATAATTTCATCACCACTGTTCTCAAAACGGTGAAGGAAAACATCGTGAGGAAACTTCGGTTCTTTTCAGAATATCTTCTTTCTTGCTGGGACACAGACCTCCTCTCTGTGAGTGGGAATGGGCCGTAATCCACCACGCGGGCCTAGTGCGCGCTGGTAGATGTCACATATCTTCGAATTTTTTGGTTCTAGGACATGCCGGTTTCCTCACGATGTTTTCGTTTACCGTTTTAGCCCGTCACCACTGGGCCACCACTAGTCTCAGCCACCACTGCTCTCTCAACATGGTTAATCATAGAACGTGGTAAATGCCCTTTCCTGGATGTAGAATATCTTTGAACGTTATCCGTTTCGAGTCGGAAGTCCGAAAATCGGAAAACCCGACTGTTTACCAGTTTTGGTATTGCATGTATCTACAGTGACTGTTTCTCATTTTTCATTGAAAAGAGGAAGCAAGCATTATTTCCAGCCATCGATCGATCGATATTTCCAGCACTCGAATCCAATCATTTGTGTCCACATAAACATAATCATTCAAGGTCAAACCACAAAAATGAGGAAAAAAAAAAATAAAAATTATTAATTTCAGTGAAAAATGAAACAAAACCAACTAACAGCTCATAAACTTAATTAAACCATGTTCCATATTGATATCACATAATTATAGGTAGTGATTAAGTACGCTTTCCTTATTATTGCCATAATTATAATTAGTACAATTATTTCAACATGATGTACCTATAGGTACAGACGCCAGCACATCTAGCTACTACAATCTGTCAAATTTCTTTAATAGATTTTCAGTTTTATCGCTAAAGCATTAAGGTTCAAGGTTTATTGGGAAAATTTGACAGTGTCGGGTAGCTTGACTTGCTGGCGTCTTGATTACATTATTATTTATTAGGACATAGGTCACCGCGGTTTGAAGAAACTTGACGTTCATCACGTAGGTCATCATATTTAGGTAAAAATTTGATTACACATAGCGTTATACATGATCAGGAGCTGCCCCGTTGGTCTCGTGGTCTGCTGAGCGTGGGGTCCTGGGTTTGATTCAGGGGCCGGGCAAAGTGTTATTGAGTTTTTCCATTAGGAATTTTGTGTGATACCCCCGTGCCTCGGAAAGCACGTTAAGCCGTTGGTCCTGCGCCTGATCTCTCTCCGGTCGTGTCGGATTGCCATCACATTGGACTATGAGAGTGAGGGAAGAGAGAGTGTATCTGTGTCTGCGCACACACTTGTGCACTATAATATCTCCCGCGCCGAAGGCTGGTCTCCGTTGAGATGGGCCGCCGTGGCCGAAATACGGTCTGGATGACTTTATACAGGATTAAATTAAATTACCCCACAAAAAATATCGTCAAATTAATTAATTTCTCTTTTGTTTTATCGTGTTTCGATATCGATATCATCTCCTGTAGAGTTTCGCTAGCTAATTTAATGTGACCCTGTGTAGGTACAAACTTTTTCTTCTGATTTCAAGAAGCATTTTGCCAATAAATACCATTATTCAAAATTTAAAAACGCGCTTTCTCTTTCCTTCAATCTTCTCTCCTCTTCCAGATCCCTATCTCCTTGTCTTCATAACTTCTATATTTTGCTTCTCTTACTCTCTCGGTTATATAACAACGAAGAGAGAGCGAGAGGGAGAGTCTGATGACTGAAAAGGTTGTAGTTTGACATTTAATTTTGTAGTTCATATCGCCATGTTATGTAATATTTTCGTATCTAACTGTACTTCGCTATATAAGCTTAATTAGTACATAACAATATAAATTAGTATTTGATTAACGATTGACGTCATTAACAGAGGACATTGTTTATAATAACGGTCTCTAATTTACACTAATTACCACTCGTGTTAACATTGACTATTGAGTTTTTCAGGGTTTCTGATTAATTGCCTAAAAATGTGTATTGTATTGGAATTTGGCAACACTCATTTCCTTTCACAAATTAATGTATGTAGGTAAAATTTATGGGGAGCAGTGGTGGCCCCGTGATAACGGCTGCGACTTATATGTTGTAGGTCGTAGGTTCAAACCCAAGCAGGCTCTTTACTTCGTGTAAATTATTTCATCACCACTGTTCTCAAAACGGTGAAGGAAAACATCGTGAGGAAACTTCGGTTCTTTTCAGAATATCTTCTTTCTTGCTGGGACACAGACCTCCTCTCTGTGAGTGGGAATGGGCCGTAATCCACCACGCGGGCCTAGTGCGCGCTGGTAGATGTCACATATCTTCGAATTTTTTGGTTCTAGGACATGCCGGTTTCCTCACGATGTTTTCGTTTACCGTTTTAGCCCGTCACCACTGGGCCACCACTAGTCTCAGCCACCACTGCTCTCTCAACATGGTTAATCATAGAACGTGGTAAATGCCCTTTCCTGGATGTAGAATATCTTTGAACGTTATCCGTTTCGAGTCGGAAGTCCGAAAATCGGAAAACCCGACTGTTTACCAGTTTTGGTATTGCATGTATCTACAGTGACTGTTTTTTTGTTGGTTTAACTAAAAATCCCAAGCCAACTAATAAGGGCTGATTTTTCAATCGACAGATAATTTTTAGTAGTGGAATAAAATTTACGTCTGACAGATTTTGTATGGAAGAACTGTCAAAAATTCAAAATTATACCTCGGATAAAATGACCTGGCGTTGGAAAAATCACCCCTAAATTGGCTAACAATAAAAACATAGCAACATTTTCTACAGTAGGTAGCAACATAAAGAGGATATTTGAAAAAAAAAAAAATTACACATGTTTTTTTCCTGTACAAATCCCAGTTTTTTTAATCGTTAAATGTTATAAAAAAAAAAACACAGATTGCGTCGAAGCAACGATAAATTTACATAGTACCTCTATCAGTACTCATTACAACGTAAAAACCTATTTATTTATTTGTCCTATGTCTAATTACATGAAATTCTCTTAATTAACTCTAAAGAAGTCTGTAGTGTAAAACCTCCTTACATACCATAGACAATCGACACTCAATCGAAGTCATCGTTTTATTTCTTATCCACTGACTGTTTAGTACGTTTTCATTGTTAATAGCTCGACATAAGACCAGCAATGGAATTGTGACAGTTTGTTTTGGTCGCTTGTGTTGTCGTACTTTGTCGTCAGGTGTAACGGGGTAAGTAATGGAGGTAACTTTGTGTGGACACTCGATAGATAGGTCAGTAGGTTTAATCTATGGCTAGGACTGAGAAACAATCTATAATCATCTTCCCTTGTCCCATGCTATTTAACAAATTAATGCTAGGTCACAACATCTATATCATCTTAGTAAGACTGGTGGTCAGACTTTCGGACTTCTGACGACCCGTAACGACTGCCAAAGATCCACGAATGACAGCTGGGACCAACGATTTAACGTGCTTTCCACGGCACGGAGGGGGCACCCATCCACGGACCAACCGCGGCAAGCGTAGCTTAACGTGACCGTAACCCGTGAGGCTGTTATTACTTAGCCAAATTGTCATCGTGAAATCTTTCAAGCCGAAACCAATATCAAAATTCTTATGCAGTACTTATAGAACAGATGAGGTTTACTTACAAGATATAATTTGGCCATTCATGACTTTTCTATCTTCCAAACCTATTTTTATTTATTTTGATATTTTATTTATTTATTTCAGGCGACGCAGGCCCATAGATAAATACCTTAACCTAAACATACATATTTATATATAATATATATTTTATATTTTATAGTCATCCAGACCGATGTGTTTCTTCTTTTATGAAATAAATATTTTTATTATATTATTATTATTATAGTGCACAAGTGTGCGCGCACATACAGGTGCACTCTCATACTCCGATGGGACGGCAATCCGACACGACCGAAGAGAGATCAGGCGCAGGACCAACGGCTTAACATGCTTTCCGAGGCACGGGGGTATCACACCGCCAACTACCAAACTCCGGTCTGTTACTGAGAAATTCCCAATGAAAAAACCGAATAGGTAACTCTTTGCTTGACCTGGGAATCGAACCCAGGATCCCACGCTCGCCAGTCGCACTTGCTACCACGAGACCAAGGGGGTAGTAAACCTACTCTTCAGCAGTGAGCCAAGTGGATAACCATTAAGTATCATGTGTAACGATGGTTTAGTTGACCTTCTGTTCTTTCTTAATCTGTGAAGAGTTGTAAGGCAGGGTACAGGCAGATGTGTGAGGCACTCGTTAGCGAACATGCGCCGTTCTGCCTACATCTTAATTAAGGGAACGGAGTACGGTACCCGGCACGGCTACGCGAAAGTACTGCCTTGAATTAGTTGAGATTTTTTTTGTATGTTTTTCCAGTTTATGTGGGCTTTTTATAGATTTGTGTTTTCCGCGTAGGAATAATTTCTAAAACTAACGGGTTTATGTAAGTAGGTACCCTATTTTTTTCTCGCGACTTTTGGAAAACAGTTATACCTACAGAACCTTTTGGAGAACAGGTATTAGATCCTACTAATATAATAAACGTGAAAGTATGTATGGATGGATGGATGGATGGATGGATTGATTTTCGATACTCTTTCATGCAAAAACTGCAGAACGGATTTGGATGAAATTTGGCACACGGGTGATGTATAACCAGGACTAACATGTAGGCTACTTTTTATCCCGATATTCCCACGGGATCGAAACTTATGCGCGTATAACCGCGGGGCGCAGCTAGTTAATACCATACATTTTCATTATAATCAGCCTATAATGTTTCCACTGCTGGGACACAGACCTCCTCTCACAGTGGGCCGTAATCCACGACGCTGGCCCAGTGCGAATTTGTACATGTTACAGGTCTTCGATTTTTTTTTGGTCCTAGTACATGCCGGTTCCCTCACGATGTTTTCTTTCACCGTTTTGAGAGCAGTGGTGATGAAATAATTTACACGAAGTAAAGAGCCTGCTTGGGTTTGAACCTACGACCTACAACATATAAGTCGCAGCCGTTATCACGGGGCCACCACTGCTCCCCATAAATTTTACCTACATACATTAATTTGTGAAAGGAAATGAGTGTTGCCAAATTCCAATACAATACACATTTTTAGGCAATTAATCAGAAACCCTGAAAAACTCAATAGTCAATGTTAACACGAGTGGTAATTAGTGTAAATTAGAGACCGTTATTATAAACAATGTCCTCTGTTAATGACGTCAATCGTTAATCAAATACTAATTTATATTGTTATGTACTAATTAAGCTTATATAGCGAAGTACAGTTAGATACGAAAATATTACATAACATGGCGATATGAACTACAAAATTAAATGTCAAACTACAACCTTTTCAGTCATCAGACTCTCCCTCTCGCTCTCTCTTCGTTGTTATATAACCGAGAGAGTAAGAGAAGCAAAATATAGAAGTTATGAAGACAAGGAGATAGGGATCTGGAAGAGGAGAGAAGATTGAAGGAAAGAGAAAGCGCGTTTTTAAATTTTGAATAATGGTATTTATTGGCAAAATGCTTCTTGAAATCAGAAGAAAAAGTTTGTACCTACACAGGGTCACATTAAATTAGCTAGCGAAACTCTACAGGAGATGATATCGATATCGAAACACGATAAAACAAAAGAGAAATTAATTAATTTGACGATATTTTTTGTGGGGTAATTTAATTTAATCCTGTATAAAGTCATCCAGACCGTATTTCGGCCACGGCGGCCCATCTCAACGGAGACCAGCCTTCGGCGCGGGAGATATTATAGTGCACAAGTGTGTGCGCAGACACAGATACACTCTCTCTTCCCTCACTCTCATAGTCCAATGTGATGGCAATCCGACACGACCGGAGAGAGATCAGGCGCAGGACCAACGGCTTAACGTGCTTTCCGAGGCACGGGGGTATCACACAAAATTCCTAATGGAAAAACTCAATAACACTTTGCCCGGCCCCTGAATCAAACCCAGGACCCCACGCTCAGCAGACCACGAGACCAACGGGGCAGCTCCTGATCATGTATAACGCTATGTGTAATCAAATTTTTACCTAAATATGATGACCTACGTGATGAACGTCAAGTTTCTTCAAACCGCGGTGACCTATGTCCTAATAAATAATAATGTAATCAAGACGCCAGCAAGTCAAGCTACCCGACACTGTCAAATTTTCCCAATAAACCTTGAACCTTAATGCTTTAGCGATAAAACTGAAAATCTATTAAAGAAATTTGACAGATTGTAGTAGCTAGATGTGCTGGCGTCTGTACCTATAGGTACATCATGTTGAAATAATTGTACTAATTATAATTATGGCAATAATAAGGAAAGCGTACTTAATCACTACCTATAATTATGTGATATCAATATGGAACATGGTTTAATTAAGTTTATGAGCTGTTAGTTGGTTTTGTTTCATTTTTCACTGAAATTAATAATTTTTATTTTTTTTTTTCCTCATTTTTGTGGTTTGACCTTGAATGATTATGTTTATGTGGACACAAATGATTGGATTCGAGTGCTGGAAATATCGATCGATCGATGGCTGGAAATAATGCTTGCTTCCTCTTTTCAATGAAAAATGTCTCAATTAGATAACGACTGTTTTTCCCTTATCTTCCCTTACCAACTGTTGTATTCTAAACCCGCGGGGTAATTGCGTAATACATTAACAGTAGGAATGTCTTTCATTTTGACAGTTCAACAACGTTCATTGCGTTATTTACGTTGTTGAGCGGACACATTTTTCGAACTATGAAGCAATGGATGCAATGGATAGAATATCCTTCAAAATGATTCAGATTCTGATTGACAGTGTGTTACGCAATTAGGGTGGTGAAATAATATTGGATTATCTGATATAATTAAAAAAAACTTACTTTAATTTATGTGACTTTTACTATGTTGTTGCTTTTACTAGTAAAAAAAAAACATTTTCAATGGTATTTCAATTTCAAGGCAATGCAATTTCCAGGGCGTTATATAAATACTGTTTCCAAAATTGGGTGTACCATCTGAAATACGTGTCTAAATACATCTATATTTTTTTGTTTTCATTCCTTTCGAATCGGCTCTTTATATCCTAGATACTTTATCAGCAATTGGCACCTGAATTTATAAAACTGAATATTTTCCTTGTTTTTAATTACACAGGTAGGTACAATTATAGGTACCTATAAAAGTTAGGTCAGTTTTTTTCATAAGGTAGGTAGTTAGATTATTTGGTTAGTGTGGTACAACCTAGTGGCTTGGTTAAAATAAATATTTTCTTTATTATTTACTTATTTGTTACTTTCTAGCACTTTCTACGTTAACTTTTGTATACCTAGTTCCTTTGTCATGAACAAAAGTTTTTTTTCCATTCTTTGCCAGACATTATTCTCGTACTTTCTGACATCCATACCAACTTATTAGGTCGAATATTGATGAGCAATTAAGGTTGGTGTTCAGAGCAATCTCGGGGACGGCGATAAGCACATTTGTTGTCCCCGACGCAACACTTATGCTAATCACCAGGCTTGCCTTCCAATCGCCACTCCTAAACTCGGCAATCGGCGGTGGTCCTGTATCGAATAGAAAAAAAACAATCGAAGACAATTATGTATATTAATTATTGTGAATGCGATATTTGATAAGAATAGAGATAGCTTAGTTTGGCTTGTTAGTCGATTCTCACGAATTTACTCGCCCGAAACGTGCGAGTCGTCACTTTTAAATGATTTTTTTTATAGGCGACTCGCACGATGTTAATTTATTTGTGGGCGAGTTGAAAACTCCAGAAATATGTATTAGGCAATTGGCACATTTTGAATAAAATAGTAGGTATGTAAGAAAGTAAGTATAGAAAAAAGGACACTAGCGCACGGAAGTGATAAGGGAGTTAAATAAATATTATAAAACGTGTACTATTTTATTAACTTCATTGCATAAAATTCAAAATGTGCCAATTTCTGGAGTTGTTGACTCGCGCTCAAATAAATAAAGTTCGTGCGAGTCGCCTATAGAAAAAATTATATTATTTAAAAGTGACGATTCGCACGTTTCGGGCGAGTAAATTCGTGCGAATCAACTAAAATGCCCTTAGGCAGAGGATTTTATTCGCAATTCTATTTGAAGAAAGTATTATCTATTAGTTTATGGATCTTCAATAAAGGGTTTACATGATTAATCCATTATTTAATTGAAGCAAAATAGGTGTGCTTTTTTTTTTTGAGGATGGGAAATCATCAAATGAAGGGGTCATTTGATGATTTCCCATCCTGCATCCCGCTCTGGGTGGAGCGGAAGGGAGTGTCAGACTCTTACTGACTAAAACCCACCCGTGTTCCTTCCTCAGCCGTTTATGTTCCAAGGCAGCGGTAACCCTTTCGGACGATCCCGCTACCCTGCAGGCGTCGGCCCTGTAGGGCCCCGTCATCTATGCTGACAGCTCTTTGAGGCGCGCGTGGATCACATACGCGCCGTCCGGCACGGGCCTGGTCCTGATCGGACGGTGAGCTACCCATTGCTCTCCGCCCGCAGGCCCGCGCCTACGGTGGCTGGGAGTCGTCACGCGGCTCCCGACGCCCGGAGCGTCTCCCGCGGCGGCTGAGGCGTGAGGTTCTTTCCCTCAGCCATCCCGCCACCTCCTTCGCTAGCATGACTGCTTCGCAGAAGGAGGTGACCGCCTCCCACTCCCTCTCACCCTGGACCATGGCTTGAACCAGAGCCGGACGCGAGAGGTCGCCGCCGCTGCCGATCGCCTCTACGAGGACACGGCAGTGCTCCGCCCAGGCGGGGCAGACCTCCACCGTATCCTCTGGGCGATCCTCGCAGTGATGACACCCGGGCGTCTCTTCCCGCCTGATGATGTGCAGGAACCTCCCGAAACATCCGTATCCGGAGAGGACCTGTGTCAGGCGGTAGGTGAGAACGCCGTGACGCCTCCCTAGCCACTATCGTGGCGTGCCCTGCGCTGGGTTGCGAAAGTCGCTCCTTCCATACCGCCATGAGATCGCGCCGGAGGTCCATCCGCTCCGGTCCGTTCCAGTTTGGGGGCCAAACGTCGGAAGTGTTCGACGATGTTTCACCGGCTGTCGAGGACGAGACCCAGGTACCTCATCGTTGTCTCGACGCCGATGTGAACCCCTCCTACCATCAGTTGGGATCCCGAAGGTGGCCCGTACCGGGGCCCATGAAAGGACATGGCCTCGGACTTATGCAATGCCACCTCGAGATCCAATAGCCGGATCCTTTCCACGACTATCGCAACCCCACGTGACATCGCGTCGGCCGCCGACTGATGCGACCTCCCCTGCGCCAGGACCAGCGTGTCGTCAGCGTAGCAAATTACGCTGACGCCATCAGGGAGGTCGGCCCGCAGCACCCAGTCGTAACCGATGTCCCACAGGAGCGGCCCCAGAACCGATCCCTGAGGGACACCGCACGACATCTCTCGCCGGTTCCAGTTCCCGTCGCGACCGGGGTAGATGACGGCTCTGTCCGTCAAAGACGCCCCGACTACTCGACGGAGGTAAGTCGGCACCCGGTGATACCGGAGTGCCTCCCCAATGCAGCTCCAGGGCAGGGTATTAAACGCGTTGGCGATGTCGAGTGACACCGCCACGACCACCCCACCCCGGGACACCGCGTCCCCCGTCGTGAGGGCTCTCACGCGCATGATGGCGTCCATCGTCGAGTGCCCCTTGCGGAAGCCAAACTGCCTATCCGCAAGATCCGGCCCCGTCCTCACCAGGTGCCAAAAAAACTGCATTGCATGGATTATGTACTTAATTATTTTACCAGTATTTTACATGGAGCGAACGCCTATCGTACTTCCGCAATCCAGTTACTGGGTAACACGATACCCCTCGGTAAGACTGGTTGTCAGAATTTGGGCTTCTGACTACTCGTAAATGTAGGTACTCTCAACGAAGTTAAAAGCCCATCACAGACGTAGCTATCTAGTTTTTCTGAACTCATACTTCAAGTTACAGCGGTCGCTGACCTCTCAAAAAAAACATCAAAAACATATTTTTAATTTTATCGTGTTCTGATATCGACATGTACTCTTGGCATCTGCGGAGTTTAGCTAGCCAATTTGAAATAACCCTGTATAATACCTACCTTAAAGATTAAATTACTTCGTTTACAAATTCATTAACCTCAGGTTGCGAAATACTAAAACGTCTATAATTTCGGAACGACGGCCATCAAAACGTTTGCTCATTTTGATTTACCGTTAACTTGAATCATAATACCGTCCTATACGTGTGCAAAAACTATCTCCTACCATAGAATGGGAACAATAATTTCTATTAGGCACAGGCTATAACTCATAATTGCTACAACCGCCGCACAAACGGCTGATTGTTAGCCAAATGAAACGAACGTGTCCCATACAAAACACCTTTCTTTTACCTTTTGACTTATCGATTTCCCTCGTAAAATTTATGAAGATTACCATCTACAATCACGCCTACTCTCAAGAAATCAATGGACACTCAAGCTTTGCTTCTACCTAAGATTTATTAGTCCCTATTCGAACATAATCTCAACTAATTCACCGTAGAAAAACGTCGGGTTTATAGCCACCAGGACAATCGCTCCTTTGTCGCTCGGCTCAATATATTTTAAATGAGTGTCCGAGACGGCCTCTCGTGAAGCCGATCCCATTGTGACTGACGATGGACGTTCCTTTTTCGTAATCGAAAGCGGGATATTTATTTTGAATTAAGAATAATTTCTTTTTTAGCTGCCGTCTGTGGACGTGTGCCGAGCATTAGCGGCCTTTGTTGACGCTGTATTAATGAACTTTGAATATCGAATGGGGTCCTTTTTCTTTTTTTTTGTGCTTTTGAACTGGACTACCGCGTCGTTTATGGATTTCATTCTGAATACGTCACCTGTTGAACAATTTCTGACGGTTTCTTTATGAAGATTCTAGAGTTCTTGGCCGCGGATCACCAGGCACAAGTTAGGTCCATGAGCGACAAGGAGTTTGACACTGGACAAAATAGAAAAAAGGTTTTTCTACGGGACCTTCACACTCAGTAGTGGTATGTTTGCAGTTATGATAAGATTGAGTACCTAATGACGGTATGTGTGAACTTGGCAGATCATTTCCTAGTACAGCATTTATAGATGTGAGTTCTATTCGCATGCAGCTGTGTTCTATAGTTTCTTATACTTTTAAAGAAGATAGTTCTGTCATTTTTGCCTGAAAAAAGTTCGAATGAAATCGTCTTCTTATAGCTTTAGTTAGCAGATAATGTATTCCAAAATTAAAATTTGAAAAATGTCTTTATTTATGTAACAGAAAAAAATAAATAAACGGAAGCATAAATCTCACAAAAGTATCAGCAGGGCCTTGTGAATAAGTTAGATTAGAAGAAATCTAGATTTAATTCAGTATTTAAGGTTATTGTATCAAAAAAGCATTATTCTCTCCTCTTCTACACGAAAGATTTCAACAACTGTTTGACACATTGACTTACAATATAACGCCAAAAGATTAAAACTTCGCCAAATCATGACGAAAGGGTTCAGCAAACAATTAATATTATCTCCGACTCTTAGCTCTTTACTTCACTCATGTAAAGTCAGTTTGCATTGTTTGACAGAAACAACATGGCGGCTAAAGCTTACATTAACATTTTGCTAATTGAAAACTGTGTCTCGAGACCAAGATGGATGATTGTGGATTCTGTTAAGCGTTTCTTGCTAATATTGGTAGATTGTTTAATGAATGTTGGGATTTGTAAGTAAGGAATTAAAAGAAAAGAAAATAGAAAAATTATTTGGACACAGTTCGTGAAACACAAAATACAAAATTAACAAAATAAACATAATGTTTCAAGCCACAATAGTGCCTCACGACTGCGCCAAAAAGGTTTATTTCAGCATTAATGCCAGACAGATGCTGTCTGACGCTGGTTTTCTAATGATCTTACACAACTTACCTTCACAGTTCACTTTATCCTTTTACCTTACCTTAGTATCACCTACACAGTACATTTTTGGATTTCAATTTGGGTTGAAACAATCGAATTGAATCTTGTCAAACTTTAGAGTGATTCATTCAATGTCGGCTGTCGGCGAAACGTAACATTAAATTTTAATGTAACACAAATGAGCCGTCCAAATCTGTGATACAACATGAAATGTGAAACAAATTCGCTATAATTCTGTAAATACATATTTGTTACTAGATTATAATTCTGTAAATACATATTTGTTAAGACCGCGAATCATATTTTAATCGACGTAGAACTTAGTACTGACCAACAAATTGCAAAATACGTAAGAAAATTTGAATTTCGCGGGTTACTTTGGAGCATTTACCTTAAACCAGACTCGATTGATCGAATGAACCCCAAGATTCGCACTTGCTCCTGTAGCCTCATGTTCATGGTGCTACAGCGACCATTGCATATTATCAAGAAGTAGACCGGGGTGCGCGGTTTTTGTAGGGAAGACGTGCCCGTAGGAAAGGGTAGGATTTAATAGCCTACCGGATATGCATCCTAGAGTAAGCATTGGACTGGCGGAGAGATGGGTGGTATTTGTCTATTTTTTAAATAGTAATTGTAATGAGCTGTCATTCAACCTAATACTAGGGATTGACACTATTGACAGATCAGTTCAAATAAGTTTCCACGGAGAGATTTTTACAGAACAAACCGGCTGATATCATTAACATAAATAAATAATTTATTTTAACTAGTTTTAGGTGAATAAAATGGTTAACCTATGAATAATAACCTCAAGGTCAAATTAATAGTGAATGAACGGCTCATCACGAAGTGGGTAACATACCTACCGATGCATTTATTTTGCATACAATGTACGAGTAATTAGCGGGAAAATGACACCAGAACAAAACTATGTATTATTATAAATAGGAATATGAATTATTTGCGGTTTTAATCTCAATAATAATAATTCTCAGAACATTACTTCTAAGTATTTAAACGCGATAATTACGAACTAATTTACGTTGCGTAACATTTTAATTTGTAAATATCAATTGTTCATACATCATACATAGTCACATTGGAATTTCATCTTTACCTCTATGTAGATAGAGTCTATAATAATTTTTGATGAGTCCTGATTAACCACGTGTGGTGGCGGGCATTGATGATCAAATCTAAACATAGGTGTTGGTTCTTAGCGAGTTGTTATTGGTGTGTGTGTGTGTGTCAATATGTTAGTGTACGTGACGGATGACGTCATCAAAAAAAAATTGTGGTCACGTTATGTACTTATGTTGGAATGTTATCGAATTAACCTGACGTGCGAAGTTATTCAATGAAATGATTATGCTCTTGCGCAATTCGCATGATTTGAATGAGCTGTTGATGCTGTATGGAAAACTTTTAAAGGAGGAAAGTGTGACTTATATAAGGACAGACGGCCAACACATCAAGCTACTACAATCTGTCAAATTTCTTAAGTAGATTTTCAAATTTATCCCCAAAGCATTAAGGTTCAAGGTTGATTGGGAAAATTTGACAGTTTCGCGTAGCTTGACCTGCTGACGTCTGTACTTGTTAAGTTACGTCAAATGCTTTAGTTTTCCAAAAAAGCTTATCTCTTTTATTTTCCTAAAGTATTTAAATGAAGGATTTTCGATGTTAAATAGTCACAATTGGCTTATTTGGCAGTACTGGGAGCTGATTAGATTTTCCTTACATGTAAAGAGATTTTTTTTTGTTTTTTTAAAACGTTGCCCCACACTAAGAATTACTCCTGTATCGTGGGTGCGTTTACAAACATTTAAACTCACATACACAAAAGAAAGGTGAGGCGTATACTCCGCAGTGGGTGATTGTGGGCTGAAATGATGATGAAACAATACATTCAAGTGGATATACTCTTATCGTGAAAAACTTAAAACAGCAATATCTAAAAATAAAATTGCGATATATTCGCCAAAAATGTAAACAAATATGAGTTTATGAAAAAATTACTTTAGTTCCTACACATTATAGTTCAGTTTACGCTACAACTTCAAAGATTTTTATGACTTTTTCAATAGTGCTAGTCACTCTGAAATCCACTTAATTAACATTAAAACAAAGTTGATATTTATTTATGTTTCAAATTGACGTTATTTATTGACTTTATTTTAATGTTAATTAAGTGGATTTCAGAGTGACTAGCACTATTGAAAAAGTCATAAAAATCTTTGAAGTTGTAGCGTAAACTGAACTATAATGTGTAGGAACTAAAGTTATTTTTTCATAAACTCCTATTTGTTTACATTTTTGGCGAATATATCGCAATTTTATTTTTAGATATTGCTGTTTTAAGTTTTTCACGATAAGAGTATATCCACTTGAATGTATTGTTTCATCATCATTTCAGCCCACAATCACCCACTGCGGGGTATAAGCCTCCCCTTTCTTCTGCCATACTTCCCGGTTCTGTGCGTCTCTCATCCCAGCGCGCTTTTGGACGGCCCTGGTTTCTTTGGCCGAACCTTGGCCACCATTCGGTCACAGCTTTACTCCATCGGCCATCTCTTCGTCTAGCTAGATGTCCTGCTCAACTTCACTTGAGGCGCACAATGTTGTTTATGAGATGCTAAAGCTAGAAAGGAGACCGTGTATAGGCAAGCGTCCAAGAGGGATGGCCTCCAGCTAGATGGACTGGCGACCTCAAAAAGGTGGCTGGGACAGACTGGATGCGGGAAGCGGAGAACAGGGTGTTGTAGCGCAGATTGGGAGAGACCATGTTCGGCAGTGGGCTGCGGTAGGCTGAGTTGATTGATAGTTAAAGGGGGGTAAATACTAAGATCACGACTGATACGAGATACGTGCGGAAGGAAAAATGGAATTATGCAGAAAGATGAAAATTATGTGTTTAATCATATGCCTGAGATCAAAGATTTCAATCGTTAGATCGGCCTTATTGCGTCAATAGATGGTCACGTTTCTGTTTTGTATTGACATCTCTAACACACACCATTTCGCGTGCTGCCATGGAAACGCCATAATTATGCGGGTTATATGAGCTCACTCAGTATGGACATTATGGACATTTTTCAAGTTTTCGCGGTAATAAGTATGGTGAGGGCAAATCTGCGACTCAAATCCTTGCCTTAGTTGGTGTCTTTGACATCGTTTGACCTTTTAGTCACTTGACCTAAACACAAAACAATTCAATGACAACCTACAATTATCCATTCTGTATGAAAGACGTGATAGAGCACTGTCAATTAGTTGTTAAATGTAAACATTCAAAGTAGGTGTGGTCCAATAAGCA
Organism: Apamea epomidion; assembly: GCA_947507525.1. Lineage (NCBI taxonomy): Eukaryota > Metazoa > Arthropoda > Insecta > Lepidoptera > Noctuidae > Apamea > Apamea epomidion. The sequence goes on along the minus strand of OX382247.1, from coordinate 6,850,015 downwards.
AATACTTTATAATTGACTGAACAAGAACAAGCAAGGTCCCTCACGATAAGTCTATGGTTACGTCAGAGAACTTGATTATCTGTTTAGTTAATGATCAATAAGTTATTGATGTAAGTACTTAATACAAGGTGGAGACGACAATACAACGATAAATTAAACTGCGTATATCTAATGACGTCACCAGTCTACATTCGAAAATTCAATCAAATATATCCAATAGTTTAGTTAGTCACTACAGCTAGTCAAAGATTGGCAAAACTAGTTGGCCCATCACTACTATTTACTCGTAGTTTATTTGAAAAAATCAGATTTCTAATTTCGAAGGAAAGATTTTTTTTCATTTGTTTTATTTTTATTTTTTAAATAAAACGTTGCCCCACACTAGGAATTTCTCCTGTATCGTGGGTGCGTTTCACATACATAAACATCCAGACCCGGAACAACTGCTTGTAGGCCATACAAATATTTGTTCCGTGCGGGAATCGAACCTGCGACACACAGCGCAGCAGTCAGTATTTTGTTTTTTTTCCGAATATCACACACATCGAACATCGCACATCGAAGTTATTTATTTTGTAAAGACTTGAGAGGTGGTGCGAGAAAAGAGTTCCTGGAAGGAGTTGGGGGAAGCATTTGCCCAGCAGTGGGACAGTACCACAAACTCAAAAAAAAAAGTCACAAAGCATTCAAGTTATGCTTGGAGATTCCCTGCGTGATTGAATCAGAAATGAACAGATCCGCAGGAGAACCAAAGTAACCGACATAGCCCGAATTGACGTAAGTTTGGCAATTGGGCAAACTTAAGAACCGGTCGAAGTGACGATGCTTAGGGGAGGCCTATGTCCGGCCGGCAGTTATCAGAACACGTATTTCGGCTGAGATGAAGAAAGGTAGGCCCACATTGTGCCTCTGTATGACTTGGAGAGAACGGAATGGTCCTCCAGACCGTACTTCGGATAGTTAATATGCCAGCACTTACACCTATAAGCCTCGATGAAACAATGTACTGACTATTAGTATGAACGATGGAGTTCCATCTAAGCTAAATTAGGATGTGCCATTTATAAACTAATAATGATAGGGAAAATTAAATAATAGTTGAAGGTTAACATGGCTGAAAGTTCAGTGACCTTAGGAAAAGATTACAAGGTCGACTGATATTGAAAAACAGTTGGATTTAAATAAGATACAACAATGATTGGCAAAGTGGGGGCAAGTAATAATAGTCCACCAGACCGTATTTCAGGCGTGGTGGCCAATCTCAACGGCGACTAGCATTCGGCGCGCGAGATATTATTGTTGGAATCCCAACACTAAAAGTTACTAAATAATAATGATAGGAACATCACTAGCGTGCGCTCTCTGTAGCCACGTTCATTTTGATTGAAGGTCTCGTTCACTTTCCTTTGGGGTCGGGTCGCGATAAGACAACAATAACATGCTCCTGCCTACGACTGAATATTGGTGAGAATATACTTCATTTACTTAGAAGAACTGCCGATCGATTTTGTTAAAGAGTCACCGTGAAAAGTTAGGTGAAGTGAGCTTAGAGTGAGCAGTCAATAGTGTCCCTAGCATTAGTTGGAATGACAGCTCACTCCACGCTCACTTCACCAAAGTTTTCACGGTGATATGGTTACAGAATCGCACTGCTGGTGTTTCCTTTACTGCAAGTGCAATCCACTAACACACATTCCCACAATTATAGTGTTCAAGTGTGTTTGCAGACACAGGTGCACTCTCTTATCCCTCACTCTCATAATTCGATGGCACGGCACGTAATCCGACACGACCGGAGAGAGATCAAGCAGGGCCCACGGTTCGCGGTGCTTTCTGAGGCAAGGGGGTATCATACCGCCAACTTCCAAACTCCGGGCTGTTAAAAATTCCTAATGGAAAAACCCATAAACACTTTGCCCGACCTGGAAATCGAACCCAGGACACCACGCTCAGCATTCGCGCTTGCGACCACGAGACCAACGGGGCAGTCCTAATATGAGAGTGACCGATAGCAATAATGAATTTCCCCTTATTCTTAACACAAAATTAATGGGGAATTTGACGACACGGTTGGCGCAGTGGCTGGACTGCTGCGCTGCGTATCGCGGGCTCGATTCCCGCACGGAACAAATATTTGTATTGCTTACAGGTAGTTGTTCCGGGTCTGGCTGTTTGTGTAGGTGAGTTTAAATGTTTGTAAACGCACCCACGATACGATTAACATTAAAATAAAGTTGATATTTGTTTAATTTCAAATAACGTCAATTTGAAACATAAATAAAATTTGAATATAATTGTTAAGCACAATTATATTCAAATTTTATTTATGTTTGACATAAGTCAGAAGAACAGTCGAATGTTCAATGAAATTCATTGAGAGACATGTAAGTAACTATGACACATGTCTAAGCGCCCCTTATTTAGTACTAGCTGCACCCCGCGGTTCCCGGGGCGCCCTGCGGACTCTCCGTCCGCTTACCGGCCCATTGTGCTGCTCGACGAGGTGGGCAAGCTCTTTGAAAGAGTAATTGCAGACCGCCTTGCCGGGCAGCTGGTGCGGGTGGGGCCGGATTTGGCGGACAGCCAGTTTGGTTTCCATTCCATTTGGATGCCATCATGCGCGTGCGAGCCCTCACGACGGGGGATGCTGTGGCCCGGGGTGGGGTTGTCTTGGCGGTGTCTCTAGACATCGCCAATGCCTTCAATACCCTGCCCTGGAGTTGCATCAGGGAGGCACTTGGTTATCACCGGATGCCGACCTACCTCCGTCGCATTGTCGAGGCTTATCTGACGGACAGGGCCGTCATCTACCCCGGTCACCGGGGAGAGTGGAACCGGCGAGAGATGTCGTGCGGTGTCCCACAGGGATCGGTTCTAGGGCCGCATCTGTGGGATATCGGGTACGATTGGGTGCTGCGCGCCGACCTCCCCGATGACGTCAGCGTAGTTTGCTACGCTGACGACACGCTAGTCCTGGCGCAGGGGAGGTCGCACCAGGCGGCGGCCGAAGCAGTGACACGCGGGGTTGCGACAATCGTCGAGAGGATCCGGCAATTGGGACTCGAGGTGGCATTGCACAAATCTGAGGCCATGTGTTTTCATGGTCCTCGCCACCGTCGGGTTCACAAATAACGGCGGGAGGGGTTCACATCGGCGTCGAGCTGACGATGAAGTACCTGGGACTCGTCCTCAACAGCCGGTGGAATTTCGTGGAGCACTTCCGACGTTTGGCTCCCAGACTGGAGCGGGCCGGGGCTGCCTTGAGGCGGCTCCTTCTAGGGGGACCAAACGCCTCCTGCCGGAGGCTCTATGCGGGGGTCGTGCGGTCCATGGCCCTTTACGGGGCACCGGTATGGGCGCGATCCTTGAGGCCGCGACCAGCCCGCCGGTTGATCGCGTCCCAAAGGGTCATGGCTATCCGGCTCATTAGAGGATACCGCACGGTCTCCGCTGAGGCGGCGAGCCTCCTTGCCGGATTGCCGCCATGGGATCTGGAGGCCAAAGTCCTCGCCCACATATGGGAGTGGCGAGAGGAGGCAAAACGCCGGGGCGTTGCTCCGCTGCCGCGAGAAATCACGGCACAGCGGACAGAGCTCCGGCGGGATCTCATAGCGGCATGGAGAGTGCGATTGTCGCAACCCAGCGCTGGGCACGCCACAATTGCGGCGATAAGTCCCCTCTTTGAGGAGTGGCTAGAGAGGCGCCACTGCGCCCTCACCTTCCGCCTGACGCAGATCCTCACCGGACACGGTTGTTTCGGGAGGTTCCTGTTCAGGATAAAGCGGGAGGAAACGTCAGGGTGTCACCACTGTGGGGATCGCCCGGAGGACACGGTGGAGCATACGGTGGAGGTCTGCCCGGCTTGGGCGGGGCCCCGCCGTGTCCTCGTGGCGGCGATCGGCGGCGGCGACCTCTCGCGTCCGGCCCTCATCCGGGCCATGGTACGGAGCGAGAGTGAATGGGAGGCCGTCACCTCCTTCTGCGAAGCAGTAATGCTCGCGAAGGAGGAGGCGGAGCGCGTGAGGGAGAGGCAATCGCTGCACCCTCGCGCGCCTAGCCGCCGCAGGAGGAGACGCCCTGGACGGGAGTCAACAGCCGACTCCCGGCCACCGTAGGCGCGGGCTTGCGGGCGGCGAGCGATGGGCCGCTCGCCGCCCGGTAAGGACCAGGCCCGGGTCGACGGCGCGTTGTGTTCCACGCGCGCCTCAAAGAGCTGTCAGCATGAACTGACGGGGTCCGCTAGGGCCGATGCCGCCGGGGCTGCGGGTTGTTCGAAAGAGATACCGTGGCCCCTGGCACAGGCAACTGAAGGAACACGGGTGGGTTAAAGTCAGTAAAAGTCTGACACTCCCTTCTGCTCCGCCCAGAGCGGGAGGAGTCATTTGATGATTTCCTAACCAGAAAAAAAAAAAAAAACCCCGCGGTTCCACCCGCATAAGTTTTGATTCCGTGGGAATATTGGGATAAAAAATATCCTATATGTTAATCCTGGTTATAAACTATCTGTGTGCCAAATTTCATTCTAATTCGTTTGGTAGTTTTCGCGTGAGAGAGTCACAAACATGTATCCATCCATCCATCCATACAAACTTTCGCATTTATAATATTATAGTAGGATTAATACAGGAGTTCCTCCTTTGAATTAATAATGCATCTTTCAATCTTTCCACTTTGTAACTCCTTTTGTAGAAGCGTTAATTATTATAGAAAATATAACTATGAACAGCAATTTCCTTAATTCAATTGACATAGTTAAATATCAAGCACCATTTTAAACCAGAAAACACCAGTCCTAATAACATTTTCCAAGTTGTAGTATTGTAACTTGGGACAACCATAACATGCAGTCTAATACGTTCCCACTGCTAGGACACAAGCGTCCTCCTCCTTTCTGTAAGGGTGGTAGCTCACCGTCCGATCAGGACCAGGCCCGTGCCGGACGGCGTGTATGTGTTCCACGCACGCCTCAAAGAGATGTCAGCATAGTTGACGGGGCCCGACAGGGCCGAAGCCTGCCGGGGTAGCGGGATCGTCCGAAAGGGTTACCGCTGCCCTGGTACATAAAGGGCTAAGGAAGGAACACGGGTGGGTTTTAGTCAGTAAGAGTCTGACACTCCCTTGTGCTCCACAGAGCGGGAGGGGTCATTTGACGATTTCCCATCCTCAAAAAAAAAAAAAAAGGATGGTAAGTCACACGGATTTAATCGTACCCCAAAAGAATTCACTTTTGATTTCCTAAAAATATGTATTATTTTTCTATTGTTTTATTTACTGCATAAAATTCAAAACCTGCCAATTCGTGCGAGTCGCCTGTAGAAAAAATAATATTATTTAAAAGTGACGATTCACCGGTTTCGGGCGAGTAAATTCGTGTCAATCGACTAATAAGCCATAACTCTAAACCCAACATTCTTCACTTCACGACTTTACATTAAGGGGTTAACCCTGTAGCGGGATCGTCCGAAAGTAGCGGGATCGTCCGAAAGGGTTACCGCTGCCCCACTGGAACATAAAGGGCTAAGGAAGGTACACGGGTGGGTTTTAGTCAGTAAGAGTCTGACACTCCCTTCCGCTCCACCCAGAGCGGGAGGGGTCATTTCACGATTACTACCCATCAAAAAAAAAAAAGGGGTTACCCCTTAAAGGGGTAAAAAAGCCGATCATCATTAGCAGAGTACCATAAAGATTATAGAGGATGAATTAAATAAGAGGACACTTAAACAAACACTAAAATATTAACAACAAGTAGCTTCGGTCCCCGACTTCGTCCGCGTGAAATTTTGGCCATCGCGTCGCATCCCTCGCATCCCATCGCTCGCTCGTGCTACTACATACCTACTGCGTTTTCGCTTAGTGTTCGTTCTTACTTTTTTTCATTTTGCTCGGCTCCTAGGGGTCGTAGCGTGATGTTAGACATCCTATAACCTTCCTCAAGAATTGGGCTATCAAATGCAATAGGAATTTTAAAAATCTGACTGTACTGTAGTTCCGGAGTACATACAAACAAACAAACAAATTTTACCTCTTTATAATATTAGTATAGATATTATTTTGTTTCGCAACCATTCCTAATTACCTATCACTTAAAACTCTAAGCCCAGCTTAACCTCTTAAGGTAAAGTCGTGAAGTGAAGTAAGAAAACACAATTACTTGATATTGTCCGCACACAGATTAACAGGTAAACTTGTGAACCGATCGATAAGTCGCATCTTAGGGAACGTTAAACCCATTAAGGATTTCTCTTGAACGTGCGCATTCAAGGGTTAGGACCCCGGGCTATTCTGTAATGGCGTAAACAAGTTAAGTTTAAGTATTATAGTTTTATTTTTACAATCTTTTAAGTAACTATTTACACTAGGTAGGTACTACATTAAAAGACTAACTAACTATACAAGGTGTCGTTTTGCATCCTCGTCAAATTCAAGAAGGTAACTATGCTACTGATTCTCGACACGAATCAATAATACAATAAGTAGGTATTTTTTTTTCTAATTTTCGGAAATCGGCATCTGTGGGACATGCATTTTAAAACGCGGCCGTGTGAGGCCGCACTGTAACAGTCCTTTTACACACACATAAAAACGCGGCCGCTTATACGATACCATAACGCGATTCTGCCGATCGATTCTGTAAAAATCTCACTGTGAAAACTTAGATGAAGTGAGCGTGGAGTGAGCTGTCATTCCCAGCTAATGCTAGGGATTGATACTATTGACAGCTCACTCTAAGCTCACTTCACCTAAATTTTCACGGTGAGATGGTTACAGAATCGCACTGCTGTTCTTGAAAAGTGGTGTATTCTGAAATACTTACTGTCAAACTTAAATAACTAAAAAAACAAGCATGTATTCATTATTTACGAGGGATCGTAATTTTATTTGATCAATTATGTCTTTCATAATAGCCTCCTGAAATTTGACGAGGATGCAAAACAACAGCTTGTATAAATAAAACAAAAGGATATTTATGCATCGAAGTACTCGTCCGCATCGCTGTCATCCAGAAACGTGCCCAGAAGACTGGACACAAGCAAGTTTAAGTAAGTTTATACTAACTTTGATTTAAAAAATATATTCAATTCTTCTTCTTAGCTTGACGATGGCAAAAATAACACGAGAAGAAATGTATTCTTTTTAAAGTTTGGTTCAAAATTCAGCAAAGCGAATAGATTTTCCAATAATGTTTACTGTATGGCAATTCGTGTTTATAATAAATTGCCTAATGTTTTTAAAAATCTTAACCTCATGACATTTAAAAAGAAATTATTTAACTTCCTAATAGACAAGTGTTACTACTCAACAAATGATTTTTTAAACGAAAAATTTAATTCAAAATTTAAGTTGGACGATGACTTTTTTTTTTTTTTTTTCAGGATGGGAAATCATCAAATGACTCCTCCCGCTCTGGGTGGAGCAGAAGGGAGTGTCAGACTCTTACTGACTAAAACCCACCCGTGTTCCTTCCTTAGCCCTTTATGTACCAGGGCAGCGGTAACCCTTTCGGACGATCCCGCTACCCCGGCAGGCTTCGGCCCTGTCGGGCCCCGTCATCTATGCTGACATCTCTTTGAGGCGCACGTGGAACACTTACGCGCCGTCCGGCACGGGCCTGGTCCTGATCGGACGGAGAGCTACCCATTGCTCTCCGCCCGCAGGCCCGCGCCTACGGTGGCCGGGAGTCGTCACGCGGCTCCCGACGCCCGGAGCGTCTCCCTCGGCGGCTGAGGCGTGAGGATCTCTCCCTCGCCCATCCCGCCACCTCCTTCGCTAGCATGACTGCTTCGCAGAAGGAGGTGACCGCCTCCCACTCCCTCTCGCCCCGGACCATGGCTTGCACCAGGGCCGGGCGCGAGAGGTCGCTATCCTGGGGTGCGGGCAGCTATTTCTCAGTGGGAATTTTTCCCAATGAGATCTCGCTGCCCGCATGCTAATGTTCTGCCAAGAGGAACGCTCCACACAAGCCGCTATGAGGAGCAGAGCGGCAACTGTGTGGAGTAAGAGCGGGCCTGGTGTGCACTTACCCTGCCGCCGGGCAGGCAGGAGGGGATAACCCCCCCCTCCTGCCACCGTTAATATCGTAGCCCCGAAGATTGTCAAGGTCATGTTTCTGACTTTTGACGGGGGTCGAGGGTCTTGGCTTAACCGCCCGGACCGCGAGGAAGATTAACCTCTATAAAAAATTCCCCAAACCTCCAAGCGGCGGCGCACCGTGAGGGAGGTAGTAAGCTTGGCTAATGGGTAGCTTGATTTAGTCACTAGTGCGAACCACGGATTTTTGAGCAGGTACCTAAAGTTTTATACTCGTGGGAACAATTATGGAAAAATATTTAAAACTAAAAACAACAAAAGACGAAGGGAGGAGTGATGCGGTGTCGGAGTCCGATGCTGCATCTGGAGGAGCGAGCACGGGAGGCTCAGTGAGCCCTCGCCGTGACCAGAAGACGGCCGCTGCTAAAAGAAAGGCCCATAGCAAGCGGCCAAGGTCAGTGGACGGCCAGGGGTCGTCCTCTGACGGGGAGCTGGCTTCGGCCAGAAAAATCCCCACCAGCAGGCGGGGAGGAGCCCGAGAGCGAGGCGCAGGGAGGGGGCTCACTGCTCGTGAGGCCGCAGAAAAAGCGGAGGAGCCCGCAAAGGAGGGGGGTTCTGGTCGCGTGTCCGCATCAGAGACCTCAAGCGACGAGGCGGCTGAGGTAGGCGGCCCTGATGCGGACCGCAAAGAGAGGTTTGCGGCGGTCGTGGAGGCCGCGATCCGGGACGTGGCCCTGAAGAAGTTACAGACTTCTAAAAACAGGGTCATAGTCTCGGCCAAGGCCTCCATCATGGCGGCGGCGGAAGCCATTCACATCGGGCCCCCGCCGGACGTAACGTCCGATATGCGGGCGGAGGTGGCCCGCTTGACGGCTGCCATGGAGCTCCTCCGAAAGGAGAATGAGGAGCTCCGAGCGGACCTGGCCGGGATGCGAGCGGCCGCCAGAGCGCAGACAATCCCACCACCAAGCCAGCCCGTGCCGGTGGAGAACCAGGTCCTGAACCTGGTTCGGCAGGAGCTGGCGACCTTCCAGGCGCGGTTCGCCGTCCTGGAGGGTATCGTTCTGCGCCCTCCCTTGGCGGGTAGGACGGCCCCAGGGCCTAAGGCGGCCTCGTACGCGGCCGCTGCCGCCCCTAAACCCGGGCCGTCTGGCCGGGCCCAGGCGCCGGCCAAACCGGCGTCGGCAAGAGGAGCCCCGGCGCCGGCGAAACCGACGTCGGCTGGTGGAGCCTCGGCGCCGGCGAAATCGGCGCCTGCCGCCAAACCCGCGGTGCCAGCCCAGAAAAAGGGCAGAACGGCTGGGGAGGGGAAGGCCCCAGAGCCTACGCCTCCCCAGAACAAATCTCCCACGACCAACACCGAGTGGCAGGTGGTCGGGGAGAAAAAGAAGGCGGCCAAGGCGGCCAGAAAAAAGGCGCAGAGGAGGCGCCGCAAGGAGCGAGCCGTTGCGGCTAGGCTTCGCTTCCCCAAGACCGCGGCTGTAGTCATCACACTACAGCCGGACGCGGTCAAGAGGGGGGTGACCTACGGCGACGTGCTCGCCAAAGCGAGAGCGACAGTGGATCTCCAGGAGCTGGGGATCACCGGAGGCCTCCGGCATAGGGTGACCGCCACTGGTGCCCGCATGCTGGAGGTCCCCGGTGCGACGAGTGGCCCCACCGCAGACGCCCTTGCTGAAAAGCTAAGGGCGTCCCTCAATGCGGACGAGGCTCGAGTCTCCAGGCCCGTCAAGTGCGCGGATATCCGCATTGTGGGCCTGGATGACTCGGTGACGGGGGCAGAGGTGGTAGCCGCCGTCGTCAGGACGGGCGGGTGTCTGGCCGACCAGGTGAAGGCGGGCACCCTACGTCCTGACTTCACGGGTATGCGAACCATAACGGTAAGCTGTCCCGTGACGGCGGCGAGGAAAATTGTGGACGATGACTTACCTTTACTTTCCTATTAATTGTATATTATTTGTTATATGTGTCACTGTGTTATATAATTCTTTATGTTTATTTGATCATACTTGATATTGTATTTGGAAATCCTGACATTGTATTTAATAATCCTGACATTTTATTTAATAATCCTGACATTCTGTTTAATTATCTTGACATTGTATTTGATAGTATTTTACGTTTTCTTTATCCTTTGATTTGTAATTTGTTCTAATAACAAACTTAATTATAATTCCTTAAAATATTTGTACGCTGGAAACAGCAGAATATAATGGACGATATATGATGTAATATGAACTTGTAACAACAATATTCTAACAAATAAATTTATTATTATTATATTATTTTTATTATTATTATTATTATTATTATAGAAAAAGAAACTGAAAATCCGTAAACTACACTTAATTTTACTTTAAAAATCAATAAAAAAGTTAGATAGGTGTGAGTCTTCACAAATGTTGCAAATTAATTTATGCTTCTTGTTATTTTGATTAAGAAAAAACATCATGACTTAAGTTTTAGTTTTATTTAAGACTAGCTGCGCTCCGCAGTTTCACCCGCATAAGTTTCGATCCCGTGGGAATATCGGGATTAAAAGTATCCTATATGTTAATCCTGGTTATAAACCACCTGTGTGCCAAATTTCATCCATCATTCCATCCCATCCATCCATCTCCGTTCAGTAGTTTTTGCGTGAAAGAGTAACAAACATCCATCCATCCATCCATACAAACTTTCACATTTATAATATTAGTAGGATATGATAGAATTTTGAATGAAATTTGTTAGTTCTGGTCATTTTTGTATGGTGCCAACAAGGTTATTTAACAGTAAATTAAAGTTAAAAAAAAAAAAACAATTTTATTTGTCAAAAAAATAAAAATACAAACTGTAGTTACAATATTTTCCGAATAGTGAAAAGTTTTAGTTTTAAAAATAAAATTGACGTTTGACAGTTTTTGTATGAAATAACTGTGAAAATTTATAAATTATTCCTCGAATCATGGAATAAAGTTATCAGATGATTGAAAAATAAGCCCTAAATTTTACTTCTATTTTTTCAGGTTACAGTTGAAAAGCATCTGTCATGTATGTGGATAAGAACATTTATATCTACGTAAGAATGGAATAGAATACTCTTTATTAAGTACACCATAAAATATTACAGATATAAATGTAGTAAGTATTATTAGAAAACATTGTCTGAGAAAAACTTTGCAGAATAACTCGCAGCTATCTACAGAATGATCTGTGCGCTGGGTGCCAGCGCGCGCTTCATCTAATTTGTAATTACCGCCGCCAGAGGGCGCTTATTAAGTTATTACGTCGCGACAATGCGCCAACATCGCTTGCGCCAACTTTAAGTGTTTTCTGAGAAAGTTTTTTAGAAAACCTGGTTGTTTGTGAAGTATAATGGTGCACTGTTAACATAAATAATGTTAACATGGCATTGATTGTTTGTTTTATAAAGACGCTGTGCATCTAGCGTAGGCGTTCGACGAATGTATACGCTACGTAAACGCGACGCACACGCCGCGTGTACGCGATGTACTTTTTAATAAAAACACGTATACCGGGTCAAATTGAATTAGCTAGCAAAACTCTGCAGGCGTGATGGGTATAAATATCTAAAATCTAAACATGATCAAACAAAAAGAAATTAATTTGATGAGTTTTGTTTGGAGGGTTGGTCGTCACAAACTCATACTTTAAATAAAAACACAACCAACAGTTTTTGGCCCAAAACAGTAATCTTATTTTTAAATTTTGCCGTGTTGAGATATCCATAGCCATGAAGTCTGCAGAGTTTCGCTAGCTAATTTTATTTGTCCCTGTATGTTACGTCAGCGTGAGCTGGACACTATAACGCCACATACGAAAGCACCCATTGATGGCATGGTAAAACAATTCCTGACTATGCTTCCCAATGAAAATGATTATGGACTGGATACTCTATATGTATTAAGCATTGACTTATTGAGACCATCATAACTTATGATTTAAAGCTATTTAAGTACTTATTGAACACGACCGACAGTTGATTAAAATTGATATTCATCGCCTTTTTAGAGCAGTGGTAGCCCGGTGGTAAAGGCCCCGATTTACGAATTGTAGGTCGTGGGTTCGAACCCAGATTGGCACTTTACTTTGGGTAAATAATTTCATCACCACTGCTCTCAAAACGGTGAAGGAAAACATCGTGAGGAAACCGGCATGTTCTAGAACCAAAAATTCGAAGACATGTGACATCTACTAACCCGCACTGGGCCCACGTGGTAGATTCTGATCATGTCTTTTGATGGTTAGCTTAAATAGTCTCTTTGTCTTTAAATTAGTATTTCGTGAGTCCAAAGCGTCTAAAATAAATAAAATACCTAGAAATAAACTAATTAAAAGGTCTATCTAATTAGTAATTACAGGCGTAGAGAGCACTTATTAAGATATCAACGACGCGACAGTACGTGGGCGTACGTGCGACCAAACACGCTAAGTGTCTTGAAATATTTTATGGAAACGTTTTGTGTCGAATAGTTTTTGTATTGCTTGAAATAGCACGATTCCCTTGTTTACTTGCTTTAGACTGATTTTTGCAACGCCAGATAGTTTTATCCGAGGAATAATTTTGAATTTTTAACAGTTCTTCCATACAGAAACTGTCAGACGTCAATTTTATTCCACAAATAAAAATTATCTGTCGATTGAAAAATCAGCCCTTAGAAGAATGGTTTAAAAGAATGGAATATAAGAATGGTCTTGAAACTCACTAGTTTTCTGTTGAATATATCATCATTCATCATCATCATCATTTTCATCATGGCCTTTCTTCTCAGACTAGTCAGATAGGAAACGCCGACCTCATCTAGTTTTAAAATATGATTGACATGTAAACGTGTTTGTACAAACTTACTTACAAAAATAAAATCATTTATCATTTATGATTCTCCTGCCCCTATCTCAATTTATTTGGGGTTCGCCCACCATGACTTTTTCTTCGACAATTCTCTATTAGTCGTCATCTCGATAGTCGCCCCCTTTCTAACCATATCATCATTTACATAGTACATCCATCATTTCTTTTGGTCTTCGATGTCCCTGCCACCCTGTAGTGTAGTGTTTTATTATGAACTAAGGTCATGCACTAGACTTCACTAGATTCTAGACTCTAGACTAAATCATTTAGATTTATTTTACCACCCCTAAAAGGAAAGTTTACCTTTTCTTTCTAGCAGACACTTTCTAATAGGTTCCAAAGATTACTAGGGATATAGCATCAAAAGGAGTGCTAGACTTGCTTCAACATGAAGATCTTTCTAAGATAATACCTAACAGTCTTTAGCAAGCTAAAGTGGAGGTCTGGCTCAGCAGTCGTAAATGTAGGTTGAATAAATTGAATGGATAGAAAGTATGATTTGCGATATGTGTAGGAAACAAGAATTTCATTTTAATTATAAAGCGCTTTTTATTTACGCACCTTTTACCTTGTAAACGTGGAAGTGGCAAAGGTTTGGGCCAACAAGATATAAAATTCAGTCGTGCCAACGACACAAAGATGAAGAAAAAGAACAAGAAGACCTTGTAAACAGAGATTTTCTAGTGAATATTCAAGTTTATGTACATACGCCAGCACATCAAGATTTTCAACTTTATCGCTAAAGCATTAAGGTTCAAGGTTGATTGGGTAAATTTGACAGTTTCGGGTAGCCTGACCTGCTGGCGTCTGTACGTGTATGTCCTAAATTGGAGTCTTAGTAGAAAATGACTTCATCTTTTTTTATGCTTATAAATGGCACAAGGTCGGGGTCACAGGTTAGTAAATAGCATTTAGCGTACTTTCCTGTTTGCACGTTGCTCGAATTAGGTTGAATTATGTTGCATTTGATCTCATAAGTTACTGCAGTTTGTACCACACTTGGTTTCTTAGAAGCAGTAGGCTCGCACCCTATTATAGGGGCTTAAACATAACTGCCTAACCCTTTGGGGAATACAGGCGTGATGCTGTGTTGGTTTTGGTCTTTGACTCATTTTAGGCGTGGATAATAAGGATTGTCTAAATCCGCCGTTAGATGCATGTCTTTTAATTGACACGGTCTCTTTCCAGACAATTCTTTTAGTCTAGCCTAGGGACTGACCGATATGGTAGACTGAGTTAGATAAAGTAAGGAAACGCCACTGCATTAAGACGTTAAATCCTAAAATAATGTACCTAATAAAGAGTGCAGACAAAACGGTGAAGGAAAACATCGTGAGGAAAACGGCATGTCCGAGAACCAAAGATTTGAAGACATGCGCACTGGTGCGCGTAGTGAATTACGGCCCACTCCCTCTCACAGAGAGGAGGCCTCAGTCCCAGCAGTGGGAATATTATAGGCTGATAGTGTAAATCCGCCCTAAGGTGAATGTCTGACACGGTCAGTGTCTCTCTTTGTCCAATCAACTCTCTCAGCAAGAGTCTAGATACTGACCTTAGATGAGGAAAGGAAAAGAAGAGCATTAGGACGCTAAATCTTAAAACAATGTCCCTAATAAAGGGTGCAGACAAAAGGTCCGATTAGTAGCCTCCATTGTCTCTTAGATAAACTTGACAGCCTTTACATCCGTAGGTATATCTCAGATTTCACCTCAAAGTTAAACGTATCATAGCACATTGTGACAAAACCAAACAATTATAGTGCACATATACGAACTTGCAACTCAGGGAAGCGATTCCATCTCGGTACATTCGAATCTCAATACGATCAAAATACATTATTGTTGCTTACACTCCAAATCCTACCCTAACTTCATCTCACCAAAAGTTCAAATTCCCTCGACGTTACCCAGTCAGAGTCTAACCAAACTCCGTTGTAAACCCAACTTTATATTTTCAAAGGTAGGGTTTAATTCACCCTGTGTGAAGGTAGACAGTTGTTCGGTTAGGCACAGTCGTGACTGGTCGCTTGACGCGCTCTAATGAAGTCGTAAGACCTGGCTGCTCGCACACATCGACCCTGCATGTTACTTAGTATGGAATATGTTAGCAGTTTAACATCGAATATTTTGAGGAATTGCTTTTTTGAATTGCAAAGTTGGGATTATGGGGGTTGGGTTTTTATTATGTTGGGTTCAATAATAAAGTCAACTTTTTAGAATTGCTTTGTTTTTAAAGACTTTTATAGAAAGTATTTTCACTAGCTAAAATACGTGTTGACAAAATGCGAAAATCTTATTTCTAGGGGATATTAGTATGCAGTCAAAAGCAGTAGGATCGATTGTCAGGAGTCTTGTAGGTAGATAGGAGAGGAGTTTTGCGGGGCAATTGCGTAACACACTATCAATAGTAATGGCTTTCATTTGTATTGCATTATATTTACGTTGTTGAGTGGACAATTTTTTTTTTCAAACATATGAAGCACAAATGCGGTACGCAATAAGGGTGTTGGTCCTTTAATATTAAAATTCAAAATGGAAAGGAAATTAAATAATGCATTATTATAGAAAACTTCCTCATAGAGTAGAGGAAACATTTCATGCTACTTATAGAATGGAATGTTTCTAAGAATATTCCGCTGCAACTTATTGCTACGAAATATTCTGCATCGTTTACTCGGATCTAGACTGACGTAACTCTAGTCTTGTGGTAAATGGAATGACTAAAGACGATAGTATGAATAACTTATTTGGATCGCCATTTTACAAATTAATAAAAAAGCCTTCTCCACACTCCCGTAACCACAGTGTCTCGTCTCTCTGGGTGGCTCTTATTATAACTCATTAGCTCTCCAGGACACCCTGCACATAACTACACAAATTATCTCTTTTGACTCAACACTCCACCAGTATACTTAGACCCTCACCTTCCTTATGGGAGTCTAGATTCTGATCAAGATTCACACCAGCGTCTTAAAAGTTTAGGTCTAAACGTGTTGGGAACTAATTGGTGGAGGACTCTTTTGTAATGTCAGTTTGGAGAGTATAATGTCAGAAAGACTTAAAAGGTTTGAACACATTGAGTTTGATAGAACTATTGTTTGGTAGGATGTAGTTAGTAACGATCATGTGTACGATGAACTTCGACATATTTGTGGAAGACCTGATCAAGATTTTCATATCTACGTCGCTTTTTACGAAAAATCGGCATTTGGGTCTTAAGCGTTCACAGAAAATTAACTTAGATTCTCTCCCAAGTTACATTATAGTTATAAATATGGTCTCAAATGCATACAAATGCTTGGTCCACACAGTTTTTCTTCGGCAACCTACTGCCTTTATGTAAATTTACTCAGTTGGCGCAGAACGTCTTTATCTTGACTCTTATACGTTAGACCGAAACTCGAAATACCGAATCACTTTATCCCGAGTGAACGCTTCTTCCACACATGTTTTTCAGCCGTCATCTCAGTATTAACTTCCTTTTTCGCCATTATCATCTTTATCACAATCCGGGCTTCCTTAAGTTAGTCTCCAGTTCCCCTACTGCCTTATTACTTTTAATACATGTAGCTACAGCTACTTTCATTTCCTGTTAACCAATCAAAATGAATGTTCATTGATTCTACATGAACTGCACGGTACCACCTCTTCATTTCCCAGACAACGTTCTCACAGTATTTGGCGTTAGTTTACACAATTTGCTAATGTAATTTACCTCAAGTTTACACTTGTCTAGTACCAGTAGTGCCCACGGTACCATGGTACTATCTGCCGCCATGTTTGGTTTGCTTGGGAAGTAAGCACACTGGTTGGTTTTCTACTGGTTTATAGATATATCGTCTTCTGGTTTTCGGATGTTTTTTACAACCTATGTATTGGCGGCTAATAAAGACTGAAATTGGTCTTGATTTTTTGACATTTGTAAAACGATCTAGATTAGTATCTACATCGACTATACCTTCGGAGGTAGTCCTCCCAAGGTATACTATACTTAGGCTAGGTTAATAAAAATATTGTGTTCGGTATCCACTTTCATAGTTTTATTTTTATTTTTTTATTCGCTTTTTATGTTCTTTCAACTTGGTTTTGTGTATATGTTATTTTTTATGTTGTTTAGATCTTTTTGACCTTGGGATGCAATTAAATTAAATGATGAAAAGGAATCGATAGCCGTAAGATAATTGTAACTCTACCAAAAAGGGTCCCAAATCTTCAAAAATCGATCACACGATATTACCATCGAAACTTATATTAAACTAATTCGATAGTACTGTCTTGATCCGGCATAATCTAATCATATTAAGCAACTATCCAATTGATGACATTACAGTTTGGTAAAAAAAAACATGTTAGTGTGTGCACCACCTTACCTCCCAATAGGAAGCTCTCTATTACGTCGGTAAAGGATGTATGTTCGGCATGGAACTGTGCAACATTAGCGGCCTCTACTAGTTTCTTCCGCTACAAGTTTCCCGTATTGCTTTCCCACATTATTACATGAAAATGTGTGCTTTGCCAAAGGACTTGTGTCCGTTATATTTGTATAAAAATGTTTAACTTTTCTAAAAGGTTGAGCTTTTGTCACAAATATTATAGTGCTCACTTTTCGCCAATTTTTTCAGTCACAAAATCTTCAATTGATATATCCATACTTCGTTCTGCTACTAATAGTAATAATGCCAGCCTCTTATTGCCCCACTGCTGGGAAAAGACCTCTTCGCATACAGAGAAGGCACGAGCATTGTTCACTAAGCTTGCTTAAGACGGGTTGGTGATTTCAGACTTATATTAACTGTAAGTCCAGGTGTCCTCGCGATTCCTTCACCGATATCAGTAATGTCCAAAATAAACTCAGAAAGTAACATTTGAATTGAAAAAGTCACTTTGGTAAGTACTTTGGTTGTATGTTCAAATCCAGGCCAGCGCCCGGATTTGAACATACAACCACGTAAATCAGTAGCGATGGGACATCACGAAATGTACATACTACTAAACTGAAGGCGTATTCTCGTAATTTAAAACGCTCAAAATCTAGTCGCAGTCTCATCTCGGCGACAAACAAATGTCAAAAACTTGTCAAAATGTAGGGAAATTTGAGGTATTGTTGACAGATTGAGACTGAGATCAGACTGTGAACGTTCTTAAAATTACGAGAATTGCCCCTCTGAGCTGCTACTAAAATAACGTAAAATGGAAATTCCCATATTTAGAGACACTGCTCAACCGGTGACAGAACACGTAACTCCTGGTTCAGCAGTCACGCCTGTGACCATTATTAGACTAGTCAAACAAAGGAGACTCTTTACAACTTAAATAGGCCGATAAAAATTATTTAGACTCTTAATTGATACTTCAATTTTTCGAACACATGAAGCAATGGATTAACAATATCCTTCAAAATAATTCGGATTGTGATTAAAAGTGTGTTACGCAATTAGGGCGCTGTACCCTAATTTTTACCACAGTTTTTTACATAATCCGAAGGATTTTGATATTAATATTGAATCCATTGCTTCATACTTTAGAAAAATCGTCTGCTCGATAACGTAAATAACGCAATGAAAGTGGCTGAACTGTCAAAATTAAATGCACTGCTATCAATAAGTTTTCAATCAGTAAATAATTGTCGATCAATAAATCGTCAGTTTGTGTGTTACACAATCATCACGCTGATCATATCTCCAACTGCTTTAACAACGTACAAAATAACCACTCATTATTCGTCCCTTTGTCTATAAAATCGATGTGAAGACAATATTTCCCACCGCAAAGTGCTAAGTGTCATAAGTGGCTAGTGGCTACATGCATCGTGCAGGACCTGGGCCCTCTTACTGCGACCATTAGCATCGGTTAAGGAAATTAGAGCGTACACCTCATGCACCAGCATAATGGCTTCTGAGCTGTCATTCTTTATTTTCAATTGTTTATTGAGTTTGTTTGAAATTGGTGTGTGAAAGATATGGAAAATTGAGTTAAATAGTGCATGTTAGCGTAATTTAGTGTTTGTTGATTGATAAGCTAACGTTTTGATAGTCTTGTTTACGATCTTAATGGGAATAGTCGTATTGACACATTAGGTACTAAGTATATGAAAAACTTTCTTTCGAATGACGCTGTGTTTTAAGAGACGGTTTCGCATAATCCAGCCTATAACGTTCCCACTGCTGGGAAACAGGCCTCCTCTCTAAGAGAGGGAATGGGCCGTAATTCACTACGCGGGCACAGTGCGTGTTGGTAGATGTCACATGTCTGTCGACACGATGATGTCATTGCATTAGTTTTAATTAGGTAAACTACGGTCATTTATTATGCGCACAGCCAAAATATGGAGCTCTCTGCCAGCTTCTGCTTCACATTTAACACGACTGCTTTCAAAACAACAGAGAACAGTCATCTTCTGGGCACGCTTGTTCCATCGCTTTCCATCAGGTCTTATCGAGGTCAAGACTAGGTCTATTCGCAATAAAAATGTTCAAACACGTCATATACATTTAGTCTCTCCAATCCATTTTTTTACCTCACGACGTAGGTATCAAACACACTATCAACACGACGCGCGGTTATATCTAGTAGATAGTTCATTTTCCAGCTCATCGCGGGTTGTTAGACAACATAAAATTCGACACGCTAGCACTGATGAGCAATTTGCGCTGAAGGCACCGTGTCATGTGTAGGGACTTAGGGTGGTGACACACTTGGTCCTTTTTAAAATGTATAATTTTGCCTATAATGCTGATAAACTTTTAATACTCAGTACAACGCTGTGAGTTGAAAGTCTAACAGTGCAAAGAGTACAGTAAAAATTGGTCTTCAAATGCAAAAAAAAAAATTCAAATCCGACTATTGTAGTTCCAGAAATTAGCGCGTTCAAGCAAACAAACAAACTCTTTAGCTTTATTATTAGTATAGGTAGAATATATTAAGGTGTTGCGTAGTTTTAGTGAAAACGGGTACCAGTAAAGGTCATGACATAAGTTAGATAGCATTTTTGCAGAGTTTTTAAGAATTATGTCGCGATTTGAGATTATGAATATCTGGAGAACGATGTCTCTGAAGATATTGGTGATAAGTCTGTTAGGATCATTCAGTGGGTAGGAAGCGCTTGTGTGGCGACTTGGACTCATTCTTGAGCGACTGACTGATCTGAAAAGGCAATAAAGAGAGAGATAGAGAGTGTGAAAAACAATGAGGAAGACTGTTAAACTCGAAGTTAAATTTAATCTATGAGGATTTTATTTACATAATGAAAACAGCCTAAAATTAAATGTTTTTCTCTAGGAAAGAGGTAAAAACTCATTTATAGTATAATAAAATTGCATAAAATATTGGGGACTCATTTGTTCCTACCTATTGTTTAAGGCAAATAAACAATATACATAAACAAAGGGATGCGTAAAAAACAGTTTCATGTTGGCAAATTATGTACCTACACTTAAGACGAAAATTATTAATCAAAATGCTACCGAAATACCGCACAAAAATATATGAGTCTCTTTAAGGAAAAGTTTGACACAAAAATAGCTAATCATGTGCTAAAAATGAAGTCATTTTATGAATAAAATAGTAAACAGCTTGAAATATATCAACGCGTTTCTTGCGGTTAGAATTGAGTCAATTGAGTAATTGTTTAGAATTCAATTATAAAGGATTACAAATTGGTCGTTAAGGAAAATGCTGTCACACATCGTACGATGCCCATACACATGCCCAAATAAACACGTCATTTTCATTTTTAAAACACCGTCATGAATTTAAAATTCCGCTATCAGCTTAAGGGATGAAGGAATTATTATACGCGTATTACATAACTGTGATTCCGCGTTCCCTCGACCCGTTAACTGACAGGCCTCGCCAGGCATTGCTACCCCTGGCGCAATCTGGCCTGTGAGAAAGCGGGCCGTGGAACCACAGTATGTTAATGGGCAGGACTAACTAGAGAGATTCCGCCAAAACTAGAAGCAGGGCGCGCATGAATGAATGAAGAAATGAGTGGACGGAGGCCATTGCCCAGGAGTGGGACAGCGCAGGCTAACAAAATTATATACAGTGTGGCCCCGACATCTACGCGCAAACTGAAACAATTAATTCAGCACATGAAATTTTACGTTGTATGCAATACATACGCCGTCAACATATAATTATGTTAAAGCTATTTTTATTAATAACCGACGAAAAATTTCAGTCATGGGTTTCAGAATCATGTACTGAATCCATGGTGACAGATTGTGCATCGATGTCCCTGCCACCCAGTATACCTTTCTCTAGTAAAGAAGAAAGAAAGAATGAAAATGCATGCATGCATTGCATGCTTTGCATGCCTTGCAGTGTATCCCCAACCTAACCCGTGTGTACCTAATGGGTGATTGTATTAAGTGATCAATCGGTTCGCTCGTAGGTTCCTTATGGCGTTATAATTACATGGACGCCATCGATTTAGTGTTTACGACATGGTGAGTATAGCCTGCACGTTTGCCTATATGTTTTACCATTATCTTCGCGGAATTAATGTTTATATAGCAGTTTTATGGTCTTATGGGGTGACTATTGGTTTTTTTTATGCACTGGGCTATTTGTGTGTTATGCATATGATAGTTAAGGATAGGAAGGGTAGTGTTAAGGATTACTACTCTGATTGCGAAATACACGATTCAAGAAAGAAAGAAAAAGTATGTATTGCGACTCGTACAGGATCATAAACTAAACTAAACACAGTTAAAAATTAAATTAAGACAAATTTTATGAAAAAAAAAAGTAGGTAACAAAAGGAAAAATGAAACAGAAAGTTCTATATGAGGCCAAAAGGCTCCTATCTCAGCATGATGCTGTGAAATTTAAAAATAAATGTCGCAGCGCTGGTGTTCTGATAGGGCCCGCTGTGATGTCAGTAATAAATAAATAATAAAATAGATATAATTGTGTAAAATATTAGAAATAAAATAAATATTATTTATTTTTAATCCGCGCCAGACGTAACCTCATTACTTGTCTATGCCCTGAGTGTCAGAAGCACTATGTGGCATTGCTGTGACAAGTGAACGGTTGCATGCGCAGAAAATTAAAAAAAAAAACCGACGAAAATCAATAAATACATTACAAAGTATTGAACCTAGGATCATACTGACATTAGCCACATTACTGCCATTGGAATATCTACTTCTTCTTTTCACGTCGATGGCACTATTACTCGTTGTTTGTTTTTAATATTGTCTCTGCCCAGTAGGTGGCCACGTTGATTGCGGCATCAGTTCTTCAATTCTTTAGGTCATCCGAGGTGCAAGTGAATGGGCACTTAGGACACTCCAGCAAGTGGGGCATGGTCAGATCGGAAGCACCGCACTCGAACTGTGTGTTGGATGGCTCATCAAGCATCTCTGCCAAAGGCATTAGCACTTACGTAATTACCCCGCTGAATAGAATCTATGAAATTATTATGATGCTGAAGATCGCACGAATTAATGCTTATGTACGGTCACCAAAGGAGATAAGTAACTAGGCTCGTCGGATGTTATGTTACGAGTATGTTATGTTATGTTACGGGTTTGGTTTCCGTACTTAGTCCTTCAGGTGGACCATTGTGCGTGGGCCATGGCGGACGTCGGTGGTTATTCCAACCAGCCCACCTCCCTCCAGAAGCTTATTAAGTCTCCTGGTCTGTTAAGAACATCTGTGTAAGATCTGGATGTCCCGAGGGTTTCTGCCCTAATCTAGGAGACGCCTGTGCACTCAAAGAGCACATGCGTGACGGTTTCATCACCCTTCATGCAAGCTCTGCGCAGGGGGCGGTCCGTTATGCCTATCGTGTGGAAGTGTTTGTTTAGTTAGCAGTGTCCCGTGATGGTCCACGTCACCAGGCGTAGGCCTTTCCTGTCCAGGTGTAGTAATCTTTTGGTTAACTTGCCATCTAGAGATGGCATGGCTTCGTCGGATATAGTTGAACTGTTTGTTTTCTATTAATTAAATTAATTTTTATTCGAAAACATCCATCGGTTCCTTATATACTACAACTATAACTTATAATATAACCGACATGTTAGGTACAGTCAACAAAATAAATAAGTTATCAAATCTTGTCTCTTTTGGTGACTGTACCTAACATGTCGATTTTTTACTTCAATTTTTTACTTGTTTAGCGAAAGTCATACGTTTATCGTATGACTTTCGCTAAACAAGTAAAAAATTAAAAACATAATTTCGAACGTCAATTTCTAATGCCAATAAAGATGCCATACACCAAAGATGCCATCATTCTCTTGTCTTCTTTCTAAAAATATCCGAACAAGTTGAAATACAATAATAACATCAAGTACGTACACACGTTAAAAGGGTTTATTTTAATAATAATGGTTCGACACGGCTATTAATATTTGTCTAATTGATCGCATAGTTCACTCATTAGGCGAAAATACTACATTGAATGACTACTAAAACTATAGACTGCGCACTTTTTACTGTACTCTGAGCCAATGTTAATTACTATCGAATAAATTAACTATTAATAATTCCTGGGGCAGTCATTTGTAGTCTACACCGACTTGAATTTAAAATAGTTTGATTAATAGTGTTTCAAGTTACCTATTATAAACAAGCGACAGTGTCTGTGTTTCTGCATATTTCGTTTTCACGGCTAAACCGCTGAAAAAACCAGACCTTAAAATAACTCAAACCCTAAGGATATGAGACTCGCACAGACCAGGGGGTAGTAAATTGTCATGTTAAAACACTAACAGTAGCAATGGCTTGCATTTTGACAGTTCAACAACATTCATTGCGTTATTTAGGTACGTTGTTTAGCAGACACATTTTTCGATCCATTGCTTCATATGGAAGCAATGGATTAGCAATATGATTCAGATTATGATTAATAGTGTATTAACGTGTTTTCCGAGGCACGAAGGGTCTTGGTATGTGAAGATGGTCACCCATCCACGGAACAACCGCGGCAAGCGTAGCTTAACCTGATCGATCGACCCGTGCGGCTGTTATTACTTAGCCACAATTAAGCCCCTGTAGGTAGGTATAAAATTTAATGACTAAAATTATTGATACACAGTAATTAATAACTGATCGTTTAAAAGTTTAGCATACTCTAATTGAATGTTTTACTCATTCATGCACGTAATGAATATTAAAGATGGATTATTGAAATTGAATTGTGGAATATAATTATTATTATTAAACTAGCAGCGCCCCGCGGTTTCACCCGCATAAAATCCCGCGGGAATACAGAGATAAAAAGGATCCTATGAGTTATTCTGATGTATAAGCTATATTTCTGGAAAATTTCATTGAAATCCGTTCAGTAGTTTTTTCGTGAAAGAGTAACAAACATTCATCCTCACAAACTTTCGCATTTATAATATTAATAGTTGGATTAAATAATACATAACGACTTGATTAAGTACCTACTGCGAATAATTATTGTACCTATGTTCTGAATCGTAACTAAGTTATTTGCTCTATTCATAGCCTCATTTATAATAAATAAATTGTTTTATGTAAGAAAATAGGAATTATTGGTATCGTATTGAAATAGTTGTGTAGGGATTTCCTTGCCTAGGTTTACCTGGAAGTCTCTGGACCGAGATAACCCAAAGCAAGGAAAACCTGCTGACGTGCAGATTCACGTTGACGATGACTCCGCCTTGGTGTGTAAATGTTGTGCTGTTCCACAAACAATGGAGCACTTAATGTCGTGTCCAGCGTGTTCTGTTGCCTGCACGGTATAAAACCTGATGGACGCAACTGAAGGTGCCAAACTTTTAGCCAAATTCTGGGCTGATTCATTTAAGACTGCCATCGACACGCTATGAAGAAGATGGTTATTTCCAGTTTAAAGACACTGACCTTAAAACTCTTTGCATCATTAAACTTTCTTAATCCATATAACAATTGTGTCTAAATTTCTTTGTGTCCAAATCAATTGCCTAGTTGACCTTAATCTGAAAAACTGGTGTCATCTTACATTGTGGCTTTAATACAGCTTCTGTGTTCTTTGCCTTGACTGTCAAAGTTATTCAACAGTCTATGAAGTATTGTTGAAAACGTTGTTACGTCTTTTTCATATTATTTATGTTTTATACCTATACTAGAAATTTATGGTTCCCCGACCTAGCATCGCATCGCATTGCCTGGCCGTGTCATTACTTCGTTTTCATTTATTGTTCTTTCTTACTTCTTTTTTTGCTCGGCTCCTAAGAGTTCTAGCATGATGTTAAATAGTCTATAACCTTCCTCGATAATTGGGGTATCAAATGCAAAAATAACTTTTCAATGCCGACCAGTAGTTCCATAGATTAGCGCGTTCAAACAAACAAACTCTTCGGCTTTACTATTAATATACAGGGTAGCAGGGATATCGACGCGCAAACTGTAACCATGAATTCAGCACACGAGTTTAGACCCCATAGCGTAGAAATATTTCGTCGGTTATCCAAAAAAAAAAATCTTCTGTTTCATAGAAAAGTGCAATACCTACGCGGTCAAAACGTATGGAACAGCTATATATTTTTTTAATAACCGACGAAAAATTTCGACGCTATGGGGTCTAAACTCATGTGCTGAATTCATGGTTACAGTTTGCGTGTCGATGTCCCTGCCACCCTGTATATTGATAGATAGATATTTTATTAAGAGCATGGCAGTCTATCTATCCGCGAATCGTCAGTGTTTAACTGACAAGGGATTGACTCAATTATCTTCATCATCATCAGCCTATAGTAGTCCACTGCTGGACATAGGCCTCTCTTATTGCACGCCATTCAACTCGATTTTCGGCAACTCTCATCGAGCTGCTACCAGCCATCCTACGAAGATCGTCGCTTCAACCGCTAGACGGCTATTCTATAATCTGTCCAACATTCAACTCCAAAGCGTTTGCAGCGTCAGTCGCCGGTCACTTGCCCGCTCGCCGGCGTCGTCGGGTCACGGTGTCTCCCTCCACCTAATTGCCGTGACGATCAATATTTGTCATCAATTAAATACCACACGGATTTCTTTAATTATTCCCTCCTCTGGTTGTCGGTCGTTTTGTTTGGTAGCGTCAACGGAGGCAGATGTAGTGTCGTGCATGAGTGGCGGTAGCTCGTCAGATGTTTGAGGGTTAAGTAGTCGTTTGTCGTGTTAAGTCGCTTATTCTTTGTGATGTTTTTGTTGAAATCTGTAATGTTAAGTGTTTTGGTGCAATTCGTTGGGCATTGCGTTTTTTTTTTTCAATTAAATATCTAAATTGTAGTTGATAATAGTCCAAAACCGGAACCGAAAATGGCCTAGAACCAAAAATTCGTATCATCTACCAATCCGCACTGGGCCTGTGTGGTGAGAAGACCTGTAAGGAGACCGATAGGAGGCCTGTGTCTCAGAAGTGGGAACATTATAGGCTAATTAAGAATAGGTAATCAAAATATAAGAATGAAAAAGAAAACTTGTGTCTGGCAGTGCTTTGATTTACAGAAAAACGTACAAAAATTCTAAGTTCTAGTTTCCTGCCTAAATATTTTGGGAATTACAATATTAATTGCTACAAGAGCCAGACCACAATCATTATCGTCGTCTTTATGGCTTATTACGTAGATTTTTTTATCTTATCGCTCGAAACATCTACGATACCAACCTATAGCCTAAATCCAGATACCTAGTCCATCTCAACGCTGTAAGACAATTTGCAGCACAAACTAGCCTATTCCTAGATCACGGCGACAAATCGCTTACAACAGAGAGACTGGCTCCGGAGCAGCCTTACATAGGCTATCTACACACATATACATAGGAGATACTGCCCTACGTACGACGGATGGCTTACTAATAACCGATATCGGTATTGCAGCCGATATGCAAGTGTCAATGAATATGTAGGAAGGTATAGCGTCTGATGAAGTTGTTGTATGAGATTATTTTGAAGAAATACTTAAGCTTTTAATAGGAAGGTAAGACAAGGAAGATACGATGGGTGAATTAATCGGTAGATGAATTCTTTAGCAAAGGAGAAGCAAATATTGTCTGCAGTTCGTGTTGATAATAATTTTGATGGTGAGTTAATAGATTTTAATTTTGAAAGAGGTTAATGGATGTGGAAAGCGGAGGACAGGGTGTTGTGGTGCAGCCTGGGAGAGGCCTATGTCCAGCAGTGGACAGCGATGGGCTGAGTTGATTGAATGTAGATCAGCTAATAGTGCTGTAGAAAATAGAGAAGTCACCTATTTAGGTGTTAATTTCATCAATTTATAATCTTTTGAAGACTAGATCAGTTGTGTCAAGAGAGCAGAAACTCAAGATGAAACGAGATATTCGTAATCGTACCCAAAGGTTTAACCTTAAACAATCCTTGCAAAAATAACAACATAATCCCCAATCCCACATCAAACAAACACTTTCCATAAGCTCTTACTGAATCGGGATCAGTACAAAAAAGCCGATGTGTTTAGAGTAGTGACAGTGCTCTGTCGCGGCGGCTGCGCACAAAGGTACGCCGCTTGTTTGCTAGTCGGCGCCCGCGCAGCGCATGCTCCTTCAATGATCTTTGTTTTTGGTATTTGTTTCTCTAAGAGGTGGTTACTGATTATGGATTATTGCTTTGGGACTACCTTTTGTTAGCTGCAGTGTGCAGGTGAAGATTTTATAAAAGGGAGGATAATAATTATAAACAGAATTTGTGTTAGCGATGGTATTGATAATGAAACAATAAAGTTGAGAGAGTAAAAGGTTGAAGATTAATGAACTGCTAAATTAGTTCCAGCAACAGTACATAAAAACAAAGACGAAGAAGACAAATATCATCAAAAGGATGGCTGTAAGACGATAGCCCACGTGCTTGTGTAGGCATTTTCAAATGCTTGAAGACACGCTCCCTCTCTCAGAGAGGAGGCCTGTGTCCCAGCAGTGCGGACGTTATAGGATGATGAATGAAGGAATGATGATGATGAAGACACGCTTGTTACCACATCACCATTAATGAAGAATTGAAAACGTTATATTTAATTTTTTCATATCTAGAGAAGACAAAAGTGGTTATAACTATGTTATTACCACAATGAAGTAATGATTCCTTACGATGATCAAAACTGTAAATAATATGAAACTCACCGTTACCAAGAAGTCTTCAGCTCCATCGCAAAAACGTTAAAGGTCATTAAAAATCCAAGATACCAAAATAATGACCCGTGCCTTGCACAAACCGTCACCTGCACTCCACGGACAAAGACAGCTAATTCGACTTATATTGCACGTAACCATTCTTTTCTCTGCCTACAGCATTGATGGACAATAGCACCACCTTGAATTATCACCAAAACACTATTGTGGTCACAATGAATGGTCTCTTGGCATAAATTGTGTAAAGTAATAGGATTGTTATTATTACGTTTTCAGTGCCAGCTGGCGTTTGTAAGAAAGTTGGTAGTTGGGTCAAAAAAATTGATGAACAGCTTAGGGCGCTTGTCTCTTTACTACAATATGAGTATCTAAGTTATTAAAAAGTTTGGTCATAGTCTTTGCTTTTAAATATTGTAAATGGCCCTCAATTTTATAAACCCCATTTTGTTATTGACCATCATTTTCCTAAATGTTGAATTCTGTCATACTTCAAAAATGTCAAATTCAGTAGCCACCGAAATAGCAATATTATAATTATAGAATACTGTTCATACTTTAGTATTTTCTCTTTCCCATGGAATAAGTACTATCGCCAAAATCTACCTGTATCTGATCACCGCAAGGACTATTCCTGCTTGCAGTGCATGTTATTAGTCGACCTAAAAAGGATACACTTTTGTTTTAATTACAGACGCAGCTGTGGTTATCATGTGTACGGGATTTTGTTTTCTTAATGGTCAGATGTACATACAGGTATTTTTTTGGCGATAATACATAATTTCAGTTTCTCCGCTTTCATCTACGGTACGCTTTAAAAAAAACACTTGAACATCGAAACACCGAAACAAAATCTGGAATTCGTTCCGGTATTTAAATAATTCTTCACCCACAAAGCACTGCTCTTTGAATGCATCACAAAATCATCTGTTTCTCACAAAAGGCTCACTTTCAGTATTCATTAGGCGATGTTCGTTGTGCGTGGGCGTGAAATAACGTGAATTGGGGCTATTTTCTGTCATAATTCATTTGCACCGTGAAGTTGGCGCCATGTGGCGGCCTCTTGCACTGATCGCCTTTAGACTAGGCGTAGTATATGTAAGGTTTGTAGAAACTTTTCAATAATTTACTTTCTAACAGAAAAGGACGAGTCTCTAGAAATATTTTAAAGTAATAAATAGTACTTAACTTGTAGGCAGCAATTTGAAAAAGAAATGTCTACTCGTATCATAATTTGGATAAATATAGGTAGCTTTTATGTATGTTATCTGCTTTGAAGTCGTTTTTATGTATGTATATTAGTATTCACAAATGTATTTTTGCCGATTTTTCAACTAGTAAACTACCGTCCAAATCAAGGGGTTATCATGTTTTTGACAGATTCCTCATCTGAGCGATTGAGGTGTGAAAGTAAGCATCTTTTCATCACACTAACCAATAATACAGTTTTATCTGCATCCTTACATATACTACACGGACACTTTCAAGTGGCTATTCGGCTCAAATATCCGAGACTGAGCGGCGATCCCTGGCCGTAGAATGTGCACAATACACGAATTTGTTTCTAATGAATCACAGGCACGCCTCCAAGCCTTTGTGGACACCGACTTGCATGACCATTGAAGTAAGAGACCATTAAATGTTTGCTAGCCCATAAAACTGAGCCACTGTCTGTGGGAGACGTAAACAATGAATGAGTATAAAGGAATATTATGAAGTCAGCAAAAAAATCTGGACTGCAACACGGCAATTTTTTGACGGACGACATAGTGTAAAAGAAATAATTGTTAAATGCATTTTGAAATCTCTCCGTTACTTGAGATTTTCTCCTTTGCCTTGATTTCTCTTTTTGATGGTCAAAATCAAAACCACCTGGATGGGACGCACGGAACCGGGAAGTATGGCAGAAGAAAGAGACCGCCTATACCCAGCAGTGGCTGATTCCGGGCTGAAATGATGATAAATGACAATCAAAAACAATATACATATATTAGATTTTGCTCCGTTAAATAGAAACTGACGCAGACTACCTAGTAACTGACATAATATATTTCTATAAAACAAATGTAGGACTTACTCCGATCGGATCAAAAGTAAATTCATTCAAAAAAAGGCTTAGCCTTAAAAAAGCAACAAATCAAACGTCAAACAAGGTTGAAACTACATTAAACCCATTATTATTTCATTCCTTTGATCTTACTAAGAATGAAGATAGCACACATAGAAAACTAAGTACCAACATAACGTATATAATGCCTCTATTCCAGACTTTACACAAAAGCTTTGCAGAAATACTGTCATAACAAGCAGAAACTTTTGTCGAGAGACGTGGAAAAGGAGATTTTAATGATATCTTTATGTTGGTACTCTTTTGTGTCTTTAAGTTGGTACTAGAACTAACTAAAGGCTGTGCCTGTTATGTTACCTAGTTTTAGTGATATCAAAGTGAAAATAATGGGACTTTCTTGATTGACTGTGACAAAGATGTTTGGCAATCGGGTTGGTTACAGCAAAAAATCAAATATTGAGACAGTTAAGCCTGGAATAAACATGCCTGTAACTGATTCCGGGCTTTAGGTCAGTGGTTAATTGAAAAGTCGAGTTTTGGTCAACTGTTCTCAACATTTTACTTCTATATCTTTGTGACACGTCGTGCGAATGCACCCGGAGAGATGGGCAAAGATCGTCACTCACTGGACGCCTGAAGGAGGACATCGCCGTCGAGGTAGACCACGGCGAAGGTGCTGTGACGATCTAGCGAGGTTTGCAGGGCCAACATGGCCAGAGATCGCCCAAGACAGGGAGGTTTGGAAGGAAAAAGGGAAGGCCTTTGCCCAGCAGTGGGTGTAGCATAGGCTAACAAAAAAAAAATGGCTTGGTGGCTTGATTTAGACTAGTTAGCAATCTCGCTCGCGGATCAGAAGATTCGCCCTGGCTAGACACATTATTTTGAGATTCTCTCTTTCTCAGTGAAAATCCACACGACTTTGGACAGAGTAGGAGAAATTGGAGATGAAGAAGACTTCGAAAAACAGAAGTGGGAAGAACATGAAAACCTTGATCAGAATTTATAGCTTATGCACTTACTAAGTGGTCACATTAAAGATTCTCTTTTTGCTATGCGGGGAATAGGTATGTAGGTACGTGGCGTCATAAACTATTAACCCTTGGTTCTATTAAGCAGCTAACTTATAAAGCGCGCCAATTTTTTCTCCAACCTCAAAATGGCGGACGAAAGAAGCCATTTTGCGTTCGAAATTTTAATTGGAACGATAAAGGGCTTTCGCGGAATATTTTAAGGGCAAGCGGCCAGTAGCCGCGCAAAAAGTTTTATTTCGCGTCGATTAAAATTCCGTTTGAAAATCGAACAAATAGGTGCTTTTTGTCGAACCACGCCTGCGCGGTGACGGCAACACTTTTTTAATGGTTACCAATATGGCGGACGTTGACATGATGAAAGATCGCCGTAATTAGTCGATTGTTGTAGTCCAATGCGGTTTTTGTTTTGAAATTCGCTTGTTTGGCGTAATTGGGTGTTTAAGAGCTGGAGAAGATTGTTTATTTTTGTTTGTGTGTCTTCCAGTTGTCTCCTTTTGAAAAACAAAATGTTTAAAAAAAAAAAGCAGATCAAAACTGATGGATTTATTACTAAACGGAAACAGCAACTAAAAATGAACTAATAGAATCATTAGCAATATGACCCAAGGGATCCAATTTACCCAATTCGTTACTCGAAACCGAGTTAAATATGGTTCAAAATTACACTAAAATGATGAATGCCTCGCTGGCTAAAGTATCAATGACACATACCATAAATACCAGTACACACCTGTGGACGATTAACACGAATGTCAAAATAGAATTTTAAACTAAAATATTTCCTTCCCGAAGTAAATTAAGCGGGAGACATCATTTTGCCACATTCACTGTATCGTTAATAAAATCCACACGACCCTTATTCCTTGCCATTCAAGGTTGCATTTCAAGGAAAAGGTTGAATATCGACAGCAAATTACGTTGTAGCTTGACAATGTGACTTAATTACTAGTGAAGTATACACATATGGGTACAGGGTCTAAATGATATCGATACCGCGAGATTTCCCCGTCTGAATCGCTTCTCGATTATCGAACTAATGGTATAATTATGTTGATAGAGTTGTAAAAGGACTGCTTCTAATGATTTTATGCTGCAGTAAAAGGTAATTATGTGAAAGGTGATTAATATTACATAGAATTTTAAGAGTGTTTTCTGTTTTGGAAATGAAAAAAGAAGGTGATTTCCAATAATTAAACATGTGGGAAAATGTTGATTCATATTCTTAATATTGTAGGAATTTGAGTATGCTATTTACTTAATTAACTAGCTATCGATTTGTCAATACATACACCCATAAACTAACGCCTTTTTCCCATGGGGGTAGGCAGAAATTATAGAACGCCACCTGCTACGATCCACACATACACACTTCTATTGCTTCGTTTACATTCATATATCTGTTTATAAACACACGCCATTCGAATAAAATCGATATGGAAATAGACGAAAAATATTTGCTAATACAACATCTCTATCATTGAACATACATACATAATCAGCCTATAATGTTCCCACTGCTGGGACACAGGCCTCCTCTCTGGGAGTCGGCCGTAATCCACCACGCGGGCCCAGTGCGGGTTGCTAGATGTCACATGTCTTCGGATTTTTGGTTCTAGGACATGCCGGTTTCCTCACGATGTTTTCCTTCACCGTTCTTAAGACCAATGGTGATGAAATAATTTACACAAAGTAAAGTGGCTGCCTGGGTTCGAATCCACGATCTACAACTCGTAAGTCGGGATTACCACTGGGCCACCACTGCTATCATTAAGGCTGCATTTGACAAAACAGTTAATTTAAAATCTACTCTATAGGCCGAGCCACAAATCGACTAATTCCATCCTTAACAATCATAACTAAAACCCATAGACAATTTGTAACGGCCATAACGAGTGTCATGTTCCACGGTTTGACCATAAATCATATTTTTTTGGCGGCAAAAAACATAAACGGGCAAAATGTCTGCTAATTGACGTGTTCCTGGTTTCACTAGTCTCATTATGCTGTGGGTATGCGCGTTCATCAACGATTGGGCACAGATGAATTGGGGAACAGATAGACTCCAATCGAAAACGGTTTTTTTTTCGGCTGAAAACGGATCTGAATTGCATTTTAGGCCGGAAACCGAAAACGAAAAACAATTTTTTTTTGTTTTATCGAGAGGTTTTTCTTTCGTAGTAAAAAAAGTGCAGTAGGTAGTGTACCTTTTAATGATTATATTTAACTGTTTTCACTTAAAACACATGAAACTTTATACTTTTTTCAAAGACACATTAGGGCCGATTAATTTTGCCGAAATTTAATGTTTAGGCCGAAAACTGAAAACGAAATTTGTTCAGAGTCTAGGAGCAGTTTAGATTTTCAGTTGTAACGTGTAACTTTAAGTGAAATAGCTAAGAGAGACCAATCTCAATTGGAGATAACAATGGAAGATGGTGATACATTACCGCCTTTTCTAGTTTCTTTTCTTATCAATCATTACAACTTATACTTCCCTCTATTAGACGCATATCTTTCTTCATAGCCCGTTCTTTTTCCATCGGAATCTTCGTTTTGGAGTGAACGGCTTTCTGAACAACTGACAGACTTCTAACAATTCAAAAGTCCTGCAGGTGGTCTTATTAGAATAAATGCAACATTTAAATCATTTACTAACGTAGGATATCAGTGCAAATGACGATTGTCAGGACAAAATCATCTCCCATTTTATTATTATTCCCATTTATTTTTACCTATTTCCACAAGCATTGTCCCTTCTATATGATTTCCATGATCTATGACCGTCGCCTACGCCGCACGGTAGCTACAGCGTGATTTATAAATCTATTTTAATTTACTCGTTCAAACGAGTAAATGGTTCGGTTGATATTTTTACGAGACCGGCCATATTTTACCACTGTTTTAATAGTAAATACTAAATAAGTATGTGTGATAGATATGGTATGAGTTTGGTTTTCTGTTCTTAATTTTGGTCTGATTTAAATGGATTTTAAAAATATAAAAGCTATTTATTTTTAAATACCTTTGTATTTATACTAAGTATCAATATTATTTATAAGAAGTACGGATACTTGGATCTTCGTTTCAGCCGAAAACCGGTCACTGCTGGATAGGCCAATGTAAGGAAAGGCAAATGCGAAAATGCCAGTAGGTAATGGACAATGTAGTCAGCTGCAATATTGTTAATATTATGTATTATCTTTCCTCTGTTCCGACACATATTGTATATTGTAGCTGTATATTGTCCCTGAATAAATAAAATAAAATGTATCTTGAATTCAAGATACATTTTATTTTATTATTTAGGGACAATAAACAGCTACAATATGTGTTGGAACAGAGGAAAGATAATACAAAATATTACAATATTGCAGCTCACTACACTATCCGCATTTTAACAAAATGATAATGAGTGCCACTAGATGTGGAGATATGTAATAAATAATTACATCACAACAATAGTAATAAATAATTATAGAAATACCAATTAGTAATCATTAAATAATAAACCAAATACTTTATTTATTTATTTTACTTAGGTATAGGAAGAAAACATTATTTCATAGACTTATTCCTTCCTGGCAAAAATAACACAGTTTAACAATAATTTCCTTCAGAATGCCCATTAATTCTTCAACATTTTTTCTCAAATTTTTTGCATCGCAACCTAAATCAAAGTCCCGGATTCCATACATATTTATATGAGAGCGAGTCATATTTGCGAGCACGTTCAGAATGCCACATCATTTGTATGGCAACACTGCCAACATGTGAGCTGAAATGTGTCGTGTCATTAGTACAGGTCGCTAATTTTGGACTTAATTAGAGCAGATTTTGTTTTCGTGTATATTTTTGGAATTATCATTAACTTAATGGTTTTATTTTGTAGTTTGGCTGTAAATTGGCCTGTTGAAGTCAACAAGGTAAACAACGATATGAAATAATGTCACTTTTGAAAATAATTGAATGACCATCATAATCAACCTATAATGCTCCCACTGCCGGGAAACAGGCCTCCTCTCGGTGTGAGGAAGTTGGCCATAAGCACCACGCCGGCCCAGTGCGGGTTGGCAGATGTCACATGTCTTCGAAATTTTGGTGCTAAGACATGCCGGTTTCCTTACGTTGTTTTCCTTCACCGTTTTGAGAGCAGTGGTGATGCAATGATTTACATAAAGTTAAGCCTGTCTAAGTTCGAACCTTCGACCTACAACATGTAAGTCAATGCCGTATTTGTGAGACAAGAATAACGAGTTGGAATTATTCACGATGAATTCGCCAGACAAGGCATCAGAAAAGAGGATAGAAGTGTAAAGTGAAGACCTTTGTGAGCACAGCGATAAGGAAGAGGGAAAGAAGACTGGACTAGAGTATAGTATAAGGAATAGTAGATACATTTCAAAAGTCTTAGAGTTATCCAAAGTAACAGAGACCAAAAAGGAGATCTTCCGGGTTCATCGTTCAACTAAACCGAGCCTAACCAATGTAGACAGTTTAAAATGAAACAGACAGGCGAAGTGTCAACCAAACAATAATAACTATCATTCTCAATTCGACCCTAACTCAATACAAACACCTTCTGAGCCAAAATCAATGAAGCCAATCATAATTAATAACATTTATATTTATATCACACACATTCAATAAGGAAAACTGCTCCCTACACTTACAGACTACCCTGACAACATAAACAATGAATTTTCAACTCTATCGGCTCATAATAAGAGAGGTATAACCCGCAAAAGAATATACAGTAGACAATTTTTTCCTTCTCACCCCACAAAATTAACTATTTTCCCCTTCCGAATACTAAATACCTATTTAGTGTATTCCGTGTGTGCGAAAGAGATGGCTGTTGTCGGATATCACCCCTGGTTTGACGTTTATGAAGGAGGGTGAATGGGATGTCACCCTCCTGTTTGGCTGGTAACCGACTGTGAAGATAGTTCGATGTTTATTTTTAAGTAACAGCCCATATCTAATTTTGATTGAGTTGATCTGTTTGAGAAGATTTTCGGAGGCCATTTTTGTTAAACGGATTAAATGGTATGATGGCTCTTTGATATGACAGATTTATCTTTTAGCTTGTTAACGCAACTGCTGCATCAAATGATTACTTACAGAGAATAGTTAAGAACATTGATAAAATCATGCTTGTCAAATGAATCGATGATTTTAATCAGCCTATATCTAATGTAATTAGATTGTAATTAAAAGTTAAGTTACTTATTACTTCTGGCCGAATAGGTTATGAAATGAAGCGTACTGAACTTCAACCTGAAAGACAAAAATATAGCTAAAGATCTGAGGAAAATGAGTAAACTAAAGGATGCTACTTTCCATATAAAAAGACTGAAATGGAGAAGGGCTGGTCGTATGGTATGATGAACAAGAAGTAGTCTAACATCATTAGCCTACAGCAGTCCACTGCTGGACATACGCCTCTCCTATTGCACACCATTCAACTCGATTTTCGGCTACTCTCATCCAGCTGCTACCAGCCATCCTGCGAAGATCGTCGCTTCACCTAGCCTGAGGGCGTCCCACTTTACGTTTACCAATTCGCGGTCTCCTCTCAAGAACACGTCTACCTCAACGGTTATCGATTCTACGGCTAATATGACCGGCTCATTGCCACTTCAGCTTGCTTATTCTATTAGCTATGTCGACAACTTTGGTTCTCTGCCGGATCACCTCGTGGCGAATTCGATCCCTCAGAGAGACTCCAAGCATAGCCCGTTCCATAGCTCGCTGAGCGACCTTGAATTTATGGACCAGCCGTACCGTGAGTGTCCACGTTTCGGCTCCGTAAGTCATAACTGGCAGGACGCACTGATAAGTGGTCTAACGCTGTAATGGAATGGCAAATTAGAGATGAATCTAAAAGAAACGACGTAGAAAGACAACGTAAACTTTGGGACGACGACATAGTTAAGACAGCTGATGCCCTGTGGGCTAGAGAAGAAGAAGTCTCTGATCATGATAAGAGAGGTCCAGATATATTACTTTCTTTCTATCTTGTTTTTATAATAATCAAATAATACATATACTCGTACTTATAGCACCAGCAGGGAACGTTATAGGCTGATTATGTACTATTGGACTTTGGACGTGGTTGTGGACGTTAGTTTTCCAAAGTCAAGAATCTGCTAGTTTTTCATGTGTCTGTTCAAAATCAGTTTCAAGTTTCCACCCCTATTTCTCAAGCTCTTTTTCGAAGCACGTCATCTTAACCAGCTTTCATGGTTTCCATAACTTCAATACAAAACAAAGCCTTCTTCCTTGTACACAATTCGTCCCGTACCACCAGAATAACGTGAATAAATATCCTTTAGTACTGCCTTTTAAGGCTATCGCTCATATATAATTACGTACCTACTCTACGTGCTTAATTTATCACTTATTTTGTTTATATGTTCATGTTTTCCGGGAAATCACCTGAAACCCAGAACTTATGTTGTTTTTAAAAATTATGTGAATTTTGTAGGTTTTCTAATTAATATTTTAGTTATACCATTTTTTTATTCAAAACAGTCTTTTATTAGCAATTTTGGGGTTTTGTACGATGGATTCTACAATTTTATTCTGATTTAATATTTTATCTGACATAGGTTAAACATATTTTCTAATCAAGTACTTAATCACATTTCAGTTCAGCCCTACTCTTTTCACTTACCTATCCTGTATCATTTGTCATTTCCAGAAAATCCCTTTGGAAGACGTCTATGTCATTCCGCAATCTCCTCTGAGATCTGGCCCGATCTTTTAAACCGTGCCTTTATTTATTAGAAATATGTGCTTAGCTTAAATTATTGATTATTGACATTGTAATGAAATCAGTTTTATCTAGAAGATCAATGCCAACCCTAATAGTATGCCATTCATGTGAATACTTGGAGATGGCGAATATGATCTATTCATGTCAGTACTCAGCAATATCAAAGGTCTTTCATGAGGTAGGCATGTACTTATAAGTCAAAGACATTCTTACAATAAAAGTTATATAAATCAAAATATAAATAACAGTGAGCAGAGTCGTTGTAAATCATTTGCGCTAATTTGAAACGGATCCGTAAACACGGACGCAGCAAAATTCATCAAACCGATGCCCCCTCGGCGCTAATCCCACAAAGGGACCAGCAGTGTACGCTCAAAAGGATTTAACAAGCGGCATTCACGACTGCTCATTATATTTTTATACTTTATACCTCTGGTGGCGGGCATAAAGTGTGCGATCAAAACGCGCGAACCCCTACAAAAGGTAATTATGTTTTGATTCCTACAAAAAAAATCGAGTATCACAAAGGAGACTAACGAGATAAGAGCGTGCTAAATCGCTCCCCCCGACGCCCGCGCGGATCAATCGCGGGGCCAGCGGTCGATTGGGCCGGCTCGGCAGGCGGGGCCCCGCGCAACCACGCCTCACGGCCCCGGGCTCCCCGACGCGCCGCGCTCTGCCACTGTCCGCCAGTCAACCTCCGACTGCGCCCGCATGCGTACACGATCCGTAGATCGCGCCCCAGTGTAAACCGGCTGTGCTAAATGGAACTGACCAGCGTTCAATGTTAAAGAAACAAAGCTACGAGGACAAGGAAGTGAACATGGCGATACAGAGTGTTTCGAGGTACCCGAGCAGCCCTGCCGAAGCGACGGAGCCGCCCAAGACATCGAGGATCAGCTTCAGCGTGGCATCGATCTTGGCCGATACGAAGGCACACCAAGTGGATGAGACAGCGGAGATGATCAGACATCACAGGACGATTCCTGAGTCGCCTTTAAGGCAGTCTCCTTCTGCGCAACCTGAGTTGCCCGGCGGAAAGTCGGTGTCTCCGAGGCCGTCGTCTCAGACTCCTCCTTTGAATTTGAACGTATCAGCGACTGTTACCTCATCCGAAGATGAGTACGAAGATTCTGTTAATCAAGAAGATTCGATAGTAGATGTGGAGGACCTGCAGAATGGTTTGCCGAGTGAGGACGAGGAGAGGCCTCCGTCGGAGAAGGCGCGGCTGGTGCGTCCGACGCCGTTCAGTGCGCTGGCGGCGGCAGCGTACGGGTTGGCGTGGCCCGGCCCGCCGCCTGTGGTGCCGTCCTTCGGGTCGATGTTCCAGTCACATTTCCCCGTTGGACCTTTGACAGGTTAGCAACCTTTTTTGATACTTTCTTTACTTTAGATCTTTGTGGTGTTTAGTGCCATCTGTTGATGGTCTTCAAAGATTTAGTGAGATGTAGTAGTTTTTATTTATTTGTCTTAGGTTGACTGTAATGCTAGTGATGATTTCATTGTAGTTATGATATTTCTCATTCTTAGCTTTCGGATCCCAACATTTTTGGATTTTCTTTGCCTTTTTTTCAAGATTAGGTAGTATAATAATTTGTGCATGGTCGTCGGCTGGCTTATGCACTTGTAGATATTAGAGCTTTTAGTTTATCCTGCTCTAGAACTAGAGTTTCTTTATCTACCACATTTCCTAGTTTTTTTTTGGAGCAAAATCTTGCTTTTGTATTTAATAATAAATTATTATTGTTAAGTACCTACTTATTTTTCATGATAATTAAGAATAATTCTTCTCATCCTACCTACACTAAAACAACTACTCGACATTACCTAAACTTAATTATTTTTCCATTTTGTTTCCTGTAAACAATTATTTGATCATTTTTGTTCAACGCCTAAATTCCTAAATTAATTGAAAAGGTAACATCGCAATCGTAGGTAGTACGTAATTATATTCATATAATTCATAACATTATTATTAAGACACTTAATTATTTTTTTTTCTACCTCGGGACCCTGGAGTCCCGGACCTTTGAAAGGCGTAAGGACCGAAGCCAATTCGCAGAGGCCCTATAAACAATTTTAATATAAACAATTTTTATAATTATAACAAGTCTAATTTGACAGTCTAGTGTGACAAACAGAATTAGGAAATTCCACATTTATTTAAGTTCACGAGGAAAATATCAGCTCTTAATTAATTGATAAAACCGTTATAATATTTTTCAATTATTATTAAGTTTTGCTATCGTTTTCCTGCATACCATTTATTAATTAAAATATTTTTGCTCCACCCAATTACGATTATAAAATTATTATTAAACTTAATTACATTTGTTGGCGTTCAATTGCATAAATTGAATATTTTAATTAATTTCCGTTACATTTACGCGTTATATAATTGCGTTTACGGATTAATATATAAATATATGTACTTTGTTAATATACCTACGCTTCGAAGTAAGACAATATGCGTAGTATGAAATGAAATCAATCTTCCTAGCCTCTTCATAATTGCCTATGTTGGGGTCGGCGTCCAGTCTAACAGGATGCAGCTGAATACCAGTATTTTACATATAAAAACGATTACCTATCTGACCTCCACAACCCAGTTACTGGGTAACACGATACTCCTTAGTAACACTGGCTGTCAGACTAAAATAAAATAAACATAACTATTTATATTATAACTTGAAACAAATCATTTTAAATTACCTAGTCATTAGTAACTAATAACTGTTCTAGTTAATTCATATCAATCATTTATATACATACGTAATGGTTTAATTTACATAAATACTTAGGAATCTATTATCTGCAGTATTTATTAAATGGACTATGATATTTAATTATTCGCAATCAATATGATAGCTGGAATTAAATGCTTA
This sequence comes from Apamea epomidion, assembly GCA_947507525.1. Taxonomy (NCBI): domain Eukaryota; kingdom Metazoa; phylum Arthropoda; class Insecta; order Lepidoptera; family Noctuidae; genus Apamea; species Apamea epomidion. The sequence continues at coordinate 6,809,287 of OX382247.1, read as the reverse complement.
TAGTAATCGGTAACTGGGTGTACCTATAATATCTTGAAACAATTTGGCCTATAGCTGAAGCCTTTGTTTTTGGTTTTGCGGTGGATGTTCCTCATGGATTTCCTAACCCCTGGGGTGGGCAGAGGGGTCTGTCAGACTCTTACTGACTAAAAACTACCCCGGTGTTCCTTTCCCACACTTGGACCTGAAATCACGGGAACTTGTGCACCTTCCACGATCCCCGGCTGATGCCCGGCCCGCCTTTGCGAGTGACCTCGGAGCTAAATCTAGCTAAGATGGTTTTCCAAATAAAACTATTGCACCGATCTAGATAAAAAAATATATTCTTCGTCATTAAATAACTGTCTTCTCGCGAAAATTCATACCAGCGATCCAGCGTTTCCAGCGATTTTATTCTGTCAAAATCTCACCGTGAAAACTTAGGTGAAGAGAGCTGTCATTCCACTTGATGCTAGGGATTAACACTATTGACATCTCCCTTCATCTAAGTTTTCACGGTGAGATTTTTATAGAATTCACCGCCAGGTTTTTTAACCACTCTCATTTTTCATCTATCTATCTATATATATATAAAAATGAATCCCTATTTTCCTTGGTCACGCCATAACTCGAGAACGACTTTACCGATTTCATCCATCTTTTCTTACAAGTTTGCTAATACTTTGAAATTGAAATTGAATTTGTAAAAGGTTCTTACGGGAAAAAAAAAGTTGCGCAGAAAATTAGAAAATTTAAGAATTACGCTTTTACGCTAAAACAGCTGAACGGATTTAGATGGAATTTGACACACGGGTAGCCTGGACTGGAGAAGGACATAGGCTACTTTTCATCCTGAATCGCAGACGAAGTCGCGGGCAACAGCTAGTTAGCTTATAAATTACTCGTACGTACAAGATTTAAACCAATTAGACATCAACTAAATCCACACTTAAACCGTCATCATTATTGTCACCTATTTATGCCCAAACATCTTGTTTCGGAAACCCGTTAACCCTTCCCTCGCCGGGGTCTCAAGAAACGGTGTCTCATGGAGAACAAAGCCGCACATAAATAACGGATCAGTTGGATGCGTAAACAATGGCACATCGGATTCGACAACTCGGGCGGATCATGGGGATTCGGGAAGATTTTGTGATTGTATAAGTTCGCAATCGAAGGGTTAAAAGGGAGTATATTATTCGATGTTGCTATTTTTATTTTTATTGAAAAGTAATGTAAATAATGTGTATAATACATAATACTTAGGTATAATTAAGTAGGTTACCGTTGTAATTACTGAAATGTTTTTAATTTATGTCAGGTATTTAACAAGCAATTACGCGAATGGCTGATTTAAATTTCATTAGCATTGTTTTGTTGTTTTTTTAAATTATAAATATTTCCGCGTTGGCTACTTAGGTACCTACTTGCCTATAAATAGTTTGCAAGTCACAAACAATGTATTTAACCTTTAACACGGTACATTATACAGAAAAAAAAATGGCGTTTTGCTTAGCATCGAGTTGCCTCATGCTTTTCAGGCATAACTTCTCGCCGGGCCTTCTTCATGATTTACAACGCATAATCATCGCAGTCCACTGCTGGACATAGACCTCTCTCAGGCTGCGCCACAACACCCTGTCCTCCGCCTTCGGCAACCATTCTGTCCCAGCCACCTTTTTCAGATCGTCGGTCCATCCATTTAAAAATACTACGTACCTACATTTTCAACATTGCTATAGTTATACCAATTTTTCTAGATTTCACCTTATTATACCAATTATATAATACCAAGTCCTTTAACAGTCATGAGTGCTACTTGATCATATCAATAACACATCAAAGATAATGACTGTTTGTCTCTCAACATGCGCATTGACATGTCAAATATTTTTTTTCCTTATACAACATTCAATAAATAAATCCTTATTTAGAAAATCGAATGCAATTCAAAATTCTTCAAGTCAACTTTATTAATTCTTGTATTATATTAATAAATAAAAATTAGCCCTGACATAATTCCAGCATTATTATTTATTCGATTACGATTAATCGATACTCGAGCAGCCGTTTACTGACTGCATTGTTGGTCTTATCGTCGCAAGCGCGCGAGGTCTTGGATACGGTTCCCAGGTCGGGTAAATTGTTATTGGGTTTTTTCATCTGAAATTCTTCAGTAACACCCCTGAGTCCAGATTTGTGCCCGGATGATGTCAATACACTCGTTTCCTATTACATGGGACTTAAACATAATAGGCCATTTTCCTAAAAAAATCTAATTAGTCCGTCAGTTAGATTACCAAAAAATATTGAACCCGTATTTTTTCTTTTGTCAATTATATAAAAAAAATATGAAGATATCGCCCGCTAAAGTTCCGCGTGACGTCACTTGCTTGCGACACCTTTGCCAGCAAGTGACGTCACGACCCCCCACTTCCAAATTTTGACGCGCTTTATCTTTGTCATTTTTTTGTTTGATTGACAAAAGAAAAAAATACAAGTCCAATGTTTTTCGATAGTCTAACTGACGGACTAAATATAATTATTATTTTTTTACCCAGGCAATTACCCTATAGGCGAAATGTGGGAGTACTATTATAGGTACACCTCTGCCCAACCCTTCGAGGATTACAGGTGTGATATTATGTAATGTGTGTGTATAAATTAGGCTTATTATTTATTCGATTACGGTAATCGATACTCGATTAACAGTTTACTCAAATTATTGGTTTCTAATGTGGAAATCGATTTGTTTTTCAAGCGATAGAAACGTTTAAGGAAATCCTGTTGGTTAACGAATTGAGTGATACTTATGGATATAATGGGACTTAATATGGACAATATGGTCATATTTGGGATGTTATTAACACTTTTTGTGGGTTTACAGAGCAAAAGCAGGAATTTTAATGTTTTTGCATCGATTAATATGCTTTTGGACGTAGAAATATTTGCGTAAATCCCGCCAATAGGTGTAGTTATGATTCAGGTACCTAATCTACCTATTTCCTATTAAACTTTTAGTGTTTGTATAGGTAACTAACTATTTAGTACTAAATTAAATGACTAACTAACTTACTATAGAATTAAATATAAAAACAAAGGACACTTAGGGCCGGTTTTTGGATTCGTAGTTAAACTCAACCAATTGTTAAAATAAAAATAGTAACTAATGGTTAAATTTTTGCAAAATGTGTTTTTTGATCAATTTTTTAATTATCTAATGGTTATTTTTTAAACTAATAGTTAATTATTTGACCATTAGCAATGATAAACTCAAAATTGATCATAAAACACATTTTGCAAAAATTTAACCTTTAGTTACTATTTTTAAAAATTGGTTGAGTTTAACTACGGATCTAAAAAACCGGCTCTTAGGCGTCGAAGTACTCGTCCGCATCGCTGTCATCCGGAAACGTGCCCAGGAGACTGGCAGCATTGCCACGTTGAATGGCAATACTTCCTAATGTAGGTATATTCGTATCCTATTATACAGGTCGGATCCCACTTGACTGGACAGGTCCACAGAAAACTTTGTGGTCCTTTCATCAAAAGACCATTTCAGACACTGACCAGGAAAAGTTTAGACTTTAAAAGAGACTTGACCCATGAGTTTGTTTCGCTATTTCTAAACAGTTGAGTTAGGAAATGTCGACTCCGTCTAGCTTATTTTTTTTTAAATGAGGTGTGAATGTGATTTTATTTCTTGATATTTTATTTATCAGTTCAGTGGATCTTTTGCTTTCTTACAATTTCAATGGTTAACTATAACCAAATTTACAATCCAGTGGAAAAACTCCACAAAAAGACCAATTTTACACTTTATTTCACTTTAAAACCGTGCGCAGGACTCAAACCTATACGTATCAATAAAAAAAGGATCACTTTCATCACAGCGCATGGTACATTTGCGGCGCGTCGAGCCACGCCCTCTGTCGCCGACAAATAAATTGTATTGTCAACACATAACTCATGTTTACACGGTGCAAGTCGGGTAATCGTGAGATTTAGATGCTATTGTCAAAAGGGGATGATGACACACCTTATATTATCACGTCAGTTTATTTTAGAGGGATTAGCAGAGGTTCTATTACCTCATGTGCAAAGAATAAGTATTCGAACAGAACAATACATTTTGCAATAGGCAATGCAGTCTTATTTTGTGTATTTTTGACTCTCAAAAGTGCCTAAAGGTCTAATTGAAATAAATTATTTGACTTTGACACACAAAATTGTGTTGTTTGAAAGTAAAAAATTATTGAGACTATGGTTTTGAAATTCCTCTAAATATCTGGCGTTCCGAAATGAGGATTTTAACTGTTAAACTCTGATTTCTAATTAACTAGACCAAAATGGCAGCTAATAATGTCATGTTGACAAAAAAGGCCGAACACAGCTGTCATTTTAGTATACCCAATTAAAAATCAGAGTTTAGTGGCCAGCATTCTTCATAATCAGCATATATAATGTTCCCACTGCTGTGACACAGGGCTATAATCCACCACGGCCCAGTGAGAGTTGGTAGATGTCACATGTCTTCGAATTTTTGGTTCTAAGACATGCCGGTTTCCTCACGATGTTTTCCTTCACCGTTTTGAGAGCGGTGGTGATGAAATAATTTACACAAAGTAAAGCGCCTGCCTGGGCCGTTGTCACTGGGCCACCACTGGTCACTATTTTATTTCAATTAATTTATCAAATAATTGTCTGTTTCCCGTCTAAGCAATGGATATCAATATTTTACTCCGAGTGACTGCAACTTGACTGGTATAATGGATTGGTTTCGTTTTTGCAATAACATGAAGGATAATATCTCTCTCAGAGACGTCACGATGACAGCAACAATGTTGTTTCATGTAAAACCTTTTGAGAAAGTGACTCGAGTGATTTCTTTATTTATTACTTACGATTTCAATATCGGTAAGGAATTACAGTATTTAAAAACAATATGGATAAACCCTACAGTGATTTATTTATACATAAATTACATCGTTCTCTGATCTTAGCAAGTTTTAATGATTTTGTAAGTTATTCTAACAATCGACCAAAAACTGCTGTATAACAACACTTTTCATTTCTTCCAAATGTCATTTCAGTCTTTATTTATTTTTGTATGGGCCAGCTCCTTGTCTAAAAGCCTGTTTGTTACTTAAAATACTTCTGAAATCCAACTGTTTTCTACAGTTTCGTCGATTTTCACAATGTCACGTTTCTCTATTGCAGACTACCCACATTATCTGTTATATTGAAGACAACCGGAACCGACGGGTTAACTTGCTTTCCCAAGCAAAACGGTACCTGGTTCTTCTTAATTCATTTTACAAGAGCTACTCATGAAAATGGCAGATTTTTCTCATTTGCTACCTTCTATCAGCGTAGTACTTACATATTACATTTTAATTCTAATCAAACTGAAACTAGAATATTTTTTACACGAACCGAGTCATGGAGCAAGCTAGTAGCCTTCGTTGCGTGCACGCAAACATTACCGCAACCCATCGAATCGGCCCGCAGTACACGCTTATTCAATTACACCCAGCTAATCGAGCCATACCGGCCTATCGGACTTTATTAGCCTCTAATGTTGCATTGTGAGAAACATTTAGTGTTTTGTCGTCGTTGGTGAAGTTTCTTGATTGTTTTCGTGTACTTAGAAGTACTATGGAACTTGAAATTGGTCTGGCTGTCCATTTTTCTCATGAATAATGAAAACTAGAGATTATTATCATCATGCACCTATCATTCAATCAATTAATCTGCCTAGCTTTTTCCCAACCATGTTTGGGTCGTCTTCCAACCTAACCAGATGCAGCAGAATGCCTGTATTTTAATAATAAAAAACTATGTTGCTAAAATGGTTGCTGCTTCCTAAAAAGATTACAGAGATTTTACATTGGTCCCAAACTAGGCAAGCCTGTATCTTGGGCAAAATTTTATATGGGGCGACTGCCTTCCTGACCTCCACAACTCAGTTACTGGGTTACACGATAGGCCTTTGGCAAGACTGGTGGTCAGAAAATCCTCCTAGTATTATCGCAATTTATTTCGGGTGACTTGCGGGTATCTTTCGTTTGGCCAGCTTCAATTCTTGTTACATGCTCCTTATTCCTTCTCAAGGCATGTCCATTCTACGACAATTCACACACACACAAGGTGTTGAAGAGAAATACATCTCTTTGCTGCATAAGTCTTTGATTGTAACAGCTACGGCTGAAGTTATATCACAAAACATTAAAAACCACTTTTAAATCCAACACATTAATTAGAAAATTGAATATAATTCACGTAAACTACTATTTCTTGTAGCTTATTTCCATAAGTATAATGTATAAAAGGGCTGGTCACAGAGCAACGAGTACTGCGCTAACTGGCAGTGCGACAACGCTATAGGCTGGGTTTGTAACACGAGCTGAGCTAGCCCATTTCCCGCTTCAGTTCACATTCAATACATAGCTTTAGGTACAATCCATTGTGGAATAGTTTGCGTTAATAGAACCTATTTTGGTAGTAGACTAGCCCGCAGCTTTGCTCATGTGACCGTGTATTCTTTTTCAATAATCTATGGAAATGTGGTAAGAATACTCGCTTGAACTTTGAATACTTTTAGTAGTAAAGTTCACGTGTGTTGTTTCTGATGATACGGAAATGTCGTAGCATTTTTGGAAGTTTAAATAATAATAATAATATATTTATTTGCGTAAAATATGGTATAAAATGGTCTTACAGTACAAAAATAGAGCAGATATGTTTTGCCAAAATTAAACATAGCATGCAAATATTTGTAATAACAATTTCCTTAACAAAATTATTATTATATTACAACGACACTATTTTCGTTCTAGGAATTGTTTTATACTATAGAAGTTGTTATCAATTAACCATTCCTACAGTTAATTCTTAAAAGCATAACTCGAGTTTAAAAATGTTCTCATGTTATACTACTTTTATATTTATAAAGTACCTTAACTCTTCGACATACCTACAAAATAGTTTTCTAAGACAGCGGTGGCCGCCACACAGCGTCTGCAATTTACCGTCAAATTACGTCACTGAAACATTATTTGTGAAAGTAACTTGGTGTGTTTCCCTAGAGTGATTTTGTTTACATCGTAAAGTCAAGACTTTACGATGTAAAAAATCCCCCGCTGCCAGCATTTTCATGACGGCCATCACTGCGACACTGCGTTTTAAGAAACTGGCTTTACCCGGCGGCGTAGCAATTTGCTACGCTGCGCCTACGCTTTCGCGCGTAGTTTGCACCAAACCCTTTTATACTATAAAATAGCAAAAAAATCCAGCTTTTCACAGTAAACAGTAAACACAGCACTTCATATTAGTTACTAGTGCTTGGAAACATGCGAAGTTATTGTTTATCAACGTTGTAACAGTTCCCAACTATGCTCTGCAAAGCAATGGACTCTTCATAGTTGTGCCATTTTATTTATTCGCTGATTTTCTTGAAAAAATAAATGAAATTGCATTATTTACATTTGAAATTATTCGTTGCTGTACGAGTATATTTCAATTTAGCGCATAACTAGGATTGTTATGGCAAATAGGATTTTAAAGGTTGAGGTTGAACTTTATATGATAAAAAAAAATCGAAAGTACTTAGGGATTATTTATTTTTCACTGCTAAGTTTAACCGTTTATTTTGTCTTTTTCTTTTCATGATAAGAAAAAATATTTGAGTTAATCTAACATGTTGTGGTTTAACTTGTATTCAACGATAGGTTTGTTAAATAATTTTGAAAACATTTTTATTTTGACATAGAACAAAGTTGTAACATCATTTTACGCCTCTTTAAAATAAACATTACTAACATTAATTACAAAGAGGTGTGCGCACACTGGTGCCAATTGGCCGCTATCCCGAAATGTCCCCATAAAAAATATAAAGCTATTAAATAATTTGCAAGCGAATAATGAAAAGTGTTCGCCATCATGCGATGGTCACGACACGTGAACACGAATCTCGACTTTTTACATACATTATACTTTTCCACTCGCTTTTACAATAGTACCCCATTTCATACGTGCTTGTTACACTTGAATATCATTACAAACTTGACGGAAAAACTTGATCTCACTTTTCTACTCGAAAGTACATTTATATTACTTTTATGAGTTCAATTCCCAGTACAGTCGCTAACGAACGCTGAATGCAAAAAGTTTGAATTGTTAATAAATAGAACAGTATAAACATGATCCATCAGTTTTATACGTAGCTAAATTGCACTTTTCCACTTGGTTGTACGTTCGCACATAATTTTTATAACCCACGTAAAGCGTAGTTGGTTAGGTACAGTCGCTAACAAACGTACAAGGAAGGCGTAAACTGAATGAGCACAAAGCTCAAGCTACATAAGAATACATAAATTATACTTACTTTTCCACTCAGCAGTACATTTGTATCTATTTTTTATTTTACACACATGTACAGTCGCTAACAACTGTGTTGGGAGTAAAAAGTGTAAAACGTACGTATTTTACGATGGTACGGACGTTTATGACGCAAATGAAATATAAAGTTAGATAGCGAAATGTAATTAGCGCAAAAAGTAATTAGTTTTGCACGCACTAACAATGGCGGGAAACACGGCGACTCGAGCGCAAAAAATATTAAAATGTCACCGTCACAAATATTTGTTTAGCGGTATCGTTTTCAGTTCGACTCGGTTAACAATATCATTGAAGCATTTTAATAGTTTTGTTCTCAGTTTCAAATAGAGCTAATATAAAAACATTTTATATTACAATTCAATCCATGAACACAATGTTTGAATTAGAGAACAAATTCTCGTCACATAAAACGGCTATAGGTAGGGTATACTGGTAGTCACCAACCCGATCATATTGACCAGGCGTTTCACACAAATGGGGAACGTATCAGCGAATCGCGGTACAAAAGGTACGCTTTCAACCACTGAAAAATAAAACATCGCAGGAACTGGTTCCCTTATCGCCAATGCACAATGGACTGCGGCCACTCCGGGCAATATTGGTAGCTTTTACGAACTTAAATACCATTAATACCCTTTTCCTATTTGTTTACGATCGAGAATAATGGTCTATTAAGAATGTTAAATTGCTAACGCGAAAATGTGCGTTTTCTGCTGATTAACAAAATAATTGTTTACGTTTGTGTGGCGTTAGTTTTAATAGCAATTGTTCACTTATCATCGTCATTAAATTGTTAAATTTTGATGTATTATTGATTTTCTTATTGGCAATGTAATCTTCTCTTAAACATATATTAAAATTAATTGCCGTTCGTTAGTCTCGCAAAAACTTAAAAATGGCTCGACCGATTGGGATGAAACTTTGGTAAGTTGTTCTAACAAAAAAAAAAATGAAAAAGGCATTAGGTAGTATATTATAAGTACTTTTATTCGCCATTTGACGGCCTCCTTGGTTTAGTGGTCGCAGCCACTACTGCTGAGTATTAGGTCATGGATTCGCTTCCCGGGTCAGGCAAAGTGTTATTCAGATTTTCCTTCTGGTAATTTCTCAGTCCGAGTCTGGATTCGTGTTTGGTTGATGGCTATATGCTCGCCACTATTACATGGGACTCTTGCGAAATGTGGGTGTACTATAGGGACACCTCTGCCTTACCTTTCAGAAAATACAGGTGTGATGTTATGTTACTTTTATTCGCCTTTTGAGAACGCTAAAATATTCAAGTTGCATTTTTTTTTGCGTCGTAAAAAGTCGTAACGTGGCGACTGTAATTAGCAGGGGCCGTCTTATCACGTCGCTCGTTGCGTGTGACCAGGGAATGCAATGTGGTCATTATTCTTCTACGAAAATACCAAAAACGGGTTTATGAGTAATAGATGTGCACGACATCATTTAAAATAAACTAACTCTAGCGTAGACAGTTTGAAAAAAATATTTTTTTTTGGAAATAATGTAGTTCCCTATTATGTTATCGGTTCATACTTAGACTACTTATGTATATTATTTAAAAAACACTTCAAAGAAATCTCCATACCTCTCTCTCACCCTTCTACGTCCTTCTTTTTCTATATTCTCTTCACCATCCTTGGTTGACTAGTGAAGAATACCTTTGTACCTTTTTTACGTGCGGAAACTTAAAAAAAAAAAGACACCTTGCCTTTCTTTGCTAAAATGTAACCGTGCTTTTTCACCGAGACTCTTAAAGCATCTCCATAAAGAACTATAATAAATAATTTTGTCACACGTTTCGACATCCCTAAGACATAAATAACCCTACAAATTCTTCGACAAAACGATCGAATACGCGTCCATTTTCCCGCCTTTCTAACACCAGTACAGCCCAGCCCTAGCATCTGATCGATAAACGCACAGTCCGGTTAAAAGCGTCATACCTCACTTCGCTCCAATCCCAACTGAATTTATAACATTTAATAAGTTAAACCATTCCATTTCACACCTATTGAGTTATAGTGGTGCGTGATATCAACTATTATCAACTAGTTGATTAACCCCCAAGTTTATAGCAATCGATGTTATTGTTAGCGTAATAGAACTTCTAATTGATTTCTTGAGGGTTAGCTTTAGAATAGAACTTCTAATTGGATTTGTTGAGCTTTAGAAACGATTTAACTTCGGAATTGTGTGTTGAGTTTCGGTCAATTTCCACAGTAGGTATGTCTGTCTCGTTTACTCTTTACTTTAGAAATATCTGTGGTCTCTCTCGCGCATTGTTTTAGTCAAAGTTTTATTCGATATTAGTAGTTTTTCTAGTAGAATTATATGGTTACAGACTAAGCTTAAGTTCATGCAAAATTTATAAACAATTTCAAAGGTTTTCTAGTTTAGTTTCGAATCGTTGTCTGATTTTAATAAAGGGTGTGACAGTTACAGCTCGCCAATAACTGAATTTTGAATACTAAATGTTCACTAACTTAATTTTGTAATAGATAGTATTTTGCGCTATTTACAATAGTCGGGACCGCGATCGCCAATCTCTTAGTGAACTATTAAAGTTATGACATTATTCATAGACGAAATGTTGTTTTTAGGGGCAGTCTATATTACTTAGGTATGGTCAGCAATTTAGATGTCGGAAATGAGGCCTGTGCGTCACATAATACTGAAAAACAAGAAATAGTTTTTCCCGTTAAAAGTATCAAAATGTTATATCTTTATTCGTCTGTTATAGATTTATGTTCACGCTCATATCCACGCAATAGTAAACCTCACGATTTACGAGCAAACGCAATACTGCAGGCCATTTGTAACAGTGAAATCGAACCAAAACGTCGGAATTACAAAATTACTAACAAATAAACCAAATGAATTATTTATTTCTATCCGATATCTAAGAGCACGAATTTGTCTCCTTCCCTAAGCTAATTAGTACTATATAATAACATAACGCGAGCCTAAGCTTACACTTCAGTGCAAACTTAATGATAAATATATCCATATTTGTCTATCAGCTTAACTGGAAAGGCTTATCGTTTCGAATGCTCTCGTTAGCGCTTGTAAACTGAAACCCCATTACTGCCACTTGAAAATACCAAATAGACACCTTAAGTTGAATGTCGTAAGGAAGAAATCAATTTGACGCCACGTTTAAGGTCTTTTTTCGCCCGGTACGCGCACGATTGCCTCTCCTAATTGGCTCGCCATCTGTTTTAATTCATTTTGCGATAGTTTTACAAGTATTTTATTGACGCGTGGCTCCGCCTGGCGGTCGGTGGTGTAACGAAGCGATTAATCGATTCGTTTGCGTGCGAGTCGCTCGATCGAGTGCTCGAGTGGCCCGGCCGAGTCAATTGCTCGATTATTCGATTTTTGAACAAATATTCCTTTAGTTTTGTTTTATTGTTTTCCTTGATGTTTTTTTGTGTGGTTGCCATGTGAGGCCATGTTTTGCAATTCTGATTATACGGATTTTAATTTTTTATTTGTGACCGTTTCAAGCGTTATTCAGCATGTAATTTGTTATCATTCTAATTCTGTTGTTTATAATAAACAGAATGAATAATGTCCGTTATTAAACTTGTTTCAAAGAAACTAAATAAGGCAGCCTACCAGGAAATTAATCGCAATTATGTGTAGGCATGAAAAATGGCCTAGTTTCAATACCTATCACGCTATGGGAGGTCTTGGAAGATGAAACATTTGGCTCTTAGTACTCAGTATTAAGGTTGAAAATCATGTGGGAGCATATTTGCAAAGAGATAAGTCCAGTGGCATAGTCAGTGACGCGTGCTGCCATCTCTTGGACGATGACAGTAAATAATAAATCTTTAGATAACATCAGAGGCGAAGATTATACGGTACTGAGTCCTCATCTCACCATCCGTGCTTCCTGCACGGGCAAATTAGTAAAACACCTACAAACAATGTTGCCTGCCATTTGTTATACCACACACTTATGACTGAGGCAATAAGGTTCAAATTCATTTGACCGTTTGACATGCAAAGGCAAGGAACAAATGGTGTTTTAGAACACTGAATATATTTTTAGTAGTTCGCAGAAGCGTACGCTAAAAGTTAACGCCGGTGCTTGAACGACAGAAGACAATGAACAGAACCACACAGTTTAAATGTTTAAGTGCCTAGTTAACGTACAGTTACAGCCAGACTAGAATTATGACCTGAACCTAAACGTTCTATTTCACCGCACAGTAAACCACACGCATTCTAAGGACTCTTTGGAAATGCCTCTGTTTTTTGGCCGAATTTGTAACAATCGACCTCGACCCGCGCGTTGACCAATTAGAAACACCCATTAAAAGCGTTCGGCAAACTTCGTATTTTTTCGCCGCTTGCATTCTTTCACGAAAACAAGCGATGCAATTTAATCCGTCAATTTGCACCGAACAAACCGCCACCGGTAGCCCTTTTGAAAACGGAACGCTTCAATTGACTTTGGCGTTCTAGAAATTGGTACGTCATTATGTGAACGTTTATTCGAGTTTAGTGTTGCCAACTTGCCATAAACATTTTGTATTGTCAAAAGTAAATTGGTATTATATGACTAAGTATTTTCGCATAAAAAACCACATTTTTAAGCCCGCACCCTAATTGCGAAACACACTATCACAATCTGAAGGATATTGATAATCCATTGCTTCATATGCTCGAAAAAATTGTCTGCTCAATAACGTATATAACGCAATGAATGTTGTTGAACTGTCAAAATGAAAGCCATTGCTACTGTTAGTGTGTAATTATCTCGCTAATTAATGATGAAAAAAAAAAAATGTTTGACAATCTACTAAATTACGTCAAAATAATTAGATAACTGGAAAAAGTATAGCATTAAGATACTTTAAAAGATAAATTAGATACGAATCAAACAGAAAATAACAGTTTGTATACTTTGTATCAATACCTCCGCCATAAGATTTGATATTAATTCAAAGACACTTTTGATCAAAATTAAGATAAAATATGTAGGTTTATGGTAGCCACACATCCGATTCTTGGAAAGATAGTCGAATGAAAGTTGACTACTGTTTTAACATAAAGATTCTATCATAGCATCGGATGGAAGTAGAAATGCCATCCCATGTTAAGATAGGTACGCCATCGTTTGAAGAAATCTAAGCAAGCCTAGCAAATTAGATGTTAGTAAGTACCGACGCTTACATAAATCAACGTTCCCACAGCTGGACATAGGCCTCCTCTCAGTAGGCAGAGGCTCCCATTGTGGGTTGGTAGAAGTCACATGTCTTCGAATTTTTAGTTCTAGGACATACCGGTTTCCTCACGATGTTTTCCTTCACCGTTTTGAGAGCAGAATCTAAAATGGTCGCTGCAACTAACAGCAAAAAAAACATTTCTAAAAAAAAAACATATTTGTTAAAAACGTTAAAAATTTGTGAACTGACCCAATGGCAATTGCTAATGTTGACTTATTAATTATAAAATTAGAATTGCCATAAATTGCCTAATTATAATTTTTATTGGGCCATTATCTCGGGAAATAGGTAGGTACCCGAATTAATTCGCTCTCGTAAACATGTATAATTGATAGATATTAATTTTTAACGTATATTAAGTAATCTTTGCTACACAAAAATGATCCCAATGAACGATCATTTAGTTTTATTATCATGAGTTCCGCATAAAAAATAAAAAGTTTGAATTATGTTATCATAAATTCCGGACGATAAATTACTACTTAATAATACTCAAAAATGGAATTAATAACTTCCATTATTATTTGGTTCCGAGTTAATTAAAATGATCAAGCGAAGCGAATTAGATAATTTGTCATCGACTCTTGCGCAGCTCTCTTTGTTGCCAGAGACATAAATTATAATATCTGAGCCTTCTTGGAAATAAGGTCGGTCCTCCAGTATTGTGAGACAAGAAAGCAAGAATTATGCATAACTAAATAATGTCTGTGATATATTGTGCTGGTTTTGCAATGCTGCCATTCTTGCGAAATATTCTATTAGAAACCAACGGTAGTTTAGTAATTTTTTTTTTTTTTATATTGTAAATGGTAGCACTTCAATTTGTTAAGTGGTATCATTGGGTGATTTAAGAATCATAACCTTAAGTCAATAGTTTGTCTTGGTGACTTAAACTCAAAGCATTTATTTTAAAAATAAACTAATTACAGGCACTTTGAATGGTCAGTCCGAAAGATGTAGCTAGTTGCCCGTTTCAAAGCGTAGTAGGTATCTCCATAGAAGAACGGACAAAAGAAACACCGAAAAACTAATTTACATTATAAAATTGTTACAAAACATTGGTTACATCATTCATAACAATATCCAAGATAGTTAAATAATGATTAATATACTTGATTATGTTATTCCAATTATAATTGCATCAGTATTTAGGCATAAATATTATGTCTAATAGTATAATCAGCCTATAATGTTCTCACTGCTGGGATACAGGCCTCCTCTCGGTGAGAGAGAGTGAGCCGTACCCACCACGCGGGCCCAGGACGGGTTGGTAATGTCACATGTCTTCGAATGTTTTGGTTCTAGGCCATGCCGGTTTCCTCACTTTCGGTCGGTCTTACGAAATTGTGAAATTATTGTTTAGTCTTGCAAGCCCAGTTTGCGTATCAGATGAGTGTCGACCTTAACAAAACATTCTTGCCTTATAAATTGGCGGCTTACAAGTTTAGCTAATATAATTTATTCCCCTTCATTTTCATTATTGTGACTAGTTTTAGTATTAATTTGATATTCGTGGAATATTTATTAGGTTTCCGTGATATTGTTGCCTTTTTAAACGAGTTTTTGGTTCTTAAAATTTCGCACGGTCTGGGCCAAATGTCATTTCGGTATGTTTTATTCGCTTAGGTGTGAATTATTAGTTACTAATTAGTTTGAATTGGTTACTCTTCTCTGATACTCGTATAATAGAAGTTGCTTTGATTTTTAATCACCCTTAATCGTTTCTTCGATTAATGACTGGGAAAAGTTTTAATGAACGTCCGTGTGTCCTTCTAATTAGTTTTGATAATACGGATGTTAGATGAACTAAGATTAATGGTCGATTTTCTACCGATTTTGAACTAGGTAAGCAACATTTACGGCCAAATGATTACTCATTTGGCCGTAAATGTTGCTTACCGAGTTCAATCACTAATCAGTGAGAAAACCTGCATTTCTAAAAACTAAAAATTCGAAGGCATGTGACATCGACAGCGTGGTAGATTACGGCCCACGATTATATTAGTGATCAGTGTGATCATTCTACAGTAAAAGTATAAGCATGTAATAAATAAAAACACAATAGCTACTTAGAGTTGATAAAAACTACCTTTTAGTACCTAACAAACTGCACATTTTGTGTATGCGGGGTAGGTGCTGGTTACTTACCTCCTTTGGCGACTGTACAAGTCGCCAAAGGAGATAAGTAACCAGCACCCTAATTGCGTAACACACGATCAATCGGCATCAGAATCATTTTGAAGCAAATTGCTAATCCATTGCTTCATAAGTTCGAAAAATTTGTCTGCTCAACACGTAAATAACGCAATGAATGTTGTTGAACTGTCAAAATTAAACCGAATCCGATTGATCGTGTGTTACGCAATTAATGTGCAGGGTCGTTGGATATAGTTGAAGTTTAGTAGGAAACCGATGAATATTTTCGATTGAAATTTAATTTAGAAAGAAAATAGAGAAAGAAAGAAAAAGTATTTTTAGCGAAGTTTATTTTTCGAATTTGATAAATTAACTGATTGTTTTCTATTAATAAAATTAAATTTTATTCGAAAACATTCATTGGTTTCTTACAAAACTTCAACTATATCCCACGGTCCTGGTTACTTATCTCCTTTGGTGACCGTACCTGCATTACCACACATACTTATATAAACTTACGCCTTCTTCCAATGGGGGTAAGCAAAAACTACATAACACCACCTGCAACGATCCTTACATATCCCTTTATTGCTTAAATTCGTTTACATTCATACATACATCTTACACGCAAGCCGGTTGCAAATACCACGCATCTGACCTATCTGAAGAACACCACCAGTAAGGCCACTATATGTCCTTAAATTACCTACTTAACAATACTTATGTGGTCAAAACCATAGCCACACTACTTATACAACATACCCCTTAATTTATACAAAAACCCGTCATTAATCCGTCATACAACATTCTCGCATACCTTCAAAAGAATCCTCACATAGTTTCCATTGATGGAATCCTTAATGGCTGGTCCTATCATTGCGCTATAGCCAAGGTAGGTGGGCAGTCGCGTGGGAGTTCGGCAGGCGTCCTGCTGCGCAAGCGACGCACCAACATTAACATGTTCATTTATTAATATACTAGGCCATAGAGTTATGGGCTTGTAGAGGTTTTAATTATTTTTTATTTGAACGCACTTGTTTTTATCGATTATTAATACTTAATTGTTTTTTTTTCTCTTTCGAAGTAAAGTCAATTCATTTATTTCCAGTAGGTAGGTACTAAGGCTATTAAAAGGCACTTTTGATTTTGAACGTACAAAAAAACAAAATTGATTCCAGTGTTGTTTAAAAACCAAATTGTTTCCAAAAGGTAGTTTCGTATGGAGAAGAATGGGCAAGAAACTCTATAGTTAAGTACTTTTTTAATGTGTTTCAATAGAATAAAGTTGTACGTCGTAAATTAGTGATTCATTTACAACAGCTGAATTCATCAGATAAAATTGCCTCTTAATTAATTGAACGACTGTTATAATTTATGATTACGAAGAAACAATCAATAATTTTCCGTAATTATTTCGATCTCATTACCAAATTACAAGTAACCTTTTAGTCTCAATTAAACCCAGCTGATTGATACTTTGGACATGGCATTTTAACCACACATTAACAAAATTAAGTAAAAACAATTAAAGCAACTGAACCACCAATTTTAACGTTAAAAATCAACTTTATTGAGAAAGGCGAGCAGACAGGATAAAAAAAAAACGTTGCAAATGTCACTATTGACAGGTTTGACCTAAAAATGTTCTCACAATAATTAATGAAGACAAGTTTCACTTTAACCAGTAGCTTTTGTGTTCAATTTTAACGCGAGTTTTAGCTACTGTATTCCCACGACATTAATTTACTGGATTTAAATTGACGTCGTAAAATTGCACGAAAAAAGAAGTTTGACGTTTGTAATGACAGCTGTCATATTTTCACTCGTAATATTTTTTTAGTGTGAACCTTTGTGCTATTCATATTTTAGAAAAAAACAAAAATGAGAAAGGCGTAGAATTGTTTCCTTATTTTCCGAAAGTATCTTGTCTATCCCTCATAAGGCTACGTAGACATAAAAGACACCCCGTGACGATCGTAGGCCGATGTTCATTGCACAGAATTATAAGGCCGTGTTCAAGCCAGCGTCGGTGGCGAGCGAGTCAAGTGGATCGCAACATGCAGCTAATTAATATACCACTTGTCAATTAAGCGCACGATATTGTGTATTGTGCCTTATTTCTTGTACACTGCAGGTAAAAATAAAGGAGTTAGTTATAAAATTATGTGTTTGTTGCGAATGCGAATTGTTTTACACGACCTGTATCTAGTTAGGACTACCTTTGGTAAGGTACCTAAAAATTTAATATCAATGAAAATTTTACTGTTAACATCTAGCAACAGTATTTTCTCTGCTCAATCTAAGTACCTAACACCTCTACAATTTCACAAAATACCTAATTTGACCAACCTGCACTGACTACCTCGGTGATTTCCGGCCGTCATCTCACAGACCAGTGGCCTGACTCCCAGCAGTGGGAACATTAAAAGCCTACATAATCAGCCTATTTAGTTGCCACTGCGGACACAGACCTCCTCTCGGTGAGAGAGCAGGCCATAGGCCACCACGCAGGCCCAGTGAAAGTTGGTAAAAAACGGGTTGGTCTTAAAAGACCGATTAGGTAATAATAGGCTATTAAAATAAAGTCTAATCTCACTTAATAATAAATAGGTCAGCAATACTATTAATAAATCATTGATATTCTAAGCTTAAGACAGCAAAGCGCTTTAAGCTTTATTAATCTCTTAACAAAACATAATTTAATTGAATATACATAGAAGGTAATAGTGAACTTCGCGGCTAATTTATGCAATTTTGCACAAACGGATATTGGTAACTTGAGTTGTTCTAATGTTTGACGATAATTTATAGCCGTTTTGTACAATTTGAGTCTCAGTTCGTGTTCAATGATAATTTCGTCGAAACACGTTATAAAACTTGTAATATTATCTACATTATTGACAATAGTTGTAATAAAGAAGGATATCTTTAATATGTTTACCTATGTTCTTTAAACCAGTGATTAGGTTTTCGACTCTGTCGTGTCGACAGTATACATGAGTTTTAGGAAAACGAGGGTCATACCCCAAGGGGTTATAAACAAGGGTGAACCCCCAAAGGGGGTGAGTAGGTATCTACTCATGAAAATTAAGTACCCTGAAATATGAAAAAAGAACTCAGCCCACATTCTGACTGCATAGCTGCATTAGGAACCAGCTGATTTGGTTTTACATTTCAGGGATGGTCCTTTAGTAAAAGATGTTAATTTTCATGAGTACTGGCTGTGTTAGCGAATGCCCGCGATGCTGAATATTGGGCCAAACACATTTAAGAAAAAAACGATATTTTTGCCATCGACACGCTAAGGCACTCCCTTAAAGTATGTCTCACATTTAACCTAACACCCTGTATAAAGTAGCTCATGCTATGGTTTAAAAAATAGCCAACCGGAAAGACTCATAGCAAGGCTGATTGTCCAGCCGGTCCATTCTGTAAAAATCTCACCGTGAAAACTCAAGTGAAGTGAGTTGTCAGTAGTATCAATCCCTCCCCATTATTTGGAATGACAGCTCACTCCACGCTCACTTCACCTAAGTTTTCACGATGAGATGGTTACAGAATCGCACTGCAGGGTACTTCAGTATTCTTAACACTTTCGAGACTTCAAGACTCTTATAATGACGTACGAAAACAAGCATTACATTGCATACACAGTCTTACAGCAATAATAATATTATTGTAATGTGTTATAAATCTGTAATTACAGCAATCATTCCTTTTTATCGCCATTATGGCCTTAAGTACCGTGTTATTGTTTCTGATAGTCATTTGTTTTATTTCTTTGAATTTTCAATCAATAAAATTAAAGTTTATGTCGTCTTTGAAGGTCGCTTGTATGATTTTTTTATATGACTTTGACTATTATGTCTTTTTACTAGATATTTTTCTAACATAAAAGTAGCCTAAGTTACTCCTTATATAATCAGAGGGGTAATTCTCGTAATTTTAGGACCGTTCACAGTCTGATCTCAGTATCAATCTGTCAAAAATAGCCCTAATTTACCTACATTTTGACAAGTTTTTGACATTTCTTTGTCGCCGAGATGAGACTGCGACTAGATTTTGACCATTTTAAATTACGAGAATTGGCCTTCTGCTATCTGTCAGTGAAAATCGTCCAGCCGTTTCGGAGATTAGCCGGAACAAACAGGCAGACAGACAAAAATGTTAAAATATGTTTTTTTATTCTAAGTACCGTTTATACCTACTTACATATGCATTTAGTAAAAACCCGTTATTTTGACATTACTAACAAACACTTCAATTTTATTTATTTCTATATAAGATGTTATTTTTACCGACTTTATAAGCATGATAACTCAAATTACCATTAACAGACAACTTACATATGATATCCATTTCGCTTCGCATAGTTATGCATATACACTCAACAGGCCTATTGTAAGTAGGTATACGTAAGTACGGTCGACAACGAGAGTCACGCTCCTAATTATAGAAGCATTCCCAATCAATTACCGAGTATGCGCAACAAGACTGTTTCGACCGCTTCATTTGCGGTAGCGTCAGCAAAATATTTAATTAATAAATTTTAATTAAGAAAGTTTATCTCATTCGTGAGTGGAAACTAAATGGCAGAAAATTGTATTGAATTTTAAAGTAGGTATAAACAGCTGTTTGGTGTTGATAAAGCGGCGTTGCGAATTCTTAACGAGGTACTTACCTATTATGGTGAAACTCAATTAAATCACACTATTATTCCTTTTCCACGTTTCGGGTAAATATTGAAGAACGTTGATTTTTATTAATATCTTCTACTTACATAATACAAATCTTTAATTCATTTATTAACGGACAGAAAACGCAGAGCCTAAACTGCTGGGTCTAGAAGCATGAAATTTTGAATAAGAGTTCCTTATATGTACATATAACTAAGGAAAGATTTTTGAAAATCCACCCCCTAATGGTGTATAGGGGTTGA
Organism: Apamea epomidion; assembly: GCA_947507525.1. Lineage (NCBI taxonomy): Eukaryota > Metazoa > Arthropoda > Insecta > Lepidoptera > Noctuidae > Apamea > Apamea epomidion. The sequence goes on along the minus strand of OX382247.1, from coordinate 6,788,590 downwards.
AAATTTGTATGAAATTTCTTAATTTTTGTCAATTCCCATGGGCAAAAATTAAGAAATTCCATGCCGTGGCCGTGGCGTGCGTGCCGTGGTTTCGTGCGATAGGCCCATGGGATTTCCTAATCCCATCGGGCCCACGGTTTGTTGTAAATAAAAAGCAAATATTCCTCACAAATTCATAACTCAAAACTAACCACCATCAAAAACAAAAAATTAAATAATCTTCAAACCAAAAATTCCAATACACAAACTGAAGCAAAATGACGTTTTGTGTTTAACAAGCAGTCAAACGTCCCTGTCAGGCGCTGGCAACAAGCCAAAATACTAATGTCCCATTGAATAGTGCTATTTGTACACTGAGGAGAGCGGGACAAGTATAAACACAGCGCTAACGCTGCGATGCTCTTAATAGATCATTTAAGGCGAGGGCCACAGAACACGCGAAAAAGGCGGGTACTTTTTTATTGTATGTGTATATTACATTACTGTTAAACTGACATGGAGTAAAGAATTCTCAATGTTTTGTCAAGTCGTAAAAATATAGGTATATAAAAGTAGCGGGTCGCTAGTCTTTACATATCTATTATAAATTAAAGTATAAACTATGCAACGAATTATGATGCGGTTTTCATTAACGTTTAGACAATTTATTTCGGTATGTTTATGTATACAAAACATTAGTATCAAACTTAAACATAATAAAGAAATTTCGATTTTTTGTCAAGTCATAAAAACCGTGGAAGCAGAGGCAGTTCAGAAATTAAAAAAGAAGGTAAGTACTTTTGCGTTGCAGAGAAAAAATACAGGCCGTTAATAAAAATAAAATTTTAAAAAAGACAAGTGAATTCTTCATAGAGTAAAGAGTAGATCCCGATAAGTTTAAGATGGCATTCAAGTAAATGGCTTAGACCAAGTAAGATGGAAGATATCTTTTTCAATAAACATGAAAGGTCTTTCATTGAAGTTATTTACCTTGGAATGAATTGTTTAGATGTTGATAAGATATGTGGTAACTGCTATATCATATTAAATGCCACTGACATCAAAGTGAGAAATCAAAAAAATGGAGTATTACATGAATAATGGCCCTATTATGCACGTAAAGCACCTCTTTACTCATCCGCGTGTTTTCTTTGCGTCATAAATTAGCTTGAAATCATATTCCATAGCGCTTTTTTTGTGACATAAAAAGCTGAAGCGGAAAAAATATCTGTTCTTACTTCTAAATGGAATTCAAAAATAGGCATTTGTCATAGAAAACTATTCATCACATTCATGTAAGTTATCTGATTTAAGGTACTAACTATAGATTCGATTCATTCCAGTGATAAGTAATAGCCCCCTCTACTAAACATAAAAGCCATCGCTAAATAGTTTTCCAAACATAAATTAAACGGTTAACGGCGCAGGCGCTCGACTTCCGTGTTTTCTATGGCCCCTTTATGAGGTAAAGATTGAGTGCTGATGAATGGCCCGCGTTCAGGATGCCGTTTGATCACCAGATAAATATTGTGGGCGTTTTCTTAAGGAATCCCGGCTCACACAGCTAATAGCCTTAATAGCTCTTTGTTGAACATTATAAATTAACTAGCTGCGCCCCGCGGTTTCACCCGCTTAAGTTTCGATCCCGTAGGAATATCGGGATGAAAAGTATCCTATACGTTAATCCTGGTTATAAACATGTGCTAAATTTCATCCAAATCCGTTTAGTAGTTTTTGCGTGAAAGAGTAACAAACATCCATCCATCAATCCATCCATCCATACAAACTTTCACGTTTATAATATTAGTAGGACTAACTCTTCCCCGCGACTTCTCCCGTGGAAGTCGTAAAACACCACGGTATATTAAAATTTACTGACGCATTTCCCAATTCCTGCCTGTGCTATTACTTCGTTTAGCGTTCTTTCTGCCTTTTTGCTTGTCTTCGTAGCGTGATGTTAAATAACCTATAACCTTCCTGAAGCATTGGGCTGTCAAATGCAAAAAAAAAAAATCAAATACGACTTACGGTTCCTGAGATTAACGCGTGCAAACAAACAAACAATTTAAACAACTCTTCAGATTAGTTATATTAGTATAGATTACCAACACTAGCACTATATCTTTCACATTATGAACCTATTAATTTTTAAACTCGACATAATTTTCAATTTCCTAACAATACTTCTCGTCTGTGGTGAAAATCGGCAAATGAGTTTTTACTTGATCTTCTGTTTTATATTATCATGATTGTTTATAGCAAAAACAAACGCGATTGTGGCAAAAAATAATGTTGTTTTTATTCTTACTGAAATCTGAGTGAATATTTTTTTCTCTAGATAATTTATCGCACTCGATAACTGAAATATAAATTATAATGAGACGTGATCTTTGAACTACAAAGGAATTAAAGTATTTTATAGCTGTTTTATTTAATATATTATTTGTTCTAATATTACTTTACATTCATGGATAATAAAAGAAATGTGTAATGTTAAGTATCCCGCAAGACGCAAAGAATGCCCGCCTCTCTTGTACAGACAACAAAAACGTCAAGTATACGCTGCCCGTTTAAAATATTGGAATGAATGACATACCACGCTTCGCACGATTAATGGTGGTGCGTACACAAAAAGCAAACATGCTCATTAATATATCAACTGTCTTTTTAGCAGCGCACTGAAACATTAGGTAACGTCAGCACAAACGTTCAGGACTCGAATTGATTTCCATTTTAAAGTTGTCACAAAAAACGCTCGGCACTTTTCATAATTCATTCGCTAGACATTCCTTTTACAAAAGAAGAGAAACAAATGACGATGTATAACAATGGAAAATGTATTTAAACGCATTTAAAACGTCTCATATTTCTCTCGTCGCTCAGAGTCAAAACACGGACATAATTCAGCGGAGGAACATCTGTAGTCAATATCTCTTTATACAATTAACAAGAGAACGAGAGCAGACACTCCCATATAAGTATTTTTAAAGGAGGTAATTTAACAGCTCCCGGGCAATTTTAAGAAACGCTACACACGTGCGTTGTTGCCGACTCATTTGAACTTTACATTTTTTCTTTAACCGCTTTCTCATTAATAATGCAAGAAATTTCGTTAAGACATACAGTAGCGTTTAATTTAATACACTGCTTCTTATAAAAAAAAAAAATCAAGATAAAGAACGTGTTCATGGAGAAAATGCGGTAACATAAGTTATCTATTTCGGGTGCAGCGTTTAAGTAAAATAAAAAATAAACGCGGCACTTAAATCGTTAGTGTGCATCAGCTCTTAGCTTTATTTCCGTCTTGTCGTCGGTACTTGCTTTGACGTCTGCTAAACACGACGTTAATACACTTTAGCTTTTTTTCGAATGTCACATAATTCACTTTTTTTTTCTTTTTTTTTGTGGGACATTAGCTATTAAGCGACTGTACTGTTTGACATTGGGATTAATACGTCGGCGTTTCAAGCGCCACTCTCTTAATGTATTAATATTCTGAACGCAAATTATTATATATTTGTAAAAGTTCTCCCTGTTAATGGTTGTTTTATATTTTTACAAGGTTTAATTTTGACAAGTTGGACTGACTTAAATTCAGCATTTTGCATTTTGACTAACCATAAATTCAGCACATAATTCTAGACAGTCTAGATATATTTCGTTGATTATCAAAAACAAAAACAGCTGTTTCATAGAAAAGTGTAATACCTACGCGGTCGAAATATATGGAACAGCAATTTTTTTTTATTAACCGACAAAAATTTTCTATGTTTGGTGTTCAGAATCATGTACTGAATCCATGGTGACAGGCTGCGCGTCCACGTCTCTGCCCCCTATATTTTGATTTTGATCATTTTTTGTATCAAGAACGCAAACTAAAAAAATAACCGTTACTTTTTCATATATTTTCAAAACCAGCGTCAATATAACGCTTAGATCATAATAATAATATCATGCGTTCATTAAGACGTATAATGAAGTGCGACCGAAATATGTGTCATCATAAACAATAAAACGAAAGTCTTCACAACACGTGTACGTCGATCAATCAACGATCACAAGCATTAATTAGTACTTAAATACCAATTAGTTGATAGATAATTATGTGGGTTAGAGTCTATCAAAACCGTCGAACGGAGCCACTAATAAATTACGAAGCAAGTTTTTTTTATTGAATCACACCCAAATTACTAATAAAACCAGAAATTTGTTGACGAATCCATTAATAGACCGACAAGATAATGATTCAGAGGGACATAAATATATTATTCAATCACGAGTTAATTTGATTAATGAATTAAATGAATTAGGCAGTCGTAAAGTTACATAACGGCTTACAAGCTGAAGACGAAGATGATCCGACAAAAAACGACATCAATATTAACATGATACTTACTTGCTTTAATAAAACCGTAATGACTGAAGTCCAGCAGGATGATTGCGTAACACATTACAGTAGTCCTTTCAATTTGACAGTTCAACAAAATTCATTGCGTTATTTACCTACGTAGTTGAGCAGATCATTTTTTCGAACATATGAATGGATTAACAATATGTTTTAAAATGATTCAGATTGTGATTGATAATGTGTTACGCAAATAGGTGGCTGATTACGTTACGAACTGTAGATAAAGATGATCGGGAAAAAAAACATCATCAAAGTTAACATAACACTTGCTTAATAAAACCGTAATGACTGAAGTCCAGACATGACTTCAAAGATCTTTAATTATGAATACTTGCTTACTGGGTATGGGTTACCAAACGAAATGGTTATCTCTCTTTCATATCTTGAACGTGGGCGTTAATCAATTCTTTTCTAACCAGCTGTGGCAATAAAATCAACGATTTGCTTACTAATACGCTTGTTTTCGTCGCTAAATAAGTTTAAAAATTACCTTGTGGAGATTTTATCGGGATCGGATCGCGGTTCGTTTCCTTTAGCCTTTATTTTATATGAGTTTTATTATGCGATTTATTAATCCAGCGGAGGAACGGAGCGGCATTCCGATCGTCATTCGGCTGCTTTTGTGTTATTGAGATGTAACAGTAAAGTTCATGCTATCCATACTTGCCCGCGGCATGTCTACAGATAAATGTTACCGTTTATCATTATTAATATTCATACCACCTCCATTTGAGAGCGTTTCGAAACTGTTTTGGGCAAGAAAAATGTGAAAAATGAAGGCTTTTACGGTTTATTAATTAGTCGTAAAATACTTGTTCAGGAAATCCAGAGACGTTGGCATTTTCGAAATAAACTTTAGAATATTAATGTTGATTTCGGGCGTTATCTGTCGAATGCATCTACTAAATCTTTGAAGCCAATCTCTTTTGACATATCACACAAAGGCTGCGAAACATCATTAGACGTCGTTTCGTTTACAAATTAGCCTGATTAATTTTACTACCCACGTTTTTATTATATTGCAAAATCTTAGTATATTATGCGAAGATCCTGTTTGGTAATTAAGCCAAAAGTATTTATGAATTCGACTGACTGTTTTTTTTTTCTTTGCTGCAGATGCTAATGGTGAGCCGGCCAAGCTAAAGTGCAACCTGCGCAAGCATAAACCCAACCGCAAGCCGCGCACGCCCTTCACCGCGCAGCAGCTTCGAGCGCTTGAAAGCAAGTTTGTCGACAAGCAGTACTTGAGCATCGCTGAAAGGGCTGAGTTCTCGTCTTCGTTGGGATTATCGGAAACTCAGGTGAGGGTCTAAAATTGATAGAAATCTTTTTTTTATGTTATTTGTGATTCGTTTCTATTATGACATTATTATGTAATTTGTGATGTATTTCGATTATGTTATTTTTGTTATGATGCTTATTTTTAATTTGTGAATATGTTTTGATGTCAATTTTTTTTTTTTTTTTTCTTATCTAATTCTATGGACTTCAACGTCTGCAAATAAATATATTATTATTATTATTATTATTAAATGAATGATGATCACGGATCATAAATTTAAATTTGATGTCGTAAAATATAAAGGCTAATGATATAAGAATACCAAATAAGGAAAGAGAATTTTTGTCACGTAACCAACACAAGAATAACATTAACTAAACGGTTCATTTAATAATAACAACATTTATTCGTCTACAGGTAAAAATCTGGTTCCAAAACCGAAGAGCGAAAGCGAAGCGCGTACAGGAGGCGGAGATCGAGAAACTCAAAATGGCGCAGTTTTCTCGCCACCCCCACCACCTATACCCCCACCCCGCGCTGCAGCAGTATTTCCACCCCCACCACCTCATGGGGGGAGGCAGACCCCTGACCCACATGGGCCTGCCACCGCCGCATCTAACCATGGTCCAACCACCTGTGTCAAACGGATCACCGTCACCTAGCACACAAACTACAAGCCAACAGTGAAATATAAACAAAAGACGTTACAAAACGTGATTACAAATTCAAATTCGGAGCGATCGAACAGTGATTTAAAGTTTCTAATAAAAAGTTCCGGATTTAAAATTGAAAAAATATTTTGTTTTTTTCTGCTGTCGCTACCGTATGGTTGTGAGTGCGGTGAATTTGACTTATCGATAAAATAGTTGTAAATTATTGTGTAAATATAGATTAAAGGGAGTTTAGAAAATACTGTGTATTAGGATTACGTTCTGAATTAATTTAATGTATAACTATGTCGTAGGTAAACCTTACCTTTTTACCAAAATTTAATTTGATTGTATTTCAGTACAAAAATCGTTCACCAGACTTTCGAATTCAGTATGAAAACTGTAATATTGTTGTGAATACGATTTTATTTTGTACATTGTTATTTTAATTCTGTAGTTAAAAATATATTTCTTTGATATTGACGAAAAATATTGTTTCATTATTTACGTATTTATATTTAATTACGTGCATTATAATAATTATTATATTTACGTTCATAATTACGTACTTTGAGATAAGGATGATTTTGCAGAGTGACCTATTGATAATAGTGGCAGACGTGATTAAAATACAAATATAAAGTGCCTATAATCATAACATTTTCATTGATTAACTTCTAGAACCTAATGAGGCCCGCTGCATTCAATTTCCAACCTTACCCTCACTTTCATAAAGTCTGAAATGAAATGTTTAATTTTTTTTGAATGATCTTGGTATCTAACAATAAGCAACGATAATAATATGTTGTCAATTGAGTGTGGAGCACTAATTTAAATATATCCATTAAAGTTAATTGCCTGATAGCGAGCGGGGTCGGGTCGCGCGATATGTATCGATAACGGAGCGCAGCACTACAGGGGGATGTTTAAAAATTGGTGCAATATTTGGATAGATGCACGTAGACAACTTTTGTGTGACGTGGACCTAGAAAAAGCTTTGAAAAAATAGTTGCATGAAAAATGCGCTAACATTCGGCATGAAAAACGAGCAACAGGCAGGGGGGTATTCCCAGAAGGAGTAGACAGAGTCTATAGGTACATTGATTCTTCATTTTGTTCACAAGAAAAGGTATTATAGTAAAAACATGGTTCAAAACGGTCCCCTGTCGCAGATCACGCAATATTGATTGAAACAGAAATCATTGCAACTACATTATTCTTGATTTGTCACGATCTTATTTAGTTGTCATGTCAGTTACTTTCTACTAGGTACTCGGAATCTTGCATCTGCGCAATGGAGCCCTCGTCGAGATAACTTAGTACCAACCTACACTTGCTGCAATCAGTTTGACCTACCTACCTTTAAGCATCTATTTCTGTACCTCTGATAGTTGGTCAGCCTACTTACGGAACCTAGAGTCTCAAGTTAAATATAAGCTGGTACCTCAGTTCTACTGACAGATAAGGTAGTCTTTGTAGACAAAAATGAGACAACTGAAGGCCTATTCTCGTAATTTAAAACGTTCAAAATCTAGTCGCAGTCTCATCTCGGCGACAAACAAATGTCAAAAACCTGTCAAAGTGTAGGGAAATTGGAGGAATTTTTGACAGATTGAGACTGAGATCAGACTGTGAACATTCTTAAAATTACGAGAATTGCCCCTCTGAGCTTCGATCAATAATAGTACTAGATTAAGGATCAGGAACTAAAATCAGTCGCTCAAGTGGCCACGTTTGCACACACGTAAACATCTACATTTCTTAGAAAAAAGTTTAATAATATTCTAACTATAACTTCAGTTTATTATAAACCATAATGCTTAAACATAAAGTTGAAATAACCATTGCAAAATATATTTAAAATGTCGCTTGAAAATAAAAAGTCATTCTATTTTAAAATTTTCAGTAATTTATTCTAAAATGAAACTTAATGTCTAAGTAATAAGGTTAAAAACATTTTGTTTAAAATAAGACCACAAAAGTATTCGTGGTCTTATTTTTCGGGCCGTTTTTGAAGCGCTTATCGGGAATCTAGTACGAAGAATCAACTGAGGTATATACGAGTATATCGAAAACTAGCTGCACCCCGCGGTTTCGCCCACATAAGTCTGATCCCGTGGGAATATCGGGAAAGAACGTATCCTATGTCCTTATCCAGGTCATGGTCTACCCTTGCTCAAAATTTTATCCAAATCCGTTCAGTCGTTTTAGCTCGAAAGCGTTACAAACAAACATTTAAAAAATCTAATATTTTCTCTTTAAGTTTAGATAAACCAATACCTAGTATTTCCTTTGAGTAAAATACTCCACCACTTATTTGCACTATGACGATATAAAATCCCCTGAAATATGGTAATTAAAAGATATTAGAAAACTGCAAAAAAATGTGATCACATAATAGAAGCGAAAACTTACAACTGGAGCCGAGTATACACGATTTAGCGTCGAGTATACACAATTCAGCGTCACCGACCAACTGGAGCCGAGTATACCCGATTCACCGATCCGAGAGCGACAGTTCCGTTTCTTTCACTGTTCAGCAACGGCGCAAAGAGCGCCTAGAAGATTTCCTTTAAAAAAACAAGACCACACAACATCACACCCTGTACAAAGTGGATTTGGTTAATAATTTGAACTGTTTGTGTCCGAAAACAATTTTTATCATTTATTATTTATGATGGCGATTTACCTACATCGAAGATGCCCCACATTCACGACTTGCGCACTCAGTCATCAACTAAATAATAAACATTTTGTAAGATATAATTTCGATGATGTAATTAATATTATTAAGGTATTTAGCTTACATGTCCATTGTTGAGCCACTGCCGAGGGCTCGATGCATAATCAGTCTATAATGTTCCCACTGCTGGGACACAAGCCTCCTCTCTTCACGGACCCAGTGCGGGTTGGTAGATGTCACATGTTTTCGAGATTTTGGTTCTAGGATATGCCGGTTGTCTCACGCAAGGCAATATCAAGAAAAACTCTGGCTTAGCGTAGCATTCTGTGGAACTGGATAAAGCAAAAGTAAGATGTAGTAGCGCACTGCACATTGTGTGAAACCCTCAGTGCTCATATACACGAGCGACACGCGCCAGCAGTAGACTGCAACTGCAGCCGTTGACAACGTGCCACTCGTGTATTTTAGTCAATTTCAGTCTGCCTAGCCTTTTCCCAACTATGTTTTGGGCGGCTTCCAGTCTAACCGGATGCTGCTGAATACCAGTATTTTACATGGAGCGACTGCCTATCTAACCTCCACAACTCAGTTACTGGGTAACACGATACTCCATGGTAAAACTGGTTGTCAGACTTTCGGGCTTCTGACGACCCATAAAGACTGTCAAAGATCCAAGAATGACAGCCGGGACCAACGGCTTGACGTGTTTTCCGAGGCACGGGGTTTCGGTATGTAAAGATGGTCACCCATCCACGAACCTACCGTGGCAAGCGTCGCTTAACCTGATCGATCAAGCCGTGCGGTGGTTATTACTTAGCAACGATTTTAGTACGGTGATCAAATACACGAGAGGCATATTAACGACTTGCCTCTGTCGTTGACGCATATCGCTCGTGTATCATCAAACAGCTAAGCATAATGTAGGATTGTGTAACCACAATTGGTGTAGAGAGGTACCTAATCATGACGACTTAATGCTGATAATAATTCATGTTCCACTTGACACGGTACACCGCCTGTTGAGTAACATAGCACATTGCATAGGTCAAAAGTTTATTCTGTATACCTAGGTATAGCTAGATATTTATTTAATTACGAACCGTTAGGTAACTTTCATCGGTATACAGTGAGCTTAGTTAGTGATAAGTTTCTCATTACTTTTTAAAACACCTATGAGAGATGCTTATTATTTTCACTAGCGCCAAAACAACGAGATTTTACTATTATAACATGTAAGTTTAATATTAATCGGAAAAGAGTTTCGGGAAGGACTTGGAGGAGGCCTTTGGATAAAAGTAGGACAAAAAGACAAACATGTGTTGTCCCACTGCACGAAAAAAATGTATAACCTTTTGGAATAAATTCTCTAAATGTTGGTGAAAACTGCTAAACTCGTTGCGTAGTTTAGAAGAACAACGCAGTCACACAAACAGACATAAAAAGTGACTTTATTTATTTATTTATTACATTTGGGAAAACAAACAGTACTATTTTAAGCATAAACAGTGTTGTCTTAAAATTAAACTTAACAAATATACTACCCACAACATTTTCCACAAATTAATAAATTATATAATAAAAAACAAGCTGTTAGCAGACTTTAACTGTAGCAGGGCTAACTCAATGAAATAGAAGATTTAACTTTAATTTATAATATATAGGTAGATATATAGAATGGAATAATGTCATAATCTAAATCTATTTCTATACATTACTAATGCATAGAAACAGATTTATTACAAACCCACAATATTATAACATTTATTTATTTATATGGCACTTCAACGACTTACTTACATACGCAAACAAAAATCACATAGTTTTAGGAATTTTGAATTCGTTACTTACAGAAGTGCGGAGCACTGCCATAGAAATTAACATACATGCAAACGTAAACGCTCGAAACGACACTTGCTGCGATCCACATCCACCCTTGGTTGGATACAGTGTGAAATCAAGACATATATATCTCCAAAGACTAGCTACTACTACCTAGGATTAGTGGTAGCCCAGTGGTAATGGCCTCGACTTACGAGTTCATCATCACTGCTCTCAAAACGGTGAAGGAAAACATCGTGAGGAAACCTGCATGTCCTAGAACGAACAATTCGAAGACATGTGACATCTTCCAACTCGGACTGAAACCACGCCCAAAAAAAAAAAAATTAAAGACTGATTATGTACTACTTACTAGCTAGACTAGAAATATATACCTACATACAACATAATTTAACACATACAAGAAAATAACGAATGTTCCTAAGAAACCAACCATAAGTACAACCAAAGGCCCTACAGACTAAAAACTTTAACAAAACTAATTCAAACCAAATTCGCCTCACATCATCACCCGCGCAAAGGAACCCATCGCCATATGATTACATCCTAATTAATATAAAGCCGTACGTGCAATTACTCCCTAATTAAAAATAACTTATTCATTTAGTGCGGGAGGCGAGCCTGCCACTTAATTGACTAAATTAATCACGTTAATGTTGCGTGCCTGTTAATTTTCAGGCCACAAACCTGGCTTTGTTTCAGACGAATCGTGTCGGCTCGAATTTGGCTCGGGAATTTGGTGTAGTAGAGATATGAGGCAGTAGTTTGAGTTTGAAATGTGTCCCAGTTTTATTTTAATAAATGAACTATTACTGGGTATTTTTTTTAGGCGTGCAGTGCCAAGAAATAGGAACATTTGAGTTATTGAATAGGAGTACCAAAAATGCTTTTTGCAAAACTTTTTATACTCAATACTCAAATCTTTATTTTAACAAAGCTGACACACAATTGAAGCTTAAAAAAGCAGAACAGCTAAGCATGTACATATCTTTTATTTTCCCATAACACTTAACCTAGAAATGTTTTTCAACAAAACACTACCGTATGCAGCTCATTCTGTTTCCAAAGAATCTTTGGAAGGAGTGATTTAAACAAGAGCCACATTGAGACCTACACAAACACACACTTTACTTTGTGTACTTATGACATGAGTCAAATAAAAATATTTCCTTTAAAGGTGTTGTTAAAATAAAATTACAGAAACATATTTGTCATAATATTCTCACACTCATAATATTCATCAACAATTTTATCAAAACACAACTTGATTACTGACAGTCCTTCTCCTGCCCTACAGCCCAAGTTGTTTCAGTCCTGCCACGCTCATTAAGACCAACTCTTGCGCATCAAGATATCTTGTGTAAGTGATCTTCTAATTTTCTCGCCATCTTTTTATTAATTAGTTTTATTTTACTGTTAGATATATTTAGTTTTGGACAGCCACTGTTTGTTGGGAGTGAGTAACACGGCTATTTGAAGTTGTTTGAGCGTGCCACATAAAAGACGGGTCAGTTCATTTGTAATTAGATTTATAAAAGAGGGTGCGTTGAGTTGTTGAGGCCCGAAGAACACATGCCTAAGCAAGTCCTGTACATGAATTCTGGTCCAAAGAAGCGAAGTAGACCCCTTTCCACTTGGATGTCTGTAGTCAACAACGACCTGAAGCAAGCCCAAGTGAATAACTCGACGACCCAGAACCGAAACATGTGGCGCAGAATGACGAGGAGAACCGACCCCAAATGAAATAGGATAAGGCTGGGCAAAGAGAGAGGTGTTGTTGAGTTATTGGTATAGTACACACTAACTGACCCATTGGTCTCCAGAGGGGCAATTCTGGTAAATTTAAGAACGTTCACAGTCTGATCTCAATCTCAATCTGTCAAAAATACGTCAAATTTCCGTACATTTTGACAAGTTGTTGACATTTGTTTGTCGCCGAGATGAGACTGCGACTGGATTTTGATCGTTTTAAATTACGAAAATTGGCCTTCTGGTCGCAAGCGCGACTGCTGAGCGTAGGGTCTTGGGTTCAATTCACTGTTCGGGCAAGTTTTATTGGATTTTTCTATTAGGAATTTAGTAAGTAAGTAACAGTAAATAAGTAGCAGCTCGGAGTTTGGTAGTTGGCGGTGTGAAAGTACGTAAAGCCGTGGGTCCTGCGCCTGATCTCTCCCCGGTCGTGGCAAATGGCGTCTCATCGGACAATGAGAGTAAAGAAATAGAGTGTGCATCTGTGTTTGCGCACACACTTGTGCACTATAATATTTCTTGCGTACCCTGGCTAATCTCCGTTGAGATTGGCCACCGCAACCGAAATCGGTCAGGAGGATATTATTTGATTATATCCTCCTGACCGATATATCTATATCCTCCTGACCGATATATCCTCCTGACCGATATATACATATATATATATTTACTCATTATTATTTTTGTATGCATAGACTCTTTTTCTTTTTTTTTTTCTTGTAGACACACATCTTTGGTGCACAAAACTATAGTATTATGCTTATTGTATCTCTGCTACCTTGTTTTGAACTGTGTCTGTGTGTATTACTTGGATAAATAAACAATTTTATTATTATTATTATTTATATTGAAGTAATATATGACGAAGTACAAATAACTGAACCGAACTTCTGTAGTTTACTGCTTTTTGTGATTCGAGGAATTAGTGTTGGTACCGCCAACGCTAATTGGGTAGCTTGCAGATAAGTATTTACCTAGTTGTTCAGCATCTAAATTCCTATTACATATGTTTAGATTTTAATGCCTCTGATGTTGGTTTTGGACCTCTGCTTCTTATGCTACCCAAAAACTAAAAACATAAATATTTACCAATTCTAAAAGTTGCTAACTTCTAAGTTAATTAGCTAACTTCGAAGTAATTATAACTACTAACTATAATAAAACAACTTTTGTACCTAGAACAAGTATTATCCTGAAAATACATTTTGACAGTTTTTGCATACTAGAACTTTCAAACATAAATTTTATTCCACGGATAAAAAAATCAGAAATCAGCACCCTAATTACGTAACACACAATCTGAATCATTTTGAAGGATATTGCGAATCCATTGCTGCAACTGGTCGAAAAATGTGTCTGCTCAACAACGTCAATAACGCAATGAATGGTGTCGAACTGTCAAAATGAAAGCCATTCCTACTGTTAGTCGGTTACGCAACTACCCCGCAGCCCTTAATATGATGGCACTGTTGGGTTTTTAGTCTAGATTTTGAGCGTTGAAAAAACAACAGTGCTCTATTATTCAAGCACCCATTCAGGTGTTACCTTATGTTAGTAAAAACGGGCACTGTGCTAAGCTTACCTAACCAGACTACTTTTGCCTTCGCCTTCTGCAGCTATACTGCCATATGTCACGCCAATCCTGGCATGCTGATTAAATAGCTCTAAGCTATGTGATCTGTAACGCAGCTGTATCCAAGAGTCACATATACAAACTTATTGCTCGTGTCACATTGCTCCGGGTAAGCGATGATGAATCGATTCCTTTGTCGTTTTGTTCTTAGGTTGTTACCGAGTGGATTTTCTATTTAGAGATTTTGGTGTGGTCGATTTTCTTTGGTTGGGTAGGTAGCAACTTTTAGAATGTGCTTTATTCAAATATTCTTCTTAGTATTTCTAGGATTATCATCTCGGGATACCACCATATCATCATCATTCTTTGGTGCGACAGGTTTCGAAGGTATACGTATTAAATTTAGATTACTATCGCGTAATTTCAGAAGGTATGGATTTTTGAAGCATCTTTCTTCACCCTGGTTGACCATCTATGCATATTATAAATTAAAGTAACTTTTAGTGGGTAGGTATCTGTGTAACCGCATTGCTCTTGTAAACTACGGAAACAGATTTTGATGCGATTTTCACCATCAATTTGAGAATATATATTATTCCGAAAGGCTTATGCATGTACATTGCTTTGATAACTCATGAAAACCGTGCAAATCATGGGCGGGTCACTAGTATCCTATAAATATATCTACGAGTATCTCGTCCAAACGCCAGGCTACATAGTCACACAAGTCTTTCTGAGGAATTAAATACTGCTTATTTTGGTTTGAATTGTTGCTAAGCAGGTCAGAGTAGTAGGTGACGTTATATTAATGAATGACTACCTACAAGAGAAGGTGACAACACGCAACTATGCGACAAGATCGACAACAGCCGGTGGAATGACACGTAAGACATGTCATGAGAGTGGTGAGAGAGTGTGGAACGTCTAGTGTAGCAGTATAGTTATTTATATTATATTTTTTTTTATTATTTATTATTATAGACAGTGTGTGTGGAATGGACAGTGATTTTCTCAGCTTAACGTGCTTTGTAGCTGAAGTGGGAGTGGGAAGGACACGTCTCATGAATGCACCCGGATAGATGGGCAAAGATCGTCTCTCACTGGACACCTGAGGCAGGACATCGCCGTCGAGGTAGACCAAGGCGAAGGTGGTGTGACAATTTAATCATTTGCAGGGCCAACATGGTCAGAGATCGCGCAAGACAAAAGAAAAAAAAGGGAAAATGGGGTTTGGAAGAAAAAACGGGAGGCCCTTGTCCAGCAGTGGGACACAAAATAAAAGTGCTTTCCGAGAAACGGAGGTGTTTTGATATGAAATGGATGGTCACCTATCCATGAACCGACCGCAGCAAGTGTAACTTAACGTTTGATCGACCCGTGCGGCTGTTATTATTTAGCTACCAACCTCTCTCCGATATAGGTAAGTGACCTAACCATTAACTGAAAAGCACCTACACATCTTAACAATAGCACTCCGGTCGACTCTTGTGCAGTAAAAAGATCTCCCAGCCCACCTCACCTTACCGTGAATTTATTGTAGGCAAGTATACTGAAAATTATTTCCGATAGCCGTAAAAATACAATTTGTAGAATGAAAATAAATAATATATAATATCTATTTGTAATATTACTTTATGCATATTTCCATACTTTTTAATATAAGAAACGCGAAAGTAACTGTGTATGTTTTATGCCTTAACGGCTGAACAGCATGGCATAATCAGCCAATACTGTTCCCACTGCTGGGATGTGTCGTAACAGCCTCCTCACTGTGCGAGAGGTTATCACCTACGCGGGCCCAGTGCGGGTTGGTGGATGTCACATGTCTTCGAATTTTTGGTTCTAGGACATTCCTCACGATGTTTGCCTTTACCTTTACCTTTACAGTTGAACCTGACCAGGGCATAGGATACTTTTTATCCCGGTAGTACGTTCCTTTGCGAAAATTTCCAAGATCAAGATATAGTCGTTCATAATACTATTGTAAGTTTTGTGTTAGTGCTTAACAGAAGAATGGAATCATACCGTCCATATAGAAAATTACTTGGATTTATATTAGGAAATTGAATAGTGACATCTGGCAATCCCACGGTCATATGCAACTAAAAATAATACTGTAAGAGGTAATTTGCTGCTTGTGTAAGCATAACATAGGCATAAAATAGAATGAACTTGTAACCTCAAGGAAAGTTAATACATACATACATAATCAGCCAATAATGTTCCCACTGCTGGGACAGAGGCCTCCCCACGCGAGCTCAGTACGGGCTGGTAGATGTCACATCTCTTCGAATTTTTGATTGTAGGACATGCCGTTTCCTCACGATGTTTTTCTTTACCGTTTTGAGAGCAGTGGTGAGGAAATAATTTATACGAAGTAAAGTGCCTGCCTACGACGGACAACTCGTAAGTTGCAACCGTTTCCACTGGACCACCACTGCTCTTGGTATATATAACCATATTAATTATCATTTACCAAACATGTGTCTATGTAATTACCGTTAAACAAAAACAACAATAAACATTTATACAAGTATACTAATATTTATAACAATAGTTCTCCATTCACGACTCCACTATAAAAACATATTATGAGCACACTTTTATCAAAAGACACATTTCTCAATCAAATATAATTAATGGTGGACACAATAATTTATTGAGCCTATCGTAATAATTATATTGTAACAATTATTGTTTCGTTAAGAAGACATTAAGATACCGTATCGTTTGGCCGACTATTAAACTTGCGGAGAAGTGCATGTCAATAATACTGTCAACTAGTAATTTTATGAAAATGGTTGTTGTACAGTCAATTGTTTATTTGTGTTTTCATAGAAAATATTATAAACTTATTTGTTCATTATGTAATTTACCATCACCATCATCATCAGCCTACAGCAGTCCACTGCTGGACATAGGGCTCTCTAATTGCACGCCATTCAGCGCGATTCTTGGCAACTCTCATCCAGCTGCTATCCTGCGAAGATCGTCGCTCCACTTAGCCTGAGGATGTCCTACCTTACGTTTCCGGATTCACGGTCTCCACTCAAGAACACGTCTACCCCAACAGTCATCGGTTCTATGGTTATTATGCCCGGCCCATTGCCACTTCAGCTTGCTTATTCTGTGAGCTATGTATGTCGACAACTTTGGCTCTCTGCCGGATCACCTCACTCCAGATTCTATTACATAAATTTACCAACGAGAAAATGGTTGCTGCCATGTCATGGAGATAATTTTACCGCTACCCCGTAGGAATACTTACAATAAATTCCGAGTGTACTTAGATTACTTTTGACAAATGTCTGCGATATGCGTGTTACAAATGGATGTGTCCTGAGCTTACCTTTACCTACCGTATCCTTCGAATATATTATAGAATATATTATATATTATAGAAATATATTTGTCTTTGTAATACTGTAGCGGTATCTATAACGCATGCGAACAACGCGCCATACTTACGTCACGCAAATCCTGCATCTCGCAAGCAGAGTTTACCGCGCAATTAGCATAGATACAATTTCCCAACATCAATCGTTGGGCAATTGCCCGCCAGACACAACACCCGTCTGGTCGGAGGATCCTCCCTTTTCTATAGAGTATGAGTGAACTTTACACCCTGTTCCTCATACCTCTATACTGGTGACCCCGACGTGATCGTCAGCGCAGCCTTCGTGCAAACACTTCAGCGTAACGTCATCATCATCACTCCCGCAAGCTTTAGCGGCGAGTCACCCAGCCAGCCAGCACCCACGTCTTCAACGGGTATCCTGACCACCAGCATGCAGCGTCCGCGCATACCTGGTCATCCCCTCAGTCTCATCAGCAACCTCGGCACAGCACACTGCACTTTCGGCCGGTCAACAAGCAAAGCACCCTCTCCTGGTCGACGCAGCAGCCAGCCTCAACCCAGCGCTGTACATCCGACGCACTGGAATATAACGCAGCGCCACCCCGACTCACTGGGGACAACTCCGCAGACAGTTCCGACTCACCGTGAACTATGCGGCAACCGGTTCCGACTCACTGGAACCTCAGCTGGCCTGGCAAGCATCGCAAGATACAAGACTCAGTCCACTATCGACCTCCGGTCTCCGGAGGGGAGTGATGAAGCGGTATCTACAACGCCACATGCGAACAACGCGTCATACTGACGTCACGCAAATCCTGCATCTCGCAAGCAGAGTTTACCGCGCAATTAGCATAGATACAATTTCCCAACATCAATCGTTGGGCAATTGCCCGCCAGATACAACACCCGTCTGGTCGGAGGATCCTCCCTTTTCTATAGAGTATGAGTGAACTTTACACCCTGTTCCTCATACCTCTATAATACAAATTGACAAACAAACTGCGATGTCCATGTCAGGTTGCATACTCAGAATGGAGAGTAAATCACTAATATAATTACCCGTGATCCTGTTTGTTCCAGTAGAGAGACATTTTCAGAAAAAAAGGTTTATTTTTCTTCATCAATTTCTACTGTCATCTCGGTACGAGCTATGCGACATTAGCTCAAATTGTGATGGAAAGATTTAACCCAGTAAGGTTGGTAGCAGAGTTTTATTGTTTGTCCAAGCAAGTATTGTCAATTTGTCACTCACTACTTCTTGAATATAGAGTACGGTATTATCGGGTAAAGCGACAGTTACCTAGAAGAGCGGTTTCGTCATAATTATTATGAAGGCCGACAGGATAATCAGTTACTTTCACCAGTAGGTATTCGTATTTTATTTAGCCTTGCCTGTCCCACTGGTGAGCAAAGGCCCCCCAAATGCTACCGTGCATCCTTTTCTAGCGCCACCACGATCCAACCGGCCTCGGTAGCGCCGTCCATCCTCAACCACCCACCGTGTGGAGAATGTTGTCTGAAAACGCTGTTTTCGGTGTCAAAACACGCTCTGTATTTGGACAACCGTTATTGTGTGACTATTCACCCCTTATGACAGCATAGCTTAATATCCGTGGTGCAAGCCTTAACGTACCTAATAATATTTAATAAATCGCAAAGACATGTTTCAATGATAGATGCACCCGTTAAATACAATGTAGCATTATCTGTCTTCCTACCATATACACATCAATTTCACTACAATAAAGAAATGCCAAGTTGACACAAGTCTCCGAGTGATACAGGGACGATGCTGAGTGCTTTATGACTTCCTCCAGCTGATAGACGGACAGACAGACAGATAAACGCGCTATTTTAGCTTTGAATGAATGAATGAATGAACGGAGCGTAATGAATGATTGGTCTATCTTAGCGAATCTTAATTGGGAGATGGGTATCTGTTGGTACGTGGTGTATGTTATGGGATTTTTATGAGTGATTAGGCATTTATAGGTTTGAGATCAAAATATGGGTTTTGTTGATACAATCTAGATTGGAATCGTGTTAAAAATCATGTTAATCATTAAGGAACGCGTGAGTTTATTTTGGTGTATTTACCTATGCCATTTTTTATTGTATTTCTCTATTGTTTTATTTACTAATTGGTTTTTTTTATGGATCATGTGGTTTGCAATAAAGATTTTTATTATTTATTTATTAGTTTTTGAAAGACGCCAATTATGGAGAAGACGTTATATAGCTTATACCGTAAGCTTAGAATCTTCATGTTTATATTATTTAAATTAGATTTGATTCTTGGAGAGGCTTGTGGGTAAGTAATAACAGCCGCAGGAGTCGACCGATCAGGTTAAGCCAAGCTACGTTTGCCGCGGTTGATCCGTGGATGGGTGATTATCTTTTGGCACAATAGTCAGCTAGGAAATGTCGCCGCCATCAAGTTTTAAAACAACCACCAACAAAATATTGACGTGTAAAAATGTCTTAACACTGTAAGGGCGCTATACGGCTATAGCCTTTATAACAATAACACTTCTATTGTGTCTCGTCTACCGCGCCGGAACCTGTAAAGATCTACTAAAATAAATAAACATTTCATTTCACAAATATAGTAGATACCTACTTACCTCTAACAAACTCCCAGACTTGGTCTATAGGTTATACCATTTTATCGAGCGAAAATAAAATGACAGATGATAGTATACAGCTGTTTTTTACATTTCTATGGTATACTGTCACCACCACCAATGGAACGTTTGAATTTGAAGTCTTCTATAGATCTTTTAAACAGTTAATACCTATATAGTTATACCTTCCCTTCTGCCTATACGGAAGCTTAAAATAAACGATCAATGAACACATCAAACAGATCATATCCCGCGTTCAAATTGAACGTCCCACATAAACTTTTAAATTAATACTAGATGTTTATATTCACACAATTCTGAGGTAGTATTAAATAAAGGTTTTGGACTATTAAATATTTTGTGGTTCGTTTAGAGTCGTGACACGTACGACGCGTCAGGCGGCGGCTTCTTTGTGCAACCGTGAATGACGGTCGTTTGGGCCAAGTGGGGTTGGGTGCCAGACACAGCGGTGAAGTGTAAGGGTTGTGTGAAGGGTTAGCCTGGGTTTTCAGGTGACAAAGGCAACCCAATTGACAACGAAAGCAGGATGAAAAATCCTCTACTGAATTAAAAGCTATGACTTTTAATTAATATTTGTATAGTCTCTTTATTCTTCATGACATCGGATCGTAATTTGTGACATCCTAGCCATATTTCGTCTGTTGTAAAAATCTACACCGGATAGGTTAATTGTTTTTTGTCGTTAGTGAAGTAGAGTCACTGTTTTAGTTACTTATTGAAATGATTAGATTCGGATAAGAAACGGTACTCGTTATAGGTACGGTAACGGTACTCGGTAGGTTATGCAAAAAGAAACGTTTTTTTTTAGGTTTAAACTAGGTACTAGTAGCTATAAAAACTAAAAAAAAACTAAAGTCAACCAAACAGCCGAAATACCTAGGTTTTCGGTTTATTGTTGACTTTCCAGTTTTTAAAGATTATATACTATATACTACTAACAACATAAAAGAGTAGAACTGAAATACTGTATCTTACTGACCCAAGTTGCAACTCCTCCTCGCTTTCACTACAACCCCACAGCACACGTCAATAAGCAGGCAATCAAATCCACGGTGGAGGGTTAAACCGATATTGGGCCACAAACAAACATAAAAACGGACAGTAAACTTTTATGACCCACAATTTAGTGGTCCTAGTGACCTATGTTCCCCACGGAGAAGTCGGGTCAACTTCTCCAGTAGTTAAATTCTTCTCCTTAATGTGCTACATTTTTATTTTATGATAATGAGAGATTTTTATTTTTTTCGGTTTTTTTTTATGAATAATAGCGTTTAAAGTGTACGAGAAGATAATTATGTGATCGTAAATTCGGAGTTTTAGTGCGATTTATTATTGGGATATTAAGTTTGAGGTATTTAGTCATAATTTGTACACAGTTAGATGGAATGGATCGGTATTATTTTATTGATGAAGAGTCATAAACATATTTATGTGTAGTTTAATAGAAATAGTTTCTTGACCAAGAACCAATTAATAATTTTACATAAATTATAATCTATATAAATAAAACAAAGTCGGGTTAGTTACACCATTTATAACTCAAGGACGGCTGGACTGATTTTTATGATCTTTGACTTGTCTCCGCCCCGAATTTCAGAATAACTATTGACATGCAGCAACATGCTGCAACTATTAACATGGGAAAAATCACGAAAAAAATTATAATGAAGAAAATTCAAATTCTCCTACTTTTGGTATGGAACGGGTTTTTTGGGGATATCTTGAGAACGGATTGACTGATAACTGAACACAACAATTATTGATTCTGAGGCGGTATAAAGATTTATGTATTTATTTACTCTAAACAATACGATACTGTAGCACACTTACAATTAAAATACACAGTTCAAGTTAGTTGTTTTTAGCATAGCAAATTCTATACGTAGCTGTTCTTGTAAATTCACCCAAAGCGCAACAGAATATATCTAAGTCCTCAGCAATGAGGTTGAGAGTGCGGAGCGCACTCGTGAACGGCGCCTCGCGCAGCAAGCTAGTTCGTTCGCGCGGTTCCACCAGTAACCGCGGTTGATGACGTCGACCCACATACCCATCAGGCACGACTAGCTCCACCCTTCGCAATACATCCGCATTGTGTATCTTCCCTCTAATTACTTTAAAGATATAAGTCACTAGTGTGAGTTGCCTCCTGACCCGGTCAGCTAGTATTATTTAGGAGCTCAACTGTCACTAATGAGACACATATCATTTGCCTAACCTTTTCCCAAGGGTAGCCTTCCAGTCTAACTGGATGCAGCTGAATATCAGTATTTTACATGGAGCGACAGTCTATCTGACTTCGACAACCCAGTTACTGGATAATACGATACCTCTTGGTAAGACTGGTTGTCAGACTTTCGGGCTTCGGACTACCAGTAACGACTGTCAAAGATCCACGAATGACAGCCGGGACCAACGGCTTAGCGTGCTTTCCGAGGCACGGAGGGATCTCGATTTGTAGAGATGGTCAGTATGGTCACCCATCCACAGACCAACCGCGGCAAGCGTAGCTTAACCTGATCGATCGACCCGTGCGGCAGTTATCATTTGCATGTTTCCACTGCTAGGACACACACCTCCTTTCTTCGAGAGGGAGTACCAGGTACTCCCTTTCGAAGAAAGATTCATTGGGTCCGCGTGGTGGATGGCTGGCTGGCTTGTCACATGTCTTCAATTTTTTTGGTTCTAGGACATGCCGGTTTCCTCAGGATGTTTTCCTTCGCCGTTTTGAGAGCAGTAGTGATGAAATGATTTACACAAGGTAAAGCGCCTATCCGGGTTCGAACCTCCGACCTACAACTCGGGCCGTTACCACTGACCCAATACTGCTCTCTCTCTCTCTATAATGAGACATAATTACGTACTTTTTCTATTGTTACCGAACGTAATAAGCTTGTTTAACAGACGAGGGTATAAACAGTTCACAGTGGGGATTAATTTATGGTGTGCTGTCAGAATTGGTTTTGATTAAGTTGACTTATCTACCTGTAATTTGACTGGATTCACCAACAAATACAATATTCATAATTTATTCTTACATTAATTTTTTTATGGGTTATAATAATTGTATTTACTTTGCTGTGGTTTTCATTTTCTCCATACAAAATTGTACCTATTACTTAATTAATGCATAAATGAGATACTTTTTAATAAAAATATTTCAATCTTTTTTAAGACTTAACTACAAACTTCTTCAATCGTAATTTTGAAACCAAAAGAAATAAACTTAACAAAATAATACATAGGTGTGGTTTGGCTTGATGATTTTTTTTTTTTTTGAGCATTGCCCCTCACTAGGAATTACTCCTGTATCGTGGGTGCCTTTACAAACATTTAAACTCACATACACAAACAGCCAGACCACTACATACACATACTACACACACCCACACATACCCCCACACACTAGGATGTGTATGCGTGTGTGGGGGTGTGTGAGGGTGTGTGAGGGTGTGTGAGGGTGTGTATGTAGTCTGTATATAGGTAGGTACCTATACCAACCTAA
Organism: Apamea epomidion; assembly: GCA_947507525.1. Taxonomy (NCBI): domain Eukaryota; kingdom Metazoa; phylum Arthropoda; class Insecta; order Lepidoptera; family Noctuidae; genus Apamea; species Apamea epomidion. Next base: position 6,764,922 of record OX382247.1, on the reverse strand, counting down.
ATACTTACTTTTCGAAAAATGTTATCATTTTATAATATTTCTAAACAACTAGCTTCTGCTCGCGGCTTCGTTCGCGTGAAATTTCTTGTTCCTCCGACCGACCTCGTCGCATCGCATCGCCCAACCGCGCTGTTACTTCATTTTCGTTTAGCGTCCTTCTGATTATTTTCTGATTGCTTGGCTCTTCAGGATCGTAGCGTGATGATAAATAGCCTATAGCCTTCCTCCAGAATTGGGCTATCAAATGCAAAAATATTTATTCAAATCCAAATGACAGTTCCAGAGATTAGCGCGTTCTTCTTAGCGTAGCTTCATTATTATTAATATAGATTAAAATATCAGATTTGGTATTTAGAATAGTCAATTGATAGTATAAGCTAACATTTAAAATAATGATATGTAGGTATGTACATGTGAAAAAATAAGCAAAATAATCATTAAGATATTTAATAAATTTTGTATGGAGAAGCACCAAATGCATCCAAATTAACATTTTGCTACCAAAATAAAGTACTAAATTGAAGTAAACTACTTTATAATTCCAAAATATAACACAGGTGTTGCGACTAACCAAATTAGGCAACTGTGGCGCAACGGGGGGCCACTATATTTTCTATAATTAAGACTCCTAACGACCATCCATAAAAGCAATTACGATCATTATGTTTTTATTACGTTTTAATTGACTTTTTCTCATTAATATTAATATGGACACCTTGTGGTAGGGGTGTCGGGTCGTCACAGGCCTGAACCTTAATGTGAAAGGAGAAGTCTTCCTTCTTTCATTAAGACCCGCTCATCATTTCAGCCTAAAGACGTCCACTGCTGGACATAGGCCCTCAAGCGTCGCCACATTAACCAGGTCTATGCTTCTCGAATCCAAAGGATTCTGGTGGCCTACACAAAGTTATCAGTCCACCTTAAGGGAAGCCTTCGAACGCTGCGCCTTTCGGTACGCGTTCGCCACTCCTGCCGGTCAATTCTGTAAAAATCTGACCGTGAAAACTTAGGTGAAGTGAGCTGTCATTTCACCTGATGCCAGGGATAGCCACTATTGACATCTCACTTCACGCTCACTTCACCTAAGTTATCACGGTGAGATATTTACAGAATAGATCGGAAGAACCTTACGACCCCATCGGCCATCCGTTCTATAAGGGATGTGCCTTACCCACTGTCACTTAATTAAGAGACCCACTCTTAAGCTGGAATAATATTTTGCTCATAAATATCACTCTATTAACAATCCTATCGTTTTAGCAGAAAATTATGTATTAAGAAAAATTACAATTAGTTTTTTTCCGATACGAAAATTCGTTTGATAATACTTCAGTGGTGATTCGAAGGTTAATTTTAGAAATACAATCCTTATATTGCATATCTAGGGGCCTATAAAGCCCACTTTGGCATAATCATAATAGGATAACAATATGAATCATATAAAAAATCGTAAAATGGTCACAAACTGACAATTCATAATATGATCTGTGTGCAATTCATATCACAATGAAATAACATTTAAATTGTAAAAATAAAAAACCAATTTGATTAATAAAAGCTGTAATGAAAAAATTACCGATAAAATTACGCTTTTTATTTTTTTCATGCGGCAATGTTTACACCAAATATGAAATGAAATTTTACGAAAGTTAGAGGAATTGCTAATGATCTGCTGGGAATTCAGGAAATGAATTTTTTTTAGAGGTATTGTTTAAAGTGGCCTTTATAGGCCCCCTAAGCACAACCATTTAAGCGAATCAGATTTTGATCGCAAAAACGTAAAAAAAATATTTAGAAAGTTGAATGTCGCAGGCTACCTTAGCGCATCCTCCTTAACACGAATGGCGAATCGGCACTGCAGTGGTCATCGAACATTTTTTCGTATCAAACTTACCTACATAATGATTCATCATCATCAGCCTACAGCAGTCCACTGCTGGACATAGGTCTCTCCAATTGCACGCCGTTCAGCTCGGTTTTCGGTTCGCCAACTCTCATCGAGCTGCTACCAGCCACCCTGCGTAGGTCGTCGCTAAACCTAGCCTGAGGGCGCCCTACAGATTTACGAATTACGCTTGCCGATTTGCGGTCTCTACTCAAGAACACAATGATTTGCTACAATGTAATAAGGCCCATTCTAGAAAACAAAATGGCTGACATATACGAACGAGACCACACGAAGAATACATTGAATAAAGATGTTTTTTTTAAACGAAGGCAGGTAAGCAGGTGTAATATTCATAGAGTATTGCCGATACCACCAACTTTTTAGAACCTGTTACAGTATTAGAGGAAGTAAGTAATCTTAATATAAAAACATTGCCACCGTATTAAAATGAAAGGAGCCGAGAAATTATCAAGCATAAGAACCGTGCATGTGAGATGCCCACCCAAACAAGAAATATGTGTTCTAGTGAACAAGCCGCTTCGATACCAATTAACTTAGAAATATACCCGAAAACGTCTTATCTCGGCCGCTGATTAAGGGACAGGCTGTGTGAAAGTTATGGGAATATTTATCGAAGGAAAATTTCTTATGAAGCAATAATTTTGGATGTATGGTGCATGAATATTATACAAAATTGTTGAATAAAACGTTTTGGAAAGCAGTCTATAAATCAAAGAAAATATTGTTAGAATTAAGTTAAGTTATATAGCCATCCCCAAAATTCCTGGCAAACTCCCCAAGGCATGGTATTGTCGGTTTGGTTTTAAAACTTCTCATGCTAAAGTTAACGTGATTTGGCACACGCTTACTATAAATAACGTACCTAATTGTTATCTGCCCGTCGTCATGGAAGAAGACTTTTAGCCGAGGACGTGGTGTTCCGTCGCTTCCGCGGACAAGTACCACAGGACAGCACAAGGACAAGCTAGAGAAGTACTGATTTACAATCAAAATATGTATGTTTAGGTTAAGGTACTTTATCTATGCGCCTGAAATACATTAATAAGGGCTGATTTTTCAATCGACAGATAACTTTTATTCGAGGAATAAAATTGACGTTTGACAGTTTTCGTATGAAATAACTGTCAAAATTTCCAAATTATTCCTCGAATAAAGTTATCAGACGATTGAAAAATCAGCCCTAAATAAAATAAACCGTCTATTAGAAGTCATACACATCTTTTACGATTTAAAAAAACCAGTAGTTGGTAATTCTTCTCATTATTTCACAATATTCCCTGATAGAAGTTATTCCTCAAATCTGTGTCATTTGAGAATCCTGATTGTCTTTGTTTTACTATAAATATTGCTGGGCTTCTGAGTTTGTTTCGGTCTTTCTTCTCAGAGTAGTCAGTAAATAAACATCGCCATCATCTAGTTTTTTAAAATATGAATGACGTGTGTAAGTGTCCAACAAACCTACTTACAGAAATAAAATCATTTATCATTCATTTATCATTTATGTTCATCTATTTAAATGTGCAACCAAAGACCATATCGGATTTCACTCCAGAGAGTGCGTCCTCTTAACCGAACACCAGACCGCATCGTGACGTTTTATTCAATATAAAAACCGTTTATCTCCGAATCTACATATATATTTATTTTTATGTCTCTATCCGAACTTTTTCCGGTAGCCGTTAATAGTTTGGACCCATTAATGTTAATTATAAATTCACCATTTTATCTCGCATTAGTTTTATGACCTTTAAACTCGATTTGGACACAATTTGTAAGCGAAATCCGAGTTGTTTTAAATTATGTTTATTTATAGAGATTTCGTATCAAGGAGGTTTTATGTCCGAATGATTATAGTGTCGGGATTCAGCCGGGATTGTGCAGGGAGCCTAATTTTACTTGATAACTAAATTGAGATGGATTCTTCGAAGTAAATGGTGGTTTCTTAATTAAGATATCAAAACTTGAATATATCTTACAGCTTTATGACGACAAGTCGGGGGTTTATTCATTAATAAGAAAATGGAGGAGAAAACTGTTCAGTTAATTATTCAGGAGATTGGATTTCGATAGAAAAACACAGCAGCACTCCTAGTTTTGAATTAATCTATGTATGTATATATATATATATATATTATATAATAATAATAAAGCTGAAGAGTTTGTTTGTTTGAACGCGGTAATCTCTGGAACTACCTGTCGGATTAGAAAAAATCTTTTTGATTTCATAGCCCAATTCTTGAGAAAGGCTATAAGCTAAATATAGGCTTTAATATTACGCTAGGACCCTTAGGAGCCGCGCAAAAAGAAAAAAAGTCAGAAGCGAAAAAGCAGTAATATCGCGGGAAGGCGATGCGATGCGACGAGGTGGGTCGGGGGTATAACTAATGTAACGCGGACGAAGTCGCGAGCAAAAGGTAGTGACTTTTTCTTTCTTTTTTCTCTCTTTTTTTATAATTTTTCTTCTTTATTTTTTTTTTGTTTGAGTTTTTTTTCTTAGTAAGTACTACTAAATTAACTTAGCATTGGGAAGTAAAAGCATCATCTTTTAAAACATTAAACTGGAAATTGGTCCTTAAAGCCGAGCACTAAACGTCTCGGATCTTTTATCGTAATATTTAAAGTCCTTCCATTACTAACTTTACCGCTTATGATCATTGTCGAAGATATTTTGACGACCATAAGCATTCATTTCGAAATTACAGCGGTGAGATCTGAACGCTACCAAAAACGCTTCGAAATGAGAACACCTTAATTTCAGTTCGACATCCAATACCGGTTTTGTATGACAGCTTTCTTAAGACCTCAGTTCAAAAACAGCAATGGATTGTTGCTTTGAAGGTTTTGTCTCAAATTTATGGGCTGTCATAATTATTCCGTGTAATACTTCAGATACATGAGCGCAGTTAGTGATAAGTAATCACATGTTAAGTGGGTTATTAGTAAGTAAAACCGCTTGTTAAAATACTTCCTCCAATGTTTCGTGCTTACCCTGATTTTTGTGTAATTGCTTTGTTAAGGGGAATGCAGACAGTCAGATATTACTGAAGATACACGTAAGTATTTGTGGCTAAGTAATGGGGTCATTACGATCAGGTTAAGCTATGCTTGCCGCGGTTGATCCGTGGATGGGTGACCATCTTTACATACCAAGACCCCTCTGTGCTTCGGAAAGCACGTTAAACCGTTGGTTCCGGCTGTCATTTGTGAATTTTTCACAGTCGTTATGGGTCGTCAGAAGCCCGAAAATCTGACAACCAGTCATACCAAGGGGTATCGAATTACCCAGTAACTAGGTTGTGGAGGTCAAATAGGCAGTCACTCCATGTAAAATATATATTATATATTCATATTCAGCTGCATCCGGTTAGACTGGAAGCCGACCCCAACATAGTTAGGAAAAGGTTGTCAGATGACACATAAGTATGTAAGAACACATAATTATACGATTCATGACAGCGTAAATATTTAAAGGAACTAAGGATCAAAAAATAAGTTGAAAGAAATACCTAGTAGATAAGACATTTATTAAGCGCACGGCCAAAGTGTGGAACTCTCTACCAGCGTCTGTGTTCCATTCTACATACGTATAACCCAAAAGGCAAAAATGAATAGGCATCTTCTGGGCTCGCTCGTTCCATCATAGACCTCATTTCCACCAAGCGAGATTGAGGTCAAGAGCTAGCCCATTTTGCAATTAAAAAAAGACAAAAGAACACACAAAATACCATAGGTTGGGTGAAGGAAAATATCGTGAGGAAACCAGCATGTCTAAGAAACAAAAATTGGAAGACAAGTGACATCTACCAACCCGCACTGGGCCTGTGTGGTGAATTATTGAATTGGTCAATTGGTTATTGGGTTGGTTGGTATTATTTGTTGGTTTTGGTTGGTTGCTCTAGAAGAGGCTCGTGTTCCAGCAGTGGGAACATTATAGGCTGTTTATGGCCGAGGTTCAAGTTAGGAGCGCGAGTGGACTGCTAGGGGACGAGGGTTATGACGATGATGACTGTTTAAGATGTCCAGATATTATTGTAACTGTGTTGCTAACTATACAACATGTCCCGGAATTAACGCACACCACCAAACACCCCAATTAGAATATTATGTTATAATCATAATACATTCACTGTTTTTTTATTATTATGTATAAAACATTGTTTTTTTATTACATAAGTAAGTGATCCTGATTGTGGCAGAAAATTGTGGTCAATTTACAAATCTGCGCATGCACACAGTCGCACACGTATAAGGGTCTAGGGTCCGGGGTAGCGGGATCGTCCGAAAGGGTTACCGCTGCCCTGGAACATAAAGGGCTAAGGAAGGAACACGGGTGGGTTTTAGTCAGTAAGAGTCTGACACTCTCTTCCCCTCCAGCCAGAGCGGGAGGGGTCATTTGATGATTTCCCATCCTCAAAAAAAAAAAAGGTCTAGCGTAGTAGGTATTTCATCTATTTTGGTTTGTTTTGACTACAGCGGACGTGTGACAGTAATTTACGTGGTTATAATTATTTTTGGGATAAAAAATTACCTATATTAAAAATGACAGAAATCGATTCAGTAAAGGATTCTCAACAAACTACTTTCATAAAGTGCATTATAGTTTGACCAAAACTGCTGTACCGCGCCTTCAAAATGTGCGCGGCGAGACGGGGGGGGGCAGTGCAGGCCGCTCATTCGTCATCGCTCACGGCGTCCCGCCCCCCGCCTCGCCGCGCATTCCTCCCGCCTCGCCGCGCATTCCTAAGGCGCGGTACAGCAGTTTCGGTCAAACTATAATTCAGTTACACCTTATATATACGTTCTGCCAGCATGAAGTAAACCTTGTTTTAGTGTGTAATAAGAAGTGAATGGGTTTCTCTACTCGTTGACATTGTTACGTATATTGTAAGGACTACTGAGGGTAACGGTGGAGTTTCTTGTCCATTCTTCTCCATACGAAACTACGAGTACCTGTTGGAAGGGGCAACTAGAATCTTTTTTTTTGTAATTTTTGACGTTTTTAAACGAGCCTTTTATGTGCCTATTTGAAATAAATGATTTGACTTTTTCTTTACCATAGAATAGATAAAAGATTTTTGCTGAATATTTTTCGACAGAGGTCAGACATACAAAGGTCAGGGTGTTCATGATTATTGTTCTACTAACAAGTGATTCTTATCTGTGTTCTAAAAATATGCATTTCTCAATGCAATTAAAATCAATGATGTGTAAATATCTTAGCATAACAAGAAACTGGATCTTAACAATACCGTGTCGATGATTAGCAGCTACCGATCTTGCCAATTAATTATGTATAAACACATGCCAATTTACGTATTTGCTTCCAAACCGACTTCGTGCCCGGATGGCTGCGTTTATGTATTTCACCGATTGTAATTCTTCAATTTCATGATTTATGATTGTTATTTCAGCACCGTATTTAGTTATTGGGTATTCATTAATAGAACATCACGCTTGGATTGCATCCACATTTTGCTAGTTATGTTTAAGTGGTCGCCCCCATCCGATAACACAGACTTTGCCTTTTGCAAAGTCTGATTGTGTATTTCATTTTTTTCTGAGCAACGCATAGTCAAGTCAACCTATAACGTTCCCACTGCTGGGACACAGGCCTCCTCTCAGTAAGAGGGAGTGGGCCGTAATCCAGTCTAGTTTGGTAGATGCCACATGTCTTTGTTTTTTTGGTTCTAAGATATGCCGGTTGCCTCACGATGTTTTCCTTTACCGTTTTAAGAGCAGTGGTGATGAAATAATTTACACAAAGTAAAATGCCTCACTGGGTTCGAACCTACGACCTACATCTCGTAAGTCGCGGTCGTTACCACTGGGCCCCACTGCCCCTTACTTACGTCCTTGCTTCACCTATAATATTGAAATTGATTGATAACCTTTATTGCAAAACTGTTAGGCATACCTAGACATAATGTAGTATTCTGGACTACGATAGTAGGCTGCCTATGTGTGACACTAAATAACAGCTATTCAGCTGTCATTTGTTTCTAAAAATAATTGAAGTATGAATGCAAATCGAAGTCGGAGTGACGCACCTCATCATTGATAAGAAATTGAATTTCTCCGAATGCACAATAAAATTACCAACAATATTAATAATAGTGATTTGTGCAGGAAACGAAGTAATTGAGAAAGCAGTAAAAGTGATTGTGTGTGCCATAAATTAGTGGAGTATCGGTACTGTGATCCGGGTGCGCCTGCGACGGTTACGTATCGGATTTCTGCGAAACAGCTGGCTGGGTGCAGACTGGAGTCGTTTGTTGATATGACCAGTGAAAGGAAATGGTATAAAAACGGTTTATTTTCTAACTAAACATATTTTTATAAAAAGCACCTAAAACAAATCTAATCTTGAATCGAATCGAAAACGAATTAGTTAAAGAGTTTGTTTGTTTGTTGGAAAGCACTAATCTCTGAAACTACCGGTTGGATTTTGAAAAAATATTTTTGCATAATTGGGTTATCCCTAATTATAATCACGCTGAAACCCGTAGGAGCCGAGCTAAAAGAAGACAGATAGAACACTAAGCGAAACCGAGGTAACACTCGTAGCGCGGGAGAGAAATGGGATGCAGCGTGGTCGGTCGGGGGCAGAATTTCACGCTGACGATGTTGCGCTAGTAGTACCTAGTACTAGTTAAGCTATTAAGAAATATAAACGGAAGAAGAAGACAAGTTGTGATGACTGCCAATGAAAAAGGATAAGCGCAGGAAGATGTTGGTCTACTTTTGTCAGTTAAGAATGTTTATTAGCCACCTAGACTATTGTGTTCGTACCTTTAGCTCGTGTAGGAAATGTACGGGCGAACAAGAAACAAAAGTCAATGTCCGACAATTATGTATTAAAAATCACTCTATCTCGGCCGGCACCTTTAAACATTTATGAAACTTTTGTACCTCGTTGCATAGCTGATTAAATGAAGATGTCTTCCCCGTAATTTGTACGCTTAAGTATTTTAGTAAAACTTTGAGATAATTGGTGTCAAAGATCGTGTACGTAGATGATTTTTGAAAATAGTTAATAAACTTCTTTCTTAACTATTTTGGTTAAAAAATGTGAAAATTTGGTTACATCAATAGGTGTGTTAAAGTATTAGGTAGCCAATGGAATAGCTATGCAAGCCACTTAATTAGAGAATTTAGAGAAAAGTGATATTTAGTGACGTATTCTGAGAAATTTTCAAAAAAAACATCAAAATCGGTTTTTCTCGGATTGCATGAATTTTCGCCTTGGCTTTATGGGGTGCTTAATTGTTGCAAATGGGCCACACTATCACGCCCTGGAAGGAACACGTCGAGTTTGCCTGTCACCCTGTATATCTATATATAAATATAGACACGGAAGGAGTATAGACAGAAGAAACACAATAGATAGAACGTGATCACAAATCCACAATAATAATATATATAGAAATTACTGAATAAATTAGCACTTGTATGTCTCAGCCATGACAGACAGTTGACAACTCAGAAGCGCTACTAGTGGCGTATTTCTGAACTAGTAGGAGTGAACTCTACATACCTATTGTAGATATTACGACGGGTACCAATGGTAATAAGTTCTCAATTCAGAACTCTGCGCTGCCACGGACGATGCTGTGGAGGTGACAAAGTTTTGGGCCAACAAGATTTAATACATTTCTCTTCGTCTTGTTGATGGCACGACAGCAAGAAACAAAAATTCGAAGACATAGGACATCCAGCAACTCGCACTGGGCCCGTGGTAGAATACGGCCCACTCCCTCTCAAGAGAGGAGGCCTGCGTTCCAGCAGTGGGAACATTATATGCTGATTATGTAAGGACGTAAGTAATTTCTGCAGCCCTTGAACATAATGTGCTCCGAAGGACCAAATTCTTCGGGCAGCGGGATCGTCCGAAAGGTTTACCGCTGCCCTGGTACATAAAGGGCTAAGGAAGGAACACGGGTGGGTTTTAGTCACTACGAGTCTGACACTCCCTTCTGCTCCACCCAGAGCGGGAGGGGTCATTTGATGATTTCCCATCCTGAAAAGGACCAAATTCTTGGCAAAAATAAAAATACTTTATTCTAGTGGATGATGTCATAGGAGAATAGGTAAAGGGCAAAGTGGGATTAGGTTAGTAGCAAGGCGGCGATATCAGTTCCCCTTTGAACAAACAAATGTTGGTCTTTTTACGACACCCAATAAAAATAAACGTTTATGACCTTATGACATCCCATGTACCTAACAAAAAAATTATTTTAATTATGCATCCTGTCAACAAAAATTCGTTAATTACGTTGTTTCCCGTCACCGAAGTACTAGGAATGCAGAAATCAGAGGTTATCATGTGCATTCGTCAGAACAATAACAGAGCGGCAAAGAAGTTCGGAGTTTTTACATAATGATAAGCTGGTTAAAGGTCCCGACCCTTGCCTGTTTGCTTATTATTTCTTGATTATTTTAAAACGATATTGTTTGGGCAGTCTTACCAAGGGGTATCGTGTTGCCCAGTAACTGGGTTATGGATTTCAGATAGGCAGTCGCTCTATGTAAAGTACTGGAATTCAGCTGCATCTGGTTAGACTGAAAACCAACTCTAACTTGAGAGAAGGCTAGATAATGATTGGTTGGGCGTTAATCGTATAAAATGTGCTGGCAAAAAGGGAGAAGTAAACCTTTTTTTTTTTTTTTTTTTTTTCAGGATGGGAAATCATCAAATGACTCCTCCCGCTCTGGGTGGAGCAGAAGGGAGTGTCAGACTCTTACTGACTAAAACCCACCCGTGTTCCTTCCTTAGCCCTTTACGTACCAGGGCAGCGGTAACCCTTTCGGACGATCCCGCTACCCCGGCAGGCTTCGGCCCTGTCGGGCCCCGTCAACTACGCTGACATCTCTTTGAGGCGCGCGTGGAACACATACACGCCGTCCGGCACGGGCCTGGTCCTGATCGGAAGGAGAGCTACCCATTGCTCTCCGCCCGCAGGCCCGCGCCTACGGTGGCCGGGAGTCGTCACGCGGCTCCCGACGCCCGGAGCGTCTCCCTCGGCGGCTGAGGCGTGAGGATCTTTCCCTCGCCCATCCCGCCACCTCCTTCGCTAGCATGACTGCTTCGCAGAAGGAGGTGACCGCCTCCCACTCCCTCTCGCCCCGGACCATGGCTTGCACCAGGGCCGGGCGCGAGAGGTCGCCGCCGCTGCCGATCGCCTCTACGAGGACACAATGAGATCATTTCAGACATCAATATACATGATCTTCACATTATCTGACCAAGATTATGTCTGGACTTTAAGAGAGACTGTGACCTCTGAGTTTGTTTCGGCCTTTCTTCTCAGACTAGTCAGATAGGAAACGCTGACCTCATCTAGTTTTTAAAATATAATTGACGTGTAAAAGTGTTTGTACAAACCTACTTACAAAATAAAATCATTTATCATTTAGGTACAGTTCTTTTAGCAAAATACAATAATTTGTACGTGTTAACTTGGGTCTGTTGGTTAGATAATTTTGAAAAACTTATTTAAACACTATGTACTGTTTTTAAGAATGATAAAGCAGATATTTTGTTCATTTTTAGGATTCCGTAGTCAACAAGGAACCCTTATAGTTTCGCCATGTCGTCTGTCTGTCTGTCCGCGGTTTAGCTCAAAAACTATTAGTACTAGAAAGTTGTAATTCGGCATGAGTATAAACGTTAATGACGCTGAAAAAGTGGTAAAATAAAATATTGAAAAAAAAAACAGTTATTTAGGGTACCTCCCCTGGGGTGCCAGGGCAGAAAACCTCCACGTGTGCCTGGGGACTGGAGTTCCCTTCTGGATACGTCCGGGGGGAAGACCAGTTTTCGGGCCGGTGCATCCTGGGGTGCGGGCAGCTATTTCTCAGTGGGATTTTTTCCCAATGAGATCTCGCTGCCCGCATGCTAATGTTCTGCCAAGAGGAACGCTCCACACAAGCCGCTATGAGGAGCAGAGCGGCTACTGTGTGGAGTAAGAGCGGGCCTGGTGTGCACTTACCCTGCCGCCGGGCAGGCAGGAGGGGATAACCCCCCCTCCTGCCACCGTTAATATCGTAGCCCCGAAGATTGTCAAGGTCATGTCTCTGACTTTTGACGGGGGTCGAGGGTCTTGGCTTAACCGCCCGGACCGCGAGGAAGATTAACCTCTATAAAAAATTCCCCAAACCTCCAAGCGGCGGCGCACCGTGAGGGAGGTAGTAAGCTTGACTAATGGGTAGCTTGGTTTAGTCACTAGTGCGAACCACGTAATTTGAGCAAGTACAAGAAGTTTTTTACTCGTGGGAACAAATATGGATTCATTTTTTAAAACAAACCCCAAAACCACAACAGACGAAGATGCGGTGTCGGAGTCCGACGCTGCATCTGGAGGAGCGAGCACGGGAGGCTCAGTGAGCCCTCGCCGTGACCAGAAGACGGCCGCTGCCAAGAGAAAGGCACAGAGCAAGCGGCCAAGGTCAGTGGACGGCCAGGGGTCGTCCTCTGACGGGGAGCTGGCCTCGGCCAGAAAAATCCCCACCAGCAGGCGCGGAGGAGCCCGAGAGCGAGGCTTAGGGAGGGGGCTCACCGCTCGGGAGGCGGCGGAGAAAGCGGAGGAGCCCGCAAAGGTGGGGGGGTCTGGTCGCGCGGTCGCATCGGAGCCCTCGAGTGACGAGGCGGCGGAGGCAGGCGGCCCTGATGCGGACCGCAAAGAGAGGTTTGCGGCGGTCGTGGAGGCCGCGATCCGGGACGTGGCCCTGAAGAAGTTACAGACTTCTAAAAACAGGGCCATAGTCTCGGCCAAGGCCTCCATCATGGCGGCGGCGGAAGCCATTCACATCGGGCCCCCGCCGGACGTAACGTCCGATATGCGGGCGGAGGTGGCCCGCTTGACGGCTGCCATGGAGCTCCTCCGAAAGGAGAACGAGGAGCTCCGAGCAGACCTGGCCGGGCTGCGAGCAGCCGGCACAGCGCAGGTGACACCATCAAGCCAGCCCGTGCCGGTGGAGCACCAGGTCCTGAACCTGGTTCGGCAGGAGCTGGCGACCTTCCAGGCGCGGTTCGCCGTCCTGGAGGGTATAGTCCTGCGCCCCCCCTTGGCGGGTAGAACGGACCCAGGGCCGAAGAAGGCGGCCTCGTACGCGGCTGCTGCTGCCCCTAAGCCCGGGCCGTCTGGCCGGGCACAGGCGCCGGTTAAACCGGCGTCGGCTAGAGGAGCCCCGGCGCCGGCAAAACCGACGTCGGCTGGTGGAGCCTCGGCGCCGGCAAAATCGGCGCCTGCCGCCAAACCCGCGGCGCCGGCCCAGAGAAAGGGCAGAACGGCTGGGGAGGGGAAGGCCCCAGAGCCTACGCCTTCCCAAAACAAATCTCCCACGACCAACGCTGAGTGGCAGGTGGTCGGGGAGAAGAAGAAGGCGGCCAAGGCGGCCAGGAAAAAGGCGCAGAGGAGGCGGCGCAAGGAGCGAGCCGTTGCGGCTAGGCTTCGCTCCCCTAAGACCGCGGCTGTAGTTATTACGCTACAGCCGGACGCGGTTAAGAGGGGGGTGACCTACTGCGACGTGCTCACCAAGGCGAGAGCGACCGTGGATCTCCAGGAGTTGGGGATCACCGGAGGCCTCCGGCATAGGGTGACCGCCACTGGTGCCCGCATGCTGGAGATCCCCGGTGCGACGAGTGGCCCCACCGCTGACGCCCTGGCTGAAAAGCTAAGGGCGTCCCTCAATGCGGACGAGGCTCGAGTCTCCAGGCCCGTCAAGTGCGCGGATATGCGCATTGTGGGCCTGGATGACTCGGTGACGGGGGCAGAGGTGGTAGCCGCCGTCGTCAGGACTGGCGGGTGTCTGGCCGACCAGGTGAAGGCGGGCACCCTACGTCCTGACTTCACGGGTATGCGAACCATAACGGTAAGCTGTCCCGTGACGGCGGCGAGGAAAATTGTGGAGGGCGGAAGGCTCCTGGTGGGCTGGGTGTCAGCGCAGGTCAAGCTGCTGGAGCCCAGACCTCTAGGGTGCTATCGATGCCTCGTGGGGCACCACGTGGGCGTCCAGTGCACCTTAGAGGACCGCAGCACTCTGTGCTTCCGCTGCGGCAAGCCCGGACATACGGCTGGCTCGTGCAACGCCGCGCCGCACTGCGTCGCATGTGCGGCTGCTGGCAAGCCGGCCGATCACCGGGCGGGGAGCAAGTCCTGCGCTCCACCCGCCGAAGCCAGGAGGAAGGGCAGGCCCTCCGCCGTCGTCGCCACCACCACCGTCGCCGCCACTGTCGCCGCCACCGCCACCGCCGCCGCCGCCGCCGCCACCACCGCCGCCGCCGCCGCCGCCGCCGCCGCCGCCGCCACCACCACTGCCGATAGGGCCCGGGAGGGGGCTGAAATGGAGGAGTAATAACTCCTCCACTACGCCTTCTCCAGGCGAACATCAACCACTGCGCCTGCGCTCAGGACCTGTTGCTCCAGAGCATGGCGCAGTGGTCGATTAACATCGCCGTGGTCGCTGAGCCGTACTTTGTCCCGCCCAGGGATGACTGGGTGGAGGACCTGAACGGCTCAGTGGCCATAATTTCGTCGGCCGCCGCCGGTACCCCGTCCCTCGAAGGTGTCACGAGGGGACAGGGGTGCGTAGCAGCACGGTTCGGAGAGATTGTAGTAGTGGGAGTATACTTCTCTCCGAGCCGAACTCTCGCCGAGTTCCAGAACTCTTTAACAGAGTTGAGTGTCGTCGTCGCTAGAAACCATGCCTTCTCCGTGCTAGTGCTTGGGGACTTCAACGCCAAGAATTTGGCCTGGGGTTCCCGTTGCACGGATGTGCGGGGCAGGATGGTGGAGGACTGGGCTCTGGAAACAGGCCTGGTCGTCCTAAATCGGGGTTCTGTTCCTACGTGTGTGCGGATGCGGGGCGAGTCGGTGGTGGACATCTCGTTCGCCAGCCCCGCTCTGTCACAGCGTGTCATTGACTGGCGCGTCATGGAGGAGGTGGAGACCTACTCCGATCATCGGTATATCCGGTTTGAGGTCTCCACCCAGACCTCTAGCGCGCTGGTCCAACAGGCCCCGAGTGGTCCGCGGTGGGCGCTGAAGCAGCTGGACCGGGAGCTTCTCCTGGAAGCCTCGATCGTGCAGGCCTGGGTGTTTTCACCGGACAGGCCTGCTGATATTGACGATGAGGTGGAGTGGTTCCGGGAGGCCATGTCCGAGATTTGTGACGTGGCAATGCCCCGAGTCCGGCCAGGATGCGCCCGACGTCAGGTGTACTGGTGGTCGCAGGAGGTTGGGGCGCTACGCAAGGCGTGCGTCGACGCGCGACACCGGTACACCAGGCACCGCAGGCTCCGCATCCGCCCTCCGGATGCGGAAGCCACGGAGGTGGAGCTATACGAGGGGTACAGAGCGGCGAAGACCGCCCTCCAACAGGCTGTTCAGCGGGCCAAGGATATGGCCCGCGAGGAGATGCTGGAGACTCTGAACAGAGATCCATGGGGGCGCCCCTACAGAATGGTGCGGAATAAACTCCGCACATGGGCCCCCCCGCTGACGCAGAGTCTCCGCCCACAGCTGGTGGAGGAGGTGGTGAGCGCTCTGTTCCCTTCAAGGGGGGAGCATACTCCCCCGCCTATGGCTCCGCCACTTGCGGTGCCTGAAGCGGGCCACGCGGACAACGACGACGACACCCCTGAAGTGACCGGGGTAGATCTGAGAGCGGCGGTAGGCAGGCTGAAGGCCAAAAATACCGCCCCGGGACCCGACGGCTTGCCGGGTAAAGCCTGGGTCCTGGCCTCGAGGGCTCTCGGGCCTCGACTGGAGGCGCTCTTAAGCGCATGCATGGAGAGAGGCCAGTTTCCACTCCGTTGGAAGACGGGGAAGCTGGTCCTCATTCAGAAGCCAGGGCGCCCTGCGGACTCTCCGTCCGCATACCGGCCCATAGTGCTGCTCGACGAGGTCGGCAAGCTCTTTGAGAGAGTGATTGCGGGCCGCCTCGTCGGGCACCTGGTGAGGACGGGGCCGGACCTTGCGGAGTGCCAGTTTGGCTTCCGCAAGGGGCGCTCGACGGTGGACGCCATCATGCGCGTGAGGGCCCTCACGACGGGGGACGCGGTGTCACGGGGTGGGGTGGTCGTGGCGGTGTCACTCGACATCGCCAACGCGTTCAACACCCTGCCCTGGAGCTGCATAGGGGAGGCACTCCGGTATCACCGGGTGCCGACTTACCTCCGTCGAATAGTCGGGGCGTATTTGACGGACAGAGCCGTCATCTACCCCGGTCGCGACGGGAACTGGAACCGGCGAGAGATGTCGTGCGGTGTCCCACAGGGATCGGTTCTGGGGCCGCTCCTGTGGGACATCGGTTACGACTGGGTGCTGCGGGCCGACCTCCCTGATGGCGTCAGCGTAGTTTGCTACGCTGACGACACGCTGGTCCTGGCGCAGGGGAGGTCGCATCAGGCGGCGGCCGACGCGATGACACGCGGGGTTGCGATAGTCGTGGAAAGGATCCGGCAGTTGGGTCTCGAGGTGGCATTGCACAAGTCCGAGGCCATGTCTTTTCATGGGCCCCGGTACGGGCCACCTTCGGGATCCCAACTGATGGTAGGAGGGGTTCACATCGGCGTCGAGAAGACGATGAGATACCTGGGTCTCGTCCTCGACAGCCGGTGGAACTTCGTCGAGCACTTCCGACGTTTGGCCCCAAAACTGGAACGGACCGGGGCCGCCTTAAGGCGGCTCCTGCCCAACCTGAGAAGTAAACCTTAAATCATAACTAGTCTAAGATCATAACATGAAACTAAAGTAATGATTTGAGTGAGCATATTGATTTCGGGTTTTTCTATAAAGTTTTCAATGTTTTCAGCAGCTACCCGAAGGTTGAGTAGATCAGCTACCCGAAGGTTGAGTAGATCAGCATAAGATATAAAGGGTGAGAGAGATAGACTTGCTGTATTTTGCAATGCACTACGCTTCCTCTTCGTGGCGGTGGCACGACTTTTCTCAGATCTTGAAGGTAAGTAATCCATTATTCCTCGCGACGTTCGGGCACTAATTTCATATCATCATCATCAATCAACCTACAGCAGTCCACTGCTGGACATAGGCCTCTCCAATTGCATGCCATTCAACTCGATTTTCGGCAACTCTCATCTATTTGCTCCCAGCGATCCTGCGAAGATCGTGTATCGTAATTTCACGCCATGCATTAATAGATACTTAAGTCACACGCATCGTTTACTATTTTATAGCTCGCGTGACCTAAACCCGCACTTAAGCCACGCTGTGTGTGTCTGTGTAAAAATGGACTGTCTATAATGTACCCGCTGCTGGGACACAGGCCTCTTCTCGGTGAGAGGGAGTGGGCCATAATCCACCACGCGGGCCCAGTGCGGGTTGGTTGATAGGTCACACAGTATTATAAAAATATTATACCTACTAATCTATCCAATACTATGGAACCTTAATACAAATCGCAAATCTCTATTATTATATACTCGTTAATGTACACGTCTATGTCTCCGTGACCCGGCGATAACATACTGCAATAACTTTTAATTTTTATTGCAATTACTGCAGACAATTAACGTTTTATGACACATTTAACTGATAACACATACAGTTTGTTTTTCTCTGTCGCTCCCGTTTTTTTATATTCTGTTTAATTTTTATTGACACAGATTATGTGAGGTGAGTACGCCTGTTGACGGCCGACTGCAAGAGTAAAGATGATGGTTTCGGTTTTGGAATTATTATGAAGAATCTTTTTAGTTTTCTGGAAGTTTTTTTGTGGTACTTCCTACAGCTCTGAGATAGCACTTGCGTCTGATTTTGTGTCAATAGGTATAACCTACTTATCGTTCTGTCTATTGTATAGAATCAAGTTCTTCTAACTGAACAGACAGCTATGCTGCCGGGGTTTGTTGCGCCACTTTTTCTTCTCAGTTAAAGCACTAAGAAATGGTGAAAAGCACCATTTCTTACTTCCTTTTTGCAGGTTGGCGCTTTGGGGTCTGTCTTATGTAATTTTGACGTTCAGAAACCGCAGATTCTCAGCCTAGTTTGAATAAATGACTTTTGATTTATGATCAATACTGTCTTGCCTCCCTT
This sequence comes from Apamea epomidion, assembly GCA_947507525.1. NCBI lineage: Eukaryota > Metazoa > Arthropoda > Insecta > Lepidoptera > Noctuidae > Apamea > Apamea epomidion. The sequence goes on along the minus strand of OX382247.1, from coordinate 6,746,955 downwards.
CTTGTGGTGCTTACTGAGTACTAACATATGTGCTTTCAAAGAGCTGTGCATTGCCACAAAAAAAGCTGCCGATCTTTTTCTTAGCATGTCGATGGCCAAAATAGCACGAAAAAATATATATACTTTTTTAAATTTGTTTGGCCCAAAATTCAGCAAAGTGGATACAGTTCGCTGACGCAGTCATTAGGTCTTCACGTGTTCAGGTGGCTTATGCCTCCGACATTCGTCACAAGTGACAGCTTTCTATATAAAGTTGCCTCCGGCACGCAGTCTCTCACAAAATTAGCTGCTTGTTCGTGCATTACTTTTAACGTATAGTATAAAGTTCATGACTTGGGTAGAGAAAATAAACGTTTATATTATCTGAAGTACCTATCTAGTATAATTTCATTAACATTAGTCAAGTTGTGTAACTTTGGAAAAACCTCTTTTAAAGTCAACAACATAATTATATGATAATCTCTCTAAATAAGATTGTCATTATGACAAGTATTTATCGTTGTTGTTAATAGCAACAATTAGCTAGAAGAACTATAATGAATATTTTACAAAAAGAACTTCAAATGTTTTTATTTTACATTACAAACAAATCAACTGCACTAAAAACTAACTTAAATGTACCTAATTGATAATAATTAGCAAGTATACGCAATCAAGTTATTTCTTCAATTAACGATGTTTATATAATCACGATAACAGTACTTATTCCTCATAATTAGGTTGTAATTGTAGTATTGTTACATCATTTCGAACATAATCACTTTGGCACGTCAAAAAACAACTGTTTTTAACTTTCTATAATGTCGTTATGTGGTTAATTCAGTATTATTAACCGCTGAAATCACAGACTGTATTCTTCGACTTTGACCCCTTCGAATTAAGTAAACTAACTACGTAGTAAAAAACTTGTAACCACGGAAAACAACAACATGGGTTTTCACCCTACGACAATGCGTAGGCTCTGTACGCTTGTCAAATCGTCATTGATATAAGTAGATGGGTACATTTCCAAAATATTTAGTTGTGAGTATCGATAACTACAATCAAATATTTTAAATAGTTAAAACGATTCGATGTTATGTAATTAATAATAATAGCTATGTGCTTAAAGGCACTTCGAAATAAAGTTTTGATACGGGACATAAGGCTAACAGTTTAGCGGGCGGCGAGCAATGGGCAGCTCGCCGCCCGGTAAGGACCAGGCCAGGGTCGACGGCGCGTTGAGTTCCACGCGCGCCTCATAGAGATTTCAGCTCGAACTGACGGGGTCCGCTAGGGCCGATGCCTGCCAGGGCCGCGGGTTGTTCGAAAGAGATACCGTGGCCCCTGGCACAGGCAACTGAAGGAACACGGGTGGGTTTTAGGCAATAAAAGTCTGACACGAAGAGCGGGAGAAGTCATGTGATGATTTCCCACCCAAAAAAAAAGGCTACCAGTTTATTGAGCTCCTGGATTCAACGCCAAGGTCGGGCCTTTGCCTTTGTGTTATTAGGGTTTTCGATAAGGTATTTCTCAGTAACAGCCCAGAGTCTGAATTTGTGCCTGGTTTAAGTCAATAGGTAGACCCCTGCCTTACCTATCGGGAAAACAGGCGTGATGTTATGTTGTCTATTGATATCCTACTAATATTATAAACGTGAAAGTTTGTATGGATGGATTTGGATGAAATTTGGTACAAAGATGGTTTATAACCAGCACCCTAATTGCGTAACACACGAATAATCGGAATCTGAATCATTTTGAAGCAAATTGCTAATCCATTGATTCATAAGTTCGAAAAATGTGTCTACTCAACCCGTAAATAACGCAATGAATGTTGTTGAACTGTCAAAATGAAACCGATTCCGATTGATCGTGTGTTACGCAATTAGGGAGCAGGATTAACACATAGGATTCCTTTATCTCGATATTTCCACGGGATCAAAACTTATGCGGGTGAAACCGCGGGGCGTAGGTAGTATAAATGAAATGCTTGATTTCATTTATAATTTTAGAATTATTGTAGCTAAAGTTTGTATCTTCGACTGGACTAGATAATAAAGAGTGGCATGGATATCAACGCACAACCCCATGGATTCAGTACATGATACTGAACCCCTGCGTTAACATTTTTCGATTGTTATTAAAAAAAGAAAAATTTGCTGTTCAGTACATTTTGCACTTTTTTTTGCAACAGCAGAACTGACGAAAAATTTCCTCTCTTGGGGGGGTGTGCTGAATTCATGGTTACAGTTTGCGCGTCGATGTCCCTGCCACCGTGTAGGTATACAGTCTGCTTTTCTAAATCCCATCTCAACTGGAACTACAGATGTCCAATCTAATTAATTTAGATAATATAAAATACTAAGATTCCAAGAAATCCAGCGTATTTACATGTGTATAGATTTTAAAAGGTGCCAAGTGACTTGTTGTCATGTAATGACTACTATATTTGATCATATCCTGCCATTTATGAGTTGTAACCCTTTTCTGGCTGTCTGTTCTGCACCTTGCTGCGCATGCGCAGATGGAGAATTCTGTTTTTTTTTTCTGTCAATCCCAAATCTGTATGCAAATTATTACTTGCTATGTAAATGATTACAGTAGGTATTACCTACACAATGGGGAATGATATGCCATCTTGTAGTAGGGAGGTAGCAGGCTAATGGCTGTCCAAAACATAGGTATGTTTTGTATTAAATTCATATGAATAATTTTTTTCTTTTAATCTCCAACCAGCTGGTTGACACTTCCTGTGACCCAAGGGCTGGTATTTACATTGGCCAGAGGATAAGTTTTGCCATACAACGTGGCAATGCCACCAGTCTCTTTGGTACATTACCAGTCGACAGCGATGTGGAGGAATATTTCGACGCCATATTTTAGCCTCCCTAATAGACCTAACACCTGGCTTTTACGATTAAGGGCTGATTTATCCATGGCCAGATAACTTTTATTCGAGGAATTAAATTGACGTTTGACAGTTTTTGTATGAAATAACTGTCAAAACTTCAAAATTATTCCTTGAATAGGATGATTGATAAATAAGCCCTTAGTTAGGTTAGGTTATTTTATTTTAATTTTCATAGTTTGTTAGTTTATTTCGTATTAGAACTTTCTATGTAATAAATGGTTTCTACAATAGAGCTTTTATTTATAAATAGGAACCAGTTGGAAATAGCAAACATACTTTCCATACTAACAACAGTTTTCAGCTGTTTTTTATAAAAGAAAATTCTGTTTTTTTTTTCAGACGCTCACACTGTAAAAAATGCTCTGAAAATAAATAAAATGGTTGAATCCTTACATAAAACTACAAAAGACAAGTAAAGGAGATAGTTTTTTTTGTTCGGCGATTAGGCCCACCAAAATTGTGGCGTCTACTAATGAAAATCATGGTGATTTCTTCCTTATGATCTCTAGATTACAGTGGTAGTAATAGCTATAGTTCATCTAACGGAAATACTGAAAAATACCGATCATAACCTAAAAATCACTAAAACAACTTTTATTTAGAAAAACTATCTCCTTTATCTTCTTTTCTAATAAACAATCTACTAATAACCTAAGAAAAACCAGATCACAACAATCAAGATCTCAACCCCACATATCAATCAAATTCAAAATGGCGGCCAAACCTAATCGATTCACAATTGCAGTGTTATTACACGCATTTATTGCTAACAAAGTATCAGAGATAACCCTCAAGCGCGATGGTCGTGGCAAGGCCAGGTTTTATTACTAATTAACCATATCGTGGATACCGATGTGGCTTGCTCGGTGCCAATCGACGTCAACTTGTCAGCGGGTTGATTTAACTGATGTACGCGGGTGGGGGTTTATTAGACCTGTGTGTGGGTTTTTTAGTGTTGGATTTTCTGGTTGGTAAGATTTTTGTGAATATAATAATTATAAAGGTTTAATGCTAGTCTTGGGTCTCACAGGGCTAGCCGCTCTCATTGGTCAGTGTGCATACACACGAGCAACAAGCGCCAAACTCCAAGGCAATAATAGAATTGGTTCTATTCGCCCCTTACCGACCATGCTTCACATACAAAAGCTGATTGCATGATGTCATTGAAAGAATCAACCTCTCATTTTGTTACTCTTTTTGTATTAGCATAATTAGCCTTTAATGTTCCCACTGATGGGACACAGGCCTCTTATCTTCGACAGGGAGTGGGCTGTAATCTACCACGCGGGCCCAGTGCAGTAGGTAGATGTCACATGCCTTCGAAGTTTTGGTTCTAGGACATGCCGGTTTCATCACGATGCGTGCCTTCACCGTTTTGAGAGTAGTGGTGATAAATTATTTACACAAAGTAAAGCGGCTGCTTTGGTTCGAACCCACGACAACAACTCGTAAGTCAGGGCCTTTACCACTGGGCCACCACTGCTAATTTTTGTATTATTTAGAAGAAAAAAAAAAACTAGAATTATGAATGGGCAACATTTATTTACAAGAACTCAAGCTCTAAATGCCGGGTGCACTTGACTTACTAGGTTTAAAACACATTATAATTAATGCATCATGGCAGACCCATTTCTATTCACCCGTGTGATACTGATAACAGAATAAAGTATTAAACAATTATGCAAAAACATGTAATTTCATGCCGTACATAACAAACTTCTGTATCTATTCGCTGTGTAATTAAAAGTTCTAGGAATGTTATCAGAATGCGTTGACCTAATAGATAAGCGAAAAATACCCAATGATCCAAAGTCTATAAATAATTAATTAATTAATTATCCAAAGTCGTAAGTTAATTTTCATGTTTTGATACGAGTCACACTGTTTGTCCAACAAAATAAAACATTAATTGCATGCATAAATAGATAGTTTAATGGCAGCAAAACCGGCTTTTCTTCACAAAATTCGTACAATATGCAGAAAAAAAGCAGCTGTAGCTCTAACGCAATAAAAAATAACAACGAACACAAAATATCTCGCATACATTTGCAATAATTACCTCACATTTATAAACAATTAAACAAATTATTAAAATTCCCCACTTAACAGTCACGACAGTCGATACAGACAGTAAAATAAACAGTTACACTAAAATCATGTTTTTAATCAAACATAAACATTCATTAAAGGGTTAAAAGCAGTGACTTAACGAGCCTTCGCTACTGTGTGTGTGCGCCAACTGGTAGGAACAACTTTTTATTTTCCTGCCGTGTTAACGACTGTCCCTTTCACACATGCCGCTAATTTATACATCCATCTCTGTCGCACAGGGCAATTAACACTCTCTGTATACGGTAGCGATGGAAGAAATTAGTTAAGAGAGTCTCGGCCCCATTTCTATAGTTTGTGTCAACGGGCCTCGAGTCGTAAGCAGCGGGTTGGTTTTTTCTTTTTGAATTTCAACTTTTACGCTTGCCAGGACGGTTTTTCGCGGCCGATGTCGTTACTCGTCTTGACGGTAGACGAAGGGTTAAATTCTTGAAATATTGCTCTATTGATTTTCATTGTTTTAAATGAAGTACATGCACTATGTTCGTAATAAATTTTCTTTGCTAATTGGCAGTAGGATATTATGTAAAAGTTCTTGAATTGCAATTCAAGCGTAATTGGTTCACTTACATGGGAGAATGGCATGACTGAGTGACAGTTGACATTAGAAATTAATTTAAAAAAAATCCGTTACAATGTTGACCTAATTGGTTATAGGAAATAAATATAAGTATAGTGAATACAAGATGAACGCAGTAGATAGACAAACAACTACCTAAGGTTCGACGTTTAAAAAATTGCCAAAGATGTAAACAACAAAGGCCGCTCGAAATTGTCTATGGTTTAGTGATGCAGTAGTATGAATTTAAAGTTTTGGTGCTATCGATGTTACGATTTTTTTAGTAGGTAGTGTTTATATTCAATAACTTTCAAATACTATACTTTGAAATATCAATGGGAATGGAATAAAAATTGCTTTTTCATAGGTTAAACGGTGAAAACGAACGAGATATACATAGCTGCTGAAAAGTGTTGGGTTTGACATAAATATTTGGAGGAAAGATTTTTCTTTGATGGGATGAGATTAAAATTTCTTTGTGCTTGTAACATCAAATTTAAAAATGTAATCAGACCTGATCTTTTATTATACAACATGGTTGTGGGCAGGGTCAATAAGCAGGTACTATATTGCTCGCTATCAGCCAAAAGGAGTGAAGGTTTTTTAAAGCAACTTTTTAGCAAGATTTCGTTTATAAAGGTTTTTAAGGCAAGCAGTCTCTCCCTTCGTACTCCATCAACAACACTATACACATAATGAGCCTCCTTTATGGTATACCTACATATATCTTTGTTGGTTCATCGAATCCATCCAGTATTTATTAACCAACTTAAGAGCCCAATAATTTCTTAAACCCGGGACATTAAATTAGCTCCCAGAAGCCCACAATGAAGAAAACTGCGTCTTAATTACGGAAAAACGATCAAGAAAGATTGCAATTTAAATACCCATATTAATTAACGAAGTAACTGTTAACGAGTACGTAAGTACTTATTGATGTAAATGGCGCGAACTGATCTGTAATTACGACTGCGTTGTAATTGTTTGTGCGCGAGGAAAAAATCACTCAACGAACTATTACCGCTAATCTACGAATTGAAATTAGATGTAATAACTGCTTTCAGGGATGTGCGGGAGTGTTGGAAAAACGGTGGATCCTTACCCCTTTATTTATAAACAACGCTTAAAGTTAAGTGACGTTTAAACGTCAAAAATGTATGGTTAATCAATCGCTAATTATGTGCACAGTGTGACCTACGGGGTAGTTGCGTAACACACTAACAGTAGCAATGGCTGTCATTTTGACAGTTCAACAACATTCATTGCGTTATTTACGTTGTTGAGCAGACAAATTCGAACATATCAAGCAATGGATTAGCAATATCTTTCAAAATGATTTAGATTGGTGGTTGGTAGTGTGTTAAGCAATTCGGGTGCAGTTGTCTGGACGTTACAGGATTTGATGGACGCTACTGAAGGTGTCAAACTCGTAGCCAAGTCTGGGCTGACTCTAGATTGTCGCCTTCCTTTCGCCCTCCACTTATCCCTATCCACTGCTGTTTGTGGCCAATCCTTATGAAAAAAGTTTCGTTCGTCCCGTCATTTTCGCCATTTAAGTCATGTGATAGCAGACTCAGATGGCGAGACGGGTGGACGACATTGTTACCATCGCCGGTTGAACATGGATGAGGTTGGCACATGAAAAGAGAGGCCTATGCTCAGCAGTGAGTGAAGTCGGGCTGTGGGTGATGATTATAGCAGAATTCGTCTTGATGGTTTTCAAAAGGGAAAAGATGGATTAACAAGCTCTAGACTGGGAGAAGAACGAACCCAAAGTGGCACAGTGGGGCAACCCAAAAGGGAACAGTTGCCAATCAATCTACCTCTTAAGCAACTGAGATAATTTTCGCAGTATTTACGGAAACGTTTTCACTTTCAAAGACAAACACGTATCTAAGAATGTTCTGTTCCGCTGAAGACATAGCGTTTATCTTTACTTCGAGTCCGCGTAATATTTGTATTAATAACTCAATCCGTTCGCATCACAAGATATTAGACTTGCGTTTAACCGTCTTGAAATGGCAACTTAGCGCAGACATTATACATTCAATAGTAATTGCTAGCAATAAAAGTGATTGCGTTACTAAATTCAATCAGCTGCACACACACACACCCTCCTTTACACATGCACACACCCCCATTTACAATAACACACACAGAGTTATGTATCGCATGCCACATAGGCTGCATTCCGAATTATGCCATAATCGCTCACAGCGCTCATATCAATAATTTGTGTTCCGATTTAGATATCACGATTATGACAGCGGAGAGCTGTCAACAATTCGGAACGCTCATGAACGTGCTCACAGTGCTCGCTCAACGTCAAAACTATATTCACTTGTACTCATGGTTGGATTATAGTATTAATTTGTGTATACGCCACATTTCTTCTTTTTCTTTGGTTGTTGGCGACTGTACCAAGAAGCAGAATTTCGAGTATGCCACGTTAGTTTAAAGATGATGTAACTCAAAACAAAACAACACAACTGTCATTTTTGACAGCGCTCACGGTGATATTATTTTATGGCACGCTAATTCGGAACGGGGATAAGCACGCTCAAATCGATTATCGCGCAACTCGGAACGCACCCTTAGTTTGCCCATGTTCGCACACACGTAAGAATATCGCGGCGGGTTTTGATCGCGCACTGGATTTTCAACTCTCGGTATTGAGCCGAGCATTGAGAATCCAACAGAGCCAGTGCGAGCCCAGCGCGCCAAAAAAACACATTGTTGGATTTTCAATTCTTGGCGCTAAAGCAGAGCGTTGAAAACCCAGAGCGCCCAAAAATCCCAAAACATCGCCGCGGGAAAACACGCCTGTGTAAACCTGGGCTTACATGATTGGTTTATGGAGAAACGGAATTTTAGGACCTGATGGCAGATTATGCATGTGTAGATTAATTAAGATGAATACATAGAAACTGTTGGTGTGTAGCGTTATTGAGTGGTAATTGGCAGTAATGGTAGCCATTTTACGCGCTTTTTTTAGAGCGGAATAAGTGGAAATTCTTATCGATGGTTAGTTAATCAATTGCAGTTAAATCTGGGCTGCTTTTTCTCTGCTGTTGATAACAATCTGGTTATACGTAATTTGGCGACAAGTACTTGTCTGGGGATTTTTGCATATCTTTGCAAAAGTATAGTAAGAGAAATTTTTATCAAGTTGCAGTGTAAATTATTCCATCACCACTGCTCTCAAAATGGTGAAGGAAAACATCGTGAGGAAACCGGTATGTCCTAGAACCAAAAATTGGAACTGGGCCCGAGTGGTATATTACAGTTGACTCCCTCTCATAAAGAGAGGGCCTGTGTCCCAGCCATGGGAACATTATAGGCTTATTTCATAAAGTAAGTTTTAATTTTGAAGATAAAACTTCAAGCTATACAGTTTTGTATGTACCTTTGTCAGTTATAAATTCCTCCACGGTCCCCATAATAAATGATGAGCCTACTTTAACACCATTACACGAATACAAGTGTCCTTAATCATTATTTCAACAGCGTTAACTGGCGTCAACACATGTTAACATAATCATGACTATTATTATCACCTTGTATTGTTAATTTGGTATTTGCATAATACTTTTTAGGCGACTTGACAGCACAGCTGCTGCGAAAAACACTGAATTACCTGGTTTTCTCCATAAGAGGAATCAAGAGAAGATCTATTAGTAATAATGAGATGACGTTTAAACCCTCAGGGTTATTTGTAATTATGCTATACAGAGTGACTTTTTGGATTTCGAGAATAATGCAGAAGTTCGGAAATTGATTCTCATTTTCATATGAGTAATGTCTGAATAAAGGACTAACCACACTTATTCAGCTCTGTTTAGCTTTTGTCCGTAGAAAACAACGATTTTGTATGAAATGCGTACGCATCCGTTCAGCTTTATGGATTCGTACACATTCGATTTCTATGGACAAAAGCTGACTGAACAGAGCTAAATAAGTGTGGTTAGTCCCTAAAACGACTGATTCTCAACCTATCTTTCAAGAAAAACTTCCAATACAGCAGAAAATTCCCAAGAGCAATGTATGTACAGTCGCCAGCACATAAAGCTACCCGAAACTGTCAAATTTTCCCGATCAACTTTGAACCTAATGCTGTAGCGATAAAGTTGAAAATCTATTAAAGAAATTTGACAGATTGTAGTAGCTTGATGTGCTGGCGACCTGGCGTCTGTACCTACTTACAGATTTTAATAGAAACTTTATAGAATGGAATTCGCCTGCGGCTCGTAAGAGTATTTACTGATGTAGCCACACATTGATTTCATAAAATAATTATTTTTTCATAATAGTTTTTTTTTTTTTTTTTAAAACGTTGCCCCACACTAGGAATTTCTCCTGTATCGTGGGTGCGTTTACAAACATTTAAACTCACATACACAAACAGCCAGACCCGGAACAACTACCTGTAGGCAATACAAATATTTGTTCCGTGCGGGAATCGAACCCGCGACACGCAGCGCAGCAGTCGATCGCTCAGCCACTGCGCCAACCGTGTCGTCAATAGTTATTTAGTCATTTAATTTATTACTTAGTGCAAATACTTAGTCGTGCTAAATATTGTTGGTAGGTATATGAAAATTGAAAGATTGCTCAATTTAATATGCTGTAAAATCAAATCCCTCCTCCCTCGGCCTTTGGTTAGCTGTTGTTATGTTAGTCAATCAATCATAACAGTTAACATCAGACTTGGCATCAGATAAACTGATCTGGCTGGGACAGATTGGATGCGGAAGGTGGAGGATAGGGTGTACAGCCTGGGAGAGGCCTATAACCAGCAGTGGACTGCGTTGGGCTGAGTTGGTTGAAACTGATCAGACAGATACTTGATCGGCCTTTCAGCATTCACCCTGTATCTATACTTAGAGACAAGTCAACTAATTGCAAATTATGTGTTTTACTCCGTAACCATTATTAATGTTGAAAATTGGCGACACGGGGATAAGCAGCTGGATATCTACATTACGAAAGCATTACTGCTGTTTGTAATGGTTATTAATTCGTGAAGAAATGTGTAGGTGACTTACCGTACCAGGTTTCTTTGATGACACCTTTTAAGGGCTTTATGGGACAAAAAGTTGATGGATACCTAATGTGCAATATGAGTATTTACGATGACACGTTCTCGTATTGTGTTAAGTACCTAAATGCTGAAAGGTGTAAACAGTTCACAAAATAGAGACGCATGCAGGTCATAAGATATCTGTCGATCAGGCGGTTAGTCGGTTCTACGGTTCCATTGACTGATACAAACACCATCAGAAATAATACTTTTAACTCGTCAAACTCCCAAAGGTGCAAAACCCGTAAAACATGCAAAATACGTAACTCCGTAACTCAACACGAGATTTAGGTAAGTACTTACATCTCTTCAACACGTTAGAAAAAAAAAATCTTAAGCCGATAAACTTAAAGGGATTACCACACCTTTGGCAAACCGGCATAAGTAAGTTTTAAACCTTTTGTTGTACGACGTAAAAGGAAATCAGCGGGAGTGAGTGCATTCATAGTAATTGATGTTTTGTGTATGAATGGGGCGAAATAATTTGTTTTTGTTAAATAATGCTGTTTGGATGGAGTGCGATGTATGTGTGGGCTTGCGTTTTGTGTTCTTGGAAGAGAGGAAATTGAATAGTTTGGTGTAAAATTACTTTTTTAATTTAGTCGTAGCTACATACATTTTTGAAAGACATTTTTGATTATCAATCATATGACTATTTACAAAATAAATTACATTGAACTTAAAATATCATATCATCTTTTAATAAAAAAATTTAAGACTGATGACAAAAAAAAACTGTGATTTAATTTAATCAAAATAAAATTTAATCAATTGCATTTTTTTTGTGGTTGTAGTGAACAATGCCTCAAGAATTAACACACCTACATAAAAGTCAGATAGACACATCGTCAAATTCATTCTTTTTTTCCTTATAATATCACGTTCCGATCTGTTTATATTCGCAACTAGCTTCTGCCCGCGACTTCGTCCGCGTAAAGCAACTTTCTTATTTTTTTTTTCCGTAAGAACCTTCTACAAAGTATTAGAAAACTTTAAAAAAAATGTATGTAATCGGTAAAGTCGTTCTCAAGTTATGGCGTGACCAAGGGAAAAAGGAATTAATTTTTATATTTAAATAGATTACAAACTCAATACGATCCTAACAGAATCCCACAATCAATCAAAAAACCTTAGACAAGTGTATACTTGTAATCCTGGCCAAACAACACCTGCTTTCAGATTTAAGAAACAAAAAAAAATAATAAAAACCTTTTTTTGTAATAAATCCATCATTTCGAGATTAAAATTTGTCCGTCACTGCCACTAAGCCTGAGTATTGTAGTTCGGAAATAATGCGAAAATGATTGACTTGTTATTGTTCGTTTCGAGTGCATCGTACCGCACAAAATCCAATTTTATTGGATAATTTAGTGTCTGTAGGCGGTAGTGGCGGGGTTGCAAAGTGGTAGAAGTATGAAAATTGTGTTTTTGGAAAGTTTTATTATTTGGATATCATTTGGTGAAGGACTTGATGGTGAAGAGCAGCCAGACAAATGCAAGCTACTTTAAAATGTGTTAAGATCTTCTTATAATTTTTTTTCTAAATTGTACCTTCTTGCCATTTTATTTGATAAAAACGTATTTTCTAGAAAAATTGATAAAGTAGTACATTTTATAACTAGACATATTTTCATCCCGTAAAATTATGATGATATTTTTTGTCCAAGCTCACCCAGAAAGTACACACGATATCTTAGAAATATTTGTAACTAACATAATAATACTAAGATCTTTAAAAAAACTTTTCCAAAAACACAAAAACTAAAATTACAAACTTATTCTACTTCACTTTTCAAATTCCATTGACAAAAGCAGTGATGCGCATTGTTTACAAGTTAAACCCATGTTTGTTTGAGCGACAGGCACTCGGGTGGCAATGTGGCACAATGTGGCACCGTGTAGCACAATGTGCCCGAGAGTGGCACAATGCGCCAATCAATGCCAAGTGTCATGCAGACCAAATGTGCTGCAAATTAGCTATAAGTTTAATGGTATTTGATTTACTTAATTCATTTTGGAGTTTTCATTAATCAATTTTGAGTGAGTGTGAATAGTGTGACATGATATGATATAATTACGCCGTCGTCGTGTCGGATTGCCGTCTCATCATACTATGAGAGTGAGAGAAGAGAGAGTGCATCTGTGTCTCCGCGCATACTTGTGCACTATAATGTCTCCTGTGCTGAATCTCCGTTCAGATTGGCCGCTATGACCGAAATAATAATATGGTCTGAAGGACTGGTAAGTCAGTATTTTTTAAAGCAATTAGGCAAATATTGAGGGATGTGATTAAGTATTTCTTGAACAATCAAGCAAGCAAAATTGTCTAAGTTTTTGTCTTGTGCCGTGATTTTGGCTTTCAGAGCCAATAATTATATTTAAGCAGAAAAACTGGTCCGCGTTTTATAAATGTGTTGTGATTTTTGGCTTTGCAGTTCAAAAAGAGTGATTGATCGCTAACTTTTCAACAGGGGAAAAAAAATAACCAACAAACTGTAGATAACCATCGTAGAAATTTTTTGTCGGTTATAAATAACTTGCTGTTTCATACATTTTGACCGCCTAGATATTGCACTTTTGAGACAGCACAAATAGTGCAGAACAGCAGATTTTTTTTGATAACTCGCTAATCATTTGTAAGCTCGAGGGTCTAGAATAATTTGCTGAATTCATGGTTACAGTTTGCACGTCGATATTCTTGCCACCCGGTATAAAGTAGGTATCTACTTACTTATTTTATAAATTAATATTTTCCTCGTCGTCAGGTATCTCGCCTAATTGCTGAATAATATCTTATCTAGCATAGGTACTACTTTATCGGAAAAGTTTCGATTTTTTCTTTCAAAGAATAGGTACAGCCTTTACGGTTCAAAAACTTATTGATTGCTGACTTTTTCATTAAGAAGAGTGTCGAAATAATTCAATTTTAATTAAAGATGATTTACTGATGACCTTAATTCGAAACAAAACCTTGTTAAAATAAATTAACCGCAAAACACCTATCGCCATTTAACACGACCAACACACATAAATCGAAAAACTAAAAATAGCAGCACTTATTTCATTCGAAAATCATTATTATAACCATCAAACAATAATAAAACAGTTACGGGGGCCAACAGGAGTGTCGGTTAATGAAGGCGCATTCATAAACAACGTTATGTCTCTGTTTAAACCTCTATGAAACGAGCGAGTAATTAACAATTAAGATTCACATGATTTATGGACGCACCCAGGCCTTGATTGGGCAATTAAAAAATCTATTTAGTTATTAAGTTTTTTGGTGAGATTTATGAGGTTCTGTGTCAAGGAGTTTATAGTTGAGCTTTTAATCAAAAGGTCTGGGGAAATCCTACCACAATATGGTCATACCATTTTAATAACAGTCCTCCATGACCTAATTTCGGCCATGGCAGCCAATCTTAGTGGAGACAGGCAATCATACGCGGGAGATATTATATTGCACAAGTGTTTGTGCAGACACAGGTGTGCTCTCTCTTCCTTCACTTTCATAATCCGATAGGACGGCAATCCGACACGACCGGAGAAAGATCAGGCGCAGGACCAACGGCCTTTCCGAGGCCCGGGGGTATAACCATCAACTTGCAAACTCCGGGCTGTCACTGAAAAATTCTTAATGGAAAAACCCAAATAGTACTTTGGCCGTGTGTCTGACTGAGCACTGGGAGTCGAATCTAGGCCCCCACGCTCAGCAGTCTTGCTTGTGACCATGAGACCAACGAGGCAGTTCATACCTTTTTACTGACATGACATACTAGCTAGTACCACCTATTTCAGTTTTCAGGCCATTATGTACAGTTTAAAAAGAAATTCAGAAGCTTTCCTTAAAGTGGGGCGTGTTTGGATATTTCTCATCCATTGCTTCATAGGTTTAGTAAATTCGTCTGCTCACCAACCTCAATAACACAATGAACGTGGCTCAACTGTCAAAATGAAAGAAAATGCGATCAATTGTAATTTTATGTGTGCTACGCAATTACCCTACAGTTCTAATTTTTGCTACTCAAGTTAACAGAATTGTAAACTAATAAGAACCTCCCGTCATAATATCAAAACAAAACACAAATGATAAATGTGTGAATCAACCATCACACCTGAATTTCCTAAATCTTCGTAATCCATATCGTCTAATGTACAAAAACATATAATTTAATGTGCGAACACTCATTACGGCACCATTGTCGTGAGGTGTGAAAGAAATAGTGTTCGAGTCAGCTGGTTAACATAGGAATTATAACGCGATTAATCTAAAGGTTGGCCGAGTTGTAGCTATAATGATGATAAATGTTGGAAGTTTCTTTTCGATAATTGCATCATTCTTTTATGTCAGAACTTTGGAAGATAGAGACACACCTATTTTTATTAGTCCGTGGTTTAAACTGGACCATTTGTCATTTGAACGAACATTATGTCTAATGCCAGTTTCTTTGCCAAGGATTTGCATGGAATTAGTATGGGATTTCAGAACTGTTTGCCATAAAATTAATAATGGTTATGTACCAAGAGCAGTGGTGACCCATTTACGATCGTAAGTTCGAACCCAGGCAGGTACGTTACTTTGTGTAAATTATTTCATCACCAATGTTGTTAAAACGGTGAAGGAACACATCGTGAGAGAACCGGATTTTTTGTGTTCTTAGACATGAACCAATAATTCGAAGACATGTGACTTCAACCAACCCGCACTGGGCCCGCGTAGTAGATCATAGCCCACTCCCAGAGAGATGGCCTGTGTCTCAGCAGTGGGGATATATGATTGTTATAAAATAGGACATAGAACAATCAGATAGTGATTTTTCAAACGTTACCTCAGAGAAAAGCAAAGAAACTGTAGCGGTATCTACAATGCCACATGCGAACAACGCGTCATACTGACGTCACGCAAATCCTGCATCTCGCAAGCAGAGTTTACACTGCGCAATTAGCATATATACAAACTTCCCAACATCAATCGTTGGGTAATTGCCCGCTAGACACAACACCCGTCTGGTCGGAGGATCCTCCCTTTTCTATAGAGTATGAGTGAACTTTACACCCTGTTCCTCATACCTCTAAAAAACCAACAACCCGCTGGTTAAGGGTCATCGACGCACAAACTTTTACCATGAATTCAGCTCATAATTCTAGGCCCCCCTAGCGTATCCAGTTTAACAGTTTGTGCGTCGATATCTTTTACACCCTGTATAATTCTCAACTAGGGTAAACACATTGTTTTACATTTCACGATGAGTAAGACGATAAGTCAGTCATCGGCGGGTTAGCGGGCCTATACTCAACTAAACGTACAGTCGACCTCACCTTAAAAGTAACAATTCAACATTGACAGCACCTTTATGTCGAAGCAATAACGTGCTTTTCGTAAGTAGTTGACAGTACTGTCACTCGTGGAGCCATTTTTTTTTAATAACCTGTAACTGTCAACAAAACATCTAATAAGTCAGCGTTACATTGTAGTCTGGCAGCCATCGCTAGCCGCTTACAAAGTGGAGACACGTGTAATGCATTCTGATAAAAAGAGCGACACAATTACATTAAAGTGTACGCTGTGGTAATTATGAACGTGGGACCTACCGTTATGTGGTGGTAGGGTGGTGGTGATGACGACAGTGATGGGATATGTCCTGAACAGCGTCATCACTATTGGACTACCCTTTTCTGGAAAGTAGAAGGCCAGAGAAGACAAATTGTCAAAAAAAAATTCACAGTTATCTTTGAAATGTGGATGAGTATCTATAGGGTCTATAAGTACAAGTCTACCTAATCCTTCGGGAATTACTGGCGTGATGTTACGTTATGTTTTGTCGATATCCTCGAACTTTATCCTAAGGTTTGGCTATTATTAAAGGCAAGTAGGTAGCCTATATAGATTTTTAATAATACCAGCTCAACGAAACTGTAAAGAATGGTAGGAAAGATATAAAGAGGAGCATAAGCCAACAGTGAGTGACTCTATGCTGGAATGATGATGATGAGTCCATTCCACATAGGAAACTAATGAAGCAATCTGAGGGGCAATTCTCGTAATTTTAAGAATGTTCACAGTCTGATATCAGTCTCAATCTGTCAAAAAATACTTCCCTACATTTTGACAAGTTTTTGACATTTGTTTGTCGCCGAAATGAGACTGCGACAAGATTTTGACCGTTTTAAATTACGAGAATTGCCCCTCTGTTGTTCCAGGTCGGCAGAGAAGAATCTCCTGATGTTAGCGCCATGTTTAGGAGAGAAACAGAAGACTCTTTCTCTCCTAAACATGGCGCTAGTGTTTCGACGCAAAATGACATACGACTAAGAAGTCGTATGTCATTTTGCGTCGAAACACTCAAGAGCTTCTCCGGATAATAAGAAAAACTGTCTAGTGTGTTATAATATTTTCGTGTTCCTTTGCTTATTTATCATATCCCTAGCTAAATTTCGTTTATAACCATACAAGAAACTTCAAAACAACAACTTAGTGCGCTAGTCGGACTCCCATTTTCCGGTTTATACCTTCCCTTGTTTCATTGGCCCACTGCTGCACTGTAAGACGGAAACTAAGATGGTTCTTGGTCCTTTAACAGTGGTGGAATAAGTTTTGGGAATGTGGAAATATTTCGCAAAATAATAAAATATTTCAAAAAAAATCTAGTATTTAATTAAGATTTAATTGTATAACTGTATAAAGTAAAACACACCGAACCACAGAACCACACAGAACCAGCACTTACCAACACAGAACCGGTCGAAGTGGAGGTGCTTGGGGGGTGGCCTATGTGCAGCAGTGATGATAAATTAAAAACTCTTAGCTACAGAAATGACTAAGAATATTGATAGCTAGCGGATTGTATTTGATAGTGGACTGAAGAAATGAAACGAAAGAAACACGTATAGCAATATTATAAATTTATATTCGAATATAGACAATGACCTAACAACCGCTCAGACGTAACAACAGCAACCAACCAAACAAAGATGTAAAAAAAACTATACTTTTAAAACATGACATTTATAGTACAAAATAAAGGTCGCACCACAGCCAGTCGCCAACAAATATAATTAGTACGCTTTTTATTACCTAATTCGCAACCATTTAGTCTAAATTACTATCTCCTTCCAGATAAAATACGTAATTGATATTCAACTAATTCAGTTTTTCTACAAAACCATGATATTCCCTTACATTTGGACTTATAATAATGAATTGAGAACCACGTTTATACTGACCCCGCAATAAATATTATCTTTAAAGATACGCCGCCCGGTAATTACTCACGAAACACAATTTTTTCTATAATTTATAGTATTTCGAAACGGAATATTTAAATTTTGACGTGTGCATAGATAATACGGTCAGTGTTGCTACTAGTTTTAATTTATTAGTAGGTAGATATGCAAGTATTCTTCATGTTTGTACAAGCGTAACTTTATGCAAGGGAATAAAGAATAATACATCTGTGTCTGCTGTTTTTGTTAGACATGCACTTTAAATGTTTCCTTGTGAATCTCATATCTTGATATTTTTGACATAATCGAAAGGTCACGTCATGTCATTCATTGAAGCATAAAGCCCAGAATACACATACTTGTAACTTGCACAAAAATATGCTAGTAGCTTGCATGCCGTGTGCCTCAACAACTTCTGATTAGAGAATATCATATTAGCATGCAAGCTACTGGGCATACTTTTGTGCAAGTTACAGGCACGTGTATTCCAGGCTTTATAAACATGATCATTAACGATTTAGCTACAATGTTTTGTAGCATAGAATAAAACAAAAAAAAAAAAAAATTAAGACTGGCGAAATGTTGGTGAACTATAGGAATACCTCTGACCCTGACGACACGGTTGGCGCAGTGGCTGAGCGATCGACTGCTGCGCTGCGTGTCGTGGGTTCGATTCCCGCACGGAAAAAATATTTGTATTGCCTACAGGTAGTTGTTGTTTCGGGTGTGTGTGTATGTGAGTTTAAATGTTTGTAAACGCACCCACGATACAGGAGCAATTCATAGAGTGGGGCAACGTTAAAAAAAAATAACTTACCCTTCGGGGAATACTGGCTGGCTGTTATTTAAAGATATGTTATGTTATAGAAACAAAAAAAATCGAGAATAATCCTCCACTAAAATTGAGCCACATAATGGCGACATTATGACCATGGGTCAGTCTGTTGAAATAATATATATAGTTAGGTACAACATCTCTATACAAACCCATTTCAAGATCGCAAGCAATCAATCTACCCAGCCTTTTCCAACTATGTAGGGTTCGGCTTCCAATCTAACCAGATGCACCTGAATACCAGTATGGAGCAACTGCCTATCTGACCTCCACAACACAGCTACTGGGTAACGTCCTCCCCCTTGCTAAGACGGTGATTCTCAGACTGGGGCTTCTGACTCCCCGTAAAGACTCTCAATGATCCACGAATGACAGCCATGACCAACGGGTTAACGTGGTTTCCGAGGCACGAAGGGGTCTCGACATATAATGTAGTGTCACCCATGCACGAACCGACTGCGGCAAGCCTAGATTAATCTTCAATCGACCGGTGCGGCTGTTGTTATTATTGTTATTATATATTAGCCACGAGCCCCTTCTAAATCGCAAGCGTGACGGCCATATTACTTTTTTCAAAGCCCGTCTCACATTTTCCAAATAGCATGGCAACTCTAGCCTAGAATTAATGCGCTGTTAAATAGGAATGAAATTCTTTTCTGTAATATGGGACCACCCATTGTGTTAATTGTAGTTTTCTTCTGTCGCTAACTACAAGGTATGTGAAGAAAATTCATTAGATCTACCTATGGTGAGTGTGTTTTTGTAATGTTTCAAGGCGGTGTGTTATGTATACGGCGCTTGGTAAATACATATTTAGATAGGATTCTATGCTTAATATAATGAAGCTGAAGTTCGTTTGTTCTTGCTCTGGAACTTTCAGTCGGATTTGAAATAATATGTTTGCTCTAGCAGCCCCCACGGTTCACCCGCATAAGTTTCAATACCGTGGGAATATCGGGATAAAAAGTATCCTATGTGTTAATCTTGGTTAGAAACTATCTGTGTGCCTAATTTCATCTAAATCCGTTCAGTAGTTTTTGCGTGAAAGTGTAACAAACATCGATCCATCCTCACAAATTCGCGTTTAAAATATTTATATGTTTGCATTTGAAATCCGAATTCTTGAGGAATGGTATTAGCTATTTAATATCACGCTACGACCCATAGGAGCCGAGCAAAAGGGAGAAAACGAAATTATAGCGCGTGTGGGCGATGCGATGCTATAGGATACACTATGTTAATTACAAGAAGTTTCACGCGGACGAAGTCACGGGAGAAGCTATGTTGAATAGAGCAGTCGTTAGCTAATTAGCCACTCACACCAGTCCTCATAGGTGTCTTCAATGAGTCAATCAACTCAGCCTATCGCTGTCCACTGCTGGACATAGACCTCTCCCAGGCTTCGCCACAACAACCTGTCCTCCATCCAGTCTGTCCCAGCCACCTTTTTAAGGTCATCGGTCCACCTAGCTCGGGGACGTCTCACACTATGTCTTCCATACGCAGTCTCCACTCCAGGACTCGTCTGCTCCACGCGCCATCGGTCCTTCGACAAACATGGCCAGCCCACTTCCAGTTCAACTTGCTTACTCTACAAGCTATGTCGGTTACTCCCGTTGTTTACAGGATAATTTTATCCTTCAAAGAAACTCCGTCGGAGCATAGAGAAGTATCTTATTAGGACTTAATGCAATTTGGAAAGGAGTCTTATTGGCTGGTCATGAGCACAACTTTGAATGAGCTTTCATAATAATTGTTTACTATTGCGACTGCTCCTCAACGGACAATGAGTTTAGTGTTTAAGTCGCAAATATCATCTGGCAGACTCTAAATTGCATAATAGGAAGGCTCCTTATATTCCGATGAGTCACCATTAGCCTGAAGATGAGACATTTGACCAAGGCATGAGTCATCACCATCATCTGCCTAGCCTTTTCCCAACTATGTTGTGGTCGGCTTCTAGTCTAACTAGATGCACCTGATGATGATATGACTTCCACAACCTAGTTACTGGATAATATGATACCTTGGTAAGACTGGCTGTCAGACTTTCGGGCTTCTGACTACCCGTAACGGCTGTCAAAGATCTACAATACCAACTGGAACCAATGATTTTAGGTATCAAGGCATGAGTAAATGAATATTAATATCCACCATAGACAAGCCATCACCAATGATAAATTGAAAATAAGCGCGAATTCATATCACAAATAGAAAGAAAGTATTGTTGAATAAAATTCGAAAGTACTCGAAGACCACGATCAAATCATTTGTTACTAAATACACTTAACGAGTGATGTGAATCATCATGATCGGGTTCTATTATCGATAAAAATCCGGATCAAATGAAGTATTCAGCTTGGTGTAAAATGCCAGCCGGTGTTGACAGAGACGCAATCAATAAATCACTCGGCGATACAAAGAAATATTCAATGTGTGTTGATTGTGCCTCTTGAGAACGCTTTTTAGTACTATAGGGATGGACTTCTGTCGATATCGAAGTTGAGATTGGTCAAGGAAAATATATGTAAAAAAATCTTCTATTCCAAGAAATGTATACTTAATTTTCATTTAAAAAACTTATATGCAAGTTTTTTTACCAATAGAACCTAATCATAATATTTACGAAACAGTAAAGTACAAGTATTGTACAGATAAAACAATTACATCACGACGCGACACAGAAAAGACAAAACAAACAAAACCGTTAAAGAAATCTAATATCTCTTAGCGATAATTTATTACCATATTTTTTTACTTACTCCATAACCTTTCGACAAGTCGACAAATCTATCGATAACCTTTAATAATCTCTAATAGGACGCGAAGTCTCTGGTGGTCCGGCGTTGCTTTGATCGATTCTGCCGAATCATGGCACGCGATTCAAATATGACGATGATATGACTCTTATATCGACATGCTATTTTCATCGACACTCCCCCTTCCTTACCACAACCCTTACTACTTAGTAATAAGGTTGAAAATCGCGTGACTATTTTTGACAAAGATGCAAGTTATAATGGTTTTCTTTTCGAGATAAATCGGTGTCTATTAAACAGTTATTATGAGACCATTGAGGGGTTAATATAATATTGTTCGGTCGCACAGACCCGTCTAGTGGTATCGTTTGCAATTTTAGTGTTAACTATTATAGTTATATTTGCCTATTTGGCAACTGTCTGACTGTTTGTCTGTCAATGAGGAAATTGAGGACGTTAGTGTCAATGCTACTACACAATGGGTGCTGGTCCTCAATAGATATCTAATTATAGTTTTAATGGTGCAATTAACACAGATCGGGTTTATAGCTTCTCAAGAAGATGCCTCCAGCGTCATTTTAATTGACCTGAGTTGAGAACTTTCTGATAAGTAGGTAGATAGTGATATCACACGTCAGCGTACTATGTATCATTGTGTGAGCGATTCCAACAAAGGAAATTGAAAGTTTATTTAAGATAATTTTGTGGGTGACTTTAGTTCTGCTTCAGACTTGGTCGTTTTAGTAGATTAAAGGAATTCTTTTACTATGCATCAATCATTACTGGACCCGCTTCGTAGATTATGTCCTGCTTCCTCTCATAGAGAGGACTTCAATTGGTTTTCGTACATCCTGCTTGGAAACTGAGTTTCCAAACCCACATTCTGGCTTTGGTTTATTACGCGGACGAAATCAAATAGGTAGCTTATTGATTTTGTACACTTGGGTGGCAGATAGTTTTCGAAATATATTGAGATTTTATCCTATCCTGCTATTAATAATATTGCTGCTTAAATATCGGTTCCTGGTAGAAAGAAAGAAAGAAAATTATTTTATTTGGGACTCGCACAGAAAATACAAAGAATAAAAAATAACATTCGTTTTAGAAACTTTACTTTTGCTAAGTTTTTTACTTCTGCTAAGGTCTTGTTTGCGAAATAAGAGCAACAGATAAATTACAGTCGTAATTAAAGGATTTCTAGCTTGTACTCAATTAGAAGATAATTAGCTACCTGTACAGTGGTTAGATATGAAGTATTGAGGCTAAGTCAATAAAGTTTAATGATAGATTTCCTCGCGACGTTTTCCTTGGCGATCGCTATCTAGGAATCGATGGTAGAATCGATTGATCGATTGCGACAGTCTTTCGAAGTAAGTGTCGGAGATTTGCGCAATTTTGTTCTTACTTACAACTTATACCAACCATAATTATTTTTAGTACCTGACACAGTTTGGTACCAGAGGGGCAATTCTCGTAATTTTAAGAACGTTCAGACTGATCTTAGTCTCGATCAGTCAAAAATACCTCTAATTTGCCTACATTTTTTTATATTTGTTTGTCGCTGAGATGAGACTGCGACTAGATTTTGAACGTTTTAAATTACGAGAATTGGCCTTCTTATCAGTTTTTATCAGGGACTCGGGAAAGTATTGCATGTTTTGAATAGCTTCAAATGTATTAATGCTGCTGATCATTGCGGATCACCTATTTAGTGGCTAAATAAATCTATACTAATAATAAAGCTGAAGAGTCTGTTTGTTTGTTTGAACGGGCTAATCTCTGGAACTTCCGGTCGGAAAAAAACGTCGGTTCGAAAAAATACTTTTGCATTTGATAGCCCAATTCTTCAAAAAGGCTATAGGATATTTAACGTCACGTTGGGACCCTTTTTTCTTTTTTTTTTTTTTTTTTCAGGATGGGAAATCATCAAATGACCCCTCCCGCTCTGGGTGGAGCAGAAGGGAGTGTCAGACTCTTACTGACTAAAACCCACCCGTGTTCCTTCCTTAGCCCTTTATGTACCAGGACAGCGGTAACCCTTTCGGACGATCCCGCTACCCCGGCAGGCTTCGGCCCTGTCGGGCCCCGTCAACTACGCTGACATCTCTTTGAGGCGCGCGTGGAACACAAACACGCCGTCCGGCACGGGCCTGGTCCTGATCGGACGGAGAGCTAGCCATTGCTAGCCGCCCGCAGGCCCGCGCCTACGGTGGCCGGGAGTCGTCACGCGGCTCCCGACGCCCGGAGCGTCTCCCTCGGCGGCTGAGGCGTGAGGATCTCTCCCTCGCCCATCCCGCCACCTCCTTCGCTAGCATGACTGCTTCGCAGGAGGTGACCGCCTCCCACTCCCTCTCGCCCCGGACCATGGCTTGCACCAGGGCCGGACGCGAGAGGTCGCCGCCGCTGCCGATCGCCTCTACGAGGACACGACGGTGCTCTGCCCAAGTGGGGCAGACCTCCACCGTATGCTCCACCGTGTCCTCTGGGCGATCCTCGCAGTGGTGACACCCGGGCGTCTCCTCCCGCCTGATTATGTGCAGGAACCTCCCGAAACATCCGTGTCCGGAGAGGACCTGCGTCAGGCGGTAGGTGAGAGCGCCGTGACGCCTCTCTATTCACTCCTCAAAGAGGGGTCTTATCGCTGCTATCGTGGCGTGCCCTGCGCTGGGTTGCGATAGTCGCGCCTTCCATTCCACCATGAGACCGCGCCGGACGTCCGTCCGCTCCGCAGCGATTTGCCGCGGGTGCAGAGTTTCCCCCCGACGTAGTGCCTCCGCGCGCCAGTCATACAGGCGCGCGAGGACTATCGCCTCCAGATCCCATGGTGGCAGTCCGGCAAGGAGGCTTGCTGCCTCGCCCGAGATCGTGCGGTACCTCCTTATAAGCCTTACACGCTGGGACCCTTAGGAGCCGACCAAACAGTCAGAAAGAACGCTTAGCGAAAACGAACTCATAGGACAAGAAATTTCACGCGGACGAAGTCCCGAGTAGAAGCTATAAGTAGTGTCATAATCAACACGCTGTTAAAGGTTACGCCGTGGTCGCAAATTAATTTAACAAGACCAACGATACCGCTTTCCAAAATTAAAAGTAGTTTTCGCTATGAAGTGGCTTTTTGTAAGTCGATTGATTTTCATTTTTTGTAAAAAAGTATTTTCAATTAAGGGCGGATTTTTCAATCGACAGATAATTTTTATTCGTGGAATAAAATTGACGTCTGACAGTTTTTGTATGGTGGAACTGTCAAAAATTCAAAATTATCCTTCTGATAAAATTATCTGGCGTTAGAAAAATCAGGCCTAAGTTAAACTGTTTCCCTTGGCCTAAGTTAAACTGTTGTCTTAAAAATACCTAGTATTTTTTTTTCGATTTTTTATAGATGACTACGCTAAGCTGTGGAAACTATGCTTCAATATTCGCGAAGATAGATCGCGAGCAGTAACTGCGGCGGGTAGCAAGAAAACTAGGTACTATAACCTAATTTTAACCAATAACGATCAGTAATCTTTTAGAAAACCACCATTATTCCTCCTAGTTGAGTAAAGCCTCGAACCACTTACTCTCACAAAAATTAACTCGCACAAAATATCAATATAAAAACAATCCACTCGAGCATATAGTCATAACGCGTTTATAGCTAATAACATAATGGCGGCGCTCCATTAACGCGGGGGCCCCGCCGCGATCCGATGGGGTACAATTGAACCCCCGCGGAATCACTGCCACGATAACTTTATTACGGTGACCCACGCAATTTGCAGAGATGCTGGAGTTTGTTAGTGCATGAGTTTTGTTTGTAAATTAATAAGTACATACAATATGAAACACAGAGTAAAAATTAAATACTAAAAATACTGGTATTTAGCTGCATCCGGTTAGACTGGAAGCTGACCCTAACATAGTTGGGAAAAGGCTATGCAGATGATGGCAGAGTATAAATGAAAAAGTATTATTATTTTTTAGTACGCACATTACAGAAAAAAAAAAACATAACATCACTCCTTGTTTCCCTGAAGGGTCAGAAAGAGATCTAACCATAGTACACCCACATTTTACCAGTTATGTTAAAGTCACATTTAATAGCCCCCTATTAAATGTGACTTTAACATAACTGGTGAGTCTTTTGCCACCACTGGGCACAAATTCCAGCTATTGAGAAATTCCAGATTAAAAAGCCTAATAACAATTTGCCTGTCCCGGGAATCGAACCAGGACCACATGCTCAGCAGTAACGCTTGCCCACATAACGCAACCAAAAGTCTTCAACAAATTAAAATGTGCTACGCAATTATCCCGCAGGTGACCAGAAAGTCGTAAAAATCTGGCACAAGTTCAATATTTTAGTATAAATGCTTCTAAACTCGATTTTCGGCATTTCCAGCTGCTACCAGCCATCCTGCAAAGACCGTCATCTAGCCTGCGGGCGTGCAACAGGAGAGGCCTATGTCCAGCAGTGGACTGCTATAAGCTGATGATAATGAATGCTTCTCATGTGTTTTTGTTAAAAACATGGTAATTGAAAGTGCCTATTAGATAGAGTATGTACTCCTCTTCTGAAAATAAGTCCAATATTAGATACCGGTCGAAGATCAGAATTCTGACCCTCAGTTTATTTTGTCGTACCATTTTTGTGTCGAGAAACCTTGTCCTTGTGGCATGCAAAACAGGACCTTCAAAAAAGAAAAAAATGAGCTTATTTTAGCAACGAAACATAGTAGAGAGGAGCCAGTAACAAATCGGCGTACTTCACTTAACAAAACCAAAGCTATATATTTCACTTGAGCCCACAAATAATACTTCTAAACAAAACAATTGACAGTATAATGCTTTTTGCTCATATTCTGGTGCCAAATCGTAAAAATTCCTCGCATTCCGACTTACGAGGCACTTTGAATCAATATTCGAAAAAGAATAAAGCGAATGTAGGAGCAAATGAAGTCGTAACAATGGACGAAGCTTTCAATCTTACAGAAAGTAACAAAACTCATGAAACTACACCCGAAAACCAACCGTAGAATGTAATTATTAAAGTAGGTTTTGTAACTAGCGCGAGTGTCTCGTAGGAACGCAACCTTTTTGCAGTCAATTTGCATATTTTCTTCCCTTTTACTCTTACAAGAGTATGGTAAATAGTTGGAATAGTTTTAAGAAACAGGTCTCTGTATTCAAAATCTATTTTAGATAATGTTTGTCTGGTGCAAAAGGGTTTTCTAGAATCTAGATGGTTTTAAATTCCATTTTGTAACGCCATATGGATGACAATAGTTTCGCCTTCTAATGCATTGAACCAAATACCATTCATCGGTAAAAAGAAACTGGGCAAATAGAATAACTGTGTTCCTGTCGCAATATAGGTATATTGTAGGGACATTTTATAAAACCATCAATTTCTATTTAACACCAGAATTCCTAACTTCCCGTCGGAAACGTTAAAGCGCTTACGAAGTCTTGTGCAAGATTTGTCATAGGCAAGAAGTAGGTAAGTAAAAGTCCGGGATACTCTAACAACATGTTCTGCTATACAGGATAAAATTTAATAGGTGCGACAAATTAAAATATCTAGCAAAATATCTAGGCGAGCGATTTGACAACATCTTCGCGCACCCTTTTTCGTAGGAACGGTCAAAATTAGGTAAATATCGCTAGTTCAACGCGTTGGCAACTTGCTTAGTGTTGTGAATTCAGCTATGATTGGATTGCTTATCGGGTGCGCGCTAAAATTGATACTATAATTTTCTTATTAGTTTTTATAAGATCGCTCTTATCGCTCTCCCTTCTTCGATTGATGGCAATAGTCTCGCTCCCTATTACATGGGGCTTAAACATGACTGGCGAAACGTCCCTAATCCTTAGGGGAATGGTGTGATGTTATTGTCCTTTTTTAAAGTCATAATAAACATTTTTTTGTTAGCCTTTATGTGTTGTCTCCAATGAATCGTAAAATTCAAATTAAATTAAAAGACCATCTAATTCACTCTAATAAGTACTAATAACACACAAAAAACCGAGATATTTCACTAACGAAGTCACGCAAACTCGTTAATATTAATATTTCACGCCATACTAATTGTTAGTCCGAAATATCACTTCACATATTAAAACGTACTTCAGCATACGAGTATACGAAGTTGGGCCATCGTAACACACAGTGGTCCCAGCGGGGCCCATCGTGAATGGCGGTTCCAAACTACTTAATAGGGCGATAATTGCGAGGCTATTACGCGGCCACCCCACCCGATATGTGGCCCGCTGGGGTGGGGTGGGTCAAGTGTATGTAGTCGTACGTGTTGGGTCGTGTGTTTTTGTTCAACACCTTTTAATTAAGGAGGTTTCATATAGGATGGTTGGTGCTGCTCTTACTGCAAGAAGTTTACAGAACTTGGAAGATTACATGCAGATTCAGTTGCTGACAAATCTAGCAGGTATAACTTCATTTCCGCTTTATTATTAAAATAATAATACGTACAGATATATAAAAATGGAAAGAATCATAGGGCATCAAAAAATTCGTCCGCATCGTTCTTAACGGGAAAAGGGCCCAAAAAGCTGGCAGTATTACCACGTTGTATGGCAATGCTGATTCTTTGGTCAAAAAACAGGCTAGCCACGTGGTCACGAGGTCACGTGAAGAGTCGACCAACCACTTGGCAATGTCTCGAAAAACACTTATTCTTAAAATAAAATCATGTAATCGTTTTTTTTTTCCATTTACTGCAGTTCTGATGGCAGACTAGAAAGCTGTAGTAGTCCAGAAATATCAACAAGAGAAAAAACCCTCAAACAAAGCAAACCAGAATTTTGAGAAACTAATCATTTAGTGAAAGAGAGAAATGAAGTCCAAAGTTAATCAAAGGGTTCAATCAGCCTATAATGTTCCCATGCTGGGACTGAGGCACACAGGCCTCCTTTCTTCGAGAGGGAGTGGGCTAACCACCCATCTACCACGCCAGCCCAGTGAGGGTTGGCGGACGTCACATGTCTTCCAATTTTTGTTCTAAGATAAGATAAGATATTTTATTTGCATAACACACACACACACAGGACACACACAGGACATGTCGTTTTCATCACGATGTTTTCCTTTGCCGTTTTGAGAGCGTGGTGATGAAATTATATACCCAAAGTAAAGCTCCTGTCTGGGTCCGACCCCACGACCTATAACTTGTAAGTCAGAGTCATTACCACTGGGCCACCTCTGCTCTCATCAATTAATCACTGCAGGGCAAAGGCCTTCCTACTCTCCTTCCACTTCTCTCTGTTTGAAGCTTCTGAGGACCAGTTCTTGTTGAAGGAGTCCAGCTCAACCCGCCATCTCCGTCTGGGCCTGCCGCGATGTCGCTTGCCATTAAGAGGGACCCATTGGGTCGTAAGTTTGGCCCACTGGTTGTCTGACATGCGGCAGATGTGTCCAGCCCAATTCCATTTTAGCGTGGCAGCTTTCCAAATGACATCAGTTATCTTTGTGATGGAACGGATGGTCGTATTCCTAACCCGGTGTAATTAAAGCTTGTAGAAGAAAAAATAAATATGGAGCACCTTCATATCTTTGATAGCCCTGAAATGCTCCACAACTTCTACAATGATCTCTTCAGGAGGTATCTCAGTCCACGGTTCAGACTTTGAAGGCTTGTTATTTCACTTTCATTTAACATAGCTTCATAGCCCGTTAATAAATAAACGTTCAAACTGTAACAAAATTTAATTTAGAAACAAAATTGAAGCGCTTACAAAACAAAACGCCGTCAAGCGGTTTACGGGCGAACATGAAAATGTTTATTGTGAAAATTCATTAGCAACTTTAGAAGGGGATTGCTTAATTTTCTTTAATATTAACTTGTACAGACCCCTTTTTAATTAATATCGACAAAATAGTCGAGTCGACCGCGAGTTGCGCGCTCCTGATAAAACTTTTTAGGGATGTTGCTGATGTTTCTTTGTTTTATCGATGTGATGTTTATTTGGTCACGACTTTATTTCATCGGCCACCTTCTCGCCTGGCTAATTTGGAGGCCAAAGTTAAGCCAAAGACACCAGGGTCGTTCAAAAGCGCGTTGGGTTGACGATATCGTCAAAGCCGCGGGAATCACCTATGCACCGCGGGAAACATATCTGGCAGAGGAAAGGCGAAGCCTATAGCTAGCAGTGGGTGATTCCGGGCTGAAATAATGATGATGATGTTTATTGCCTAAAAATATACCTACTTGCCTACATAGGAAGCTACTGTTGCTAAAAAGTTGTAACGCAGTGAAGGTTTAGGGTATTTTATCTAAGGACGCAAATGAAGGTCCTAGTTTTAGTTAATAGTAACACACACAGAAAATATAAAGAATAAGGACCTTAAATGGCAGGCCATGCTCCACTTGCTGGAGTGTCCCAAGTGCCCGTTCACCTGCACTTCGGATGACCTAAAGAATGCCACTGATTCCGCAATCAACGTGGGCTCGAACTATAAAAAATAAAACCGCGAGGAGGAGTACTCCTCCTCGCTGTTCGCGCTCCATCGAAGCGAAAAGAAGAGGAAGAATTGCAATGACCTGCCGTCGTCAAATTTTGAGGGTTTAGACGTACAGAGAAACCATTTTTGTAGATTGTATGAAAAACGCCACAGTAATAAGTGTTGTTGATTATTGAAGTCCACATTTCAGATACAAGACAACATCAAAATGATTACAAATTTTTTAAATACCTAAAGCCCAAAACATCGACATTGTAACCCGCCATCACTTCACGATATTAATTTCAAAATTGGTTTAAATAGGTATTACGCCGCTTGTTAGCCCCGGTCCAAAATGAACTCATTAAAACTATAAAAGCGGCGGTAATTAAGGCCGCACCCCCTCTCCGCTGCCCGCTGCAACCCTCACCCCCTTTCCGGCCCCTCTGGGGGTTGGGCTTAGGCCCCACAACCACCCTGTTTTCAACGAGGGACACAGAGTATTTATGAAGTGGAAGGTGCAGGAGCGTATTTTGTGTTAGAGATGAGCCGTAGTACCTATCTGCCAATGTAAGCACTACTATGATGTCTACATAGAACAATATCTATGGTAAGTACATATAATAGATCATCCTAGTTTTATTTTTTTCATTGATCTACTGAAATTAGTACTTGTTATCCTTAGTATAACCAGCCTATAATGTCCCCGCTGGTAGGACACAGGCCTCCTCTCTTCGAGAGAAAGTGGGCTGTAATCTACCTCGCAGGCCCTGTGTGGGTCGGTAGATGTCTCATGTCTTCGAGTTTTTGGGCCACCACTGCTCTCTTGTTAACCTTGCTGGTGCAAAAATGGTTTCATTATTCGTAAAGGTCAACGATTGGAACTAGTTTCACTGTTGTTGCTGTGAGCGACAAAAAAAGGATTGGTTATGGTTTAACTATGCATCATAAGGCAGCTAAAAAGTTCCGCACAGCATCCCGTCACTAGCAAGAGACGTTGGTAAGCTATACAGCATAGGATTCAACACTAGCAATTCTCATTGGCACACTAAAACCATACCTGTTTTCTTTAAGCCTTTCCTTCATGCAGAATTTACTGTAAAAGGAACGAATTACGGCAAACATAATGCAAAGAAAACCACAAAAAAAAGTTCGTGTTGGGGAAAAATATGCATCACATCCACGCAGAATCACCATCACTCAGCATAATGCTGTGACACTATGTGAGACCGAGCCACAGCGAAGGTTTTCAGCGACATCCGGCATTGATGTGATGACGTCAACCGGTGTAGCATAAAATCAGATACAAATGGACTTACTACCTTGTGGCGGCATCTACAGCGCCACATGCGAACTCTACTCATCACACTGACGTCACGCAAAATCCTGCATCGCGCAAGCAGAATTTACCGCGCAACTAGCATATACACAACGTCCCGACATGAATTAACGGTTAGTTGCCCACCAGACACGATACCCGTCTGGTCGGAGGATCATCCCTTTTTTATAGAGGATGAGTGAACCTTACACCGCATCATTTGAAAAAAAAAAAAAAAATTCCCTTCCAGTTTCCACTCTAGGTTCACAACCCCTCATCGCCGGGCAGGCTTTATTGCAGGCGACATTACAGTCCGGGGCGCGCGGTAATTTTCAACTAATAACCTGTTTCATTTTCACTGACTTTTTCTCACTTTACAGCTGAACAGCCAGCTTGTCCTGCTGAAACTGCTGGAAAAGGTATTGTTGCTTTAGCGTAATTTAGGTGAAGTGTTGTCTGATGCTGGATGCAGGCACTTCACCACCAAAATAACGCTTCTTCGTCTTCTTTTCGTGTCGATGGTCTTTCTCGTTACGTTAATTGTCGAGAGCAGTGGTGGCCCAGTGGAAACAGCCGCAACTTACGACTTGTAGGTCGTAGGTTCGAACCCACAGGTGCTTTACTTTGTGTTATTCATATCATCACCACTGCTCTCAAAACGGTGAACGAAAACAACGTGAGGCAACCGGCATATCCTAAAACCAAAAATTTTAAGACATGTGACGTCTACCAACACGCACTGGGCCAGCGAAGTGGATTACGGCCCTCTCAAAAAGAGAGGAGGCCTGTGTCCTAGCAGTGGGAACATTATAGGCTGATTATGGTTAGATGGCCACGTTAATGGCAGAGGCATTTGTAGGTCATCCGAGGTGCACGTGAACGGGCACTTAGGATACTCCAGTGGGGCATGGTCTGATCGGAAGTACCGCAATCGCACTTAAATAACGCTACCACATCATTACACGACGTTGGATGTAGTGGAAGAAGCACAGTATCGGTCGATGTGGCGAAGGTTGGAAGCCCTATGTCCTACAGCTGGCTGAAATGATGACGATGGTGACGTTCTGTGACATTGGTTTAGAGTATAAGCAGGGCTGAAGACGCTGCGTCGATTCGATGGTCTCGTAAGTGTGCAACTAGGGCTGTATAACCACCATGGTTGGTAAAAATACTACAATTGAGAGGTCACCAAGTTGTAAGATAGAACCCGAGTATTTTTACTCATAGTATAATAACGACAACATTGACATAACGACCGTAATCACCATACACGTCAAACAGGCTGGTGATATCAGCTATCACTAGTTTTATAATTACTAATTTATTTGATATTATTATAATTCCTTTATTTGATTTTATAATTACTAATTTATTTGATTTTATTATTATTAATTTATTTGATTATATGTATTGTTATTTTACCACTTTATTTACCTAGTAAATCAATTAGGCAAACTGCGAGTATGTAAGTGCTGTGCACACTTTTAAGTGATAAGTTCACTGTAGTACTTTATATGACACATCTGCTGCATGTCAGAGGATCAATGGGCCAAACTTACGACTCAGTGGGACCCGCTTTATGGATGATGCCATTGCTGCCAACGACATCAGAGCTTAGTCTTTTTATGTATATAAAGTACTTTTTTTTTTTTTTAGCTGTTAATATCCCATTGCTGGGCAAAGGCCTTCCTACTCTGGGAGGCATTTGCAGTGCAAGCAAGCACTTACAAGCATGAAAGTACAAGCAAGCACAGGCAGGTACAAGCAATTACTTTATACATATAATAAGCTGTTGCAAGCATCGTTGGAGTGCCATTATAAATAAATCACTGGGATCCTGGAACGGTCACCAAAAGAGATTAGTAACCAGGGTCGTCGAATATAGTTGAAGTTTAGTTAGAAATCGATGGATCTTTTATAATTAAATCCAATTATTAAAATAGAAAACAAACGGTTCATTTATCTTTTATCTTACGTTAATCGTTCATCTATCTTTTTTTTTTCAAATTCGAAAACCTATAATTATATGATAATTACACTGAATGACTCTCAATGACCTTTACGTGTAAAAGCTTCAATAATAATGACTTCTAGAGACTTCTATAAGACGACCAAAATGGCAACATTCTATAACCTATTTAACCAAAGCTTTCTCCTTTTATCAGTTCACAAACAAACAATTTGTGTAATGCGAAAAGAGAAAGCGAAAAGTGGAAAATAATCAGCTCGCCCTAATACGATAATCAAGCCATTACCGAGCCAATCGGCGGCGCTGATTCGATATCGATAAAATTACTGGACGCACTGTCGATAAGGAAGGACAACACTACCAAATTGTTATGTCATTCTAGTAAAGATTTTGTAAGAATTGGAAATGAAAATGGTGGTTTATTGTCAGCAAGGGCTTGGTATCTTCAAGAAAAGACACAGATGCTCGTGTTTACTTAGCATAATTAGCCTCTCTGTGAGAGGGAGAGGGCCGTAAATGTACCACGCAGGCCCAGTGCGGGTTGGTAGATGTCACATGTCTTCGAATTTTTGGTTATAGGACATGCCGGTCTCCGCACGATGTTTTTCTTCACTGTTTTGAGAGCAGTGGTGGTGAAATAACTTACACAAAGTAAAGTGCCTGTCTACAGAGCCACTAGTGCTCTTTAAAACTGGTCCTCAGTTTTAAAGAGCACTATTGGCTCTGTAGTTACGGCGGAAACCGGCATGTCCTAGAACCAAAAATTCGCAGACATGTGACATTTACCAACCCGCACTGGGCCTGCGTGGTAGATTTGACATCGAAATAATTTCAATTATGGCGTTTCCAATGTACCTACTGTACTAAGGCTAGTTAGTTAATCACAGCAGAATCTATGATATTCTAACGCGCTTCGAATTTTCTCCAAATCATGCTAATGACGCAAATATACACAAATCAACCCTCCCAGTTCGCCAAACGCCCAGTCCGTATGTCCGACCCGTAAATCACTTTATCGTCAGGGTTATTCGGAGGCGATTTCCGAAAATCAATCGGTGGCCAGATCAGATAGCGTGATGTATGGCGGCGTCGGACGACTGGGGTCACTCATTACCCCTATACTTTTTATTTCGAAGATGTTCGTTTAATTTGGACGGGTTGGAGTTGAAGAGGGCCATTTGCGAATTATATTGACTGTACATAATTATAATACTGTAGATGTGAATTGCTTTCATTTGAATCTACTAGGCATAATTCAGAAATGAAAGAGACCAGCGGGGTAATTGCGTAACATACTGTCAGTAGCAATGAGTTTCATTTTGACAGTTCAACAACATTCATTGCGTAATTTACGTGGTTGAGGAGACACATTTTTCGAACATATGAAGCAATGTATTAGAAATATCCTTCAAAATGAATCAGATTGAGATTGATAGTGTGTTACGCTATTAGGATGCTGTTTGTCTGACCTGTATTTTGCTTCGACCTCAGGTTTGATGGCGCTCGTTGTTAGTACCATATGCTTCTGACCTTTTTTGAAGGAGATCACCATCATTCTAGTTTAGGATGATTGGTGGCCAGATCAGATAGTGATGTATGGCGGCGTCGGACTACTGGGGTCACCAACTTTTTATTCAGAAGATGTCCGTTTAATTTGGTAGGATTTGAGTTGAAGATGGTCATGTCAGGAGTAGACAGCAATATCAGCATACTACATAAGTTCTTGATTCTTAGTTTTCGATTCTTGTATTCTTCTTTTGCTTCGACTTCGGGTTTGACGGCGCGAATTGTTTGTACCATATGCTTCTGACCTTTTTTGAAGGAGATCACCAATAAGCCAGTATATGCTATATATATCGTTCTAGGTCTAGGATGATCGGTGGCCAGATCAGATAGTGTGATGTATGGCGGCGACGACTGGGGCCACTCATTACCCCGACACTTTTTATTCCGAAGATGTTCACTTTAATTTGGTCGGGTTGGTGTTGAAGATGGTAATTTGCGAATTTTATTGACTGTACATAATTATAATACTGTATGTGTGTTGCTTTCATTTGAATCTACTTGGATTCAAAATTGCAAAAGAACTGTTTTCATGCTTTCGCTTTTGGGCCGTGGATATAAGCTTACCCGATCATCGAAATGGCGAAGAACTTAGTTTGTATTTACTGTTACTGTTAGCCTGCGTCATCCCACTGCTGGGCAAAGGCCTCTCCCCATGACTACCAGCTCTTTCGATCCAAGGCTAAAGTGGACCACTGGTCGTTTGTTTTGTCCAGCTCGTCCCGCGGTCCCGCCATCTTCTACGGGGTCTGCCGCCACAAATTAAATTTTGAGTCACTGCAAATACTGTCTCTAACATAAACTACTTTTTGATCATCATAGCAATTACAAATACATGTTTGAGTACATAAACGAATGCGATAAAATCATACACACAGCCAAATTCTTGTATAAAAGCTAACAGCATTATTTCTGCTGCTTTCCCAACCCTTCTTCTATCACAGAAAATACTGTAACATCCATAACTATATTTACAAAACAGCTTAAAAACTACCCAATCAAAATTTAAAATCACATCAACCCGATCGGACCAACGTCACCAATAAATCATTCACAGTCAATTTACAGCAACCCTTCGACAGCCAGAGACAAAGCTTTCAAACGGACTAATCAGAGATAAGGGAAACACGTGTACTGTTAGACTATACCTCATTACATAACAAAAACACCAGTCCCTATATCTCACAACCCTACATCACTGGATTACCAACTCTATTTTCGAAAACTTAAAGTTGAAAGTCAGATGGGGGTGTGTTGGCAGTTAGGTCATTTCGGTATGAAGTGTTGTGAACAGTAGTTTTAATACATAATCTGTGTATTAGCATCACAAAACGTTCATTCATCAGGACATCAAGCGACGTGATTGTAGACGTGATAAGTGTGAGGACATGGGATTTTAGGGAGCTGTTGATACCCCTGTAGTAGTTTTTGGGCATGAGTTTTTGTACAGCTTATCCACAGTGAGTCACAGAAGTTTTAACCTGCTGGTTGGATTTGGTGTAACAAATTAGTATGTAATTTGAAATGGTGGAGTCACTACCAATCGATAATTGTTATATTGCATACCTGCGTAATGCAACATAATTATTGCACCTACATAATTGTTTTATTTCCTTGAGACTTGCACTTTCAAATAGTTTAATTAGTTTTAGCACTTTACCAGATATACCATTGCCATAAAACACCATGAATACCGTTTATTGTTGAGGTAATATAACGTTAACTTTTAATCTACAATGCATTTCAACCAAAACACATCAATCACACCAAAATAATCCCTGTCACACCTGAACAGCTCAATACCCATCAGTATTGCGAATCGACGATCGAGATAAAACACAAACTAATTATAGTAAACTGCGCTCCCTTCATCGCATACCCTTGATGTGACGTATGGAAATAACAATAGGATTCTATGCGAACACACAAACATAACCATTACAAAAAATATTACACTAAAACGTCTTATTGAAGAGGAACAAGGTTTAGTTTGCTTTATTTTTAAGTTTTGGAGCGGTTATTTTAAGGTTGTCGAGAGCAAAACATAGTTTTCAATCAAAAAAGGCCGAGGACAGATTTCAACTAACGATAGTCTTCTGTTTATTTGTGAATAAAACAAATTCGAGATCCTATTTGAGATTAAATTAATTGGATTTAGCTTTTTTATCGTCGATTTGACGATAATTTCTTTATTTATTGTTGTAATAACAGCATAATGGGTGCTTTGATTACCGCCTTTTAATGTCTTCCGGAAATTCATAATACGCTCTTCAGCTCCTGAATCAAAAGATTCTGAATTGATTGAGTGCATGCTTCATTCTCGAGAGTGTGGTTCATTGTATTTTATTTGCATATCAATTAAACTAAAAAAGCAATAAAATAATTTTTTATATCACAATCACAGAAAGTACTGTTCATATTACGAAATATACTTATATCGTCTCGTATAAGGGCTGATTTTTCAATCGACAGATAATTTTTATTCGTAGAATAAAATTAACCTCTGACAGATTTTGTGTAGAATAACTGTCCAAAATTCTAAATTAATTCTCGAATAAAATTATCTGGGTTGGAAAAATCAGCCCTAAGTAGCATTAATAAAAACTCCGATTTTCTTTTTGTTTCCAGGGGATAAGGTGCCATCGCTAAATCTAGCAGACAAGAGCAGACAGAAATAAGTGGTTGCAAACATCTATTTGTCGTGATCAATAGATAGATATTTTTTTATTATGTCAAACTCAAACTCAGGCTCAAACTCAAAGCATTTATTTCAAATAAACTGATTACAGGCATTTTTGAGTTGTCAAAGTTAGTTACCCTTTCCAAAGCATATTAGGTATCTATGGAGAACAATGGGCAAGAATTTCCACGGATGCTCATTTAAATGTAAACCCAAGCAGCATCATCTCAGATGTACACCACATAAAGTCAATCATGGATGGGAAGGTGTTGCTGCCAGTTCTTCTAACAGCAAAGTTTTTCCACATGACCAGCCATTCAAACCGGCAAAATTGCAATGTCTCTTATGCTCAAAATTTCACTAAGTCATTTCAAGTTTCATTTCACAATGAAGACACAGTTGGAGACAGATATAAGTTAGTGAACCAACAGTCCGTTTCTGGACATGCACACTCACAAATAGAGGGTTTACCAAGCAGTCTTATAGCAGGCTAATAAGCAACAAGAAGTGTCAAAAGTGACGAGTCACGTGAAGGATTTTGAACCGTGTGCCGTGCAACTATTGCCATGCGCTTAAACTGCCCTGCAAACTCAAACTTAAAGCATTTATTTGAAATAAACCAATTACAGGCACTTTTGAATTGTAAAGGGGTCAGTCAATCAGACAGATGAAGCTAATTGCCCATTACAAAGCGTAGTAGGTACCTATGGAGAAGAACGGGCAAGAAACTCCACGGATACTCTTTTATATGTACACCTGATATGATTGAAACCTCATCATGATGATCTCAGATGTACACCATATAAAGTCAATCATGGATGGAAAGTGGTTGCTGTTAGTTGTTCCAATACTAAAGTTTTTCTACATGCCCAGTTAATCAAACCGGCAAAATTGCAATGTCTCTTGTGCTCAAAATTTCACCGACTCCATTTAAAATCTGAACATAGCAAGCCTACCTTTGTTACAGTAATAACTACGATAGTAAACTAACACGATGACTCTGGTCAAGCACACTCACAGACAGACGGTTTACCATGCAGTCTTATAGCAGACCAATAAGCAACAAAAAGTGTCTAAAGTCAGGAGTCACGTGAAGAGTTATAGGATTTTGAATCATGTGCCGTGCAACTATAGCCCTGCGCTTAAACTGCCCTGCAAACGGTTAAGGTAAGGGCTAAACTGCTACCACTACGAACAATTATAAGAAGACAATAACCGAAAAATCCTTGGAATCAGCGAGCTATGGGCAGCATGAGTGGTATTGATAGATATTTGCGAGAAGCGGCCGGCTCGGTTTGCATATTAACATTCCGCGCGAGACGCTCGCTGCGCCCCGCGGCCCCGCCACTCGAGATGTCTCAATTCAGATACAGAGCAATGATGTAGTGGAGTAAATCGTATGATGCTGGATTAAGAATCGTTTGAGGTTTTGTCAAAGCGGCATGGTAACAGTGACTGCGATACGACAATTACCATCGTAAAGAGGGACGATGGGACGATGTAATTGTCGTATATAGCAAAGTCGAAAAGTCAGCTAATTTATGCTATTTATTTTATGATACGACACTCACCATTGTACCTCTCTAAGTACAATGAAGAAATTGCTAGAAATAGAGGGAGTGGTCTAAAATCTAGAAAAAAGCTATTAGGTTCTGATGAAGCAATTCTAGCGAAGGAGAAAATATGCTAACATGTTTCTAAAGATCTAATTCTTTAGGGTGAAGAATGTTTTATTCTTAAGCTGAAAATCTACGGAAATTTACTTTAAATAAGCCTTTGACTGGCAGAATCCAATCGGCTAAGGATTGAGACCGACGAATTGACGTTACTAGACTAACAACCACAACTATCTAGTTATTTAAATCCTATCCAGTTCCAAATTATAACCAAAATTGGAAACCGGTTAAGTAAAAACACCTACCCTACATCAAATCAATCAAATCGTAACTCAGTAGTTACACATGGATTTAATAAAAAAACCATTGTAGGAAAAATCAGGAATCCGCTGGATGCGAGAAACACAGAATCGGTCGAAATGGCGGTGCTTGGGGGAGACCTATGCCCAGCAGTGTACGTCTTTCGGCAGAAATGATGAAGGAAAAAGGGTATTGAAGATTTTTATATAGACCCTGGCATACCTACATGTCCGCCATTTGGTTTTTTTTTTTTCAAAATGGCGGCTTCGCTTGAAACCTATCTTAATCGATAGCTCACATCAATGCAAACAGAAAACATACAGGACCAAACCCTGTAAAGCGTCACGATTGCGAGATATTAACGTTCAAAATTGATCACGTGACATCCATATTTTTTTTACTTGCGTAAGTATATCTTGTTGCATAGATGTTTGATTTTTTTAAACATTCAGAGTAATTATTTCAACCACCTATCTATCTATCTTTCGGTCTTAGCATTATGCTGAGCGATGGCCGTTTTGAATGGATGTGACGTATGTTTTCCCCCAATTTGTAATTTTTTTTTTGTTGTGTTTGTGTTCTTTTTATGCGTTATGTTTGCCGCAAATAAACGTATTTTCTTTCTTTCAACAAGATGTGAGCAAGTTCTTATAATTTAAACCAATTTAAAAACTACACGCTCTCTGTCCCTTCCCCCTGCTCTGTATCTGTTAGTTCCGACACAAAATCCGCGATTTTTCCACGTGTTTTATTTCTGTAGCGACGTCGCGCCGGCCATGACAATAACCTACTATATTATCCACTGGCTGCTCGGGAATATTCAAATTTATGATATACGAAGGGAGCAGCCGCCATTTTTGCCATCTCAACGTGTTCCCTGAAGCAGGATTAATAGTTTCGTGTGATTGTTTTATGTTGCTGTGCGAGGACGCAATTGAGAGGTTTAAATGTTGAAGGTTTGCGAGATGTTATGATAGGTATGGGAATAAAGTTTTTGAATGGAGTGAAAGTAAGAGATTCAATTGTATAGGAAAATTCTTTGTTTTTAAAGGGTTTTGCGAATTGTGAAGAAGAAAAATACGTATTATAGTTAAACTCAAAATCTTGCTTCAATGGTGGCTCCTATTAAACTCAAACTCACACACACATTTATTTCAATTAAACCATTTACAGGCACTTTTGAACTGTCAAAGAGTTGATCAGTTAGTCAGAAAGTTGAAGCTAGTACCCCATTCCAAAATTCTGGGTACATTGTTCTAGTTGCTTCTCTAAGTGTCAACAATGTAAAAAAATCAAATGAAGTTACAATTCAAAATATAAGATTTAAAATAAGCCGGCAGTTTTAACTAGATACCCAAATGTCAGCTTTCAAGCGATCTCTAAAACTGGGCTATGTTCATACCTTGAGTACAAACCATCTCAGACTGGAGCTAGAATAGACACAGATATATTATGTATACCTATCATACACAGACTTATAACACACAGATATACACAGATAAAAGATAATAAATTCAATTATGTTAATAGTATTTTTTTAAATCTTTTTATTTGATCTTAATTTTTTTGGTTTTATCTGATGAATGCATCTGGTGTATTGTGTGTCTTTTAGTCTGTGATTCTCATTTTTGCGACAATATTGTAATGAAAACAACAAAAAAAAAAAACAATATAAATTCTGATGCCTATAGTAATAAGCCGTTAAAACTCACATGGAACAGATAATCAAAACCAATAATAATTAAACGTCAATTAAGAACATAACTGAACAAACGCGACCAAACCATTACCGACGAAACAGAACTATAAATTAAGCCAATCTTCTGATCTCATTACTAAGGATCGCAGGCGCAACACACCGAGTTAAATCAAGGAATTAGCGATTTAAACTATTTTAATATAGCTTAGCTACGAACAAAACGTATCAATTAAGACAATAATGTGGTTGGGCGATACGATCGCAGTACGCAATCACTTCGATACAGGTGGAATGGAACTTTATGTGGCAAAGGTTCTGTAGCATTTCTGTACTGCTACGGTCTGTAATGATAGTTGGTTAAGGGCCGATTGTTTCAAACGGTTGGTTAACGTAACATACCTATGCCAAATAATAACGATTACATACTCGTTATTATTTGACGTACGGCAAGGTCATAATTTTGTTATTGTAATTTGAAACAACGATTCTTTTAGTTTGACGATAGTTAGCGCCATTTTTGACGTTTACGCGTGCGTCAAGTGGATCTGAAACAATCCGCTCTAAGGCTCAGTTCTCTTTATTAGCCTCAAGCATCAGCATTGCCATTCAACGTGGTAATGCTGCCAGTCTTTTGGGCACTTATCCCATTGACAGTGATGCGGTCGAATTTTTTGATGCCCCATGACCTCCTCCCTTTTTCTTTTCTTTTTTATTATATACTTGTATATATTTATATATATTTAAGTGTTAGCTTGTATATTGTTTTAATTTAGGGTTTTTGTTTGTATTTAAATAAAAATATTCTATCTAATATTATAAGTTCTCTTGAATAACTTACAAAAAATCAGGGCTCGTATCAAAACCGTTAGCAGGGCAGATCAATGTGAGAGTAATCGTTCGCCGCATATGGTCCAAAATCGC
This sequence comes from Apamea epomidion, assembly GCA_947507525.1. NCBI lineage: Eukaryota > Metazoa > Arthropoda > Insecta > Lepidoptera > Noctuidae > Apamea > Apamea epomidion. The sequence continues at coordinate 6,704,996 of OX382247.1, read as the reverse complement.
TTGACATTTACATTTTACGTGATACCCGACTTTTTGACATTGTTTGTCATGTATTAGCCTACTAAAAGAGTGCTCTACCCCGTAGAAGACGCCGGGACGAGCTGGACAAAACTACCAGTGGTCTACTTTAGCTGCTGGATCGAAAGAGCTGGAAATCATGGGGAGAGGCCTTTGCCCAGCAGTCGGATTATGCAGGCTAACACTAACAGTAAGAGTGCCCTGAATCGTACTTTCTAATTGTGGCCTAAAGTTTCTTCTTTTAGATATACAACCATTTCTGTCCTTGGGTTAGTGACGTTTCTACTTTGTTTGATATCAAAGTCAAAGTCAAAGTCAAAGATTTATTTGCAGATAAATATGGTTACAAAAGTTCTTACAAACATGCAAATGTTTTGGTACTTAAAGGTAGGTACTATTATATCATTTAGATTTAAATTGAAGGAATTCTTTAATATTATAGAAGGGATTCTCAACTGGCCACCTGCGTAAAGCCCTTCTGAAGCGGACCAATGGAAGTTCTTTAATTTGATTAGGAATCCTGTTATAAATCTGAATACACAGGGTAGCAACTTTGTCTATATAGTTCCGTTTTCGTTCTAGGAATAATCAATGTCTATATCAATGTATATACATATATATAATATATATATATGTCAATGTGGATATCTAGTTTTGAACTTACATATTTTATCTCCCAGTTCTTCAAACATCTCATTGTGAGATTTGGTAAATTTACATATTTCCTCAATATAAATACCAGTTAATGTAAGTATTCTAAGTTCTTTAAACGGTGGTTTACAGGATGTAAGTGGGTCTGCATTACAAATCGTATATCATTTTGGTGTTCTCTACTTTAACCATTTTGATCTGTCCAGAGAGGCTTTTGAAGTGTCGATCAAGTCGTCGGCTTGACTCGTAATAATAACAAATGACGATCGGTTAGTTACGTTTAGCACCAGGCACAAGAGGACTGCTGTTGGTTCTACGATTATAACAATTCAATACAATCAACACGCAGTGAACTGGCACCATTACCTGTCATTTACTACTTTCGTAATATCCTCTGCGATAATCAAATGTCTGAAACTTTCATTTCTCCATAAGCGGGTTTATATCAATCTGATTGATATTGACCCGGTAGTCACATACCTATCACAATCATTACATTCTAAATCAGTCTCATCTATACTAATAATAAAGCTAAAGAATGTGTTTGTTTGTTTGAACGCGCTAATCTCTGGAACTGCCCACTGCTCACCGCCCAACTCGTGAGGAAGGCTATTATAGGCTACTCTTGGACTCGTAGGAGCTGAGCGTCATCATCTGCCTAGCCTTTCCTCAACTATGTTGGGGTCGGCTTCCAGTCTAACCGGATGCAGTTGAATACCAGTATTTTACATGGAGCGACTGCCTATCTGATCTTCACAGCCCAGTTACTGGGTAATACGATGCCCCTTGGTAAGACTGGTTGTCCGACTTTCGGGCTACTGACGACTCGTAACGACTGTCAAAGATCCACGAATGACAGTCGGGACCAACAGCTTAAAAGAAAAAAAGTCAGAAGGACGCCAAAACGAAGTATTAGCGGAGCAAGCGATATAATGCGACGGGGTGTGTAAGGGAAACAAGAAATTCAATGCGGACAAAGTCACAGGCAGAAGCTATGTTATTATATACGTAATCTTCCTACTTCAGATAATATAGAACGGAAATATAAATGCTTTAGATTATGATCTGCTTTCCATTGCGACAATATTGACATTCTATTACCGAGAGTGTCCCTTATTATATTGAATGTTTTGTAGACTTGGCGATTGTAGATAAATCCCAGCTTGATATTGCATATAAGACCTGATTTTAGCTTTCTATCGTGATAAAAGTTATTATTTTTGGGCCTTTTTTGGCAGCCGTGAGGCACACTTTCCTGCTAGTTTCTTACATCGGACTTCACACTTTTTTATCTGATGTATGTACAGTCACGAGCAAAAGTATGTATACATTCGGCATTATTCAAAAGCGATTTTCTCCTTTATTTTTTAATGAAATTTTATGTTGTTACTTATATAGCATTTTCGAGCCCATAGATTTATGTAATGTGTCGTATTTATTTATTTATTTAAACTTTTCGCACAAAAAGGTACAAAGGCGGACTTAATGCCTTAGGCATTCTCTACCAGTCAACCAAGGGTGGTGAAGAGATTAGATGGCAGGTGCTTTGATGGAGAGGGACAATGATAAAAAAAAAACTCTTAAAACTAGGTACACAAATACATAAATAGGTTATATACACATACATACTATTACTATAATATATACCTACCTACTTATAATATATATATATATATATACAAAATCAAGGGAGAGAAGTATTGAGATGACTCTACGCTATTTTTTTGAAGATTTATTTTGAAAAAATAACTCTGCAATTTCCGCTTTTCTGTATTTCAACGTTGCATTCGTTATTTCACGAAAAAATCGCAATTGAAAGTTGCCAAGTGTTGACATATTGGTGCTCGTGACTGTATGTCTCTGGTGTACTGTGTGCCTTTTAGTCTGTGTTAAATTAATGTATTTGCTTTCTTCTTTCTATTTAAAAGTGTTAGGCCCTTTGTACACACATTTTTCTTGCCATAACTACGGTTTGTCAGTGTTTTTATGGATCACTATGGTACACGGACACGTTTTTTCTACAGCACGGTTTATTCGCCGTTTAGGCACGGTTCGTCAGTGTTGTAAGGTTCACCATGGAAGCTTGTTGACAAATACATTTTTTCTACGACGCGGTTTATACGCCGTACGGTGTAGGGTTTACTAAGTAATTGGAGTAAGTTCCAACTACATTGTTTTGGTGATGAAGAAGTCATTACTGGGAAAGACAAAAGACCCATGAATAATAAACTAGTGATCCGCCCCTGCTTCGACGACTTGACAAAACATAGAGATTTCTTTTTTTTTGTGTGTAAAGTTAATATTAATGAATTGTACACATGAAGTTATAAACATAAACCTTCCGGAATATATTCTTTAAATGGTGGTGAAGACAAAATGAAAGTTGCGTAGTTTAAAAGAACAATGCGGTCACACAGACAGACAGGCAGAAAAGCGGCTGTAATTTATAATATATGTATAAATATAGGTATGTATTTAGGTAGTATGATCGAAAAAACTGAAGATAGCCCTGAAATATATGGGAAATGAAGTGGTGCTTATATTAGTTTAATATTTAACGTGACTTGCGCTACTTGAGTATTATTAGATCCTGTTTTTTTATAAATATATCCATTCATTCAAGTAATGCTTATCAGACATTCCTGTGATACCTCATATACAGTTCAAACAGTCCCATCACAATAACCTAAATACTCACAAACAATTCGAGCAATTCCAAATGATTCGTTCATTTGCAATTTATAATCGAGCTAATCTCGAAATCGAGCTCGATTCGAGTGCTCGAGTCTCGAGCCGCAAGCATCTAGCTTACACTGAGCCTCGATTCTGCTCCAATTGGACGTGTACACTTCATGTCGTGATAAGTGTATTAGTTAGTTAATTACCCCCTTGATTCATTACACCAACGCCCGCCTGACCCGATTACACTGCCGTGCATGATTAATGCCACAGCTAAATATACAAGATTTCGTACTATTTAATCGGCGTAATTGCTTATACAGTGTGTTCGAACTACTTCCAACTCAATTATCGGATCTATTGCTGAATTGTTGATGTTTATCGTTTTATGTTCATTTAATAGTCATAATTCAATGTCCTTCTACAAGACAGCTTAATGCGGAATTAGTAGTAGAAGGAAAAAAAAAATATGAAAAAGAAAAATGGCAGTTGTGGCCCAGTGATAACGGCCGATACTTACGAGTTGTAGGTCGTAGGTTCGAACCCAGACAGGCGCCTTACTTTGTGCAAATTATTTCATCACCACTGCTTTCAAAACGGTGAAGGAAAACATCGTGAGGAAACCGGCATGTCCTAGAAACAAAAAATCGAAGACATGTGACATCTACCAACCCGCACATGGATTAGAGCCCACTCCCTCTCGCCAAGAGGAGGCTTGTGTCCCAGCAGTGGGAACATTATAGGCCCATTATGCTTATGCTGGAAAAAAATGTGAGAACGTAATCCCATAAAAAATTTGACTAATGTGATTGTAAAATGACTTTCACGTTTTTAGTTACGGACATAAGTTTAAAAAAAACATTAGAACGATGAAAGGTATTTTTTAATAATGTCCTCACTTAATATTAATAAAAATACATCTAAACAAAGGAATTTAAGCACAAGTTAAAACGACAATTTAAAAACGATACCTCATCGCTCGGCGCGCTAGTTATGAGCACGGACCAACCGAAACAATTACTTAATGTCAACGAAAAAGATAATTTAATAATTGTTGCCGATGATATATGATGGGTCCACGCCCACCTGGGGTCTCAGTATTAAAATAACCGATACTTCTTCGGGCCTTATTTATGTACGCCGGCACAAACTTACATCTTACTCCGTACGCCGCGCCGTCGTGCATTTGTTAAAAGAACACGGTAATAGTCGCTCGAAGATTTCTAATGTCTCAATTTCCGAGATAAAACAATTCAATATCAACCTTATAACGAGCCCAATTAAGCTTCATTTCGATCGCAGTTTCAAATACACGAGCTTAAAGCCTCAATTCTCAAATGCAGTAACTTGGACAATTGTTAACAGAGAAAATTGGAACGTGTATCGTTGGTCTGGAACACTAAATTGAATGTTGGTACAGGATGCGTTTAAATTATGTCTTGTTTAATGAGTCGATATGGTTCTCGGACCACAACGTCTTAATTTCTCATCACAACAACTCAAAAATGAGCTTTAAATCTGTAAGTTAGAGGTTAATTTGGCCTGACGTGTATCTGTCAGTTAGAAGTGAGGTTTCAGCATGGAGTTTGCGAGATGTTTTCACTGAGAACACAGTCATGTAACTAATGTAGGGAATCTACATATCATTAAGAGATGTAGGGTCGTTTTATACGTTTGTACCGCTTTGTTCCTTATATTTACGGTTCGATGTATAGATATTTATGACATCTATGCGTTGCTATTCGATGTTATGCTGCATTGCATCGGAACATGTATGGAGACGCCTTCAGTATCATAATACGAGTTTGTACGAGATTCAGTATTTATAGTAACGCCTTGGATATTCGTTATTGTTTATGGTTTAGTTTATATTTTAATAGCTGGTGGCCAGTGGTAATGGATAGGTTTGAATATCGAATTTGAATAACTTGAACATAGAGATTAGATGGGCTTATTAAGAGAGTTTGCAAGATCATATTATTTGTGTTTCAGTATGGAGGAAGACAGAAGAAACAGTGGATTGTTTGAAAGTTTATATATTTTTGTATTATGTATTTATTTAAGTATACTTATTTATTATTTTTTGCGTTATATGTGTATATTTAATATTTTTGTTTTAGACTTCACACATTCATATTTTTCTCTTCTTGTTCTCACACACTATTGTCTACATTTCTTTTTTTACTTCTCCTTTCGCAGGTCTGCTGGAAGAAATTTCTTAAGAAATAAGCAGTACCTTTGTACTCATATTATAATTATGTCATATCAATATGTATATTTCTGTGTGTACATAAATAATAAAATAAATAAAGATGACAAGTGCGTGAAAATTGAGATGATGGCCGCTATTAGAGACGTAAGTACAGAAGAAGACATGCCATTGACACTAAATAAATTGGGACAAGAATGAAGAACAAAGATGGTAATGTTTCAGGAAAATCTATATTCCTAGACTTATCAGTCATGTTAGGGTCGGCTTCCAGTATAACGGGATGCAGCTGAATACCAGTATTTTCTATGGAGTAACTGCTATCTGACTCCCATTACCCAGTTAGTGGGTAACAACATACCCCTTGGTAAGACCGTTTCAGCAAATGTACTTTATTCTAATATTTTGTAGTTACCCTGAACTTTCTGCTTATTAGATTCATAGCAGATTTAATAGACAACCAAAATAAATCAACCTGTGTCTAGTTTCTTTCTAAACAAGTTTTTGCAAAATTTTACCCTGCAGCTATCAAAATATTTTCTTTGAAATTTCTGCCATTAATTTTTTATTCAAAAAGTATGGGTATTACTGCTATTGTTTCATCCAACTGTTTTAATAAGGCTTCTCGTTTATTGTTTTAGGACGTTTTGAGGAAATGTAAAGTCTTAGAAGGTATCTTTCTATTCTCGAGGTCACACTGACCTGAAAAACGCATTTGAAATATCAGTACCTACACAAATACTAATCATTTCCGATCACAGGTCATGGCCAGTCACGATTTCGAAAATAAAATCACGGTTAGTATTAATTTCTTTATGAATATTACAAACGGCATTGAAATGGGAATTAATTAATTGAATCAGAGCTTTTTATTTATTTTATTTTAGCATTTATGTACATAAATGCTAAAATAAAATAAATAAAAAATAAGTACACACATATAAACAGACCAGAAAAAACAGAACAGAAAAATAGGTACAAAGGTGATGCTTTTTCTGTCTTATAAGTATGCCTCTTTGTGTTTGGGAGCATGCAGTGGTGGCCCACTTGCAGGTATCAGCTCCGACTTACAAGTTGTAGGTCTGGAGTTTGAACCCAGGCGGGCATTTTACTTTGTGTATTAAATTTTATCACCTCTGCTCTCAAAACGGTGAAGGAAAACATCGTGAGGAAACCGACATATCCTCGAACCAAACATTCGAAGACTACCACATCTATCAACCCACACTGGGCCCGCGTGGTAGATTACAGGCCACTCCCTCTCACAGAGAGGAGGCCTGTGTGAACATTCTTCTTTTTTTTTAAACGTTGCCGACCCTGGGAATCTCCTGTACCGTGGTGGTGTAACATTATAGGCTGATTATGCTAGTTATGCGTCTTAGGCCTCATTTACGGATTCAGTGCCGGCCGCGCCGCACAACGCGACGCGCACCGCCCCGCGGCCCGCACTGAATTCAAACATTTGGCGTTGTATGAGTGCGTTTACGAAGAAGCGATTTTAGACGCGATTGCTTAAAATGGAGCGTTTTTTGCGGCCGAGCCCGCGGCAGGCACCGCCGCGTCTCACGCGGCGTTTATCGCGGCGGCGCACGCAGCGGCAATGCTCGATGAAGCGATGCCCGCGGCGGAATCTTCTGCCAGTCATATTTGGAAATTGCAGAACGCAAACGTAGTCACCGTCACAATGGAGTACGATATGATCGATTTTTAGAAAACTGATCGGTTTGATTGAGTATCCCGCGTGCGCCGCAGCGTTGCCCACCGCGTGCTTTGCTACACGCTTGAGGATTCGCCGCGGGCGCAGCGGCGGGCACTGCCACGCTTCCCACCCCGCATCTCTATGAACAACGTCTTATATTGCCATACGTTTGTGTTTACGCGTGCGATGATAAGTGCCGCTTGACGCGCCGCCGCTCCGTAAACAGAAAAATCGTACGACGCGACGCGCGACGCCCCGCGTTTCCGTAAATGAGGCCTTAGTTATAGAGAAGGAACTGGCAGCCTGGTACATAACGATTTTTTCATAGTTTCCGTTTTAATTATTTATCAGGAGTCCAGCACACTAATTGCGCAACATATTATATTTAAATTATAAGGATATTATTCTTGCTTCTTAGGTTTGAATAAATCGTCTGCTCCACGTAAATAACGCAATGAACGTCGCTGAACTGTGAAAATGAAAGAAATAGAGATCAGTTGCTATTTCACGTGAGTTATACTATTACCCTGTGGATTGTCTCTAAAATAAAATCAAATAAAATATTTTACTTCACATGAACCAACATGGGCACTTATGAAACGTCAGACGATAGGTGCACGGTTCCAATTGGTCGTTTCCTATGGAGAAGAGCCGGCAAGAAACTCCACGGTTACTCTTTTAAAAATAATTGGCGACTACGTATGATTTTTGAAGGAAGGCGAAACGTTTGTAATGTTTGACTGTAGTACTCTGATCAAATAAAATTGTTTACATTGTAAGGTGCCTGTGGAGGCTCATTAACACCACATTACCAGCGATGTCTATTAATTGGGCAATCAATATAAAGCTAGCTACTCATGCATTTTATTACCTATTTATTTTTATCATAACGAGCATGTAAGTAATGTCCCTGCAGGTCAAATGCCTTATTCGTAAACCTTTCTTTTTAATTCCTGGGCTGATTTTTCAATCTGATATCTTTCTGTTCAATCTGATAACTTTATTCGAGGAATAATTTTAAAATGTTGACACAAAAACTGAATTTTCATACAAAAACTGGCAAACGTCAATTTCATGTCTCGAATTTTATCGGAAGAATAATTTTGAATTTGTGACAGTTCTTCCATACAAAATGTGTCAGACGTCAATTTTATTCCACGAATAAAAATTATATGTTGATTGAAAAACGAGCCTTTATTATAATAATTAATTTTAGAACATTGAATAAGTTTTAAGTCTGCGTTGAGTTTTCGATGCAGACGTTAGTACGGTAGTTTAAAAACTGTGCTTTGGGAGACACTTGAAACTGATGAAAACAAAATCCTAAAAGATTTGATATGGAAGGCTATACTTAACTTCTTGAAAAAGAAAAAGAAAAAGAAAAAGAAAACGAAAAAGAAAAAGAAAAAGAAAAAGAAAACGAAAAAGAAAAAGAAAAAGAAAAAGAAAAAGAAAAGAAAAAGAAAAAGAAAAAGAAAAAGAAAAAGAAAAAGAAAAAGAAAAAGAATGAAATAAATTGTTGCCACATTGTTGTTGTTGTAATTGTTTGTTTGGCATGTTCTTATTCTTAAAATTGTCAATCTATCGACTGTTATGAAATGCCCTACAAGGTGGGTAGGTAATGCTTTTTTACGTGTAGCCATGTATGTTTGTCTCTTATTTTTAACTTTAAACATTTCATAATATTTCCTAAGTAATAGAACCCCATATTCACTTATGCCCAAAAGCCCAGCTGAACGTCGCGGGTGGTCAGTCAGTTTGCTGTACTCATTAGTAAGTATGATAGTGCCACCAGTTAGTACGCTAAACGGACGTGTAACGTGTGAAATTATTGGTAGTTTGGGCACGGGTAAGTGGTGTTTTGTTTGAACCAGCATGATTTGTAAGAAAAAAGAGGTTTATTTTTTTCAATAACTCCACAAAAAGGAGGTTTTAAAAAAAGTTTCCATGACATGTCAATAGAGATTCTGCCTTTTATCGTTACCTGGCATTTGCACTTAGCATATTTGTGATCTAGGATCACACTTTCTGGGTAGGTACACATTTTTGGCAAACCTAGCTTTTTAATATTCAGGAGGGACGATTGACAACATCATGAGGTCACCTGCACTTTATTATCTACTCATTGTTTTACCAGTAACCTCAGCAGAATTAAACCCACCGGATAATATTAATTATAATGTAAGGCGAAAAAGAGGCCTGCCGGGGTAGCGGGATCGTCCGAAAGGGTTACCGCTGCCCTGGTACATAAAGGGCTAAGGAAGGAACACAGGTGGGTTTTAGTCAGTAAGAGTCTGACACTCCCTTCTGCTCCACCCAGAGCGGGAGGGGTCATTTGATGATTTCCCATCCTCAAAAAAAAAAAGGTGAAAAAGAAAGAGATGGCGGGGTGAGATGTACTCCATAAAGGATTGACCCAAAATCGCAGTAGACCGGGAAAAGTGAAAAGTGGGAAAGGAAGCCTTTGCCCTGCAGTAGGACAACGCAGGCAATAATAATAATAAGTTACACAAAGATGTCGGAAGACGACACTAATTTATCTCTACCTTTCTTACAAATCTCGAGACAAATCCATCATCTAAGTCTATCACAGATGCGTTATCCACGCGAACACTGAACATGGGTCGTCGTACAAACTTTGCTTAACCCATTAGACCACTAAATGATGGGGTGCTACCCGTGCGCCTGCTACCCGTGTTAGTAACGCATTCGGTACGCTAAACAGATAACAAGTTAGGGGATGATGGTATGTGGTTGCTTACCATGGGTTTTAACAAACAACCCTTTGTTGTTTGTTAAAATATGTTAAGGAAACAAGGTTGATGCTTTTAAATTAACTCTGTTAAAACGCTTCCTGTATCATCTTCATGATGTTTAATAGAGGATCTAACTAGGCACTATAATTGGACCAACTTTGGTTTGTCTCAACGTTGAGAAAATCCCAGAACCTTCAGAATCCCTGATTTTTTATAAATATGCATAGCGACTATAAATAATTGTTTTTCTTTAATTTAGGTTCCCTGGTAATTGGTAAATACCGCCAACTAAGAAAATATATCACTTTAATGCAAAGAGTGGTAAATATCTGGGAAAAATGTTTGTCTTTTACTGACTAACCTTTCCTATTAGTACAGTCCGCCTCAGAAAGATGTTTATATCGACTAGGATGTATTTCATTGTCAACAATTTGTATTTTGTAATATTGTATTAATATGTACCAACAATAAGTACCCAATGTGTCATATGTTTAGTGGCTACACGATTTCACATTGATACAAAACTGACTGTACCTTAGGCCCGGATTGCGGTAAATTCCCCGGTCCCTCCGATGCCCTTTACCTATATCAACTTTCCCTACACAATATTACTTTTGTCCAATCATTCCTTACTTATCAATAACATCATTAAATAACCGCGTCTAACACAAAGCGTCTAATGAAAGAACAGTGCTATTGAGCCTTTTCCCACATTATGTTAAGTTAAGTATGCCTACCATACAAAACTTTATCACTGGCAGGGGTGGAAAATACCGTATTGCTCTTAGTACAGAGAAAAATCTAAAATCCAATGTTTTATTTATCTACTAGCTTTAGCACGCGGCGCAAAAGTCCTCCTAAGAAAGTTCCTGTGATCCCTAACCAGTTTATGGCCTACTCATATGCCTGTCATCTAAATCTGTTCAGTGGTTTAGGCGTGAAATGATAACCTACAGACAGACAGATAGACAGAGTTACTTTCGAATTTATAATATTAAAAAAGAAAGAAAAGAAAAGAAAAATAGGTTTATTTGTCACAGAAACACGTGCATACAAAAAGATAATTAATTCTAATAATAAGAAAAATAAAAACAAAATATCAAAATATCTAATATCACGAGCACTAAGCAGAAATAGTCGACGGCTGCACATCGTGTCAAGTATCACGTAGTATGGATACTTTATTATACACCACGAAAATTACAAACAAACAAAAAAATAAATCAAACACTACAAAATATACAACGGGCAGCCTAATCGCTTAATTTTTGTCATCCTCACGGCATTAGGGAACGACGAAGGCTTTTAACTTGCGATATTCCATGTACAAATTCAATGAAGCCCAATCAGAATTTGCCCTTTAGCTATGTCTACTTTCCCTTCTCCGATACTTTGTTAAATCTATCAATAACATCATTAAATAACCTCCGAAAGCCTCTAATGAAAGAACAGTGCTATCAAGCTTTCCCCCACATTATGTTATTGTTCAGCGTCGAATCATTAGCCTCACTCGACGCTCGGCTCAGGTGATAATCATTTATAATGTACACGAGAGTTGAGACGTGTGTGTTCGTGAATTATTGGTGGAATTTGGTGGGTTTCCAATGTTTGACGAATGTTTTGGCTCGTAAAGGATTCATCTACCTAAAATACAAAATAACATAATCAGCTTATTATGATTCTACTGCTAAGCCTCAGGGCTCCTGTGTACAAGAGGGATGGGGTCGGTACTTCCCAACTTGCTTCTTTACAAAATTACATTATTTCCAATAAAACAATTTCAATACCTATCGCTTTAAAAAAGATGCTGCATATACAACATGTCCCGGAGTTAACGCACACCACCAAACACCCCAATTAGAATATTATGTTATAATCATAATATATTCACTGAATTTTTATTATTATGTATAAAACGTTGTTTTTTTATTAAATTAGTTACACTGATTGCGGGTAAAAATTGTGGTCACGTTACAAATTTACGCACGCACACATATAAGGGTCTAGCGTAGTAGGTACTTCATCCATTGTCGTAAGTTTTGACTGTACAGCGAAAGTGGGACAGTAAATTACGTAGTTTCAATTATTTTTGGGATAAAAAATTACCGACAGTAAGAATGACATAAATCGATTCAGTAAACGATTCTGAACAAACTACTTTCACAATATGCATTAATTCAGTTACACATTGTATATATACGAGTACATACATAAGTACTATAGATAATAAACGGTCTATGATTCTTCTGCAAATCACAAACTAATGGAAATGGACGATTCCCATGGTAATCGCCTGTCACTAATCACTGGACAGATTATTCCTAATCTCAAGTGGAATACGGCATGTTCTGCAGTCACTTTTTCAAAGAATGACCAAATACTCACGTAACTCTGTAAAGAGAATTGCATAACACACTTGCATGGCAACGCCTTTCATTTTGGCAGTTCAACAACACTAATTGCGTTTTTTTTTTGTTGTTGAAAAACAATGGATCAGGTATTGCTTTCAAGATCTTTCGGATTGTTATTGTCAGTGTGGTACGTAATTTAGGTGCTGTTTCAGCTAAAATTCGGTGGCAAAGAAGGTTCTTGAGAAAAAAATTGCCAATTCGTCTCATCTTCTCCAGCGGAAACACTCCTCCAATACCTTACACTTGTCGATTTTTCCGCGTCAATGTTATTAATGCGTGACGTCGTCTTGTGACGTCACACGACGCTATGTATTAGCGTTTATCAGCACACGCTGCGACGCCGCGTGACGCTAATGTGCGTCGTTGATGACGGATATACGCGTGACGCCTAATCTTAATGGTTTTCTGAATAAATAAAATTTGGGAAATCTGAGGTTGACGACGATAATAATGACGCTATTTTTCTCGATTTTTACACCAATATTTTCATACCCTAATTTTGTTTACTTCGATTTAACTGGTTACGGGTAAATTTTCCTTTAGCCGAAAAGTATCATGTACATAATATTATGGCAATCATTCAGAATCAGAATCAGAATTTTATTTGTCAAACATACAACAGGTACATTGGGTTCTCGCAATACATATTTATATAGGTCGCCATGTTTTGCCATTACAGCATACAAATATTTTAACATAACGATTGTTTAAAATAACAATCATACTCAATTTAATTACAACATAATTAGTAATATAAAATGAAATTAGGTTTTGAGAAATTATAAAAAAATACGAAATATCATAAAAAGTAAAATAAGTGGGTACATAAAAAATCACAATAAATTTAAAAAGTCACATCAAATTGTTAAGTCATTTAGAAATTCGTCAACAGTATAATAACATTTTTCTATCAGTAAATTAGTCAGGTTTTTCTTAAATCTTAAGTCATTTCCTTCAATCATTATTTCATACACCTCTCATAATACATAATCCCTTTAATGTTTCCACTGCTGAGATACAGGCTTCCTCTTTTCAAAAGGAAGTAGACTATAATCTACCACGCGTGCCCAGTGCGGGTTGGCAGATGTCACATGTCTTCGAATTTTTGGTTCTAGGACATGCCGGTTTCCTCGCGATGTTTTCCTTCACCGTTTTGAGAGCAATGGTGATGAAATAATTTACGCAAAGTAAAGCGCCTGTCTGGGTTCGAACCTACGATCTACAACTCGTAAGTCGGCCTCTATATATCTCTCGACACGTGTCATTATTATCATCGTAAATCATTTTCGCCACTACTGTATCACACACAAAAATCACATGAATCTCATTAAAGACTTCCTCCATCCCTCTTGATTCCTCTGGGATTAGCTATCATAACCAAATCCCTATCCCAAACTACGATATTGACATTTCACACAAGGGATTACCACACCACATTACAACACTATTAAGCTATAAACACACACACACCCCCACACACCTACACACATATACACACTCCCATGCCTATGATCACAATTTATGTTATAATTATAACCTTTTTTTATTGTGAGAACTTTAAACAATTCGGATCCACGGCTTACGCCTGTAATCCTACACATTTGAATTTTTTATTAATAATGGCCGGTTAAAGCCAACCGGATAATATTAATAATAACCAGTGGACGCCATTACGGGCTTTATTGTTAATATTATTAATTTAGTCATGAATAATTCAGTGTGGGGCGAACCATTCGATCCCTTGTAATAGGTCGCATGATTAATTTATTATATTTTAGACATTTATTTAGACATTTATATATTTTTCCAAATCGATTCTTTTATTGGAACTAGTTTTAGTTGTATTTTATGTTCGGTCTATAATGTGTTAGGCGTAAAATTTTCATTACTAGATTAGCAGAATTAGTTATAACATAAATTCTGTTAATGTTATTACAGATTGGCTGTAAATCGGTTCAAGGTATTAGTGGCTAGATTTAATTAATTGTTATTTTATTCCGTTTTGGATTGAAGTAATTAATTAATTGATGAAATTTATTCCGAATGACTAGAAAGTTTACAAATTATTTTTCTGATGTATCTTACTTTTTTAATCGGAAATGTTTTGCATGAATCAATACTCACTTTTAGCTTATGAGAATGTTATGAATGAATGATTTGGCAACAAAATAGTTGATTTAACTCAGGTATTCTGTCTGGCATTAATGCTGAAATGAACCTTTTTGGCGCAGCAGGTAGTATTGTAGTTAAATTATTATTTTCACTTTTTTATTTTGCAATTTTGTGTTTTATGGTATTTTGAGCGGAGTGTATCCAAATAAACGTTATCCTTTATTTCTTTCTAAATCTCATTTTATCAACTAAATCTTATTTTCAGTCTTAAATTCTAGTGTGCTATTGTGATCCTGAAAACACAGAATAATATTTTGGTAGGCCAAAGACCAGCTAGCCATATTTTTTTAAACCTGCATTGCTCGACTTCTTCCTGGCGGCGCGGCGTGCCGTGCTATCCGGCCTGCGCTCTTACTGCAGGATAAGCCATGGTGTCTGAGGCAGTCGACACCTTTACCGTATTGGTAGCGATGCGAAGGCATGCAAGGAGTGCCCAGATGCAGACAAGTAGCGAGCCGAAAGGTGGTGTCATCCAGCAAAGTGCCTATGTTGGGTGATGGTAGCGACTGAAGCCAGAGGCCCGTTGATATAGAAATAGATAACATAATAATTTACGGTCTGACAACCAGTCTTACTAAGGAGTATTGTATTACCCAGTAACTGGGTTGTGGAAGTCAAATAGGCAGTCGCTTCATGTAAAATACTGGTATTCAGCTGCATCCGGTTAGACTGGATGCCGACCCCAACATAGTTGGGAAAAGGCTAGGCAGATGACTGATTTATGGTCTGCTCTATTGACAACACCTACAAAAAAGAGAATAACTTTATATTTATTCTCATTTTTTTGCTCTTATTTTTCTGAACTTATGTTCAGCAGTGCGATTCTGTAACCATCTCACCGTGAAAACTTAGGTGAAGTGAGCGTGGAGTGAGCTGTCATTCCAAACAATGCTAGGGATTGACACTACTGACAACTCACATCAAGCTCACTTCACTTGAGTTTTCACAGTGAGATTTTTACAGAATCGACCGGCTGGAGCTCTGAGAAACAACAGTTATGATTACTAACATTTCACACATTTTCTCCTAAACAAACAAACCAATTCAAACAATTCAGCTTGTGATCACGACTTAAGGGCGCGTCAGACTTTGACGGATCGCTTTATCCGGCAAAAGTTAATTTCCTTTCTCACACCAACAAATTCAATCCCTCCGGTCCACAATGGAGCATATTTGCTTATCTTTAATTGATTCACTCTAACCCCTCGGTTCTGATAAGGATTAGCTCTATTCACGCTGACTTTTACAAGGGTAGCTCACCCTTAACGAGGGATGGGTCATAGAGTACATGTGTGGTTGGGAAGAAATGAGGGGTGATAGTTTTCTGCCTATTAAGGGTATTGCTCGTAGAAGGTTAGCTACGATGTCGAAGAAACTTAAAAATATGGGAGAAAAGATTTTTTAATCGACACCGATGCGTAAATACTTGATTGCTATGAGAAACTGCAACGAAAAGTATGCAACATTTCGAAGTAACATGAAGGTATGTTTTTTTTGTTTAGTTCCTGCCAGAGTCGCGGGTTGTGCAAAAGAGTTACCGTGGCCCCTGGCACAGGCAACTGAAGGAACACGGGTGAGCTGTAGTCAGTAAAAGTCTGACACTCCCGCAGCGGAAGAAGTTATTTAATGATTTCCACCCAAAAAAAAGGATGGTTTAGTTGTACCGAACTATGTTGTTGGGTAAAATTAACGTCTTTAGGACAATAAATTATACGCTAACAGAATAAACCCTCGCCTCTTGCTAAAATCGTAAGTAGGCATAGAACGAAACCCATCCCCTTAGTAACTAACCCCAACTGCTCACACGATTACCTACATCGGATTTCATAATCGGCGCGTGTCGCGTATTATCGGGCGGCGTCGTGCGACATCGGGCAACGTCGGGTGACGTCGGGCGGTAATGCGATACTCGTGAATTACAACAGTTTATCGTGGTGAATCTGAGATGTTTGCACTGGGGAAGTGTAATGGTTTTATGGATTTAGCTAAATTGTTCGATGTGTTAGCCTTATTGTTGTAGCTGTCGTTTTTAATTAAAAATGTATCGTTGTGTAGGGGTTCAGTGGTTATTACGTTTGTATTTTGTGGTTTTTATTGCTGGAATTGTTATTCTTTTTGCAGGAAATGTATTTGTGGCACATGTTATTTTTTTTTCTAAACTTAGTAGATATTATAAAGAGAAAATATTTGATTTCTTTTATGTGTGTTTATTACGCTTTCACGCTACGGATTTGGATGAAATTTGGCACATGGGTAGACCATGACCTGGATTAGGACACAGGATACTTTTTATCCCGATATTCTTACGTGATCGGGACTTATGTAGGTGAAGCCGCGGGGCGTAGCTATATTTAAATAAAATTGTCCATTCGTTTATAAAATCTGAACCATTTAGCAAAAGACTTAAAAGCTTTTCACGTATTTTAAAATTTTATCAAAATCCAATGCTTATTTACTTGATTTTTAACACCAATACAACAAAATAGCTACAGGAGAATCAATCATAAAGAAAACACAGTATTTAAATACCTCAAACGTCCAAAAGAGCATACAGCATTTAATAAACCCGCCAGTCGAACGTTTTCAATAACGTTACGTATAAAAAAAGTGCGCAAGTCAGTCGGGCGGACACATGATATGCGTACACGTGGAAATTGGAAAAATCCGTGGAAATCCGCTTTGGCTGGACACCCTATTTCTAGTAGTATCGGATTTTTCGTCGGTGCCAAATTTTAAATGATGTTGTGAGGTATTTTATTTGTTCGTTGTTGTTAAATTTTGAGGCATTTTGTGTCAGGTTAATAGCATCATGTCTTGTATGTATTTGTGTTGTCAGTTTACCTTGTGTAGGAGATAGAATTAACATGGTATACAGAAGGAATGCACCACCTTGGTCTTCGCCAATTTTATGCCTTACATAATCCTTTAGTCCTACTTTTATGTCTTGAATCGTTGAACCGTGCATATAAAAATAGTTTTCACAATGATATTCTTTCCTATGCATACCTAATATGGTATAGAATCAAGTTTTTCTAACTGAAAAGTCAGCTGCGCTGCTGGAGAGTTTGTTGCGTCACGTCTTCTTCCTAGCGAAAGAACTTAGGTGGTTTGGGGGACTGTCTTATGTAATTTTGACGTTCAAAAAGTGCTGATTCTCAGCCTAATTTAAACAAATGATGATAGTGTTTTGTTCTTCATTGTTTTGATTTTGGCTCTCGACCAAATGACCAAAATCTAAGTCCACTATGGCCCATCAAATACCATTACAAATGAATCCATAAACCACTACACACACCCCATAACATTGACGACAGAGCCCACCAAAATGCTAGAGGGACAAAACTGCAGGAAATTGGATTTTTTATCGTGGCCTGACAAAGAGTTGCAATGGCTCCGTTCACACGACGATTGACAATTTTTGATGGCATTTTTAACGATAACATGAGTTTTAAAAGTTGGTGCAATTGAAGTTTTCAATTAATGTCTCGTTTTCTTGTAAAATTTACTGGATAGCTTTATCTTGGTGTATAACTGTTGCAGAAATTAAGCAGCCTATGTTTAGTAGAAAGCTCATTTATTAATTACTTGTTTCTGGTCGCGACTTTTTTCGCGTGATTCAACTCTTCTTGTTCTAACATACAATATATCTTATGAAACTGAGCCATACTATAGCTTTCTATTAGTGAAAGAATTTTCGGATTGGGTTCTGTAGTTCCGCAGATTACCCCCTACATACAAACTCACTAATGTCACATCGTTATGATATACACAAAGTAGAGCGCCTGTCTGGATTCGAACCTACGACCTACACTCCTTACGAATGTAGGTCGTAGGTTTTGGTTGTAGGACATGCCGGTTACCTCACGATGTTTTTCTTCACCTTTTTGAGAGCAGTGGTGATGAAATAATTTCTCAAAGTAAAGCGCCTGTCTGGGTTCTGTAATAGACTTCAGTCTGTTTTTGCTATGCATTAGTTTGCATATAGTTATGTGGAGAAAAGACTCTATACTAACGAAGATAGAAAGGCTCTCGCTATGGGTTGTTTGTAACGATATATACCTACGAGCACTTCTAGGTCGTAGGTTATCATAATTTCCGCTCATAAGTCACCAAAAATAGGCCTGCCTATAAAGAGCAATATAACTAAATTGCTTATAATTTTTTTAGGCCTATGTCCAGTCGTAGACTGCTCTAGGCAACAGCCTATTATAATAAATATAAATATTAATTTTATTTTATTAATAAATATTAATTTACAAACCATCATCATTATTATTAACAAATAATAATGATGATGGTTTGTAAATTAATATTTTATTTAAAAGTATGGTTAACAGTGAACCTGTATCTCACTATATGCTACGTTAGAAGACAGAAATGGTCAAGAAGTTTATGTAACAAGTAATGATTACTGAGAAGAGCACTTTTCTAGGTTAATAGCTTATTTAATTCCTCAAACAAGTCGTAAATGCACATTAGAATTATTGATGTAATAACTAATGTGACATTAGATAAACGTAACACGTTCACTATCAGTTTTGATGTTAGGAGCAACGTTTTAATGTGCAATTACTTGTTTGATTAGTCTGTTGATATTTCGCGAATGTCAGGAGTTTATTAACGCCGATATTGAAATACCCATTAGACTATTGGTGTGTTTGTCCATTAAAGTAGAGCGGAGTTTAGATGACAAACAAATGACCAAAGCCGTGACGTTCACTTTGTCCTGACAAACTTTTTGACAAAAGCCGAACAAAATACTTGATTTTTGATTTAGCATCAAAAACTCGCGTTTTCTGTATCGGCTAGGGCTTTGCAGTTAGGCTGCGCAGGCCGTTAACAAGTTAGGTTACGTAATAGAAACACTTAGGCAAAGTTCATACGTATAATCTCACTAAGTTAACATAGGTATGTAGACGTAAAGACTAGGTCGCGGGTAAGGACACACTGTCTTTCTGAGCACTAGCACGTGTAAGTAGGAAAGGTACCGTCCTTGGTTCTCCGGGATGCAGGAATTCAGGCCCGGGAACAGGCTTGCGTTCAGGAAACCTGTCAGGCCTCAATAGGCCGCAGAGCGCGGCGCGTCAGCAGGCCGCCGGTAGCGTGCAGATAGGTGTGCTTGAAGCGCACAATATAGCTACGCATGCAGTGCGCAGTTCAGCAACGTGTGCAGCACGCAGTAGGTGAGCGCACAGTACAGCTACGCATGCAGTGCGCAGTTCAGCAACGTGTGCAGCACGCAGTAGGTGAGCGCACAGTACAGCTACGCATGCAGTGCGCAGTTCAGCAACGTGTGCAGCACGCAGTAGGTGAGCGCACAGTATAGCTACGCATGCAGTGCGCGGTTAGTGAACTGCCCTGTCCTCAGCCTGGACGTAGAATCCGGTACGTAGAACAACCGGTAGGTAGAACAACCGGTAGATAGAACCCCTAGATTTGGGGTACCAGTATCTTGAGGATCAGGGAATCACTCCTGATAGCTAAGCAAGTAAATGTTATAAAAAAAAAGTGAGTTTTTTTTTTTTACTAACCTTGTTTTGACGGAACCTATCCAGCTCGTCCCGCCATCTTGTGGTCTGCCGCGACCCCGCCTCCCTGTCTCAGGGCACCAATTCTGTGCTATTTGGGCCCACAGTTTGTCCGGCATGCGGCAGACATGTCCTGCCCAGTCCCATTTAAGTTGGGGAGCGTTTTGAACCACGTCTCCTATCTTTGTTTTGGAGGGCAGTTTTGTGTTTCGAACACGATCCGTTAATTTACGCCTAACATTTAGTTAGATATGTTTTTTAAGTAGTTGTTATAATCTCAGAAGGCCAATTCTCGTTATTTAAAACGTTCAAAATCTAGTCGCTGTCTCATCTCAGCGACAAACAAATGTCAAAAATATGTCAAAATGTAGGGAAATTTGAGGTTTTTTTGACAGACTGAGACTGAGATCAGACTGTGGACGTTCTTAGAATTACGAGAATTGCCCCCCAGGTGTAAGTTTTATTGGCTAATTTGGATGCAATGGACACTGAGCAAATGGGCCTGTCATCCAAAGAGGCCTATTTACAGTATTTCGTAGAGTCGGGCTATGTAGGTATCTATTATAAAATTATGATTATAAACAGTAGTACCTATTTACCATGAACCGTAACTCATGAATATATGTATAGAAATAGGTATCCCTTACATCCAATAAGTTTCTAATTCAGTCCTGTCATAGCTATTCAAAAGCACTCGATACGCTTCCGTACTGTATTGAACCTCAATCAATGTTATATCGTAGGTGTCCTCTAAACGCTATTCACAAGTCCAAAACCTGAAAATTATGTCAGTTTAAATCAAATAGACGACCGCTATAATTATTCTTCCAACAGCTGTTAGCTGTCGGGGCAAAGCAGATCAGGTTATTGAATTATGTCATTTTTGATACGATAGTATGTCGGATGGTTGTGAATAGCTATGCTGAACCAAATAAACTTATAATGCACATTCAGTCACCTACCCAAATATATGATAAACTTATACCAAAAAATCTGTAAGTACATTTCAACTTCACAAAAAGCAATAAGACCAAATACGGAGAAACCGCAAAAGCTTCATAAACAAAGCTAAACATTGTGTCCGTGGCGCCATCTATCTGCGGAAGGGGGCGGCTCGTAAATTGTCACATGCGGCGCTGCGCGGGCGCCGACTGTGTGTGACGCCGGAAGCAGCGGCGAGTTTGATCAGTTGGGCTTGGGATGTAATTTAGGGTTTTAGGATTTTGTGAAGGTAAATGTAGGTAGGAATAAAACACTTTTTTTATTAACACATTTAATACAAGATTAAACTGAAATATTTTAAATCTATTTTATACGTGAATTATTCGGTAAATATTTTAATGATGATTTTGAATGATGGCTGAACTAAGCCTATAAAGGCATAAATGAATAAATACGTAGGTTCAGTTATTTAGTGCTCATAATAAATAAATAAAACAAAACAATATTGAAGATTAGTTTCGATTATATTTTGCCTTTTTTAAATAAGCCTACACTTCCCCACTGCTGAGCAAAGGACTCTCCCAAATCTTTCTTTTTTTTTGACATTTTGGGATTTGCTGAAAACCTCATGCAGATTTTCTACAAGAGATGTATGTATGTATGGAATGAGTTCGACTAGGAAAGGAAGACAGAATCAACAAATAATTTCAATCATAGATGACATTGTTTTGTCAGTACGCTTTAGAACACTGATCTCCTAAATGATTGATGGACGGAAGAACAAAGCGATATCTAAGACAGTAGTCAGTAGTTCTTTTGAATAAGTAGCTATCCTCCCCTTACAAACATCAATTTTAATTAAACCATACAAGACAACTACACCCAAAACATGTCAGGAACTATTAACAGTCCCTAAAATTCCTGATATAATCACAAATATGTGGTCACCGTTATCAGTACAGAGTCAAATGTCGTGAAGAATGTCTCCCCATGTGTCGAACGCGTGGTCACCGTAGCGTACGGGAATTATCTCCTTTGGCAGCGGGAGGCGGAAACATCCTAGTTTGGAATGTGAGGGCTGGCTTGGTAGTGGTTGGTGCGTTAAAATATGGTTGTAAGTCCATGAAATATGGATCTATCATGTTTAAAACAATCATTATTACCTATAGCAGGAATCGGAGTAGGTGGCGAGAAATCGTGAGGCGAGTCACATCAGCCCTTAGACAAGAAATTACATGAGGACCACGACCGCTCTGACAAGAGTGCTACGAACAAGAAGAAGATTGCCTACAGCAAAAGGAGACCACCCTTTAGCTCTAATGGTAGCCACACGTAAAGATATATTTGCGCAAGTATATCGGTACGTGTTTATCGTAACCTGTATGGCTACCATGACAGTGTTTACACTTCGGAATCAGATGACTCTGAATGTAGAAACTATTACATCATGTATTTTAGGGAAAGAATTAAAAAGTTTACCCATTCTTTTAACCGTTTGTTTTTTTATGGAATCAGCCTTCCTAAGTATAGGTAACTATAAACCTAATCACATTAAACTTTTTCATCATCTTCTTCATATGACTTGGCCCAGACGGTGATGGCGGGATGAGCAACAAGAACTGGTCCTTAGCAGCTTTAAGCAGAGAGAAGTGGAAAGAGATTAGGGAGGCATTTGCCCTGCAGTGGAGTCACAGGCTTTTAATAATAATAATATGACTGGAGTTAATTGACTATATTTAATAATTCTGTTACAGTTTGTACTTTAGAAACTTGACAAAGCGTTGGTACTAAGGAAACAAATGAAAATATCTGATGAGACTTCAGTAAATTCCAGAATACTGATTTATTAAAGATTTCTTATTTTCACAAATAAGAAATCTTTTGAAAGCGTGAGGGATGCTTATGAAGAGTGGCAGAGCTACCCGATGTTTCTTACATTCTTTGCGAGGTGGTATAGTAAACAAAACAGAAACGGTGAAGGAAAACATCATCAGGAAACCAGCATCTCCTAGATACAATAAATTCGAAGACATGTAACATCTACCAACCCGTACTGGCCCGCGTGGTGGATTACAGCCCACCCCCTCTCACAGAGAGGAGGCCTGTTTCCCAGCAGTGGGAACATTGAGGTTGATTATGATGATAAAAAACAATCCAATCAAATAAGAAAGATACTACTCGTGAGTAACAGGAAGAAATCTAGCTAAGGCTGAGAACGCAAATACCACAACCCCTGCAATTGCAGCGTCAGACAGCATCTGTCTGGCATTAATGCTGAAATGGCATTAATGCTGTCTGGCATTAATGCTGAAATGGCATTAATGCTGTCTGGCATTAATGCTGAAATGAACCTTTTTGGCGCAGCCGTGAGGCACACACTATTGTTGTCTGAAACAATATTTTTATTTTATTAATTTTGTATTTTGTGTTTCACAAACTGTGTCCAAATAAACATTTTCTTTCTTTCTTTTCTTTCAATGATTTTTTTCCCGGTGTCTACAACTTTCTACGCAACCCACCCCTAAACTGCTAAGATTTTTTAATATAAGTACCTTCCCTTTTTTCCCCATAATACGCGCCACCCCTCACTACAAACATCTTTAACCGCTGTAAGTGACAATAATTCTTACCATGGGCGTAAACCGTCCTGCACCCTCAGCGTATAAATACATGCAGGGGAGGTGCAGCTATCTGCTTACTG
This sequence comes from Apamea epomidion, assembly GCA_947507525.1. Taxonomy (NCBI): domain Eukaryota; kingdom Metazoa; phylum Arthropoda; class Insecta; order Lepidoptera; family Noctuidae; genus Apamea; species Apamea epomidion. Next base: position 6,681,230 of record OX382247.1, on the reverse strand, counting down.
CCCCATAAACTTTAATGTGACAGTTATTTAAACTTAGATAAATATTGAGATAGCTGAGGGCTTAAGATGATAGTGGAATTAAGAGATTAAGGGAGTTGAGTTTTGATGGTGGAGTTTGACTTTTATGGACTTAGACCAAAGAAAGAGAATACATTTATTTGACCCAAGTTAAGGCACACTACACCGTTAAATTTTGGTCGTTTTAATCCTTAAAAGGGGTTATTGTACTCATTATTATTAACAACTTTTACTACGGGACCAACCCTGAAATCGTAATAAAAAAATCAGTTGATCCATAGATGTATTAGTAGCATAATTGACGGGGCCTGATAGGGCCGAAGCCTGCCGGGGTAGCGGGATCGTCCGAAAGGGTTACCGCTGCCCTGGTACATAAAGGGCTAAGGAAGGAACACGGGTGGGTTTTAGTCAGTAAGAGTCTGACACTCCCTTCTGCTCCACCCAGAGCGGGAGGAGTCATTTGATGATTTCCCATCCACAAAAAAAAAAAAAAATCCATAGATGTATGTTCGCATAACTCGACATAATCTATGGATCAACTGACTTTTTTTCGTACAAAAAGGAAAAGGAAAAACGTAAAATAGTATTTTTTGCCTCACGGCTACGCCAAATAGGCTTAAATAAATGCCAGACAATTAGTCCCTGGTGCTGGTTGGTTGACGCAAAGAAACGATGGATGGACTGTATGAAAGATGATATGACTAGAAAGGGGGTGACTATCGAGATGACGACCAATAGAGAGCATGGAAGAAGAAGAAGGAGACATATTGTGCCGACCCCAATAAAAATGGGGATAAGGGCAGGGGAATGCTTATGATGTTTGCCTTCTTGACCTGTCACCACTGTTAAACAACTAATATTAAATCTTGGCAACCAGGTAGATTTAGGGCCTTTCACCTGGGTTCATCTACCAAAAAACATACGACGTTGCTACCATCACCTCTAGCCGGTAGTATTTGAATTCGAGGAGCCTGAATGATGTTTCGTAAAATAGGATGACCCCTCAAAATTAACGTAAGTTCATTCAGGAGCAAAACTAAAATAACAAATACAAAAATTGCCGTTATTCTGAACTAAAAACAGTACCGTTTATTGCGTAATCAACATAAGAAAACTGGCGATTACTATAGGTAGGTACTGTAGAGAGATAGAAGAGCTCTCTGAGGTAACGGGAGGAATCAAACACCTATGACTCGTTTTAAATTATATTATAAGAACGTCTTTACATATTTTTGTCTAAATTATAACTCATTGTTCTAAACCAAAATCGTAATTAAAATATATGACACTAGCTTGAACGTTCGAATGTCACCCGCGCATAAATTATAGCCGGCCTGCATCATATGAGGTCGACTTCGTCTGACAAGCCTCTACAGTACCTACACCTCTGCCCATCCCTTCGGGAAATACAGGCGTGACTCATGTTGTCACAATCAGCCATAATGTTCTTACTGCTGGGACACAGGCCTCCTCTCTTTGTGAGGGAGTGGCCTGTAATCTGCCACGCGGGCCCAGTTCGGTAGATGTCACATGTCTTCAAATTTTTGGTTCTAAGAAGTGCCGGTTTCCTCACGATATTTTCCTTCACGGTTTTTAAAGCAGTGATGATGAAATTATTCACAAAAAGTAGATGTAAATATCATGTTATGTTACAATAAAATAAACATTAATTACACGCCTAATAACAATTAACAACTATGCAAAGTGGCTTCCTAAGTTCACCTACTCAGAAAGCAACGGTTAACGGTTAAAACTAGCTTGTTATCGGCAACAAATACATTAAAATAATAACGATTATATTTACAATGTCGACCAGTATCTGTGACGGCCGAGATAACACTACTTTTAGCTTTGCAAAGGAAAAAGAAAAAAAAACGGCCAAGTGCTAGTCGGACTCGTACACGAAGGGTTCCGTAACACCGTACAATATTTAACGCTACATATATTTTTTAAATACTTTTCTTAAATGGGGACCTTTTAGTTTTTTACTTTATTGTTTATTTGTTGTTGTAGCAGCTATAGTAGTACACACTCTGAGAAGAAACAAATGTCTACCTACGGTTCAAAAGATGCAGCCCTGTAACAGATGGACAGATGGACAACGGAGCACTTAGTAATAGGTCCCAGTATGGTCTAGTGGGCACGCACTCTTTGGGTACGGAACCCTAAAAAGACAAAGTGATAAAAATTGTTGACACGAAATGCTGGGCTTACACATCTGCTGTTACAATTTTATTGCAATAAAGCATACAATTGTTAAGGCTGGGTTACATCTGTGCGTTAAATGTCTCAGGTGAGGAAAAAAACTGCAAAAGTAAGTTTTTTTTTTCAGTAATTGTTTGTAAACGAATTGTGTTGTTGAAAAAAAGTAGACAGTGTAATTAAAATCGCGTTTAAATTTCTTTGCCGTACATTGTAATTTAGGTATTTGTTTTTTACTAAATAAGATAAATTGTAAAGTGGGGTTTTTCATAAGCTTTTTCAGATTTTTATCCCTACCTGTCTAAATTATTCATTTCGACATTAAAAAACGAATTTACAAAATAGCCCATACAAACATTTTCATACTTTCAGGGACACTAGATACCTCTTGTACATACCTATTGACTATACCCTTACCTACTAAAACATTATTATAAATGTTAAAGATTGTATGTTTAGATGGTATGTTGGTTACTCAATCATGCAGAAACGGCTATACGTATTTAGATGAAATTTGGCACACAGATAGTTTATAACCTGGATTAATACATAGCATATTTATCCCGGTAGTACGTTCCCGCGGGATAATTTCCGACCACCACGCGGGCAAAGCCGCGGACAAAGATATAACTGTGCAGAACCATGCAAAAAATGTATCCACTTACGTCTTAGATTGAGGAAGCACATACTTAATTAACAGCAAATAATTAGACAGGTAGGTTTACATATAATTAATTTGTAAGCACCGCTCAATAGTTTAATAGCCTAAAACACGATTTCTTAGAGTTTTTGGTTGTTTAATTTTATAGCCTTTAATTGGATTAGTTATGGCTTCCTGAGATAATCATCAGTCTTGTGTGAATTAGGCTACAAAATCATGTAACCTTCTTTAAAATAGATAAAATACACATTATTTTAAAACCCCTTTTTATCCGTGTATCACTGGTCAGTTTCTCTCAGTCGTCAGTTTATTTAATTCGCTAGTTTCGTTGATTTGTCAGTTTCACTTATTCGTCAGTTTTACCGATGAGACAGTTGCGTTAACTCGAAAGTTTCCAGTATTTGCCAGTTTTCGTCGATTCGTCAGTTTTGTGATGAACCTTACTGACTCGCAGGGGAGTCTATTGCGTCACTTCTTCTTCCCAGCTAAAGCACTAGGAAATGGTGAAGGGCGGGCACTTTAGGGGACTGTCTCATGTAATAATTTGCACGAAATTAAGAGCCGGTAGGGTTCGAACCTAGGACCGCAATCATAAGTTGCGGCCGCTACCACTGGGCCACCACTAGCCCAACGATAAGTACTTGTAATTAATTGCAAAGCAAACTTAAAACACCACAATTATGCTACAACCGACACAATGCAACAACGCTCTAACTAATAAAACTACAAAAATTACAACCTAACAAGACTATTACGAACAAGCCCACAAGTCTACCAGACACTTCTAGGAATCATTTAATGTCCTACATTGACATAGAACGTACATTAATTACGTCTAATTAAAAAATATCGCTGTCTGCTCGGGAAGTTTTAATTGATATTGTTAGCTGTTAAAATTGTTGTAGTAGGTATAATTTGTATTTTTTATTGTTGTAAGTTGTGAGAAAAATGGGACGGAATTGTGATCTGAGAAATCGTTTTGTTTGCAATTAATACTTATGCCTATATAATAAGTAGGAAGTAGTAGATAAATATTAATTTAAGTTCTTTCTTTTAATCTTAGACAGCTAATTAGCTTTTAGACTTTGCAAATGGAACGGGTCGAAGGCAGGCGTCGACACTCGTCGTCGACCGCCGTCGACGCGTCGGCGGCTGCAGTTGCATCTGCCGTTGACGCATGATGCTTGTTTCAGAAATATCCGGAAAAAAAGTATCTACCCATGTGCCAAATTTCATACAAATCTGTTTAGCCATTTTATCGTGAAAGCGTAACAAACAAACATACGAAAAATGTAATCTTATCAAGAGAAAAGATTAGATTTAGAAAAGCAGTTAATCATCTAAACATAGGTATAAAATACGTTTAAATGATTAACTACTTTTACATAATTTCATATTTTCCTGAAACAAACCTTCCCTAACCATCCTGTAAAGTAAAAAGAAAACAACAAAGCGAAATTGGCGCCAATTCCCAATACACCTCTATGCTCTGTTCCGAGTACCCGTGAGTACCCCCGCCCACGGCCATAAAGCCGCCCACTCACAAAGTCATACGACTCAACAAAGTTACATACAATGAGTTTCTGAAGGCATAGACTAGAATGTGCAGCAGTTGTTGTTTCATTCAAAATTAGTACTGATTTTCAGGGCAAAGAAGTAATTAATTCTGAGTAGGTACCTATATTTGAGCATAAGGTTATAGAAGTGTAGCATAGCATGATCAGCCTATAACGTTCCTACTGCTGGGGTACAGGCCACCTCTCTTCGAGAGGGTGTGGGCTGTAAGCCACCACGCGGACCCAGTCCGGGTTTGTGGATTAGAGCCAAGTGTAGCACAGTTTATCTGAAACTTTTCAATAATACAGTATTTTTTTAAAAGTTCAGAATTTCAAATGATTTCTGTTTCAGCATAGAAGCAGTTTAGCAAATTGAAAAGGAAGATTGGTGGATTTTCCGTACCCAATTATCGGAAGATTAAGAAATATCTGCCTAAATTATGGGCTGCTGCGGGCAATAAAAGTGTTTTTACATGTAGAGACAGTGAGACTGCATCTGCGTCTGCGCACACTCTGGTGCACTATAATATCTCTCGCGCCGAAGGCTTATCTCCGTTGAGATTGGTAGCCATGGCTGAAATACGGTCTGGAGGCCTATTTTCTATTACTTGAGCCTGCTCGTCCCATATTTCAAGACATACCAATAAAAAAAATATGAAAAGTTTCGTCACGCCGAAAAATAAAACAACACAATTTTTAATGACTTTTCTCAAAAAATTCGACAGTTAATAGACTTAAGACAATAGAATAAATGCATCTCAATATAAAACTTTTTTTCTCAATATATTCGTCGATAGGCAAGGAGTCGCCAGCCGCCTCCTGTTCTATTACTCCAAGATGGCTACAAAGTCAGCGCTTGTTATATCAATACAAAGAACCGTCGGTACAGCGTACAGCTCGTAAAGCAGACTTCAGTCGACGTCTGCGAACACAGATTTAACTATCTGCTGAAGCTTTCAGCAACTACAAAGAGAAAGACTAGAAACGACAGTCGGGGACAGAAGTGGTTTGGCATGATTTAAATATGAGCAAGTGTTGTTTTAATAAATCAGAATTATGGCATAGTAACGGTGACGGAAAACGTCGTGAGGAAACCGGCATGTCCTAGAACCGAAAATTCGAAGACTTATGACATCTACCAACCCGCACTGGGCCCGCGTGATGCATAACGACCCACTTTCTCTCACAGAGAGGAGGCCTGTATCATTATAGGAACATTATAGTCTAATTATGTATGCCATAGCATGGTGTTCTGAAAATAAAACATAAATAATAATTATAGCTAGCAAAATAACTTTTTTACCTACCGTTATCACTGGCCACAATTATTTATTCGTAAGAAAATGTTATCGCATTTATGTTGAAAAAAAAATAACATTACAAAATCCAGATAGTCTCTGCTTGATACTGAAAACAGGTAATTACTTTCGACATTTATTATAGTGCTTTACAAACTTGCTTTTACGTTTTGAACCCGCTTTATGTTTATTAAACTTTATTAAAAACTAAAGGTTTCATTCTGCAGATAAACATTTAAACGTTATCCGACGGCGGCTTATTAGTCGACTCGCACGAATTTACTCGCCCGAAACGGGCGAATCGTCACTGTTAAGTAACATTATTTTTTATATTGCATATGTACATAAACAGCCCATAATGTTCCCACTGTTGAGACACAGGCCCCCTCTCTTAGAGAGGGAATGGTCTGTAATCCACCACGCCGGCCCAGTGCGGGTTGATAGATGTCACATGTCTACGGATTTTTGGTTCTAGGACATGCCGGTTTCCTCATGATGTTTACCTTCACCGTTTTGAAAGCCGTGATGAAATTATTTACACAATGTAAGCACTTGCCTGGGTTCGAACCCACGATCTACAACTCTTAACTCACTTCAAACTTCTTTGGGCCGCCACTGCTTCCGAAAAAAATAAAAAAATTGCCAGTTGCCTAATACATATCTACAATTGTCGACTCGCATGAACTTAACTTATTTGTGGGAATAGAAAAAATATATTACTATATTATTTTAAACTCACTAATAAGCCCTGACGGCAAAATTTAAAATTAACCAAAAATACAGCAACACAGTCTCCATTTATCTTGCCGGCTTGGTTTATGAAACTGTAATAAAATTAGGTAGTAAACTTTAACCGTTTTACAGACAATGATAATACTGTAACACTCCTGTATTTCATTGTACAAGGCGTGTCGTACGACTTGGCTCGTTTTACAGCATTTCACGGTAAGACATTAATTGGACGAAATAAAATCAAACGCGGTCGTTAATGACACTTGTGTGACCGACTGTACCAGCCAATAGCTTGTCGTAATGAAGTTATAAACGTTCTCTTGTATGTTATTTTGTAAGCATTTAGTTTGCGCTAGCGTCTGTTAATGACTGGCTCGTTTGTTGAAGGGAAAAAGAGGTCTTTTCATATGTGATGTTAAAATGTATGAAACTTATAGTAGTTGTCACTAAAATACTCATGTTCAGGAATAGATATTGAAATTCACGAGTTTTTAATGTCACTCACACAAAGACACGGAGATTTTTTGAGGAAAAAACAAAAGAAGTCGGATTGCTTATTAATTGAGTTGCTTACAATAATTCAGAATTATTGCAAAGAGTATGGCTTTTCTAGCAAAAAACAAAAGAACTCGACTGCTCATCAATTGAGTTGATAAAGTTCAGAATTTTTGTAGATTTATATGAAAAATGCGTAAATTCATGAAAAATGCTGCAAGTTGTCTTTGTAAGATCGTACCTACTGCAATTATTACACAGTGTATAGAATTTTCAAGCAAAAAAACAAAAGAACTCGGATTTCTCATCAATTGATTTGATAAAGTTCAGAATTAATTGATTGATGTAGGGCTGATTTTTCAATCGACAGACAATTTTTATTCGTGCAAAAAAATTGTCATCCGACAGATTTTGTATCGAAGAATTGTCAAAAATTCAAAATTATTCCTCGGATAAAATTATCTGGCGATGAAAAAGTTAGCCCTTAGATGAAAAATGCAAATTTAAGAAATATGTTGTTAGTGGTTCTTGTAATTTCGTACTGCAATTTACCCACCCTAATATTTTAGAGTCACATAGGATGCAAAACACAGATATTAAAAAGCAAATTCATTTCTCAATCACAAACATACGCATTAACTACGTAGTTATAAACATAACTAATGTAATTCAAATTGAAATCTACGATCACACCTTTTCATTTCACATTTAATTACTAAACAACAAAGATTGGCCCGTTCTTAACGACATTAACTTATTATTTCTCCGATACCAACTTATTAGGAAAAAACGATTGCATTTAGATTGAAAACCAAGCCAAGCGAATGTTTTACTACATTTTAAAAGAAAATTCCCGATTACTTTTCATGTGTTGCAACACTATCGGTAATTACTAAAACGTATGGCAAGACTATTAAATACGAGATTATAAACGTATTGTTAAAAGTAATAAGGTTCCGCTTATTTTCGTTCATTAGTTATACGGGGTCAAATTAAATTAGCCAGCGAAACTCCGCGGACGTTATCGGTATCGATGTCTAAACACAATACACACCAGCTACACTACCAGCTGTCGTTAACCCCAAAAAAAATATTACAGGAAAATAATAATAAACGTTTATTTGGAACAAGTTTCATGACACAAATTTACAAAAGAAAACGATGATAGCTACAAAAGTTAAAACTGTGGCGCAGCTATCAACGCCCAGGTAAAAAATATGGTACATTTTTTCCATACTAGTAATTAAAAAGAATGAAAATTATTAAAATAAAAGGTACTAACTATGTGTCTGAGTGTGTGTGGGGGTGGGTGTAGGGGTGTGTGAAAATAAACTATTCAAATTAATTTAATTATTGTTTTGTCATTTTCAGATATCGACACCCATCACGTCTGCGAAGTTTCGCTAGCTAATTTAATTTGACCCTGTAAAATGCTTCGGAGCTGAAACCTTTCACAAATGTAATTATTCAAATTAAACAGGTGTTTAGTCATAAAAATGCGAAACAATTTAAATTTTAACACCTTATTCCGAAACTTTTGTGTCGAGCCCTTACTATTTTAATCGAGATATAAATCGATACATTTCGGCTCGACAAAGGCGACTGTCGGCTGTCATAACAAGGTAAACAATAAAGTTATATGATAATGTATTCTAACGCGTCCGATACGCGATAAAATTCGTGAGCGAGTTGTCACACCTCCCTTAATTGAAATTTATGTATACGACTCGAACGCTTTGTATCGAAACGGGAGCCCCTACCAACCGTACCGTCTCGATCCTTTTTTTATCGAGTCGAGATCGAGATTCGATGGCGAAATCGAGATAGATATTTCTTCTTTAATTGAATCTTTTAAATTAATAATAATGTAATTATAATGGAAGAATTAAGAAGTAAATTTTAAATAATCGAAAAGGATCTTACAGTTGGTTTCAGTTGATCGTAACATTACGCCATTAATTTAAAGAGCATCTCGATAAAACTAATTAACATCACTTACTTTCACTTTCTGACAGAAATTATAGTTTTTCAAAGACCAGTAACTAGAAATGTGGATTACATGCCACTCGAATGATATATTTAGTACCTACTTAGGTAGCTATCATTATCTCCCCAGCCTTTTCCTATGTTGGGGTCGGCTTTCAGTCTATCCGGATGCAGCTGAATACCAGTATTTTACGTCCAGTGACTGCCGATCACAATACCGCTTGGTAAGACTGGTTGTCAGAGTTTCGGGCGACCCGTAACTACTGTCAAAGATCCACGAATGACAGCCGGGACCAACAGCTTAACGTGCTTTCCGAGGCACGGATCAAGTTAAGCTACGCTTCCCGCGGTCGATCCCTGGATGGGTGACCATCATTACATACCTCTCAGTATGTCATCAACCCGTGCGGCTGTTATTACTTAGCCACGAGCCCCTGTACTAAAGTACCTATCTTTTAAATTAAATCGCACATGTAGTTATCCTAGAACCAAAAATTCGAAGACATGTGACATCTACCAACCCGCACTGGGCCCGCGTGGTGGATTACAGCCCACTCCCTCTCGAAGAGAGGATTCCTGTGTCCCAGCAGTGGGAATATTTAAGGCTGATTATGTATGCACATTTAGTAAACTTGATAGTCCGCCCACAATCGATTAGAAATCGTTAGAAACAAAAGGTAGGGGTCCGAGTTCTCGATTTAAGGCTTTTATTATGCACACAAATTTAAGCTCGGTGTCCGTTTCGGATAGCTTCCGAGTCACTTCCGGAGTAGATTATAAATGCTTTATTTGTGTACCCAGCCTTATCTTAATTTCTTAATTAAGGCGGCCGTGCGGTGAATTAAGTCATTTTTCGTAATAATACGTTTTTTTAAAGTTTTTAGTTAAAACTTTGTGTGCAGGTTAAACATTAAAATTCGACTTTAATTGTTCTGTTAATTAATTGTGTTTAATATAATCACGATTTAATTATACTATAAGTTTTTTTTTTACTTTTTTATTGTTCTTTCAAAGAAAATTCGGGAGTTTTGCATATCTTTTTTGTTTATAATTGTGACTAATACGAAAGGTTTCGTGTTTCTCGTTTGAGTTATAACAGCAGATATTTCTTTAATGTATATTAATTAATTCACACTTTGGGTTAATTATGGGAAATGCACTAAACAAGTCTTAATTAAAATGGAAACAATAAAACGGTTTTAATTTACTAACCATGTACAGTCTTCCAATATAAAACCAGTTTGTATAATATGAAGAATCAAATCACTACATAACATAACATCACGCCAGTTAGGCAGAGGTGTAGGTACCTATAGTAAGTAGGTACATAACCATTTCCTTAGTTATGTTTAAGTCCCACATAACTAGGGGGCGAGCTTATTGCCATTAACCGTTCACAAATCCAGATTCCGGACTGCTACTGAGAAATTCCTGACGTAAAAACCCAATAACACTTTGCCCGACCCCAGAGTCGAACCCAGGACCTCACATTCAGCAGTAGCGCTTGCGACCACCAGACCAAGGCAATCAAATTAAGACGACATAAACAATAACCATATAAAATCATACGTTTACATTGCGATATACTATTACCTACAAAAATAGGTTTTCACCCTACTCTCACTTAGATATTTAATCACAGAGTGATTTTCTTTCTTCCCTTCCAAAATCAATCTCGTCCTGCGAACATCAACGAGTAGGTACCTATTCTCAACACCGATTTCGGCGTTGCGTTAAATTTGCATTCGCGAGCACTAGTGATTTCCCATGCGAGCGTGTATCAGCGAGATCTACGGAATTGCCACCCGGCGCCCGCTCTGTATCCAAATTGAAAATCAACTCTTTTTATTCCCTATGTTATTGGGTACGCTTATTCTGTAGTCGGAGAAATTCGTAGGGAAATTCGCTGAGAAGTTTTCGCGAGAATAGGAAGAGTTACATAATCCTCCAGAAAGAATAAATACAGCTTTAGACCACATTCACATTGAATTATTGTTAGTTTAAACTTTAAATATACATGATTAATGAAAGCTTAAGAAAGTAAGGTGGGACGCCCTCAGGCTAGGTGGAGCGACGATCTTCACAGGATGGCTGGTAGCAGCTGGATGAGAGTTGGCGAAAATCGAGTTGAATGGCGTGCAATAGGAGAGGCCTATGTCCAGCAGTGGACTTATAGGCTGATGATGAATGAAAGCTCACATAAAGGTGCTATTTTTTTTTGTTAGCCTATACTGTCCCACTGCTGGGCAAAGAACCTTCCAAGAACTTTTTTCTCGCGTTACCTTGAACCAGACAGCAGTACACCAGAAAGACATATAGTGACCTTATTATCACAACCGGCGTGCGTGTATGATCAGATGGCCAATTCTCGTAATTTGAAACGTTGAAAATCTAGTCGCAGTCTAATCTCGGCAACAAGCAAGTGTCAAAAACTTGTCCAAATGTAGGGAATTTAGAAGTATTTTTTGACAGATTGAGACTGAGATCAGACTGTGAACGGTCTTAAAATTACAAGAATTGCCCCTCTGATGTATGTCATAACGAAGCACAAGGAAGGATCGTAGCTGCTGGCGTTTTGTAGTTTCTGCCTACCTCCATTGGAAGAAGGCGTGAGTGTACGTAAGTGTATATTGTGTAATAATACTATAACAATGGAATTTTCCTGAAAGCGTCATTACTTGGCTTCTACAAACCTAGTCTATTCGTTTACTACATTTTAATTAACACGTTAACCAGAATCCGCTCCCGCATTCAAAGAATTTTGCATATCAAACGTAGGCGTAAGATTTTATTGCGAAGGGGTCTATTCTCGAGAATTGTATTGAGTCGAGTGGCGACAAAAGAACGGTTTTCTAATAAACCGTTAAAACCATTTGCATTGTACCAGAGAGTTCTTTGTAGATTTTTTTATTTGTATTATTTAACGTAATAGAAGCTTTTTAGGGTATGAGGTGGATGGAATTGGTCTGGTTTTTATAGTTTATTAAGTGTTTATTTCATAATAGGTCTGTTTTAGATTGTATCGTGTTAATCAAAAATGATTTTTCTTTAAATATAAAAAAGACTAAAGGAAAAAATGTTCTCTCTTAGTTACACAAGTAACTAATGCAGATAACTTCTTAATGTACCTAAGGTTTATTGAACTTGTATTTACTTACTTCAATAATTGATCATTGTTTAAAATTGGTTCAGTCGATTTACTATAATATGATAAATGATTTTATTTCTGTAAATAGATTTGTATAAACACTTTTAAATGTCAACCATATTTTAAAAATTTGATGAGGTTTGTATTTCCTATCCAACTACTCTGAGAAGAAACACCAAAACAAACTCAGAGGTTTCTTTTAAAGTCCATAATCTTGGTTAGATCATGACATGTGAGGACAATGTAGATTAGTGTCTGAAATAATCTTTTGAGGAAAGAACCACACAGATTTTAGTGGACCTTTGCAGTCAGTGCACGCATATTGGTAATATAGTTAAGTACCTAAATAAAATTATCCCACAAAAACAAAGATTGCACCATCGCATCGCATCGCCAAATGAATTCCTAAAGAAAATAGTCTCTGAAATAGCAAACAAATAAAAGCTATCATGAAAAACGCAGCATAATGTGATAGCCATCAAGCGATATCACTAAAGCTGGGGACACATTACACTGAGCCTGACTGACAAACATTATGTTAATGTGCATGGTTAATAACTTTCTTTGTCACTGAATTGAGTACGTTATAACATAGGGATATCAGTAACTGAGTTGTCGAGATCGATAGGCAGCTCCATGTAAAATAGTGGTATTCAGCTGCATCCGGTTAGACTGGAAGCTGACCTCAACATAGTTGGAAAAAAGTTAAGCAGATGATGATAACATGGGGATGTTTTTAAGTTGATTTTTAAAACAGCAAGCGTGCTTAGGCCTTTTATTTCATGATTGTCTTGGAGCATAATAATATGCTCAACCTAGCAACTACTTCAACACAGCGTTTTAGTATTTCCAAGTAATTTGGTAGCGAACTAGTGTCAAAATATCTGTCAAATCTGGTTAAAATGAGATTCTAACAAGGCTCCTGAAAAAGCTGTTTGACTTTTCACGATTCAAAGTTCCTATCCAAAATTTTAAATTATGATTGTAGTTTACGAAGTAGGATACACCGAGATCTCGTAAAAACGTGTTAAAAGATAAGTGCTAAATGAGACATCTCTACCTCATCAATTAAGGAGTTTGTAACTTCAACATAGAGCTCCCTAACTAAACCTCAAGCACTTGTATATCTACCAGAATCACGACAAAACCGCAATATCTCCAACACACATTTTCATAAACACACAGAAAATACAATTGGCATTTAGAAGTCGAAGAAAAAACATTCAACCTCATTCAGAATCGCTTCTGATCAGAATAATATCGCCGTATATATGCGCCGGAGCACATTTAGTACCTTTCAGTGTATTTTGTAGGATAAAATGAGAAATCTATAGCTTATTGTGATAGCGGCGATGATAAAACTCGTCTATATGAGGTGAATAAAATTTGATTATATTGCTGAGTGTATCAAAGGCTTTTTGGTTGAGTTCTGTGACTTTTTTTTTACTGAGGTTTTAAGTACGTATAGTTAATGTTCATCCTAATAGTATTTTATCATAATATTCACGAATTATTTATAAATATACATAGGATAAAAGGATTAAAGATCAAAAATAACAAGGCACTACTCAAAGAAAAATCGATGCCGACGGATTTTATTTGAAAAGTTTGAAACGTTTTTTCATATCAGAATAATCAATATTTTAATGTAATCAGGACCCTAATTGCGTAACACACTATCAATCATAATCTGAATCATTTTGAAGGATATTATTGCTAATCCATTGCTTCATGTATATTCGAAAAAATTGTGTGCTCAACAATGAAAATAACGCAATGAATGTTGTTGAACTGTCAAAATGAAAGCGATTGCTACTGATAGTGTAATACGCAATTACCCCGCTGGTAAAGATTTAACACTAGAGTCCACTCTTCACTATTATACAAAACAGGAAATACATGTTACTTGGCAAAATATGCATTCACGTTCCTCGGACAGTTTTTTTTCAGTAGGAGCATCTAATCACCTATTAAACACTACAAAGTACCAGGTATGTACCTTCATATAACATATAATAGATAAAATAAACAAAACAAATTCCAACCACGACATACACAATACATTACGACACCAAGGCCTCATAACTTAACACGCGCTCGTCATGACACCGAGTGTAACACCTTACGCCCCTGTATGATACACTGCCCGTCACTTCCGCCACTTCCGGTTGACGCCCCCCTCCTCAGAATTTTGTAAACACATTCACAAACGTAAACATGCAGTTTACAACATTATCGCGCACATAAATAGTTAGGGGTGTTTGTTTGTGCTGTTCGGTTGGCGTTCCCTTCCTTATTTGTGTCGATAGGTACCTACTTGTGAGGTATGTGGTGACATCTGTTAGGTGTGTTTGGATTTTTAAGTGAATTTGACATCATTAAAGCCAATATTTTCTAGGGAATTTTGTTATTATTGGCCTGTGATGTCCAATTGCAGGGCTAAGGACTCCATACTCTTTCTATTTCTCTCTGTTCAAAGCTGCTAAGGACCAGTTCTTACCACCCGGAAACAATAGAAAAAAAATATATATAAAAGATATCGTCTGAGGGAATATCAGAAATGCCGTCAAAATCTAATCGCCATCTTGAATTTTAAGCATTGGACAATTTGAATTGGCCGACAGATAGTTCCGGATTTGTAAGTATCTGTGATATTAATATGAGATTGGTGTTTGTAAATGGAAACATGCATCTAAGAGTTTCTTTTAACCAAATCTGCATTTTTGGCAGTTAGTTTCCTTTTCTCCTAACACAACCCGTCAAAAAGCGATTAATGTTATTCGACTTAGGGCTGATTTTGCCATCGTCAGATATTATTATTTATCCGTAGAACAAAATGAACATTTAATAGAATTAGTATGGAACAGTTGTTAAAAAAATCAAATTATTCCTCGGATAAAGATTTCTGGCATTGGAAAAAACCAGACCTTAAGAAAGTATATATAAGGTCTTTAGTTGATACTATGCATGTCAGATACTATTTTAAAGGCAATTTGAAAGGCATCGGGCAAGCTGTACAAGAACAAAAGGTTCATCTTACAAGCCTCGCCGGGGTCTGTGAATAGAGCAGCCTACAGCCTACAGCTTGCAGCTTGCAGGCTATCTTTACAGCCCAATGACCGTGTCGGCTCTAACGCTAGGAAATGTGTGAATATTTGAAAAAGAGTATTACAATTTAAAGTTGGGTGAATACTTGACTTAGAAGTTTACGTTCTGAAACTGACATGAAAGAAATGTCTGAAAACTGAGCTCGTACTTACCTATATCTCCATTATCAAGGCTAGATTTCTCATACAGGGTGGCAGGTAGAAAAAGGGTCTTAGTTCTGGACTGAAAATAATCCACATTTACCTACTTTTAACTGCTATCCTGTATTTTATAAATAATTTAAAAAAACCATAACATCACACCTGTAAATCCACGAAGGCTTAGGCAGAGGTGTACCTACCTATAGTACACCCACATTAAAAACAGCTATCCTTACATACTTGCAAAAGAGATTAGGTATCTACCTATACAGGGTGGCAGGGACATCGACGCGTAAATTGTAACCATGGATTCAGCACATAAGTTTAGAACCCCATAGTGTCGAAATTTTTCGAAGGTTATCAAAAAAAAAAATCTTCTGCTTCATAGAAAAGTGCCTACGCGGTCAAAATGTATGGAAAAGCAATATTTTTTTTTAATAACCCATGAAAAATTTTGACGCTATGGGGTCTAAACTCATGTGCTGAATTCATGGTTACAATTTGCGCGTCGATATCCCTGCCACCCAGTATGCAAAAACTGCGATCACACAAAATGGTAAACAAAGAAAGCACAAATATTATCGAAAACATTAACTAACAGGAACATAGACACCTGTACACCTCTCTCCGTAAAATAATATCTACCCTCCAGTAATCCCAAAACCCGATACTTTTACTAACGTCAAACAATAATTGTTCTGTATTTAAAAGTGACATAAAAACAAGATGGCTTCCTATTAGGGGTGTGAGAGAAAGCCTTGGGTTCCCCATGGGTGCCAAGCGAGCAGTTTATAGCCCCGAGCTAATATTTGTGGGACGATTAAGCCTCTAGGACTTACTGATTGATGGGAATCTGATACTACGGGTACAGAGTAGTGTTGGGGTTGCCACTGAATTATGAAAAGGGATGTGAAAAACTTGGTATAGTAAACAATTAATTTTAAGTTATTAAAATTAACAAATGAGAACAATATTTATACACAATGGTGCATCAAAATCAAAATATTTTATTTCACATAAACCTACATGGGCACTTATTGACCGTCCGCGTCAAAAGATAGGTGCACTGTTCCAATTTTTCGTTTCCTAAGGAGTAGAGCCGGCAAGAAACTCCATGGTCCAGCATCACATAATTATAATATCAGCAAAAAAATGATAGCTAGTGGATTGTATTTGATAGTGGACTGTAGAAATGAAACGATAGAAACACGTATAGCAATATTATAAATTTATATTAGAAAATTAAGACAAAGACCTGACAACCGCTCAGACGTGACGACAGCAACGAACCAAACAAAAGAACATAAAAAAACTATATTTAAAAAACATGACATTTATAGTACAAAAAAGGTCGCACCACAGCCAGTCGCCAACATACTGGAGCCTAGGCGTCCATTATATGCTCACGCAAGCGTCACTCAATTCCAAAAGACATGAAGATTAGTAGTGGTTATTTAGTTTAGGATAATTACTTTATGTCATTTACTTCATCACCACTGCTCTCAAAAACGTGGAAGGAAAACATCGCCATGAAACCGGCATGTCCTAGAACCAAAAATTCCAAGACATGTGACATCATTCTACCAACCCGTAGTGGGCCCGCGTGGTGGATTACAGATTACGGCCCATTCCCTCTCACAGAGAGGGAGGCTGTGTCCCAGCAGTGGGAACGTTTTAGAATGATTATGCTAGTATTTTAGTAATTGTGGTAGACTTTAGGGCAACTGGCAACGTCTGAAACCCATTTCACTGAACAATTATTTTTTTTATATTTGTCTGTCACCCACTAAAAATAATTTAAAGATATTACATCTTTGTACTTACATTTTATTTTGTTAGGTAAAATTTATGGATATTCTCTCAAATATGAAACTGATTTCTCTACCTGTACCCTACTCTGTATTTCGGGGACAGCTGAGCCATAAGCAGCCCTTTGTCGTAGTTTTAAAACAATTAAACACATTAATACTTTGCAAACATAACGGTAACTGAGTGTGGGAAGTACCACATTTGTGAAAAATAACAGTTTATGTATTGCTCTACTTTTTTTTTATTAAGCAGATTTATCTTTTTGTCTTTGTCTTAAGCGTTTATGCAAATAAGGTGAGAATCAAAGAATAAATTCACTATATTGATTTTTAGATAATTCATTTCAAAATAAAACAAATATGGAGGGCGCTCACAAGCAATTGTCTCAGCAAGTAATTTGTCACTCACATCAAAACTATTAAAATGCCGTCTTTGTCGCGTCGCTACATGCGCGCACTTACATACAAACCCATAGACTTGATGCTCCTAAGCCGTATTAAAGAATCACCCAAATTTCGGAGGGTCGAAAGAAAGAAAATGGTTGTCCTTATTATTTTGTACGCCGCAGAAATTACATTTTTCCTATGATGTAAGTTACAGGATCATGATAATTAATGTCTTTATTAAATCACTTACGTTTTTTTTTTAAATGACATGTAGTAGATCAAGTTTTTTTTTTCTTAGCCGTTAATGTCCCATTGCTGGGCAAACGCCTCCCGACTCTCCTTCCACCTCTCTCTGTCCAGAGCTGCCAAGGACCAATCTTTATGAAAGAAGTCCAGCTCATCCCGCTATCTCCGTCTAAGACTGCCGCGATATCATTAGCCATTAAGCGCGATCAAGATGGATTAATTTAATAATTTGGCTTGGAACACATTTTATTCCAGCAAAGCGTTGCAGTACCTACCAATGGAGAAAGCAATAGATAAGAGATTTTAATCTCCCATCTGTTCTTTTATTCCTTTTTTAACAGTTCCTACTAACTATTGCCACCCATAATAATCCACTCAATATTATCAAATTACAATCGCCAATAATTTCTAACTCAAAAAACATACAGAAACCGATCAAACATTGCAAATCTGTATCACTCAGGCGGTCCAAGGTGTTCAAATATTAGTTCAACTTTCGGCAAAATGAAAGCCGAGATGATTGAGCGAAGCCGCCGACTGACAGTTTTGAATTACAGATTCTGAAGTGGCGCTTACGTGAAGTGGCGCTTTTGTAAAAACTTGCCGATGGGACGATGTGGCGCTTTTTTTTGTGAAGAAGGGTGTTTTTGTAAGTGCGTTTAATGTTTCGTGTTTTGCTTAAGTGAATCCAGGGTTGGTTTGGTTTATAATAATAGGTACAGTACAGCACGTCAGTGGTAACATTATGACTTTGACCAGCCCCCTAATTGCGTACGATTTCAATCATACTCCATCATCTGCCTAGCCTTTTCCCAACTATGTTGGGGTCGGCTTCCACTCTAACCAGATGCAGCTGAATACCAGTATTTTACATTGAGCGGCTGCCTATCTGACCTCCACAACCCAGTTACTGAATAATACGATACCCCTTGGTAAGACTGGTTGTCAGACTTTCGGGCTTCTTACGACCCGTAACGACTGTCAAAGATCCACGAATAACAGCCGGGACCCCGTTGGTCCCGGTTATCTCTTGAGGGGTCTTGGTATGTAAAGATGGTCACCCATCCACGGACTAACCGCGGCAAGCGTAGCTTTACCTGATCGGTCGACCCGTGCCGCTGTTATTACTTAGCCACAAATCCCTTTCAATCACACTGAATCGTTTTGAAGGATAATAACGCAATGAATGTTGTTGAACTGTCAAAATGAAAGCCATTGCTACAACTATCCACAGTCCCATGTTATAGGGGTTACATGGGACTTAAACCTAACTGGCGAAATGTTGGTGTACTTACTATAATTACACCTCTGCCCAACCCTTCGAGAAACATTGCGAGATGTTATGTCACCAAAGAGGATAAGAAACCAAGGTCGTCGGATATAGTTGCAGTTTAGTAAGAAACCGATGGATGTTTCCGAACGAAATTTAATTTGATACAAGAACTGTTTGTTTTCTATTAATTAAATTAAATTTTATTTGGACTGGTGACTGTACCTAATTAATTATTTAGGCAATTTTTTTCAGATAAAATTCCAAAGTCCGGGTTTTTAATGAGAATTTCCCAGTAGATAACTAACGTTTTTCCCGGAATAAAACCCATAATCTAACGCACGTTTAAAAGGATTTACCTATATTATTGTTACGGGAAAAGATTTTTAATTAATATATTAACGTTATATTATGTATTTGCTTTTAATAATAAATTGACACATCATTCTTAGTAACATGTTGTCGGCGAGATAAAAGGCTCTGTGGCGCTAAGCGCACGCCAATCCACTCCTGCGCATAGTGTACGAACACGTCACCGACAACACTGTTGACACACTCAGCTTTAATTACTTCGTTAATTCCTTTATGGAAGACAATAAAATGAAAACGGCTTTATAAACTCTTTCATTACCTATAGATACTTTTTTGGCGTTTTATTTCGGTTGTTAAAAGACGCATGCGTTAAAATAATTGTAAATAATATCGTTTCGGGTATTATTGGACAATCGTGTCGTCAATTTAAATGGAGGTATTAAAATGAAAGTTTTTAGGGTTCAGTTTTGAAATGAGTTTTTCATCTTAGCTCAATAATTGGTTGAATCAGTTGTTGGGCCGATTAATGTACCTATCAGGCACAACATCTTCCGATATCGATGTTTAAAAGAGTAACAGTGAAGTTTCTTGCACATTCTTCTCCATACGAAACTACCTTTTGGAAGGGGCGACTAGAATCTATTATATTTTTTGTGAATATTGACGTCAAATGTCCCTTTTGAAACTATTTGAAACTTTTATAGCTATTCGAAATAAATTATTTGACTTTGACAGAAATTAAAAATACTTTTCATCAATACAGTGGAAAACCGCAACAGTACCATCAAGGAAAAGACAAATGACTGATTTTCATCATCTAGATTAAGTTTATTTCACTTGCGTTAGAATCAAGCTCAATGTCGGATAATCAGGAAGTTATTATTTTAAGCAACAGCAGATTACTAAATATACCTACATCTTGATTTAAAACACGTTGTCTTAAAGAAAACGCTCATTCCATCATAGAACTCATCCATCGCTTTCCACCAGCCGTGATCGAGGTCAAGAATAGGCCCGTAAAAAAAAGAGAAAATGCAATATCACAAAAAATAACTAATATTATATCCCCACAAGCTCTTCCTAAAGTAGCTTCACTATAGCGCCAGGAAACAGTTGCAGTAAAAAATTATCTTCATTCAATATTGACACAAGCTACAAAGTTAAGAGGCGCAGTGTTTGTCGGGACTACTGCATTATGGCCCATGGGAACAATGGCTAGGATTACATTCACACGTTAGGGAGATAGGAAAATGGACTTAAGTTATTAGTCCATAATCAAATTTTATGAATTATCTTTTCTATTTTTAGAAAACTTACCTTGAATTGTCATGCAGACCCCTAGAGGGACATTATTATACTGACCTTAATGGTGATGTTCTTCAGAAACGTTAAGTACGTAGTAGTCGCAACCGTGCGTGTATGATCAGGGCCCGTATTCCCGTAATTTAAAACGTTCAAAATCTAGTCGCAGTCTCATCTCGGCGACAAACAAATGTCAAAAACTTGTCAAAATGTAGGGAAATTAGACGTATTTTTGACAGATTGAGACTGAGAACTCGCGCCACTGCCATTTTTACATACCTACAACCTTCTCACTTCACACTACACCACAAATCTAAGCTTTATTCTTACGTCATAAGGTGTTAAATGTCAAGATTGATGGTAAATGTAACTTTGTCAAATATAGACGTGAAAATGTATGAGCGCAAACTTTTACTGCCGTCTCTTTCTAGCTTTGTGTGACGTTTTATTTGGCTGCACAGTGGTGCTTATGTTGTTTGCATATTTAGGTAGAAGGCTGTTGGCTGGATATTGGGTCACTATACCTAAAGAGGAAGGTATACCTAATGTAATAGGTTTGAAGATAAACGTTCAGTGTTGCGCCATCTGTATTGTAGCCTCGGAGGTAGTACCTATTGTGCTTTAAATGTCGGCAAAGTTCATGCATTATATTCGAAGAGATGGCTGATGGAGTAAAGCTGTGTGTGACCGAATGGTTGGCGATATAGTCAAAGTCGCGGCAAACACCTGGATGAGAGACGCACGGAACCGGGAAGTATGGCAGAAGATAGGGGACGCCTAAACCCAGCAGTGGCTGATTGTGAGCTGAAATGATGATGATGATTCTTCTTTAGTCTGAATCTATTTCTTGCAATAGTTACTTAGGTAGGTAGGTACTTCTTCTTCTACGTCGCGCCGATGGTTCCATTTATCTGTTATAAATAAAATTCAACCAGAATTAGGCAACTTCGACAGCGTTATCGTTGACCTCGGAGTCTTCCATAGTCCAGGTGTTAGTGCACAGAGAGCATGACGAGCGGTGGGGCATAGTTTGTGATGTGACTCCACGGATCACTGCGGCTCGTCAGAGTATCCCCATCTGACTAGGTTCTACCTGCAGCGGCCCACCTGGCTTCTTAGCCGATTAAGGGATATTCAGGTATCGCATGGCAGTTAGTGGCCCGCTGGAAGCTATTCGGTAACTATTGATTTTACGTCTACTGAACCTCAGATCATAGTGCTGGCCGAATGCTTCTCCCTCTCTATAGAAATTTTAAGCTAACCTACTTCTTATCTTAAAAAACTCCACCAGCACTTCAAAAAGTCCTCGGCAAAATATTGACCTATTTCAATAACCTTAAAAACGTGTCAACCATGTAATGAGCCGCTAAAAGCTTAGTTTTTTGTGTTCCTGTGTTAAAACACTTACCTACTTGGGTATCCGGTGTGTTAAGTACGTAGATAATGTTGGCTAATCCCTCACTTAAGGAGGGCTGGAGTTCAAAGGTGGCATAGACACCGCGGTATCATGGTTCTAACTGTTTTTGTAAGTTCCGTCAGCGAAGATACGGGTCCGTCCGAAAGTAGTTCGATACATCAACATGAACCCTACTCCTGGATAATTAACTTTGTCAGACAGGAAAAAACACATCGGGAGTACTCGTAAGGACAACAACTGTCCGTGTTGTCATAGATTGTTAGTTCAGACTCCTTAGTAATTTTATGTCCGTAGGTGGTACGGAGTAGGAAACGTGTTTGTTGTTAAGAAAACTTCATATCTTTTCTATAGGTACCTGTTCAGAATTTGCTTACTTTAAAAAACTCTGTCCTAGATTTTTAAGCAAGCCATTGCAGGCTTTATCTGATTAAAAAAATTAATGATTATTATTCAATTTTGACTTTACATGATTTGTAAACCTCAATCGATCGATTTATACACGATTGTTACACATTGACTACCGCATAACAACCTTAAAAACAAAAAAAAAACAGAACTCAATTTTTTTTAATAAAAGATCGTATTTACAGAGAAAACAAGAAAACTTACAGGTAATCTACATAGATCCCACAGATGTTGACCGTCGGCATTCATTTTACTACCACATACGGCCACAAACGTGAGGGTACATACAATATTACTCATTACTACTTATTACTTACCTCTCTCCAACTAATTTGCACTTCACTCAAAACTTATAGACAGCCACTGTTTATTTACGAGTCGTAAATACCTTCTCGCTATCAAAACACTGGGATAACATTGAGACAACCACACAATCATTAAGTAAAGAGGTTTTAATGTCAGAGAGAATCACCTAATATTTAAGGGCCCGTACACACAGTTTTCCGTGTTGGCATATATCGCCTAAGGTTGCCAGGGACAACCAAACAGGGACGTATTTTTGACAGATTGAGACTGAGATCAGAGGGGTAATTCTCGTAATTTTAAGAACGTTCACAGTCTGATCTCAGTCTCAATCTGTCAAAAATACGTCTAATGTCCCTACATTTTCACGTTTTAAATTACGGGAATACGGGCCCAGACTGTGAACGTTCTTAAAATTACGAGAATTACCCTTTAGATGTATGATCGTAATCGAAGCAAAGGGAGTATGCAAGGATCATAGCAAGCGTACTGTAGTTTCTGCCTACCCCCATGGGACAAGTCGTGAAATATTGTATAACATAATCACCCTCTAATGTTTTCAATGCGGGGACACAGGCCTCCTCTCGGAGAGAGGGAGTGGCCGTAATATACCACCCGGGCCCATTGCCGGTAGGTAGATGTCACATATCTTCGAATTTTTGGTTTTAAGACATGCCGGTTTCATCACGATGTTTTCCTGTACCGTTTAGAGAGCAGTGGTGATGAAATAATTTACACAAAGTAAAGCGCCTTGCTGGAATTTTGTAGGCTAGGAAAGAATTGTCATTCAAGACCATAAAAGAACATTTTAAGTCTGGTTTGTGAGAGGTCCATAATTATGTTTTGCGGTGAAATAGCAGTCTCAGTCAACTTCAAACGCGAAACGTTTTGGTTTGATCCTGTACTCGCCTTATTCAGTACCCTTAGGACAGCATAACCTTAGGCGATACCATCATCATCTGCTGCCTTTTCCTAACTATGTTGGGGTCGGCTTCCAGTCTAACCGGATGCTGAATATCAGTATTTTACATGGAGCGATTGCCTATCTGATCTCCACAACCCAGTTACTGGGTAATACGATACCCCTTGGTAAGAATGGTTGTCCCTGGCAACCTTAGGCGATATATGCCAACACGGAAAACTGTGTGTACGGGCCCTTAAATATTAGGTGATTCTCTCTGACATTAAAACCTCTTTACTTAATGATTGTGTGGTTGTCTCAATGTTATCCCAGTGTTTTGATAGCGAGAAGGTATTTACGACTCGTAAATAAACAGTGGCTGTCTATAAGTTTTGAGTGAAGTGCAAATTAGTTGGAGAGAGGTAAGTAATAAGTAGTAATGAGTAATATTGTATGTACCCTCCCGTTTGTGGCCGTATGTGGTAGTACAATGAATGCCGACGGTCAACATCTGTGGGATCTATGTAGATTACCTGTAAGTTTTCTTGTTTTCTCTGTAAATACGATCTTTTATTAAAAAAAATTGAGTTCTGTTTTTTTTTTGTTTTTAAGGTTGTTATGCGGTAGTCAATGTGTAACAATCGTGTATAAATCGATCGATTGAGGTTTACAAATCATGTAAAGTCAAAATTGAATAATAATCATTAATTTTTTTAATCAGATAAAGCCTGCAATGGCTTGCTTAAAAATCTAGGACAGAGTTTTTTAAAGTAAGCAAATTCTGAACAGGTACCTATAGAAAAGATATGAAGTTTTCTTAACAACAAACACGTTTCCTACTCCGTACCACCTACGGACATAAAATTACTAAGGAGTCTGAACTAACAATCTATGACAACACGGACAGTTGTTGTCCTTACGAGTACTCCCGATGTGTTTTTTCCTGTCTGACAAAGTTAATTATCCAGGAGTAGGGTTCATGTTGATGTATCGAACTACTTTCGGACGGACCCGTATCTTCGCTGACGGAACTTACAAAAACAGTTAGAACCATGATACCGCGGTGTCTATGCCACCTTTGAACTCCAGCCCTCCTTAAGTGAGGGATTAGCCAACATTATCTACGTACTTAACACACCGGATACCCAAGTAGGTAAGTGTTTTAACACAGGAACACAAAAAACTAAGCTTTTAGCGGCTCATTACATGGTTGACACGTTTTTAAGGTTATTGAAATAGGTCAATATTTTGCCGAGGACTTTTTGAAGTGCTGGTGGAGTTTTTTAAGATAAGAAGTAGGTTAGCTTAAAATTTCTATAGAGAGGGAGAAGCATTCGGCCAGCACTATGATCTGAGGTTCAGTAGACGTAAAATCAATAGTTACCGAATAGCTTCCAGCGGGCCACTAACTGCCATGCGATACCTGAATATCCCTTAATCGGCTAAGAAGCCAGGTGGGGATACTCTGACGAGCCGCAGTGATCCGTGGAGTCACATCACAAACTATGCCCCACCGCTCGTCATGCTCTCTGTGCACTAACACCTGGACTATGGAAGACTCCGAGGTCAACGATAACGCTGTCGAAGTTGCCTAATTCTGGTTGAATTTTATTTATAACAGATAAATGGAACCATCGGCGCGACGTAGAAGAAGAAGTACCTACCTACCTAAGTAACTATTGCAAGAAATAGATTCAGACTAAAGAAGAATCATCATCATCATTTCAGCTCACAATCAGCCACTGCTGGGTTTAGGCGTCCCCTATCTTCTGCCATACTTCCCGATTCCGTGCGTCTCTCATCCAGGTGTTTGCCGCGACTTTGACTATATCGCCAACCATTCGGTCACACACAGCTTTACTCCATCAGCCATCTCTTCGAATATAATGCATGAACTTTGCCGACATTTAAAGCACAATAGGTACTACCTCCGAGGCTACAATACAGATGGCGCAACACTGAACGTTTATCTTCAAACCTATTACATTAGGTATACCCTCCTCTTTAGGTATAGTGACCCAATATCCAGCCAACAGCCTTCTACCTAAATATGCAAACAACATAAGCACCACTGTGCAGCCAAATAAAACGTCACACAAAGCTAGAAAGAGACGGCAGTAAAAGTTTGCGCTCATACATTTTCACGTCTATATTTGACAAAGTTACATTTACCATCAATCTTGACATTTAACACCTTATGGCGTAAGAATAAAGCTTAGATTTGTGGTGTAGTGTGAAGTGAGAAGGTTGTAGGTATGTAAAAATGGCAGTGGCGCGAGTTTTCCGGGCGAAATTGGAAAAATATTCGTATTTTCACAATGGCGCCGAGGCGCGGCGTGCGCCAATTTGAATATAGATTAGAAAATGTGACTACGTGCACTCTAATATGTTTTTTTAGTGATGTGCTCGGGATTTTGTCGATAGTTTGGCAGATTTTAATTGAACAGAATAAAATACTGCGGAACCACACCATATGCGTAATGGGGAATGAATAAAATGAATCTTACATTAGTTAATTTTTACAACCGATGAAAGCTCATATTCAGCTTTGTCGCAAATTCACTCTGTTTGTAGGTAATGGCAACAAAAAAGGGTTAGGTACCCGTACCACATGCATGTGCTTATAAAGCTGTACTTTTCTTAACTGTTTAGCTACTGAGATTTGTTTAGCTTTTGGTGCAGTAACCTATCTACTGAGAGCAGTGCTAGCCCAGTAGTAACAGCCCCGACTTATCAGTTTTAGGTCGTGGGTTCGAACCCAGGCAGGCACTTTACTTTGTGTAAATAATTTCATCACCACTGCTCTCAAAACGGTGAAGAAAATTATCGTGAGGAAACCGGCAAGTCACACATCTTCCAACCCGCACTGGGCCCGCGTGGTTGATTATAGCCCACTCCCTCTCGAAGAGAGAAGGCCTGTGTCCCAGCAGTGGGAACATTATAGGCTTATTAAATTACCACTTGACCACCACTGCTTCTATTAAACGAAAATAATATCCGTCGATTATCGACATGGCTTCTACCATCCCTTCAGTAAAGCTACGAATGGTAGTACAGTGGGTAATGGATTTCCTGCGCCGCCCACTCTGGCATTCGTTCTGCTATTTTTGCTCACATAATAAAACCCATGGATTGGGCCAATTTATAGCTTATGTATGTATAACTTGTGATGTATGTACATTTGTTTTTTTTTACGTTTTACAAACACCACCCCGTTTATGTTTGTAGGGGGAAAATAAATAGATTTTCTTTAATTTGTTTGTTGGTTCTATGTTATGGGTTTGGTTTCCACACTTAGTCCTTCAAGTGGACCATTGTGCGTGGGCCATGGCGGCCGTCGGTAGTTATTCCAACCAGCCCACCTCCCTCCAGAAGTTGATTAAGTCTCCTGGCTTGTTAAAAACATCTGTGTAAGATCTGGGACCTGGGTCCCGAGGGTTTCTGATCTAATCTTCGTTTGGAGGTAAATGTTATTGTAGTTCTTTGCGAATTTATGTCGTACAGGCACATGAGACATATCAATTCTGTCTCAGGGATGGCAACGTATCTGCTTTGAAAAGAAAACCTCTCCAGTCCCTCTTGACATACCGGCCTAGTTTAGATACTGTTAAGCTTTTCGTTGGAGTATCCGGCAATAATTATTATAACCATGCATTAGTAGGCTAGGGTATTGACAACGATGCGGGGTCTAACTTTAGTCACCGTTTTCGATACCCTTGCGAGGAGAGTCATCTATAAGTTCATCTATAATATCCAATTGATAATATCTCTTATTGCTGATTTTTCCAACGCTAGATAATTTTATCCGAGGAATAATTTCAAATTTTTGACAGTTCTTCCATATAAAATCTGTCAGACGTCAATTTTTATTCCGCGAATATAAATTATCTGTCGATTGAAAAATCAGCCCTTAGGCCATATTGCTTGCTCTTCTACATACATAAACAACATAACATCACGCCTGCCTGTATTCCCCAAAGAGTTAGGCAGATCCCTATAGTGCCGACATCGATTGTTATGTTTAAGGCCCATTTAAGCGAGCCTATTGCTATCAACCGGGAACAAATCCAGACTCCGGGCTGCTACTGAGGAATTCCAGATGGAAAACCTCCAATATCACTTTTCCCAACCCGGGAATCAAACACAGGGCCTCGTGCTCAGCAGTAGCGATTGCGGCCACTAGACCAACGATATGCTGTTCTAGATCGTGGTTCAAAAAGAAAAGAAATTGAACATAAAATCGATCACCAGCAAACGAATCACCGATATCGCCAGTAAATAGCATAAATACAATGTTAATACTCGCAGTTTGTACAGCATGACTTTATTTTCATTACGACGACATTTGTTTCAGCTCAAGATGGCGCTCGGGAGACAGTCTCCCTTGTTTGGACAACTTCGAACTCGTTGCTGACCGAGATGTCGGCTTACTAGATGTATTAAATAACTAGATGTATGTAAGTTATTGACAAAATTTGTGACAGCTCACGTATAAACAGACTTCTTCAACATAAATAGGATTGGCGATTCGTTGACACCTTTTATTTACAAAGTTGTTGTCTTAATATGAGGATGTAATATTTTTTTTATCTTTAAAATTCACCTCTACAGCTACAGCTTAAAGAAACACTCTTTTCCGCATTATTTATCTTATTCCTCCGTTTTAGCATTCTCACTAAGAGATTGAGAAGAGAACTCGATTTCTTTTAGAGATTTTCACCCTTAGGACACTAATAAATCTGAATGGTAGTCGAGTTAAATAATGTTAAACAGCGATGGTTACACTTATAAGCTTTTTCCAATATACGTGTTTGGGTAAAGGCTAAGCTTAGGATAATTTGGCACTAATTAAATATAACCCCATTAGACAATCGGTGTCTAAAAGACTACTGGGTATATCCATGGTATTTGCCTAAATATCCCGGTCCATGTTTCATATAACACAATCTTGCATTCCTAACCACTTTAAAGTTACCCCGCGTCTTAATTAATTCATTAGTTTTACGTGAGGCGAGCGCAAACCAATAAATTGCCCGAAATTCCCAAGTCGACAAGTCCATGTGTCATCTCCTAAGAGAATCTTCTAATAAGGCACTGTTACTCTTCCAACGGTAGTGGAAGCTTGTTACTCTTCCAACAGATGTTGAGTATATTAATATGATGTAGATTGTCTCAATTACAATCAGCCTATAACGTCCCCACTGCTGGGACACAGGCCTCCTCTCTGTGAGAGAATGGGCTACCATCACGCGGACCCAGTGCGGGTTGGTAGATGTTACATATCTTGAATTTTTTTGTTCTAGGACATGTCGGTTACCTCCTTCACGGTTTTGAAACCCCCTGGTTCCAAAGCGGTGAAGGAGGGGAACCTTTACTTCGTGTAAATTATTTCATCACCACAGTGATGAAATAATTTACACATAGTGTTTTTTTTTTACGTCTTTCTGAGTTCGAACCCACGACTGTAGGTCGTGGGTTCTACGTTCGACCCGTTACCACAGGGCCACCACTGCACCCTGTTATCTAAGTATACCTATTTAATTCCTATAATATTGTGCCACATCCAGCACCCGTACATCTTGGCTACCGAACCCGGCCCTAAAATAAGACATCGTCCTTTCGACTCATATTTATTTTTATTTATTTATTTATGATTATTTGCATGGGCCGCGCTTCACGTGACAGCCGAGGCGCTATTGTTTTCCGAAATAATAACGAGAAACGGCGCTACGATATATCTTTTTTATTTTATAGTTTTTTTGCTTGTAACCCCGTCACGATACCCTTAGTGTATCCTTAAGGCGACCATGTATAAATTTTTGATCGTATTTTAAAGAGAAATGGCGTTTGAATAGGTATAACAATAACGCTGAATGACGGTAGGAGATGTGTCTTCGATGAGAGATTGTTCGCACTGGCCGAGATGGGGTATAGTTAGATGGCATGTGAATGAGCCGTGTGTGTGTGATAGATTGTGAGGGATGTGGTGAAATGGGTTAGACTTTTGACCGAGACATTTCAATCATCATCATCATAATAATATTTGAGACTATTTGCGCACGCAACTTTGTTCGCGTGACATTAATACCTTATGATATTCTTTCTTTTTCTAAAATAAAAGTAGCTTAAGTTACTCCTTATATCAGCTATCTGCCAGTGAAAGTTCCGTCAAAATCAATCCAGTCGTTTCGGAGATTAGAAGGAACAAAGAGACAGACAAATAAACAAAAGTACAGTTACCTTATTACCTATATATTTTTTTATTTTATAATATGACTATTAAACAATTTTATTTCATTAGCGGTGATATTCCGCTGGCGTCCTTGACGACTCAATATGAACAGTAGCAAAGTGTTAATTAATGAGACAAAGTTCTTAAAACATGCGAAACGATAAAGAACAGTCGATCCACAGACCAGATGAACAGCGATTACAATAATGAGCAGATGATTCCACCAAGTTTCCCAATATATTCCACCACCCCTCCCCCTCCCCTACCCTTCCCTTCCTTCCCTATAATTGGATAAGCAAACAGGTGTATTACAACCTTTATTCCTTCATGCTAAAGCCGAAATACGTTTAAAACGCTCCGAAACAAAGTAGGTTTTCAACAAAAACTTTATCATCCAACATAGTAGTTAATATCGATAATCCAATATCATCGCACGATAATACCACTTAACGCAGAATTAAGATGGCGGACGCACAATAAATAGTGTTAAAATACCACAGAGCGGCATAATTAGCAACCACACAGAGCGGATTTGGAAATATGCGCCCGAGACACCATAAATCCAATTACAGGTGAATTAATTCGAATAATACGCGGCCATGTTTTTTTTGTTATTCGAAAATAAACAAATCGCACTACTTTTTGCTCTTGCGCACGCTAAAAGGCGTCTCTTATAGCGATAAATTACGCTAATGGTTCCCTATATTTACATTTCAAATAAACCGTAGAATGAAAATTCCTTGAAATACTTATAATCTGATCGCTAGGCAATTGTTGTTCTAAAGAAATTTATTTTTAATTAAAAAGTTTTGCTTACATAATAAATACATGAACTGCGTTGTCATTTTAATACGTAAACCTCTTCATTTCCAGTAAGGTAATTTTAAATTCTAATGTTTATTTTTTAAGAACAAAAATCCCTATTAAAATTGTAGTGTTGGGTTTAACTTTGTAATGCGGCGTATCCTTTAAATTTTTTGTTAATTCGTAGCGGGCAGGTAATGAATCGCCGGCCGCCTCATCGTGTCCCCAATAAATACTGGCTACTGGTTAATTGAAACATTATAAAGGAGATCTTATCGCCGCTCGAGCAAAGACACCGCGGACGGAACGGGACCCGATACGTTTTAGGAATGGGTCGTTCAATATTTTTTCTTTTTTCATTAAATTTTTAAAGCCGGAACTTCTTAGAATTTCTGTATCTGTTAGTTTGTAGGTACACGAGTTAAAGATAGTGGGTTTATTAAAACTTTTCGACTTCAGTGCCAGTTGCCACCCACCGAAACACGAGCTCAATGGGTATAAAAGCACTAACTTACATAAAATACAATAAGAGATCACAACAAAAACAATGAACACTTCTCCTAACAAGCCACCGTGCAAAACGGCTGCAAACTTACATTTTCGGTTGGCGACGACCTTATTTCTGCAATTTAGTCGTTAAAATCCGATATATCATGGGTAAAATAACTTGGCAGCGTATTAGCAAGCGTCCAATTTATCTTGATCTCTAATTTGAGCGTGGACAATGGTGAGGGGGGATCTGGTTGTGGTGGTGAGGGAATTATAGTGCATTCGAGATAGGTTGGCGCGAGCGGCGGCGCGAAGAACCCTGCAGCATATAGTCTAATGGGCTATTAACATATAATGCCGCTGATTGGACGGATGCGGAGCGGCAGATGTGACATCGAATGCGCGGAGCAGGTACTGTCAACATTTTAATCGGTTTTGTGTTTTATTCGGAGAAAAAGTTGGGAGCTTTTACACATTCGGTATTTCAGGTGTAAGAATTTAGCCATCTCGTCGAATGATTAGCCCATGATTACCTAGTAGCAGAAGTCTCCTACTAATATAAAGAAGGCTCCTTCCTTCAAATAAATTTAAGATAGATAAACCATTTATTTGGCGCACACAAAAGACAGCACAACACACAAAAGTACATGAATATAATAAAAACAAAGTGCCGATATAAAAACATACATATTGAAGTAAAAGTGACACTACGAATACTTAAAATCAAATTAATAACGAAAGAAGTCAAAAGCTTGCAGGATGTCGCAAATGGTTGAGGTAACCATTCTGTAAAAGGCAATCAGATTAAGTATAAAATGGAACATTTTCTAACGTAGAGCCTATAATTTCAAAACCAAATGAAATACAACCTTTCATAGGTAATACAGCCTTTCAATCACCCACATTAAGACCAAATCACTAAACCTAGTGATAAATAACAGGACCAGATTTGTAAAGAAAATCGCTCATTGATTGTTATTGCTTCATTTCAGGTGCGCCAGAGGTCGCCAAAGGTTGCGCACGTCTGAAGCCGCGATGGCGCGCGATACGGTAGCAAATAGCGCTACTTTCTCGCGATTCACCTTACCTCACACTAGCTTCTTCACTCCCTAAGCCTTATGAACCTATGAAATATTTTACAACAACTAGAACTAAACCCTATAACTAACAAGTTATGATTCAATTTACTCCGTTCATATTTTGTTTTATAAGCTCTTCTAAAAAGAACACAATTTAAAATCTGAAAATCCTCATTCTATTTTCAATACGCCATAACCAGAAACTCACTGCAAATGAAAAGAGTTCATATTACACCACATTAAATTCGATATTCAAATGATGAAGAGCCTAGCCACAGTTTAACTTGTACTAGGGGAATTTATTTCAATAGGACTAGGAAACTGAGCTTTTGTAGTCAGAAAATAGGGTTTAATTTCCATTTATGTAAGAAAGCCGTGAATCGTTTTGATATTATGGCTGGTATGCATGAAGAGCAACACATAAACGCATTGTAGGTGCACAGGCATGCACCACGCTTTAGTACAACCTAAATAGGGGGGTGATCGTTGGTGTGGAAAGGGCTCCTTGTATTTTAATAAATTAACATAAATAAAAATTACATTAGTCGGTAATAAATCCTTCTTCACACTTCTTTTTCTTCCTGGAAGTATCAACAATCGTCAAAGAGCAAGACCACTATAACAACTAAAATAATAAATTACTTTCTGATTGCTATTTTTGACCTTATTTGGTAGTCTTGAAACCTAAATGATTGATGATAATTGTGGTGAAAAAAAAACAATAATTAAAAACAATAATTAAATATTGTGGTGTGGACAAAAATCTCAGATAGACAATGAAAAATCAGCATCTATAATTTCTTCTTCTCTTGCTTTAACTATTTGTTACACTGGTAGACAGTTCTATGTGCTCAAAGAGACAGTTAATTCAACATCAGTTATATTGATTGACTAGCTGCGCCCCGCGGTTTCACCCGCATAAATTTCGATCCCGTGGGAATATCGGGATAAAAAGTATCCCATGTGTTAATCCCGGTTATAAACTATCCGTGTGCCAAATTTCATACAAATCCGTTCCTGTAGTTTTAGCGTGAAAGAGTAAGGAACAAACATCCATCCATACAAAATATTTTCTGATTGTACTTTTGAAGAATTGAGAATATTATGGTGAGTTGAGAATCCAGTGCGTTGAGAATCTGGTCAATTCAGAATGTGGTAAATCGAGGATCAGGTAAATTACGAATCTGGTGAACTGCTCATGAGCCTTTATAATATTAGTAGGATGGCAGTGAGACGAGACATATTTGACATTGAAGGCGATTTCGACTATCATAAAATGATAGTCGAAAATACTGACTTCGTACAGCTATTATGCATACAGATTATATATTATTCATAAACTCCGACAAAAATCCTCCCCTCCTTTTCTGTTTCTCCCTTAAATCACCATCATTAAAACCCTGCCATGTCCGTGAGGCCTAGTTCCAAATTCCGTCACTACACCCTCCGAGGTACTCCGTTTTCCAGATCCAGTCCGTGTTCAGGAGCTAGCTGTCTTTTCAAGATCCTCGGTCCATCCAGCTAGAAGGCATCCCACGCTACGCTAGCCGGTACACGGCCTCCATTCGAGGAATCATCTACTTCAAGCGCCATCGGTCCTTCGACAAACATGATCAGCCCACTGATCTTCAGCTTGCTAACTCTGCAACATAACCCCAGTTCTATTCCGAACATTTTCACCTCTCCTACAAAACCGAAGTTGTTAACAGGCCTGCGCTGTCCTTCCATACCTACTGTAATTTGAAAACATTGTAAAAGCCAATTATTTTTAAGAGTAACCGTGGAGATTCTTGCTGGCTCTTCTCCATAGGAAATGACCAATGGGAACCGTGCACATAGCTTCTGACATATTATAAGTGCCCATTGTAGGTTTATGTAAAATAAAATATTTTGATTTTGAAGAACGTCTTGATCAAACAATCCTTTTGGATTATATCCAGTGCAGTGTGCAGAATCCTACTCCACTCTATACCACTGAAACCGCATCGTGTGCGACAGAAATAATAGGCTGGCACACTGGGAGGTATTGAGACATCACCCGGTATTAACTGCTGATACCGCCCCACCTCCCCCTCCCCCCTGCGTGCCCGCGCCCGCGCCGCTCGTTATACGAACCTGTTGGTTCGACGCTAGAATTAGATCTTGTTAGCCGTAATTAGGTATCGTTGGTTGTGGGGAAAAATTAAGGTTCAGGTAAGGTAATCTGAGTGACGTGTGTGTTTTGTGATATGGTTCCTTGTCATGACGTCATCATGTCAGTGCCTTATTACATTAAGTATTATGGTGATTGTCATCTTCCGTTTCCATTGTAGAGATCGTCTTTTATATCTTTTTTTGCTACAGCATGATCAGCCTATAATGTTCCCACTGCTGGGACATAGGCCTCCTCTCTGTGAGAATGGCCGTAATCCACCACGCGGGTGGTAGATGTCACATGTCTTCGAATTTTTGGTTCTAGGATGTGCCGTTTCCTCACGATGTTTTCCGTTTTGAGATCTAATTGTGTTTTAAACAAGGTAAGACTGTACCAGAAGTCACGGTTTTTAACATCTTATCATGTGTACAGAGCCAATGGCCATATCCAGGGTTCTAATGACTTTACTAAAACTTCATCATCAATCAACAATCAACCAGATTAGAGCACAATTAAAATAATGTGCCAAACTACTTAGCCAAAACTCAACTTACATATTTGCATAACGAATCACCTCAAATTAAAAACACATGCCTTAAACACACCAATCAGGAATCGAACCCGTTACACCACTTAAAGAAACACCTTTTCTTTTCGCAGCACAGTAGCTGAAACGTAACATATTAACCCTCACTTGGGTAAGATGGCTCAATCTGGCTTAATTATTCAAAAGCCATTAAAAGGAACGGCTTTTAGCCACTAATCGCGTCGTTTCCGCCACGGCAGTAATTATCGCTCTCAGAGTCTTTACACCAACTTTATTTATCTCGCCGACGCTGGTTTTTTTTTCAACAATTTATTTGGTTGGTAATACTGCGTTTTTGGTGTGGATAGATGTGGGTGTTCTGTGGTTGGTGTACATGGGGTTATCTAAGTAAACAATGTACCGTTTTTTATTTAGCCTACACTGGCGCCGATTCCCTTCTTCGTCCTGTCAAATTAAGATAATCCATAGTCAAGTTTAGGCGTGATTAAAAAAATTGGCCACTAAAACTACGTCAATTTACGTCAGGCGTTAACTAATTTGACAGGACTAAACTAATATTTATCTTCTGTCCTTTTTTAATGAAATAGAAAGAAAAAGATGCACTAAACTGAAATTTAGTTTAGTTTGTGAACAACGCCACTGTCCCACTGCTGAGCAAAGGCCCCCACAACCTTCCATGCATCCCTTTCTAGAGCCACTTCGATCCAACCCTGGCGGTGCGCGTCTAGGTCGTCTCGCCAACTCAATTTAGGTACTGTTTTATGAAAAAAAATCTACTGTTATATCCCGAACCTCGATATTTGCAGAGTTGATGAGGGTAACCGAGAATGGACTTAATTGAAGCCTATGTTCAGCATTGGACTGGTTTGAGCTAATGATGATATCTCCGTAAAATTTAAAATTTGTAAAATTTATTCTGATTCACAAATTATTTTGATGTAGATCCTGGGGGTCTACTCCGAAGTAGTATCGGCCGTTTCCTGCTACGAAGTTACTATTTGGTTCGGTCGGTTCCGAACCTACACTCCTACACTCTTTCGAATATTGACTATGGTCCCGACCCAACTGAGTCGATACGAACTTTTTTCGCATTTTTTCGCGGCCATGTGTCGGTCCGATCCGAACATTCGCACTTTGCACTTCGGAGTAGGCCCCCTGATCGTACATACATAAATTCACGCTTCCTTCACATTGGGGTAGGCAGAACCTACAGAACGGCACCTGCTACGATCCTTACCAGGCCACGTTTACGTTCCTACATCTGGTTATGCACGCACGCCGGTTGCGAGTTCTACGTACCTGACCTTTCTGAAGAACATTACCAATAAGGTCACTAAATGTCCTAGTAGGGTGTCCCCTCCCGCTGTTTCCACTCAAATCTAAGGCAGGTGTAAGTGGAAACGCCGGGAGGAGACGCTCTAGGACCACATCATTAATATAACCTTCACCCTAATTGCGAAACACACAATCAATCTGAATCATTTTGAAGGATATTGCTAATCCATTGCTTCATAAGTTCGAAAAAGGTTACCTTCATAAAGTCTGCTCAACACGTAAATAACGCAATGAATGTTGTAGAACTGTCAAAATGAAATCGATTCTGATTGATTGTGTGATACGCAATTAGGGTGCTGGTGTTTATTTGGAGTTGCTATCGAATCATTCATTTTGCCACTGTTAATCAGCCATGTGAACTGTCTTAGCTGGCATCTAAAGAAAGAAAGAAAAAGTATTTATAGCGACTCGTACAGGAAGATCATAAAACTAAACGAAACTAAACACAGTCAAAAATTAAAAAAAATCACATTATATAAAAAAAAAAGTAACAAAAAGAAAAATGAAACAGAAAGTCCTACACGAGGCCAAAAGGCTCCATCTCAGCATGATGCTACAACATTTAAAAAAATAAATGTCGCAGCGCTGGGGGCCTAAAAAGGCCGCTTTAAGCAATACCTCTAAAAGCTATTCATTTCCTGAATTCCCAGCAGATCATTAGCAATTCCTCTAATTTTCGTAAAATTTCATTTCATATTTGGTGTAAACATTGCCGCATGAAAAAAATAAAAACCGTAATTTTATCGGTAAATTTTTCATTACAGTTTTTATTAATCAAATTAGTTTTTTATTTCTATAGTTTAAATGTTATTTCATTGTGATACGAATTGCACACAGATCATATTATGAATTGTCAGTTGGTGACCATTTTACTATTTTTAATATGATTCATATTGTTATCCTATTATGATTCTGCCAAAGTGACCTTTTGAGGCCCCCTGGTATTCTGATAGGGTCCGCTGCATCTCAATCTCGCATCTCGTCACAATCCTTTGTTCTGCGGTATCTTGGTTCTATTATTATTTTATTGGCTACTAGCTTTTGCTCGCGACTTCGTCCGCGTGAAATTTCTTATTGTTCCCCGACCCACCCACCATCGCATCGCATCGCCTGCCCGTGCACTTCGTTTTCGCTTGGCGTTCTTTCTGTTTTTTTTTTTTTAATTTTCCCTGGCTCCTAATGGTCCTAGCTTGACGTTAAATAGATAATAGCCTTCCTTAAGAATTAGGATACCTAAT
Organism: Apamea epomidion; assembly: GCA_947507525.1. Lineage (NCBI taxonomy): Eukaryota > Metazoa > Arthropoda > Insecta > Lepidoptera > Noctuidae > Apamea > Apamea epomidion. The sequence continues at coordinate 6,643,677 of OX382247.1, read as the reverse complement.
GCAAAAAAAAAAACATATCCGACTGGTAGTTTGATTAGCGCGTTCAAACAAACAAACACTTCAGCTTTATTATTAGTACTAGCTGCGCCCCGCGATTTTACCCGCCTGCTTCGATCCCGTGGGAATATCGGGATAAAAAGTATCCTATGTATCAATCCCGGTTACAAACTATCTGTGTGTCAAATTTCATCCAAATCCGTTAAGTAGTTTTTGCGTGAAAGAGTAACAAACATCCATCTATCCATCCATCCATCCATACAAACTGTCGCGTTTATAATATTAGTAAGATAGGATATAGGAAGTAGGATAGATAAAGATTGTGTCACTATTTTCAGGACTTCATAAAACTCAAACGCTGGCCTTTCTACAGCACACAAACTTCTCCTAATTTATTCTCTGACTCACTCCATGTAAGCCCAGCAAGTATTTTCTATTAAGAAGCGCTAACAGCATTAGTAAAACATGTTAAAAATACTCTTCCGTTGACATCGCGAGTGGCGCCCCCACCATGATGATAAGATGCGCCGGCGCATACGTCAAATGTCACTGTAAATTGCAATGAGACGAGTTTTGGTAAAACTGTGCACTTATCAAACATAACCTAATCTGTCTGTGCTAAACTTTGATAACTCTAAAGTTCACTCCTAACGCTCTAGGATTCAATTACCCATAACACATTACATCAACTTTAAGCGGGTGCCAAAATGCTGCAAAATGTATTATTTAGTATTGACTTAGTCTAAGAGTTTCTAAGTAAAGCTCTGACTTAACCGACTTTAGTGCGTTGCGTATTTTTATCTCATTCATAATACAGGTAGAATACTGTATAAGTCTTAAGTATTTTAAAGTCCGCCTAAACTTGTGTATTTATGTGTTTTTTTGCACCGTACCTATAAAAGTTTATCTACTTATTTGATCTATCAAATCATCGAGCGAACAGGTGAAAATTAGCACCGATCGAGACATAGTCATAAATTGTCACTACATCATTGTCACTTCGTCACTCCAGACGTTGTCAGTGTCATGGCCGGCTCATAAACGAGTGTGTTTTGTTTCCATGTCACAAGTTTATTTATGACTTGTTTAACGACCGCTTGATGAGGTGCTGACGAAATGTGACGTATGTTGTATCTCTGCTGTTTAAACGTCGTATCCTGTTCGATTATGAGCGTTAGGACGAAGTTTTAAGACTTTTAAGTGCTGTTTTATTTATAGTTGGGTGGTGTAATGAAATGTAACTGTTTATTCTCAAAGAGGATATCGGAATCACTTTTACACGTCATATTAAACGACATTTCCTATCAGACTAACCCTGAAAAGAAATGGTTAAACCAACACAGGGTTCAGGGTTCAGATCACACAACAACCACACAAAGGAGATCATTAATTTTGGGCTAAATAATGAAAGCCAAAGAAAAAAAAACGTTTTCATCCGTTAGAATAAATAATTCTGTTCACTTTTTACTAAAAGACCAAATCTGAAGGGTGATTCCCTGTGATGATATAAACGTTTGAAAATATTATATATAGTAATTTTATTGTAGTGTCTTTTAGTTAAAATAATAATAGTAATCACATTTAAATGTATGCATTAAAATGGCCTTTACCGGTGAAATGTAACGAAAGCGCTACGATCTAGAATTCTAATTTTTTGGTTGGTTGCAAAATGGTGAAGGAAAACATCGTGAGGAAACCAGAATGTCCTGGAACCAAAAATTCTAAGACATGTGACATCTACCAACCTGCACTGGGCCCGCTTGGTGGATTACGGCCCACTCCCTCTGATTAGGCCTGTGTCCCAGCAGTGGGAACTTTATAGGCTGATTATGGGATGGTTGCGACAAACGAGAGAATATTAGGCAACAAAATCATTTTGTTGTCAACCATTCAGCACAACCATATTTTTTTATTCCCACGCAAATTCATTTTCAAACCGAAACGAATGTTTTAAATTTATCTGTGACTAAGTAATTAACGCGGCCTAAAATAAAAAGGAAATTCCATTAAATTTTTGTCTTCAAAATTTATAAAGAGCCAATTTGCAATTTGCCAAAACCAATCACAATAATTTTTACTTTTAATTACTACTCACGTCAGACGCAAAAGGGAAAAAGAAAAAAATGATTACCAAGTTACGGTTTTCGCTTCTTGAACTAAAATCACAGCAATGTGAATCTCATTACTAACACAATAAAGCTTCAAATGTAGAAAAGTTTCTGATTGGTTTGTAATTGGTAACTTTGTTTAAAACAATAACTCCATTTGTCAGAGGTCCATAGTTTGGACCCCCACTATGGACCCACCCACCTATTATGCGGAGCCAAAATAAAATATATCTTTTTTTTCATGATGTCTTAATTATCATAAAAATATAATAAGGTTGCCGGAAGACGGTGGGTGCTGCCTATCTTTTTTCTTTTAGGATGAAACAAAAATCTTTTTTTGTGGACGCCCTAACAATTAATTCGAATTTAAAGATTGTGACTTATTGTGGATCTTCTAATTTAATCTTTTATTAATGATAAGGTAACCTTCGTACTCAGCTATGGAAATTAGCTACGTGAACAATGAATGCATATCGAATTACACTCTTTAAACATTGGTAAGCTTTCCAAAAAAAATGTTCTATGATCCAATCAATTAGGTGAAGTGAGCTGTCAATAGTGTCAATTTCTAGCATCCGCTGAAATGGCAGCTCACTCACATACAACAGTACCTACTTCACCTAAGTTTTCACGGTAAGATTTTTACTGATTAGTCCTGCAGTTTTCTCTGCAAATTGCAAAGCGCCCTGAAGGTAATTAATGTTTACTTACCTTTATAAAAAGTTCTAAATAAGTGCATAAAAATAGAAGAAGATTAACTACAAATTACAGTTTGAAATTGCCTAGTTTGGTAGGTACACTGTACAAGACACACAAAGACGATTTTAACAATCTTAATATCAAAATGATTGACTTCGAAGCAATCAAATGCGACTTATGATAATTAAAACTAAAGCGATCACATGCCATAACTAATAAAACAACTCAATCAACCAAATCGAACAATGAACATCTTTATTCTTCTTAAAAAAAACCCGCAGTGTGGCCAGAATCTTTTGACATTTCAAAACGGCGCCACTTGCAAAGGAAACTGTCAACTTAACGTCAAACTCAGTACATTTTTCAAATTAGTTCCATATTTCGCCGTCTGTCAAACTATACTGGCTGGTTCAGACACTTGATAAGCTACTACCCCTTTAAGTTCGGCTATAAACCGGCCACTGTGTGTTTATACCGCGGGGAATCGACCCTAAACCAAATTGATCGTAAACTTTTTATCGTTGCTTTTTTAATATCTTCGTAATATCATAATCTTGTTGTAATTAAAATTTCGCAGTACGGAGCTTTTTATGTCTTGATTTGATTATTTATATTTCTGCACTGGTGCTTTGTCCTGCCTTTGCTTGATTTTTTCTAAACCTTGTAGGAAAATTTGTGACTGCTTTAATTTTTTTATTGCATCCAGTATAGAGGTAGAGGAGGAGGAGCAGGGTGTAAAGTTCATTCATATCTACTCTATAAGCTTATAAAAAAACAACATCGCAGTTCCAAAGGATCCAGACTGGACAGACTCCTTTGTTAGCCTGAAATATGTTTAACAAACTGTACCCCGATTCAGAAGTATTCACTTACGAACAGAAAAACTAATTATTGTCATAGTAAGTTTTTGAAATGCGGTGGGCCAAGACCCAGATGATTAAGAAACCGTTATTAATTTCTTTGAAAGAGCATTATTCCTTCCCTTCCATAAACAAATCGAACATTACCATAAACAGTCACCAATTATAAAAGAAACCGTCACCAATTTCCTATCTCAAATTGGACTAAATTCTACGTCCACAGCACAAAAAAAAAAACAAAATTGGTAGGTTGTCTTGCACCGAAAAAAAAAGTAAAAAATTCGCCGCAAAAACTTTAGGAACGACCTTTAGCGACCATATTTCACACTAATTATGTGACGTAGAAATAAAATCGATTATTACACAGTGAACTTTTTGATGCGATTTTTACAAAACTATAAATAATGTCGCCGACGCAGGTGAGGACAGAAGTGTGGGACATTCGAGGACTGAGGACAAAAAATCTCTTTATGTCATGTGATTTTGGTCAGTTGTATCTTTTAATAAAATATAGACCTCTGAGTGTACCGTGAAATAGTTCACTTTGGGATGTTTTAAGAGCTGTTTGTACCACCTTTGAGTGGTCAAATGAACTGGATAAAAATGCCAATTGGCAGTAATAAACAAGACAACTATAATGACAGTGCAGAAAATGACAATGAACAATAGAAGTTGTTAAAATAACTATCATTAGCAGAAGTACCTAATGGTGATCACTATCATTCACTAAGTATGTGGTACACAAATTTTATTACAGACACAAAGGTCACTGCAGGAGAAATGCTACCTTTTCTATCGATATTATCCCAGGTTAGGACAGCTGAGAAAAATCGAATTGTTATTTTTTATAGGTTTATTGTTTAAGAACAGAAAAAAAAAACACAAAATAGCATCTTAAAATATTGAGATTGCTAAGTTAAAATCTAAGTGCAAATTCTAGCTTAAACATTTTATCCAAAATGCGGTATTCACAGCTCTATACAACTCCCAAGGTTCAGGTAAAAGTGTATTTTTTTAGCAATGTTTTTTGGTAGCAACGTTGACTCGAGATCGTTAAGTGAAAAAGGACCCGTTTCGGCTCTTTTGTGGGCTATGTTGGTAGCCGGTAGCAACGATACAACACTACCATTATCAGCCTAATTAATCGTACCAACGGACGAATTTTAATGTATATGGATTGAGATAGTACGGAGGAACAATCTCGGCTAATTTGCGCTGGGACGCAAATTGGCGAAACGGTATAGTGTACACATTTAGATGTGAGGAGTGAGTGATAAAGTTGTTATGTTAGAGCTGTTGGGTTGGGCTGTAAATAGCAGTTTTCATGGTGTTTTTGGTCGGAACTAGACCCTTATATATCTTTGTAAATAATTTGGATAAATATCATCTGCCTAGCCTTTTCCCAACTATGTTGTGGTCGGCTTCCAGTCTAACCGGATGCAACTGAATACCAGTATTTTACATGGACCGACCGCCTATCTGACCTCCACAACCCAGCTACCGGGTAACACCACAGTACCCCTTGGCAAGACTAGTTGTCAGATTTTCGAAATAATTTCGGAATTTGGATAAGTAATATTGAAGCCAAAAACATTTCCTACCAACTGTCTAATATGCAATTTTGTATACTTAGGTAAAATGTCTTTATAACTAAAGCATAAACGTAGGCCAAAATCCTGTACTTTTTTGGGTCTGAGTATCCGTACTAGATCTTTTATTTTCGTGCTTTAACGGTAGATTTGCTTTTAGGCAGATCTGCATTGGGTCATGCTCAATCTGTAGGAAAGAGGTATCTACTTACCTACTTAAGTTTCCACAATTGTTTTATATGTTGGTTGTTGGCTAATCAAGTAAAACTACAAAAAAGCGTTAAGTCCTGAAAAAGCGGTGGCCGCCAATCAAGTAAAACTACAAAAAAGCGTAGAGTCCTGAAAAAGTGGTGGCCGCCACATAGTTATTGTTCGCAATTTAGCGGCGAATGACGTCACTGAAACATGGGTGTGTTTTTTGACACCGCAAAGTCAAGCCCATCATTTTCATGATGGTCATCATGGTCACTGTGGCCGTTATGTGGCGGCCACCACTCTTCTAGGGCACTGTAGGTTAAGTTCTTAAGTAATATGATGAAATTAAACTTCCGTCCATTGAATCGAAAGTCCAACGCCGAAGCCGGCGGTATATTGTCACTCCCCATTGATACATTTCATATTTTACTTTCACCAAAATCGACACAAACTGCCCACAAAATGGACGCCAGCTTCTCACAAAATAAATAAAATAAACTGACTGTTTTGATGACAGTGGCGTTATATATCGCGACATTGTCCACCATGGTTTATGGGGCCCATATCAAATTGGTAGTCATGGGGTTAAGGCACCGTCGACGTGTGTTCATATATTTAGCTTCGAACCAGACGGACATTAGTTTGGATAAATATGGTGTTTGGCGTATGAAATACGTGTTGGGAGTTGCGAAAAATTGTGTGTGTTGTTTGGAATGGGTTAGAAGGTTGTTGGTATGTAGCTATCTGAGATTTGTTACCTTTAATACCAGCCGATCTATTCTGTAAATCATCACCGTGAAAACTTAGGTGAAGTGAGCTTGAAGTGAGCTGTCAATAGTGACAATCCCTTGCGTCATGTGGATTTTTTACAGAATAGACCGGTTGATATCCTGCTAATATTATAAACGCGAAAGTTTGTATGGATAGATATTTGTTACCCTTTCACGCCAAAACTCCTGAACGGATTTGGATGACATTTGGCACACAGATAGTTTATAACTAGGATTAACACATAGGATACTTTTTATCCCGATATTCTTATAGGATCGAAACTTAGGCGGGTGAAACCGCGGAACGCAGCTAGTTCAATCATATAATATTATTTCTGTTGCTAAGTTTGGGTATCATTACCTACAATCATTCATTAGGTAGCCGTTTTATTAGGCTAGGTAATAATGTCAAAATCAGCACTCGCAATAAAGTTAATAAGTTAGTTGGAAGCAGTGTGTTGTGTTGTTGTTAAGTGAGTAGTGTATTGTTAATTGTTTTTGTAATTGATGTGTCCCTACAATAATACATTGGACTAAAGTTTTCTTGACTATCTCGATACGAAGTGCATCGGTTTGGATAGACTCAGTATCGATTTTCCACGTATACTCATATATTCTAATCCTAACTAATATTATAAAGTAAGCGAAAGTAAGTTTATTTGTTTCTTACGCTTTCACGCTAAAACGGCTGATCGGATTTTGATGAAATTTGGCATATATGAGTAGACCATGACCTGGAGAAGAATATAAGCTGCTTTTCATCCTGGATCGCAGGCAAAGTCGCGGACAACATTAATAATTAGAAAATATTAAGAAAAAAAATTAAAATTATTAATAATTACAAAGTATGGAGATTTATATGTTATGACAGATTTAAGGTGGAATAATAAATAAATAAATAATCTATTATAAGTACTTACCTAATTATTTTGTTATATATGTATGTATTCTTCACCCAGTTCTCTTCCAGTTCTCAGTTCCCAGTTTCTTTCCAGTTCTCTTCTTTCCTAGTCTAACGTGATAAGTAACTACCATCTGGTTGGAGTTATACTTTCAACTTGTAACTTAGTTAATAACTTTTTCCAATAAGTAACCAAAGCAAGCTACTGAGAAGCGGTGAAAATGACTCCCTTTTTCACACACGATATTTTTTTTACAATCATAATCGAGCCACTACACATTCTTGACAAAGAATTCAAAATCACAAAAAACCCGAGGAACTACAAACTCTGTTCACATTACCTTCGGTCGATGACAAAACATGATTAATGCCCAATAAAGCCGTTCCAATAAAAATTCATTCACATTATTAATTCTAATAATAAACTCCTCTTCGACAAAAAATGAAGAATGCTTCTTTCGACCCTTTCAAAATTGTTGGTGAATGGATTCGTTAGCCACACTCGAAGATTACTTATTACTAGTTTCGACCCGCGACTTCGTCCGCGTGAAATTTCTTGTTTCCCCACCCATCCCATCGTATCGCTTCGCCTGCCGATGCTATCACTTCGTTTTCGCTTGGTGTTCTTTCTGACTTTTTCCTTTTTGCTCAACTCCTAAGGGCCATAGCGCGATGTTAAATAGCTGCCCGCGCTGTTACTGTGTGTTGTATTCGCCTAGCATTCTATCTGTTTTTTTCTTTCTTTTTGCACTTCATAGCGTGATGTTACATAACCTATAACCTTCCTCAAAAATTGGGCTATCAGATGCTATAAGAATTTTTCAAATCCGACTGGTAGTTCCAGAGATTCGCGCGTTCAAACAAACAAACAATCTCTTTAGGTTTATTATTAGTAGAGATAGAGATCTACGAAGGAACATAGTCTAGAAGGCTTTTGTTGCATCAGATTTAGGCGCAATTGTGCACAGCCTTTGATTTGATGTTTACACTCTCAAAATATTCGTATGAGACATTTTTTGGAACGAAGTTCGTTAACCGGCCTGCGGTAGAAGTAAATTGTTATGTCCCCTCTATTCGAAATACATTCTCTCTCAAAAAAAAATACATGTATTTTTCAAGTTTCTCGTCATGCGTATCCTTTTCATGGTTTTTGAGGGTGCTACAGCTGAAAGTGAAGTCAAAATAAAAATTCAAGATGGTGGTTACAAAAAATACGTAATTTTTCAAAATTTTGTGAGTATCAACGTCATTCCTAGATCCCCGACCGCACACGTTTTTTTTTAATAAAGATTTCTTTACGATCCTTGGATAATTTAGAATGTGTGAAATAATTGAATAACAAGCCGTGCGCTTGATTGGATTTCCTATCGACAAAATGTCTAGATTACATACCAACTTTCATCTTCTATTTAGGTAACCACTTTAGGGAATGAGTTTTCATAAATCCTTTAAAAAAAAGAAACATGAAATGATGCGCAAGAGTTCCTTACGTATTCCACGTAAGGAACTCTTGCGCATCATTTCATGTTTCTAGACGAAGCTAGTAGTGGTTTAGGCCGTGCGTTTTCTGTCAGCGAAATAAATAAATGAATTTAAGATTTTCATTTAGATCTACATAATTATATCTATATTTGAAGAACAAATCAATCCCGTTGTAGATAAAGATAATAAAAATATACTTACACAAAACGAGCTTCAACTGTAATGATATAATTCAAATCCATTATTATGACTAGATTCAAAGGCTTACAAACTAAATCCTAGAAAAACTACAAAGCCGGCAGTTCACCTGGGCTTCTCGGTTATGGCTTCTGGTTTCATAGACTTCATGTGTGCCATAAATACGGTCCAAATAAAGCTAGCAGCACTTACAAACACTAGCCGATTCTTCTCGGAGATAAAATAAAAGTTCAACGTCTGAACCGTCGGCCAATATATGAAGCCCATTTTGTATGTTGGCCAGAATTTCTCCTTAACTTCTTGAACGCAAGCGTCCATGGGCTTCATTTCGAGGAGGCTCATGCCAAAGAAAAAGTATGATAGAGCCATAGGGCCGTATGAGACCTGTTCGATAGCTGCTCTGGTAATTGCTGTCCTAAGATCATTACGTTTGAAGAATCGACTGGAATATTTCATCCAGCCGTAGAAGACCGGTGACATGCAGAACGCCCCGAAGAATCCGAAGCGCGCTGCTCGTGGCCAGTTCGCGTTAGCAATGGTTGTGCCGTGTTCTAGGTACTCCTGTGTAATGCTGCAGGTGGGCCAGATTATTGCATAGGACATCATCCCCCGTAACAGTGGGTAATGTCTGTGCAATCGTATGTGACGAAACTTCGTCATCGTGCTGTACATTTCAGGTAACAACAGGTCACCTAAGATGTCACTTTAACTTCTCCGGTTCCGGTCCGGTTTTTTCTTGTTCTTCTCCCAGGGGTGCCCCGCACTAGACAATTAACTGTCTCATTAATCGAAGCTTAATATTTACTTTTGTATGTAAATAAATAAATTGAATAGCTTTACGTCTGTCAGTCACAATGAAGTTTTTGAAAGATCATTTTTTTATAGTTTTCTGTGTCTATGATAGGCAAAGATAATGACGTATAGATTAAGTTAAGAAAATTTTCCTAAGTTCGATCACTTGGTTAAATAAAATACCTTTGACCTCCTGTTATTTGTGGTGACTTTATAGGTACACCGTTAAATTTTGATCGTTTTAATCCATAAAAGGGGTCAGTGTACTCATCATTATGATCAACTTTTACAACGGGACCAACCATGAAATCGTGAAAAAAAAATCAGTCGATCCATAGATTTATGTTCGCATAACTCGACATAATGTATGGAACAACTGATTTTTTTTAGGCCTAGGATGGGAGGTAGTGTGTGCTCACCACCACCGTATTTACGAAACATCATCGACTTCTACTTAATAAAAAATCTTAAATTAATTCATCATTCACCGACATACGAGTTCAACGCACAGCCTAAACAGCTCTGTCTAGAAGCAGGAAATGTTGCACGAGAGTTGCTCAAATAATGCGAAAGTGAACGCTTATGGAAAGAATTTTGTTTTTTTTTTCCTAAAAAGTGGATGAAAGTTTGTTAGATGCAAGTGTGTCATTTTTGCCGATGGCAAATCCCATTGGGCACATGGCTTGTAGGTAACAGTAATATTTGCTACTCATCGTCTACCTAAGTGCTTATCATTTATTTTCATTCGTATAGGTACCGATGAGAGTATCAATTGTTTACTGCTGTGTAAACTACGCCTATAGTTTCTACGACAATCCTATATGAAAACAAAGAAAACCAGTAATAACTCCACCAAACACAAGAACATGATTATTTGTTAGTACACACTACACAGAACGTGACGTAGAATTACCCATTTAGTAATCTTAGCGAGCAATCGATTGCCCACCCACAGAGATGAGGGCTTAGAACAATCGAATAATTCGGCTTATACGATTATTATTCGATTATTTGGCTCGGGTGAATCGATTCGGCGATCGTCTTTGAGATAGGCACGATGATTCGGCGAAATGTGACGCGCGTGCGGTCGTGGCACATGATTAGTCAATTAATTACTAATTAATCTGATACACTTATTTGTTTAGTTTGAAATTATTATGATTCATACTAACATTGCAAGAATGCTGGCTGGGAAGATAAAAATAAGGCACTGAGATAGGTAGGTACAAATTCATTGTATGTATTTCGTTAGAAAATCTCCATATACTACTTGGTTTTACCAATTCGGTTGAAGCAAAATTAATACCACATTTGGTATCCTCATGAATTTATTAGTACCTATTTGAAGGTTTTCCAATTAAATATTTATAATTTCGACGAGTACTAGGGCGCTCTCTATTGGGCTTTCTTATAAAACATTACAATTGTATATAGCGCCACCTGTTAATTTCTATACCAACTAAGACAGCACAACGCTATCTATGAACCAAAACGATATTTATGAAACGAGGTAATCAACTTATTACTAGTATAGATGGCGCTGCAGTAAGTTCAAACTTAGTTCTGCTACTCGACAACAGATGTCACTGTAAGTTTGTTGTTTACAACAATATTTTTGTGAACATTGAAAAAAATATTTGTGTATGAGCAGTGATTTAAATATTAAAATTAATCATTTAATTATGACAGATAATAAATGTGTAAACAGAAAAAAACTGACATACTTAGTAAAAAAATAAGTGGATGGATCTGGGTGGAATTCTTCACCAGCTAGATGGATTTACGATCTTAAACAGGTGGCTGGGTCAGATTGGATGCAGAAGTCAGAGAACCGGGCGTTATGGCACAATCAGGGGGAGGCCTATATAATATCCGGCAATGGACTACGATAGGCTGACTTGATTGAGCTCAGGAATGACGCGTCGTGAATGATGATGATGATGATGCATGGTACTTACAGGCTTAGGTACCGAGAGGCGTAAAGCAATTCTATTCTGCTAATCCCTTTGAGGAATAATGGCGTCACGGGAAGGTTACAAGTACCTAAGAATAACATAACATTATGCCTGTATTCCCCGAATGGCTAGGCAGAGTTGTGTACCTACTAACAGTTCACCCATTTCACCAGTTATGTTTAAGTTCCATGTAATCTCGGGTGACCCTATTGCCTTTAACCGGGCAAACTCCGGGCACTTCCCGACCCGGGAATCGAACCAAAGACCTCAAGCCCAGCAATAGCTCGCGACTACTAAACCAACAAGGAATATTATTATTTATCATACTACCTAATAATAATGCTGAAGAGTTTGTTTTTTTCTTTGTTTGAATGCGCAAATCTTTAGAACTACCGGACGGATTTAATTCTCGAGGAAGACTATAGGATATTTAACATCACGCTATGACCCCCTGTTAGGAACCGAGCAAAAAGAGAACAGGCAAAAAGAACGCTAAGCGAAAACGAAGGGATAGCGCGAGCGGGCGATGCGATGCGACGCGGTAGGTGGGGGGAACAAAAATTTCACGCGGACGAAGTCGCGGGACGAAGCTAGTTTTAAATATTTTGTAAGTATCCACTTTACCTAGATATACCGGGTGGCAGGAACAGCGACGCGCAAACTGTAACCATTAATTCAGCACATGAGTTTAGACCCCATAGCGTAGAAATTTTTCGTCGGTTATCAAAAATGTGATGAATCCGTGGTTACAGTTTGCGCGTCGATGTCCCTGCCAACCCGTATAAGAAAAGTATCCACCATACCTCGCCCACCCGCCGGGGGATAAAAACACCCTTTTTGCTGACAAAATGTCAACGAATTAAGTAGACCACTTGACATAAGTACGTATCTCCATCGTAAACTTGCTACTTTATTACAAGAATGTTGACAGTTCGGCTAGTGAATTTTTTAGCAAACTTCTTGAAAGTTCACAACAACTTGAAATATTTTGTAAATCTTATTTATGGTCAATTTACTCTTACAAGGACTCATTAAGGACTAAGTTATGACATTGCTAACATACAAAAAGGCAGAATTTATTTTTTCAAACACTCAAGTTTTTTTTTTCAGCGAGCCCGCTAAAAAGTTCTCTACCTAAATGTGGATGCCGTATGACGGACGACAGCATCCTATCACGGTACGCAGTGATGTTAGTTCGCCCCTCTGTAGACCCGTAGTATGCGCGCATGACGTTTCCGTTCATAGACTGAGTCCATCTCATGCGCTGCACACAACCACCGGCAGCGGGGACCCGGCCCGGGGCCGGATGGCCCCTAAGTCCCAAGCTCCTCGGTGGCCGGCCTCTCCCCTGCCGACGTACAGGCCGACTAACATTTTGTACTATACTTAGATAACTTTTTTTACAGAATTAAGAAAGAAAGAAGAAAGAAACAACATTTATTTAGCACAGACTGAAAGACACAATACACCAGATACATACATCAGATAACAACTAATAAAAAAACAAATAGAAAGTATAAAGACCGATGTAAGAAGTTAGAATTAGGTAGGTATACTTAGGTCTAGAATTATAATAACGTAGGTACTATTGGTAAAACCTATATCTGACCATTTTGAAAACAAAATCACACACACACACATGATGACCACAGCTGCGTCCGTATTCCGTAAGTAAAATAAAAGAGGATCCTTTTTATCCCTCTGCGTCGGATATCACACTTTTACAGTAGGTACCTACTCGATTAAAATTGTATCATGGAACTAGCTTCTGCCCGCGGCTTCGCCCGCGTGGATGTCGGAATTTATCCCACGCGAACATTATTGTTTACTTTCGATCCTAGGTGTAAATAGGTACTGAGTTTCGAATAAATCGGACCACGCTAAAATTCTTCAATAGAAACTTTGAAACCCCCCAATCCCATGTTAGGGGGTAGTTTAGAAAAAAAACTGGCATTCTTCATAATTTATTTAGATAAGTACCTATTCGTGGTAAGTTTCAAGTTTATTAACTCAAGGAATAAGATTTTTCATACAAACGAAATCCCCCCATTTCACCTTCTTAGGGGTGGAATTACGAAAAATCCTTTCTTAGTGAATGCCTACTCTTCACGAAGAACACACCCTCCAAATTTCATGTCTCTAGGACCAGCGGTTAAGGCTGTGCGTTGATGTATCAGTCAATCAGTCAGGACTTTGAATTTTATATATACTCGTACATATAGATGATGGCACTAACTGGCTATTCTCCTTGCCTTTTCAAAAAAAGCACCGGTCTAACTGAACGTCATTAACATCACAAATCCGACATGACATAATCATTTACTTAGGTACCCCTCGGACATAAGGTCATGGCCGGTTGATCCGGCGAGCATCATCCGTCGAGCGTAATGTCTGCGCACACACACCGTCTGTTTGCTCGACAATCAGCTCTAATTACGTTTACATTTTCATAAATCATACTATCAGAGCCACCCCTGTCTTGTCCCGTCCCTTTTGATTGTTCAGTTGGTCCGAGCAGTGGGTGGAGGTACCGAACATGCTTGGCTATTTAGCCAATCTCAACATACTTTAAATTATTGACATTTTATGCAACCAATCGGTGAGATTAACTATTTTTTATTTTACCTCTTACAACTGCAGATCTTAGATCTAATTTGGTAGTGTGGATATCAACTAAGTATTTCATTTTCATTAATTCATTTCATCCGAAAGACGTCCACTGCTGAAAGACGTCCACTGCTGGACACAGGCCTCCCCCAAGCACGACAATTATTACTATCAACTATTATTACTTAATATTACCTATATTTCAGAAATACGTATGAATCTACTTCTTAAACAGCAATACAGGCGATTCAGGTCCAGTTGAAAACCAGCGTCAGGCAGTAGTTTCTGGCATTTTTGCTGAACTGGGTCTCTTTGGCGCAGCCGTGAGGCACTCTTTCTTGCTAATTTTTTACATCGGACTTTACACTTTTTATTTGATTTTTGATTTCTTTTTACCTGATGTATGTATCTATCTGGTATATTGTGTGTCTTTTAGTATGTGCTAAATAATATATTTTCTTTCTTTCAATACCTACTCAACTAAAGTTAAACAAAAAAGTGTAATTTTAAAGTCTCGCTTTATGTAAGTCGAAAGCGTACCTACTGGCAAGATGCTGGTACGTTTTCACTTGATTGTTTTTTATGGTTCCGTAGCCAAATCACAAAAACGGAACCCTTATAATTTCGTCATGTCTGTCTGTCAGTCTGTCCGTCCGCATGTTTCACAGCCATTTTACTCGGAGACTATAATTAGCACTATTTCGATAAAAAATGGAAAGAAGGTGTAGATATTTTGAGCAATGGTGAAGCGTTTAGTGAAATTAATAAAAATATTATAATGTTTTCAAGTTACTTTGCTATTTAGGTCGATAGTTTTTGAGTTATGTGATTTTTTGATGACAACCGCAGAAATAACTTTGTTTTTTTTCAAGAAAAAGTATGAAATACACTCCCTCACACCGAGCAGCGCCTAATTATCTGGTCATCAAACACTCAACTAACATCAACCTCTTTTTACAACAATAATTTTAGTCGGTTAACTTTTTATCATTGTATTTAAGTTTCGTATACTTAGATTTCAAATTTTAGATTTTTCTCAATTAAGTACATGACCAACATACTATGAACATGTCTGCCTCACTTGGGTATTTAAGAGACAGTACCCTACGATTCAGGGAGTTATAGTGTAGGCACTGGGGATTTTGTAAAAACATCTCTTTTAGTTGTTTTTGTAAATATTGTATATGTTTTCTGAACCGAACAAAGTTTAGTTTATACAAACTTATTTTTGCTTCCGGTAAAATGATTAATATGCATGCGTAAATATTCATCCGTAAATGTTCTGTAATGTGGTGTGTGTGTAATGTCTTCATGGTCCGACGTCCGACACGTAGTTGGCCGGTTTATTTTTATTACTTGAAAAAGAGAAGTGATAGGTCATCAATAATATCTAGATTAATTAAGTATGGTCTGCGAGTCTTGGTTCTCAATTTAATGAAGAGAAGAAGGATGGTAACCGGGTAAACGTTTAGGGAAACGACGCTAGCAGAACCTTAAAAAAACTTAATTAATGCCTAGATTAATTTCCATCAAAATTATATTTTTAAAACGGAGTTGAGGTGGCCCAGTGGAAGCGGCCGCGGCTTATGAGTTGTTCAAACCCTGACGCACGCTTTATATTGTGTAAATTATTTCATCACAACTGCTCCCAAAACGGTGAAGGAAAACACCGTGAGGACCTTAAATCAATATCCTTGAATCAAAAATTCGAAGAAATGTGACATCTACCAACCGCACTGGGCCCGCGTGGTGGATGGCCCACTGCCTCTCAGAGAGAGGAAGCCTGTATCCCAGCGGTTGGAACAATATAGGCTGATTATGCTGCATCTTTACGAAAAAGATTCTAATTAAACCATCCTAAACACAAATCAACCCCACAGGGGTTTTTTTTTTTTTTTGTATTACACTCATTCAAAACTGAACAAAAAAACAACAATATCTCCATTGTTTCATTCACCAGTTCAAGTTACAGATTTGTACAAAAGTTTCACGTTACACCTCTATGCGGAAGAAGACAACTTTTTACGAGTCTGACGCGAGTCAGACAGTGATGAATGACATTTGCGTAAAAAAAAATTAAGAAGCTGTAAAACTTTAATATCTCTTTGCAGTAGTTGGTGCTGATTTTAGTGGCGTTAATTTCGTAATAAAACTAATCTACTTCGGTTAGGTAGTAAGAATGGCTTCTATGGAGCATTAAGCTTTTTAAAGCATGGAAAAAAATATTAAATTTTGTTATAATTTTTATCATCTAGCTACCAACCCGCATGTGGCCCGTGTGGTAGATTACGGCCCACTCCCTCTCACAGAGAGGAGGCCTGTGTCCCAACAGTGGGAACATTATAGGCGAATAATGCTTATGCCAAATATTTATTTCAGTAGCTACTTAAGTAGGTAATACTTTAATTAATTAAATCAAATGAAGGACTCAAACTTGAACTTGAGCAAAATTAGCTGAAATACTTTTAAATTGCCTATTTGACAAAATTATTTATCCAGCTTTCGAAAAAGGGAACTCTAGGTGGGTGCACAACGAAGGAAGATTAAGAAAAATGATTATATTGTCACAAAAACTCGTGCTTATAAACGAGAACGAGATAAATCTCTTAGTAACTCTTATCTAGTAGAGTAGTGGTTTTCTGAAATATCAGAAAACCACCTAGTTTACTTTATTTCAATTAGCTGTAACAATTTCCTAACATCTACTAACACTCCATCCACACTTTAACAATCACTTTCCAACTTCACAAACCCCAAAATGCTTGCGTAAGTTGAGTCACCCAAAAAAAATAGTATTGCCTGTCATTCTGTCATCGACTATGACCAATATCCGTGGCTATAGGATTTAACTTATTTCAGATATAAATGTATTATCATTATGATCTTTGTTTTCGCATCGATTGCTTCTACGCTATTCTGCGCAAGCGGTGCGCGTCAATGTTGAGCAGAGTGTGGGCTAGTCGCAACAGCTTTCTAAGTATGATAGCTAGTAGACTTGACTCTCTTCATTGTAATTTATAAATTTCCACCAAAACTCCACTTAGCACACTAACACAAAAATAATTACCTCAGTAGGTATTATTAATGTTCCTAATACTTACTAATAAAATTGAATGTCCTAAAAAGGCAAAATATGGATTGTGCATAAACCCTGCATCTGGTAAAACCTGTAGTCTCAGCAAATAAAATTAATCTTATTCTAAACAATTTGTCTATAACTTAACCCTAAAATTGTCACGTAAGTTGAGTCACCCAAAAAAATGTCGTTGCCTACGTGGGTGCCTGTCATTCTGTCATCGACCATGACCAATATCCGCGGCTACAGAGGGCCGCAGCCTCGATAACCTTCGAGTGCCGACACTCGGGCGTAAACAATTGTTTTAACACCTCCAACTCACACTAACAAACGATAAAGATTGATATTGTTAACTGTTATAGGAGTTTAGTTTATATTTAAGGTGTGTTTAGAGTGCAGATAATTTTATTTGGAGAAAGGAGACTTAATTTATTTTGTATTTGTAAAAATAGCTACAGCAGATTTTTTTGGTGACTGCCGGTAATCGGCTAAGTAAAATGTTACTAGAGGAATATTTTCATTAAAAAGTCTCACATGCTTAGGTATAGTAGGTAGTGTAGCACTTGATGAAATATCAAAGAATTTTAATTTGGAAACCTAATTTTAGATGTTTGTCATATCTTATATCTTAATTCTGGTAAAATATCCCATTTAAAATGCTGGTTTCTGTGTCACATTATAAATTAATGAACCACTTTTTTAAATTGGTATGAGTAGCCTAGATAATAGGTATTTAGAGTATCTACGGGCTGCATTTATTTGGAAATAAATAAATCACCTAAAATGGTATCGGTATAAAAATGTAGCACTCCTTCATTTTTACGCTACGCAAATAGTTAAATATAAAAAAAAGTGAAACACTTAATTATCACATTTAAATACAAAAAACAGCCTAATAAAAAGCACCCAGAATAAAACTTCATCAAACCAAAACGCCATCTCACACTTTTTTCAAAACTAACATAATTAAGTCATTAGCAAAATCAAAGAGCATCTCAACTCCGAAATGAAATCATCCGCTTTATTTACACTCCGTAGTAAACACTCCTCACCGCAGATGACAAGAACAACGCTATATGAGCCCTTCGCTTGTTAGAACGAGATGGAAGCAACCCCATTGCCCCGCCCACAATACACTAGGCATCGTGGATTGGCTTCGGCCGCCAATCTATACACCATCAGTCTTCCGTCGCTTGCCTTTAAAACCACAGCTTAATTACCACTCGGCTGTAAAACAATTAGTAAAAACCAAAAGTAACTAATGAAGTGACAGTGTCAGAAAAATGGAGAACTACGAACAACACAACGAAGTTTCGACTTCTTACAACAATAATAACTTGAAACATAATTACAATGAATGCAAAAGCGACTTCTATCAATTCGTAGACGTCACTTACTTGGAGAAAGAAAAACAAATAGAACATAAGGATTATATCTACGACCCGAAAAACTTTCGAGTGAAGTTGGAGGATGGACAGATCAATCAGAGCCTGACGACGCCATTTTCCGTGAAGGATATTCTGAACATCAATCAACCCAACTACAGTTACGACAGGAACGAGGCTTGGAAGTACAACGAGAGGGATCGGAGAGGTTACGAGTATGAACAGGTGTACCAGGGCCAGGGTTATTGCCCACCGGAGTATCTTGCTCAAGTGTATCCAAACGTCCCCGTGCCAGCGAATATTGAGCCTTATTGGAACCAGGATGTGTACCACGACCACAAGATCGATGAATACTACAGCTACAACCCTTATTGCCATAACCTGTATCATCAGAACTACGAACAGTACAGTGAAGTGGTTCCTGGACCTCATGTATCGACGGAAGCATCTTTGAAAGTGGACAATGATGAAAGTGAGCCTCTACCTTCAAACTCGTTGGTGGGAAAGAGAGTTGCCGTTGAGAAGAGTATCTGCACCCAGTTTCCGCCGGAGGAGAAGACTTCTGGGCTGTGTAGGAAGATTAACAGTAAGTTTCGCCTTTTTAACCCAACATGTTTTCAAGTTGTTGAATACACGCGGTTTGATTTATCATCATCATCATTCTCTTGCCCATATCTCAATTTATTTGTGGTCACCGCAACATGTCTTTTTCTTCAATATTTCTCTATTAGTCGACATCTCGGTAGACATTCCCATTCTAACCACCGCGGATTGATTGTTCTTTTATTTAGCCATCAAAATAACGACGTTTGTCCAATTAAAAATCTATTTGACTGTAATGACTGCTTAAAAAATGGTTATGTACCTAGTCCTACATTGAATGCTTTAAACAACATGATTTTAACCTCTTTCTTTTTGTATTGTCAACAGAAACGCCTACCTGCGACAGCAAACAGGACAGAAAAGACAAGAGCGCCAAGCGGAAACCACGGATCCTCTTCTCACAGACTCAGGTCCACGCCTTAGAAGTACGCTTCAGACATCAGCGCTATCTCACAGCCCCCGAAAGAGAACAGCTGGCCGTCACCCTCAACCTGTCACCCACACAGGTCAAGATCTGGTTCCAGAATAGAAGATACAAGAGCAAAAGGATCAAGTCGCCTGAAGTGTCCACCTCGACTGATGCAAAGCCTAGCAAACCCCTGAACGGAAGGAAGATGTTCAAGCCAGAAACCAGAGATACTCAGCAGCCAGCACCAAGCTATGAAGCTTATAAAGAAACCAGATATGACCATGAGAAATCCTACTCCAGTGACCAATTAAGTTCCACAATTTATTTCGACGATAGCCTAGCGTATGACACCCAAAACGAGAAATACTTTAATAAACAAATGAATATAGATAATGTAGGTACGACATCTGAAATGCAAACTATATACTCGACTGAAAATATCTTAGTTAATGATCGTAAGGATATGTATGAGGAGCCGGAAATCAAAAAGTATTTCCCATTGAATTTTGTTTGTTGATATTTTTTGTTAAAACGACTGCGCCATTTAGACTGATTGCCAAAGAGTATTATATTTTAGTATTAATTTTGTTATTGTCTAGTTTTAGTGACTATGTGTGCATGCCTGTGCAATGTCGTATTACGATGCTACGCCAAAGTATTAAATCGATTTTAAGAACTGTTTTGTAAATAAAATTGTCTACTTTATTTGTATGTTTCCATTTATTACTCAAACTCAAGGAAAGCTGGTTTTGTAATAACTTTAAAGTAACTTTGTACTCAAAGAAGTCTATTCTTGTAAGTTCCTTTAAAGACAAACGCAGAACCACAAATTTAATTATTTTCTCCTTTTTCTGAAGTTTTTCTATGCAATACTCTGTCACACATTGCATTTTCTAATCAGTTTGTGAATCGTAAAATCATCCATAGTATACTCAGTTACTCAGCCTATAACCTTCCCACTGCTGGGACAAAGGCCTCCTCTGTTTGAGAGGGAGTGGGCCGTAATCCACCATGCGGGCCCAGTGTGGTTGGTAGATATCAAATGTCTTCGAACTTTTGGTTCTAGGACATGCCGGTTTCCTCACGAAGATTTCCGGAAAATCATGCATACCTACTTTGCAATTACAAAACCTAGTATATTTTATTAGAATCAATAAGTAACAATCCCACACTAAACAGTATTTTCAAAGCTCATAACATTATCAGAACAAGACACTAAAAATATTTAAAGCTCTATTAACTACATCTATCATAATAAAAGCCGCCCCATAAAATTTTACATAAATGTTTAAAAAAAACGAACATAAAACAGAAAGTGTCTATCTCCTGAATGTTTCAGTATTTTTTCAGTTCAATTTGTAG
This sequence comes from Apamea epomidion, assembly GCA_947507525.1. Lineage (NCBI taxonomy): Eukaryota > Metazoa > Arthropoda > Insecta > Lepidoptera > Noctuidae > Apamea > Apamea epomidion. The sequence goes on along the minus strand of OX382247.1, from coordinate 6,622,689 downwards.
AGATCGTTTTTATCTGAATTGCTACCATACCGCGGCGAATGAGGGTTGGTTGGTGTAGACGGGCGGTTGACACGCTGCGTTTTGGACCCGTGATGAAATTTGCCTTTTGGCAAGCACTGGTCGACTTGCCGCAAGTATGACTACTGAGCATGATGTACTGAGTCCAAACCCCAATCCTGGCCAATACGAATTTGTCAGTAGCAGCGTGGAGTCTGGATTGGTGAGTTAGCGAGGAATAAGCGTAAAACTATCAATAACTATGCTAGCTTAACTTAAGCTATACAAATGAAGCGATGCTATACACACATTCCACGTCGTAGCGAGCTGCATTGCTGATGGAAATGCAGCTTTATCGTAATAGAGTTTCCCCGTGATATGGTACTTAAAACCTTACGGGCAAATTGTAGGTGTGCCATAATTCAGCTCTGCCTACCTTTCGAGGAATACAGGCGTGATGCTGTATAGACTATCTTCTGCCCGCGACTTCGTTCGCGTGTTTCGGCCCCTGACCCACCGCATTGCATCCTATCACCCGCCCTCGATATTACTTTGTTTTCGCTTCGCGTTCTACCCAGCTTTTTTATTTTTGCTCGGCTTCTAAGGGTCGTAGCTTGATGGTAAATAGCTTTATAGCCTTTTTAAAAAATGCCCCATTTTTGAGAAAGGCTATTAAGGATAATAAATACAAAAATATTTTTTCAAATCCGACTGACAGTTCCAGAGGTTAGCGCGTTCAAACAAATGAACAAAGTCTTCAGCTTTATTATTAGTATAGATATGTAAAATATTTTTCGTTGCGATTATGTAATTCTCAGACACAAGGATAGCTGCTTTAAGTAGTATTTATTTCTATATGTATGTCTGTCATGTATATGGTGTACATAATAAAGAGTAGTCTAAGTCTATTCTATTCTAAGTCACTCTGACAAACTGAATGGTAAATCATGGCACTTCGAAACACCTTTAGCTAGATTACCCGTTGTTAGAAATGCTTTGATTTTCCGTCTTCTTTCTCTAGTATCAATAATAGCAGACGTTTGGCAGTATTACTCATTCAGAGTCTCAAACGCTACCAAACCGCTCGTCTACCTCCCCACATCCCTAGCGCGTCCCTTGGAAGCGCCGGCGCCAAGCCGATAAGATATTGATCCTACACGTGTCCATGGGACCTGCATCTATGGTGCCCACGTCTATGCTCTATGGGAATATCGGATCGCCACCTGTTCTTCACTAAAAGCTTTTATATGCTAAGCGTGCGCGATTTGAGGAAACAAAAACAGTTTCAAAATTCTTTTTTGTAAAAAGAATTTTGGAGAATATTTTTTTTTTTTGCGCATTTTTAACGTGTGGCATTTGAGGGTTTGACAGGTCGTATTATTTTTAAGGCTGACTTAAAAAGCGTTTTTATTTACTTTTTAGTGTTGTTTGACTGTTACTTTTTGACGATATGTGATTTAATTGGCGGTAAAATGTGCAATAAAATCTTTTTACTTTCTTGAATTGTTTTTTTGGTGGCGTAGTAGGTACGATGGGCCCGTGGCTGAATAATAACAGCCGCACAGGTTGATCGATCAGGTTATGCTACGCTTGCCGCGGTTGGTCTGTGGATGGGTGACCATCTTTACATACCGAGACCCCTCCGTGCTTGGGAAAGCACGTTAAACCGTTGGTGCCGGCTGTCATTCATGGACCTTTGACAGTCGTTACGGGTAGTCAGAAGCCCGAAGGTCTGACAACCAGTCTCACCAAGGGGTATCGTATCACCCAGTAACTGGGTTGTGGTGGTCAGATAGGCAGTCGCTCCATGTAAAATACAGGTATTCAGCTGTATCCGGTTAGACTGGAAGCCGACCCCAACATAGTTGGGAAAGACTAGGCTAATGAGTAGGTACTTACGCCTGAAAAAAAACAGTTATTTTTATTATTTCAGTTTCTATCTAAATAGGTAGATACTGTAGACACAATAGACAGTTTGAAATGTTAATAATAAAAACGAAATATAATATCTAAGATTCCTAAGAATTGCTTTTTTCAGACGTAAGTATCTATTTTTATGCCAGAAAATAAAACAGTTTCTAGAAGGGAAGAAGATTTCATTAGGTACACGCTTTATCACCTTTTTATTTTTTACTTATTTTTTATCGACGCCTACCTAAAGAAAGAAAGAAATAGTATATATTGCGACTCGTACAGGAACATAAACTAAAGTAAACACAGTTAAAAATAAAAAATAAAAAATAAAAAATATAATATATAAAAAAAAGGAAAAATGAAACAGAAAGTCCTATACGAGGCCAAAAAGCTCCTATCTCAGCACCGCGATACCTACTGGTATCGGTATCAACTAAGTACAGACGCCAGCCCATCATGCTACTACAATCTGTCAAATTTCTTTGATAGATTTTCAACTTTATCGCTAGAGCATTAGGTTCAAGGTTGATTGGGAAAATTTTACAGTTTCGGGTAGCTTGTTGTGCTGGCGTCTTAACGTATGTTTTGTAAAGTCCACTCCCAGACTAGCCAGATGCGGCTGATTGAAGTGTTTGATTGATCTTATTTCAATGCAAATGTGGATGGAAAAGGAACGACTCGCTGCAAAGAGCTTTTAAGTAATCTGTTTAATCCTTTAACGACACTTGTTTTAAGACAGAACTGAAACTTAAATTATTAATCTCAGTTCAACCAGCAATGTCATCCAAAAAACTCTCTCGATATACATACTAAAATCGTATAATAGGACAACAATTAAGTATTCACCAATCTACATGGTGTTCACATGATCTGACCAAGATTATGTCTGGACTTTAAAGGAGACCAAGACCTCTGAGTTTGTTTCAGCCTTTCTTATCTGAATACCTAGTCAGATAGGAAACGCAGACTGCATCTATGTTTTAAAATATGATTGACGCGTGTAAGTGTTTGTACAAACCTACTTACAGAAAAAATCATTTATCATTTAATGGCCCACAATCGCAGTAAACTGGGAAAAGTGGAAAGGGGGAAGAGAGGTCTTTGCCCTGCTGTGGGACAACACCAGCTTATGATAAAAAAAAACATTTATTACAGTCTGGGGTTAAAATTATTCTACTTTAAAAAAGACTAAGCAGTTCGACCAAGGTGTTATTGTCAAAAAAGAGGTTATACAGTTATTTATACTCTACCCCTGCCCCTGCAAACTAAATTAACCAAATTACTTCATTCTCCTCGCAAATCTGAAACAAATCAGTATCGAAATCTCCCAAATGAGTCTGCTCCAGAACATTACGGCACACGTACGCGCGGCTGCGCGGGCGCACGTGGGCGTTTGATGTATTAATATTGTGCTGCTTTTAAGGTTATCGCGGGTGGAAGGTGATCTGGTCCGATAGACCGATGCCATGCCACCAGAGAGTACACCTCAATGCGGTATTGGTAAGAGACATTGAATTCATATTTTGAGTAAAATAATAAATGATTTTATTGCTGTAAGTAGGTTTGTACAAATATTAACACACGTTAATCATATTTTAAAACCTGAAGAGGTCAGCGTTTTCTATATGACTAGGTGCTAAAAATCACTCCTACTTAATTTATTAAAAAATACCCAGACGAATTCTTTCTTTCTTTTTTATAAAAACGTTGCCCCACACTAGGAATTGTAATTTGTTGTTGTTGTTTGTATTGTTGTTGTGTGTAATTGAATTTTTAAGTTTGATTTCTCTTTCGTCATTGAGCATAACGTTTGTTTATTACAATGAACCAGAACACACCTAACTATGAGCATAATCAGCCTATAATGTTCCCACTGCTGGGAAACAGGCCTCCTGTCTTCACGAGGGAGTGGGCTGTAATCTACCACGCGGCCCACGCGGGCCCAGTGCGGGTTGGTAGATGTCACATGTCTTCGAATTTTTGGTTCTAGGATATGCCAGTTACCCCACGATGTATTCCTTCAGCAGCACTGCTAACTTTGAGACACTTGCTAAAATGGAGAAGTAGGTCATTCACCATTCTGCCTAGCTTTTTCCTAACTACGTTGGGGTCGGCTTCCAGTCTAACCGGATGAAATTGAACAGGAACCAGTATTTTTAGAAAAAGCTCCGCAACCAGTCTATAGTATTGTGTTCAGCCTTTTAGAAGTTTACACTTTACGGCGATCAAGAAAACGAAACTCGGTTTCCAGTAGTAAAAAAATGACATTTGACCAATTATGTTGACTAGACGAAAGAAAAAGACGAACAAAGTCAGGAACCAGGGACAGTAAATTAACCTTACTGAATAGATACCTAATTATAATAAAAGGGTGTAACTTCTCAAAAATATTAAGTTCAATAATACAAAATATGACTCAAGATTTGACTCAAGATTAAGCTGATGTCGTCGTGTTGTGCGCACTTAGCTATCTCCTATATAGGTAGGTACATACTCCGCGCACTGTTTATTTTTTTAAATAGAAAAACATTTACATACTATAAAAAATATTACTCATCCATAATTCCCTCTAATACCAATATGTCGTGCGCGTGTACACCATTACTAAGCCCCCGTGCAGTGCGCGCGCTCGTTAGCTTTTATTTGGACGCCGGACTCCTGTTCCAGCCGCGCCGTACACTGGCGGACATGAGAAGTGTACAGCTAATATAAATGTGTAGTCGAAGTTTGTGGCAGCACTGTCGAATATTGAAGTTGTACTGTCATAATAGGGAAGGTATCTTATCTGTACCAGAATGATTTTATATGAAGTAAAATTTATCTATATCCAGCTGATGCTTATGAGCAGCACCCAATAAATGATTAGGAAATTCCTTATCAGTAGGCTTTATAGGTTTGAAAATTTCGTAATTAGTCATTCATAAAACAACGCAATAGTTGCGGTTGAACTGTAGACATGAAAGGCATTACCATTGTAAGTGCCGCTGGAGAAGATTTTATTCATCACATAGGCTACTAGTGTTCCTGGATATTGGGAACAACACAAGCTGATTACCTACTCCAAGATATTTCCAATCTCTGAATCATAATCGTCCCTGAAGACACGATCTTTGCTTTTCTTTCTTCCTTTAACAAATGAAAAACTATAGTACACGTCTGAAACTTTCCAGTAGATATAAGTAACGGAATGAGCGTGGCTCAACTGTCAAAATGAAAGTCATTGCGATCGATTACCATTTTATATGTCATACGAAATTATCCTGCAGACTATAAAAATGAAACGTTCAAAATCTAGTCGCAATCTCATCTCAGCGACAATCAATGTCAAAAACTTGTCAAAAAAGTAGGGAAATTAAAGGTATTTTTGATAGATTGAAACAGATCAGACTGTGAACGTTTTTAAAAGTACGAGAATTGCCCTTCAAACATCACTGAACTATTTCTCTCTACGCGTGCAAACTGTGCAAAGTTGCGTGTAAAGCTTTCACTCGCACCAAAAATATTCCCGCTGCGCGCCTCACTGTGTCCTCAACTGTACACTATGATCTTTCTCAGCGTTATCAGTGGCCGGTACATGTGCACAGTTTAATGTTCCCATTCGGTTTCATTCAATTAATTGCCGCACGATGATGTGGCGGCCACGAATAAAATAAAATCATTGCTCCAATCGATTTGGTGGCTTCTAAGAAATTTTATTATATCGATATTTAGGTAATCAATTTGGGGTTTTACTATAGTATGTGGCTGTTAGTGCTGTTACTTAGAAAAATGAATGAGGAATCTTGTATATTTAGAACGGTTTAGATAATGAATCAGTTATTTTAGCATGTTTTTTTTAGTTAGGTGAATTTGATGTCTGCTGTGATTTTGGTAAAGCTATATTGGCGTCTAAATCTTATCTCTGCAGCAGTGGTGGCCAAGTGAGCAGTGGTGGCCAAGTGAGCAGTGGTGCCCAAGTGAGCAGTGGTGGTCAAGTGAGCAGTGGTGGTCAAGTGAGCAGTGGTGGCCAAGTGAGCAGTGGTGGCCAAGTGAGCAGTGGTGGCCAAGTGAGCAGTGGTGGCCAAGTGAGCAGTGGTGGCCAAGTGAGCAGTAGTAGCCAAGTGGTAACAGCCGCGATTTACGAGTTGTAGGTCATAGGTTCGAACCCAGGCTGTTTACTTTGTGTAAATTATTACATGACCACTGCTCTCAAAGCGGTGTGGGAAAACACCGTGAGGAAACTGGCAACCCGGCGTCAACCCGCACTGGGACCGCGTTGTGGATTACTGTCCACCCTAATTGCGTAACACACTGTCAATCTAAATCTGTATAATTTTGAAGGATATTGCTAATCCATTGCTTCATATGTTCGAACAATGTGTCTGCTCAACAACGTACTTAAATAACGCAATGAATGTTGTTGATCTGTCAAAACTAAATCCATTGCCGATACTTAGTGTGTTACACAATTACCCCGCAGTTTAGATATTGAAGCAATTAATTTTGATAGGATTTTTTTGCCGAATTAGATGTCTGCTGTGGTTTTAGCAAAGCTTTGGATGTCTTAAGGGTAATTACATGCCGAAGATGCCTCACTGCGATACTTCGCGGTCCGGTTTAGCTCGCTACATCGATGTCAGCTCCATGTAAAACAAATGCACGCTAATAGACACGCACATGTCAGGCATTGAGGTAAACCCTAAAGCAGCCCGCGATGAGTTGTCCTTCGGCATGTGCGTGGTTCACCAGGTCATCGGTCCATCTTTATCATCATTGATCATTGATTCTCAAGTGTTGTATTTATTGAGCAAGCTGACGTCTGTCGTGAAAACCAGCGTTGGGCTTTTACTCGCATGGGGTCGTAGCATTATGCTGAAAGATGGCCATTTTACGTGGATGTGGAGCATATTTTATGGCATACGTTCCTGGGAACGAGTATCGGAACGGTATGTTTAAAGTTAGACGCAGGTACAGATGGCAGTACATCAAGCTACTACAATCTGTCAAATTTCTTTAACAGATTTTCAACTTTATCGCTAAAGTATTAAGGTTCAAGGTTGATTGGGAAAATTTGACAGTTTGGGTAGCTTGACCTGCTGGCGTCTGTACAATATTGTTAGTCATTAACTTATCATTATGTTAGTAAAATAAATTATGCTAAAAGAGATCGAGATTAGAAGGTATTTAAAAAAAAAATTGTCTTGATGTGGGTAATCTATAAACACAGTTTCTATCATAGTTACTATTGAAAGCATTTATTACTTTTTAATGTTAATTTTTTTTTAAACTTAGGTTTAATTTTGTATACGTTTTATTGTATTTGTTGTGAATATGTAAATAGTTTTTATTATTGACTAGCTGCGCCCCGCGGTTTCACCCGCATAAGTTTCGATCCCGTGGGAATATCGGGATAAACTATCTATGTGCCAAATTTCATCCAAATACGTTCAGCCGTTTGAGCGTGAAGAAGTAAAAAACATACAAACACACACACACTCACAAACTTTCGCCTTTATAATATTAGTGTGATATTAAAGTTTATGTAAATATTCCGTGTTATTATGAAATTATTTTTTCCCCAACTTGTTCTTGTTTGTGTTTATGTTCTTTCTCTGCGTCATTTGAACCCCAAATAAACGAATTTTCCTTCTTTCTTTCTTTTAAGGCTTGCTCAATCATCCTTCTGCCTAGCCTTTTCCTAACTATGTTGGGGTCAGCAATAAGTCTAACCGGATGCAGCTGAATACCAGTATTTTATTGCAGTTATTGGGTAATACGATACCCCTTGGTAACACTGGTTGTCAGACTTTCGGGCTTCTGATGACCCATAACGACTGTCAAAGATCCACGAATGACACCTGGGACCAACGGCTTAACGTTCTTTCTGATGCACGACCAAGACTCCTCGTCTTGGTATGTAAAGATGGTCAACCATCCATGGACCAACCGTGGTAAGTGTAGTTTAACCAGATCGATCGAACCGTGTGGCTGTTAGTACTTAGCCACAAGGCTTGTTCAAAACTAGCCTAAATCCATGGCAAATAACTACACAGTACAGTTACTCAACCTTCGCTAAAAAACTAAAAGGCCCTTAAAAAGCGGTTGCAGTGTAAAAGTGCACGTTATCACGAACCTGACAAGTCGGAGGTCACATTCACGTCGCGCTGCGCAGGCGCAGGGATCCGCAAAAAACGGCCGAAACCCGCCGGCGCCTATCCACCTATAAATTATATTGGCATTTTGTCAATATGACGCCCCCGACCGCCCAAAAATTAGTTTTTTTTTTTGGAAATTAGAAGCTGTGTCTCACGGTTGGTTGGTATTTTGAATTATTAATAACTGATGAGAGCTGAAACTATTTATGTGAGAAGTTTAAAGCCTAATGGAAAGCTTTGGACTATAATCATCTTTATTTTTTTTTTTAAATCGAGATGGAAACGGCGACTGTGTAACATGATTTTTCTACTAAGGGTTCGTCTTTGAGCACTTTTTAAGTAGCGGGTATATGGGTAAGTTAATTAAGTTATCTAGACAGTAGTTCGTCAAGACGACCTATATTCAAATTTTATTTTTTTTTCAAATTGACGTTATTTCTAGTTAAACAAATATCAACCTTTTTTTATGGTTACCTATTACGTTGATTTCAGAGTGACTAGCACTATTGAAAAACTTATAAAAATGTTTGAAGTTGTAGCGTAAACTAAACTTTATTTTGTAGGAATTAAAGTTATTTTTCCTTAAACTCATATTTGTTTACATTTTTGGCGAATATGACCCGAATGCAGATTATGTAAAGCGAGCCAACGAATTTTTTTATTTTTAATTATAAAAATATGTTTAGGTGTGGAGGTTTCAGTCGTTTCAGAAAAAGTTTTCTAACAGGAACCGTGTGATACAAAAACAAAAAAGCCTTATAGGTACCTATACAGGGTGCCAGGGACATCAACGCGAAACCTGTTACCATGGATTCAGTACATTATTCTGAACCGCTCTGTATTAAAAATTTGGTCAATTATCAAAAAAAAAAATCAGCTGTATCATAGCAAAGTCTACGCGGTCAAAATGTATGGGAACAGCACTTTTTTTTTTTGTAACTGACGTAATATTTTTAAATTGCGCGTTGATGTCCCCTGTTACCCTGTATAGTTAGTTATAACTTATAAGTAATAAAATAACTTTTTTAATATTATTTCATTTGAGCGGAAAACCATTCCACATTATATATTTTTAACGTCCAATTTCGTGGAGCTACATCTACATTTTTTTTTTGTAAATGGCAATGTGACACGACTGTAAACAAAAACTAATCACGGTAGGGGTCATTTGGGTCCATGTCCTGTGCTCCGTACAGTCAACCGCCCATCGAAGTACCAGTTTGACTTCGACAGTGCCTTTTTTCGTAGCAGTAAGGTTGGTTTTCCCAGTTCAAGTGTTACTACTGACATACCTTGACCGTACATTGTCCGTATTGGTCTGTGAGTTATTGCTTCCACACGGACATGCAGGCTGGTTGGCGCCAGTTAGAAAAAATATGCAAACATGATGCAAGCGTCGGACAGATTCAACATTATTTTGTTATTTGACAAAGATCACGGGTGCTTTTGTGAAGTTAGGTACTATCGGTCTTAATATATATAAGTACCTACTTAAATTACTACATAAAAAAGAAACTCTAATTTTACAAAGAAACAATTGACAATCCCAGTCTATACCCCTTGGTAAGACTGGCATTATCAATTATTTCTTTGTAAAATTAGAGTTTGTTTTTATTATATATACCCAGTAACGTAACGTGTTACCCAGTAACTGGGTTGTGGAGGTCAGATAGGCATTCGCTTCATGTAAAATACTGGTATTCAACTGCATCCGGTTAGACTGGAAGCCGACCCCAACATAGTTGGGAAAAGGCTAGGCGAGATGATGAATTGATAATCCCTTGCATGACATTCTCAGACCCTGGGCCGGCTCAGTGGCCTAAGTATGTACTGATTACCTACCTATGCAAAATGGCGAGTTCACGTTACTACCATATATTACTATAATTTCACCTAGGGACCAACCACCACGTCTAACCAATTTTATTTCAAGAAAAAAAAAATGTTTAAATCTTTAATTATCAATAAATACCTACATTCGTATGTTTTATTCCTGCACATTACCAAAATTACAAAAAAAAACTTAGCATGTTTCTTAACAATATTGACATCTACAGAACTGCCTCGTTGGACTCGTGGCTGCAAGCGCGACCGCTGAGCGTGGGTCCTTGGGGTCGGACGAAGTGTTATCGTTCCATTAGAAATTTCTTAGTACCAGTCCGGAGTTTGGAAGTCCTCGTTCCTCGGAAAGCACGTAAAACCGTTGGTCCTCTGATCTCTCACCGGTCGTGTTGGATTGCCGTCCCATCGGACTATGAGAGTAAAGGAACAGAGAGTGCACCTGTGTTTACGCACACACTTGTATCATAATTATCATAATTATCTCCTGCGTACCTGGCTAATCTCCGGTGAGATTGGCCACCGTGACCGAGATCGGTCGGGAGGCTATTATTTACAGAATACTAATTCTGTAACAACACCCTATAAATATTCTAACAGAACACTAATTCTGTAAGTTAGTATTTGTAATGAAATTAGGCCATTGATGTGGTTTATAAGGCTACCCAACTTAACAAGACTGAACTGCGGGGTAATTGCGAACATACTCAATCACAATTGAATCATTTTGAAGGCTATTGCTAATTCATTGCTTCATATGTTCGAAACATTTGTCGGCTCAGCAACATAAATAACGCAATGAATGTTGTTGCACTGTCAAAATGAAAGCCATTCCTACTGATAATGTGTTACGCAAATACCCCGCTGTTCATGTTTGCTCATACCCAACGACCTGTAGGCGCTGTAGGGCTACTAAATAGGCGCAGAATTAATGCCCTAGAGCCTGGGACAGCCAGGCGGGGCCGCAGAAGACCACTAAGACAAAAGAGATGGCGAATTATCGGGATGAACGGTTTGAAAATTATTATTCCAGTCAGGACAGCAAGTAATTATTCATTAATTGAAATACCTTCAGTGATTTCATGAGTTCATTCTCTTGCACGTTCTCCCCTACGCTACCACTATGGGGTAGTCAATTAAATGCAACGTAAATCTCCGTACACAACAACAGAGGGCGATTATGGTATCAATTACAGAATAAAACGCCGCCCAGTCAAACATGACACGACCATGTGGTTTGTGTCTGGGGAAGCTTTGGAGGGTTACTCTAGTTATAGATAATAATAAAGCTATGTACCTATTAACATTGATAGGGTTTTAGTGTATTATCGTGAAAATTATCCTTATTAAATTATAATTAAAACTTTGCATACAAAAACCAGACTATAAAAACATCGAATAGAGAAAGGGTTCGCTAAGAAGCGCCATCTATTAGTGAGTAGATACATAAAAAATAAATAATGTAATTTAAACACATAATTTTAACATCTAACAGATGCATGTTGTGTTTTCAAAAACTTTAAACGAGCAGTTAAAAATATTATAAACAGTTTTCGTTATTTTAATGTGACAAAATATTAACCGGAACGATGTTTCACACAACGCCATCTATTATTAAGTAGCTATACTACATCTACTGTTTGTAAAATGCTTTGGTAATGGTGCTATAGTTTAGAAAACTTTTCACTAGATGGCAGTATAAGACTTTCAAAATGTTGACTCACATTTAAAAAAATAATCCTTTGGTTGGATACTCAATTCGTCTCCTGATAGCAAGCATAGCTGTCAAAAACAAAGTTATGGGTTGTCCAAAGTCATCATAACAGCTCGGGGTATGCTTTCGGATAAATAGCGGACAGTTTTCCTCCTCCTATCATAAGTATAATGGCAACCTCTTGATTTTTTTCTGTTATCGGGTATCAGACAGGAGCAGGAGCCAGGAGAAAATGCCTATTCAGCTGCATCCTGATTGACTGGAGGCCGACCACAACAGGAAAAAAGGCGATGATGTTTACTTAGATATCAACCAAAAAAGGATGGAACCCTATCATAGAGCCCCACTCATTAGTATCATGACCATTTAACATTTTAAATGGTCACCGCTGCCTGTGAACATCTGCAATACTAGAGACACCTATACAATGACAACAGAGAATAATCTGAGGCTGTAATTAGGAACCTACACTGGTCCTAATTAACTGTCCTACACTTGAAATAAGTATGACAGTAATTCCCCGAAAGAGTTCTTTCACAAAAAGAAGGCTGTAAAAACGCAGTACTTAGGCCTAACATCCTTGTCGCCTCCTTTTTTTCAATTCCCAAGCAATTAACAGTCTGTGGATAGCTAGGTACGGGTTATTGACGTTAGGTACACTGCACTGAAAGGTTACCTACTCTGAACCTCCTGACTAGCACCCTAATTGCGTAACACACTAAGGATCAATCACAATCTCAATAATTTTGAAGGATACTGCTAATCCATTGCTTCATATGTTCGAAAAATGTGTCTGCTCAACGTTAATAACGCATTTAATGTTGTTGAATTGTCAAAATAATAGCCATTCCTACTGTTAGTGTGTTACACAATTATCCCGCCGCGCGCCGGTTGGTTATTGTTAAACAGCAGACGGCCCATCCCATAATTTCATATTCTATGTATAGATATTCTAAGACGAATTGGGTTTTTGATTAACTAGTTTGTCTTGAACTTAAAAGAATAGGGCCGGAAACAAGCTCTAAACAAGATCACGATTGATCATTTCTTATTCCGCACTTCAAAACCATTCAATTTAAAAACATTAATCGCTTTTCACTTTCAAGCCAATTAGATTTAAAAACAAAAGGAAAAAGTGCCCTTCAAAAAACTGAAAAATCAATTTAAGAACATCAATAGCTTTCACCTCAAAACCAATCCGATTTTTAAAAAGAATAAAGAGTGCCACTTAATAAACAAAGGAGTTCTTAATTGAATCGAATAGAGGTGTAATTGATTCAGTCGATCGGTTTACAAAAGATAATCGAGTGATCACAAAAGGAAGAGTCGAGTTAATATGTTCCGGATTGTTCGGACGCGTTCACCGTGATGTGTTTGAAGAGGGGAGCGGTATTTGCATTTGAGGGAATGGATTTCGTTCTTTTTGGGGAGATGTAAGAGTGAAGAGTGTGTTCCCTGAGTTAAGTTTATGGTTATCACTAATAGTTGTATTTTAGTTACAGTTTACACAAAAGCACTCTTTACCGTCGTTTCCTTACCATGTTACAAAACATGGTGATTTGTGTTGTTGTTGTTGTGTTGTGGTGATTTGTGTTTGGTCAAATCGGACAATGAGAGTGAGGGAAGACAGAGTGCACCTGTGTCTGTGCACGCACTTGTGCATATTACATATCCCGCGCCAATGGCTAGTCTCCGCTGAGATTGGTCGCCATGGCCGAAATTCGGTCTGGAGGACTTTGTAACAGGCGTAAATAAATAAAAATGAATTGCTTTTCGCTGACTATTTTTTGTTTTAAAATGTTCGTAGTGGTGCGAATAAGGTTTTACAAAAAGAAAAATTAGAAAAGTTTCCCGGGAAATTCTAATTCTAATTCGGGAAAATCTAAGCATCCTTTTTTCTATTGGTTTTTTAAATTAATTAAGTTTTGTTTGGCCCGTCCAAAGTCAGGAATAAAATCCACCTCTAGGCACACAAGGCACGAAATTATTATTTTAAGATTGTCATTTTTACTGTACCCAAAATGTGCCAACGGAACCTATTATGAAGCCTCCGCTGTCCGTCCGTCCATTCATCCGTCCCTCCATCTGTCTGTCAGCGGGCTGTAGGTAGGTACCTATCTCATGAACCGTAATAGGCAGACAGTTGAAATTTTCACAGCGTGTGTATTTTGTTTGCCGCTATAACAACAAATCCTACTAATATTATAAACGTGAAAGTTTGTATGGATGGATGTTTGTTACTCTTTCACGCAAAATCTACTGAACGGATTTGGATGAAATTTGGCACACAGGTAGTTTATATCCAGGATTAACACAAAGGATACTTTTTAATTCCCGACATTCCCACGGGATCGAAACCTATGCGGCTGAAACCGCGGGGCGCAGCTAGTAATTAATAAAAATAAAATAAATGTAGGCAAGTTAGGTAGTAAGTAAGCGAAGAGATCTAGAGATTTTGAGTCTCCATACAAGAAACATGCTTTTTTCGTTTTTTTTTGCCTTGTGATCGGTTCGCGTGCGAGCCCGACTCGCACTTGGCCGGTTTCTTTTTTAAGCACTGGTTTTCTGGTATTCTATAACCTATCGCGTGGATTTCCCCTTTATTTGAAACTAGCTGCGCCCCGCGGTTTCACCCGCAAAAGTTTCGACCTCGTGGGAATATCGGGATAAAAAGTAGCCTATATGTTAATCCTGGCTATAAACCTTCTGTGTGCCAAATTTCATCCAAATCCTATAGTTTTTGGGTGAAAGAGTAACAAACATCCATCCATCCATCCATTCAAACTTTAACATTTATAATATTAGTAGGATTCAAATTCTTAAATATCACTTCTTTTTATACCTACTGCTTCTTTCTCGTAAAATAGTTATTAATAAGTAGCTAGGTATACCTAGATCCATATTAAATCTAGCTATATTATTTAGTACTTAAGCTACTCACAAATAAGGAAGCTCTTGTAAGCGTTTTATATTTCATTTAGATGATGTTCGCTCAGGATATCGGTTGCCATCAAGTGGTGTGCCACAGACCAAGGCATGTGCACAAGTGCGTCCTATTAATTTACTCCTTACATAGGTAAGTACCCGAGCCTATGCACCTAAGTATGACCTTTTGAGCTTTTTCGAGGTTAGGAAAGAGTCTGGGACTCTGGGAGGGACAGACGCGACGGGCTTACTATGCCGGAAAAACTTTTTATTGGAACTTTCGATATTTTATTAGATTTTTTTTTCTTTTTTTTTAACCGTTAATATCCCACTCCTGGGTAAAGGCTTCCCTACTTTTTTTCCACCTCTCTCTGTCCAGAGCTGCCAAGGACCAATCTTTAAAAAGGAGTCCGAGTCATCCCGCGATCTCTGTCTGGGCCTGTCGCGATGTCGTTTGCCATTAAGCGGGGCCCACTGGGTCGTAAGTTTGGCCCATTGATCGTCTGACATGCGGCAGATGTGTCCAGCCCAATTCCATTTAAGCGTGGCAGCTTTCCGAGTGACATCAGTTATTTTAGTGATGGAACGGACTGGATTCTTAACCCGGTCCCCAATTACTAAATCAATCAAATATTTCAACTGTCCGTATTCTGTATTTTTTTACTTTCACCACTACTGGATTAAGTAACACCTGTCGATGTCAGGTTTCATATCCACGTATTATATGCTGTACTATATTATATATGTATACTAATAATAAAGCTAAACAGTTTGTTTGTTTTAACGCGCTAATCTCTGGAACTACCAGTCGGATTTGAAAAAATCTTTTTCATTTGATAGCCCAATTCTTGTAGAAGGCTATTTAACATCACGCTTCGACGCGTAGGAGCCGAGCAAAAAGAAAGAAAAATGAACAAATAGCTCGGACGGGCGATGCGCAGCGAGTGACGAGATGGGTGGATCGGGGGCAAAATATCACACGGACGAAGTCGCGGGCAGAACCTAATCAAATTTATAAATTGGCAACCAAGTGTGTCTAGCTCTATTTAATTGAACCCTTTGTAGCGGTATCTACAACGCCACATGCGAACAACGCATGCAGCGTCCGCGCATACCTGGTCATCACCCTCAGCCTCATCAGCAACCTCGGCACAGCACACTGCACTTTCAGCCGGTCAACAAGAAGAGCTTCCTCTCCTGGTCGAAGCAGCAGCCAGCCTCAACCCGGCGCTGTACGACATCCAACGCACTGGAGTATAACGCAGCGCCACCCCGACTCACTGGGGACATCTCCGCAGACAGTTCCGACTTACCGTGAACTATGCGGCAACCGGTTCTGACTCACTGGAACCTCAGCTGGCCCGGCAAGCATCGCAAGATACAAGACTCAGCCCACTATCGACCTCCGGTCTCCTGAGGGGAGTGATGTAGCGGTATCTACAACGCCACATGCGAACAACGTGTCATACTCACGTCACGCAAATCCTGCATCTCGCAAGCAGAGTTTACCGCGCAATTAGCATAGATACAATTTCCCAACATCAATCGTGGGGCAGTTGCCCACGAGACACAACACCCGTCTGGTCGGAGGATCCTTCCTTTTCTATGGAGGATGAGTGATCTTTACACCCTGTTCCTCATACCTCTATACCTTCATACTCGGTAGGAAATTGGAAACCTACCTATCTGGAGTTTTGATAAAAGAAAGCGAAGCGGCATTTTTCTCTACAAAATTTTCTTTCATCTGCCTAGCCTTTTCCCAAATATGTAGAAGTCGGCTTCCAGTCTATTCAGATGCAACTGAATACCAGTATTTTACATGAAGTGACTGCCTATCTGACCTCCACAACCCAGTGGCTGGGTAATACGATACCCCTTGGTAAGACTGGTTATAAGAGTTTCGGGCTTCTGACCTCCCGTAACGACTGTCAAAGATCCACGTATGACAGCCCGGACCAACGGCTTAACGTGGTGTCCAAGGCATGGAGGGGTCTTTGTATGTAAAGATGGTCATCCATCCGCGGACCAACCGCGGCAAGCGTAGCTTAACCTGCTCGATCGAACCGTGCGGCTGTTATTATTTACCAACGAGCCCCTCGTTGTTTTCAATTACAAAAAAGTACGTTTGACAAGAATGGCAGCAATGTTAAAATGTTCATTATCCGGACTTTTCTTAATCACTAAGCAGTTTCTCAATCTCAAAGCAAAACTTAAATAAAAAAAAGCAGAATCGTTTAAAAAATGACCACAAACAATACTTTTAATTACTAACAAATCTATTCTGTCCCTTCCTTCGTCTATGCATTCATAAGTGGTCGGAGCTAAGTGTTCGTAAGCGGTGTGTTTGCGGTCAGCCGAGCCATATCGATATTATATCGATAATCAATCAATCGAGCCGAGCATCGATTAAACTCGATTCATTATTAAGTGGAGGTTTAATTTGGATTTTATTGTCTTTGGTATTAAGGTTAAGTGATTTATTTGGGTCAATTTGTTCAATTGGTTTTGCTTTAACATGCACTGTCTTTGTGTTTGTGGTGTTTTAATTTCAAATTAAAAGCGTTTTAAAATCTACTTAGCTGTGTTTTATGTTTCGGAAAGAGAATTTAGCCGATTTATAAATTCTAGACATTAATATATACCTACATACCTGTGGTTATAAAAGGGCTGACTACCAAGATGACGACTAATAGAGAAGTATGGAAGAAATGTTGCGCCGACCCCAAATCAATTGTGATAAGGGCAGAGAAATGATAATGATCTACTTAGACACTTACCTACCTAAGTATTTTGGTTTTATTATTTTTTTAAACGATTCGTCTGGCTTAGCGTGATCATTTGAGTTGACTGAGCTTTTAAGGAATTGTTCATCGTTTAAAAGTTGGACGGAAAGTTCGTTGGGCTCTATCTTTTTTCTCTATGGTACAAAATCAACTTAGTACTTAAATACTATAATTTACTTAGGTTTTAGTAACAATCTTCTTTCTATTGACGTAATTTACGGACGGCACAGTTGGCGCAGTGGTTAAGCGATTGACTGCTGTGCTGCGTGTCGCGGGTTCGATTCCCGCACGGATCAAATATTTGTATGACTAACAAGTAGTTGTTCCGGGTCCTGGCTATTTGTGTATGTGAGTTTAAATGTTTGTAAACGCACCCACGATACAGGAGAAATTCCTAGTGTGGGGCAACGTTTTTATTAAAAAAAATATATATATATTTGATTGGAAACGACCAATTAGAACTGTGCCCCTGTGCCCTGCCTAGATTTACGTATGTCAAGCAACTCAGCCTACCGCAGTCCACTGTTGGACATAGTTCTCTCCCTGGCTGCTCCACAACACCCTATCCTCCGCTTTCCGCATCCATCGGTCCATGTCAAGTAAAATATTTTGAACTGAATTGAATTGATTACTTTTTGATATCCGTAACACAAACAGAGAGATTCTCTTATCTAAAAAAAAGTATCCGCTAATTGGCTTATCAATTAATATTAGTCTATTACTTACAAAATTACCCATTACAGAATACTCGATTATTTGTTACAGATATTGGCATACCTATATCTTTCTACAAAATAATCTAAGCGGGTATTTTTAAGAGTGGCTCAGTGGTAACGGCGGCCCCGGCTTACGAAATGTAGATCGTGGGTTCGAAGTTTCCAGCAGGCGGTCGCTTTACTTTGTGTAAATTATTTCAACACCTCTCAAAACGGTGAAGGATAACCTCTTGAGGAAACCGGCATGTCCTATAACCCAAAATTCGAAGACATGTGACATCTACCAACCTGCACTGGGCCCGCGTCTCACATAGAGAAGGCCGGTGTGTCCCAGCAGTGGGGACATTATAAAGGCTGATTATGGGTATTTTTAATGAAATTGCCTGCATAAAAATAGCTTCATAAAGTGTTCTAAATAACATGTTCCAATAAAATCTTTTTCAACGACATACCTATCTAAATATCTAAAATAAAACTTCCACATTACCGGCCAGTCCAAAAATAAATCTCAAATTCTCAAGGAACAAGGAAACATCGCCATCACTTTCAATTACGAATCACGTTCAACAAAAACATAAGAACGAATTTTCCGCATTCGAAAAATTAAAAAAGAAAATTTATGTTGACACTTCCACTCACCCACTTCTTTTATTGGTCCGTCACAAGAGACGGTCGGACGTGATTGGTCGGTTTAAATGGGACTCCTAATGAGGAAAAGGGACGGTGAAACTAGGGCATGGGCGATGTGTGTAAGTGCGAAAGGGATAGATAGACACTTGTCAAGTACTTACAGATAAAGCGCGCGTTAACGGCGGGCGCCTAAGGAAATTGGATTATATGGACGATGCAACGAAATAGTGGGGCCCCTGCGGATTGGCTGCGATACGAGTGATTTATCGTAATATTGTTATTTGAGGTTGATTTGATTACACTAACATTTATCAAACAAGTGTTAAAACGCTTGTGTCAAATAATACCAAACCATTATAAATCTGGTTTCTTTTTAAAAAGTTATCTTGATTTGTAATAAGTAACGTTAGGTATTTTATACACTGTTACAATAAAGTTCATTCAGCTGGTAACATTTATGTAGATTTAATATTATTGTAAATAGATAAAGAAAAAGATTATTCCATAATTAATTTGGCTGATAGCACTTTCGTTCGCTGCTTATTGTAAAAAAAAAATCAAAGAGAACATTATGCCGAGTCGTTTTTATCGAGGAAGTTAGTTCGTGCCTTTTTTGGGTTATAAATGGTTAAACTATCTCTGTGTAGGTTTTGAGTTTTAGAATTGTACTGTAGTAGCAGTGAAATAAACTAATTATCTGTAATACGTGGACTTATTTTAACTTGTTTATGAATATGGGTTTATTTCAATGTTTTATTGCTCTATCAACATTAACAGAAATCATTTGGTATAATTAGGTAGGTACGTGATTAGAATTTGGTTTAATTTCATTATTAATTTTGCTGTATTTTTAAACTGAAAAACAACTAAAACTTATGCTGGAAACATATATATTATACCTAGGTACATGCATCATAGTCATTTTCACCTGAGTTAGTTCTGATAAAAATATCCTTGTTTGGGTAATATACCTACCTAGGTGTATTAAAAAAATACAATCATGAAAGAAGACTTATTTAGCAATAATAAACCCATTATACGAGTAGGTATCTAAGGAAAACCAAGCTACCTGTTGCTGCATATTTCCTATCCGAAAACAAACAGCATTTTTAAGAGAAAACTCTCTTTTCTTTCTCTATGAAAACTCATGACATGTGCGCTGTGGCAACCAATCTTTAAGCAAAAATTTTCATTCAGTGGCCACTTCACGGCAGCCTCACAATCTGCATGTGACCTAAGCGATCAAATCGCATTCACGTAAACATCTTCAAGAAAAACTCAACGATCCCCACTACTTACGCTACTTCAGGAGCTTTTTTAAAAAACGACCGCCTTAAAGTATCGCTGTCCTACTCTACACTGAACGAACACGGCTAGTAGCTACATAGCTCCGTCTCCCTCTAAGGCTTAAACACGTCAAACAGGCGGGCAATCTATCACCCAAAGTTTATTCGTTTGAGGAACGCTTTTGCGGTGAGGCGAGTCAGGACCGCGCGGTGAAGTGTAAACTCATGTGTTTGAATTTATAAAAATGGAATCTAAATTGAAGAATTTCAAAGAGTCTTTAACGTTACAAGACTGTGAGAAGCCTAATTTGACGACACCTTTTTCGATAAATGACATTTTGACCAAAGAGAACGAGGGAAAGTGTGAATTTGAAAATGGAATGTTTTGTGCGGAGAGTTTTGGCGGGAAGATGAACTTTTTGGGGAAACCGGCCAGTTGTTTCGGCAAGGAGGATGCATATGGAGTGAAAAAGGAGTCTTTGGAGAAGGGACTGAAGTATTATGATGACTGCAACGGCTACCGGGACTTTGGTGGTGATGGCGCGCTGGATATGTCGAGGAAGAACCAGTATCCTGTCACGGAATTATCAGGTTAGTTTGCAATTAGTTTAATGATATTATTTCAATAATTCCCACAAAAATACCTGTAAATTCAAAATGTGTTGAAATGCTTGAAAATGTCAGCTCTGGTTACGTTGGCTCATCTTTTCCCTTTTCTCTTGTAGGAAATATAATAGATAACTCATCACCAGTGTCATTTAAATCAACCTTTTGGTAATATTGTATTTAATAAGAAATGTAAACTAATGAATAAAAGCCTCCCAATGACCAGAAATGTTACCGGTTAAATGTAGAATGGCCATAAATGATAAATGATTTTATTTATGTAAACAGGTAGGTTTAAACAAATACTTTTACACGTCAATCCTGCAAATATTATAAACGCGAAAGTTTGTATGGATGGATGGATGTTTGTTACTCTTTCACGCCAAAACTACAAAACGGATTTGAATGAAATTTGGCACACAGATAGCTTCTAACCTGGATTAACACATAGGATACTTTTTATCCCAATATTTCCGCGGGATCGAAACTTATGCGGGTGAAACCGCGGGGTGCAGCTAGTCATATTATAAAAACTATATGAGGTCGCGTTTCTTATCGGACTACCAATGAACTTGTGAAATATGGTAATGGTGACTCCATTACCATATTTTACAAATTCATTAGCCAATGGTCAATATTGGTGTAACATACTGGTATTCAACTGCATCCAGTTAGACTAGAAGCCGACCCTTACATAATTGGGAAAAATCTAGGCAGATCATGAATAAATACTATACCTATGTACTTTAGACGATTATTTATATATAGAAATTGTGAAAACTACAAAAGAAGAAGTCTGAAAGTGGCACCGGTAACTGAAAAGTTGTGTGGAAATCGGTTATCACGGTATGGACATGTGTTACGCAGGAATGAGGAAGATGTCGTGAGGAAAGTTTTGAGTATGAATGTCGGTGGCTGTAAGAGCAGGGGAAGACCAAAGAAATGATGGATGGACTGTATGAATGAGGATATGGTTACAAAGGAGGTGACTACCGAGGTGGTAATCAAAACTCCTTTTTTATTGAAGGACAGTAAACTCTGCTCTTTATTGCCATCTTTTATTATCTCTCTACGTCATTTAAACCCACCAATTGTGTAATTAAATCCTCGCCTACTTAAACTCATAGAGGTTGAATTAAAAATAGACTACAATCACCCATTGTACTTACCTAACGTTCTTATAGATGAGTGCAATGATGAAGCAGTTTCCACTGAGTGTGTTAGTATTAGTGCACTATTATTATCTAGCTAAAACACATTAGGAAGAGAAGATTGACGTGTTGTCTGTAAGTGGTAAATATATGCTTTCAAGAGCTTCGGTATACTCATTATTTGATTGAGTTGATTCTATTGCAGCTAATGTTGATGGCTATTAAAAAAGTGCTGGTCGTTATGACGATTTTTGAAACCAAATATCAATACTAGGTACCAATATAGTCTTTTTAAATTATACGATCCGTGATATAGAACGATGAACAGCACCCTAATTGCGTACCACACTATCAATCACAATATGAAGGATACTGCTAATCCATTGCTTCATATGTTCAAAAAATTGTCTGATCAACAACGTAAATAACGCAATGAATGTTGTTGAACTGTCAAAATGAAAGCGGTTGCTATTGTTAGTGTGTTACGCCATTACCACGCTGCTCTAGGTACAGACCGCTTTGAAAATGTAATTTTAAACTTTTTACTTTTAACTATTTTAGTTTGAAATCAGAATTTTACATCAAGATTTAAATTGTTTGAGCCCAAAGATAAAATTTATCTGACTATGCTCTATTAACACTTGGAGACAACAAAGTTGTCGACATAGCTCATAGAATAAGCAAACTGAAGTGGCAATGGGCCGGCCATATTAGCCGTAGAACCGATGAACGTTGGGGTAGACGTGTTCTGACCAAGTATGGGTAAACATAAGGTAGTAACCCCTCAGGCTAGGTGGAGCGACGATCTTAGCAGGATGGCTGGTAGTAGCTGGATGAGAGTTGCCGAGAATCGAGCTAAATGACGTGCGATTGGAGAGGCCTACGTCCAGCTGTGGACTGCTGCAGGCTGATGATGATGATGAGAACAAAACACTCGAATAAATTAAGAAATAAGTGAAGTCCCAACTATCGATTATTCCAAATTCAAATGCTGCTTCAATAATTACCGGCGGACAATGAAAGTAATGGTGCGTCCACACCGTCACACCGGGAGCCGCGCGGTCACGCGTCGTACGTCCCCGCGACATCGCCACTTAATCGTCACTTGGCGCGATTACGTTACCCCCTCATTATTATAAGTGATGACGCTTAAAGCCATTCAGCCTTTCAATTTAGTAATTACTAGGTTTGTAGTTCGCTGGCAAATTGTCTGGTTTTAATGTAAATTTTTGTGATTGGATTTCTGAATGACCTCGGTCTCAATGAAAGTCAAAGTCATTATTATTATGTTAATATTAGATAATAATAGACTTAAATTAATTTATTGTCTCATATAAGTAATTCTAGAATTCTAAAGATTTTAGGCACATTACGTTGTCTTGGTTACTTTTGCAATGAATACAAGATAGGGTAAAAAGTCACAATCAAAGAGATGTAGGTAAGTACACATCGTAGAATTAGTCCTTTGCAAGCAGAATCTACGTTAACCTCACAGTTTCAATCAATCTGCCCAGTCTTTTCCCAACTATGTTGAGATCTGCTTCAAGTCTTACCCGATGCAGCTGAAAACCAGGGGCCTACTCCGAAGTGCAAAGTACGAATGTTCGGATCGGACCGACACATGGCCGAACCGAATATTATTGAAAAATGTGAAAAATGTTCGGATCGGCTCAGTGGGGTCGGGACCATAGTCAATATTCGAAAGAGTGTAGGAGTGTAGGATCGGAACCGACCGAACCAAATAGTAACTTCGTAGCAGGAAACGGCCGAACATTCGGCCGATACTACTTCGGAGTAGACCCCCTGTATTTTACCTGACCTCTACAACTGGGTAAAACAATCTATCTTCTTCGTTAACCTCAATGTTTATGGGTAATCAAAAGTTTATAACTGAATTACCTGCTGACTCATTCCGTTATTCTTAGGGAACATTGAAAGGTATACCATACGCCCAAAGTAAGACATACAATACGCAAGACCACAAAAGCGAAGGAACGCCAAATGACATCCAACACATACCTACCTATTTAGTTCATACTTACATCAATTAGCGTCGAAGCGTCAACTATACAATATAAACGACCCCGAACTTAACAATAGCACCGCACGCAAAAATACGTTTCGTGCCGTCGCATCCTTTTACCGCGTCTAATGACCGGCGACAATTTGCGTAATGGATCCATTGTGTAAGCGTCTTTATACGCGGATGGCGTGTGCCGATAAGCAATTTAATTGATTTCATGTGATCGTGTGAATCTGGCCTAATGAGTTTGGAGTTTTGTGTAGGTGGTGGTGGTACCTTTTGGCTTAATGATATTATTAGGGTCACATTGGTTACCTGATTGCTTTGATTTGAAGCGCTATTTTTTTTTTATTCTCCAACGTTTTCCACGCAGTTTTGTGAGAAAAAGTTGATACGAAATATGTCCTTACCTGCTAATGTACGATTATGTAAGCAACGCTTAAATAAATTTAAATGTGATTTATGTAACTGTTTTCTACATTAAATAAGGTGCTATTTAAAAATAAAGTCAACAATTATAACATTTTCAAGGGCTGACTTTTTCAACGCCAGATTATTATATCCCAGGAAAAATTTTGAATTTTTGACAGTTCTTCCATGCAAAATCTGTCAGGCGTCAATTTTATTCCACGAATAATAATTATATTATGTCTATTGAAAAATCAACCCTTAATCGCCTAAATTCATAAAATAAACAACCACCCAACGTTTCGTCCACTCTCAATCAAAAACAAAAGACAACACTAACCCTCTCTTCTCATTTTTACAGATGACTACGACTCCCGTTCTTCAACCACCGGCTCCCCAGTCCGCAGAGCCAACTCCTCACCAAGCTCAGACATCGCCTACAAACCGTTCAGCCTGCACTACGATCAGAGAAAATGCTCCACACCGACCAACGACTCACGAATGATGCATTCCCCGAACTATAACATTACGGAATATTCCCAAAATGGCGGAAGGAAAAAGCGATCGAGAGCCGCATTCTCCCACGCACAAGTATACGAGTTAGAACGAAGATTCAGTCAACAAAGATACCTATCAGGACCCGAAAGAGCTGACTTAGCAGTGAGCTTGAAACTCACTGAAACCCAAGTGAAGATTTGGTTCCAGAACAGACGATACAAAACGAAGAGAAAGCAGCTGCAGATGCAAGAGAATGGCATGCTCGCAGCCGCAGCGGCTGCCGCAAACCATGCCAGAAAAGTGGCTGTCAAAGTCCTGGTGAACAATAACGGACAGCCAAGTATACCTGACTTGAAGTCCTATCAAAATCCAATGCTGGGGAAGACTTTAAATCCTCTCTTTTCGCCACCGAATCTTCTAGAAAGTTCGCCGATTCTGAAGCATTTTGCTGGTGTCTACGGCGTTGATTTCGCGAAGAATCCTGAGTATAAGGCTTTATTACAGGAGTCTTACAACCAGGCAGTGTTACAGTCGTTATATGGCCCACACTTGGGTGTAAATTACCCCAATCTGCCACTACCCTACATGTATTACCCAGGACATTCGTCTTTCGGCATGCCTGTAGTTCCTTGTGACGTAGAAAGAAGTCAAGTTGAACGGCCAGAGAGCAAAGAATTCTCCGAAGAAAAAGATAAAGAAAAGACGGAAATCAAATTAAAAACTCCTAACGATTTTAATGAGAACAGTAACGAAAGTATGGCCAGTAATATTGAAATTGAAAATTAGAGTTTTCCACAGAATAATTTGAGTAAAGAGGTTGAATAGTAATTTTGTAGAAATCGAATGTAGACTTCGAAAGTGAACTTTTTATATTTTAAATTTTTAGAGAGAACTTTCAGATTTGAATTTAGAACTAAAATCTTTTTTTTTTATACCGTGGGGTTTTTGCGTAACACACTATCAGTGGCAATGGCTTTCATTTTGACAGTTCTACAACATTCATTGCGTTATTTGCGTTGTTGAGCAGACAATTTTTTCGAACATATAAAGCATTGGATTAGCAATATCCTTCAAAATGATAATGTGTTACGCAATTAGAGTGCCGATCAGAAGGATAGAGTTATAATTCGATGTGAAATTGGCCGTTCATAAAAGTTATGATTAATGTAGTTTTTATTAAATTGTACTTAATATTTTTATCTGGCAATAAAGAAAACCAAAGATGGAGTCATGTTAGCCAAAGCACGTAGTTAGTAGAATTGTTACTGTTTAGTCTTTACTGTTGTAAATATTTTTAAGGTTGAAGTAAATGTTTTAATAGTTAATGCATTGGCACGTTTGTATATAGTACAAAAGTAGGAGTTAATAAAGGTGCAATAAAGATTATGGCGACTTATTTTGTTGTTTTTCTATCACTGCAACCCTTTTTTTTTTGCGGACTGCAACCCTTGACAAAAAAACCATTTGTACATTTTCCAATTTGTCCTGAAATACGTTGGTATACAGCTGCTTAATTTAAATACCTTCCTTTTCAATATCCAAGTTTTATCCTCTTCTGAGCAAAGGCCTCCCCCAAATACTTTCAGACATCCTTTTCTAGATCCACGTCGATCCAGCCCTTGTGGTACGCGTCGTGTCGTGTCGGTGCCGGTTTCAAGTTTACGGTGATAAAATAACAATACAATGATACAATGTTATAACCATAGTTTCCGCTTCTAATAAGCAAGAAACAAAAATTCTTACAAATTCTGCTGGATCTGTATAATTATAAACCTGAAGGCCAATTTTCGTAATTTAAAACGTTCAAGATCTAGTCACAGTCTCATCTCGGCGACAAACTTATGTCAAAAGCTTGTCAAAATGTAGGGAAAGTAGAGATAGTTTTGACAGATTGAGACTTAGATCAGACAGTGAACGTTCTTAAAATTATGAGAATTGCCCCCTGATACGTCTATAGACTGTCTGTAAAATATTTCATATGCACCTCAAAGGTGCGAAGGCAGAATTTTGCGACAGAGAAACCTTAGCACTATCGATCATGGAAATTAAACCTGCACAAGTTAAGACTACGACCACATAAGAGATGGCGGGACGAGCTGGATAGGTTCTGACAAAATTGGAATGAGTGGAGGGGGGAGGCTTTTGCCCAGGAGTGGGACAGCGCAGACGAGAAAAATAAAGTTAAGTCTTATTAACTACTTGCTATAATCTCTGTTTAGTGATTTCCCTAACTCAAGATAAGGAAGTCTCACTATTACATAGACTATTGGTATTCCTATTCCTAGTCATAGGTACGTTTCCCTGAAAATAATAGATGAGTGAGAACAACCTAAATTCGTATTCTTTCCTTATAAAACTGTCATCTCTTCACCCATTTAGATCTTTTTCAAAAAGCGTTCCCTTTGAATACCAACTTTAACTTAGCAATCCAAAATTACTGCCAACTGAAGCACACCCATCTTCTACTTTTAAATTTCGAAATCGTCAGCTCTCAAACTTTTGCCGAGAGTCTTCGGCGGCCGGTAATTGTACAAGATGGTGCTCGAACTACGGCGAAAGTGAAGAATGCTCGGGAAATCACCGCGCGACAAATTGCTTGAATACCTACTTGTGGCAACCTGGATTTGTGTGGAGAAGGCTTTTGAAATTCAAGATGAAGGAAAATCAGAGGTTTGATTGGGACCAATTTGCACATAGGTAGGTAAGTGGTTACCTAAGTTATAATAAGTCAATAGTTTAACAATAATTTAGATCTTTCAGTGGGAATAAGATTATTGGGTAGGTACTCATGCATTCCTAACTATCCTAATCCTAACTAAACTGATTTGGATGAAGTTTGGCACATATGGGTAGACCTGTAAAAGGACATAAGCTACTCATCATCCTTGATTGCAGGCGAAGTCTCGGGCAACAGCTAGTATTGTAATAATTAAGAAACTCCAAATAAGCATTCCAAGTTATGTATAACTAATGACGTAATTAATTTAAACTACTTACAAAGTTAAACGAGTAATATTTTTCGCTGATTTAGTTTTTTTTTTGTGTCCCAAAAGCCTCCCCTTTCTTCCTTCTAAACCGGATGTCTTGTGCGATCTCTGGCCATGTTGTTGTTGATTTAGAATTAAAATGTTACTTACTGAAAAGGCAATTTTCCTATTACTCAATAATTATTCTTCAGGAAAATAACAAAGAAGCCGTCGCCGTACTACCTGACGATGTTCTTCAATAAAATTATCATATGAATACTAGTTGCTAGTACGGGGGGAGAGGCGGCCCGTGCAGACATTATGAAAATGCCAAGCTCCGAGTTCCGGACGAAGAATTTCCTAAGACTCCCGCCGATGAGTGACGATTCACCCGCGCTCACCCGCGAGGTGGTGAATAGGGGAAAATGACGCTTATTTAAAGTGGAAATTGTAAATTAGATGCAGTTTTTGAAGTGAAGATTCTTATTTTGGGTTCAAATAGAATAAGTGGCTGAGTAATAATATACTGCAGCGGGGTAATTGCGTAACACACTAACAGTAGCAATGGCTGTCATTTTGACAGTTCAACAACATTCATTGCGTTATTTACGTTGTTGAACAGATTTTTTTTTCGAAAATATGAAGCAATGGATTTACAATGTCCTTTAAAATGTAGTAGTGTATTACGCAATTATGGTTCAAGTGTAGTGCGAATTATCAGAATAGCTATATACATTTACGGAGTGGTCATTTCTGATAATTCTGTGAGTTGTCATAATGTAATAAAATAATAATGAGTAATTTGCATAATCATAATCTGCCAATAATGTTCCCACCGCTGGGACACAGGCTTCTCTCTGAGAGAGAGTATAGAATAATTTACTTGTTCAAAAATATACAGACATTTAAATACCAACACAAACACTGTAATATATAAAAAATGGTGATACATTATAATATAGTCTGTTATTACAAGGTTTTTGGTTATATTTACCATCATTGGCGACATTGACGTGACGTCATAGATGTGTAGGTTAGGTAGCAGGTAGCTATAAGATTCGAGAATTTTTGGAGGAAACTTTCGACCAGTAGGTAAGGGGACATTCATTGATATCATCCTTCAAGCTGATAATTGTTATACAATTAGGTTTTCATAATCCATTGATAGATGATTTATTACAAAGAGCAGGAGCGACACTTTTCTTCTTAGGGGCGATTTTTGAATCTTTATATAACTTCTATCTGAGGAATAAAACTTGCGGTTTGGCAGCTTTTGTATTTGTATACAGAGTGCTAGGGACAGAGACGCGCAAGCTGTTACCATGGATTCAGTACATACATTATTCTGGACCCCAGCGTTATTTTTTTTTTTTAGTTTATTAAAAAAAAATCTGCTATTTCCTACAAAAGTGCAATACCTACACGGTCAAAATGTATTGAACAGCAAATTATGTTTTTAATAACAGTCGAAAAATTTCAACGCCGAATCATGAACTGAATCCATGGTAACGTGCTTCGCATCAACGTCCCTGCCACCCTGTATGTATATTTGTCAAACTCCCATATTTATTCTTCAGAGATAAAATTTACCTGACGATTGAATAAGAAACCCTGGGACATGTATGAAACATTCCATTCTAAACATTTCTGTCAAAATGAACTCCGTATTTCCTAACTCCAGCTACTTATTTCATTTTGTGGACTATTCCCGAGAAACGTACTGACTGCAATTAACTGATTGTCGATGCACTAAACTGTAAACAGTGCATTACCGCTCATCCTCTCAATACTAAATAGGGATGAGATGAGTGCTTTATCGACAGGCGATGTGGATCTGCAAATAATGTTGGCACTTTCTAAAGATGGTCAAGAAGACAAACAACTGGTATATTACATTTGTAGTAAACACTTAGGCTATTGTGTCACCCTATGTCAAATTTCTACTTTTATATATGTCCTATAAATGGGGTATACAAGAAAAAGTATCTTATGTATATATCCCTCTCGCAGAGAGGAGGCCTGTGTCCCAGCAGTGGGAACATTATAGGCTGATTATGTATATATCCTTTATAAATAATTGTTAAGTATAAAGTAAGTAAAAGTATCACTTTCATTTTATCAAAATGACATTTTGGAGGAAATTATCTAATGTACTCTTATCTGTTCAGTAAAATTGGAGACTGAATCTTATTTTTTTTATTTTAAATAGAACGGCCGAAGCCAATTACACTATTTAAACATAATAATATAATTTATTTAACACAGTCATGCATTCTTCTCACAAAAATTCAAGCATTCTGACAATATCATCTTCCATTCATTCGCAATCATATCAAGATCTATGTTTGAGTCCAGGAGAGCGTTAATAGCGGCTAATGTCCGAGGAATAGGTGACTTGGAGTGTGCCCCAGTACGGCAAGTTGGAACAGCCAGTAAGCGGTGTTTTCTGCCAGCACAATAATTGTCTGGGACAAATAGATTGCAGATTTCATTATGGAGATCAGGAACATCAATAATTCCCCTAAGAATTTTAAATATAACAGTCATCTGATCGCGCGACCGTCTTACTTCTATATTAACTTGATACAAGCTTAGAAAAGAGAAATAAAAATTGCTTCTTGCAATCTATTTGGACCAATATTTACGTAATTTATGATTTACCTTTAGAAAATTAAATGCATAGGCCAATGCGATGTCCCATAGGCTAAAATGACGAAATTCCATACAAAGTTTCATTCCCTATTTAACCCCTTTATTAAGGGGATGAATAGGGAATGAAATTCTTCCTTAGCACCGTTATACAACCGTTATAAAAAGGAACTCTTGTGTAAAATTGTATGCTTCTAGACCCAGTGGTTTAGGCTGTGAATTGTCTGTCAGTGAAACAAAAAGATTGCAAGCTCTTTTTTATCGATAACCCAATACTCCCTGGCACAACACTACAACTCGCACTTTGCATTAACAGTCGCACTCGGCAGCAGTGGCTCGAGTTACATGCACGTGCGCACGCCGGATGTGTCGTCGTAAACAAACACGTCACTAGCACTCCTCGTTAACACAAATATCTACTAATTACTTACAATAAAACTAAATAATACTGTATTGGTAGCTATTTTGGGTGTTTATAATAGGATGGAAAGGGTAAGGATAAAAAAATATATCTTCGAAAAGCGACGGAAATGGTGCTACGAAGGGTCTACGGCTGCTACGAGATTTGCTACGCTGCTACGAGCGGGTTCTTAAAACTTTTGTTGTCAATATTTTTACTTTGTACAATAATTTGGTCGTCATTGTCACTGAATTTGTAAATGGCTTATCAATGACAAAGAGAGTTTTAATAAATTTGAAAAAAAAATCTGGAAGACTACAATTTGTTTCTATTTAAAGGCAATAACTTAGTTTGCGAACCGAAGACGAAAATTACACGATTTTATCAAGAATTTAGATTTGGGAGTGACAATTTATAATGATTATGTAACAGTTACTGTACTTCCTATTTCGATTTGTCGCAAGTTTTTTAATTTCATCCTGTATATATTTTTACACCATAAGCGCTACAATATGCTTATGAAGTACAGAGATGTAGAAGTTCTTATTGTGGCTTATTATCATAATGCCTTTCTGAAGCAAGGCAGCATGAACGGCCAACCATCAGCCGATACTGATGGTCAATCACGTTCTTCATGACTCACAAGTCATAAGTCATTAAAGTCATACAGATGAAAGTCATCAACATGAGAACCGCATCAAGTATATCCATACCAAATGTGCGTGATCGTGTAAACAAGCCGATGGGAACGCTCGTTACGACGGCCATCAAACCGGTCGCGAAGTTGTGCCGTTGTTGTGTTGTTTGATTATGATGGGACTGTTCTTGCGTTTGATTGTTCACAGCATATGAAGGGAATTATCATGTTGGTCATTAATGAGTGAGTGGGAAAATAAAAGCATGTTGATTTTATGCGAATGTAGAGTGCAGTCTTTTTGAATGCGCTACGCAGTTCACGAGTCGGCCGGCACGAGTCTAATTTTGTCAGAGTGAAACTAATTCGTCGTTAAATTGGTGAAGATGTGTGATTTCTTACCTAGGTACTTATTTACTACAGCCGGTTTCCATTTTCTACAGCCGGTCTATGCTCTAAAAATTACACCGTGAAAACCTAGGTGAAGTTAGCTTGAACTGAGCTGTCAATAGTATCAAAGCCTAGCGATCCCTAGCATCAAGCGGAATGACAGCTCGGTTCACCCAGGCCCTACAAGACCCATGTCTTCCGTCACATACAATCCTAATAATATAATGTTTGGGCTTTAAAAGAGACCATGAGCTCTGAGTTTGTTTCGGCATTTCTTCTCAGGGATCAGTTAGCTACGAAATGCCGGCGCCATCTAGTTTATGGACCAACATAATATTGACGAATAAAGGGTCAAAAAAGATCTACTTACCTCTACTTATAAATCTACTCTATCGATCTACTTATAAATTTTAACATTTCATTTCAGATATGAAATGAAATATTAAAATTTCAAAAATCAATAATCATAAACATTCATTCAAAAATCTAAACGTTAAAACTTAGGTAAAATTATAATTTTACCTAAGTTTTAACGTTTAGATTTTTACAGAATAGATCGGCAGATAGATGAGATGTATCATAATTGATTCTAAATTGTGTTCTTTTAAATTTGTTCAAGATAATTTCCGGATAGCCTATATCTATCAAAGAAAACCTGAAAGTTATAGAAAAATTTTATCATCCTCAAAATGGATTTTAGTCAAAAAAAAAAACCATTTGACATTACCCCTACTGATTCCTTTTATGACAATATAAAAGGTTTTTTAACCTTCAAACTCTGGCAACCCTTTAAACAAAAAAAGAAGGTCGTGCAAAAAGCAAATTAGTGAAGTTCGCCACGCCACTTAACGGCAGGCAAAACAGACTGAAACTTGTCGCGACGTCAAAAAAATCGCACCACATTGACGCAAATGTGCTTTACCCGACGACCCCCTACTATGGAAGTGCGAAGCGAAAGTGATTCGAGATTACTATGTCCTTGTACTGTGTATTTGAATATTTTAAAAATTATCAATGTTACAAGACTAACTAACTAACTTTATAAATAAATACAAAAACAAAAGGATATTTAGGCGTAAGGTGCCCAGAAGACTGGCAGCATTGCCACGTTGGATGGCAATGCTAATTCTTTGGCCAAAGGACGACTCAGCCCTCTGGTCACGTGAAGTTTCGATCAGCCGGCGAGAAATATGAAGTAAATAAATAAAGGTTTTAGTTATTACCTACTCCTGCAAATGTAGTGTTAGTAAGGCACTGTCTTGTTAAAAAAGTCTCCACGAATTTGTTTTTAAAGAACACCTTAGGCCGTCCGCTTTCCAAAAACTGTACTAGTTCGCCAACCTTAAAACCACGACGTAGTCTCCTATCTTGTAGGTCGAGCCCAAAAGAACGGAGAAGATTACGTAGAGCCATTTAATTGACGTTATTATAAATGTTCTTAAAAGAATTGCATCGAAAGACAAGGCTAATTTCCAGACATGATACAAAAAGTAATTTTCCTCCCAAACTTTTCGCTTCATTGATTCTGAACTGCGGCAAGTTGGGTGTAGAACTGGGAAGAAGTGAGATCACTTCTACCTCACTTTCCCACAGCCATTCGAGTTCTACAACCCATGTCTAGACGAGCGACACAGCGACACGACGGGCGTCGCGACCGACCACCGGCGCGGTCACTTCAAACGCACCGGCTAATCTACTCAAATCTACACGTTTTTTTTTAGATGAACTTATGCACTTTCTACATTTGATGGCAGTAATGCGTTTCAAGAGTACTCCTGGTGGTCCTAGTATTGCCAATTTGTGAATGAGTTTTTTTTTAGAAAATGAAGAGTTTGGATGGCTATGGGAATCGTGAAGATTTATATCAAAATAAGAGTGGCTTTGGAGCCCGCCTACAGCTAAGTACTTACTCATGGGAAAATAAGATGGTAGAAAATGATCGACGCCAAAATTGAAAACATTATTTCTATATTTGTCAGAGTTATTTAGGTATTTTTATGTAAAGGTGTAATGTAAGGTTGGTACATACTGTAGAGATTATGATCTGCATGGTTTGTGGCATGCAACCTTTTTGGTAATTATAAGATAATGGTATAACATTATATTATGATAAACGCCAATACGAATTGAGAAGAAGATAAGCTCTCCTACAGTTTCCTATTTATTTATTTATTTTACCTTTTTTTTTTATTTATTTCTTTTTATTTGTTTTTCTTCTATATTTTTGAGTGCTAGGTTTAACCCTAACAATTGTTTTAAGGTATTAAGATAAAACAATGCTTTGGAATTTTATGATAAGTCTTAAAATTCCTTCCAAGCAGTTTCAGATTATAGTTTTCTTGGTATTCCATACCGACAGAGGCCAGCAGGTCCAGCTACCTGAAACTGTTTCCCAATCAACTTAGCGAAAAAGTTGAAAATCTATTAAAGAAATTTGACAGATTGTAGTAGCTTGATGTGCTGGCGCCTGTGGATTAAAAATATCTACTGGTCACCTTGAGCTTGGAAAGACTATTCTAACTACATTTAATGCTTGCAATTAAAAGATATTCATTTTCTTTCAAAGCACTGTTTTATCTCAGAACGTTAAACCTAGCACTCTACAAAAAAGAACTAAAGAGTTTAGAAACATCATTCTCCGTCTCTAAAAAGTTTCTTACGTAATCAGCATGAAATTGTGAAAGAGATGCGCAAGAGCACTGCTCTTTGAAAGTAAGTAGGCAGCTAGTGTTCAGTAATTATAGCAGTTCGTGCAGTTTTATGTTAACGACTGTGAATACCTCATTAACCCCCATTGTTCATTGAGGGCTGTCAGAAGTCTAAGATTGAACGCTATAATTACATGCTCTGTTGGTTTAGCGATCGATGGATATGTGTGATATACTGGATAGCAGGGGCACCGACGTGCAACCTGTTACCTTTGTAACTATATTATTGTGATTTAAAAGAGTGTCCATTGAGTTTCTTGCCCGTTCTTCTTCATAGGTAGCTACTACGCTTTGGAATGGGCAACTAGCTTCATCTTTTTGACTGACTGACCCTTGACAATTCAAAAGTGCCTTTAATCGGTTTAGTTGAAATAAATAGTTTGAGTTTGAGTTTACCATGGATTCAGTAAAACAAAAAGTCGTCGGTTATACACAAAAGAAACAAAAGCTGATTCACAGAAATCCTGTGAGTATGCGCGGACGCTGCATGCTGGTGGTCAGGATACCCGTTGAAGCCGTGGATGCTCGCTGGCTGGGTGACTCGCCGCTAAAGCTTGCGGGAGTGATCATGATGACGTCACGCTGAAGTATTTGCACGAAGGCTGCACTGACGTTCATGTTCAGGGTCACCAGTATAGAGGAGTGAGGAAAAGGGTGTAAAGTTCACTCATCCTCTATAGAAAAGGAAGTATCCTCCGACCAGACGGGTGTTGTGTCTGGCGGGCAATTGCCCAACGATGGATGTTGGGAAGTTTGTATATATGCTAATTGCGCGGTAAACTCTGATGCAGGATTTGTGTGACGTCAGTATGACGTGTGTTCGCATGTGGCATTGTAGATACCGCTACAAGTGCAATACCTACGCGGTCAAAATGTACGGAACAGCTCACTTTTGTTTTAATAACCGACGAAAAACTTCCAACGCAGTGGTTTCAGAATCATGTGCTGAATCCATGGTAACAGTTTGCGCGTGGATCTCCGCTGTATACAGGGTAACACAGACTGATATATCTATGAACGTATAAAACGAAGAAAAGGCCTATTGGAAAGCCCTCCTTTTAGTACCAACCTACTTTATGTAGTGTCCTCTTTAGGCATCCCTGGGTAACGAACCGAATAACTTACGTATGTGTTGCTTGCTAATGATACCTATAGATAAGCCCAAAATAATTATTTATCTTGTGTTAAAAACTTGCATATGTATGATGAATATAGTGGCAAGAAAGTCAAGAAAGTCAAGATGATCGAAAAGTAAACTGTCCACCTCTCCAGAAAAACGCCTCCAAACTGATCTCAAAACTATAATTACCTAGCTACCTCGATAATAACCATCGTGACATCAACATCCCGGTCATCTGGCAACCCTGCGCATGCGCACTTCTCCTCACTAGCATCAAATTATCCGTTCTCCTTTACGCACATTAAAAAAAAACACATAATTATGGATATAAAACCTCTTTTCTCGTAAAAAGTCCAGATAGAAAGACAGTGAAGATACTTCCGCCGCCTAATCTCCCATAAAATGGGCCCGTGCGCTCATTAACACTATTTTTAATTATTTTTTTCAATCTCATTGAACGCTGCGTCCTCAATGAGCCCCATTTACATTTTAAAAACTACCAAAATAACTATATTTTGTTTACTTAAATTTTTAGTGAAAGGCGTAAAGTTGTGTGCTAAATTTTCTAATGTGAAGACAATTTTGATAGGCAATAAAGGTGATTATTGCTTAACTTGGTAGATGTGATGTGGTGGATGATGTATGGCGTACAGAATATGTGAGACAAGCTATTGACGTCTTTAACGTAGTTCTAATTAATTTATTGGCGCTTTTAAAGCGGAAGGAAAAAGTTGTGGAGCCGCTTATTACATTACATTTTTATAAACATAGGGATTTGTCTTGGTGTGCTTTGAAAAATAAAAATATGAAAGTAGTTATCCCACGTGCCATAATCGACTTTGTGATAAATATTTCAGTTTAATTTAAACACTGTCTACGCAGCATTTTTCGAAAATACGTTATCGAAATCAACCGTCAACATTATTATATTCTAAGCATTCTACAGGAGAACTGAAGAAAAATAAATAAAAGACTCTTTCTCTAAAAAATCATCTTAGCTCACTCTATAAAAATTAAAGAAGCAACTTAACAAGAAGCAACTGTAGCGCTAAACACTTTAACAAAAATAGAATAATTGCCAACAATATAAAGACTACTCCACAGATGTGCTGTCCTGGAGCGCACGGCAATATTTACAACTCGCATCCGGCGCACAACTATTACTTAATAGTCGTTCCTCACTGATGTCTTACAGTGTGTGTCAAACTATATCACCAGCACCAGCTTCTTATTGAAACAATCAACTATCTTGTTGCCTCACAAAAGCCTTTTATAAAAGCAAAGATTCTGAGCACTTGCTAGCATTAATTCCGATCCAGTCTGTCCCTTGCTGCCCTCTCCTAGCGACGCCCTAAGCCAAGGTACGTTCCCCACAGGGGGTGCCCTTAGCGTGTAGTAGCTTAGTTTTTAAGTTTTTTAAGCGCTGGTTGGAGGCCTTAATTTATTGAGGCATCCACAGGCAAGCCCGGTTAAGCAGCCGGCAACCTCCTAGGTAGAACTGCGAGATGCCATAAAAAAAAACAGTTGCCAGCAAATGTTTTTTAGACATAAGTTCAGCGGGTTAATTGCGTAACACGCTAACAGAAAGAATGTCTTTCATTTTGACAGTTAAACAACATTCATTGCGTTATTTATGTTATTGAGCGGACAATTTTTTCGAATGTATGTAACAATGGATTAGCAATATCCTTCAAAATGATTCAGGTTGTGTTTGATAGTGTGTTTCGCAATTAGGGTGCTGAGTAGATGTGCCTGAAAAAAATTGCGTACTTTTGACGCTGCACTTGATTAAACTTTGGTTTCCTATGAAAGTAGTCAACGGACATACAATAAGGGCTGCCTAAATACACGATAATTTGACACCTTATCGTCAAACACTGGTGAAAATTCCAGATTTATAGCTGCTTAAGAAATGACTTGCATCGGTCGGTTTCGCAGAAAGTACCATCCAGTATCTAAATGAAAATAATTGTTAATTAAATGGAAAAACTACGTCAATTTGCCGTGTCATTCATGCATTCATGCGATGTGCCATTTCACGCAATGGTTAAAGAATGACAGCAGTAATTTGAATAAATGGGCAATTTAAGTTTTGTAAAAAAAAAATGGGAATTTTTCGGGACATCGCCAAACGGTTGGTTGACTCTTCACGTGACCAACGGGCTGGCCTATTTTTAGCCCAAAGAATCAGCATTGCCATCCAACGTGGTAATGCTGCCAGCCTTTTGGGCATTTATCCCTTTGACAGCGATGCCGGCGAATTGAGCCCAATGAGTTCCTGCCTTTTTCTTTAATTTTATATTATATACTTGTATATCAATACATATAATAAAATCATAACTGGTCGCTGTCTGTACACGGAAGATATATCAGAAAAACTATTATAGGGGGGCTCTATGAACGAAATAGAACACAAAACAATGATTTTTTGAATTTTTGTCTGTTTGTCTGTACGTTTGTGCACGCTAATATCAGAAACGGCTTAACCTATTTGAACTCATATTAAACTGATGCTCAGCAACCCCGGTCGTGGTTCCAACGAGGATGGGTGACCGCAATTGGCACAAAAAATATATCAAGTGGCTCAGTAATAACTCTGTTTGCAGAATTGATCATCGCCAAGCGCGACCTGTATAGAAAGTAGTTGTTATGCTTTCACGCCTTAGCTACTAAGCAAATAATAATGACATTTTGATGTCTGATATATGGAGAAGCACATAGGGTCATACGTCGCGTAAAACTAAAAATAGGTATAATAATAAACTATAATTAAATAGATAGGTATATAAGTTCAGGCTTTTTTAATTATTTAGTTTTTTAATTTTTAAGTGTATTGTAAGATTTGTATTCTGGATCTAAGATTTTTAATCTGTAGTACCTAAGTACTTTGAGATAATTTACACATTACTTTTTGTTGTTTAAATTACTTTGTGTGTGTGTGTGTTAGTAGGTAGTATTAGTTGAAATAATAGTTGTATTATTATAGTTAGTGAGAATACCTCGAAAAAAATTACTAATATAATTGAACGCGAATGATTTGTTTAAACGCGATAATCTCACATGCAAGCCGAATTTTTAAAAAAATGAGTTAGATAGCCTAATTCTTGAGGAAGGTTGTAGGTTATTTAACATCACGCTACAACCCTTAGGAGCCGAGCACAAAAAAAAGGCAAACAGAGCGCCAAGCGAAAACAAAGTAGCATGCGCGTGCGATGCAGTGCGCACTGCACTGCATCCCTAGTTGACCGACCCCTAGTTGACTGAACTTAATTTGTTGCTAATAACCTCTAGTATAACGCCTTTCAAGGAATACGTCGAGTTTCCCTGTCACCATATATATTTGATAAACAATTAATTTCACTGACTTCACGTGAGATTTCATCCAATAAATTCCAGTGTTGCATGACATAATGAGTAGCTCAATAATATACTATGTATTAGTAAACGAGTCTGTATGGACTTGTGTAATTACGAAAATCTATTAAATAAAGCTACAAAATATCCAACAAAACTTTGAGCATCCCTGTCACTAAACGCCGCGGATTTTTTCCTAAAACTCAGTAACGTGATACTAAAATTGAGTTAAAACAAACACGGCCTGACGCACGACACGGCAGAAAGGGTTTATAATATTAACCGTATTGAATGACGGGCTTAATTGTTTAAACGGAGCAAAATAGAGTACCTACTGCCAGATGATTATGTAAAAGTTATTGACGAATTAGTATTTCGTGTAATAAATTATGAAATAGAGGTATTTCTTCACCCCGCGGTTTTACGCGCATACGTTTCGATCCCGTGGGAATATCGGTATAAAAAGTATTCTATATGTTAATCCTGGTTATAAACTATCTGTGTGGCAAATTTTATCCAAATCCGTTTAGTAGTTTTTGCGCGAAAGAGTAACACACATCTATCCACTCATCCATACAAACGTTCACGTTTATAATATTAGTAGGACTTTCATAAATCATATTTATTTCAACAAGCAAAACCTCTTATTGTCTCTACGCTGTTGTAAAATGTTCACCAAACAAATCGCGGCACATTAAAGTGTTGTGTTGCGGTGAGGGGGGATGGATCACTCCACCCCTGCACTACTCAGCGGATAGGCAAGGAGACGGCGAAAAGATGGATTGGTTCATCCAGTTTTAAAGTGAAACTATTTTACTACGAACTTTTCCATTGAGACTCGCATTAGAGGAACAAGGCTTCCAGTGCTCGGACAAAAAAAATCACGTGCAGGAAATGAACGTACGGTCACCAAAGGAGATAAGTAAGCAGTGTAGTCGGATATAGTTGTAGTTTAGTAAGAAACCGATGAATATTTTCGAATAAAATTTAATTAACGTAATAGAAAACAAACAGTTCATTTATCAAATTAAATTTCATTCGAAAATATCCATCGGTGTCTTACTAAACTTCAACTATATCCGATGACACTGGATACTTATCTCTTTTGGTGACGGTTTGAAAACATACATACCTATTTATAATTATATAGAGTGGCAGGGACATTGACGCGGAAACTTTAACTATGAATTCAGCACACGATTCTAGACCCCGTAGCGTAGAAATTTTAAATCGGTTATCATAAAAAGAATCTCCTAATTCACAGAACAGTACAATAACTACGCAGTCAAAATGTATAGAACAGCTGATTTAAAAAAAAATAACCGACGACAAATTTCAACGCAGGGTATTTCACAATCATCAACTGAATCTATGGTAACAGCTTGCACGTCGATGTCCCTACTGCCACCTTGTATATCTGGGCAATAAACGATTTCAGCTCATCAAAATTAGTTATTTTTCCACTCTGCAATTAGCATTTTTAAAGACAAAGACATTTATTCGTCGGATATGGTAGGTAGAAAGGTGGTTGGTAGATATGGATAAGTTTGACACATCCGCCGCTACTAGCGGCATACGAATACATATTTACAATGTGAACCAACAATAACAACATTTCTATTTTACAGTTAAATAAATCTACCTTATTATTAATAATTAAAAATAAATCTACCTTATTATTAATAATTAAAAATAAATCTACCTTATTATTAATAATTAAAAATAAATCTACGTTATTATTAATAATTAAAAATAAATATTTACTTATTAACACTTATAATCAAAAAAATCTTTTAATGTGTAAAGAATATTTTTTTGTTTTGATTGTTGTTGTTTTGTTGTCATCTGCCAGTGTCGCGGGCGCATCACGGAATAATTTGTACAGTAAAACGGGGTGAATAGGAATGCAGGGGTAAATCGGGCCGAAAAAAAATGCATTTGTACTTTAAAATAATATAGTTTGCTGCAAACAAGGACACTTAATCTTTAATTAAGAAACAGTAAACACATTACAGTCTTTTCTGGCAACAAACTATATTATTTCAACGTTGAAATCCATTTTAAATTTTCGGCCCGATTCACCCATGCATCCCGATTCACCCCGTTTTACGGTATTGTCAATGTCAATTAATGAGTGTTGTCTTTGGTCCCAGGCCCTGAGTTCCAGCAATGGACAAAATTGACAACATTTTATATGCTTGAGTACGAGGCTTTTGACTTGTTGTATGTGTATATTTTATGTCTTTTTTTATTTGTAATGTGCGTTTTGTTTGTGCGGATTAAACAATTTTTCTTTCTTCAAAGCGGTGCTTTAGCTGTCCCACGAGTTTTTGCCAGCCACTCATTCTTATTCAGCGTACCAAAACACTCAATTCTCTTCGCCAGCTCCTAGCCTACGCGATTGGTGATAGATCACAGTGCGCACACAGATTTGCCTGCTGATCGTACCCGCAAACAATCACTTGACTCCATTTTAGCTTTTAAGAGGGGCGCGTTATTCGAACCGTCAAATTTCGCTCTATTTACCGGTGTCGGTTACATTGTACGGTTTTTGTGAGACGGGTTCTCGTGTTGATCATATTTGGTTTATCACTTAGCTGTGTTTTTGTTGTCTTATTTTATAGTGCTAGCTTTTAAACGATCTATTCGTTTCCCGTGACGATAATTTATACGATAAACTTCTTTCTTACATTGCCATATTATTTTCACAATGACTGCTACAATATAAAATAATCGTTATCAGCCTATTAATGTCCCACTCCAAGCCACTTCTCAAACAGAGAAGGCACGCATTGATCTCCAGTCACCACGCTTGCTCAAGACGGATTAGCTATTTCAGAGTTATATTACCTACATAGAAGTCCACGTTTCCTCACGATATATCCCTTCACCAATGTCAATAAATTCCAAGATAACTCAGAACTTAGATACAACTTAAGTAGGTATATTATGAATTGAAAACGTCACATTGGTTTGAACTCAAAAAACGTTGTGCATGAGAGGCGAGGCGAGCCAGTTAATCAAGAAATAGCTTTATCATCAAAATAAAGCCATTTCTTGATAAACTTGCTAAGGAAAGTTTCGAATCCGAATCGTTCCTGACTCCGAACTCCGAAAAGAGACATGAATGAATGTGCTA
The DNA here is from genome assembly GCA_947507525.1 of Apamea epomidion. Lineage (NCBI taxonomy): Eukaryota > Metazoa > Arthropoda > Insecta > Lepidoptera > Noctuidae > Apamea > Apamea epomidion. Next base: position 6,580,705 of record OX382247.1, on the reverse strand, counting down.
TAGAGGCCAGTGGCGTGCATTGCTTTTCAGATTAGGTAGGCAGGCACTAGGCCGCCCGGTCTAGGCAGACAGACGCGGTCACTAATCAGAAACATAACAAAAGTATCTATTTCGAATGTTCAAATTATTTTCTTATCCACTATGTGCCTTCTATGAACTTTAAAAGCAAAAAAATCTTCATCGGTCGATCGAAAGGAAACTATTTTTTACCACCACAGTTATCAGCAATGGGCCTCTATCAGAGGACCATTTAAAGACATAATACATACAATAATCTCCCAAGTAATGAACTACTCAAGTTGCTCAAACAAATTGACACTCATCTCAAGACTGATGAGTATCATACAGCCACACAATCACTACACTTGTACGCACAGAAGCTTACTATTGTCAATTAACGTGGCTTGCTTCTTAAGATCCGAGTTGAAGAGAAACTGGGCCTTTTGTACGGAGGTGTAAGGTTGAGAATGGAGTGAGGTTTTGGGGCTGATTTTCAAGGGCTCAGGACACACATTACCGCATTGAGGTGGTCAGGCTCCCACGATGATGTTTGACAGTTTGTAGAGCTTTGAAACTCGTAGAATTCAAAAATGAAGATAATAATAACTCATAATATGTCTATCCTTGACTCTTGGTTTACTAACTGCACCCCGCTGTTTCATCTGCATTACTGCATAAGTTGGATCCCGTGGGAATATCGGAATAAAACGTATCCAGGTATATCTGTGTCCAAACACAGGTTATCAAATTTCATCCAAATCTCTTCAGCCGTTTTAGCGTGAAAGCGTAACAAACAAATACATTAAATTTCGCATATAATATTAAAGTTCGTATTTCATAGCAAGTGTCGAGCCAGCTAATTTTATTATTATAGGTTCACATTTATACACTGACCTTCGTGAAGACGATGTTATATTAAACCGTTTTTGCAGAAGTAACTGAAAGCTGGTTTTTCGTGATTATGGTACATTTACACCGTTACATTATGCTAATTTATATTTTTGCTTATTTCTATATTTGCCTTCTCTATCATCACTCAAGTCTACACAACAATTTGACAGCAGTTAATGCACTCAAAGGACCTGCCTGATGACCCCACGCTTATCGTCGTAATTATAATTATCTTACAGTGTATCACTTGAGTACTCTTTAATGAACAGAGGCTGTTGAGTTGATCAGTGAGCGAGCACTCTGGGAAATACTTTCGTGAAGATGAACTGATTTTAATGTTGTTTATTTTGTGAACATTAGCAATCTTCTAATTTCCAATGTTACTCTTCAACATGTTTACAATCTCATCATGACTTGTTCTTGTTTGTATATACAGAAAATTTACCTCACCAAGAGGTATCGTATTACCCAGTAACTGGGTTGTGGAGGTCAGATAGGCATTCGCTCCATGTAAAATACTGGTATTCAGCTGCATCCGGTTAGACTGGAAGCCGACCCCAATATAGTTAATAAAACTTACCTTACGAAACTACTGCCAAACATTCTTTTTTTCTTTCACAATGACCATTTTTCCAGATTTTTTAACAGTCATAATGACGGATTTTTCGATTTTACAGAATAATTTGTGGACCGAAATACTTAAATAATCCATGCACTAGGCTGCAGTGATACAATACTAGTAATTTCTACATTCGCCACGACTTTCACAATGTGTTACTAATAATTACAGCGGCACAGAATATTGAACTGACCTGTCAATAGTGTCAATTCTACCATCAGGTTAAATGACAGCTCACTTCAAGCTCACTTCACCTAACTTTTCACCGTGAGATTTTTACAGAATAGATCAACAGAACTCTCCTTAATACAATTTTCGTTTTATCCTTTATTAGAAAGAACCAGGTTCACAACCAGAAGGGTAATTCTCGTAATATAAAATGTTCAAAATCTAGTCGCAGTCTCATCTTGGCGACAAACAAATGTCAAAAACTTGTCAAAATGTAGGGAAATTAGAGCTATTTTTCGTTTTCTTTTTCTAGAGTCTAATATAAGGATATACACACTTTATTCATGTGTCCTCCTAATGCGAACCTTAGGACCAAAAATAAAACAATCCTCCACTAAATTTAAACCAAGCTGCGCTCAATAGCAAAACGCAGTAGACTAAACACTAAAGAGCTGGTCTAGACATATAGATCATACACTTTGTAGTTTGTACCACACGTGCAGAGGCCCTAGCACGGACGCCCGACGTAAACGTAATATAAAGTCCAACGATTTTTTAATCGAAAATACAACTTACCTACCTTTTGCGATACGCACAATTAATATCACCCATAATTAGCCTATAACGTACCCACTTCTAAAACACAAGCCTCCTCTCTGTGAGAAGGTGTGGGCCGTTATCCACCACGCGGGCCCAGTGTGGGTTAGTAGATGTCACATGTCTTCGAATTATTCGGTTCTAGGACATGCCGGTTTCCTCACGATGTTTTCTTTACCGTTTTGAAAGAAGGTGATAAAAATCAACTACACAAAGTAATGCGTCTGTCTGGGTTCGAAGGCACGACCTACAACTGGTTTGTCGGGGCCGTTATCATTGGGCCACCACTGCTCTCCACTGGGCCACCACTGGTCTGTCACCCATAGATATGATATATATTTCTTTCTTTCTTTCATATGAATACCTAGTCTTACAGCGTAGGAATTAGAAACTGGTGCGAAACGAGTATTTTCATTTTAAAATCGTACAAAAAATTTACGATACGTTTGCGTCGCGCGCTCGCACTAGGCCTACCATTTAGTGTACTCTCATGATTTAGTGCGTTGCGCAATATCCAGCCATGAGCCACTCCACTTGGAGTCCCAGTAGGCAAAACACTTGACTTGTATTAATAAAACTGTTTTACTATGGCGAATCTTCAACGTATGAATTTGTTTCGCTTCTTGAATGGGTATCATCAGAGTTTTACGGTCCTTTTAACCTTTGTATGGGAGCAGGGTTAACCTCCACAGTTTATCACGACTCTTATTCTAAAACTATATCTAAGACTACTCTCAAAACGGCGATAGAAAACATCGTGAGGAAACCGACATGTCCTAGAACCGAAAATTTGAAGACATATGACATCTACCAACCCGCACTGGTCCCGCGTGGTAGATTATAGCCCACACCCTCTCGAAGAGAGGAGGCCTGTGTCCCAGCAGTGGGAACAATATAGGCTGATTAATACATTGGATTTTCAACCGTGGAGCTGTGTAAGATACGTTAGTTATGTCAAAGTCACGTCGTTAAAGTTACATAAAATAAGTTAAAATCGAAGAATTTACTGAATCGTTTACATATAAATTATATGTATGGAGAATTATAAATTTACATATAATACAGACTCTAGGTTTAGGTTTTCAATAGAAGGTAAAATGTGGTTCAGCATAATAATTTATTTATAGATTTTCTCAATTTAACTCAAACTCAAAGTATATACTGGGCATTAAACAATTTACAGACACTTTTGAATTGTCAAGAAGTCGGTCAGTCAGAAAGCTGAAGCTAGTTGCCTATGGATGCCCTCATAAAGCATTAGGTTCAAGGTTGATTGGGGAAATTTGACAGTTTCGGGTAGATTGATGTGCTGGGGTCTGTACTTAGCTAAAAAGTAACAACAAAAAATGAAATTACAACTAAATATTATCGAATATTATTAGCGAAATATTTTTTTTTTAATCGTTGCCCCACACTCCTGTATCGTGGGTGCGTTGACAAACACTTAAACTCACATACACAAACAGCCAGACCCGGAACAACTACCTGTAGGCAATACAAATATTTGTTCCGTGCAGGAATCGAACCCACGACACGCAGCGCAGCAGTCGATCGCTCAGCCACTGCGCCAACCGTGTCGTGTCGTGTCTAATACTAACCAGCGCACATCAGATAAATATTCCATGTGATTGAATGTACTGATGATAATAAAAATAACACAAGTACGCAAGTAGGTACCTACTTGCGTACTTGTGTTATTTTTATTATCATTCAGACAAGAATATAAACTGAATACAGAGCACTTTTCAGCGTTCAATTTTTATGACCACTTCAAGACATGGAGGTCAATCGGACAGGAAAACAGGGATTGTTTTGTATCTGTTGTTGATTTCCACAAGTATCATTTTATTATGAAGTTATTATAGTATACATGCTTTATAGTATAAACACAAAGGCGCTTTGCTTTGTGTAAATTATTTCATCACCACGACTTTCAAAACAATGAAGGAAAAACATCCAGAACCAAAAATAGAAGCTGAAATTCGAAGACATGTGACATCTACCAACCCGCGCTGGGCCCGGGTGGTGGATTACAGCTCTAGTGGAACACAGGCCTCCTCTCTTCGAGAGGGAGGAGGCCTGTGTTCCACTAGAGGAACATTAAAAAGCTGATTATGAATACTATAAAAGTATTGTTTTATTGAACCCGATAACATTTTCGAAACATCAGTAGCGCAATTCAGTAAAATTCACTTCAAATCACACTCATATGGTTGCCACACAATTCGAATTCCGAGGAAATATTTAAAATATTAAACCACTAGCTGCGCCCCGCGGTTTCACCCACATAAGTTTCGATACCGTGGGAATATCGGGATAAAAAGCATCCTATGTGTTAATCCTGGTTATAAACCATCCGTGTGCCAAATTTCATCCAAATCCGTTCAGTAGTTTTTGCGTGAAAGAGTTACAAACATCCATCCATCCATCATCCATACAAACTTTCACGTTTATAATATTAGTAGGATTACGTACAGCAGTCCAAGCAGAAATCTAGAATTCAAATTATTAATAGTATTATTAAAAGCCAGTGATATCCGGTGGGACATCACTGGCTTTTAAACTGGCCGCAGGGCAAAGGCCCCCCTACTCTCTTTCCACTTCTCTCTGTTTAAAGCTGCTAAGGACCAGTTCTTGTTGGAGTCCAGCTCATACCGCCATCTCCATCTGGGCCTGCCGCCATGTCGCTTGCCATTAAGAGACTCCAAAATTGTTTATATAAGAATAAATACAACCCATTCTTTCTTAGATATTTACAAACTCTGTGGAATATTTTGAAACTTAAGCCTCTTCAAAAACCTGTCACGAAATTCTTCCTAAGGAACTATAAAAAAACGTAAAAAACACCAAAGTTGCTACAACCCCATGTTCTTGAGACGTAAACAGTTAAACAGACAGTGGATACAAGTAGATACTAACCAATGGGTTACGTGTACCACTTAAGAAGTCGCGATGCTTAACCAAGTGGGTGGTAGTGAAGTGCTGTGAGCAGAGAAATTAAGTCGGTTATCGATATATCGATCTTTTTTTATCTCGCACAAAGGTGAGGGCCTCATGAATTCAAACCTAATGCTCTCATTTTGTTTTATCTAAGTATGTCATAATAAAAATATTGTAAGCCTCCTGCAACCACACCACAAAAAATACAAATCTAACTAATTACTTAGATACACAGAATGGCCGGTAGGTGGGAAGATTGGATATATATGAAGAAAAAGAATAAGAAGTCCAGTCAAAAATTGCACTGAAAACTGCTGCAGCTATGAATAAATCGATCAATATCGACAGTGCGCCCAACACTACCCGCCAAATAAGTAGCAACCACTCGAGCAAGGAGTTGCTAGAGTAGCACTTCACCTGATATTTGGTTATCTCAGTGACATTGCACAGGAGGCTCGGTGGCGAAATAGATGCTACAGCCCTTCGATAAAGAAACCACTTGATTTTTTTGTTGTTGTCCCTTCACTTTGAATTTTAATTGTTTAGAATTATCGAAAGAGTAAAGCAGGAGCGTTTACGTTTAGATTTAAATATTCGTTCGTATGTATTCACTACAAGAAGAGTCATTCTATTTTTTTTGTACTCTCGAGACCATGGAAATATTTCTGAATGTAGGTAATGATTTTATCTGATAGAAAATAGAGCATACATTTTCTTTCAGTGGGTAGAAATAGCAATAAAATTGGTAACAACTTTATGTAATCACGAAATAACTCAGAAGCCTGAAAAATTGACAACCAGACTTGCCAAGGGGCATCATATTACCCTGTAACTGGGTTGTGGAGGTCAGATAGGCAGTCGCTCCATGTAAAATTGGTACTCAGCTGCATCTGGTTACACTGGAAGCCGACTTCAACATAGTTAGGAATACTGTGAGGACTGATGGATGACTCAAACATCATCTATGTACTTAGCCAATTCCCAACTATGTTAAAATACTGGTATTCAGCTGCATCTGGTTAGACTGGAAGCCGATCCCAGATGCAGCTGAATACTATTTATATACATGGACTGGTTGTCAGATTTCCAGGCTTCTGACTACCCGTAAGTAAGTACTGTCAAAAATCTACAAATGCCAGCGGTTTAACATTACTACTGATTTTAGATAAGTAATCTAAACTAATATTATAAATAGAAAAGATTTGATTTTTTGTATGTTTGTTTGTTACGCTATCACACTAAAACGGCTGTTGGCACATGGGTAAACCATGACTTGGATTAGGACCTAAGGTACTTTTTAGCCCGATATTCTTAAGACTTATGCGTGTAAACCTGGGGGGCGGAGCTAGTGATGAATAAACCATTAGTTTCTTTACCAGTTTCTTAGTAGGCCATGTTCGGCAGACGATATATGAAACACCCCTATTACGTTGCAGAAAGGCAGCAGCACCTATCACATTCAACTCCGAACAACAAAACCGAGCGAGATCAATCGGCAAGGCCTCTATAATATTACGCCTCTTTAATATTATTATTATTATTTATTGGCATATCACATCAAACTCCGAAACGATTGCCCTTCGATTACCTTTATTTATCTACATTTATATACCTGCACAATACATACAATAAATACATACATACATATTGAAAACATGTGGCATTGGTATTCAAGTTTAGATTTGTGTAGATATTCAAAAAACTACACTAATACCTAAGTGTCTGTGTACACATAACAAAAACCTATCAAAATAATTAAATGCAATAATGATGTTAAGTGTATTGTACTTAGTTAGTTATAGAATAAAATACGCGGTAAAGAAGTCAAAACTGTACATTGAATATTTCATAAAAGAGTAATTGCTACGATGTGGGAATGGAAGTTGATGCTGAAAATGTAATTTGTCTGGATGTATGTTCCGGATTGGCGCGAAAACGGTTGAACGGATTTAGACGAAATTCAGCACCCAGATAGTTTATAATCTGGATTAACACTTAGGATACTTTTTATCTCAGTAGTACGTGCCCGTGGGATATTTTCCCACATCCAAGGCGAAGTCGCTGGCAAATGCCAGTTCGTAAATAACTTAAGAAGCATTCAAAGTTTCGACTGCTGCCAAATAGCCGGAGCCGGCCATAATTGATCAATGATGTTCTGTTTTATACGGCCAGCCATTGATTTACGATAACGACAATGTAAGTGCGTCCGAAAAACTCATGAGTACGCGGTCGGCCATTCCAGTTGCCAAAAGAATCAGCAACGTACAGGCAGAGAGAAAAGTGCTGGCGAGTCTCTTGGACATACAGTTTATAGTCTATATTTGGATGATGGAAGCTTCAAGATAAATATAAAGGATGATGAAAAATAATAAACTTGAACGTCAATACCTGTTTTTTTTTTTTAAAACAGTCTTTTTGTGGTCGGGCACACTAAAAGGCTGATTGTATTTAGCGGGCGTGACCCTAAAATAACTGTCACTCTTAAATTTGAACTAAGTACCTATACGGATTACGAAGTGGTGCTGATTGAGAAAGTATTCATCATGCTTATTAAAGAAATCCGCGGGTAGTCTTTGCTTGCGTTTATCAAATTCCCAGCCAAGTTTAACAATAATGCGATCAACTATGTGCATTGTGCACGCTTGCTGAGAAGTTATTTCTTATACTTATCCATCTTTTAGAGCAGTGATGGCCCAGTAGTAACGGCTGCGACTTACGATTTGTAGGTCGTGGGTTCGAACCCAATCAGGCGCTTTAATTTGTGTAAATTATTGCATCACCACTGCTCTCAAAACGGTGAAGGAAAACATCGTGAGGAAACCGGGATGTCCTAGAACCAAAAATTCGAAGACATAATGTGACATCTATCAACCCTTACTGGACCCGCGTGGTGGATCACAGCCCACTCCCTCTCATAGAGAGGAGGCCTGTGCCCCAGCAATGAGCGTTATAGGCTAATGATGGTGTTCCATCTTTTACTGAAAGCCCCCCAGCACTTTTGCATAACACAGTTTTAATCACAATTCAAAAGATTTAAAGAAAATGGGTAATCCATTGCTTCATATGTTTGAAAAATTCATCTGTTCTACAGCTGTACGTTGTTGAGCTGTCAATTATTTCAAATAGGCACACAAAAGAAACGTCAAAAATTAAATTAAAATAAAATTGATTCTAGTCGCCCCTTCCAAAAGGTAGTTTTCGTAGGCATGGAGGAGAATGGGCAAGAAACTCCACCGTTAGTCTTTTAAAATGTTTTACAATATTTTGCATACATTAATTATATAATTATATGTGAAGACGATGCACCTAAAAATAAAATTACTATACCACAATAGGTAAAAGAATTAAAATGGATTAATGAAACCACGACATATAAATTAACTATGTGATAGATACATGGTGCTCACATATTTACAAACGTATCAAAATGAAAGCTTGTTACGTAACTACTCCGCTGCTTATACCTGTCAAATTTTAAAAAAACTGTGCAAAATAAAACACAGCAAATTCGCAACACCCAAATCAAATGACTTCTGTCCCCAAGTATACGTTAAAGAAGTGCCATTGAATTGGGCAAGCGAAACTCAAGTGCTCTATTACGTCTACATTTAGACCACACTCGACCATCCGGGTTAATGGCACCACACAACTATACCTAGCGCTGGCTCCTAGGAGATGGCATTGGCTGGATATCGGGCTTCGAGAATGGAAATTGTTATCTAAGTGAGTTGGAATATCTGCAGCCGGTCGATTCTGTAAAAAACTCACCGTGAAAACTTAAGTGAAGTGAGCGTGGAGTGAGTCGTCATTCCAACTAATGCTAGGGATTGACACTATTGACAGCTCACTCTAAGCTCACTTCACCTAACTTTTCATGGTGAGATTTTACAGAATCGATCGGCAGGTATTTATTAACATGTTTTGAAGAATTTGTCGAAGCATTGATAGATTTAAACGTTCCATTCGCTGAAAGAGGCTAGGACTAAAGAGGATTAGGACTATATTAGAGGGCTAGGACTAGAGGGGAGGGGTATGCGGCTAAGTAATAACAGCCACACGGGTCGATCTATCAGGTTAAGCTAAGCTTGCTGCGGTTGGTCCGTGGATGGGTGAACATCTTTACATATCAAGACCCCTCCGTCCTCGGAAAGCACGTTAAGCCGTTGGTCCCGGCTGTCATTCGTGGATCTTTGAAAGTCGTTGCGGGTCGTCAGAAGCCCGAAAGTCTGACAACCAGTCTTACTAAGGGGTATCCTATTACCCAGTAACTGGGTTGTGGAGGTCAGATAGGCAGTCGCTCCATGTAAAATACTGGTACTCAGCTGCATCTTTTCCCAACTATGTTGAGGTTAGACTGGAAGCCAACCCCAACATAGTTGGGAAAACTCTAGGCAGCTATGTTGATTCGCTGAAATGGCTTATTTACATGGAAAAACATTTAGTATCTTCGATGACAGAAACTCTCAGTGTATAAATAATATTGAACTTTAAATGAACGCATGATTTCGAAAATCGCTTAAGAAGCAACTCTCATTCACAATCTCGGCACATAACGTGGGAGAAACACTCTGCCTATTTGGCCAAACAAATTAGATAATTATACGTCTAAAAATGCCTCATATAAATACCACATACTCATCAAGATTCCACAATGTCTGAAGTCCTGCCTCTACAGCCAGTGTATTCTACCCATCTTGACGTACTGTGAAGGTTGTCCACCAAAGTCAACCTAATGTAGCGCAGGCTGGCTATAATTTAGCGCGAGTTTCAATCGAACATTCAAGCAAGTTTAGAATACGGTGTCAAATATTTTATTAGGATTTTTGTTTAGAACAGTCAGTGCTAGTTTAGTCGGTAATATGTAAAGACGTTCTGTCAATATAAACCTATAAGAACCGTATCGTTGTTTGATTCCTCTCGGTACCGGGGGGATCGTCTAGCCCTTAACAGTACGGTGCTGAGGCGTGCACGCGCACGCAGGAGACTGTGTACAGGGTGAGAGTTTCACAGAGAGCCATGGAGCATTCCATGCTTGGCATAAAAGATAGACCGAATACCAAAAGACGTAGACGAGATCCGAAGGTTTTCGAAATCGGAAAACGTGTTTTGAAACTCAAATGGAGTTGAGAGTTAGAATAGTTTGGTTATTCAGTAACAATTATTCTTTAAATAATTAATTAGTTACTTTACATTCACGCCCAAACCATTTTCCTTCAGCTAACAGTTTCAATATTCCACAGCGAACCAAATAAACACCCACAGCGAATCCAAAAACACATTTTCCTTCCCAATCTATAAAAAAGTCAAGAAAAATTCCGACCTCATTTTCAAAACTTGACGAACACTCTTACAAAAGTAGAAAGCGCTCAATACATCGTCGATTGGCTCGGACGTGACGGAGCGAGCACAATTTAGCTTCAAACGGAAAGAAGGCTAATCAGAAGGGATTCCATAGGAGGAAACCGCCGGAGAATTACGAGGAGCAAAGAAGTGTGGGGGGCACAAGGGGAGGGGTAGGAGGAGCCGATCGACGGAAAAAAAGTGGAAATAATTCGTTAATCTCGTAATTGGAGCGCGCTACCGAACCGGAAAACAAATTTCCTATTATTGCTGGTCAGGGTTGGCGAGGAGAGGACTTTTTGTGGGATGCTGTTTATTGTTGAGATCCTTGGGATAAAAGTTTAAAGGGATATATAGAGTTAATGATACGACTTGTATCTGTATACGGTAAGTAGTTGTTTCAAGTTAGACCTTTGAATGTTGGTATTGATATACCATATAGATTTTATTATAAGGAAACAACCTTATATATAAAAGCCTTATATAAAATCTTAACAACGCCTGTTCTAGAACTTATTACCTTATTTTGTCAATCATTCAGAAATCATAATCATCAACTGCCTAGCCTTTTCCCAACTATGTTGGGGTTGGCTTCCAGTCTGTAGACTGGAAGCCAACCCCAACATAGTTGGGAAAAGGCTAGGCTGAATACCACTATTTTACATAGAGTGACTGCCTGATTTATTGACAATAATTCAGAAATATACAACCTTATACTCCAGGTGTAGGGACTGCCTATTTATTCATTTAAATAGATCACATTTGATCACAGACATATTAAATATTCCCGTTTAATTTACTTCCGGTAAAGTCAGGATGTTTTCCTTCTTACATAAATACATGCTACCTACAAGAAAAAGTCAAGAGCAGGAACTGTTACTAACTGACCTTCAAATCACCACTAAAGCATCATTCAAAACACCCTTTCTTATAAAATAAAAAAATACTCTCAAAAAATCTCCCCCTCGGCACAACCCTAGCTAAACTCGCAAAGTCGAACAGAAAGTGTAGGTAGATAATTATTATTAGAGCACGACTCATTAGGGGGCGATTGTCGTCCCCTCGCCCCCGACCCCCGTTCGCTCCGTCCTCCCCCCATTCGCCCCCGGCCGGTCCGGTGCCATCACACCTGACCGGTCCGTTTATCATTGGCTATTGGCGAGGCACTTTTCATTTACAGGGTGCTTGTTTAAAATGCTCTTGTGAACGAAATGTAAGTAAAATTGGGATCTAGTAAGTATCAGAAATGGCCACTGATAGTTTTGTGTTACATATAGGTACTGCAAAGTAGAAAAAATAAGAACTTTTTTATTCTATGCTAATCAATTTTTTTTTCTTTAGACTATACGGTCCCACTGCTGGGCAAAGGCCTCCCCAAGTCTTTCCAGGAACTCTTTTCCCGCGCCACTTAGGACCAGCCGTCGCGGTTCGCGTCCGGATCATTTCGCCACTGCTTTCTGGGCAGTATAGGCTAAACAAAACCAAAAAAGAATATAATTTAAAGAAAAGTAATAATTAATTAATAAAAATAATAAATAATATATATCATTTATAATATAAATAATTTTATACAAAATAATTTGTTAATTTAAAGTATATTATAAATAAATTTATTACCTTGTCCTTTTTGGAACGCACACAAACGGAACACAGCACACAGAAAAGAAATGGCTGGTTTTGAACTATTTATGTCATTATGAATCCGGTAGAACCTGGATGAGGCTGGCACAGGAGCGTGAGGATTGGCATATAAAAAGAGAAGCCTATGGCCCAGATGTGGGTGAAGCCGGGCTGTGTAAATGATGATGACGTCAGTGCTTCTTAAGAAACAAGATGTAGTGGCCAATGTGAAAATTCTCGTATCCTATAGGTAACGACGTATGTACACACAACCTCGCTATCATTTAAGCATCCATGATCCAACTTACAATGTGATGCCTGCTTATCTAATTATTTTCTCCACCCTCGTTCACTAATAGTCTAGTAGAGTAAGAGCTATTACCTTTTGGTAATGGACATTGACAGAATTGTGCAGACTTAATATAAAATTAACCACACCCTGTGCACTACTTGAGCTGTAAACGCCATTGGCGGGCCGAGCTCAGCTTTTTATTTGTGGCTCTACGGGGCACTTGTCCGACGTGAGCGCCCGTTCACTTGGGAAACTATTGGAAAATCAGGGAGCTGGCTAGGTAGCACAGAATAGACACTAGACTTTATGTTAGATAAGCGTAAGTAGATATAGTGCTTAGATTATACTCGCTTGGAGGTCTTAGTTGAAAGATAAGGTAAGGCATTAAGTCTCACATAATCAGGAGGGAGGAGACGCCCGGGTGTCACCACTGCGAGGATCGCCCAGAGGACACGGTGGAGCATACGGTGGAGGTCTGACCCGCTTGGGCAGAGCACCGCCATGTCCTCGTAGAGGCGATCGGCAGCGGCGGCGACCTCTCGCGCCCGGCCCTGGTGCAAGCCATGGGCCGGGGCGAGAGGGAGTGGGAGGCGGTCACCTCCTTCTGCGAAGCAGTCATGCTAGCGAAGGAGGTGGCGGGATGGGCGAGGGAGAGATCCTCACGCCTCAGCCGCCGAGGGAGACGCTCCGGGCGTCGGGAGCCGCGTGACGACTCCCGGCCACCGTAGGCGCGGGCCTGCGGGCGGAGAGCAATGGATAGCTCTCCGTCCGATCAGGACCAGGCCCGTGCCGGACGGCGTGTATGTGTTCCACGCGCGCCTCAAAGAGATGTCAGCGTAGTTGACGGGGCCCGACAGGGCCGAAGCCTGCCGGGGTAGCGGGATCGTCCGAAAGGGTTACCGCTGCCCTGGTACATAAAGGGCTAAGGAAGGAACACGGGTGGGTTTTAGTCAGTAAGAGTCTGACACTCCCTTCTGCTCCACCCAGAGCGGGAGGGGTCATTTGATGATTTCCCATCCTGAAAAAAAAAAAGGCATTAAGTCTTATAGACGAAATCAAAAGTCATTAATTCAAATTAGGCTGAGAATTAGCACTTTTCGATCGTCAAAATTACAAAAGACAGTCCTGCCCTTCACCACTTTCTGGTGCTTTCGCTGGGAAGAAGAAGTGGCGCAACAAACTCAGTTCAGTTAGAAAATACTTGATTGTATACAATACTAGGTATGTAAAGTAAGTAAGGAAGTAGACGGTATTTGAAATAACCAAATCTATGGAAAGACTTGCCATATTACCTTATCTGTCAACCAAACTGTCAAGTAGTTTCGCACGCGTGAAGGTCGGAAATTATCCCAAAGGTACGTACTACCGGGATAAAAAGTAGGTATTCTTTGTTCCATGTGCCGTTAAAAGGTCTATCTTTGTGCGAAACTTTCAAATCCGTTCAGCCGTTTAGGCATGAATAGGTAACACGCTGTCCTCCCATACCATACCTATTCATTCTGCAGTTAGAAAACATTGTAAAAGCCATTGAAAAAAATTGTATTTTGAAAGAGTAATCGTGGAGTTTCTTGCCGGCTCTTGTCCATAGGAAACGACCAATTGGAACCGTACACCTAGCTTCTAACGTTTCATAAGTGCCCATGGAGGTTTATGTGAAATAAAATATTATGATTTTGAACAGACAGACAGACCAACAGACAGAGTTACTTTTGCATTTATAATGTAGGTATTGTTAGTATGGTTTACGTTGCATTTATATGATAAGTATTGTTACTATGTTTTACGGAATGATCTAGTAATATCTACTTTGCCCGACCCCGGAATATCCGTATTTCGAAGCTCATGTACCAAGCAGCCGCAAACCCGACCATTGGATAACTGAAAGGGTGGAACATGATAATTCGTACCATAGCAATGAATAAGAACCTAGATAAAACTTATAGAATAGTAAAAACAGTAAAAGAACATCGCAGGAAAAGTTGATAGACGGCTAACTTTATCCTTCCCTATCATTACGCAAACAATCAAAAAATCTATTTCCACAAACCTTACAGCTCTACATTCAATAAACCAAACACCGTTCAATCAATCATTCGTTCACTAGACTTTTTTCCACAACCCTTTACGAGAAACTTCCGCATTTAAAACCACCCACAACCCAATCAAACCCCACTATTTTCATAATAGAACATTGAACTATCTAAAGAAACAATCACGTCAATCAATCAATCATTCAATTGTTCAGAACGAATGATAGCAGCACTAATGCACTACACGAGATGATCCCTTCATAAGAAAACAAATATTTTGACCATAGAGCGAGTAACCAGCGCCATTTTGACATGTGAACTGACATAAGATTAATATTCTGGTTATTTGGTTATTTGTATTCTAACTGTGATGTGTTAAGTTTATGAATGGCTTCTAATGTTGATTTTTTGTGGTTATTTTAACTGGTAGTCGTTAAAAGTGTGGTGTTTATAAGAGCGAGAATGGATAGGTAGGTACCTATGTGTTATTTTTATGGTGGGAATCGGTTAGGCCAGCTAGGTTTTAAGGAAAAGTAACTTAGATACTGTGTTTTAAAGATAAGGAATTAATTATTACATACGCAGTTCAAGTTTCTGTAGTAGGTTCTAATCTTAACTCTACGAGGTAATCTCTCTTAATTAATATATTCTGTTGGACCCATAAACTCGATTATCAGCCAAATATTGCCAACATCGACATCGTTCGTGCTTTACAAATGAGCATTGGCTGATAATTTTATTATGACAATTCAAACTGTTAGTGTTGCGTAATTATTTTAACGTACTTACGGCATATAATATTTATGCTTTTCAGTCTTTTAAATTATTTTTGATCCTGTCCACCCTAATTGCGTAACACACTATTAATCTTAATCTGAATCATTTTGAAGGATATTGCTAATCCATTGCTTCATATGTTCGAAAAATGTGTCTGCTCTTCAACGTAAATAACGCAATGAACATTGTTGTACTGTCAAAATGAAACCCATTGCTACTGATAGTGTGTTACGCAATTACCCCATTGATCGTTCTCAGATTTATAGGATAGAACATTCTATCTATTGTTCAATAGGTGTGAATATAGGTAGACAAATAAGATTTTTTAGTTAAAATCATAATTTCCGATGATTAAATCTTTATTTTCCTTGCATCTGTCAGATTAAAGTGCTTTCCTTAATACGTCAAAGCAGCCAGTACTAATGGATTCACTAGAAACTACCCACTAGGTACATATACCTACCGTATTATTCCGCAAATCCCGGGAAACGAGTAAATAATTGAATGACTAAAACGACAAACATAAAACTAGGTCTAGCAACACCCTCCCTAATTTCTAGTTAGTCTAATAATAACGGACTGATTACATACCCACACTTCTGGTGGTTTTATTATCTACTAGCTTTTGCTCATGACTTCGGCCGCGTGTATTTCGAATTATCCCATACAAACTTTGACACCCCATTTAACCCCTATAGGGTTTCATTTATTTGATTAAATATACCTTTGTTCTTTCGCAGGGCTTGAGCCATCTCGGTCCAAAATTTTATCAACATTGGTTCAGCGTTTTAGCCGCAACAGACGGACAAACAGATAGAGACACTTTCGCATTTATATATTTAATTTGGTTTAGTATGGATTCTTCAGACATGATTCACGCTATAAAACCAATAAATATTGCTCCTGAATGTTCATCAACGTCTGCGCAGTTTATAAGACGTCAACGAATGAGTTTTAATTGCTCACAAAAAGTCACTCAAACTATACATAATTTTTATCTCGATTCGAAGCTGTTGGCATAATCTCACTGTTTTAAAACTTGCAGAATAAGCCCTCATACCCACGGGCGATGCTTTACGTGCATTGCATTTTCTACGCACTGCTTAGCACCGAGAGTTGAAAATCCAACAGTGTTTTTTTGACGCTGGGATGCGCTCTGTTGAATTCTCAATGCTCGGCTCAACACCGAGAGTTGAAAATCCAGTGCGCCATAAAAATCGTCGTATTATAAAATCGCCCGTGCGGAATTGGAGTAACCCTAAAATATGCTATGTTTTGTTAATTTTTATTGCTATAAGCTTCTGGATATTGTAGTAATGATAATTAAATTAATAATTATTGTTTCAATTTTAGAGTTTTGCCTTGAACTGTGAGTTTATTGTGGTTTTTGAATGGAATGGTGGGTTTTGACAAGTTCACAATCAATCTATTGGTATTCAAATTCATCATCATCTGCCTAGCCTGTTCCCAACTATGTTGGGATGCAGCTGAATACCAATCGTTTACACGGAGCGACTGCCTATCTGACGTCCACAACCCAGATATTGGGTAATACGATGGCCGTAAGACTGGATGTCCGACTTCCGGGCTTCAAATCACAGCCGAGACCAACTTACAGTCCTTTCACAATTATTCCTCTGACAGCTGCAACCCAACAACAACCTTATTGTAATAACAATAAAGATCACTGTGATTTTCAAAGACTTGACAGTGGCACCAACCGTATTGTCACTTAGGTAGGTTACTCTGTATTATTTTAGGGGTTTTATTTTTACGAATCTTTAACAATATTCACATTAAGTACTTTATAGTTTAATTCTGGTTAAATGAGTAAGTAGCGGTTTGAAAGTTGTAACAGCGGCGTTGTAGTGGCGTAGGTTCTCCGTAGGCATTTTGGCATAGATAACATAAACTATTTTTACCGCTGTCAAGAGCCCGCCAAAAATTTGTTTTTGATTTAAAACATTATCTACGCGTCATTCATAACGACACTGCTGCAAGGATCTTTTGGCACTCGGATGACATTGACAAAATCCCGTTGGTAAACATTTGTGCAATTACGCAAAATTCTGTATTATCTTTGGTCTTGGTGCGACCATTGATACATTGTGGCCTGCCCTAACACCAAGCAATGGATAAAAGGATCAAACCTTAACTTTTAATATTGAGTACGAGGCTTTTAGCTACTTCGTGAGTGTATATTTTGTCTTTTTTTTTGTAATGTGTATTTTGTTTGTGCAGAATAAACACTTTCGTTTTTTTTTACTATTGTTCTGTGAAATGTTTTGAAAAAACAAGAGGCGGTGTTAGTTCCGTTTTTAACTCACGCTGAAAGAACCTAGTACCTAATGTATATATTTTTTGCCAACCTCTGTCTCTAACATTCCCTGAAACTTTGGATGAATCGAGAAACTTCTACCTGAATGATGCATATTTTTTCATTAACCAAAGAAAAAACGGGAAATGATCTCGAAAAGCGCTCATAAAATCTTCCACACAATTCTATACCCAATCATACAAAATGAGGCACATTCCATAAAACACTCGGCTACCGAGTCTCATGTCTCATAAACCGAAATTACGAAGCGAACAGACACTGATATTAACATTTTTAATTACTCGCAATCGCACCGCAACGCACAGATTAAATAAACTCCATCTTTTATTGTCGTCGTAAAAAACAATAACAAAATACTGGCCGTTTAGTGACACGTACACTTGTTAAAAAAATAAACAATACTCGCACATGTTGGAGGTTCGAAATTCGAATGTGTTTTTTTTTCTTGTTTTTGTTTAAAGGTTGGCACTAAATAGGTTATGGCTTTATAGTAGCCCCTGCTCCTATTACACCATAGACATAATAATACTACACAGATTTTAGGGTCTCTCACACACTGAAGGTAAAAGGTTTACTGGAGTAATTTTTTTAAACTGTGGACTACTAAATCAACAAGATGGTGAAATTATAATCAATCTCACATTCAATGGGTTCTCTAAATGACAGGTGATTTCACTGCAGACCCAGAAGAAAGAGAGAAGAGCCAGGGGCCTAAAAAGGCCACTTTAAGCAATACCTCTAAAAGCTATTCATTTCCTGAATTCCCATCAGATCATTAGCAATTCCTCTAATTTTCGTAAAATTTCATTTCGTATTTGGTGTAAACATTTCCGCATGAAAAAAATAAAAACCGTAATGTTATCGGTAAATTTTTCATTACAGTTTTTATTAATCAAATTGGTTTTTTATTTTTTATTTCTACAGTTTAAATGTTATTATTGTGATATGAATTGCACACAGATCATATTATAAATTGTCAGTTTGTGACCATTTTACGATTTTTAATATGATTCATATTGTTATCCTATTATGATTTTGCCAAAGTGGCCTTTTTAGGCCCCCTGGAGTATTAACAAAAAACTATTCTTCCTAGTCAAAGTCAAAAAGGTGAAAGTGGAAGGAGAGTTAGTAGCGAGGTCTTTTCCTAACTGGGCCAGCAGTGATGTAATCTTCTAAACTATCTATATCTATACGAATAATAAAGCTAAAGAGTTTGTTTAAACGCGCTTATCTCTGAAACTACCGGACGGATTTGAAAAATTATTTTTGCATTTGATAGCCCAATTCTTGAGAAAGGCTATATACATTTACCATCATGCTATGACCCTTAGGAGTCGAGCAAACTGAAAAAAAGTCACAGAGATTGCTAAGCGAAAACGGACTGACATCGCGAGCAGGTGATACGATGCGACCGACGGGGTCACGGGGATGAAGTCGCAGACAGGTGCTAGTAAATAATAACGAACTAAACACAATGACGTCATTTCTTTTGATTCTGTACCTTGTCTAATAGCTCATAATACCCATCAAACAGTTTACACAATGAGGTAATTCGCGAAAATTTTCATACATTCGAACGTTACTTCGCCGTCGCTATTTTTGTTTCTCGTCTGTTTTCTACCGCGATGGCTTATTGCGAATGTTCTGCTATTACCGTTTTATTAGATAATCTTGTATTATGTGTGATAAAATGGTGGGTTAGTAAGAACATAATATATTTATACATCCTACTTATAATATTATAAACTTGAATGTTTGTATGGATGTATGGTTGCATGGATGGATAGATGTTTGTTACTCTTTCATGCATAAACTACTGAACGGATTTGGATGAAATTTGGCACACAGATGGTTTATAACCAGAATTAACATATACAATACTTCTTATCCCAATATTCACACGGGATCGAAACGTATGCAGGTGAAACCGCGGGGTGCAGCTAGTATTTAATATAAGTAGGGATAAAAAATAAATTGATATCTAATTACGACTTTGTTGGGAGCTTTCTAATTGTAAGCAATTAGAAAGCTGAACTAGAAAAGGAAATATTTTATAATATTTTCGATATATTTGAATATATTTCAAAATTTGAAGTAATTATGATTGAACAAACTTTGAGTTTACAATCGGCATTCAATTATTGAATTAACTAGCAGCGCCCCGCGGTTTCACCCGTATAGGTATGCTTCGATCCCGTGTTTCAATATCGGGATGAAAAGTATGCTATGTGTTAATCCTGGTTATAAACTATCCGTGTGCCAAATTTAATTCAAATATGTTTAGGAGTAACAAACATCCATCCATCCATCCTCACAAGCTTTTGCGTTTATAATGTTAGTAGGATACGTAAAAATAATAATGGAAACCCAATACAGTAGCCACTTAACACATGTCATTCTCTATTACTAATTGATATTAATCATCATCTCAATTCAAGGAAGGCGATGATTAAAGACTACTGACAGACACATTTACCAATTTGGTAGACGTGCTAAAATAAAAAAAAGCGGCAAATACTGGCCACATACAAATACATTCAAAGTTAGACTTCAGAGCTAATTAACTTCTTGAATGAACCTCTTTTATTAACCAATAGACGTTAAAGTATGTCTAGCAATCACTTTCTTCATACCGGAAACATTTTTATACCATTTTTTCTGGATAAAAAAAATACATGAACGACTCAATCACCTTCAAAGGCAAAGGCCAGATACTCAGCCGCTCGTTCAGGAATCAATTAGCGTGAGCACAAAGCTCACAGAATTAGCTGGCTGAAAACAATCCACACGTGTGCCTCGCCGATTAAAAATAAAACCGAGTTAGACAACTCGATGCGATGTTTGAAAGGCTTGAGGGAGCGTTTAGATGTGGCTTACTTTGTAGGTGAGTTGAGTTATCAAATGAGCAAGTCCACTTGACCATCGGGCAAAGTGTTAGTGGTTGTTTTATTAGGAAACTCTCAGTAGAAGCTTGCAGTTGGAGTCTGGATTTTTGACTTAGCCATGGGGACTATAACATGAAGCTATATACTATATCCTCTGCCTTGCCCCTCGTGGAACACAAGCTTGATGTTATTTCTTGTGTGATGAACATTGAACATTTGATTGAACATTTTTACAGATGACGCCTTGCGATCTAATAGAGACCATATTTCATTGATTTTCCTAATTGCTTTACTAGTAATTCGTCACATTTATCATTATGATTTTCTTAGATTTTATTTTGCTTACTAATATTAAACGCAGCTTTTTAAGAACCACAAAAATACACCTCTTGTTCTTCTTTGTCGAAACTAATTTCATTTGTGTCAGGTCAGTCTAGAATTCAGCGACTGCTACGACGCCTATGAGTGTAGCATTTCATACAAATTACATTGATAGACCATCCATAAACGTTGCTTAAAGTTAAGCTGTTTAAACGTCACTTAACTATAATCATCGTTTATAAATGTAAGTAAGTCGACCAAAGTTAATTGTACAAATATTGCCTGTAATTCAGCGCGCCAGCAATTCGCCCGTTCAAACGCGCCTTCCTCACTTCCGACCTCAGTAAACAGGTAGGGGAAACATATCAAAAGTTTATGCTACTGAAATGTAAATGTGGCATAAACGCATCGGGAATGGACCGCCATTGATTTACTTTGCGTTTTACTAGATTTGCTATACTGGGATGTTTATTAGATACTAGTAATATCTTGGGATTTGATTGACGTGTGATTTATTTTATTTTATGAGGGAAACGCCGGCGAAGTTTTTTATTATCACTTCCAGCTGATGATTGATTTTGAATTTTTCAAAGAACGAACGATAGAATATAATCTATATGGTATTTGTTCATATAGAAGGTTGAAGCAAACAATGCTTATTAAAAATAAAAAAGGAATATTTTTTCTGGGAACTATAATGTATATTTCTTTAAGTATGTTTATTTGATTTTGATGATTTATGATTTGGCAATGAAAAAATGTTAGAAATTCGATATTTCTAATATTTTTTTCTGGGAGCAATGTCAATTGACATTAATAAATCCATTTATTTCAGGTAAATAACACCCATTATGATCATTTTATTTCTCACATAATTTTCGTAGATGATGACCGTTGTCGTCCATGAACGGTGATGATGAAGGTTACGGTTTCATCATCTACGAAAATGATCTAAGTAAAATAGAATGATATTTTTAATAACACACATATTATACCTAGTTGGGTATGCATCTGAAAAACTAATGCATCTCTTACTAAACATTAAAATAAAGACAACGGTTTTTAGTATTTCTTTTTCGAAAGGTATCAAGTCAGCCATATTGGTTTAAAGTTTACATTATAATTCGTCGTAATACACCATTTTATTAGTTTCCAGCCAGTAATCACGTCACTTCCTAGAACGGGCACACGTGACGCCTTCCTATTAATTCTTATTTTAAAAATTTAAATACTTTTTGTCGTTCGAACTGGGACACTGTTTATGTTACGCTTTCAGGTACGTGCTATTTGAATATAAAACGGAGTTTTCGGTTGCTTCGGTATCCATTACTAGTTTCGTGTACTTGTTTCGGTGATAACAATTAAAAGAATACGCAATGGATGTAATATTACGTGTATGATGAAAATTGTAAACGTTTTCGAATTGCGTTCTTTGCTTTTAAAGGGAGGGTTAAGTAATAGGTGTAGGTACGAGTTATTTGAAAACAAATCGCATTTTTCGGTTGCTTCGGTATCCATTACTGGTTTTGTATGCTTGTTTTAGTATTAACAGTTAACATAATACGCAATGGATGTGGTATTAGGTGTATGGTGAAAATTTAAGACAGTTTCGAAGGATGTTCGTCGGTTTAAACGGGCGGGTTATTTAATAGGTGTTTAAGTTTTTTTAAAGGTGTTATGTTTTAACATTACTCGTGGAACCACGTCTTCAGGGGTGTGGAGTTACAATAACAATTTTTTTCATGAATTCTTATTTATTTTAACTAGTTCGTTACGATTAAATGAGGTAATTAAAGTTTTGTTTAGTTTTAAATTCGTCTGAGGTCATAAAATTGCAGAGCTATAAAATACTAAAAAGATGTAAACGTTTAAAACTACTTGTACGAATTTGGCGAGTAAAATTGTAAGGACAAAAAATTAATTTGTATTTTTTGAATACCTACTTACTAATAAAATATATAAGTACATAATTATATTATATTAGTTGCAATATACTTACAGATAGAGATAATACAATAATTATATGAAAACATGCAAATAATGTATAGGTAAGCAAATATGCTACAACAATCACAATCGTAGCAAAGTGCTACGCGCTACGAAATTTTATGAATTATGATTTTAATAACTAAAATTTTTAATTACAATAAAATTGTTTTATTGGTTATGTTTCAAGTTAAAAAACGAATGTCTGAGGACAAAAGAACATTTAAAAAAAAAATCAGTTTTAAAATGTACGATTCATTTTGCTTCCCATAAACTTGCGTCACTAATAAACCGATATGTTTGCCCTAATTTACTCAACAGCCAATTTCCCCAAATCCTAACATCCCAATTCTTCCGTTCCAAATTCGAAATTCAAAACATGGAAGCTATATTAGCTTTACCAACCTAATCACTACAACAAATTCCCGGAAACGCGACTAGGTAACATAGGTACATCAATCAGTACTATGATCAATGAAAATGATTTTTGATCAAGAACTACTGTTTGAAACAGTGGTGTGTACATCAAAGTGTGTTATTATGTGCGCGCGCAGTGGCGGGCACACCACTAGTGGACAATTGATCAAAAGACAGATTTAGTTGTCTTTGAATGCCAGCCTGGAAGCACGCCAGAGCTTTGATTCTTATGGGGTACAGAGTGGTGTAACGAAACAGAGGGTAAAAATAAGTTACGATTGTTTTATTTTGTGGCAATTCTTTTGTTCCTTATACCCACCCACCTACACTTGAGTTTTGCGAAATAATTAGTACATTTTTATAAGTTGAAGAACTACGTATGCAAAAAACCACTGACAAGAATGAGACGAACTCAAAGCATTTATTTAAATTGCACTTTTGAATTGTCGATCAGTCAGAAAATATGAAGCTAGTTGACCATTCCAAAGCGTAGAATGTACCACCTATGGAGAAGAAACTCCAAGGACAATGCATTTTTTTTATAATCGAAAAATAAACTTTGTGTGTAGACTAATTAGAACACGGTTGAGTCGATCTTTTTTATCCTATTCGGTGCTTAAATGGGATCTTTATGAAGACAAAAATTGATTTATATTTAGAAGGCGGAAAAAACAGTAAGTCAGTTTAGCTGACAAGCGATGAAATAAAAATATAAAAACTTTGATAAACTTTTGATTAATTAATTCATTCTCGTACAGTGTCCTCACAGAGAGCTCACAGTACCGATTCATTTCCCTAACAAAACATGTTTGCCTACTTTTATAAAGACTGAAGTCTCTGTCTCAAACTAACCTATAAACACAAAGGCGTAATTTAGTGTTCTTAGTATTATGTGTAAGGCGCGAAGTCGGGGCGGTTAATGCGTTGTGTAACACAAACAGGCGGAGTCGGCGGTGGATACTCGCTTTGTGCCTGTTCGGAGTGTCCGGACACAGAGTGGGTGGAGTCAGAAGCTTCACTCCAAGCTACGCGTTGTGTGACACGAACAGGCGGAGCTGGGCGGTGGATGCTCACTTTGTGCCTGTTCGGAGTGTCCGGGCAAAAAGTGGGTGGGGTCAGAAGCATCATGCAAAGTGCCTGAAAGGCAATTAGGTAGGTACTGGTTTTGTGATGAAATAGAAAAGGAGCCTATCAAAAAACAGTGAGCATGGAATCATCTGTCAATAGTTCATTACGACAGACTCCATTACGCTTTTTTTTTTAAGGTAAAGTACTAAGTGCTACTTAAATTATTTTAAGCATGACTAAACTTTAGATCCATTCATTAATATTTTTTACATAGTTGTTTGCTTCCCATTGGTTTTCTGTAATCTGCATTCAAAATGTTATAATATTACCATGTTCTTCTTCTTCCTAGCTTATCAATGGCAAAAATATAGTTTTTTTCTTAAATTAGTTTGGCCCAAAATTCAGCAACGCGGATAATATTCGCTGACGCAGCCATTAGGTCCTCACGTGTGCAGATGGGCAGGGCACATTGCTCGCAGAACAGATGGCCTATGGGGCCGAAAGGTTCAGCAGTGGTGACCGCATACCGGATACGTAGCGTTTGCGACCGACGACCTTATTAAAGCCGCAGGAACCCGTTGGATGCGAGAAGCGGAGAACCGGTCGAAGTGGAGGTGCTCGGGGGAGGCCATGTCCAGCAGTGGACGTCTTTCGGCTGAAATGATGATGATTATGATGATGTGTGCAGGTGACAGGGCATACGGTGCAAGATGGAAAACTGAACAAAGTACAATAATCGTATGGTCAGGCATTGACTAGACCAAGTAAAATTTGGAAAGAAGTTTCCAAGTCTGTTAGCCTTCTGTTTATTCTTATTCAATGGCTCGTTTGTCTGATGGTTTGATTGTCCGAGCGAAACGACTACCGGACTCAAGATTGTCAGTGAGATCCGGAATTGAAGAGTAAATATTTACATCTAAATATTTAAATGTTAGCAATAGTTGGCATGCTTTTGGGAGATAAAAGAAATGCTCTGAATGTGGACAAAGCTATGTGAAATTTTAAAATAAGCATTTAATGGTTGTTGCTTCAGATTTAATCACGGCAACTGAGCGATTGAATGAAAACTTTTAAACTATTTGAAAAATGGAGCAGTGGTAATGACCGCCGCAACTTACGAGATGTAGGTCGTAGGTTCGAAACCTGACAGGTGCTTTACTTTACGTAAATTATTTCATCACCACTGCTCTCAAAACGGTGAAGGAAAACATCGTGAGCAAACCGGCATGTCCTAGAACCAAAAATTCGAAGTCATGTGACATCTACCAACCCGCACTGGGCCTGCGTGGTGGATTACGGCATTTACGGCCCACTTCCTCTCGCCGAGAGCTGATGAGAGATTTTTATTTTATCAAGTACCTGGTACTTGTTGACAGACCTAGGTATGCTTTCCTCCCATACCTATTGTAATTTGAAAACATTGTAAAAGCCAATTGTTTTTAAAAGAGTAACCGTGTAGTTTCTTGCCGGCTCTTCTCCATAGGAAACGACCAATTGGAACCGTGCACCTAGCTTCTGACGTCAGCACTGTCAGTGCCCATGTTGGTTTATGTGAAAAAAAATATTTTGGTTTTGATATTTTTGATTTTGAGATGGCCTGAGTCCCAGCAGTGGGAATATGATGATAGGCTGACTATGCTGCTGCTGTGTACTTAGAAAATAAATAGGATAACGTAAGGCAATGTTTAAGTAATTGGGTAAAAAACTAACAACAGCGGGTAATTGTATAACACACTATAAGAAACAATGGGTTTCATTTTGACAGTTCAACAACATTCATTGCGTTATTTACATTACTGAGCAGAATTTTTTTTCAAACATATGATTCAATGGATTAGCAATATTCTTCAAAATTCTTCAGCTTGTCATTGAAAGCGTTACGCAGTTATGGTGCTGGTTGATTTGAATTATTGACCCAACTGCATATTGCATTATATGTATATCATTAAAAATTATCTATGGAAACACCCTTAATTAAATAAAAAAGATAAGATGTCCCACTCCTGGGCAAAGGCCTGCCTCCACTCCTTCCATCTTTAGAGGAGGAGATGGAGGCATATCTGCTGTATGCCGGACAAAACTGTGGGCCTAAATAGCACAGAATTGGTGCCCTGAGACAGCGAGGCGAGGTTGCGGCAGACCACGTAGGTGATGGCGGGACGAGCTGGATAGGTTCCGTCAAAACTGAGAAGGAGTGGGCTAGAGTGAGATAATCCTTAATATTTAACTATCTCTTTCTGGGCCCCCTCATTAATGCTTTTGAAATAAAATATGTAAAGGTAACCATTAATGGGCTCTAAGTGAACGCTTCCCATTCACAAAAGCCGACTCAAGTTCGCAACGATACACAAAGCTACACCTAATTACATAAATTGCCGCAACACTCACAAACACAAACCGCAACTTCTTTCATTTCATCTCAAACACCTGTATTACCATAAACAATTCAACTGTAAACTTTTACCTTTACACGTCATCTCATTTACAATAATAGCCACAAAAACTTGACACTAGAGTCCGACCGAAAGTGAATTTATATGTAGTTCGGCCGAAAACAAAAACGAAATTCGACCTAATTTGCATTTTCGGTAAAATAACTGTAATTTTTCGTTGGTCGCTAGGTTATTCTTTGATAAAAATAAGAAAAGATATGCAGTATCACTGTCAATATATTAATCATTTTATTTAACTGTTTAAACTTAAATAGTGGTTTACTTGTTCTAACTCTATCGATTTTCTCTGACATTAGTCATTTGAATTTGAATTGAATGTATTGATTCGCTGGTAATTTATCTTTTTCAGTAAATAAAAATTGCCGAAAATGGATAATTCCTTCGATCAGCAATAGTAGATTTCCGATCAAAAACGGCCGGAAAAATAAGACCAATTTAATAATGTTGTAGTCTTATTTTGTAACATTGTTTTATCAAACGTATTGCAGAAAAATTGTTTTATTATTTATAAATATTTTTGGTCTTATTTTAAAAATACGTTTACTTATCAATCAAAGCAGTAAATATATTGTAAACGATAATAAACTTTATGTTTGAAAGGTAAGGTCTATAACCCAACCCAACAGCAACCTTATTGCAATAACAATAAAGATCACTGTGATGCCTGCGGGCGGAGAGCAATGGGTAGCTCTCCGTCCGATCAGGACCAGGCCCGTGCCGGACGGCGCGTATGTGTTCCACGCGCGCCTCAAAGAGATGTCAGCATAGTTGACGGGGCCCGACAGGGCCGAAGCTTGCCGGGGTAGCAGGATCGTCCGAAAGGGTTACCGCTGCCCTGGTACATAAAGGGCTAAGGAAGGAACACGGGTGGGTTTTAGTCAGTAAGAGTCTGACACTCCCTTCTGCTCCACCCAGAGCGCCAGCGGGTCAGTCGGGGAGCGGGTCAGTCACCTGACGATTTCCCGAAAACGAAATTCGGTCGGACTCTACTTGGCAGTTTGGCACACATTATTATTTTCTTTATATTTCATATTCACGTCAGGAGTGCCAATTATTATCAAAAGCTGTCTGTATCGCGATGAAAGGAACTCTCAGACTTTCATGTCTATTCAATGGTACGCTTTGTAGTTGTAATTATAGACTGTATTGTTTGATAATTCGCGAAACGAAACGTCTGCCGCGTTTCCTTAAATTTTAGAGAATATTAACTATTGTCGGCAGTGTAATGTTTTGATGTTGATTGCGAGTAAAAGTAATAAAATCATTTATCATTTTATCAGTATGATGTTATGATTTAGATAGAGTGATGTGAAAGCATAAGTGTTATCAGCCTACCATGTTCCCACTGCTGGGACACAGGCCTCCTCTTTCCGTAAGAGGGAGCGGGCCAGTGGGGTTTGGTGGATGTCACATGTCTTCGTTTTTTTTTTATTCTAGGAGATACCGGTTTCCTCACGATGTTTTTCTTCGCCGTTTTGAGAGCAGTGGTGTAGAAATAATTTACAAAGTAAAGCGCCTGCTTGGGTTCTCACGACCCGACCGCGCCCCGTGGCCGCAGCCGTTACTACTCGGCCACCACGGCACTGCCACGGAGTGATGTGAAAAGTAAGACAAAAATAACTCTTCACAACACAGATAACATCACGATTGTAATCCACGAAGGGTAAGGCAGAGGTGTGCCTATCGTACACCCACATTTCGCCAAAATCGCATATATTAAGGGGCGAGCCTAATGGGGACTATCGTATTTGTGCTCACCAGTTGGCGCCACTGGAGAGTAAGGTCCTATCAGTACTTTTATTTGATATACTTTGGTTACGTTTAAGTACCCATAACATCATGTAATGTTTAATTTATTACATTATAAAACTTTAAAGTTATTTTTCATTTTCATTATAATGTTCCTAAAATTGGCAAACATGAAGCAAGCAAATATTATCCTTCCTCCAAGGGCTACCAAATTAAATGATAAATGATTTTATTTTTGTAAATAGTTTTGTACAAACACTTTTACACGTCAATCATATTTTAAAACTAGATGAGGTCGGCGTTTGCTATCTGACTTAGATTCTAAGTTACTACCTCAAATTTTAAAGCATAGTTTTTCAGCCATAGCACAATGCTTACAACAATTATGAATAATTAGTTAAAATATGTGATTAAAACTCCCGAAAACAATGAATGTTCAGTGATATTGACATTTCTAGAGACCTTACTCTACACTAGGGCCTCTCGCGGCGAATGTAAGCGCGATAGCCCTTATTGCCGTCAACCGGGTATAAATCCAGACTCCGGGCTGCTACTTACTGAGAAATTGCGGTTAGAAAACCCAATAACATTTTGCCCCGCCTGGAAATCAAACCCAGGATAGTTCACAACAACAGTTTCACGTAGGCAGGTATCAATCATACAGCTCACGATGAAAGCTAAGAGCAGAATATCAAAAATAACTGTCAAATGAAAACGTCATGACAATTTAGTTGGTAACTCGTGACTAATGTCGTAACTACACGGTGTCCGTTTGTACCTCACTACAGTTAAATGTCCGTGTCCCGGGATGAATGTGGATGGTGTTATTCAGAACAGAAGCAAACAATTGAAGAAAAATCTGAAAAGATCATAATCGCCTCTACCTTAGATAGTAGCCAACCAAGTTCATTAGACTGGCACTGGCAGTCATGACGCAAATATTTCAGGCACGAATAAGGTAGGTAAAAACGAATTCGGGAAATTATGTAATAACCTACCTATATGCTTTTAAATAACAAAATATTCATTTATTATGTAAAACCTAATTTATTAATAAAAATAACAAAACTATATCCTAACTTAACTAAAACTATTCACAAACTAAAATATAGCGTTGGAAAATTCATCCGCGTCGTTGTCGACTGGTAATGTACTGAAGAGACTGACGCCATTACCTCGTTGAAAATAACATAGAATTGAACATGACGTCACGTCTTTATACCTTATAGAGTTAGGCAGAGATGTACCCACATTTCGCCAGATAAGTTTAAGCACCATGTAATAGTGGGGGGAGGGGGGGGGAATGAAAATACAAAAACGTGGGATAAATCGTAAATCTTCGTTATTATTTGGAAAAATGTTAAATAGTTACCTACCTATACTGCTTCATTATGATTTTTTTTTCAGGTATGACTTGTTTTCATCCTAATCCGTTCAGTAGTTTTTGCGTGAAAGAGTAACAAACATTCATTCATCCATCCATCCATACAAACTTTTACGTTTATAATATTAGTAGGATTTCAATGGGAATGAAAAATGGGACAGCGAAGAAAACCAAATTCCAAACATTTGGTTTTCTTCGCTGTTCCATTTGAATCTTGGTTCCCTCTCAAACATAACTAGTAACCGGAGCCCCATACATCTAATTGCAGATGTGCTCGTACTAAAATAAATTATTTTAAATGTAAATAGCAGGATTGGCGCAATGATAGCTTTTATTACTAATGCGTACGTCACCGATATAATACTACGCAGCGGTAGGTATGTCGTGAATCATTGTTCATTAGTGTTAGACTTTATTTGGATTAGATTCTGGGATGTAGCGTTGCAAACAGAACGTTCACAGTCTGATTTCAAAATTACGTTCTTAATTAAGTAATTACGTGTTCTTAAAATTACGAGAATTGCCCCAATTCTCGTAATTTTAAGAACATTCAAAGTCTTAAGGGCAATTTTCGTAATTTTAAGATGATTCACAGTCTGATCTCGGTCTGATATGAGATTGCGACTAGATTTTAAATGTTTTTAATTACGGTAATTGGCCTTCAGGCGGTTCGTGCACGAGCGTGGAAAGTGGTTTTCCTCTACTTAATTACCACTGCCAATTTTCTTCACTGATGGCTTAATTGATAGGGTCTTCTTCATCTGCATCTTGGGCAGCCAAGCTTGCCACTAGCACACAGCTTGCGGTTTAGCTTATCTTTTCAGGTAGGTACGTACCACAGCAGAAGATCAAAATGGCACCTGGAACGCATCGACGATGCCTACAGATCTTCCGCTTAAGAAATTGCCGCACTCAGATCCATCTAATTGTTTTTTATTATATTTTTTGTTCATTAGTTAACAGTGGGGAGATGACCTGGAAGGCTGGTTCGAGGTGGCGCGGGAAAAGAGTGAGCCCAGCAGTGGGACAGTATAGGCAAAACATAAAAAAGGTAACATTTGTTTACTAATATAGATACCGCGAGGCTAATCTATTTCAGTTACTTTCATAGTATCATGTCTTACGGTATTTTACTATGGGGACGGGCTGCAGATATCGAGTCCATTTTTTTTCTGCAGAAAAGAGCCATCAGAGCAATAT
This sequence comes from Apamea epomidion, assembly GCA_947507525.1. Classification (NCBI taxonomy): domain Eukaryota; kingdom Metazoa; phylum Arthropoda; class Insecta; order Lepidoptera; family Noctuidae; genus Apamea; species Apamea epomidion. Next base: position 6,549,630 of record OX382247.1, on the reverse strand, counting down.
ATGGCCTCCGCAGGCGCGATTATCTAAGGGAACTGTTTAAAGACATTAATGACAAAAAAAAAAAGATTTTAAAATACTATTTTTGCATTATAATCAATCTCCTAGTATAATTGTATAGCACATATCTGAGTACTATGTACAAACTATAAAGCTACCATTTACTGGGTACGTCTTTCATTGACTTGAATGTGCCTTGGCGGTTAAGAGTATGTCATGCTCACTCTAATGTCTCGCTGATGGTGGCGCATGTGTTGGATCATTTAGCTCCCTTCAAAATGGTTGAACTGAATGGTGCTAATCTATGCATGATGTTCGTGAACAGGCGCCGTCAGTAGGGACTAGTCAACTCTTTCCTGCCATGGCTTATTTTGATTTAATTTAATATTTGAATTGTTTTTTTTTTATCTTTTCATTACGGACGCTTTTAACGCCCTGCATCGTTCTCACATGCATAATTTTTAACATGAATGATGTGACCAATACCTTTTTTTTTTAAATTAAAACGTGGCCCCACTCTAGGAATTACTCCTGTATCGTGGGTGCGTTTACAAACATTTAAACTTTTAAACTCACATAGGTACACAAACACCCAGACCCGGAACAACTACCTGTAGGCAATACAAATATTTGTTCCGTGCGGGAATCGAGCCCGCGACACGCAGCGCAGCAGTCGATCGCTCAGCCACTGCGCCAACCGTGTCGTCTTTGTAACTATATAAGAGCGTCCATGGAGTTTCTTGCCCGTTCTTCTCCATAGGTACCTACTACGCTTTGGAATGGGCAACTATCTTCATCTTTTTGACTGACCGACTCTTGATAATTCAAAAGTGTCTGTAATTTGGTTTAGTTGAAATAAATAGTTTGAGTTTGGGGAAAAATAGGGATAGGGCGACCCACCATCCGTTTACTATGGAGTAAGAAATTAGTAAGTATCTGAAGGGGTGCGGGATTTTCTACGACGCAGGTTTACCTACTAAAAGTCGAACCCAAGTGTAACCAGTCTATCGCACATTCCAACTATTTTTACTTCATAACCTCGTTCTTTTTAATGAACGTTCCGTTTTACGACAAGTGAACGCTCATCACGGCATTAATGGCGGCACTTCCGGTTCATTAGCATTACACACAGCACGTAAAAAATAAGCTATTAAAATATGAATTTTATTCGTAAAACATTCGCTGGTTTTATGGCGGTGTAGGAGGAAATTCTGTGGAATAGATCATTTTCTTGGGAGAAGAAAGTTATTACTTGTAAATTGTTCCAAATTGGTACAGACGCCAGCATATCAAGCTACCCGAAACTGTCAAATTTTCCCAATGAACCTTGAACCTTAATGTTTTAGCTATAAAGTTGAAAATCTATTAAAGAAATTTGACAGATTGTAGTAGCATGATGTGCTGGCGACTGTACATAACTGCTCTACGACGTTGAAACCACTAGAATGGTGCTGCTAAGGTCCATAGGTGCCATTAAAGCATGTTGCTTTATAAACCTCAAAATTTAATGGAAAATTTAGTGGTATATTTAGGATGAATGAAAATACTTACTTGGGTAACCTGAAATCTTACTCACCGCGTAAAACATGAGGCCCAGCTGGTCCTGATAAAATTTGCAATAAGCACGAATGCACAGTACGTACAGGTACCTACTTTGCTAGGCAGGTCTACAAACGTCGGGGCTTATGAAAGACTCAGAAGGTATGAATAATATATTATTCAACCAGTAAGAGTGATCAACGTGAAAAACTTAGCTGTGCTTGACCATTGATTGACGCACAATGACCTGTAACCAGGGCCCTAATTCACTATGACCACTTAACTATTCCTTACTTCGAAATCACGTCATAGCTAATGACGCCATTCTCGCGTTGTTTTCACGCATTTTCGTTCATTGTGTCACAGAGAATAACGGCCCTGTAAGACGAATAAATTGATTGCCTATAAGTACTTAACATTTTGATCAAAGAAGCTACCAATCCACGCAAATGTGCCAACACGAACCACTGCACTACAAGAGCCATTACAACCACAGTACTATTACACAATCTATCACCTCCGTACCTTACGCACCCAAATAAAGAGTTCGTGGAAGGCCACCCAGCGCGGGCGCAACTGACAAACAAACCGACGAAGCACAGAGCACGGTAGCTGTGTGATAGGTACTTGGGTTTCAGTGGAAAACTGTTCTTAAAGGTGTCTGTGGTTGGTAGGTGTATAGAATCAAGTTCTAAGTTAACAGATAGCTGTGCTGCTGCAGAGTTTGTTGCGCAACTTCTTCCCAGCGAAAGCACTAAGTGGTGGTGATGGCTGATTTGCGTGGATGTGACGCAAATTTTCCCCCAACTTGTTATTATTCTATTCTTCCTCTGCATCACGTTTACCGCAAATAATAGTATTTTCTTTCTGTTTTCCTTTAAGAGCGAGCGTTTTGGGGCACTGGCTTATGTTTTTTGGCGTGCGTTGAAGTGCTGATTCTCAGTCTGATTTGAATAAATGACTTTTGATTTTGATTCTGGTGGTAATGAATTTGAGTCTGATTTAGGAAGGTTGATTGTTGAAGGCTGATGGTTGATTGGTAGTGGTGGTAGGAAGTATGGCTGAGGAAGTGAGGAAACGTGATGTGATATTTATTTAATAAAAATGGCACACAAAATAATGTGCAGAGGCGGACTTAATTTCATAGGCATTTTCTACCAGTCAACCTTTGGATGATGCAGAGACGAACAGTGGTAGGTGCAGTCGTAAAAAATTTAGAAATGAGTGAAATTGGATGAGCTTTGACGTTGTGGTGTTTTTAGTGGCTCGGAAAACTTTCAGGGATGAGAAGATTTAAATTTTTCGCGCACTTGCAGTATCTTTAAGATAACTAGAGAAAATAGAATAAGTTTAGTCTTGGTCTACTTATTAATAAAATTGTAATTTTTGTGTATTAAGAATGCTATGGAACCATGGGACCCATGGTTCCGCGGCATTCATTAAATTTTCTTACTTTTTAAGACTCACAAATTAGTTACGACAAACTACCCTGGAAAATAAAGATGATTAGCTGCAGGTTCTGTTTCCTCCTAGCTAACCAACACCAGATTATTATATATTTGAAAGCAGTAGAATATACCTCAGGAATTATGCGACATTTTTAGGTAGATAGATTAGATAGGTAAAGTAGAAATATAGGCACAGACAAGGGTACGACATTTCCACAACCGGTTTGCGGGTTTATAAAACTAATAAAATAGAAATAAAAACAGAAGTCGTTCTTTTTCACAATCACATACGAAAGTTATCTTAACCACAAAAAGCACATCACAACAAAATGATTAGGAAATCAGACCAAACATTTCAATAAAACCGACACGTTTATTTAAAAAGACATTAAAAAACGTAAAACTAATATTTTTCCGCTACAATACCTCGACATCTATTCGCGTAGGTAGCTACTGATTAATTTATCTATGTTTATCGTGTTTATGGTCGCAGTTAATCGGGAATGGATGAAACACAGGCACGTTGGAAACTCGATAAAATCCGAGTAACATTTACAATGCCTGGTATTTATTTAAGTGGTATTATTGGTACGCCACCCGCAACCGTACAGACCACACATAAAATCTCGTTAACGATCTTTATTGTTGGCTGAGTATCTACACCTTATTTTGTTACCTACTGACGTTATTTTGTAGGTAGGTGGTACCCAGTTTAGGTGGCACAGGTTTTTTCAAGTTTTTTTTTTTCAGTGGGTGTCCTAGTGTTGTTTGCTTTGGGTTTTTTTTTTTCAATTTGCACTAGGATATACTTATTATTTTGTAGATTCTGAGACTGAAAACCTTGTAAGTTGGCAATTTTAGGTCTACTTAGATTCGACGTGACGTGGGAATGACTAATTTGTTTTGTTGGACATCTATAATTCAAATAATCGAAGTTCACTTGGTACTTTGAAGCCATTCGCTGTGTTTACGACTACGCCACTACTTGCGCCATCTATTATTTTTATGGAATAATTTTACTCAGTTAAACATTTAGACAGTTATACTATCACAGAATATAGAAATACTACTCTATCCTGATCGAGTTCAGCTATTCGTCACTAGATGGCGCTATTATATGTTTTCAGACATCTTCGCTAGCGTTGATTGCTACGAAACTACTTTCGATCGTCAGAAATTGCAATTAATTTAAAAACGAATTATATTTTATTTTAATATTTTAACATAGGTTTTCCATATGCTGTATAAACTGTATTTTCAGTGCATTTCCTATCTTTTATTTCGTTTCATTTTCTTAAATCAAATTGTGACAGTCAAACAAAGCTCGGAGTAATGAAACGTAATCTTTAAAAAGTAAAAACAAAATGAGCAAAATGACGTTTGTTGACAGTTGCGCTTTGTTATCGTCGAGATTATTTTCTACATTCGTCAGAAGAAAGAAATTTTTGTGTATAAATTCAGTCAGATTTCATATGGATATAGGAGATGAAGAGAAGTCAGCCATGGAACTCGTCAATGTACCGCCTATCGTGTCTATATACCGGCACTCTCTGCACACCTTCGATGACAGGTCCAAAAGTGATCTATTGGCTAACTTGGGCAAGCTAAAGACTATGATGGACAGTCTAAAAGCTGAAGACTTGGGCTACGACAATAATTTAAGAGACGTAGCCCTTTGGAGGAATCCGAACAAGGCACCATGTACGTATATAGAAGTGTTTCAAAACAGCCAAATAAATATGAGTATTTTTGTTTTGAAACCGGGTTTTAAAATGCCGCTCCACGACCACCCGCACATGCACGGACTACTCAAGGTGATATCTGGTGCAGTGAAGATCAGAAGCTTTTCAGAGTACCCTGTATCGCAGTGTGTGGATCCGGCAGAGTTCCAAGTCCACGCGAGAAAAGAGGCGACGCGACTGGCACAGGGCTGCCACAAGCGACGAAAATTATTCGCTGAAATAACCAGTCAGCAAATTTGTTCAGATAACACTGGTACTTGCACCCTGACACCCACTATATCCAACTACCATGAGATAGAAGCCCTGGACATGCCGGCAGCCTTCTTCGACATCCTCTCACCTCCTTATGACACATTAATAGAAGGTATTGGACCGAGACGATGTCGCTACTACTTTGTTTCTAATGAGATAAGCACCAATGTAGTAGAATTGCAAGAAACTGAAGTGCCAAAATGTTTCTACTGTGATCAAGCACCATATCTAGGACCAATACTTGGTTAGGTACAAATTTTCTAATTATTAGGTAGCTATTTGAGGATTTTGAAATGAATTGTAAAGATCCATGTTAAGTTCCTGGCCATAAAATATTTTATTCAATAAATTTTGTAAACTAATATGTATCCACAATCCATTGTCAAGTCTGAAAACTCATAAATTATGGTATTACAACATCATACGCCACAAGCTATAAGTTACCATTATTATTAGCAGTTCTCATAGACAAGGCTATGTACTGTATGCATTTATAGCACATACTGCATAGAATGTAGACACAAAATATTATTTCATGAAACAGTATAAAATATTATTCCTAGATTAAAGTTACCTATTTTAAAATTATAGATAAATCAATAGTATTTGTGAGTAGAAAATTCCTCTAGCAAGACTACCCACAAATGTTTTATTTATAATAATTGTAGGTGCCTAACACATTCTGTTTGTAGCAAATCCCACCTACATGTCATAGCATAATCAGCCTATAATATTCCCACTGTAGGGACACAGGCCTGCTCTCTGTGAAAGGGAGTGGGCCGTAATCCATCATGTGGGCCCCATGCGGGTTGTTACCCACATGTAACAAAACTTAAATAAAAATACTAGATTCAGATATTTTGGTATAGAAAATATTTATTATTATTGTTGTTAGCAGAGAACATGTTGTGTATTTGACAAATTCAGTATATTGATGATTTTATCATTGTTGTTAGAGTTTATTAGAATCCTATGCCTAAGTCAAAATTGGTGTTAGTTTTAGTTATATGCTTTTGTTTATTTGTAACTTTTCTGTCAACTATACGTAATTTGAAGGTCTAAACGCGATCAGAACGGTGTTCAAGCGCTGTCAGTGTCAATAATCCCCATAACATTATGACATTGTGGGGTTCCAAGGGGTTTCATATTTCATACATTTTGACTGCGTAGGTATTGCACTTTTCTATGAAACAGAAGATTCTTTTTTTGATAACCGACGAAAAATTTCGACGCTATGGGGTCTAAACTCATGTGCTGAATCCATGGTTACAGTTTGCGCGTCAATGTCCCTGCCACCCTGTAAACTTTCTTTCTTTTACTTTCTTTCTAGTTGAAAAAAGCCTATCCAGATGATGAAAATAATGACACTGACAGCTCTTAAACATGGGACATGAGCTCAACTGTTATTAGTGAGACAATTACTTTTTCTATTGTTACCAAACTTAATAAGCTTGGTTAGCAGACGAAGGCTTATGTGCTGCTAGCGTTCAGTTTTATTGGTAAAATTGGCACTAAATGGTTCATACAAGAAAATAACCATGGTCAGTGGACAAATGAGCTGTAATTTCCATAAGAGTAAAATGATTTGTGTTGACTATTCATATCCATTATGAATTTCCTTACACAGTAGTTAAGAATGTTTTGAAACAGATATTGTTTATTTTTACAATTACCCACATGTCATTAGTATTGTTTATGTTAGAATAAGGACTGGCCATTGTCCTTTCATGACATAGCCGTAATGTTATATTATATTGTCATGGCACAACTGCCATGGTGGACTTCTCTTTATTGTCATCATCACAATACAAACTATGTTTAAGTTTTTTTTAAACGGCATTAATTTATGTAAAATTGACAAGTCACACTGTAGATTTGAGGCTCAAAAGTAAGTATCACTACAAATGACAGCAAAACATAAATAATGATTGTTTTTTTTAAATTATTGTGATTTTTGTTTTTAACGATTATGTATTTCATATTTTTTTACACTGCCATCTTATATATTTTTTGTATTGTATAAGGTGTATTTTATGTCATTTTAAGATAAAAGTGAAATAAAATATGAACATTCCAACATTTGTCATACTTACCCTTTAAAATTTATTTTCATTTATCATAAATAAAGGAGAGCACTATTGATTTAATTATAAATTATGATCTCTATAACATTATTTGTAATTTCATTGTAGTAGTTAGACGTAATTCTACTTCAAAGGTTGCACCTTTTAGATGTATTTGAAGGAAAGCGAAACTTGATTTCCTTTGTGATGCCAGAATTGAATTTATAAAATATAAAAAAAATTAAATGATTGCACTGTTAATTATTAAGAAATTTTATAGAAATAAGTTTCGTTTCCCAGAAGTAGTATTGATGTTTTATTGTTAATAAAAAGTTTATTTGTTATTTTGGTTATTATTTCTGATCTTTATAATCCAAATTAGTTTCTGCTCGCGACTTCGTCCGCGTAAAATTTCTTATTCCCCTGACCCACCACGTCGCATCGCATCGCCTGCCCGCGCTATTAATTCGTTTGACGTGTCTGTGTGTGTGTTTGTATGTCTGTCTGTCTGTCTGTGGCATCGTAGCTCCCGAACGGATGAACCGATTATGATTTTGTTTTTTTTGTTTGAAAGGTGAATTTGTCGGGAGTGTTCTTAGCTATGTTTGATGAAAATCGGTCCAAGATGGCCGCCGCCACAAAATGGCGGATTACATATTTTTTCACAACTCCCTCAATATGGGTATCAAATAAAGGGCTTGACTAGTAGAATACTACACACTATGATAAATTTTAAATCCAAGATGGTCGCCACCACAGAATAGCGAATTACATTTTTTTTACAACTCCCTCAATAGGTATCATCATCTGCCTAGGTATATGGGTATCAAATGAAAGGGCTTGCCTAGTAGAATAATATACATTATATTGAAAGGGAATGAGGAATATTAACTAACGAAATGAAAACTAAAAACCTGAAAATTATTTTTTTGTCTGATCAATGCCCTAGATTGATGAGGAAAGTGAAGTTTCTTGCCCGTTCTTCTCCATAGAGATCTAGGTTTTGGAATGGGCAACTAGCTTCAACGTTATAGCTAACTGACCGACTATTTAATTTTGACAATTCAAAAGAGCCTGTAAAATGGTTTTTACTTGGCTTTTATTGACTTTTATCTTTTTGCTCGGCTCCTGAGGGTCCTAGCATGATGTTATATATACGGTTTTGGGGGACTGTCTTTTGTAATTTTGTGTGAAAAGGGCTGATTCTCAGCCTAATTTGAATAAATGACTTTTGATTTTGATTTAAGTAGTAGATGCGCAAATGTTTTCTTGCAATGTATCCTAGATAACAAAAAAAAAGGGTACCATTACATATCGTTTCTTGATAGCAAGTCGATAGCAATTAGGTACAGTGTTAATACTTAGTAGGAAGCTGACAATATTTTTAATCTGTTAATGTTTCAAAATGATAATATTTGTAGTTTAGTGCCTAAAGGTTTTTTAAGTAGGTATTTAAGTAATAATCTAATGTAGTAGAAGAAAATGAATAAATCAAAGAGATAATACTGACTAGGTATAAATACCTAAGTACTAGTCAAAACAAAATAAATTGTGAATTTTAACATTCGGACCGTTTTAATTAAGTATTTTAAAGCGTTCTTAAACGACGTATTTTTGGTGTGGTATTTCCTGAAGTGTTAACAAACATAATGTGAGGATACCACTTGCATAATTTTTGAAGTGGGTACCTACCTACTTTGATACTTTTTTTTTATAACCACTTGAATATACCATATTCTAAGACGAATTCTTAAGTCATTTAAATTGTGGATTCTTTTGTGAACAGTCATAACATTTGCTAAGTTAGAACGTGGATAAACATTTTAAAAGCGCTATGCCGAGGATTCGAAGACATATGGACCTGCAAACCGCAACTAGAGCCATTACATTGATCCAAGAGGGACATTAACAGCGTTTTGTAGCTTTACAGCTTGTCTTTTCAAGGCGAGCGATCCAGAATGCTTGGAATCGATTTCAAGACACTAGCAGTGTAACCAGAAGACGGGAATTTGGCAGGAATCGAGCAACCACCTCACAGGAAGACCACTACATACGTTTGATTGCGCGAAGAGAGCGCGTCATCACCGCCCGCGCCTTACAAAATCGCTAGCGCCAGGCGACCGGTACCCGCAATACTCAGCGGAGGCACGGTAACGGCTGTAAGATACATTGAGGAGATCATAAGACCTCATGTGGTGCCATTTGCACAACGAATTGGTGCAAGATTCATATTAATGCACGACAATGCCCGCGCTCATACAGCTAGAGCTACTAGGGAAGCCCTAGACGACGCTGGTATACCTACTTGTCTTGCCGTGGCCTGCCAACAGTCCGGACCTTAACCCCATCGAACACATGTGGGATTCGTTAAAAAGAAGTGTCCGGGACACAAATCAACCCGTACATAATGAACGACAGCTCATTAACGTGCTCATGTCAAGCTGGGAACAAATTTCAGAAGAGACAGTGCGACATCTTGTCGAGAGTGTGCCATCCAGGCTTCAAGAATGTGTTCGAAAAAGAAGAGGACACACACGATACTAAAGAAGTGCAAAAAAGATGAAAATCTCTCGACATTTTTGTTTTAACCTCTTTTTTCATTACTTAAGTGTATTTTTTTCCTCAAATTGCATTTTTTACGAAAAACCTAATCAGATGTTCTTTTATGTATCAATAAATTTAATTTTAAGGTTTTTGCATTTAAAATTAGCTAGCTAATTCCATTTACTTATTTATCTACCCTCAAACCATTCACATTTATTAGAATACAGAAAATACATGGTGGCCCTTATTTTGTTTTGTCTAGTACCTACCTACTTAGGTATAAATAGGTGATTGATTTAAAATCGAGAGAAATCGTCCAAGATGTGGTGCTATAGGGTTTTCTTGGATAGAGTAAAGTACTGAAGGTCTTTAATGTCGTTAGGCAATTTACTATGTAACTCTGCTCCTTCACTTACTATGTTGTTTCTTCCGTAGTTAGTAGGTACGCGGTGGTCTTGAGATTTTTTTTTTTCGTCTTGTAATACGTTTTTGTGTTTGCCCCTTTTTTGTAAACGTTATTTAAATATTAAACAGCCTATAGTTATCCTTCCTCAAAAATTGGGGCTATCAAATGCAGAAATATTTTTTTAAATCGGAGTTGCAGTTCCAGGGATTAGCGCGTACAAACAAACGAGCAAACTCTTCTGCTTTATTATTAGGTAGTAGGTAGGTACTTATAGATTCTGAGACTCAAAAATGAAGGGTCTTTGTCGAACATCGAAAATATTTGCTAGGAAAACTAAATAATAAAACCTTCATAGTAGTTAATAATTGATTTATTAAATTATAACGTCGGCAATAAACTAAATAATAATCACACAACAATTGCACACATATTAGATTTGAACAATTATAGGCAGGACAGCAACATGCAGGTTTATGCTAACAACAATTACATTCTTTAAGGCATTCTTATTCCAGTCCTCACAGGATTTCTATACAGCACCCTAATTGCGTAACACATTATCTACATCTGAATCATTTTGAAGGATATTGATAGTCCATTACTTCATATGTTCGAAAGTGTGTCTCCTGAACAACGTAAACAAAGCAATGTATGTTGTTGAACTGTCAAAATGAAACCCACTGCTACTGATAGTGTGTACGCAATTAGCCCGCAGTTCTAAGCTGCGTACCTATACTATAACCAATGTCTGGGAAATCCACACATTGCTACAGTTAGTAACAACAAAACAAATTCCATTCAATATAGGTAGTGGAATGATAAAACTATCAAAACATCTTGTGACGGTGTTATTCCCATATTGTGATATTTCGCAGTACTACTTCCACCGCAGAATGAGTCTCATCACCCCTATTACTTTCTGTAAAGGTCGATTTTGGACTAAGGGCCTTTTTATTGTCATGCGTGTTTGCGCCCGCGTGCAGGCCAGCCACGCATGCGTGCTCCCCGCAACCTATCGTATCATACATGTTTTTATTGTCATGGGCGCCACACGCACGCTGATCGCGGGTGGCTCGCACGGATGCGTGCCGCCCGTATGCGTGTGGCGAACCTTGACAGTCAGTGTTGTTTTTACTGTCAAGCGGGTCGCACGCAGGTTGTATGATCAATAGTTCTCTTCCTGGCGACACGCACAATACTGTGGCGGCGTGGCGAAAATAATGTTCTGCGTGCGGCCCGCAGCACGCATGCGTGTCTAGCCTGCACGCGGGCGCAAACACGCATGACAATAAAAAAGGCCCTAACGAGCGAATGCGCATTCACCACACATCACCATTCACCCACTAAAAAAATATTTTTGTGTAAGCAGGGACGAAGTATTCTTTCTTTCTTTGGTCTATTATCTGGTTCTGTTTCTATGTTTGTTAGGTCTAAGCCCAACTTGAAACCATCGTTTAAGCGCAAGTAACCCACTGGCTATGTTGGTCGGCGCGATTCGGTACTTACAGTCGAGCAGCAAAATCGAATATGTATATTTTACCCCCCCCCCCCCCCCCCCCCCCCCGAGTGTGCCGAATGATGCCGACCCCAACGAGTGTGTATGCTGCCGATTCACGCCTTACTGCATGAGGTTAGTTTTTGCGATCGAATAGTAGGTGCTTACTAACATTTTTCGGAGGTAGATGTAAGTAGGTAGGTACTCTTAATAGTCGTCGTCAAAGGCATTCTTTATTAGGCAACTGCAGACTGTACACTCAGTGTTACCTATCTTTCATAACGACCCAAAATATATTAGTGCTTATTTTATTTGCAAGCATGGGACATTAGTTAGTATGAAAAAAGGAATGTATGGCTAAATTATACCTACCCTGGAATATAAGCGTTTACTGTAAATGCAACTATATGTAGGCTGGATAAGAACTCACTTAGGTAATTAGACATCAATCCGGTAATTATAATAAAATTATTCATTTATTATTATTAGGGCTGTTTTTTCAATCATCTGATAACTTTATTCGAGGCATAATTTTGAAATTTTGACAGTTATTTCATACAAAAACTGTCAAACGTCAATTTTATTTTTCGAATAAAAGTTATCTAGCGCTGGAAAAAACAGCCCTTAATCGAATATTTAGGTAAAGCAGATATCAGAAGCTTCACATTTTGTTAATTTTTTTCTTTCCTTGTAACTTTCACTCGAAGTGAAACGTTTGAACTCAAAATGAATTAAAAGTGAACCTGTTTCCACAATGTTCGATTGCGGCACTCGGCATCTTTCACTCGCCTACCGAATGTTCGAAATATTAAATAAAAGGGGTAGATGAACGTTCCTTCCTTTTTTTTGTCAGTTTAACGTGTAATGAAACAAAAGATGAACAGTCACTCTAGTCTTCATCATCTTCCGTGTCGCTGGCACGACAGTTACCTATTTAAAATTTGTTGGTCCAAAACTCCACTTCTACGGCGTTATCAGTGGCAGCGCAGAGGTCACTTTGGCTGCATGTTTTTGGGCACGAATGGCAGGACAGGAGGTGGATCATAGTTTTCATTCCAGTGAAGAGTCTGATACCAGCTTAACTGCCGAAACTTTGATGAAGTTAGGTTTAAATATGTATATTTTGGGGTATTCTAAAACATGAAATTAGGTCCTGAACCTGAACCTGACTTATCAAATCTTACGTACGCCATAAATACCGATATCAGTACACTCTCTATTATCTACTGTCAATCTTACGATACATTCTTATCTATACGTTTATCAGACCACGTACACATTTTTCCCTTGAATGGTTTATTTTTTATCTTACAAACTCTCTTCGACATAAACAACTCGGTGACCTTCGAGATCTTTTTGTGAATTCGAAGATTATTGGACGTATCGCAAAATAGTTACAAATCTGTCATTTTGTTATTTCTAAAAGTATTTCTATTAAGTAATATCTATACTAGAAATAATGCTGAGGAGTTTGTTTGAACGCGCTAATCTCTCACCAGTCAGATTTGAAAAAATATTTTTGCATTTGATAGCCCAATTTTTGAGGAAGGATTTTTAGGCTACTTAACATCAAGCTAGGACCATTAGGAACCGAGCAAGAACAAAAAGAAGTCTGAAAGGAATAGCGCGGGCAGGCGATGCGATGCGACGTGGTTGGTCGGGGGAACAACAAATTTCACGCGAACGAAGTCGTGAGCAGAAGCTAGTCTTAGATAAACAGGTAGTAGGTAAGTACTTATAACGATTTGGGGCAACCTGTAATGATAGTTGTGTAGGGAATAATAAATAAACTATTGTGCACACTGCTTGGCACGGCCACACGGTTAATTTTAAACCGAGGTGTTTAAATATATACCTATGTGAACTTCAAAGTAGTTCACGACCGAGTGGCATAATCAGCCTATGTTCCCACTGCTGGGACACAGCCTCCTCTTAGTGAGCGGGAGTGGGCCGTGACCCACCACGCGGGCCCAGTGCGGGTTGGTAGATGTCACATGTCTTCGCATTTTTGGTTCTAGGACAAGCCGGTTTCCTCACGATGTTTTCCTTCACCTACTATCGTATGTATCTTCCTAATCAGGAAGGTGTCATAAACTACAGTCTTGGCCCGAAATGAAATACTGACCTTGGACAACCAGCTTAGCATATGGTTAGCCAGGTGAGTCATTTCAATGAAAAAATATTTTTGTTTCGCGATACGTCCAATAAAACATAGTTTACTATTTTATACCTATCACAACACAAAATTAAATTGAAATACACAGTACAAAAATATGACGATTGATTTCGAAATACAATTACTATGAAACGATAAAATAGTTAGTGCAAAATATAAAGAACTTCGAGATAACGTTATCGAGTCATTTTGAGCAGTTTCAATTCCGGTGAATTTGTGTTACATTATAGATACAGAAGGCCAATCCTTACACCCTTAAGCCACATCGTCATCATCTAACTAGCCTTTTCCCAACTATGTAGAGGTCGGACTCCAGTCTAACCAGTTGCAGCTGAATACCAGCCACCCATATTTGTTTAGAAGAAATTTTAGAACATCCTAAAGCCACATTATTAATGTTAAAAAAAATTTGCGTTACGTTGCTTCAGCAACTTGTTTTTGTAATGCTGGTAACGTTACATGCAGTACGTGTGCAACAAGTTTCTGATGTTACCTGCATGTTGCATTACATCATTTTTACCAGTGGCGTAGCTCATCCTAATGAGGCCCTGTATCAAATTTTTTGGGAGCCCTTTTTACCCAACTGTGAAGCTACAGAGGGTATTGTTTTTAGCTCAGGGGCCCCGTATCGTTGATACGGCTGATACAGCGGTAGCTACGCCACTGATTTGTACCAATACCAACCCACTTTGAATAGCTATGCGGTGAACGTCACGTAACTATTGCAGAAGTATTTGCAACCTCAGATTAGGCTGTTGGTGACATGATATTCTGCAATAAATTAGTTCGAGACTATATCATTAAAATCATGGACTTGTAAGAATTAGCCTTCTGCATTCTGCTACATTACTTTGTGGTTGCAAGCTTTAACTAAATCTAATCTAGTGTCAGCAGAATTATTGTGTAATCAATTTTCCAATGACTATAGCAAATGCATTGTATTAATAATCATACATTTTCACAAAAATATCGATAGATACATTCTCTTTTTCTTTCAATCAGTCCTCCAAATTACAATTCCGAACGGTATTTTTTATTCACAACTCTTATTAATCTATTTTTATATCTTTACATTATTATATCCAAACTTTTCACATTAAATTATATTTTGACAGCAAAATAGCTCTGATTTGCATACTTTTTATATAATATCTAAGGGGATTCAAGTTTTTTATATAAGTAGAGCCTACCTGTTCGCCATTTTGATATCTTTTCAAAATGGCGGCCACGCATGAATCCTATATAAATCGATAGCTGGCATCAATGCAAACAGAAAACTTAATCGGACCAAAACCCGTAAAGCGTCACGTTTCCGAGATATTAAAAAAATATGGATGTCACGTGATCAACTTTGAAAGTTAATTAAGCGTGGCCGCCATTTTGAAAAAAAAAAACGAAATGTAAGACAGGTAAGTATGCCTCGGACCTATAAAGCCCTTTGTTAAACAATTAGTAAATCCCATCCTGGTTAGATAGTTTTACAAACATTTAGATATTATTTTAATCCAGTCTAAATACAGTCAATAAACTTTGCAAAATATTTGTACATCCATCAATTTCCAACATTCTACTTTTTATTTTAAACGTGTTTTTTTTTAGTTACACATTAAGACGAATTATTAGGTGCCCCTGCGCATCTTTTGCGGCGAAATATAGGGTATTGACTCCATAATTATCGTATTTTTAATCTAAGTAGGTATATATTTATTTAGAATCAATTAAAAATTCAATTTTAACGTGTAAACTGTAAAGTTACAAAATGTTTCCAATATAAATTTTATTTTGAGCTTATTATAAAAACTTTCAACTATCTTACACGTACTAATATAGTTAAGATTTTTTGTAGCTAAACATGCGCAATGGCATCCAATTATTCGTCTTTGCGTACAAGCTCTTAATTCTATGCTTACGGCCGAAAACTCAAACTCAATTTCAAGTCGGTGTCAAGTTCATGTTGTCTCTTTCACAATAACATGAATTGCAGCGAAAGAGAGACTTTTATGAGTGTCTTAAAGAAAATAGTAGTTTGAGTCTTCGGAGATTTAAAGGGCAGTGGAGGGGTACAATCAAAATGCATGCGTGGACATTGTTCTACTACATTTAATATTGGACAGGGCCTTATTCAATAGTTATCTGAGCTGTATGTTGTTTTTGACTCCAATTTGTAGAATATTTATAATTAAATCTACTAATAAACACATTGAAAGGAGGCGCTTGCGTGAATCTCTAAAAAGTCAAAATATAATTACATTATGTCTAAAGCTTTGCTTTGTAAAAACAAATCTCCTTTTAATGTGTTTGTCAGTATAAAATTAGTATAAGTTTAGTATATGAGCAGAATCAATTTTTCAAAATATATTTTCTCAACATTTCTCAGTAGCACCTAGGTACTCTGTTAGGAGCAAGAGAGCCTAACTATTAAAGTCTTAAAAAACAGATTTACTGGGCAACAAATGTCATTAAATCCCAACCATATTGCCACACCTTCGTTCCCAAGAAATCACGTCCAAAATTTATTATTTCACCAGCCGGAAGTTGCTGGTGAAATAATAAATTTTGAACACACATAAAAGGTAGAGATTAATAAACGTTACTTAGTACGTACTTTGGTATCGCATTATTTCTGTCGTCCTCCCACAACTGTCAAAGTACAAGTGCAAGATAGAGACGGGAACATATTTAAGCCAAAGTATTTACAATAACGTTTATCAATCTCGACCAAAATGGTTCTTTGATAAGTACCTACATGCTTGAATATTAATTTAGATCAGTAATTTTCCAATTTAAGAATGCCAAAGTGGGAGCTTATTCAGCAAAAGTAAGAATTCTATTTACTATACAATTTTAAATTACATTCTCGACATGAACGGCATTTTCATTTGTACAGAAATGACTTTATTGAAATTGAATAAAGGCAACCTACAACTTTCAACATAATTGCCTAGTAAATACGAGTCTTTATAAAAGAAAAGATTCTTTCGAGTAACAAAAAATAAGTATAAAACATACCTCTAAAATAACGCACCTAAACAAACCAATAGGACTAGCAGTGCGTTGTACCGAAATAACTGTAGGTTAAAACTATTAGCTAAATTAATAAAATTAATCGTATAATAATATATAATATTTGTCGATTATTTTAAAGAGAATATTATATAACATCGCACAGCGACTTTTTAATGATAAGTTTTTGATTATTTGATAATTCCGTTAAGCCAATGTTTTTTTGTCTAAAGATCTATTTAATATTTCTAAAAATTATAATCTCTAAGCGATGCCCAGTGCATGTTTTTTAAAGATGTAACTAGCATGCATAGAAACTCTAAATAGGCCAAACTATTTAACAGCAAAAGAAAAATGTACATAGCAGAAAAACTTTTCAAAATATTTTGGTCTGTAAGCCTTTTTGTCCTGTAAAATTGCCCATCAAGCTTTGGAAACAATGTTGTACAAAGTTAAACTTTTTCTAAAACTCTTTGAGCCAGGTTACGGGTACAAAGGCCAAATTAAAAACTTCATAGACGTGATCGGTATCGACCGATATCAAAAAACAAATTAAGTTTTTCTAATCTTCTTGTGATTAGATATCGATACGCATCTCATCTGTGAAGTTTCACCACTCAATTTAATTTATATTAGAATAGATCTTTAGACAAAAAACCTAAAAAATTAATTGTAATTTTCGCTCATTATTTTTAGATGTTGTAACATTTTGTTCTCGCGGGTTGATATGAACACAATGAAGTACTAAGGTTTATTCGAGCACAATTTCTGGGTCGGCAGCGGTGGGAGAAGTCTCAGGCAGCTCTGGTCGAGGGCCAACGCCGCCGGCGAGGTCGTAGACGGCTTGTGATACTTCAGCTGCTAACATGTCGGCTTGCTGTGGAAGGTAATGGAATTTTAAAAGGTAGTGGAAATAGTTTTTGTCTGAGAAAATTGGTTGAGTCTATGCTATGTAATAACATTGCACTTCTTTTAGGGAAGCTGCACAGTTTGGCGAAAACCTTTTTTCAGAATCAGATAAATGAGATTTCAGTCAGATAAATGAAGAGAGAGACTAATAAATACCAATAATTCCATGTATTTTATGAACTTTCTCTTATTTGGATGTAAAATTAAGCAAGAAACCACCAAAGATTCTTTAGTTTTCAAAATAAAACTGGTTGGTTGGCGGAGGTGGCGCAATAACGTTCTTGGAATTACTTGGGGGAGGCATTTGCCCAGAACTACTTTAGGCAAGTACTTCCATGGTTGTAACAGCTCTATATTAGATCTCATCAACGCGCGTTCGTATTTCCGAAGATAGATAACGATTCACGAAGCGCATACTTTCTTTGGACAACTGCATGTTCATTTATATCTAGAGATACTTACCTCCCTAGTCTGAGCCTCAGCATACACCCTGACAATATCCTCGGTGCCCGAAGGTCTTGCGAAGGACCTTCCGCTAGGGTACTTGGCTACCAGCTCTTCGATGCGAGCCTGTAGTCCTGTTGGCTCGGAGCATATCCGTTCGGCGTCTGTTGTTGTTATTATGCGACGGTCCTGTGAGTGAAAATGTTTATTTAGCACCAAAAACTTGTGCCAGAATATGATAGAGAGGCTCGTATAGTATTTTTATCTCACGAAGCGACGCGCGCTTTACTTGTGGTTACGAATTGTATATACACGTTTTAATTGTGTGTAAGCGCAAATGCTCTCGGTATCGTCCGTGACAATGGCGTAGTCCGAAAGTTTGTGTTTGTGTATGTGTTATGTGCTGAAGCTTCTCGTCTTCACGCTCACACCCACAGCGTGTTTTTACACTTGGTTACCACAAGTAAAACGTGAGTCGCTTTGCGAAATTAAAATACTGTAGCTAAGTAACAGCCGCCCGGGTCGATCGAACAAGGCAAAGTTAAGCTTATCGAGGTCAGCCGTGGATGCGTGACCATACTACAAATATGAATTCAGATAACAGTGTTGTTTAAAATAAAAACACTTTCCACAATAAATACAAGTAGATTTTCTTACGGCTATATTTCATAAAAATATTGGTATATTATTGATTTTGCACTCATCATGCAGCTTTTTGGCTTATTTAATGCAAAGCTTCTCTTCACAAATAGAAAATACCTTTACCTTCACAACATCTTTGCGGATACGATATATCCTTACCCTAACTGTGAAATAGGGACGATATGACGTTACCCTGTCATCATTATTATTAAGGATACCCTTAGCCTAACACATGTTGACCCTTACCTTAACAGTAACCTTGAGCTGCCTGCACGGTAGGTCGTCGTACAGCTCCATCCACTGCACCGCGCTCCAACCGCGTGCACACAGGATGATCTCCACGATGAACATGTCTGAGATCGCGTCGCCGACCGTCTCGTTGGTCATCTCTATGAAGTCTAGAAATAGCTGGGCTGCTTTCCGGGTGCCGGGTTCACTGGAAAACGGGAGAAAAAAATATTGATACAATTTTAGTAACTAGCTGAAAAGATTTGCCAAAAATATAACTCTTTTTGGCAGTTGGGTAAAAACTGGCGTTGCGCCATTATCTTCAATCACATTTAGCCAGTTAAGTTGCAAGTATTATGTTATATGAGGTTAAACTATTGCCACCAAAGCCGACAGTAATCCAAACTCTGGGCTGTTACTTAAGATGGATTTAAAGGCAGGAGAGACAACAATATAGATAATCAAGAAACAATAGCAAAGAACTAAAAATAATGATGAAGGTTAAGGAGAGGTTGGGGAGTTTGCTGCGCCACTTCTTCTTCCCAGCGAAAGCACCAGGAAGTGGTGAAGGGCGGGCGTTTTTGGGCGACTAACTTTTGTAATTTTGCCGTTCGAAAAGTGCTGATTCTCAGCCAAATTTTAATAAATAACTTTTTTTTTAGAGTTTTTATCATGATTTTAAAAGTGGTCTAAAATTGAGCACGCTTTACCGATACGTACAAGGATTCCATAATCGTTTCGTCGATTTGTCATACAAGCTGACTATCGTAACTCACCCTTCCTGCGAGATTCTGGTGATAGTGTTCTTAGCTTTAGGGCTGTAGAGCACGGTCCCGTGTCCGTTCGCCTCGAAGTACACGCCGATGTTGTACAGTTTGGCGGCCGAGTGTAAGTGCTTCACGCCCGTCTTTACGAATTGAATCGGTATTTTCTGAAAATAATACAAATTAAAGTGATTAAAATTCTCATGGTAATGATGTATCACTATACCCTGTCTACTACGTTAACGGTTTTTTGACAGTTGCCTTAGAACATAACTATTTCAGATTATGTGAAAGTTAACTTTAAAATGCGTAATAAAATAAATATATAAACTGCCTTATCTTATTGAATTATCTTATTTATGACTTCTTACAGACATTATAATACCGTTCGTGTATCAGTTTTGGCAAAAATATATAATTGCTCATTTGTTTGAACTGTCAAAAAACGGTTAACCTAGTGGACAGAGTATAAGAGCCGATTTCATCAAAGTCAAATATCTTTTATCCATGGAATAAAATTGACGTCTAACAGTTCTAGTATGGAAAAACGGTCAAAACCTTAAAATGAATTATGTATGCGTGAAGACGAGTAGCTTCAGTACATATCACACACACGTGGGTGTGTGTGATATGTACTGAAGCTACTCGTCTGATGAGCAATTTCCGACTTCGCTGTTGTCTCGCACGGTATCGAGAGCTCCTGCGCATACACACACATGCACAGCGTGTTTGTGCACTTGGTAAACACAAGTAAAGCGCGTGTCTCTTCATGAGATAAAAATACTGTACAATGTATGACGATAATTTATGTACTTGTAGCGATATCTACACCGCCACATGCGAAGTACGCATCATACTGACGTCACGCCAAATCCTGCATCGCGCAAGCAGAGTTTACCGCGCTACTAGCACATATACAACAGCCCGACATTAATCATCGGGCAGTTGCCCACCAGACACAATACCCGTCTAATCGGGGGATCCTCCCTTTTCTATGGAGTATGAGTGAGCTTTACACCCTGTTCCTCATACCTATATATACTAACCAGTGTGTCCGTGATGTAGTTAGTAGAGGCTCCGTTAGCGTACGCGGTCTGCACGATGCCCACATCGATGTCGGTCGCGTTGCAGGCTTGTATTAACTCTTGTATGTATGACGCTATGAGTGTTGCTATGCGGTCTCCGTCAAGAAGGAACATCTTTTGTCTGAAAGGACGGAATACGGTTTAGAACAAGCGAGACAGAGAGTAAGAGAGAGTGATAGGAAGAGAGAGAGAGGAAAAGGAAGAGAAAGAGGAGGAGTTATAAATGTATCTATAAAGTTGTACTGTCACTGAATGATTGGCGCATAACCTAAACCACTGAAGATGAAACGTCAAAGGGGCTAGGAAACCGTAGTTTTAGATATATTCTCGTCACTAGCGCCGATTCCCTTGTTCTCAAACTGAACTAAATTTAAGTTCAGTGCATTTATTTCTTTCTATTTCATTAAGAAAAGGACAGAAGATCAATATTAGTTTAGTACTGTCAAATGAAAATACTCCATAGACAGTTTAGTTTATCAATATAAAAAATATAGGGCAGTACTTACTTTTGATCAAGGTAGTAATACACGATCCGGTCGCCATCGCCGTCGACAGACGCCACACGTTGGTACGGCGGGTGTGTTATGCCTTTTGGTGGGCTTTGAGTTACTTTCACGTGGTCTGCGCCGCACTGAAAAGATACAACGGTTTGTTAAAATTATCTTTTATTGGATTGAACTTTAATTTTACGTAAAACTGGTTTCTTAAGAGCTAATTAACACAAAAAAAAAATTGTGATTGCTATTCGCAAAAATTATTTTGTGATTGATATATGCGCAATCAATTCATTTGATTTGAGTTTAAGTCTGGAAATATTACATAGGATGACAGTTTAAGTATGAACTCGGAATAAAGTGTTATCTAAAAGTAAAAACGAAATCCAGAATAAATCCAACAAAATTGTGTATTACTGATTTTGCACATATTGAGCAATCATTTGACATGTATGTGTCGTGCAAATGTCTTGCGCGCATAGATTATAGAGTATAGCTGTTACAATACTTACTCCCAAGTTCAGCTTCTCCCCCAGCCCTCCCAGGTTGAACAGATGCAGTTCCAGCTCGTCGAGGTTTTTCTTGATGGCCTTAAGCTTTTTTCCGCCCACGCCGTTGGCTCCGTCCACGTACAAGCGAGGGTTGTAGTCGCCGTGGAGATGTAACCGCTTGCGGATGTTCTTGAATGCTCCTACAATTTTTTCGTAGTAGCCTGAAATATTATGATAATAAATGATAATTATTGGAAAAGCAACCCTGTTGATGGCAGTAAGCTCGTCCCCTATTGTATGAGTCCTAAACATATGTAATTGAAGAAAAGTGAGTGTTGTTTGGTGGTTGATTTGGTGGTATAGGTCCACCTCTAACTAATCCCTCGGGGATTACAGGCGTGATGTTATGTTTTCGAAAGGAAAAGTAGCTTTTTTTTGACGGAATTTTTATGCAAACATTTTAAATTTATTCACAGCATAACATTTATATACAAGTGTAAAGTTTGGCCGAATTTTCCCTTAGATGGACAAACGAAGAAACTGGCTTTGGAGAGTAACATTTATACAAGTATAAAAGTTTGGTCGAATTCTCCCTTAGATGGACAAACGAAGAAACTGGCTAAGTTTGGGGCATGTTGCAGAATGCTATAGATGTATAGGGCATGTATTATTCAGCGACTTATCTCTCTAGAGCTCTGATTGATGAAAGCTTGCGTCTTACAGGTCGTACAATCGAACCCAGATAGTCGCTTTACTTCGTGTCAATTATTTCATCACCACTACTCTCAAAACGGTGAAGGTAAACATTGTATAGAAACCGGCATGTCCTAGAACCTAAAATGCGAAGACATTTGACATTCATCAACCCGCACTGGGCCCACGTGGCGGGTTACGGCCCAACCCCTCTCACCGAGAGGAGGCCTGTGTCCCAGCAGTGGAAACATTATAGGTTGATTAGGTATATTGCTACTTTAGTTTCCTGTGAAGCTTCTCCAGTTTTGCTATACTAAGTATAGCCAAATCATTTGCAAAATGTTGTAATTATGCGAATGTAATAAATTAACCAGCATTAATCAACAGTCTATTAGCAGGCCAGAGTTCAGTAGTAAATGCCACAGCATTGCTAACATTGGCGCGAGCTCAACTCGATTCATTGAGAAACAAGAATGTTACTACGGTACCGTAACTATCGCTCGCTATCTGTACAGACAATCAGTTAATGTGCCAACTGACCTCATTATTACGTTGCTAAATAAACACCAGCATACATTATTTGGAGTTGATATTAGATAGAAAGGACATAATACTGTGTCTGTCTTTCCGGTGAGCAGACTTTAAGTATAGGACCCCTACATTTCAATGAGGCGCTAATGCCAATTGCTGGCCCAGTAGTAACGGCCGCGTTTTAAGAGGTGTAGGTCGTAGGTTTGAACCCAGCCAGGCGCTTTACTTTGTGTAAATTATTTTATCACCACATTTTTCAAAACGGTGAATGAAAACATCGAGACGAAACTAGAACATGTCCTAGAACCAAATATATCGAAGACTTGTGGCATCGCGTGGTGGAATACGGGCCATTCCCTCTCACAGAGAGGAGGCCTGTGTCCCAACAGTGGGAACACTATAGGCTTTCTCGCCCCCCTATTACATTAGTGACAAAATAAAGATGTATTAAACATCTCTGCCAGCCTCTACGCAGAATACAGGGGTGATGTTATGAAGGTAAATAAACCATTATCTACTAACCCTCTTCAGTGGGAGTTCCGTAAGTGTTATCATTCCGGCACTTGACGAAGAAGTGCAACATCGGTGTGGTGACGATACCGAACTCCTTGGGCGTTCCCTTCAGAGCTATCACCCCATTGGCTGCAGCTGCTGCTAACCGGGGACTTGTGTACCTGGAAAACGCAGGATAATATTAACTTTATGCAATTTTGTGTATATTTTCTACTTTGAACAAAAAAAGTAAAGCTAACGAAACGAAACAATCGTAAAATTACCGGTTAGTTTGCTGACATTACCAATGTCAAGATTTATTATAAGTAGATTGTTGTTAATTTTTTTTTAAGTCTTACTGCATAGCTTGCAAAATTACACAAGCATTATAAGTTAAGCTTGAGCTATACTAGCGGTAAACGAAAACAAGAATGGCCCCGAGAAAGATGGGTCGACGAGATCGAGAAAGTAGCGGGCCAGAATTGGCCTGCAGCAGCACAGGACAGAAAATAGTGGCCAGAAAAGGCCTTTACTCAGGAGGGTCTTTAATTAATTTCCTCAATCTTATTTATTATTTACTTTTTTTTAGTTTCACTTTGTTTATTTTTTAATTAAGGAATAAACAGGCTTTAATTTTCATCTCTTATAAAAGAGTACAAAAAACTTATACACTGACCGTTCTAACTGTGTAAGGAGGAATTTAAATAGAGAATGTTGATGATATTGTGGAAGTAAGGAACTTCCGGGTGATGCGACAGGTGTTGAGAATTGCGGCTCTCAGGGTCATCAGGTGAAGGGTATGTGTAGAGTGGTAAGGCTTTGTGTAAGAGATTTTGGTGATTTAACAGTGGATGGATATAATTATTATTTTGTGTGCTGTGCTATGTCTTTTGTGTGCAATAAATAAATGGTTTATCTATCTATCTAATTATCAGAACAGAACAGAACAGAACTCTTCGCTGCACTCTGCGCTTCCCGACAGATATAACGTGGAAGTCTATCTCGAAAGCACGAAGAAGTAACCAATTTAGGTTACCTTTAGGCAAGAGTGAACCATAGTCGACAGCATCATCGCATACCATCCGCTGGGTAATTACGGCTTTCATTTTGACAATTCAACAACAAACATTGCGTTATTTACGTCATTGAGCAGACAAACTCTTCGAACATATGCAGCAATGGATAAGCATATCCTTTAAAATGATTCAGATTGTGATTGATATTGTGTTAGGTAATAGAGAGCAGGTGATGAGATAGTTGTCAAACTAATACAACCTAGCCTAATAAAGGGGGATAATAAAGGGAATGATGATAGTTACCTGGTGTCCATCCCGATGAATACACTCGCTTTGAGCGCCATGTCAGCCTTCATCTCCACGATGATTTCCTGGACGGTTTTTTCTAAATCATTGTCACTGTAATGTTAAACAAGAAAATGTTAAAATAATTCTGCTTTTAGATTTCCTTTATTTTGAACTAGCGTACTTTTTAATCATAATGAGAAAAGGCCTCATTGTCTAGTGGTCGCAAGCGCAACAGCTGCTGAGCATGAGGTCCTGGCTTTGATTTCCAGGTCGGGTAGGGTTATTAGGTTTTCCATCAGGTATTTCACAGTACCAGTCCGGAGTCTGGATCTCAATTTCACAGTACCAGTCCGGAGTCTGGATCTCAATTTCACAGTACCAGTCCGGAGTCTGGATCTCAATTTCACAGTACCAGTCCGGAGTCTGGATCTCAATTTACAGTACCAGTCCGGAGTCTGGATCTCAATTTACGCCCGGTTGATGACAATTGGCTCGCCTCCTATAAAAGTGGCGAAATATGGATGTACTATAGGTACACCTCTTCCTAACCCTTTGGGAAATACAGCCGTAATGTTACGTTATATGAATAAAGGCTCTTGTTTCACTTGGAATGGGACAGCCTAGTTGATGACGTCATCAAGATTGGTGCAGGTCATGATAGCAATAAGGAAATATGGAGCGGCAAATTGCAGGTAATTAACGACTTCATTCGATATAAGGAATTGCACAGAAACAAGATATCGTAGGTGTTGTATGTGGGTTTGAATTGCCTACAATTGTGCCCAGAATGCATTCTTAATTCATTATCTATTTAGGTATCAAGTCTTCCTTTAACAAGAAGATACCAGAGGGGTAATTCTCGTAATTTTAAGAACGTCCACAGTCTGCGGGGTAATTGCGTAACACACTAACAGTAGCAATGGCTGTCATTTTGACAGTTCAACAACATTCATTGCGATATTTACGTTGTTGAGTAGATACATTTTTCAAACATATGAAGCAATTCAAGCAATGTATTAGCAACATCCTTCAATTATTCAGATCGAAATTGATAATGTGTTATTAGGGTGCTGATCTCAGTCTCAATCTGCCATTTTTTTTTTTAAGCAAACTTTGCCCCACACTAAGTATTTCTCCTGTATCGTGGGTGCGTTTACAAACCTTTAAACTCACATACACAAACCAAAAAAATACCTAATCTCGCTACATTTTTGACAAGTTTTGATATTGAATGTCGCTAGGATGAGATTGCGACTAGATTTTGAACGTTTTGATTTCTGGAATTGGCCTTCTGGTTTGTTCAATGTTCGCTAGGAAATCCAGTAATTGACTGGAAGGAAATAGTTGTGTATAGAGACCGACCGGAATGCTACTCCAACAAGCTGGAATCCTATTCTTATGACCGGTTGAGTAACGCGTTCAATTCGTCGAAATCCCAGCTATCAATATAGATTTATCACCGAATTTTCTTGGATCTAAATTGGGGCAGTGCACAACGCACTAAGAAAGTTAAAACAAGTAACTTTATCTTACTCGTTACGATACGGTGGCGGCCATATAACCATGAATTCAGCACATGACTCTTGACTAGACTAGAAGTTTTTCGTCGGTTATCAAACAAAAAATCTGCCATTTCATATACAAGGTGGAGATGACATATGATGATGAAATATGAGTTTATGGAAAAATAACTAATTCCTACACAATAAAGTTCAGTTTACGCTACGACTTCAAACATTTTTGTAACTTTTTCAATAGTGCTAGTCACTCTGAAATCAACTTAAGTGCCATTAAAATAATGTTGATATTTGTTCAACTTGAAATAACGTCAATTTGAAACATAAGTAAAATTTGAATATATTTAATTTGTCTGAAAAAATCACTATTTAATTTCGAAATTAGGATTTATTTGATAATTCCACAGTACTCTTAGGCGTTAGTATTGTCAATGTTTTCATTTACTGTCGTATTGTTGTCTCCACATTGTATAGACTGTGCGTTCAAAATACCTACGCGTTCAAAATGTATGGGTCAACATTTTTTTCTATATCGCTGGGGATCTAGAATCATGTGTAACCTAAATCTTGATATTTGGTAGTTAATGTGTTACGTCAAATCCTACCTGACATTAGCGAGCTGGGTGGCAATGCCCTCCCAGTTTTCCTGCAGCATCTCACCATCAGGGTCTACAAGCTTCACTCCGTTGTCCGGCTCCAGATTGTGCGAGGCAGTTATCATCATGCCGATTGTGCGACCTGTAATAAAATCATGAAATGGTCAGCCTAGGCGGCAGAGAAGAAAGAGCAGCTGATATTGAGTAATCAACTTTATTTTTTGTGACTTAAAGTGCAAATTGAACTCGCGAGTGGGCTTGAGGAAGCCCATAGAGCATTTTGATGACTTTTTTAAAGTTCTTGAGAGCGCAACAAGCAGGCTATGGACATCTGCTGTACATGCTGGCCTTCCAAATGTGTTGTCCACCCTAGAAGTGTAAAGTTGAAATTCTCATGGTCTGTAATTACAAGTTCTGCGTCGGACTAACCACCAACCCGCACTGGACCCGCGTGGTGGATTATGGCCTACTCCCTGTCACACAGAGGCCTGTTTCCCAGTAATGGGAACAGTATAGTGTAGTATGCGTCGAACTTCGTACAACTTTACACTTTTTGTCACCGAAAATAAAGTCTCAATCATGACAAAATCTTCTGTGCGAAGCCTTAAAGAAGCAGTCACTTCTATTCTTGAATTCTGTGTATCAATAGTTAGCATATTTCTTGTGATATTAAAATATGCTCCAGTTCGCTGATGGCCGGCGATATGCGGATTTGCGCGTCAGTGGATTGGAACGTCAAACGTGATAGTAAATTATTATGTGCTAGCCGTGTGCCTGATTTGTTTTCCATCGGCAAAAATTGACCCCTTTATGGGAAGAATTTTATAAAATCGCACTGCTAGACAAAATTTAATGCTTCTAGACGCGACGGTTTCGGCCCTGCGTCGTCTGTCAGCCTGTGAGTGAATGAATTTGAGATTGTAATATTTCTGGTTTCCTCACTGGTTGCTCAGAAGGGCAATTCTCGTAATTTTATGAAAGTTCACAGTCTGATCTCAGTCTCAATCTATCAAGAAATACTTCAAATTTCCCTATATTTTGACAAGTTTTTGGCATTTCTTTGTCGCTGAGATGAGACTGCGACTAGATATTGAACGTTTTAAATGACGAGAATTGGCCTTCTGGTATGTGACATATGACATATATTGCTAAAGAGCTAATACCATGATTTCGGAGCGTATTTTAACCACAGTCTATCTATTGTCTACATCTAAATCCGTTAAAGACGTTAATACAATAAGAAGTGAGCGGTGCAGTGATGATTAATGTGCCGTCTCGAAATTATCCCGCTGTTAAAAATCGAGACATGATCGACACTTATGGGAATCCTAAAAGGAAATATATACCCAACACTATGTCAAATCCTGAAAATCACGACAATCAGACTTGTCATTCAACTTGCGTTAATTTTGAACGTTTATTGAACCGGCTTAAAGTATTACCATATCTTGTATGTCGCGACGACCTCGTCAAAAATGTCAAAGGTCTGTCTGTTCATATTGTGATTAAAATAACGCTCTTTCGAAAGCTTTTATTTTTAAAACTAAATACCGTATCGGCTGTATGGTAATAAAAATGTCTGATACCAAATTAGGTCATTCTACAAAGAATACGACTGCCTCTTTGGTCTAATTGTCGCAAGCGCTGAGCAGCACCTGCTTTCGATTCCTAGGTCGGGCAAAGTGTTATTGGGCTCCACCTGGAATTTCTCAGTAACAGCCCGGGGTCTGGATCTGTACCCGGTTCATGGCAATAGGCTCGCCCCCTTCATGGGATTTAAACATTGAACACAAGAAATTTGAGTGTATACTATAGACTAGTAAGTACACCTCTGCCCAAGCCTACGGGGAATCAAGGCATGATGTTATGTTACAAAGAAACAGGGGTACGATATTCGCGACTGATTATGCAGTTCTAACAATGAGGTGCGACAGTTACTAACGCATTTCAAAGTGCATTATGTAGAACAGTATTTAATCTACTCGCAACTGATTGAAATGCTAATGCATACCTACGATTGTTGACTCCTAATTAGCGTAGGGACTAAAGACAGACAAATTGTTCTACGCAATATTTTGTCGATAGAAATGCCGTTTGAACTGTTTGAAGTTGACGATATTATCTTACAATATAATGATTGAACGATACGCGTGGCGATAACCCTGATGGCCTGATTAGTCACTGAACGCAAGAGGTCCTCATTACTTTTTTGTCTAAGAACACTTCTTATAAAGGATCAGCCTATGTATTCTGTTGAAATCTCAACGTGAAAACTCGGGTGAAGTGAGCTTGGAGTGAGCTGCCAGTATAATGTCAATCCCTAGCATTAGGTGGAATGACATCACACTTCACTTCATCTAAGTTTTTACGGTGAGATTTTTACAGAATATAGCGGCTAATGCTATGGACCGCTAGGGATTATTACATTATTGACAGCTCACTTTAAGCACACTGCACCTAAGTTTTCAAGGTGAGGTTTTACAGAATAGATCGGCAGGTGAAATGACAGTGCTCACTTCACCTAAATCATATTTTTTACAGAACAGCACCGCTGATTACATGCGTAGATTCAAGTGTAACTGGGCATGTTACATCTGTCGTATGTGTACACCAAATGACAAGAAACGGTTACACGGCAGGCCCTGAAAAGATGGCGGAATGAGCTAGAATCCTTTATATTAGAATGTGTTCAAAATAGCAGTAAATCGGGAAAAGATGGTAGAGGGAAGAAAGACCTTTGCCTTACAGGTTTGAAATAATAATAAATAGGCCATTGTCGCATTGATCTACAGTGGAATTTAACGTTAAATATTTATAACGGCAGTATGCAGGTAGTTTATGAACCAAGGTCACCCAGTGCATAGCGCCCAGTGCAGTAGCAACGGGCATGTCGCAACATAAATGGACCTTTCAAATTGAGCTGTAGATAAATGTTTTAAGTTGGACAACTGTTCTACGGACGATGTGATTGGGAAGTATTTATCACTTATAGATTACTACTGTAAGACCCACACGTACTGTAAGACGTACATTGCACAGACCCCAGCACATCAAGCTACTACAATCTGTCAAATTTCTTTAATAGATTTTCAACTTTATCGCTAAAGCATTAAGGTTCAAGGTTGTTTGGGAAAATTTGACAGTTTCGGGTGTGTTGAGCTGCTGCCGTCTGTACAACGGGCCTAAACTCATGGGATTGTTGATTAGTTATAGTAAAAGAAAGGCTGAAGTCTTTTGAGCCTGTACTTTCACCAACACTGACATTCTTCAAATCCAATCATAGTTCAGAATTCTGCGTGGCAGTAGGAGTTGGTTTGAGAATTGCTGGTTTCAAGGAATTATATACGTCAGTTAACATATTCATCTGCAACTCTTCGATCTGACATGAGAATCTTACCATTCAGCACCCTGGACCGGATGACAGCCAGCAGGCCCATACGGTAGACCACATGTTCCAATAAGTTGGCTCTGTAACAAGCATAATAACTATTTTAAGCACAGGCATGAAAGGCGTCTAAGGGATTAATTATAGAGGAAGATGAGACAGCAGCTCATGTGCTTCTAAACTGCCCAGTGGTTGCCATGTACGCGTAAACTCCGGAAACCCAGATACCCGTGAGATTGTCAGTAACACCAAGGCGTTTCTGGTCTTCCTTGAGAAGTTGGGGTAGGTCGAATAATACATGTTCCCACTCGTACGTAAAATACGCGCTCTGACGTGGAATTGCGAACACCAGCCCGTTTTACCAATACCGAAGGCTTAATGCCTTAAAGATGGCGAGCCTTGTTTTCCTGTCTAACAAGATATTGCGGCCACGATGCCGTTAAAAAGATAATGTGTTCTGTACTGGAAGTATCCCATGAGCTGTACTGCAAT
Organism: Apamea epomidion; assembly: GCA_947507525.1. Classification (NCBI taxonomy): domain Eukaryota; kingdom Metazoa; phylum Arthropoda; class Insecta; order Lepidoptera; family Noctuidae; genus Apamea; species Apamea epomidion. The sequence goes on along the minus strand of OX382247.1, from coordinate 6,518,898 downwards.
GTGAAGAATAAATATTTTTCTTTTTCAATGGAACCAACAGGCTTAGGCATCCGTGGGCTGATGTAATCAGAACAGCTGTTTTCGACATCAAATTACGTAAGTATATTCTTTTCTCATTTATATTTCATTTATATTCGCATACCTAGTCGCTCCCAACGTATTCGCGATACTTATACTCATAGTCTATTTGCCCCCAAGCCGTGCAGGACTAACGCAGGCGAACGAGCTCCTTTACGGCGTATTATGAAAAGTTACAACGATAATTTCGCTGATATCGACTTGTTTGTTTTGTCACTTACCCAATTCAAGAAATGTATCTGTGTAAAAATTGATCATACTTCCTCATAATGTCTACTTTTTACAGATTCGTTCGTTTATATTTTAACCGACTGCAAAAGAAGGTGGAGTTTCTCAATTTGGATGTTTATGTCATTTAATTTTAATTTTATATGTTTTATTCTGTATGTTCGGACTTAATTCCGTCATATACATATAGACGTATTTGCAAACTATTTTCTGTTCGCATGCATTCCAATTATGTTAAGATCTGATGATGAGTTTCGTAGCATTTAGTTATATTGTACTACGTAGTGCATTATAGCTCAATGTTTCGAACTCGGTTGTTAAAAGTTCTCACCTTTTACTAAGTGTTGTGTAAATCACATTATAATAGTTAATCCTTTGTTTACTTAAGTTTGCTTATACCTAATCAAGTTTTTATTGTATTATTATGCGGATTACGGTGCTGGTTGCGTTATTACTCAAATGTACTAAAATCTAATTGTACTAGTATTAAGCATCATTAAAAGGTCTCGTCTTCAAAATTGGCTCCACAACAATTGGTACACCAGCCAGACTTAGTCGCAAAGATCACATACTTCGTAAATATGTACTAAAGTGTCTGACACCAATTCATTCAATGCATTGTCTTTGTGTTTGCCTACGTTATCAACTATCTCTGTATTGATAAAACATTGCGTTTCGTTCCGTTTGTATTGATTTTTTTGTGTCACCGTGTTATCTAAGTCATAACAATTACTATAATCTCTTTATTGTTCATGCTTTAATGTTTTGTGGCGGAAATCTAAGCTGTATTTTATCACGACTATGACAACGCCTGTGTTCGCCAAGGGGAAGGCAGAGAGGCAGTGTTCATTTAATATTTGGCCAACCTTGGAATCTAAGTGAAATACACAGCATCGGGGTAATTGCGTAAACCACTATCAATAGCAATGGTTTTCATTTTGACATTTCAACAACATTCATTGCGTTATTTACGTTGTTCACCAGACAAATTTTTCGAACTTATGAAGCAGTGGATTAGCAATATTCTTCAAAATGATTCGAATTATGATTGATAGTGTGTTACGCAATTAAAATTAGACCACAACAACAAGTACGCCAAAATATAAGTACTTAGGAGGGGTAGCACTTCTCCGAATCATCCCTTTCAGGACAGCTCTAATATAGGTAGGGTCATTTTAAACCAACATGTTCCTAAGTCCAGCCGAAAGAAGAAATTCGCTCATACATCATTTTTTTCACACGCTTTTATTAGCTTCACTTGTAACTAAACAAACAGTGTCATAAAATCTTAGAAGTCAATTTCAACCTACTTCTAATTGTCGTATCGAAATTAAACTTTGTGTTTTTATGCAGTTCGGATGACCAAACTGTAATTTCGTATCTTGACGCTGATCTGATGATGGAGCCAGGAAGAGGATAGTGGGGAACTTCAGTGGCTACTAGCAAACCTCTCTAGTTTGGGCTCATAATATATTATTTGTTTTGACGAGTCCAATAGATTGGATAAAAGTGTTTTTTTAAACTACCTACGTTGAATTAAAAATCTAGCTACGCCCAAATGGCACGTGTGCAAAAACTCCTATTATCGATCCGTGAATCAAAGCTGACTAACGTAAAATACGCATGATGTAGGCATATGACTAATCTACACATCCATTGAGAAGTACCTACATTCCTTACTCACATAAACCATACAAATAAATAAATACCAAGCAGGTACGAACAAATAGCAGACATCGGTATGTAGATTACGCCAGTGCCGTGTGATCGTCGCTAAGAATAGCCTTCGCTTCCCGAAGTGTCGCAAGTCGTAAGTCGCGGCTAAAAGATGGGATGTCATGAAGATGGACAGCATCCATCTATAATATAAGTTTTAGAACGCGACCCGCGATTTTTTATGCAGAAAACTACCATATACAATGTGAATTAAAGCAAATTATGAAAGTAGTTTGTTCAGAATCGTTTACTGAATCGATTTCTGATATTTTTAATATAGGATTTTTTTTTATCCCAAAAATAATTATAACTACGTAAATTTATTACAGTCACACTTCTGTTGTGTAGTCAAACAAACCAAAATGAACGAAGTGCATACTACGCTAGACCGTTGTATCGATGCGTCTGTGCACGTGTGTAGATTGGTAATGTGACCACAATTTTTTCCTACAATCAGTATAACTAATTTAATAAATAAACAATGTTTTATACGTAATAGTAAAAATTCTGTGTATGTATTTGTGATTGTAACATAATATTCCAATAGGGATGTTTGTTGGTGTTAACGCACACCCGGGACATGTATATTTCGAGGGAAATACGTTGTGCACGTTAGGGGCTGGTCCGAAGTGGCTCAGGAATAGTATACCTGGAAGAATTCGGGGAGGGACTTTGCCCAGCAGTGGGACAGAACAGGCTGGGACTCAGCCTCTTCTCTGTTAAAGGAAGTGGATAGTAATCTAGTTTACAGTCCGGCCGTCGAGAAAATGCGTTCCTGAAACCAGTCAGTGCGACAATTCGAGTAGCTAATAAAGATCAAATTCGCAGTTCCATCCTTACAAACTGTCGCGTTTATAATATTAGTAGGTTAGGACAATCTTACAGTAATAACTCCGACCTCCGTATAGTATAGAAGTTATAGGTATCTAGGACCGTTTACTCGTTGACCGGTTGCACTGCTATAGGCTCGATCAATACTTCCAATTATCGGCTTGATAGAAACGGGCGCGTCTCCTCACCTGGATGTAGAAGGTCGTTCGACATGGAGTAATTGAAAATGCGTTTCGTTTGCATAAAGGTGGAAATTGGAAACTGACTGCAGGCTAATTGATAACTGCTAAGTGCTAGCTAACCCACTCATACCTAATCATTCTGGGAAAATAAATGATGCATAATCCAGTGAATTAGCTAAGTAATAACAGCCGTACGGGTCGATCGATCAGGTTAAGCGACGCTTGCCGCGGTTGGTCCGTAGATGGGTGACCATCTTCACATACCAAGATCCCTCCGTACCTCGGAAGGCACGTTAAGCCTTTGGCCCCGGCTGTGATTTGATTTGTGGATCTTTGACCGTCGTTACAGGTTGTCAGTAGCCCGAAAGCCTGTCATCCACTCTTACCAAGGGGCATCGTATTACCCAGTAACTGGGTTGTGGAGGTCAGATAGGCAGTCGCTCCATGTAAAATACTGGTATTCAACTGCATCCGGTTAGACTGGAAGCCGACCCCAACATAGCTGGGAAAAGGCTAAGGTTGGGAAAGGTCCTACTTATTTATTATTTTATTACTTTTAGGAAAACTAGCAGCTAATACATCAGCCGTAGCATAAGTGCAACGTAGTAAAAATAATGCACAGAACTGTTGTCGAACGAATGCTCTGATTTAGCATAATAATATACCGTAAAATACCTAGCCTGAAAGCTTCGAGAAGCACTTGACCCTAATCCTAATCCCATATTCTTCAATGCTTATGCTTTGGAAGAGTTCATTCGCTTGTTTTTCGCTCTACTGCTTCTCCTATCAAACGTCTACTTACGTAAGTAGCTACAGACCGTATGCTCATTCAAGCGTGATCCTCGTGCGTATACACTCTTAAATTAGTTAGATAACATCTGCATTATCAATCTGCCTAACAAATGCGATTAGCTTTAGGTACTTACATACTGTACTCGTATCTAACCATTACTGTTATCCATACAAAACAGTTTATGAATGTGTAATGATAATCGGTTAACATGTAATGGGCTAACCAGATTATGTAAGAAATAGCAGTTAATAGCATGGTATCGGTTTAGGAACTATATTTTTAGGGTTCTGTACCCAAAGGGTGCCAACTAGGGTTTGAGAACTCCCGACAATTTCAAAGTGACTTCGAGACACGAGACGTCCCGGGACCCAAACCCTAGTGCCAACGGGACCCTATTTACTAAGGCTCCGCTGTCCGTACGTCTGTCACAAGGCTGAATTTTTTTAACCATAATACATAGACACTTGAAATTTTCAGTGTTTGTACTACCATGGCCGCTATAACAACAAATAATAAAATAAAGTTGAAAATTAAAGGGCGTCCCCATACAAGAAACGTGTTTAACGTGTGTGCATGTCCTAAGACCAAACATTCGAAGACATGTGACATCTACCAACCCGCACTGGGCCCGCGTGGTAGATTATACGGCCCACTCCCTCTCACTGAGAGGAGGCCTGTGTCCCAGCAGTGGCTATTATAGGCTGATTATGCTAAATATTGTAGAGTTGTGCGGAACCCTTTGTGTGTGAGTCCGGTTCGCATTTGATCGAATTTTTTCTTTAATTAAAATTGCATGTAATTAGAATTTCATATTGTTCCACTTGTTAAGTAATTGCTCATTAGCATAGGAATATTTTTAAATAGCTATATCTCCTCATCCGAGGGGCTTGTGGCTAAGTAATAATAGCCGCACGGGTCGATCGATCAGGTTAAGCTAAGCTTGCCGCGGTTAGTCCGTGGATGGGTGACCATCTTTACATACCAAGACCCTCCGTGCCTCGGAAAGCACGTTCAGCCGTTGGTACCGGCTGTCATTCGTGGATCTTTGACAATCGTTACGGGTAGTCAGACGGCCGAAAGTCTGGCAACCAGTCTTAACAAAGCGTATCGTATTACACAATAATTGGGTTGTGGAGGTCAGATAGGCGGTCGCTCATGTAAAATACTGGTATTCAGCAGTTTAAAAAGATAATAAGTAATATTACAGAAAACCTGTCTATCTGTTGCTTTTTTTACTCGTTAATGGCTGAGCGGATTTGGATAAAATTTGGCACACTTAAAATATTTTTCCACATCCACACGTTCAAAGCTTTTATAGTTAAACTATAAAAAAATCCAAAAAAAAAAGTACTTTACAATGTTATCATTCCGACATAAAACAAATGTTATTCTATCAAAACATCACAGTTATAATAAACTGGGAGTGTTTTGATAACAAATAATAAAGTAAATACATTTCATAAGTGGTTGGAAACCTGCCAAAAGTCATATATTGGAAAAGGTACGGGATCAAAGTGGAATTTTTATTATTTTAGGCATTTGCATTGCTGAATTTGTTTGTGCAGTCTGGTGTATGTTGAGCCTGGGTATAAATACATTTCTATTTTGCACACATTGTATGCAAATTGTTTTAGACTACTTGGATTTCGCATTTCCTGTCTTTGGCTGTGAGACTGAATGAACTGTCTAAGAGTAACCGTGGAGTGTCTTGCCGGCTCTTGTCCATAGGAAATGACCAATTTGAACCGTGCACCTAGCTCTGACATTTCATAAGTCCCATTGGCAAAGGGCTTCGCCAACCCCTTCCATTTCTTCATGTTCCTTGCTTGCGTGCAGTTCGATTTTTAACACACGGCTTAGCGCCGAAATACGCGCATTGACGTGGAGTTGCAGACACCAGCCCGTATTACCTATTATCTAAGTATCCAACAGCGCGCTCTTATTTAGGCATTCATTTAAATATCACCTAGTGTTGATGAAATCTAGCATTACCGTCTATTAAAAAAAAACAATCAAGTCGAGCCTTCGCAAAATATTAGTCAGATAGTTAAAGTTGTCAAAAATATGTTTTCACTTGGCAAAACTTTTTTATTTCTAGTGTCCTCACTGTGTGCAGTGTGACTACGAAACTAGAAGAAATACAATAAAGAATGGAAGAGAAAAAAAGAAAAGAAATTGTTTATTTTGCACAAACAAAACGCACATTAAAAATAAAAAAAGATATAAAACATACACAAACAAAACACATACATAGTCAAAAGCCTCGTATTCTCGTAAACATTATAAAACGTTGCACAAAAAGCAATCATATAGATCCCCCTAGTTTAATATGACATGTGGGAATGGGCTCACTTAAATAGTTTAGCTGCCAGGAATGCGGGGTATGAACTCATGACCCTTTTAATTAATAGTGACAGCAAGTCTGGTTACCATGGTGCGGAATTTCACATAGTTTAGCCATGGTGAGGAATTTCACATAGTTTTGCCATGAAATGGATCATTACATATAATAATATTTATTAATATCTGCCTAGCCTTTTCCCAACAGTGTTAGAGCAACTGCCTATCTGACCTCCACAACCCAGTTACTGGGTTATACAATACCCCTTGGTAACACTGGTTCTCAGACTTTCAAAGATCCACAAATTACAGCCGGGACCAACGGCTTAGCATACTTTATTACATATATAAAAATACAAATTACCTATCTTTCGTATCACTTGAGTTACTAAAAGCGAACGTTCCAGGCTGCCCGGTTGAGTTTCAATTTAGACATATAAACCCTATGATAGTTATAAAAACTTTTCGACAAATCAAAATCAAATTGACCGAAGATCTATGGGGAATGTCTATCAAAGTTTGTACATCCATAATCGAGACTATATCGCCATACTTAGCTTTAGTGTTTAATTTGTGTGTAGATCAAGGAGTCTTCCCAGATTTAATGAAATATAGTAAGGTTATTCCACTTTTTAAATCTGGGGACTGCAAAGACACCAATAATTATAGACGAGTATCCGTGTTGCCGGTTTTCAGCAAAGTGTTCGAAAAGGTAATGCTCAATCAAATGCTTAATCGCTTAATCATTTTAACAACAACAAAATCTTGCACGATCAGCAATATGGCTTCACCAAAGGACGTTGTACGACTGACGCCGGTGTCACTTTATTAAAACACATATTTACAGCGTGGGAGGAAGCCCAAGTTGCCATAGGAATCTTTTGTGACCTCTCCAAGGCATTTGATTGCGTTAATCACAAAACCTTACTCTTGAAACTTGAGCATTTTGGACTAGGTAAACTTGCGCTCAGTTTAGTAAAATCTTATTTACATGATAGACAGCAAAAAGTTCAAATAAATGGTGTCAATTCACTTGGTTTACAAGTAAGAATGGGTGTTCCACAAGGCTCGATATTAGGTCCTTTCCTCTTTTTAGTATACATAAATGACCTGCCGCATTTATTAAAAAACCAACCACAAATGGTGTTATTTGCTGACGATACTTCCATAATTTTTAAGATAAATAGACGTGCATCAAATCTTGACGACGTAAATAACGCCCTACTGCAAGTGCAAAATTGGTTCACTGCTAATAATTTAGTATTAAATGGGAAAAAAACTAAATGCATAAGATTTGCTTTACCGAATGTTAAAAGTAGTGATTGTGACATAGTATTGAATAAAGAGAAACTAGAATTCGTCGATAAAACTGTTTTCCTGGGGATAACGCTCGACTCAAGGATGCAATGGGGTCCTCATATAACATCTCTTGCAAGACGGCTAAGTTCAGCAGCATATGCTGTAAAAACAATCCGTCAATTTACTAATGTAGATACCGCGAGACTGGTCTATTTCAGTTATTTTCATAGTATCATGTCTTACGGTATTTTACTATGGGGACGGGCTGCAGATATTGAGTCCATTTTTATTCTGCAGAAAAGAGCCATCAGAGCAATATATGGCCTACGCAGGCGCGATTCTCTAAGGGAACTGTTTAAAAATATTAATATCATGACGGTACCTTGTCAATATATTTATGAAAACATCATGTACGTAAGGAAAAATTTAAATCTTTTCAGTAAAAGAGGTGACAGACACGCCTATAGAACCAGAAATAGGGACCAATTAGTTCAACCAGGTTTCAGACTGGCTAAAGTAGACTCTTCCTTAATGGGGTACTGTTTAAAATGTTATAATAAAATACCTCCCCACATACTCCAACTCAATGAAACGAAATTCAAATCTTGCATAAAACGCACACTATGCAGCCAAGCATATTATAAGTTGGGGGATTACATCGCTGACAAAAATGCTTGGCTAAACGCTGGTCCTGCTCCACAGGACGCATAAATAAATTGATTGGCGTTTGAAAATGCTTCACACACGCCTACCCAACCTACATACTGTTGGAGCTGCTGAATATTCTAAAATGCTATGTTTGCATTATATAAATTCAATCTCCTAGTATTGTATAATTGCATAGAACGTATGTGAGTACTATGTAACATACTACAAAGCTACCATTTACTGGGTACGTCTTTCATTGACTTGAATATGCCTTGGCGGATGAGAGTATGTCATGCTCACTCTAATGTCTCGCTGATGGTGGCACATGTGTTGGATCATTTAGCTCCCTTCAAAATGGTTGAGCTGAATGGTGCTAATCTATGCGTCATGTTCGTGAACGGGCGCCGTCAGTAGGGACTGGCCAACTCTTTGCTGCCATGGCTTATTTTGATTTAAATTAATATTTGAATTTTTTTTTTTTTATCTTTTCATTATGGACGCTTTTAACGTTCTGCATCGTTCTCACATGCATAATTTTGAACATGAATGATGTAACCAATACTTTGTAACAATATTATTATGATTTAAAAGAGTGTCCATGGAGTTTCTTGCCCGTTCTTCTCCATAGGTACCTACTACGCTTTGGAATGGGCAACTAGCTTCATCTTTTTGACTGACCGACCTTGACAATTCAAAAGTGCCTGTAATTGGTTTATTTGAAATAAATAGTTTGAGTTTGAGTTTGAGTTTCCTCAAAAATATTGAGTTAATTAAATAATTGGTTTGTTTGAAACCAATTTAAATTCTTCCTTCCTTTAAAATATTAATTTGGTAAATGAAAGTTAGTAACTTCATTCAGCAATTAATTTTGTGTTAATTACTACTAAATCTCTTCAGGTATTTAGAAAATAAAAGCAAAGGAATGAATCTAGAGCAATATAATGTGTAAAGTATTGCAGTTATTTAACACAACTGTTACCGTTAACGCTGGCCTTGAAACTTTCAAATAATACATTCCAAATAGTTGTAATACTTTCTCAACAGTTACAAGACTATGCTAAACGAATGTTAGTCAATAATATTATTATTAAACTATTGTAGGAATATGAATGGTAACCTACACAAATAAATAAAATTAAAGTGTCTGTTTGTAATGTCAAAATAATAGCTTTTTAGGAAATGCAACAAAACTTTAAAAATTGTTTTGTTCCGGCTAATCTCCGCAACGGCTGGACCGATTTTGTGAGGACTTTCACTGGCAGATAGCTGATGTTTTAAGAAGTAACTTAGGCTCCTTTTATTTTAGGAAAATAATTAGTAAAGAGACATATTATTATTTTCCAATATCCTTGCGAACAAAGTCGCGGGCAGAACTAGTATGATAATAATATAGGGACATGGGACATAATATAAGGGGGGGCATGGAGCAAAACAGCGACCCTATTACACCCTGGGGAAGGAAAGAGAAAAAAAGGATACCCTTTGAAAAGTTATGAGTATGCCTTAGGATGCATGCTAGACATGCAAGGAACACAGAGAATTGAAAGGGGTTGGAGGAGGCTTGTGCCAAGGGCACATACAGATACACACATACTAAACTCAGATCTGATATTAAACATGTTTTGTACTACAACTATCATTCTGAAATATGGCTATGAACAAATAAATTTAAACAAAATTTCGATATTAAAAAACAAAGTTTTTTTGATTTTTTTTTTTAATAATTTCGTTTTAATAACCATAACGGAAGTATGAATAAGATTAAACCTTGCACACCAGAATGGGTCAAATAATAACAAACAACAAAATAAATGATTACAGATATGACCTGTGAACTCATATACGATGTAGGTATAACTAAGATATAAATAAATCACACAGCACGCGAGTGGGAGAGAAATGTGCTACAATATGTTTGAGACCCCCCACTGAGTCACATTATTCTAAAATTACGGGAAAAATGTATAAACAGAGCTTAGTTTGTTGTTGTTGACAATTTAAATAGAACAAGGTCTCCTCTAATTACCAGTTTTCCTCATAATTATTGAGTAATTTATTGTTATTATGCATTCAGTTAAAATAAGAAGTTTCTATGGCACAATGAATCACAGTCTGTCTTATTGTTTTGCCTACAGATACGAGTCATTGACCATAATCACAGTCGGCCGTGTCAGCGACTTCCCGTTATGAATTCGTTATTAAACGATATTGCAGATGACTCACAATTTGTTACTATTACTTGTACCAAGTCCGCGACAATATGCTTACGTGACAAACTCAAAGCGCATGAGAGAAAGGTGCAGTGCAAATATGTTATTTTGTCATTCAATGACCATATTTGGTAAACACACAAAAGGAAATTTAAAAAATATTCTCAAATTTTTACTCACTTTGTCCGAAATCCGGCTGTGCCGTATTCAATGAAAACATCACTCGTTTTCGGATGCATTTCTCTGGCGAACGCGTACACTACTCGTAAGCTACTTGGCGGCATTCTGTTGATACGCGTTTATTATATTACAATCACCTGATCTTCGTCAAAGGTATGTCTTCATACCATTCCCGCTCTGAAAACCAGTTTCAACAGTGAATTTGACGTGATGACGTCGCGGCGAAGGCGTCAATCTTGACAATCATGAATAGGCTCAGATATTAACCAGCTATTCATAAAAGTATACAGTTAATCTGTAATGTCGCTACTTGCACGAGTAAACTACATGATTTATAAAGGTTTCTCTGAAACATAACTTTTACTTTTCAATTTAGTAGAACAATAGTTCTGAGAATAGTGGCTCTGTCGTTCTGCTGTCAAACTATGATAAATTTAGTAAGCAAGCAGGCTAAAAAGTTTAGCTATATCGCGCTAGATGGCGGTGTGATGCTTCTCTCATTATTTTGACTACTCAGTAACAGATGGCGCGCTATCAATGATTGCGAACTAATAAATTATTTTACTAGAATATTTTTTACGACTGCCTAACGGTAAATTTTAATAAACAGTTTATTAAAATTTAAATCGAATAATAAGTCGTCGTATTATAATTACATGTCATGTAACCTTATCCGTGGTATTCGAAGGAAAACGACCAGCTCATTTGCCAACGCAATACTACTACTACTTACAAAGGCAATTAGACGAACATTGTTAGTTTCGCTTGACATGTTGAATGAAGGAGCAGAAGGCAAAAAGCGAACTAATTGACGTTTGGCAACAAGCCAGTGGCGCTTCTTGTCAACATTGATTGCTGTCCAACTGGATAGCTAGGTAATCATCATGCTTGTTCTCCATTGAATGGCAGATAATTTAGTCATCAATAGATAGGTACTTTGTTAGGTTAGGTTAGGTTAGGTTAGGTTAGGTTAGGTTAGGTTAGATTCCCCCCCGGTGGGTTCCCGCATTGACGAGGCGGGGGGGCTCAGTAGCCGTGGCTTGGAGAACCACGGTGAAGCTAAGAGGAACCCCAGCGGGGGCCGCTCGTCAAGGCTTTGCGGCTTAGCCGACGACGAGCGGCCTGCGGGTAGGTTGCGGTGCCGCTTGGGTGACATCGCAACCTACCTGAGGCGGGCCGCGATGTCCCTCTTATGGGAGATATCGCGGCTGAGGATTTGAGGCCGCGGCGGGAGAGGAGTGTCGGTGTTACGTTGCCGCTCTCCCTACCTTCCGCGGCCTTAACGGGGCCGCCACCGTTAGATGGCGGACGCGGTGGGGCCGCAGGGGAAGAGGAGTGTCGGTGTTACGTTGCCGCTCTCCCTATCCTCTGCGGCCGTAGCCCCCCCAACGCGGGGGGCATGCGGGGCCCGCCAGCTAGGCGGGCGTGGAGGTCAGCAGGCAACGGGTGCGGGGGCACCGTTGCCTGTATCGCACAGGCCTCCACCAGTGTGGGACGGGAATGGCCAGGTGTTCTCGGTCATTCCCGTAGCCCCCCAACCTGGGGGGCATGCGGGGCCCGCCATACCATCTAGGCGGGCATGCGCCGGGAGGGCTGTGGAAGTAAAGGCTACGCCGGTTTCCCATGGCCCTCCCATCACGGCGATGTGGGAACACCGCTGAGTTTTAGTGGGTATACTGTCATTCCGACAGGGAGTCCCACATACCCCGTCTCGTCCCCCGCGAGACGGGGATGCATAAAGCATTTCTCAGCGAGAAAAAAAAAAAAAAAAAAAAAAAAAAAAAAAAGGTTAGGTTAGATTAGTTCATAATGGGCTAACGATGGACAGTCAAGTAATATGACACGCCCTTCCAGTTAATAGCATTACCTATAACTACCTGGGATGAGACGTACCTATGGGAGTTAGGTACTTACCTACCTAATTCTTGTTTTACTGGAGAGTGTGATGATTATATTACCTAAGTAGGTAGGTACCTGATTGTAAGATGAATACCTAGGTATTTACACCAGGGGTCTAATCCCTAAGCCAGGGATGGGCGTCACGGCGCTCTCACCTACCGCCTGACGCAGGTCCTCTCCGGACACGGATGTTTCGGGAGGTTCCTGCACATAATCACGCGGGAGGAGACGCCCGGGTGTCACCACTGCGAGGATCGCCCAGAGGACACGGTGGAGCATACGGTGGAGGTCTGCCCCGCTTGGGCAGAGCACCGCCGTGTCCTCGTAGAGGCGATCGGCAGCGGCGGCGACCTCTCGCGCCCGGCCCTGGTGCAAGCCATGGTCCGGGGCGAGAGGGAGTGGGAGGCGGTCACCTCCTTCTGCGAAGCAGTCATGCTAGCGAAGGAGGTGGCGGGATGGGCGAGGGAAAGATCCTCACGCCTCAGCCGCCGAGGGAGACGCTCCGGGCGTCGGGAGCCGCGTGACGACTCCCGGCCACCGTAGGCGCGGGCCTGCGGGCGGAGAGCAATGGGTAGCTCTCCGTCCGATCAGGGCCAGGCCCGTGCCGGACGGCGTGTATGTGTTCCACGCGCGCCTCAAAGAGATGTCAGCGTAGTTGACGGGGCCCGACAGGGCCGAAGCCTGCCGGGGTAGCGGGATTGTCCGAAAGGGTTACCGCTGCCCTGGTACGTAAAGGGCTAAGGAAGGAACACGGGTGGGTTTTAGTCAGTAAGAGTCTGACACTCCCTTCTGCTCCACCCAGAGCGGGAGGAGTCATTTGATGATTTCCCATCCTGAAAAAAAAAAAAAAAAAAAAAAAAAAGGGATGGGCAACCTTTGGAATGTTTCGGGCCAAACCATAGATCATTAATGAAGTCACGGCCCATAGATAAGAGGTAAATAATAGACGAGTGAGTTGCGATAAAATTGTGACTAAGTACATCACACCATTCATTCATCATACATTAAATGTCAAACAACTTGTCAAAATTAAACTGATGTCACAAAATTTGTGACATCAGTTTAATTTTGACAAGTTGTTTATTAGATGCCCTTACAGTTACCTCTAGTCCACCAAACACCAGTTTCAGAGTATCTAACTACCTATGACCCGTTCTTGACCACCATTACATAATCAGCCGATAATGTTCCCACTGCTGGGGCATAGGTCTCCTCTCTCTTCGAGAGGAAGTAGGCTGTAATTATTTATGACGAGGGTCCAGTGCGGTTTGGTAGATCTCAAATGTCTTCGCATTCTTGGTTCTAAGTAGATAGTACATGCCGGTTTCCTCACGTTGTTTTCCTTCACCGCTTTGAGAGCAGTGGCGATTAAATTATTAGGGGTTAAAGTATGAAATTGCCGAATTGTACTGAAAATTTGAAATTTGTTTTTTTTTTTTAATTTAACATATTTGTTTAATCAAAATAATTACCATTATTATCTATACATTGCTGCAATCTAATAGGAAGGTCATTTATGCGTTTGCGATAGAACTCTCGTGATCTAGATTCGACAAACTGTGAAAGCATTTTGTACTGCCTCCTGAGAAGAAAACTTTTTATCACGTAGAAAATTGTCCAAATCACGAAAAAAATGGTAGTCTGTTGGAGCAAGGTCTGGCGAATACGAGGATGACGAATACGGAGGGTGACGAATGGTTTCTAATTGCAGTTCCTGTAGAGTTAAAACGGTTTCTCGTGCTGTATGAGGGCTCGCGTTATCATGGAGAAATAATGGTGAAGATCGATTCATGAGTCGGGGCTGTTTCACTGCTAGTTTTACTATCATTGTTCGGAGTTCGGCACAGTAGACATCTGCCGTTATTGCTTGACCAGATCGGCGAAAGCTATAGTGAATAACACCATGCTGAGACCACCAAACAGTTACCATTACCTTTTTATTGGTAAGCCTTGCTTTTTCATCACGAAAGCGTTTAAACCAAAATCGCACGGTGCGTTCATTAGCAGTCCCCTCTCCAAACGCAACATTGATATTGCGAGCTGTTTCTACCGCGTTAGTTCCGCGTCGGAACTCGTATTCAAAATTAACTCGAATTTTCGAAGTATCCATCTTTCTTGTCTAAGCTGAATAAAAAAAACAACTGAAAGTCGATAATCGGATGTTGCACATTTTTTAAAAGAAGAACTTCATAAGTACCATGTGAAAAAAGTTTCACTCAAAAATATCAAACCATGAAGGTTCTATGTCCATTCGAAGTACCTATTACAATGAAACGGCAATTTCATACTTTAACCCCTATTATTTACACAAATTAAAGGGCCTGCCTGGGTTCGAACCCACGATCTACAACTCGTTATTTGGTGCCATTACCACTGTGCCACCACTGCCCTTTACCATTCACTACACAAAGTTTTAAAACTGTTGCCATAAGAACTCGTATAACAAAATATTCCTTAGCCGAATTTCGATAAAAGTTGATTAAATATTAGCCCCATATTTGCTTCATAATTCAAAATTATCAAAATGGCTACCAAATAATGTCACCATCCAAACACAAAACAGCCAGAATGTGTCCCGAAACTAAAGCAACACTACTAATAGTAAGTTAATTAAGCAAAATACTAACGAAAAGAAGTGGTCCCCACCTAATTAATATCTATTTATGAATGACAGTAACACATGCGTGTATTTAGAGCTAAATTAAAACAACAAACGAGCGACCATTATTGCTGGGGGCGCCATGTTGGATCGGGAGTTGGGATAACATCTCGTGCCGCTGGTTTTCATCATTTATTTAGATTTAATAAGTAGGTCACAAAACAAAGCAGTTATCCACTTAATTACTTACAAATCGAATGCCTGTCAGCAGCGAAGGCTATTTTTTTAAACAATTTCAAATAAATTGGAAGGTTATTAGGATTTTTTTTTTCTTGAGTCGGTAAAAATAAAGTTCCTAATGCGTTAATTACACTCAATTAAAACGTCAGAATATTCAGGTACGTAGTGGGGGGTGTGGGTTATTGCCTCGGCGACACCATGCTCCGTTTTCAGTTACCTATAAGTATGTCTTTTAGATTAGAGTAATATTTTGTTCCAATGTAAGCTACTTACGAATAGGTATTCGTTTCTTTTGTTGTATCGGTACTCGCGGTAATGAATTTCACAACTATGATTTACACTCGATTTAATTCAATCTTCCATAATCAGCCTATAATGTTCCCACTGCTGGGACACAGGCCTTCTCTGGGTGAGAGGGAGTGGGGTGTAATCCATCACGCAGGCCCAATGCTGGTTGATGGATGTAATATATCTTCGAATTTTTGGTTCTAGGGCATGCCGGTTTCCTCACGATGTTTTCCTTCACCGTTTTGAGAGCAGTTGTGATGAAATAATATACACATGGTAAAGCGCCTGTCTGAGTTTGAACCTACTTCCACAATAAGTAACACGTATAGAAAAAAAGTTGGATGCTCCATGCAAACTCCACAAGCTAACCCATCGTTCAGCGTTCGTTAAGCTTTTACAAGCTAAATAGTCACGTCCTGTCACACTACTATAGTGTGGTCACCGCAGTAATTACGGCGCGGTCACGGTGCGCCCGCGCCGCCTCGTCGCTACACCCGCTGTAATTAATCGTGCCATTTTCAGCTAATGATGTTCATGTAAGGACGAGCTTCAGTAGTCGGAGATTTTGATTTGCTATTAGTTCGATGCTTAGCTAAATAGTTGTTCGCAAAAGCCCAGTCGGACCGTTAAAACTCTAAGTTCTTATGGAAACAATGCAAGTGGTAATGGATTATAGAGGTAGACCTAAAATCAAACCGATGAGGGTCAATAACTAGGTACTTGTTAAGAAAGATACAAAAAAATAATTCGTTTATTGGCACTAAAACCTTCTTAAAACTATGAAAACAGAGAAAAAAAAACTTATAAGAAGAATGTTTGAGTAGTGTTTGTAGGGTCATCTGCTATAATGCTAACAAACATGACTGTGCAACCATACAATACATAAAACGTAACCGAGAAACACAAAGAGCTGTCCAGAGTCAACCTCAAGTCGAATAAGGTAATACATGAATATGTGCTTTGAAAAGTTCAGACAAACCTACGAGGTGTCGTAAAGCCCCATTCACATGATGCAAGCTTCTTGCCTGTGGCATACAATAAAATTGAAGCAACATACATATGGACCGGTAGAAAGAGCTCTATATCCACATTATTGAAGGTGACTTCCTGTCACCATTAAATGAACTCTAACCTTACCTTACTAAAGGCTGATTTTACCAAAGCCAGATATCTTTTATAGATATATATATCTTTTATAGATATATAAATTGACGTCTGACAGTTCTAGCACGGAAAAACTGTCAAAAATTCAAAATGTATTCTCAGGATAGGTTATCAAAATAGGTAAGTATAAAAGTTTGGTGAAATTCGCCCTAAGTAACTTCTAATGCTTACCAAATCTGTCAAAACTCCTGCAATCTATCTCAACTGTTCTCATTCGTGTGTCAATCGTCACCGCTCGCAGGCGATGCGTCTAATTACTCTAATTACTAATTAGGACCGACTCGAACGCGCGTTTCAATTGAACACATCTGATATGTAAAGTGCTCTCGGTATGTTAGTGGGCTAGTAATTGGTTCTGACAGCTTCCTCATGCCGTTTAGTGTAGATACCTAGTTTAAGTTTATTATGTCCCTATTTCCCTAGTTCAAAACCTAAGGTACTGTAGACACTATAGCCTATTTGGTGCTTACATGCAACCTCCACGAGTTTGTTAAAAGTGATTGGTATAATATACGAGATAAACATGAATATTTAAGATTAGAAGATATTAGGTGACAGACTATGCTGACAAGCAAAAGAATGAAGATGTAAAATACGTACCTAGTATATTTTATAGGAATAATTATTGAACGAGATAAACCGTACTTTGATTTTATTCCTCCCGTTACTGTGAAGCTCGTAGATAGCTTCACAGTACGTATCTAACTAAACGGATGCCCGACCCTTCCTAGACTTCCGTCAAAGTTTTTCCCGAGTTTTCTGATAGAAAATGTTGGTCAGATTAATGACTGAACGCTTCGATTACCAACACGAATTGGAAATGGTTGTCGTCGACGGTTTAACAAGTTGATTTATTTAAACTTTGTGTAGCAAATAGTGGCAGTTAATAAAACTTAAAGCGTCAAAACATAACACGTTATGTGGATAAAGCGTATAGCGTTTGTTATGTCGGCTCTGACTTCGCGCTATAATATAACGTCCCAACAAACTAAACGACTAAACGCGCACAGCGGGGTCAGAAGTTAGCAAAAGCAACTAGGTATACTCACAGGCAGACTTTATGTCTTCAGCTTTCCCTACTAGTCAGCCGTTACCCATGGGGTGGTGAAAAGATTACTGTATTGTGGTCAATTAAGTACTTTGACTTTCGGGAAATCGTTGTCAGTCGTTACGGGTCGTCAGAAGCCCGAAAGTCTAACAACCAGTCTTACCAAAGGGTATCATATTACCCAATAACTGGGTTGTGGAGGTCAAATAGGTAGTCGCTACATGTAAAATAATGGTATTCAGCTGCATCCGGTTAGACTGGAAGCCGACCCCAACATAGTTGGGAAAAGGCTAGGCAGGTGATGACTTGAGGAAATCAAATAAATTATAAATATCTGTAAAATGAATCTGCAAATGTCAAAGCCACTTACAAGTTCCTCCAACGATTGAATTTCTAAATTCAGCTCCGATCCGACTCGATTTAAATACGCAATTAAAGAGCTGCGGCTCCACTTTTAAACAGTCACACATTACCATAATAAGTACCAACAAAGTTACTAATACGAGCTCAAAGCAAACTCGGTAGCCAGTAGCCACTATCTTATCAGATCCCATAATCTGTACCTATTTAGACCAATCTGGACCTAACTGTACGAGATCTAGTCAGACGACTATAAAACAATTATGGCGACTGTACGATTAGTCGTACGTGTGATTATCGTAAGGATAATCGCAGTCTGGCGACGATCTTGAGGGAATAAATCAGACTGTGTAGTGACGTGGTCATGCATGGTTGGTTGTTATAGTGATGTACTCGTATCTCGGTATAGTTTACACGGTAGAGGAAGAAATGGGTAGATTGAATAAAATACCGGATCTCTCAATCTTTTAATACAACTGTTTTTGGGTTAAAATTCGATTCAGTGAAAAGGGTGAATTGTGTCTTACAGGAGATAATTTTAAAATCTGATAACAGAGCAGATGAAGCGTTAGAGCCAACTCGCAGAGGCCCTTTACACAATTCTAAATGATGAGGAGGCACCAACCGCCGATTATCCCTGTATGCACAATGCAAGTGCACCCAAGGACCACCCCCGGTTGGTGCAGGACTATTGCAGAACATGGAAACAAAATATATTGGGCTATGGGTTTGGGTGGCTATAGTGGATCGGTTACCTTGAACCATGGAAGGTCTATGTCCCCTGCCTGACCAATGATAATTATAATATTTACAGAGGAAATGGCAGGGCAGGAGGTGACTTGCACATTCAATAATGGGCCCCCGAAAACGGTCGCTAGCACATAGTGTCGTAGCGACAAGGGGTTAACATGTGCTGAGGTGCTTATGAGGAGTAGAGAGGTATTCAACGGCTATCAGGACAATCCCGGAAGTACGGTCAAGATCCCTACCAGCATCTTACTCAAATACTTCCTGCCTCCGAGCACGTTTGCTCTAGCCAGCCAATAAAGGCAAGAATGAGGTGAGGAACAAGTCTTCCCCCGGGAGATAGGGTCCGTGGGGTCACTACTGCCCAACAGCTCGCCACATGCTGCCCTGCGGGTTCCTGTATCTCTCTTGGTCTGGCTCCTCACCCTAGACCTGATACGGCAAAGTAAACCCTTCCGTCACAGACCTAGAGTTTAGAGCGCGTAAGCCCCACCACGAAGATTATTATTATTATTACTCCCTCTCACAGAGAGGCGGCCTGTTTCCCAGCCATAGTTATCCGATAGCCGTGGTCCCAGCAGTGGACAAATTGTAGGCTGATTATGTGTGTGTGTTTTAAGGTTCGGTGGTAGCTAGCCGAAGGTCTACTCCCTACGCACGAAATCCGTAATTTCGAAGGACCTTATGGGATTTTCCTACTCTGTATTACGTACGGACGTAAGATTAGTTTGGAGTCCGAACTAAGAATGAATGACAACACGATATGACAGTTGTCCCTACTCGAGTTGTGTTTTTGCCCGTTCGGAAAATTGAATGTGACACTGGTTTACACAGATCTATTACTTTCGGACGGGCCCGTTTTTTCGTCGACGGACTTAGAGAGTAGAACCCCAGGTTCTTGCCATAGCGTTAGTATCAAAGCCTCGAGAAATTATTTTATGAATCTTCAAAACTTTACACAGCAGCTTACAGTTAAACCAATACATTCTCACAAGTTGCAAGCTTTTCTAACTAAACAGACAGATGTGCTGCTGGAGAGTTTATTGCGCCACTTCTTCCCAGCGAAAGCACTAGGAAGTGGTGAAGGGCGGACGTTTTGGGGGATTGTCTTGTGTAATTTTAACGTTCGAAAAGTGCTGATCACCCTAATTTGAATAAATTACTTTTTGATTTTGCAACTAATGATTCTATCGTCAAATTAATCGAATTATTGCACTACCTAACTGATGGATCGACGCGCAATCCCACAAACCTTTCAGCAACGCATTCATAAGTTCTCGTCCCCAATAAGGCCGTATTACTCATAAATCACAACCACAAAGCAACATGATGCATTTTTCCAGTCCCCAGTATTCTTTGGCACAGGATCACTCGGACAGACAGACAAGCAATTCTTCATCGTTATCTACATCGCTTCCAGTTAGTGCTAATACTGAGCGGCAATTAACTACCTCCCCCCATTCCCCCCACATGTCGTTTAGCCCAGTCAGTTAATGACTAGCTCGGTATAAACAAGACCATTGATTATTGAAATTAATCGTAAGTGACGCTTGCCGATAAACATTTTAAACATTGTGAAAAGTTGCATGGTTGGCGTTAAAAATGCAAATTGGGTACGGGACACGGTGAATGACGTCAGGGTGGTTATTATTAGTAATTAGTGGTCATTAAATAGGTTGTTATTGTGTGGAAGGTTCTTTAGGCTTGTTGTATGTTTATGTTTAGCGTTGTTCTTTGTTCATACCACAGAAATATCCAGCTGATCAAGCGACTGAAGTCTTTTCTTTCACGATATTAGAGCATAAGCATAATCAGCCTGTTCCCACAGCTGGGACACAGGTCTCCTCTCGATGAGAGGGAAGGCCATAATCCACCACGCGGGCCCAGTGCGGGTTGGTACATGTCACATATCTTCGAATTTTTGGTTCTAGGACATGCCGGTTTCCTCACGATGTTTTCTTTCGCCCTTTTTTGGGAGCAGTCATGGTGATGAAATAATTTACACAAAGTAAAGCGCCTACCTGGGTTCGAACCTAGGACCTACAACTCTTAAGTCGTGGCCGTTACCAATGGGCCAGCAGTGCTCGTATCAGAGAAGATCTATGTTTTCGAGAATACTGGGGATGATGCTATCTTTGTCTTCCAAGATGAGAATATCATACCTACTCGTGAATGTAGAGTGTACGTAATTAAGTGGGTAATTATTGTGTGGTGGGTTCTTTTAGTTTATTGTTTATGTTAGCGTTGTTCTTTGTACCTACTTATATGGCCCAGAACTATTAATGGTCTGAAGCTTTTTTAAATTCACAGTCTACTTATGTACTGATTTTTGTGTAATTTTATCATCTGCCTCCACATCAGCTTACAGCAGTCCATTGCCAAGGAACTGCATTAGGGAGTAACCACACTTATTCAGGTCTGTTCGCACGCATTCCATACAAAATCGTTGTTTTCTATGGACAAAAGCTGAACAGAGCTGAATAAGTGTGGTTAATCCCTTAGCCTCTCCAATTGCACGCCATTTAGCTCGATTCTCGTCAACTCTCATCCAGCTACTACCAGCCATCCTTCGAAGATCGTCGCTCCACCTAGCCTGAGGGCGTCCTACCTTACTTTTGCTATCATCTGCCTGCGTTTTCGCATCTATGTTGGGGTCGACTTCCAGTCTAATCGGATGCAGTTATATACCAGTACATTTTACATGAAGCGACTGCCAATGTGACCTCCACAACACAGTGACTGGATAAACCTCTATGGATAGAATTTTTGTCAGACTTTCGCGGTTTTGACTACCCGTAACAACTGTCAAAGTTCACAAATTGATTGTGCCATTTAATCTTTCCCAATTGTTTTCTCTTCAGGATCTGACATGATACTTTAGGAAATTAAGAATCATATTATATCCAGGAATATACGGCAACCTACTTACAGAAATAAAATCTGCCTGTTAAGTAACAACGTAGTTAGTTAACAAGCTAATGAAGTACTATTTTATAATAAAAATATGTACCTATGTTCAGGTTAAGGTATCTTTAGGCCTACGTTGCTTGAAATAAATAAATAAATAAGTATTTCATATTTAAAAACGAATTTAGGCGCCATATTTTTTCTACTCTAGTCTTTGGTGTCAGTGGGAATCCAGGATTTAAATATGTTCCAAACTTCCTATCAATTGAGCAACAAAAAGCACTAAATAAGAAACGATATCTCTATCTGTTTCTCATTTCCTGGTACCGGGGTGTGCACTGCGTGCCACCCAGCTCGTACGTTAATACACATCTAATTAAATTAGGCATCTTTGACCACTAAGTGCACATGGCAATAAAGCATTATATTCGGAACTCGGCGGCTAAGGGTTCCGTATGGGTGATGGTAAAAACGGTCTGAGGGACAATTCCCGTTCGCATTCTAATCTCAGTCGCAATCTGCCAAACATATAATCAATTTACATACATTTTTGACAAATGACATTGATTGTCGCTGAGATGAGATTGTGACTAGAATTTGAACGCTTTCTAGTACGAGAATTGGGCTTCTGTTGTATTTGAGGTCTTTGTTTTTTAAGGTTTATAAGTTCAACAGGTTCAACAGGATCAAAAAATTTAGAATGCATTGAATTTACATAATTTAAGTTCCGGTATAATAAACACGTCATGCAAAGTCGGGAAAATCCTACCGCAAGAAGACGTAAGTGCCTAGGTGTCCGTTTTTTTCAGCCGTTTATAAAACACCTTTTAGATTTAATTGTATTAGTTATCATCAATGTGATGAAAATATAATAAGTAACACGAAAATCCCTTTTTTTTACTTAGGTATAATTTCTTGAATATATTAAATCACACTGAAACGCTGAAATTCAAATGACTGACAGAGGTAAGATGGTACACTTAGGGTGGTAGGTATGGTGTGACATTCTTGCGTCTGGTCAATAATTTACTACAAAAGTAAGGATTTTCCACAAATAAATGTTTTTGCTTCACTTTCATACGAAAATTCCATGAAAATACGGAACCCTGAAAATTACTAAAAAACACACGCACACACAACCATAGACACTTGTCTCTACGTATGTATACATAGTAAATGTTCATCATATAATAGTAGAGTAACGCATAAATGTATTATTACTGATATGATACGAAATTGTGGATAATATCATTGCCGTAATAGACAGTCTTAATGGGAACGCTTTGGTAGTATCCTCCATTTTACAACGAACTACCATTCCCCTCTGTATGTGCTCTTACAACTTTAACACATGCACTTTACATCGACCTTACTATTTCTGAAATAAGAAGGATATTTGCAAGTCAGAGTGCAAAAATAACGTGGTAAATAAAATACAGGGGGAGTTTTAATACACATCCAAGATGGTGGATATTTTGGTCCCTAAGCACATTAAGTTATTTAGCTATACGCGAGCAATTTCGCTATTAACTATTAGATCGTTTTGAAATCAATTCTTTGGTATCATGTTACGCTTATATTTGCTTTTTTTCAACGCTATTTAGTTTGGTGTAACGCTAGCTGGGCTGGTGGTATTTTTCCTTTCGTAAGTTCAACGTATTAATATTTTATAGTTACTTAGCTGTAACTGTTCTGTAAGATTCGGTAGCGACCACCTAGAGATTGGTCGGAGATTTTTAATTTAAAAAAGATGTGTTGCGGTTTGGTGTCTAGTAATTAAATGTGTACAACTACCGAAATACAGGCTATTAAATAAAATATACATACGATACATAGTAAGAAATTAGAAACAGCTGTGTCTGAAAAAATGTACTAACAAAACTTTTTATTTTATTCTATAGGTACAGTGATGCTTCGAAATTCTTTAAAAATTGGCTCAAACTGTGCTTTGAAAACAAAAAAATACTTACTAACTGACAGACAGGCCCTTTTTTGCCAAACCTTGTGCAAATGACAGTCAGAGACTATCAGAAATCGTTAAATTGAAGCAGCACAGTCACAACCATTTGACAGGTTGTCGAATAGTAGATAAATGACATTTCCAATTACTAATTGCGAAAAATGGCGGTCTATTTGATTTAAACTGACAACATTTTCGAGTTTTGGATTTGTGAACAGCCTTTAGAGGACTGTTTTGATAACATTGATCGATGTTCGATTCGGCACGGAAGCGTATCGAACGGTTGTGAATTGGTATTATGCAGATCTTAAATCTAATCGTTGGTGTAGTGGTCGCAAGCGCTAACTGCTGAACATGAGGGCCTCGGTTCGATTCTCAGATCGCGCAAAGTGTTATTGGGTTATTCAATCCGTAATATCTCAGTAGCAGCTCGGATTTGTGCACAGTTAATGGCAATAGGCTCGGCCCCTATTACATGGGACTTAAACATAACTGGCGAAAAGCATGTATTAAAGGAACACCTGTGCCCAACCCTTCTAGGAAACAGGGCGTCATGTTATGTTACATAAGATCTAAAATACTACTGTCAACTTACAATACTTTATCTCCGGCACACTCCTACCATTTAATAAACTCGTTTCTTCAAATTCTTTCCACTAAATAACTCCGAGAATGATAATAAAGTTAATAAATAATGAAATACGTACTCATTAATAAGAATCCCATCGAAGGTACGTGTTAATACAGCATCCATCATCCAGCGGTGTGTGGTCTGCTCTATGGCACAATTAGAGGGGCGCTATTGTGCCCGTAGTCTATGGCCTCTATGGGAAACCTCTGTGTTTGTAATGCCACCTCTAATTCTCGGCTTTCGTTATGATTTATTGTGATTGTGATATAGCTTTAGATGCAGTTTTGTTTTTTATTTAGGTATTTATGGTCAAGCATTGTGATGAGATGTTTTAATTAGAGTCAAACTCAATCTATTTATTTTAACTAAACCAATTACAGGTACTTTTGAATTGTCAAGGTCGGTCAGTCAAACAGATGAAGCTAAGCCCATTCCAAGGCGTAGTAGGTACCTACCTATAGAGAAGAACGGGCAAGAAACTCCATGGACACTCTTTTAAATCACAATAATATGGTAACAAAGTATTGGTTACATCATTCATGTTAAATAGTATGCATGTGAGAACGATGCAGAACGTTAAAAGCGTCCATGAAAAGATAAAAAAAACAATTCAAATATTAAATTAAATCAAAATAAGCCATGGCAGTTGAATTAAGAGAGATGAGGTTTAGGCAGGGCAAGAGCAATACTAGCCCAGTGGCATCAGCCCTGATTGACGAGTTGTAGGCCGTGGGTTCGAACCCAAGAAGGCGTTTTACTTTGTGTAATTAATTTTCATCACCACTGCTCTCAAAACGGTGAAGGAAAAGGCATGTCCTAAGATCAAAAAATTTAAGATATGGGACATCCACCAACCCGCACTGGGCCAGTGTGGTGGATTACAGCCCACTCCCTCTCACAGAGAGGAGGCTTATGCAGGATTTAGGCTCTTCTAACTTATTTATTTATTTATTTATTTTATTATTTATGTACACACAGTAAAATACAAATTGATATGACAGAATTATAACATGAGTACAAAGGTACTCATGTTATAATTCCAATGTGTTGTTATGTTTCCATTGCTTATGTAATTTTCCATTACAGTTCACAACATTGTTCATAAAGCAGGTGATGGAAAAAGATGGAAAGGACCTCAAAATGTCATGTTTGGTGGATGAAGCTTTTACAGATGGTCATAAACATAATGGACTGCGAAAATGCTTAGAGAATTGTTTCAGCGTAACCAGTTTATAGTCATAGTCATAGAGTAATTGGTAAGGGATGTGATTACAAGTCACCACAGTAATCATGAGTATGTCTCACGATCTTTTCTGTAAAAATCTCACCGTGAAAATTTAGGTGAACTGAACTAGAAGTGAACTGTCATCCCACCTGATGCTGGGGATTGCTTACTTCACCTAAGTTTTCACAGTGAGATTTTTAAGAAATAGCACGACTGGTCTTTCTTACGAACTGGGCTGGATTCTCCGATCAAAGAATTACCTGTAAGTATCTTCGAGCTGCTGAATAATCATGTTGGTACAGACGCCAGAACATCAATCTACTACAATCTGTCAAATTTCTTTAATAGATTTTCAACCTTATCGCTAAAGAATTAAGGTTCAAGGTTGATTGGGAAAATGTGACAGTTTCGGGTAGCTTGAGCTGCATGGCGTCTGTAGGTACCTAAAAACAACTTTTGGTGAAACAAATGAAAACGACACGGATATGAGTTACAACCATTGTTATTGATTCATTCAGCTGGGTACCAGTATTTTACATGGAGCGACTATCTGACCTGCACAACCCAGTGTCTGGGTAGTACTATACTCTTTGGTAAGACTGTTTGTCAGACTCTCGGGCTTCTGACGAACCGGAACGACTGTCAAATATCCACGAATGACAGCCGGGACCAACGGCTTAACTCGAGGCACGAATGATATGTACAGATGGTCACCCATCCACGGACCAACCGCGGCAAGCGTAGCCTGATAACCTGATCGATCGACCCGTGCGGCTGTTATTACTTAGCCACAAGCCCCCACCACAAAATTACCAACATCCAACTATTATAGATCTACAAAGATTCACGTTGGACGCCAGAAGGGCAATTCTCGTAATTTTAAGAACGTTCACAATCTGATGTCAGTCTCAATCTGACTAGATTTTGAACGTTTAAATTAAGAATTAGCCTTCTGAAGGCCAATTCTCTACTATCTAGTCGCAGTCTCATCTCGGCGCTAAACAAATGTCAAAAACTTGTCAAAATGTAGGGAAATTAGAGGTATTTTTGACAGATTGAGACTGAGATCAGATTGTGAACGTTCTTAAAATTACGAGAATTGCCCCTCTGATCTCCAATGTGCGTCCTAGTTCGACGTGATACCACCCGGGAGGCGGAAACTATAAAGCAAGTTCTAATGAAGTACATACAGTTTCACTGTTAAGCTTTCATTGTAGTGTATACTAGCCCTGGCTCCTGTTTTACACTTCATAAAACTGGTTACTAACTTGATTTAACTTTAAATAGAACATTATTATGCACTAATTATGTGTGGTGGGTGGTATCATGTATATTTTCTTTCATCTTACATAGTATGTTCAAGGATTATCTTTTGAAATGAATATTAAAAAGAAAAAGAAAAAAGAAAATACGTTCTTCTTAGCGTGTTGATAGCAATGTAAATGGTCTCGGCCCAGAATTCGGCTACTGGCTTGGCGCCATCACCAGCGTCCATCAGTTCCTGTAACGTGCAGCTGACAGGACACGCAGGGCACGATATTAAGTGTCCCACCGTTTGTGGAACATCACTGGATTTATACTCCAAGGCGGAGTCGTCTATGAATCTCCACCTGAAGAGGTTATCCTTGGGGTGCCAGGGCAGAAAACCTCCACGTGTGCCTGGGGACTGGAGTTCCCTTCTGGATACGTCCGGGGGGAAGACCAGTTTTCGGGCCGGTGGATCCTGGGGTGCGGGCAGCTATTTCTCATTGGGATTATTCCCAATGAGATCTCGCTGCCCGCATGCTAATGTTCTGCCAAGAGGAACGCTCCACACAAGTCGCTATGAGGAGCAGAGCGGCAACTGTGTGGAGTAAGAGCGGGCCTGGTGTGCACTTACCCTGCCGCCGGGCAGGCAGGAGGGGTTACCCCCCCCTTCTGCCACCGTTGATATCGTAGCCCCGAAGATTGTCAAGGTCATGTCTCTGACTTTTGACGGGGGTCGAGGGTCTTGGCTTAACCGCCCGGACCGCGAGGAAGACTACTAACCTCTATAAAAAAATCCCCAAACCTGCAAGCGGCGGCGCACCGTGAGGCAGGTAGTAAGCTTGACTAATGGGTAGCTTGGTTTAGTCGCTAGTGCGAACCACGTAATTTGAGCAAGTACAAGAAGTTTTTTACTCGTGGGAACAAATATGGATTCATTTATAAAAAAACCAAAAACCACAACCGAAGAAGTGAGGAGTGATGCGGGGTCGGAGTCCGACGCCGCATCTGGAGGAGGGAGCACGGGAGGCTCAGTGAGCCCTTGCCGTGTCCAGGAGACGGCCGCTGCCAAGAGAAAGGCACAGAGCAAGCGGCCAAGGTCAGTGGACGGCCAGGGGTCGTCCTCTGACGGGGAGCTGGCTTCGGCCAGAAAAATCCCCACCAGCAGGCGCGGAGGAGCCCGAGAGCGAGGCATAGGGAGGGGGCTCACTGCTCGGGAGGCGGCGGAGAAAGCGGAGAAGCCCGCAAAGGAGGGGGGGTCTGGTCGCACGGTCGCATCGGAGCCCTCAAGTGACGAGGCGGCGGAGGTAGGCGGCCCTGATACGGACCGCAAAGAGAGGTTTGCGGCGGTCGTGGAGGCCGCGATCCGGGACGTGGCCCTGAAGAAGTTACAGACTTCTAAAAACAGGGCCATAGTCTCGGCCAAGGCCTCCATCATGGCGGCAGCGGAGGCCATTCACTTCAGGCCCCCGCCGGACGTAACGTCCGAAATGCGGGCGGAGGTGGCCCGCTTGACGGCTGCCATGGAGCTCCTCCGAAAGGAGAACGAGGAGCTCCGAGCGAACCTGGCCGGGCTGCGAGCAGCCGGCACAGCGCAGGTGACACCACCAAGCCAGCCCGTGCTGGTGGAGAACCAGATCCTGAACCTGGTTCGGCAGGAGCTGGCGACCTTCCAGGCGCGGTTCGCCGTCCTGAAGGATATAGTCCTTGCCCGCCCTTGGCGGGTAGGACGGCCCCAGGGCCGAAGGCGGCCTCGTACGCGGCTGCTGCCGCCCCTAAGCCCGGGCCGTCCGGCCGGGCACAGGCGCCGGTCAAACCGGCGTCGGCTAGAGGAGCCCCGGCGCCGGCGAAACCGACGTCGGTTGGCGGAGCCTCGGCGCCGGCAAAATCGGCGCCTGCCGCCAAACCAGCGGCTCCGGCCCACAAAAAGGGCAGAACGGCTGGGGAGGGGAAGGCCCCAGAGCCTACGCCTCCCCCAAACAAATCGCCCACGACCAACGCCGAGTGGCAGGTGGTCGGGGAGAAAAAGAAGGCGGCCAAGGCGGCCAGGAAAAAGGCGCAGAGGAGGCGCCGCAAGGAGCGAGCCGTTGCGGCTAGGCTTCGCTCCCCTAAGACCGCGGCTGTAGTCATTACGCTACAGCCGGACGCGGTCAAGAGGGGGGTGACCTACTGCGACGTGCTCACCAAGGCGAGAGGGACGGTGGATCTCCAGGAGTTGGGGATCACCGGAGGCCTCCGGCATAGGGTGACCGCCACTGGTGCCCGCATGCTGGAGATCCCCGGTGCGACGAGTGGCCCCACCGCTGACGAGGGCGTCAGCGGTGGGGCCACTCGTCTCCACTCGTCTCGTCTCGGCAGCCAGGGGGCTGAAAAGCTAAGGGCGTCCCTCAATGCGGACGAGGCTCGAGTCTCCAGGCCCGTCAAGTGCGCGGATATGCGCATTGTGGGCCTGGATGACTCGGTGACGGGAGCAGAGGTGGTAGCCGCCGTCGTCAGGACGGGCGGGTGTCTGGCCGACCAGGTGAAGGCGGGCACCCTACGTCCTGACTTCACGGGTATGCGAACCATAACGGTAAGCAGTCCCGTGACGGCGGCGAGGAATATAGTGGAGGGCGGAAGGCTCCTGGTGGGCTGGGTGTCAGCGCAGGTCAAGCTGCTGGAGCCCAGACCTCTAAGGTGCTATCGATGCCTCGTGGGGCACCACGTGGGCGTCCAGTGCACCTTAGAGGACCGCAGCACTCTGTGCTTCCGCTGCGGCAAGCCCGGACATACGGCCGGCTCGTGCAACGCCGCGCCGCACTGCGTCGCATGTGCGGCTGCTGGCAAGCCGGCCGATCACCGGGCGGGGAGCAAGTCCTGCGCTCCACCCGCCGAAGCCAGGAGGAAAGGCAGGCCCTCCGCCGCCGTCGCCACCACCACCGTCGCCGCCACTGCTGCCGCCACCGCCACCGTCGCCGCCGCCGCCGCCGCCACCACCGCCGCCGCCGCCGCCGCCGCCGCCGCCGCCGCCACCACTGCCGAGGGGGCCCGGGAGGGGGCTGAAATGGAGGAGTAATGTCTCCTCCTCTACGCCTCCTCCAGGCGAACATCAACCACTGCGCCTGTGCTCAGGACCTGTTGCTCCAGAGCATGGTGCAGTGGTCGATTAACATCGCCGTGGTCGCTGAGACGTACTTTGTCCCGCCCAGGGATGACTGGGTGGAGGACCTAAACGGCTCAGTGGCCATAATTTCGTCGGCTGCCACCGGTACCCCGTCCCTCGAAGGTGTCACGAAGGGACAGGGGTGCGTAGCAGCACGGTTCGGAGAGATTGTAGTAGTGGGAGTATACTTCTCTCCAAGCCGAACTCTCGCCGAGTTCCAGAACTCTTTGACAGAGTTGAGTGTCGTCGTCGCCAGAAGCCATGCCTTCTCCGTGCTAGTGCTCGGGGACTTCAACGCCAAGAATTTGGCCTGGGGTTCCCGTTGCACGGATGTGCGGGGCAGGATGGTGGAGGACTGGGCTCTGGAAACAGGCCTGGTCGTCCTAAATGGGGGTTCTGTTCCTACGTGTGTGCGGATGCGGGGCGAGTCGGTAGTGGACATCTCGTTCGCCAGCCCCGCTCTGTCATAGCGTGTCATTGACTGGCGCGTCATGGAGGAGGTGGAGACCTACTCCGATCATCGGTATATCCGGTTTGATGTCTCCACCCAGACCTCTAGCGCGCTGGTCCAACAGGCCCCGAGTGGTCCGCGGTGGGCGCTGAAGCAGCTGGACCGGGAGCTTCTCCTGGAAGCCTCGATCGTGCAGGCCTGGGTGTTTTCACCGGACAGGCCTGCTGACATTGACGATGAGGTGGAGTGGTTCCGGGAGGCCATGTCCGAGATTTGTGACGTGGCAATGCCCCGAGTCCGGCCAGGATGCGCCCGACGTCGGGTGTACTGGTGGTCGCAGGAGGTTGGGGCGTTACGCAAGGCGTGCGTCGACGCGCGACACCGGTACACCAGGCACCGCAAGCTCCGCATCCGCCCTCCGGATGCGGAAGCCACGGAGGTGGAGCTGTACGAGGGGTACAGAGCGGCGAAGACCGCCCTCCAAGAGGCTGTCCAGCGGGCCAAGGATACGGCCCGCGAGGAGATGTTGGAGACTGAACCGAGATCCATGGGGGCGCCCTTACAGAATGGTGCGGAATAAACTCCGCACCTGGGCCCCCCCGCTGACGCAGAGTCTCCGACCCCAGCTGGTGGAGGAAGTGGTGAGCGCTCTGTTCCCTTCACGGGGGGAGCATACTCCCCCGCCTATGGCTCCGCCACTTGCGGTGCCCGAAGCGGACCACACGGACGACGACGACGACACCCTTGAAGTGACCGGGGTAGATCTGAGAGTGGCGGTAGGCAGGCTGAAGGCCAAAAATACCGCCCCGGGACCCGACGGCTTGCCGGGTAAAGCCTGGGTCCTGGCCTCAAGGGCTCTCGGGCCTCGACTGGAGGCGCTCTTAAGCGCATGCATGGAGAGAGGCCAGTTTCCGCTCCGTTGGAAGACGGGGAAGCTGGTCCTCATTCAGAAGCCAGGGCGCCCTGCGGACTCTCCGTCCGCATACCGGCCCATAGTGCTGCTCGACGAGGTCGGCAAGCTCTTTGAGAGAGTGATTGCGGGCCGCCTCGTCGGGCACCTGGTGAGGACGGGGCCGGATCTTGCGGAGTGCCAGTTTGGCTTCCGCAAGGGGCGCTCGACGGTGGACGCCATCATGCGCGTGAGAGCCCTCACGACGGGGGACGCGGTGTCCCGGGGTGCGGTGGTCGTGGCGGTGTCACTCGACATCGCCAACGCGTTCAACACCCTGCCCTGGAGCTGCATAGGGGAGGCACTCCGGTATCACCGGGTGCCGACTTACCTCCGTCGAATAGTCGGAGCGTATTTGACGGACAGAGCCGTCATCTACCCCGGTCGCGACGAGTCCTCGCGCGCCTGTATGACTGGCGCGCGGAGGCACTACGTCGGGGGGAAACTCTGCACCCTCGGCAAATCGCGACGGAGCGGACGGACCTCCGGCGCGATCTCATGGCGGAATGGAAGGCGCGACTATCGCAACCCAGCGCAGGGCACGCCACGATAGCGGCGGTAAGACCCCTCTTTGAGGAGTGGCTAGAGAGGCGTCACGGCGCTCTCACCTACCGCCTGACGCAGGTCCTCTCCGGACACAGATGTTTCGGGAGGTTCCTGCACATAATCAGGCGGGAGGAGACGCCCGGGTGTCACCACTGCGAGGATCGCCCAGAGGACACGGTGGAGCATACGGTGGAGGTCTGCCCCGCTTGGGCAGAGCACCGCCGTGTCCTCGTAGACGCGATCGGCAGCGGCGGCGACCTCTCGCGTCCGGCCCTGGTTCAAGCCATGGTCCGGGGCGAGAGGGAGTGGGAGGCGGTCACCTCCTTCTGCGAAGCAGTCATGCTAGCGAAGGAGGTGGCGGGATGGGCGAGGGAGAGATCCTCACGCCTCAGCCGCTGAGGGAGACGCTCCGGGCGTCGGGAGCCGTGTGACGACTCCCGGCCACCGTAGGCGCGGGCCTGCGGGCGGAGAGCAATGGGTAGCTCTCCGTCCGATCAGGACCAGGCCCGTGCCGGACGGCGCGTATGTGTTCCACGTGCGCCTCAAAGAGATGTCAGCATAGTTGACGGGGCCCGACAGGGCCGAAGCCTGCCGGGGTAGCGGGATCGTCCGAAAGGGTTACCGCTGCCCTGGTACATAAAGGGCTAAGGAAGGAACACGGGTGGCTTTTAGTCAGTAAGAGTCTGACACTCCCTTCTGCTCCACCCAGAGCGCGAGGGGTCATTTGATGATTTCCCATCCTCAAAAAAAAAAAAAAGAGGTTATCCTTGCTTCGGCCAACTTTGGTCCGGAGTCTGTTTAAAGACGTCCAGGTTACTCATGTCCAATTGGGAGGTCTTCAGCGGGTGGAACGAATGTATAGTAATTGTAATTGAAAATACGTTTATTTGCGGTAAACATGACGCAGAGAAAAACATAAACACAAAAAAAAATAACAAGTTGGGCAAAAATATGCGTCACATTCATCCATTACCTAGGTAAATAGCGTTTAGCGTTAACACCACCAAAGTTCCACCACCAGTTCCAAAGTTGTTAACTGTTTTTTTTGCCAGGTTGGTGTGAAATAAAAATGCTCATCAATTTCTATCACAATCTGCACCCTAATTCCGTAACATAGGTACTATCAATTACAATCTGAATCATTTTGGAGGATATTGCTAATACATTGCTTCATATGTTCGAAAAAATTGTCTGCACAACAACGTAAATAACGCAATGAATGTTATTGAACTGTCAAAATGAAAGCCATTGCTACTGAAAGTGTTTTACGCAATTAGCCCG
Source organism: Apamea epomidion (assembly GCA_947507525.1). Taxonomy (NCBI): domain Eukaryota; kingdom Metazoa; phylum Arthropoda; class Insecta; order Lepidoptera; family Noctuidae; genus Apamea; species Apamea epomidion. The sequence goes on along the minus strand of OX382247.1, from coordinate 6,485,711 downwards.
CTGTTATAATCTGTCAACAACAAAAAAATATTACATTATCCACATATTTTTCAGGCTTCATCCGACCATTTTCAGGGTTTCCCTATTCTCACACAGTCTAACAGTTTAAAAGAGTAACGGTGGAGATTCTTGCCCATTCTTCTCCATACGAAAACTACCTTTTGGTTGGGGCGACTAGCGTCAATTCTCTGTTACTTGAATTTTTGACGTTCAAAAGTGCCTGACTAAAACCCACCCGTGTTCCTTTTATGTGCCTATTCGAAATAAATTATTTGACTTTGACTCACCAGATTTTCACACAGAATGAAACATTACGCAAGCCTACCTTCAAAATTGTAAACCCAAACATCTAATTTCCATTCAATAATACGTTAAATTGATGCAAACAAACAGACATACATACAGACAGCTTTCTCTGGGTACGCCTACGTCCATAGAAGGTAAGTGCTCAATCCATGTACCCATTTGCCGTAATGTTGGTATCATAATATCACGATTTCCTAATATAAAAGCGTCGAGGTGGTCTCCTTGGAGATTGGTTTGAAAAAATATCGAATGTACGATCGTTATTAAAGATGAGAAATCTAGAATCAATTAATTTTAGTCTATATTAAAATGATGTGATGCGATCAAGTTGTAAATATCTACGTTGATTTTTGCAGTTATATTTTGGACTAACTGCGCCCCGCGCTTTCACCCGTATAAGTTTCGATCCCGTGGGAATATCGGGATAAAAAGTAGCCTATGTGTTAATCCTGGTTATAACTATCTGTGTGCCAAATTTTATCCAAATCCCTTCAGTCGTTTTAGCGTGAAATAGTAACAAACATCCATCCATACAAACTTTCGCATTTATAATATTAGTAGAATTTGGTATGAAAGTTTATAGAGCCAATTAGGGTGCACATAGACAGAATATTCTTTATTATGCACACCATCTACCAAGCCGCACTGGGCTCGCGTGGTGAATTACGGCCCACCCTGTCTCACAGAGAGGAGGCCTGTGACCAAGCAGTGGGAACATTATAGGCTGATTGTGTTATGCACAACATAAAAATTACAGATATAAATGTGGAAATTGTACAAGGGGTGACAAAATGGGCAGTCTTATCGCTAAAAGCCTTTTAAAGACAACCTTTGGATGGATTAAGGGAAAAGAAGAGACAATACTGAAGGTAGTCACACATAATTTGACGGCGCGGTTGGCGCAGTGGTTAAGCGATTGACTGCTGCGCTGCGTGTCGCAGGTTCGATTCCCGCACGGAACAAATATTTGTATAGCCTACAAGTAGTTGTTCCGGGTTTGGCTGTTTGTGTATGTGAGTTTAAATGTTTTAAACGCACCCATGATACAGGAGAAATTCCTAGTGTGGGGCAAAGCTTTTCATTAAAAAAAAATATCATCATAATTCTCTTGTCCTTATCCCAATTTATTTGGAATCAGCGCAACATGTATTTTTTTCCATTTTTCTTTATGATTCGTCATGTCAGTAGTCACCCCCTTTCTAACCATATCATCTTTCACACAGTCCACCTATCGTTTCTATGGTCTTCCCCTACTCTTATAGCCATCCACATTCATACTCAAAACTTTTCTCACGACATTTTCCCCATTCCTCCGCATCACACGCCCATACCTTGACAACCAATTGCCGACACAACTTTACAGTCACCGGTGCCACTTTCAGACTTCCTCTTACGTACTCATTCCTTATTCTATCCATTCGCGTAACACCACACAACCCTCTTAGCATTAGGGTACAGTGTGCAAGTTCATGTTCTTTCCATTCAGTTTACATAAATTAACTTAGAATAGTCGCTTGTCAATCTCAAAAAGGTGGCTGGGACAGACTGGATGCAGAAGGCGGAGGACAGGGTGTTGTGGCGGAGCCTGGGAGAGGCTTATGTCCAGCAGTGGACTACGATAGGCTGAATTGATTTATTGAACTTAGAATTGTACCACATAATATGACACTAATGGCAGTTTAAATCAGCTGGACTTCTATTTAATTACCTACCTATATAGTTATATCTCTCAATTAAGAGGTTGTTTACCAATAAAATGAATCAAATCTAACAAACGACGTAAATTCTCGTCGGATACAAACGAAAAGAGTAGCTACTGCTTTTACCAGCTAAGTAATATTTTATTCAAAACGGTCTCGCGCTAATCAATCAATCAACCTATCAATCTGCTGTCATTTTTTATCACCGCCACCTTGATTGCTAACTCAGTAGACATTTTATAGCTAGTTTATACACAGGGCTTTTTAAAATTTAATTAATATCACGTTGCATCCGTTTTTATTAAAAACATTGTCGATGCCAATAAAGTTAAGAATATAATAAAATTAGTACAAATCCACTCTAAGGCGATGATAACTCCTTGGCTGCTAATAGACAGGCTATAAAGCCCACCTTACAGATAGTCTATGGGGCCATAAATGAATAAAAACAATTACAGTCATACCAACTTTACCAAACTTTTACTCTTGCATCAAAGCAATTCACACAGCTCTTATGTGGAGGTAACAAAGTTCAAATTGTAAAGTTTCATCAAGTGTATCCTTTTACCAGCTGCAGGATCATTTTGGGCGGAGAGCGTTGTGTGAAAAGAGTGACGATGCGTCACAAGCGGAAGCGATAGCGTGTTATTATAAATATTGCAACACTTTTTTCCATTATGAATATTGATGTACCAAAATTTATTATATCAAACGATGATACATTTTTTGCAATGTTCATTAGTGTCAGCTAGATGGTTTTAGTAATTGCCATAATAATATCAATTAGGTACATAATAACATATTTATTGGGTTTTTATTTTAATTAGAAAACTTGTAGAGTTGATAATAAATAAATCTGGTTTTTGCGGAGCGATCGGTATATTATTGGTAACTCTTTATTGATATATTTTGACCAATTATTAATTTTAATCAATTCATGAAAGGTTCCGGGTTGAAGATGTTTACTTATTTGGGTTAATCTGTTCAGTAGTCTTTTACTTTTTGTTGTGTATAAAAAGTTAAAACCACAGAAAACATTTATTTTTACGACTTTGTATTGCCACAGACTAGCATTTTAAGTTACATCAGAAGATACCTATTAAGAAATTAATTTGGCAACATTTCAACACATTTATCCGTAAAACTATCGATCGTTCGGGTTAAGCTACGCTTGTCACGAGTGGTCCGTGGTGACCATCTGTACATACCAAGACCTCTTCGTGCCTCGGAAAGCACGTTAAGCCGTTGGTCCCGGTGTATCTTCGGCAATCGTTACGGGTCGTCAGAAGCCCGAAAGTCTGATAACCAGTCTTACCAAGGGGTATTGCCAGTAACTGAGTTGTGGAGATGAGATAGTCAGTCGCTCCATGTAAAATACTCAGCCGCATCTGGATAAAAAAAATAGCTGTTCAATACATTTTGACCGCGTAGGTATTGAATTTTTCTATGAAATAACAGATTTTTTTTGATGACTGACGAAAGCTGTCTACGCTACCCCTAGCGTAGAATCCTGTGCTGAATTCATGGTACCTATCATTTTGCGGGTCGATGTCCTTGCCACCCTGTAGAATATTAGACGTATAGTTTAATTACTGCATTTATTAGAACATCGATTAGGTGGCTGTGTGGCGGAGGAAAGGGTGCTGTGGCGCAGCCTGGGAGAGGCCTATGTCCACCAGTGGACTGTGTAGGCTGAGTTGGTTGATTAGAGCATCACATGCCAAAATTTTAAACACGTCTTCAAACATTGAAACTCTACCCGCTACCGTTTATGAGCCCGCACCCGCTCTCTCCCACACTTTGCGCCACACGCCGTCGGCGAGATGAAAGCGGTCGGCACGTTTGAGGCTCCGCGGCGGTGCAATTAGGGCTCTCAGTAATGAGGGGAGCGACAGAGGCCACTAATCGGCGGCCTTAAGACACCACCTTCGGCTGTACGAATCAGAAGCGGATCAGTTTATAGCTCTTGATTAGGATGCTGGGAGTATTTGGCAGTTTTGAATAGATTTTTGGGCTATCAAATATCAATTTGAAAATTCTTAGCTAGATATTTAAGTAGATGTCTTCCTTTATATAATTATAATCTAGCTGGACTAGTTTGTTCAGATTTTTTTTTCAACTTTGTTCTTGTAGGTTACAATACCTACAAAAAAAAATCTGTATAAAGAAATATTATTTATTATGATGGGTCGTCAGAAGCCCGAAAGTCAGACAACCAGTCTTACCAAGGGTTGTGGAGGCCAGATGGGCAGTCACTCCATATAAAATACTGGTATTCAGCTGCATCCGGTTAGACTGGAAACCGCAACATAGTTGGGAAATGATGATGATGAGGCATATTATTCATTTATATGTGCGCGCAAATTTAACAGTATCTCCCGGGCCCCGGCTCATGGTAGTAGCAGGAAGAGTGGAGTTTTAGTCGGTAAGAGTCCGACATAACCATAATATATAATCCGACATAAACATATCTCTCCAGAAGGAGGGTCAGCAATGAGAATTTCTCCACAAAAAAAAACGCGTTGCACCCCGGGAGTGCCGGCAGCTTTAAAGTACCAATTTTCGTTAGAGTCAAGTGTCCCCCTCCTCTACCAACTAAACGGTTGTAGTTAGAAATTCAAATGTCACGGCAGTAGTACCTATATATAACGAAGTTTAAAGGAAAACTATCACACTCAAGTGGGCTTTACAAGTTTACGAGTAATAGTCGACCAATTGAATTAGACTCGAAAATTTCGAACAACTCCATAGAAATGTCGATAGATCGCGCTAAGCGTCAGTTGTATCGCGCTATTATTTAATTCCTAAATAAGTTTAATAAAAAAAAAACAGTTGCTACACCGGCTATGGCAATTCTTATCCAAATCTCAAAAAAAAAAAAAAAAAACTTTCCGTGCAAAATTGTCGGATCAGGTGAGGATTTGTATAGGAAGTCAAATTAGGTGGGTAGTCATGTTTGGCTTTTAGTAAGAGCTTGGTATGAAACTATCAGTCAACGAATACGACCCGCACTTGGCTGTTATAAAATCTACGGAACCCTACACTGCGCGTGGCCTGACACGCACTTGACCGGTTTTTTTAGGTATATAATCGTTTGTGTAAGTCAGTTTATACCAGGGCTCTATACCATAACACTTTACAAGTCTACAAAACTGTTAAAATGTAGAACATATTGCAGAAATTACAAAAATGTAAATTGTAGACTGTCACTATAATTTACATATTTGTTAGGTTATACACTAGAGTGGCTATGTGTTATGAGTTATGTGGCTTTAGAGTTTTGTGATACAGACACTTGTAAATAGTAAATTGTAATTGTAAAGTTTTGTGGTATAGGGCCCACCGCCCAGGTAGTTACTTACCTACATATTAAAATACCTCTACCATTCCAAACAAAAACGTTAATTTTATTGCGTTTAATTAGAATAGTAGTGTGATATGAGAACCCTTACCAATAGGGATCGTAGGAATAATTTACAAAACATTTTTTTATTCAAATAGACTGTTCCTATTTTGTAGCTCTTCAATAAGGAATACATGCGGCCGCTTTTCGTGAGTTCCCATATTAATTTGGACATAGATTTAAGCTTATTTCAGACACCTTTTAAGGTCGTAATCCTACTAATATTATACACATGAAAGATTGTAAGGATGGGTGGATGTTTCTTACTCTTTCACACAAAAACTACTGAACAGATTTGTATGAAATTTGGCACTCATATAGTTTACAACCAGGATTAACACATAGGATACTTTTTATCCCGATATTATCACAGGATCGAAACTTATGCGAGTGAAACCGAGGGGCGCTGCAAATTGTAACATATTTTAAAGTCGGGGAATATCGGTGTAATTGACTCTCGTGTGAACTATCGCCGCCTGTTTTCGTAGGTACGGGTACTGTAGAGATTATAGCCTATTTGGTGCTTAAATGCATCCTTTATTTACCTTGAAAAGTATATGGCAGAAATACGAGACAAACATTGATTTATAAAAAGAATAAGAGAAAAAACAATGGTTGAAATGAGATTTGACTGACAAGGAAATGTAAAACCACATTCTAAAAAGAAGTTAAGTATTTATTCCTTAAATAGGACATCGGAATCACTTTTGCACGTCATATTATAAAAAAAATCAGCTAGATTAGGTCGGCGTTTCCTATCTAACTACTCTGAGAATAAAGGCCGAAACAAACTCAGAGGTCACAGTCTCTCTTAAAGTCCAGACATAATCTTGGTCAGATAATGTGAAGATCATGTATATTGATGTCTGAAATGATCTCATTGTGAATGGTAATGGTGGTTTTAGGAATGTTTATTGAAGTAATAATGACAAACTGTGGTTTTATGTATTTACTCGTCTCGGTACTGAGAGCTCATAAAGTGAGGCTCGAGCTCGTAAAAGAGAGGTCACCAAAGGAGATAAGTAACCAGGGTCATCGGATATAGTTGAAGTTTAGATGTTTTCGAATGAAATTTTGATTTTATAAATTAACTGTTTGTTTTCTATTAATTTTATTCGAAAACATCCATCGGTTTCTTACAAAACTTCAACTATATCCGACGACCCTGGTTACTTATCTCGTTTGGTGACCGTACCTAAGGTAAAGCTGTAATGGTTTATTGTTTAGACTCAGAAACACCATAGATATTAAGTAGCTAAATATAAATTACTAACGTCAGCAGGTTATGAGATCTCTTGCCTCCTGTTCATGTAAGTTCAGTTTATATTGGTGACACATCTTCAGGGACTTGTGGCTAAGTAATACCAGCCGCACTGGTCGATCGATCAGGTTAAGCTACGTTTACCGCGGTTGGTCCGTGAATGGGTGACCATCTTCACATACCCCTCCGTGCCTCGGAAAGCACGTTAAGCCGTTGGTCCCGGATGCCATTCGTGGATCTTTGACAGTCATTCGTCAGTAGCCCGAAAGTCTGACAACTAGTCTTAGTGTAAGTTAAAGGGGTATTACCCAGTTACTGGGCTATGGAGGTCAGATAGGTAGTCACTCCATGTAAAATACTGGTATCCGGTTAGACTGGAAACCGACCCAAACATAGCTGGCAAAAAGGCTAAGCAGAAGATTAGTGACACATCTTTTAAGAAGAACTGCCAGTGCGGCTGACGAGATAATTCGTTCTTGACACCTGTCAGTTTTATACAACCGAAAACGTGTTTTGCGAATTTGATTTTTATTAGCTACTAAAATTGTCGCGATGACCGATGTCAGGAAGGCAATCTCTCGACGACCGGACTGTAATTATAATGAAGCGAAGAATCAGAAAGCAATTGATTGTTTTATACAAAGAGGAAGGGCGGCAGTTGTAGCCATTTGTTAACTGTGATCAATGGTTTGTGTGGAACCTGCCAAACGTGGTGAGTGGTGACCATTATGAGTCATGAGTAAGGTTCCGAGGTTGAACTGAAGGAGTTATTGTGGGGGCCACAATGACCACTTCAGTTTCATCAGTAGTAGACATTATCAATAGAGTATACGCGCCAAATTTTAGTGCTGAAATATATACGAGAAGGCAGCTATATCGACGCGCAAACTGTAACCATGAATTTAGCACATGATTCTCGACTCATTTACTGTTAACCTGCATCATCCCGCTGCTGGGCAAAGGCCTCTCCCCATGACTTCCAGCTCTTTCGATCCAGGGCTAAGTTGACCACTGGAGACTCAGTAGTGTATGAATAATTCACCGGTTATCAACAAAAAATCTGAAGTTTTATAGAAAAGTGCAAAAATGTATGAAACATTAAAATAACGGACGAAAAATTTAAACGCTGTTTCAGAATCGTGTAGCTGCTGAATCTGAACCTGTTACCATGGAACAGGTTGCGTGTCAGGTACCCTGTATAGCTAAATAAAGATGGTAATATTTTTAGCGGTAGGTAAGTATAAGGTCTTCAACGTGTGTCCACTCTGAGCACTTAACTAAATTAGTTCTAAGGAAAGCTCTACAAACAAGTTGGTAAGGAACTACTTGATAGTACTTTATAGAATAACGAAGCCATATTCAATGTTTTTATACTATATACATATGTATACTAATAATAAAGCTGAAGAGTTTGTTTGTTTGAACGCGCTAATCACTGGAACCACCAGTCAGATTTGCATTTGATAGACCAATTCTTGAGGATGGTTATAGGCTATTTAACATCACGCTACGACCTCTAGGAGGCGAGAAAAAGGAAAAAAAAAACTGAAATAGCGCTACGCGAAAACGAAGAAATACGTTGGGCAGGCGATGCGATGCGATGAGACAGGGTGGGTCGGGGGATCAAAAAATTTCATGGACAAAGCTATTGTTTTTATAAGACACAAATGTACAGTCACCAGCACATCAAGCTACCCGAAACTGTCAAATGTTCGCAACCAACCTTGAACCTAATGCTTTAGCGATAAAGTTGGAAATCTACTAAAGAAATTTGACAGATTGTAGTAGCTTGATATAATGGCGTCTGTACCAGAAAAGCGAAGAATATTATAAATACTCAACTAACCAAAAAGGTCCTATTGACAATGTGCTACCAAAACGAACCAAAATCTTCCAAAAAACTCTTTCTCATAGACCGAACATCGATTAAACTGCATTTTAATGTCAATTTACAACTCCAACCGGGAATAAAGCGTTATTGATCGTCTATTTTGAAGTGCACCAACAAGTATCATGACAACTCTGTCACAAACCTATCCATTGCTTGCTTTCTCCATAACACTCAAACAAATGTTAAGCAAAACCAGTAATGGACAGTAAACTGATGAAAAAAGCTCTGGAAAGAGTTGTATAATATAATACAACTGATTAGAAAGGAACCCGAATCTTTTGTGGTCCAAAAACGAGACTATAATGTGACATCCGTCGATGACAGATGACCGTGCCGACAATCGTTACTTTGCCGTCGATCATGCGAAAATAAACTCTGAAAGCTCCTTGTGAAACATCAAAATCGGGTACACTTCAACATCCATTGCTGTTTGTATAAAATGGTGCGGACAAATCGGTTAGTAAAGCACCAATGGAAGTCGAAAGATTGCCAAGATTGTCCAAAATGTACACAAACTTTGCCATCTCCCAAAAATAAGTTTGTAATCCAGCAAAAAGGATTCTGTGACTAAATACGGAGGCGCTAAAAGGTGGTCCACTTTGATATCGGTATACAAAATGGAGTTGTTGACTTTAGGATAAAGATGTTTGCGCCTCTTTGCCCCGTTTTCATGTTCCCTTGTGAAAATTAGCGTGCACCTTTGAAAAATGCATGTAGCCTGTAGTGGATGGATCGTAAAAACACGTTGGATTTTTTGCAATGGACCGTTGGACACGTCATGCAAATAATATTTTGATTTGGATGCCATGTTTCATGTCTACACACTATGATAATGAATAAAATGGTATATAAAGGTTGGAGTATAATATATAAAAGTAGTAGCAGCTAGTTGGACGGACGACCTAAAGAAGGTGGCTAGGACAGATTGGATGCAGAAGGCGGAGGACAGGGTGTTGTGGCACAGCCTGGGAGAGGCCCATGTCCAGCAGTGGACTGCAATAGGCCGAGCTGATATAAAAATAGTATCAATTATTAACACAGGATATAATTATTATATTGAAGCCGACAGGATACAGAAACTGAGTGAAGCATGTAGGCAACTGTAGAGACGGATATATGATATGACAAAGAAAGTTTGATTAATTTTGGAAATTCAGCGGATAGCTACTTTTGTACCCATTGTCAACCAAGAAAGTAAACAAAAGCCAAGTGGTTAGTGGATGAGTAACAAGAGGGCAAGACACTTGTCTTGCCCTCTGCGCAAAGGCTGCAAGTGCAAATCACAGGCAATCGCATTAAAAGCGTTTAGTATTTCTACAACGCTTTTCGGTAGCTTATGTCAGTCCCATACAATTTCCATCCATCTTTGTATTTCTGATTGTATGTCACTTTGTTTAGGCCTTAAGTTTTTGTCTATTAATACATCTAATGTCATGTTGCCCGTCTCAATAACAGACAATTGATGGACCATAAAAATCACAAAATGGAAAGGACCGGAAGGAAAGAGGAAAGTTGGTAGACCTAATAAACGATGGATAGACGATATACATAGAAATAGGATAAGACCGAACTAAATGGAAAATGCTAGAGGAGGCCTTCACCGATGATGGGGTCCATGTATAAAAAACAAATCTAAAAATGACAGACTAATATATATAACTATAGAAGATATGGAAGAAATAAAGGCTTAATTATTAATTAAGTATGATTTCCTTTATTTCAATAAATACATTTAGATGTATTATTATTATATCTAATTAATACAGATACAGAAATGGCTTAGGCTACGGTCCTTCCAGTGTCATTGCGATTTTGCAGATTTGTAGCGCATATGACACGCTTTTCAACACCAAAGAATGCCATTACATTACCAGTAGATGCCCTCCATGTTTTAATTTCATCGTCAGCTCATAACTACTGAGGACTGCCTATGAATATAATGAGACATTAACATCCTTACAACTGCTATAAAATTAGCTATTCATAGTCCTTGGGACTGCCGTGTGGTCTCCAGTGGCGGATTATCTAGAGGATTTTTGGGAGGTCCGCTAGACTATAAATTAAATTATCAACCGTATATAGTAGCGTACGGGAACGTGGAGAATGGCGCAAGAAAAGGGAGGTCTATGCTCAGCAGTGGTTGAAGTCAGGCTGTGGCTAATGATGATGATATAGAAGCTGGTGATAAAGATCTTGTCATGGGCGCTAATAAGGTCGAACGTATTTCATCTAGCATGCGTACTACGAACACCGTAGAAACGGAAAAACAAAATTTCAAATTGATGAAAGATTTCTACGGTATACAGGGTGGCATACATCGACGCGCAATATTGATAACCGACGAAAAATTTCGACGCTATGGGGTCTAACCTCATGTGCTGAATCCATGGTTACAGTTTGCGCGTCGATGTCCCTGCCACCCTGTATGAATGTATGTCATAAGATACAAAGAAATCTCATAATTTGTCTTCGTAGATTAGAGATCACATAGAACTGGCCATGCTCTTCGATCTAGAACGCGTAGAAAGCCTTCGTACTTTGCGAATATGATATAAGCAGAGACAGCCTAACATTACGTTACAGTGCGTTATCTTTCAGTATCTCCTGTGTTTTGCGGTTTAATGATATTAGAGACTTATTATGTTTCACAGATGGTTACGTAACCCCTAAAGTTAAGGAGCATGGCGGCGACACGTCTTCAGATTACTGAAGACTCACTGAACAAGACAGCTTTTACAGTTAGGTACTTCAGTTCTTTGAATGAGAAAGTTCCTAGCCTCTTCCGAGATAACCATAGATGCGTAGTCCCACGACCTACATACATATAAGCATTTTGATTACAATCGCATTGTCTCATAATTTTATCACCTTTATTAATGCCTGTTTTGTAGCGAGTGATAATGCCACAGTTGCGCATAATCAGCTGCGTGCGGAGGGCGGCCATCTTTATTTATTATTGCGTCTTTAATGCTTTATGTTCAGAATTAGTGGCAGTTACGCTGATGACACATTTTCTTTTGGTCTTACTACCGTTTCTGTGGCTGTGTGTGGTCTTCTTCGTACTTAAACACCGTACGAACAGAACAAATGAAAGACAGATAAGATAAGATAAGTCTTTATTTGCCTTAAACATGGTATAAAGGTGTTACAGTTTGGTAATATAATATAGTCCACATGTTTAGCTATACAACATCGTGTATCAATTGCATGCAAAATACTTAGAATCAATTAGTAAGTAGAAATAAAATGTCAAAGCTATAAAACACAGACAAAATGTTGGATTAAGATTTCTACATTTCTATGGACATTGCCGTCGAGGCCACGGCGAAGGTGGTGTGACGATCTGATAACGTTTGTAGGGTCAACATGGCCAGAGATCGCACGAGACAGGCATACATTTGAATGAGTATGACATAGTTTCAGCCACCAGGGCACATTCAAGTCAGTGAAAGACATTACTCGGTAAATAGTAGCTCTATAGTACATATTACTCACACGTGTGCTCTACTATTATATAATACAAAGGAGATTGAGTATATATGCAATGTAAAGATAGTCTTACAATCTTCAGCAGCTCAGTATTTTCAAGTGCTAATCAATTAGTTGTGGTTATGGAGCAGGACCAGCATTGACAGCATTCACAGATCCTTTATTCTGAAATCCGGACAATTTTCAAATTTCGTTATTCAATATCGATTCTAGTCTTTTTCCACTCATTACTCTTATAGTGCTCTTATAATGTAGACTTTCATAATGATGACTATCTCTGATAAAAGTCACCCCCTTACCACAGATCCTTCATCGCTCAATCATCAATATTCTCCAAACCCTGATCACACATTAATATCTCCGTCATAAATGTAATTGTGTCTCAATTAGGCATTCATCCTGTCTCGGACGAGTCTATCTATCACGGCCGGATAATGGGGACGCTCAATAACTGAAGTACATCGGTCACGCGTAATTAAACGGACACATATTGTTATTGTGGGGTGGCAAGGAGACAAGCTGGCATTTCTGGGATTTATTGGACGGATTTTGTCAATTATTAGTAAGTGAATCTAGACCATCTTAGCTACAAATAATAGTAGTCTTATGCCCAGTTTCTGATAGCCTGATCAAGTCTCCGATTCGTTAAACAAACATAAACTTCCGTGTCTCGGAAAGCACTGTAAGCCGTTGGCCCGTGTCATTCGTAAATCTTTGACAGTCGTTACGGGTGGTCATAAGCCCGAAAGTCTGACAACCAGTCTTACCAAGAGGTATCGTATTACCCAGCAACTGGGTTATGGAGGTCAGATAGGTAGTGGTTTCAAGTAAAATACTGATATTAAGATGCATCCGGTTAGACTGGAAGCCGACCTAAAAATAGTTTGGAAAAGGCTGGGGAGATTGGTTGTGGTCCAACCATACCACAATATTTGAGCTGATAATTGGTTGACCAATTGATGGTCCAAAAACCACTTAAATCATGTGATATTTGGCAACAGATAAAGCGAAAAGATAGGCTCAAAGTTTGTCAATATTCGGCTTTTTTTAACTGAACTTACCGAGAGAGGTTGGATTGTGGTAAGTGTGTTTGCTTTGGAAGTATTCTGTGCAATTAGGATGGGTATTATGACTCCGAGCTGCTTTCACCCAACTTGTCAAATCCCAGTTCCCTATCCCTGGTAATAGAAAATAGTTGGTTGTCCAGTTAGTACAATACGCAGGTTCACAGATTAACATAATAGCTTCCCGACCGATGTCGGTCACAGTGGCCAATCTTAACGGAAATTAGCCAGGTACGCAGGAGATATTATAGCGCACAAGTGTGTGCGCAAACACAGGTGCACTCTCTGTTCCTTAACCCTCATAGTCCGATGGGACGGCAATCCGACACGACCGGGGAGAGATCAGGCGCAGGACCAACGGCTTTACGTGCTTTCTGAGGCACGAGGGTATTAAACCGCCGACTTCCAAACTCCAGACTGTTACTAAGAAATTCCTAATGGAAAACCCAATAATACTGTCCGACCCGGGAATCGAACCCAGGACCCCACGCTCAGTAGTCGCGCTTGCCACCACGAGACCGACGAGGAGGTCAAAGGTGACGATACGAGTAGCTTAAAATATTACCTATACCTTTACAAAGTGTGCTACAGCATTTACAAAGTATTATACGCCCGCGATCCTAAAACTAGACAGTTGGTTTGTATCTTGGGGCTCGGGGTTATTGCTGCAGTATCCTAATTAAATCGAAAAGCTTCTATCCTCCGATAAACAGTGTCACCCTACAGGCCCTGAACATCTGCAGAACAACAATACAAATGATTAGCCACGTCGCCGCGGCTCCGTCGCATTGTCGCGCGGCTTGACGCGTCAACGCCGATGTCATCCGATGTCACACGACCTCGCCCGACCATTGACGGACTTTGACGAGGATTGACGATCGATCTGATTTTGTGTTACTGAGTATTGATGACAGTTTACTAAAAAAAGAAAGTGTTCTGGCAATACGTACCCACCTATAAGGTGATGACATAAATGTCCTCAAATCTATTTTATATTTAGGGTAAGGGCAACCACACATCAGTATTAACACATGGACTGCGAAAACAGCCCTTTATAATCAGCCTATAATGTTCCCACTGCTGGGACACATTCCTCCTCTCAGTGAGAGAGAGTGGGCCGTAATCCAACACGCGGGACCAGTGCGGGTTGGTGGATGTCACATATCTTCGAATTTTTAGTTCTAGGACATGACGGTTTCCTCACGATGTTTTCCTTCAGCGTTTTGAGAGTTGCGGTGATGAAATAATTTACACAAAATAAAGCGCCTGTCAGGGTTCGACCATTAGGTACCAACTCGTAAGTTGCGGTAGTTTCCACTGCTCTTAAAGCTACGAAATAAAGCGCTGTAAGCGTTAAATTGTTATCATGGACGTGCTGTTACTGTACAAGATGAATCTTGAATTAAATTCATCGCCAATTGAGCCAGATGAAAAAGTAAATCGTTTAGGAATTGAGCATCACTTCTTTCTGTCCATAAATAAGGAAAAAGTGCTAAAAACTATACAAAAAGTTGTTGTTCCGCTTGATTCAACGGTAATTGCATGAAATATTTCTTATTGACTGGTCAAGAAAGTTCAGAAATGTCACGCTTTTCTATGTTCTTATTTATTTTCTTATCCCCGTCGTAAATGTCTTTATGTATCCAAATAGATCACTACAGGGACCGGTCAATTACCTACCTAATCAGTCAGTTAAATAAGTACACGTAGTTGTAGGCCTTGTAGACTGTAGATCTATAGACCATCTTGTTGACAGGCCTACACTGTCCTTTCATACCTATTTGAAAACATTGTAAAAGCCAATTAATTTTTAAAGGGTAACCAAAGGGTTTCTTGCCGGCTTTTCTCCGTAGGAAACGACCAATTGGAACCGTGCACCTAGCTTCTGACGTTTCATAATTGCCCATGAAGGTTAATGTGAAATATTTTGATTTGATTTGAGTCAACAGTCTTTTGCACAACGAAAATGCCTTTTTTTAGGCACCTAGGCTAGCCGGAAAATACTCCCGTAAATCATCATTCTTGGCAACGAAATTGACGATGGCAGTTATCTAGTGAACATCAGCATAAGCAGCCTATAATGTTCCCACTGCTGGGACACAGGCCTCCTCTCTATCAGAGGGAGCGTAATGCACCACGCGGGCCCAGTAAGGGTTGGTGGATCTCACATGTCTTCAAATTTTTGGTTCTAGGACATGCCGGTTTCCTTACGATGTTTTCCTTCACTGTCTCGAGAGCAGTGATGATGAAATAATTTATACAAAGTAAAACGCCTCGATTTTCGGCTACTTTCATTCCGCTGCCATCTTGCGATGAGCTGAATGGGGTGCAATAGGAGAGGCATATGTCCAGCAGTGGACTGACATAGGCCGTGGACTTGTTTTTTTGTGTGTTTATGTCCTTTTTTCATGCGTCATGTTTGCCGCAAATAAATGTGTTTTCTTTCTTTTCTTTCTTTCTTTCTGACTGCTATAGGCTGATGATGATGATGAAAACGCCTGTCTGGGTTCGAACCTATGACCGACTCCTAAGTCGCGGCTGTTGCCACTGGGCCAGCACTGCCAGGCACCTAGGCTAGCCGGAAAATATTCCCTAAATAACCATTCTTGGCAACGAAATGGATGATGGCAATGGTTTAGTGAACATGATTTGGATATATTTAATGCCATGTTTCTCGGCAATAAAGGATTTGTCAGTGAAAAGACTAGGCAGATTGATGGAGTCTTCTTGGATATGTAAGAACTCTACTGCATCCGATTATACTGGAAGCTGACTCCAACATAGTTGAGAAAATTTTAGGCAGATAGAATTGTATTTAATTATTATTATCATTTATTTGTCAGGTCAGTACAATCCAATATTGTTAGTAAGGACACAAACAACTTACAAACTAGTGTTAGTGCATATTATTATTTCAATTTATTATGGAATAACATTCACATTCCATATATTGTTAGTAAATAATACTTATAACTTGATAGTAAAATTATTATTTATTTATTCATTAATTATTATTTTCAAAGGAGTTGCGCTATTTAATGTTAAACAGGGCACCACCAGAAGCATGGATATGGATATATATATATAAGCATGGATGGTCATAACCGGGCAATCAACCCTTGCCAATATGGTCTTCGGAATACCTCCCTTCGCCACTTTAACAATTAATTACTTATAGTTAGGTAGGTACTCGCGGGTACTACTAGGGGGGCTCGTGGCTAAGTAATAACAGCCGCACAGTCCTCCGTGCCTCGGAAAGCATGTTAAGCCGTTGGTCCCGGTTGTCATTCTTGGATCTTTGATAGTCGTTACGGGTCATCAGAAGCCCGAAAGTCTGACACCAGTCTTACGAAGGGGTATCGTACGTGTTACCAAGTAACTGGCTTGTGGACGCTCAATGTAAAATACTGGTATTCAGCAACATCCGGTTAGATTGGAAGCCGACCGCAACATAGTTGGGAAAAGGCTCGGCAAAGGCAGTTAGGTAGGTACTCGCCATAATTTTAATGTTGATCTAACCTGTACCTACCTTCACTCATCAACCTTATTGCAGGCAGCCTGAAATAGGCAAAATAATCTAACATTAATCTTCATTGCTTTCAATTCAATACATAAATGGTTTACGAGTTTGCCTAACAACGAAATGAGGTAGATATACCAGTTGATGTTTGGGCACAGGCACTGGAATAAACTAGTTTTTGAAGTGAAAACTTATTTAGCGGCGTTGTGCACTTTTTTTGTGATGGGTAAAAAAATGTTAAACTCGCGTCAGGACTCGTGACCTGATCGAAAATTCATAAGACGGAGCTCGCGTCAGGACACGTGGCCTGATCGAAAATTCGTAAGACAGAGGGAGAGTAGACCGCATTCCAAAATATCAAAAATGCACAACGTTAATGTTCAAGTTTTCACTTCTGCCGGCACTCCCGGAGTGCAACTAGTTTTTTCTTGGATAAGCAGCTAGAGGGCTCGTGGCTAAATAATAACAGCTACACGGGTCGATCGCCGGTTAAGCTACGCTTGCCACTGTCAGTTTGTGGATGGGTGACCATCCATTACATACTAAGACCCCTCCGTGTCTCGGAAAAAACGTTAAGCTGTCCCGGCTGTCATTCGTAGATCTTTGACAGTCGTTACGGGTAGTCAGAAACCTAAAAGTTTGACAACCAGTCTTACCAAGGCGCGTTTCCCTATTAACTGGGTTGTGGAGGTCAGGTAAGCTGCCATCATCATCATCATCATCATCATTTCAGCCGAAAGACGTCCACTGCTGGACATAGGCCTCCCTTAAGCACCTCCACTTCGACCAGTTCTGTGCTTTCCGCATCCACTGGATTCCTGTAAAATATAGGCAGTCGCTCCATGTAAAATATTCGTCAGATGTGTCCGGTCAGACTGGAAGCTGACCCTAACATAGATGGGAAAAGGCTAGGCAGATTGATTGACTCTTCTTGGATATGTAAAAACTCCCTGAAAATGAACAAATAAATTCTTAAAAAAAGACAAGCTGAAGCAGCAAGCTTGGAGTACTGTTCGTTAACAGATATTTTACCCCTGATTTTGAATCACAGTGACCTTTATTGTTTTCACCGTAAGACCTTACGGTGAAAACAATAAAGGTCACTGTGTAAGTCAGAGGTAAAATAACTGAATGGACTGTAGGTAAAATATTACTTCGGCCATTGTGGATTTGGTGTCGTTTGAGTTCTAATTGCATATTCAAATAAGTATTTACTACAACACTACATTACTAATATAATTAATTTGCTTCTATTATAAACGAGTCTTTCGGTTTCAAACGCAAAAACAAAGCTAACGAGTCACCGCACGACGATCGCATCAACGCGCCGTACGGCGGTAGAGAACACAAAACTTTTAAAAACTTTTAACAATTACCTTCTTATATTCGTAATGTTAACACTACAAGCTCTTAATACTCCTGTAGTGCTATTCTGTAACCATCTCACCGTGAAAACTTTGGTGAAGTGAGCGTGGAGTGAGCTGTCATTCCAACGAATGCTAGGGAATTGACACTATTGAGAGCTCACTCTAAGCTCACTTCACCCAACTTTTCACAGTGAGATTTTTACAGAATCGATCGGCTGGACAACAAAAATGTAATAAATCTAGTCATTTTTAGTATTTATTTCTGTAATCTTTAGAAATAAATTAATTCAAACCGTATTTATGCAACTCACTTTAGATTCCTTTTTCAAACTCAGCACTTTTTTAAACCGTCCATTGTACATTGAAATCCTAGACTGCCAGTACGAGACAAAACAAAAAGGTTTTTATCACGAATTAAGGATGGAAACTTGCAGTCTCTACTACCTCGCAACAGTAAAAGCAATCAGTTCAGTACAAACACTCGATTGAATGCAATTCCCTGTAATTCGCCGGTATCTACTCGAGCTACCGTCTGTTTCGATATCAATGTATTTCATGCTGTGTTTACTTCGATTTAGTAGGCATGGTAATGGATGGAATATGATTTTGTTACCGTTCTAGAAACATAAAAGTGGCTAGGTATGTGAGGTATTAATTGTCGTTTTTATTTATAAACATTGCTTACAGATAAGTCGTGATTAGCGACTGTTTAACCATACATTTTTGACGTTTAATATAAAGAGAGCTGTGGTGGCCCAGTGGTAACGAACCCGACTTACGAGTTGTAGGTCGTGGGTTCGGACCCAGACAGGCGCTTTACTTTGAATAATTTATTTCATCACCATTGCTCTCAATAACGGTGAAGGAAAACATCGTGAGGAAACCAGCATGTCCTAGAACCAAAAATTCGAAGACATTTGTGACATCTACCAACCCGCACTGGGCCCGCGTGGTGGATTACGGCCCACTCTGTCTCACAAGTGAGGCCTGTGTTCCAGCAGTGGGAACAGTATAAGCTGATTATGTATATGTATGTTATGTAAAATCCTATATTAACACTTTCATAAGTGTTAACATTTTCAGATTTATAAAAAACTGATTATAAAACTCAGCTGAATTTATTCATCTTCCTGTCAAACATCACACTTTCCGAATAAAAAAAAACAATAGCCTTCCAATTTCAAACGCACAAAAAAGCACATTTATTTCCTGTTCCACTAGCCAGCACTTATGATAATCGATTACTGGCCACACATCGCGTTATGAGTCGAACAAATATAGACGTGTAATGACGAAATTGGACCGATTTGGAAATAGGGACGATCATCGTAATACACCCCTAGGGCTGTTTGTTTCCGTTGACTTTCATATTTAGAAAAAAAAGTGTCGCCATAGACACCATTTTTGAAAGGTTGACAGTTCAATCAAATCAACGTAGAAATAATAATTGAGCTGTAAAGTTTTCCGTTTGTCGTAGAAGTAGATACTTATCTTTATTATTAAGAGAGAGCTCAATATCTAGTAAGTTATCACTTATTTAATAATCCCCACCCACACAGTTTCATAGTTGATTTATAATTTTCTTTGCAAATTGAATCTGTCATAATCGAATCCACTTTATCGTGATTCGAAACGCAATTTGAACTGACAATGCAAGACGATAATTAATTAGGGAATGTCAGAGATCATAGACTAATCTAGAAATAAAAATTCGGCGACAAAATATTATTTAAATGTATTTTTTCAAAGATAATTTATTGATATTTTTCCTAATTAGTTAGAAATCTTCCAATTTCGTTCGTTTTCAACCAAGTCGATCATCATTTTCTATTGTACACTAATGTCCGTTCGTCTTAAGGCCACCCGCATTCGACCCATGTCTACTTATTACAATTTATGTGTTGAAACTAAATTAAGATGTGTCATAATGACCGCACCCGAAATTACCGACTGTTTTGGTGTGTTCCCGTTTAGGACGGGCGGTTTCGACCATAGATATAAGAAAGAAGTTTTTTTTATATATTTGTATGGTTTCGAAACCACAGAAATATAAAAAACTGAAACTGAAAATAGTGGTTCAATGCGAATACAAGAGAGATTTTTTCGGGTAGAATCAGAACTGTACCGGAATTCAGGTAGAGCTGAAAGAGGATATTTAATTTCTGGTTTTTGAGAAGTCTTATTAGTATCTGCTAATAACAGTATTAGATATTTAGAGTTATTAGTGTTTGACAATAAACTACAACCTTTCACGCTCACCGTATATTGCTAAGAAAAGAACAGAGAGCAATTCCTAATTTTAAGAACGTTCACAGTCTGATCTCAATCTCAATCTGTCAAAAATACCTCTGATTTCCCTACGATTTTGACAAATTTTTGTAATTTTTTTATCGCCGAGATGAGACTGCGACTAGATTTTAACCATTTTAATTTACGAGAATTGACCTTCTGACTACCACTTTGAATTCTTTTGAAGGTTGTTAAAACAGAAGTGAAAGTTAATTTCAGGAGGGTGTCAGTATCTCAAGATACCAACAGGTAAAGGTCCCTCCTAATAAAACCTTCCTAATCAGTTACATTTAAAAAATACTGCCATTTTCAATAGTTGTCGTATTTATACAAGCTTTTCATCAAATACTTACCCTAAAGTACCCAAAGGATCTAACGCATCCACGTCACCGTGAACCCAAATGCCGTGTCTACGGGTACTAGAGACCCCTAATGACATACAACGTATAATGCGGCCAGGGTTAGCTTCCGTTATCAATTTGAACCAAATAGGTCGCCACCTATATGTATTATGAACCGACCAATTTATAAATGCGTGCGGCGAAAATAAGAACTAACGTAAAATCTGCTGAATTTGACAGCTTTTTGACGTCTTCCCTTGGCTAGTAGCGCCACCATTATATGAAAATAAAAGTTTGTCGGTCATCACTGCGGGGTAGCGATGGAGATGTCATTTATTAAAATTGGGGGTTCTTTATAATTGTTAGGTTCTGTTATTTGGAATATAAATGGCGACCGCAGATGCTCTTTTTGGCCCTTTCGTATTAAGGTTTTTTATGAGGTTTCTGCTTCTGTGTTTGCAATTTTCTTGCTGGTTGAACAATTAATGGGCCACACCAACGAATTGTCGAAAAGTCTGACAACCAGTCTTACCAAGGGGTATAGAAAGAAATTAATTATCGTATTCCCAGTAACTGGGTTGTGGAGGTCAGAAAGGCAGTCGCTCCATATAAAATATTGGTACTCAGCTACATCCGGTGAGATTGGAAGCCAACCCCAACATAGTTGGGAAAAGGCTAGGCAAATGATGATGAATTATAAAATATCGTCATACTTATTTTTCCTGAAAATAAACGTTGTCTCTAATTCTGACATTGCCCAACATTTCATTAGATAACTCTGGCATCTAACATTCAAATATCTTGCTTAAAAATGCTATAAATACGTAAACGTTGACGAATCGTACATTATCTGAATGTACAGCATTAGTGAGAACGTTTTAAAATCTTTTTTTGCTTTGATTTCAGTCCGGTACATTGCACTTGCACGTGATCAGAAAATATTTACAGATTACTTTAGGATTACAATTTATTTCTAGTTTTGCTTTCTTTCGCATTTATTCTAGAAGGTATTATTTTTACCGGTAGATATTTTATGAAATCCCTGACGTGTACCCAAGGCATCGAGATATTGTGTTCCGGAAACGTACTTTAAAAATCACAGCCTTTAATGTTCCCACTGCTGGGGCTCAGACCTCATTTCGGTGAGAGGAAGTGGATCCTAACCCACCACGCAGAGTGCGGGTCGGTAGTCAGTATGTCACATGTCTTCGATTTTTTTTGGTTCTAGGACATGCCAGTTTCCTCACGATGTTTTCCTTCACCGTTTTGAGAGCAGTAGTTATGAAATAATTTACACATTCACAATAATTAAAATAATACTATTCATGTCGTTGTATATGTAAAATGCCATACACACAAAAAAAAAATTGTTAGCAAAAAAAAACTTGATTCTCTGTGTAAATTTATTGGAGCAGCTCAATCTCAAGCCTTTTTGTCCTCAATATAGACTTTAACAGTATAAAAGGTTTTGTTTCCGCATTATAAAAGATTTGGATTTATTAAGGCTTTGTTCTTGAATGTGGATAGGAAGTCTATTATTAAAGGTATACATTGGCATCTAAATGAGCCACCTATTTGCTTGAGCCTGGTTGTAAGAATATGGTATCAGTGGTGTATCCTAATTTGTATTCTTATTGCATGTATTTGATTTTCCTTTTCAACCAAACGCAACAGAAACAAATTCCTCTAAAAGCTATTTAATAACTTCCAAAGAGTTTCTAATGATAACCATTCAGGAGATGGAAGTAAAAAGCGGCCAGTGCCTCGGCGGATGCAATTTGTGGACGTTACGACGGATAACAGTTGCAGTTCGCGCCATTGCAAGGAAGTGGGCGGGAGGCTGCAGAGAAATTGTTTTGTATAAGATCAGCTTAGCCGGCAGGATGTCCTGTTGTTTAGATGCTGAGTAGGTACATAGATGGAGGCTTTGTTTACATTGGATGTGAATTATATTAAATACTCACTTCTGCCCGCGAATTCGCCTGCGTGATTTTTCTTGTTTAAAAATCAAAATCAAAAGTCGTTTATTCAAACTAGACTGAGAATCAGCACTTTTCGAACGTCAAACTTACAAGAGACAGTCCCCCAAATCACCCGACCTTCACCACTTCCCGATCCACTCTGTCGCATCGCTTACCACTACACACTACACTTACACTATTACTTCGTTTTCGCGTTCCTTCTGACTTTTTTGTTTCTGCTCGTCTCCTAAGAATCCTAGCGTGATATTAAGCCTTGCTAGTAGTTCCAGAGATTAGCGCGTTTTAACAAACGAACTTTTCAACTTTATTATTTGCATAGACAGCTAAAGTCGAGAGCATAAATACCTTACAGATACGCCAAATTAAAAAAAAAGTTTTTCTAAAAAAACTACTTGGTGGAAAAACCTATTTCATAATAGTAAGGTTTCGATAATTATTATGTCCGTAACACTACCAATAAAATATAGATCAATACATTAGGAGAAAGTCGCATTTATTGATTTATTAATAACCAACTTAATTTACAGTTTGCACCACAAATACAAGTTATAGTTATGCATCGAATCTTGCGTAAGTGAAACGTATTTCTTTTTATGCTCATGATTGCAATTAAACAAATAAAAATAAAAAACGTTCCATTAATTACAAGTAAACCATGAAATCTTGATACCAAAAAAAATTTGGATCCATAAATACTATCAGCACTATACAGCCCTACCATCATTTGTCAGTTTCAGCGAAATGACCATGACCAAAGATAACTTCATAACAGCGGCTTTGATAGAATATAGTATTCACAGTGCAGACCCATGTAGGACAATGAGGGAAGAAATTCTATTACTAATCATTAACAAAATTATTTATCTATTGAATTAAATTCAACTTGGCTAAGGCTGTAGTTCAATAGTAGATTGCCATAAAAGCACAAAAATATATTACAGTACGCAGCACACTACGCAATACGCACCACGGAACTTGCTTCTTAGTTCGCTACGCAGCACGCTACGTAACTTGCTACGCAACATGCTACAGTTTGCTACGCGGCATACGACGTACCGCGCTATGAAAGTCGCTACGCTGGATTCTACGCATCACGCTACGCCACCCACTACGCAACATGCTACAAAGTTCGCTACGCGACATTCATCGTACGATTTACCACGCTACGCAGCATAAATAAATAAAAAACGTAAACGTTGGCTACGTAAACGGCGGCGGCGTCTTGAATAAAATTATTTTATTGTTCTCATGGAAAACAGAACGCCAATTCTCGTAATTAAAAACGTGCAAAATCTAGTCGCAGTCTCACCTCAGCGACATACAAATTGTCAAACGGTCATAAATGTAGGTAAATTAGAAGTATTTTTGACAGATTGAGACAGACAAGAATGCGAACGTTCTTAAAAATACGGGAAATGCGCCTCTGATATGTTTTGACTGGTTTTTTATTTGCTGTATTCTTGTTTTAGGTAATAAGTTACATGACGCTAGACGAATGATAGCGATTAGGTATACATATAGACAGTGAAAATGTCAATAGAAGTACGAAAGTACGTACATTATGTTAGTAAAGTACTTATTTTGATTAACTCACAAAACATAAAGGGCACACCATGTAATAACTCTATAGTAAGCCTATCTATTACGAAAATCTAATTCAATCTAAAACGAAACTAATACTATAAATAATGGATAAAATAATAATGTCACGCTATCATTATAAATGGAATAATAGAAAAATATTATCAATAATTGCTCCGTTAATAATATCAATGTCTATGGTCGCGGAAATCGACGCTGATTGGTCGATCGCCGCGCGGGAAAGCGCACAATATGGCGTCGGTTCCGGTCGCGCGTTTATGAGAAATAACATCGGAACTAATGACATGAATTAAACTGTTGAAATGTTTGTTTTTATTGATTGTTTTTGGTTTGTTATGTTTATTGAGATATTAAAATAATGATCGAATTTATGGCGTGTTGCGCATGTGTGGTGGGGTGAAATTAAAAAGGTTTTTGATGTGACATAATGTAGGTACTTGGAATAAAATAATGGAAAGTGCTATAGTTAAAAAATATATGAGACCAGAGACATAAAATTAAAACTCATAATTAAATGAAGTAATGGACTTGCTGTGTGAACTGACATTTGCTTAAGTATCTAATTAAATATTGAATGAACGTTTGCATCTATTTTACTGCTCACCCGACATAGCTTAATAATAACTGAATATATGTTTAAACCGTTTCTTAAATCTAACCTACCTACTTAGGGATTTTTTAAATGACTGATTAAGCGTTATTTTATTAGGTACACAATGACAGTTAGGGCTGATTTTTCCGATGCCAGATAATTTTATCCATACAAAATCTGTCAGGCGTCAATTTTATTACACGAATAATCTGTCCATTGAAAAATTAGCTCTTGGAAGATTTTATTTATAAACGTTGCTTAAAGTTAAGTGATGATTAACGACTGTTTAACCGAACATTTTTTAAGTTTATTTATTTATATATACTTTATTGTGCACCAGAAACGTCTCATAGAGTGTTTACCGAAAAAGTTTAATACTTAGAAGCTATAGTTCATGCAGTTTTTTGGAGTATTGTTGGTTTATGAAATAACAGTTGATATATAAAAATAAACTTCGGTTAAATTTTGGGAAACATACTCAACACTACGTTTAAATTAAGAATGAGAATCCATTGTTCCCTTTTTAAATACCTACCTACAACAAAAAAAAACATTGAGTTCTAAACTCTAAAGGCAACATCACACTTACCCCACCCTATCAAAACAAGGCTGAATGAGTGCCAGTCAGTGCCCCCATTAAAACTAAACTCAATGTCAAATTAGATTAATTTTTCCACATCACTCGCCCCAAAAGCCACAGAGCGTGACGTAGCGAGGAAAGTAAACATACAAAATGGCGGCCTTAATAACGGTGCGACGGTGAATTTAAATTTTAAGTGCAAGTATTTTTTGGGAAGGTAGAAATAATTATATTTGGGCTTTATTATTTACTGGAGATGATGAAGGAGTTAAATACCGAGGTTTTTATTTTAAGAGTAAGTTACATACTTAAATATTCCTACTCAGGACGCACAGACCTTCTTTTTTTTTGTTTTCACTATTTAAGTAGTTAGTTTTAATCTGTGATAAACTTA
This sequence comes from Apamea epomidion, assembly GCA_947507525.1. Taxonomy (NCBI): domain Eukaryota; kingdom Metazoa; phylum Arthropoda; class Insecta; order Lepidoptera; family Noctuidae; genus Apamea; species Apamea epomidion. Next base: position 6,459,930 of record OX382247.1, on the reverse strand, counting down.
AAAGTTTTAATTTTTTTTTATTGTTTTCATGATTTTGTTAGATTGTTTTTTTTTAATTGTTTGTATTTCCTGTGGGTGTGCCGAATAAAAAAAATGATTTCTTTCTTTCTAAATAAGTATTGGTTTTTCAAAGGTTCAGCAGAATTTTTACGACAAGCATTTTTATATCTAAGTATTCAAAAGCCAAAACATTGAAGAACTAGGTAAGAACTCATCTGACTGCACTGATGTAAGCTTAGAATCTTCGTACGGTAAAAAAAAAGAATTGGAACTGTTTTTCAGAGAAATACACTAACACTTACTCTGAAATGACAACATTTATATAGAAAAACATTTAAAGGGAAAAGAATAATGACCAGCTGCAGAAAGTTTTAATTTTTAATGAACAAACACTGTAATTTTGAATTCTAGCTAGTCTCTACCTAATGGTAGAGCCACAGAACAGTAGAAAATAAAAAACCAATATCTCATAATCACACTTCAATGGGTTTAATTGTCAAGTCAATTATAGTGTCAAGTCGAAGTTAATACCAGACCGGTAGAAACATCACAAGGAAAATCAAACAGCAATTTAATGGAACACCTGTAAAATTCCCTCCAATAAGCAGTTTGCAGGTCCAACGACTGTTGGCGGCATGGCGGACGCCGCGTTTAGACAATTAACCGATGAACTATAAATGAAGGAAAGTGGCAATTTCTCCAGTGACAAACGTCGGCCTTATCGACGCTAAATAATGGAGCGAGTAGTTAGACTCGCGTCTTCATCCCGGTAATTAACCAACCGGAGCCCCCCCCTCCTCAACCCTCCGCCCCCTGCCGGGCGCCGCGTCCACCCGCGCACACCTAAATTAATCACACCACGAATCTCGCCCCCCAATCCAGGTCCGGATTAAAAAGTTTTATTGGAGAGGCAAGTGTGACACTCCGGCGCGCCTCACCAGCCCAGCCCCACCAATCGCAGCACACCCGCAATAAAATGCCCCGCTCCTATTGGCCGAAGCCTAATGGGCCACGCCCCTGTTCACCGCCCGAGCCAGGGCTGTCACCCGCCACGTCAGTTGACCGAGGCGCGTCGAGCCGTCAGCCGTATCTCGTGTTAGCTTGATGTTTTGTGAGATAAACACTATCAACTGAACGTTCCGAAATATTTTGTGACTGTTGTGTGATGGATCTGTGAACTGAAAATGGAGGAGGAGTCGATGTCGGGACACAGCTGTTCTGAGGACGATATCAGTGTTGGTCGGCCGTCACCGGCGCCGTCGCGATCTCCTTCACCCCACGATTACTTTAGGCCGCTGAAGCGCTTGAAGATGGCTTCGGAGCCGGCGGAGGAGAGGCGAGGGGATGGTGTGAAGAGTTTTTCGATTTTGGACATTTTGTCGCATAGTCCGCGCACTCCGCCGCGTATAGTGCGTCCGTGGGATGCTTCGGGGTTCGAGCGGTTGCAGCGGCTGCAGCGGCTGGCTGGTGCTGCGTTGCTGGACGGTGAGCGGTGGAGGCTGGCGGCTTTGGGGCTGCTGCGACCGAGGGACATGGCACCAGCGGAATGCTGTGACTCTGCCTCTGAAAGATCCTCATCAGCTTCGGATTGCTGCTCGGAGCCCCGACGAGCGCCTCTGCAGGGCTCCGCAGCACCACACACTCCTCTCGATGCCCTGTTCCACATGACAAGCAAGACATTCGAGGCCAATAATCCTGACAGTGGAGGTAAGTAGATTCTCATAAGTACTTTATCTTTCAAGAATCTACATTTTAATTTCGTTGACCAACCTAAACTTTGACAGTGATCTATTGAATGGGAAAAAGTTATGCTACGCTTAACAAGCTCTGTTATTTAGTATAAGCTCGCTTTGACGCCATGACAATAAAGATGTTGCTTTTAATTTGAGTGGCAATAAAATAAACCCCTCAATACTCATCTTTGAAATCCAATAAGACAATGGCGCACGAGGAGGACAAGAGAACATTACTTTTTCTTTTATATTACCTATTATGAGCACGAGCACTCACAATGGAGTGCGTATTTCTTTTTTTTTTAAGTAGATGTATTCGATAGTGTCGTATTACCCAATAACTTGGTTGTGGAGGTCAGATAGGCAGTCACCTTTTAAGCTGCATCTGCCGATGAAGATGATGATGATGTAGTGCAATATGGCAATTGTTATAGGAGTCTCAATGATAATAATTATGCCAGGATTCATTTACATGCCTTTGAACCTAGTTAAACCTCTGATAAAGTTTGATTTCTTGATCACACAATTCTGGCAGCACTTTGTAATGTTGGCTATACCAAGGTAGGTACGCTACTTATCTATGAACAGTTTTTAAGTAGGACCTAAACTGTAAGAAATTGAAATCATTGGTATTCTTCCAAAGAGTAAAATATCCACTCATTTTTTTTCTTTTTTCTATCTATACCTTCTTGATGAATATGTATGAAGCTGGTCCTTTTTTTTTGGCTATTTCACAATTGACCCTATGGTAAAAATTGTTCATATTCTGGGATAATGTCAATGGGTTCCAATAACACTTGGTTTATGCCTAAATGATATTTGATCCCAGTCTTTTAAAAAAAAATATTTTTTTGCAATATTCTCTGACTTGATGGAATTCAGAACTTTTGTATGTGTTAAGTATGGCAGAAATCTACAGTCACATTATTTAAGAGCGACAATTAGGTATTCTGTAATGTCAAAAAAAAAACAAAAAAAGAACTTAAAACTCTTTCATCTTAACGACCATTACTTAAGGATTGATATAGGTATCATCCATCTCTCTTCCTCATTAATTAAGATAATTAAACAAACGCTAATTACGACATACCAATCTATATTTAACAAAATTAAACATAAATCGTGTCTGCAAATAAACTAAATGTACCTAGATCTATTTTGGCAAGCCACACTATTACACCACCCGGACTCGAATAGATGGTCTGTGGCAACGGTAATGTATTGTTTATATGTGTATTAATTGCACTAATTAGAAGTCATTGGGGTGCTATTGGGCGTGACCAGTCAGCCACTAGTCATGCTGATTAGTTCTATGCATTCTATGTCTTTTGCTGCGGCGTGTATGACCAAATGTATGGACGTAATCGAAGCAAAAGGAGTATCTAAGGATCGTAGCAGGTGGCGTTGTTTAGTTTCGGCCTGCCCTCATGGGAAGAAGGCGTGAATGTGTGTGAAGGCGTTTATGTATGAATGTATGTTTATTTATTATTTTGCTTCTATGACTATATGACCTATACGAATACATATGAACTATACGACCAATTTTGGCTTACAATACGCAGTTTTGAAACGAGGTCGATTGAAACAATGTTTTTCAACCATTTCAGCTAAAGCTACCAAGCCATGCTAATAACACGCAGTCTTGAAACATGTTTCAAAGAAATAGGAATGGCCTAGTTTGCTCTTTATTTCTCTGTTATATTTATTTATCTCTACTGCAGTAGTGTAGAGAGATATCTTCTAATTGTAACGGAGGTACAACACTTGCAATACGCAGTTTTGAAATGAAAACTGAGTCGGTTTTGTTTCATACAATTTTGCGTAGCGATTCTATGTATTTACATAGATAGATAGATGAAACTTTTATTATTTTATATTTAATTTTTTCGTATCCATATTTCGGGATACATATTAGATAAACAGCTCTACTTTATGTTATTCCCTTAATAAAATGGAAAGGGATCGATTTGAAAACCGTGGATAAGTTGATCCTGCGACACATAAAAAAAGGTTCAAAATAATGCGTTAAACCGTGCGAAAATGCTAAAAAAAATCTTTTTCTTTTCCAATAACCACAGAGCAAATGCTTTTTTTCAACAGATACACTCAAATCAAAAATAATAAAGCCTCCTTGGTTAAATAATGTTTTATTTATTCGTTTTTGATTGAAATGTCATTAGCAATGAGCAAAGCCTATTCCAGTTAATACGTATTTGATGATTGTAAAATACTTCTGTGCCTTCGTTCTGGGTAAACAACGAAATATACGTATTTCTGTAGTTAGGTAGTTATTACATGACAAATGTCATGTCATGTCATTTACCATAGACAACATTGTATGTGCTTATTGACATTTCATGATGCTTGAGATTATTATTCTATGTGGAATTATTGTGTATATACTTATACAAATAATTCCAATGTTGTGATTTGTTTGTATTCGTGTGTGGTAGATACTTATGTTAAATGTTTCTTACTGACATTTTTCCACTTCAGCTGTTTTAATTTTAAATCATAATGTGGCATCACAGCTGGAGTGGAAAAATGTCAACTAACTTTGGAGGCCACTGTAATTTGTTAAATCAATTTTGCAGTGACTCTGTAAGTCATCGATTGAGAGGCTTCTCTTCACACTCTGCATCCTATAACAAGTAGGTAGGCATACATACAAAGGCTGTAATAAATGAAAACCTGTAGAATCATCTCTACCTATGTGATTTGGAACGGCCATTCCAAAAGCACTGGCAGTTTGGATCTCTTAAAAGAGCAACGGTGGAGTTTCTTGCCCATTTTTCCATACGAAATTACTTTTGGAATGTGCGACTAGAATTAATTCTATATTTTTGTCAATTTTGACGTTCAAAAGCGCCTTTTATGTGCCTTTTTGAAATAAATGATTTGACTTCGACCAAATAAAATTTTCCAGTTTATTTTGTTTAAAAAGTAGCATGATTGGCTAGATATTATTTAATATAACCTAAATTCTTATTATTTTGACAGTATTATTTCAACGCCGTTAAAGCCATGGAGTTAATTACTTAATTGTTCTCTCAAAAATAGAAAATAATTGCGGTTTATAAGATTTTAATCTTTTATATGCATATTTATAACACACTAAATAAAGTACCTATAATATTTTTTGATTTTCTAACAAGGTATATGCCATTTTTATTTAAAAAACCATCTATTTTAGGTATTCCCTGGTCTAATTTTGTATCAACCTTTAAAAATAAAATATTAAAATAGTAATTCACCAGCATAACTTCGACATTTTATTTCTTAATTAAATAACGTCTGCATTATATTTTGTACGCAGGGTTTTAATTAAGAGGCTCAAAAATTACAGTTATGAGTGGTCCCACAGAAAATATATGAGTACCTACCGTGAATGGAGCACCTCTTTTCCAGAAAAATGCTCGTTTTATTACTCAATTAAAAACAAACGGATTTCATACAATAAGTAAGTATAGATGTACAACCTGGAGAAGACAATACGATAACTGTTTTTGTTTTGTTTCATTTTTTTCCCTTTTGTTACTTTTTATATAATTTGTTTTATTTTTAACTGTGTTTAGTTTAGTTTTTGATCCTGTACATACGAGTCGCAATAAATACTTTTTCTTTCTTTCTTTCTTTTCTATAATAAATGAAAACACTGGCAATACATAGGGGTATTTTGAAACTATCAAATAAATCATAACATCGAAATTGAACACATGATTTTTTTTAAACTAAACAGTACCTAGTGATGGTCCGACTGTGGGTTTTGCCAATTTTAGACTGACTATAGTGACTAAACTATTGGATATATTTGGTTAAATTTTTGTATGCGGACCAGGAACGTCTGTTAGATATCCGAATTTTAATGTATTATCATATTGTTGTCTCCATCTTGTATATATCCCTTCAAATCTCCGCTCAATACGAGATACTGAGCTGCGTTCTAGAATACGACTAATATGTAGTTTCTTTATAGGTTATCGAAAAATTACAAAAACTCGCTGAAAATTCTTTGCATTTTTTTATGCCAAACCACGTATAACAAGTTTTACACGACGGAAAACCAGTATCGCAGTCACACACACGAAATCAACAATGTAATATCAATTTATCGATCGTTATCGATAAAGATGTCGGCTATCGACAAACACCAAGTGTTATGCCGAAATAGATGATTGTGTTATGATTACAGAGCGGCGAGTTGTAATTGAATGATCTCTGAACCGAACGCGCCCGCGCTCTGTCATTAGTGTGCGTGAGGTTTTTATTTTTTTAATTCGTCTCTGGTATTGATGAATCCGCGAAGGATGGTTGGTTGTGAAATTTTTGTACAACGTTACAATAGCTTTAGCAATAGTGTTTCCATATGACATAATAAGTAAGTAGATGGTTAAAATGACCAATCAATCTATTTTAATAGCCAGTCATTTGGCAAGATAGGCAATAAGTATGAAATACGTTTATAAAAGGCACGGTGCAAAAATACCGCAACAATAAAAATATTCCCAAAAGCAAGGAAACTTCCCACTTACAACGCTCACAGCCCCTTATAATCTAATTTAACCCAAATGCATTTTAAATTAACGCCCATTCACTAACAACGAACGCTATTTATGAGAATTAACCACTTAATGCAGCAACAGAACAAATCAATGAGCCCTTAAAGACCCCCAAAGTATCAAACATCATTCAACGGAGCGAACCTTTTTGAAAAACTCCATACACACTAATTTACACGGACTTTGCAAAAAATCTATTGTGCTGCCACAAAAGAAGACATCACTATGAATAACAGGCGAAAAAAAAAAATCGAAGTAGAAAAGGCGGGAATAGTCTATGCTCCATATGTTACGAGATTAACATGTAACAAATGGTCATTTGTCATTGGCAGCACTGAGCGCTTGATTGAGGAAGTCATTTCTTGTCTATGAACGGAAATAATATTTTTTTACACATCCCCTGTTCACTACGGGACATTAGAAGACTTGGGTAATGCCTGTATGATTATTAGAGAGTTACGTCAATGCGTATCATAAAGATACAGTATAATTATGGGGATATGGAAGTCACCTCTATCTAAGGATGGAATTAAGAGTTTTTACTAAGAGGGAATCGCGTTGGATGACAATTTATTAAAGGATAAAAACTGTGTTTTTATTATTGGATGCATTCCGTGATCTAGTAACTTGCAGCACGGTATAACGATGGCAGAGAACTGATCATTAGTGCGAAGTAATTCATAGAATAATTAATGATGAGAAATAAAGTCAGAAAATCTCTGCAGAAAGTATCTCATTACCAATCTGACGTTTATATCATAGATTATAGAACGCATGTCTACTGTCTACTTAACAACCAAGTAGGTACAACGGTACCAGTAAAATTCCGTAGAAATTCTACTTTTGTTTTGCGTAAAATGATTCGTTGGTAATTATCTTCAAACGGAAAATGAGTAATTAACTAGGTAAGTACACAGAACTATAGTGATTGTACTCAAAACTACCTACCCTACAAGGTCAAAATAATGGTAATGTGCAGTTTTACCGTGGTAAATATCCAGATACTGTACATAATACAAATGTTAGTATATATTGTAACATTAAAGTTATTACAGCGATGCAATCTAAACTACTACTGATTGCTATATTTACGATTGTACCTACTAATGTTATGTATGTACTTGTAATTATGTACGTACTGAATAGATATGGCTTTTAGACCGTGATGAGTTGGAACTCAAGCGTGATGAGCTTCAAGACACGCTGTATAGTAACCGGATAAACACAGAACATCTTGTAACTTTTGTTTATATTGATGAATCAGAATGATCAACTTAGCTCTAGATTTCCAGTTTGAATTTATCAATAGCCTGTATCTACCTAATAAATAAACAATACTATGAACAAAAGGTTGTTTTGTTTTTCATTCAAAATCTTCAACATTTAGGATAGAATTGCGCCTATGTTTTATAAAAAAACTACTTACAACCCTTCACATTCTTAATTCAAATCTCACCGCGTTCCATTTCCGTCACAACACACTTCAAATTAAAACATAAATACAACTCGTTCCACAATCATAGACAACACAAAAAACGTCATCGAATCATCTCACTCCGTCGACACTAACAGTCGGGCCCAAAGAATTATTATATTTTATTATCCCACAAATTATGCCGCGGCTTGTGGGGTCCGCCAAGGTGTCGGTCCCGACACGTTTATATTACCCCTATTATGAAAAAGATATGTAAAAAATAAGCTCAAAAGGCACCCGGCATCGAAGGGCGCACACAGTAAGCTTTTACACAAATAATGCCAGTTTCAAAACGAAATCGCTGACTAAATTGATTATTGTGAATGGAATTTATAAATTATTAAATTGGAAATCAATTGGGTGTCAATATTTCGATTTTCGCTATGCTGGAAAATGGGTTGCCTATTGGAAAAAACAATTGAACTCGAAGGTGTTAAAAATATAAACACTGAAATGAATAGGTACGCCGGACGATTCAAACTGACATAAGTTTAAATTAAGAACTACAGAGCTGTCATTACACAAATACATTTTCAATCGTTCAATGACGAACTGTTACAGATTTGTTTTTATTACAGCAGAAATGTTATACTTACATTAATTTCAGTAAACATAGTTCCGACTCCAAAAATAAACACCATGAAACAACTATTGTTAAATAGAATGTCAGTACACGTCACCATAGTTAATTCTTGGCACTTGGCTGTAGCCGCAACGCCTTTGCTTCAGTTATTCCTCAAGGTGACTACTTGGGCTATTTTCAGGGCTTAACTGCACATAGTTAATTTGGCATTCCAATTTCAAATTGGAATTCCTTTAGTTTATGGTCACTTAATTATGTTTAGCGGTAATTCGTTCTATTTATAAGTAGGTTTAAGAATTTGCGTTTACAGAAAAGAGGAAGAGTTGCATTGCTTAAAACCATAGCAAAGTACCTTTACTGTTTGGTAACAGTTACTTGAGCAATCTGTGTTTGTGCTTGCAGGAAGCAGCAAGCTTTTTCTAAGCACATTTAATGGTAAGCGAAAAACGATCTTTTCGTCCCTGACAGTCTACCTACTCTGTAAAAATCTCACCGTGAAAACTTTGGTGAAGTGAGCTTGACGTTAGATGTAAATAGTATCTGTACCTATATTCAAATTTTATTCATAGAAAGAAAGAAAGAAAATGCATTTATTTGCGGCAAACATGACGCATGAAAAAAGGACATAAACACATAAAAAAAACAAGGTGGGGGTAAACATGCGTCACATTCACGCAAACGGCATGTTTCAAATTGACGTTATTTCAAGTTAAAAAAATATCAACTTTATTGGTAATGGCATTTAAGTTGATTTCAGAGTGACTAGCATTTTTTTTAAAGTTATAAAAATGTTTGAAGTTGTAGCGTAAACTGAACTTTATTTTGTAGGAATTAAAGTTATTTTTCCATAAACTCATATTTGTTTACATTTTTGGCGAATATGTCGCGATTCAAATTTAGTCATCATCGGCCTAGCCTTCTCCCAACTATGTTGGAGTCGGCTTTCAGTCTAACCGGATGCTGCAGAATACCAGTATTTAACATGGAGCGACTGCCTATCTGACCTCCACAACCCAGTTACTGGGTAATACGATACTCCTTGGTAAGACTGGTTGTCAGACTTTCGGGCTCCTGACTACCCGTAACGTGTACTCGTAACGTAGTGTCAATACCTAGCATCAGGTGGAATGACAACTTACTCTAAGCTCACTTCGCCTAAGTTAGAATAACTCGGCAGATGTGATGCCTGGTACTTCGCATTTCCAAAGTTATCTTTATTATTTCTTTGATAGCATTGCAATGAATGGTTTTACATAGACCAGGCTCTATTATTATATATCCTTCATAAAATCCTTTGCAATCTTTACGCGTTTCTAAATTCTGAATTAGTTTTACAAATAAAACCTCTTTACTTCTTCATAAAACATTTAAAACATCACCTTAGTATTTAATCGCCTTATTTAAATTAACCCTCCAATTCTCGGCAGAGCAAGGTGCATACGTCCGTCCTTGTCACACGTATGGCGAAAAAGGGGGACAGGTGATCAGTCAGTTAATTTAATTACACTATCTGAGCGCCATCTCTGTCGGTGACGCAGGTTGGACTTGCATTTTGTATGTGTGTGTGTGTGATATTTTTATTAGCAGACTAGCCTCCGCCCGCGTCTTCGTTCGCGTGATATATCTTGTTCCCTTGACTGACCACGTCGCATCGCATTGCCCGCCCGTGCTATCACTTCGTTTTTACTTAGCGTTCTTTATTTTTTTCTTTTTGCTCGGCTTCTAAGAATCCTAGCGTGATGTTAATATATATATAGCTTATAGTCTTCCTCAAGAATTGGGCTTTTAAATAGAAAAATATTTTTTCAAATCCGTACCGGTCGGATTTGAAAAATTATTTTTATTTTCCAGAGATTAGCGCGTTCACAAACTCTTCAGTTCTACTATTAGTGTGGATATGGAAAGGTATGACGGTAGGTATGTCAATTATTACTGTCTTATTACCATTGTTACATTAAACTAACTCAATTATAACTTCACTGGAGGAAGTCCTGAAGCTCCTGAAATAAAAATATTCTAACCTAACTCTTGAGTCCCTCACTTGAAGACATCACTGGCTCCTGACATACAAATACTCTAACCTAGCTCAGGAGTCTGGGTTCCGCTTTTATTTCCTTAACCCTGTTTATCATCATTATTTATTTATTTCAGAACAGAAAATCCAATTTGTCAGTTTTTACATACACAACTTAAACACTAGTGTTAGTACATCCATAATAATAGTTAGTTACAAAGGTCTTAAAACTATATGCCAATAAGGGTTTACTATTAATATTTAATAACTAGTACCTAGGGGCTTGTGGCTAAGTAATAACGGCCGCACGGGTCGATCGATCAGGTTAAGCTACGCTTGCCGCGGTGGTTCCGTGGATGGATGACCATCTTTACATACCAAGACCCCCCGTACCTCGGAAAGCACGTTAGCCGTCCCGGCTGTCATTCGTAGATCTTTGACAGTCATTACGGGTAGTCAGAAGCCTAAAAGTTTGACAACCAGTCTTAACAAGGGGTATCGTATTACCCAGTAACTGGGTTGGGGAGGTCAGATAGGCAGTCGCTCCATGTAAAATACTGGTATTCAGCTGCATCCGGTTAGACCGAAGCCGATCCCAACATAGTATAGTCTAAGCAGATGATGAACTGTATTCTAATTTAACTAGAGATTTTCAATAGCACTTTGTATGAGGACCCACTTATGATATTACCTACTGAGGATCAAAGTAGCACACATGTTTTTTTTTATAAACTTACTAAGTTATTTCAAGTGTCTATCTTCGGACACGTCTCGAGGCGTGAGGGTGACTCTATAGAGCGCCATGTCGTGCAGAGTAGAGTGGAGGGCACTAGACCACACGGACGCTCTCCCATGAGATGGACTGCCCAAATTAAATCCGCAGTAAGCGATCCCTTGCAAGAGTGCACTTAAAATCAGAGCAGAGGGTGAGAAATCGTGAGGCGAATCACATCAGCCTCTAGACAAGAAACTATATGAGGACCACGACCGCTCTGATAAAAGTGCTACGAAGAAGGTGTTATTTCAAGGCTTTAATTTAACTTTAAGAGCCCAACACACGATATACAATTACAAAACACGTCCATAAAAGCTCCATTCATGAAACAAATTCAATTTAGTCTCCCCTTGCCATACAAAACCGCAACTCTATCATATAAACATTTTCAATGATTACAAAAGCACATTCTGCTCACCCTGTGATCGGCAGCGGGTCATTATTTAATAACCCTACATTTGACGGGCCCCGGACACCCCGAGTGCCGAATTATAGGCCTCTTTTTGTAAATAAACCGCCGGCTGATGCCGGGTTATTTTTAATGAAACTGGTTGCAGTGACCGGCCTATCGCAGTTTAATGTTAGCGTGGAAAAAATTGGATGAACCATAGATTTATCTTTCTTTCTTTTTTATTTTGGCAAAAAATCACTTTGGTTCCAATCTATCATTACATACATAGTTATTTGCAATGACTTGGTATTTCAGTAATTTTTAATCGTGAAAGCCGGTAGCGGAAAAAAGTACAAATTCAGTTAGCTTTTGGACTAGTTACAAAACGAAGTCACCATTTTATTTATTTTAATTTTATATCATTTTATTCGGGAAACGTACAACTAGCGTTCTAGCTTATACTTACATTGTTCTTAAAAATATTAAATTAAAGGTCTTTTACAAGTTTCCACTGATAAACACTAAAATAAAACGAAAAAAGGACACCTTAGTTTTTGGCAAAATCTAATCTATCATTAGGTACATAGTTATTTGCAGTGATTTTGTATTTCAGTCATTTCTAATCGTAAAAGCCAAATGAAGAAAAAGGCAATAGGTAGGTATTTGTTCCACTGCACGACAGAGGCCTCTTCTCATTCAGAGATGGCATGAGTATTGACCACCACCGCTTGCCCTTGGCGGATTGGCGGTACTGCACAAAAATAAATTTATTGATTTAGGACTCACACTACAAAATTAAGTGGATAACTCCATACCTAATGCCATTTTACAACTAAAATGTCTTTGAAATTCCTGTCTTTTAGCTAAAATACTGCCCCAACACTAACATCGATAAAATTCTCATCTCTTTTCGCCATAGACAATTTACTTTGTCGGCCTGCCAGTCTATTTTTGGGCCGTTAGCACCTAAGCTGTTGCCGAGAGTGACGGTAAAGACAGCCTTGCAAGTTCTAAAGTGATGGCCTTTTAAGTTCCCATAAAAACATTCGAGTTCTAGCGGCTACACTTTGAAGTAAATTGCTCAATTGAATAGTGAAATTCAACTAAAAGTTCTAGTAAATAGGTTTTACATGATTGATTTCCTACCTGAAATATATTTTCAAGTTATCCGTAAATGAACAATGCATTTATTATTAAGTAAATGCTGCAAACCAAAATTGTATCACTCCTAATGCTTACTCGTTTTAAAACCAAAAATTTATACGTGTATTAAAAATGTGTTTTTCAGGAAAAGTGCCATTTTTTTGTCAAAGATATAATATCGAATCAAAGTACCTACCTAGTCTAGAGATAAAGAGAAAGTAGTCTAGTCTAGTAGATAAAAACATAGTCTGTAATTTAGGTATTACAGACTATTTTTTTATCTAGGTACTAGCCTAGATTTCTGGCTAAATCTAAGCCTACTTAGGTATAGCAAAAAATATAGATAAGACTTATAACTCTTCCTATCGATGCTCGAATTGCATCCTAGCCTATTTTATGCACCTAACTTTTTATGGAGTTTTCAGAATTAAAACATCCCGTAGCGTTTCGCGCCATTGCCCAACATTTCCATAAACAAAAGACATGGCACCTTAACTTTTTTTTTTTTTCAGATATTGATTTAGATAACATAATCGATTCTAAAATCAATTGAATTAGTTTTTTTTTGTCCCTTTTAACTGACTAAAATAATTATATTATGTGTGTTTTCTAATAGGGTCTGAGTATAGGGTCAGGTGGCCATTTTTTAATTGGCCCTGTTTATATAAAAGGTGTTTGGTTTTTTACTATTATGTAGGGCCGTCGAAGGGTGGTGCCCTTTTTAGATGGGTACGTGTTAATTCTGGCACATGGGTACCTATATGGCCTTGTTATGTAATAAAAGCTGAAATCGTACACACAAGCAAGGTTTACTTGCCCATAAGCAGGTATAACTTATAATATGTAAATTGAAAGCGGTCGCCTTTTCTACATATACAATCCAGATTTAAAAATTTTAGCTTGAAAAAATAATTGATATCTAGTTGGGCAATATCAGCTATACCAACCAAAATCTTAGAACATGGGTGGTGGTTAGACAATGATAACCCCCAAAATGAAATGTCCTCAAACTGTATGGCCCCTGTGGACTCTATCTTATAACCGCCAAAATGTCTTATCGTAAGCTTTAGTTAATACATCATGCAATTATGTACCATATTTATAGTCACACTAGTACTATTGCTAAGTACTTAGTACAGTCCTAAGGTTCAAACTACAGTTAATTTGTGGGTCGCCAGGCGTATCCCTTTATCTTACTGAAATATTGCCAACCGACAGGCCTAAAGTAGGTAGGTAAGTGAGTAAGCAACGTTACTGAATCGTTGACCGCTTTGTGACTCTGGCGGGCACTCGGACACCGCGTTTACTTACTACAGAATTGTTCAGAAGGTCCATTTTATACATAAACTTCATGCCTTTATCCCATTGGTGTAGGCAGAAACTATACAGAACGCCAGATGCTATAATACATTTGATTTTTGCACACAAACAAATAGATCTTACTGGCAAATGTATTCCTTACTTTGACAGTCCGGGTCTGTGCCTCGGAGAGTACGTTAAGCAGTCTGTCAATTGTGGATCTTTGACACGTCGTTATGCGTCGTCAGAACACCAGTTTTACCAAGGGGTACCGTATTACCCAGTAACTGAGTTGTGGAGGTCAGATAAGCATTCGCTCCATGTAGGATACTGGTATTCAGCTGCATCCGGTTTGTCTGGAAGCCGACCCCATCATAGTCGGGAAAAGGCCAGGCAGATGATGACTTTGAAGGTCTATAAGAAAGACACAAACCTTTCAGCATCACTGAAAATCAATTGTACTTCCCCTGTCACCCACCTACAGGAGAACGCCTTGCAGATTTTGGATTTGACTAAGTCTGCGCAAGTTACTACTGCGCAAGTCACTACCGCCTTATGGAAAACTTTTATCGGGGAATAATTCTGTTCAAGACTAGAAAAAAAAATGGACTCCTGCAAAATCTTCAGTTGAAGTCTTAGACCGTTTCGTGTTTTATACACCACCAATTTTATCCATGAGCTCATCGCTTCTTAACAAAGCTGTAAGGTCTTCAATCAACCAATCAGCCTATCGCAGTCCACTGCTGGACATAGGCCACACCCAGACTGCGCCACAACATCCTGTCCTCCACTTTTCACATCCAGTCTACCCCAGCCCTTCCTTAGGTCATGCGTCCATCTAGCTGGGGGGCGTCCCACACTACGCTTGCCGATACGCGGTGTAAGGACTTAGCTTTCTGCTTTCTTTCTTTTCTTTCTTTTATGTGCTTAGATCTACGGCCAGCCTTTCTATCCGTTACCGCCATGATATATGCTAGGCTGCTGAAACGCCCAGACACACAGAGCATTGTCTTCCATACACCAAGTATCCGAATTTAAGTTCCCTATTGTTAGACCCCAATGGGCCCCAAGTGGCTTTGTCAGACTTCGTATGACTAGACTAGTTGAACGCTTGGAAATAACAGTCGAACGTAAATATTAGTGTTTATTCTGCTGTCACCTTCGTATAACGTCACACTGATATGTTGTCCTGTTACATGTGGCGAATTATTACTTGAGTGTTCATTTAAACCTTAACTAGCAGCGCCCCGCGGTTTCACCAGCATAAGTTTCGATCCCGTGGGAATATCGGGATAAAAAGTAGCCTATGGTTAATCCTGGTTATTAACTATCTGTGTGCCAAATTTCATCCAAATCCGTTTTGTAGTTTTTACGTGAAAGAGTAACAAACATCCATCCATCCATCCTCACAAACTTTCAGGCATACATATCATATAGCAGGATTATTAGGAAGTAGAATAATGAGTCAGTCTTCAATTATTCTATTTATTTTATTATTTATGTACCGTAAACACAGTAAAATACATAAGGAAGCGACATAAAACTAAACTTTTCTCACAGAAGTTAATAACTACTTATAGTGTTAAATACTAAATGTCCAGCTACAATTTATTACAAAAGGTCAGCTGGCAATGTTATTTTAATTTGATGATTAATAAATATGACACATTCAACTAAACCGTTAATTTTATGTAGGTATACAATCTGCATACATAATTATAAGTGATACCCCATAAGGTCCACACTGTACGTCCAAAACTTCCAACAAATCTTCAAACAATGCCAGCTTGTCATAAGACTAACCATCTATTTCGCTGATAGAAAGGGTAATATAATGGCAACATTACTTATATTAAACGAGGCTTATACCTTATATACTAAATTATAATTAATATACATAAAATTTATACGTAAGCACGCATTTCTCATGATTTATAATTCGAGCATCCGTTTTGAGTCGTTGACTCCAAGATTAAGCGCTGATAGAATGAAGATAGGCACAATATACGTGGGTAAGTCCATGTATTGTGCCTATCTGACTATCTGCCTATTTACACGAAAAAGTGCACGTCTAATTGGATGTGAAGAACACGCGTTTTTATTGTTCGAGAGGATGAATGGCAACTTTATGTTTATCTCGGTTTTATGCCTAGACTATTGCGAGGAGGTGCTAAGAAAAAGAAATTACGTTGTTAATATTTCAAAATGGCTCGACTCGGTAGGTTCTTATACTTTTACAGGCTAATTAAGACTGTAATATAGAGGTCTTTGACTGACAAAACAATGGTTGAAATAGTAAGCGAGAGTAGGTAATTAAAATTTATGCTAACTAGCAGATTAGTCAAAAACAACTGACTTTTGAAATACTTAACAAAACCATGTTTAGTTTCCATTTGTTGGAGTTTATTATTATTTAGGTATACCATAATATCATAGCACAGTGCTCAGATTTAAGAAACCTGAAACCTGTTTTAGGTAAACCGTTTTTTGACAGATGGAACTAGAGATTGCAGCAGCACACAATACATAGATTGATACACGTACGGTATTATAATGTCTGTAAGAAGCCATAAATAAGTTAATTCAATAAGATAAGGCTGTTTATATATTTATTATATCACGCATTTTAAAGTTAACTTTTACATAATCTGGAATATGTACGCTGTCAAAAAACGGTTAACCTAATGGACAGGGTAAAGCGTATAGCCGTACTGATCTAGTGTAATTTTCTAGATAATTAATTGCCCCTAATTCCGGCCAACAACAACTTCATGCTATACTACATAAACATTAAGTACGTTTTGCATTGGCAATTAAAATTAAAATGCAACACAAAAGCCTCCGCCTCTTTTAATTTAAAATTGTATAAAATTGCTTTTCATTAAATAATTGAGCTACAACACTCGAGTGTGATCCTGTTATTAGCATCACAAGGACTTCCAGAGGCCCTGGCCTGATCAAAAGACCATTATAATCGCATTCCTCACTTTCCAAAAGTTTTGTATGAAGAACACAGTCACGACTTGCCATAATCATTATTATAACACGCAAGCCATTTTCATTTAAAAACGAGCAAAATAAAATTCCTTCATTGGCTGGTAATATCGTCCCAAACAGTATTGACAGCATTTAAAAATGGACGATAAAAGGAACAAAAACTTTATCGAACAAAAGATAATTCGATTGTGTGGATATCGATTTTTTTCTGTTTTTTTTTTTTTTTGGATTTTTGCTCTTTTAATTTATGCTTAATATCGAAGTCACGATTTTATTTAATTAGTTTATTTGTGTATGGATTTTTTTGGTTGCGGAAAACCTATTGTGTGAAAGTAATGTTTTGAAGGAAATAATTTCGCAATAGCATAATTTGGATCTGTGCGTGCGAAGTTGTTGGTACAAGCTCCATAATTTTATTATAGGCTATTGTGTTGTGATTGTAGACCTTGTATTTTTAATCATTCGCTAATAACAGCCCAAAGATGTGTTATTATTTATTAGACTAGAAAAGTGTTACGTTACAATCGGTTCTGAAAATTTATTCATTTATTTATTTAACTTTTATATTTATATTTACACACATATAAAGTGACAAGAAGAAAAAGCTTGTAAAAATGATCAGAAAAATTTGTACAAAGGTGATGCTTATTTCTAAAGAAATTTCTTCCAGCATACCTGCGATACGAGAGTAGATAGAAAGAGATGTAGACAACGTGTGTAAGAGAGAAGAGAAGAAGGGAAACAAAATACATAAAATCAAAAACAGTATGTAGGTAACAAACAAATGGCTTAGTCGTACCTTTGCATAACAGAATAAATTACATAAAACCATAAAATGAATTAAAATAACGTAAGAACCTATGAGTTTTCCCTTATACCACGCAATGAAAATCCGAAGGCAAAGGGAAAATCTACGCAATAACGATTTAATTTACGTCCAACGCCGTGTATGTTTACACTCTTTCCATCGTCACGGTGCTGATAAAGCAATCTATTAGCGCCAATTTTTCACACACGATAACGTCGATAAGCGACCGTCGCAATCCACTTAATTGAATTATGTTTACATGTTCCATGTGACGTCATGACGTCGTGTCGCTCCGCGGCCTCCCATTGGTCCGTTTGAATTAGAACAATGGCGGACATGCAACGTTATTAGCGTAACGTTTTAATATTACAATGTTGTTAATGGGAACACGAGTATTGATAAGCTTTTTCTTGTTTGTGTTTGTAATTAAAATAGGCTTTAGTTTTTAGTGCGAATGAAAATTGGCAGTGTTTTAATTATTTTACTTGGTGATTTTTAGGTTAGCCAAAATGGCGCTGAAAATTCGTCCCTGAGCTTTAACTATGTGCCAATTTCAACTTAAATGTTGCTTGCTCAACGCTTTTGTGTTCATAGTTATGAGCACCTATCAATAATCAAATTAGGAGATTTTATCACATCAAATTATTATCAAACTACATTAAAGTTTCTCAAATCATTCCTATCTTAATGGTCCATTTGAAACCCTGATGAATGTGCCACTTTCAAATGACAACAAAAATGTTTTGCGAAATCAAAGCTCAGCCGTAACCCGTTTCTAAATCCGACACTTTAACACAGCGTGTCGCTTTGTGTTGAGACTACGAAGGATTTGAAGCTCAGTGTTAAGAAATCGTTGGTAATGTTCGTAGTTGGAATACGGTGCTGTAGGGCTATTGCGTTTTGTAACACAAACCGCATTCAATCTTAGAGTAGGAAGCCGCTGAGCAATTTAAATATTTGACAACCTATTAGTTTCTGAATTAGTTGAACATCTTACTTGCCTAAGACCTCATTAGTAATTTCGTTTAGAATACAATTTAATTTAGCTTTTCTATAAATCATTTTATAGTAGGTCGACTGTCTTTTACGTAGGTATTTCTTGATTTATTATTCTCTGTGGTTCGGAAACTGTATTGTCATTAAACCAGTGATTAATAAAGGTTCCGCCGAATTAATTGATTTTATGGCTTAGTTACAGTTTCCCGGAGGTGAATGTGTGTGTCAAACACTGATTGCCTATAAAACGAATTTTAAACTAAACCACAGCAGAATCAGCCTATAATGTTCCCACTGCTGGGACACATGCCTCCTCTCAGTGAGAGGGAGTGGGCTGTAACCACCACGCGGGCCCAGCGCAGGTTGGTAGATGTCACATGTCTTCGAATGTTTATTTCTAGGACATGGATTCCTCACGATGTTTTTCTTCACTGTTTTCAGAGCAGTGGTGATGAAATAATTTTCACAAAGTAAAGCCCCTGTCTGGGTTCGAACCAACGACCTACAACTCATAAGTCGCGACTTTTACCACTGGGCCACCACTGCATTCAAACTAAACCTCACTTAGTTCCAAATATAAAATCACTTCACTTATAAACTTCGTTTACATTATTTCAAAAGCGATCATAATAATCAAAAATAAAAAAAAAACAAATGAAAATCGAAACGTGTAGGTACCACACACTAGTACAGTAAACGACAAAAGACTATTAACACTTCAGTTTTTTTATCTGCATTATTTCGGTAAGTATTTGACTAAAATCGCAACAAAGGTAAAAATAAAAAATTATTAACTCTTAGCCATCATATGAAATGCTGAAATACAATGCAGGTATCAAATAATGATGTGTCAATTTACATTAGGTGTAAAGTACAGCAGTGTTCGACTGTACAATTTCCCAACCACACATACGCATTATGTATGTAAGTAAGGCTGGTGGCACAAATCACAATAAACAGTCGATTTGCTCGATACAATAACCGCTCGGTACAAACGCTGGCTATAAATAAGCTATTGTTGTTCTAATCCTGGGTTGACTAATCGAATGCCAGCACTTAAAACAGGCTTACGGGTAATCAGCGGCAATAATAGCAGTCGGTTTAATTAAACATGGTGGCAGCGGTCGTTTGGTCCAATGTTTTGATCCAGAATGTTTTAGGGTCCGAACACTCGTACCACAGCCACATCACAACGACACCACGTGGATAAGCATAATCATTTACAGCCTATAATAGGTCGACTGTCTTTTGTGTTGGTATTTCTTGATTTATTTGGTATTTCTCTGTGGTTCGGAAACTGTACTTTCATTGAACCAGTGATTAATAAAGGTTCCGCCGAATTAATTGATTTTATGGCGGTTTCCCGGAGGTGAATGTGTGTGTCAGACACGGATTGCCTATAAAACGAATTTTAAACTAAACCTCAGCATAATCAGCCGATAATGTTCCCACTGCTCTCCAAACCACGTGGACGCCCGTCCACGTAGTTTGGAGAGCAGTGTGCTAATTTGTATGAAAATGATAGTCTATTCACACGGACCACATTTGGTCTTCAAAACCAACCGTGTGGGTGATACTGACCACACCAAGGCGACGTCGCAGCCACAGACGCAGTCGATCTGTCTACAAACACTAGCCAGAACAAAACCACATTGCAACTACTAGCGACAACGCAACCACGACGCAACTGCAAGAAGTTTCAGCGACACTATTCACATATTGCCACTGCTTGCCAACATTTCGTCGCTGCGATGTGGTGTGAAAACAGAGCAGTGGTGGGCCAGTGGTACTGGCCCCGACTTCCTTTGTGTAAATAACTTCATCACCACCGCTCTCAAAACGGTGAAGGAAAACATGGTGAGGAAACCGGCATGTCCTAGCACCAAAAATTCGAAGACATCTACCAACCCACACTCGGCCTGGGTGGTAGATTAAGTAGCCCACTGCCTCTCGAAAGGAGGAGGCCTGTGTCCCAGCAATGGGAACATTAAAGGCTGATTATGTGATGTGGTGTGGTCGTGGTACGTGTGCAAAGGCCTTTAGACGACTATTAATAGTCAGGCGAATTGAGTAACTAACTAGTGAAGGCATTGTTCCTCCAGATTTAGTTCGGCGAGCTAGACTTAATCCTGGTTGTGACGTGTGTTTGCATTCAGAATGACGCTGGTTTCAATGCTTTGACGGATTACTTATGGATGATTGTTATATCTTGCCAGCCATTGTTACTGAGGCTCGTGTGTTTAAAACAATCCTATATTCAATGATGAAGTGTCTGTCTCATCTCATATCATAGAAGATTGACATCCTAATAAAACAGTAACATTAATAATTCGTTGTTAGACATAGGAACTACACTTTTTGCATTTATATACCTACTTACTTTTAAAGAAAGTGTTCTAATTCTTTGACAGAAGAGCTACGATTTCATTGGGTTGTATGTAGCGCGTAGCAGTGAATTTATACGCTCAATAATAATAATGTTCAGTTAAAGTTGTAAATATAAGTTAAAAAAATATTAAGCTATTGGCATATTTGAAATATTAAACTTTTATTGTATTTAAAATCATCTGTACCGATAATAAGTAGATTTTTCTGAAGAAACTGTAGCATCTCATCGGTCCCGTTCGTAAACCGCTACGACAAACGGACTTGCTACGCCCATAAATTGGTGATCGCAATTTCACAATGTTTATTAGTACGCGAATATTGACGAAATTTTGACCACCTACCGAAAGCTACAGGGTGCCATTAGAAACACCTCAAACACCTTTCGCCGCCCGCCTTAGGACTTCTCATTTCTCAACCTCCCAATATTAGCTTAATTTAAACATCATTCGTTCGCAAAACAAGTAATGATAGCTAATTTTATTGATGTTCGTTCAAAGTTACAATTTAAATACATATCGTTTGGAACAGCAGATGTAATGACGGTAATGGCCGCCGATTAGTTACGTTATCGACCACCGGCGGCGCCACGCGCGAGGCGACCGGTTTTTCAGTGTAGAGCTTTATGAAATGCTTGTAGTTCGCTCGCATATGGATTATATGGTGGTTTATGGAGGTATCTAGACCATGTAACGTTCTGTAATGGTTCTCAGTAACCTGGCAGCGATTGGTATAAACCTCTAGGAGGCATAAAAGGATTGCTTAGATGTATTTGTATCGAACTGTATGCAGGCCAATGAAAGAGAAGATTAGATTCAGATGAAGGGACAGAAAAACAGTATATAAAACTGAATTTATAACGGAAATATAACTACTCAGATCAATGTCTTAAATAATACATTTAAGTTACTTAATTAAAATGGAAGGCATAACAGAGAGATCGTATCTAATTGTGTTCTAGATCGTCTTACCAACAACTATAGAGGCAAAAGTTAAATTCTGTATTGGTTATACAGGGTGGCAGGGACCTCGACGCGCAAACTCTAACCATGGATTCAGCACATGAGATTTTTTTTTGTTAATAATTGACGAAAAATTTCGACGCTATAGGGACTAACCTCATGTGCTGAATCCATGATTACAGTTTGCGCGTCGATGTCCCTGCCACCCTGTATAACCAATCTGTATAGACTTATACATAAAGAGAAAGATTTATTGTATGTTAGTTTGTTACGCTTTTACGCTAAAACGTCTTATTACATTTGGATGAAAATTTACACATGGGTAGACCATAACCTGGATGAGGATAAAGGGTACTTTTCATCCCGATATTCCCACGGGATCGAGAATTCATAATTCTTCCATACTTGTCTATTAGTCGCCATCTCGGTAGTCGCACTCTTTCTA
The DNA here is from genome assembly GCA_947507525.1 of Apamea epomidion. Classification (NCBI taxonomy): domain Eukaryota; kingdom Metazoa; phylum Arthropoda; class Insecta; order Lepidoptera; family Noctuidae; genus Apamea; species Apamea epomidion. The sequence continues at coordinate 6,437,366 of OX382247.1, read as the reverse complement.
ACCATGTCATCATTCACACAGTCCATCCATCGTTTCTTTGAGATCGAGACCTAAGCGGGTGAAACCCCGGGGCACAGCTAGTACCATATAAATACAGCACCATTGACGCCAGCACATAGAAATGTGCACTGAAACGCCATTAAACGCAGAAATAGAGACGTTATAGAGTTCCATAATGAATAATTGATTAAGTACGACCATTGCACTGTTGAGGAGTTCCATACGTATTGTTTTAAAGATTTAACACAATGTTATGTTATTCTAAGTCCAAGTGTTTATGACTGTGCTTCGAAGAGAGAATGCTTTGGAGTTTAAGTTTATAAATATTTGCTTCAAAAGTTGTCGCTTTAAGGTAATGAGGTCTTTAATGTGACATTTCTTACGTCATACTCGTAACTTTGTTGGTCAACGAATGTCTTGGCATGGGTATATTATAGCCAGATGATTATGGATGGCCAGACCGGAGTGCGTGTATGATCCTAAACGAAGCAAAAGGAGTATGTAAGAATCGTCGCAGGTGGCGTTCTGTAGTTTCTGCTTACCCCCATGGGAAGAAAGCGTGAATTTATGTATGTCTGTGCATGATTATGGATTATCAGATAAGTTCAGGGGTTCCACTACAATGAAAATGAAAATGGACGACAGGAATAAAATCCTATCATATGTATCCTACCTTTGGTTGGACCATACAAGATGGAACTCTTCTTTGTCCATTGCAGTATGTTTTTTATGGATATCCAGGACAGGAATGGAACTCATCTTTGGTCAATTTTCGGGTCAGATTTCAATGATTTCATTTCAATAACCTCACCTAATAGTGTTTGATATAACTTTTTAGATTAACCTCTTATTTTTATATATCTGCACTTGTGTTCAGCGATGTAACACGTGCTCAGGATTCAACAATATTAAAACCTCTTCAAGAGTACTGGTGGCCCAGTGGTAACGGGGGGGACTTACGGGTTGTAGGTTTGTGGGTTCGAACCCAGTCAGGCGCTTTACTTTTGTAAATAATTTCATCACCATGCTCTCAAAACGGCGAAGGAAAACATCGTAAGGAAACCGGTATGCCCTAGAACCAAATGTTAGAAGACATATGACATCTACCAACCCGCATTGGGCCCGCGTGGCGATTACGGCCCACTCCCTCTCATAAAGAGGCAAGAAGCAGGCCTGTGTTCTAGCAATGGAAACATTTTAAGCTTATTATCATCATGACAACTTCAGCAACACTCTCGCTGAAAATTAGTAAGGCCTAATAAAAAAATCAATTCTAGTTAGACAAAAGACCCCAATTCTTCGTAAACACAGTAGCCGATACTATCATAGTAGAAACGCGTGTTTCAGCCGAATCGATTATAGTTTATAATTACCGTATTGCCACGGGCGAGGATCTCCGAGCCCCGACACATCTCGAAGAGATCGCATTCGCTACATTTTAAATTTCGGTAACACCGTTTACAGCGTGCCGCCATTGTGGAAGATTTTATTTGTTTCTGCTAATTAATAGTGCTAAGAGTGGCTTAAAAAAACGGTGGAAAGAATTCGTTGATTTTCATGTGAACTTTTTTATAGGCTTGCTCTATTCTAGCGTACCATTCCAACATCTCCTATATCTCTACTGCTGATCACAGACCTCTTTGAAGCTTTCCAAGATAAAGCTCAAAGGATTTATTTCAATTTAACCATTTACAGGCACTTTTGAATAGTCAAGAAGTCGGACAGTCAGAAAGATGAAGCTAGTGGCCATTCCAAAGCGTAGTAGGTTCCATAGGTACCCATTTTTCTCTATCAACATAAAACTAAGACGTACTTGATTCCGTTTATCATAAACTCTATGAGCACCTTAATAATTTGGCTTAATCTGCATCACATAAATTAGTGAAATCAGTGCTCTGGGTGGAATACCTCTAATTAGGAATATCTTCTATAAGACTGCCACCAACTCTTTCACTCGTTCCACCCTCTTTTCTTTAAGATCAAAAATCACAATTACGATCAAAAATCACAATTAAAAATTAAACCATCTGAAATTCTCAAGATTTCTCCCTGTTGAATTGAGTCACTAAATCACGGGCACACTCAATCCATCCAATCGAGACGCGGGACTCACACGCAGCCCGCGTTAGATTGAGCCATTTCATCGCCGCCCGAGGTCCGATCTTATCTGTAGCGTCCTGATGTTCACTTATTTTGATACCATAACCTTTCATTATGGATTGGAAGCGCTCCGGCTGACGCACAGATAAATGCATTCATAAGTAATTGTGGGATTTTTGTGCTCATTATGGATTTTTAATAGGTAGGGTCTAGACTGCGTTTAGTCTTTATGGAATTCAAAATGAGTATACCTGTTTTTTGGGAATGCAGGATATATGACTTCAAATTGTGTAAAATTTACGAGAAACTGTAGATTAACTTATTTCGTGAAGTCGTTTTATAATGAAAGGATACAGAGAAGTTCATACTAAAATATGGTAAAATATGGAACTAAGGTTGGAAGTCATGAATATATGATGTATGAAAAACTGAATGAGGTGTAGGACTAAATGTGAAGATAAAAGAACAATTTGGAAAAGCGAAGGTGCAATATATTGTGAATCCCAATAGGCCCAGCCTGCTGTTGACAACAAAAGGTTTGAATCTAAAGTATTGTCGTTTATTTAATAACAAACAGTCATGTCGAACATTAATATCCTTCTTACAATGTAAGATAACCTTGAACCCTCATAACATGATGTCTTTCATGATCTTTAAGCCTCTTTAGAACGTGCGGCAAAAAAAAAGATAAACCCATCATTTTTGCAGAACAAAACTAAATGCGAACAATCCCGTCCATCTGATTAACCTACATACACCTATCATCATGATTTATACCTTCAATCGTCTGTCTGTTACCAATCTGAGCCCTTTAAGCCTTATCAAAAATATCCGAAAGGAAACCCGAACCACATCCCAAAACGTCTGACTCAAAGGAATTGAAACTTTATTCTTTGGGTCTTAAAGATGCGATAGAAGGTTATGATAAGTTGGTGAAGTAGATGAGAGAAGCTGTATCGAATTGGTAGGAAATCGAGCTTAGTGTCAACAGTTAACGGCGATCCTGGTAAATGGTACTTGGTGGGGTGGTACAATGAAAGTGACTCTTTGTTCTTCAGTCCGGAGTTACACGCGTTTTCTAGTAAATGCTAAAGAATTGAACGCCTGTTCACGGTAACCGTTTTGTAATTCTTTGCATAGTTTCGTTTCGTTGGTGTCTTGGTTAAATTGTTTGTTGTGTTTTGTTGTTGGGTTGTTTATTAGAATCTTGTTATGCACTTGCATTACCTATTGCGCTGTCTACACTATCTACATACCTACTTACCTTTTTTTCTAAGTGTAGTATTTTTAGCTGTCGTTGTATTTTCGTGTCTATTCCATCTTCGTCATTAGAACCCACGGATTTAGAACGTTTTGGTCGTCATCAAGGTGACACTATTTGACTTTACCAACTTGTTTTATTTTATAAAACCCATGCTGTTACATAAGCCTCAGTCAATCTCTTCAACTTCTTTCCTCCTGTGACCTTATGTGTCTGAACTACTCTGGAGCTGTCCTCTGCCCACTCCAATAAGATTCCTGCAGCGACATCTGAAGACCGAAACACATCAAGAACCGTATCGAGTGACCCTAACAAAGGCTTACTAATTGCCTCGCCATCTCGCGGTGAAATTAATCAATCGTAGCTCGCTGTGTACCTGCCTAATATAAACTTCGCGGGCGGCTCACTTTGAAGTCGCGCGCTCTCCAATTAGCGCTCGCCGCCGCCTTTGGCGTTCGCCGCCTGCTTTGAGCCGGCCGCTGTCGGGCCTCTCGCTCGTGTGGCGCATGCCGTCTCGCTCTAACACCCCTCCCGTCAGCCGGTGCCATTTCGTTTTATACTTCTTGGTTTAAAAGCCTGATTCGTTGGAGGTGTAAGGTTTTAAGGTTTTGAGGTGACTAGGGATTACTGCATTTTAGCAGGATGTTTTGGATTGAATTTGCTGTTTGCGCTCAATTAGAAATTGTTTCGGAGTTAAACTCGTTCGGTATTTTTAACAACATTGTAGATAATTAAATACCTGCTTTAGTAAACTTTATGACATAGCTGTCACTGCCCAGTTCTTGCAACATTTTAAACTAAGAACTAACGTAAATCCTCTTTTATCTTTTTTCAACTCCATCCATAAACAAGATGATCTTTATTTTTTAATATTTCCTTAAAATTATGGAAAATATCACTTTTATCCCGGAAACATGCAAAGTCTACAATTACCAACGCATAAAAGGTAATTGGTAACTTAAATACCCGATTTTATGAATGGACCGTCGGCGGCGGGCGACGCGGCCCCAGGTTCGATTCCCGTGCGATCCAATCTTCTTGTTTCACACAACCACGACGAATCTTATACGTGTGTGGCGATTAGCTCCGGGACCTTCTAATACCTGAACAAAACAGCCGTTATGAGATTTAGAGAACATTTTAAAAGTCATTTGTTGTTTAGTTTACGATGTTGGTACACCTACACCTTTACGACGTTGCTGACCGCGGGGTGAGCAGGGTGACCTGTCTTGAATACCATGGATTTTGACCAACGCCGACGGCGAAAAAGAAACTACAGAACCATGCGTAATTTTTAACAGTGATAAATGAAATGAAAGCTTTTTGACAATTGAGTATAACATAAAATTATGCCTGTAACCCCCGAGGGGTTAGGCAGAGGTGTTCCCGTAGTAGGTGTCCATCCCCACCCTTATTATTGGGTATTAGATATAAAACAAAGTTTACCGCATGTAAACGTATTTTACGTTTACTTGCGGTAAACATGACGCAGAGAAAAGACACAAACGCAAAAAAAATATGCGTATGTTGGGTGAAAATATGCGTCACATCTACGCGAAACGGCCCTATAAAAACCATTTACCCATGATTGATAAGTAATACCTATCTAATTATCTATAGGTAAAAGCATTTTCTCCTGAAAATGACGTAGCATTGCTAAACTTTGCTAGCAAGTTCGCCACTAAGAACCATAAAGAGAACACTATATTCCAAACATCTACGTTCAAATCTCCGTCGGCACTACAAAGGTTCAAACATCATTTGCACTGAGTCGACTTTGCACTTAGAATTTGGATTAGAATTCTCCAGAAAAGCATGTTTCTCGTAATAAATTCAAATTGTTTCCATGCTAAAGCATTGGCTACGGCAATTGCCTCCAACAGTCCACCAGGAAAACGGACTAATATGGAAATTTTCGAAAGCCTTGGACTAACAACTTGGCTCTAATTATGCACTGTTGTTTTTCATGGCTGTTCTAAGTTCTTGGTATGAGTGCTAAATTGCTTAGGTTTACCAAAAGCTAAGACATTTTGCTACACGCTTAACATTGTGCAAGCTGCCTGCATTATTTCGGTAACCAAAATTCTCAAAAGTAGTATTAAAGTTGGACCGATGACCTCGAAAAGGTTGCTGGATGACAATGGCTTAGGAAGGAGAAAAGTGGTGTGCATTGCAGGATGCCTACACTCAGCATTGGGTGGCGAAATGCTGGAGAAGAAGAAGGCTTAAAGGAAAAAAACTTATAATTTTGTATGACAATAGGTACAAATTTGTTTGATAAGTACTAAAGGTTATATATTTAAAAATATTTACTCCTCAATTTTCACAATTACATCTACCAATGTTTTTCTCCGCTTCACCCAAAGGTTGACGGGTACAAAATGCTTATGGTATTTAGTCCATAAATACTTACTTATGTGAAATTAAAACGACGAAAGAAAAGTGAAAGATTTTCATTTTAAAGCGTCTTTATTCATGTTTATTTCAATTTGTCTGCAAGCGAAATAATTTCGCGCACTGTTGATTTACCGTCGGCAAATTGAAATATTTCTAGACAGACACAGTTTAGTCACAGAATTACTAGCTCTGTACGTGCAATCATAATTCATAGCATGAATCGAATTCGTGAAATTCAAATTCATGAAAAAAAATTGCAAATTGACAATTTAGAATCGTAAAACTTTCATGAAAATTTGCATTGACTAGAAAATTAATCTTTTAAGGTATTAAGACCAAAAACAAAAGAAGAGGTCCAAATCTATTCAATTTTTTCAGCTTACAATATAGACAACAAAAGAATGACAGTGAAAACCTAAAAAAAATTGACAAACGAACATAATATTAAAACTCACAGCGAAAGGGCCCACCCGCGCCTCAATAAATCTTTCCAGTATCACTTTTATTTTGCATAAATAAAACTAAATTATAACAGCCCTTTGCATCGACCAGTAGCCGCCAGATAATATTGTAACCAATAACAAAAATAAAAAGTAAAAAAACGTGTAAATGCTAAGAGAAAAAAGGATGTATATCAAAGAAGAGCCGCGGTCACGTACAGCGTTATGACGAACAGCGGGTGTTAGTGCTGCCTGGCGAGAAATTAAAAAAAAACCTCGATTAAAATCCAAATGAAATCGAATAGATTTACGAGATTTCAATTCTACATATAAAAAGTAGAACGAATTCGCTAATCTGAGTCGGACTTACATGCCGGTAGTTTTGAACTGTACATTAATCCTTATTGCGTTAAGTAATTTATTAGTTGCGTGCCCCATTAACCTATTAACAATAAAAATTTATAAGCAACGTAATAAATGTCTCACAACTCATAGCTACTGGACTTTGCTGGCTGCGATTCAACATAATTTTTCTAATAAAGATGCAGTCTCGATTTTATTAAAGTAAGTCTAATTTACGGCATTGGAAAACCGGTTGAAATAGTCCCATAGTTCCCTAGTTTTGTGCTAGGATAGGTGTGTATATCGTATGTGTGTGGAGTGGTCGATATCGTAGTTAACTTTCGATTTTACTAATACGCGTTAAAGCCGACACGTACGTTGTTGAAGCTCATCGACGGCACGAAGCTTTTATGCGGGACCATTCACGGTATCAATTCCTTTATAACAGTTGTCCATTGTCATCGACACAAATTAAACGTTATTACAGCGCTTTAATGCAATTAATGTTTTGTGACGCGATTAATACGTCTGGCGACGTTATATTGACGCTTACCTTGTCTAAAGCACAATATTGTTAGGAGAGATTCATTTTATGGACAAGCTGGACTTCAAAGAATTCTGAGCCTTGTTGCTGTGTCTTAATTAACAATAGGTACTAAAAAGTACGCTCTCTCATTACCTGAGAATCTTGAGATTAAACTCTTTTGTAATTAAAAGCATCTTGTCACGAGAGCCCTTTATGATTATGAATCTCCAGCAGACCATCATTAAACTACGTCCTTCAACGTCCTTTCTCCGAAACTCATCGTCTTTATAACGCCCTTATCATCCCAATAAACTCTGCATCAATCCATTAAAGAACCATCTAGAGAGTTGAGACATCGCTTGGCGGCTCCACTGCTCAAGCCGGCGGCTGCCATAACACCATTGTGTCGACCCATTCATGACACCCACTCACTTGCTGTAGCTTTCCATTGAAGCCGACACAATGTTCAATGGAGAAATTGAAACAGAACTATTAATGCGCAAATGTCGCAGATTTGAAAAAGATTAATTTTGATGTGTTTATAAAAGCGAGAGATTTGGTTTAAAAAATTAAGAAAAGTGTGAATTCATTATAGATTAAGATTAATACGAACACCCACACTTATGATTATGACTTACACCTAAAACACGAAGCCGCACAAGGGCGGTATTAAGCAATTAGAATATTTCAAAACGCATTCCTGGTCCTTCCGTACGCCAGTGGCGAAGCGCCCGGTTCTTTGTGAAGTGCCGCTGCTATTAAAGAGCGATTAACCCGACCGTCGGGCAGTCGGGTCGGCCGAGACTATCTGGCTCCCACTTTCGATTTTACAACTGTCTAAAATCGAACCTGACACCTGATTGTGCCGTAATCAACGGTGACACGGAAATGAATGCGCCTTACATTAAACTGTCGGAGTATCTTAACTCGATAATGAAGACCAGATTTTTTGAGGGCATTAAATTGGTACCTGAAATGTCTGATGCTGTTAAAAAGTGATGCGGTAGAGACAACTTTGTACGAAATTGATGCAATTGGTTAAGGGTAATGTTCAAGGATGATCTTTTCATTTTTTCATAAATGCGAAAGTCAGACAGTCTGTTGGCGGTATCATACTGCTTAAGTGACGAATCGATTTAGATGATGTTTAGGTGAAAGATAGCTTAATTTCCAAGAAACAAAATAAGATGCTTTTCAACCCGGAAAATGAAATTGAAAAGGCCGCTAGCAATCGTCGCAATACCACTAGTCCAAATAATTTCAACACCTCTTGTTTGACAAAGCCTCTATTGGCATACGTGTATGGTCGCTAAATTCGCTTCTCCACAATACGCACCGTAATAATCATGGAATGCGAATAACTATACGTAACTGGTAACCGGTTAGTGTAACTAATGTCTTAGATATTTTGATGAAATGACAGCGATTAGCGACACGGAAGCTGGTTGGTGGATGATGTCATAGACACAATGCAAACAATGAAATGAAGACTAATGGCGAATCTATAGCTAGAACTTCGACTTTTTGAAAAACATTGGAAAGCTTTTTAGGAGTCTTAATAAGCTCTGTTTAAAAGCTTTTAGCACGTATTTCATCTTTGGTCTAAACTAATATTATAAAGAGAAAAGATTAGATTTTTTTTGCATGTTTGTTTGTTACGCTTTCACGCTAAAACGGCTGAACAGATTTAGATGAAATTTAAATCTGGTTTGCACATGGGTAGACCATGACCTGGATTAAGACATAATACTTTTTATCTTTATATTCCTACGGGATCAAGACTAGTGCGGGTGAAACGGCGGGGCGCAGCTAGTAAGTAATTATAATGGAAATATTTAATGTTACTACACTCTCAATAAACGTAGTACTAAACTCTCAGTTACTAAAGCAACTAGTGATTTTATGAAGACGTCGTTTACTACTAGAAATTCCCAACTAATTACAATCAAAAAACCAATGAACTTCATCACCTCCAAAACTCTTCTAAACGATTTTTATTTACGAGAACCACATTAATGTAGTATTATATCTACATATTATGATATAAAACGGGCTGTCAATATCCTCCGCGCGTCAAATCCGATCTCGCGCGTTAAATTAATAAAATTAGCATACTTATAAGAATCTCGACGCTTTTGCAACTTAACTTCAAAGCGCCGCCGTTCTCATTAACTACAGCCTTAATACGACTATTTATGACGTAATTCTGGTCATTTTATGGCATATCATGGCTACTTACTAAAATTATATTAACTAGAACCGACAAAATTGGTTTTTTGTTGAATAAAACTTATTAGTGGATGTAGAGACTATAAAAAGTGAGAGATATATTTTTTAATTTTTAGTCTGGAGTTAAGCCTTTAGTTTTTATGAGCGGTTTTGATGTGTAATTAGAATTACTCGCAGTTTTCTCTTTGGTCGTCTTAAAAACGATTATGGTAAAAATGACAAGATTCTTTCGGCGATTTGAAAGAGATTATAGACTTGACAGCCATTACTTTAAATGATCTGAAATCTGCTACTGTTTTATGGCAGTTTTTAGTTCATCGGTAATAGGTGTTTCTGGCTATAAAATGTTTTGTGTGATTAGATTTCGATAATGACCATGCAGTATGACATTATAGCCTATGGACAATAATTCAAACTTGCCTTAATTAATTTTAAATCAATTTTCGCGAATAGTCTTATAAATTCAAGCAGCCTTCTTCATGTTAAATACAAGTATTCAGCTGCATCCGGTTTGACTGCCCAAGCAGATGATGATGATGACTATAATAATAAATTTATTGTTAGTAACAGATTTGCACTTAAAACACTATTGTTAGGAAGGAACTACACTACAGACGAAGTAATGAGAATACCACCCATCAACTAGACAAAGCGAGAAATGGAAACTAGGGTATAAGTCTTTCGGGGGTGCGGCGAATGTACAGACGCCAGCACATTAAGCTACTACAATCTGTCAAATTTCTTTAATAGATGTTCAACTTTATCGCTAAAGCATTAAGGTTCAAGGTTGATTGGGAAAATTTGACAGTTTCGGGTAGCTTGACTTGCTGACGTCTGTACAAGTATCTGCCGGGCCCCCAACTCATGGTACTAGAAGGAACAGTGGGGTTTTAGTCGGTAGGTAGGAGTTCGACATAACCCTCCGTTCTTTCCAGACGGAGGGTATCCATGAGGATATTCGCACAATAAAAAAAAGAAAAGGGTATGAGTCTTCTCAAACATTGCCTTATATGGCGGAGGAATTGTCTGCCGCCACATCCTTCAGTTGCTGAAGTGAGCTTAAAGTGAGCTGTCATTCCACTGTTCACATTGCATATGATACTATAGGCAGTTCCCTTCACCTAAGTTAAGTTTTCACAGTGAGATTTTTACAGAATAGCTATAGCTATAGCTCTTATCCTGTTCTGAAGTGAGGCCGTTTCTTTGCGGATGATGGCATGAAATCCATCGGTATGGGTTACTGAAGAAAAGAAGAAAGAAAGAAAAATAATTTATTCTCCACAAACAAAACGCACAATTACAAATAAAAAATAATGATAATAAAAAAAGAACGAACATTGCTGAAGCACTGCAACAACGAGGCAGTCGCAACCGCATGATGCACCTATGGCTCTTTAGTCAACTGAGGCCGCTTGAACTTATCCCGCGGGATGAGTTGACCTAATGAATCTCAAAAATCCTTGTTAAAAATGAGTATTAATTATTAACCAGCCAGCTACTTAATAAATACAGAATTTATTCATCTACGAAGTCTAGTCGGAGTCGATAACATAAACTATGCGATACTATTGGTTTTTTATAATTAACTCTAATCATCTATGATCGATGTTCTTGTTTCTTTCCAACTTGTTATTTAATGGAAATATAATGATTTTATGAATAACATTTTATTAAAATTTTTGGTTGGAAATTGGAAAGGTTTTTAAATTAGGTATTTTTGGTCAATGATTTTTGTTAATTGGATGATTTAAATTATCTTAATTAACATATGCCTAGCCTTTTCCCCAACATCGGCTTCAAGTCTAACCGGATGCAGCTGAATACCAGTATTTTACATGGAACGACTGTCTGTCTGACTTCTTCGAAAGTCTGACAACCAGTCTTATCCCTTGGTAAGATTGGTTGTCAGACTGACGAGTTTCTGACTACCCGTAACGACTGTCAAAGATCCACGAATGACAGCCGGGATCAAAGGCTTAACGTGCTTTCCGAGACACGGAGGTATCTCGGTGTGTAACGATGGTCACCCATCCACAGACCAACCGCGGTAAGCGTAGCTTAACCTGATTGATCGACCTGTGCGGAATTATCCTATTGTTAGTAGCAAACTGTGCTAGCAAAGTGTGCCATGAGAAGAACCTGCATTATAATAGCAGCCTGTTACCGTCCCACTGCAGAGCAAAGACCCCGTCTCATACAGAGAAGGCATTGATCACCACGCTTGCTCAAGACTGGTTGGCGATTGCAGGCTCATATCCTATCCTACTAATAGCTATTATAAACGTGAAAGTTGGTATGGAGGGATGGATGGATGTTTGTTACTCTTTCACGCAAAAACTACTGAACGGATTTGGATGAAATTTGGCACACAGATGGCTTATAACTAGGATTAACATATATTATAGGATACTTTTTATCCCGATATTCCCACGGGATCGAAACTTATGCGGGTGTAAACGCGGGGCGCAGCTAGTTAATTTATAAGTCCAGCACGGTAGTTGCGTACCTAACACACTATCAGTAGCAATGGCTTTCATTTTGACAGTTCAACAACATTCATTGCGATATTTACGTTTTTGAACAGAATTTGTTTTCGAACATAATTATGAAGCAATGGATTAGCACTATCTTTCAAAATTATTCAGATTGTGTTACGTCGGATGCTGGTTTCCTCACTGTTTTTCCTTACCTACATTTATGTGTAGATAATTGTATCAAAAAGATCTTACCATATCCAAAAGACAGGTGTCTTAAAATCAATGGGTGCCAAAAAACCTAATAAAAAAAAATCTAAGATATAACCAAGAATGTGTCCCGTTTTAAATCAAAGAGGCCGCAGTGTTATGCTCGTCATATTTAAAACACATTACCTCATGATTGGGGCTAGTTTAAAAACGATAATGTGGCTGTTAGCCCCGGGGCTAAGGAAGTCTCGTTGGTCACTCGTCTGTAAGGAGAAAAGTTTGACATTTGTAAAAGTCAGTTTCTGGGTTTTGGATGTGATTTTAATACGTTATTGAGAAGCTGAAGATGGCGGGAGATACTTGATTTTTACTATAAGGACTGGCCTACATTAGCAGTAAACAGAAGTGTTTGGAAACGGGATAAGGAGGCTTCTGCTCTGCTCTGCGGAGACAATTAGGTACCTATAGGCTACTTAGCCGTGAGCCGTGGTGGCCCAGTGGTATGGACCCTGACTTACAAGTTGTAAGTCGTGAGCTCAAACCCAGGCAGGTACTTTACTCAAAACGGTGAAGGAAAACATCGTGACGAAACCGGCATTTCCTAGAACCAAAAATTCGAAGACGTGTGACATCTACCAACCCGCACTGGGCCCGCGTGGTGGATTATGGTCCATTACCTCATAGAGAGGAGGCCTGTGTCCCAGCAGTGGGAACATTATAGGCTGATTATGCTTATGCAAGGTTACCTAGATAAGTCTACAAGCGGCCAGCATTATTGCCAAAAGTTTATTAGGTACATGTTTATCTCGAGGCCAGTCTTGCCAAGGGGTATCGTATTACCCAGTAACTGGGTTGTGGAGGTCAGATAGGCCGTCGCTCCATGTAAAATACTGGTATTCAGCTGCATCCGGTTAGACTGGAAGCCGACCCCAACATAGTTGGGAAATCTTAATCCATGATGTCCTAATTGGGATTTTGGTTTCTCATGGGAACTCAAATCTTTCAAATTAGCCAGGCAAATTGATATCAGCTGCAAAAAGTAAAAAAATTGTGAATCAATTACGTTTATTTTTTCCCCAAAAATAGCTAGAGTTTCAAACTAGAATTTCTAAACCCAGTCAGCTTGTTAGTCGTGATTTCTTTTAATAGGTTAGTTAGGTTTTGAGTACAAGTGGATTGTATGATTAACTAATTTTACGCTTAAGCAATTGGTGATTTTTTAGAGTTAAAGATAAACTAAATAGCCTTTTGGAGTGTATTTTTGTTAAACGCCAGTAATAACGCCCAATTAGGTGAAAATATTAACACTGCTGTCAAAAAAAACTATTTTTTTTTGTGTGAATAGATTTACCTATACCGGTGTTCAATGAGTTATCTACTTTAGTGAAATGTATCCAAAGTGGGTTTTTGAGTGACCATTTGTGACATTTGTCTGAATAAAAAAACAAAATTGGTACTCGTCCTCTCCACAATTTACACTACAAACATCTCCATTTATTAGGATACATCCCACACATAAAATCCCCAACTCGTTAGTACAGTTTATCAATAATTGCACAGTTACACCATCCGATAGTTAGAAAGCGGACATGCCATGGAGGTTTCACTCGCGACTCTAATATTTTAATTATAGTGATAACCCATGGCTTGTTTGGTGTTAACTTAATTGGTAACTAATCGCTGGTGATTCGCGAACCTATTAGAATAATGTAGTTAATGCTTTCATGTTGTTTTTTTAGTGGCAAGTGTGAGCAGTGGGTAGAGTGTTTTGTTTTGTGTTTGCCCTCATGCCTACGGGCGATGTTTTCATAGCGGCGATTTTTTGCAGCTATTTTTTATTTCAGCGATTTTTTTATTGCGGAGATTTTTTATTGCGGCGATTTTTTCGCGCACGTGGTTTTCAACGCACTGCTTAGCTCCGTCGCGCTGGTATAGGTAGGTAGGTAGGTACTCTGTTGGATTCTCAATGATCGCCTCAATACTGCGAGTTGAAAACTGAGTCATCATCATCTGCCCAGCCTTTTCCCAACTACGTTGGGTCGGCTTCCAGTCTAACCAGATGCAGCTGTATACCAGCATTTTACATGGAGCGACTGAAAATTTCACTGAGTTGAAAATGCAGTGTGCTATAAAAACCGTCGCTTGAAAAAGTCGGCCGTGCATACCTGACTTTGCGTGTGGTCGCTGATTTGGTTGTGTTTTTGGTAGAGATTTTGTCTCATTTCCGTTGTAACATTCATTGTGCAAAAAAGTGTTAGTTTCGACATTTTAAAATTAGGTCAGAGAGAAACTAAAATGTCCTACTTCATAGCTAGCTAGGCTTAAAAGGAGATAGTATAGGAAATAGAAAATTATCTAATGCCGTTTTAAAAAGTTCTTATTTCCTTTGCAGAAGTGGAAAATGAAAGGAAACTTTTGTTTTGTTTTCGACCAGTAGATCATTCTTAAAAAAAAAACTCAACAATAAATCATAATCGTGACCCAAAACTCACACCAAAATGAACGATTGCTCCAACACTCCGTTCCCAGGTCACTCATTCATTAGCTATGTGACATGACATCTATATAATTTGGTATAACGGACAAGTTTCCAGCCCGGCCGTCAAGATGCGCCACCGGCGATACGACATTGAGCTTTGAAAGACAGGCTTAAAAGGACATAACATCTTTACCTAGTGGAAAAGGAAAGGCGCAAAACTTAAAAAAAATTGGTTTTCGTCAGTTGCTCTCTCATTTTTCAAAAAAACTCAACGATAATCATGACCCAAAAATCATCAAAATTACTTATAAATTCGACCACGTCGTTCCCAGATCACTCATTGGCTATGTGACATGACATCTATATAATTTGGTATAACGGACAAGTTTCCAGCCCGGCCGTCAGGGTGCGCCACCGGCACCACGACATTGTTCAGCGACATAACGCAGCCGTTTAGCGTGACTGCGAGTTATTAGTGCTGCGGGGCAAGTGAGAAATCTGGAGGATGTTGTAGTTACTAGTAAAAGAAAATATCTGGACTTTAGTAACCGTAAATCAAGACTGGTATTTAGAATGAGCTAACATGTACATCATTGGATTAAATTAATTTTTAATGGGAATATTATATGAGAAGTGAGTGAAAATTTAAAGAAAATAAAGCAGTGGGGTAATTGCGTAACACACTATCAGTAGCAATAGCTTTCATTTTGACAGTTCAATAACATTCATTGCGTTATTTACGTTGGCGAGCAGACAATTTTTTAGAACATATGAAGCAATGGATAGTGTGTTACGCATTAGGGTGCAAATGTGTTTAAAGCGCATTTTATTAAGTACTTGTTTTGCTCATTTGGCAGGCAGAAAATGGCATATTTGACACCGAAAAAGTAGAACCGGGTTTCCACTTTGTTTTTTTATTCACATGAATAAGAACTCAACTGTCACTAATGAGACAGAATTACTTTTGCTATAGTTACCGAACTTAATAAGCTTGCCTAGTAGACGAGGGGATATAAGTAAAGGTATACATGTTTTTGAAAACCCAGACCCGCCACTGGCGACATCGACATGTTATCAAGTAAGACTGCAATAGAACTGCTTAGCGTGAATGCGTGTGTTGCTGTTACCGGCCAGGTATTAAATCAGGCAAAGGCTATGTTATATGCTATGTAACTACGTTTTAAGATATTTTACTAATTATTTTTCACCCACAGGTAGGTAATTTATTTTATGAGAAAATATATGTCTTTAAGCAAGAAAGTTTGGTTCAATTAATTTGACGACTCTTTATGTTATTGAGTAGGCATTTAATATTAACTATACCATAGTTATGGTTAATAAAAGACAAAGTTTAATACCTTAATAAGCATTAAAGTGGTTAATTGTTTAATAATAACCTATAAATTAATTTTGTTGAAGAATAAAATAAAGAGAATTGCTTACACTTAACGATTGAACTTTTCCGCAATCATCCAATTTCGTACTTTAGCGGTTGCTACAACTGTGTGCCAATTACATCGTTAGTTCACTTTAATGAGGCGGCCTCGGGCGCCCGATCATGATCTCCTGTGTACTAGATCACTTAACAACTTACACACTTAACATATACACACCCTACCAACCTTAACTCTTCAACACAAAAGCGGTTTTCGCTTGATGCAGCTCGAAGGATAACTTTGTTACCAAGAATATTAGCAGTTGAAGATAATTCTAGTTCTTATTGTAAATTGCTTAAAGAGGATTTTAGTTGGTCATGCAAGTTCAAAAGTTTCCGCTCTCACGGATTAGCGTAAATTCTTCTGTTCATCTGCACATATTTTTACGCGAAATTCTTTTGAGTTTAGACTAAACAAATTATTTCGAGATTATGTTGTTTTCTTAATCTGACTACTACTTTGTCTCATTTGCAACCTAACTAGATGATTTCACCTTTTCATAATTTTAGTACCTACACGCATATTTTTCATTACAGAATAAGTAGACTTTTTCCAAAATCTATGATTGAGGATTAAACTACGACATTTCAGAGAAATCGTTGATTTTACAAAAAAAAATTTTTTGTATTAATTATTAAATGAGGTTACAGAAAATCTTTTATAAGTATTTAAATGTGTTTGCTGCAGAATAATTAGGTATTTTACTAAATCATTCTGATTCTGTCTGAACCTAAACGGTATTTCCCCTTAACCTCACAAACAATCATCATCTTCCTAGCCTTTTCCCAACCATGTTGGGGTCGGCTTCCAGTCTAACCGGATGCAGCTGAATACCAGTATTTTACATGGAGCGACTGCCTATCTGACCTCCACAACCCAGTTACTGGGTAATACGATTCGTCTTAGTAAGACTGGTTGTCAGACTTTCGGGCTTCTGACGACCCGTAACGACTGTCAAAGATCCACGAATGACAGCTGGGACCAACAGCTTAACGTGATTTCCGAGCCACGGAGGGGTCTTGGTATATGAAGATGGTCACCCATCCACGGAACAACTGCGGCAAGCGTAGCATAACCTGATCGATCGACCCGTGCGGCTGTTAATACTTAGCCACAAGCTCCTCACAACATCCTGTTATGATAGTTGTAAAGTTAATTATAAATAAATAATAATAATAATAATACTTAAACTAAACGTTCCAATACAGCCGATCGATTCTGTAAAAATGTCACCGTGAAAAGTTAGGTGAAGTGAGCTTAGAGTGAGCTGTCAATAGTGTCACTCCCTAGCATTAGTTGGAAAGACAGACATGAATCACTCTACGCTCACATCACCTAACTTTTCACGGTGAGATGGTTACAGAATCGCCCTGCAGATACATAATTTAATATGTTAGCTAGCCTAGTAAATAACTGACAGCATATAATTTTACTTGTAATTTTGTATACTTAACAACAATGAGGCGTGACAGGCGTCTGTGCACAATTATGTGCTAGGTCGGAAGGCAAATGGATGTCAGGAGTCAAATATATTAATATTATTACTAAGTGAGTAGGTTTATGAAGTTTAAAGGGCAGAAATGCAGAATATAGAGTTATACGTAGGTACTTACTGCGTTCAAGATAGAGATTAAAAACATGTACCTAAACAAATATTATGTATATTTAGAAAAACAACTTTAATACCCACACTTAAAGTTCAGTTTGAGGTACAACTTCTAAACATTGTAATGACTATTTAAAAAAAAGTCTTTGTCAATAGTTCCTATCAGTCATTTTGAAGTCAACTTAATTTAGACAAACGTAAAGTTGAAATTCGTATACATAAGTGGAAATAACATAAATTGGAAACAAATTTAAATAGAATTTGGTCTTCTATAAAGGAGCTAACCCGGGGTAGTACATACTTACCTTCTACTCAATTTCTACTATCAAGTAAAGCCTGACTGCCTGATATACACGGTGCGATTTAATTGTCTGTCATACCAAAAACAGCACCTTAATTGCGTAATACACTTTCAACCACACTGAATGATTTTGAAGAATATGCCTTATCCATTGCTTCATAAGTTCGAAAAATGTGTCTGCTTAACAACGTAAATAACGCAATGAATGTTGTTGAAATGTCAAAATTAAATCCGCTGGAGCAACAATAGAAGTTGCACCGTGCAAAACATGTAGAACCTGCTCCCGAATGTTATTTTAAGACCATGCAAATCTATTGTAGCACTTATGTTTTACAAAAAATAAATATCTTATCTTATCTTACCGTCTAAACAGTGTTCAGGGGATGCAAGTTATTTGTTACTTCACTTTTATTGTATGCCACAGGCAACCAACTTGCATCGTGTAAACGGGGCTTTAATGTACTCCAGTGTAAAGGATTATGGGTACTGCCAGTGAAAAAAAAAAAAAATGCACGTGAAACATTTCAGCTTTGTCTCAACGCTGGAAATGTCCAGAGTACCTGACTCTGTCATCAATGAAATGCCTATGAAAATGAGGACGACAAGAAGGTACTCTTTATAGACCGTTTAAAGATGCTTAGTTTTATGAATAAGGAAGCAGTTAGCTTATATACTTTATAACATCTAGTTAGGTAAGTAAGTAGGTCTTTTTCCTGTAAAAAACGATAATTAGGTATTTTTATTTTCCTACGGGCCCTCATTTCCTCAGTATACAAGCTGTTGTTTTGCATCCTCGTCAAATTTCAGGAGGCTGTTATGAAAGACATAAATAATCAAATAAAATAACGATCCTTGGTAAATAATGAATACATACTTGATTTTTTACTTAGTTAAGTTTGACAGTATTTCAGAATACACCACTTTCAAAGAACAGAATCGCGTTATGGTATCGTATAAGCGGCCGCGTTTTTATGTGTGTGTAAAAGGGCAGTTGTAGCGCGGTCTCACACAGGCCGCGTTTTAAAATGCGTGTCCCACACATGCCAATTTCCGAAAAATAGAAAAAAAAAATACCTACTTATTTTATTATTGATTCATGTCGAGAATCAGTTGCATAGTTACCTCCTTGACAGAGATCAGGCGTACCCACTATACGTACACCTCTGCCTAACTCTTTGGGAAAACAGGAGTAATGTTTTTTTAAGTTTTAAAGTAGAACCTCCAACGAGGTAGCAAGAAAGTTTATAATTATACAAAAAAGTCGATCATCAATCAATTAACACGGCGCATTAACGTAATATGTATAAAAATATAATATTCTCCTCAGAGGCCATATTAATTACCTACTTAAAGCCGCTGGTCAATAAAAATATACCTCCTCTTTATCCAATTACGTGTAGTGGAGCGTGTAATTGTAAAGGTAATTTAATTTCGCCTTATGTCCTTCGCCATATTGGCTAGTGTTGCCAGCTAAAGGTGCAACAAATTCCACCGCGAATGCTGCTTTTGAACACTCAAAAAAGGTTCGACGCGTCGCGGTCGGTAATAAAATAAAACCGCGGAACACGCCTATACCTCGATTTTTAATCGTATTTAGTAACTTGACAGTTGAAGGGTTACCAGGTTTTGACAAAATAAAGGTAGTGAGGTGATGCAAGAATGAACGAAACTGAATGAACTTAAATAATGTACTTAAATGCAAACTTTTTATTTTAAATTTTATAACATGTCTTAAAAATGAATAAGAAGAACGACCTCAAGAATAACGTCTACGTCTAGGGCTGCCAGAGGAAATAAAATGACAAAAGTAAAATAACATGATTTTTATTTTGTAATAAAATGAAAAAAGGAAATTACTACTTTACTTAACTAATAACGACTTTAATTAATAATTATTCGTATATTCCACATCTTACTTACGAATATTTAAAGTTTTATTTAAATTAAATCATTTTTATCATTCGTTCTTTACGCAAAATCGTTCACTACCCCAACACTATAGTTTTAGTATGGTAACATTATTTTTCTTTAAACTGTCAAGTTACTGAATACGATTAAAAGTTGAGGTTGAGGTTTTAAAAATGGAACATTTCTTTTTTAATTCGATCGATTGATTAAAAGGTATTAATTTATTCAAAACTCTATTCTTATGGTTGTCGATCGATAACTCAAGGATGCTTTTTATTATGACATTGACATCAATATTATGGAATTTAGGTATGTTAATTTATTGGTGGACCACACACAACAATAATTCGCCGCACAGACAATAAAATACTATCAGAAAAAAGTGCGTGGGGTGCTCAAAAAGACACCGGCTTATAGTATCCAAGTGAATATTTTAATCAAATCAGCCATTGGAAATAAATGTAGTCAGCAAAATAAATGGAAAATTTTAACAAGAATAAGTCCAAGATATATTTTCCTTTTTTCTCTGCCAGCCGTTAAAAATATAATTTGTATAAAGGGTCATGGGCGATTATGGTATTAGGAACAAAAAAAAATGTATTTTATTTTTCTACCTAAAAAGCATGTTAAAACATCAACATCCAGTTGTCTAGTTTTCATAAAACAGTGTCAGTCCCAAGAGGTTTTTTACTTCAGTAACTTAACTTTTTAATCATTTATAAAGCATCCTTGTATCCCTAACCGACCAGTTGTCCCTTCACCATTATTAATGTGCTACTAATAACATTGTGCTTAAAGGTACTTAACCGTGGGTTACGACATTTAAATGTGGATGTGTGCGGCTCAGCTCAATACAACCATGTATTAAACAGTGCTTATGATAATGACAATATAGCTGCTTATTATAGATTGCGTCTAGACTTGAGCTAAGTACAGTTTATTGCCGTCTATACCGTGATATACTTAGCTTTTACTACGTATTTTGGAGCTGACTTTCGAGATCACATTTTTTTTAACTTAACCCCATCACTCTTCTCCAAAGGGTTAAGCAGATGTACCTAACCTATAATACACCTACATTTTGCCAGATATGTTTAAATCCTATGTAATAGGGAGCGAGCCTATTACCATGACCGGACAGAAGTCCAGTCTCCAAGCTGCACAGAGAAATTCCTGACAGCAAAACTCTAAAACACATAACCCCACCCGGGAATCCATTTGTTTTTTATGTAATATTATATATACACCTGTTTGACTGTTGGCAACGACAATACCGCTATGATGTAAGTTAATGTCAATAAAAATATAATTTTAGCACATCCGTGTTTGTACAGTAAATAAATATAATTTATATTGTCTCGATAATTTGTCGAATACAGATTCTGTTATGATCAATAGTTTGAGTCGTCAATAAACACGTTTTTAATAAATTGTAAGTATTATAAAATCACGTTGTCTGGCTTACCCATATTCTGGGAATTAATGAAATATAAATCTTTATTTCCAGTTTTACAATTTAATATTTGCCACTTGGTATAAAATTGTCTTGTTAGTATGTTTCTATTAAATAAACCTATAAAATAACAGCTCGTTATGTATACCTATTGCTTTTGTTTATTTTTAGGCATACGCGATATGTATGCAAGTAGGTAGTCAAAAGATAGGTGACCGTCTTTACATACCAAGATCCCTCTGTGCCTTGGAAAGCACGTTAAGCCGCTGGTATCGTCTGTCATTCCTAGATCTTTGACAGTCGTTACGGGTGGTCAAAAGCCCAAAAGTCTGACAACCAGTCTTACGAAAGGGTATCGTATTACCCAGTTACTGGGGTTGTGGAGGTCAGATAGGTAGTCGCTCCATGTAAAATACTGGTATTCAGCTACATCCGGTTAGATTGGAAACCGACCCTAATATATTTGGGAAAAGTCTAGGCAGATGATGACGCGAATACATATGTCTTTCAATTTGGAAGAACTCAACCTTTAAATCAACGAAAATGAATTGTGCAAACATAAGGATCCTTCAATGTCGAGTTTTCATTAATTTCTTCGACTTTCTACCACAGCTTAGTGAATCAATTTTCTAAGTATTAGCCATACTACTGTCAACCTACCATCAACAAAAGCATAATAATATATTTATTTATTTTTACCTACTTTTTTTTATGGAAATGCACATTTCAAAATTAACGTTATATCGATAATTGCTTTATTAATTCTTTTAATTACTGCTATAATGAACGCGTAAGGCGTTGATGCATATCTTTGCATAATTAAGTCAAATTACAATATCGAAAAGTTGTTCTACAACAAGTTCCTTTACGGAAATTAAAAGTCTCAAAGACGAATTTAATAATTATAATTTTAATTATTAAGTGTGCAATTAAGAAATGTAGATCAATAAATTATGTCCAAGACAGTGGCCAATATTGGTCCTTCTTCGACATACATTGTTGCCATACTAAGGTTATTGAAAAGCGTCTTTTATTTTAAAAGAGCAATGTATGCATTACGTGAACCAACATCCAAGCTAAGTATAGTTCCCGAGTTCGCGTGCTTAAGTCACATAAGTTGATCGTAAAGATGGCTGACTTCTGACACGCACGCTTGATAATAAGGGCTGTCGTGAACTAGTTTTTTTTTATTTGCCTTTTTTAACAAAAACAATGTTCAACGTTTAAAAGTTTATTTTTTACGGGGTTTATTACATATTGTTGTTTTTATTGCAGCTTGTTAAGTATGACGGTAATGACAGCTACTTGTTTTAATTAATCCTCATTTGGTTTTTTCATTTCTTTTAGTTATTAGCAAAAAAGTACACGTGTATTTTTCTCTGCCGTTTTTTTACTTAACATAAAAAGTACTATAAATCAGGAAATAAATAACTACATTTTACGAGACGATCTATCAAGCACACAACAAATGTTTCCAAACTTTATGTCGAATTCACTGGTAACCCTGACGGACCCGTATGGGAACGCAGTAACAAACCCAATTACTGCCAATAGTATAATAATCGTTAGCAAAGATGCGAGTTAACGATGTTCCCCGTTTGTAAAGGTTACCTAGTTTTGCATAAATTACACGTGCTTGAGATACAAATAATACACGTGTTTAAATAATACACGAGCTTCGTTTATAGGGGAATAGCGGTTAGAGGACCAATTTATTTTGTTTTAGTAGGTATGGAGGAGTTAGACATTTTGAAGAACTGTTTTTTTTGTTGAGTTTGATTAAATAAAACCTTAAAATTTATTGAAAGTGAGTGAGAACCTATCCTGGTAATTGTAACATCAGTTACTGTCTCCTTGATTGTTAACTTAATAGCTTACTCAAACAACTTTATTATGACATTTAATATCTACCATTAGTGTCCGGTCCTTCGAGGAAAACATCCACTGTCCTTTTTTATTTAGTGTTCTGTGGAAAATTGGAAACATGGATAACTCATTTTTGAAAGTCCTATTAACTCAGTAGCAAGACTCTGCAAAATAGTGATCTTGCACGATTTTAATTAGAGTGTCATTCGAATCTTTTGGCGCCTGAATAACAATGACAGGGGAGCATTGTTGGTAAACATTTGCGGAAATTTTTTAGAATCTGTATTGACAAAACAAGATGGCGACGTTAGTTCCAATTTTGGCCACGAGCCAAAATAGCGCCAAAGTCTTATCACCAGCCAGACAAAACCAAATAATAGTGAGATTATTCCTTTTTTTCCCGATATTAAAACTCCTTACAACAAAAGCTAACGCTAACTTCTTTAAATTGTGGCAAGCACAAGGGTTGGTATTCCTGGCGTATCAAGTTATATCTCATTACTAGAAGTTGTTCCTTCATTACAACATACTAATTGATATGCCGACTTTTCTTACCTGATGTATGCAACACACACCCGCTGCTAATGTGGTTGTGTTTTGTTTTATTAAGATGTGGAGAATAATACGTGGTTGCTATGTTATTAATTTGTATTTTATGAAATGGATGAAAAATGTATGCTACTAATTTTCTAGAAATACTTTCAGTATTTTTCTTTTCTGATTTTGATTTAGAGTCTTTGCTCTATAACCTTTTGGAGAAAAGTCTTATTAATTATTTTAATTTCTAGTTTTATTGAATTTTTTATTTTTTTGTATTTACTTAATATAATATAAGCTAATACCGTTAAGTCGGTTAGCTTGTACTAGTACATGCATATAAAAAACGAAGGAAAAGAATCATACGGCATCAAAAAAGTCGCCCACATCACTGTCAACAGGAAAAGAGCCCAAAAGGCTGGCAGCATTGCCACGTTGTATGGCGATGCTAATTCTTTAGACAAAAAATAATATTTAACTACCTATTAATGTATCAATCCGCTTAAACCAGCCACTTAACACCAATGTCTCTATAAATCCCATCTCCGCAAAACACGAAACAAAAATCTAAAGCTTCCCATTCACCATCCACATCATAAGGCCGCGTGCACATTAAGATCTCGGGCCCCTCTCGGCCACACACGGGTCACCGGGTCGGGTTACCAATTTGCCGGTAGAACAAGATGTTCCGTCATTAAACGCAGCGAATAGCTCTTTATTATCGATGTACTCTTTGCTTTATGCCGCGGTTTCTCTTGTGTGGCATTAGAGTTCTGTTCGAGAGGATTGATTTGTCGGATTGGAAATAAAGGAAGTCTTTTTTTTTCTTTTGTTTTTAGTGGTTCTTTCTCTAGACGTGGCTGTTTTTTATTTCATTCAATCATAATAAAATGTTTGTGCTTTGTCTGCTTAGGTTAGCACTAAGGAATATGTTTCTCTCTTTACAGCAGTTTTAAATTATTCCATTTCACTGCTGGATAACCTCAAAAAAAGGACAAATCAATTCCATAAAAAAATATTCCAAAAACAAAAACTATACCCAATTCTGATTACCAATAAAAACGGGTAGTTGTCAAAACTTCTGAGTAACGCGTACGTGTGGTCGTTTGGTCGTGACCCTTAGCTTTTGTTTTTCAACTAAAGTCAACACACTTGTGCAATAAAATGTATTGTCTTGACATTCTGACATATTATTTCCGCACTTTTTGCGCAAATGCAGTGGGTGGCATGTTTGAACGGACACATTAATTTATGCGTTGTTTTAGGAAACTAGTGTTATATTTGCTAGCGGTTTTTATAGCGTTCGAAACGATAAATTTTGCTTTTAACAATACTAGCTTGAAGGCTTGTTAATTACCTAGCATTATTACGTGTTTTAGTTACAAAACATTTTGAAACTATACTTATTCATGTGCGTTTAAAATTATGTTTAATTTTATTTGATAGGTACTCGTTAAGTATATGATGTAATAGTGCAGATTTATTACAGATGAATCAGCTGTGAGCACCCATTCTTTGTTCTAAGACGTAATTACAATTTAAGTATCCTTGTACATACTTTTGTATGTACCTTACTTAGATACACTGCACATAAATCAACTTAAGTTACACAATAATAGTCCAATAAATCAAATAATGGCCATTACATAAAGATCAAGGGAGTACACACAGGCGGGCCGGCAAAAAGGCCGCTTATCAAAACTACCACTTAGTAATATTTCATAACATGATGGCAACATCGGCGTCTGTTTAGTGTTGGCTCGTTGCGCGTCTGTCAAAATATTGGCGCCAATCCACGGCAAAAAAGGGCGGGAATAAGTTACTTATCTGTAATTTTTTCTGACATTTCAAGTGCGATGCAAAAAAGTTTATAAAATTCTACCATGCGAACTTTTTTGTGATGAAGACGTCCGTATGTTTATACGTACTTTCCATGTTTTTGTGTTCAACCAGTACGTACCTATGAGGAATTCCCATGTGATAATAATGAGTACCTCTTTACCTACTAAGAACTTGAAACGGTATTCTTAATAAAAATGTATTCAATACCAGTGCCTCATTGTAAAACGGAAGACTCACTGAATTGCAAAGTATGATTAAAACTTTTCTAACCTAAATGTTACTTATTAGATATTTCGAAATAAAGGGTCGGAGATTTTACAGTATTATTTAGAATATGTGCTTATGGGTTTATTTATAAACATTACTTAAAGTTAAGAAATGATTAGCGACTGTTTAACCATACATTTTTGACGTCTAAACATCTCATAACTTTAAGCTCTGTTTATAGGTAAGTCAAGAGGTTAAAGTCTATCGTTTAATCGGAGCAAATTTAACGTAAAAATAAAAGTTTATCGATTTACCTCTACGATGCAGGCTCATTTAATCGTTCACTAGATTTCCACAGATTTATTATGCCATTAATTACGTTAGAAACGAAGCTACTGAGAGATAATTTCATTTTAACGGCCTCAATTTGCTAATAACCACAGCTCATTCATTACGAACGCGATTCAGCACCGTCATACTGTTTTGTTTCCCTTTTATTAAAAATCATCACCGGAGAATGAGTAAGAAATGAGAATTTTATAAAACCCGTATTAATGTCGAATCACCGTCGCGATTGCTTTCGATATTTTTAAATTAGGAACGTTCGCCGGCGCCCTTGTTCTAGCTCGCTTGCTAATGAAGATTTCGTATGCGGCCGTCCTTTTTTGTCAGCCATATCTGTTTGTTTTGAACTCACCATCAATTTATTTTCGAGTTTTAAATTAGGTGTGTGTAGCACCGGGCTATTGTTGTTTCGTTTGGCGCGTGGACGCGGTGTCGCTCTGTCTCGGTCGCACGCGTCGCCTCAGTTTGTTTTATGCGTGACGCGCCCCGCCCATACTTGGTCGGCGGCACGGGCGGCTGCTTTGACCGGTAGCAGTGCAACTCGTTATCTGTTTTTTCTTTCGGGCGGTGTGTGTCCGGCCTAATATTTGAGTAGGACGTTGAAAAAGTCGTTTTGTGTACAGTGGGAGGTGCACAATGTGTTGTTGTTCCGTTTATTGCCGCTATGCCGCACGCCGGTGCCATGTTAATCAGCCAATATACGCATCGGCTGGACGGCTACTTCTGAAGCCCTTAAGGCTTCCTATAAATTGGTATTATTGAGATGTTTCCTTAAAAAAAAATACCTTTTTTGAAAATGTAGTGGGTGCGTGCTTGTTCTTCGAAAAAAGGGCAATCTTAGGACTTTTAAATAGGTAGATCTGAAACTAAATTCAAAATTAATCTCAAACAAACGATGTCACACTCATAATTGAACAATTTTCAGAACATAAAAAAAAAAACATAGAAAGTTCAAAGAAAATTTTCAAGCTATGTAACACGAACATTTTTCATAAATTCAATTAGCCAACCCATTTCTCATGCGTAGTCACATTATTTATGACCTACCCAATATATTCTGATGTAAGAAACACACGACACAAACTATGTCCTCGTTTCGTTGTTTCTTTCTGAAATATAGCTGCTAATGAGGGCTAGTTCGTAATTCCAGTGATTTGTCGCGATGTCGTGCAGCCGCGCGGTTTACGCGCGATCGGACGCGCGATAGCTCGGCACGCGACCGTCTCGACGGCGAAACGGCACGTAACTACCCTAATTGTAGCCCAGACTGTGATTGTGCACGGAACTAATTCTTATTTGGTTTTCGTTGAGGATAAGTTTACGATGTCGGAAAACGACAAGGAGCTACGAAAAAGGTGAACACAGTTTTGTACCTAAATATGCATCTGTTGTTTTCCTAAAATAATGTCATTTTACTCAAATCGATTTAGATACCGTATTTTATTACAGATACCAAAGTCACCCAACTAATTAATTGAGTACCTAACACATAAATATTAATCACAAGAATTCAGAAAAAGACATCAATATTAAAACAAGTTTTACAACTCAGTTGCTATTGTTAATCATAAACACACAAGAAAAAACACTTAATCTAAACATAAACAGTGCGAGAATTTAATTAACAGCAACCTTAACACTTGCGTCAATACTTTTATTGAACAGAATTCAATTTTATGCACTCCTGAACAAAGCTCCGAATTATTTCGCAATATCGTTCACACTTAGCGAGCTTTACGACTGCGAAGCTTTTCAATGCTGCTAATGCTTGAACAAACATGCAAAGATGTAAAGGGCACTACGCAATGTGTAGGGTGTTAAGCAAGAACTCGTTTAGCTAAAGACAACATTGGTGGAAGCCCCTAATCTGTGCTAATGTTGTAGCGAGGGAAGGGTGATTCGGTACGCTTCGACACGATTGCGCATTTTGTTAAGTTTGGGCATGGATGGGGACCAGTTGTAATGTGATTTTTTGCTGCTTTTTGGTTCATTTAACTGACATATTTTTTCAGTATTTAATTTTTATAAACTCTGGCTTGATGGCAAACTTTAAATAGGGGTTACTTCATGTAAAAATAAGAGTTTGGAGGTAAATAAATTGCTATTGCAATTTGCCGAGCAGAAAAAATGAATGCAGTTTTATAATTGAAGCATGTAATACAAATATACAGCTACAGCAGAACTCGAAAACTACATGCTCAATTTAATAGCATGTTGCACTTAAACAATAGGTATATCGTCCTGTCCTGCCATTTGCCAGCAATAAAATAGGTAGGCGTTATCATGCAGAAGTCATGATAGCATTTCAAAGTGCAGCACATTATTGTATTGTTCAATCGTTTCCATGTTATATAAGTAACAATTATTTCTAAACAGATAAAACGAAATGAATCGAAAACATGCTCATTCAATTATCAAGCGGTATATGCTCAGCAATGGTATTATCAGTTATTACATCTGTTGCGTGTGGACACAAACACACAATGTTGTGCTGACAGATCGTAATCTGTCATGCATGTGGACTTGTACGCATTGCCAAGGTTGGGCCAATGTTTGTGATCAACGACGGATTGGTAGGACTTTGATGGACGTGTTAATTGCAGGAAGGATGTGAAAGTTGCTTCAGAGCTACTTAGAGACTATATGTATGTATCTACACAAGAATGGTGCAAAATTGCAACCCCAAATAAAAGTTTTTGCATTAAAAACAGTAACACAAATTTAATTTAATTATTCCTTTATCGCAACCACTAACAAAACATTTAATTTACCAAAGGAAAACAAACAATATACCAAAAAACACACTATAAAAACTACTAAAAACAAACATAAAACTATTACACCCAACAAAGAACCAATCACAATCCAGTCTTACGTACAAAAGTGCGTATAAAACCCTATAGCGTAGTGGTTTGGAAAATGACAGAATAACCCTGTATTGTGTGCCGCGGTCGCGATTGTCCTCGCTCGTTCGAGCGGCAGGACCGCGGCTGTGTACCCGCGGCTTTATGAGCCAGGGAATCTATTGCGAAAACTCCGTGAATAGGAAATTTATTGAGCCCATAAATAAAATGTGTGCGCTCTTTTTGCTGGGCGGTAATAGTTTTAGGATATGAGGTGAATTGAATGGTTTATTATTGATATAATTTTTATTTTATGACATGGGTTTATTTGAAAAACCACCATCATCAATTAATACGTAAAGAGGTATGAGGAACAGGGTGTAAAGTTCACTCATCCTCCATAGAAAAGTGAGGATCCTCCGACCAGACTGGTGTTGCGTCTGGCGGGCAACTGCCCAACGATTGATGTCGGGACGTTGTATATATACCAATTACGCGGTAAACTCTGCTTGCGAGTTGCAGGATTTTGCGTGACGTCAGTATGACGCGTTGCTTGTAGTATTGTAGTATGTAGCGGTCTACATACGCATTAGCGCCTAGTTAAAGTGACCTGTCTCGTTGTTCTAGTGGTCGCAAGCACTATTGCTGAGCATGGAGTCCTGGGTTCGATACCCATGTCGCGCAAAGTGTTATTGGGTTTGGAAGAACCCAATAAAACTTAGCGCGACATGGCTAATAGGGAATTTCTCAGTAACAACCTGGAATCTTGATTCGTGCCCGTTTAATGTCAATAGGCTCGTACCCTGTTACATGAGACTTAATGTGGGTGTATTATGGGATCCACACCTCTGCCGAACCCTTCGGGGATTACAGCCGTGATGTCTTGTTATTTTTAAAAACACAATGACGTTAAAAACTCATTTGGTAATGATTTACATCAAACTTTATGAATGAGATATCATATTCCAAGAAAACAAATTGCAGCTACTCTATCAGTTAAGTACAGACACCAGCACATCGAGCTACTACAATCTGTCATTTTTTTTAAATATATTTTCAACTTTATCGCTAAAGCATTGGCTTCAAGGGTGATTGGGAAAATTTTACAGTTTCGGCTAGCTTGATGTGCTGGCGTTTGTACATTTGTGCATTGACCCCTTCACTTATCAGAATCAATTACTTAGTATTCCTAAACAGTCTTCCATATATTTTCATCAAACTCCATCAAATGTCGATGACCGACAATAAAAATCAGTTTTCATCTGATTTGCTTCCAGAGTGCGAATAAACACACTTGTGCGAGCCAATGTACTGTAAAAGATAATATTTGTCACACCCACATGACAAAGGGGACTATTTATACAGCCAACAATCACACTCGCCGAGTTTATTGTGCTTGCCATAAAATAAATCTGTTTTTTTTTTGTATATGGCAATCATGAGTAATTTCGTTGAAATTAAGGGATTATCCATGTTTATGAGATTGAATAAAATAAAATAAATATAATTAAATGTTATTTTTATAGGAGAAGCTTGGTTGGAGCTTATAAAGGACCACCCTGATATAGCCTTCGGCATTTTATCCCCTACATTCGATGGCTATTAAAATATTAAAAGTTTTGACCATCTGCAGAAAAACGCGGGAAAAATAAGAAAATGGCGCGTGGGTGATGACGTTAATCTATGGTTTCCTTGGAAACCAGTTACATCAAATTATAACAGCTGCCATGAAAATTTATAATTTTCACTAGAGCTGGGTAAATGCGTAACACACTAACAGTAGCTTTCATTTTGACAGTTCAACAACATTCCTTGCGTTATTCATGTTGTTAAACATTTGAAGCAATAGATTAGCAATATCCTTCTCTTCATAATTAGGGTGCTATATTCGAAACTAAGGTGTCAAAAAACCGTTCACCTCTTTCCTAGGTAACCAACGCTTTACTGACAGATAAATAAACGTTGACGACTCTCCATTGACCATTAATAAAGAAATGAGTAGACATAAAAAGATGACAATCATAATGTCGTATTTTGTCAGTTCAATGTCCAATTACTTCCCTACCCACGCAGCCATTAATCGTTTTGGTCAAGTAATTTATTCCTGTATTCAAAATGGTAGATCTGAAAATACACCACGTTAACAGATTGTTCAGAAGTGTATCTTACATTTAAATGTTGCGATCTGTGCTATCTTAGTGAAGTGATCGCGGCAAATGTACTGCGGATGTTAGGGTTGACTCTAACATCTACCTTCTCTACACTATATAATTTAATAAAGCTGCAGAGTTTGTTTGTTTGAACGCGCTAATCTCTGGAACTACCACATGGATTTGAAAAATTCTTTATGCATTTGATAGCCCAATTCTTGAGAAAGGTTAAAGGCTATTTAACATGACGTTGCGACCTTTAGGAGCCGAAAAAAAAGTAAGAAAGAACGATAAACGAAAATAAAGTAATAGCGCGGGCAGGCGATGCAATGCGACGAGGAAACAAGAACTTTTACGCTGATGAAGCAGCGAGCAAAAGCTAGTATATTAACGCTTTCGGAGACAAAACTCAGATTGTCTTTTTATATTTCCTGAGTCTTACGTTACATAGATCTTACCTTTCGCCAGTAAACTTTAACTACATTTCGGATACTTTTAAATCGTTTCTACTCCATACAAACGAGTAGTCAGGTATATACAGGGTGGCAGGGACATCCACACGCAACCTGTTACCATGGATTCAGTACATTATTCTGAACCCCCATGAGTTGAAATTTTACGTCGGTTATTAAAAAATAAATTAGCTCTTCCATACATTTTGACCGCGTTGGTATTGCACTTTTCTATGTAACAGCTGATTATTATTTTGATAACTGATAAAAATTTCTACACTAGGGTGTTTAGAATCATGTACTGAATTCATGGTTACAGTTTGTGCGTCGATGTCCCTGCCACCCTGTATAGGATGTACCTATCCACTCATAAAATGAACATATCCTACTGTTTGATAAACTATTTTAAACGTCATTAATTAGTTACGTAGATTTCTTGCTACCATCAAATCTATCAACCCTAAGAATCTCCGATCTCTGGCACATTACCCGGGCATAAAACGGGCCCGTTTAATTAGCGTCAATCTGTATTTAAATACAGCTGTAAAAGATGAGATTTACCTACATTATATTATTATGGGACGTCAAACTGTATGACTATAATCATAGAATATACACATAACATCACGCCTTTATTAACCATAGGTATAGCAGAGGTGTAGGTACCTATGTATAGTACAGCCACATTTCACCAGTTATGTTTAAGTCCCATGTAACCTGTTTCATGGGACTTAAACATAAGGGCGAGTCTATTGCCATCAACCAGGCACAAATCCAGACTTCAGGCTGCTACTAAGAAATTTCAATAACACTTTACCCGACCGGAATCGATCCCAGGACCTCATGCTCCGCAGTACCGCTTGCAACCATTGGACCAACGAGGCAGAAACACAAATAAAAAAAAACTGATATTGAACCAAAACATAACTCCATCAGACTGTTTGAAAAATAATCTTATTTACAACTTTTTAGTTGCAAAACCGGCCTATAATGTTTCCCATGGGCCACAGACGTCCTCGCTCTGAGAGGGAGTGAGCCGAAATCTACCAAGCGGGCACAGTGCGAGTTGGTAGATGTCACATGTCTTCGAGTTTTGGTTCTAGGACATACCGGTTTCCTCACCATGTTTTCTTTTACCGTTTTGAGAGCAGTGGTGATGAAATAATTTACACCAAGTAAAACGCCTGCGCCTGGGTTCGAACCCAGTTTTAGTTACAGTTGCGTGTTATTCCAGCAAACTACATATATAGCTAGAGATTGAGGCTTCTCCATACATACCGTAAGCCATTCTGTAGTATAATATAATAATGGTTCTTTTGTTTTTAACCATTTCGATAATGTTAGGGGGAATAAAGGAAGCATTGTCATGATGAATGCTATTCTTATACAAATTATCATTACAACGACCATTTTATGTTTGTCATTCGAATCTTTTTCCGTAACGGGATAGTGTTTATGAGATGCTAACAACAAATAGGTATTTTTACGAGGACATTAATAAACAAAGCTTCTACGAGTGACCGACACACCTCCTTCCTCCACCACCTATTTCCCTTCCGTTTACACACACACACCACACCTACATACACACCACACGACACCACACCTCAACACAAAACACATACACATACGAACACTTCACACTTAGTATAACATATGTTTGTACCTTATAGTCCTAAGCAGTCTATTGGATTTTTTGTACTCCTTCTGTGGGAACCTGAGCTGGCGAACCTTAATACTTACAGGTTACCATGTAACCTAGCTAGGACGCCAGATTCAATTCGTTTGTAACTCTTTATGACTTTTCCCTAAATTGTAAAATTATATCTATAGTAACAGACTGTATGAACCACACTTTTTTTGAGAAATAAAAAAAAATAATAAAACCGACACACCAGTCAGCCATAGGGCTCTGAAGATCAGAGGGGAAATTCTCGTAATTTTAAGACCGTTCACCGTCTGATCTCAGTCTCAATCTGGCAAAAAATACTTCTATTTTCCCTACATTTTGACAAGTTTTTGACATTTGTTTGTCGCCGATGAGACTGCGACTAGATTTTGATCGTTTTAAATTACGAGAATTGGCCTTCTGATGGCTTAACTCCATGTACACATACCTACACATAAACTCACGCTTTCTTCCCATGGGGTAGGCAGAAACTACAGGACGCCACCTGCGACGATCCGTACATACTCCTTTTGATTCGTTTACGTTCATACATCAGAAAGGCAATTTCCGTGTAATATCTTTAAGAACGTTTGTATTTTAATCTCAGTCTCAATCTGTCAAAAATACCGGCCATTTTTGTCAAATATTTAACATTGATTGTCGCTGAGATGAGATGGCGGCTAGATTAAAAAACATTCAAAATCTAGTCGCAGTCACATCTCGGCGACAAACAAATGTAAAAAATTTGTCAAAAATGTAGGGAAATTAGAGGTATTTTTGACAGATTGAGACTGATATCAGACTATGGACGTTCTTAAAATTACGAGAACTGCCCTTCTGATGGCAACACAAGGTGCACCACCTGACGCTGATTTTCAGCTGCAACCCACGAGTGCCATACGCTAAAAAACATACAAACACGTACAAAGAAAACATTTTTCTTCATCAACTCCACACATCAAACACACGAAGCGTTATTACCGCCACTTACGAGCCGTCGCTCGTTTATGCTTCGGTAATAACAAATGTCACTGCGAGGACATTTTTCAGCTCAGGACTGATGCTGAAATGTAATTACAGTTTACATGCGTTGTTTTATGTTCTTATAAATAGGGTATTCGTTGTTTTATTGGGTGTTTAAGAAAGTTACAGCGTGCTGAGGATTTTGCTGTTTGGTTTGCATTTTTATTTGTAAACTCGAAACCGAGAGAGGTGGCGCACTTTAATCCACAAAGCAACAGAATGCCTTCAAGACGATTTGTTTCAAACAACAAGTCATCTTGAAGACCTAGACAATAAGCGCCAAATACGCAAAAACCGCCCAAAACGTTCCTATGCACATACAACGATGTTGATCAGCTCTTCTGTATACGGTGCGACCGGGTTTTCAAGACCAAATTT
The DNA here is from genome assembly GCA_947507525.1 of Apamea epomidion. Lineage (NCBI taxonomy): Eukaryota > Metazoa > Arthropoda > Insecta > Lepidoptera > Noctuidae > Apamea > Apamea epomidion. The sequence goes on along the minus strand of OX382247.1, from coordinate 6,402,892 downwards.
GGTTTTGCTAGTCATCAGAGAGCTGACGAAAGGAAAGAGATGAAGTCGGGGTCGCTGTCGCCGGATACGGTGAAGAGGTATATATATTTAGTTGTAAACTAGCTTTTGCTCGCGACTTCGTGCGCGTGGAAGTCGTAAGATATGACAATATACTAATTAAAAGCTATACATTTCCAGCCCGTGCTATTACTTCGTTTTCGCTAAGCGCTGTGACTGACTTTTTGCTTATCTCCTAAGGGTCCTAGCGTAATGTTAAGTAATCTATAGCCTTCCTCAAGAATTGGGCTATCAAATGCACAATTTTTTTTTCAAATTCGACTACTAGTTACAGAGATTATCGCGTTCAAACCAACAAACTCTTCAGCTTTATTATTAGTATAGATAGAAAATAGATTAGATGTTATAAAAAAGAATATTTTTGTGCACTTTAAATTATGCAAATGCAATATGTAAATCTTGTTTATATGTAGCTACATATCTTGACGCAGTAGTGTCTAAACATAACGAGACTCCACAAGAAAACCTATCTATCTATCTCTTTTTTTGCCCCAAAGGTCCTACTCCAGGGGCTGCAGTCTCGACATTCATAGCGATCGCTGTCCTGTCACTCCATATATTACACCTGTCAATCCGGGACTTTGCGACCGAATTCGGTCGTAAAGCGATCGCTATGAATGTCGAGACTGCAGCCCCTGGGCTGGCCAAAGAATAAAAAAGGAAGTTCGGTTTAAACGATTGTCATAGCGCGTAGACAATCCAACTAAACCCAAACCAAAAGAAACAACATTATTGTAAACCTAGTTCCCCGAACTAATTTATATGCTCCTCAGTACATAAATAAACCTCGGAATCCAGAGCACAGACTATAAAACACGAGCGTCACTAATCACATCAAATGACAGATGATATCGCCGCGTTCCACGATATCATCGTTCCATGCACCTGTACTGTCACAGGAAAGTACAGAGCACGGAATGACCGTAGTCTAGAGACGGCAGTACCTTCTGCAATCGACTAATACAATGCTTTCCTGACACCTGTCAGTGTGACAATTATAATAATTAATAATGATCTAATTCGCAAAACACGTATTTGCTTGTATGAAACTGACGGGTGTCAAGAACGCATTCTCTTTTCGGTCGGACTGTAAGTTCATGATGAGGAAAGTGCGTTGAGCCTTTTACTGGTGTCACTGGCCGCCAGTCAAAGTGGTCAGTGTCTAATCGTCATATCGTAGTTGCGAGTAAACGGGACGGAACGAAAAAATACCCACTGACATGCTTGGTTTGTATGTAAAGTGACTGTTGACAATGCCACCTCTAGCAACAGCCGCCGAGGAGTCTGCGTGCTCTGTACAGGAAAGGTACACCCCGCAGAGTACCAGATCGAACACCGCTTGTCAATGACGCACATAATAAAATACAAGACGACTAGCAAAGGAATGCGGTTTTACATAATACGGTGAAGTAAGCGGAACGGTAGCGATTGTGCACCTGTTCTACGAACGGAAAAACTTATTCGTTGACTGACGATGTCTATGTATTAGTTACAGCTTGCTACTGGCTGGCTAGTGACACAGACAATTTGGACGAAGCATTGTGCTCCGAAAACTGTCAATGACATTTCGAAATTTAAATTCAAACGTGGTTCCAGATCTAGTTTGTTGTGTGAACGCGTTTAGTGATCGTGTTTTGATACACCGAAAAATTGCAGAAAAATTGCCCTGTTAATTCCTATTTGTATAATGTACCATCATGGTTTTAAGGGCTCTATGTTCTATGTTAGAAGGTTTGGTTTTCGCACTTAGTTCTTCAAGTGGACCATTGTGCGGCGGCCATGGCGGCCGCGTCGGTGGTTATTCCAACCAACCCACCTTCCTCCAGAAGTCGATTACGTCTCCTGGCCTGTTGAGAACATCTGTGTAAGAACTGGGTGTCCCGAGGGTTTCTGATCTAATCTGGGTGACGCCTGTGCAATCAAAGAGCACATGCGCAACGGTTTCCTCAGCCTCCATGCAAGCCCTGCATAGGGACTGTCCGTTATGCTTATTGTGTGGTTTTGAGGGTTATTGTTATATCATTTTTAGAAGAGACTGAATGGATTTATTTATCTGGCAAGTTACAGTAGTACCTACCAAGGTATTTAATTTTATCTTTCGGGAAAACTCAAGTAAGGGCGAAGCTCCCAACAACCTTAAGACTTCAGCCAAATATAGCTCACAACATTATTATGCTTTATAGTTACGACCAGCAAATACTTATTTGCATACTTAATGCAAATATAGTTGTTTACGAGCAACTTAACGTTCTACTCACAAAAAGATACAAGTATTCACAATTTTCTCTCATTTTCTAACGTAAATGAAAAGAAAATTTAAGTTTAATTAAAATAATATTAATTGCAACTTAAAATAACTTATGATTAAATGCCACTTCCATAGATAGGTTTTTTTATGTTTGGTCAATCAATAAAAATGATATTATAAAATATTACTTAAGTAAGTAGGTAGGAACGGGTCACGACCATGATATAATCAGAAATGGCGACGGATTCACATTTGACATTCTATTATTATTTTTTTGTCAAAAATAAATCAATTTAGCTAAAGTGTTCATGATATCTACCACAACACAGAATATGAAACTTGATTAATATTATTTTAAAAATGTCTTTGACATATCTCGGGGCCCTTGAGTCGCAGACCTTTGGGCCCAGAACCTTTGGAGTCCATATTAAAAGCCTGTGTTATCCCACTCCAGGGCAAAGGCCTCCCTACTCTCTTTCCACTTCTGTCTGTTAAAATCTGCTGAAGACCAGAAGGCTAATTCTCGTAATTTAATACGTTCTAAATCTAGTCGCAATCTCATCTCGGCGACAAACAAATGTCAAACACTTGTCAAAATGTAGGGAAATTAGAGGTATTTTTGACAGATTGAGACTGAGATCAGACTGTGAACGTTCTTAAAATTACGAGAATTACCCCTCTATTCTTGTTGAAGGAGGCCAGCTCCCGCCATCTCCGTCTGGGCCTGAAATTTAATTATTTTTAATTAATATTACAAGTTTTATTTTTATGAAACTTACAGAACACAAAACGCCAGTTATATTATATGTAGATAGTAAGTTCAAATCGTCAAACTTAAACAATATCCATTTTAAGTAAACACAAGTAAAAATATACTTAAATATCTTGTAATGGATTCCCACAATACACCAAGTGTACAATGTACATTGTACCTCATAACATTAGTATCTCCGTGTTCTCAAACAGAACCACGCGCACAGTGTTACACATCGCGCTCAGGTGGACAAAAAGAAACGTTTTTATCACAACCGGTTGCAAGGTGGAGACAGTTGTCACGAGCGACGCTTAACAATCATGGAACACAAGAAAACACCGACGATACTCAGTTACGGAACAATTGTCACAAATACCGATCCCTAATGGATGTTTTATTAGACATTCTTGTTATAACGATGCAACAGCTACTACATTTTGATGGAATTTTTATAACTCTCTTTATAAAAACGAATAGAAAACCAATTACGGTCGAACCTAATCAATTCTTTCGCCTATTTTCTTCACGTGTAACTATTAGCGGTTGTCAATTAAACAAATTAATGTAATAAACGACACTTAAAACGAAAATAATGGCCACATTTATACCACGAACGGCACGACTTGTAAATAAAATTAATTTCCTTTCTTTTAAATAATTACCCACGATTAGATAGCCCGTTTTTTACGTTACAAAAACAGCTTATGGCCAACAATTAAGAGCGAAAAGAATAATTGGCCTGGAGAAATAATTCTACGTGTTTTAACTACACAACAATGATAGTGCTCCTTAACTTAACTTTCCATTGTTCATCACCACGTTTGGTTACGAAGGCAAAAATCCGTATACAATAATTTGTACAGTTCCTACAAGTCAACACACACACTTAACTGTATCGGCGTTAATTAAAGGGGTGCTCGACGTCTATAAGACAAGGGCAACGGGTCTAAATCGAATCAATTTGTCAGTACAAAGGCTTTCAGTGGAAACGGGAGCAAACTCGCCCTTTAGCCCAAGTGACAGTTATGACGTGGCAGGGCGTGTCCGCGGCTGCGCCCTCTCTTCATTTGTCGAGCCATTTGCTCGCCGGAATGCGGTGTCATCAGCGGCGAACGGAGCGTGAAATGGAAAACGCCCCTCTAGTGACAACCCACCCCCCTTGCTACCCCCTCTATTGCCCTTAACGTGCGCTAACGAAATTTCACTTTGTCGAGTGAATTTTGTCCGCTTTAACCCGTCTGGCGATCCACTATGCGCTTGATATGTTCAAATAGGCGAGTCCGAAGTTTACTGTTGATTACTTTAGTTTTAGCTACACTTAGAGCAAAATAGATGGAGTAATGAAGGACGGAGCTAAATTGATCGTTACCTTGAGAAGTAATTCTGCGAGACGAGCTGGGAAAAGTTATTTTCTTATTTAATTAAAATTACAGGAGCTACATTTTGTTTAGGTTCGGCCGTTTATTTTGATTGCGCATTTTTAGTTTCAAAGCTTTACAATTTGCAGAAATTTTTCATATTTAAAGTTTTTTAAATACGAAATACAAAGCTTAGCATAATCAGCATGTAACGTTCCCACTGCTTGGACACAGGCCTCCTTTCTGTGAGAGGGAATGGGCCGTAATCCACCACGCGGGGCAAGTGCCACATGGCTGGTAAATGGTAGATGTGACATGTCGTCGAATTTTTTGGGCTCTAGAACATTTCCCCACGACGTTTACCTTCACCGTTTTTAAGAGCAATGGTGATGAAAAATAACACAAATGTAAAGCGCCTGCCTGGGTTCGAACCCACGACCTACAACACGTAAGTCGTAGCCGTTTCCACTGTGCCACCACTGCTCTCCAATACAAAGTCAACAATACCAAATCTAATGCAAAGAAAACGTCGGCTAATCTTGAAAAAACACAGTTTAAAATAAATGCAATTTACAACAATTCTCTTCGCGGGATAGCAAATAATTGTAACAAATTACCGACGTGGGTCGCGGCTCTCGACTCGATCCCGTGTTATCCGCTCAAATTGTCACCCTAATCCCGGGATTCGCACTATTTGTTTACTAAAGGGATCCCGGCGCTGGCGGCACGTGACTTACATGTAATCATGTGGCCGGGGAGGATCAAATCAATGGAGCTGTGTGTGTGTTTAAACAGTTTGATTTTAATGTAGAACCTTATTGTTTAAATCATGAAACGGTTTATAGATACAAAAAAAAAATCCACAGTTCTTTTTTTCAAAATCAAAAGTCTATTAGGTACTCAATAAACGTTTTTTTACTTTTTTTCTTTTCTTTCAAATTAGGCTGAGAATCAGCACTTTTTTAACGTCAAAATTGCATAAGACAAGTCACCTAATGTGTTATCTTATCTGGGAAGAAGAAGTGGCGGAACAAAGTAATTCTAATACCTAATCACTTATTATTTTTCATTGCATTTAAATATACAAGAACAGTAGCCCAGCATCGACAACGCCTCAGCCGCCGAGGGAGACGCTCCGGGCGTCGGGAGCCGCGTGACGACTCCCGGCCACCGTAGGCGCGGGCCTGCGGGCGGAGAGCAATGGGTAGCTCTCCGTCCGATCAGGACCAGGCCCGTGCCGGACGCAGCGTATGTGTTCCACGTGCGCCTCAAAGAGATGTCAGCGTAGTTGACGGGGCCCGACAGGGCCGAAGCCTGCCGGGGTAGCGGGATCGTCCGAAAGGGTTACCGCTGCCCTGGTACATAAAGGGCTAAGGAAGGAACACGGGTGGGTTTTAGTCAGTAAGAGTCTGACACTCCCTTCTGCTCCACCCAGAGCGGAAGGGGTCATTTGATGATTTCCCATCCTCAAAAAAAAAAAAAAAGCATCGACAACTGGGTCTAAGCTGCCCACGGTCTGGTCAAGACTCCAGAAGCGGCCCCTCCTTATAGTAGTAAGTGTCTAGGAGTACCATTTTCTGTATCAAGTCCTTGACCCACCTGCCTAACCAAACAATAGATTGTTAAAAAATCGAGACACCAGCACTCCACTTTCGTAACACACTTTCAATTACAATCAGAGGGTTCTGAAGGTAATTCCTTATCAATTGCTTCATAAGTTTGAAAAATTCATTTGCTTAACAACGTTAATAACGCAATGGAAGAGGCAGAACTGTCAAAATGAAAGCCATCGATTGCGTATGCGTGTTACGCTATTACCCTGCTGGTTTAGTTGTGTTCATAAAACAAAACACGCTCACCTATTCCACATTGATCCTGTACGTTGCTAAGGGACAATCGATTATCAATTTGTCAATAGTCACTGACACAAATCGATTGGGAGCCGATTGGAACAGCCCTGTTACTGGACTCGGAATTGCTTGCTTGACAAATGATTCCGGGCAAGGGTTCGCGTGTGTTGTCCTGTCAGTTTAAATGCTCGTTTTAGTACTGGGATAATGTATTGAGTTTGCTGACAAGTAGATAATGTTTGTTGAACGATGGTTTGTACATGTTTTGACGCTTTGGTATTGGAAGTTATGAGTTGAAGATCTGGATCTTGAAGTTGAGAACCTTGAAGTTCTACATTGATTCTCTGCAATCTATATCTATACTAATAATAAAGCTGAAGATTGAGAAGAAGAAGACTGAGAAGTTTGTTGGTTATGGTTTTAACGGGCTAATGGCTGGAACTAACAGTCGGATTTGAAAAAATATTTTTGCTTTTGGTAGCTCGATCCTTGAGGAAGGCTATAGGCTATTTAACATCACGCTAGGATTCTTAGGGACCAAGCAAAAAAAAAAAACGTAAGAAAGAACGCTAAGCGAAAAAGTAGTGACAGCGCGGACTGATGATGCGATGCCATGCGACGGGGTGGGTCGGGGGAACAAGAAATCTTACGGGGACGAAATAGCGGACTGAAGCTAGTAATACAATAATGTCAATCTTGTCCTTGCAAAAAGTGCTAGTAGCTAGAAAGGAAACTAATATAATGGAATATACTGAGATATTCAAAGGCAAAGCGTTTTTTCTGCAAGTATATCTACTTCACGTAGACCGCCAAAACGACCGAGCAAAAATAGACCATCGACAAACATGACTCCCAGTTCCAGCCACAATGAGTATTACAGATTCCGTGAAAAACTGACTTATATCCGCATTCGTAGTGTTGTGCCATCCCACCGGGAGTGGCAATAAATCCCGGGACGAAATAAATCTAATTCGGCGTCGACGTTTAAATTGTTGGGCTACAATCGTCCCTGTTTCCGTACAACGGTTGTGGCGAACAGGCGCCATTTGTTTTATCCACGGACGCGTTATTTGCGGGATTATTTGTGGTGGAATTTGGGTAAATTGAAATTTAGGAATCAGGTGGGTACGATTTATGGAGACCTTGTAGAGGAACTCTGCTTTTTATATAGGTTACACATTATTTTTCGCTGTGTCACACTACCAATCTCAATCTGAATCATTTTGAAGGATATTGCTGATCCATTGCTTCATATGTTCGAAAAATGTGTCTGCTCAACAACATAAATAACGCAATGAATGTTGTCGAACTGTCAAAATGAAACCCATTGCTACTGATAGTGCGTTACGCAATTACCCCACTGGACTTCTAATTAATAGCTAAGTAAGTATTTTCAATTAGTAATCCGTGTCTTGACAATAATGACTTAAAACAAAAGTTATCCATATCCCCATTACGTCCGCAGAAGTGACTTCAGCTATGTTTAATGTGGCGATACGGAGACACACGTCGCAATGTCTCTCAATTAGTGACGCACACTGCGACAAATGTGATTACAGGGGGACAAAATTGTAGTGACAAAAACATTTTTCTTGCACTTCAATTTGTATTTTTTAAAAGGTTGTTGAACTACGGTTTACTGGGTTCTCTTATTTATAGTTTTTCTTAACATACTTTTTGCAAACAGACAACATGTTTGCCAAAATGTCAAACAAACGTCAAAAGCATGGCGACCTCATATTAACCACTTGAACATCGTTCATTCATCACATGAAAGTGATGCCACACAATATATTTTCAAAACGCAGCTTTTTTTTTATTATTTTTAAACTAATTTGTGAACAAAAATGGCCCGATTTTAGCGGAAAGCAATGGAATTTCCATAAATATGCCAAACAGTCGTATTAAAGTGGATCCTTCGAGTTTTAACCGATGAAATATCCAGATTCTGCCTACCCTCTGTTGAATTTACAGTTGTGAATTAAGATGTATAAGTTTTGCGGCTGTCAAAAATCATTTGTGTCTGTAACACAAGGTTATAAAGTTCAAATTGGTGTCGCAGAGAGTTTAGTATATGCGTCTTTTCCATGGTTTTTGTGTGAATGCATTGCCGCTAATATATCTGTCAGTGGGGTGTTTTGTTGTAGGTTTTAGTGTCGAACACATGGCAGTGATTTGTTTGGACCGCACACTAATATTCTGTTTTATTATTGTTATTAGCCGCCGAAATGTTTGTTACACATTTTTAAAGTGTCACTTCATTTGAAACTCGTAAAACTATTAGGCGGCGATTTCATTGTCAACGTTTGGGTCGTTATGAATTAGATTGCGGTGCGCTTGCCAGGAAATGTACTGAATGTTGTTTTAAACGATTATTGTTTAGGCTCATCAAGAAGATAAATGTTATTGATATAGTGGCGGCAATGTGATTTATTTTATTACTTATACACACATATAAATGTGTCGTCTATAAAATATCAAAAGATTGAACAATTAGTTAATTGCAACATTTTCAGTGCCATCTTCATCATTGTCTTCAATATCGTCACGGAACACTAGATCCACAAAAAGGCCAAAGAAACTGACAAATAACCGTCTTAATAGCTCCAAATCACATCATTTATCAAACTAGATCTCCCTTGCAACGCCCCAAAAATTATTACCAGCACAAAACGATTCATCCGTATCACACAGTTACACTATTAAAAGATCATCTCTTACAGTCTATAAATATATCTCGTGTTCCCGAGTCCCACAGCAATATGTCTTTATTCCGTCTAATAACAATTTAGGCAATTATGTGACAAAAGGAAGTGTTTTCGTCGAACGCATTTCTCTCCGGGGGCGAAGTTCCCGCGAAGTTCCCGGGGGGCACCGCATTATTGCCGCGCAGTGATTTATATGCAATGCGCTACCGGTTTTTGGGAACCTCTTTTTTTATTATTTGTGCAAATCGGATTTGAGTATCTTTTTGGCGGTTTGTAATTAAATTTCGATGATTAAAATGTGATTTTTAATGTTCAATATCATGGCTTTACTTTAATTAAAAACTGTATTGATGGTTGATGAAAGTCTTGCAAATGATTTGAGCAAATAAAGAATGGTTTTGTGATTAAGCCATTGCGTAGGGCTCTTTAGTTCAACCGTAACGCAAGAAAATCGAATCAACTTTAACGCAATCAGATAAGGTTCTCGATGCTATAGAAAACCCAGTAGTACAAATTCTTACGAAACAGATTACTTTAGGGTGATTGCGATCATTTTTCCGGAACGTAAGTCACAGACACAGTGCGCCGCGACAAGAAAGCTGGGGAACAAAGCGGTGTCGCGTAACTCTTACAAATTGTTGTTAAACTCGATTTATGTCCGACTGCGACCGCGTCGCGCCCACTGTGCGCTGTGGGAAAGACAAATGTCTCTTCAGATTGTATCCAGTGAACCTAATGCGAACGTTTGAGGCGTTACGAAATGGTCGTAGTACTTTGAAATATTATAATGGCGGTAAAAATGTATTCTTATGTCGTGAAAGCGCATCGTCTTTGTATGAAAGAAAGAAAATGTTATTGTAGGTAGGTACTATCGCCATAATCTATATCTGACCACCATAAGGACTATTCCTGCTTGCAGCGCATATTATTAGTCGGCTTAAAAAGGGTCCTCTTTTGTTTTACTTACGGACGCAGCTGTGGTCATCATGTGCACGGGATTTTGTTTGAAAAATGTTCAGATATAGGTTTTGGCGATAGTACATCTTCAATACCAATAGTAGCTTCAGCCCGGGACGTCGTTCGCGTAAAATTTCTCGTTTTAACATAAATTTCACTCTCGGACTCCATGTGAGTTATAAAGGCCGAAAACATGAACAATTAAGAGACAAAGAAAAAGTTTTACGCAGTTTTGATGCCGACATACTGGCCATCATTTTAGTGTAGTCATTATTGCTAATTTTAAAACACAACCTTTTAAAAAGTTTTAGACTTCTATGCTCAAGTACAAAAATTGCATGGTGGCTCACTTTAAGAGTCCGTGTATCCTATGACACTCGACAATACTGTAGCTTTCCATTAGGGAAAGAATTTTCGCAATTGGATCAGAATTTCCAAAAATTACCCACTACATACAAACTCACATTGTAATATTGGTATAGAAGTATAGATTATAATAACTACAGTGATGTAAATGTGATGTAAATATGGTGCTGTTCCACAAACGATGGAACACGTCTTAATATCGTGTCCTGCGTGTCCTGTACGCTGCACGTTACAGGATGGACGCTGGTGATGGCGCCAAACAAGTAAATAATATATAATAATAATAAACAGTGACTATAGTGATTATAGTGTCGATGCTTGAGGGACGTCTATGTCCAGAAGTGGAAGTCTATCGGCTGATGACATACTATGATAATGTTTCTTCCTTCGCTGAGCTGTAGTCGAGTAAAATATGCAAAGAACGTCAAATCTTCTCAATAATAACATCGACATATGAACTAAGGATGTTAAAGCCTACAAAATAATGTAGATTTTGACTACTTCATATTATGGTTTAAGTTACGATGAGCCAATCAGCATTAATCCTGCTAATGTTGATTAGCAAATAAACACAATAACCAATTAGCAATTTACAGAATCTAAGAAACAATAAAGTATCAGAGTAAACATACGTAATGGTTGTTATTTACATTCGAAACGAATATGATTGGCTACTCATTATTTTAATTTATATTGTTTGAACCGTGTCAAGGTGTCAAGTGAATTTCGCATTCAAACGAAGAGGTTCATTTGCCCGCCTAGTTTATTCGAGACATCGCCAAGCGTTTGGTCGACTTTTCACGTGACCCACGGGATAGTTGCATAACACACTAACAGTACGAATGGGTTTCATTTTGACAGTTCAACAACATTTATTACGTTATTTACGTTGTTGAGTAGACAAATTTTTCGAACATTTATGAAGCAATGGATTAGCAATATCCTTCAAAATGGTTCAGATTGTGATTGATAGTGTTACGCAAGAGTTGTTGTTGTTGTTGTTAGGGTGCAGAGGGCTGGCTTATTTTTGGCTTATTTGGCCAACTCATCGTGGTCAAAAAAGTGCCAAAAAGGCGGGCAGCATTGCCATACAAAATGGCAATTCTGCCAGCTTTTTGGGTACTTTTACTGTTGACAGCGATGCGGGCGATTTTTCTTATATGATTCCATCCTGCCTTTTTTTTAATGTACAAATTATGATTTAAGACTGCAAGCTTATAAATTATGTAAATATTTATTGTATAAAATAATTGTTTAATCGATTTTCTTGGATAAGAAAGACGTTATTGGACGATTTCTTAATTTTATAGTTGTTTAGCAGTTTAAGTTATATTTAAATTACTTATTAGCTAATAGGCTGGATTGTAATGTGAATAAAGTATCACCGATTGTGCTACTTTATAAAGGAAAAAAAAAAACTATTTTCAACAAAGTAGTTCATTGGTATGTACAGAAGCCAGCACATAAAGCTACTACAATGTGTCAAATTTATTTAATAGATTTTCAACTTTATTGCTGAAGCATTAAGGTTCAACATTGATTGGGAAAATTTGACAGTTTCGGGTAGCTTGACGTGCTGGCGTCTGTACTTAAGTACTTATTCATTTATTTGAGACTGATTATACCGAAGTCAGCCATCTTTTATCCATGGAATAAAATTGACGTGTCCCTAACAGTTTTTGTATGAAAAAACTGTCAAACATTCAAAATTGATCGCAGAATATGAAGTAGAAAAAATTCCATGACGTTCTCATAGAAATTGTTCTGATAGAGTCGGTGGTGTCGCGTCTATCTGGTTGAGCGGTCAAACTCACCTTTAGTGATTATTGTATATCTACTTCGCACTCAGATTTATTATAATCCGTTAACCATGTTTCTGAGTCATGTTTAGACTGAAGTCGTGAAAACTAATGACTAAGTATTAATAATGTCAAGCTAAACTAGGAATAAACAAGTCTTAAACTACATAACACCTTCATGCTTGGGTTGGACGGAAAGATAAACACAGAGCAAGCGAAAATACACACTTTATACTTTATAGTAGGTAGCTATTACATTTAGGTATTAATTACCGTTTTTAGAAATAATAATGTATACGAATATTATAATAAAGCTAAAAAGTTTGTTTGTTTCTTTGAATGCGCTAATCTCTGGAACTAGGGTACAGGCCAGATTTAAAAAAATATTTAAAAAAATATTTTTATAATTTAAATATAAGTATTTGATAACCCAATTCTTGAGAGCTATTTAACATCATGCTAGGACCTTTAGGAGCCGGACAAAAAAAAACACTAAGCGAAAACGAAGTAATAGGTGGGCGATGCGATGCGACGCCGAAATTTCATGCGGACGAAGTTCCGGGAAGAAGTTAGCTCATATAATAAATACAACTTTAAACGTTTTTTTTTCTATAAACTAAAATATTAAAGATATAAAAAAACTAAGATACAAAAACAATTATTTATGAACTGTCACGTGCACTAAAACACTTCAAATCGTCTACTTGATGCACAGTGGTTAGACCCGAACATCTTCGAGGACAAAAAACGCAGTAAATATAAAAATAAATGGAGGCAATAAACTCAAGTGGCTTCTCGATGGGCCTCAAACGGTTTGTTTTGACTACCCTCCTGAAGAGGTATTAAAAAACGTTATCATCCTACTGAAACTTCAAAAAGTCTTTCAACCGAATCACTTAACTAAATATCTGAGATTATATTTTACATTTCCGAACGAACTAAATGATGTTTTATGGTTACATTTATAATAAAATATAAATTATATAAAGTTATAGAATACCAAAATTTTATTTGATTCATTTTCTTGTTTAGCAAATAAAATTCAAAACTTCATTTCTGCTTCAAAGAAAGATGGCCTCAAGCGAATTGAATTTACATTACGTACATCAATTTGACATAAAAGCTGTGATTTAATGTTGAAGAGGGCACTGTGTATCATTACCGTCTACAAATCTATCAAATTTGTCCAGCCGTAAGTAAATTGTATTTAATTTAAGTTGGCTCCGCATAATACACGGTTAACCCCAAGGGTAATATAAAGAACATAAACATTATTAGATTCTATGATTCACAGTAAATTATGTCTTACAAGAACGTCTTTGTCGATTCGCACGAATTTACTTGCCCGAAACGTGCGAATCGTCACTTTTAAATAATATTGTTTTTTCTATAGGCATATATATAAAGTTAACAAAAAAAGTACACGTTTTGTAATATTTAACTCTTATTACTTCCGTGCGCTTGTGTCCTGTTTTCTATACTTTATTGCCTAATATTCAAAATGTGCCAATTGCCTAATACATATCACGGGAGTTGTCGACTCACCCACAAATAAATTAACTTCGTACTAGTCGCCCATACAAAAAATTATATTATTTAAAAATAACGATTCGCCCGTTTCAGGCGAGTAAATTTGTGCGAATCGACTAATAAGCCCTTACAAGCGATTCCTCGTAAGTCCCAGGGTTTTATCGTAATTTCCATGCAAAATATAGTCAACATCTTCAATTTAAATAATCATTTAAGTACACATATTATCGTCTATTGTACAAAGATTTAAAGTATGGTAAATGCAGCAGCGGCAGCGTGAAGGAAGATAGGAATCTTAATGGTACATAAGCTGTAATATACATTTTAAGTACGCATGTATTTATTTATGTTTGATGAGGTACGCATGAAGCTTGGCCTCGACAGTCCCCACTCATGTCAAATGGTTAAACGACTGTGCGATTCTGTCAATCAGAGTAACAGGCAAATTAATATGACAAGGGCGAACATGGACTGCACTTCAAGTATGAATGTGCATTCATTTTACTTGATTAGGTACGTGGTTTTTTTGCGGCCAGCAATAATGTTCTCAAAAAATTGTCTGCCGAAAACTACAGATTTAAAAATCTGACAAGTTAATTACATACAACTAGGTACAGCTTTATACGGAAGTATGAGTAACGAGAGAGTATTTAAATAAAGTACATAGATACATTTTACAAATGTCTGCCGGCAAGCGTCTGTACTAAAGACGCCGATCTTACGATAAACATCGGTCGTTACGCAGTCACGGGCGCTGCACTAACTGCCGGAGTACACCACGCGTGCAACGTTTTTGTCCACAGCACCGCCTTTTTGTAGCACTGGGCTTTCTTTCAAATTCAACATTAGAATGCGTGCGTAATACGGACAATTAGTAAGCGCCTATGATTTATGTCTGGCTGAAAAATTTGAACATCGATTTTGTATCTATGGGTATTTTGGCGCCAACTTTGACAGACCGCTAACGGTTTTAAGTCTGTGGATTTTTAATTGTATTGGTTTTTTCCCAAAAAAATATCTGAAACTAATCTGATGATTGCTTTAATTTGTTAGACTTTATCAAAACATCCTGTTTTTTATGACCATTTAATTCGACCATTTAGAAATTTCTTTAAATAGAACTGATTTTGTTGAAACGTTTCATCAAATTGCATTAAACACTCGTTAAATAAAAAGCCAAAAACCGTAAACCGCCTAAGATCCATAGATTTATCTCTATAAATTCCTATGTATCATAGACAATAATAGCAGTGAACGCCGCCAACGCGCCAAAGACAATGTCGAGTAATTTATGCCATACTAATTGTTACTAATGAGACATTGTGGCATTGTGGCGTGGGCAACCTTTATGCGCAATAGGTACGCAGCGTAGTCACACACACTGATATTAACCATTAATTAATTAAAGTAATTTAATGGTCGGTAATAATCGAGTAGATGTATCGGTTCAATTATACTCCATGCGAATTTGAACGTCTTTATGACTCGTTTCGTATGACATAGTGCAGAACGAAGTATATGGCAACTTTGTTTTTACTCGAGTTCGAGATTAATCGAGATTCTTCCGACTTTCTCCGGGTTTAGTTTGTCATTTTGTCTTAGGTGTTGCATTTTTTTCCTGTTTAATGTACGAGTATAGGTAGGTACAGGAAAAAGATAGAGCTTAATTACTTCGTCCCACTTATTTACTTTTAAATTTAGTTTCTTGCAGTTTTCTAGACCTCTAAACTGGTTTATTTATAGGTACTTCTGAATGAAATTGACAAAGCAATTTTCTGATTTTAGAAATCCCGTTACGATAAAAAGTCATGCCGACTTATTTGAAATTGAGTGACTTCCATTGAGCATTTTCCAGCGGTTTACCGACGCTTACCGATATCTTACAAAATAAACTAAGACTGCAAACAGAGTTGTAATTTGAACACGATTTTTGTTGTAAAAACGATTTGATTTTTTCCTCGTAATCTGGAGGCCAACGGGCCATGAAACCAGAAGGTCCGACGTGTTGTGGACAGCACCCGAATGTTCAGGCCGTGTGAACAGGCGCCCGTGAGAATGTGGTCGCAGCTCAATTGTTTTATTAGATTAATCCTCTCTACTTCTGTGCTCCTAGTAGTAGCCCATTTCCTTCGATTAACGCATCGAAAGATATCAAAGAAAATAGAAGATATTTAACCATGCCAATTATTTTAAATCTTATTGCATTGAATGTTATTTATTACACGAAATGGCAGAAAACATGATTTAATGAATCGTATAAATTCATAACGGCAATTCAGAAACTCATTGAAATGATAACTATGATGCAATCCTGTTTTCATTAAAGATGCTATTTATTACATCAATACGCGTATCGATATCATAATGCATGCACATTGAAATCGTGCCAGGTTTACATTAAAGCAGCAACCCACGGCCCGAGAAGCGTACTGTTCAATTAAAATGAATGAAATCATCCGAAAAGTAGTACTTTTTTATTTCTCATTCAATTCTGGTCGCCAAGTACGCAAAAAAAGTCAATCTTGGAAAGAATTCGAATATTATTTTGACATGGATTCCGAGAAGCAACCGCAACAAACCGAATTGTCTGTGATCGTTTCGATTCGATTCGACCGCAACTCACTCGTTTGTCAAATTGGCAGTTGCCGCTTTTTTATTTTCACCAGACAATTTTCGTCGCTTATCAGATGAGCACAAACGTTTTTTTGCAATTCTTCTAATCATATACGAATAACGAAAAAGTAGTCACACCAAAAATTCAAAAGAATTTTCACGACTTAGTACTGAGGGATAGCAGCATTAACAAATAACTTGATAGTGTGATTGTGTTGATAAGTTTTCAGAAACCGGCGAGGTAATTGCGTATCACACTAACGGTAGTAACGGTTTATATTTTGACAGTTCGACAACATTCCTTGCGTTAGTTACGTTGTTAAGCAGATGAATTTTTCAAACCTATGAAGCAATGTATTAGCAATATCCTTCAAAACTATCGGATTGTAATTGAAAGTGTGTTACGCAATTAGGGTGCTGATAATGGGATAGAATTCCCTCTCCAACTTTCAAAAAAACAGTCTCCTAACCTAAAACCACAAACAACTAATTTTAAACCGCTAAAAAATCGTCTTAACCGGATACTTATACCTAATTAAGAAACAAAAACATCGTAATATGTCACGCACCATTTTGCGGCGGCAACTCAAACGACACACTAACTCGAAACACTCGGAGTCGGCTGAAATAGGCCGTGGAGAGAACTCACCCGTTACGCTGGGGACGCTTTGTGGTGTGTTTTGATAATGGCCGTGTTGTGACGTTTTTTGATACCGAATCTAAGATGTGACACATGTCTGGGGATATTATTAGAATTGAGAGACTGATTTGTAGGAGTCAATGGTGGTTAATTATGTGCTGACAGCTCTAGACATTATTTGTAATTATTCTTCAGTATTATTTTTATGATAGGTACTGGTGCACGTACTGGTTTTAGCCTCGCCATAGGAGGCGAGGCTAAAACCGCGGGCTAGGGCCTAGAGGAACCACTCCATGTGCCCGGATAAACAGAAATCTTATGTTTTTCTCCCGGCTGTGTTTATTAAGCCCTGTGTTTTCGTAGAAATTGGTTCCGTACTTTATGCGTTAAGTAACAAATTAACAAACAAGTGTACACACTTTAAGGTGATCTAATATGAATATTATTAACTAGATCGCAGTTTATATTGAATATTCAACATAATTACATATGTATCTATCATTATCATCGATTAACGAGAAAACTAGAAAAAGTTATTGTTGCAAAGCTGTATATGGGCAAGCACATAATCCACGCTTGATAGAGCTGGCATTAGAAGTGTTAGAAAAAAATAAGAATACCAATAATTTTATTGCAGAAGCTGTAAAATATAAAAAAGGTACCACGGTACCACTACTTAATTAGTTACTTACTATATAAACAATAGTGCCAAGAAGTTTTGTAAGATTATCAACATTCACCAAGTGCATTAAATATGTACTTATTATTGAAGTTAACTCAAAGACGACTCATCAGAACTTGACTAAATTTATATGGGACTACCTCAAGAGTATACTCTTTCAAAGAAAAAAATAATGTTTAAAATCGGTCCACAATTGATGAAAATATCGATGAACATAAAAAAAATACATACTAACGAACAAGGAACGTCCTCGAACGTTTGTTTTTGAAGTCGGTGAAAACTATGTTGGGGTCCGGTTACAGTCTAACCGAATGCAGCTGAGTACCAGTATTTTACATGGTGTGACTGCCTATCTGAACTCCTCAACCCCGTTACCGTGTAAAACTGGTTATCAGACTTTCGGGCTTCTGACGAACCGTAACGACTGTCAATGATCCACGAATGACAGCCAAGGCCAACAGCTTAACGTACTTTCCGAGAACGAAGGTTTCTTGATATGTAAAGAGCGTCACCCATCCACGGACCAACCGCGGCAAACGTAGCTTAACCTGACCGATCGACCCGTGCGGCTGTTATTACTTAGTCACATTCAAAACAATAGTTTTTATCCATGCATATTAGTTACACCTAACATTATTATCACACAACAATTTGTTAGCTTAGACTAATCACGTTCAAGTCACAGCATTTTCAAATTAACATGATTGTACAAAACAAAAACTCAGTACAAGAACGGTTTTTATAAAACCATATAAAATAACAGTCATTAAAGCGAGCACATTCATTCGTATTCATGCAATCAAACAACTTCGTATTATATTTATTTCTATTTTTTGGTAGCTACCTGGTTATTATGCATAGTTCCCGTAATTACGTTTACGAATGCATTTTGCATATTAATCGGGGAAAAGGATATTATCGAGTAATCTATCTTTAATTTTTATATTATTTTACGGTTACATGTGTACCTACGTAATAAGCGAAAATACCTTTTATTTGTAAAAGTTTATGCCATTTATAAAGAACAAATTGGTGGTCTTTTTTTATTCAGTGGTTATGGTCGTCTTCCGTCAGGTTCAGTGTCTTTATTTTTATGTTTACATCTCTGTGTTTGCTCATTGAACACAGTATAGTATGGGTTGTATTGACTACGGTACAATATACATTACTTTGCTTAGTAGAATCAAGTTCTTCTAACTGAACAGACAGTTGTGCTGCTGGAGTTTGTTGCGCGGCTTGTTCCCAGCTAAAGTACTAGGAAGTGGTGAAGAGCGGGTGTTTTGGGGGACCGTCTTTTTTTTTTTTTTTTTTAGGATGGGAAATCATCAAATGACCCGCTCTGGGTGGAGCAGAAGGGAGTGTCAGACTCTTACTGACTAAAACCCACCCGTGTTCCTTCCTTAGCCCTTTATGTACCAGGGCAACGGTAACCCTTTCGGACGATCCCGCTACCCCGGCAGGCTTCGGCCCTATCGGGCCCCGTCAACTACGCTGACATCTCTTTGAGGCGCACGTGGAACACATACGCGCCGTCCGGCACGGGCCTGGTCCTGATCGGACGGAGAGCTACCCATTGCTCTCCGCCCGCAGGCCCGCGCCTACGGTGGCCGGGAGTCGTCACGCGGCTCCCGACGCCCGGAGCGTCTCCCTTGGCGGCTGAGGCGTGAGGATCTCTCCCTCGCCCATCCCGCCACCTCCTTCGCTAGCATGACTGCTTCGCAGAAGGAGGTGACCGCCTCCCACTCCCTCTCGCCCCGGACCATGGCTTGAACCAGGGCCGGACGCGAGAGGTCGCCGCCGCTGCCGATCGCCTCTACGAGGACACGGCGGTGCTCTGCCCAAGCGGGGCAGACCTCCACCGTATGCTCCACCGTGTCCTCTGGGCGATCCTCGCAGTGGTGACACCCGGGCGTCTCCTCCCGCCTGATTATGTGCAGGAACCTCCCGAAACATCCGTGTCCGGAGAGGACCTGCGTCAGGCGGTAGGTGAGAGCGCCGTGACGCCTCTCTAGCCACTCCTCAAAGAGGGGTCTTACCGCCGCTGTCGTGGCGTGCCCTGCGCTGGGTTGCGATAGTCGCGCCTTCCATTCTGCCATGAGACCGCGCCGGAGGTCCGTCCGCTCCGCCGCGATTTGCCGCGGGTGCGGAGTTTTGGAGGACCGTCTTATGTCATTTTGACGTTCAAAAAGTGCTGATTTGAGAATCAGCACTTTTTGAAACTAACTAACTGGGCCGAGGCCTAGTTTGAATAAATGACTTTTGATTTAGATAGTTTAAAAAATGATTTTCTGTTTCATAAAAGCCCTTGGGCACATTATTTATGATAGCTGGCAATTAACAATTAATAATACTTATTAATATACAGCAGTTTTAAATCTCAGATAATTTACATTCCAACGCCACTTAATCAGTTTTCTACTTTACTGCAATGTAGGTATTCTAAGTGTATTCTGAGTGACTATTTGGTATAAAAAGGTCCTAATAAGTTTTTGATTGCAATGGAATTTGAACTTTGTATGTATGATATTCAGTTTGTTGTTCCATAACTTAATTCAAATATAGGCTCCTTCAACACATTAGCCTGTATAAGGATACAAGTACCCTAACAATGTAACCATGACTTGTGGTCACTGGACCGGTTTCACTTGCAAAATTACACCACTTGGTAGATACTGCTGATAAACAAGAAAAACCGTAATAATTTATATTAGTAAGTGGCTAATGTTTTACAGAAGCAAATTTGATTATGATATTTAAGGTCGTATGACGTTAAAATTTGGTCGTACGCTAAAACACCTTTGAAAGAGTATTTACGTATTAGTGCAGCCGTTGTTCAGACGCCAGCAGGTCAAGCTACCCGAAACTGTCAAATTTTCCCAATCAACCTTGAACCTTACGCCAGCACATAAAGCTACTACAATCTGTCAAATTTCTTTAATAGATTTTCAACTTTATCGCTAAAGCATTAAGGTTCAAGGTTTATTGGGAAAATTTGACAGTTTCGGGCACCTTGACCTGCTGACATCTGTACCTAACCATCTTCTAGGTGTAAGGAAAACTAGGCATATTTCATATTAGCCGAATAATTATCGAGTCTGCACAAAAACTGTGGGTGCATTTAGTTGAGTTGCAAAAACATCGAAAATCCGATTAGCCTCATGACCTAGGTACCTATTCCTAAAGACTACTGTAAAAAAACAATAATCAATTTAATCCTTTGAACGCGAAAATGACTAATCTATTCAATTAATATAACAAGTGATATTTCAATCTTTACAAGAGATTAAATATTTAACAGAAATAAACTAATTAAATTAGGAAATATCACGGATTTAGTTAATCGATAACTTATAATCAAATAATCGGCAATTGTTA
This sequence comes from Apamea epomidion, assembly GCA_947507525.1. Lineage (NCBI taxonomy): Eukaryota > Metazoa > Arthropoda > Insecta > Lepidoptera > Noctuidae > Apamea > Apamea epomidion. The sequence goes on along the minus strand of OX382247.1, from coordinate 6,381,955 downwards.
ATAATCAAGTCGAAAATAGATCGATATAAAAAGGACCATCTGTGCTTTAATCAATCAGTGTTTGAAAAAAATCAATGCAGCATACATAGGACCCTATTTCGCTACGCTTTTTTCGCGTAAAACTCCAAATGAGCGTGCGATCTAAGAAAAAGAGCCTTTCCTTTGTGTTTTGGGGTCCGAATAACAAGGTGTACGATCGAAAAAAGTCGACAGGACATTCAATTTATGATCGTTAAGGAGCTGTCCAACACTATTGTTCAAATATCACGATGGTACAGAATAAGGACGCGGGTTGGTTAAGGCGAGGCGAGCAAGTGCAGCGAACGTGACTTGACACGTTTGGAGTTAGTCAAAAATGATACAGAAGCAGAACATTTTCCAACGGTATTTTGACAAAGCCTACAAAATCTATACGAATAATAAAAGGAGCGTGAACAGTTTGTTTCTTAGTTTGTTTGAATGCGGTAACCTCTAGAACTTCCTGTCGATTTTGAAAAAATATTTTTGCATTTGATAGCCCAATTATTAAAACTACAACAACAACACTATTTAAACAACTCAACTCAACTCTATTTTAATGCTTTTTCTTTCTTTCGATTCTTGAGGAAGGCTATAGGCTATAGCACATCACGATAGGACCCTTAGGAGCCGAGAAAAAAAGGAAAAAAGTTAGAGAGAACGCTAAGCGAAAACGCAGGCGATGCGATGCGATAGGGTGGGTCGGGGGTACAAGAAAACACACGCGGACGAAGTCGTGGACAGAACCTAGTGCATAATATGAACAGTCTCACTGAGCAAAAGTTCAAAGACTCCAAATAAAAGAATATTATTGTAACAAGTGTGACGAAGTATTGCCCCAAGTTCACCTTAATTTTCCGGTAGCCAAAACCACTGGCATAAAAACCATTGATCTCATTCGCAACGACTCGATAGCTCCGCTATTCGCCGGCTAGTTGCACCCAACCCGACGCCACTTAACCCTCCACTCTTCACTTAACCGTCCGCTGCAAAACAAAACCGACCTTAAACTACACGTTTACGTGCGTATCGATCCGTTCAGAGCTGGCAACTCCATTGATTACGAGCCAATCTACATGGCAACACCGAACAACGATACGATTGGGTAATCGGTATCGATGGCGCGCTCACCCGAAAAGTTTGATTGACTCGCGCGTTACGATGAAGCAATGGATGGTACAGAGATGATTGTACCAGTTTTCTTGTTGCTTCGAGAGGAGAAAAGGGTCAATCCGATGCCCCTCACACACAAGGCCCTACGTGATGTTATTGAGGAATTAATTAAGTACGTAAAGCAACATCCATGACAAAATAAAACGATGAAGGAAGTCTCGATTCTCTCCAGCTTTGGATGGAATTAAGACTCAGCTTAATTCTGATAAATGATGCGGTCAGAATGATTGTCTCTCGACCTTTGCGATTCTGAAGAACTTTATTTCTTTATATATATCGTGTTTTTATACTGACATCGTTTTAGATGAAAAAAATGCAATTAATTAAGTTTATTGTAGTGTTCGTTTTTGTTGCAGTTTTTTTTTTTATTTGAATCGAACATTAATCGGTTCTTGTTATGTTACATTAATCCTGTGATAAGCTTGTCCTAACAAATCATGTAAATTACCTTCCTATATTAATTCTTTTAATAAGGAAATTGGCAACACTGACATTTCATGACAAGTTTGATAGGCGACATATCAAGCTGTACCTTTTCCAGTTTTAGCTGACCTTTGCAAAGGCTTTTCGTACAATGAGAAGTCAGCTTATACAGAAACTGTACAGATATGGAAACACTGTCTCACACTAACAAGGAGCTAGGTGGCTCTCAGTAATATCAACTGTCAGTCATCACGAACGGCGGCAGACATGAGGTGTACCCTGGACTAAGACTTGAATGTGACGATGAACCTGTGACTCCTGTGAGGAAACAGTCCTGAATACAGCAATTAACCAGCACTACACTGACCAATAAACAATCTTGATTCAGTCTGAGCACAGGCTTAAAAAATACCATAAAGACTAGGGAGGTACGCACGACAACATATCAAGCTATACAATTCCAGTATAAGCTGACTTCTCATTGTACAGACGCCAGCACATCATGCTACCCGAAACTGTAAAATTTTCCTAATCAACCTTGGACCTAATAATTTAGCGATAAAGTTGAAAATCTTATAAAGACATTTGACAGATTGTAGTAGCTTGATGTGTTGGCGTCTGTACGAAAAGTCTATACATTGCGAGGTCAGCTAAAACTGAACATGATAGCTTGATGTGGCGTCGTGTGTATTCTCGCAATTATTTCGACATTAATTCATGGAGAAACCCTAAACCTCCAAAATCTTCCCAGCCATTAAGCCACCAAGTGACACAGCTGGTCAGGTGTTCCAGCCGTGACTGATTCCATGTTTTTTGCCAAGTCTTTAACGATGTCTTAAGGTCGGCTCTTTTTTCGCACTTTGTCCGTTTGATTCACATGTAATTGAGGTTCGGATTCGCTAAGGATACGATTAGGTGATGATTAATACAGCCGGCGATCTTTAGTGAGGTCGCCTTTACTGTTAGCGGACAATGTGCCCCGGACTTTAGAAGAAATTGATAATTTTTGTGAATGTTCCACCAATGCCATATTCAGGAGACAGTGAAGGATTTACGCCTCAATATTTATTGTTGAATAGGATCTGTCTTTGTTAACGTATTTGCGTATGGCCAGCGGGGTAATTGCGTAACACTCTAACAGTGGCAATGGTTTTAATTTTGACAGTTCAACAACATTCATTGCGTTATTTACGTTGTTGAGCAGACAAATTGTTCGAACATAATGAATTAGCAATTTCCTTCAAAATGATTCAGATTGTGATTGATAATGTGTTACGCTATTAGGGTGCAGACTTCAGAAAACTGATTACTTAGAAGGTAACAAACTATACGATGAAACCCAGAATTCTTTCACAACATTTTCTTCTAAGCTTAAACGGTTTTCTAAGAAAATAGTAATGTACCAATTTAACATGTGATGCTTTCGGTGAATCAGCCGTCAATTCGACAAAAACCGTACCTACTACAAAAATAAATGCCTTTATAATTTTCGCTAATGAGACGTAACGGTGACCGAATATGGCTGACATGTGATAAATGAGAAGGGAATCATTTTATTATTTAATTACCAGTCCATACATCTCATGTCCTGTTTGTACTAATTGATTCTTTTGATATATCGGATACTATTTTTAAAAAGTTATTCAGCGAACATTTTATTCTTTGAAAAAAAAGAAAAATGTTGCCAATGTTTTGTAGACTGTGTACAAAAAGGTTTTATGAAGCAAATTAATTTTCTTGTTATTTATTAGACCACTTGTTTTGCGCTTGTTCTAATCAGTCGGTTGATAAAAACTTGTTTAATGTCTTAAGTAATAGAGGTAGGTAGGTACCTAAATATAGGTAACCAATGTTTTATATCAGGTTTCTTTTAAAAGAATTTGGAATGCAATCGAATTTAAATGCGTTAAGGTTATTTTGATCTTGATATCTATCCGACGCTGTCTAAAGGAAAATTCATATATGAATAAATTGGAATTCCTGGAAAAAGGAAGTGGCATCAGTTTATATCAAAAGTTATAATTTACCAACGTAAAACGGACGTAATTTAAATATTTTAACAATGATAAATGACTCACTACAACATACTGAAAGATTAATCATCAAATTGTGTTAAAATGACGAATGCTTTTTACCGCCAAACCGACTTTACTTAGCGTTAAAAAAATCATAAAATTTTCTTTTAGCATGTGGTTAATGTAATTGTGCATTAACTTCAATGTTGTGAATTCCAATAAATCCGACAATGCATAGGCAGTTTTACTTAACGACGCACATTATTTTAAGGGTTATGTTTTATTAATATCTGTGGTAAACCACGCAAATTCCCGCGCAAAATATCTCTGAGGAGGTCGCGTTTTGCATTCATACTTTTTTAATGACCATAAACAATCTAAGGATTTTTTCGCAATCGCTGTGTCACTAATTGTGTGTATGACGATAGAGTTTCTACCATTGTGTTATCAATAGCATAATATTGGATTACGAAACCTATAAAAACTTATGATATGCAACGGTATATCGTTGCATATGTTAATGCAAATACCCTGAGAATGTCTATCAAAGACACAGGCACGGACACTATTTCTATTTAAATTAAGTCAATGACTTTATTCACGAATTTTAACATTGTATTGTTATCTAGAAGCTAAAACAATTCCGACACGTTACACATTATCAACTTAAGCAAACCTAAACCCATTAACAAGTGAATTTCAAAAAAATAATTACGCGCTCTGTGCAATTTGAAACACAGATAATACAAAATGTGCCGGATGTAGAGATAGCGCCATTGTTGTGTCTTCATTTCCTTTGTGTTTATTGCCAGAGCAATAAATAGAAAATTGAATTTTAACAGGCGTGGAAAATGTTTACTAAACTTAAATACCTAAGCACTTAAGAAACGTTTTTTGTTTTTTTCTGTAACTGTTATTAATGATAATGCTGGCTGGCGTTATATCCTTAATTTATTATTCTTATTGAAGTATTAAAGCACCGTGATTTTGCCACAACTTGTCAATAAATCAATGTATTTTCTTTAAATAGTCACAGTTTCGAAATGGGATAAATTATGAAATCAGCCGGTCTATTCAGTAGAATTCTCGCCGTGAAAACTTCGTTAAAGTGTGCTTGACGGGAGCTGTCATTCCACCTTATGCTAGGGATTGACACTATTGACAGCTCACGTCACCTAAGCTTTTAAGGTGAGACTTTTACAGAATATATTGACAGTTGGCCGTAAGTTGTCAAAAGGTTAATTAATCTGATAAATACAAATAAAAACTAAATTGTAATTAAAATAAATAAATGAGCTAACTCCTAGCTATCGATGACGGTGTCACATTTCAGACCATAAATACTTAATAACTGCAACCCATAGACAACTTCAATTAACTACACCTACCAACTATGTATAATGAATTTGCATTAGCAATTTATTCAACAGCTATTATATCTTGCACTTATTATCGATACATTACAACACTAAACAAAGACGTTTTAAAAACGAACAGAATGCAATTAGACCGCTAATAGATTTGCAACAAAATTGGCTACATTGTCCTATTTGATTGTTTTTTCATTATTATAAAACTGTTTTACCGACGGCCCGTATATGATTCTCTGCTCGTTAAAATGTAACGATACCTGGGTGTGTTTTATAGTGCCTTTTACGAGGGAACAGTAACATTTTAGCGCTGCGGGCCTTTTATTGCACTGTCATAGAGTAGAGTCTGATGTTTTAGTGCCTGATAACGAGTGAGTGGTTATCTGTGCGTCTGCGCCGCTATAACCCTACTTTTACTTTTACTCTTTTTATATGGAACCTGATTTCTATGACACCTTTTTAGAGGTTATTTTAGGGTTAGGTTTTATTAGAATTAAATAGATTACATTCTCAATAGGAGTTGTTGACTTCTTAATCAAACAGTTATGCCAAGGATCTGCACTTTGAATTCAATTTAAATTGCAGATCTGCTCGATGGTAATACTCCTTGAAATATTTGTTGTTTTCATAACTCCTAGACGGATTCGCTTTAAGCGTTAACCTTAGAGAAAGGCACTTCGTTAGTAACAAAAAATATATGTAAATTCGGCTAATCAACAAACTCGTTTGATTCTATCGTTTAACGCAACTTTTTTCCTTTTAATACCTTGTCAATTGGCCACTTACTAAATTCTTTTTTACACATAGTTAATAACTTAATAACCGTAGCTAATTCTTTGATTTTTTGTTCCAGATGGTCAGTCAAATCACCTGAATCTCTTCAACTCGAGGCCGCAGCCCAAGAAGAAACGAAAATCTCGAACAGCCTTCACCAACCACCAGATCTTTGAGCTGGAGAAACGGTTTCTGTATCAGAAGTACCTCTCACCCGCAGACAGAGACGAGATCGCGAGCTCCCTGGGGCTCTCCAACGCTCAAGTCATCACATGGTTCCAAAACAGACGAGCGAAGTTGAAACGAGACATGGAGGAGTTAAAAAAAGATGTGGAAAGTGCTAAAGTATTGTCAGCTCACAAAAGCTTCTTAGAAAACGTGACTGACTTGGGCATTCTGAAGAAGAAAGCTATGAGTATAGGCGCTAGTGAGGAGGCGGCCACGAACCTAGTAGTGAACGCGTCCAAATGAAACGAGGCCTCACGCGCGATCCTGAACGAAGCCAGCTACGATCGGCGCGTGCTCGACTATTAACTCGATTATAGTCGAATCGACAAAAGTGACAATGTGTTACAATTTCAATGCGAACGTTTTAGTGACGTTGGGTGTTTTTATCTCCACTATTAATAGTATTTCGTAAAGTACATCACTATTTAATACGTCTGTAAATAGTATTAGTTGATCGTAGTGTAATGTTGTACAAAACTTATGAAGCTTCGTTGGAAATAAATGTGATAGTTGATTTTATTATTTAAGTACTTAATATTTTATAGAGATATTCCTAAATTATTTATTTTTGTTGGATTATTAACTGGCTTGTGGGACAGCAATGATTTTATTCAAAGTAACGAAACAGTGAATAGTTTTGGACATGTAGATACTGAAATAAGAGTTTTCCATGAAATGTGCAATAATTATGATAAAATTACATCATCTGTGAGCCAGTTACGAGTTCCAGCGTACGTTACTATTGTACATATTAATGTAAAGGTAGTTTGTTTAGTAATTAAAATTTAAAGCGTAGTTTTATTATCTTAATGAGAAGTACGGAGTTGATGAAGTGTATAGTACCTACCTATCTTACCTAATTTTTAATTAGTAAGTGTAATTACTAATTTTAAATTGGTTCAAATTGTGGATTTCTACTAATTAACTACTGGCAATAGAGAACGAATATGAATGGTAATGACTAAGTAATTTCATGTGATTTTAACACCGTTACGTGCAGAAATAATGAAGGCAGGTCGTAAAAATGTACAATGGTTTCTAAGCTTAAGCAACATAATTGTTTTCCAGTTTTACAATTTTGTATGCATTGTGTAAATAAATCATTATTAGTCAGTTATATCACTAATTTAATGAATTGGCAACATTTTGTAACTACCCAATAAATACTTTTGTATTCATTAGCTATTTAAAATGTGACTTTACACTTGTGTAAACTTGTGTTACATTTTTATAGTGACTAGGAATCATTCTGTATAGTATATTAACTAAACTATTCTTGCCTATTTATGAATTTCACGTCGTCATTGTATAGATTCATCAATTTATAGTAATTATAATTGTGGCGACGTTTCACTGTATGTACTTATAAATACAATAACCTGATCATATTGAACTATGAAACAATTAATAATGTATAATTTTCCTTTATTATTTGTTAATTACTACCGAGATCAATTCCATAAACAAAGTCAAATACATTTTGCAATCGATATAAGAATAATCGACTAAAGAATCGTTATTTTGTAAAGATACACCTCTATATTCCATTTTCAAATTTATTTTTACCGCTTCCATAGACAATTATATTTTTTTCTTGAAAGCAATGGTATTGAACTGATAGTGACTTCTCGTTCCTACTATGATAACTTACAGCTACTTAACATAACGTTTGATGTAACGTTTTACAATAGGCACAGTCTGTGCTTCAACTATGTGAATATTACTTAGTGTAAATAAACATTATGTGTTCTAAAGTGCTTTGTTTGGATTTTTACTACCCTCTAAAGTTCGTTTTTTAAACACTGATACTAGTTTGACAGTACACCTGTCAAATTAGTATACTAAGAAACGCCACCGCCGCCGCTCAAGTGTCAGATTAGTATCTGGGTTTCAAAAACAAATTTTTACCCCTCTCTCTATAAGTCTCTATAATATGTCATGGCTAGGCACAGGCCTTCGAAGGTCTTTTATTTGCTGTTTTGTTTGATGATTGCAGTATGTTATTGTATCTACATAAAAGGAGAATAATACTATATACACCGTTAAATTTTGATCGTTTTATTCCTTAAAAGAGGTCATTGTACTCATCATTATGAACAACTTTTACTACAGGACTAACCCTGAAATCGTGAAAAAAAAATCACTTGATCCATAGATTTATGTTTGCATAACTTGACATAATGTGATGGATCACTGATATTTTTATCACGATTTTTCAAAATTTAACGGTGTATATATATCTCTTGAAAAATAATCACTGTCTCTAACAAAATGCCGGTATCCGCAAATTACCATATATTCATGACGAAACAAATCCTTGGGCGATAAAATGCACACGCCCAAATCTATACTTTTACGTTTCTTTTGTAAAGAAGGACAAGAACATTGTCTAATCAGCCACACCATCTTATAAGTCCATCCAGCGCACTATGGTCAGTCAGCCCTACCGTCCAATAATTTTATCAGAGCATGAACTAGCTATTGCCTTACATAATATCACATCTGTAAATCCCGAAGATATCGACAACGCGGCAGGCCCAGATGCATATGGTGGTCCCCTTGGTAAGGCTGGTTGTCCAGACTCTCGGGTTTCTAACGACTCGTTATGATTGTCAAAGATCCACGAATGACAGTCGGGAACAACGGCTTAACGTGCTTTCCGAAGCACGGAGAAGTCTTGGTATGTAAAGATGGTCACCGATCCACGGACCAACCGCGGCAAGCTTAGCTTAACCTGATCGATCGACCCGTGCGGCTGTTATTACTTAGCCACAAGCCCCTCGAACCACCTAGCTACTATTGTAAGTAAATCTCGTGCTAGGGAAGAACATTGCTTCTATACACATAGATAGGCATACAGCGTACTTACCTATTACTGAAAAGAGGATTATGTGTATGAAGAAGGTAGATCGTAAGTATCAGAAATAAAGAGGTGAGTATTGCTGCCAGTTGAAAATCAATGACATTCAAACGATAATGACAAGCCTAACCCATCTGCCTTCAAAGCAAGAGTGAACAGACATCTTCTGGGCACACTCCTTCCATCATAGACCTCATCCAACGCTTTCCATCAGGTATAATCTAAATCAAGAGCAGGCAGGAATTTAATTTACTTCATTTATTTTGATTTATTTCAGGCTGAATCAGACAATTTTTATGAACCGTCCACGAAGCGTTCAAAATGAACAATTCTAACCAAATTAATGTCCTTGTAATGCCTTGTAAGCTTAATAAATATTTACAATATTAATAGTTGTACATTTTTGGAGAGCTGTATCTCATTAAGTATTAAACTTACAGAGCTGGTTCTGATCTCAAATTGAAGCAATTTTAGTCTACTTTAAAAACGTATGATTTTGTTTTTTTTAAACGTTTAGTTTCAGACATATTGTGAATACAAAAAACGTGCGAAAATTTCGCGGTTTTTCGGGTGCTGCAAAGTCAGCACAGGTCTTTTGAGGCTGCAAACTTGGATATACGCTACTAGTATTGGTCCTAACAACATATTTAAAAATCAGAACTAGCCGTTAGTTTGCGATTTTTGCGATTTTTTGTGTTAGATAATGACTGGCCTATAGTGTCACCAACTCTTTATACAAAATGTATAATAAAATAGCCACTAATAAGGTACTCTGTGCCACAACTGAACCTTGAGCAAAGTATTATGGATCGTACTATGTGGAAATCGATTATCAGAATCGAATAATTTGAAACATCGATTAAATTATAATGTGGGCGTCAAAACAATCGACGAACTTCAACATGGAGGTCATCAAATTATCGTGACGATCATAAAATTCTTAACACCTAATTGGCGACTCAGGAAAACCCAAAGAGTGATTGGATACTTATCTAATAATATTAGGCTGGGTGCAGACTGTCTTTTGACAAACTAAGTACGTACTTACCATTCTTTTATTAAATTAATGATAGCCTGCACTTGCAACAAAACGAAAACAATTGCATAACCAAACTTGCAAAAAATGTAAAGAAAAGATGTTTGCGAGATACAAAACTGTTTTGCTTCTTCTGATGTGAACATTGTCTTACACTTGGGTATTGCGTAACACACTGTCTGTAGCAATGGCTTTAGCCAAAATACTGTATAAGCTGTATCCATTACTGTATCCATTGCTTCATATGTTCGTAAAAATTGTATGCTCAACATACATTTTTTTCGAACATATGAAGCAATGGATTAGCAATATCCTTCAAAATGATTCAGATTGAGATTGATAATGTGATACGCAATTAGGGTGCCGGTTTCTCCCTAAAGTTATAGAAAAATTTATCAAAGAAAAAGCCATTGAAGCAAATCTTGTCTAACAGAGTTGTAACAGCATGGAAAATGTTGTGACAGCTCCCACACAACGCTGACCGTCAACCCTGGCTGCTTCAAGAATCGACTGGACAGATTAAATATCTACAAGCTATTGGATACACACGTATCAGCTAATTTAGCTGCTGATACAGTACAAAATTTGTATGGAAGTTCGCCATTTTTGAAGCTAGAAACGTGGAATTTGGCGCTGAGACTAGACTAGAAGAAGTAAAAGTTAATTGTATCATCATTTTTTGAAAACTCGGGTTGAATTTTAAAAAAACGACGATAAGTCTAAGGCCCCTGAGTAGTTGCCGATAGGAAATTCCAACGGGTACATGGCTTATATTTAAATAACTTGGGTAATCTGCCAACAAATTCTGTTGATTAAGCCCTTTGGAAATCAAGTGTGAGTTTTTCTTACGTACCGAGTGTTATTTAGTAATACCGGAACTAACCGCAGATCAAACTATTACCTAATCAGAAATATGCCGTGCAGACATTAGTTCTAACACAGACATGTGTTCTCATGCTAGTCGAAGTAATCAATTCGGCACAGATCGGAACTTGCAACGAGATAGTTGACGTCCACTTGGAGATAGCGATATTTTATCGTCTAGCCCACTGCATGTTTTAGAGGCCCACCTAGTAAATAAACATTTACCCGCCAGTGAGTTGTTAGACCCTAAAATCAAAGGTTAAAATGTATCTTGTACCTATAATTTACCTCTTCTTCTGTTCTCTCGTGCTTATATAGTTACCGGCACTCAAAGGTAGGTACTATAGAGGACTAGAGGAGCCCTCTGAGGTAACGAGAGGAATCAAACACTATATGATTCCTTTAAGATTATATAGGCAGAACGTCTTTACATCTTTCTGTCTAAATTATCACTCTCTATTCTAAAACCAAAAAACTAATTAATATATTTGACACTAGCTTGAACGTTCGAATGTCACCCGCGCTAAATTATATCCGGCCTGCAACATATGAGGTTGCCTTCGGCAGACAAGCCTCTACAGTACTATCTACAGTAACTACTCCTCAAACCAAATCACAGCAATGCTTCTATGTGGCAAAAAGAAGTATGGAAATCGCACAAAAATAGTATTTAGCGAAAGCTTGACTTCTACGAAAAATAGAACTTCAAGTAGGTAGTAAGTATTTTGGTTGAAATCTATAATTATGACGTAGGTAAGGTATATGAAGTGACAAAACAAAGAAGACCTCATAAGCTTCTGTTTATCATTAACACTGATAACTTGTAATATAAACTACGTCCTCACCTAATCGGGCTCGTAGCAATTTGCTACGAAATATTTGTCATGTAATTCTTGGTCTATGAAAGTATTTATTTGAATGAATTGTTTAGTTTGAGCGCTTTAGGTAGGTGTTTATGGTATGCCAGCGTATACAGTATTTTGGCTAAAATGTTGATGATGATGATGATGTAGCATAGATACCTATGACTCAAATGGCTTAATTTCAGCCTGTCAAGAACACCACTAGTTTACTCGTACCTAATATAAACTATATACTAATTAGTAAGTAATAGAAAAGCGAGTATTTTAATTACCTGTAGAGCTCGTAGCACTTTGCTACGCGTTTTGCTACGAGCTCTATTTGTTATGCAACTCTTGTTCAAACCTACATTTGTTTAAATGAATTGTTTGTTTTAGTGTTGTGGAACTAATCAGTACACCAGCACGTTTAGCATGACCATTTCTATCTCAACTCTACGAAGACACCGTAGAAATATTTCTACTATCAATCATTTTGTCTTTTGTTTCATCCGTTCCTACGGTACAGTTCATTTCCATAGTTGCTTTTATAAGCACTGATGATGACTGAAAACTAACTATATCACTATGTAGACCAGCCAGTCAGCCGGCCAGCTATGTACTTTTTTTTTTTGTGGATGGGAAATCATCAAATGACCCCTCCCGCTCTGGGTGGAGCGGAAGGGAGTGTCAGACTCTTACTGACTAAAACCCACGCGTGTTCCTTCCTTAGCCCTTTATGTTCCAGGGCAGCGGTAACCCTTTCGGACGAACCCGCTACCCCGGCAGGCTTCGGCCCTGTCGGGCCCCGTCATTGCCAGCTATGTACTTAGTCTTCAATCGAAATTAAGTCTCTTAAGCGAAGTAAGTAATATAGCGCCGGTCTATTCTATAAAAACCTAACCGTGAAAATTTCTGTGAGGTGTTTTAAATGAGCTGTCATTCCACCACTATTTACAGCTCACGTCAAGCTCATTTCACTTAAGTTTTCACGGTAACATTTTTACAGAATACTTCGGCAGGTCTCTTACATTAAAACTGTTCATTTATAGGGGCTAAGTTAAGCACATCTCTTCAATAACTTAGCTTACTGTTCGCCCATCTCTCACTGGAGGCTGCGCTTGCGTTGTTTCAGCCATTGTCTAAGCTCAGTGTTTGTTGTAGGCGTCGCGTGCCGGATGAAGATCAGCTGGGGATACAATAGCGAATGGAAAACTATTCGTTGCTTTTTATGATGTGACGTCCGATAGAAGATATTACTTCTTCGGTTTAAAGTGTTTTATACCCATTAAGACAGTCTTCACTTACATGAGAACAATAATGATAAAATATTAGTAATATTATCCCAGTACGGGTACTTCTTGTTACATAGAACTGAAAAGAGCATGGTTTTGCTTCAAAGTTCTACTGGAAAAAGCATAATGAATTGACACCTTATCAGTGAAACTGTTCTTACAGATGCTTAGATCACTATTAAAGTATAAGTCGCTACACTAGCTACTAAATAGTAAATAGTTGAAGGTTACACATTAGTTCAAAACTGCAGACACATAGCGATCATTAGGCCTATTAAGAATTTAGTTAATGCCAAAAGGGTCTCTTTTTGTAGAAGACCTTTCACAACTGCCTACTAGTAAGTAGTATGAACCTACTAGTAAGCAAGAAGACAAGTGTTCTAAAGAAAACCTTTTTCATGATCACAAGTCTCGCGGATCTTTAGTCAAATTCGAAAAGCGAAAATGTAAACTAAGCCTAACTGCCGCTGTCAAATTACACCAAACGTTCCAAACTCAAATTGTTAAAACTGTACGAGAATTTGTTACGGACAAAAGTTTGTTAAACGTTAATTGGTCGCCCACTATAGCCGTAATCACCAGAATAAATTGACCCACGAAGATTTAGCACTGTCTAGAAATCAGAGGTCATTTTAAACTGGTTCCGATGTTAGCACGCACGCTGGTTTCGGTCACATTTTAAATATTAATTCTTGGTTGTTAATACGTTAACTATGGTCACTATTCTTGCACAAGCGTGATATGATGAACCGTAAACAATAAATAATTGCTTAAATACCGTCTAAGACCCACACCAAACGTTTTATAACTATAGTCAATTTCCTTTGCTATTTTTTAAGGCTCCATTTACTTAAGACAGATTTTTTTTCGTATTTTTTTCGATCGTCTTTGAATTGCGGTTGGAATATCAATGCGAAATTACAGGAAACATTACAAACATTAAGAATTACAAAGATATGAACAGTAATTAAGTCAAAAACACACTGTACAGAAAGAAATCCAGTAATAACACAGCCATGAGCTGTTAATTTATGTTGCCTATTGTCCCGTAATTAATACTGGGCCGCCTTTTATTGATTTCGCGGGCTGCATTCAAAAACTCAAAACTGCGGCTTTCGGCCTCTTTGTTCCAAGTTTAATACTATAATTTTTGAGGTCAACGCGCGTGATGGCAGGGTGTAATGTTGCTTTGTAAAATGTGACCAATTTAAATACACCCTCGGGCGTCGTTGCTCCTCTTGAGTCATCTTTTCAAAGTCTAAACGCAAAAGGCGGGAGGGACCAACTTAAACTGGCAACCTTATAACAGTTGTGGATTTCGAATGCAACAATTCGAAATTCAAAGAAATTACCGCACACATCATAGGATGTTATTACGCAGCATTTGTTTTTGGAACCGTAATGAAAGGTAGGAGCTTTGTTTGGTCAATATGTTGCCAGCATAATTATTATTTTAAGTGGCAAGTAAAAATATAATTCCTTGATATAACGTTTCCCTATTCCTTTTATTGGTGCTATAATTATGTTAGCATACTAAAGACGACAATTTTAAACGACCGTAATTTTTTTTCACTACACGATAGTTGCTACACGAGTACGTAATTTAGAAATAATAGTTTCTATAATGAAAACGTCATTTTAATTATAATTAAAGCGTCATTATAATTAATTTGAACAACACGCGCCGCCTTAGGCGTTGACAGTTGTGAGTTTTTTAATAGACTCCACCCACAACTAGGTGGATATTCTGGGTATTGGTACAAAAGTTAATATAAAATACTGGTTGATGACACGTTTCAATAGTGTGAAAGGTCCTTTTATGTTCATAAATGGAACATCAGTGTTTTTGTTCTTAATAAGAAATGTCAATACGACTTAAAAAAGGAGGTTCTACAATTGTTTTGTTTTCAGCTGCACGTTGTTTGTGGTTTTTCACTTCATCACAAATGTTTATGGATCAAAGAAGCTTATGTGTGGATACAGATCTGATACATATCTATTATATAGGTATACTTTATTCAAATGTCACTCATACTGTGTTCTCTCAATAGGGGTAGGTAACCTTTTTTATTTGTTTTTTTTTTAAGAAAAAATTAGCGTAGGTAGCTCAGTAACAGAAATGCAAATTTCGGTTTTAAATAAAATTGAAAACATATTATGCAGTTTTACATACACTACCTACATTATGTTTATTGGATTCAATTTTTGTTATATTCTTTGCAAAACTGTATAAATACAGGAAATCAATATTAACAAACTATTGAGAAAGCATCCTTTCTAACAACAAAACCGGGTCAAATATCTGTTATAGCAATAAACAATTTTTTAACACCATATTGCAACACTAATAAATAATATTCACCAATTCATCACTAAAGCCCCACACGACCATCATAAAGTTTTTTCTTCTTTCCACATTAAACTCCCCAAGGCAAAAGAATTGACCCAAAAATCCAGCCTTCACTGTATCGAATTAACAAGAGAATTCGCTTGAATGATAAATTGTTTCGCACATTCGTTACCCTATTATCTTTCAAAACTGCCTACTGACTGCCAGTAACGTCGACAACACGACATCAAGACTGTCAAAATCCCACAGAGAATTTTCATCTTTATGGCAATCATATACAGATTAAATTAGTATCAAACTATTTCGTGAATCCTCTTTCGATTGCCCTCAGTACGAGTAAGTTCAAAAATGGAACATACGATTCGAAACTTTATTGTCGTTGAGAAAAAAAAAACATTCGCGCCAAAAGTTGTGCGAGATGCACAATGGGCATTGGAAGTGGAGTGAAATGGTTACAATGGACGATAATGAAGTGGTTTTGTCATGTTTTTAGGCGTTTCGCCGCGTGTGGGTATATTAAAGCACAATTATGTTATAAATGGGCGTTTATTGGACTATTAGTGCGACGGATCGAGGAGGCGTTCACTCTTGTGAAACTTGCGTTTTGAAATCGTGTACAGTTGCTGTCAGAATTGTTCGGTTCATTCTGAAGTGTCGTAGAACATTAATAGAGTAAGAATTTGGAGCAGTTTTTTTTTTCTTTTTGGTGCACCTGGATTTCAAATGTGTGGTTGAAATTGAACAATAGATTCAGGAGGCTTACGAACCGATACAACTATTTTAAGGCGGATATTCTGATAAGAATTTTGGCACCTATACCTACGTGCAGCTAAAGAAGTAAGTAGGTAGGTATAGGTAGGTAGTTCAGGTCCTACGAGCTTGATCAGACTACACATTATCTTAACATCACTAGATATTATTCTTTAGCCATCCATCCGAGCAGTGTTGGCTCAATGGTAACGGCCGGCCTTACAAGTTATAGGTCGTAGGTTCGAACCCAGACAGGCGCTTTACTTTGTGTAAATTATTTCACCACCAGTGCTCTCAATGCGGTGACGGAAAACATCGTGAGGAAACCGGCATGTCCTAGAACCAAAAATTCGAAGACATGTGACATCTACCAACCCGCACTGGGCCCGCGTGGTGGATTATGTCCCACTCCCTCTCACAGGAGGCCTGTGTCCCAGCAGTGGGAACATTATAGGCTGATTATGAGCCATCCGTCCATATGTGATACTAACTAACTAAAAACAAAATTGTTTCTGGTCTTTTTGTTTACTTTTAAAGTTGTTCTTTTTATATATTGCATGTGGTGTTTACCTCTTAATATTGTACATCTAGTATGAATTTTTTGTGCTCTTTTTATTATGTATTGATGTAACAATTGTTGGTGAACCAATAAAATAAATAAATAAATAAATCCGTCAATTCTTATTTATAGCTAACACCAACAACTATCACTCCCTTTAGAAGCAGTTATAGCAATAATTTTTAGATTCAAATACTTACGCAGCAAAGCCGCTGATTCCCTTGTTCACAAACAAAACTAAATTTAAGTTCAGTGTTTTTTTTTTCATTCTATTTCATTAAGAAAAGGATAGAAGATAAATATTAGTTTAGTCCTGTGAAATTTAGATACTCCATAGCAAGTTTAGACATGATTAAAAACATGGCTACTAAAAATACGTCAATTTACGTCAAGCGCTCACAAATTTGACAGAATATTTATCTTCTGTCCTTTTCTTAATGAAATAGAGAGAAAAAGATGCACTGAAATGTAATTTAGTTTAGTTTGTGAACAAGGGAATCAGCGCCAATATCTCATAGTCGTAGTATATCATTTGCTACGAATGCCATAAAAACTATCTACATCTTTCGGTGATTGAAAGACTTTTCCGCCATCATAGGTTAGCCAGGTAGATCCAGAACATACTTATAATAAGTACCTAATCGATATAAATTGGTCACGTTATTCATACATTTACCTACAATAATAGATCTTTTCGTAAGTCGCTCCATATAAAATACTGGTACTCAGCTGCATCCGGTTAGACAACTTTGTTAGGGTCAGCTCTTAAGCTGACCCCAACATAGTTGGGAAAAGGCTAGGCAGATCATGATGATGATAATGAATAGATCAATTTCGTATATGAAGTTAATTAACAAATCTAGCCCTCCGGCTAGGTGGAACGACAATCTTCGCAGGAGGGCTGGTAGCTGCTGGATGAGAGTTGCCGAAAATCAAGTTGAATGGCGTACAATAGGAGGGGCCTATGTCCAGCAGTGGACTGCTATAGGCTGATGATGATGATGAACAAGTCTCTAAATCTTATTGTCAATGCAGAGCTCGTAGGTCAATATCAACATTGTCAATTGTTGTTTCGGTAAAAAAATAATAGTTATATTTAGTCCGTCAGTTAGATTATCTAAAAATAATGGACACGTATTTTTTCTTTTATCAATCAAACAAAAAATGACAAAGATAAAGCGCGTCAAAATTTGGGAGTGGGGGGTCGTGACGTCACTTGCTTGCAAAAGTGTTGCAAGCAAGTGACGTCATGCGGAACTTTAACGGGCGATATCTTCATAATTTTTTATATAATTGACAAAAGAAAAAATACGGTTTCAATATTTTTTGATAATCTAACTAACGGACTAATTAGAATTATTTAGGAGAATAGCCTATTGAACAACTTAATATCGTTGGAAATTATATTGAAAGTATTATCAACTTGTGTACCCGAACATACATACCATATAAAGATAACATAATAGATTTGTGAAACACTCCCATTAACAACGTGCTTCATTGTCATCTAACGTCATTAACTCCTTCTCACTCATCCACATTAACACGCAATGTATCAAAATCTGCACCAGAATTACGTTATACACTCGTTCGTAATCACAATCTCTTTCTTTCGCAATTGAATTATAATATGCAATAATTTGTTCTCCTAGCTAGACTAACTAAACAGCACCTTAATTGCATAACACAATCAATCACAATCTGAATCATTTTGAAAGATATTGCTATTCCATTGCTTCATATATTCGAAAAAAATGTGGACTCAACCGCGTAAATAACGCAATGAATGTTGTGGAACTGTCAAAATGAAAGCCATTGTTACTGTTAGTGTGTTATGCAATAACCCCGCAGGTAGAGTTGGGATATTGTAAGCAATTCCGAGAGAGTGACGCAGTCAGTAAAGCATAATCCTATTCAGCTAACATATAATGTTCTCACTGCTGGGACACAGGCCTCCCTCGGTGAGAGGGAGCGGACCACGCGGGCCCATCGCGGGTTTTCCTTCACCGATCTGAGAGCAGTGGTGATAAAATAATTTACACAAACTAAAGCGCCTGCTTGGGTTCAAACTTACGACCTAGAACTCGTAAGTCGCAGCAGTTTCCACTGCGCCACCACTGCTTGCAGTAAGTGTGCTGCGTGACACAGTCGCGATGACAAATGAGTAAATTCTGATGTACAGTCACGAGCATAAGCATGTATACACTCGGCTTTATTCAAAAGCGATTTACTCCTTTATTTTTTAATGAAATTTTATATTGTTACGAACATAACATTTTCGAACCCATAGATTTATGTAATGTGTCGTATTTCAACGTTGCATTCGTTATTTCACGAAAAAATCGCAATTGAATGTTGCCAAGTGTTGACATATTGGTGCTCGTGACTGTACAGTCACGGAAATTAATTGTTAAGTAAATTGACACCCGACGTCAATTTGCCGTGTTGAAGCCATTTCTTACAACCAAAGTACAAGAAAAGAATGATAGTTAGTTACAAAATTGTGATTTGAATATAAATATGGACAATTTAAGTTAAGTAATTGGCTACGTAATTAATCTCCCTGACTTACATACATGGTGGCAAGGACAGGACGCGCAAACTGTAATAAAATCTGGTGTTTCAAAAAAGTGCAAATACCTTCGCGACCAAAATGTATGGAAGTGATTTAATTTCAACCCAGGTTCAAAATTATATACTGAATCCATGGCGACAGGTTGCGCGTCAATGTCCCTGCCACCCTCTTTATTACGTTGTAGACAATTCTTCAAACAAATGAAGCAATGGAATTTGTTTTATTCGTCCGTCAGTAGCGACTGGTCATCTTAGCTGCCACGTGTTATTTTAATTTCTGAATTGTTGTTATCTTTTTTATAAAGGACGCTTTTTTTAAAGTGCACGTCTTTCTACATCGTCCTCACATACGTATAATTTTAAGATGAATAATGTAACCAATATTATGTAACAATTTTATGATTTAAGGTGGAAGCTCCAAGGTAGCCCGCGAAATTCAAATTTTCTTACGTTTTTTGCAATTTGCTGGTCAGTACTTTGTACGTTGATTAAAATATGATTCAAGGCCGTAACAAATATGTATTTACAGAATTATAATCATTAGAATCAGTAATACAACTTGATAAGTTAGCATAATCCTAAAAGGTCAAGATTTCATGAAATAGTCATTCAGTAGGATTACTTGATCTTAGAGAGTTGTGTTGGTGACTTTAATGATTATAATTCTGTAAATACATATTTGTTACGGCTGCGAATCATATTTTAATCAACGTACAACTTAGTATTGCCCAGCAAATTGCATAAAACGTAAGAAAATTTGAATTTCGCGGGCTACCTTGGAGCATCCACCTTAAAAGAGTGTCCGTGGAGTTTCTTACCCGTTCTTCTCCATACCTACTACTACACTTTGGAATGGGCAACTAGCTTCATCTTTCTGACTGACCGATCGCTGAGATAATTCAAAAGTGCCTGTAAATGGTTTATTTGAAATAAATGCTTTGAGTTTGAGTTTCAGATTATTAAAATAAAAGCGGTACTCACATCAAGCAAAGTGCGAGTTACAATTAGAGGTGCAGCCAGTGCAGATCCTATTATGAAAGTTAACGCGCCCGCATCACACTTCACTTTTATTGGCATCGACAAAGTTGCGAGTTTTTACCGACAACGGACAAGTGTCGGTAATTAGTCCGCGCGACACCTAGACAGCCATATTATTATAAACAATGTATTATATAATTATGAGTGCGCTGGCATATCTCCGTGTATGCCGTATGTCATTACTCATTTATGCCCGGTTTACACGAGCCTAGTTTTACTAGCTAAGATAGAAAACATTGGCGCCGATTCCCTTGTTCACAAACTAAACTAAATTTAAGTTCAGTGCATCTTTTTCTTTCTATTTTATTAAGAAAGGACAGAAGAAAATATTAGTTTAGTCCTGTCAAATTAACATACTCCATAGACAGTTTAGACATGATTAAAAACATGGCGACTAAAAATACGTCAATTTACGTCAGGCGCTGACTAATTTAACAGGACTAAACTAATGTTTATCTTCTGCCCTTTTCTTAATGAAATAGAAAGAAAAAGATGCACTAAACTTACATTAAGTTTAGTTTGTGAACAAGGAAATCGGCGCAAATGACTAACAATATTGTACCCACGTCTAACTTTAAACATACCGTTCCTATACTCGTTCTAAGGAACGTTTATATGTATGCAAACAGTGTTTCTTATTCTAACTGAATAATTGTATTCTGTTTTTGAGAAATAAATGTCTTAAACCATAAAAATCTCACCATGAAAACTTAGGTGAAGTGAGCTGTCATTCCATCCGATACTAGGGATCGCCAGGGATTGACATCTCACTTCAAGCTCGGTTCACCTAAGTTTTCATGGTGAGAATTTTACAAAATAGCACTCAGGCTAGAGTAGAGCTTGCTAGCTTACTAGCATTATCTTGCTTCAAAAACTAGTCTCGTGTAACCCAGGCATTACCTGGAAATCGTGCGATTATCTAAAATGAAGGTGACTAAGAACAGCATTGTTTACATTTCCATTTGTATTTAATTGTACATCGGCTGTTTACTTGGCATACAATGTTTTCTACAATCATTTAATGGGATATGATACTACTTGATTGCTAGTTTCATTGTAGTTTGTCTTTGTTATTATTTCAACGGTACAGCCGTCCACATAATTGTTTTATCACCCAAAGGGCGACGCCACACGGGCGTTGGCAATGTGTTGCGTCGGCGCTGCAACGCCTGAGCGGTGACGTCATCGCAGCGCTCGTGCGGCACTCACTGCGTCGAAATCACTGCGCTGCGACGACGCCGACGCAACGCATTGGCTACGCCCGTGTGGCATCGCTCTAACTAAGGTTGATAAGTTCACTTGCACGTCATAAAACGAGGTCTTTATGGCAATATAAAAATAAATAATACCATCGGGGTAGTTGCGTAACACACTAACAGCAGCAATAGCTTTCATTTTGACAGTTCAACAACATTCACTGCGTTATTTACGTTGTTGAGCAGACACATTTTTGAACATATGAAGCACAGAATAGAACAGATTGAGATTGATGGTGTGTTACGCAATTAGGGCGTTGTGTATCATTGTCCCACAGCAGGGCAAAGGGCCCTTCTCATATAGAGAAGGCACGAGCATTGATCACCACGCTCGGTCAAGGCAGTTTGGCGATTTCAAACTTATATTAACTATCAGTCCAGGTTTCGTCACGATGTTTTACCTGCAAGGATTTGAATCCCCCCTCTATCAATATCTCTCCCCTCGTACATGAGAGGCGGGGTCTTAACCTTTGGACCAATTGTCAATATGTGACATTTTGATAGCTTCAACCTTAGTGGCGTTGTTGTAATGGTAATCATATCATTTGGTTCTAATAGGTTTTATATAGGTACAGACGCCAGCAGGTCAAGCTACCCGAAACTGTCAAATTTTTCCAATCAACCTTGAACCTTAATGCTTTAGCGATAAACTTCAAAATGTATTAAATAAATTTGACAGATTGTACTAGCTTGATGTGCTGGCGTATGTACAATTCTTTTTTAAAATTAAGTACCCGCTACTTGTTGACAAGCCTACGCTGTCCTCCCATACCTATTTAAAAACACTGCAATTTGAAAACATTGTAGAAGCCAATTATTTAAAGAAAAGTAACCGTGGGGTTTTTTGTCGGCTCTTCTCCATAGGAAACGACCAATCGGAACCGTGCTAAGCTTCTGACGTTTCATAAGTGCCCAGTAGATTTAAGTGAAATAAAATATATTGATTTTTATTATTATTTTTTATTTGCATAAACCATAGTATACAAAGGTGTTACATGAGTTAAGAATGAGATCATACATGTTTTGCTTAAACCAAAGCACGCAAAATCGTTAACACAACTTATGTTAAAAGTATTCCTTAGTGCTATAAAAATTATTATCATTAGCCATTTAAACAAGTGAATTTTAAACAGTCTGCTACTTAGTAATTTAAATTTACATGGTAATTGAAGTATTGGTAGGTATTGAAGTATGGTAATTGAATTTTGATTTTGAAGTGTCAATTTACTGGGTATTGTTGTCAAAAGTGGTAAAGGAATCACGAGGTCGGCTATACAAGAGATACCTACTATTAACACTTGGTAAATATATACTCAGAGTATCGCTGACTTAAGTGCAGAGATAACGATCCCCTGATGACTCTAGTTATGCAGTCACATTCCGCGTTTTACTTGACTATCTTAAGAATTTATGATGCTTGCAAATTATTACTGTTAGCACTGCGAAATAATACAGTAAAATGTCCAGTCAAAGTTTTATTCTTAATTAAGTATTCTTATTCTTTACTTGCTTTCGCCCGCGGCTTCGCCCGCGTGTTATGTCGATAAAAAGTAGCATATGTCCATTCCTAGAGTTCAAAGTATCCTTATACTAAACTTCATCAAACTCGGTCCAGCCGTTTCGATGATTAGTCGGAACAGTCAGACAGATTATTAAAAATAAAAATAAATTATATCTGCCATATTACACTTTCACACCTCCGCATTTCATAAAAAGCTGTTATTTTGACATTACAAACAGACACAGCAATTTTATTTATTTGTATGTATAGATCTATGTCATTCGAGGTAAATTTAAATTTAAAGGGGTAATTCCCGTATTCACAAGAACATTCGCATTCTAATCTCAAGTCTCAATCTATCAAAAATACCTCTCTCCTATCACCCTATAACCTTTTTCACACTGATTGTCGCGGAAGTGAGATTTGGGCGAGATTGAACGTTTTTAATTACGGGAATTGACCCCCAGCGTGGTAATTACGTATAACAGTAGGAACGGCTTTCATTTTGACAGTTCAACATCATTTTCATCATTCATTAGCAGCCAATTTTTCGAACATATGAAGCAAATATCCTTCAAAATGATTCAGATTGTGATTTTAAAAATGATTGATAGTGTGTTACGCAATTAGGGTTCTGCAATAGTTTTTCAAAATTAGACTGAGAATCAGTAATTTTTCAACGTAAGGCCTGTCGTCCACCTAGAGAGGCGCCACGGCGCCCTCACCTTCCGCCTGACGCAGGTCCTCACCGGATACTGTTGTTTCGGGAGGTTCCTGTTCAGGATAAAGCGGGAGGAAATGCCAGGGTGTCACCACTGTGTGGATCGCCCGGAGGATACGGTGGAGCATACGGTGGAGATCTGCCCGGCTTGGGCGGGGCCCCGCCGTGTTCTCGTAGCGGCGATCGGCGGCGGCGATCTCTCGCGTTCGGCCTTGGTCCAGGCCATGGTACGGAGCGAGAGTGAATGGGAGGCCGTCACGTCCTTCTGCGAAGCAGTAATGCTCGCGAAGGAGGAGGCGGAGCGCGTGAGGGAGAGGCAATCTCTGCACCCTCACGCGCCTAGCCACCGCAGGATACGCCGTGGACGGGAGTCAACAGCCGACTCCCGGCCACCGTAGGCGCGGACTTGCGGGCGGCGAGCAATGGGCAGCTCGCCGCCCGGTAAGGACCAGGCCCGGGTCGACGGCGCGTTGTGTTCCACGCGCGCCTAAAAGAGATGTCAGCACGAACTGACGGGGTCCGCTAGGGCTGATGCCGCTGGGGCTGCGGGTTGTTCGAAAGAGATACCGTGGCCCCTGGCACAGGCAACTGAAGGAACACGGGTGAGTTTTAGTCAGTAAAAGTCTGACACGTCCTTCCCCTCAGCCCAGAGCGGGAGAGGTCATTTGATGATTTACCACCCAAAAAAAAAAAAAAAAACAGTCTAAAATAAAAACCAAATTATATAAAAAAAAGTAACAAAAAGAAAAGGGGTTTATTCATAAACTTTACTTAGCATAATCAGCCTATAATGTTCCCACTGCTGGGACTCAGGCCATATCTCATCACATCTCGGTGAGAGGGAGTGGGCCTTACTCCGCACCACGCGGGCCCAGTGCGGTTTCGTAGATGTCACATGTCTTCGAATTTTTGGTTCTAGGACATGCCGGTTTCCTCACGATGTTTTTCCTTTACCGTTTCGAGAGCAGTGGTGATGAAATAATTTACACAAAGTAAAGCGCCTGTCAGGTCGTTACCACTGGGCCACCACTGCTCCTTAAAACGTTACTTAAAGTTAGCTAATCATTTGTGACTGTTTAAACATACATTGTTGACGTTTAAACGTCTCTAACTTTAAACAACGTTTATGAATAAACCCCTTAGTGTGGAGTTTCTTTCCCGTTCTTCTTCATACGAAACTACCTCTTGAAAGGGTCGACTCTAATTCTCTAATCAATTCTAATTCTTGTAAATTTTGACGTCCAAAAGTGCCTATTTGAAGTAAATGATTTGACTTTGACTTTGTCTTCAAAATTACAATGACAGTGCCCAAAATGCGAGAAAAATAGGCTTCTGGTGATCACTTCTTCAGAAATCTCCTCCTTCTGGTAGACATTTTGTAAATAAGCCTACCAATTGCCTAAAAGTGAACATACCAACGATGTCAAACTACATCATTCCGCTTATTTAAGCCAAGCCTGTCCAAATGTTAATCTATTTAACTTGAACAACGGCCGTCAAGTAGAAACTAACAAGGCTCGCGTCAATTGTATCGTCGTATCAAAGACACCGGCGTATTGTTGGCGCGTCTCGTTGCCGATACGACGCGTGTGTTAATCCCTTCTTTGTGACGCTGTAGGACAGGTTAGACTGAGAGCGATTTGAAGAAGACTGAAGCCAAAAGATTGGCTACATCAAATTTTTTTAGAGAATAGGTCCTGTTGGGCAAATATATATAACAGCCCAGCTAAGCTATTGGAAGCGATCGCGCGGTCGTTTAACAACTCGATATACCGATCAGGTGAAGGAATCATCGTCCTCTAAATTCTACACGGTAGTAAGGGATGCGCTGGACAGGAACCGGTGGAGGATCATCCGCTGCAGATGCAACTCCGAAGCTGATCAAGATCCTCAGACACGAGAGACGCTACAGAGAGAGGAGCTATTTCAAGAGTTCAAAAATCCCCAAATATATATTGATGAAAGATACTTAAGAGATTTCGCAGAGGTTGGATTGATTATTATTTTTAAAAGGATCCAAGGAAGGATCTTGGTACCCATAGACCACGTAAATCGTATCAAAGCTTTTTTTCAAACCGACTAACATTTATAATGATGGAAACAGAACTAAATGAAGGAGCATCACGAAACATCTCGAGGAATCTCGTTGAAGCTGTACCTTCACCCTCATATCAAAATTAATTCAACTTGGCCCTTTATTTTATGACACTCATTTCGATTTCGGTTTTACGAGTAGGCTTGTCTTAAGCAGTGTTCTCTTCTCATCTATATCGAAGCATACCTTATCAAAAGCCTCACCCAAATCAAAACAAACGACACACCCAATCAAAACCTCCAAACTTATCTAAATCACTTTAAGTGGCTGTAAACTAAACCACTCTGATTATCTTAAAGTATACAACTCGCTAGATATCGCACCCGTGCCTTAAGAATGTCATAAATAGATTCGGTACCAATTGATTCGCTATAAGTACTAATGAGGCATGGTTCCTTGGACCGACCTTGTCTTTCGAGCGACACATTTGAATTAAAACTATTTACCATCCACCCATTGGATTTTAAACCTTATTTGTTTGTCGTCAACTTGGATTGTTCAGTTTTGTATATGTAAAAGTAAGTTGGTAATATCGTAAGCCGATAATAACATTATTCGGGTCTAGTTAATACCGCCTTTGATACTAGGATTAGAAACGATTTAATAGTTTCGGCTCGTATATACATAGTTTGATGAAGCAGCCGATACTGAGATGAAATGAATTTGGTTGTGACAGTTTGATGAATGAATGCAAAATGTCGAGTCGATTGTAAAGAGGAATATTTGGAGCAGCTATAGAATTAGATTTTATAACTATTAATCAAGTCAGGAGGATATCCAGGATGTTACTGCGATTATTGATATGCTTGCAATTCGTGATGAATATCTTTACGTATATAATTCTTCTGTACGTGTGTATGTTACTGAATTCCTACTAAACGGCTGGACCGATTTTGATGATTTTTTTTGTGTGTATTTGAGTGAGGCCTTGAATAGTTTAGATTCACAATTGGACCCACGCTGTGATCGAGTTTTAGGAAACAAAACAACCTTTGTCCGGTCAGGAGTACCAAATATATTCACAAGAGAAACAGTAGAAGGAGCGTTGGCAGACGAATAGCCAGGTAGGTGGACGACCTACAGAAGATCGCGGGGAAGACCTGAACGAGACTCGCACAGATCAGGGAAGCATGGCACAAAGAGAGGAGGCATATCTATACTCAGCAGTGGGTGGAAAGGCAAGGCTGCCAGTGATGATGATGATATTCTCACAGGTGAGGGTCAAGAGCTTCGTGCTTAGGAATGTATTGATTTATATGATAAACTTTACCGAGTGTTTCAATCCCAACGGCTATTGCCTAATTTGGCTTCGGAAACAAAAAAACAAAGAATAGATTGAATTATAAGGCTGGGACAAGCCTCACCAACACATAAAAGTATAGGAAATCCTTCAAAAAACAAATGAAAAAAAAAACAGTGTGTTGATTTAGATGTTCATTTGTTTAATGGAACAGATAAAGCCCACTAAACAAAAGACAATCGAAAACTCAATCCTTATAATCTGGCATCTAATACACTGGTTAAAGCTAATATCACATCAACTAAAACGAGTCCACAAGACAGGCTAATAATAACGCCAATAGAGACAGTCGCCATGATCAATTACGTATGACAACGTCAGCAAAAACCATCGTAGAAAGTGCTCAATGAAAAACTATATTAAGTTAGCGATTGGACAATTTATTATTGCTATTAGCGGCTAACTTTCGACGTAATTTTAAGTCTAGTTAATGGAAATTGCCAGTAAAAAAGCAGCCAAGTACGAGTCGGACTCGCACACGAAGGATTCCGTACTGCAGTACAATATTTAACACTACATATTTTAATTTTTGCTCCACCTCCTATCCTGCCCGCTGTGTCCCAAAACATGCAGTTAAAGTGACCTCTGCGCGACCGAAACCATGGATGTGGTGAAGTTTTGGGCCAAGAAAATCTGAAATACAGTCGTGCCAGCGACACGAAGAAGAGTATGAAAGAGACTTACGACTTGTAGAAACCCTGACAGGCGCTTTACTTTGAATCAATTATTTCATCATCACTGCTCTCAAAACGGTGCGGTGAAGGAAAACATCGTGAGGAAATGTCTGAGAACCAAAAACTCGAAGAAATGTGACATCTACCAACCCACACTGGGTGATTGGTGGATTACGGCCCATTCCCTCTCACAGAGAGGAGGCCTGTGTCCCAGCAGTGGAAACATTACAGGCTTATTATGCTGTGCTATAATTTTATAGCGGCCATATTAGTACATAATCTGTGAAAATTTCAAGTGACTACCTATTACGGTTCAAAAGGTACAGCCCTGTGACAGGTCCAGTTGGCTTTCAGTACGGAACCCTATAAATATTATTGGTTAGGAGGATGATTTGACATCGTAATGGGTGGCAATTTCATGTCGCTCATGTCGCAATATTCTTGAGGAATCAGGATGTGGCATTTCTAATGGCAATTGACAAAATACGTCTTATTAACAGAGATTCGATGGTAATGTTTGTTTAGTTCATTGCGTTTCGCGTGTATCAGCTATGGTTTTCCAACAAATAGATTTTAGGATTTTACAGTCCGTCGAGAGAATGCGTTCCTGTCAGTGCGACAATTCTAGTAGCGAATAAAAATCAAATTCGCAATATACGTATTCGTTTGTATGAAACTGACAGGTGCCAAGAACGCATTCTCTCGCGTTCCCCACACTGTAGGTCCATAACAGCCGCAGGAGACAGAACAACCAAGGTAACCGTCATAGCCCGAAGAATTGCCCATTGAACTCAAATGGAAGTGGGCAGGGTACATTGCTCATAGAACAGAAGGCCGATGGGACCGAAAGGGTCCTGGAGTGACAACCACGTACCGGAAGACGTAGTGTTGGAAGGCGTCCCACAAGGTCGACCAATGTCCCAGGAACCCGCTGGTAGCGAGAAACACAGAGCCGGTCGAACTGGTGGTGCTTGGGGGAGGTCTATGTCCAGCAGTGGACGTCTTTCGGCTCTAATGATGATGATGATCAACAGCCTGTTATATTCCAACTGCTGGAAGTAGATATAGAGGTTTCCTCTCTGTGAGATCCAAGCATCGAAATCTAAACCGTCACAGTCATTATTAGTCAGCCTATAGCGGTTCATGGTCGGACATCTAGGTACGAGTACCCTGTGGTGGCATCTACATCGCCACATGCGAACTACGCATCATACTGACGTTGC
This sequence comes from Apamea epomidion, assembly GCA_947507525.1. Taxonomy (NCBI): domain Eukaryota; kingdom Metazoa; phylum Arthropoda; class Insecta; order Lepidoptera; family Noctuidae; genus Apamea; species Apamea epomidion. The sequence goes on along the minus strand of OX382247.1, from coordinate 6,353,019 downwards.
GCAAAATCCTGCATCGCGCATGCAAAGTTTACCGCGCGAATATAGCATATACAGGCTGATTTTTTAAAGACCAGCCAAATTTAAGGATGTGGTACAGACCATCAAACTGATCAACTTTCTCTATGGGACCAACATCGTAATCGCGAATAAAAATTCAGCCGTCCCATACATTTAGGTCGAGTAGGTATTGAAGTTTTCTATGGGACAGTTGATAAAATTTTCGCGATTACGCTATTTGTCCCATGGAGAAAGTTGTTCAGGTTGATGGTCTGTACCACATCCTTAAATTTGGCTGGTCTTTAAAAAATCAGCCTGTATACAACGTCCCGACATCAATCATCGGACAGTTGCCCACCAGACACAACACCCGACTAGCTGGAAGATCCTCCCTTTTCTATGGAGGATGAGTGAACTTTGCACCCTGTTCCTCATACCTCCATAACCTTATGTACATTCGATTGCACGCCACTTCTCTCGTTTCTCGGACTCTCTCATCCATACATTACGGTCTTAGTCATATTTTATTAATGTGATCAGTATTATTAACCCTATTCATTGTACTCGAGAATAATGGGATGTCCATTCCATCTCAATGTTATTTAGCAGTAAATAACGAAGGCAATGCCAAAGTCAGTTCAATTGTGACAGTTCAATAATATTTATGGCATTCATGTTGAGGATCAAAGCAAGGAGTATTGTTCATTAAAATTTGCTCTCAAAATCATATGAAACTGATTGGGATTAAGAGCGCACTTCACAAATAGGCTTCCAAAGAGGCCGATTAGATAGAGATCGCATCGGGCCCACTTGCATGAATTTTTGTAGTTTTACAGAATATTTCCAATATGACAACCATCTAACAAAGAGGTGTCGTGTTATCTAGTATCTGGGTTGTGTAGGTCAGATAGGAAGTAGCTCCATGTAAAATATTGGTGTTCATCTGCATCCGGTTAGACTAGAAGCCCCCAAGACAGTTGCGACAAGGCTAGGTGTAGATTGATTGATCTAGACCAATGGACCAATCACGAGCACTAATATGTCAACACTTGGAAACTTTCAATAGCAATTTTTGCGTGAAATAACGAAAACAACAATTGAATACGACACATTGCATTGCATTAGTTCGAAAATACTATGTTCGTAGCAACATAAAATTTCATTCAAAAATAAAAGAGTAAATCGCTTTTGAATATAGTCAAGTGTATACATATATACTTATGCTTGTGACTAGACACAGCAATACAAAAAATAAAATGGCATCATAAAAATTTACAAACAAAAAAATTAAATGAGTACCTAATTAAAATATTTCTAAAGCGATCAATAGTCATCTCATTAATTCCAATAAACTCCACGAAATCAGAAACAAGATGTCATATTCCATTTAATTGTACAACAAAAATCATTCTCAGAAAACGTACATTAATTACTTAGCACGCGCGCTGAGATACCAGGATCGCATAAAACTGTATGATTTATATCTTATTTATCGAATCAAAGGCTGGAGCATCGTTCAAAGGAATATCATAATCTCCCGTTTGAAGATAGCACTTGTTTGTTATCATTTAATAAACACATACGAATTATTGTGTCTTGAATAGCTGTGATATAACACAGGTATAGTTTTATGAGTAATGGCGGCTTTGAGCGTTGTTTAAACATCCTTTCGGTTTTATCCGCGGCTATGAATTTGAAATGGGTTATAATCGCTGCGTAACGTTGATGAAAACAAAATCTGTCTTTGAAACTTGAATACTGCTCAATGCTAAGGATCTTGAAGTGGAAGTTATGATTACATATCTATAGGTACGATTTTTACGTATAGTTTCGGAGGTGACGACTTATGCTCGGTTCCTATAAACAAAAACGAATCGTTTTACTTACCAATGGTAGCATTTTTTATTGACAAACTGGGCATATATAAATAGATTCGTAAGCTAATTTTACCTGTGATAGGTACTTCCATATGGGGGGGTCTACTATGCAAAGCTATGAGGACTTTGCTACATTATTGGCAAAGATACAATATTCTTAATTTTAACCAATAACGGTCCGTAAATTATAGGAATCGGCAAAAATGATTTAAAAATTAAAGCCTTTTTTTTCTTTGTTTTTTTTTTTAAAAAAGAAGGCTTTGATTTCAAAAACGTTTCTAAAAGGCTTTTTATTGCATTACTGGCTGAGCAAACATATCGAAACTCTAATAATTTCTGGAAAGTTAACGACTTCCTGTGTGTTATAAGTATGATAAAGTGTTGTTTAACCGTTTAACCCAACGTTAATGCATGGGCATTCTATATTATTAGCAAATAAGATAGAAAGCAGAATAATATCTGTTAGAACTGATTAAATAAAGTCCTCCAAACCGAATGTCGGCCATGACGACCAAATTAAGCGGAGACCTGCCTTCGGCGCGGGAGATATTATACTTATTGCACAAGTGTGTGCGCAGACACAGCTGCACTATCTCTTCCCTCACTCTCATTGTCCGATGGGACGGCAATCCAACACGATCGGAGAGAGATCGGGCGCAGGATCAACGGCTTAAAACGTGCTTTCCGAGCCACGGCGGTATCACACCGCCAACTTCCAAACTCCGGACTGTTACTAAGAATTTCCTAATGGTAAACCCAATAACACTTGGCCCGACCCGGGAATCTAACCCAGGACCCCACGCTCAGCAGTCGCGCTTCCAACCACGAGACCAACAATATCCTGAAAGCTGAAAAATAGGAAGTTAGAAATATTAAAAGCCACCTTTTTTTTCTGGGTGGCAAATCATCAAATGACCTCTCCCGCTCTGGGCTGAGCGGAAGGGCGTGTCAGACTTTTACTGACTAAAGCCCACCCGTGTTCCTTCAGTTGCCTGTGCCAGGGGCCACGGTATCTCTTTCGAACAACCTGCGGCCCTGGCAGGCATCGGCCCTAGCGGACCCCGTCAGTTCGTGCTGACCTCTCTTTGAGGCGCGCGTGGAACACAACGCGTCGTCGACTCGGGCCTGGTCCTTACCGGGCGGCGAGCTGGCCATTGCTCGCCGCCCGCAAGCCCGCATATTAAAAGACACCTTGATTGCGGAACTGAAAAATGCTTTCGTGTTTAAAAAAAAATCTGCTACTATTTTACAACGGGATAAACGCAATGTTGGTTTTTCTTTATTATAAGCAATTCTCATTTGCAAATGAAAGGAAAATGAAAGAGATTGTAAATTACAGAATTCATTCATGCAGTAAAAAATCAAAATCACAAGTCGTATTATTCAAATTAGGCTGAAAATCAGCACTTTTCGAACGTCAAAATTACATAAGGCTGTCCCCTAAAACGTCCGCCCTTCTCCACTTCCTAGTGCTTTCGCTGGGAAGAAGTGGCGCAACAAACTTCCCAGCAGGAATTGTTACTTACATTTGAAGCGGTTGACGTTACCTATGGGTTACGGAATAAGGCTACACATTTTCTTTTAGTTTTTTCATTACATAAAAAGCATATCGAGAGAGAACAGATGTTTACACTGACAGCAAAAAAAAAAACAGTTTTAAAATAAATTCATCAAAAACCTATCAGATAAGTCTTAAACATTAGCACAAAAAAAGCCGCCCGTAGCTTTAACTAAATTAAATTAAGCTAATCGATACCTTTCAATATACAACGCCGGCCACCCTAAATTCCATTAATATTAATACACACATAAAACATAAACAATTATATAACTCTGGGCCGTTTTAAGAGTGAATTGATCCTAATTATGTCGAAATAGGCGTTAATAGGACATCTAATGGCCCGTTTTATGACCACGCGGGCCTTCAAAGAGCCTCCCGTACTATTTATTGCCCCGTTTTTGTGTCCCGATCTAAGTTTTTGTGTAAACATTTCGGGACTTAGAACTTCTCGAAGTCAATCGTTCAATTTGAACGTCTCAGTTTTTAAAGTTTTCGGTAAACTTCGCTTGTTCTGTTAAATTGAAAATCTTTGTACATTTTGAGTGACACTTAAAATTGATTTGTTTCGTCAATATCATAAAGATGTCGAGGCTTTTTATTTTTAATGCGTAGCTGTGGCTGCAGAAGCTTCTAGTTTTTTAAACGAAAATTAAAGCCGTAACATAAAGTATAAGTAGAAAAAGTTAGCGATAAAAAACTAATACTTTGGTGGCTTAAAACTCCAGTTAAACATTATAAAGAATTGTGTTGGTTTATTTTTTATTAGCCATAATATCCCACTGCTGGGCCAAGGCCTCCCTACTCTCTTTACACCTCCCTCTGCCCAGAGCTGCCAAGAACCAATCTTTATGAAAGGAGTACAGCTCATCACGCCATCTCCCTCTGGGCCTGCCGCGATGTCATTTTTTTGCCATTTGTATTCGTTGAGCCTTGTGAAATTTGGATGCAACTATGCCCAATTCCTATGCCTTACCGAGGGCGAATAAAACTAATTTTACTAAGATAGTTGAATATGAGCTTTCCTAAAACTTGTTATAAGGGTGAATCTCGTCAGGACCTTACATCGTTTTACCCCTTACATCGTTTAGAAGCATTTGCAGGTACAGGGGTTCATTCATACACGTTGCTTAAAGTTAAGAGACGTTTAAACGTCAAAAATGTATGGTTAAGCAGTCGCTAATCATTACTTAACTTTATGTAACGTTTATAAATAAAGGGGACAACCTTTAAGAATGTTTCAAAGGACGTGTCTTGTCCTTTGACAGCTCTACCCAAGTACCCTTAGCCACCTCCGAGTTTTTGGACATATTATGAATAATTAGACACCTTTACGTCAAAAAAAACAGTTTTTTTTTTTACATTAATCACTAGCTTTTGTATAACTGAAGGCTTTTTTTATGAACCAAAACCCCGTAAGCTCCACATATAGGTACTCAAAAACCGAAGAGAATTTCTGTCATATCGTTTTACTCCTAACCGAAGGTATGACCAAAAGAATAGGCACCATTGCACCATAATTTATAGCGAAGCCCGGACGAGCTATACGCTATAATAGCTTCTCAGACACCTTCGCGTGTTAGAGGGGGACGGGGCTATCCGCGAGAGAGGGACGCAAGACCAGAAGCGCCGCTCCACGTCAAAATACGTGCTCCGTTCGTTTTATTACCTTGCGGTGATGTGGCCAAAGGGCAGGACGTCGATATCGATAGATTTTTGGTTTTTCTTTTATTTGTCGATAAAATTAGAAATGATAATAACGATGACAAGAAGCAGAGAGAAGAACTGACTAGTTTTCACTCTTTTAGAAGTAATGACGAGATGAAAATAAACATTAATCAGCAAAAATCGGATAATTTATTCCCTTCCATGCTAGTATTGCTTGTATTGTAGTAGAAACCTTACCTATTGAATTAAGAGAAATCCTTCTGGTACTCTAACAATAGAGGCTCATTTCAGAAAAATACAGAGCTATTGAAAAATATCGAAATAATTTAATGATTTACGTGGTACAAGCAAAAAATATAATCCATCCTCACAGAAGAGCAAAAACATTAAAAACCGTTTTCGAATAGCAACTGTAAAAAATATGTTACCTATCTCACTAAAATGCTACTACAATCAACATCAGTATTAAAACACAAAACTTAAAAGATTTAACATTCAACAAAAAACATCGACAACAACAAAACCACTCGCTCACACGCACATCCCTAAAGCCGGTGCGGCGGCAACATCAAAGGAGGCCACCTCTTTGATGTGGCCGATGGCGCGCGCCGCCAAACGCCGTAAGCGCCAAATCCATACGTCATCCTCCTGTCATTATAACGCCTCACAATCGAGGCACGGAATGTGAAATTACTTACGAGACAATATAAATTGACAACTCGGTTAATACCGATTACTTGGCTTTAGTGATGTCACTCCGTCGCTCGGGACATCGATTGGCAAGGTGATGCCTTCAATTAGGTGAATTGATTTCGGTAATTTTGTGAGTTGATTAAATTGACAGGTTGGGTAAGTCAACTTTTTGGTAATTTGGACATGTGACAGTTCTTTAATAGATGGTCCCTAAGTGTTTAGTTTTTTTTTTTACTGAATGTGGCCTAAGAAGAGGGGGCGTAATGAACGCGTACCGTAAGGGTTGGATTGAGGTGGCTCTAGAAAATGATGTCTGGAATAATTTGGGGGAGGCCTTTGCTCAGCAGTGGACCAGTGCAGCACCTCAATATTAGGTACGTAACACACGATCAATCTCAATCTGAATCATTTTGAAGGATATTGCTAATCTATTGCTTTAGATGTTCGAAAAATTTGTCTGCTCAACACGTAAATAACGCAATGAATGTTGTTGAACTGCTGAAAATGGAACCCATTGCTACTGATAGTGTGTTACGCAATTACAACTCTGGATAAATTAAAAAAAAACAGCTATCCTTTTTTACTCGACTGCAAAGAAGGATTACGTTTTGGCACTTTCAGATGTAAGAAAATACATGAAAAGTGCTCTGTAAATTTTTCATGAATGCTTCGGACTATAGTTTTTTTTAAAGTAGGCATCCTTGATCCTCTCCTCATCTCCAGCTCCTTTTTGGGAAATTTCCATCCAAAAGCACTGATTGATTGATACATCTTTTAACCTTCTTCTTAATACTAATTAATGTCAGATAACATCTAGTGAATCACTGTCCCAGTTTCACCCATTTGTCTTATAGTTGCATTTACTTTAAGACATCGAAGCTTTTTTGCAGCCATCTTTTGATTACCTATTCTGATGAATCAATTTAAAAACTTAATTAGTTAATCTTTTGTTTGTTATTGAAGAGTTGCTGATGGACATTCAATTAATGTGTGCAATAAATACTTATTCAAAGCTATTAAGTTTTTAAATTACTGGACACTTTCTGTTCTAGAGTGAGTTTTTATGGCTCTTTTTTTTAAATGGAGAACAGCTTTACTTTCTCGTCTGTTAATTTTGTAAAATCTTAAGTACGGTCACCAAAGGAGATAAGTAACCAGTGTCGTCCGATATAGTTAAAGTTTAGTAAGAAACCGATGAATGTTTCCGAATATAAATTAATTTAATTAATAGTTAACAAACAGTTCATTTATCAAATTAAATTTCATCCATCGTTTCTTACTAAACTTCAACTATAAGCGATGACCCTGGTTACTTATCTCCTTTGGTAACTGTAATTTACCTCCCCCGGATTTTGAAAGCATGTTCAATTTAATCTCTTGTCAATCTTCATGTCCAGTGATTTAATTGTTACTTCGATTGAGTATTACATACGTTAAAGATTTACACTGATATCTTACTATTATAATTTGACAAATACTTGACATTTTAAATTTAAAAGTCTGATCTAGATACCCCAGCTAGATGGACCGACGACCTTAAGAAGGTGGCTGCGACAGACTGGATGCGGAAGGCGGCGGACAGGGTTTTGTGGCGCAGCCTGGGAGAGGCCTATGTCCAGCAGTGGACTGCGATAGGCTGAGTTGATTGACTGGACAATGATCTAAGTAACTTTATTAGCTTCATGTATCTAATTAATGTAATCTATAATTTTGCATTTTAGTTTCAGCGACTTGTTTTTGAAACTGTTAAAATCCCGGCTATCTGTAATGTAGTTACTGTTCCTAAATTATCCTAGGCTGATAAAATTTTCGTTTTTCTTAATTTTGTTAATATTAGTGTTCAGGTCGGTTCCCCCTATGTGTGAATGTACATTTCTTCGGTCAACCAACCATATGCCACTTTATGCTTACTTAACATGAAAACTGGCAATGTTAATAAATTATTATGTTGCAGGAAGCCTTTCAGAAACTGAGAGAGTGTGTGTTTCAGATCGTGAATGATAGTGTGTTACAACGCAATAATGGTACTGTATACTTTTATATTTATCGTATTCCAGAGTATTGTACGTTTCAAACAGCCTTTCTCAGAACCGAATACTTAGTCCCAATTTAAGATTAGATATCCTCAATATCGCGAAGCTTAACCTGTCACTTAAGCCATTTCCACACCGCACTAAGAACAATAGTCGCGCATGTGAAAGGGCACAAAAATAAAATTACACGTTACATCGAAGAGGCATTGTGAACAATAATTTGGGCAACCCTTTACATGTGTTTCATGATGTTGAATCTTTTAGATTTTTTTGTTAATACGCGTCTACAAAAGATGTCTGCCCATTGATAAGGGAGGGTAATAATGGCTGGTTATGTTTAAGTATTTTGTTTCAGTCATGGTGGTCTTTCGGGAGTATGTTTTAATTAATGACTGACCAGGTGTCTATTGATTTGGAACCCACCTTATTCTTTATTATTCTTAAAATCCTGTGATCTACCACTGCAGGGCAAATCTCTACTACTCTCTTTTCATTTCTCTCTGTTTACAGCTTCTGAGAACCAGTTCTTGTTGAAGGAGTCCAGCTCGTCCCGCCAGCTCCGTCTGGGCCTGCCGCGATGTCGCTTGCCATTACTCCCATATCATCTTGCACACTGTCCATCCACTGTATAGTTACATATACTCTTCTTAGCTTGAGGTACTATCATCAGCATCATTATCAACAGTCACTGTGTCTTTCTGCTGGACATAGGCCTCAGGACCAATCATCGCCACATCTACCAGGCTATAGATAATAGGTATAGAAAAAGAAAAACGCTATTACTGCGCTTGCGCTCTTTACTGCTATTGTTATAGCAATGGTTTTTATTTTGACAGTTCAACACCATTCATTGCGTTATCTACGTTATTGACTGTTTTTTTTTTTTAATATATGAGGCAATGGATTAGCCATGTCCTTCAGAATTATTCAGATTGTGATTGAAAGGTTTTATAACAACATCCTTTATTTTACAAACCAAATTATTTAGCTTCTTGAATCTTGACGATACTCTAATTACCGCAAACTAAATTCCACCGACCATGACCAACAGTCTCAAATAAAACTCAATTAGCATCTCCACAAAAAAGCAACCGCCAAAAGATCTAGTTGACCGCACACATCATAATATTTCAGCTAACAAGAACCTTTAATAAAATCAAGCACAAAAGATTCGGACTTCTCATCAATCAAACAAACAAAATATGTCCGGAACAGACTATCAAGTGTATTATTAAATAACATTTTAACAGATAACCGTGAATAATTAGACAATATAACATTTTCCGTCCATCCGTCAACCTTTATCATGGAGAAAAATCGTCTAATTCACACCTTCAAACGGTCAGAGTTTGACGTATGAAGAACTTATTTTTATTAGTGTTGCCAGAAGATTTAATTACCTTTTATGGTGGGTGATTTTTGGGTATTGTGCTTGGATGTTATGACGTGGCGTGTTTCCTCGTTTTGACAAAACATCAGTGAAGAATATGAAGATCCACATTATAATGCTTCTGGCTCATTGTTTGTCTTCGCATTGCTGAAAAAATCGAAAGCTTCCTGAAGATTTAAGACCATACTGGAACCGTCGTTTGTCAAGTAAGTAATAGGAATTGCTGAAAAAATCTGAAGCTTTCTCGACCATATTGTAAAACACATAAAGTTTTGCAGTACCCAAATTGGGACCAGTTTCAACAAGAAAACATTTCAATTTTTTTAGGAAAGATCCGTTACCGGCTTAAATCAGAATAAAAAATCACCTAAAAATTCTATTCTATTTTAAGTGTCTGAAATGAATGCCACCAACTTCCAAGCTAAATCAACGTCATCACTGGCAACACTGAATCCTGTGGTCAAATTAATCAAGTGGGTCCCTAATTATGGCATATTTTAAAATGTTTTCGTTAAACGACACAGTTTTGACAGAGGCGCAAAGATAAATGATCACTAATTACGGAACCATCCGCTAGGGGGCGTGGCTCGAATCCGCACTGAATCTAATGGTTCGCTCGCAACTGTTACGGACATTAGTTTGGCTTGTGGGTTTGCTTGAATTTTAACGGATTTTTTGGGGATGTTAGATGGCCTGAAATCGCATGAAAAAAGGTTTAGCTAAAAGATTTTTAGGAAAATTTTGGCCAGTGATCATCATTCATTGTAAGCAAATAAAGTAACTTGTTGCCGTAGTGAAATAGTGAAAACTCAAAAGAAAAAAAAACGTTGTCAATGAACATTGTAAGTTAAAAAACAAAGCACATTCATTTATTGACACATTACTTTCACACAAACATTTTTTTTTTCAGTGACCATGACATTTGAATATTTTTTTATCTAGAATTCGTCTTCCCATCATTAGAAAAAACTGCAGAAGAAACGCATCATGCATGAAAAATATCAGCAGGATACCTACCTAATGATTAAAATGAATATGAAAATACTTATGTAACACAAAGATAATGAAATCTAATGAGGCGCTCTTGGCTAAGTAATAACAGTCGCACAGGTCGATCGATCAGGTTAAGCTACGCTTGCCGCGGTTGGTCCGTGGATGGGTGACCATCTTTACATATCGAGAGCCCAGTCTTACCAAGGGGTATCGCATTATCCAATCTGGGTTGTGGAGGTCAGATAGGCAGTCGCTCCATGTAAAATACAGGTATTCAGAAAACGGGTTGCACTCCGGGAGTGCCGGCAGAAGTGAAAACTTGAATATTGACGTTGTGCATTTTTGATATTTTGTAATGCGGTCTACTCTCCCTCCGTCTTACGAATTTTCGATCCGGTCACGTGTCCTGACGCGAGCCCCGTCTTACGAATTTTCGATCAGGTCATGTGTCCTGACGCGAGCTTAACATTTTTTACCCATCACAAAAAACTCTCCCTCCGTCTTACGAATTTTCGATCAGGTCACGTGTCCTGACGCGAGCTCTATCTTACGAATTTTCGATCAGGTCACGTGTCCTGACGCGAGTTTAACATTTTTTGCCCATCACAAAAAAAGTGCACAACGCCGCTAAAGTAGTTTTCACTTCAAAAAACAGCCAAGCCCCACAAACAGACAAAGTTATTTACGACAGCTACATTAAATACCCGAATATAAAATTAAGAAACAACTATGACCTTAGATATATAACTTTAATAAAAACTTATTCATAAAGCTATCATAAAAACTTCGGACAAGCTTACAAATACAAAACGTGTTCATAATATTCAAATTATTGAGTACCTATTGCTATGGCATTATGGCTTCTGTATAATTGCACACGTTGGCATACTTCTCCCCTATTGAATTGATGTCTGAGAAAAAAAGATAGTGTGTGCTTATGACCACACTTGCTTATGACTGGAGCCGAGTGTACGGGATTCAGCGTCAGTGACCGACTGGAACCGAGTATACCCGATTCACCGCCGAGTATACGTTATTCAGCGCCGAGTATACCCGATTCAGCGGTGAGTATACCCGAATCAGCATCACCGACCGACTAGAGCCGAGTATACCCGATTCAGCGTCACCCACCCGAGCGTGACGGTTCAGTTTCGTTCACTATTCAAAAAGAGCGCAAAGTAACGCCTTAAAAAGTTTTCACTTCTAAAAAGTTCGTCTATGGTAATTGTGGTTCCCGGTATAAAATAAACTACCTGGGACCTTAGACAAAGTGATATTTTATTAGTGAAAACGATGATGGATGAGTCAAAAATGTATTGGATTGACATCAGCTACCGTAAAGCTTAGTCAATACTGTTAAAAGCAGTTGTATACATTGGAAACGCTTTGAAAATGTTGCATATTTCTACAACACCTCACCCTCTCTTCCTTCCTTGGCTTCCTTTTTCCCTCAGCTTTCTTCAGTTGTGTCTTACCTAGACCATCATGAGTGTAAACTACGATTAAGAAACAAATGACACTCAGGAGACGTCCATCGCTCTTACGTTAGAGTATCTGAGGTGCAATTCTCGTAATTTTAAGAACGTTCAGTCTGATTTCAGCCTCAAACTGTCAAAAATACCTTTAATTTCCCTCCATTTTTTTTACAAGTTTTTGACATTGATTGTCACTGAGATGAGACTGCGACTAGATTTTGAACGTTTTAAATTACGAAAATTGGCTTTCTGATACCTGGTGGACTTTGAGTATTACTGCGCACACTCATGCATCATCTAAGTCCTGCTTGGTAAACGTAAGCCCTGACACTATTCCAACCTACTTACTAATGTTGCCAAAAATCGGCTCTTCACTCTACCAATTTCATCATCATCTGTCGAGCCTTTTCCTAGCCACGTTTGCTATTTTTCCGATTATATTAGGGTCAGCTTCCAGTCAAACCGGATGCAGCTGAATACATACCAGTATTTTACATGGAGTGACTGCCTATCTAACCTCCACAGCCCCGTTACTGGATAAAACGATACACTACCAATTTATGCTGTCCTAAATATACATTGCAATATTCTTGAAAGCCTTGGCCAAAAGCCAAAACCTAATAAAGTTATCAAATACATTAAATTGGCTCCATTAACCAACCCTGTACAAAAAACACAAAAATTCTCACATCATTTTATTAAAGATAACTGAATGTACACAATGATTAATTATGTAAAGCAATTATGTAATTAAATGTGCCTGTTTGAAGGCGTGACATTCCATGGGAAGCCGTGTGTCCTCGCCGCACCTGTGCTTTGTCAATATTTGAATATTTATGTTTGAACTAGCCGTGTCTCGTGTTCGCAAAGTCAACGGGTATAATTAGGAGGTAAAATATGCCCAAATCTCCTGGTTTTTTGGTATGATTGTAGATGGTTAAAATTGCTCAATCAATACAAACAATCAGATTGCTAAATAAAGAGTCCAATGCTATAAATGTATATTTTGTCCAATAAGATACATCATCATCTGCCTAGCCTTTTCCCAACTATGTTGGGGTCATCTTACAGTCTAACCGGATGCAGCTGAGTACCAGTATTTTACATGGAGCTACTGCCTATCTGACCTCCACAACCCAGTTACTGGATAATACGATACCCCTTGGTAAGACTTGTTGTCAGATTTTCGGGCTTCTGACGACCCGTAACGACTGTCAAAGATCCACGAATGACAGCCGAGACCAACGGCTTAACGTCCTTTCCGAGGCACGGAATCCCATAAGATATATGTACTTATCTTATCTGTACACTGGCGAAATGTGGGTATAGAGGGTACACTTCTGCGTAACCCTTAAGGGATTACAGGCGTGATGCTATGTGCCATCTATCAAAACATTGGTTAATTTATATTCCCCACAAAAGTAAATCTATGATTTTAAATAGGATTGGTTAAAATCACTGTCGCTTTACGCGTTACTTTTTTAATTATGTCAGCACCCTAATTGCATAACACACCACCAATCAGAATCTGAATCATTTTGAAGGATATTGCTAATCCATTGCTTCATATGTTCGAAAAATGTATCTGCTCAGCAACGTAAATAACGCAATGAATGTTGTTAAACTGTCAAAATGGAAGCCATTCCTACTGTTACTGTGTTACGCAACTACCCGGCTGTTCTCACACCAATCGAATTGGTAGTTTTAAACTAAGACGTTACTTCATTTATTAGTGTCTTATCTATAATCAATTTTGGTGAACGGGGATGACGCCTTATCATGTTCTAAACTTGATCATTTTGATCTTGCTTAGGACATATCTACACTCAGTTTCTGAATTGAAGTTGAGAACTGGTCTAACTCTCCTGCAGAATTCATAATCAGCCTATAATCTTCCCACTGCTGGGAGTCAGGCTTCCTTTCTGTGAGAGGGAATGGACCGTTTTCAACCACGCGGGCCCAGTGCGGGTTGGTAGATGTCACACGTCTTCGAATTTTTTGTTCTAGGACATGCCGGTTTCCTTACGATGTTTTTTTCTTCGTCGTTTTGAGAGCAGTGGTGATGATATTAAATACACAAAGTAGTGCCTGCCAGAACTCATGACCTACATACCACTGAGCCACTCCTGCAGCATTACATAGGATGATTCCTTCGATGTAGCCCGAAATACAAAACTTCTTTAAAAAAACAGTAAGTTCTCAATTTTAAATTCTCAATTCAGTAACTGGGTGTAAGTCTTCCTTGTTTAATATTATACGTCCTATCAAGGATCTATCATGCGCATTACTAGACTCAACTTCTACTTTATTAAGTTCTTCATCAACTGGACCTTCCTGCTGCTTAACCTCTCATCATCATCATCAATCTCCTGCGCTTATCCCAATTTATTTAGAGTCAGCGCCACATTTCTTTTTCTTCCATACTTCTCTATTAGTCGTCATCTTGGTAGCCACCCCTTTTCTAACCATATCATCATTCACACAGTCCATCCATCGTATCTTTGGTCTTTCCCTACTCTTATAGCCATCGACATTCATACTCAAAACTTTCCTTTACTGCTGTACTGCTTGTCCTTAACATCTATCTATCCCTGCAAAATTTCGCTCCATCACACCCATCAACCCAAAAGCGCATCTACCAATACTTACATTACAAACGAAAAATACCATCTTTATCGAATTCGCGATCGTGGGAAACTATTAGGAGCATCACCACTTTAGAACATTGAGTCGACGGCTCATGAGTCAGCATTCTTTCTATTACCGCCGCACCATATAAGATGACCTCCCCTGCTTCTCTGCTACCCAACAATTTCTTACACCTGAGGGGTAATACGGTACATCTTCAGAGGTCTTGCTACCCTGGTCATATTAGAAGTAATGAGTAGTTAGCTTTTCTCCCGTGATGTGAACATGTCATAGATAATTCGATTTAATAGCTCGGAACTTGTAATTATCGAATTAGGGAACTCTCTTACTTTGTGATTTGGCTGCCATTTTTTTTTTTTGTTTTGTATTATTTTTAAGTGATTGCTGGTTACTGATTATAATATTGATGAAATGGTGCAAGTTATGTATGGGAATTGGATGTCTTATTTTCTGTTTAATGACTTTATTTTGATTTATGTTAAATAAATTCAGCTGCTTGGCAATTCAATTTTTCTTGTAAGATCGCTTTCAGCGATAAGACCGCCCATTGTGTCATCGCCCATTTCTACATTTATGTCTGTAATTTTTATGGTGTACATACCAAATAAAGAATATTCTATCCTTAATGTACTTAAATCTTGTACGGTTCCAAAGTCTGTACTGTTGAAGAATTGAGATATAAAGAGACTGCAGTCCATATTTTACTCAGGTAAAAAAAAGGGTGTCGTTAAGTAGGGCCTTGACTCTAACACACGAGTTTCTAGGTTTAATTTCGAGCAAGGGCCGATGTGACTTCTTCAATTCATTATGTAGGTACTTTCTAAATGTATCTCGGACAGTCGGACATCACTGACATCGGTACAGAAAAACATCATGAGGAAACCTACACTCATCGACATCATACTAATATTATAAACGCGAAAGTTTGTATGGATGGATGAATGGATGTTTGTTACTCTTTCGCGCAAAAACTACTGAACGGATTTGGATGAAATTTAGTACACAGATTGTAGCTTATAACCAGGATTAACACATAGGATACTTTTTATCCCGATATTCCCACGGGATCGAAACTTATGCGGGTGAAACCGCGGGGCGCAGCTAGTAATCAATATTAGTCTAAAATCACCAATCCACCTTGAGCAAGCGTGGTGATCAATGCTCATAGGCATTTTCCCTGCAGTAAGACAATAAGAGGCTAGCATTGTTGTAGTTGTCGTTAAAAATTGTGCGTCGTCTGGCTCTAAAAAAATTAGGATGGCAATCGATAATAATAATGATTATCAATTCCCAAATCTTAAAGTGCCAATCAATCACCATCATACTAAGTAATATCATTTACGTCTTTCTCATCATATCTCATCACTTCTCACATCGTCTTTGATACCCAATGACATGTTAAAAGCACTAATTCATCCAACACGTACAAATTAGCAACATCACTTAAAAGCTTTATCTGCATTTAAATGAATACCTACTTACTTACTGCAACTTAATTTCTTTTGATATTATAACCCCAATAAGTTGACGAGTTCGTCAGCATCCTACTAAAGTATATCACAACTTTAATTTCAGTAGATAGGTATTTATTCAACCAAGTACATTTATAATTATTTTACATTAGAAAAGTGATTGTGACCACCTTGTAAGTTTGCAACCTAATTTAGAAGATACTCCAGAATAAGTGTTTATGCTCTTTCAGGCATTTGGCTGCAAATGTGCAAAGGGCTACCTACTTACAAAAGAGTGGTTCCTTAAAACGCGAAGGCGACTGATTAGCGATACTTACTAGTAATAGTCCCTCGACCTCGAATCCAATCCTTGACCTTGTCCATGCAGTCAAACCCTAGGCATCCTTTAAATTAAAAGTCATCCCTTTATGTGGTTGGCATCTCGTGCAACGTTAGCCAATTCTAGTTGTATTTAGCCCGAACCCCCCGCAAAATGGTCATTTATACACCTTTGACAGCGCTACCGGTACTCAGAAGCCCAAAAAATCTGACAACTAGACTTACCAAGAGGTATCGTGTTATCCAGTAACTGGATTGTGGAGGTCAGATAGGCAGTCGCTCTATGTAAAATACTTACTGGTATCTAGGTGCATCCAGTTAGACTGGAAGCTGATGAAAAGGCTAGGCAGAATGAGGGTTATTTCAGCGCGTGGCTACAATCGGAACTAACGACGCCATCTTGTTTTTTCAATACAATTCCTGTAACAGTTTCACAAATGTTTACCAACTACGCCTCCCGGTCAATGTCACTCAGGTGCCAAAAGATCCTTGTAGCACTTTAGCTGTCGTTACTCAAGGACTTCACTTTCATCATCAAATTGCTAAAAAAAAAAAACTATCTGATAATCAATCCTTTTCCCAACTATGTTGGGGTCAGCTTCCAGTCTCACCGGATGCAGCTGGATACCATTATTTTACATGGAGCGACTACCTATCGGACCTCTACAACCCAGTTGCTGGGTAATACGATACCCCTTGGTAAGACTGGTTATCAGACTTTCAGGCTCCTGACTACCCGTAACGACTGTCAAAGATCCACAAAGGGCAGCCGGGACCAACGGCTTAAATTGGTTGCCGAGACATGTAAGGATCTCGGTATGTAAAGATGGTCACCCATCCACAGACCAACCGCGGCAAGCGTAGCTTAACCTGACCGATCGACCCGTGCGGCTGTTATTACTTAGCCACGAGCCCCTCCAAGAAATTGTCGTACAATACTGTCCAATACAATCCAGACGGGTAATATTGTCGGAGACTTCATCCGAGGCGGCGTTTGATTTATAAACAATACGTCAATGACGTAAGCTTCTTTAGCGGCACAGATTTATCGCTAGGGTTGGGACACGGCGGATGCTGCGGATATCGATAGATCGATAAGTTCGATGATGGTGGTGGAAAATAGGCCTGATGCATTTACATAAGATAAGATGCTTTTAAAAAGTATTTCTTTTGATTAAATTTATGTTTATTTTACTGTAAAGGTTTAATCTAGAAAAAACTTAAATTACGGCTTCATAAGTTTACTTTTAAATATTTTGATAATGATTTGATTTTTGGAATGAAGTTCCTTAACGCAGCTTGCGGTAGGAGTTGTTTTTTTATTAATAATTATGGATTAGTTACCTAATATATTGTTTTGTCATTGCTGAGTAATTTAAGCCAGAACTCTAATTACGTAACACACTATTAATCTCAATCTGAATCATTTTGAAGGATGTTGCTAATCCATTGATTCATACGTTCGAAAAATGTGTCTGCTAAAGCAATGAATGTTGTTGAACTGTCAAAATGAAACCAATTGCTACTGATAGTATGTTACGCAATGACCCCACAGTTCTACCTATAACGCGACAGAATACAACATGATTATTTAGAAACTTACCACTAAGGTATAAGTATAAAGTTTACAGACCCCTTAACAATGGAAACAACCATAAAATTATAAAATTAGCAAGTCTATAGCGAAACAAAAGACAAATAGGATGCTATAAATATCTAATAAATAGCAGATTTCGATATAAAAATTCGCACTCAAATGTCACAGCCACAGCTGCATTAAAACTAAGAACATTCGGTTAGAACTTATAAGCGTAATGCTGTTCATTTTCCTAAACTGAACCGATGACTAATAGTATACTAGCACAGGTGGTTAGTTTAGGTAACCATTTTGCTAAACAGCAAGGTACACATAAAACTTTAACCATGATATAAAACTTTGCAATCTAAACCTATTTCACACACACAACAAACTTACGATAACAAAGTTCTTACATAAATACTAGTCCACTTCATCGATACCAATAGCAGCGCAGCACTATCCGCCATTCTCACAATCTTGAATCAACCCGTTCATAAGGATTACTACTACAAACACACTCATCACCCATCTCTCACTAACCTATGGGGTTTCACGCCCTCTCTCTCTCGCACATCAATAAGCATTCCCTTTTGCGGCGCAGCGGCGGCTCCTTTGATGTTGCGAGGCCACGCCCTCTCGACCCGCCCCCCGTCTCCCCGCCGGTTGACTGTAGTTAATTCGTCACAGTTTAATCACAATGGTTTTAATTACGAGCGGAAACTAAATACAGCGAAATGTTGCAGTTTCTGGTTTAGAATTTGTTAAAGGATTAAGGGACGAAGTTGTTTGTAACTTTTCAGCGTTTTTGTTTAGTTAAACGGGGTTCAACTAACGATTTGAACAATATGTTTTATTTTTATTTTTGTGATTCATTATCAAAAGAGTTTCCTGGGATGTTTTGATTTGTTGATTTAAATGTTTTTATTGTCTTTTTTTTTAAACAAGCTCACCAAATTTCCGAGTCAACAACGTCTTGACTTTTGACTCTGACCCTTTAATTAGAATAATAATGAAAGAATACAATAACAGCCAATACCCAAGCTACCAAGATAGGCTCAATAAGTCCCTGAACCGCTAAAATTTCTCCTGTAGTACATAAAAATACTCCCAAGCCCAACATTTTTAAAGACAGCCTTCCAGAATACAGACTATTATTATGAAAATATTTCGAAAAACCAATCCTATAAGCGATAAAAAAAATCAATTACAGTCCATTGTGAATGTAAATCCTAGGTGTCCTGACTGTAGCACATTCATACAGAGGCATTCATCGTGTCCGCTCTTACGTAATTACGCCGCCGCATCAAAGGCACCGCCGGCCCGGGCGGCGTCTTTGTAGTCTGATAAACGGGATAGACTACACAACCGAAATTGAACTTTACTTTTTGGTCGGTAAGGTTTGTTTTGGGTTGTAGTTGGGAAGTTTTCTTAACACCTTAATGTTATAAAGGGTCATATCAGTTAGGGGTTCTGCCACGGATATGTCAAAAAGAGATTTTATAGCCAGTGTAAATGGGGACCGCACGGGTTGAGCCGAATTAGGTCATTCATAATGTTCGTAACGTGTTAGCTCGCGGTTAATCTCCTCTGATTGGCTGATTGATGTCGGAAATCTTAACGAGCGATTAGCTTTTGATAAGAAGGGAATTAGTTTTGGTTGTACTTGTTAAATATTTTGATGTAGAACTTCAAAAAAGGTTGATTAAGTAAAATGTTTTTGATGTATTGTATGTATTGTGTTACCCTGTAACTGGTTTGTGGAGGTCAGATAGGTAGTCGCTCCATGTAAAATACTGGTATTCAGCTGCATCCGGTTAGACTGGAAGCTGACCTCAACATCGTTCGAAAAAGGCTAAGCAGATTTAAATTGTGGACTCTTGTTAATCGTAGCTCTTGCCATATTTTATAGGCTTGTCGTGCTTTTATTAAAAAAAACAGTAATTTAATAAAACATTGTTAGTTCAATAGTAATTTTGAAACATGACATTCATATACACGTTCTTTTTTGCGTCATGTATACCGCAAATAAACCTTTTTGTCTTTCTTTCTATATTCTTCGAAACTATATCCCTCATTAAATTCAACGTTTTACCCAAGTACCTCCCTATCGAAGAGGAGGCCTGTGTCCCAGCAGTGGGAACATTACAGGTTGCATGTTTATGCTTATCCAAGTACCTAACTAGAGCTTCTGTGTCATGCCTTATGTACAAATAATTTATTAAACCACGTTCAAGGGATACTAAGAACAAAATTAAAAACAAGTACTTACACGTAAACATATTTATTACAAACTTCTATTGCTCAGTACGTGGACCATGCAGCAGAATATTATAAGTACTTAAATAGACATTACTTTTTTTAACCAACTTCAAAAAAGGAGGAGGTTCTCATTTTTTTAATCAAAATATATTAACCTTTTCACTATCGGTAGTCAGTATTTTTTGTACCCATATCACTGGCTCCCTCATAAAACTCCACGTAAAGATTGTTTTTATAGCAATATTACAATAATATCGCACGCTACGTGTACAAGTTCGAGCATCGATCGCGCCACCACTGCGCGCCTCACACGACGCTCATTACCTATAGAGATGCGCCCGCGCAACGATACAACAATACAGTCGAGTAACGGACGAATTAGTCGCTTTGTAAGTTAATGTGTCGAGTCTATTGGCAGACTTGAACAGAAAAAGACATAACACTGTCGCTGTTGTTCGAAATAAAGTTATCTCTCATTTTTAATTTACTAGAACAAAATTACACCTAATATCATCACCATCATCTGCCTAGCCTTTTCCCAACTATGTTGTGGTCAGCTTCCAGTTTAACCGGATGCAGCTGAATACCAGTATTCTACATGGAGCGACTGCCTATCTGACCTTCACAACGCAGTTACTGGGTAATACGAAACCCCTTGGTAAGACTGGTTGTCAGACTTTCGGGTTTCTAACGACCCGTAACGACAGTCAAAGATCCGAGAATGACAGCCGGGACAAACGGCGGCACGGAGGGATCTCGGTATGTACTGACGATCACCCATCCATGGACCGACCGACGCAAGCGTAGCTTAACCTGATCGATCGACCTATGCGGCTGTTATTACTTAGCCACGAGCCCCTCTGCCCATGACAGCTAATATATTATACTAAATAATGTCATGTTGACAAAAGATGGTTGATCGCAGCTGTCATTTTAGTCTAGCAAATAAATCAGAGTTTGATTTGCAAATAGTTAAAGTTATCACTTTATACATTGCGATTTTTTAAATACTTAAGTCGCGAAAAAAAACAGCTTATCCGCCTTTTTTTTTTTTTTGGGATGGGAAATCGTCAAATGACCCCTCCCGCTCTGGGTGGAGCAGAAGGGAATGTCAGACTCTTACTGACTAAAACCCACCCGTGTTCCTTCCTTAGCCCTTTATGTACCAGGGCAGCGGTAACCCTTTCGGACGATCCCGCTACCCCGGCAGGCTTCGGCCCTGTCGGGCCCCGTCAACTATGCTGACATCTCTTTGAGGCGCGCGTGGAACACATACGCGCCGTCCGGAAAGGGCCTGGTCATGATCGGACGGTGAGCTACCCATTGCTCTCCGCCCGCAGGCCCGCGCCTACGGTGGCCGGGAGTCGTCACGCGGCTCCCGACGCCCGGAACGTCTCCCTCGGCGGCTGAGGCGTGAGGATCTCTCCCTCATCTTATCCGCCTTGCATTCAATTTTCGCATACTTAACTCAACAAACTCTAGGGAAAAGCAGATTTTTTTTTCACGATTTCAGCACCCTTAATGCGTAGGTATCACACTATCATTCAGAATCTGAATCATTTTGAAGGCTATTGCTAATCCATTGCTTCATATGTTTGAAAAATTTGTCTACTCAACAACTTAATAAGGCAATGAATGTTGTTGAGCTGTCAAAATGGAAGCCATTCCTACAGTTAGTGTTACGCAAGTACCCCGCTGGTTTTGTCTCATAGTAGATACCTAAAAGTTGTTCATAATGATGAGTACAATGACCCCTTTTCAGGTTTTCTATTATTTCAATGACACCGTATTGTATAGAAACTCAATGATACCAAAGCATCTACGTCCTTACCCTCATAGCTTGAAACTAGTCTGCACCATAGACTGAAAAAACCCAAGTAGCAATGCCAACTCAACCAAATGTATTTTCCGTTTTTATTGAGGAGGCGACACTCAGGCGAATTTCACCACATCTAAACCGCGTTCAAGAGCTGTCAGTGTCAATATTCCGCAACAATGATGATTGATGACACTGGCGCCGGTTCCCTTGTTCACAAACTAAACTAAATTTAAGTTAAGTGCATCTTTTTCTATCTATTATATGCTGTCGCACCACTGATGGTCGACATATCGTACTGTCGCCCTAGCATTTGTCGCGTATTTGTTTGTCGCTACTTTTGATGCGGAGTCAAGAAAAGAACACAAGATAAATATTAGTTTAGTCCTGTCAAATTAGTTAGCGCCTGACATAAATTAACGTATTTTTAGTAACCATGTTTTTAATGACGTCTAAACTGTCTACGGAGTATCTTAATTTGACAGGACTAAACTAACATTTATCTTGTCCTTTTCTTAATGAAATAGAAAGAACAATTAAAAGAAAAAAAAACTTTTTAAAAAGAAGCTTTTATTACTTATTAATTAAAAGGGCTAAAAAGTTCAAAATAATTGAAATCTGATGAGAAATAAATAAAAGCGTGTTACATTGTGTTCTAAATGTTCTTTAATGTTCCATCAAACTACGTACTAGCACCAAAGTACTCGTCAAGACGAATCATACGAGTCCAAACTCGATGGGATTGTGTCGTTTAATTGCCGAGTTCCTATGGCCATCTTCCAGCTCCATCGTCAGACCCTGGTTACCATCTAGCACCAAAGTACTCGTCAAGACGAATCATACGAGCCCAAACTCGATGGGGTTGTGTCGTTTAATTACCGAGTTCCTATGGCCATCTTCCAGCTCCATTATCAGACCCTGATTACCATCTAGCACCAAAGTTCTCGTCAAGATGGATCAAACGAGTCCAAACTCGATGGGGTTGTGTCGTTTAATTACCGAGTTCCTATGGCCACCTTCTGGTCCCATCATCAGATCAGCTCCATGTCATAATAATTTAGCATTGTCATTTGATTTACACATGCATGCAAAATTTCAGCTCAATCGGTTGAAGATATCTGCTTCAAAATTGAGTTACAAGAGTCCACCCGAACAAACATAGTTACATACATACATACATCGCAAGTTAAATAAAAGCTTGTAATAAAAAGATGCACTGAACTTAAAGAACAATGTTCAAAACGTCCCCCCCCACCCTTGTAGCACTTTAAAACCTATGTTAATCGAAGGGCCATAGTCATCTTATAATTTTATTGTACGACGGCGAAGCTGAAATGTGTATCCGAAAAAAGTTATATCGACAGGAAGAAACCGGTATCAGTCAAAATAATAATTATGTTACAGATCACGATGCTTTTCTTTTTTTAATTATTACTGTGGGATGATTTCATTCGGAGTTTTCAAACAACTCTTTGGAATAAAACGAATAAAAAAAAAATCAAATGGTGTATCCCGCACGGGAACAACTCACGGAGACTATACGGGATGGTATTTTTATTTGAAAACTCCTAAAAAATACGTCAATAGTTACTTCTCAAAAATGATATTCAGCAGAGTTTTTCATTGAACTTTTTTCTACTCCGTGAGTTGTTCCCGTGCGGGAAGCACCATTTAATTCCAAAGAGTTGTTTGAAAGCTTCGAATGAAATCATCCCACAGTAATAATTAAAAAAAGAAAAGCAACGTGATCTGTAACATAATTATTATTTTGACTGATACCGGTTTCTTCATGTCGATATAACTTTTTCGGATGCACATTTCTGTTTCGCTGTCATACAATAAAATGATAAGATGACTATGGCCCTTCAATTAACATAGGTTATAAGTGCAACAAGGGTAGGGACGGTGTCCATACAATTTGAACATTGTTCTTTAGTTTAGTTTGTGAACAAGGGAATCGGCGCCACTGTCAATATTCCACAACAATAATGACACTGACAGCTCTTGAACTCGGTTTACATGAACTGATCGCGTTCAATTTCATTGGTGAAATTCGTCCTTAAACTGGTCGCTGTAGCCAATCTTAACAGTAATTAGAAAGATAATTTGTTTTTTTATTGGCAACTTTCGTCACACTTCAGTTAACATTAATTTGAGCCACAAATAGGCATACCTAGTTGAATCACTTACACTTCTTTAATAGGTACCTAAATTCCCGGAAGTACGAGTAATATACCTTCTTACCCTTATCATTGAATACAATGAAATTAAAACTAAACTCAATGACAAGGGCTACAACATTGGTTGCTGATTTTAGTCCACACCACACGTTGCGGTAGTTATCGACAGTTTCTCCTCCCTACGTCAGACCCGCACCACTCAATTACCAAGATGAAATTATTAACATACCTACTTAAACGGGATTTTTTAAAAGAAACGACACGTCTTGACGGCTTAACTTCGTGCTTTTTATCTTTAGTATAGTTTCGAAGTAACAATCACTCGCCATTTTTTAAGGTTCCTTACCCAAAGGGTGCCTACGGGACCCTATTAGGTACTATGCAGAGTGGCAGGGACATCGACGCGCAACCTTTTACCATGGAGTCAGTACATGACTCTGAAGCTAAAATGATTAAGGATTAAAAAAAAAATCGTCGGGTACTGTTACTGTTAACCTGAATCACCCCACTGCTGGGCAAAAGCCTCTTCCCATGACTTCCAGCTCTTTCGATCTGGGGCTAAGATGTCTGCCTAGCCTTTTCCCAACTGTGTTGGCATCGGCTTCCAATCTAACCGGATGCAGCTGAGTACCAGTATTTTACATGGAGCGACTGCCTACCTGACCTCCACAACCCTGTTACTGGGTAATACGATACCCCTTGGTAAGACTTGTTGTCAGACTATCGGGCTTCTGACGACCCGTAACGACTATCAAAGATCCACGAATGACAGCCGGGAATTTTTTTTTTTTTTTTTGAGGATGGGAAATCATCAATTGACCCCTCCCGCTCTGGGTGGAGCAGAAGGGAGTGTCAGACTCTTACTGACTAAAACCCACCCGTGTTCCTTCCTTAGCCTTTTATGTACCAGGGCAGCGGTAACCCTTTCGGACGATCCCGCTACCCCGGCAGGGGAACAACGGCTTAACGTGCTTTTCGAGGCCAACAAAACTATGTAGGTATATAGTGTTAAATATTGAGCGGTGGTACGGAACCCTCCGTATGCGAGTCCGACTCGCAATTGACCGCTTTTCTTTTCTCATGCAAATAAGGCGAGGATTACAACGTACGGATTGGTTTTTAAATGTAAATTGGTATTATCGGCTGGACCACCAGCCATCTTAAAATGTAAAGGGAATAATTTAAAAGTATTTTCGCTAAAGAGAGACGTGTTTACTAGCCAGTTAGTAGGGAAATGTTTGTTTTTGTTTTGTTAAGGACTTGGTGCAAAAACCTGTATTTAGGACAGCTCATAAAAGAGAGCAGTTTTAGCCCACCGATAACGGCCCCGACTTACGAGTGGGTCGTGGGTTCGAACCCAGGCAGGCGCTTGACTTTGTCTAGATAATTTCATCACCACTGCTCTCAAAGCGGTGAAGGAAAACATTGTGAGGAAACCGGCATGTCCTAGAACCAAAAATTCGAAGACATGTGACATCAACCACCCGCACTGGGCCTGCGTGGTAGATTACAACCCACTCCCTCTCGAAGAGAGGAGGCCTGTGTCCCAGCAGTGGGAACACTATAGACTGATAAACAGCTGTTTCATAGAAAAGTGCAATATCTACGCGGTCAAAATTTATGGAACAGCATCAATATTTTTTATATAATAACCGTCGAAAAATTTCAAACGAGGGTCTAGGAATCATGTACTGAATCCATGGTTGCACGGCAATGTCCCTGAAATCACGCCGATACGAGACGAAGAGAGTGAATGAATTCCAACCCTAACTACGAAGACGTAAGGTTCAAATCTCCATACAAAAACCTACTCAAGTAAACGCAGTACTAAAACCAAGTAAGTTCAATATAACTCCTCAACTCAATCAACAATCAGATTAAGTGACGATTTTATTACAACTCTTAAGTCTGGCTCAAAGACATAATTATTTTGAGTTCTCTAACTATTTTACATTGTTCGAGAGTCATTGAGAGGCTGTAAAGATTGATTGGATGGCTGGTAGTGACTTCGTGACGTCAGAGATGTATGATTGAACTTCTTACGATTTATTGATCTGTGTTGGCTGTTTGTTTCTAGATAAACTGTCATTCTATCAGTGATAACGATGACAGAAAAGTAAAAAACTTCAATTCACTTATTTATTCATAAAACAATTCACATTCTGTTTTAACATTACAAATTAATATTGTTGTTATGTATTAAATTCACATTGTCATTTGACTAAACTTATTTGAAGAAACTCAAACAGGAATCTGATACCAGACACCCACCATCTGGCGTGCAGCTACCAACGCAACGGCTAAAAAGCAGACACAGCTTCTTAAAATCGACAGCATCTCTGTCAGGAAACCCGGCCGACGCCCGTTGCAAACTGTGGCAGAATATTCTTACCCCTACTACTTACTACCTACCACCAAAGGAGCATCTCCCTGCAGGGTATAACCTTCCGTGGTCCACTTGGAAGTCTCTGAACCGTCTCCGGACACAAGTGGCAGTAGTAGATGTAAGTCCAACCTGGTAAAGTGGGGCTACATTGACGGAATGACAGTAGGGTGTGATTGTTATGCTCCACCTCCTATCCTGCCCTATGTGTCCCAAAACATGCAGTCGAAGTGACCTCAGCGCTGCCACCGACAAAGCCGTGGAAGTGGCAAAGTTTTGGGAAGACAAGATTTTAAATCTTGTCTTCCCAAAACTTTGTGATTGGTAGTGTGTTACACAATCAGGGTGTAGGTCTGTTTTGGAAATAAGACGGCATTATTCGTCTTATAATTTCCCTAAAACAATACAGATTGGTGCATTCAACCAAGACTACGGGCAATATTTATCTCATACAGTAGTACTACAATGATATTACTGAAATTTGCACAAGCCGCCATTATGTCGATCACGACTAGACCCACTTAGAACATTCACAGATGTTGCAAGCAGTGACATTTCACGTTCAAGTATTATTGCTCTATGACAATACACAAACGACATGTTCGGATGGTTCTATGTACCAAATAAAGAGCCAATTTGATTAAGATGATAGGTACTACTACCTACATTAAAATGTTCCCAACGTAGATAGAAAATAATACCTACCAATAACATTGAATTGTCAGCCTATAATGTTCCCACTGCTGGGACTGGGACACAGGCCCCCTCTCTTCGAGAGGGAGTGGGCCGTAATCCACCACGCAGGACCAGTGCATATTGGCGGATGTCACATGTCTTCGAATTTTTGGTTCTAGGACATGCCGGTTTCCTCACGTTTTCCTTCACTGTTTTGAGAACAGTGGCGTTGAAATAATTTACACAAAGTAAAGCGCCTGACTGAGTTCGAACCTACGACCTACAACTCACATGCCGCGGCTGTTACCACTAGACCACCACAGGGGAGACTGTGTTTGCAGGCAGCCCTTGCCCTTAAAACTGAAACACAGCAACGCCACTTGGCGGCAGGTAACGACATACGGTGGTGGTACTTCTTCGGACAAGGTTTTTACAAGAAGTTCTAATCCAGAAGAAGAAAAAACGACTACTAGGTACTTCGGAACAGATGACTATATTCCACTGCATACATTATCATTAAAACACATACCTCCGCAGGTAAAGTAGGTATTACGGCAAACCAAGGTAAGCTCACTTCCGTTAAACACAGAATCAAACACCGCGTTGTATGGCTGTAAGCTAATGATTCCAGTACTTAACCCTGCAAGGATCATTACCGTGGTTTGATATCTTATGAATAAATGTACGAGGGGGAGAAGGGAACCTATGCGCTCCGGAATTACCATGTTTTTGCATGTGAAATATGTAAGTTACAGACGCCAGAACATCAAGCTACTACACTACAATCTGTCAAATTTCTTTAATAGATTTTCAACTTTATGGCTAAAGCATTAAGGTAGCTTGACCAGCTGGCGTCTGAACTGCTTAAATCAAAGCAATGGCGTCTGCTTCTACAAACTCATTAGGGTTTCAGTGGAAGTACTGAAATCTTAATGAGTATGGATTTGGTTTTGTATTCATTACAAAGCTAATGTTTTCGTCAGAGTGCCTTACAAATTAGCTTCTTTTTCTTATCCTAGAACCAAAAATTCGAAGACATGTAACATCTACCTACCTGCAAAAGCCTGCGTGGTGGATTACGTGGCCAACTCCCTCTTGAAGAGAGGAGGCCTGTGTCCCAGCAGTGGGAACATTTATTGGCTGGACACTCACGGTACGGCTGGTTCATAAATTCAAGGTCGCTCAGCGAGCTACGGAACGAGCTATGCTCTGGGGGAGAGAATCCGAAACAAGGTGATCGGGCAGAGAACCAAAGTTGTCGACATAGCTCACTGAACAAGCAAGCTGAAGTGGCAATGGGCCGGCCATAATTATTACCCGTAGAACCGATGACCGTTGGGGTAGACGTGTTCTTGAGTGGAGACCGCAAATCGGCAATCCTAAGGTAGGACACCTTCAGGCTAGGTGGAGCGACGATCTTCGCAGGGTGGCTGGTAGCAGCTGGGTGAGAGTTGTCGAGAATCGAGCTAAATGGCGTGCAATAGGAGAGGCCTATGTCCAACAGTGGACTGCTGTAGGCTGATGATGGGTACGATTCAATGTTGGAAACTAGACAAACTTAGCTAGCAACCCGGGAGAACACTATACCACCGACCCTATTTAATTTCTACCTCCAAGCAGTGTTACAGTTGCCATGGTCCAGTACGAAGGGTGTGCAGGTGCTGGTGTGATTACAGGCACGTGTAACGTTTCAGCTCGTGTTTCCGGGATAGCTACGCTCCTGCAAGACTGAGATGCCTTGAGTACCTGTTGCAAATAAACATGTCCATAGGTTGCCGCATCCTTGTTTATCAAAATATAACATACTAGCTGTTCCTGTTGCGTGTGACTTCGTCTGTAATCCAGGATAAAAGTAGCCTATGTCCTTCTCCAGGTCACGGTCTACCCATTTCATCCAAATCCGTTTCCCCGTTGTAGCGTGAAAGCGTATCAAACAAACATACAAAAAATCAAATACATATGACGTACATAAACTCGCGCCTTCTTCGCATGGGGGTAGACTGAAATTACAGACCGCCACCAGCTACGATCCTTAGATACTCCTTTTGCCTCGTTTACGTTCATACATCGGGTCATACACACATGCCAGTTGTGAGTACCATCGCACCTCGCCTACTCCGAAATTCAAGGTGCGAATGTTCGGATCGGCCCGACACATGGCCGAACCGAATATTATTGAAAAATGCGAAAAAAGTTCGGATCGGCTCAGTTGGGTCGGGACCATAGTCAATATTCGAAAAAGTCTAGGAGTGTAGGATCGGAACCGACCGAACCAAATAGTAACTTCGTAGCAGGAAACGGCCGAACATTCGGCCGATACTACTTCGGAGTAGGCCCCCAGACCTTTCTGAAGAACGTCACCAAAAAGGTCACTATTATGTCTTCCTAGAGCGTCCCCTACCGGCGCTGCCTTTTTAACCTACTTCAAAAAAACAAATCTTTTCTCTTTATAATATTCGTTTAGAAACAAGGGTTTGTTAGGAAAGCTTGAATAAGAAAAAGCTTGATAAAGGTTTCATTCCCAGCCCCCACCGATACATCCAGGCAGTTTTCTAGCTATAATCATACTCCATAAAGTCCTAGATAGAGACATGGGAATCGCAGTCGATGTCGGCGCATGCTCAGTGCAATAGATCATTGTTTGGCGTGATTACTGCGGGTGGCCACCCAGCGCGAGCGCATCCCGCGCGCGTGCTTTATAGCTTGTAAGTGGCGCAGGGCTGTGGTGGTACGGCCTAGTAAACTAGACGACTTCATTTGGTTAGGAAATAAAACTAAAATAATACATTTTATTTAGTTTCTCGTCACGGAGCTTCTGTAGGTATTGTCTTTGTCGACATAGAGCAGCTTCCGTGATTTGGATTTAGAGAAGCGGACATGTTTGATTTGGCGCGACGTGGACGAGTACTTCGACGAGTGTCCTTTTGTTTTTGTATTTATTCATATAGGTATTATTTAATTTAGTGCCTAGTGTATATAGTTAGTTATAAAAGTTATTTAAAAAACTTAACAAGTATCATTTTCTTTTTTTCAAATAATTAGCAGTTCTTTTTTAACCGGCAACTTTCATTTTTACTTGGGTACTTTAAAGGCAAATCAATACGTCCATTGACGGACGATACTTTACAATACAAAACGAGTAATCAATGGGTATTAATACTTAAATTAATTCGTTAGTACCTACTTACAATCGAAGGCTATAAATCAAGTGATAGAAACAGTTACAAAGCGATGACGTTGTTATTTCTTTTTGTAAAAAAAATATTATTATATTTAGTCCGTCAGTTAGATTATCAAAAAATAATAGACACGTATTTTTTCTTTTGTCAATCAAACAAAAAATGACAAAGATAAAGCGCGTCAAAATTTGGGATTGGGGGTCGTGACGTCACGCCATGCTAAAAAGTATAGCAAGGCAAGGCAGGCAAGTGACGTCACGCGGAACTTTAACGGGCGATATCTTCATAATTTTTTATATAAAAAAAAGAAAAGCAAAAATACGGGTCCAATATTTTTTGATAATCTAACTGACGGACTAATTAGATTTTTTAGGAAACTAGCCTTTTGTCGACCATCTATCAACCCGCACTGAGCCCGCGTGGTGGATTAAGGCCTTTCCCTCTCTCTAGAGAGGAGGCCTGTGTCCCAGCAGTGGGAACAGTATTTATGGGCTGATTATGCTATGCTGACAATTGTAATGAGTTTTATATTTTGACAATTCGACAACATTCATTCCATTATTTACATTGTCGAGCATACGAATTTTTCAAACATTAAGTATGAAGCAATGGATTGGGAAGTTCTTGCAAAATCCTTTGGAAGTTCGGATCGTGATGAAAGTATGTTACGCAATTGGGATGCTGCGGGGTAATTGCGTAACACAATAACAGTCGCAATTGCTTTCATTTTGAGAGCTCAACAACATTCATTGCGTTACCTATATTGATTAACAGACGATTTTTTCGAATATATGAAGCAATGGATTAGCAATATCCTTGAAATTGATTCAGATTGTGATTATTAGTGTGTAATGCGCAATTAGGGTGCTGGTTTGCCGATCTGCGATTTCAATCAGCTTTACTCGAATAAGCGTGCATGTGCAACGCTATTTAAATAAAAATGGCAGCGTGTACATCGTATGTTGTATTATAATAATGACCGTGTATTTTGACATCAATTTGATGTCACATACTCAAAATGCACTTCGAGGCTTCAAACCTGTTAATAAATACATAATTAATTAAGTTTATGGGTAAAAATTTTACACTGTCACAGTTAACTTGATCGGCAAAAATTGTGGTGAAATAATAACCCTATTTTTGTCGCTAATGTTTTTTTTTTTAATTATTAAGACTAAGTACCTGTAGTTAAGTAAATGAACTGTTATTTTTTAAGAGTTGAACTGTAGGGACAGTTCAACTCTTAAATAATAACATGACAAGGACAAGGGACAAGGGTGGAGTTACGTGCTATCCCTTGCCATATAGCGACCTTAATGTTCTTCAGAAAGATCAGGCGCTTAAGGCCTCTGCCTCGAATCATGCGGGCAGCGGGGCGGCGGCGGCGGCGGCCCGGGAGCGGCAGGATCTATTGCGAAAAATCAAATGGACCGGCCCTCGAAAACAGCGGTGCGGCAGCGGCGCGGGGGCGGGCAACGAGCGGTGCACTCCAGTCAAGCAGAGACCGCACGCTCGTCTACATTGCAGTCTTTTGCCCACAGTAAATCGAGCATTAGGAATAAATTAGAATCAAAAAGATATTGTCGCCGTTGTTCAGACATTCCGTTCGCGAATAAAAACAAATATCTCGACGACATAACCACGAACACCACACTACGCCGCTATAGTGCCGCGCGATCTGCCCGCTGGTTTCGAGAACGGGTGTGCGTTGCCCGCTCCGCTCCCGCGCCGCCGCTACCGCCGCCCCGCTGCCCGCAAGATTCGAGGCAGAGGCCTAATGCTCGCAACGCCGCGTGCGTGTATGACCACATGTAGGCATAAATGAGTAGGTATGTAAGGATCGTAGCAGGTGGCGTACTGTAGTTTCTGCCTACCCCCATGGGATGAAGGCGTGAGTATATAAAAACATCATATTCCAATAAATACAAAACAGTCCTAATACGGCAAATTAAGTATTATCTGACGTTTTGACCTATTTTTCAGTTTTCAGTAAGCTACTTGAAAAGCCTTAGTTGGCAATACAGTTAGTTCACACTACCTAAATCATCGTTTATATTAAATTACCTATTATTAAATTTCTAACGTTCTACTCTTTCTTTCTGCTATTCTACTCTTTCTTGCTTTATCGCAACGTTATCTTCACTGGGTGGTCCTCTATTTACATTTATCGAATTTATCTAATGAAACAAAACACTGCAGCTTATAAAGTTATAAGTCGTAACTTATAGTCATAGACAATGCATTTTATTAGCACCTTTAACGTAGGTTTAAAGCCAAAGACTTATAAGCACTACAAGAGAATAAGAAGCGGGCACCTTCACCTATGTACTAACTTACACGTGCCGACAAACTTATCTTCAAAGCCAAAGTTTTGTCAAAGCCTCTCTGTAAAGAATATCTAAAAAAAAATTATTGTAAGTCTGTTTTATAAAAGACAATGACCAAAAGTCGTACCAAAAAGTCTCTTACATCATGATCAAAATATTATAATAATTATTTTCATATTTTTTTACGACATTACACGTCGGGGTTTTTGAATTTTGAACAGGGAATTTAATTTAAAGTAAAAAACTTTTGATATTTTTTTATTCTCTTTACACGGCGTTCCGTTTCAAACGATATGATTAATATAACCTTGAATTTTGAAAGCATCATGCATCTTTCAAAAAACATGTAAAAAAAATTATACTTTGCCGATTCTACATTAATTAAAAATAACTAGAATAAAATAGAATAGAATTTTTATTTAAACGATTATCATTTTCTTAGAGCAATAATGGCCGTTCGTGTATGGCATGTCAAACAAAATAAAGTAGGTACCTAGGTACTTAGTTTTTAGGTTAGTTCGATTTTTTTGATAATCTCCAAATCCCGGGTTTTGTTTACAAAAATAACTTTTGTAGGAGTTAATATGATAACTGTAGTCTATAAAAAACAATGTTTGACTTTGATGCAGCATGGTACGGGATTCCATACATCCTTAAGAAATGAAGGAATAGTTTTTTTTTAACTTTATGTGAAAAGGTGTAATTACAAAAATAAAATAAAATATGTGGTAAAATAATGTACAAAAAAAAAAGTAATATTAATGTCTTGTAAAAAAATATATTTCTGTGACTTTTTTTTATACTGTTAGGAATTATTTTAAAACAAGACATAATACGACAGTTAGTTCTTACAATAAGCAACTTAAAAGCTTTAGTCTTTTGTGGACATATTATTAAAGAAAACTAGCGAAAAAAACAATTCTCCGAAACTTTTGCACTGGGGCCTGAAAAGCCATCCTAAGTCATCAATGAAGAGAACTACTGACTTAGAGATTTTATTATCTTAAGACTTTTCTAGAAAAGCTTCAAAAGCTCTATTAGATATCTAATAGAGATATCTAATTAGAACTAATAAGGATCCACTTAATACAGTTAACCATTGTGAGAGAAAATAAATAAACTTATTATTATTACTGGCATAGCACCCACCCATTGTGTCACCCTCTGTAAAATCTTATATATTTATGTTCTGTAATTTGTATTGTGTACAGACGCCAGCACACCAAGCTACCCGAAACTTTCTAATTTTCCCAATCAACTTTGAACCTTACCTAGGCTTTAGCGATAAAGTTAAAAATTTACTAAAGAAATTTGACAGATTGTAGTAGCTTGATATGCTGGCGTCGTCTGTAGAATAAAGAGTATTCTGTTGTATTATATTCTATTCTACAGCACTGATTCTTTCGCCTTTCGAATTTAGTTAAAAGTCTACGCCAATCAATATTACCTACTGTCATCATCATCATCATATTCCTGCCCATAACCCAATGTTTTGTAGTCGACGCAACATGTCTTTGTCTTCCATACTCCTCTATCAGTCCTCATCTCCGTAAGCACTAGTCAAGTAGTCACCCCCATTCTAACCATAACATCTTTCACACAGTCCATCCATAGTTTCTTTGGCCTTCACATAGCAATCCACATTCATCCTCAAAACTTAATATTACCACTGTATTCAACTCAATTTAGGCCTCTCTCTTTCGGAAATTCTGGGTTGAACCTTCAGATTCAGAACCTACGCCCTAAACAGTGGGATTTCAGTCCCCACCCGGTCCCAATGCATCAGAGTCTTACGTGCCTGCAATGCATCAAAAGAAGTGATGAAGCACTAAGGTCGCATTCCACCAAACTTTTATACGTAGAATAAGTCTTATAATGAGAATAGATTTTGAATTTTTGTCAGTTGTTTCATACTAGAACTGTCAGATGTCAATTTTATTCCAAGGATAAAAGTTATCTGACTTTGGTAAAATCAGCCCTAAGTAGAACTTTTTAATTTCTTGGTCATGCTATTTTGACGAAACCAAAAGACCTTTTACCAAACTAGGCTAAGGATCAACGCTTTTTGAACGTTAAAATTACATAAAACAGTCCCACAAAACGCTCGCCCTTCACCACTTCCTAGTGCTTTAAATTTCTTTACTCTTTGAACTCCCCAGCTGATAGAATATGCTGGCTGATTGTACGTGTGCTGTCAGACTTACGGCCGAACCCAATATCCTATTGACAGATCGCTACTGATGGTAGCCAGTACAAATTATAACTGCCAGTATAATATAATCATACAGATCGCTACTGATATAGATTATTGGGACGTTAAGACCAGAGATACATAGGTTTCCCTACCTCCAGTATGCCAAAACTGGTGATACATGGTAATTGGGTTCGGCCGTAAGTGGTAATAAATTAACCGTCGTTTTCCTTATTCATTTCAGCGAAAAGGTGTCAATGAGGCATTGACTAATCATATCAAAACCCATCTTCGCTAATTTAAAACGTTCAAAATCTAATCGCAGTCTCATCTCGGCGACAAACAAATGTCAAAAACTTGTCAAAATGTAGGGAAATTAGACGTATTTTTGACAGATTGAGGATGAGATAAGACTGTGAACGTTCTTAAAATTACGAGAATTGCCCCTCTGATCTAATGCAATCGTCACGTATCAAGATTGCGTCACTTCGGTAATGATCGGCAATCATCGGGCCACGACGTCACCTTTCGCACGGCCGATCATTCGGGCCAATTCTTTTGTTTGTTAAGTGTGTATAATGGCGGAGCGGTCACGTTGGGGTACTATCAATCATTTGGACATGTTGACGATGGCAACGATGGGCTGTGAAGTCGCTACGCTTTGGGGTATTGCGAGGATATTTTCTAAAAGCTGATGGTAAGAAAGTGGAATGGTTTCTTGGTGCAAGTGCTAGAGATTGCCAATTTACCACTCACAATCCCCTTCATTTTGAAAGGGATTTCGCTTCTTATTATCTACTTTTAATGTTTGATTTTTTTTATGCTCGACAATGTGAATATAACGCAATGAATATGTCGTGACGGCCCAGCAACCCGCTTCTGATGCACGAAGTTACAGTTTCAAAACAGGAAAACATCCAATGTGACTTTTTAATACATACGTTTTTTCTAAGTTTTTATCTTAGACATCACTTACATCAATGAAGGAAAAACATCGTGAGGAACCGTTGACTTATAATTATGTACCTAATTAATTAAATCTGAAATTGCCAAACCTTCTTTAGCAAGCGTGATGATTAATGCTCGTACCTTCTTTGTATGAGAAGAAGTCTGTGCCCTGCAGTGGGATAGGAACAGGCTAGACGTATTATGTATTAAAATATTTTATTAATTATTAATTTTTTGAATTGACAAAACGGAATGAAAGAGATTGTTATTGTAATTTCGCAAGTTTACCTAACTAACCAAAGAACTGACACGAACTGTACAGATTAAGTTAGCTAATGCTATGGCACATGCACAGTGACCGCTAGGCAACAGGCTTCTCATGGTGGGTGTCTGAGGATAGACGAAGCCGCCGAGGCTGGCCCAAGAAGAGGTAGCGAGACGACCTAGACGCGTACCGCAAGAGTAGGATGGAGGTGGCGCGGGCGCTAGAAAAGGATGCATGGAGGGATTAGGGGGAGGTCTTTGCTCAGCAATTATTATTTTTTATAAATGGCATCTCGCAGTTCACCCTATGAGGTTGTCGTCTGCCTAACAGGGCTTGCCTGTGGACGCCTCAATAAATTAAGGCCTTCAGCCAGGGCTTAAAAAACTTAAGAACTAAGCGACTAATCGCTAAGGGCACCCTCTGTGGGGTACGGACCTCGGCTTAAGGCGTCGCTAGGAGAGGGCAGCAAGGGACAGGCTGGATCGAAATTAGCCTTTGCTCAGCAATGGGACAGTGTAGGCTATATACTGAAATTTTAAAAATGCCATGGCAAAAATATGAGCCGTTCAACAAAAAAGTGCCTGAAATGGTCACCCTAATGATTATGTATTAGTGTAGATGATGGACGTCGCACAAGTTAGTTTTATGGGCGTTTACCGTCTGACTCATCATATACATAATGTGCTAGCACCTACCTACTAGGCAGCGAGGCAACTTTCCAACTGAGTCTTAACGGTGTAAGTTGGTGATGCTTCGGGAAATCTGCAAAGAAATTCAAACTAATACTACTATGTAATTCAGCTCAGCTGCACGTTACAGGAACGTAGCCGAATTTGGATAGCTATCGACACGCAAAGAAGAAGACTAATTCATCTGCCTGAGAGCAGTGGTTATGGTTACCAGTGGTAACGGGCCCGACTTAAGAGTTGTAGGTCGTGGGTTCGAACCCAAACAGGCGCTTTACTTTAGTAAATAATTTAATCATCACTGCTCTCAAAACGGTGAAGGAAAACATCGTGAAAAAACCGTCATATCCTAGAACCAAAAATTCGAAGACATGTGACATCTACTAACCCGCACTGGGCCCGCGTGGTGGATTACAGCCCACTCCCTCTCGTAGAGAGAAGGCCTGAATCCCAGCAGTGGGAACATTATAGGCTGATCATACTATGCTCATACATCTGCCTTGCTTATAGTCTGCTTGCTTATAGTCCTTCCCCAAATGTGTCCCATTCTAACCATTTGCTGCTGAATACCAGTATTCTACATACAGAGACAACCCAGTTACCGGGTGCCGCGATATACCTTGGTAAGATTGATTTTATACTCACAAGATTCTGACTGATCGGTTGTCCCGTGCAGCTGTTAACAGCCACGAGCCCCATACCCTTAAAACAAAAATCGAAATCCCGAATCCCAATGCTGTCTTAGAGAATTTCACGTCAAAGTTAAATTAACAATGCAATTATAAAGAAGTGACGTGCTTCTTAGCTCTTGTAGGTGTATTATGAGTTTCACACACTGATGACGCTATAAGTCTGCATCTGGGTCTTAACCTGAAAATATAAACTAAAAACAAAGCACTTTACCCAATCTGAGATTTAAACCCAAGCTCGCTCGCTATGAAGTTTAGATGATTGAAATTGACTTTACGTAGGTACTTAGTAAGTTCCGGATAACTTACCTATCTGGAAGATAATTTCATATTTTTGTTTGTCTGTCTATTAATGGCTTTATATTTCATATTTTTGGTTGTCTGGGTATTAGGTATGTTAGCTAACTATCCCGCGACTTCATCCGCATGAAATTTTGGCCGCCGACTCATCTCGTCGCATCTCATCGCTCGTGTTACTACTGCGTTTTCGCTTAACGTTGTCTTACTTTTTTTCCTTTTGATCGGCTCCTAAGGGTCGCAGTGTGATGTTAAATACCCTATAACCTTCCTCAAGAATTGGGCTATCAAATACAAAAATGTTTTTTAAATTCCGATGGCAGTTCCGTAGATCACCCCCTCCATACAAACAAACAAATTTTACCTGTTTATAATATTAATCATAGAAAATATAGATTTATCTGATAGACAGTACCAATCTGGTACACTGCGAAAGAGTCCCTTAATGTTCAACTGTGGTATACCTAAATGATGCCAATACGCTGGCTCTATTACCTAATGCCTTTATAAGTAAATGTTTTTACTAAACTGTAACCAGTAACTGACTAGATAGTTCCCACGGCTAAGTTATTACTATAAAACACAGTTCTAATATCTCCCGTATGAGACTGTATGTATATTTAATGATCTGTTTAACTCCATCGCAGCGCCATCTAGCGATAGACACTGTAATCTGAAGTACCGTACCAAAAATGTATCTTTTTTTTTAATATGAGTTTCGATAAGGTAAGTACGTAATTACAAGTTGATAATTACATGTTGATTGTGGGATAGAGTGGTCACCATGTGACAAGCGCGATGAGAAGATGGAACTTCATCTGTCAGTAGGTATGTGCCTTTTTGCAAAATATTCGTAAGACAGGATCTCGATAGAGGGCTAGCTACAGAAATATCGAGTAGGTAATATATTGACCTTAATCAAATCTAAATTGTTTATTTGCATAAAATGTGGTATGTGCAAAAGATGTGACATACCTACCTACAATTTCAGTGGAAAGATAGGTATGTCATTACGCCATGTAATGATGGCATGCAAATATTAATAGATAAAGTAGGTGTGTTGTAACATAAAGTAATAGACAAATTAATTACAATTTTTAGGTATTGGCCCCGATTCCCTTGTTCACAAACTAAACTAAATTTAAGTTCAGTGCATCTTTTTCTTTCTATATAATTAAGAAAAAGACAGAAGATAAATATTAGTTTAATCCTGTCAAATTAAGATACTCTATAGACAAGTTTAGACGTGATTAAAAAATTTAGCGTCAATTTACGTCAGGCGCTGATGAATTTGACAGGAAGTCAAAGTCAAAGTCAAATCATTTATTTCAAATAGGCACATAAAAGGCACTTTTTAACGTCAAAAATAAAATTAAAATAAAATTGATTCCAGTCGCCCCTTCCAAAAGGTAGTTTTCGTATGGAAAAGAATGGGCAAGAAACTCCATCGTTACTCTTTTCAAATGTTTTACAATATTTTGCATACATTAATTATATAATTATATGTGAAGACGATGCACCTAACAATAAAATTACTATACCACAATAGGTAAGAGAATTAAAATGGATAAATGAAACCATGACATATAAATTAACTTTGTGATAGATACATGGTGCTCACATATTCACAAACATTCCAAAAGTAGACGATTTTCATAAATAAATAAGGAGTAATAAGTCCGGGTTGTGACCCCAAGTAATTACAGAATGTAAATCAATGTTGAAGAAAAAAGAATAAATTATACAATTACATTAGCAACCAGTTTGATTTTGTCTAGAACTACGAGGATTAAACTAATATTTATCTTCTGTCCTTTTTTAATGAAATAGAAAGAAAAAGATGCACGGAACTTAAATTTAGTTTAGTTTGTGAACAAGGGAATCGGCGCCACTATTATTATTCTTTAGTTTTAGCAGTATATGAACGAAGAGAACATACAATACCAATTTAAATAAAAATTGAACAAGTAGAAGGGAGTATTCAGGTAGAATTACTTTCGTTCGTAAGTCAGTCTTTCTCAACCTGTTTTAAAACTAGGTACCGTCTATTTTCTACATTTCTATTTTCGGTCATAAAATAACATAGGTATTTTACTCAAAGTCTTTTAGTTTTATTGACTAAAGTATGCAATGCACATTGCCTAATAAAATCTCTATTTTACTCACGTGGATATGAACTGCATGTCTTAAAACATTATTTAAATTCCAGTTGAAAACAATCACAGACTTCCGTTCCGCTACTTAGACATGAATAAAATTACACTGGAGGCCAAACCATATAACATACAGAAATACGAAGCGTACACGACGGCGCTTCCAATTAGAAAACTTAATGAAATTGCACCAAAAACGACCTTTAAGTAAACATACATTCCGGGGTTTTATATCGCAACGTTAAGACGCATTGTTGGGCTACCATACAGCCTTATGGCAGACAGAGAAGGAGGACGCTCCCTTCTCTTTCTCGGGCGGAGCTTGGCCCGGTGTGGCCCACGTAGTTAGTCCACTCTATGTGAGGTCTCGATCATAATTTATTAACCGGGCCCCACAAATACCAACTCGAAATATACCGGAGAAATGGCGATATGAATTATTATTAACCTTTTTTCATCTTACACGCTTTGTAACGGTATAAATTCATGCTAATTAAGATATCCGAATCTTCTATTATTCATGTTGATGAGTGATCTCATTTTTTTATATTTTTTAAGTACACTCGGTTATTAAAATCGACTTTCTCCTATTAGCTGGGTGTTATTACGGGGCATTTTCAGAATTTGTTTTTGTTTCTGCTACTAATTTTATTGCGTTCTCGTGATATTTTAATGTTTATAACGTAACGTTGTTTGTATGTGAAAGCGTTTTATGTGTATGAGGCGTGTCAAAGTGCACTCGCCGAACAGATTAAGAGTTCACGGTGTATTCTAAAATTGATGTTAAATCCAATAAAACTTGTATGACTACAAAAATAAATAGGTACCGTCTACCTACATAGGTGATTACCTATGTAGGTAGACGGTAACTATTTATTTTTGACGTGAGTTCACACCAGTCATACTTGATTGGACTTGGGTTTATTTTTGTTGGTCAAATTAAGATCTAGATTTAATGAGGTAGGCACTTAGCTTATTTTATCTTATAGAGAACAACTGGTAAGTACCTATATGCAGTCCGGAGTCTGGATTTCTGCCCGTTTGATGGCAATACTCTCGCCCCTATTAATGAGATTCAAACATAACTAACGAAATGTGGGTGTACTTTAAGTACGCCTCTGTCTAACCCTACAGGCATTAGGTACAGGCGTCATGTTATGTTTATGTACTTAAACATAACATCGACAAAGACACTGATCTCTATTACTAGATACCTACCCACCATGTTTAAATGTAATTAAACTAAAATTAAAATTAGTAAACGGGACTATTAAAGTAAGTACCTACCTAATAAGTTTAAATTAAGTACCTAACTAACATGAAGGTTTCTCCTTTCTCCACCAACCGTGCTACAACTAACAAGTACAACTTGATAACTTTACCAGGTACCTATGTTACCATTGCTACTACTTCTGCCACCTAACGTCGAATAGCAACATTAGAAAAGTTGTAATTTAGTATGTCCATTGCACACTAGATGGCAGTACCACATTATTTTATCGTTAGAATATTTTTTTGTAATAGCATTATATGATTTATATGAATATAATTATGAACATTTAAAAATTAAATTAATTCATCAGCAATCAAAACGGAAATTAACAGGTTAAACAGAAATCAAAGTACGTCAAATTCATACCGTGCGGTGCATACTACATACATTAAAAACTTAAATTGTCAGTGTCATTATTGACAATGGCAATCTTTGATGGCAATATTGACTTTTCTTTGACAGCTCAGCTAGTACTTCAACAAAAAACATTGTTTATTTATTTTTATAAATGGATTTGTAAGAGATTTAATCATGAATAATCAATTAATAGAGAAAATTATAACAGCAAATAACATAACGTGTCCTCAATTTACATATGAAAATCCAGTGCTCGACAGAAACGTAGCGAAGGCACTTTCAAAAAGTTTCGTAAAAATTCTGAACTTATCTCAAACAAATTCAAAAGTTAACAACAATCTACGACTATCCATACTAGAAAATATAAGAAAAATGTGTCAAGTTGAACCTGAAAATCACATTAAAGTCGATGAAAACTTTAACAGTTTATTAATAGAATTCTATGAACAAATAATTAAAGATTCTACAACTACAAACACTGAATCAATGGAGAAGAGCCTGGAAGCATTTTTAATTCGAAATTTAAAAGATTTGAATCTCAGTAGCAGTCAGAATTCACCATTGAATCCAGAGGTTGTGCAAGCTTTAGTAAATTTAAATCAAAATCGAGTCTACCTTGATGTCTTATTGAAAGATGTTATTCATTGGAATAGTACAGAAACCAAGAATATTCGGATACTAAATGACTTATGGGCAAGTGATAGTATTAGTACAGTGTCTTATACAGCTGAAGATATTTCGATAAAATTGAAACCGGAAATTGAGAAGTGTATTTTAGAAAAATGCCTTACTATATTGACTGAAACAAATCCAAATGTTGCAGGCATGTTTATTTCCGATGCATCACTTAATAAATTAGTCAAAAAGGCGTCTAATTCAGCCAACTGCTTCCAAATCTGCTGTGATGTACTCCACTACTTATTTATAATGACAAACTTTGACACAAAGGTACAAAGATTTGTTCAAACGTTTGTCGAGTGTGTTAGAGAGAGCTGTTCTTGTAATGCATTTTCTGTTTTGTATCCCACACATCTTAGTCACACAACAGTCCTATTAGACATAGATATAACAGAACTACCGCCATCATTACAGAATAGTTATATTGAATCCACAAAAAAATATTTGTCCGAAATAAAATCTAAATCAAATAATGATTTTGTAATGCTGTTGTCTCATTTTCCTCAATGGTTTGATATTTACTTTCAGTAACTATAATGTTCTAAGTTATTTAGGAGTTTGGTGATTTAATAATCTGTGACATGTTAAAAAAAATGAAATATATTTTTCAAATGTTTTTATAAGTATCACAAAAATGTATGTATTAGTTAGCTGATAAATATTGTTTTGTACTGAGTATGAAAGATAATAAGATACAATAAAAGAGTAGAAAACGACCAACTGTTTTTTTTTTCTTTAATATGGTGAATCTTGTCCACCAAAACATCACAGCCTGGCTTGGGCTCCACAGGCCCTAACTTAAATAACTATAACAATATAATAAAATAAAAAAACAATTTAACTTGACAGCAGAATCAGCAGCAATCAACTTTCAAAATCATGATTATAATGAGGGTTATTGCATAATTTAAATCAAATTAACACAAAAACTACCCGCGTAAGGTCTGATATCATGTCCACGGTCGATTATTTATCGCGCACTGCATTTTCAACGCACTGGGATGCACTCTTTTGGTTTCTTAAATCTTGGCTTAACATCAAAAGTTGAAAATCCAATGCGCCATGAAAAATCGTCGCTTTAAAACACCACTGCGGACCTGAGGTAGACAGAGAAAAGGCAAAAAACTAAAAAGTGAATTATATAAATAGCAAATTATTTGTTCCCAAAACCATAATCCACTAGTTTCATATAAATATCATCACTTGTGGTATCAAATTTATGAGATTTATGACCTTCAAGATATGTATATGTCTTGTTAAGCTGTATTATCTTGTGTCGAAGGGACATAA
The DNA here is from genome assembly GCA_947507525.1 of Apamea epomidion. Taxonomy (NCBI): domain Eukaryota; kingdom Metazoa; phylum Arthropoda; class Insecta; order Lepidoptera; family Noctuidae; genus Apamea; species Apamea epomidion. Next base: position 6,309,671 of record OX382247.1, on the reverse strand, counting down.
TGTGTTTAAGCATTGGTTCCAAAAATGGGAATGTTATGTTACAAAAGCCACAATGGAAGTAATTCGTCCGTATCTGCAACAATTTAAATGTAAAGTTAGTTTTGGATTTGGTGATCTACCTACACACTTGGGAAATTTACCCCAGAGATACCTACTCGTAACCAGTGTATTAATTTTTATTTTTAACGTTGCCCCACACTAGGAATTACTCCTGCATCGCGGGTGCGTTTACAAACATTTAAACTCACATACACAAACAGTCAGACCCGGAACAACTACCTGTAGGCAATACAAATATTTGTTTCGTGCGGGAATCGAACCAGCGACACGCAGCCGTCAACCGTGTCGTCAGTTAATATTGTAGTTAATATTGTAATTGAAAACCCTACTTGGCAATTAATATCATCATCTTCCTAGCCTTTTTCCACCTTCGCTGGGGTCGGCTTTCAGTCTATACGGATGCAGCTCAGTACCATTATTTTACCCTTGGTAACACTGGTTGTCAGACTTTCAGGCTGCTGATGACCCATAACGACTGTCAAAGATCCACGAATGACAGTCGGGACCAACAGCTTTTCCGAAGGAAAGAGTTATGTAAAGATATGGATCTTTACGTAACTCTGTGCCTCGGAGTTGGCCTGTGGATGGCCACAGACCAACTGCAGCAAGCATAGCTTAACCTGATCGATCGACCCGTTCGGCTGTTATTAATTATCCACAATCAATATCCTATGCGTAAATAAAACTTGGACATATGATAAGACTTACTTCTCTGAAAAAATGCCCTTCTTCCACAGGTGAAATTACCAATTTTGCAGCTAGAAACTTATTCTTATGCTTTGGAGTGCCACAATGTTCCCGCTCTTGCCCCTGCGGGAGTAACTCGTTACATGCATAGCATTTTGTCTTCTTAAAATGTGGATCCTCAATTTGACAAAGAAGAAAAAAACTAAATACATCAATTCTAAAGCGGTCAATAATATAAAACTCTTCTTCGAATAAATATTCCACCCTACATTGTAAAATACTTTTTGTTTCAATGTCTCTCGTGTCATGTTTCTTCGGACTTATATGACCTTGCAGCTCCAAATTACCTTGATGAGTAGCACCATTGATGTGTTCTTTAAATACATTTATATTGGCAGATAAATATCGGTCACATAACTTACACCACCCTTTGCTGCCGTTAAAGTTTAATTTGATAAAATTATCTTTGCCATATTTCGACAGTTGCGACCTCCGTTTGCCAGAGTCTATAATATCACAGTACACTACTTCTTCGTCTGAAGATGCATTGGAGCGAGGCTTAGAATCTTCTGCCTTATTAGGGTTTTTTTTCAGACCTTCAGTAATTAAATGAGTTTTCATATGCTCCACCATAGGCAAGCAATTGATGGCCATAACTATCTGACAATGTGTACAAGTAGCTGTGTCTGCTTTTCTGTCTACCAAAAAATAATCTTGCAGAGGGCCGACCAGTTGATCATCCACCGTAGATGCACCTTCCGTTGAGTCCCCAATATTCTTGCTGGACTCTCCTTCTTTTTGTGTCTTTACCTTGCTCTCATCAATATTTTCACAGTTCGGCCAATGAATGTGGAGTTCCTGGGCTGAGAAAACTTTTTTACAAGAGAAGCAGTGATATTTGTCATTGTTGATCTGAAATACATAATTATAGAGTATTTTAGGGATGTCCATCAAGAAGATTACTTTGTATCTCCACGTAGCTGTTGAAAGGTACAATAAGGAATGTGGTGAGTAGTAAATTATTCAATCTGACCTACCTTCCTGTAATAACGTTCATTCCTACATTCAGTTTCAGAATTAATCAAATTGATAATATGTTCTTTTAATCCCATGTGAAAAGGAATATTTTCCACTTCTATGTTGCAAATAAGACATTTATTATCTACTATTGAATTCCATTGTGCCATATCTAGTATGACTTTATTTATGAGTATATAGCCAGAATCATAATGGCCTATAATCTTCATTTCTGATTTTGGATCAGTTTTCATAGCTTTATGTTCATCATTGTTGATGTGTTTGGTAACAGCATCAATACCAGAAACTACAAAGTTGCATATTTCACAATAGAAGTGATCCTCGACCTGAAACAAACAATGTATTTATGTAAAGCACTGAAAATCAGCGCTGTGCTGTGGGTCCCCCAAAGCGCAGCAATATGTGTTACCGTCCAGATGACCAAGTCTTGGATATCAGCCTACATTAAAGTTTAGTTTTGCTGAGTGGAGTCTTCTTGTCAGTCACATGCAGCTGCCAACTATAGTTAAAATTCTGTATTATAGTTAAAGTTCTGTGTTCCTAAGTTCAAATCTGTTGTTTTAATTTTTTTTTATTTCAGTTACATTATCTTCTTGTACCCACATATTTCTGTGACAAATAGATCTATTTTTCTTTCTTTCTTTCTTTTTTATAGATCAGTAATAGGTAGCGGCAGTCGAACTGATAAGGGAAGTTTAATAACTTTCATCTTGCTTTCTTTAGATTGGATGATTTGACTGGAAAATGAAACTTTTACCTACCTTGTATACAAAGTCTTTTCTGAACTTTGGGAAATAATCTTGAGTTTTTAAGTTCTTTCTGTGGTTCTCCCAACGAATATGTCTTTCAACACTTGGAATTGCTCTGAATAGTTCGTCACATAACAAGCAATAGTAGAGTACACTATCACATAATATAAAGTTTTTACGGTATTTATCCATTATGATTAATTCCTGAAACTTGAAGTAAATAAACAATTACAGGTAAAGAACAGGTATTGCTTGTTATATAATTATTTATTTTCAGACTCAACCAGATAAACCAACCAGACTCCCAACTCGTAACCGTTAACTTTGAAGTTCGATTGACTTTTATCTTTTGCAGGTATCTACCTACTCATCTGGCGGTTGATGGTGTGGACGTTTTCATAGATGAATAATGAGGGTAGAACAAACATCTTTTGTTTTTTCCAGATAAAATTAAAGAAGGTGAGGCCGTTAGCTAATTAAATAATATTAACCTGTATTACTGACCCACTGCAGGGCAAAGGCCCCTTCTCATACAGCGAAGGCACGAGAATTGATCACCACGCTTGCTCAAGACGGGTCCAAATAAACCATACATCAATGAATGAACTTATCATCCATGTTGTTCTGTAGGATTAAAAAATTATCAAGTTTTAACTTTCGTTGATTTTTTATGTAAAGGGAAACGTAAACGTAAAGCTTCCATTGAATTAGTATGTTGTACATACAGACGCCAGCACATCAAGGCTCAAGCTACTACAATCTGTCAAATTTATGTAAAAGATTGTCAACTTTATCGCAAAAATATTAGGTTCAAGGTTGATTGGGAACATTTGACAGTTTCGGATAGCTTGACCTGCTGGCGTCTGTAGGTACATATTTTATATATTATACAGCCTTTTATTATTTATTTAAACTTTTCGCACAAAAAGGTACAAAGGCGGACTTAATGCCTTAGGCATTCTCTACCAGTCAACCAAGGGTGGTGTAGAGATTAGATGGCAGGTGCTTTGAATGAGAGTGACAATGATAAAAAAAAACTCTTAAAACTAGGTACACAAATACATAAATAGGTTATATACACATACATACTATTACTACAATATATACCTTCTTATAATATATACATATATATATATATATATACAAAATTAAGGAAGAGAAGTGTTGAGAGACTGTACGCTATTTTACGCTAACTATGTTGGGGTTGGTTGCCAGTTTATCTGGATGAAACTGAATACTAGTATTTTACAATTTTTACATAGGGTGACGGCCTATCTGAGACCTCCACAACTTCCCTCTATATTACTTTACTCTTTGTCCACAACCCAGTTACTGCGTAACACCACAGAGCATGTAACCTTTCGTAACACGATACCCCTTGGTGGGGCCTTCGATCTACTCGTGCGGTTGTTATCATTTATAGGCTTGGGTGTGCTGGAAGAGATTTCCCGCCCGTCGAAGACCCTGATAATCCTCTGCCTCCCGTCACTCCAGACGAAGTGCAGGATATCATCAAAGGTCTCATACCCAGAAAGGCCCCCGGTTCGGACGGGATCACCAACAAAGTGATCCAGCTCCTCCCAGCCCCTCTAATATTGCTACTGGCCACCATCTTCAATGGCGCCATGGGCAACAACACTTTCCCACAATCGTGGAAAGAAGCCACCGTCATTGGCATCCATAAGCCCGGAAAACCCAGGTCTGAACCGACGAGCTACCGTCCCATCAGTCTGCTCAGTCCTCAGAAAGATCTACGAGAGGCTTATTTACAAGCGTCTCAGGGTCTATGCCGAAACAAAGGGCCTCTTTCCTGATGAACAATTTGGTTTTCGAACCCAACACTCTTGTGTTCAACAAGTCCACCGCATCACCGAACATATCCACTCAGGATTCCTGCGCGGTATGATGACAGGTGTTATTTACTTCGACATAGCGAAAGCATTCGACAAAGTCTGGCACAACGGCTTATTATACAAGCTGTACCAAATCGGTGTGCCAGACCGGCTCGTTCTCATCCTACGAGACTTCCTGTCGAACCGCACCTTCCGCTACAAGATCGAAGGAGCGCTCTCATCACCCCCATCCCATCAGAGCAGGAGTCCCCCAGGGCTCTGTACTCGCCCCACTCTTATTCACGCTGTTCACTAGCGACATCCCTAAAGATGCTAAGACCCATCTGGCTCTGCTCGCAGACGACACAGCCATTTATTACACTGGCCGCAGCCACATCCAAATGCGGCTTCGTCTCCAAACCGCAGTCAACAAGTTGTCTGCTTGGTTCAGGAAACGGTGAATCGAAGTCAACCCCGAAAAGAGTCAAGCGGTCCTCTATTCGAAACCCAGACTCCAACCCACCCCCCTTCCGCCCATCACCATGTTCGGCAAGCCAATCCCTTGGGAAAAGCGAGCCAAATACCTTGGTATTATCCTTGATCAAGGCCTCACCTTCTCAGAGCACATAAAGGCGGTCCGTTCGTGCGCCGCTTTCGCTCTCGGTTGTCTCCACTCTGTCCTCAACGAAGGCAGCAAGCTGTCACTCAAGTGCAAAATGCACTTGTATACAGCGTGCATCCGTCCCATAATGACTTACGCTTGCGTAGTCTTCGCTCACACTAAGCCCCGCCACATCCATAGGATGCAAGCCCTTCAGAACTGATTCCTCCGAAAGGCCACAAACTCCCCTTGGTTCGTTCGCAATGAGATCCTCCATATTGATCTCAAGATCCCCATTATCCAGCAGTTCATGAAACGCCTCTCCAAGCGTTTCTTTGACACAGCCGCCAATCATCGGAACCCTCTGGTTGTCGCGGCCGCCAAATACAACCCCTTCAAAATTAATAAACTTCGCCGTCCAAGGCATGTTCTCGTTGACCCCGATGACCCCATAACCCTCCTCCAGGAGAACGATAGGGCAACCAGTACATTACACAGAAACAAATTACCGACATTCCGACCTCGCCGCCGAGGTCCCTCGCGATGCCCCCAAGTAAATTCTCCCCCCCGACCCTTGCCCGCTGAAGTGCCAGCCCGCGCCGTAGCTGAGCCAGTAGCTTTAAATCCCCCGACTGTGACCTCTGAGTTTGTTTCTGCCTTTCTTCTCAGAGATAGTCCTAGGAAACGCCGTGCTCATCAAAGCATTTGTAGCCACAACAATCATCATAGCACAGTACCACGTTTTAGACATCTGATAAAGAAACACGGAAGCAAACAGCCCTGAGAAGAACCGACGCCACGTTTTGACAAGCCGTTAAAGAAACAGGAGTATCAGGACTGCAGATGCCACACGCCGACATCGTGTTCTCCAGGAACACCAGGGTTGTCCAACCTCGGTTCGCGGCGACTTCCTGTCTTCTATCGCCGCGCCCGATAAGTTCGCTAACACAGATCTTCACACGACGGTGGCCGCCTCGGAAAGGAAGCGCGGATTACTAGGCACCTATATTTATGCCTTCGGCGCACACGCGCCGCGCTGCGCTCATGAACACACAGGCGACACCGTGCGGAAACCATTTGACAACAATCCGCTGTCGTGTGATTGGTCAAAAATGCGTTAATTCTATTCGTTATATTTTTTGTAAATGCTGGATTAATTTAATGTACACGTTTTTATTGGTTAGGTCATATATTGTAAATAGTATATAAGTCGCGTTATTTAACCAAAATATACATCTTTCAATTCATACATCAACGAGTATTTTCTTCAACCTTCTGATATCTCAAGAACCTCCAAACATTAATAATACCAATTCGATCCAGCCTGACCCTTTGCTACCCTCTCCCAGCGACGCCCTAAGCCGAGGTTCGTACCCTACAGGGGGTGCCCTTAGCGTGCAGTCGCCTAGTTTTAATTAGTTTTATCCGTGGCTGGAGACTTTAAGATTTCTTAAGGCAACCACAGGATAGTCCGGTTAAGTAGTCACGACCTCTCAAGGTCAACTACGAGACGCATTTAAAAAAAAAAGAAAAAAAAAGAAGAGATTTCTTTTGAAATAAGCCTCACCTCTGTACCTATTGTTTGTGTTCTGCTTTTCTTGTCTGATAATATACAGGCTGATTTTTTAAAGACCAGCCAAATTTAAGGATGTGGTACAGACCATCAAACTGAACAACTTTCTCCATGGGATAAATAGCGTAATCGCGAAAATTTTATCAACTGTCCCATAGAAAACTTCAATACCTACTCGACCTAAATGTATGGGACGGCTGAATTTTTATTCGCGATTACGATGTTGGTCCCATGGAGAAAGTTGTTCAGTTTGATGGTCTGTACCACATCCTTAAATTTGGCTGGTCTTTAAAAAATCAGCCTGTATGTGTGTACATAAATAGTAAAATAAATAAATACGCATTTTTAATTTAAAAAAGCTTTTTATGTATCATTTGACTTGACAGATATCAGTTCTTAGGCAAAGACATTAAATTATTTACTTGACGTCTGAGGTTTAGCACCGGGACAGTTAGTCTGTCAATGACCCTGAAAAAGCATTCCCCAACCATCCTATTAAGATGTACATTTTAAGCTTATGTATTTAAGTATCTCTTTCTTAGTCGTTTAATAATCTATGTTGTTATCTCTTTCACTCGTGACACTCGACAGCTTTACTGTACAGTACAGTGGGTTTTACTTTTTCTCGCTTGTGTTGTGTGTACTGTGTATTGCGAAAGAATCAATCAATGAATCCAGTACATCTTAATAATTTACTCCTAGTTTTGTGTGTACTATAATAAAACGAAACTTAAACATTTATTTCCCAAGAATGTAACTGTACAGGCTCACTAACAATCAATTGAGCACCATTGGGCATCGCTTTGCGAGCCATTTTAATTGAAAATGAACAAGCGACGCCGTGCATCTTCCGGCGCTTCGCGTGGGGCTGATTTAGATGATAGTGATGATGGCATCGAGCTGAGCAACCCTGGACCTCCGCCATCTACTCGGAAAAGGAAGAAGTTGGACCCAGTAAGTTAACATTTCTTTCATAGGCATTGACGCCGTCGCCGGCCTAAAACATACCTACCTAATTATGTACATATTGCATTCTGCATGCTGTTAATGCGTTATTTACATGCTCGTTTAATATAATTCAAACTTAGAAACAGGCACTGTGCTTGTTTAATGTCTATTATTTTTAAGTCTTATCAGTTTATTGGTGAAAACTGTTTTCAGTTTTGTTTTATAGCAACTCAGGCAACAGAATATCAGGCATCATAATGTACACTAGTTTTGTCAAAAGAATGTTTATTTTGATAATAGGAAGTCTCAGGAAGTTCCATTAATTTTTCCCATTTAGTTAATGTTTTTCCTATTGAAAATTTGGAAATGATATTATGATATTTTGTTCTATCAGGGTGAAATCTGCCAGCAACTGTATGACACAATCAGGTCGTACAAGAAAGAAGATGGCACGTTACTGTGTGACTCGTTCATCAGGGCTCCGAAAAGACGTCAGGAGCCACAGTACTATGAAGTGGTGTCACAACCTATTGATTTGCTGAGAGTAAGTATAATTCCATTGCAAATACAAATATAATATGTCCTGTAGAATAAGAACTGTTGGTGTTGTTTCAATTTTATAAAAACTGCTCTTGTTTCCACCATCCCTCTCATATCTTAATTTTTGGTTTAAAAGACTTGTTTATTATTTGTAATAAAAATATTTGTAATTGTAACCCCAGAAATTCTAAGCTTTGACAACATTCTGGGAGAGGTCAGTCAACAATCTCCTAGATTAAATTAAATAAAAATAAAAACATAGAAGAAATAAATAGCTAAGAATTTTTACATTTGTCTGTATTCCTGGGGTATGCATTGGGGTCCCCAATAGTCCACAAACCCCAGATTAAGATAACCTCATCTAACACACATGTTAATCCTCCATAGGTGCAACAGAAACTAAAAACGGACACATATGAAGATATTGAAGAGTTGTCTGCAGACATCGAGCTCCTAGTGAACAATGCCAAGGCATTCTACAAGCCCGACACTGTCGAGTACAGAGATGCTGTTGATCTTTGGAAACTCTACATGCAGACAAAACAAGCCCTAGAAAATGGTGAGAAAGATTTATTGGAATTGTTAGGCTTCCTGTACATGACGCCAAACTCACAATATTCATTTGTATACACAAACATGCAGTCTGGCGCCAGTGTGGCTCCAGCGTCATGAATAGGAAGCCTTAAAGTGTAAAAATATTGAATGCAGGTGCTATAGTAAATTTAGCCTTGCACACTTTCTATTCAGCCAAACTAGCACAGCACAGCCTGTAGGCAGCTAATGGTCTTCTTTGGAAAGACTTGATTGCCTTATGCCTAGTTTCCGAGTTCGTCAGATAATTATAATCTATGAATAGCTATTGATTAGATAGCAAAGTATAATAGTTAGTAATAGTAAAAATTCAAAGATATGTGACATCTACCAACCCGCACTGAGGCCTCATGGTGGTGGCCCAGAGAGGAGGCCTGTGACTCAGCAGTGGGAACATTCTAGGCTGAATATGTAGACAGCAAAGTTCTTCTCGAACTGAGGGTTAAGCCCTACTAACTAGATACACACCTCCTAAATCTCTGGTACATACGAGTGGAGTATTAGGTAATAAATCACAAACATGTCACTTTATGTATATAAAAATTAAACAATTTCTTTTCTGTAAGGTGAAGACATCAAGATGCCGAAACTATCTCGCACCGGCTCATCTAGCCGAAGATCCGATGTCGCCGAAGACCTGTCGGAAACCTCGACCAACAATGAAGAGGATAATGTCTTTGAAGAGTTGTTTAATGCTGTAAGTTCAATTTTCATCTGATTGTTGCAGTGCTTATCAGGAGTGGTTCAGGGGGGAGGGGCTGGCGACGGGTGTAGTAGACCCCCTCTGGGCTTCAACCAAAATGAGTCTTATACTCAAAATAAGACATAAACATAGTTTTATAACCTGTATTTTACTTTGTATACAGTATATTACTAAGAGAAAGATAGATAAATCCTAGTCATCCTCGAAAAGAGGGAACATTCTCGAGTTTAGGGAAAATAGTTGCCAAAGGTTTTCAAGGCTAGAGAAATCCTCCTACCCCCTTCCTCAGAGAGAATCATTTGCCCTTGAGCGAAAACCTAGATAGCCTGATCCAAACGGGGGATTCCCATTGCCTATGGTGTATTGGATTTAATATGTAAACTTAAAAATAAGAACAAAAATTTGTAATACAATAGGTGCCTTTTCATATTGGCATTGAAGGTAATGAGATGGTCGACTGTTTGTTAAAGGCATCGACCGACAGTTAAAAGTATTCCTGTGTCCCGTATTATACAGAACTTTACTGAAGAACTCCAATGAAAGGAGCCGCAGTAAAGGTATATGTTATGCTCTGTACAACCAAACATTTTCAAAAGTAGAGAGTATCTATAGTATAAAAAGGCAGACATCATTCCAGCTCCCCAACTACGCTCACTTCCTTCCTTTAAATAAATTTGCATTCCTAATAGGTCACCAAATTGTTCAGAATGCAACTTAGTTAAAGAGGTTTATCATATCATCAAGGAGTAAAATAAAATGAAATTGTTTATTCTGTTAATAGAATATCGGAATGACTTTTACACATCATATTATTAAAAAAAAAAAGCTGAATGAGGTCGGCGTTTCCTATCTCACTCCTCTTAGAAGAAGGGCTGAAACAAACTCAGAGGTCACAGTCTCTTTTAACGTCCAGATATAATCTTGGTCAGATCATGTCAAAGACAATGTAGATTGATGTCTGAAATAATCTTTTGAGGAAAGTACCAAGTATAATAAAGATTACTAGCGTCCGTAGCCTGGCTGCGTTTCGGTGACCTCTTTGGAGAAACCGAAGGTTTTGTCTGTGCAATTATGGACGAAGTTATGATGACGAACAATTACCGGAGATTTATTGTGAAAGACGGCACGGTTGACATCTGTCGGGCATGGCACCGGCCGGGAGAATCAATCAGGCATATTATCTCCGGGTGTTATCGTCTAGCTAACGGAGAATACTTGCATAGACACAACCTTGTAGCCAGGATAATCCATCAGCAACTTGCTATGAAATACAGCCTTGTGGAATCTGAGGTGCCGTACTACAGGTATGTGCCCGACCCAGTTCTCGAAAAATGAAAATATCCCATTGTACTGGGATCGATCCATCATCACTGACAGGACTATTGTTGCCAATAAGCCTGATAAGTGGTGGTGGATCGATCAGAGCGGCGCGCAATGATTGTTGACATAACCGTCCCGCATGATGAGAACCTCGTGAAAGCCGAGAAAGATAAACAAATCAAGTATCTTGACTTGGCTCGCGAGGTTGTCGACATGTGGGATGTGGACTCAGCGATCATTGTGCCGATAGTCGTGACAGCCAATGGCTTAATAGCCAAGAGCCTCGACCAACACCTGAGGAGGCTCTCGTTGGGCAGCTGGATCAAGGGCTTGATTCAGAAAGCGGTACTTCTGGACACGGCTCGCACTGTCAGGAGGTTCCTCTCTCTGGAGCCCTGACCGCTGGTAGCTTGGACCCTGTTCCCGATACCGCTGGGCTACTATTTTTTATATTTTTTTATGATTTTTTATCATTTTGTTTATAAAAATATTGAAAAATGTAATTTATAAGTACCTAATTAGATGAAATAAAGGAAAATAATAATATTTTTTTTTTTAATAAAAAAAAAATCCAAATAGAATTTGTCCATCTCAATCAAACATAAAACAATGAATTACAACGCTATGCATTATTTAAGACAGAGTGAACGTCTGTGTCTGTGCTAGTATACACTGTGGAACAGACACAGGCGCCTGCTTCCTCTTACAGTTCATTGACAATTTACTGCACTTGGTACGAGTTTTGGTAGGCATAAAACTTAGTTAAACATTACACTTAACACTTATTAAAATTTATGTAAGCAAGGAATGGGGGTGTGGGGTGTGGGTGTATGTGAGTGAGATTTGAGTGGATCAGTCCAGTCAGTGCAAGCATTTGTCAGTAATCGTGTAGCTCAACTCAAAACTTGAGGAGCTTAATGACTCGACGAACAATACCAAAGAAAGTACATTTGGGTAGGCCACATAAAGTACTCAAAAATGACAGACCAACATTAAAACTAACAGAGAAAGAAAAAAGAGAATGACCCACATAGTCCTCACACTCACAATAATTAAAGTAAAAAGAATACTTTACAAAGTAATTATTCATGTAATTTTGTATATAATATTCATCAATGTCAATATGCATAATATGATATAGTGTGTCCAGAACGAGCCGGAAAGATGAGATTTATTAATTTATTGTATTTAATAGTATGAGCGAGACTGAGGTATGTAACAGCGTCCTCGCCACAGTCCGATTCGAACTTTATGGCGGCTCGGAACATGGGGCGAGTCGCTGCGCAGTAACAAATTCACGCGTCAGCGGGGGTGAGGGGTGAGGTACTGCGCAGCAAGTAGCGCACTTCAGAGCCGCCATAAAATTTGAATCGGGCTGTACTCCTCCTTCGGAAGCAGCCAGGATGCTGTACAGGCTCGTAAACATTGTCGGTGTTAATTGCAGAGGTAATTTAAGATAATTTTAAGTTGTATAGTATGTAAAGTCGATTGTGATATGAATGATTATAATATGTAATGAAGAGGACAGGTGATGACATCATCTAGATAAAAGATGGCATCATCTGCCTAGATTAAAACCATCTTTAAATAAATAAAGAAAAGAAAAAGAGTTTATTTTTAAATGAGACATCAAATATTACTAGCACTACATATTATAAAACAAAGTCCCCCCGCCGCGTCTGTCTGTCTGTTTGAACGCGATAAACTCAAAAACTAGCCAACGGATTTTCATCCGGTTTTCATCAATGGACGCAGTGATTCATGAGGTATTACGAGGGCAGCCTTTTAAGTTGTGTTGTTTGAAATAAGTATAGACAATCTAATAGATTATTACCATTTATTGTTTTTCAAAGAATTCTCCGCGATATTTAATACACTTTTGCATGCGTTCGAACCAGTTTTTAAAACATTTATTCCACTCAGAAGTGGGGGTAGTTAAAATGGCCGATTTGTATGCGTCAACAGCTTCTTGGGGTGAGCTGAAACGTTGACCACGAAGACTGCTTAATTTTGGGGAACGTAAAAAAGTCGTTAGGGCTCAAGTCAGGGTTGTAAGGCGGGTGATCTAAAATGTCGACATTTTGGGTGCTCAAAACCATCTTTGTATCGCGGGCGGTGTGCGAACTTGCATTGTCATGGTGCAGTAACATACGACGTCTTGAGTTGTTTTTTCGAAACTCTGTGATGACTTGTGGCAAACAAACTGTGGTATACCAGTCAGCGTTAACCGTCTTGCGATCTTCTAGTACAATAGTGGCGACGTGACCACCCTCTGCCACAAAAGAAGCAACCATTTTTTTCTAAGTGCTCCGAGAGCGTATAGCTTTGGTCGGTTTTGGCTCAGCTTGGAAGACCTAGACAGTTGACTGCTGCTTGGAGTCTGGATCGTAAGCATATAACCAAGACTCGTCACCACTAACCATATCATAAACGTGTTTTGACTCTCCTCGGTTGAATCGCTGCAGAGTTTTGCGACACCTTCTAACACGGGCTGCTTTTTGGTTGTCGCTAAGCAAATGTGGTATCCAACGAAAGATCAACTTTCTTACGCCGAGTTCTTCGTACAGGATTTTTTAGATAGTAGTCCCTGAAATGCCCACGGCTGTCTCTATTTCACGGTATGTCACATGACGATCTTCGACGATTAGCTGCCGCACGGCGTCGATATCCTCTTGCGTCATGGCAGTTTTTGGACGACGTTCACGTGGCTTGTCACTGAAGCTAGAGTGCCCACGTTGAAATTCTAAATACCAGCGTTCTACAGTCCTAAGACATGGTGCTGCATCACTAAACACAGAAGTGACCTCCTCAAAAAAATTAAAAAGCCATGTTTTTTTTTTAAATATTATTGCGGGAGTTTTGCAAACGACACGACTTAAAAGGCAGCCCTCGTATAATCAAGGTTGGTAAATTTTAAATTGGTTGTATTATGACGATGATTGTGGAAGATGTCGGAAACCTGGATTGGATTGGACCAGAACCTGGACTGGACACAGTTAATCCCGGTAGTACCTTCCCGTGGGATATTTTCCTACATACGCGTGGGCGATGCCGCGGGCAAAAGCTTGTATTATGCTAAACACAAGCAATTATTTTAAACTCATTCAAATCCAGCCACGTGTTTTTAGAAGTACCTTTTTTCCGTCATCACCCTTTATGCAAAAAAATTAAAAGCTGAAAAACAAACAATAAATTATTCTCAAATAAAGTTATCAGACAATTGAAACTCAGCTACAACAATTATAAGTTACTAGACTCTGCCCGCGACTTCGTGGAAGTCGTAAGAATAGATACAGATACTAAAATAACAGCCACATTTTCATAGAACTCCCTCGCCCGCCCGCGCTAATTCGTTTTCGTTTAGCGTTCTTTCTGCCTTTTTTTATTTGCTCGGCTCCTAAGGGTTGTAGCGTTGTGAGGAAGTATTTCTATTACCTAACCTAACTTGTTAACGGCCTGCGCAGCCTAACTGCAAAGCCCTAGCCGTTACAGGGTCGTAGCGGCATGTTATACAATGTGTAACGGAAAGGGTATATTATGTATATACCCTTTCCGTTAAGGGCGAGGGCACGGCTTCTTTAGATGATATCAAACGATATTGGAAGGTTTTTTTAATCCTATCTCTACATGTTCGGAAGTTATGAGAATTTTTAATATATTGGTACCAGAAACCAAACTAGGCGCGCAAAATTACGGAAGCGATTTATCGTCATATTGGCAAGTAACGTGGAAAGTTATTGACCTACGTAGTGCGGCGACATGTTTGTTAATTATGAAACCGAAATTTTGGTATTGTAGCGGTATAACGCCACATGCGAACAACGCGTCATACTGACGTCACGCAAATCCTGCATCTCGCAAGCAGAGCTTACCGCGCAATTAGCATATATACAATTTCCCAACATCAATCGTTGGGCAGTTGCTGCCCGCCAGACAACACCCGTCTAGTCGGAGGATCCTCCCTTTTCTATAGAGTATGCGTGAACTTTACACCCTGTTCCTCATACCTCTATACTGGTGACCCCAGACATGAAGCAGAGCACCCTCTCCTGGTCGACGCAGCAGCCAGCCTCAACCCGGCGCTGTACATCCGACGCACTGGAATATAACGCAGCGCCAGCCCGACTCACTGGGGACAACTCCGCAGTCAGTTCCGACTCACCGTGAACTATGCGGCAACCGGTTTCGACTCACTGGAACCTCAGCTGGCCTGGCAAGTATCGCAAGATACAAGACTCAGTCCACTATCGACCTCCGGTCTCCGGAGGGGAGTGATGTAGCGGTATCTACAACGCCACATGCGAACAACGCGTCATACTGACGTCACGCAAATCCTGCATCTCGCAAGCAGAGTTTACCGCGCAATTAGCATAGATACAATTTCCCAACATCGATCGCGGGGCAATTGCCCGCCAGACAAAACACCCGTCTGGTCGGAGGATCCTCCCTTTTCTATGGAGGATGAGTGAACTTTACACCCTGTTCCTCATACCTCTATAGTATCAATTTCAAGTTGTTTTTTTTTTTTAGTTGAAACTATGTATAGTGATTCTATACCAGCTGTTATCTTTAGTGCTTAAGGATAGCAATAGTGTTTGTGTTACACGTTGTATAGCCTATAACCTTCCTCAAGAATTGGGCTATCAAATGCAAAAATAATTTTTCACACCAACTGGTAGTTCCGGTGATTAGTGCATTCAAGCAAACATACTCTTCACCTTTATTATTAGTACCGTATATATAGATAAATTACAGCAAAATCTTATTTTGTGGCAATTTTAATGGCAATTCTAATGTTAAATCTTGCTTTTCTCCTCAGGTAATGACTGCAAACAGTGACGGACGGCCTCTTTACCCAGCCTTCCAATTCTTACCATCCAAAAGGCGCTACCCAGAATATTTCAACGTCATCGATTCCCCAATAGACCTGAAGACTATTGCCCAGAAAATCCAGGGTGAAGAGTATACGACCTTGTCGGAATTGGAGAAGGATTTACTACTGATGGTCAGAAATGCTTGCCATTTCAATGAGCCTGGAAGCCAGATCTACAAAGATGCTAAGACTTTGAAGAAGGTTGGTGTGCTAATATTTTTTAGAGTAGTGGTCATTCTGGCACAAAAATATTCAGTAGTTTTGTAAGAAAAAGTAATGTTTTTATTGATTAAAAAACAATTTTGATGCAAATGCTGAGAGCATTGGTGGGCCAGAGATAACAGCCCCATGAGATGTTTAGGTTGTTGGTTCGAACCCAGGCAGCTTAACTTTGTGTAAATAATTTCATCACCACTGCTCTCATCGTGAGGAAACCGGCATGTCTTAGAACCAAAAATTCGTAGAAATGTGATATAAACCAACCCGCACTGGGCCCGCGTGGTAGATTACAGCACACTCCCTCTCGAAAAGAGGAGGCCTGTGTCCCAGCAGTGGGAATATTATAGAGCTGATTTTGTTATGCAGCTGAATAATTTCTCCATCAATTCACTATAATAATTTATCAAGCCTAAATGCACTGTAGTTGTATAATGGATTCCTTTTTGCCTTATTGACACCACAAAATCGTTGTAAAAGTATCAGACATAATTAGCAATTCCTCTGCACACCAATTTGCACATTAAATTAGCCACACACCACACAACACAACACTACTGTCGCATCATATGTAATCAGCATTTGGCGTAGACGACCATTGATGGTGAAGTTTATCCAACAGATCATACAGATGCGTAAACAGGAGATCGACCAGCATGGCCGAAGCGGGCCGGCGAAGACTTCCGAACGCATCCGAAGTAAGAGGACGTCACGCGTCGGGCCGGTGCCTAACAGCAAGGCTTTAGCGATCATGGAGCCGCCTGGGTCGGACACAGAGCCTGATGTTAAGGTAATGTTGTGTAGTCAACCATAGAATTTCTTTACCACCTTAAGGTTCAATGTCACTTGCACATTATGAAATGACGAGGCCTCAGCCACCAGCATGCATGCTTGGGGCGTTCCTACTACCACATAAACTGGGAAACGAGCTATACAATTCCCTACCCCTGCAGCACCTGTAAACCAGAATCTACAGTGGAGACCAACCAGAAAAGCCCCGAGGCAATGTAGCTCCGCGAAGCCAGAGAAAGATTGCAATATTTTGGAACCTGTGAGCAAAAAGCAGATTTCAGTGAAAAAAATTGTTTCAGCTAGCAGCTGTGATTGCAAAGACGTTTATCATGAATCTTTTTTTTACCGTATTAAAAAAATTATCGGTTCAGTTTATTTATAATAATAGTTTTCTTTTTACACAGCATTCAGAAGATAGTGCAGGCGAAAGTGACGAAGAGAAGCATGAAAATGAAGGTTCACCGCAATGGAAACTGCTGGAAACCATCAGGAACCATTTTGGGCCAAATGGTAATAAATTATTCCAGACTTTACTCTCAATGATCAAAGGCGCAAAACTAATTACTCATATACAAAACATCACGCCCGCATTTCCCCCAAAGGGGGAGGCAAAGGTGTAGCTAGAATATTTCCACATTTCGTCAGTTATGTCTGTCTCATGTAATAGAGGGCTAGCCTAATGAAATTACTTCTGAGAAATTCCTAATAGAAAAACACAATAACTGCCGGACCTGGGAATCGAACGCAGCACCCTCATTGCCAACCAATGTTCCATGTGTTACCGTTGGACAAATGTTGTCAAATTAATAAATAAATTATTATTATTATTGCGTCACACTATCAATCTCAATCTAAATAATTTTTAAGGATATTGCTAATCCATTGCTAAATATGTTCGATAAAATTGGTCTGCTCACCAACGTAAATAACGCAATGAATGTTGTTGAACTGTCAAAATGGAAGCCGTTGCAACTGTTAGTGTTTTTCGCAATTACCCCGCAGGACCCCCGCTACTGCGCTTGCAACCACTAGATCAATAAGCACAAACTATACAAATAAAAATAAAATTTTCCTTTTTAATTTCCAGGACGTGTGGCAGAATCATTCTGGAAGCTGCCATCTCGTCGCGCCTACCCTGATTACTACAAAGAAATAAAGAATCCTGTGTCTCTGACCCAGATAAAGAACAAAATTATTCGTGGTAGCTACGGGACATTGTCCGAAGTGGCTGGTGATATGAACATAGTTTTCGAGAACGCTAAACAATATAATTCACCTTCTTCTCGATTGTACAAAGATGCTGTTAAATTGCAGAGGTGAGTTTTTCTATACATTTTCCTTGGATCTGCATCCTAATTGTGTAACACACTATCTATCACAAACTGAATCATTTTGAAAGATATTGCTAATCCCTTCGTCTTCGTGTCGCTGCACGACTGTATTTTAAATCTTGTTTTCCCAAAACTTTGCAACTTCTACGGCGTTATCGGTGGCTGCGCAGATGTCACTTTGACTGCATGTTTTGGAACACAGAGGGCAGGATAGGAAGTGGAGCATGGTTTGTGACATAGCTCCACAATCACACCCTACTGCCGTTCCGTCAAGGTAGCCCCACTTTAGCAGGTTGGACTTACATCTTGCTAATCCCTTGCTTCATTTGTTCGAAAAATTTGTTTGCTCAACAATGTAAATAAAGCAATGAATGTTGTTGTACTGTCAAAATTAAAGCCATTGCTACTAACAGTGTTTTACGCGATTACCCCGCTGAATTGTGTATGAGTGTAACCAATTGAACAATATGAAACTGTTTTCAAGTTTCTTTATATAGGTTGGCCTGTTTAGAGTGGTCAAAAAACCGGGCGTACTGTATAATGTTTACCAGCTGGGGGTGGTATTTTGGTAATAAATTAAAATGCACTCAATTAACATACAAATTTTTTATTTAAATACATATACAATCAATAGCTGTTTGCTGCTAGAACTACAAATAATAAAAAATACAATGAAACCAAATATTCTCATACATGTCGACTAGACAAATCAAAAGTCCTTTATTCAATTTAGGTTGAGAATCAACACTTTTTGAACGTCAAACATAGCACATAGTCTCTGCTGAGAGAGTGTCACAGTCACTTGATGTAGCGTCGCACAATATTATTAGACTGCTGTGCTATTGAGTTTCTTAAAAAAAAAAAACGCAACGTTCTTCGGTTTCTAGGTCTCTCAGATAACTGCTGAGAGAGTGTCACAGTCACTTGATGTAGCGTCGCACAATATTATTAGACTGCTGTGCTATTGAGTTTCTTTTAAAAAAAAACGCAACGTTCTTCGGTTTCTAGGTCTCTCAGATAACTGCTGAGAGAGTGTCACAGTCACTTGATGTAGCGTCGCACAATATTATTAGACCGTTGTGGTGTTGACTTTCTTATACGTTTAAATTAAAACTGAATTGTTGGCACTTTTTATTCATATAGATATATGAATAAATCCGCGGCTCTTTTCACTGACACGTCTGTGTGATCCACAGCAGGAAACAAAGTCGTTGAGGAGTTGATAGCTAATGTACTGTAACAAAAAAAAAAAAAAAAGAGTTAATTTCATAAATTAACCATAGTTAAGCATGGGAATATAACATAGTTGGCGAAATGAGGGTGTACTGTCTAACGCTTCAGGGATAAAAGGCGTGATGTTATTAACCGGAAACTAAATTCGTTTAAAAACAATAAATAAAAAATAAGAAAATTATCGATTACTAACTGATATCTACACAAAATAAGAGTAATTTTACAGAAGTGAATCTATTCAAAACAATATTGAAATGGCAATATGAAATAATCATAATTATATAAAATATTTACCTTAAGAAATCTCGTGGCGCACACACATTTTTTTTTATTTTTTTATAAATGGCATCTCTTAGTTGACCTTGAGAGGTCGTGACTACTTAACCGGACTATGGCGCACACACACATGAACTGGACATTTTTAAAAGAACACTTCCTTGACTTCACACACGGAGGCATCACTCTGGTGACACGGAGGTGTCACTCTGGCGCACAAAATCGAACTGATTAAAAATACAGATTTTTGCCCTTTTTATAGACGGCAGAAGATCAGGTAGGGATACTATTGTTCCTAGTTCCTACCCTCGCACACATTTCGGAGAATAAGTCCTCGTAATGAAATACGGCTAACAAGCACCAGCATAAACAATAGGTAGGTAATTAAGCTTATCAGAAAGATGATTAGGCAGTTCTCGGTATGTTACTTTGTAAGAAGGTGATAATCCAGGTAGGTAACCCTTATTTTAGAACAATAGGGCAGTCGGCTATTGTTCTTAAAATTTTAGGAACCTTTAGGAGCGTGATTATGTAGTTTTGGGAATTTTTTGTAATGAATGTTTAAATAATAAATTATTTTATTTCTGTAAGTAGGTTTTTACAAAAACTTTTACACATCTTTTATATTTAAAAAATAAAACTATGTGAGGTCGGCTTCGATTTAGGAATAACACTGGGTCTTCGGTGGTGTATTTGATTTTCTTTATTTTCGGAAGGCTTACAGACTAATTTATATTTATTTATTTATCCATTTATTTCAGGCATCAAGGCCCATATATGCAAGCCGACCCCAACGTAGTTGGGAAAAGGCTAGGCATATGATGAAGGCCCCTATATACACATACAATACAATATTATAAAAAGTAACTTAAAATACTACAAATACATACAACATTATAATTATAATAAAAACTAACTAACGCACACGAATACAATAACAATAATAACAACAGAACAACAAACAAACAGTAATAACAGTAACACACACACACACAGTAACACTAATAACAGTCATATAACTAAACTGCTAATTACACACCTCCACAGATAAATACATAAAATATTACTCCTTCATAGTCTAAGTTACATTAGTTATTCCCTCAAAGTTTGTTTATTTCGTTTGTTAAAATTTTAAGCCAAACTGGACAACAAACGTTTCAAGTGCAGGCAGGTGCGTCCTGTACAAAAAAAAACGGGTTGCACTCCGGGAGTGCCGGCAGAAGTGAAAACTTGAATATCAACGTTGTGCATTTTTGATATTTTGGAATGCGGTCTACTCTCCCTCCGACTTACGAATTTTCGATCAGGTCACGTGTCCTGACGCGAGTTTAACATTTTTTACCCATCACAAAAAAAGTGCACAACGCCGCTAAAGAACTTTTCACTTCAAAAATGGCTTTGCTAGGAGCATACTTAGTATTACGGCCGGTATTCGTAAAATTCCTGAAGAGAATTATTTCTTGTCTCCATTATGGTTCTAAAGATTAATAATGTGTCGCAGTTCTAGAAAGAAATTAAAAAAAGATTGCCAGAAAGTCGAGACAAAACAAAAATAATATTGATTGTTGAAAAATGTGATACTGTGCTTCCTACGGTTAACCTATGTGCGCAAAATACGCGTTGTACTTTTTAAAAATGTATTTACTCAAAAATTGTAGGTAAACAATAACTTACATAAAGACTGCCAAACTGCAGAACAATTTTTCGGCAGTTCTTCTCGTCTAAAAATAGATTAAAATGTAAAAATTTGTAAATGAATGTGCATGTGTTAACAACCTAATTATGCTAAGTAAATATACCTACAGACGAAATAAAAAAAATTAAAATTTTACAACTACATAGGTACTGCGATTAAGTTTTCAAAAATGTAAACAAATATCAGTTCATGGAAAAAATACTCTTGATTCCTACACAATAAAGTTCAGTTTACTCTACAACTTCGAACATTTTTCTAATATTTTCATTACTGCTAGTCGCTGAAATCAACTTAATGACCACTAAGATAAAGTTGATATTTGTTTACCTTGAAATAACATCAACTGGAAACATACATTTGAATAGACCTTATGCATTTTCGCCAACGTTAGGTTTGTTACAAACATATAGCTATGGACACATTGTTTTTGTATATATATTACAAGATACTAAAATATGCTGACAGCACAAAGTCCATAGGCAGCCGAAAAAACGTAATGGTAAAGAAAGAAGAACACGTGGTATTTTGTTATCTATAGAGACCCAAGGCACCTCTGCCAGGCCTTCACTCGGCCGTACCTACAGCGATAAATGCCTACACTTTCGCGTGGTGCCGTCGCCATTTCGGCAATCGTTTTAGCTTATCGTGTTGTTAATAAATAAAATTGTATTCCTTTTTTATTGAAATAGACCCAGTTTAAAATAAATTTAACGTTTAACGTTTGATTAAGAATTGTTACGCGTTTCATATGTTGGGTAATTACGAGAGCACCTTGAAAATGTGTTTTTTTTTTTGTTTGTTATATAGATATATTGACGATTTTGGTGTCAATATATGTATAAAAGGTCTAGTTCTAAAACAATTCTATCCGTTTGAATCATGTAAATCGGTCCACGCGTTTAGGAGATAAATAAGAATTAGTATCGTGAAAATGTTAATAACCAGAATTTTTTATGTTATTGTTCTACGACCTTTTTAATTAATGCAAAATGTAAAATAAATATTACTGTAAGTTATTGAGGAATGTTAAACAAAGAGGTATCTAGGTAGCCTAAAGATTAAAGGTTTGTTTTCATTTGTTAATTACAAATGACGGACTTTAATAATCATTGTCTACTACCTAATTGACCGTGTAATCATACGCATCAAACATAAGATAGATTACGTGGTCAAGCAGGTAGATAGACGCAAGCGCAAGCCGACAACCCTAGCGCCACAGCAAGCGCGTCACTCCGCGCCAGACAGCGACAGAGTTAAGTGTTAGAAGAGAGCGGCAACGTTTAGGTGAATATCGCGTTAGGCACTGAGCGATTATGCACTTTGTCGCTTTGTCGAGCTGAATTGCACTTTGTCCCTTAGTAGCAAGAGTTGCTATTTCTATTAATTGTTGTGCGAGGTGCCTCTTCTGAACTTGTACTATTTATTCTGTGCTTCTGCCCCTAAATAACAGCGCGCTGTTGGACTTTCAACTTTCGGCGCTGAGCCGAGCGTTGAACATCCCACAACGCGTTTTTATTTAGGGCCTAGTGCTAGTGAAAACGGTCATTTGATATTGAATTACTAGCTGCGCCCCGCGGTTTCACCTGCATCAGTTTCGAACCCGTAGGAATATTGGAATAAAAGTATACTATAGGTTAATCCTGGTCATAAACCATCTATGTGTGCCAAATTTCATCCAAATCCGTTCAGTAGTTTTTGCAAACATAACAAACAAACATCCATCCATCCATACAAACTTACGTTTATAATATTACATAGTAGGATAAGTAGAATCCTTATTTCATGTATTTCTGTTAACAGAATAATGCAGCAACGCGTCCAAGAGTTACTGGACATCGTTCAAAGCTCGTCAAGCGATGACGAGAGCCTTTCATCTGTGAAGAACCAGGCGCAAGTTCAAACGCCGAGACCAAGAGGTAAAGTTAGGGGTAGGCAATTTTTCTTTCAATACTATGTGACGTAATAATGAAAAAACAGCCATTCTTTAGTACCATAATTCCAGCACACATCAAGCTACTACAATCTGTCAAATTTCGTTGATAGATTTTCAACTTTATCGCTAAAGCATTAAGGTTCAAAGTTGATTGGGAAAATTTGAGAGTTTCGGATAGCTTGACCTGCTGGCGTCTGTACATGTCGTTGCCATGACATTTAAAAAAGAACGGTTTTTTTTTCATTATTGCTTACATTTTGAGATTTTTAATTCATAACGACCAGTTCCACTTCCTTTTGGTCCATCAGACTTTTGACCCATCAGTTTAATTAATAATGGATTAATTATTGTCAAAAGAAGAAACTGGTACACTAGTACTAGTAGTAAACTAGTTGTTTAAGTATACAAATAATTTTCTTTTAAGTATTTTGTACTACACACTTACGCAGTCCTGTGCAGCCATCGTAATTAAATAAAATTTATTTACAGGTCGACCACGTTTGAACCCTGTACAAGCCATAGCGCCTTCTCCCGTCAGCACTCCTAACAAAACAAACCTCCCATTGAAGAAAAAGCTCCATTACATCTCCAAACAAATGGTAGAATTCACCTGTTCCGATGGGAGACAACCCATGTTGTTGTTCATGGAGAAACCCAGTAAGAAGCTGTATCCGGAGTATTATAATGTCATCGATAAACCCATAGATATGATCACTATCGAGGCTAATATTAAGGTATGTATGACATGCTTCACCGTCCATACATTTTTGGCTAAATGTGAATATGAAGCCATGTGCAGAAAGAATACGTTTTCCTCTAAATATTTTATTACGGGACCAAACCTGTAGGGTCATTCTCCATTAAGTTACACGAGTTTGGAAAATATTTTTTTGTAAACAGTATTTTTCAAACACTTATAACAGTGCAGGGAAAGCTACCCTACAGTTTTGGTCCCATCGTGAAAAGTGAAGAGAATAACATATTTTTATTAACTTAATTTTTTTTTTAACTTTCATTATTTAGCACAAAATTAATGATCTAATTTAATTTTTTTTTTTAAACTGTTTTAGGCAGGATTTTAGGGCAATTTCGACCAAACTGCGAATCCATTTTTGACGACTGAAACCGGTCAATTTAGTATTTATTCGCAAGATATAAAATAGCTTTTACTAGTTATAAAAGGTTGGTCAAATTCGACCTTAAGATCACATTAAAATATTTAATCTTTTACCTTGAACAGCAGCTAGCTAATGACCAGTGCCTTAATTCTCAGAACTCATTGCCAATTCGCAGAAAGGCAATTTGTTGCAATTTAAATTGTAAAGGAACGAATTACAGGTAAAAATTCGACTGAAGTTGTCGCTTTTAAAAAACAATTAGCGATGCGCCCTGCTATGCACGGGTGTAATGGCAATGTGTAAAAATATTGAGATTTCTGTGCTAAACCTACATTAAATATGAATGTATTATACACATAAACCTTTCGGAATAAATTCTCTAAATGATGGTGAAACCGCATCAAAATCTATTGTGTAGTTTAGAAGATCTAAGCGGTCTCACAGACAGACACGTAAAGCGAATTTGTTTTGTACTATGTAGTAGTTAATAGATATTGTCTGTAAACTAACACGTGGTCAAATATTTAAAAAAAGCATCATTACTGTGTCGGATGCGAGACAGCGACATCAGTCTCCTGGGGGCTTACCACCAGTTCTTATAGTAGGGCAGAAGTTGAACTGCACTGCTTTTTTGTACTAAGTCAGAATAAAAAAGCAGTGTTCAATTTCTGCTTTCTGCTATAAGAGCTGGTGGTAAGCCCCCTGAGCATTGTTGCTAGCAAGACTGGAGGCCACCTGATGAGGCACCTGTGCGCAGTGCATGTACTGTTGCCAGGTGTCTCCAGAAGATGGCATAATAGGATAGGATTTCTTAAGTTATATTTTTATTAGTTAATTATACATACTAACAAAGTTATAGGTAATACGCCTGAATTAAAGATAAATAAATAAAAAACCACGCGTCATTTTTCTCAACGACAACTTTCATTCCAGAACGATCGCTACAACTCCATAGACGAAATGGTTTCCGATTTCCGCTTAATGTTCTCAAACTGCCGTCAATTCAACGAAGAAGGCTCCATGATATATGAAGACGCGAACCTTCTAGAACGAGTCATGAACGAGAAACTCAAAGAGGTTAATAATAGTACTAGTTTTGAGAGGAAACCTCCTTTGAAAACGTTCAAAGCGGCGCCCAAGGCTAGGCAATTGTCGCCTTTTGAACAGAAACTGAGGACCTTGTATGATGCTATCAGGGATTATCGGGATCCTAAAGGTTGGTATTGATGATTCATAGGTTTAGTTTTTCAAACGAAGTTCCTTATCCCACGTTATTATCTTGTAACTCTTGGAGCGGAGTTGCTTTTGCACCCTTGGCGTTGACCGTCGCAACACTTTTGTTAAACTACGGTTTTCTAGAAGAGCGACTGTCTTTTAACGCGGTAGGGTATCTCACGATTTAAATCGTTGCCGCTGTCATCATTTTCATGACAGCCGTCACTGCTGCAAAAGTATCGTGACCACTGACCTATAATATACAAGTACGTTGGACTTCATACTATCGATGACAAAACGAAGACATTTGATTTTCGCCATTTTGGCGCTGACAGCAACGTGAGCGTCTGTGGATTTAATTTATTTTTGAACGCGAGTTTTGCAAAATGTGCATACTCTCATGATAGAAATATTCTAAATATCTCGTAGTAAACCCAAAATACACAAAACAGTCTTATCCCACGATTGAGACCTATATCATCAAAGACGTACCAAAACAACACGACGGCCATTTGCAACAATGTGTGAATTTTAGTTCCTGAGACGCTCGTATAGTATATTTAATCCAGCGTACTTGTTTAATATAAATGTCAGTGATCGTGACGGTCTAAATGTTACACTTTTTTCTCAGTTAAGCTCTCATTCGCCAACTGTACAAAAGCAACTTTGTTCCAACCTGTCAGGTGTCACGACCTCTTATCTTTTTTTTGAAGTGAAAACTTCCTTAGCGGCGTTGTGCACTTTTTTTGTGATGGGTAAAAAATGTTAAACTCGCGTCGGGATACGTGACCGATCGAAAATTCGTAAGACGGCGCTCGCGTCAGGACACGTGACCTGATCGAAAATTCGTAAGACGGAGCTCGCGTCAGGACACGTGACCAGATCGAAAATTCGTAAGACGGAGGGAAAGTAGACCGCATTCCAAAATATCAAAAATGCACAACGTTAATATTCAAGTCTTCACTTCTGCCGGCACTCCCGGAGTGCAACCCATTTTTTTTTGTTTGTGTTCTTTTTATGCGTCATGTTTGTCGCAAATGAATGTATTTTTTCTTTCTTCTTTCAGAAACTTTTTAAGGCTAGATAATATTGCCTTGAGTATTTTACCTGCAGTATTTGTTATCTTTCCTTCTCTCTTAATCCATCCAAAGGTTGTCTTTTAACGATAAGACCGCCCATTGTGTTACCCTTTGTTAAGGGGATTGAATATTTTATATGTAGCCTGGCATACCTACTATCGCGCCATTTATAATTTATTTATTTATTTACTTGAAGCACACAAATGTACAGAGGCGTACTTAATGCCACAGGCGTTTACTGCAATGTTTTTTTTTTCTAGACTTTTATAATCGACATACGTTCAATTTTGCAAAAAAAAAAAATGTCGCGACAGTAGGTATGCTACGGACCTTCAAACCCCTTTCTATATTTAATTATGTATCTGTACGTTTTATGGTGTACCTACACAATAAAGAGTATTCTATTCTAATTAAAATTTCTTCCACAGCCAACCGCCAACTCGCCCTAATCTTCATGAAGCTACCAAGCAAAATCGAGTACCCAGACTACTATGAGCTAATCAAAAACCCCATAGACATGGAGAAAATCGCCCATAAACTAAAGAACAACGTGTATAGTTCTGTCAATGAACTTGCTTCTGACTTCATATTGATGTTTGATAACGCGTGCAAGTACAACGAGCCTGATTCGCAGATTTATAAAGATGCCTTGATCTTGCATAGGGTTTGCTTGCAGACTAAACAGCTTTTGAGGTGAGGTTTTTATATATATATATTTAACGGTTTATTGTGAAGTTTCTAAGCTATTACGAGAAAAATCTGTGTACAAAACAAAATAATTAGGCCAGTACCAAAGATTGAAATCATAACATTTACCCTCACCATACTTAGGTCGCTTGAAAAAGCACTCTGAAAAGAATGAGTTTCACACGTCCCGTTTGGAACGATAGATACGATTTTCCGTATGAGTGAGCGCGAAAATAATATTTAGAAACGTGACCATCTTTTGACGCTGAATCTAACAGTTGAAATATTTAGTAAATATGCAAAAACAAAATATCTTTCCACTACGATGTTAGTTTTACTCAACTTTTGTGTTCATACTTACTCGTAAATATTTTGGAGAGCATCCTATTTTAATAAATGGAGCAAAAAAACTTCATCACAAAACTTGGCCTTGAAACCACATTTTTTAATTATTTACTACTAAGGGGAAAAGATGAACCGGTTGGTTGTAAGACTTATGAATAGGAGGATTAAAGTAAACAAACTACCCAAAATTCAATTCCTTGTAAAATAATAGCGATTATTAGGTGAGAAGTATTTTGTTTACTTAATCCCCTTGATTCTTCGAACACAGTATATCTATAATCTATGTCATTATATTTAATCCCCTTTATTCGACACATTATTTTATCCCGACACAAATTAGGGGATTATAATCTATTGTTTATTGGATATCTGTATATATCTATATTTACACGCAACGTACTTTGCGGGGCGAGCAGAGGATCAGGCCGTGTCAATATCAGGTGCGTCTGCTACATTCGGAATGACAACGCACGTTTAACTATAGAGACGCAACTGACAAAAAGTTGATTTATTTATGCAAGTAGTATGACGAGCAGAATGTAACCCCTTGCCTAATGTAGGTGCCTAAGGGTAAATTACATGTCGAAGATGCCTCAAAGCGATACCTCGCGGTCGCAGTTTAGTTCGCTACCTCGATGTTACGTCCATGTAGATAGATAGAATATTATTTATGATGTACACCATGTAAACACGCATGCTGTGTGTGTGTAACGGACATGCTGAAGGATACATCACTACGATACATCGCGGGTTGCTTGGGGGTTTACCTCGACGCCTAGCATGTGCGTGCGTGTCTGTTAGCATGCATTTGTTTTACAGGAGGTGACATCGAGATAGCGAGCTAAACCGCGACCGCGATATATCGCAGTGAGGCATCTTCGGCATGTAATTACCCTAAAGCCTGAATTACACGGTGCGATTTAATTGCCTGTGGTATACCATAAGTTGAAGTAACAATCAAAGTTGCACAAAAAGTGTTTAGACGATGCAAACCATTTGTTGCTTCAATTATATTGTATGCCACAGCCACAAGCAAGAATATTGCACCATGTAAAATGTTTAAAAATGAACCCTTCATAGTTGCGACTCTATTAGATTTGTGCGTAATATAGGGTAAAAACTTTAGTGGCCCAAAACTAAAAGATTGGATTGCTGTTCATTTATTTTCTAAACCAACGTGAAAGCCTAATTGGATGTTATTTTAGATGTGTAGAAAAAACAAGGTGTATGTTGTTATTGGAACAAATGGCTTAACATAACAATGTTACCTAATATTATTTTATTACTGCGGGGTAGTTGCGGAATACACATGAAATGACAATCGATCACAATGCCTTAAAAGGGCTTTGAAGGCATACCTACTACCAGTTTCATGCGCGACCGACATTTTGAATTAAAAATAAAATGGCGGACGGTAGGCTCAATATATAAATCTTCAATCCCCTTTTGACAATTTAGCCACGTTGATTACGTTATTTACGTCGTTGGACAGACGAATTTTTCAAACCTATGAAGCAATGGATGTCAAAATGAAAGGCATTACGGGCGATTGTCATTTTATGTGAGTTAGGCCCTTTGTATACAGCACGGTTTCTTTACGGTACGGCGTATAAACCGCGCCATAGACAAAACGTGTCCGTCAACAAGCTTCCATAGTGAGCCATACAACACTAACGACCGAGCCTACACACGGCGAATATACCATAGTTTTTTACGGCACGCAAAACGTGTGTGTACAAAGGGCATTACGCAATTACCCCGCTGTTCAAATAAATATACATCCTGTATTTTTTATTGTTTTGCCTGGTTTTGAATGTCGCTTACGTCACCTGAATTAATTTGTTACTTTCAAAAGATTAAAAAAAAAAAAATCCTGAGAAAGAGGTCCAAATGCATGATAGCATTACTCAACTAAGAAAAATGGTCAGATGTGTCGTTTGCGGTTTTTCGGCCTTTCTAAGTTTTACCAATTTGTCAATTTCTAAGTTTTCTGTGTTAGTTTTTATCGTCATATACTTTGCTGTATATAAGGCCTATTTGCACCACAAATCTATATAATCGATTAAGGTACTAACCGTTTTCTATGGACAAAAGCTGAACAGAGCTGAATAAGTGTGATTAGTCCCTAATTCACACTAAAGGCATTTTACGCTAAACGTATTTAAAACATCATTCTGTCCCTGTCAGCTTCAAATGATTGACGGAAATAGAACGATGTTTTAACCTTAGTGGGCTGTCAATATCTGAGTTTTCTGTGTTAGTTTTCATCGTAGTATAGTTTGGTGTGTGTAAACGTTAATATTATAAACTTATAAGTATTATTCATTCAGGGAGGACGATGACGCGGTACCGGATGTACCGGCAGCGGTTCAAGAGCTGCTGCTGAATCTCTTCACCAGCGTCTATAACCACCAGGATGAAGAGGGCAGGTTAGTCACACGTCTTGAATATTCTAATTGGTTTTTTATCCGTTAAAGTTCTGAGGGGCAATTCTCGTAATTTTAAGAACGTTCACAGTCTGATCTCAGCCTCAATCTGTCAAAAATTCCTCTAATTTCCCTACATTTTTGACAAGTTTTTGACATTTGTTTGTCGCCGAGATGAGACTGCGACTAGATTTTGAACGTTTTAAATTACGAGAATTAGCCTTCAGGCCAAACAGGTGACTGCGCGCGTCGATTGTTTTAATGATTAGGAAGTCACGCGAGTTTTCGCGCCAGTTTGATTTGAACACCTCCATACAAGTTAGTTGACACAATCGGCGAGAGCGAATTTTGTCCTGCAACCCGCGCGGGATTCGCTTCAGGTTGACTCTGATATTATAAGTCACATGAGTTGCACTCGTGATTTGAGATAATTACACCAAAGTGTGCGGTAAAACATATCTTTTTGGCTGGCTTATTATACTATAGTCGACTATAGTCCACTATAGTTGACTGTATCCGTCAGATAGTACGATCGTCATAATACGGCAAGTAACATATCTAGAAAGAAAGAAAGAAAGAAAAAGTATTTATTGCGTTAAAAATAAAACAAATTATATAAAAAGTAACAAAAGGAAAAATTAAACAGAAAGTCCTATACGAGGCCAAAAGGCTCCTATCTCAGCATGATGCTTCGACACTTAAAAAATAAATGTCGCAGCGCTGGTATTCTGATAGGGCCCGCTGTGATGCCACTGGCAATCACAGTAATAAATAGTAAAATAGATATAATGTTATGTAAAATATTAGCAATAAAATAAATATTATATCTGCTCAAGTTTACAACGACTATTGTCAAGCATTTTGGTAGATTGAAACAACGATGGCCAGTTCTTAAAAATATGTCTGTGCCCTCTTTTAATATCTTTAACTATTGCTATTTTCAGATGCTACTCAGACAGTATGGCGGAGTTAGCAGAACACGATGAGGCAGCTAACGGCGACAAAGTGCGCGCCATCTCACTTGACTTGGTGAAGAGAAGGCTTGACAAAGGCCTCTACAAGAGGCTCGATCACTTCCAACAAGATATGTTCGCGGTATTTGAAAGGTAGGTTTTAGATATTTTATAAGGGATAGAATTTATTGGTGCCGAAACTAATAATAAAGTAAGTTGCGTCAACAAACTGTGTGAACTACACGTCATTAGCATATATCATTAACTAACTACACAACAAGTCATTTAAATCAGCAAGTAAATAAAGTTGAAAAGTGGATTGTGATTGCTGTCCCATGCGACTTGGTGTCTGCCTACTTCCTGGAGCGGAGGCTGTCATATATTGGGACTCATCAATGTTTTTTCTATGCATTCATCAAATAAAACAGTAGCTATTCTGTAAAAATCTCAACGTCAAAAATTCGGTGAAGTGAGTTTAAAGAGAGCTATCAATAGTGTAAATCCCAGGCGTTAGGTGGGACTTATACCTCACTTCACCTAAATCACTGTGAGATGTTTACAGAATAGACCGGTTTTGAAAACCTAGCCAAAGAAATATGTGCTTGATAAGTCTAATAAATAGTTATAATTGACTTTATTTTCAGAGCTCGTCGCCTTTCCCGCACCGACAGCCAAATCTTCGAAGACTCAGTAGAACTCCAGACTTACTACATCGACCAACGCGACCAGCTGTGCCGAGGCACTCTGCAGTCGCCTGCCTTGTCCTTCACAAGAGACACTATGGCGACCAGTGTGGAGCTTGTGAAGCAGTGCAAGCTGCTGCAGGAGAACGAAGATGAGGATGAGACCAGGTTAGTTAATAACTAAATGAGAAGTAAGGTAGAACATCAGTCCTACTACATCGATTAACGATTCTATGCGAACAGCTTTGACGTAGAAGCCCAGGGAGATGAAATTCGTCTCATAGCAAATATATTGCCACAGTTCTCTTCCAATTAATTTTGTAGGGGGTTCTAAAACAGCAGGATCATTAATCTAAGGTCTATTCAAATTCTATTCAAATTATATTGAAAAAGTTATAAAAATGTTTGAAGTTGTAGCGTAAAATGAAATTTATTGTGTAGGAATTAAAGTTATTTTGCCAATAACTCATATTATTTACATGTTTGAAAAAAAATTGCGAACGCAGATTAGGTCTCGTCGTGGTCCTTTGTTTCAGAGTCTATGGTTTTCACTGTAGTTTCTGGCTTACAGAAGTTGTAATAGTTAGAAATAGTCTGACTGCCTTGTTATTGCCAATATTCTGATATAGAGCTGAGCTACCCCTGATTTGATTGTTAACTCTCTCTTGATATAACTTTTGAGTGTCACTCTCTCACATACTTAATTGTATTGTCTCCAGATCGAGCACAGACGAGTCGCTGCCATCAGGCGGCGCGCCGCTGCAGCAGACCGCGTACAGCAAGGGAGACTTTGTTTACATTCAGCCGGACAAGGGCAACAAGGAGCCCGCCATAGTGCAAGTGGAACGCGTGTGGACTAACAACGAGGGTGTGCCGTGCATGTACTGTACGTCTTACTACAGGCAAGTGATATACTAGCGACCCGTACCTGCTTTACTTGTGTAAATTATATAAACAAAGTATCATACACATAAAACTTCCAGAATAAATTCTCTAAATGGTGGTGAAAACTGCATCCGTATCCATTGTGTAGTTTAATAGATCTGTTAGATTCACTACCGCTCGATACGCTTCCGTACCGTATCAAACATCAATGAATGTTATGAGTTTTCTAAACGTTCTTCACAAGTCCAAAACCCGAAAATTTTGTCAGTTTAAATCAAATAGACGACCGCTATTTGCTGTCAGGGGCAAGGTAAATCAGGTTATCGAAATGTAGCATTTTTGATACGATAGCCTATCGGATGGTTGTGAATGCTACACAGCTATACAGAGCGCTCACATTGTATGACACGGGATGTCACACACTTACCACGGTACTGTAGAGGTTTGTCTGCCGAAGGCAACCTTATGTGGTGCAGGCCTGCTATAATTTAGCACGGGTTGCATTCGAACGTTCAAGCTACTGTCAAATATTTTAATTAGAATTTTTGTTTAGAACAGTCAGTGGTAATTTAGACAGAAATATGTAAAGACGTTCTCACAATATAATCTTAAAGGAGTCGTACCGTTGTTTGATTCCTCCCGTTACCTCAGAAGACTCGACTAGTCCTCTACAGTACCCAACAACTAAAGTTGTTTGTGATGTCCATCATCCATCATTTGTGATGTTTGTGAAACCCGTCTCGTATGTTCCATTTATGTTGTGAATGTTTGGCATAATCTTATGTTATTCTCCCACAGGCCTCAAGAAACATACCACGTGCGCACACGCAAGTTCTTACACCAAGAGGTGTTCAAGACGGAGTCGCACCGCGTCGTACCTCTCGACCAGGTCGTGGGACACTGCTACGTCATGAACGTTAAAGAATACTTCAAGTTTAGGCCTGAAGGTACGTGCATCATCATTATCTGCTTGTAGCAGTCAAGTACTGGACATAGGATGATAGGACTCTCCAATCGCAAGCCATTTATAGTCTATTCCAAATGTATCTGTTGAAAATGTAAACAAATGGGTCAGAAAACGTACCTTTGGATGCCAATCTGTAGTGCCACTTACAAATTGAGTGCTTTGATTTGATGATTTGAAAATGTAAAGATGTTTTGAGTTTGACAATAAATTGAAGCAATTTTGATAAGCTCAATTTTCACCGATGATTTTACAATTACAATTTAATAATGTTACTGATAAAATGTTTTTGGTATGCTGAGATAAAATAACCCATAACACAAGACTATAGGTGTATATTTTGTTAAACAGGTTTCGCTGACAAGGACGTGTATGTGTGCGAAAGCCGATACAACACTAAACAGCGTTGGTTCAAGAAGATCAAGGTGTGGGAGGGCGCTGAGAAGGAAGCCACGCTCATACCTAGAGAGGTAATAGATAATAGATATATGTAATTGTTATGTTGTCCCAAAGAAACAAAAGTTGCACAATATTGTTACAGCAACATGCTTTTGTATGTCTGGTAACAATTCATATAATTTGTGTTCGCGATTTTTGTTCCAACCATGTATACAAATATGTGTTTTTGGAAAAATAACTTTAATACCCATACATTAAGTTCAGTTTAAGCTACAACTTCAAAAATTTTTGACCTTTTCCATAGTACTAGTCATTCTGAAGTCAACTTAATTTACTCTTGCTTAAAGTTGATATTCGTTTTAAGTGGACATGACATCAATTGGAAATAAATCTTTGAAAAGAGTTTAGGTTCACTGTGAATCATTGCCAGCAACTCAAAAAGGTCTTGTTTTTACTGTGTTGCGAGACTTTTATTTTTTTTTGAATGCGTAGCTTTCCATTTTGTTAAAATTAAGATGCAACGCCATCAGTGTTTTATTTATTAATGTTTATTTATCAGGTCCCGTTGGAGCCAAACAGAACCGTGTCAGTATTCCGTGAACGCGTTGAAAAACACAAGGATGAACTTGCTGAACTAGAAGTGTTGGAAAACGTTCACGAGAAGGAAAGACCTGTAAGTTTGTTAGAACATCATATTATTATTAATAATACATATATTTTACTTACTGTGTTATGTCGAGATTAACTTGTCCATTTTGTTTTGACCACTCTTTTGCGGACTGGGCCAGAATTCGAGTGTGAGTATCATTATACTTAACGACTAAAAAGTGTTCATTTTAGCATGTCTATTATTTTTTATACAAATAAAGAGTAAGCATGCGCCTGCGCATGTATACGCCACTAAACATATTATGCTGATGAGTTTAAAGTAGTTGAATGACGAAAGTGAATGCAAACTGAATGATACCACGGTTTCCAAAGGTTCATAATTTACACGTACAGCCAACCGCACTCGTCAATGTCAACGTCAACAATTTGACATTTAAAGCACCTTTATGTCGTAGCAGTGTGAGCGGTTTTCGTAGTTCAAATTTTATCACTGATGTGCTGATCGTACATGTTTCAGAATTGCCTCAGTTTCAAACATGTATACGGCCTCTGCCTATATTTAAAATAGAGCAGTTTTTTTTTTGTACCATTTCTTATTATTTAAATGGTTGCATTTGATCACTGTCGCACCTAAGCAATGATGTGGTCGACGATCTTGCACGTCTATTCACTTTTGACTTAAAGTTTCAAAAGTAAAATAATTAATTTCTCCCATTTCTCAGGACGTGGTGATGTACAATCCCCTGGGCACAGACGACGAGAACACTTACTACGAACAGTACAACACTGTATGTTCCGGTGTTATCAAGACAGGAGACTATGTGTATGTCGTTACAGACGGAGGCAAGCAGATGATAGCGCAGGTTGATACTATATGGGAGACGGGCGAGTGAGTATATTAATCTAAACTAATGATATACAGAGAAAAGATTTGAATGTTTGTGTTTGTGATAAGCTTTCACGCTAAAACGGCTAAATTAATATGGATAAAACTTGTCACATGGGTAGAGCATGACCTGGATTTGGACATGGATACTTTTTATCCCGATATTCTCACGAGATCGAGATTTATGTGGGTGAAACCGCGGGGCGCAGCTAGTTAATTATAAATCAAGAAACTTATAAATCGACTTCATAATCAATGCGCAGAGTCGTTGGGTTGCCTGTCTCAGATCCGGTCCCGTTAATATTAGGGAAGGGAAATGGCGTCATAATTTCCAAACAAGATCTCATTTTGTACCAAGTTCGCCTACATAAAGTCTATTCAAATTTGTGTTTCAAATTAATGTTATTTCAAGTTAAACAAATATCAACTTTATTTAAGTTGATTTCAGTGTGACTAGCACTATTGAAAAAGTTATAAAATTGTTTGTAGTTGTAGCGTAAACTGAACTTTATTGTGTTGGAATTAAAGTAATTTTTCCATAAACTCATATTTGTTTACATTTTTGGCAAACAAATCGCGAATGCACATTAAATGGCCCCCGTTTTCGTGGAAATAACGAAAAAATCATATTATTTTTCTATTATAGCAAACTCCTCCAGCCTGTTAAACAAGGGGTCACATAATTCGGTCTTAAACGAGTATTGCCATGATCAATAAACGCAGAGTAAAGTTATAAACAGCAAAAGCTTAAGATTAACCGTACATTTTTCGAAGGTTAATTATGGCAACTCACAGTTATTTTTTCATCTTCTTGTTTTATGTAATCGACACAGAATGTACTCCTGGCTTAGACTCAAGATATTGTTTTTCTTTGTTACAGCAACAAATGCTACTTCCGCGGACCCTTCCTAATCTTCCCGACAGAGGTCGCCAACATAATCAACAAGGTTAGATTCAACAAATGTGTGCCTACCCGGAAATCTCTTTTGTAAATGTTATATTTAATTTATCATTAACTGAAGAGTATGTTTGATTTTCAGCCTTTTTACAAACAAGAGGTGCTTTTGACGACCATGCACGATACGAGTCCACTTGTGGGTATCGTGGGGAAGTGTGGGGTGTTGGATTATGATGATTATCTTAAGTGTGAGTATTAGTTTTGATATTTTATCATAACTCGGTTCACATAGCTGTAGAAAACAATTAACATAAAATAAAAAATAACTATAAGTATTATTACTACTAGGTGTACTATATGTACACTCCTGCTTAACCCTTTGGGGATTATAGAGTTGATGTTATGTTGTAAAAAATAAATTTAGAAACAACCGCATCGAATGGGTTTAAAATAACGCTATATGTTGGCAGCTTGGGGCGTATGATGCGGCTCATAGCAGACACTGCTCTTAACTTTAATGATTTCTCTGGATCTTATTTTTCTTTTTCAGTCAACTTGCTCATCTTTTTGTCATTATGACTATATATCTAAAACAAAGAAAGTAAAGCAAACTAAACTAAACTTCTTCATTTTAAACTTAGTTCCTCTCAGAACAAATTCAACTTACAATATATTTGTCTCTTTCTTCCACAGGTCGTCCGACAGAGATAGCAGAGAACGACATTTACGTGTGCGAGTCAGTTTACGACGAATCCAACCGCGTCGCGCGCAAACTGAAGGCGGGGTTGCGCAAGTTTGAACACACCAAGGATGTCACTATTGATGAGGTGCGTATTATTACATGGTTTTAAGTATGACGGTATTTTTAAATACGAAATGTTATGTTTATTATAGAGGTATGAGGCTGCGCTGAAGTTCATGTTCAGAGTCACCAGTATAGAGTTATGAGGAACAGTGTGTAAAGTTCACTAATACTCCATAGAAAAGGGAGGATCCTCCGACCAGACGGGTGTTGTGTCTGGCGGGTAACTGCCCAATAATTCATGTCGGGCCGTTGTATATATGCTAGTTGCGCGGAAAACTGCTTGCGAGATGCAGGATTTTGTGTGACGTCAGTATGACGCGTAGTTCGCAAGTGGCGTTGTAGATACCGCTACATTTATCATAGTCATGAGATATTACGAAATCAAGCCTAAATACTTGTCGTCACTAAGGCAGAGACTCAAGCAATGGTAGTAATATTATTATTCGCAGCTTGTGTCAGGCACAAATAATTTTGTCTGATTCCTGCTAGTTTTCTATTATCTACTGCGTCGATTTTTGTAGAAACCCTTATCGAAAGCAAAGCATGCCAACGCTTGCTGCTTGCCGCGGTTGGTCCGTGGATGGGTGACCATCTTTACATACCAAGACCATTCCGTGCCTCGGAAAGCACATTAAGCCGTTGGTCCCGGCTGTCATTCGTGGATCTTTGACAGTCGTTACGGGTCGCCAGAAGCCCGAAAGTCTGACAACCAGTCTTACCAATGGGTTTAGTATTACCCAGTACCTGGGTTGTGGAGGTCAGATAGGGAGTCGCTCCATGTAAAATACTGGTATTCAGCTGCATCCGGTTAGACTGGAAGCCGACCCCAACATAGTTGGGAAAAGGCTACGCAGAGGAATAACATTCTTGCTACAAGAATTTAAATTAAAATCGCCTAATATTAACACGTCCAATTATCAAACTTTGCAGCAACATTCTCTAACACACAAAAGTATTAATTTACTTGCTATCACTCGACCTAGGAGGTACACACCACACAACATATCATTTTAGTAAACTTTAGTGTTATGATACCAATCACAATCTCAATATCGCTCGAGTAGCTGTCAATATCAACTACTTGTTGCACTTTATACTGATCACGTACCGCGAGCAGTACCGCCACCCCATTCAGCATCGCCAGCACGGTCCTGACGCAAGACTGTATATCCTGGGGGAAACAATTCCGCATCACATACGCTACTAGTCAGAAAAGTCTCCGTAAATATGGCCTTTTTACAAATGTCCAGGTTTAAACGCAGACCACGGACATTCTGGTAAAAAAAATCGTATGTCTTCTGCTGTTTACTAACCCTCATACTACTGTGGTTTTCGAAATCCACTTCTCCATGGTTTAATATGGACATCTTCTGCCCAGTGTTCGAGTTTCATATAATCCTCAACATGTTTTGCTGGCACCGTTAAGTTATATGAGGCATAATCACCTCGCAACTTTAATGCTTCCACTGCACAAACAGTTGTCATCCACACAAATATTTCGTAGGTGAGTAATCACTTGATCAGCTGTAGTGCCAGTTTGGACGTAGTACAAATGCAAATACGATTTCCTTTCCGCCGCAGCTAGTGTACGTATAGCCGAACCCGGGGCAGCCGTTCCACGAGTCACATTATGAGGTGCACGACGTAATCTTCACCGTTTGATTTCAACCCAGTCCGAATCACTGCTGTTATCATTTAGATGCGCAAGATTCACCGGCGGCACTGCTGTGTTTACGATCCCATGTTGTGAAGTTTCTGATGGCAGCAGTGGAGTCGGAGTCCGTTGACACATTCGGCTCGATCGCTTCTAGTCGGCCCGTGAGCGAGACAGGTGATACGTTGCGCGCTCCCTTCGTTTTACGAGCGCCCACGGAGAGCGCCGTCGCAGCCCGAACGCGGGCATCGCGCACTGGCTGTTGGGTCTGTTGCACTGCGTTGACAGTGCTCTTACCCACTTTTGCACCGATTTTTGTGATTATCGCCATTGAACTCGAATCATCACTAACACCAATAAGTTTACGTATTAATTATGTTTGATCGAAGACGACCTTTTCTAGCGGAACTATTCTGTTTCCCAATGAGTGCACAGTTTTTGTAAGTTCGCCGATTGTAATTTCCAACGATTTGCTCGCCATTTCTAATACTTAAAATAATTTGTACGGAGCTTTAGCGAACGACCTCCGGCCTCGACGGTGGTGGGAGGTATTATAAGTACCGTACATACTTTCATATGCAGTTTGTAAAAAGTTCTTATTTTGTTATCACAGACAGAAATTTCAATTTTGTTTAGGCCAAATTTCTCAATAGACAGATAATTTTTATTCGTTGAATAAAATTGACGTCTGACAGATTTTGTAAGGAAGAACTGTCAAAAATTCTAAATTATTTCTCGGATAAAAGTATCTGGCGTTGGAAAAATCAGCCCTTATTTGTATAGATTTAATTTGAACGAAGAGTATGGCTGCGGATACAATTTTAACCACATTTCAACTTTGGTCTGAGGTTGAAATTTCATCACCTTACCTTAGTGATGTTGGTGTAATGACTGTCTTTAAACCAATATTGTTTGTCTGCAGATCTACTACTTCCCGAAAACCCTTGGGCCTCCCACATTGGCCACGGCTCAGGAAGTGCAATCAACATCAAGTGCCTTCACTCAAAAGCAGTTCAACACTCATGGCAACTCCATGGATTCTATGGTATATTATACATTTTACTTTATTAGGGTGTAAAATTTATCTTCTGATGTTAAGATTACCAACCATGAGCTTCTCTTCCCACAATTTGCTTCTCCTCGTAATCTCCGAAAAATCACGATAACCTTATTTATAATACGGTTTTGCTTTTGCTGCCTGTATCTCATATTGCTCCATTTCACCATACAGGATAGCAAGCCTCAGTTCACCAACCTGATCAACACGACTATAGGCAGTCAGGACGTGGAGATGATTCTAGAGAACTCGCTTGATGACTCGTCGCTCGCCTCGCCCGCTACACCGCTATCTATAGGTAAGTTCACATACCTAATATTAGCATTATGATATTGATTAAGAAAACTGTCAGCCATCTGAACTTATAAACCATAAGAAACTCATTTACCGTTCAAGATGAACGAATGATACATAATACTTCCTTGAAATGTGAGATGGCGTCACTTTTCATTATAAATCCTGGATTTTACTTAGACCCTCAATCAGACAGATCAAAAAGGAACGGTTACAATATAAAATTGACAAGTCAGCAGAGCTAACAGAACTGCAAAGTGCTTTTAGACGAATTTTAAAAATGTATTTATTTATTTTATTATTTATGTACACACAGTAAAATATATAAGGATATGACATAATTACAATTTGAGTACAAAGGTACTGCAATTGTTTCTTTCTTATTCTTTCTGCAAGTAAAATATTATATACATCAGAACACACACACAAACACACACTCGATAGACACTACAAGGTCGTAAATATGGCACATGAGTTATAAAGTCATATAACACCCAGGTACTGTATAATCAGAAGTGTTGGCCCAATGGCAATGGCCCCGACTTACGGTCGTGGGTTCGAACCCAGGCAGGCGCTTTGTGTAAATAGTTGCATTACCACTGCTATCAAAACGGTGAAAGAAAATATCGTGAGGAAACCGTCATATCCTAGAACCAAAAACTCGAAGACATGTGACATCTACCAACCCGCACTGGGCCCGCGTAGTACATCACAGCCCACTCCCTCTGTAGAAAGGTGGCCTGTGTCCGCAGCAGTGGGAACATTTTATGCTACTTTATAATCTGTGTTTTCCACTGCTGCTAAAGCCACACTAAAACCTCTTTCCCAGGCGGCAACAGCAACCCCTACAACCCCTCCCTCACAGCCACGCCAACACAAGAGCGGACCAGCACAGCAACCCCAGCCAGTGGCAAGAAGAAGAAGGACAACAAGCAGAAAATTGTCACCGGATACATTCTGTACTCAAGTGAGGTCCGGAGAGCTATCGTCGCTAATAACCCCGAGTCTACCTTCGGTGAGTTTCGTTTTGATTTTTTGTATAGGAGCTTTTGGATATACTGTTAGGAAAAGATAAAGAAATGACAGAATGTCAACTTAGGTGCTAGGTTTACAAAGACACGATCAATGTGGTTGTGAACTTTGTCTAGTTTCGGCTTTTCCGAAGATTACCGAAGGAACCTTCGACCGTGGTAGGACTATAAGCTTCTCATCAATGCAGTTAGTTATTTGCTGGTTTTCTGAATTTAATCTCGCTTGACTTAAAAATCTAGCAAGCGCCTTATTCTTATCGAATTTTTGGTCAGATTTATCTCAACCGCCCTTTCAGTAATCAAATCACTGAAGACTAAGAAGTAGATAAAGAAGTATTATTTCTTGAAAATATAGTATTAATAATGAGCTGCTTGTATTAACGGTTTTTATTGAAACTCAATAACATTTAAGAAAATACTCACATTTGCTGCTATTCCATTTTGTGTCTGTGTATAAATAAACTATCTTGCTTGTATTAAGCACTGATTTACCATTGTTCAATTCTTTTTTCGATTGGGTTAAACTTTGGGACGATTTACTTGTTCATACCCAATATCACACTAATATTATAAAGGCGAAAGTTTGTGAGTGAGTGTGTGTTTGCTCAGACGGCTGGACCAATTTTGATGAAATTTGGTATGGACGTAGCTGATACCCTGGATTAACACATTATAGGATACTTTTTATCCCGATATTCCCACGGGATCGAAAGTTATGCGGGAGAAACCGCGGGGCGCAGCTAGTCACACATAACGAAGGTCTACGCCTCTATAACTGTTAAAATAAGCCAATAATTTAATAATGAAAATCTGAAATCATAGTTATATTTCTGACAAAATGCGGTTTTCGTAAACCTTCCTTGATCAACTCCAACATAATAAAATGGCAACTTCCAAAAAAACTAATTAACAATTTATAATGCCCACCATGACTTAAAGATTATTCTCACAAGAATTGAACAATGGTAAACCAACAAACTGTATTTCCATTTCGTGTGTGTACACAGCTTAATATCATCCTTATGTAAATGATCCTAACGCCACCTATATGTAAATCTAGCTAACAAGGACAAATCTTTGAAATCGGGTAGGTAATGTTTCCTCTACTCAATTACAACGGTACACGAATCTTTTGGCGCATGGCCATAATTGGAACTAACGTCGCCATCTTGCTTTATCAATACAATTTCTATGACAGTTGCACAAATGTTGACCAACAGCGCCCCCCTGTCAATGTCACTCAGGCGCCAAAAGATTCTTGTAGCACTAGTTCGCTTACTCATTAAATGCACGCTGTACGTATTTATGTTGTGTATAATCTCTTGTTTCATTGGCTGTTATT
Source organism: Apamea epomidion (assembly GCA_947507525.1). Taxonomy (NCBI): domain Eukaryota; kingdom Metazoa; phylum Arthropoda; class Insecta; order Lepidoptera; family Noctuidae; genus Apamea; species Apamea epomidion. The sequence continues at coordinate 6,267,349 of OX382247.1, read as the reverse complement.
TTTGTGTATGAAGAATTTTGACGATTTTTTTAAATTTGGTATTTGTTGTGCCAAATTAACCTCTACTATCTACTTTGCTGAAGTCTGTCTTCGGGCTTCTATACACCTAATGCACATCTGAGGGGCAATTCTCGTAATTTTAAGAACGTTCACAGTTTTATCTCAGTCTCAATATGTCAAAAATACCTCTAATTTCCCTACATTTTTGACAAGTTTTGACATTATTTGTCGGTGACATGAGATTGTGACTAGATTTTGAACGTTTTTAATTATGGGAATTGGCCTTCTGATCTCATTTGTGGAGCAATTCCATGAACAGTGTGATCCAAAAGCGCACCATACAATGGAGATCGGATAGCATTTCAGTATGCAGAAGCTCTTCGTAATATCCAGAGAAACGGTTATTTTAACCCTTCTGACGCAGTCCCGATTGCGTAATGAAGTTACAACTAAATGTTTTGCATGTGAAAGATGTAAGCATACCCTCCTTGTCTAATTGTGTTTTCGCATTGAGATACGCTCATGTATCTCAGTGCGAACACTCTTTAAGTCAAAACAACAGTCACTTTATGTCTAATGCGTTAGCTTCATACAGATGGGTTCATATCAAAATACGTGATAACCACGAATAATGTGCGACAACGATGGACCCGAGATGCGAAGGGAACTGAAATTTTGAATCGCTGTAATCCCATCTTTGATAGGATTCTATCTGGATTACAGCAAAGTAGCATTTTTGGCATTGACTAATAATAATCATCACAATTTAAGTCTTTTTCAAATCAAGTACCAAGATTTTTAACAAGACAGACAATCGTACACAACCGTAACCGCTTCACTGCTAGCAAAAAAAAACCAGTACCAACATAACCTCTTTGAATTCACGCACACATTGGACCAGAGAGAGACACACCGCGGAAGTTATCCCGGTGTAACTCAAAGGTACGTGTCTAGCGTAGTATGTTTGTGTAGGCGAGATCTCGAGGATCGTCGGCAACGAGTGGCGCTCCCTACCGGCCTCCACTAAGCAGAGCTGGGAGGAAAGGGCTGCACGCTGCAATGAGGAAACTTCGGCGAAACTTGCCGAAGAAGTTCGGGAGATGGCGCAACATGTTAGTAACGTAGTTTTATTTTAAATCTCGTGTTTATGGTAGACAAAAGTTATGTAGTTAGTAAGTTGCACTGTAAAAGCATTTTTACACTCGGAACTGTGTGAAATGATGCCAGGAACAAGTTGCTGAAACAATTTGTTTGCAACTTTTGTTTACCATGAGTTCGGGGCTTTACTTGGGTTGCAGTGACACTTAAACATTTATAATCTTTGAAGTTATTGGGTCCGAAACCGTAAACAGTCGGTTTTGCCATAACATAAATAATTACCGACGATAGAGCGATATGTTTTCGTAACTTTTTCTTGATAAAGTTGAATAATTAAGGACTTAATTAAACTTATAATAACACCCCTCTTTTTCTGTCGGGGTTTAAAAATAGAGTTGAGTATCACTGACACACTTATTAGTAGTATTAGTAGGTTCTGCCTAGAGATCAAGACAAATACTGATTTAAGACGTCTCATTTCTATTAAATTTGAATATCAAAGTCTTAAAATTGCCTTGAAATATAAAATATTGTATATTGAAATATACAAGTAAAATATTATCTACTCTCATAATTTTCCTTCTTTAAAAAAAGTATATCTTCATGAACCATGTACATTTCTCCAGACCCCAATGGAGACTACCTACGAATGTGCCTGGGACACATGCGACTATCAGTTCGAAGACCTATCAGACTGCATGGAGCACTGCATCGGCGATGGAGGTAACAGTAAGTGTTTCTGCTATATGTACCTTTTAACTAGCTGCCATTGTAGTAGAATTCATGCTCTTGATAGGATACTTAAAAGTAAAAGAAAGACCAGAAAAATCGGTTGAGTAACTTCGGAGATTTTGAATAGGTAACAAAATTTATATTAAAATAAAAAAACTTTTTTTTGTGAGCCATGGCTACCCCATTATATTTGTTAAATTTTCACCAGGCTATGTTACCCGGGATAACGCAACGCTTCTAACGATACCACATACATTGATATCGGTTAAGTCGTTAAGAATAACTTCTTAGAGGAGGAGGTTATTCCACCAGAAACTCACAAACATACATGAACCCTGAAAACATAACACTCCTTTTTTTGGGCAGTCGTGTAAAAATACAGTAATTTATTTGTTAACTGATCTTTAAATGGGGTTAAAAAACCAGTCAAATGTTTGCATGTTGGTCTTCCTGCACATGTCCCATATTCCTTGGAGACGGCGCAATATTTTTTCTCTATTATTTCCCGCCGTCCTTTTTTTTTTTACGGTTGACAACCGTCACGTTTGCATGGAAAAAGTTTTTTTTTTTTTTTTTTTCATAAACCGGCTTATAAAAGTTACTCAACTACTTGAAATCAAAATCATCATGTAATCTCCGAAATTTCATTATTGGGTCACGAATTTTCGTCATATTAGTATTTTTTTAATGATTTATGATCAAATTCATTTTCATTCCTAAATGTTTTGTAATGTTTAATGCTGCTAGTGATCGGTACATATATCGAGACCAAGAAAGCCAAGCTAGAACGTAAGTAACGTAACATAGACTATATCTATCATAGACAAGATGACAATCAACAACTTTCAAGGAAATAAAACTGTAGTCTCACATATTTCAAGCACATAATGATGGATATACAGGGTTATTGGTAATACTAATATCATAAACAACGACTTTTGTTCTATGACTAAAAAGTCATAAGAATTTGTAATTCGTCAGATTTTCATACAAAAATAAAAATATTTCAATTCAACGAATTGAAATATTCGATTTTCTGATACGAACTGTACGCGAAGCAAAAGAAAACGCTAGTTAAGTAAACGATCTGCCGTGTCTAGTACAAAATTCAGCGGAGGGGAGCGGGGGTACCTAGATAGAACAACGAAATCTTAAAAGTTTGTTTTTTTCAAATCAAATCAAATCAAATCTATTTATTTGCGAGAATGTAGGTTTACATGGTGATCTTAAACTATAATGGCTCCGTTACATCCTACCATTACACATGGTGTGCAAATAATTAACATGCACAATACTATAATTTTAAATTAAAAAAAAATGTCTACATTTATCAATTATTATAAGGTCATATTAATTCAAATCATTACAATTCCAATTACCACCATTACCAATATTATTTATTATGTTTCCTTCTCCGCGATCTGACATGTATTCATTGAGATTATAAAAGCATTTTTCTTTTAACCATTGCGTTACCTTTTTTTTAAACATGGTCAAAGGTAAATCTTTTTTTTGGTAAATGTATTATGTTTTGTAAAATGTCATAGAACAAAAGTTGTTGTTTATAATGTTAGTAATCTAGTCCTGCAAGATTGTTAGTGTTTTACCAATAACCCTGTATAAACACAAGAAATTTATGCATTGCCTGTTATGCTTGAATGGAAACGCACGAGCGATGCCCCCGGTATTGCCGATATCCGTAAGCGGCCTGCTTATTTGCCACATACATTTTTCTCCTTGTTTTCAATGACATAACAATGTCCATTTCTTGCCAATAATTGATTTACATCTTGTCTAAGATACTAAACAACTAATTATTTTTTTAGGGATACTATTGTAAGTAGCACAGAGTAGAAAATGATGATATACCTCCTAGTCGCTTTAACGACGGTTATTAAAGAACTAGTATACACACACTGACCTCTTATAAACAAGTACGCTGAACTAAATATACTACTAAATGACAGTTGTATTTTGTACCGATTCAAAAAATCAAAACGTCCCGCTCGAGTGTCTCAGGAACTAAAATTGATACATTGTTGCAAATGACCATCGTGTTGTTTTGGTACGTCTCTGATGATTTAGGTCTAAATCGTGGAATAAGACTTTTGTGTATTTTGTGTTTACTACTAGATATTTAGAACATTTTTATCATGAGAGTATGCGCATTTCTTAAAACTCACTATCAAACATATTAGTTCCATGGACGCTCACGTTTTTATCAGCGCGAAAATGGCGAAAATCAATTGTCTTCATTTTGTTATCGATCGATCGATAGTATGATGTCCAGCGTACTTGTATAATATAGGTCAGTGGTCACAGCCTACTATATTCCCTAACCAAGTTAGGGTCGGCTTTACAGTTTAGCCAGATGAGACTGGATACCACCATGTTACACAGAAAGACTGTCTGATGAACAGCCTGAGAAAAAACCTGCAAAGTATTTCGTGTGGCCGTGGCCCATAAGTAAGTCTAGCATAATATAATCTATACTTTTTAACCTGATAGGGATAAAAAATATCGATTATATTGTGTGCACTAAGCCTAACATTTTCGGCGAGTTTTTGTGATATTCCAGCAAAAAGTTGTATGGAAACCAAGATTTTTTCAATGATTTACAAGATTGTCGATACAACTTTATGTTTGTTATACAATGTGGGGACGACAACGCGACAATAAATAAATAAATAAAAAAGGTTTCTTGCAGAAACTTGTACAACTTACAGTAAATCTTACATAGGGACATCCTTTTCAGTAAAAGATATACAATAAATGAAAACACTGGCATATAAGTTCATAAAAGTATTTTGGAACTATCAAATAAATCCCAACACCGATATTAAAAAACTATTAAAACTATTGGATATATTTCCTCGAACCTTTGTGTGCGGAGTGGGAACGTCTTAGATATACGAAGTTTGATTTATTGTCGTATTGTCGTCTCCATCTTGAAAATGGGAGAAACAATTTTCACTTGAGAAGTTGAGAATGTGTTTTGACGTCCTTTAAAACAATATGACTACTTCTTTCTTACGTTATCACCCTTATTACAAAACAAGGTTTTTCTTTATATCAGAGGGGCAATTCTCGTAATTTTAAGAACGTTCACAGTCTGATCTCAGTCTCAATCTGTCAAAAATACGTCTAATTTCCCTACATTTTGACATTTGTTAGTCGCTGATATAAGACTGCGACTAGATTTTGAACGTTTTAAATTACGGGAATTGGCCTTCTGGTTTTAACCACCGAGCCAGTTATTGAATTAAGAACCTAACTATTATAGAAATGCATTTCTCTATACAAAAACGACAGATTAATACAGTGCTAAGTTGTTATTTTAGTAATAAGAACTTTGTTTATGTCGAAGTAAAGTTCGAAGTACAAATACTGGCTCAAAGATTTAGGCTAAAACCAAAGTTAGATTTCTTTTTGTAATAACACGGATCGAGTTTTAGAAGGGTAAGTTCGGTTTCGTAGAGTGAGCGTCGCCTCAGTCACTTGATACCTGTACCAAAATCTTTCTAAAACTCGGTGCCATATGTACGCCCTAGTACTGTCCGTTACTATCTCTCTAACCTTCACCCCTTTCCCCCTACATGCGTGTCGGCAGCCGGCCACGTACAACAGCACTACCGCGGCACACTCAACGAGTACCCGTGCGTGTGGCGCAACTGTGCGCGCGTGCGCAAGGGGCAGGCGCCCTTCCCCAACCTGCCGCGGTTACTGCGACATGTGCGGGACCTGCACGTTAACAAGGGGAACGGACGACTGATGGCTGTGCATGAGAGGTCCAGGTAATGTATCAACAGGTTTTTTTTTTTGTAATGATCTCTCTCATTACAGCCTATGAGGTGCTCGTCTGCTTAACCGGGCTTGCCTGTGGATACCTCAATAAATTAAGGGCTCCAGCCAGGGCTTAAAAAACTTTAAAACTAAGCGAGTACACGCTAAGGGCACCCCCTGTGAGGTACGGATCTCGGCTTAGAGCGTCGCTGGGAGAGGGCATCAATGGACAGGTTGGATCGGAATTATCAACATATGGTTTATTGAATTGCTATAAGAGGTAGGTAGTGGTAGTCTAGTCCATTAAGTGGTAAACATCAGGGTAGCCCGCGAAATTCAAGTTTACTTGCTTACTTTGCAATTTGCAGGTCAATGTCGGGTTGTATGTTAAACAAGTATGTATTTGCAGAATTATAATAATAAAAATCATCAATACAACCCTAAATTCATATAACCCTATTGAATGACTATTTCATGAAATATAATCTATAGGGTCCTGACCTGCAAATTGCAAAACGCCCTTGAACTCCTATTTAAATAATTTTCAAAATAACGGTTTATTTAGGTCCAAAACTCCATGCATGATGTAAGCATCCAACTCAAATTTGATAAGTGCGTATTCTTTCACTTATACGACTTCATTCCATTAGTTATTTTACATTTCAGGAATTTCGTGCCCTCGTCGAAGAAGCCCCCGAAACAGTTCACCTCTAACGTACGCAGTGGTGTGATGTCACCAGGTGGTAAGCTTATACTACTAACAATATTTTGGTCCTGATTAGTAATTTTCCATAATGATACATATAAAAGGAATCTTGGGTCTGTGATCAGATCTTCAACATGAATTGTGTTAGTACCTCTCATTGTAAAACTTTTTTGTTTTTTTTTACTAACTTCTATTGGTTTCTCAAGCGACAGATATAATTATTATTCGTGGAATAAAATTGACGTCTGACAGATTTTGTATGGAAGAACTATCAAAAATTCAAAATTATTCCTCCTATAAAATTTGCTGTCGTTGGAAAAATCAGCCCTAAAATGTCAAAAAGTAGTCTATTGTCAAATCTATGGATGTATACTTAGTTTATTGTACACCACAAATATACATAACATAAAATAAATCGAACACTACAAAATACATAACGGGCGGCCTTATCGCTTTCTGCGATCTCTTCCGGGCAACCTTGGAATGGACAGTGATTTGCGTGGGCATAAAATGGATTCTCGTCCCTTTAATATTGTGTCAATGTAGAGATTATTAATTAAAGTATTACTGTAATATTTCCAGCGTCTCTTTCCGGCATGTCGCCCCTAGCCCGCAACACGCCGTCCCCGGGCGCCGCCGAGGGCCCCTCCGCGCTGGCGGTGGCCCCGCCGGCCGCGCGCCCGCCGCTCGACCCGCTGTTCGTGGCCGCACCGCCACGCGCGCAGAGACTTACACATTCGGAGGCTTATATCAGGTAATAATGTTACGACGTCACCGTAGAATGTAAGAAGGAAACGAAAACGTTTATTTAGCACAGTACAATATGCAAGGACAACATTTGAACAAATAAAATTAACATAAAAGGGCATTGAAAATTTTTATATGGAGGCATACCTACTGTCGCGCCATTTCGATATTTTTTTTTCAAAATCGCGACCTATCAAACCGATAGCTGACATCAATGCAATCAGAAAACATAATAAATAAAAATACAAATAAATGGCGCGTCAGTAGGTACCTGTGCCACGGATCTTCAAATCCCTTTAAATATAGAATCGTGTGTGCCTCACGGCCGCACAGAATAGGCTATTATACCGCAGCGTAGAAAGGTGAAGCTGCGCACGTCTGCTGCGTAGGAGCTTTTTGGCGTGTGTTGTAATTTTGTACACTAACGCCCTTTGAACAAAACACAACCGCTCCGCGGTAACAATAAATTCTATAGGAAAATAAAATGTCTAATAAAATTAGTATCGCATAGTTATTGTGTAAAAAATAACACAATCCTAGAAAATTTAACGCCGAAAGACTACCCACAGTAAGACTACCCACAGTAAGACTACCCACAGTAAAAACCAAAATCTAATCACACAATTTCCCTCCACAGATACATCGAAGGTCTACACTCAGAGCAGAAGTACATAACACCATGGGAGAAGTCCCTAACCCCCATGCCGATAAACCCAGAACCAGGACAGTTCAATATGCACAAGATTCCAGCACACTGGATGACAGAAGAAGCCATAAATGGCTACTTAGCTCAGGACAAGAACATATCTGAAACTGACATACAGAAAATGGACCAGAACTCCAAGATTCTCAAAGGACTTTGCTCTTTGAGAGATTTTATGATGAAAGATGCTTTGTATCTGTCTAAAGTGGTGTATGGTAATAATAATACTTGAATTTAAATGGCGGAAAACTAATAACATTGTTTATAGAAAGGATGATAAAATTATGTGAACGTATCTATAAAATTAATGTTATAGTATCGTAAAAACTTGTTAAAATATTCATTGGATAAGTAAAAGCATCATTTAAAACAGATTTTTCTATCCAATATTGTTTTTAAGCTGTAACTTTGTTTTTTTTTGTAGGTCTATTGTGTAAGGGAAGTTTATTTTCTAAACCAAGGGTAAAAATAACTTAGTTAGGTTAGGATCTGTGACACCTGTCATATTAAAAATATAAATAAAAATAATTATGTTGTTTTCTTTCCGATCTAGAACATTCTTTGGACAGTTGGGAATAGACACGAGTGTTGGGTAAATATTCAGGTAAATTCCCATTCGGGTAAATACCGGAATTTTTCCCGGGTAAATATATTTAATAACAGTGATGTTTATTTAATATATGAGCACGTGTGCTTACCCTCTATTTCTACAGTAAGAGCGGTTTCGCACTACGTCCGATCAGAGTTCGAATGTAGTGCGCAACCCCCTCATACAAATAGTACTATGGCTACTTCAGACCATCATTTCTCTGATTCGGATCGTATGCAGTGCAGAACCGCTCTTAACGTTAAAGTCGTCTGATTTAGGGAAAGCCCACAATCTCTTCATCGGATTGTCATAATGGGCCACACATGATCATGCCAAAATGAAAAGCTCTGAAGATCATTTTAATTTTGGTACATTTTCGGTGTTCTCGCATCATGCCGCACCTGCTCAGCTATCAAATTTTCACCCTGCATATGGTTTTGACTCGATCATATTATAACAGCCCAAAACCATATTAAATATTGTTGATTGTGGTATACAGGCGCGAAGGTATGAATCAATCATGCATTACATGGAGCTATAGATAGGCAATCCACCGGGTTTAAACCCGGTACTTTTGGTAAACAGCCAATCTTCTGGGTGTTTACCAAAGCACCAGGTGGAAGCCCATCTATACATGGGACGACTGTCCATCTGCGCGAGGTGAATAAAAGACAAATATAAGTATACCTTACGTTTAATATGTTGTAATAATAAAAGATAAATAAGTATGCAGCGCATTGTATGGCATAGATATAATATAATAGTCACTGATGTGATAAAAGCAAGTTCAGGGGGCCTCCACTTCTTCTTTGATAAGTCTCACTAGGTTATTGAATTTACTGCCATCGAATATCAGGATCTGAAACAAACAATATTTATTTAGAATAATCAGCCTATAATGTTCCCACTGCTGGGACACAGGCCGTGACGGACGTGGGCCCAGTGCAGGTAAGGTCTATTCAAATTTACGTTTCCAATTGATGTTATTTCAAGTTAAACATATATCAAGTTTATTCCAGTAGTAATTAAGTTGATTTCAGAGTAACTAATATTATTTAAAAAGTCTTAAAAATGTTTGAAGTTGTAGCGTAAACTGAACTTTATTGTGTAGCAATTAAGTTATTTTTCTAATAACTCATATTTGTTTACATGTTTGGCAAATTAATTGCGAACGTAGATTTTAGGCGTCACAAGTCTTCGATCTTTTTTTTTAATAAACGTTGCCCCGCACTAGGAATTTCTCCTGTATCGTGGGTGCGTTTACAAACATTTAAACTCACATACACAAACAGCCAGACCCGGAAAAACTACTTGTAGGTCATACAAATATGAAGCAATGGATTAGCAATGTCCTTCACAATGATTCAGATTGTGATTTATGGTGTGTTACGCAATTAGGGTGCGGGTCACTAGTTTATAATAAGAACAGTCAATTAGAAATACCTTTCTGTAAGGTGTAAGCGCGCCTCCCTCGTAGTCCCATTGCGACAGATCAGCCTGGTCGGTGACGTCAACGTCAAAGCTCGCCAGCGCTTCCTCTGCTATTGGCTTCTCTTCTTGATTCGCGAACAGTACTTCTGAAGATTCATCATCTGTAACAATAAATGATAATAGGAAATTCGTTTATGTAGAACACAATGCCATGATTTCTACAAATTCTGGGGAAAAAAATGTTGGAGAGCGTAGAAGAGATTTCAAAATGTAGGAATATGATTGATCAATGTTAAATAAGCTTGTTATGTTGCAAATTCACATTTTATCAGATCACTGGCATGCAATAGGCTAAGCGCCTTATGTTTTGAGTTGAGCTGTATGATTAGTGATTACTGACAAATGCGTGCACTGATTGGACAGGTCCAATCAATCTGTGTGGTTCTTTCCTCAAAAGACTATTTCAGACATCAATCTACATGGTCTTCACATGATCTGAGCAAGATTATGCCTGGACTTTAAAAGAGACTGACCTCTGAGTTGGTTTCAGTCTTTTTATCAGAGTAGTCAGGAAACGCCGACCTCATTTAATTAAAAAAAAAATATGATTGATGTGTAAAACTGTTTGTACAAACCTACTTAGAGAAATAATTTATCATTTTAAAATACAACCGCAATTTTTGACCAGTTCCTATACTTACGAAATTCAGGCATGAGATTATATTCTGTTTATATGAATAGTCAAAACATACCAGCAACACTATGAACAACAATAATTTTACAATCAAACATCATTGTTAACTCCTTAGCATAGGATTGTTTAGAAAACAGTGACATAATATGCACAAACATGTTTTTCTTTCTTTCAAAATATTTTTGCAGAAGTGATCAGTTGATCACATACAGGCACACTCTGCATGCATAAAGACGTAAATTTACTTCGCATCTAATTGTGTAATACAGAATAGACAATAGGCTCCCCAGCCAATTGTCGTCAACAAAACACTAAGTGATTCCTAGTTGAAAACCATGTAGATCCTAGGTCATGTGAGGCCTCACTTAGTTGGTCACAAGCTGCGTCTGCTGAATAAGGTTGTGGGTGTGATATTCTGCATTCTCATACCTCCGGTCTTATAAATCTTGCAGATCCATATCAGGTACTTGAATGTGTAGGGCATGTTATTCTTTGTTGCTTTGTCTAGTTCGCTCTGCAGAGATGAGAATAGGGGGACGCTGATGGCTGCGGGAATGTTAAGGATCCTGTAAAAATAAATAATCATTTTTTGTGGTTCTTGTCTATGTAAAATTACTAGACAATATAGTAGAGAATCTCAAGAATCATTTGAATAGTTGTAGACAAAAATACAGTATTTAAAATGTGAAGGGGTTAATGGATTGTAATGCTTGCACTTAAATTCATTATTTACATTTATCTGTTTACAATGTACCCACTTCAGTGCAGGCGCGGTTGCAGCCCAAGATTTTGGGAAGGTCACCATGTAGTAAGTTAGTAAGGCAAGTAAATCATGCAGACTCTCGACAGCTTGAATGATTTTGGAGGGGGGGGGGGGGGGTCATGACCCCCCGCCCTCGACCGCGCATGCTTCAGTGAGACCGGGAACAGTTTTACAACATTCAACAAACCTCATGATAAATTACTAATTAAACCACAATAACTTTACGATTATTCTTGCGAATATCAAAACACCGTCTCCTACCTTTCATTGATGACTAGTCCAACATCCTCTTGCCCACTTGCCAGTATCCTCTTGATCACTGCTTGAGTGTTGACATCTGCATCTGCATCAGCCAGTGTTACGAGTAGTGTCCGGATCTGTTGTATGGGTGCTTCGTCCTGAAAATAATGTAATAGCTTATTAAGTCTTTAACCAGTTGAATGCCGTTTAAAAAGCCATTCTGTCTCGCGTGGATCCACGTTCTAATTCGAAGGGTTAAGGCTGAACCATAAGAATAAATAATAAAAATCAATCAACTTGCCTAGCTTTTTCCCAAATATGTTGGGGTTGGCATCCAGTCTAACCGGAAGCAGCTGAATACCAGTATTTTATATTTTATGGCGCGACCTGCCTATCTGACTTCCACAACCCAGTTACAGGGTTATACAATACCCCTTAATAAGATTGGTTGTCATACTTTCAGGCTTTTGAGTACCCGTAACGTCTGTCAAATATGAACAATTGAGTCCCGGCTGTTTTCTGTGTATCAAAGGCTGAACTTGCTTTCCGAGGCACGGAGGAGTCTCAATAATGAATGGTCACCCATCCACGAAACGACCGCGGCAAACGTAGCTTAACCTTCCATCGACTGGTGCGGCTGTTATTGTTATTTACCCACGAGCTCTTTATAAGAGTAAATAATATAATTTGTAATTACACATGTATGACTTGACAGTAATATAAATTAATTATGATTGTCGCAATTTTTTTTTCACTTATCAGTCCTTGTGTTTTAAATTAAATAAATTCTAACTTGTAAAAGCACTATCTGTGTGATAAAATGGGCCAGAGGATACTTCCTGTTATCTGCAAATAGTTTAATTGTTACAGATTTATTTAAATTGAAATATTTTATAAACTTGAGAAAAATCTCCACCATTCTCTGTATGAGATCATTAGATGAGCTTTGCCCCTATGACTGAGAGTGGGATTCTAGCAGAAAACTCACAATAAGTAGCTGAAGAGTTTGAGTGGGGTCATATTCGTCATAATCAGCAAATAATGTTCCCACTGCTGGGACACAGGCCTCCTCTCTGTGAGGGAATAGGCTGTAATCCACCATGCGGGTTAGTAGATTTCACATGTCTTCGAATTTTTGGTTCTAGGAAATGCTGGGTATCTCTCGATATTTTCCTTCACTGTTTTTCAGAGCAGTGGTGATTAAATAAATTAGACAAAGCAAAAGTGCCTCGCTGGGTTCAAACCCACAAATTACAACTTGTAAGCCGGGGCCATTACCACTGGACCACCACAGCTCTCTAAGGTGACCATTATAACATATTTTGTAATCATAGCTGATAGTCATTACAGGTTGTCAGTAGCCTGAAAGTCTGACAACCAGTCTTACCAAGGGGTATCGTATTACCTAGTAACTGGATTGTGGAGGTCAAGTAGGCAGTCGCTCCATGTAAAATACTGGTTTTCAGCTGCATCTGGTTAAGACTGGTAGCCGAGCCCAACATAGTTGGGAACAGGCTAGGCAGATGATTGTAATCATAGCTGTGTCTACTTCACTTACTCTTCTCTTGGTCATGTTAATAATAGTGGTGATGCCGAACACTCCGTCACTGCCATCGTCTTCATCATCCGTATCCTCCACATCAGCATCTAAGCACTGCTTCACAACACTGCCAACATAGTTTTGAGCTGAAATAAATACATATTGAGAAATGTTATTATTGTTGCGCGCCACAATGAATGCCTGGTGAAATTAGTTACCACTAGCGCCATCTAGTATTGAGTAGCAGAACTAATCGGTCCTTCTAGAAAATTCGATGCTAGAACTTTCTATAACTATCGACATATGGTCAGTCGGGGCCGGTATGTACTCGAACATTCTAGATGTTTCTACAATAGAAGGTTCTAGAACTATATGCGGCAATATAAAAGGCCGGGATTAGCCACGACCGAGTCAAAATTCGATTCAGCCTGTCCCTTCTTGCTGCCCTCTCCCAGCGACGCCCTAAGCCGAGGTTCGTAGGGGGTGCCCTTAGGGTGCAGTTGCTTGGTTTTTAAACCCTGGCTGGAGGCTTTAAGTTTACTTAAGGCAACCACAGATAAATCGGGTAAAGTAGTCACGACCTCTGAAGGTCAAATACGAAATGCCATTTATAAAAAAAAAAAAACGACCGAGTCAGAGTCGGATGGACGATACAAGCGAATACATCGAAAGCGATCTTCAAGTGCGACTTAAGTGCAATTGTGATTTATAAGTGTGTTTGAGTTGTTATTAGTGTGGTTTAATTAAAGTGTAATTTTTGGTAATTTATATCGGCAGTTTTAATTGTCACGAACCCCGAAGCTCGTAACATTATCTATACTAATAATAAAGCTGAAGAGTTTGTTTGAATGCGGTAATCTCTGGAACTACCTGTCGGGTTTTAAAATTTTTTTTTGCATTTGATAGCCTAAATCATGAGGAAGGCTATACTAGGCTATTTAACATCACACTAGGTTTAGGAGCCGAGCAAAAACAAATAAAGTCAGAGAAAGAACGCTGAGCAAAAATAACGAAGCGGTGGGTCGGGGAAACAAGGAGTTTTGCACAGTGAAGTCGCGGGCCGGAGCTTGCGTTATCATAAAATCTGTAAAGAAATAAAGAGTTTCCTCTCTCAGAAACCCAACCACCGGTAGTTTGAACCATCTGCCAAATACTGGTGGGCTACTATTTTTTATTTATTTTTTAATATTTAAAAATGCAATTGTTATAATAATAATAACAACGAATTTACGTTCTCTAACGCTTCTAGTATTATAAGTGTATGAACATATACTTTAAGTTCATTGTTATAGAACTGCTCTAGAACCACTAAGTACTTGACATTCTCATGCATGGGCTCAAGCACCTTACATACAACAAAAAGTTTCTCATAATTTCTTTACACTTCCTTTACATTTTGTTTTTTTCATGTATTAAGCATGAAAGGAATTCTGTTGGAAAACAAAATATTTACTAAATTGCGAAAGTACATGCACTTGATAATCTTTGTGGAAAAGCAGATACACCAGAGTAGAAGGCAGAATGTGTTTTTGTACAGAAAGAAGGTAATATTTTAAGTTTATAATATCTAGCATAATCATCCTATAATGTTCCCACTGCTAGGACACAGGTCTCTTCTCTTCAAGAGGGAGTGGGCTATAATTTACCATGCAGGCCCAATGCGGGTTGGTAGATGTTGCAAATGTCTTCGAATTTTTGGTTGCATGCAGGTTTCCTCACAATGTTTTCCTTCACCGTTTTGATAGCAGTGGTGATGAAATTATTCACATAAAGTAAAGGGCCTGTCTGGGTTCATACCCACAAGACAACCTATAACTCGTAAGTCGGGGTAGATTGGTATCTACCCCGACTTACGAGTTGGGCAACAAGTTATAATAATTATGTATGTACTTACAAATAATTACTTGTGCCAGGCCACCCACATCAACATTGGACTTAAGGAACAGCTGTCTCAGCAGCTGCTTGATACCGTGGAAGTCACAATCCTCAGGGTTACGGCCTTCGAAATCGGCTTGTAACTCCTAAAAGAACAATAAAAAACTTAGTACAAAAAAACGGAATGTATGTATGACTAATTTCCATTGTCACTTGTTTCATAATGTTATGAAAAAAAACACAATAGGTAATAAGGAGAAAATATTATAGTGTGCAACCGAAACACTGTTTTCGGCCGAAACCGAAACCTATGAATTTAAGAAAAAGTTAGTTAAATTATATGATATTATTTTCAAGTAATTTTGACTTTAAGGGCTAATTTTGCAACTGTCAGATTTCTTTTTCCAAAGATAAAAAAGCACTTTTGCCAGATTTTTTGCGAAAAACTGTAAAAATTTCAAAATGATGATTGAGAAATGAGCTCATAACTACATACTACAAACATACTACAAAGGCCTTAGCAGTTAGGATACTGTTAGCTTTTGCAAGTAGCATTTTAGTATTTTTTCAGATGCTCGATTCAACTCTTCACCGCATAATTTTCAATTAATCACCCATTTAATCGCTTTTCAGAAGCTCATTAGAATCAGCAAAATTGCTTTATCTCTCAGCAAAACGATTCAGCATTGATAAAAAACGCAATTTTTAAACCGTATTCAAACGGAACGTCTTCGAGCTATGTAGCGTCAACGTAATCGCTGAAACGTGCGATTTTGCTAGTGTGACCAAATGCACAGACGCTAAGATGCATCTGCTGTTTCTGCTATGTGTATCCAAGAGCTTGTATCAATCTTCCAGAAAGCGAATAAATCCCTACTCGCTGATACTAAAAGCAGCATGTCTGCTAAGAACTTTGAATTTTATTTGTAAGAAAACACTTATTTTTTTGGCTCTTTTGGGTTTTAAAGCAAAAGGGCGTGTAAGGGACTCCATTATTATGTCCTGTCCACACTGTTTGCCTATTGGTGAGCCGTTCGATCGATAGAATCCATCAAAACCGACAGCTCACGAACGCCACACACGCTAGTTTCGGTCGAAGATTCGGCTACTTTTAGGCCGAAACTGCGGCACAAACCAAACATTCGGTTGGACACTAAAAAACAAACACTTCTCAAAAGTTCTGAATCAAAAATTTCAAATAATAATAATGTTCGAGAAAGAGAATTGAAAAGAATTTCTTAATGGAAAATAAACAAATAAAACGCGGCAGGCCATGTGATTTTTAGGTTATAATTTAAAACCCACCTTGTCGTTGCCAACAAAGTTCCCATCCGAATCGAAATCAGAGTCTTTTTCACTGCCAGAATCCTGTTCTTCGTCACTTTCACTGTCGTGAATTTCAATTTCCTTATTTCTTTTATTCGACATTTTTTCCGCCGACACAACCACACGTCGTAGTATAACACAAACAATAACCACAGACCTCTTTAATACTTAACTCTTTGCCACAGACACACAATAACTAGAGATGAGTCCGATATCATGTCACAGGTAAAAATCATCGATATTTTAAAATCATGCCATCATGAAATGACAACGACAAAATCATCAATGCTTTTAAATCATTTCTTGAATGAACGCGAGCTTCGGTGATTCGGATCGGGCGGTCTCGTGCCGCCTCGGGCGCTGCGGTGTGAATTGCGACGTTGCGAGACTGCGTGATCGGCGATACTGACTGAAGTCACATAACTCACAAGTTGCGTATTTACGCGATCAGGTTTTTACACGTATTTACTTGCAAGAACGCCAGATTGCCATGTTAATGATACTAAATAGTCATATCTTACAGCAAATATCACTAATGGAAACATATTGATGATTTCCATGATTATTAATCAATACCTAAATATAAATAACCTGCCACTAAGAAAAATTTAATTACGTGGGCTAACCGACAAACTCGACCCATGCCTACATAAATAACCAATGATAATTTCACTAAGCTGGTTCGCGGTAGGTAGGTAGGTAATGTACGGAATAGCACCCTGGGCATTAAGATTTGACTTTTACAAACTTTTATGTTTTTAGTCAGCGGTTTCAACAAACCAACAAAAGAATGACAGGTCAGAAAGGCTGCTAACTATTGATTTTCATTTTGATTGACGTACTTTTAATTTATTTCAATATTTTAGTTTCAATAAATTGGTTTGGGCTGTAAAAAACTACGCCAAGCCTTTTTGTGCTAGATTAGAATTCCTCTCACTTATGAGGTATTATGTGGAACTAACTATTATTATATTGTTAGCAAGATTCCTACAACAACCCTGTACCTCAGACACTTTTCTCTATTTACGATTGAGATTATATTAACCAGTAAATGATTGAGATAAAATTATATAAAGATTTATGATTCCGTTGCATACGTTTAGCGATAAAGCTGTAAAGTTTCAATTATATTTTTTATTGAAAAAAAAACTAAGTAATTCTCTAGGTACTACTTTATTAAAATAAAATGCTACATTGATTGATAAGATTTGTTCTTTGTGAGTGTTTTACATTTGTATTTAAGTTTCTCTGCTTTTGAATGTTTTATAAATAGCGGGCATTGTGGATGCACCAAGACGAGTCTACTAAGCAACTGCAATGTGTGGTGGCTTCACCTTTCATTTTTATAAATATTGAGAAGCAAGGTGAAGTACGACCAAGAAGTCTTGATTATCTGAAACAGAAATTGAAATTGAAACGATTGAAAGACTGGACATCAATTAAAGTTGTTTCCTACTTACCGTAGTGTAACTCGCCAATGAAATGATTGAAAACCCATACGTAGTCACATGCACGTCCTTTTGAGCCCTGAAACGACGCATATTGATGAATGAACAGCACCCTAATTGCGTAACACACTTTGACAGTTCAACAACATTCATTGCGTTATTTACGTGTTGAGTAGACTTTATTAAGGTAACCTTTTTCGAACTTATGAAGCAATGGATTAGCAATATCCTTCAAAATGGTTCACATTGAGATTGATTGTGTGTTTCGCAATTAGGGTGCAGATCTGCATTCGCGATTTATTTGCCAAAAATGTAAACAAATATGAGTTTATGGAAAAATAACTTTAATTCCTACACAATAAAGTTCAGTTTACGCGACAACTTCAAACATTTTTATAACTTTTTCAATACCTAGTGCTAGTCACTCTGAAATCAACTTAATTACCATTAAAATAAAGTCATGAGAAGTCAGCTTATACTGGAAATATATATTCATAATATATCTTTGTGCGTACCTACTCAACTTTATGATTTTATTGATTCTTTCACATGTACCTACATATTATTATTTTAAATGTTAGCATATATTATAATGTAAATATTATCTTGAATATGTAAATAACCATAATAATGCATGAATGGTTCACATAAAATGTTATCAATAAAGTTGATATTTGTATAACTTGAAATAACATCAATTTGAAACATTCGTTTGAATAGGTTTTACGTAAAAATCTTTACGTAGGTTATCCTTGAAAATGATCAACATCTTTCTCTTCATGACGAATTTGCATTATGAAGATAATTATCTATCTAAGATACAGTATGTGCCACTACCGAAGAATGATCGCTCATCTTATTTTACTATAGCAGTCGGTTTCGAACTTTCGATAAGGTCTGCTTCAATTTTTCTAACAGATAATTTAATTTCATACAAATTCAGATCCATTTTTAATTTAGGTACCTATCAGATGGATAATGTACTCTAATATGATCATGGATGGTGCAATTAGTACCGGGCGGAGGTTGCTAATGACCTCCGGTACTTTTTAGGTGACCTAGATTTTGATGATAAGGCGAGAAAATGCACAAAAAATAAAAGCATCAGGTAGGTACTTAATTTACACTTTTGTACGTGCTAATTACCTACTTAGAAGTTATACGTAAGCATACCTAAATTACAGAAATGTTAGTAAAACCCTAAAGGTGACTTATGAGTAATTGTTACCTATGAGTTACCAACCATTAAGGTAGGTCAATCTACTGAGGGCTGATTTTTCAATCATCTGATAACTTTATTCGAGGAATAATTTTGAAATTTTTACAGTTATTTCATACAAAAACTGTCAAACGTCAATTTTATTCCTCGAATAAAAGTTATCTGGCAATGGAACAATCAGCCCTTAGTCAAATGAAGGTTTACAAGTGGTTTATGATAAGGGGTGTAATTACCTACTACCTACTTTTGTAAAATACGTTAAAATTTAAATCAAAATTACAAGAAATAAACTGGAACGATATAATAACGGCCGATAAAAATATTAATGAAAACTATGCAACTTTTAATAAAATTCTAATTAGCATCCTAAATCAATGTATCCCATTACAAAAATATAAATTGAAAACAAATGATAATAATAATACTGGGTAATAGAAATACTGCTCAAAAGGTATAAAAAACAGTTGCAAAAATAAAAGACTGTTGAAGATAGATACTAATTACCAAAACAAGAAACCCTATATTAACAAAATATTACAAGAAGTATGAAATACTACTAAAGAAAACTGTAGTGACAGCAAAAAAAAAAAAACAACACTTTAAACATAAAATGATAAAATAAAGCAATAAGATTAAAACAACGTGGGAATAATAAATGAACGGACAAACAAAAAAACGAGACGCGAAAAACAGAATATAACTCTACAATCAAACAATAATAATATGACTTCAGAGCCCAAAGAAGTAGCTAACATCTTTAATAATGTCTTTGCTTCTATTGGGATAACTGGTACTAGCCCATCTGGCAGTAAACCTAAAAGAGCACCTGCAATGTCTACAACAGAGAATTCGATCTTTCTGAGTCCAGCAGATCCTTACGAGGTGCATGCATTAATAAAAAACTTAAAAAATAAGTCGAGCTATGGCGTTGACGAATTTCCACCTGCATTAGTGAGACAATGTGCAAATGAATTAACTCTTCCATTCTACAAACTGGTAAACCGATCTTTCGAGGAAGATATTTTCCCAACCTCTTGAAAAAATCCACAATGTGAACTTAGGTGGTAGGTACATTATAAAATATACTTAATTTTGGATCATTGTGGAGCCTGTCGGGCACAACAAGATAGGATAGAGGAAGAGGGCTATTATTATATTATTATTTGAAAATGTAGAATATAAATGTTTTTACTACCACTCACTTCGACTTTGATTTTATTTATTATTTTTGGTATTCATTTTTAATTATTCATTATATTTATCATTAAAATATTTATTAATATTATAATAGCATTTATGGAATAGGTGTTTTAGTTTTTTATAAATATATTAAATTTTTGTTCATTTTTAATTGCTTCTGGTAATTGATTATATATTTTAACTGACATTACTAAAGTGCTTGTTAAGTGTATTTTCAGCATAGAGCCATCAGGTAGGTTTAGCCTATTTTTGTGTCGTAGTGTATATTTAGTTTGTATGTTTTCTCGTGTAGTGAATAATGGGTGGTTGTTTCTAACAAATTTGCATATTTCAAGGATATATATATAGGGACGTGTTAAAAGTTCGTGTTCTTGGAAATGTGGTTAGCAACTGTCTGTATTTTTTTTGTTTTGTTCTTCTTCTATCTTCTATGTCTTCTTCGCTCTCCTACCAACTGCATCAAAAATATTTCATCAGTGAACCTTGTGTTTTGTTTGCGGAAGATATATCCATTCTTACTTCATGCGAAACTAATATCAACCTTAACGATAAATTAAACTCAATACTTGATGCTACAACTCATTGGATGATGGAACATAAGCTAGAAATTAACTTTAACAAGACAAAAATAATGACATTTCACCCACGACAAAAGCAACCTGTACATACATAAAAACTTCAGCTTTAAAAATCACAAGATAGAAATAGTAAATAAATTCACCCTGTTAGGACTAGACGTAGACACACACATAAATTGGAAGTCGCATATTCAAAAATTAAAAGCAAAATTATCAAAATTCTCATACGGTCTTCAGGAAATCAAAAAAACTACAGACATGAATACTGCGTTGGTAACATATTACGCATGTGCCTACGAATGGCTTAAGTACGGTGTCATATTATGACGTAATAGTACAGACACACCCACACTATTCACCCTACAAAAAAACTTATTAGAATTCTTGTCAATATTGAACAAACGGATAGCTGTAAAGTAAACCCCACTTCCAGGAACAAACAATTTTAACCCTACCTTGCCTCTACATCTTCGAACTCTGTAAATTTATACGTAGATACCCGGAATTCTACACAAAAAGAGAAGACATACAAACTAAATTTACTTTAAGACATAAAAATATGTACATTAAACATACCTACATCCTGATTAAAAATGCACTCAAGTATCTACCTATGTCATGTTGATAAAAATATATAATAAGTTACCAGAAGAAATATAAATAAATCCAATATTTTTATTAATAAATTAATAATATTTTTATTAAACAAAAGCTTTTATAGTATGAACGAATACTTAAATGGAAGACTATAATTGCAATAAATACTATCTTAAGTTATTATATACATACATGTGGATATTTATCAAGAAGATTATATATAAATTAAACATAACATGAGTTCTAAATACACAATAAGTAAATTATAAAATGTGACCTACTGAATCTCTAATTGTGATACACGTAAAACTGATCTATTTTATTTGTAATCTTAAAATATGATCTCCTACTAAATGAGTGTTTGTGTTATCTATTATATTATATTACCTAAGTAAATATATCTAAATGTCAAAATAGCATCTTAAGAAAATTGCTACCTACTTACCCTTATAATAGATTTATTTATGTTATTGTTATTAACTTTTTTATGTAAGTAAGCGTAATTTTTTAGTTTTCATGTAGAATTTTATTTTGATTTTTGTTTCTACGATTTTGATTTTTAATAAATATGTATAACTATAATTTTGCTGTGCCCTGACAGGGTCTACAACGGCTCTTAGCTATAAGCCTTTTGTGAACATCTTTATACCTTTTGGGTAGGGTTTCTACTTACTACGAAAGTTTTAGCGCTATTTGATGCAAATTTATTTATTTATATAGGTATATACCTACTTGAATGTGCACTACAATAATACATAACCAAAAATATACCAAACACTACAAAATATACAATAGGCGGTCCTATCGCTTTCCGATGGGAAGATATTTTTATTCAGCAAGGGGTATTAAAACCTTTTCCAAGACAAAACCCACAATAAGACATTTGTGACTCTGAGTTTGTTTCGGTGTCTCTTCTCAGAGGAAAGGAAACGGCGACTTCACCTAGTTTTTGTGGGTGTTTGTATAAACCTACTTACAGAAAAAAAACTTGAATATTAACGTTGTGCATTTTTGATATTTTGGAATGCGGTCTACTCTCCCTCCGTCTTACGAATTTTCGATCAGGTCACGTGTCCTGACGCGAGCTCCGTCTTACGAATTTTCGATCAGGTCACGTGTCCTGACGCGAGTTTGACATTTTTTACCCATCACAAAAAAGTGCACAACGCCGCTAAAGAAGTTTTCACTTCAAAAAAACATTAATCAATTATTATTTTTATTTATATGTCATTAAATTTTTCCATCTGCAATTTATCAGTTGCAGCCGGGAGTTGGGGTTTGTGCCCGGCTGATGGCAATGGGCTCGCTCTCGACTTAAACATAGGTACATATAACTGGTGAAACCTGGTTGTAGATACTATAGGTGCACTTCTGTATAACCCTTCGGGGAATAGAGGCGCAATGATATTATATTTTATTTTATGTTATTTAATTTAGTTCTTTCCTCTGTCGTATTATTCGCACGAACTAAATACATAGATACTTAATTCTGATTACCGTGGAAAAAAAAGCCAGTCGATCTATTCTGTAAAAATCTCACGGTGAAAACTTTGGTGAAGTGGCCCTAATTCAAACCACGTGAATTCCTTAGCTAACCCCGCCAATCTCAGCTAGATAGCTAATTCGTTCATTTCATTGTCCATTAGGCGTGATCGAGGTCAAGAGCAGGGCACTTAGCAATAAAAAACAATTTGTAAATTACGGCCCTGATGTTAGGGATTGACACTATTGACAGCTCACTAAGGGAGCTTCACGCTAAGTTTACACGGTGAGATTTTACAGAATAGATCGGCTGTTTTCGAGTTGTTAGCGGAGCTAAGCTCAGAGTGAATACCTAGTGCAGTATCGCCACTCGTGAAGGATATTTACAACTAGGTACTTGGCTTAGGCTAAAGGTATATAAATAAGTTTCTAAGTAGGTACATATTATAATTACCTGTGCAGCATTATAAGAACGGAGCTCTTAATCTTTTTGGATGCTCTGTACCAACCGCTTTCGTAGAGCGCATCTGTGACTCCTTCACTCTACAAGGAGAAAAATGAAATGTTAGGAAGATTCTATGTAGCTACACATATACCTTGATATAACTAGGAATGAGGTATTTATCTCCTTATATTTTTAGAACACATTACATAAAATGGGTAAGTATAGCTATAAGCTCTAACTACAGATAATTCTAAGATTGCAACCTACACTAATAAAAAATAAATGCTTGTAAAAAGGATTGCTTTTCCTTAAATAAAGTAGGTAGATCCGCACTCCGCAGTAAATTTGCCTTCCCACATTCTAAAAATAACTCTTCGCAGGTCGTAGGTACCTACCTACAACTATAAACAACAGAGAATTTATGACTTTTCAATGGCCGCTTTCCCGCCAAATTGTTTTTAGTCGTTTTTCAAGTGGACACAACATTGCAAGTCAGGGACTAACGACTTCCACAACTTTTGCAAGATGACCGTGTAAACTTTCAAGGCTCGTTTCATTTGGAATACCCAAAAGGCGTGAAATAAAAAACCAGCTTCCTTAAAATTCACGTTTGTAACAAAAAATCGGCCACCGCCGTAAAATGACTTAGCAAAGATTTTTCCCTCAGGTTTAATGAGAAACATTTAAATAAATTGGATAATTCATGTATCCTCAATCCATGGTTATTTTTGTTTATTATTTTAATTTGTGAAATTGCAAATTTTCCAACGCATTCTTTTTTAATGGATCAAAACTTGGTTATTTTTGTCAGTTAAATTAATCTACGACTTATTTATAAAATAAGACATAGGTAAGTCTCTATCAGCGGAGTAATTGCGTAATACACTAACAGTAGCAATGGGTTTCATATTGACAGTTCAACAACATTCATTGCATTATTTACGTTGTTGAGTAGACAAATTTTTCGAACATAATATGAAGCAATGGATTAACAATAACCTTCATAATTATTCAAATTGAGATTGATAGTGTGTTCGTTACAGATATTATGGTAGTAATGTTTTCTTACCGACTCCAGTAGCCGCTGTCCATACCAGCACAGTAGCCAAGTTTGTGACAAGGCTGTTGTTAGAAACGACTTGTAAACCATCTCGTTCCATTTCTCCACAATCTGGAAAAGAAATGATAAGTAGGTATGTAGGTACCTAGATATAGATTGGACAAAGATTGTCAATCAGTCTTGAGGAAGGACATTGCCTGTCGAGTTCTACTGCGATGAGGGAGGTGTGACATTTCGGATTTATGTATGGAAGGCAGACGTGGCCAGAAATCGTAATAAGACTTGGGGAGGTTTTCAAGGAGAAACGGGAGGCCTTTGCTCAGCAGTTGGACAAAATACAATAAACAATATGCCCCTTTAATGGACAGAATTACGTTATGTTGAGGTTCTTGCACACATTTCATTTCATTTAAAGTAATAATGATCAAAGCGGCACCTTAATTGCGTAACACAATATTAATTAAAATCTTTATCATTTTGAAAGATATTGTTAAACCATAGCTTTATATTATGTTCGAAAAATTTGTCTGCTCAGCAACGTAAATAACGCAATGAACGTTGTAGAACTGTCAAAATGAAAGCCATTTATACTGTTAGTGTGTTACGCAATTACCCCGCTGATATTCCAAACCTAATTTTGCTATTTTTATTTGTACCTAAAAGGAAAATTAAGTGAAGAAAACAAACAAATAAAATATTATCACCTACGAGTAGTTATGTTTATTGGCAGGATTTCCTTGCAATTTCCTAAAGGCCAAACACGCAAATAAAAATTGTCTATGTGCACTGTGTACTACGTCTACGTCTACGTGCACTGTATTCTGTGCTTATGGTAGCAATATTGGAGTGTCTCGGTATTGGCAGAATTCTCTAGTGCCTTTTGTTTGGTTTTTGATACTTACAACACAGCAGAAACCACAGAAGCAGATGATAATGGAGCTGTTGAAGAAATTGACTAGCAAAGCAAAACTGAACATGTCCTCCACATCGCCGGAGAGCCTGCAAATAATATCTGACCTGGGTATAGATGCCTTGTATACTTAAGTTTAGTGTAATTTAAAGAGTGTAAGTGTAGTGTAAGTTTTGAGGTATTGGTGGTTTAAAGCTATGAACAAACTGAAGCGAATCCCGCACGGGATGCGGGACGTAATCGCTCGTGCTGATTGTGCCAAAATGTCGTGGTCTCGTGATATCTTAATCAAGGCTCCCGTAGACAGGCGCGATGCGACGGTGCGACGCGATTCTAGGTAGAACAATTTCCATGAATTTTTCATAGAAATTTTTCTACTAGAGTCGCGTCGCGCTGTCGCATCGCGTCTGTCTGCGGGAGCTTTCAATCATTGAAACAAAAGACGCGCGGAGTCGTGGCCCACGTCCCGCGTTGGTTTTGCCTCAGTGTGGCCAGAGTATTAGTGACTAAATACCTCCTGGAAAAGCTGTTCTATCACTTCCTCATTCATGATTATTTCAAGCATGATTGACACAGCTATCGATACTTCGTTGGCATCTTTTTGCAATTTGGCAGCCTTATTCATTATTAAAGTAGTTAGATTTTCCTAGTTTTAGACATTTTCATTAAAATCCTGGACTTGTAGCTTCCACATTAAAATTCATCATCATCTGCCTAGCCTTTTCCCAACTATGTTGGGGTCGGCTTCCAGTCTAACCAGATGCAGCTGAATACCAGTATTTTACATGGAGCGACTGCCTATCTGACCTCCACAACCCAGTTACTGGGTAATACGATTCCCCTTGGTAAGACTGGTTTTCAGACTTTCGGGCAACTGACGACCCGTAACGACTGTCAAAGATCCACGAACGACAGCCGGGACCAACGGTGTAACGTGCTTTCCGAGACACGGAGGGGTCTTGGTATGTAAAGATGGTCACTCATCCACGGACTAACCATGGCAAGGCGTAGCTTAACCTGATCGATCGACCTGTGCGGTTGTTATTATTTAGCTACGGACCCGTCCTCCACATTAAATTTGCAATCTATACTAAAATAGGTTTAGGTTACAGTGACAGAAAAGTTGAAAGGAAATCGTTTGGCTTGGTATGGGCATGTGATGAGAAGGGACGAAACGCATGTGACTAAAAGAGTGATGAATATACATGTTGATGGATGGAGAGGGAGAGGAAGGCCGATGAAAAGGTGGATGGATTGTGTGAGGAATGATATGAAAGAGAAGGGAGTGAATGATAGCGTGACGGTTGACAGGGGAGAATGGAAGAAGAAAACGTGTTGCGCCGACCCCAAGTAACATGGGATAAGGGCAGGAAGATGATGACTAAAATAGGTTTAGGTACCTACCTGATGAGAGCGCGATGTCTCACTATGATCTCAGAGAGTTCCTTGTGATGCTTGTCTTCCCAATCCTTGTCGTCAAAAGTATCAATTAGGTCTTTGTTCTTCTGTGCATAACTTTTGCAGTATTCACCTAAAACCGAATAATCAGTTAGTTGTAGTTTACCTAGGCAGCCTCCATGAGATTGATTGACATCAAGGCGTTGCTGACCTTCCTTGAGGAGCCGAGGTGGATCGAATAATCAATTTTCCCACCAACACACTAAAGTTGTCAAAAAATCAAAGGCCCGTTTTGACATTTGAGAATGCGTTCTTGACACCTGTCAGTTTCATATAAACGAATACGTGTTTAATTTGATCTTTATTAACTACTAGAACTGTCAATGTCAAAACGGTCCTTTTATTTTTTGATAACTTTATCAATCTCAATCTGAATCATTTTTAAGGATATTGCTAATCCATTGCTTTATATTTTCAAAAAAACGTGTCTGCTCAACAACGTAAATAACGCAATGAATGTTGTTGAACTGTCAAAATGAAACCCATTGTTACTGATGGTGTGTTACGCAATTACCCCGAAGTCCGTATTACCTACATATTACCAATTCGATCAATGTTATCTAACAGTGAACATTACCGATTTTGCAACATAAAATGGTCTACAATAAAATTAACAGCATTGGCTACCCCTAATTAAAGTAAATTAATAGCGTATGCCCTAAAGGGTAGATGTTTGAGTGTCTATAAAATATCTGTATCTTCAGACAATTTATATGAATATTTTAAGTAACTCATACGAAATCATTGTGTTGACGGAAACATGGCCTATACCGGATATAGCAGATTGTGAGGTTATAGATGAGCGCTATAGCGTCTTTCGTTGCGACCGAGATCGCGCGGCCACTGGCAAACGCGAGGGTGGAGGTATTCTTGTTGCCATCTTACGAACACTTCAACCCATATATTTCACCAATATTATAGTTAACACTTTGCACACCCACATAGAACATCTACTTATACAATTACCTAGTCGTGACCGCGCGAAACGACACTTTATCAGCGCGGTGTATATACCACCGAACACACCAGACAACATCTATTCTGCATATTTGGACATGCTTTCGTCAATTTTAAGTAATCCCATGACACATTGTTTTTACTTAATCGGAGATTTCAATTTACCTGCCTTCGACTGGTCTTCCTGTAACGGTGATGCATGTGACCTGCCCCGTGTGGCCCAGTCTTTTAGTTGGAGATACCTAGAAAATTTCATCGCCGAATTTAGCGCTACGCAATATCATAACTTTACGAACGCTAACAACCGAACATTGGATTTACTGATCTCCAATGAACACTGCCATGTTTTCCAACCGAGCGATTATTTAGTACCCGTGGACCTACATCACCCTCCTTACTGTGTTGTGACTTCCCCTTACTTGAAATATTCAAGGAAACACTGCCCAATCGTCAAATTTAATTATAATAAGTGCAAGTACGATCTTGTAAAGGCAGATTTATCTGAAATTGACTGGAACAGTTTGTTTAAAAATCTACCAGCACAGGAGTCTGTAAACACATTTTATAATAGCTTGTTTGGTATCATTAGAAAACACGTCCCCCAAAAATCATACAGAACTTCTAAATTCCCCACTTGGTTCACTCGAGCCCTTATAAGATTATTCAAAAACAAGAACAACGCTTGGACCAAGTGGAAAGTGTACAATAATATCTCTGACTATGAGCAATTTTCCCTATATCGTCGCAGATTCAACAAAGAATGTTACCTATGTTACTCTAACTACATAGAAACTGTTGAACAAAATGTAAACAAAAATCTCAAACACTTCTGGGGCTATGTGGCTAGTAAACGGAATAAGTCAGAAATTCCATCCAATGTGAAATATAAAAATACTTCCAGTAGCGCTCCACGTGATGTTTGCAAACTGTTCTCGAACTTTTTTCAATCAGTGTATGAGCCGTCAGCACTTGATGTTCATAAATGGGAACCACCTTCTGGATTTCATGATAATAGTGATATTATCAACAATATTTATATCGAGCCTTCTAAAGTTTATAAGGAGCTAAAGTCTTTAGACCCCTCAAAAGGACCTGGACCTGATGGCATCCCTCCTTCGTTTCTCATAAGTGTTGCCAATCACTTATGTGAACCCCTACATTTGCTGTTCAACAAATGTATCAGCGAAGGCATTTTTCCTGATGTATGGAAAATGGCTCATTTAACCCCCGTCTTTAAAAAAGGGTCAAGGGATGACGTAGAGAACTACCGTCCGATCTCGATTCTGTCCGCCTTGTCGAAGCTTTTTGAGAGACTGGTTTATAACGAACTTTATCCTACTTTACACAGGGCTATAATCAAAGAACAGCACGGATTCGTCCAACAAAGATCTACGTATACAAATCTGCTTGTTTTTGTAGATTACGTTTTTGAGAATATGGATAATCGTTTTCAAACTGATGCAGTATATACAGACTTTCAGAAAGCTTTCGACAAGGTGGACCACGAATTACTTTTACGCAAAATTGCCTTTAATGGTATTCGCGGAAATCTATTGAGATGGTTCACCTCTTATATAACAAACCGTACTCAAAAAGTTGTTACAAACGGATTTCAATCAGAGCAGATAACCGTCACATCCGGGGTTCCCCAGGGCTCAATTTTGGGCCCATTATTATTTACGTTGTTTATAAATGATATTAGCGCTTGTTTTAATCATTCGAACTTTTTACTATACGCGGATGACTTGAAAGTCTACAAAACTATAAAAAGTATTGATGACTGTTTGATGCTTCAAAGTGACTTGCATCGGCTGTCTAACTACTGCACCTTAAACAAACTCTCATTGAGCTTATCCAAATGCTATTCGATTACATTCACTAAAAACAAAAAGCAGCACACTTATAGCTATCATTTGCTAAATACACAATTAAAAAAAGTATACTCTTTGCGTGACCTCGGTGTGGTTCTAGACTCCAAACTTCACTTTGATGTCCATGTAGACAACATTATCAACAAAGCCCTTAAAATGTACGGTTTTGTTATGCGCAACAGCAAAGATTTCAAGCGTCCATCAACCTATAGATACTTATATATATCGCTAGTTAGGCCTTGTCTGGAGTTTGCTACTATTGTATGGAATCCCTATTACGCAAAATATATTGACTCGATTGAGACTGTTCAACGCAAATTCCTAAGAGCTCTGCATTACAGATGCTATCACAGCCACGGATCGTATGATACGTTGCTTAAGAATTACAAACTGTTAACCCTAGAATCCAGAAGACTGCTTCTCGGAGCAATGTTTCTACATGGTATTGTGCATAACAAATATAATTGTTCAGACTTAATAAATAAACTTTGTTACATCGTTCCGAGGACAGTTATGCGTAGACAAGCGCGACCATACCGCTTACTATCTATTAATATTAGGCACGTCTGTAACTCAAATGCTGGCTTTCGCGCTCCTCTGCGTCAACTTGTGGATTCCTACAACACTAGATTCGAAAGCATTGATATTTTTAATCTAACAGCACATCAATTTAGAAAAACTGTAGTTGATTCTATCTTAACTTTATAATTGGTAAGTGGTGTATTTATTTAATTTTTTTTTAAAATATGTATATATATATATATTTTTCTCTTCTTTCTATCCCATAAACATCGTTATTAATTAGCATTCATTCAGTCATTTATCCTGCACTCATGTACTCTGTTTATATTTTTTATTTTTTTCTCACGTAGCATCAACATATTAGTAATAGGTGGATAATGTTGTTGGTAGTATGATAAGTACTTTGTTTAATTAGTAGTTAATTGTATAATATTTAATTGTACTCCTGTTTTTTATCCCGAAATAAATAAATAAATAAATAAATCTGTAAGTGTTATATCACCAAAAATCGCACGAATAAATACTCTGACTTTGATTTGAAAACCTCTCTTTTTGCTTTTGTTTGAGTCGAAATGCTCCTCTAGCTCTCTACTTATAGAGGGCCTCTAGCATTCTACTTATGTCGCCCACATCTCATCACAAGTAACGAGAAACCGCACTAAACGTATAAATCAAGATATGTACAGGGCAATGTTGAGTACATTGTCCTAGAATAGGAACGCTGCATAAAATACAAAACAAAATTGGACCGAAAAGAAAAAGTAAAACAATATTTAACTGCGGGGTAATTGCGTAACACACTATCAGTAGCAATGGCTTTCATTTTGACAGTTCAACAACATTCATTGCGTTATTTACGTTGTTTAACAGACAAACTTTTCGAACATATGAAGCAGATTAGCAATTGGAATGGAAAAGCTTTCGAAATGATTCAGATTGTGATTGAAAGTCTGTTATGCAAATAGAGTATTTCGTACAATTGTAAATAGGTACCTACTGTCCATCTCCTAAAAGCTAACTAACGGGTTATTGTCTTATTGGTCTAAACTCGAAACTACCTACTTCTGATGGAAATGGAAACAGTCGGACGTTTGGTTAATTGGGAATTCTGTCCCGACGGAGACTAGCTGTAAATCAGATTGGTAGTAGGTTGCGAGTACCAGCCGATTAGGTAATGTGATAGCGTACGCGTTGTATGTTATAACTTGGTAAGTACTTTTGTTTTTTCCTGGATTGTTTTATTCGGGTTGTTTTTTTTTCATGTTCAGGTCAGTCGGTGCCAAACAATCAATAAACAAAGAGCACTAAAATGCCTTAATTTTAAACGGCGCCGACTCAAAATTATTTCGGTATACTTACATTAGTTTAAGAACTTAGTTATTAAGGTTAAATAAAAAAAGTTTATTATTTTTTGCTTTTCAGATTTTTCGGCGGTTTAATTTTTTTGTTAGTATGTTTTTTTTATTTTTTGTGGCTATAATCTAATAATTGTTTGCCAAAGAGCATATGCGGCACTGAGTAGAGTAATAATACACAACTCAGCATTCAAATCTGTGAGTGAACAATAAATCGCCCCTATTTTTCCACCCTTAGGGATGGATTTTCATTTTCGGTGGTCTCAGCATGGTGTTATTCACTATAGCTTTCCCCGATCTGGTCAAGCAATAACGGCAGATGTCGACTGTGCCGAACTCCGAACAATGATAGCAAAACTAGCAGTGAAACAGCCCCGACTCATGAATCGATCGTCACCATTATTGCTCCATAATAACGCGAGACCTCATACAGCACGAGAAACCGTTTTAACTCTACAGGAACTGCAATTAGAAACCATTCGTCACCCTCCGTGTTCGCCAGACCTTGCTCCAACGGACTACCATTTTTTTCGTGATTTGGACAATTTTCTACGTGATAAAAAGTTTTCTTCTCAGGAGGCAGTACAAAATGTTTTCACACAGTTTGTCGAATCTAGATCACGAGAGTTCTATCGCAAAGGCATAAATGACCTTTCTATTAGATGGCAGCAATGTATAGAATAATAATGGTAATTATTTTGATTAAATAAATATGTTAAATTAAAAAAAAAATGAATTTCAATTTTTCAGTACAAATCGGCAATTTCATACTTTAACCCCTAATATTAGTTTAGTTCTGTCAAATTAAGATACTCCTTATCAAGTTTAGACGTATTAAAAACATGGCGACTAAAAATACGTCAATTTACATCAGGCGCTGACTAATTTGACAGGACTAAACTAATAGCTATTTATCTTCTATCCTTTTCTTAATGAAATAGAATGAAAAAGATCCATTGAACTTAAATTTAGTTTAGTTTGTGAACAAGGGAATCGGCGCCAATACCTACTAACTTACCTAGCGGGTAGGTATCAAAAAGTTGCTTGTCGACAGGCACATAGACGAGTCTTCGTATCCTGACCGCCAGCAGGTCGAACTGCGTCGTGATGTGGCTCAGGAATATGCAGAACAACAGGTCCCCGCACAACATGAACCAGATCGTTATGAGTCCTGAAAATTAAGAAAGAATAACAGCACCCGAAATGCGTAACACATAATTAATCAGAATCTGAATCATTTTGAAGGATATTGCTAATCCATTGCTTCGTATGTTCGAAAAATTTGTTTGCTCGACAACGTAAATAACGCAATGAATGTTGTTGAACTGTCAAAATGAAAACCATTCCTACTGATAGTGTGTTACGCAATTACCCCGCCGGAGAGATGGCTAAAAGAGTACAGGAAGGTCAAAGAATCGATGTATGGACTGTGTGAAAGATGATATATGGCTAGAAAGGGAGTGACTAAGAGATGATGAGAAGTATGAAAAAAGAAGACTTGCTGCGTTGACCTAACGTACACTGTGATAAGGGTAATAGAATGAAGATGAACAAGGTGAAGAAGATGACGACGTCATGGGCCTGTTCGCAGCCGTTTAGTCGATATTTGACAGATTCTACTTTTGACATTATAGTCTACATATGACAGATTCTACATATGACATGACAGATTCTATAATTGACTGATTCTTCCGGATAGGCATAATCCACAAACAGATTAATAGAATCTGTTTGTATGAATATATAGACGTTATAGAATTAAAACCATTATTTATGTAAATCAAGCTATAAAAGTAAACGCTAATAATAATAATCTGTAGTACTTACCCCGCTCTCCTTGGCTAAAGAGAACTGGCGCAAGCCAGTAGTGCTTGACACCAATGATCGTATGGAAGTATGGCAGAGTAAGGAGCTTCACGGACGCTTTTACCGGGCCCTACATGGACCCGATGTAGATCTATTAGCGTCCGTAGCCTGGCTGCGTTTCGGTGACCTCTTTGGAGAAGCCGAAGGTTTTGTCTGTGCAATTATGGACGAAGTTATGATGACGAACTATTACCGGAGATTTATTGTGAAAGACGGCACGGTTGACATCTGTCGGGCATGCCACCGGCCGGGAGAATCAATATGCCTTATTGATTCTCCCGGCCGGTGGCATATTATCTCCGGGTGTTCTCGTCTAGCTAACGGAGAGTACTTGCATAGACACAACCTTGTAGCCAGGATAATCCATCAGCAACTTGCTCCGAAATACAGCCTTGTGGAATCTGAGGTGCCGTACTACAGGTATGTGCCCGAACCAGTTCTCGAAAATGGAAATATCACATTGTACTGGGATCGATCCATCATCACTGACAGGACTATTGTTGCCAATAAGCCTGATATAGAGAATATATTAATATTTCACCTATATATATGGTGCATCGATCAGAGCGGCGCGCAATGATTGTTGACATAACCGACCCGACTCCCGCATGATGAGAACCTCTTGAAAGCCGAAAAAGATAAACAAATCAAGTATCTTGACTTGGCTCGCGAGGTTGTTGACATGTGGGATGTGGACTCAGCGATCATTGTGCCGATAGTCGTGACAGCCAATGGCTTAATAGCTAACAGCTTCGACCAACACCTGAGGAGGCTCTCGTTGGGCAGCTGGATCAAGGGCTTGATTCAGAAAGCGGTACTCCTGGACACGGCTCGCATTGTCAGGAGGTTCCTCTGTCTGGAGCC
This sequence comes from Apamea epomidion, assembly GCA_947507525.1. Taxonomy (NCBI): domain Eukaryota; kingdom Metazoa; phylum Arthropoda; class Insecta; order Lepidoptera; family Noctuidae; genus Apamea; species Apamea epomidion. Next base: position 6,233,290 of record OX382247.1, on the reverse strand, counting down.
TTGACCACCGGTAGCTTGGACCCCGTTCCCGATACTATTTTTTATATTTTTAAATGTTTTTATACTTTTTATATTCTATTAGTTAAAAATATAATTTATTTATGTTTACAATGTATTAAAGGAAATAATCTGTCCTACCTACATGTCATTAGAACTAAGTTTTAACTTAAATAATGTATAAGTAGTTAGGTACAATAATTTTATTCATTTCTTCATTCATATTTATTGAGTAGGTTAAACTCTCCATCTCACTCTAATGCTTACCGACATTACGCACCGAACCAAATTGGAGTGTGTAAAAGGCTCGGTCGCATTCAGTCGCACTGACATTCAGTAACGACCGAAACCTGTCAGAGCCGGTCGGAACCCGACAAGTAAAGTCCGTGCGCCCGTGTACAAAATGGAAGATGAACGAGAAGTCGTTTCAGAACGCGATATTTTAATTGAGCTTTTAGAACTTTATCGTGATTTACCAGGCCTATGGGACCCTAACCACGAATTTTATAGTAACAAAGATGCTCGACATGTTGCGTACGAAACATTGGTGGAGTGCTATCACAAATTTGATAAAAGCGCAAGCTTGCGTGACGTGAAAAGGAAACTTGAGAATATGCGAGCAGCGTACAAGCGGGAGAAGAAAAAGGTTAGTAATCATCAAAGTAACTTAAGAAGAAAAAGTTTAATTTAGCCATCAAAATAAAAACATTAATGTCAACTTGACTTTGACAATAGTTGAATTAATGTGAATCACATGTTGTGATGATGTAAATGAATGACAGACGTCTAGGTAGTGTCGCCAGTTTATAATTATACCCGATAAAAATATTTTGTTCTAACTATTCGTGTAATAACAAGTTTGCGTTTTTCTTATTTCAGGTGGAGAAAAGTATACCCGTTGAAAATCAGGCCACTATACATGTACCAACCTTGTGGTACTACCCGTATTTAAGTTTTTTGGACGAAGACTCGGATCATTTGACATTGACAGCGGAACATTTCAACGATAGCGATAATAGAAGTGATGTAAGTATTAAAATATTTTAATGATTGGGTCATATGAATAAAGTCGGTAACCGATTTAACCGTCCACTCGTATTCATATAAACTTAAACAAAAAAAAGGCAGTTTGTAAACCGCGCGTCATTTCCGTGGCGTGGGGTGTTACAAGTATGGTTTTGAATTTTCGGCTTTAGATATGGATCTCTTTGTAACAAAATACCTCTTCTAATTTCAGGAACCTGAACGCAAAAGACCCAGGAAAATATCAAAATTCAACGCAGACCAGAGTGGTTAAAAGGCAGATAGAGTTGCTAGGTTCGGCTAAATCAATTTTAACATCAGGGGAAGAATCTTCCGCAGACACATTTGGGAAGTCAATCAGTTCCCAGCTGAAAGAGCTACCGAAGTTACAGCGATGTTTGGCAGAGAAATTAATAGGAGAAGTCATATTTTACGCGAAAATGGACCAACTTAACATGGACACTGTGGTTTATTTGAACGACGGCGATGGAGACGAATCGTGATTAAAAAATATGTTTTATTTTGGACTTAGATGTGATCCGTTAAGTAGTTTTGCTGTGACTGTGACTATCATGTTAGACATTAAGAATTGTTTTGTATATGAATGAGTATTTACGTGTTTTTACTAATTAGGTACAATCAGGGAGAGCAATTGTTTGTACGTCAATTCCTGTGCTATAGCCACTCATTCGGCTGTCAAAAAATTACAGTTGTGATTCGAATATATAGTTAATATATAGTTTAAGATGGTAGTGATTGACAATTTGATAAACAATTAATTTCCCTGTTTACCTAATCTTCTGTATTATACTTATTTACCTATTAGAAGTCAATGACTAATGATTGGAACAAAACCATATCAAGAGGGTATTTACCAAATTATTTAAGGCCAAGGCAAAGGGGGGTTATGATTTTAACAGGCTATGATAGTATATACTTATGTAAACTATTCGTCGTATTTTTTAGTGTGAGGTTCACATAATTGTTTATACTAATTATATTCGTGGTTTTTTATAACAAAACCGTTATTTGTAAGTGTTAGATTCACATGGTATCCATGTGATCTTCAAAGTTTTAAACTTAATATTCTCTAATAATTCGGCCATTTGTAATATTAGTAGCATGCGTTACACGAATCCATCTCTACCTTTATGTATCACACATTTGTTATCAAAATGTTAACTTACATACCTTATGTACAACCCGCAAGAGTTAACTTGAGACCCTCCTGGCCCTTTCCGACCCCCGCGCTGTTACTGCTCTCGTCATCGATGCCTCAGTATCGCGCGCTTATGTTATCAGAGTGAAGTCTCAAGTTATCCGAGTGAAGTCTTGCGGGTTGTACCCTACACTGTACCTTAACTATCATTTGATAGTTCTAAGTAATTCAAAGAATGTAAATCATAGTTGCGAAGTTCATTACCGAAAGAAATAAATATTTTTCTCACAAAAAGTGCTTATAATTGTTGCGTTTTAGCATGGCAATAGCGCCCAATGGCCCACCTATATTTTCTAGCATTTTTAATTTAAAAAACCGAAATAAAGTGCCGTTATCGTCCAGAATCAATATCTCTCATGATCTTCAACATGTTCCAATTACGAAAAACCATACATATTGTTCGCGTTCCTTGCGTGACGTCAGTGTGATGACGTAGTTCGCAGGTGGCAATGTAGATGTCGCCACAAAGGAAAGGGCGATTACCGCTATTGCCTCGCGACAACTATGTCTAGTTGTTTTATTCCAAACCCGTTCCCACACTTCGATATATATTTTTCACAGTTATTTTACCTCTGACAGCTGCAACCCAACAGCAACGTTATTGCAACAACAGTAAAGATCACTGTGATTTTGACAGACTTCACAGTTGCGGCAACCCAACAGTAACCTTATTGTTACGAGATTAAAGATCACTGTTATATTGACAGTGATGCAAAATCTGAGGTGATTGAATGTGAATAGACTGTATTAATTGATTTGATACTGCACATAGTATGTACAGTCACGAGCAAAAGTACCTATGCATACACTCGGCTATAGTTAAAAGCGATTTACTCCTTTATTTTTTAATTAAATTTGATGTTGTTACGAACATAGTATTTTCGAACCCATAGGTTTATGTAATGTGTCGTATTTCAACGTTGCATTCGTTATTTCACGAAAAAATCGCAATTGAAAGTTCCCAAATGTTGACATATTGGTGCTCGTGACTGTACATACACTGGATGATGAGCTGACCTACTTTCCGTTGAAAAAAGGGCAAAGGTTACTTGATATCATTCTCCGGAAACTTTCTCACAGATACGTGTCTGACGTGTGTAATAAACTGGCAGAATACAGTGTATAGCAGCCATTTAATTGTATCGAGAAAAATCCACCAAATTAACAAGAAGGTTTGAATCTAACCAAAATAACATGCCATTTTTGTCGTACGCCAGTTTGATCGGCCATGAGCCTGGGATAATAAAATTAATTACCTAATACTGCGTTAATTTTCGCTGCTAAATGGTCAATCATGCTATATCCGTCCTGTCGTCTGCATTTTTCCGGTTACAAATCTTTTTCTATACAAAAAAAGACATTAATTATTGTCGTGACTGAAAGTCCATCGCGATAGCGTTTCGCGTTTGTTGTAAACGTTAAACTTGTCGTATAAGTTCTTTGAAGCAAAGGTTTTGAATACCTACGGGGTCTTCGCCGCGTATTACGGTTTTTGACGTTAACTTATAATGTGGTAGGGACTTATTAAATAACTAGCTAATGCTCGCGACTTCGGCCGCTTGAAATTTCTTGCTCTACTACTACTTCGTTTTCGCTTAGCGTTGTTTCTGACATTTTTTCTTTTTGCTCGGGTCCCAAGGGTCTTAGAGTGTTGTTAAATAGTATAGCTAGCCTTCTTCGAGAATTGGGCTATCAAATGCAAAATTAAATTATTTTTTTGATTCCCCGGTATTTCCAGAGATTAGCTCGTTTAAACAAACAAACAGACTCTTCAGCTTTATTATTAGTATAAAGATAGATAGATTTACTTACCATGCCACGTCTGTGCAGCCAATATAACCTCATAGTACCCTCTCTGGAAGGGGTCGAAAGGAAACCAGTAGAAGAACGGTAGGATGAGAGGCACCTCATAGCCCATTGCTATCTTCAAGATCTCCACGAACGGAGGCGAGAGGAAGATCACCAGGAGAGCGTTGTTGCACCAGTAGTAGCCTGGAATTTCGAAAACGGTTATGTAGCGAATTTATTTTTAGTACTATCGAAATCAAAAAGAATCAGTCTTTACCAGAGGGCCTAGACAAGCGTAGTGTGGGACGCCCCCCCGCTAGATGGACGGACGACCTAAAGAAGGTGGCTGGGACAGATTGGATGCGGAAGGCGGAGGACAGGGTGTTGTGGCGCCGCCTGGGAGAGGCCTGTCCAGCAGTGGACTGCGATAGGCTGAGTTGATTGATTGAGAGGGCCTAGACAACTGGTAATCACTCAACAAACTCATTCAAAGCGTTTCATATTTCATAGATGTATTTAGTATGTACTCGTAGTATATGACTCTGACCTCCGCAGAGTTGAAATTTATCGTAGGATAATTAAAAATTTTGCTACTCCATACATTTTGACTGCATAAGTATTGCACTTTTCTATGAAACAGCAGATACAAATGATTTTTCCTGAAACAAATGGTTTTGGTCCTAGTAGACATACGCAAATTGCTTCCGGGATAAAAAGTTTCTTTAACGAGTGGAGAGATTCAGATAAAAGTAGAAAGTTTTAGGCTGTTCGTCCACCGCCACGTCAACGGGACGTCAACGGGAACGAGGTGGATGTTTTGAATTTTCTTAAGATATGTATGATTTGTCAAAGCTCACTTTCCCGTAAAGAGGCCATACTTAACAAAACGACCCCAAGATGTTAAAAGCTCATGTTGGGGTAAAAATATAATATAATATTAGCCGGTTAGCAAGCTGGTGACAGGGCTGACCGCTAACGGCTTGAATGAATTATGCTTTTCCTACTTCCTTCCTACTAATAATCCTACTAATATTATAAACGCGAAAGTATGTGAGGATGGATGGATGGATGTTTGTTACTCTTTCACGCAAAAACTAATGAACGGATTCTATAAAACTTTCAGTAGGTAATATAGCTTATTATACATCAGAATAACACATATGACACTTTTTATCCCGGGATCGACACTTATGCAGGTAAAACCGAGGGGCGCTGCTAGTATTATATAAACGCGAAAGTTGAGGATGGATGGATGGAAGTTTGTTACTTTAAAATCAACCGAAGATGGTGTTATTTGCAGATGACACATCATTGATCTTTAAAATAGACCGACGGTCACAAAATCTTGATGATGTGAATAACTCTATTCTTCAGGTCCAAGATTGGTTTATGGTAAATAATTTAGTACTTAATGAAAAACAAACCAAATGCATTAGATTTAAATTACCTAATGTTAGAAGTAGCGACTGTGACATCATATTGAATGGCCAAAAACTAGAATTTGTTAATAAGATAGTTTTCCTAGGAATCACGCTAGACGATAAATTACAATGGGGACCTCATATAACATCTATTGCGGGGCGGCTAAGCTCGGCCGCATATGCTGTTAGAAAGATAAGACAATTAACAGATGAAGAAACCGCGCGTTTGGTCTATTTTAGTTACTTCCACAGTATTATGTCATATGGCATTTTACTGTGGGGTCGGGCTGCTGACATTGAATCCATTTTTATTTTGCAAAAGAGAACTGTCAGAGCCATTTACAATCTACGTCGCGTCGCCGCGAATCTCTTAGGGAACTATTTAAAAGGGTTAATATTATGACGGTACCTTGCCAATTCATTTATGAAAATATTATGTATGTAAGAAAAAATCAACATATTTTTAATAAAATAAGTGAAAATAAGTTTATATATGTGTGTATATAAATGGTAAAATAAATTCCTAGTGTGGGGCAAGTTTAAAAAAAAAAAAAATTAAAGCTTATATTTAAATTACACTTTGTAAGCAAGGATATTACAAATTAGAGGATTATATCCCAGATAAGAATGCTTGGAAACATGCTGGTCCTGCTCCATATTACAATCTCTAGAGTCTAGACAAAATCAAACTGGTTGCTAATGTAATTGTATAATTTATTCCTTTTTTTTTCTTTGACGATGATTTACATTCTGTAATTACTTAAAGTCACACCCGGACTTATTACTCCTTATTTATTTATGAAAATCGTCTACTTTTGGAATGTTTGTAAATATGTGAGCATAGTTAATTTTCTTCATTAATCCATTTTAATTCTTTTACCTATTGTGGTATAGTAATTTTATTTTTAGGTGCATCGTGTTCACATATAATTATATAATTAATGTAGGTATGCAAAATATTGTAAAACATTTTAAAAGAGTAACGGTGGAGTTCCTTTCCCATTCTTCTCCATACGAAAACTACCTTTTGGAAGGGGCGACTAGAATCAATTTTATTTTTTACGTTCAAAGTGCCTTTTATGTGCCTATTTGAAATAAATGATTTGACTTTGACTTTTTCACGCAAAAACTCCTGCACGTATTTGAATGAAATTTGGCACACGCACGAATAGTTTATAACCAGGATTAACACAGCAGAAGATACTTTTTATCCCTTTATTCCCACGGGATCGAAATTTATGCGGGTGAAACCGCAGGGCGCTACTAGTTTAAAGATAAAAACTCACTATCTACAGGGCCCTCTTTACTCAAAGAAGGAGCCAAATAAAAAACAATCGGACATCATATATGTAGATACGTACAGTCACGAGAAAAAGTATGTATAGACTCGGCTTTATTCAAAAGCGATTTACTCCTTTATTTTTTAATGAAATTTTATGTTGTTACGAACATAGCATTTTCGAACCCATAGGTTTATGTAATGTGTCGTATTTCAACGTTGCATTTGTTATTTCACGAAAACATCGCAATTGAAAGTTGCCAAGTGTTGACATATTGGTGCTCGTGACTGTACATTAGTAATAACTATTCCAAGACTTCTGAAAATAATGAAGTTATTTTTACTAGGTTTTTCCACGCAAGTAATAGACAGGTGCTGTCCTAGATGGTCTTCAGTTAATTAGAGTTAGCGGTAAGGACTAATTAATAAGAATTTAATGTAAGGTTCTGTAATTGGATAGCTTTTTTTTTTTTTTTTGAGTATGGGAAATCATCAAATGACCCCTCCCGCTCTGGATGGAGCGGAGGGGAGTGTCAGACTCTTACTGACTAAAACCCACCCGTGTTCCTTCGTTAGCCCTTTATGTACCAGGGCAGCGGTAACCCTTTCGGACGATCCCGCTACCCCGGCAGGCATCCGCCCAGTCGGGCCTCGTCAACTACGCTGACATCTCTTTGAGGCGCGCGTGGAACACATACGCGCCGTCCGGCACGGGCCTGGTCCTGATCGGACGGAGAGCTACCCATTGCTCTCCGCCCGCAGGCCCGCGCCTACGGTGGCCGGGAGTCGTCACGCGGCTCCCGACGCCCGGAGCGTCTCCCTCGGCGGCTGAGGCGTGAGGATCTCTCCTTCGCCCATCCCGCCACCTCCTTCGCTAGCATGACTGCTTCGCAGAAGGAGTAATTGGATAGCTAAAGTCGTAGTCTAGAGATTGTTGTCCCCGTAATATCAGTAACTATAATAGGTATAACGTAATCAGCGGGGTAATTGCGAAACACACCATCAGTAGCAATGGCTTTCATTTTGACAGTTCAACGACATTCATTGCGTTATTTACGTTGTTGAGCAGACACTGTTTTCCAACATATGAAGTAATGGATAAGCCTTCAAAATGATTCAGATAAAGATTGATAGTGTGGTACGCAATCGGGGTGCAGGTGGTTTTTGGTATCATTCTTTTGTAACTATAGTACCTTCTAGAATTAAAAACTAAACTAAACTGTTTCTAATGAGGTTTAAGTTTATATTGGAGTAATTTACGTTGTGGGAGACTTGGTAGGTGGTATACGTACAGGGTGGATTAGCGGCCAGTGTATCATGATTATTAAAAAGTAAGTTGTAGTACTTCTAGTCTCATTTCCTACGAAATGTATGGGATTTTTTTTTTGCGATTTGTGACTTTTTTACTGTAGAGGTTTTTGATCCTTTTAAGAAACAGGATCGACAGTATAAAAAAAAGTTTTTGTGATAATTGACCATTTTCCTGCTAACTGTACATTTCTTTCAAAATCTGTGAAAGCAAAAAAAAAAATCTCAAAAAGTTAAGGAAAGTCTCCTAAGACCGTTTTCCTGTGGGTACAACGGTTAATGTAGCTGCCCTTACTGCCCCATTTAAATAATCCACCCTGTATAGGTAAACCGTAGCTCATCACGAGATAATTGTTACACCCTGTCCATTAGGTAAACCGTTTTTTGACAGATGTAACTAGTGCAGCAACACACAATACATTGATTGATACACGTACGGTATTATAATGTCTCCAAGAAGCCATAAAAAAGATAATTCAATAAGATAAGGTAGTTTATATATATTAATTTTATTGCGCATATTAAAGTTCACTTTTACGTAGTCTGGAATAGTTCGTTCTAAGACAGCTGTCAACATACGGTTAACCTAACCGACAGGGTATAGAGGCGCGATTAACATCAGAGGCGGGGGAGCAATATGCTCGTGACGTGCATGGTAACGCGGTTTGAAATCCTTTACAATATTCCTGTATGTATTGGGAAGGTCTATAAGACAGGGATATTAGGTTGCAAGCAATTGATTACGGTAAAAGAATTCCATTTCCTTTTAAGTAAAGACATACTTGTAGATCTCTTCTGCGAAAGCGAAACCGGATATTTACTTACTATTAATAAAGAAATATATATATATATATATATATCTCTATATATATTTAATATATATATATATATATATATATTTCTCATTATCATCATCTGCCTAGCCTTTTCCCAACTATGTTGGGGTCGGCTTCCAGTCTAACTGGATGCAGCTGAATACTAGTATTTTACATGGAGCGATTGCCTATCTGACCTCTATAACAAAGTTACTGGCTATAAGATACCCCTTGGACCCCTGGTAAGACTGGTTGTCAGACTTTCGGGCTTCTGACTGTCAAAGATCCACGAATGACAGCCGGTACGGTTTCTTTCTTTCTCCTTATGTCCTGTCCCAAGTAATGCTTGTCTATAGGTAGGTGTCCGCTGCCCTAATGATACATACCTTGTATGACATAGTTGAGGTGCCTCAGCGCGGTGCTGACGATCTGATACTCCTCATCAGACACCTCCCCTCTCGGCCACATGCTGCGCAGCTCGCTCACCAGGTTCTCGTAAACGGAGCGGTGGTACACTATCTTGTAGGATTTGGCCATTGCTGCAAAAAAATAGGTGGTCAATTTATATGAATAATGCCAGTTTTCATTAACACTAGGCGACACTTAAAAGAATGCCTAATTAAAAATTCGCTGTTGAATTTTCAAATCTCGGCTTAGCGCTGAAAGTTGAAAATCCAACAGTGTCCTTTTAAAGAATGAAAACGTTCTCCGGTAAATCTTAATGCGAAGCTATGTCATATGCCACAAGACACAGTTTTGGATGGATTCGGATTGGATTTAAATGAGGCCCGTAGCGGTATTGTGAAACAAATAGAATAGCTAAAGTTACTTATCATCTTCATTCAGACGAAAGCCCAGCCCCCCCCCCCCCCGACCCTTGCTCAATGAAGCGCCAGCCCGCGCCGTAGCTGAGCCTGTAACTTTAAGCCCCCCGTCTGTGACCTCTGAGTTTGTTTCAGCCTATCTTCTCAGAGATAGTCCTAGGAAACGCCGCGCTCATCAAAGCATTAATAATATAAATTCGATCCAGCCTGTCCCATCTTGCTGCCCTCTCTCAGCGACGCCCTAAGCCGAGGTTCGTACCCCACAGGGGGTGCCGTTTATAGCGTGCAGTCGCTTAGTTTTTCATTAGTTTTAAACCCTGGCTGGAGGCTGTAAGTCTTACTTAAGGCAACCACAGGATAGTCCGGTTAAGTAGTCACGACCTCTCTAGGTCAACTACGAGATGCCATTTATAAAAACAAAACCATCAGACGAAAGGCGACTGCTGGACATTGGTCACCCTCAAGCATTCCTTGGCAGGTCTTATATTATGCTCATGCACTTTCATTTGATTTCTATTTTAGATTTATTTTGTTTACTTGTTGCTGTGTCCTACTGGGTCCATCATTATACAGACGCCAGCCCATCAAGCTACAACAATCTGTCAAATTACTTTGATAGATTTTCAACTTTATCGCTAAAGCATTAAGGTTCAAGGTTGATTGGAAAAAATTCACAGTTTCAGGTAGCTTGATGGCGTCTGGCGTCTGTACCTCAGCTTTACGCCATTATGACATTTTATTAACATTAACACAAATATAGATATCGACGTCGCGGCAGGCCCAGACGGAGATGGCGGGATGACCTGGACTCGTTTAATAAAGATTGCTCCTTGACAGCTTTGGACAGAGAGAGGTGGAAAGACATAGGGAGCCTTTGCCCAGCAGTGGGTCATTAACGGTTAATAAAATAAATAAAAAATAATAAAGATATGAATACATAATTCTGTAATGATGTAATCCAAACGAACCTAGTAGCAGATAGCCAACGCAAGGCATCATGCGGAAGATCTCGATGGCATCCTGGAAGGAGCCGCCCCGGGCCGTCTGAGCCATGTTGATCAGCTCCAGCCAAGTCACCACGAACAGGTTGCCGAACTCAAACCAGTAGAATATGTTCCATAATAACCTGAAATAATTTTAAAGTAATGTGTTCCACTAGGTTAGTCGTTTTTTGACAGATCGAACCAGTGAGCAATTATATATTTTGTGTCAAAACTGATACACGTATTATAATGTCTGTAAGAAGCCACAAATAAGATAAGGCAGTTTATATATTTATTTTATTACGCATTTTAAAGTTAACTTTTACGTAATCTGGAATACGTACGTTCTAAGACAGCTGTCAAAAACGGTTAACCTAATAGACAGGGTATAAATTGGAATGATGCCGTAGATTTAAAAGAATCAAATTTAATTAGCTGGCGAAACTCCTGTACACGTCATGGGTATCGATATCTAAACACAATAAAACAAAGAAAAAAAATGATATGGTTTTTCTGGGGCCAATGACCACTTTTAGTGTAGTTACTTGAGTTGTTCAAAAAATTTGTTTTTTTTTTTTCGTTTTTTCGTGTTAATATTATTGTAATTTTTTTTCGTGTTATCCTTCACGTCTGCGGAGTTTCGCTAGCTAATTTAATGTGACCCTGTATACATTACTAGATTTTGGCCGGAAAATATCTCAAATGAACTGCTACTAAAGTTTAATGGAGTTTAACGGAACCACATCTGGTCGCCGAACTGTTTAAAGACCATTTCATGGTTCAGTCACTGTTGGGACCAGCTCAGTCAGTGATCGATACTGAGGCCCAAATACGACCAGTCTCAACCTTTATCATGGCTAAGGATATTAGGATAGCTCTTAATAAGATGAATAGAGGGAAATCCCCAGGTCATGATGGTCTCAGTATCGAGCATTTACTTACTGCATGCGGGTTGTCACTTACCTAGGGCTCTAGCACTACTTTTTAACTTGTGTATTGCGCACTCTCACCTGCCTGATAGTATGATGAAAACGGTGGTCATTCCAGTAATTAAGAACAAAACTGGAGATGCTTCAGATAAGTCGAATTATAGACCCATCTCTCTGGCAACTATTGTGGCTAAGGTGCTTGACAGTGTGCAGCTACAAAAACATCTGCGGCTGCACGATGCACAGTTCGATTTTCGACCTGGTTTTTCTACCTAAAGTGCAATCGCTTGTCTTAAGCACACTGTCAGCTACTATACTGACGCGCTAGGAGTACGCCAGTTTACGGAGCGTTTCTGGACCTTTCCAAGGCCTTCGACTTGGTCTCATATGACATACTTTGGGATAAACTAAAGGCGACAGGTATCCCCAACGAGTTGCTGAACGTTTTTAGGTACTGGTACGATAACCAAACTAACGTTGTAAGGTGAGGGAATGAGTCGTCTATACCATACAGGTTGGAATGTGGCGTGAGGCAGGGAGGCTTAAGTTCCCCTAATCTTTTTAATCTATATATATCTGAATGCATTGTTCCAGGACCTCAGCAGCGCGCATGTGGGCTGCTTTATTGACGGGTTGTGTTTCAACAACATTAGCTGCGCCGATGACATGGTGTTGCTGGCTCCCTCGGTCAGTGCACTCAGAAAATTGAGAACTGTGCTGCTAACCATGGGTTACTGTATAATGTGAAAAAGTCGGAACTCATGGTCTTTAAGGCTGTTGGCAAGAAGTGTCCGGCAAATCTCCCGCCTATCATTGCTGATGATCTTGGGGATGATGAGGATGTTGAACGAGAACGCAGGGCATTGGAAGTGCGAATATGTTGGCTCGTAGGTTCGCTTGATGTACAGATGCAGTCAAAATCACACTATTTAAAGCATACTGCACATCTCTGTACTCGAGCGCCCTATCGTTCTACTGTACTAAACGTGCTGCAAATGCGGTACGTGTTCAATACAACAACGCTTTCAGGGCGCTGTTGCGTCTGCCACGATATTGCAGTGCATCTGCAATGTTTGCACACGCCAGAGTAGACAGCTTCTCAGCTGTAGTGCCCAAAAAGAATGCGTCTTTTCTCGCCAGGTTGCGGGGCAGTAGCAACAGCTTCTTGACAGTTATTGCTGATAGGCATGATCAATGCCCCATTTTGAGGCATCTTATAAAAACCACCCTGTCTTTAGTAGAATATAAGAACTAACATACACAGGCCTGCAAAACTACACTTTAAAAATTTAATTTTTTTCTAAACGGTAGAAATTAGAGATTTAAAATAAAAAAAACCTTTTATAGCAAATTTTATCAGCTTTCTTTGAAACTAGTAAACTATACATTAGTAACATTTTTAATTTAAAAAAAAACTAAAACAATAAAAATAGCCATTTTTACCTTTGTGTCAAAAAACTCAATTAACATTTATAAGTATGTTTTACATTTTATTTAATTTTTAATAACTGGTATTGCCTCTTCGGGGTCTGACTACAGCTTCGAGCCGGTTTGGCATACTGATCACGACGTTTCGGAGTCGATATTGGGAAATATTCTCCCATTCTTCAATCAGGGCCGGTTTTAGTGCCCTGAGGGTGGTAGGTGGTGGTCTGCGGCTTCTGACTAGCCTCCCTAGCCCATCCCAGGCGTGCTCAATTGGGTTGAGATCAGGACTTCTTGATGGCCAAGCCATCACGCTCATACCAACCTCCTGTATATACTCTTACACGACCTGAGCCGTGTGTGGCCAGGTATTATCATGCATCAGCATCGATCCATCACCCATATTTGCTAAACACGAACCTGCATACTCGTTGAGAATCTCTTGGGCATATCTTTCGTGCCATTTTCTATGGCCACTAACTCTGTGCGACCTTCTGAAGATGTGCCAGCCCATACATGTACACTGCCTCCACCGTACTGGACTCTTTCTGAGAAACAGTCTTGAAGGTATCGCTCACCAGGCCGCCTGTAGACACTTCGCCATCCATCAGAAGTGTAAAGTGAGAATCGAGACTCATCTGTGAACAAAATGTTTGACCACTCTTCTTCGTCCCATTGTATGTGTTCACGGGCGTATCGCAGTCTCGCTACTCGAGTTTGGGGCCACTCGCTAGTCTTCGGGGTTTCAGATTTGCTTCGGCAAGTCTTCTTCTCACTGTACTGTCACTAATGTAGTCCCTTCAGGTCTGAAGAAGCTGTTGCTAGACTTTAACTGTATTAAGGTGGCGATTTCTCAACACAGTGGAAACAATATAACGGTCTTCTCGGGCACTATTACACCTGGGTCCTGCCATTACAAGGTCTCCTCAGATGGTTTCCAGTTTCTTCGTACCTTCGCTTCACCTTGTGGACCGTTCGTAACGTCACACCCACCATTCTTGCTGTACGACGCATACTGATGCCTAGTTCCAGAAAAGTCATGATCCTAGCACATTCTTCAGGTGAAAAAGGCATGATAATAGTAGATTGTATCATAAGGGAGCAAAATAATATATTAGGGGTTAAAGACAGTATGAAATTGCCGATTTGTACTGAAAAATTGAAATTGTTTTTTTTTTTAATTTAGCATATTTATTTAATCAAAATAATTACCATTATTATCTATACATTGCTGCCATCTAATAGGAAGGTCATTTGTGCCTTTGCGATAGAACTCTCGTAATCTAGATTCGACAAACTGTGTGAAAGCATTTTATATTGCCTCCTGAGAAGAAAACTTTTTATCACGTAGAAAATTGTCCAAAAGACGAAAAAAATGGTAGTCCGCTGGAGCAAGGTCTGGCGAATACGGAGGGTGACGAATGGTTTCTAATTGCAGTTCCTGTAGAGTTAAAACGGTTTCTCGTGCTGTATGAGGTCTCGCGTTATCATGGAGCAATAATGGTGAAGATCGATTCATGAGTCGGGGCTGTTTCACTGCTAGTTTTGCTATCATTGTTCGGAGTTTGGCACAGTAGACATGTGCCGTTATTGCTTGACCAGATCGGAGACAGCTATAGTGAATAACACCATGCTGAGACCACCAAACAGTTACCATTACCTTTTTATTGGTAAGCTTTGCTTTTCCATCACGAAAGCGTTTAAACCAAAATCGCACGGTGCGTTCATTAGCAGTCCCCTCTCCAAACACAACATTGATATTGTGAGCTGTTTCTGCCGCGTTAGTTCCGCGTCGGAACTCGTATTCAAGAATAACTTGAATTTTCAAAGTACCCATCTTTCTTGTCTAAGCTGAATAAAAAAAAACAACGGAAAGTCGATAATCAAATATTGCACATTTTTTAAAAGAAGAACTTCATAGGTACCATGTGAAAAAAAGTTTCACTCAAAAATCTCAAACCATGAAGGTTCTATGTCCATTCGAAGTATCTATTACAATAAAACGGCAATTTCATACTTTAACCCCTATTATTTACGGCGAGGGCGCTTTTTTGAATCCAGAGCGAGGGATACAAAGTACGTCGCCCGAACCAAAAATATATTTTGCGCCCGAGTACCGAGCATTCTACTTTTCATCACCCACTATGAGCAAATAAAAGGCGCCTCATATTTTATTGTAATATTATTATTTAATAAAACGTAGAGTAACAACTAAATTGAAATTAAATGGAATCTAATAATAGAACAACTAAAAACTTATATTTACATTTGAGACATTTTCGCAATTATGAAAATTTATTGTTACGGTTTTATTAGGAATAGAGATTGTTGTAGATTTTATATTCTGCGTGTTTGAAATAAAGTTCGAATCTGGCTCATTTTGAGGAAAATGTGACGGTGAATCTCGTTGTTTGGTTGTAGATGGGCGCGGCGACTGTGGCATGGATGGATTAACTGTTTAACTGAAGGTTGCAATTTAATGTTTTCCACGATGCGTTCACATGTTTTCGCCTTGTTCTCAATGGAATCTTCTATATACCCCTCACAACACAACACACAACAACACAAACAACACAGGGTAGCAGAAGTACGACGAAAACAATGTCCTGTATACAGCTTGATATCTGGTAACTTCAAATAAGTAGCGATTTCTTGTGGCATGTTAGAAATTTTATTTTTTCCCATAACTTGTTTGAAGCACGTGCCATTTTGTTAACGGATGAAAAACCGATTGGTCTTCATATCAGCAGGACGCAGGTCCAGTTATTTCTGTGCAATCGTTTTGTATTTTCCTCGGATTACGAAGGATCGATAAATTTTTGTTTTTGTGTCTGTCAGCTTTACTAACAGTAAAGCTTAGTTTTACGTCGTTATTAGAACTGACTGATGATTTTAGCATTGAGTAGGTACTCCAAAGAGTGGAAGGTTGTTTAGTTTTGGCTAAGTACGTGGAAGTAGGCCAAAAACACAGATTCTGAAAAATTCTTGGCGCCTCTTGCATTTCTTCATTCAATAAAATTACCATAGGCTTTCATATATTTGTCCCGGGATTTTGCAGGTAATAGATTATCCATCACATTTCTTGCGTCAGTTCTAATACTTTCAGGAGTTAATTCTATACTTTCACAGTCACTTGAAGAACTCATTCTTCAAAACAAAACCATAAATTTCTAACAATCCGTGAAAATTGACGAAAACGCGGGCTGTAGTTCGCGCGTTTTTAATTTGATTTCTTTTTTTTTATTCAGCCGGCGCGGCGCGACTATGGGCCGTCGTACCAGCCAGTCTTTATTCAAACAATATTTGCGTTCGATTTCTTTGGCGCTGAACACTGAGATGTTCCAAATTCAAAAAGTGCGCGGCAAAGATAATTGCGGCGCACTTTTAAAGAGGATTAAAAACTCATTACTGAAAACACCACCTTTGGGTGCACTTAAAGGCGAACCAAGTCGTTCTTTTCGAATAGATGGGATAAAAATAATATTTATGTGCTGTTGTCTTAGCTTTTGTAACAAGATCATCGATCACGAAAAAATTTGAAAACAAAAACAGAAACAAAAAAATGAATGGTAAAATTTTTCAGCCATTTCTTAAAAGAAGGTTCTCGACTATGAAGTTTTTATATACAAAATTAAACTCTTTTTCGAGTCCTTTTTATTTCGAAGGTATCTTGTGTACTTAAAAAGTTATTCCAATTTTAAAAGTGTGATAGGTACTTAGTTTTGCAGGTCAGTGTAGTTTATAAGTTAAATTGTCTACTAACATCTAAAATTGTAAATTTTTCTTGTAGTATTGTTGTTTATTGTTTTTTATGTCTTTGGATCTATTGTGGTCCGTAAAATAAAGATTACTATGATATTATTATAGGTCATCATCATCTGCCTAGCCTATTCCTAAACATGTTGGGGTCGGCTTCCAGTCTAACCGAACGCAGCTGAATACCAGCATTTTACATGAAGCGACTGCCCATCTGACCTCCACAACCCAGTTACAGGTTAATACGATAGCCCTTGGTAAGACTGGTTGTCAGACTTTCGGACTGACGAAGTGAAAAGGTAACAGACAGAATTACTTTCGCATTTATAATATTACTATGGATGGAGGCTTTCATTTAAAATGATCTACTTTAGAAGTATCATGCTTTAAAAAGTTTTGAACTAAAGCCGGCTAACGAGTTTATAAAACTAATCTACTTATCTAGTTAGGTCCTACTAACAGTTTTTATAAAAAAGCCTCGAGGAGGAAGATTAATTATGCCATTTAAATCAAACCATCTTTACTAGGTACGTTTATGTTTGAACGAGGGGCCCGTGGCTAAATAATAACAGCTGTACAGGTCGATTGACCAGGTTAAGCTACGCTTGCCACGGTTGCCCGTGGATGGGTGACCATCTTTACATACCAAAACCCCTCCGTGCCTCAGAAAGCACGTTAAGCCGTTGGTCCCGGCTGTCATTCGTGGATCTTTGACAGTCGTTGCGGATAGTGAGAGGCCAGAAAGTCTGACAACCAGTCTTACCAAGGGGTATCGTATTACCCAGTAACTGGATTGTGGAGGTCAGATAGCAGTCGCTCAGTGTAAAATACTGGTATTCAGCATTCAGCTGGCATCTGCATCTGCAGCATCTGGTTAGACAGGAAGTCGACCCCAACATGATTTGGAAAAGGCTAGCCAGATGATGTTTATGTTTGAACGACACAATCGTATATGAAGAAAATTGTACTTATAACAACAGGCTATTTTCCTAAAAGAATCTAATTAGTCCGTCAGTTAGATTATCAAAAAATATTGAATCCGTATTTTTTCTTTTGTCAATTATATAAAAAATGATGAAGATATCGCCCGTTAAAATTCCGCGTAACGTCACTTGCCTGCGACATTTTTGCAAGCAAGTGACGTCACGACCCCCCGCTCCCAAATTTTGACGCGCTTTATCTTTGTCATTTTTTGTTTGATTGACAAAAGAAAAAATACGTGTCCATTATTTTTCGATAATCTAACTGATGGACTAAATATAATAATTATTTTTTTACCCAGGCAACTACCCTATTATCGTAAGTGCAAAAGAACTTAAGTACTGTAACAAGCTCGAACTCAACCTCGTTGGTCTCGTGGTTGGCAGCGCGGCTGCTGAGCGTGGGCTCCTGGGTTCCATTCCCAGGTCGGACAAAGTGTTATTGGATTTTTCAATAGTAATTTCTTAGTAACAGTCCGGAGTTTGGAAGTCGGCGGTTTAATACCCCCGTGCCTAGGAAAGCAAGTAAAGCCGTTGGTCCTGCGCCTGATCTCTCCCCGGTCGTGTCGGATTGCCGGAGAGGAACAGAGAGTGCACCTGTGTTTACGCAACCCAGTTGTGCACTATAGTATCTCATGCGTACCTGGCTAATCTCCGTTGAGATTGGCCACCGTGACCGAAATGGGTCGGCCATTATATTTGTTAAATCATACATCGATTATTTTCTGCGTTTATTCCAAGCGAACGTCTTTACATCACTCCGGCTATATTATCACTCCTTCTTCCAAACAAAAACCTGATACAAAAATTGAAAGCTCATTCTAAATGCGCTTGACTGCTCGAATGCAACCAGCACCCTAATAACGAAGCCCTGAATCATTTTGAAGGATATTGCTAATCCATTGCTTCATACGTTCGAAAAATTTGTCTGCTCAACAACGTAAATAACGCAATGAATGTTGCTGAACTGTCAAAATTAAATCCATTGCTATTGATAGTGTGTTACGCAACTAGCCCGCACAGTTATTTTTTTGCCAGCCTGCACTACATAAGGTCGACTTTAGCAGACAACCTTTACAGTACGTACCTGACATAAGTGGAATCATTTCTGGTGATGCGAAGACCGACCAGCCTGAGGATAGCTCTTGGAATAGCAAACGTTGCATCGTAGATATCTGCATCGTAGACCTGAAAATAAAAAGGTATATGTAGTCTGTTCGATAAGTATTTTTCAAAAATGTAAACAAATGAATGAATGACTGGAAAACGTGCCTGTGAATGCCAATTTGTATGCCACTTACAAATTGAGTGCTTTGATTTAATCATTTGCATACTTAAAACCCGAAATTCTAATTTTAAATCACCTTAAATGTATTTTTCATTGGACATTTAATGTTAATTTTGAAAGATTTTTCAATAAAAAATTAATAATGTTATTCAACCAACAATTGTTTCTAAGACCTTATGTAAATATTTTACCAATTTTAATACTGAATAAAATATTAATTTATTTATTATTTAATAATTGAAAACATTTTGAGATATAAAGTTGAAACTGTCTTAATACACATGAATGTGTTCTTAATCCTGGAATTTGAAGAATTCAACCTGGACCCTAATTGCGTAACACACTATTTGGCGCATAGCTACACACAATACAGACTCAAAAATACTTAATTCTAATAATCAATTAATAGAACGGGTGCGAGCGGGGGACCCCCGCTTGAACGAATTTCTTTATGCGATACTCGTGCGTGCGAGTACGATTTAAGGAACTTCGTATATAATATAAAGAGAGAGAGAGAGAGAGAGAGAGAGAGAGAGAGAGAGAAAGTCGCATGAGCTCTGGGCGGAGCAGAAGGGAGTGTCAGACTTTTACTGACTAAAACCCACCCGTGTTCCTTCAGTTGCCTGTGCCAGGGGCCACGGTATCTCTTTCGAACAACCCGCAGCCCCGGCGGTGATAATTTCTACCAGTCATCTCCCACCGCAGGCCGCGTTAAGGAACTTCGTTCTAAAAATGCCTTACGCTGGTTTTCAACAGAGGGGCAATTCTCGTACTTTTAAGAATGTTCACAGTCTGATCTCAGTCTCAATCTGTCAAAAACACCTATAATTTCCCTACATTTTGACAACTTTTTGACATTTGGTTGTCGCCGAGATGAGATTGCGACTAGATTTTGAACGTTTTAAATTACGAGAATTGGCCTTCAGATCTCAGTCTCAAACTGTCAAAAATAGCTCTAATTTCCCTACATTTTTACAAGTTTTTGACATTTGTTTGTCGCCGAGATGAGACTGCGACTAGATTTTGAACGTTTTAAACTACGAGAATTGGCCTTCTGGACCTTACATTGAGAGTAACGTAATGTATCGTAGATTGGTTTAGATCGAAGTCTTCAAGCAAAAGGCCTTGTAAAAAGGAGTAGAGTGCAAATGGGAAACGCCAAATTATAACGAACTAGCATCTGCCCCGCGACTTCGTCCGTGTGAAATCTCCCACCCCGTTGCATCGCATCGCCTGCTCGCGCTATCACTACATTTTCGCTTAGCGTTCTTTCTGACTTCTCTCGGACGGAATTAGCGTTCTTTTTTTTTGGACTTCCTTTTGTTCGGCCCCTAAGGGCCTTGCGTGATGTTAAATCACCTTCCTAAATTGGGCTATCAAATGTAAAAAAAACCCGAGATTAGGGCGTTCGAACAAACAAGCAAAGTCTTCAGCTTTACTATTTGTATATATTAAAATTTTATTTGTTTCAAATTGATGTTATTTTAAGTTGAACAAATATCAACTTTATTTGAATGGGAAAGTAAGTTGATTTCAGAGTGACTAGCACTATTGAACAAGTTATAACAATGTTTGAAGTAGTAGCGTAAATTAAACTTTATTGTGTAAAATTAAAGTTATTTTTCTATAAACTCATATTTGTTTACATTTTTGGCGAAAATGTCGTGATTGAAAAATAGATAGATCACGAACCTCCTGTGATCGAATATGAATCTGCCGATTGATTCTGTAAAAATCTCACCGTGAAAAGTTAGGTGAAGTGAGCTTAGAGTGAGCTGTCAATCCCTAGCATTAGTTGGAATGACAGCTCACTCCACGCTCTCTTCACCTATGTAAGTTTTCACCGTGAGATGGTTACAGAATAGACTGGCAGGATCTCCTTCATAAACATTCTCAACTAACCTTGGATGAAACTTGCTCCACAGCAGATTTACTTTTTCTAGAAAAGCACTTCTTGAAGTAACTCGTCATCTCGTCTCACGACTTTTCTTCGGGAACTACGTTATTTGATTCGTTCCAAGACATTTTTATTCACAACCCGTGTGAAATAAAACACAGGGGTTATCAAATTTTGATACTGTTTGTTCAAGTTCGGGACAACATTTAGGTTTTAGAAGTTTTTCTAAGGTACAGTAGAAAAGCGGCCTAGTACCACGAAAGGTTCCGTATAGTATTTAATACAGTATTTGATACTATATCTTACTTAAAAGTTTGTAATATTTTCTTGCTATTATTCAGATCAAGCAAAAACACGCCGAATAAAACATGTTTCTTGTACATAATTATATCCTAACGTTAAGTTGTTAAGTTTTAACTTTATTTTATTTTTATTATAAGGACTGGATTGGAGGGGCTTGTGGCTAAGTAATAACAGCCGCACGGGTCGATCGATCAGGTTAAACTACGCTCGCCGCGGTTGGTCCATGGATGGGTGACCATCTTTACATACCTACCAAGACTCTCCGTGCCTCTGAAAGCACGTTAAGCCGTTGGTCCCGGCTGTCATTCGTGGATCTTTGACAGTCGTTACGGGTCGTCAGAAGCCCGAAGGTCTGACAACCAGTCTTACCAAAGGGTTTCGTATTACCCAGTAAATGGGTTGTAGAGGTCAGATAGGCAGTCGCTCCATGTGAAATACTGGTACTCAGCTGCGTCTGGTTATACTGGAAGCCGACCCCAACATAGTTGGGAAAAAGCTAGGAAGATGATGATTTTATTTTTATTATTTGTTGTTGTAGCGCGCTTGGAAGTATGGTAGAAGAACGGGCAGGTCTATAGCCAGCAGTGGGTGATTCCGGGCTGAATGATGATGAGGTATTCCACTTATAGCACTGATTTGAACAGCACTTCCGCGAACCGCACTTGAGCACTTCCACTAACCGCACTGAAACAAAATTTCGTAGCGTGCGGTTCAGAGGAACAGTGATTTGTTGTTATAGTGGCACACACTCTGCGAACATTTCTTTTGTCTACCTATTATGGTTCAAAAGATTCAGCTCTGTAACAGACAGACTTGGTCCCGTTGGCACTCTTTGGGTGAAAAAATTGTGATCGACCGATGTCGGAGCAGGATCCAAGCTACCAGTGGTTAGGGCTCCAGAAACAGGAACGTCCTCACAATGCGAGCCGTATCGAGGACTACTGCCTTTTGAATCAGGCCCTTGATCCAATCGCCTAACGAGAGCCACGATAGATGTTGATCCAGGGTTTCGGCTATTGGCTGATACGACAATCGGCACAATGACAGCGGAACCCTATACAGTTTTAGAACAAAATATGTTGTGTAAAAAAGTAAGTTTTGAATTGTTTGTTTTCCAAGGGGTTTAGATACGCCTTCCATATTTTACGTTTAAGTTTTTGGGACCTTGCTGTTTGTATAGATAAAATTATTTCATCCAATATCTAGTAGGAACACATTTCACGTACCAACCCATCTTTATATGAAAACGAAAGTAAGCGAAAAGATTATACATAAAATAAACACATCGTCCGAACTTAGTACAACTTTCAGAACCAACTAGAAAGCTATATTATTTTCAGACAAGGGGGTCTAAAAAGGCCATTTTGGCAGAATCATAATAGAAAAACAATATGTATCATATTAAAAATCGTAAAATGGTCACAAACTGACAATTCATAATTCATGATCTGTGTGCAATTCATATCACAATGAAATAACATTTAACTGTAGAAATAAAAAATAAAAAACCAATTTGATTAATAAAAACTGGAATGAATGATATAATTAGGGTTTTTATTTTTTTCATGCGGCAATGTTTACACCAAATTTGAAATGAAATTTTACGAAAATTAGATGAATTGCTAGTGATCTGCTGGGAATTCAGGAAATGAATAGCTTTTAGAGGTATTGCTTAAAGTGGCCTTTTTAGGCCCCAAGATCTAATCTAATCTAACTAGCCTGTATTGTCACTCTGCTGGGAAAAGTCCTCCATTTCCCTTTTCTTAACACAACTTTTTTTTTGCTTTTTTCTATTTTTGTAAGACAAGAAATGTTCAATAATAAATACTTATTTATAAACGTTGCTTAAAGTTAAGAGACGTTTATACGTCAAAATGGTTCAGAAGCTAATCCTACTAATATATACGAATATTGTAAAGAGGAAAGATTTGTATTTTTGTATGTTTGTAATATTATATAAACGCGAAAGTTTGTGAAGATGGATGGATGGATAGATGTTTGTTACCCTTTCACGCAAAAACTACTGAACGGATTTTGATGAAACTGTACAGTAATATAGCTTATACATTAGAATAACACATAGGATACCTTTCTCCCGATATTCCCGCGGGATCGACACTTATGCGGTTGAGACCGCGGGGCACTGCTAGTTATCTATTAACATGGGGACACAGACACGTTTAACATTTCATTTCATTATCGTTTACATTCCTCCTACAGTCACGAGCACAAGTATGTAAGTATACACTCGGCTTTATTCAAAAGCGATTTACTCCTTAATTTTTTAATGAAATGTTATGTTGTTACGAACATAGCATTTTCGAACCCATAGGTTTATGTAATATGTCGTATTTCAACAAATATCGAAAATAAAAGCGAAAAAATCGCAATTGAAAGTTGCCAAGTGTTGACATATTGGTGTTCGTGACTGTACCTACATAAAGAAAGCAAGTAGAATTCTCTTTACGTTCCAGCTCTTACCCCAATTTCTTTGTGATCGGCGCAACGCGTATTTGTCTTACATACTTCTCTATTAGTCGACATTTCGGTAGTCACCTTTTTTAACTGACTTCAAAAAAGCAGGAGATTCTCAATTTGTTTTTTTTCATTATGTATATTCAGGCATTACTCCGTCATATATAGATTGATTTGCAAAATTGGATAAGGTATTTCAGGGGTGGTCTCATATAAATTTTATTAACTTTTCTTGAGAAGTTTTTGAATTAGCTTCAATAATACGATTTTCTAAGATTGATGATGTTTTAATAACTTCCTGTCACTGATATTTATATAGCAAGTAGTGTTAAATGAATTTGTGTGGGGTAGGTAAAAAGATTGTGGGGGGGGGGGGGGGGGGTGATTGTCGGGTGGCTAAAAAGTGAAAAATAAAAAGTCGGTGTCCAAAAACAGAAATGCGGAACCAACGACACCGACTTCCGAAATTAAAGTTATTTTTCACTTTGTAGTGTTTTTTTTTAAGTCAGTTGTTTTTTTTGGAAAAAAGTTTTCTAGCCTTCTCATCCTTCACACAGTCGATCCATCGTGTCTTCGGCCTTCCCCTACGCCTATAGCCATCCACATTCATACTCAAAACTTTTCTCACAACATTTTCATGTATATTACTGAATACAATTTGTTTTCAAAACCATAAAGTAAAAGTGTGTATCACTGTACCACAACCCTGAATATCTTTACCCCCTCAACCCTGGCCGTAACGAGGGCGGCGGTCATTGAAAACGTGGTCACGTCAGCCGTCACTCACAGCGAGATGGACTTCTCTTGTAGCTGGCAGATTTGCATCCTTAGATGAACGTGCCACTGGGAAGT
Organism: Apamea epomidion; assembly: GCA_947507525.1. Lineage (NCBI taxonomy): Eukaryota > Metazoa > Arthropoda > Insecta > Lepidoptera > Noctuidae > Apamea > Apamea epomidion. The sequence goes on along the minus strand of OX382247.1, from coordinate 6,208,728 downwards.
GTTAGGAGTTGAGACTAATTTTTAAACTCTAATTATGGAGTTACATTCTTGCAAAATTTTAATAAACTATCTTTGCATTGTGTAAATTCAATGTCTTAGCCCTACTTCCTACTAATATTATAAGCGCGAAAGTTAAAAAAACTCTTTGCAAAGAATATTAAAGTCCTTACTCGCTCGCACCATGTATTAGTGAACGCATACGCTGCACAATCTTAGTTTATTTCGATAAAACCACTTCTACGTAACGCTACGCAGCAATAACGCGGCACTAACCAACGTCAGATATATGAAGGCACTCCTCAAAATTTTTTTTGTTAATTCCGATCCAGCCTGTCCCTTGTTGCCCTCTCCCAGCGGCGCCCTAAGCCGAGGTCCGTACCCCACAGGGGGTGCAATTAGCGTGTAGTCGCTTAGTTTTTAAGTTTTTTAAGTCCTGACCGGAGGCCTTAATTTATTGAGGCATCCACAGGCAAGCCCGGTTAAGCAGACGACAACCTCACACGTTGAACTGCGAGATGCGAAACATAAAAAAAGCAATTTTTTTTTCGCAAAATCTACGCAACACGTAGATTTTTTTCAACAATGTTGCAACTGGTTGGTCTTCATCAATCTGTCCTGATTTAGTCGTTCCACTATTTTGGCGACAAATAACATTAGCACGTGGTTATCGTACAATCTGTTTTCTACTAATAGCCTTCATTAGTATTCTATAGGTCAAAAGTGCTATTACAAATTAATATCAATGACAATGCATGTCTAGATGTCTATATTTGGATCCAGACAGGCTATACAAGTGCCAACTGTTAGGTAATCTATGGCCAGGACAATCCAATTTATTATTTGGGTGTCCAAACTGCGAAATTAGTCTGCTGCTGCTTCACTGGGAATATGTTAAATAACCTAATGTAATGAAACAATAAGATATAAAGTATTTACAAGCTTCTGTATAGTTGTAAATACTTTATATCTTATTGTTTCAACCTACAGCAGTCCACTGCTGGACATAGGCCTCTCCTATTTCATGCCATTCAACTCGATTTTTGGCAACTCTCATCCAGCTGCTACCAAAATCGAAGAAGAAGAGAGTGAAGATCGTCGCTCCACCCAGCCCGAGGGCTTCCTACCTTACGTTTGCCGATTGGCGGTATCCACTCAATAACACGTCTACCCCAATGGTCATCGGTTCTACGGCTAATATGGCCGGCCCATTGCTACTTCAGCTTGCTCGTGACAAGGACCGTATAGGGTAGAGGAATACGGTAAAAATAAGTACAGACGCCAGCAGGTCAAGCAACCCGAAACTGTCAAATTTTCTCAATCAACCTTGAACCTTAATACTTTAGGGATAATGTTGAAAATCTATTAAAGAAATTTGACAGATTGTAGTAGCTTGATGTGCTGGAGTCTGTATCTACTTTATTCCAATTATATTTTTAAGTTGCCTTCTTTGGGGACTTTTAACAGAGGACTTAATATTGTTTTGTCAATTTTCGCTGAAACATTTTACGTTTGTAACATTCAGCAGAAGTTGACGTTTGTTTTTTTATTTTAAGACTATTCTATTCTTCTGGGACATGTTAGAAAAAGTGCCAGAAAGAGTCTGATGATTTTAATAATTTAACTAAGTAAGTATTAGGCAGCATTCTGGTTTTCGTAGTCGCACTTTCGTGGTTGAAGTTCACCGCTAAGTAGGGACGCATAAATTATGTTAAAAAGCTGTTTTTCGCTCATTTTCACTTAAAAACGTGTTAACTGCTCAAGCGCCGTAAAGCTTCTAAATATATTCATAAGATTTTGTTTTTGTGATCCCTTTTCTTAACCGTTCGGAAAGGAAGCCGCCTTCGGTACTTAGTCCCTTTATTATGACCGTTTACTAAAATCGTTGAAAAGGAAGGTCTTTGTGGATAAAAGATAGAATTTCTTTGCATAGCCAGTTGTGTTCTTCAGATATTTCTGTTAAGTGATGTCCATTTTGATCTTTCTTTTTCTGTTTCAGACAAAATTCATTTAATTATTCAATCAATTATTAGCAAAGGTCAAAAATAATCAATTACATAATTGAAGGTTAAAATTAATCAATTATTTTAAATTTAAATGAATGAATTAATCATTTGAAAGCTCAACAGATAACGTTATCTGCTAAAGTTTTCAAATGATTAATTTATTATGATTAATGACGTGAATTCAGCATCGCCAAACAAATTAAAACGGTATCAAATTATGCAATTAACCCTAATAACTCTGGTACATTTTCACCCAAAACCAATATTGTTTCAAGCCCTAATGCTCGATATACAATACCTTTTAATAGTTACAAAAGAAACAAGTTATTTGTTATACCCTTGCTGTTCTGTAGCAATAACTTTACAAAATATCGTGGCACATTTACGGTTATTGAGTCAATTTAGGGGACGATACTCAAAGTTTCTTTCAAGGTCTTCTAGGCCGTATACCTAAAATGTACCTACTTATATTACTTTGACTAACTTTTGCCCGCGACTTCGTCCGCGTGAAAATTCGGCCCCCGACCCACCGCGTCGTATCGCATCGCCTGCCCGCGTTCTTCGTTTTTTTCGCTTAGCGTTCTTTCTGACTTTTTTTGTTTTTGCTCGGCTCCTAGGGGTCCAAGCGTGATGTTAAATAGCTCATAGCCTTCCTCAAGAATTGGGCTATCAGATGTAATAAGAATTGATGATGATGAGATGCAGAAAGAAAGATGCAAAAAAAAGGAGCTACGTCTGCCAACAAACTGCTTTCCAGTTTGGCAGAGGTAAAAATTATCTTGTTAAAATTATTTATGCGAATAAACACTTTTTAATTTTTCAAAGAAACCCTTCAGCTCTATTATTAGTATAGTAAATAAATGAAGTTGAGACGCTTTCTCTCTCTGGAATATGTTCTGTATAGGCCTCGCTAGACAATAATGAGTATCTCAACTTAGATATTTGTTTAGTTAGTAGGTCGTTTGTTGGCAGGCTCGGTCCACACAAACTGTTTAATTGATACACTAAGTACACCAACTATATACATACATACTAATATTATATACTACCGTGTCTTGGAAAGCATATTAAGTAGTTGGTCCCGGCTGTCGTTTTTGGATCTTTGACAGTTGTTACGGATCGTCAGAAGCCCAAAAGTCTGGCAGCCGGTATCGTATTACCCAGTAACTGGGTTGTGAAGGTCAGATAGGCAGTCCCATATTGCCCATATAACATACTGGTATTCAGCTGCATTCAGTCGAAACGACTGGAAGCCGACCCCGACGTGGTTGGAAAACGGCAGATGATAACTTAGAATGATGTATTTCGGTTCTAACAAAATTAATAAGTTTTCCAGAAAGGCCTAGAAAGTCCACTATGCCCGAAGTCTCTTAAATGATTAGTGATCTACATATTTCTGTAAGTAGGTTTGTACAAACACTTGTACACATCAATCGTACTTTTATAAACTAGATGAGATCGGTGTTTCCTATCCGACTACTCTGAGAAGAAAGTTGAGACCCACAACCCTGAAGCCAACAAAGTCTTCAAGTCCCTCCAGACTTTAATTCAACAACATTAGAGAGAAGTAAACGGACTGGCCGTCATTTATTCGCGGCCAGCCATTGTTAGTATTGTCTGTGCGCACCAGTAATGACTTCCTTAATGAACGCCACTACGTAAGTAAGGAAGAGGCGCACACTTGCGATTGCTTAGGCCGATTTTTACATTTAATAGGTAAAATGAGTGAATAAAATTTTATTTCATTTAATATTTAATATAAAGAAAAAATAAACAAAATACGTTTATTTGTGGTTAACATGACGTAGAGAAAGAACACAAACACAAAAAAGAACAAGTTGGGGGAAAATATGCGCATATCCACGTAAAACGGCCATCGCTTAGCATAATGTTACGACCCTATGCGAGGCAGAGGTGCTCTGGTTTTCAGCGACAGCCAGCGTTCACGTGATGGCATCAATCGGTTTCTATGTTGGAAGTAAATGTAAGGCTGCAACCAAAGCGCGGTTAATCCATGATATTTTGACATTTATGGCATAAGTAGTTTAAAATGTGGAGTATGGGGTACTTACCACATTCTGAGTCGACCGGCAACGTCACGTCGATCGACGACTGTCTGATGGCACCCTTTAACTTTACGCCCGATGAAAGATCAGGATTGGAAATCCTAACTATCTTTGTAAATATGATAGTGAGTTTGTTTGTTTGTTACGCTTTCACGCTAAAACGGCTGAACAGATTTTGAATTAGATGACCATGACTTGGATAAGAACTTAAGCTACTTTTATCCTGGATCGCAGACGAAGTCGCGACAGCAGCTAATAAAATATAATCACTGTTATCCCTTGGAGAGTTAGCAGGTTGGTGAATATGTCAAAAATAAGTAATACCTTTTCCTTGATGTAAAGCTACAGAAACTCCAAATTCTTGAAAAAATAACTTGTCTGGAAATTGTTTTAAGTTTGAATGCCTTCCCTGACGATTGCCAGGGTTAGCCTTGCCAACTTGAACACTAATTTTATTTCCAACAGCGGGACATGGACATTAAAATGCTTTATTCAGTCAACTATTACAATTTTGGACGTAATTCAATGTTGCGAAGCCGGAACATTTTCTGCAAGGCGACATTTTCTTTGTTGCATTCATTCAATTTAATGAACACTTTGTGCTCCGTCAGCTGTTTTTCGTTTGAAGTGTTTTCTGAGCAAATATTTATGTTTTTTAAGGTTTTAAGGACGTATTTTTACTGATTTGAAGTGTATACGATTGTGCTGGTAAGTAAGTTATTTAAATAAGATAGAAAATAATGATTTTCTTTGTATTACATTTTTGGAACGAAGTTCTCGTGATGTCGTTTTTATAGTTTTCGAGGGTGCTAAAGCCGATAGTGAGGTCAAAATCCAAAATGGCGGCTGCGATAATTTTCAAATTTTTCATCATGGGGGTCGTGTTCATGGTTTCCGAGGGTGCTGAAGCCGATACTGAGGTCAAAATGAAAATCCAAGATGGCGGCTACGATGATTTTTTAATTTACCGCAGCCGCCATCTTGTATTTTCATTTTGAACTTTGTTTATACTCAGCACACTTGGCGAATGAGAGCTAGACCCAACATTTTGACAGCAACGACCCTTGTGTTACGTTACAAAAGTGTCAGAACGCAGTTCTTTTCATTTGTGTACACTTGGCAAATGCGAGCCAGATCGAAAAGAGTGTAACATTTGACCATGACAACACTTGCAAAAGCGAAAGGAACTTCGTTTCTACCAGGTATGCCTCGTGACCTCTCATTGTGTTTTTTTTTTGCTTTCCATAATTACTTACCTCGTCCTACATTGTTTTTCGGCGACAAGTATTAAGGGGGCCTACTCCGAAGTGCAAAGTGCGAATGTTCGGATCGGACCGACACATGGCCGAACCGAATATTATTGAAAAATGCGAAAAAAGTTCGGATCGGCTCAGTTGGGTCGGGACCATAGTCAATATTCGAAAGAGTGTAGGAGTGTAGGATCGGAACCGACCGAACCAAATAGTAACTTCGTAGCAGGAAACGGCCGAACATTCGGCCGATACTACTTCGGAGTAGACCCCCTGTATTCTTGTAAAATCGTAGGGGTTACTACGGTTTTAATTCACACTCAAATAATGAATTTAGTGAAAAAGTAGGTACCCACAGCCCAATATCGAGACGCCTCTAAGGATATTGGGCTCTAGGTACTTTTTCACTAAATTCATTATCTTGAACATAAAAATAAACTATAGCCTCTAAATAATTGAACAGCCCATCGCAAACGCTCGTGTGTGCCCTACCTAACTATTGTATGTAGTCGCGTGCAAGCCATAGTCGATTAATTTCGCGCCAAAAACGACACAATTGTATTATGTCGGCCATATACACCTGATGACCTGACTAACGACGCACTGTACCTGTTGGCTGCTATGTCCATCAGCTTTATAATGGGTTTTAAACATTACTCGCATATAGACGCTCATCTTATTTACTTGTGTCTACTAGAATAACTCCTGTATAATGTTGGAAGCAGCGGGGTAATTGCGTAACGGCTTTCATTTTGACAGTTCAACAACATTCATTGTGTTATTTTTGCTGTTGAGCAGACACATTTTTCGAACATATGAAGCGATGAATTGGTAACATCTTTCAAAATAATTCAGATTGCGATTGAAAGACGCAATTAGTTTGCAGAGCTGACGGCATGTCCATATTGAAATAAAAAATAAAAATATTTTTTTTCACATAAACCTACATGGACACTTATGAAACATCAGAAGCTAGGTGCACGGTTCCAATTAGTCGTTCCCTATGGACAAGAGCCGGCAAGAAACTCCACCGTTACTCTATAAAAAATAACTGGCTTTTACAATGTTTTCAAATTACAGTGTTATTATGTAGGTATGGAAGGACAATGTAGGGCTATCAAAAAGTACCAGGTACTTAATAAAATAGGAAATGGAATGGAATAACTCATGTATAACGCTCATGTGTAGCGCTTCGGAGATGTTTGCCGAGGTGAGGACTGATGGCTTTCATGCCATCGTTCGGAAGCAGTGTGCCTCGATCAAAACTCAAACTCCAAGTATTCATTTCAAATAGGTAAACTAATTACAGGCACTTTTAAATTGTCAAGGGGTTGGTCAGTCGTAATAGGTTCCTATAGAGAAGAACGGGGAAGAAATTGCGCGGATAATCTTTTATCTTCCGCAGAATGCGGGCTAGTACCCACAGCATCCTGAGCACGTTGTGCGGTAGGTAGGATAGTCCTACGTTGCGTCACTGGGTCGGACTTTATACCTCTATGAGTACGTCCTACATACTCTGTGGATAAAGTGAAGTCCGGCTCCAGGCATTCATCATCATCACCCACAGCCCGACTTCACCCACTGTTGCGTATAGACCTCTCTTTTCTTGTGCCAATCCCCATGCTTTTTGTGCTAGCCTCATCCAGGTTCTTTCGGCGATGGCAACAATGCTCCAGACTTTACCTAGCCCCAATATTATTTTTTGGATACAGTAATAATACAGGGCAATTGCCCGCCAGATCAGACGTCGGGGTCACCAGTATAGAGGCATGAGGAACAGGGTGTAAAGTTCACTCATACTCCATAGAAAAGGGAGGATCCTCCGACCAGACGGGTGTTGTATCTGGCGGCAACTGCCCAACAATTGATGTTGGAAAGTTTGTGTATATGCTAATTGCGCGATAAACTCTGCTTGCGAGATGTAGGATTTGCGTGACGTCAGTATGACGCGTTGTTCGCATGTGGCGTTGTAGATACCGCTACAACACTACTGTACTGTATGTATTCTGAAATAAAGGTTTATAATAATATCTAGCTTAGGCCCGCTTCTTCGTCCGAGTAATATTTCTTGCTCACACCCTGTCGCACCGCATTGCCCGCCCACTCTATTAGATACTTCGTTTTCGCTTAGCGTTATTTCTGTCTTTTTTACTTTATGCTCGGCTTCTAAGAGTTGTAACGTGATACTAAATAGCATATAGCCTCAGAAATATCAAATGCAAAAAGAATATTTCAAATCCGTTTGTTAGTGCCAGAGATTAGCGGGTTCATACAAACCAACAAACTGTATTCGAGTAACGAGGCATTCTGTATTGAGATGGGTAACTTGCCGAAACAATAACATACCTAGCAAACTATTTATGGTGGAATTCTCTAGCAAACTATTTATATATTAATTCTCAGGTACATAACCAGCTATTTGCGGCTATGTCCTTTTCTTCCCAAACTTCTTAGTTCCGACCTATAAACCTCCTGTAGATACGAATCAAGGCTGTCTTAACCATATTGGGCGACGGGGTGCGAAAATCAGCCTGCGCACCCCTTGCCAACAAAAAATCTAAAATCTTTATTTTTGTGTTCCATTAGAATTTTAAGTGAGCCATCACACATCGCCCGCTCTCCGGTGTCCTGGTCATCACACATTATAACTGCACTGCTTCAGCGCTGTAACCATCTGTCACCGCCTCGAAAAATTCCACCCGCTTGTGTAATGAGTGATGACCTGATCGGCTTGCGCCTCCTAAGACCATGCGCCCGGGTGCCAAGCACTCCTTGCACCCGCGGTTAAAGACGACCCTGATACGAGTAGTTCCACAAAACAATACTAGTTTAAAAATATGCCTTAACAAATACTAGCCACACGCAACTATGTTTCATTTTAACGTTACAGAATTTCCCTTTCATACGCTGCTTTACTCAGGATTCCTTTTGAAATGCATAACCTTAGGTATACTGTAGAGGGGCTTGTGGCTAAGTAATAACAGCCGCACGGGCCGCGGTTGGTCAGTGGATGGGTGACCATCTTAACATACCAAGACCCCTCCGTACCTCGGAAAGCACGTTAAGTCGTTGGTCCCAGCTCTTTGAAAGAGTAATTGCAGACCGCCTTGCCGGGCAGCTGGTGCGGGTGGGGCCGGATTTGGCGGACAGCCAGTTTGGTTTCCGCAGGGGGCGCTCTACGGTGGATGCCATCATGCGCGTGCGAGCCCTCACGACGGGGGATGCTGTGGCCCGGGGTGGGGTTGTCTTGGCGGTGTCTCTAGACATCGCCAATGCCTTCAATACCCTGCCCTGGAGTTGCATCAGGGAGGCACTCGGGTATCACCGGATGCCGACCTACCTCCGTCGCATTGTCGAGGCCTATTTGACGGACAGGGCCGTCATCTACCCCGGTCACCGGGGAGAGTGGAACCGGCGAGAGATGTCGTGCGGTGTCCCACAGGGATCGGTCCTAGGGCCGCATCTGTGGGATATCGGGTACGACTGGGTGCTGCGCGCCGACCTCCCTGATGGCGTCAGCGTAGTTTGCTACGCTGACGACACGCTGGTCCTGGCGCAGGGGAGGTCGCACCAGGCGGCGGCCGAAGCAGCGACACGCGGGGTTGCGACAATTGTCGAGAGGATCCGGCAATTGGGACTCGAGGTGGCATTGCACAAATCTGAGGCCATGTGTTTTCATGGTCCTCGGGACGCGCCACCGTCGGGTTCACAAATAACGGCGGGAGGGGTTCACATCGGTGTCGAGCTGACGATGAAGTACCTGGGACTCGTCCTCGACAGCCGGTGGAATTTCGTGGAGCACTTCCGACGTTTGGCTCCCAGACTGGAGCGGGCCGGGGCTGCCTTGAGGCGGCTCCTCCCCAATCTAGGGGGACCAAACGCCTCCTGCCGGAGGCTCTATGCGGGGGTTGTGCGGGCCATGGCCCTTTACGGGGCACCGATATGGGCGCGATCTTTGAGGCGGCGACCAGCCCGCCGGTTGATCGCGTCCCAAAGGGTCATGGCTGTCCGGCTCATTCGAGGATACCGCACGGTCTCCGCTGAGGCGGCGAGCCTCCTTGCCGGATTGCCGCCATGGGATCTGGAGGCCAAAGTCCTCGCCCACATATGGGAGTGGCGAGAGGAGGCAAAACGCCGGGGCGTTGCTCCGCTGCCGCGAGAAATCACGGCACAGCGGACAGAGCTCCGGCGGGATCTCATGGCGGCATGGAGAGTGCGATTGTCGCAACCCAGCGCTGGGCACGCCACAATTGCGGCGATAAGTCCCCTCTTTGAGGAGTGGCTAGAGAGGCGCCACGGCGCCCTCACCTTCCGCCTGACGCAGGTCCTCACCGGACACGGTTGTTTCGGGAGGTTCCTGTTCAGGATAAAGCGGGAGGAAACGCCAGGGTGTCACCACTGTGGGGATCGCCCGGAGGACACGGTGGAGCATACGGTGGAGGTCTGCCCGGCTTGGGCGGGACCCCGCCGTGTCCTCTTGGCGGCGATCGGCGGCGGCGACCTCTCGCGTCCGGCCCTCATACAGGCCATGGTCCGGAGCGAGAGTGAATGGGAGGCCGTCACCTCCTTCTGCGAAGCAGTTATGCTCGCGAAGGAGGAGGCGGAGCGTGCGAGGGAGAGGCAATCGCTGCACCCTCGCGCTCCTAGCCGCCGCAGGAGACGCCCTGGACGGGAGTCAACAGCCGACTCCCGGCCACCGTAGGCGCGGGCTTGCGGGCGGCGAGCTATGGGCAGCTCGCCGCCCGGTAAGGACCAGGCCCGGGTCGACGGCGCGTTGTGTTCCACGCGCGCCTCAAAGAGCTGTCAGCACGAACTGACGGGGTCCGCTAGGGCCGATGCCGCCGGGGCTGCGGGTTGTTCGAAAGAGATACCGTGGCCCCTGGCACAGGCAACTGAAGGAACACGGGTGGGTTTTAGTCAGTAAAAGTCTGACACTCCCTTCTGCTCCGCCCAGAGCGGGAGGAGCCATTTGATGATTTCCCACCCAGAAAAAAAAAAAAAAAAAAAAAGTCTGTCATTCGTGGATCTTAGACAGTTGTTACGGGTCGTCAGTAGCCCGAAACTCTGACAACTAGTCTTCAAGGGGTATCGTATTACACAGTAACTGGGTTGTGGAGGTCAGATAGGCAGTCGATTCAAAATCAAAATCAAAATATTTGATTTCACATAAACCAACATGGGCACTTATGAAACGTCAGAAGCTAGGTGCACGGTTCTAGCATCTAGTTTCTTGCCATCATGTTTTAAATTTAGACCCACTTGAGGTACATTGGTAATGAGAACTTAAGACATTTAGTTTTGTTCGCATTAAGTAAAAGATTATTAGCTGCAAACCATTTCGAAAGAACAGCCAGACTATCATTGACATGTAAGACATCTGTATCTTTTCTATCTATTTTAAAAATAAGGGAAGTGTCATTAGCGAATCAAATTATATCCGATAGGTTAGCCATAATGTAAGGGAGGTCGTTAATATATACTAGAAATAGGAAAGGGCCAAGAATTGAGCCTCGAGGCACGCCCATCCTAACTAGAGACCCCGAGGACGTCGTCCCGTTAACGTTTTCATTTTGCTGCCTCTTTGATAGATAGGAAAGAACGATTTATGTGAAATACTGGTATTCAGCTGCATCCGGTTAGACTGGAAGCCGACCCCAACATAGTTGGGAAAAGGCTAGGCAGATGATGATGACTATGTCCTAGACTATGTCATGGTCTTTTCGTGTACATCAGAATCCAACTCAGGCGTGAAAAGTAACAGACAGACAGAGTTACTTTCGCATTTATAACAGGGATGAAAGTTATATTCTTGGGTTATTCCCTGAGTATCCCGATCCTCGAGGCACCCGTCCCGGAGGACCCTGGTTTATTTTTATCTTGATGATGAATTCAATTAAAAGTCAGTTTAGCTTAAAAGTACCTTCAGCAGATGATATGTTAAATAAAATTTTACTACATGTATACTAAAATTATAATCGGGAAAAAATTATAAAGTCTTGCTTGGTTAAGGTAAATGTTATAATTAGAGAATCACAGGTTTTAATTTTTATCACAATAGTTCTTTTTTCAATACAGAAAATCAAAATACCTACTCTACATGGAACTTTAACATAATTAAAAAAATACGCAGTCTTTGGTAATTAAAACCGTATCACTTATCACTTGTTGAACTAAATTATTTAATTTGGACATAAAAGGGTCCAGAAAAGTGCGATAAATAAATACCTTGAATGTAACGTTTTAGGATGAATAGAACATTTTAAAGAATTCACTCGGTACCAAATTGAATACTGATCAAATCTGGGAGGTTCTAAAGACGGTCAATTTATATCTTTTAGACCCTTTTCATGTCAAATTTACTGAACTGTAGAATCTTGATTGAAATGAAAGACTTTCAACATTCATTTATTTTATTTTATAAATGAAATTAGCTTATGACTTTTTAGTTAAGGGGCAAACGCCGGGGCAGACCGCGAAATTAAAATTTTCTTTTAATCCAGGTTTTTGCAATTTGCAGGTCATTGCTCGTCGCCGATCTCTTGTTTGGTTCCCGCCTGTAAGAAAATACGAAAGCATTGGAGAGAGCCTTAAGAAGTCGGGCGACGGTCGGGGCTGATAGAGTCGTATACTTGGTGGCAGGGACAACGATGCGCCAAACTATGTTGAACAAAATATGATTTCAATACTACCCTCTTAATTCATAAAATTGATTTGCTGGATTCATTTTCTTCTCTACCGATCATTTTTCCATCTGACAGTTCACATTTTGTTTATATGTATGTATCTATGTATTAGTATTTATTCTTGTGTTTTATAGTCATTTCCTATTGCTATTTTATATTATATCCCGTATGTTGTACCTGCCATGCTTTGTCTCTGCATTATTTAGATCTTGGTGCGATGCGCGGTCGAGTACGGTCGCGTTTGCGCTGCACGTACGAATATTATATTCGCGAATTGCGCGGCTATAGCCGCTGCCCGTTTTCCGCTATGAGTTCCGAAACTCTCATAGCCAACGAAGTATTGGCATTCATGAAACATGCCATCGATTACATGGACGAGATCAGTATCTTGCAGATCTGCAAGTCATCGAACAAGAAGGAAGAGATTAGCAGTGCCAAGTTGCTGCTGTTCACAACGCTCGGCAAAGTCAGCCAGATGCCGTTTCGAAGGGATGATACAGAGAAGGGTCTCCAGGACATCATAACGCTGATGAAGGAGACCGACCCGGCCGACGTGCCTGAATTCGTGGCGAAAGATTTGCACAAGCTGCTTCCCGTCACGTTCGACCACGTAGGCGTCACCAGGCAGCAGAAGGACATTACATTCCTGAAGCAAAGCCAAGCCGGGATGCAGTATAAGCTGGAGGTGTCCAACAACACTGTCAGTGTTCTGCGGGCAGAAGTAGTGCTCTTGCGCAACGCAATTTCTGCAAGTAGGTCACTTACCGACGCCGGTGCCGCAAATGTGAACACGCGTCGCGGGTCACAAAACACCTCCATCTGCGGTTTCGAGTCGGCGGGCTCGACTTCGTCACCAACTGCCGAGAATCCATGCGTTGCAACGCGTGCCGTAGCCGTCCCTGCCTCGATCCCCAAACGAGCCTATGCAGCAATAATAGCCGCTAACAAGCCTGCTGAGTCGCAAAACTCGCAGGTAAAACTAGCGGGAAAACCAGAAGAGGGTAAACGGAGCCGTGGAACAGGCGGAAAGGACACGTGGGACAAGGATGGTTTCATCAAGGTGGAGAAGAAGAAGAAGCCTCCTTGTCAGACCCAGTGCGGCACCGCGCCGGCAGGACCCAACATGGTGCTGCGTCCAGCAATCCCGACGACGCAGCTGTACGTGTCCAGACTGCACCACTCCACGAAGGTTGAGGAGATTGTGGAGTACATGCGTGTGAAGACCAACTGGACTTTGAGGGTCCGAGAAGTTGGAGTCGCGTCACAACTCGAACTTCAAGTCATTCGTGGTGCGTGTTCCGACACATCATCTCGAGAAGTTCCTCGAGGAGGAGTTCTGGCCGAAGGGTGTTGTGTACCGCCGGTTTCGGGGCCGGCTACATGACACCAGTCAGCCAAACACGACGCAGACACTTCGTGTGCGTTAGTTAGTTTTTTTGTGTAATTATAATGTTGTATGTATTTATAGTATTTTTAAGTTATATTAATATTGTATTGTATGTGTTTGTACCTTGATGCCTGAAATAAATGGATAAATAAATAAATAAAATAAGGTTGATTGGTCGAAAATGCCGCTTTTGTACAGAACAGGGGATGCGACTGGAATAACTCGATTTTTTTTACTTGTGCATAAAGTTTTAATAAATAAATAAAATCCTTATGAATGAGTATTTCATGAAATATCAATCAATAGGATTATATGAACTTCGAAAGAAGAAAAATATAAATTCTAACAAGGGAAATCGAAGATTGAATCTTCGGAAATATGAAACAACTTTCATAGGCAGACATAATGAAAATCGGGAAGGGAATTGTCCCATAATTTGTCGGCTTGGTTGCTTGATTAGTTATTTAATTAACAGTCCATGGCACAGCTGGATATAAGTACAATATTAAGCTTAGCTTAAGAAGTTAAGTATCGTTTTCTCATTTTCTTGTTTACCCTCCTAGCGTAAATAGAGAGAGGGGCTTGTGGCTAAGTAATAACAGCCGCACGGGTCTATCGATCAGGTTAAGCTACGCTTGCCGCGGTTGGTCTCTGAATGGGTGACCATCTTTACATACCAAGACCCCTCCGTGCTTCGGAAAGCAAGTCGAGCCGGTGTTCCCGGCTGTCATTCGTGGATCTTTGACAGTCGTTACAGGTCATCAGAAGTCCGAAAATCTGACAACCAGTCTTACTAAGGGGTATCGTATTACCCAGTAACTGGGTTGTGGAGGTCAGACAAGCAGTCGCTCTATGTAAAATAATGGTATTCAGCTGCATCCGTTAGACTGGAAGCCGACCCCAACATAGTTGGGAAAAGGCTAGGCAGATGATGACCCTCCTAGCGTAAATAATATATATGGCAGATATTATCAGCACTGTTATTCTGTGAACATCTCACTGTGTTAACTTAGGTGAAGTGAGCTGTCATTCCACCTGCAGTGCGATTCTGTAATCATCTCACTGTGAAAACTTAGGTGATGTGAGCGTGGAGTGAGCTGTCATTCCAACTAATGCTAGGGATTGACACTACTGACAGCTCACTCTAAGCTCACTTCACCTAACTTTTCACGGTGAAATTTTTACAGAATCGATCGGCTGATGCTAAGGATTGACACTATTGACAGATCACTTCGCCTATGTTTTCACGCTCACCGTTTTTAAGGAATAGGTCCATTTTACACTGCCCTTAGACTTTTTTGCGCTACTTCTTTATCCTGGCTAAAGCACTAGGAAGTGGTGAAGGCCGAGCGGAATTTTGACGTACAAAAAGTGCTGATTCTTAGCTTAATTTTAATTTACAAGTCTTTGAAAACGCTGCTCTGTTAATTTAGTCGCAATAAACACTGTTGGACCACCAAAATTAATGATCTGATTGCGCCTGAATCACATGTTTCAAAATTAGGCTGCAGATTAGGTACTGGCTCATCAGTGGAAGTAAACACAACATTACATCACGCCTGTAATTCTCGAAGAGGAAGGCAGAGGTGTACAGGGGGCTTACCACCAGCTCTTACAGCAGGGCAGAAGTTGAATTGCACTGCTTTTTTGTACTTAGTCATAGAAATAAAAACGTTTTTACTAAAAAAAAAAACAGCCGACTTCCAAAAAAACACTACAAACTGAAAAAATACTTTAATTTCGGAAGTGGGTGTCAAAAAACGAAAAGGCGGAACCAACGACACCGACTTCCGAAATTAAAGTTATTTTTCAGTTTGTAGTGTTTTTTTTATTAAAAAAATATTTAAAAAAACATTTTAAAAACAAGCTTTTATTACTTACTTGATAACAAAAAGGACTTAAAAGTTAAAAATAAATTAAACCTGATAAAAATAAATAAAAGCGTGTTACATTTTGATGGAACATTGAAGAACATTTAGGATAAATTACACCTTTATTATTTTTCTTTTGCAATCACAATGTAACACGCTTTTATTTATTTCTTATCAAATTTAAATTATTTTTAGCTTTTTAGTTCTTTTTATTAACAAGTAATAAAAGCTTGTTTTTAAAAAGTTTATTTTTCTTTTAATTTTATTTTTAACTTTTTAGTATTTTTGAAGCGAGATCGACTACGGCGTAGTTCGTAGCGCGTAGCAGTGTTTTTCCGTTATATGCGTTTACTGCACTTAAGCTACTTGTACATCATCAGACCCTGGTTACCATCTAGCACCAAAGTACTCGTCAAGACGAATCATACGAGCTCAAACTCGATGGGGTTGTGTCGCTTAATTACCGAGTTCCTATGGTCCTCTTCCAGCCCCATCCTCAGACCCTAGTTACCATCTAGCGCCAAAGTACTCGTCAAGTCGGATCAAACGAGTTCAAACTCGATGGTGGTGTGTCGTTTAACTACTGAGTTCCTATGGCCACCTTCCGGTTCCATCATCAGATCAGCTCCATGTTATAATAATTTTGCATTGTCATCCGATTAACACATGCATGCAAAATTTCAGCTCAATCGGTAACCGGAAGTGGATCAAATTTAAATTGCAAGATTTGATTACAGACAAACATCGGGACAGGTGAAACTAAATAAAAGCTTGTGAAAAAAAGCAGTGCAGTGCAATTTCTGCCCTGCTATAAGAGCTGGTGGTAAGCTCCCAGTACACCTGCATTTCAGTAATCCCATGTAAGAGTACTCGAGCCTATTAACATTAATTGAGTACGAATCCAGACTCCGGGAAGTTACTAAGAAATTAAGAAATTCCTAAAACTTATTTCAGGTAAAAAAGTTTGGTGAAATTCATCCTTTTTTTTTTTTTTTCAGGATGGGAAATCATCAAATGACCCCTCCCGCTCTGGGTGGAGCAGAAGGGAGTGTCAGACTCTTACTGACTAAAACCCACCCGTGTTCCTTCCTTAGCCCTTTATGTACCAGGGCAGCGGTAACCCTTTCGGACGATCCCGCTACCCCGGCAGGCTTCGGCCCTGTCGGGCCCCGTCAACTATGCTGACATCTCTTTGAGGCGCACGTGGAACACATACGCGCCGTCCGGCACGGGCCTGGTCCTGATCGGACGGAGAGCTACCCATTGCTCTCCGCCCGCAGGCCCGCGCCTACGGTGGCCGGGAGTCGTCACGCGGCTCCCGACGCCCGGAGCGTCTCCCTCGGCGGCTGAGGCGTGAAGATCTATCCCTTGCCCATCCCGCCACCTCCTTCGCTAGCATGACTGCTTCGCAGAAGGAGGTGACCGCCTCCCACTCCCTCTCGCCCCGGACCATGGCTTGCACCAGGGCCGAGTGCGAGAGGTCGCCGCCGCTGCCGATCGCCTCTACGAGGACACGGCGGTGCTCTGCCCAAGCGGGGCAGACCTCCACCGTATGCTCCACCGTGTCCTCTGGGCGATCCTCGCAGTGGTGACACCCGGGCGTCTCCTCCCGCCTGATGATGTGCAGGAACCTCCCGAAACATCCGTGTCCGGAGAGGACCTGCGTCAGGCGGTAGGTGAGAGCGCCGTGACGCCTCTCTAGCCACTCCTCAAAGAGGGGTCTTACCGCCGCTATCGTGGCGTGCCCTGCACTGGGTTGCGATAGTCGCGCCTTCCATTCCACCATGAGACCGCGCCGGAGGTCCGTCCGCTCCGCAGCGATTTGCCGCGGGTGCAGAGTTTCCCCCCGACATAGTGCCTCCGCGCGCCAGTCATACAGGCGCGCGAGGACTATCGCCTCCAGATCCCATGGTGGCAGTCCGGCAAGGAGGCTTGCTGCCTCGCCCGAGATCGTGCGGTACCCCCGAATTAGCCTTACGGCTACCACCTTTTGGGGCGCGTTCAGGTAGTGTGCGGCTCGCAGCCGCAGTGAACGCGCCCATACCGGGGCCCCATACAGGGCCATGGACCGCACGACCCCCGCGTAAAGCCTCCGGCAGGAGGCGTTTGGCCCCCTCAGGTTGGGCAGGAGCCGCTTTAAGGTGGCCCCGGCCCGTTCCAGTTTGGGGGCCAAACGTGAAATTCACCCTTTTTTTTTTTTTTTTGTGGATGGGAAATCATCAAATGACTCCTCCCGCTCTGGGTGGAGCAGAAGGGAGTGTCAGACTCTTACTGACTAAAACCCACCCGTGTTCCTTCCTTAGCCCTTTACGTACCAGGGCAGCGGTAACCCTTTCGGACGATCCCGCTACCCCGGCAGGCTTCGGCCCTGTCGGGCCCCGTCAACTACGCTGACATCTCTTTGAGGCGCGCGTGGAACACATACACGCCGTCCGGCACGGGCCTGGTCCTGATCGGACGGAGAGCTACCCATTGCTCTCCGCCCGCAGGCCCGCGCCTACGGTGGCCGGGAGTCGTCACGCGGCTCCCGACGCCCGGAGCGTCTCCCTCGGCGGCTGAGGCGTGAGGATCTTTCCCTCGCCCATCCCGCCACCTCCTTCGCTAGCATGACTGCTTCGCAGAAGGAGGTGACCGCCTCCCACTCCCTCTCGCCCCGGACCATGGCTTGCACCAGGGCCGGGCGCGAGAGGTCGCCGCCGCTGCCGATCGCCTCTACGAGGACACGGCGGTGCTCTGCCCAAGCGGGGCAGACCTCCACCGTATGCTCCACCGTGTCCTCTGGGCGATCCTCGCAGTGGTGACACCCGGGCGTCTCCTCCCGCCTGATGATGTGCAGGAACCTCCCGAAACATCCGTGTCCGGAGAGGACCTGCGTCAGGCGGTAGGTGAGAGCGCCGTGACGCCTCTCTAGCCACTCCTCAAAGAGGGGTCTTATCGCCGCTATCGTGGCGTGCCCTGCGCTGGGTTGCGATAGTCGCGCCTTCCATTCCACCATGAGACCGCGCCGGAGGTCCGTCCGCTCCGCAGCGATTTGCCGCGGGTGCAGAGTTTCCCCCCGACGTAGTGCCTCCGCGCGCCAGTCATACAGGCGCGCGAGGACTATCGCCTCCAGATCCCATGGTGGCAGTCCGGCAAGGAGGCTTGCTGCCTCGCGCGAGATCGTGCGGTACCCCCGGATCAGCCTTACGGCTACCACCTTTTGGGGCGCGTTCAGGTAGTGTGCGGCTCGAAGCCGCAGTGAACGCGCCCATACCGGGGCCCCATATAGGGCCATGGACCGCACGACCCCCGCGTAAAGCCTCCGGCAGGAGGCGTTTGGCCCCCTCAGGTTGGGCAGGAGCCGCCTTAAGGCGGCCCCGGTCCGTTCCAGTTTTGGGGCCAAACGTCGGAAGTGCTGAAATTCACCCTAAGGTATACTTTGAAATTTAATCATGATTTTTCATCATATTTCGAGCCTATATTTCCCAATCTATGCACAGTATTCACGATAGAGCCATTAGCGTCTGTGTCACACAATCGATGCGTATTTCGTAAATTTTGATTCGTTTCATATGTAAATAGCAGTCGGGAGCGGCCTAGCCAGACGTGACGCCTCTGATTATTTCTGTCATTTTGTTATTATTGGCAATCGAGTTTAAAACGTATGAGAATTTGAGTTATTTCGTGGCAATCTCAAGGAATCAGTCTGTAAAGAAATCGTGCTGAAAAGTAACACAACTGCAGTGGCCATAGAAATGTAAAAAACAGGAGAAGTGGCAAGGGGACTTGTTTGTGTCCACGCTTCATGTTCAAAATGACCATGTACTTGGCAAATGGCCGTCTCCGCGAACTAGTGCGCTTTTCTTATATCTATGTCAGTGGCACATTGACTTTCCGAAAATCAGTAGTTTAAGAGTAATGAGAGAACAAATTAACATACATAAAATCATAACACTCCTTTGGCTTTTCCGTAGTCGGGTAAAATTAACGTATAGTAGCTATAGCTACCAGTAGAGGGGCTCGTGGCTAAATAATAAAACCATCACGGGTCGGTCGGTTCGTGGATAGGAGACCATCTCTTACATCGGGACAAAGCACGAACGCACGTTAAGCCGTTCGTAGATCTTTCACAGTCGTTACGGGTCGTCAGAGGCCCGAAAGTCTGACAACCAGTCTTACCAACGGGTATCGTGTTACCCAGAAACTGGGCTGTGGACGTCAGATAGGCTGTCGCTCCTTGTACTGGTATTCGGTTAGGCTGGATTCTGAACTCAACATAGTTGGGAAAAAGCTGGGCAGATTGATTGAGTAGTACCTCCTATAAAAAGCTAAGTTTAGCGATCCTCTGTATCATTGTGTCTACGGTCGCCAAAGGAGATAAGTAACCAGGGTCGTCGGACTTCATGTAAAAACTACGAGAATTTAATTAGAATATACGAGTGATTGTTACCTATAAAATTAGTCGCAGGCAAAAGCTAGTAATTTAATATTATGCGTATTAAATGACTAGCTTTTGCACGCCACTTCGCCCGCGTGCATGTTGAAAATTATCCCACGGGTACGTGCTACCGGGACAAACGGTAGCATATGTACTTCCTCAGGATGGCAGCGATCTCCTTGATAAATTTTATCGAAATCTGTTCAGTGGTTCAATCGTGAAAAAATATACATATTGGTTTTCATGGGTTTAAATTTTTTTGCACAGAGCCCTGATTCTTTTAAAATAAAAGTACCTTAGATACTCAGTTAGTCAGTTACCAAGTTACACTCTGTTTACATAATTATATAAAATATTCCATAAGTAAGTAATCATTACTAAGTCTGGTACAGACAACACACATCTGTACATAACAGGTATAAAAACTTTGTTAGTCAAGACTAAAAAAGTTTATCCTAAAGTACTTGGTAGTCTTCGAAATGAACACTTCAGTTTAAGTTATTGTGTTAAGCTCTTAGCACGGACAATCTTAACTACTAGATACTGTTCACTTTAAGTTAGATTAGTAGACATGAGTATTGCTCTAAGGCAGCCGATACTATGGCTCAATCTGTCCTGCGGAGTAACACACACAGTAAGTAGCAATGGCTTTCATTTTGACAGCTTAACAATATTCATTGCGTTATTTGCGTTGTTGAGCAGACAAATTTTTCGGACATATGAAGCACTGGAATACCAATATTCTTCAAAATCATTCAGATTGTGATTGAAAGTTTGCTATACAATGAGGGTGCCGTCCTGTCTTAAAAAAAACATTTGTCTCTTTATAATAAACAGGCTTTTGCTCACGGCTTCCTTCTCAGGTCGGAAATTATTCCACGGGAACGTATTATCGGGATACAAAGATGATGATTTTTATGATTCTAATCCATAAATAAATATCTGTTACGCCCGAGAATCATACTGGGATCCAAATAAAACTCGTGCATTGCAAAAAAAGTAAGAAATCTTGAATTTCCCGACCTACAAGGCAGATGTGATTGGAAACGCCGGGAGGGGATGCCTTAGAAGGACATGTAGTGACCTTATTGGTGATATTTTTCAGAAAGGTCAGGTGCGTAGTACGAGTAGTAGGTACCTAGTGGGAAAGGCCGATGAGCCTAAGAAGTCAAACAACCTTCCGATTTCTTCACGTTTATTTATTTTGACTGAACATCTTTACAGCATCATCATCAATCCCTAGCATTAGTTGGAATGACAGCTCACTCCACGCTCACTTCACCTAAGTTAACACAGTGAGATGTTCACAGAATAACAGTGCTGATAATATCTGCCATATTATTTACTCTAGAAGGGTCATCATCTGCCTAGCCTTTTCCCAACTGTTTTGGGGTCGGCTTCCAGTCTAACCGGATGCAGCTGAATACCAGTATTTTACATGGAGCGACTGCCTATCTGACCTCCACAATCCAGTTACTAGGTAATGTGAAACCCATGTTAAGACTGGTTGTCAGACTTTCAGGCTTTTGACTACCCGTAACCGGCGTGCATGTATGACCAAAAGTATGAACGTAAACGAAGCAAATGGAGTTTGTAAAAATCGTAGCAGGTAATAGTTGTAGTGTAGCTGGAGTTTCTGCCTTTTCCCCCATGGGAATATGGTGTGAGTTTATGTATGTAATTTAAGTACATGCACCAAAAAATATACGTAGGCAGGCTACGGGTAATAATAATAATAATAATGAATAATGCTAGCAACACCAACGTCAACGTCAACATCTCTTTTGTCGTCTCTTCACAATTTGTTATTAGATAATTTTTAGAAACAGTTTATAAATTCATATATATGTGCAACCATATCAGGAAAAACCAAATTTACTAAAACATACCTAATTTTAAACAAATACAATGAATAACCTACACTTGCATCAAAAACTGCCGAACCGGAGGTGACATCTGTCATGTCACCTCCGATAAAAACGTGAAAATGAAATATTGAAAATGTTGACGAGATTAGCAGCTCGCCGTGCACGCCTACCACCTCCGGAGTCGTCGCTCAGCCCCGCCCTGCCGCCGCCGGAATCCAGCCCCATCGAGAGTGCTGTGACACCGGCCGTAGCAGTTGCGTCGAGCTCGAGCGACGAATATTTTTCCACGCCGACGTCGCCAACACCTGTACGTCGGCAGGGGAGAGGCCGGCCACCGAGGAGCTTGGGACTTAGGGGCCATCCGGCCCCGAGCCGGGTCCCCGCTGCCGGTGGTTGTGTGCAGCGCATGAGATGGACTCAGTCTATGAACGAGAACGTCATGCGCGCATACTACGGGTCTACAGAGGGGGGAACTAACCTCACTGCGTACCGTGATAGGTTGCTGTCTCTGTTCCAGGAACTGGAACCAACCGTCAACGTCTCGGCCCAACGACTGTCGGATCAGGTGCGGGTCATCCAACGCAATCACAGGTTGGACGACATAGCACTTGATAGGCTGCGCTCAGAGGTACTGAACAACCAAATCGTCTCGACTCTGGCACAAACCGCGGCACAAGCGTCAACTATTGATGCCATCCCGCCGCGGTCCAATCGTGTTGAAGAAGACGATGATAGGGTTGACACAGTAAGTAGCCAGTACAACGTCCGACTGAGGAGCGCACTGGAGGATGCGTTTCGCGAGTATAGGTCCACTCCAACCGAACTTAGGCCCCGAATACCACGGCTACCTATGCACAAAAAAAATAGGGCGCTAGTGTGTGCCTTGGACTCGCAGCTCAAGAATTTCTTCGAGAGCAGCGAGGATCTCGTTGATACACACTCGATCTTGTATTGCGCGGCTGTGGCGGCATGTCGTTTAGCTAACGTCAAGTTTCCAAATTGTGACGCAGCTACTCGACCAAAACCAGCCGTACCAGCCTGGCGATGCAGGATCGAGCGTCGTATCGATGGGGCCAGGGTACTCATCGGTAAACTATACTGCTTCAGGGAGGGCAACACACGACCACGAGTGATGCGCTTTGTAAGACAGGCATTTTCGGGGACTGGAATCAGCCCTCGGGAATACATGTCCAATGTCACAGAGCGCATCGACTTACTGAAGCAGAAAGTTTGTGCATGGGCGAGTCGTATTCGGCGGTATAAGCGGCGGGTTGATCGGTACACGCAGAATCGCATGTTCCGGAGCGATGAGAGGTGGGTATATAGAACTTGGGAGCGACCTGAACAAAACGTGATGGACGTGTGCCGCCCGGATGATGCCACCACTAGTGCATTCTGGCGCAGCATCTGGTCGGTGCCTGTCTGTCACGCTGAGGGTGGCTGGATGCGCGATATCGAGCGAGTGTGTGGAACTATACCAGAAATGAAACCAGTCATAATTACGCCATTAGACGTAGCCAAAGCAGTCCGTCCATTACCGAATTGGAAATCACCGGGACCGGACGGACTGCATAACTTTTGGTTAAAATGGCTAATTAGTTCACACACTTGCCTGGCATCTCAGTTCCAGTCATCCTTACAGTCTGGGTCACTACCACAGTTTCTAACAACAGGCGTTACCCACCTGCTCCATAAGTCAGGTAGTCCCGCGGAACCCAAAAATTATAGACCGATCACGTGTTTGTCGACGGTTTATAAACTTCTTACATCCATTTTGAGAGCGAAAATTAACACACACATTGACAGTTACTCGATTATGTCTGCCTCTCAAAATGGATGTAGGAATGGGTCCCGCGGTACTAAGGAGCTACTCCTCATAGACATGGCCATTAGCCAACAGGTTCGCCGATCCCGCAAGGATATGTCGACATGCTGGATAGATTATAAGAAGGCCTACGACTCGGTGCCACATACATGGCTCATGAGGGTGCTGGAGTTGTACAAGATAGATGCAACTCTACGCACCTTCCTTGAGTCGTGTATAAGACAGTGGAAGACGGTCCTTCGCTATCCAGGGTGTCGACAGATCCAGGGGAATGATGAGCCTGTATGGATTAAGCGGGGAATATTTCAGGGCGACAGTTTGAGTCCACTTTGGTTCTGCTTAGCCCTGAATCCTCTAAGCACACTGCTGGAGGACTCAGGTCTAGGCTATCGGTTGAAGAGAGGTGGTCAGGTCATATCTCACCTCCTCTACATGGATGATTTGAAACTCTTTGCCCCTAACAAATTGCATCTGATGGAGCTACTGAAGGTAACTGAAACTTTCAGTAGTGCCATCAGGATGGAATTTGGTGTGGACAAATGTGCAGTCATGCATGTAAAGGGGGGGAAGATTATGGAATCCGAGGGAATTCCACTTTCGGATTCCATACACCTTAGATCCCTCTCCTCATCCGAAAGCTATAAGTATTTGGGTATGTCGGAAGCGTTAGGCATCAACGATGCTGACATGAAGCAATCGTTGAAGGAGCGCTTCTTTTGTCGCCTGAAGAAGGTATTAATTAGTCTTCTTTCGGGCGGAAATAAGGTGCGCGCCTTCAATGGTTGGGTAATGCCGGTTTTGATGTACTCTTTTGGCATACTCAAATGGACTCAAACTGAACTCGACGCCCTAGATAGAAGGGTCCGTACACTGCTGACCGCAAACCGGATGCATCACCCACGATCATCGGTGATGAGACTGTATATCCCGCGGAAGTGTGGGGGTCGAGGATTTTTAAATGCGAAAACCCTCCACAACCGCGAGGTGTGCAGTCTCAGGGAATATTTTTTAAAAGCCGAAGTGGGTATGCACCGTGATGTGGTCGCAATGGACAAGGGGCTCACCCCGCTCTCCATGGCGAAAGAGAACTGGCGCAAACCTGTAGTACTTACTACCGATGACCGCAAGAAGGTATGGCAAAGCAAGGAGCTTCACGGGCGCTTCTATCGGGCTCTTCATGAGCCCGGTGTAGATTTCTTAGCGTCCGTATCCTGGCTGCGTTTCAGTGACCTCTTCGGGGAAACTGAAGGTTTTGTCTGTGCAATTATGGACGAAGTTATCTTGACGAATAACTACCGGAGACATATTATGAAGGACGGGACGGCTGACGTGTGTCGGGCATGCCACCGTCCGGGTGAGTCCATCAGACATATTATCTCTGGTTGTTCTCGTCTGGCTAACAGCGAGTACTTGCACAGGCATAACCAAGTAGCCAGGATTATTCACCAGCAACTTGCTTTGAAATATAAACTTGTCGACTCTGAGGTACCGTATTACAAGTATGTGCCCGACCCAGTTCTCGAAAATGACCCTGTCACGTTGTACTGGGATCGGTCTATCATCACTGACAGGACTGTTGTCGCCAACAAACCTGATATAGTGGTGATAGATCGATTAGTGCGCCGCGCAATGATTGTTGATGTTACCATTCCACATGACGGGAACCTCGTGAAAGCTGAGAAAGATAAACAAATCAAATATCTTGACTTAGCACGCGAGGTTGTTGACATGTGGAATGTGAGCTCAACTGTCATTGTGCCGATTGTCGTATCGGCCAATGGCCTGATGGCCGACAGCCTCGATCAACATCTATCGAGGCTCTCGTTAGGCGGTTGGATCAAGGGCCTGATTCAGAAGGCAGTACTCCTCGATACGGCTCGCATTGTGAGGAGGTTTCTATCTCTGGAGCCCTAACCACCGGTAGCTTGGACCCTGCTCCCGACACCGGTGGATCACTATTTTTTTATATTTTTAAATGTTTTTTTTATTTTTTATTTAATCATACTAATATTTAAAAATGTAACAAAATAAGACGACTAAATAAATAAACGACATAATAATAATAATAATCTTTATTACATAAAGTGGTTACAAATTGTATGAAGTCCCTGACACTTGTGCTAGGTGGTTAACCTGTGTTACAAGAGCCAGTGCCCTCTCCCAGGAGGAAATATTTCAATTTTATGCAATAAGATTAACAAGTAAAAAACAAAGAAAATAATAATTAGAAAAACATCAAACTACTTAAAGAAAAAATAAAAAAATAAAATGGAATAATAATAATAAAAATTGTTTGTTAGAAAAGCCTGTATTGGTGACTGTGTGCTTGCGTGTAGTATGCGTATGAGTGTGTGAGTGTGTGTGAGAGGGTGTGTGTGTGTGTGAGTGTAAATTGAATTGAAAGTTCAGGTTGATTGGGATTACGAGTACAGGGTGAAGTTGAATGCCTCTCATAGGGTATAATATGACGCATATTTGTTGATGGGTGGTGGGGGGTTCGGAATTTCCTTGATAATACCTATTGTAGGAAAATCTGTTCACTATCATGGTAATAAGTCCTATATAATTAAACTCATCTTTAGTGTTCTATTTTAGGATAATTATAACTTATTCAAACAGCCCTCGAATAGAAACATTATTAATGATTGATCTGTTATATGTTTGAATATCTTAATAGTTAATATTAAATAATACCTAGCTTTGAGTTTAAGAAAGTTATAGCCATAAAAAATATAAACAGTCAGTGTAGCTGAAAACGATAAACTAAGGATGGTCAGAAGAAGGTACATCAATCAAACAATAGTTTTCAGTACAGCTCCTTAACTGAGTAGTCAATTAAGGAGTTAAGAACTCTTTATGCATGGAATGAAACCACATACGAAATCATTCCAATCCAAAATCCATAATCGCGTAAATAATGACGTCACATAAAGTCGTTTACTTTGGCGCGACAATTACGATGAATCGTGCTAATTACGCGCGCAAGGCCCATTTCATCTCGGCTGCATCGCGCCTGCGGTATTATACACGTCTAGATACCGCGCGAATTTTGCAAGGACCGCGATGGCAGTCGAACGGTAGCCGCGAAACGCGGCAGTCTACTCTCACCCTTATTTCACTATTCGGCTGACGTTTCATATTCTCGGAGGCGCGTGCGGGAAATTCAAATAAATAATGAGTTGGTTGTGGTTCCAGTGTTCTATAAACTAAAATTGTTTTTTTTTAAATATAGTAAAGAGTTTTGTTATGTACTATTTATTGTTTTTGATAGTGTTGTGAATGTGAGTTTATTATTATCGGTAAAAGTATCACGAAGTTGAAGAGTGTTGCTGTTTTGAAGGGAGCAAAACAAGCGGTAAGTTTTAGATTTAATTTTATACCTATCATCATTATTTAGCTCTATGTAGTATTCTTATTTGTAATTTAATAAGCGCCTAGAAATTAAAGTGTTTCATTCTTTTTTCTATGATTGAGGAGATCATATCAGCAAGCTAATTGCAGCAAAAAAAAAACAATAGATATGTTTCAAATTAATAGGTATCTAAGTATTAAGTCTATTCCAAGGTTGCCTGGAATAGATCGCAGAAATCGATGAGGCTACCCAATGCATGTTTTGCAGTGTGTGTAAGTGTTTTTTTGTTATGTATTTTCTGGTGTAGGTACAATAAAATACATATAAATAAGTTTATTTTCATTTATTATTTCATTAGCTAAAACTACAATCATTTTCAATTTTGTCGAAATATAAACTTACCCAATAGGTAGGTGCTGCCATAACCTTTAGTACCTACTTACATCCTACTAATATTATAAACGTGACAGTTTGTATGGATGGATGGATGGATGTTTGTTACTCTTTCACGCAAAAACTACTGAACAGATTTGGATGAAATTTGACACACAGAAACCATTTGTGTGTCAAATTTCATCCAAATCTAACAATCTAAACTAATAACATAACCAGGATTAACATATAGAATTCTTTTTTTTCATGCCGATATTCTCACAGGATCGAAACTTATGCGAGTGAAACCGCGGAGCGCAGCTAGTACCAAATAATCGTTCATCAATTTTCACGTATGCCTCAATCCAAAATAATAATTATCTAATGGCAATCAATCGCGCTAATAAAAAGGTGGCAAGTACTTATGTTATGACGTCACGTCGTAAAGGATAATGGACGCTTGTCCGTCACTTCCGGCGGATCCAAGGTCAAGTTTGACACAGATTATATAGGACGTGAAGATTTGTATCTTAATATTAGTTTGTTAAATTGATGAGCTTTAATTTATGATTGGGATATCTTGGTACCTACTATTATTATTTTATAAGGCAATGCGAGACTCATATGTGTAACGTCTTATTTTTTGTGTTAAACCGGTATAGGTTAGGGTAAAGCATGTGCTTGACTTATCTGCGATAAAAATATGCATGAAAGCTGAGAATTTTATTTTTTAGTTACGAATTCCTTCCACATACCAATGAAATTATTTACCTATCTACCTACGTCTGCAGTTTCAAAAATCCTGTAAGAAAAAAAAAATAGTTTTCCAATTTTTAAGAAAAACACAATCCTAAATTGACTTTACATGAGCCTAGTCGTTCTAATTCCGAATAAGTATACAAAACCATAAAAACAGGATTTAATTACAAAAGGTAAAACGATAAAATGACAAGGAACCACGTAACACCACTTTTAGTAATAGAAAACAAAATGGCGTTGTTTATCCCGCAAATACTACTTCCTCGGCTGTAGAATTACTTAAGTCTCATTTCTTTTTATGACTTAATCGAGTTCGAATTGTTATGTCGTGGTAACTACGGATATTGATTTAATTTAACTCTTTTTTTATGAGCTGATTATTCTGAATTGTCGAACAATCTAACTAACTTCTACAGAAAAACGTTTATTTATTTATTTACCATTTATGTACACACATATATAAAAAGACAATGAAAAACAGAACAGAAGGCAGGCAGGAGGCTGTCCTTAACTTTTTGAGTACTTGCTAACTGCAATCACAGATTTATTTATTAGCAAATGAACACTACATAATCATACAGGTAGTTGTAATATCAACAATTTGAAAAGACACCAGCCGGTCGATTCTGCAAAAATCTCACCGTGAAAACTCAAGTGAAGTGAGATGGTTACAGAATCGCACTGCAGTACAGCCAGAATTGTAAAATTCTGAGTTTCTCCTAACCCCGGAGAAATATACAGGTGGCAGGCATTTCGACGCACAATCTGTTGTTGCAGGAACACGGGTGGATTTTAGTCACTAAAAGTCTGACATGTCCTTCCGCTTCGCCCAGAGCGGGAGAAGTTATGTGATGATTTCCCACCCAAAAAAAAAGGGGATCTAGAATCATGTGCTGAATTCACGGTTACAGTTTCCGCGTCGTTGTCCCTGCCACCCTGTAAACAGTGGCAAAACTTATCTACATCGGTGTCTATGTATGTATTTTCTGAACTAAGTAAATGGTCTGTGCTCACCACTTAGCCAAGCAGCGGTTACTGACCGCTAGGGCTTTAACACAGCAATCTCATACAATTCTCACCCCCCGAAGTAAATCTAAGTTCTCGTTGCTTCATAAATTGTACACCTGCACTGTAATTGAAAAACTTCTGCCCCGTAACTTCTATGGGTTTATACCTGCTGGTTTTATAACAAAACTCTGGGTAAATTAATGTCAGAAACCAAATATTTTTTTTTTGTTGTGTCGAATTTTGTTTATGGTATAAAATTTTATAATCTGTGGTATTGCCTACAACTTTATTTATGACTGCGGAATTGGTTTAGTGGTCGCTCGTGCAACAGCTGGTGGTGTTCGAATCCAAGATTGGGCACAGCATGCTCGACTACTCAGCATGGGGTCCTAGATTTGATTCCCTGATCGTGCCTGGTTGAGGCTGGACTAACCTAAGAGTGGGCACTATTAGGTCCAATATGAGATTCTTTATTGGCTAAATATAGGTATTTCTACTCATCATCAACTCATGTCCTATAACAGTCGTTATGGGTAGTCAGAAGCCCGAAAGTCTGACAACCAGTCTTACCAAGGGACATCGTATTACCCAGTAACTGGGTTGTGGAGGTCAGATAGGCAGTCGCTCCATGTAAAATACTGGTATTCAGGTGCATCTGGTTCGACTGGAAGCTGACCCTAACATTGGTGATGGTGATGATTCTCATGCCCTTATCCCAATTTATCTGACGTCGGCACAACATGTCTTTTTCTTCCATACTATTAGTCGTCATCTCGGCAGTCAGTGTCACCTCCTTTCTAACCATATCATCATTCACACAGTCTATCCACTGTTTCTTTGGTCGGGGTGGGTATTTCTACTATATATAGATTTCTGCCCAGCCTTTCGGAATAATATTAGGCGTGATGTTTCTTTAAGTTTAAATCTACATAAATCCGATTTAGATTAAAAGTTCATAAACAACAACGCAGATATTTTTTATTGATTTTTTAAACCTATTTAATATTTATTTCAATTTGATACCTCCACGCTTTTCAGAGATAAAGGGTCGAGACAGACGGAGGGACGGATCGTTGTAATCCTATAAGGGTACCGTTTTTCCCTTTTGAGGTAACCCAAAAAAAAAAGATTTATCTTATTAAATCTTCAAGTTCACTTTCAAGTTTTTCCGGGAATTATATTTTTGGAGCAAACTGTAAAAAGATACTTCTGAAAAAATTATACACGGGCGTAAATACCTGACAGTTCCGCAATATTCATTAGCAATTTAAAAGCATTGGTAAATATTGTATAAGGTGTTACGAACAGTCTCGTGGTCGCAAGCGGAACTGCTGAGCTTGGGGTCCTGGGATTGATTCCCGGGTCAGGCAAATTGATATTGGGTTATTAGGAATTTCTTAGTGACATCCCTGGGTTTGGCAGTTGGTGGTGTGACCCCCGTGTCTCGCAACCCTGCGCCTGATCTGATCTCCCTCCGGTGGTGTCGGATTGCGTGCCGTACCATCGGACTGAAAGAGTGCACCTGTGTTAGCGCGCACACTTGGCGCTGACGTCTGACGACACGGTTGGCGCAGTGGCTGAGCGATCGACTGCTGCGCTGCGTGTCGCGGGTTCAATTCCCGCACGGAACAAATATTTGTATTGCCTACAGGTAGTTGTTCCAGGTCTGGCTGTTTGTGTATGTGAGTTTAAATGTTTGTAAACGCACCCATGATGCAGGAGTAATTCCTAGTGCGGGGAATTTGTTTAAAAAAAAAAAAAACGAAGTTTGTGCACTATATCTCCCGCGCTGAAGGCTCCGCTAAGATTGGTCGCCATGGCCGAAATTCGGTCTGGAGGACTATTATTATTATCGGAACAATACAATTACGAAATAATTCTTTACTCAAAGTTGCTATGTTTATTTCACGAGAGAAACGCTTTTGAAAGCGTCATGATAAGCCTATAATGTTCCCACTGCTGGGACACAGGCCTCCTCTCGGTGAGAGGGAGTGGGCCGTAAACCACCACGCGGGCCCAGTGTGGGTTTGTAGATGTCACATGAATTTATGGTTCTAGGACATGCCGTTTCATGATGTTTTCCATTACCGTTTTGAGAGCAGCGGTGAGGAAATAATTTACACAAAATAAAGCGCCTGTCGGGGTTCGAACCTATGATTTTCAACCTGTAAGTCGCCGGTGTTACTAATGGCCAATACTTACCGGTGCTCCGCGAAAAAAAAACGTAACTGTAAGGTATTAATGACCGTGACTATACTTGTCACTTTGTCGTTTGTTATGTAAAAGCTAAGTAATTTGAATCTTTATCGAAGGATTACGCGGATTTCGCTTCGAAATGCTTTGTTTTTGACAATCTGCGATTTCATTGTCAAGGGGACGGATTAATTACTTAATGCTTTCGCATTAAATTACCTACTTACTGTTTTGAGTTATTTTCACCGATCGCGCGATCCTGTTTTTGTTTGTGCCAGAGTGTAGAGTTTATACAAATTAAATTGTTAATTGTTCGTGATCGGATTCCGAGAAGATTTGGAGAAGAGGATTCTCTAAATACAGTGAAATACGATTACGAACAATTAACAATTAAATTATTTAAACCTTTAATTTTGCTACAGATATTGATTATAAGAATTCTATCCTTAATACCACAACCAGTGTTTATCAGTTGTTTAGGCTGAACACCTTTTAGGGCCGGTTGTTTCAAACGGTTGGTTAACGTAACATAAATACGTCAAATATGTCCTTCAACCAAAAATTCGAAGACATGTGGCATTGACCAACTCGCACTGGGCCCGCGTGGTTGCTTACAGCCCTATTCCCTCTCGAAGACAGAGGCCTGTGTCCCAGCAGTGGGAACATATAGGCTGATCATGCACTGAATTGCTGCTATTAATTTCAAGAAGACGTGCTAATTTATTCGCGTGTTTTATTTAAAAACAAACGCTTCTTTTATAATTTTGAAATTGATTTTTTTGCTTGAGTGAACTCATACAACCAGAATCATTTGTCTGCCATAGGTACTGCATGAAATGAAATGAAATATTTATTTCTGTAAAAAGATCTTTTAAAACCGTTTTACACGTCAATATTTTAAAACTGCCCGTGCCGGACGGCGCGTAAGTGTTCCACGTGCGCCTCAAAGAGATGTCAGCATAGATGACGGGGCCCGACAGGGCCGAAGCCTGCCGGGGTAGCGGGATCGTCCGAAAGGGTTACCGCTGCCCTGGTACATAAAGGGCTAAGGAAGGAACACGGGTGGGTTTTAGTCAGTAAGAGTCTGACACTCCCTTCTGCTCCACCCAGAGCGGGAGGAGTCATTTGATGATTTCCCATCCTGAAAAAAAAAAAAAAAAAAAAAATATTTTAAAACTAGTAAGCGCCGGCATTTTCTAGCTGACTGATAAGTGAGAAGAAACGACGAAACAAACTCAGATGTAAGGTCATGATGTAAGGTTCCCTTTTGCAAACAACCTTCTTTCTTATATTTGTGCAGACAACCCTTACAGTACTTGCAGTACACATACATGATAGAACAAACGAACACGTGAAATCTCTTCAGTACCTCCGTCCAAATGTCACTGTCCCTTAACTTGAAGTTCGTGCTAAGAATAACACTTTTCTGAACATACTATAGTTTGTGAGTAAATTCAATCGAGTTTTATATGAGTATTATTTGACGTTCATGTTATTTTTGATAACGAATAGGAACCATTTGATTTAAGTATATTCTCTCTCGTTATTTTTTACGGGTCTTGTCTAAGAGCTGCTGTTTGAACCTGTATTTAGTTTTGATGTTTCGTTAGTAACAGCTTTGTTAGTGATCGTGAAATAAATCTTTGATTTTGTCTTGATGTGATGAAAAAGCTGTTACTTTCACATATCGAGTCAAAGATTTGGGAGCGTTTTATGTTTCAAACGCTAAATAATGAACGGGGTTTTGAAAGCCTACAGGTTATTCTTATAATAAAAAGCCTGTAGAGGTATGAGGAACAGGGTGTAAAGTTCACTCATTCGATCGGGTCTTGTGTCTGGTGGGCTATTGCCCGACGATTGATGTCGGGACATTGTGTATATGCTAGGTGCGCGGTAAACTCCGCTTGCGCTATGCAGGATTTTGTATAACGTCAATAAGATGCGTAGTTCGCATGTGGCGATGTAGATAGCGCCACTAGCCTGTACCGTCCCACTGCAGAGCAAAGGACTCCTTACTCTCTTTCCACTTCACTCTGCTTAAAGCTGCTAATGACCGGTTTTCTGTTGAAGGAGTCCAGCTCATCCCGCTATTTCCGTTTGGGCCTGCCGCGAAGGTTGTACAAAGAATATTCCAGGATGTGCTGCGAAATTCTCAACTGTTGTTGCAGGGGTGGTTTTTAGAAAATATCACAAGAAAGGCCTCGGTTTTAGCACGATACCTTAATTTATGATACTTGTCCATTTAGAACATTATGTATTGCGGTAAATTCATAGGACATAAAAATAGTGGAAAATGTCGTTAGGTAAGTTTTAAGTAAGAATGTGGATGGGTGGATAAGAGTAGGTGAACACCAAAGTAACGATAGGTGAACTCTGTGGAACATAACTAGAAAGGGGGTGACTACTGAGATGACGCCTGATAGAGAAGTATGGAAGAGGAAGACATGCTGCGCAAACCCCAAATAAATTAGGATAAAGGCAAGAGAATGGTGATAAACTAAGTGGAATTGTATTTGTAGCGGTATCTACAACGCCACATGCGAACTACGCGTCATAGTGACGTCACGCAGAATCCTGCATCGCGCAAGCAGAGTTTACCGCGTAACTAGCATTTATACAACGTCCCGACATCAATCGTCGGGCAGTAGCTCACCAGACACGACACACGTCTGGTCGGAAGATCCTCCCTTTTCTATGGCGGATGAGTGAACTGTACACCCTGTTCCTCAAGCCTCTATATATTGATTAATATTTGCACTTCTCTGCTTCAATGGAAGGCGAGCCTAAAGGGGAGTATAGAAACCCTTTTGCCTAAAATATTAAAGGACGCAGTTCGTTCAATTAATAAAGCAATTCCTGAGCGAGGAAGAGCCCGGCAGATTCTGCTGATTAATCGAACGCATTTGTCTTCAAGGACAGGGGAATGGTAATAAGATATTGTAAGGAAATTCGCGACAGACTGATTGTAATTGAGGAAATCTTTCTCTCAACCACGTAATCGGGAGCAGTAGTGCCTCAGTGGTAACGGCTGCGACTTACGAGTTGCAGGTCGTAGGTTCGAACCCAGACAGGCGCTTTACTTTGTGTAAATTATTTCATTACCACCGCTCGCAAAACGGCGAAGGAAAACATCGTGAGGCAACCGGCATGTTCTAGAACCAAAAATTCAAAGATATGTGACATCTACCAACCCGCACTGGTCCCCCATGGTAGATTATAGCCCACTCCCTCTCGAAGATAGGAGGCCCGCGTGGTAGATTATAGACCACTCCCTCTCGAAGAGAGGAGGCTAGTGTCACATTTACGGACATGAAATGGATGGGTAAAAGGAGCATGATAATAATTTATGTAAATTATATTGTTAGGACCTGCCTCGTTGGTCTAGTGGTCGCAAGCGCTACTGCTGAGCATGAAGGCTTAAGTTCGATTCCCGGGTAGGAAAAAGTGTTATTGAGTTATTACTCCAGGAATTTCAAAAAAGATAGCAGCCTGGAGTAAATAGAAGCCCAAAAGTCTGACGTCCAGTCTTACCAAGGGGTATCGTGTTGACCAACTGGTCTGTGGAGGTCAGATAGCGGCTCCATTTAAATACAGGTATTACGCTGTATGCAGTTAGACTAGAAGCCGACCCTAACTTAGTTGGGGAAAGGCTTGAGATTGATTGATCTTTCTAGTGGTAACTGTCTCGTTGGGTTCTGGGTTCAATTCCCAGGTCGGCCATAGTGTTATTGGGTTTACAGAAATTTCCCAGTAATAGTCCGGAATTTGGAATTTTGCCCGGTTTATGGTTATAAGCTCGCCCCGACTACATGGGACTTAAACATAACTGGCGGAATGTTGGTGTACTGTAGGTACACCTCTGCCCTTCGGAGAATGTAGGCGTGTGTATGCACTTCGTCCTTTTAAAGCTTTTCCTAGTGAGGCAGAGCCCAACAAATGCGGCTGATTAATCGAAAGCATTTGTTTTCAAGGACAGGGGAATGGCAATATGATATTATTAAGTAAATTTACCCCAGGCTTGTTATTGAGGAAATCTCCATAATGTAGTCAAGAGATCAATATCAAGCTCAATTATAATAATTAAGCTGGTTTCTATAGAGCTTAAGAAAACGATTATTTTAACAAAATATATGTTTTCGGAAACTTAGCAATTTTTTCGGAAGTTCGGATTATTTGAAAGCACAGATATATAATAATATTATATTTTTCGTAGAATTGTAATTTGAATAAGCTCATATTTGTTTGTTAAATATATTTTTTTTTGTCGGGTAATTTTGTATTAATTTTTCGGCAATTCATTATAAAACAGTACCTACAGTCAACCACAGATCGTTGGAAGTTAATTTGTTTTTCGGAAGCTTTATTATTATCGGGAATTACACAGGCATGGACCCAAGTTGGCCGAAGCAAGGAAAACCTTTTCAGATGGAGATTCCGCCTTGGAGTGTAAATGTGGTGCTGTTCCACAAACGATGGGACACTTAATATCGTGTCCTTCGTGCAGCTACGTTACAGGAACTGATGGACGCTGGTGATGGCGCCCAACAAGTAACCGAATTCTGGGCCGAGTCCATTTAGATTGCCATCGACACGCTAAGAAGACAAGTTGGTGTTATATTTTGGAAGAAATAAGTCATCCTTAGTGTGCATATACACGAAAGAAAAAAAAATGCGTTTATTGGCATTACAGCAAAATAAATACACATTAAAACTAAAAACAGAAAACAAAGATTGTAATGCCAAGAGGGCCTCAGCTCAGCATAATGTCAGATGACAACATCACTTGACGCTGATTATCAGCTGCAACCCACGAGTGCCATACACTGGAATAAACAAACACATAGGGAAGCGAGCGGCAGAGGCAACTGCATCCTGCATCCGTCGACACGCAGCGACAGGTGTCGACGCATGCCGCTCGTGTGTATGAACACTTATCTGTCACGGAGCATGTTACTAAAGGGCCTAATCTCAGAAGTGGGCGAAACAAGAATATCAATGATGATGATTGAATAATTATTCTGAATTCTGATCAATCAGAATCACCAATTTGTTATATTTACCAAATTAGTGGAGCAGAAATTGACATAATATAAACATAACATCACGCCTGATTTTCCCGAAGGGGTAGGCAGAAGTGACCAAAAAGGACAACCACATTGAAAAAGTTGAAATTGAAATAACATAACATGAAAATTTTAAATTGAAATAGTTTATTGAAAACGTTGGCACGGTTGGCGCAGTGGTTAAGCGATTGACCGCTGCGCTGCGTGTCGCGGGTTCGATTCCCGCACGGAACAAATATTTGTATGGCCTACAAGTAGTTGTTCCGGGTCTGGCTGTTTGTGTATGTGAGTTTAAATGTTTGTAAACGCACCCACGATACAGGAGAAATTCCTAGTGTGGGGCAACGTTTTAATATTAAAAAAAAAAACAATTTCAATATCAATTCTTGCTCCACCAATAACCTACTTATATAACATACATGATTAGCCTTTAATGTTCCCACTCCTGGGACGCATGCCTCCTCTCAGGTAGAGGGAGTGGGCCGTAATCCACCACCCTGTTATTTCTTACTTATTACAATTTTCCTGTAGGTATCTGCTTACTTGGACTGTAAGAAATTTTTCATGCAATGTTCTAGCGAATAATGTTCTTTATCAAGAAAGAAGCTTTAATACAAATTAGAGTCTTTTCTTTAACACTCGTATATATTTTCTTCCACAAAGATTTTCTTTAGAGATTTCCTTGTTCCGCAAAGCTTATTTTTATGACGAAAATTTTAATAAAACTTTTACAGTTTCTTGGATAAACAGTCTGACAACAGAAATATTTTCATACGAACGAAGGGTTTACAACATGATTTTTAAAAACAAGCAAAAAAAAACTACCATAATTTTTGTGAGTACAATGAATTTTTTTTAAAAAATTTTCACTGAATTTATTTTAATAGGTAAGTATTCAAAATTAAAATTATATGTAGCTTAAAATAAATATGTATGATCTGTTCCAAATGTATGTATCTAATTAAAATGTTAACAAATCAGAACAGGCCACCTTCTTCAAAAATTTTAACTTGCACCTAATTGCGTAACACAGTCAATCTAAATCTGAATCATTTTGAAGAATATTACTAATCCATTGCTTCATATGTTCGAAAAATTAGTCTGCTCAACAACGTAAATGACGCAATGAATGTTGTTGAACTGTCAAAATGAAAGCCATTGCTACTGATAACACACTATCAGTTCAGTGTTCACTATCAGTGGTTTACATTCTCACCAGATACTTCTGGAATAGACATTATTTACCTTCATACAGGTACCTACTTCATTTTCCTGCAATGAATACACATAACATACAACTTGAATACGATCGTAGATACCGATATACCCGGTACAATAGTAGAAATGTTTGCACTTTTATTACCAAAGAGTATGTATGTAGCGTTCCTTAACCTTTTCTGTCGAAGACGTACCTAGAGCTCAGCAGATAAGCAGTTAAGCTACACATTTCACAGTAAGCTCTGTTGATTCCTATTGGATATTTTATTCTTTTGAATGTTATGTCAGCACGGATTTGGATGATCTAAGTAAGCTTGTATTATTGATGATAGTTTTGAATTGTAGATCCGTAACATACATTTGCCTCTACCGAGCGGGTCATCTACCAACCCGCACTGGGCCCGCGTGGTGGATTACGCCCACTCCCTTTCACAGAGAGAAGGCTTCTGTCCCAGCAGTGGAAACATTATAGGTTGATTATGCAACCAAGCGGGAAATCGAATGCAGAAAGAACTTCTAAAGTACAATGCCACAAAATTATTCACTTAGGATGTGCGCCTCAGCGTAAAAATATTTGTACATACGACTCACACCTTCTTCCCATCGGGTTTGGCAGAAAATAGAGAACGCCACCTGTCACCATCCTTATACAGGCTGATTTTTTAAAGACCAGCCAAATTTAAGGATGTGGTACAGACC
The DNA here is from genome assembly GCA_947507525.1 of Apamea epomidion. Taxonomy (NCBI): domain Eukaryota; kingdom Metazoa; phylum Arthropoda; class Insecta; order Lepidoptera; family Noctuidae; genus Apamea; species Apamea epomidion. The sequence continues at coordinate 6,170,694 of OX382247.1, read as the reverse complement.
ATCAAACTGAACAACTTTCTCCATGGGACCAACATCGTAATCGCGAATATAAATTCAGCCTTCCCATACATTTAGGTCGAGTAGGTATTGACGTTTTCTATGGGACAGTTGATAAAATTTTCGCGATTACGCTATTTGTCCCATGGAGAAAGTTGTTCAGTTTGATGGTCTGTACCACATCCTTAAATTCGGCTGGCCTTTAAAAAATCAGCCTGTATACTCCTTTTTCTTCGTTTACGTTCATACATCTGGTCACACACGCACGCCGATTGGGAGTACACTTGAGTTTTTTGAAGAACATCGGCAATATTTATGGTATCGTAAAAAATAAATAAAACATGAAATAAAAAGACAAATATTTCAAGAATTGCAAAGTAATAAAATATAATACTGTTAGAGTAGGGTCGATTTACGTCAGTTTTATTCTACCCTCCTCGTTTATAGACGTGCTTGTCTAACATATCTTCAATGCAGGGAAAACTGCTGGATATTGAGAGTGTAAGTAGATTGTAAAGGCAAAGTTATGTATATATATTTGTTTACGTCAGGTAAGATAACTCTACCTTTTATTTTTTTGCGTAAAATAAAATTACAGACTAATAAATAGCTGATTGCGGGTAAAATGAGTGTTCTGTACGGCATAACGTTCTCTACGTTATGCAGTACAGAAAACTCATTTTGAACGTTTTAGATTACGAGAATTGGCCTTCTGTTATGTTAAGTCCCATGTTATAGGGGGTGAGCCTATTGTCCCCAAACGGGCACAAATCCAGACTTCAGGCTGCTTCTGAGACTGCTACTGGTGAGCATGAGGGTCTGTATTTGATCTCTGGGTCGAGCAAAGTGTTAATAAGTTTTTCCATGTAGAATTTCTCAGCAACAGACGGAGTCTGGATTTGTGCCCAGTTTATGGTAATAGGCTCGCCCCCTGTTACAAGGGACTTAAACATAACTGAAATGTGGCTGTACTATAGATACACTTCTGCTTAACCCTTCGGGGAATACGGGCGTGATGTTACGTTGTTCAAGAAGCCTTACAAATGATTTGATTAGAGCCCTTTGTTGGCAGCCGTACCAATATTAAACGCATGGAAATACTCGACATAATTGTATAGATCAACAGTTTTTTTTTTCACGATTTCAGGGTTGGTCCCGTATTAAAAGTTGTTCATAATGATGAGTACAATAACCCCTTTTGAGGATTAAAACGATAAAAATTTAACGGTGTATACAAAAATTTAAACGACTGACATCTAGTTACGTGTGCAGCCGAATCCAGTAAGCCAGCATGGGACTGTCCCACCTATCACACAATACACTCATGATGTACATCCCGCAAACAATTCGATATAATAAACCAATTATCTTGCTAATAAAGCAAATTAATACCCACCAACTTTGCTTCCTTATTACACCCGTTTTCCCCGAAGTGTTCGGCAGAGGTGCCCGACTGTACACATTTAAATAATTGAAATAGTTTAATGCAGGATGGCAGGGACATCGACACGCGAACTGTAACTTCCGTCCTTTGTCCGTTCCGACGTATGTTGCGATGGCCTAGTGGGTAAAGCGTCGCCTCTCATGCAAGAGGTTGTACGTTAAAACTCGAGCAAATATCAATGTGTCTTTTACAATCCATAAGTACTTTCTGAGTTGAGAGGGGCCTGTGGCTAGATAATAACAGCCGCACAGGTCGATCGATCAGGTTAAGCTACGCTTGCCGCGGTTGATCTGTGAATGGGTGAACATCTTTACATACCGAGACACCTCCGTGCCTCGGAAAGCACGTTAAGCTGTTGGTCTTTTTTTTTTTTTGTGGATGGGAAATCATCAAATGACTTCTCCCGCTCTGGGTGGAGCAGAAGGGAGTGTCAGACTCTTACTGACTAAAACCCACCCGTGTAAGGAACACGGGTGGGTTAGCCCTTTATGTACCAGGGCAGCGGTAACCCTTTCGGACGATCCCGCTAAAGCTGTTGGTCTCGGCTGGCATTCGTGGATTTTTGACCGTCGTTACGGGTCGTCTGAAGCCCGAAAGTCTGACAACTGGATAAGTCCAGTTGTCAGACTTTTGGGCTTCAGTATTACCCAGTAACTGGGTTGTGGAGGTCAGATAGGCAGTCGCTTCATGTAAAATACTGGTATTCAGCTGCACCCGGTTAGACTGGAAGCCTACCCCAGCATAGTTGGGAAAAGGCTAGGCAGATGATGGTGATGTACTTTCTGAGTTTATCATGGGCATTACTGACATTGGTGAAGGAAAAATATCGTGAGTATACCTGAGGGGTACTTGCCTAAATGTTGTTGAACTGTTAAAATCAAAGCTACTGATAGTGTGTATCAGTAGCTTGGATTTTGACAGTTCAACAACATTCATTGCGTTATTTACGATGTTGGGCAGACACATTTTTCGAACATATGAAGCAATGGATTAGCAATATCCTTCGAAATGATTCAGATTGAGATTGTTAGCGTCTTACGTAATTAGGGTGTTGGTAATATATTAGTTAATCGCCTCTCGTCTGAAATCGCCAACTCGTCTCGAGCATGCGTGTTGATCAATGCTCGTGGCTTCTCTGTATAAGAAGAACCCTTTGCCCTGCAGTGTGACCACAATAGGCTGGTATTATAACTTCCGTTCTTAAAATTCTCTCACGAAAATCTGGCACTGTAAATAAATTTATACCTGGTTTTTTATCGCCAAACTCTCACGGTGGATACCTCAGGAATTCTCTTCATCATTAATAATATACGGCATACTTTAGCTAACAAGACATCTGACGGTTCGGTAATAAAATTCCTCTTAAAACAGGGATGGACTTGGGAGTGGATGCATAAACATGGGTGCGCGACGGTGGGAAGAGACCAAAAGGAATGTACATAATGCCCTGGAAGTAAGGCAGACCTTAGTCATGGGATGCAACATGTGTCGACACACGAAATCTTCCTAGCACGGTCTGCTGTGCTGGAGCGCCTGCTGCAGGTGCAAAAAACCTCAAACGGCGAAAATATTCCAACCTGATTTGGAGTTATATGTTCAAGCCGTTTGGGGTTGAAACACTAGGGCCATGGGGTCCGAGTGCCCACTTGAGTTTTTGAGATATCGCCAAGCAGTTAGTCGACTCTTCACATGACCATAGTGTTGTCCTTTCCTGGCCAAAGAGCTAGCATCGCCATACAACGTGGCAATGCTGCCAGCCTTTTGGGCACTGTTCCTGTTGTCAGCGATGCGGACGAATTTTTTGATGCTCTATGATTTTTTTGCTTATTGTTTCATAGGACATATTATTATTTCATATGTTAGCTTACTTATATTATGTAAATACTTAGGTGTTGTATAAAATTAACGTGTAAGTATCTTGAAAGATCATCTTACAGAAATAAATATCGGTTTATTTAATTACATGTTGGGGAAATGTAAAAATATAGTACAGACCCCAGCACATCAAGCTACTACAATCTGTCAAATTTCTTTAATAGATTTTCAACTTTGTCGCTACAGCATTAAGGTTCAAGGCCGCTTGGGAAAATTTAAATTTATTTAAATATTTAAATTATAGGCTACTTTCTTTGCTATAAAACTACGGGGTTAGTTTTTAAGTTGGTTAGATTGGTCGTAGGATCATTGGTATTTTTATAGTTTTATAAAAAATTGGTTCTGAAAATGTGAAAACTCTTTTAAGCTATGGTTACTAACTAACTATCGAGATCTGCGGGGTAATTGGGTAACACACCATCAGTAGCAATATGGGTTCCATTTTGACAGTTCAAAAACATTCATTGCGTTATTTACGTTGTTGAGCAGACAAATTTTTTGAACATATGAAGCAATGGATTACCTATATCCTTCAAAATGATTCAGAGAGAGAGATTCATAGTGTATTTCGCAATAAGGATGCTGGTTGTGTACAGATTGCAAGCTGACTCTAATGTTTTCTGTTTTTTATGTGTTATCTATGAAGACGTTGCACAAATAACTAATTAAGGAGATACGTTTAGTATTTAAAATATTGATGTTAAAAAAATATTTAGAGTTAAACGTATTTAGTGATTTATGGTGCAAGTTAGCCTTAGTATGTGACCATTACAACGGTTTCAAGAGTTCTTCTTGAGATTTATTTTTTCTTGATTTACATTAATTAACCTATACGATGATCGCCAATAGACTGGATTACCCTTATATCCGGCAATGCTGCAGCAGATATATTGCTACCTTGTGAGTGTTCGTTTTTGTCTGTGCTTGTTATCCTGTCTGTATCCTTTTATGTATCTGTTTCTATATGAGTCTTATTACTTGAATTAAACAATTTTTTTTTATACCAGCAACCCTAATACAGTCCTGTGTAAAGTAACCCAGAAAATGGTAATTTCTATCCATGAAACACTCATTAGGACGGGTTTCAAACCGTATTATGTTTATTAGGGTGTCTCCACGTCAGGGAACACTGGGACAAAGCTTTCCAGATGACATTCTTGATTTGTTTTGTTATGATTTAAGGACGTGGACGAAATGCGAACAGGAAGGAAGATACTTTAACTTTGTTTTGAAGAAAAAGCGCAGTGTAAACGGTCATGACTTACGAGTTGTAGATCGTGGGTTCGAACCCAGGCAGGCGCTTTACTTTGTGTAAATAATTTCATCACCACTGATCTCAAAACGGTGAAGGAAATTGTGAGGAAACCGGCATGTCCCAATCGACAGAACCAAAAATTCGAGGAAATATGACATCTACCAACCCACATTGGGCCCGCGTGCCCAGCCCACTCCCACTCCCCAGCAGTGGGATCATTATAAGCTGATGATGCTTATGCACGTCAGTGAAGATTGGAATAAAACTTCTCTGGTCTGTTTTGTTAAGATAAGAATAGGAAAGAAGATTAAAACAATTTCTTCAAAACAAATTTACAGTATTACTTTAAGTTTTGAAGAAAATTTGTTTTGTTATAGGTTTGGTTTACGTGATTTCGCGGCAGGATTATGGCTAAGAGTTCCGTTCGAGTTCGAAACTATTTGCGCAAACCCCGAAATAAATTCGTTAGTACACCTCTGAGGAATGTTGGTTTAATAAAAAACAGAATGTCACAACTTACAAGACAACGCATTCGAGGCGACGCATTAAAAAGTATGGAATTAGTAAGTACTATAGTCACCTATAGTACTTACTAACTACCTACCCTACTAACCCTACTTTTGATCATTCTCCTTTCATAATCCTTTTAAGTTGATTTTTGAAACAAATTGAATTTCTCACATAACAGAATTTTACAAGCGTCGCCATCATGCTAAATGAATTAGGAGCAAATGAAAATGCTACAAGGTTTTCTGCATGAAAGCTTGACGCAAGCGCTAAACTATTTACCTCAACAGAATTTTTAGTGCAACACGTACTTAACTAGCGAAAATAAATTAATTAAAAAGTTAACTTATCTACTCCAGCATTTGCAAATGGGAAGCTATGTGAAAGACTGTAGAAATGTATAGAAAAAAAGAGGCTGTGTGCGTGTTGAGCACTCGCAAAAAACATGTAGGTACCCAAAAACTCTTCGAAATAAATAGAAATCTCTAACAAACGAAGTAAATCCACTCCAATTTACACAAAAGTATAATTATGTGCGAACCGACCCGTATTCTCAACCTCTTAATAGTTTTCCCTTTACCCACAAATTAGAAAAGGGATAAGTTTAAATGACGTGGTCGGGACTCTTCGGGCCCGCTCGGGAGTGATCGTGGTTCACCCGACTTGTGGTCAATGTCATGAAATAGATAGGTGCAGAAGGTCAGCTCCGTAGGTGCAACAGGGAAAAAGCAAGCATACGTTGACACACTACGCTCAGCGATTGCAAGCGCACTCACAACTAGAATTCGGTTGAGTTTTGAATTAGATCGCCGTGTACAGTAGTCGATGAACACTTCAGATTTTTAAATCATAATTGTTGAGCAAAATATTTAAATAAAGTCGGGATCTCTTAGCTATCACATGGAATGCTGAAAAGCAGTATATTAAACAAATATCGAATTATTTTGTGTATCTATGAGAAAAAGTAATGTAATCGACTTTCGTTGCTAGTTGCACGTGTCTATTTAGGTATTTAATGTAAAACGGCCAAGACGACAATATAAAAACATAAAGTATACAACGTTCATCTCACAATACTCCAGACATACTGACTTTTTCCATTCGTCCGCGAACTCATCACAGTCTAGTGTCCAAGAGAACGTTGAGCGCTCAGCGCAGTGAGTGTACGAGGGACAGGAGACTGGGTTCGGCTCAGTTCGACTCCAAGGCAGGGCGAACAATCTGTGCCTCCTGTCACGGCTATAGTTGGCTGTTTGTGTATGTGAGTTTAAATGTTTGTAAACGCACCCACGATACAGGAGAAATCCCTAGTGTGGGGCAACGTTAAAAAAAAAATAGTTTATCGGAGCAATAAGATGGGACAGTTTGTCGTAAAGTGTCTTTGTGTGTGTGCGCGCCTGTTTTTGTTTTCACTCGTTGTATAGTTCGCGTCAAACTTTATGGCGGCTCTGAAGTGCGCTACTCACTGCGCAGTACCTCACCCCCCACCCTCGCTGACACGTGAATTTGTTACTGCGCAGCGACTCGCCTAATGTTCCGAGCCGCCATAAAGATTGAACCAGGCTGTATCAAGCCGGCCTTCTGTAGAAATTATTCTGTGTCGAGAAACCGCGTCGGGAGCTTCCAATTCCTTCTTAAAGTAGATTATTTTTAGATCCATAATTTGATACCACAAGTTATATTTTACGCCTTAGGAGTTTATCGTTGTAATTTATTTAGCGATTTATAGTTGAGAGAAATCTGGCCGTAATTATGATAAGGCTGTATCTAGAATGTCTAATCTTGTTAGGGGTTTTGTCAAAAGTTCACTATTTTATAGAAAAAGCTTTGATATTAAGACTAGTTGATCTATTCTGTAAAAATGATACCATGAAAACTTAGGTGAAGCAAGCTTGTAGTGAGCTGTCACTAGTGTCAATTCAGCAATGTGATTCTGTAAAAACGTCACCGTAAAAACTTAACTTAGATGAGGTGACTTTCGAGTGAGCCGTCTATACCTAGTGTCAGCTTATCAATTCTGTAAAAATCTCACCGCGATAACTTAAGTGAAGTGAGCTGTCAGTCCACCTTTTGCTACAGAATAGATCTGCAGTGCCATTCTGTAACCATCTCACCGTGAAAACTTAGGTGAAGTGAGCGTGGAGTGAGCTGTCATTCCAACTAATGCACTCTAAGCTCACTTCACCTAACTTTTCACGGTTAGGTTTTTACAGAATCGATTAACTGTTAAACGTTGTAAAGAAGCTTTGGACTTACTATATTACATACCTACATTATAATAAAATATTTTAGGTGTAAGATGATATTTTTGTCACACAAATCAGTATTGTTAAAATAAAATTACGTACATAATGCAAAGTTGCTGCAAGAGTGACTTTTTAAGATATCGATTCAGTCGTTCTGGTGTGATACAAGCCATCTAACTGAACCACTTTCTCCTTAGGACCAACATCGTAATCGCGAAAAAATAATCAGCCATACCATACATTAGGGTCGAGTAGGAATTGAAGTTTTGTATGGGACTGTTGATATTTTTTTCGCGATTAAATATGACTACACTTTTCTGATACATAGTATAATATAGCATAATACTGAGCGATAGCTGTTTTGCGTGGATGTGACACGTGTTTCCCCTAACCCTTTCTATTTTTTTTTGTGTTTTATGTTTTTTTTGCGTCATGTTTACTTGCGGTAAACATGACGCAAAAAAAAAACATAATATAAACGAATTTTCTTTCTTTCTTCTATAAATATAGGCTACATACATATAGACTAGTATTATCTATTATTATAAATTCAATCACACAAGAACGACTGGATCGATTTCTAAAAAAGTCACCCTTGCAGCAACATTGCATAATGTAGGTAACTTTGGCAAGAACGTAGGAAACTTTATATCTCAGAAAACAGACAAACCTACCTAATTAACGTAGGCAAAGACGCAGGTGCAGTCAGCAGCTTTCCTGCATTTTGGCTAGCTTAATTATTTAGGTAACTTTCCAGGTACATTTTAAGTCTGTACGAATGAAAATAGGTGATAATATTTAAGGTTTTAATTCGGCTGTTTAATGGAAACTTGCTAATAGAATAGAGAACAGTTCAAAGTGTTTGCGGTCTTTTTAAATCGATGTTAAGCTTCTATGACGTAATGTTGTGTTACAAGACCCTAATTGCGTAACACATATCAGTCGCAATCTGAATCATTTTGAAGGATATTGCTAAACCATCCTACTAATATTATAAACGTGAAAGTTTTTGAGGCTGGATGGATGTTCGTTACTCTTTCACGAAAAAACTACTGAACAGTTTTGAATGAAATTTGGCACAAGTTCAAGTTCAAGTTATTTATTTCATAACAAAAATACATTTGTGTCGAAATATTTACACAGTAGGTACACATAAAGAAGCAACATAAACAATTAAAATTAATAAGTAACCTCGTTCCTCACCCATTCGAAGTTAGAACGTCTATCCAAATTAAAACCAATTAACTTTACAAACATTAATAGTCATATTGGTACAGATTATAGTCCCTAGCAAAATGATACAAAAATACATTTAATGTCGAAATTTTAAGTAAGAATATAAAAATAAAAGAAATTATTACAAGTCAAAGAAAATGGATCAAGATATTTAAGTATTATTTTTAATATTTTTGTCATTACAAAAATCGTCAATGCGCAATCGTCAATGGCTTTCTTGATTAACAAAGCCCTGAGTTTATTTTTAAACATGTTCACATTCTGAATATTCTTAAATTCTGCTGGTAATTTGTTAAACAGATTGACAGATACACAGATTGTTTATAACCAGGATTAACACAAAGAATACTTTTTATCCCGATATTCCCACAGGATCGAAACTTATGTGGGTGAAACCGCGGGGCGCTGCCAGTTGGTTCATACGTTTGAAAAGTTTTTGTCTTCTCGACAACGTAAATAATTGTTGAAGTGTCAAAACGAAAGCCATTGCTGACATAGCTACATCTGCTATTCAAAACAAAACCACACAACAAATATTCTAAAAAGTTGCAAAAATAATTGCAACTTTTTAGAATATTTGCTGTGTTTTTGTTTTCTTTACGAGTCCTCTTTGTACATTTTGTTTGACAATAAGTCGAGATTTAACAAAGGGATTTTTGAACAAGTCATAAAATGAGAACATTTTTAAGTAGTTTTCCTTAAGATCAGCGAATTTCCCGCTAAGAGCGTGTTTACATTGCATTAGCAGTTATAGGTAAGAGCGTAAAAACGTGAGATATTTTCTGAGTTAAATAATTTGTTTATTTTCTCACCACAAATTAGGAAACAGTAACTTTTTAATACGAGTTTGATATCCGTTTTTATTAATACTAGATGACACCTTAATTAATGAGGGGCCCGTGGCTAAATAATAATAGCCGCACAGGTCGACCGATCAGGTTAAGCTACGCTTGCCACGGTTGGTCTGTGGATGGGTGACAACGTTGCAACCAAAATATCAGAACCTCGTTTGTAATACACTACACGAGTGTGAACACGTCTTTAAGTTAAAGTTCAAAAACAGAGACTCGTTGGAATGTTGTCATTGTAGAAGCCATTCTCTGTCTGTTGGCATCTGCACTCTTAACATAGAATATGAGGTAGGTATATACTAATAATATATCTGAGGAGTTTGTTTGTTTGAACGCGTTAATCTCATAAATAGCTGCAGTGATCAAATCGATGTGCACTTTGAAAGTTTGGGCAAATTGAAAGCCAAACTTCTTAAATACCCTTCTAAATAAATGTGTGTGTTTAGATAAAATAGTACCAACTTTTTTACTTATTTTCTAGCATTTTTAAATTATATATCATTATTGTCATCATCTGCACTTTTAGATACTTAACATTAAATTAGATTAAAAATATTATTTTTTTGTACAACTTCTTTATGCATGCGGAGTTTGCCTGGAAGTCATTGTTGCTCTGTTGCACACACACTTCCGCATGTTACATTTAGCATTGAATCGGTGTAAACAATTGTTGGTGAACCAATAAAAATAAATAAATAAATCTCTGGAACCACCAGTCGGATTTGAAAAATTCTTTATATTAAATAACCCTCAAGAATTATGCTATCAAAATTCTTGACAAAGATTATTGGCTATATATTATCACGCTACAACCCTTAGGAGCCGAGCAAAAAGAAAACGAAGTACTAGCGCGGGCGGGCGATGCGAAGCGACGCGGTGGGTCAGGGGAACAAGAAATTTTAAGCGAACAAAGTCGCGAGCAGAAGCTAGTTATAATAATAACTTATTGACCTGCTAATAATGGACACGTTTTGAAATTCAAATGCTTAGTTAATTACTTTTTACATTCGGGTCAATATAACATTACCCATTGTCCTTTTATCAAATGTTCACCGTCTCACGAACTACACAAAGAACACAAGGATATCTATTCTCATGTCCTTAATACGTATGTAGGGTATTACTTAATACTTAGGACGGTACGGGTCTCGATAAGCGATTTAGTAGCGAACGCCTCCTTAATCTCACAGGCAGTATTAACGTGTTCTGTCCTTGATAAGCAGTAAATCTTGGCACTACTGTTTTATTTAATAAGATGGGAAGATCTCTTCAAACTATTTTAGGATTTTATTTAACTTTTGATATTAAGTTTTCTTACGTTCTTCGGCAATCTATGTGAAAGAATAAAAGAAAGAAAAAGTATTTATTGTGACTCGTACAGGAAGATCACAAACTAAACTAAACACAATCATAAATAACAAAACATAATTATATAAGAAGAAAACAAAAAAAAATAGTAAGTTCTGCACGAGGTCATAAATCACAGAATGATTCTGCGACATTAAAAAGAATTGTTTCACAGCTGGTATTTTGATAGGGCCCGCTGTGATGTCACGAACAGCTACAGAAATAAATAAATAATTAAATAGATATTTGTAAAATATCAGCACTTCAGCGCCAGACGTAACCTCATTACTTGTGACTTAAGTGTCTGAGGCACACTGTGGCATCACATGTGAGAGGTTAATCTGTGGCGCAACGTTCGTACTAATTTGGAAACACGAGAATACAGATGTAGTACGAGTCATGTATCATACAGACACCAGCACATCAAGCTACTAAAATCTGTCAAGTTTCTTTAATATGTCGGAGAAGGTATGTCTGTCTCTCGTTAGCATCAGGCATATTTTAATTACTGTGGGCGTACTATGGGTAGTGTTGGTTATAGCATAATAGATAAACGGTTTGCAGTTCAAATCAGATTACAATTTACGAACAAGTTAGTCACACTAGCGAATCACACACTGTAGGTACACATTCAACGATACGGAACGCAAACAGTTTCTAAGCACATGTTGTTCGTACGATGTCCAATGTTTCGATGTTCCCGAGAGCTCTGTTCACACCGTTCTTGTAGCTGTCGCTCTCGTCCACCTCCACGAACTCAGGCTAGAGTCTGTCTAGCGCCACAAGACGGCGCTAGCCTTCCGAATAAACGAATAACTCCGACAAATAGATTTTCAACTTTGTCGCTAAAGTATTAAGGTTCAAGATTGATTGGGAAAATTTGACACTTTCGGGTGGCTCGATGTCCTGGCGTCTGTACATGGTACGCGCGCATTGCATATATCAGCACTTTTCTGTCACCTTGCGCCAATTATAACGTAACACGACACTACACGATCAGCGTTCATATTCACCTGTACTTATTCACACAGCATTCATATAGAATTAGTTACGTGATAGATCAATATTTCCAATAAACCATCGACTTTGGCTATCCTTGACTTATCATTCGAGCTAACATCCAAGGTGCGCGCCCCATTCAGCAGCGCATACAACAGAAGCGCATAACTTATCTGGTTTACCTGTACCCATGTATTTCCCAGTCAGGTCAAGGTCAAATAGTTCCTAGATGCAGAGCTCCAAATTTCCTGTTCCCATTCTGGACAGGAAATTAACTTGTATGTAGGCACTTTCCACATGATGTCCGTGTTTGTGGATTCAAGAGCGTTTACCCAGCTAAAGTTTTCTTTAAACGAATGATTCAAATTTTGTCTTCATATCATTGGTTTAATAGGTTTTTAATTTTATTATTTTTTAAATAGATTATTTATATTTTGTGAGTGTGAGAATGTTGTAGGCCTTGTAGACTGTAGATTTGTAGACCATTTTCTATTTTGTTAGCACTTGTTGACAGGCCTACATCGTCCTCCCATACCTGTTAATACTGTAATTTGAAAACATCGTAAAAACCAATTATTTTTAAAAGAATAACCGTGAAGTTTCTTGCCGGCTCTACTCCATAGAAAATGACCAATTGGAACCGTGCACCTAGCTTCTGACGTATCATAAGTGCCCATGTAGCATTATGTGTGATTTTGACGGTGAGAGGGAGTGACTACAAATGTTCTTCCCATCCTTTTGAATTCTGAGAAATTACACTATTCGAAAGGATACATCTGTGAGTGTATCAGAGATATATGAAAATGATTAAACATTTGAAATGTTTCAACCATTACATCAAAATATTAAGCTTTTTTGTGTATCTACAAAGAATATGGCACACACTTGAAATTTTACTATTTTAAACAGAAACCTGAATGGAAAAATCTACCCGTTTTATGATCACAATCATCATCTACCTAGCCTTTTCCTAACTAAGCTGGGGTCGGCAGCCAGTCTAACCCGTTTACTGATCATTTGTATAAAATATAAATTAAAACGTTTGTAAATAATGAGACCTCCCCGCTACGGCTTTGCTACGCGCTACGAGAATGCTACGGCCTACGACAATGCTACGCGCTACGCCAAACAAATGACACACATCATAATAATTCCAACTGAATTATTTCTCCCCATTCTTTATTTCAATATTAACTATTGTCGTGTAGCGACAAGTAAAACTGAACTTATACATTTAAAGTTAAAATTAAAATAAAGAAAGGGAGGTCATAAAACAATTAAAGATATATTTATAGAGGTATGAGGAACAGGGTGTAAAGTTCACTCATACTCTATAGAAAAGGGAGGATCCTCCGTCCAGACGGGTGTTGTGTCTGGCGGGCAACTGCCCAACGATTGATGTTGGGAAATTGTATCTATGCTAATTGCGCGGTAAACTCTGCTTGCGAGATGCAGGATTTGCGTGACGTCAGTATGACGCGTTGTTCACATGTGGCGTTGTAGATACCGCTACATCACTCCCCTCCGGAGACCGGAGGTCGATAGTGGACTGAGTCTTGTATCTTGCGATGCTTGCCAGGCCAGCTGAGGTTCCAGTGAGTCGGAACCGGTTGCCGCACAGTTCACGGTGAGTCGGAACTGTCTGCGGAGTTGTCCCCAGTGAGTCGGGGTGGCGCTGCGTTATATTCCAGTGCGTCGGATGTACAGCGCCGGGTTGAGGCTGGCTGCTGCGTCGACCAGGAGAGGGTGCTCTGCTTGTTGACCGGCCGAAAGTGCAGTGTGCTGTGCCGAGGTTGCTGATGAGGCTGAGGGTGATGACCAGGTATGCGCGGACGCTGCATGCTGGTGGTCAGGATACCCGTTGAAGCCGTGGATGCTGGCTGGCTGGGTGACTCGCCGCTAAAGCTTGCGGGAGTGATGATGATGACGTCACGCTGAAGTGTTTGCACGAAGGCTGCGCTGACGATCACGTCGGGGTCACCAGTATAGAGGTGTGAGGAACAGGGTGTAAAGTTCACTCATACTCTATAGAAAAGGGAGGATCCTCCGACCAGACGGGTGTTGTGTCTGGCGGGCAACTGCCCAACGATTGATGTTGGGAAATTGTATCTATGCTAATTGCGCGGTAAACTCTGCTTGCGAGATGCAGGATTTGCGTGACGTCAGTATGACGCGTTGTTCACATGTGGCGTTGTAGATACCGCTACATATTTATAACTTTAAGATGGAGATGGACTAAGAGTGGTGTGTAGTATGTGGAGGTGGGGTGTGTGGATGACGATGCGTGATAGGTGGGCTGAGGAGGCTGAGATGGAGATCCAGATGGAGGGAGGTAGACGCGAGGCAGGTGCCGGCGACAGATGCAGGTACAGATGAGGGCAGGTCGCTGGTGCGTGTGCGGCACGGAGGACACCCGTAGGAGGGCCCACGCAGCAGGGCAGGCTGCAGCACGGCAGCAGGAGCCGGCGTAGGTACAGGTATAGATGCAGTGCAGGCGGAGGACACCCGTAGGAGGGTCCACGTAGCAAGGCAGGACGCAGCTCGGCAGCAAGAGAGAGAGGCACGACAGAGACGCTGTCAGCCCGCCAGGTGAGGCGACCCTTGGATGAGGCGCGGCCCAATAGTCACAGGAGCCCTTCACGGAGGACGGAGGACGGAGGCGAAGGCAGGGTCTGACAGGTACCGGAGCGGAAAGGTACGCTGGGTATTCCCGCGATAGGTAGCCCTGGAGTATCAGGCTCTTTATTGTATCCGCTTTAGAGGCGAAACCCGAACTGATCCTTGGATTGCGTGGATCTATAATGTCAGCTCGTAGAATAACATCACGTAGAAAATATGAATTTGAGTTATGAAGATGGCCAGTAATTAAATATAATAGTATTCATATCTAATTAGCTAAAAAGATACAGGCATGTAAGAATTTGAAATAAAGGTTGCCATGGCGACGTATTAAACGTCGTTGTCAAAGCTGTCATAATAAAATATATTATTAATAAAATACGATAAAATCTATAGTTATTTTGTATTAGAAGTATAGTGTTTATAGAAAAAATGATATCCATCAATGTTGGCGAAATTACCAACCCTTGGATGTCACTAAATCATTGTAGTGTCATCTTAAAGATGGAGCTGTGTCTGTGTACTGATTGTGGATAAAACGTGTCGTAAGAAATAATCAGATCAGCGCCTAACGGTAACAGAATGCTTGTTCTGACCTGGAGGAATGAATGAAGATAACTGTGAGTATGACCATTATGTTACACTATCATTTGTTTCATGTAAAGACATTCATTTTGCGTCTAGGTAATAACCGTACATCGTATACAGGCGGTATTCAAGGTGAATAAATTCATTTTATAGTGACATTAGCCTCGAAGCGAGAATACTATTACGATCCAATACTAATACTGTTAGTGATTTTCAGGTAATCTGTAGAATAACTTGGGATTGATGTTATAATTGTATTGTATGTAAAGGTTTTTTGGTATATACAAGCCGTTCTTTGCTCTATGGGATTTACGGTTAAAGACATTTTTTTCCCCCAAAATGATAATTATTCATTTCAAGGAGGCATTTTTATAAGGAAAAACATAATAATTAAGCTAAGAGACGGTTTCGTTGGGCTATAAACTAAAACTAAGTTATAAAAACAGTAAAAACTTACAAATCAAACATTATTTAGAACATTGTGCTATAATAGGTTTTTAAAAGTTGGAAATGATTTCAATTCCTTAATTACTTTAAGTATAGAAGTATAGAGTTGAGCGATGAGATATTCGACAGTCTTTCTACCGTAGTTTGTCCACGGTGCTCTTAAAATTGTTTCCATCGGCAAATGAGGATCTTCCATACAAACTTAAATCCCCTACTCAACCCCTTTAGAAGATGAATTTTCAAATACCCTTTTTTGTGCTCATCTTCGTTATGTAAGTAACTCTTGTAAAAAAAAATATGGAGACCCAATGGTTTAGGTTGTACGTCGACTGTCAGTGATTGAATGAACGAATGAGTTTTTAAAGTAGATGTTGTGTGGGTTCTGCAGTTATTATTTTATCCCGCTGATACATGGCTTTACCGTCGAATATTATATCTTTCAATTAACAATGCGTTTCCAACCTTAGAGACAAATTTTAATCCATGCTTATAATTATACTATAAATTCGAAAGTAACTGTGTCTATATGTCCTTTTCACGCCTAAACCACTGAACGGATTTCGATAAAAGGACCATTCAAGTATGGAACATTTTATTTAGCACAGGTATATCTTTTACGAAAAAGGAGGTCCCTATGGTAGATTTACTGTAAAAGTTGTACAAGTCTCTGCAATAAACCATATAATATCATAAATGCCAGTAAAACTAACGTGTACCCCTCCAACTTTGTGACAAAAAACTTTTACAATAAAAACAATATTCAGCAATCATCGATTTCTTTGCAAAAATGGCTATAAAATGTTCATTATTAAAAAGTAACCAGCTCGACAAAAGTTTAGCTTCCCGGAAGGTTTTTAATTAACGAGCCGATAACTTTTTAGCTTTTATTATAATTTCTTTTTATTGCTCGTTCCTCTTCTGTATGATAAGATGGGTACTTTTATTCTGCAGTGAGATAAGTAAAGTCAGGGAAATTAATTGTTTAAATTTACTACCAATTCTTGTTGCTCGTTTATTCAAATCATAGCTGGCATTCTTTCACAGTTGTATGAAATGGCCCTAACCACTGACCTATAATAAACTTAGGTACGCTGGACTTCATACTATCGATTAAAACACGAAGACCTTTGATTTTCGCCATTTTGGCGCTGATAGCAACGTGAACGTCCGTGGAACTAATATTTTTGATAGTGAGTTTTACAAATTGCGCATACTCTCATGATAAAATGTTTTAAATTAAAAAACACATAATACACAAACATGTCTTATTCCACGATTTAGACCTAAATCATCAAAGACGTACCAAAACAACACGACGACCATTTGCAACAATGTGTTAGTTTTAGTTCAGACGAGACGCTCGAGCGGGGCGCTTTGAATCGGCACAAAAAACAACTGTCATTTCGTATAGTATATTTAGTCCAGCGTACTTGTATATATAATCCTCTAACACAGTAAATTGACGTAGTGTGACAATTTGATAAACAATCAGTATCCCTGACTATACTATCTGCTTTGGAAAAATGGAAAGGAGAATGTTCCAAGACTTTAATCAGAATTACTTAAAAATAGAAAATATTGATTGTCCAGGTAAACATGTTGTACAGTCAGCAGGTTCGCAGGTTAATAGCAAGTTGAGACGACATGAGTGGCTTAAAATACTACCTAGAGCCAGGTTACAATATATTATTTGCCAGCAAGTCCCAAACTAGACAGTTAGCCTGTATCTTGGGGCTCGGAGAACTTAGTCTAATACTTTCAATGCATAGGGCTAAAAACGTACTGTCTGATTTGTAGCAAAGGTCAAGTTGACTTTTTCTTGATTTTCTCAGCATTTTCCAGCCCTTTATCGAACCTAGAGTCACTTAGTCTAACTACCCATACTCTCTTAACTAGATCCAGCTGCGTCTTCAACCATGATAAGTCAACTTATTTTACTCCGAACGCTAGCCGTCTGACCTTCGTTGCCAAGTTCAGGAAAGAAATGCGATATTGCCAATGTATGTATGTAGTTTGACCCTCGTTTGTCCGGAAGTGTTTCAAGGTCGTTGTTCCCTTTTTCTTTTAGTACATGAAATACTTTTGGTTGCAAACGTGTTAGTAAACTTGAGAAAAGTTTCGGGTGTGTGATAAGGGACATTGACACGCAGCCTGTTACCATGGATACAGTACATGATTCCGAAAAAAACTTTCAACACCTGGGAGTGTTGTTCGTCGATTATTAAACCACTGCTGGACATAGGCCTCTCCTATTGCACGCCATTCAACTCAATTTTCGGCAACTCTCATCCAGATGCTACTAGCCATCCTGCGAAGATCGCCACTCCACCTAGCCTGAGGGCGTCCCACCTTACGTTTGCCGATTCGCGGTCTGGCCTCAAGAACACGTCTACCCCATCGGTCATCGGCTCTACGGCTAATATGGCCGGCCCACTACCACTACAGCTTGCTTATTCTGTGAGCTATATCGATTAAGTAAAGTGCAATACCTACGCGGTCAAAATGTATGGAACAGCTAATTTTTTTTTAGAATAATTTTCTGAATTCATGGTTACAGTTTGCGCGTCAATGTCCCTGCCACCTTGTACATGTCACCACCTTCATTCGGCTTCATTAGACATTCAGTTAAGTGCCTAGTCTTTTAACTAAATGGCGCCGGTCAACTAGCTGCCTCATAATCATTTGCCTTGCCTTTTTAGAACTATTTTTGGGGTCGGCTTCCAGTCTAACGGATGCAGCTGAATACCAGTAGGTATTTTACGTGCAGCGGCTGCCTATCTGACCTTCACAATACAGTAACTGGGTAAAACGATACGACTTTTTAAAATTAATCCTACTTCCTCCTATATATTACGAGTATAAACGCGAAAGTTTGTGAGGATGGATGTATGAATGTTTGTTACTCTTTCACGTAAAAACTAATTAACGGATTTTTATGAGACTTTACAGTAATATAGCTTATACATCAGAATAACAGATAAGGTACTTTTTATCCCGATATTCCAACGGGATCGACACTTATGCGGGTGAATCCGCGGGGCGCAGCTACTAAAAATATAAAATAGAAATTTATAAAATTAAAGGTAGATTGGACTGTTTTCAAAGTAGACACCCATTATTTTTTAGGTACTTACTTAGTTATGATGAAATACTCGTATGTTACACGAAACTTTATTCAAGAACTGCTTTTAAGCTTACAAACTACAGTTACGTTACTTATTTAGTGTTTTCATGTAGCATTTTTCCCATATAAGTTGGAGGCGATAGAAAAAACTAATTTCAAACAAAGTTGTTGAACGTGGCTCGCGTTTTAAACTACCGTTAAACGAGCGGGCGCTTGACGGAAACTTTTTAATTATTTCTTTATTATCGCGGAATATTTAATGAATAGTGATGAGGTTGTGTCCAGCACTTTCTACATATTATTATATACATATATGTTTTCGAACCCTGGCCATGATTAACGACTTTTAACAAAAGTTTTTAATGATTAATTTTGCTACACACAGATGTTTCAGCACATAACGCAAATATTATTTTTTTAATTTTTAATTTTTTTATTTAGGTTAACCAACAATTGTTAACATCAGTACATTAGCAGCTTATTATTTATAAAAGGATACAATTGCGGGTGCAACAATTAATTATAGGTTAACACCGCTAGCACAAAAAAACTGGTAAAACCATTCATTATTAATTTATGACAGATTCATAAAAATACAAGTGAATAAATGTGAAAATTAAATTAATAAATTAGATCATAAACGAGTAAATAAGATACAAATTAAATAATAATAATTGATATGAAAATTAGATTATAAATTAGACTAAAACAAAATAAATTAAATTACAGTGACCATTTAAAAAGAAATTAAAACATTAACAATCAAAATACTGACTGTGGTAAGGTAAAAAATATAAAAATATCCAATTCCATAACAAACACAAGAAAAATCATTAAGACATAATCGGTTATAAAAAAAACAATACTTGTCTAATAATGAAAACATTAATTGCCTAATAACGAAGAGCCTCAACCAACACTTCAGGAGACTCTCATTGTGCGGCTGGGTCAAGGGCTTGATTCAGAAAGCAGTACTCCATGGAGTAGGTCATGCATTGTGAGGAGGTTCCTCTCTTTAGAGTCCTAACCACCGGCAGCTTGGACCCTGTTCCTCATGCCAATGGGCCACTATTTTTTATATTTTTAAATGTGTAAAATGTAACTAATATGTATCTAAAATGTTATAAAGGAATAACAAACACACTACTATATAAAGGCTCTAAGTGAAGTTAGTTGTGTTTCGAAACCTTGACCTATCTTTGTTTGTGGACGTTTTTGGAAGTCCAAACGAAAATTCTCAAATAAACATTAACATGTCTATACAAAGTTAAACCATCGCTTTTAAACTTATCTGTCCCAGGGCTGCCTCTAAACGTAGTGTTGTGCAACGAACTAAACTAAATTGTAAACTCCAACCAACTGAAACGACTTGGCCACTAACAGTAAATATACAACATTACGCCTGCATACGAATTACTGTAACAAAATCTTGCCAAGTTTGCCATGTAGGTATTATAAAACAGGTTACTCCATTTCTTCTAACAGCTGTCGTAAAAGGCAACTGCTGGTAAACGTTGGCTGCATATCATACATATATATATACCTATATATACATAAAGTGTACACCTATGAGGCTAATGATCCCCGAAGCAGCCGATTTGTTTTGTAAAAATCTCACAGTGTAAGCTTAGGGGAAGTGAGTATGAAATGAGCTATATAAATAACGTCATGAGATGGGTCGACAGCTCACTTCACCGAAGTTCTCACGGTGAGATTTTTACGGAATAGACCGTCTGTTTGCTAAACCGATTTTCTAGAAATATTGACCTAAAATGATACAATAGCCTGACATTGTCACATTGATAATGAACAGAAATTGACGAGAGAGATCCAAACAGTGGAAAACTCGAACAGAGTGCATCTGACCAGAACGGAAAGACTTGGATATGAAATATCCAAGTAAATCGAAGTCGAAGTGGAAGTAAAGGTCAAGTTTTTAAATCGAATTATTACATCCAGCACTAAACTCAGGTTGAAAAGAAGAAAGCCTATAAGGATATGGTTCAGACGGTCAAAATCTTATGTTTGAGTACCTGCATAATCAGCTTATAATTTTCCCCTTGCTGGGACACAGGCCTCCTCTCTGTGAGACCGAGTAGGCCGCAATCCACCACGCGGGCCCAGTGCAAGTTGGTTGATGTCACATGTCTTCGAATTTTTGGATGTAGGACATGCCGGTTTCCTCACGATGTTTTCCTTAACCATTTGGAGAGCAGTGGTGATGAAATAATTTACGTAAACTGAAGCATCTATTGGGGTTCAAACCTGCGACCTACAACTCGTAAGCCTGTCACTTGGCTACCACTGCTCTCTTGATTACCTACTGACATGTTATAAATGATAGCAGCACTCGTATTCTAACACGTACAACACCCACTTCAACAAAGTTAAATCTCTGTCCTAAAGTAGTTATACTCGTACTACACCCTGTAGGTTTATTTATTTATTTTATTTTAAATAGAACGGCCGAAGCCAATTACACTATTTAAACATAATGATATAATTTATTTAACACAGCCATGCATTTTTCTCACAAAAATTCAAGCATTCTGACAATATCATCTTCCATTCGTTCGCAAACATATCAAGATCTGTGTTTGAGTCCAGGAGAGCGAACTATAAACAAAACCTACCCCTAACCTTATAAACTAGAACCTTATTTCCGTGAGGTTGTGTGACAAAACTAAAACTAATCTATAAAGTTAAAGCGAGCGAAACTGCGGACACAAACTATGTATAGTAATTCATCACGCCATTCACGATTGCTCGTGATTTATAACGAAGTGCCAACTTTGTTGTGTTGACTGACACTGTTAGTTATAAGTTTGTGATTATTTTCTTGTTTATGTTAATGTTGTTACTGATAGCTGGATTTTTGAAGGTCGATGACCTCTAGTTAACTGCGTTAGCCCCCGTTTAGTTTAGCCCAAAAGTCTGACAATCAGTCTTATCAAGGGGTATCGTATTACCCAGTAACTGGGTTGTGAAGGTCAGATAGGCGATCGCTCCACGTAAAATACTGGTACTCAACTGCACCTGGTTAGACTGGAAGCCGACCCAACATAGTTGGGAAAATGCTAGGCAGATGATGATTGATATTTGAATAGGTCTTCAAACTCAAAGCATTTATTTCAATTACAGGCGCTTTTGATTTGTCAAGGAGTCGGTTAGTTAGTCAGAAAGTTGAAGCTAGTTGCTCATTTCAAAACGTAGATCTCTATGGAGAAGAGAGCTGGATCTGGTTATCCAGATGCAGCTGAGTCCGCTTCCAGTCTAAATTGGAAGCGGACTCCAACAGACTTGGACAGGCCTAGCCAGATAATGATATGCGACCTCTAGTTACTTGAAAAAAGAAATTAGGACCAATTAGTGAATTTTAATTGTTGGTTGGCATTCTGTTCCAGCAAAAGCCTTTCACCATTTCTACTGTTCTTTGCGATTTAACTTTTCAAACACGACAGTAAACGTTTAGTATAGGCGATGACTCGTTGAGATGCAAAAGAAAGGCGAAAAATTAAAACACAAATAGCATATTTGCCCCATAAATAATTATTGACAAACTTATCAGAATTTTAACTAAACATCAACAACATATGCACAACACAGACTTACAGTAGCAGTAGTTATAAAGTCACCCATAACTAGCCTATAATGTTCCTACTGCTGGG
Organism: Apamea epomidion; assembly: GCA_947507525.1. Lineage (NCBI taxonomy): Eukaryota > Metazoa > Arthropoda > Insecta > Lepidoptera > Noctuidae > Apamea > Apamea epomidion. Next base: position 6,148,491 of record OX382247.1, on the reverse strand, counting down.
ACACAGGCCTCCTCTCTGTGATTGGGCTATAATCAACCACGCGGGACCAGTGCGGGTTGGTAAATATCACATGTCTTAAAATTTTTGGTTCTAGAAACCAAAAATTCTGGTTACCTCACGATGTCTTTCTTCACCATTTTGAGAGCAGTGGTGACGAAAATCAATAAACAAAGCTCAACGCTGAATGTAAAAAGCAAGGTCATAACTGCTCTTAAGCCAACAACCTAATTTAATTCTACCTACTTCGACCTTAAAATTTTAAGTTTGATAAAACTACTTAATTTAAGCTAGTTAGGTAGTGCTCGGGTGCGGTTCGGGCAAGTGCGGTTCAAATCAGTGCTCTGAGTGGAATACCTCAAGTAAAGTGCCTGTCGTTCGAATAACAACTTGCAACTCATGGGTCGGATCCGATATCACTGGAAACCATTGCTCAAAGTCGCAGCATTGCGATCCTTACTTTAGTCTTTTGACTATCTAAAGTAAAGATCGCAATCCAATATAGCTTTAATAAAAATCTATTCCACCATCCATATAAATCCTAAGTATAAACATTGATAGGCTATTATAACAGTCCCAATCTGAGATTGCTACCGTTCATCTCGACTCGATATTAATAAATATTCAATCATAAACGAATCTCATTTAGTTGACTTGATGTCCAATTTGAGATTAGAGATACGTCCGAAGATATATATACCTACATTTTACTTCAGACCAAAGGAATGGAGACGAAATTAAGGGGTCCTGTGTCTTGGAAGATGGGGCAGAGGTATACCTACCTACAGTCGTGACATGGGTGATGGGTCCCATTTCATATTAATTATTATGCTGAACATAAAGCCAAAAAATTGTATGTGTCTCCGATTTTTATTTACTCCATACATATATATGTATGGAGTGGCGTGGCGTATATTTATAAACGTTGCTTATGATTAACGACTGCTTAATTTCCATACGTTTATTATATTGCACTTTTGTAAGAAACAGCAGATATTTTTTAATAACCGCTGAAACGGACGGTCCAGAATTATGTACTGAATCCATTGTAACAGGTTGATCTCCTTTTATAAATTTGGCAAAAATATCCGCTCTCTAAAGCCGTATTGTGTACTTAACACGTCAACAACACTCTCTAAAAGATTCCCGTTGATCTAAACCTAACTAGTTGAAGGCTGCACCGTGATATATCCAGGACATAGGATACCTATAATGTGTGGGTGTAGGACATAGGGTGTGTAGTGTGTGGGTGTCTCACGATCGATACGGTGTCAAACATTCCACACGATGCCAGATGCGTTGGTTTCAAGGTTAGCTCGGAGTGAATATTGAGCGGTTGGAAAATATATGTTATCAGTTATGCTATTATAATTAGCATAGCATAATCTTCTATCCCACGACACAGGGTATCCCAGTGTGAGGTCCAGGGCATTTGTAAAAATCTAGGTCCTAAGGCTCATATGTAATCTGTTACTGGTGTTTTAAATATTGTATAGTGTTTATTCTGAACTGAATAAACTTTTTATTTAATAATTATATATCTTCTATCTATACATACATAAGAAATTAATTTCCGTGTATTAGTTTTGCAAAAACTCGAAAATGGCTCGACCGATTGTGATGAACGTTCCTAACAAAAAATAGATGATAATAATATAGGCATTGCAATACATGGGCTTGAGCTAGTAATTACTCAATATATATATTGCATTTCACAATGTGAAATTAGGTGTTAGATTAACAGTCATGATCATTGTGGATCCTGTCGTGCACAGTAAAGTAGGAGAGAAGAATAGTGCTTTCATTAGACAACTCAATTGGCGGATTTGGTACAGACGCCAGCACATCATGCTACTACAATCTGTCAAATTTCTTTAATAGATTTTCAACTTTATCACTAAAGTTTTAGGTCCAAAAAAAAAAAAAAAAAATTTCAGAAGTCAATACAAAAGTCGATAATACAAAACCCAAAGACACTGAACTCCGAAATTAAAGGTCCAAGGTTGATTGTGAAAATTTGACAGTTTCGGGTAGCTTGACCTGCTCGCGTCTGTACACTTGCCCGTTGCGAGAAAAGACATTTCCGAGAATGGACTTTTGCGCGAAAGGGCACTAAAGTTGCAGAAATTAGATTTCTTCATAACACTACGCCTCCTTTCCGTAACTGTCCTGCTACCCTCAAGTGGCCTACAATGTTCCCATTGTTAGGATACAGGCCGATTTCGAAATCACGCTACTCACAGATAGTGAGTAGCATGATTTCGAGACTTTTTAAACCTTTTTTATGTAGCTGGAAACAGGAATGGATGCTTTTAATTTTAAATCCAGCTTTCGTTAAAAGTAACTAGCTAGTAAAAATAGAATTTATATGACACGAAGATCTACGAGGTAATTACGTAACACACGTACAATATACTCAGTCATTCCATGTAGAAATACTGGTATTCGACAGATTGGAAGCCGACACTAACATAGTTGGGAAAAGGGTAGGCAGTTGGTGATGATACTAACAATGGCAAATGCCTTTCATTTTGACATTTCAACAACATTCATGGCGTCATTAACGTTGTCGACAAATTTTTCGAACATACGAACTATGAAGCAATGGATTACCTTAAAAAAGCTTCGGATTGTGATTTAAAAAGTTGGTTTTGCTGTGGCATACCTACACATCGTCTACTCACTGTTTGATCTTGAGATCTTTAACAATTCCTGGTACTGTATAATTCCATATATTTCGTTTCGCCTCTGCCTAGTTACAACAATACCTAGGTTACTCAGTAACTCGACATAGCTACACACAATGGCATCAATTTGTCCCATTATCTGCAACCGATACTGTTATCTGGTATACCCTTTGAAGTAGATATAGCATTATATAACTAGGGACATATAGCTACCCAATACGTTGCCATAATCCTGTACTCACTAAAACCCTATGCTACTATTGTATGTTTGCCAACTGTAGTGTGTGGCAGTGATTTGAACTAAGGGAGGGCACCCACGAGCAACTTAGTTACCCAGCAACATTTTTGTCTCTGTCGCTGTCTCCTCGCCGAGATTTGGACGATCCGCACATGGGAGCGACAGCAACGCTACTTTTTTGGGGAGTGGCAACTGGCTAGCCGGCAACTTTTTTGTCGCCGTGCGCGCACTTGCATGGCACCTTTTGACGTTCTAAAAGTGCTGATTCTCAGCCTAATTTGAATAAATGACTTTTGATTGATTTACCCAATAAACGGGCGACAGTTTCGTCCAACCCCGCGGACAAAAAAATGTCCATGCGCGCATTTTCATACACACCCGTAGACTTGATGTGAGAGACAAATTAGTTGCGGAGACAAAAGTTGCTCGAGCAACTTGGTTGCGCAGCAACTTTTCTGTTTATGTCCCTGAGTCCTCGCGTCAATCTACTTTTTATATTGAAATCGGAAAATAATCAACTGCATATAAGAAGGGATAAATCGAAATCATTTATTTTTACAATAGTTGTCAGCACTAAATACATATGTCAGAGTCACGAGAGTTTGACTATTTGGGACGGCAGCGCCACCAGGTGGCGCTCGAGAGAGCCTAGCCTGACATTCGAGGGAGTCGACGAGAGCGAGCAGCGAGGTGGAGCGGCTCTCTTGATCATTGGACATCGTACGAACAACATGTGCTTAGAACCTGTCTCCCGTTCCGTGTCTAGTTGTGTCGTGTGTGTATCTACAGTGTGTGATTTGCTAGTGTGACTAATTTGTTCGTAAAATTATAATTTGATTGGAACTGCATACGGGTTTCTATTGCGCAAATTACTAACAATACCCAGAGTACGCCCACAGTAATTAAAATATTATAACGAGACAGACGTAACTTCTCCGTCATAATACTAGTACTATACAACATGTCCCGGAATTAACGCACACCACCGAACACACCAATTAGAATATTATGTTATAATCATAATACATACACGGAAATTTTATTATTATGTATAAAACATTGTTTTTTTATTAAATTAGTTATACTGATTGTGTGAGAATTTGTGGTCACATTACAAATCTACGCATGCACACAATCGAACACTTATAAGGGTCTAGAGTAGAAGGTACTTCATTAATTTTGGTTAGTTTTGACTGTACAGCGAAAGTGTGACAGTAATTTACGTAGTTTTAATTATTTTTGGGATCAAAAATAACCGACATTAAGAATGACAGAAATCGATACAGTAAATGATTCTGAACAAGCTACTTTCGCAATGTGCATTAATTCTGTTACGCATTGTATAAGTACTTTAATAAAAACTTCAAAAAGCGAAATGGTTATTGACAGTCAGTACTTAAAATATATACCTACATATAAAATCTCCTTAACATCAAATGTGACGGAACGCCACTACCAACCTACTTACTACATACATAGATACATATACACTTTAATCGGATTATAGTATTACAAAGGCTCCTTGTAATAAGAGTATCACTACATTTAAGGTTTATTTGAAACTAACCTCCAACCAACGGTATTAAAGGTTTTTTTTTTTGCAAAAACACTTCTAAACTTGTGTGTGAAAGATGAGATGACTAGAAAGGTGGTGATACCAAGATGGCGGTTGATAGAAAATGAAATAAAATCAAATAAAAATTTATTTATTTTGTGAATAAGAACATATTGTTATAACATAAAAAAATACTAACTATGTCCCGTTAGAAGGAATACAAAAATTTTGACATAAGTAATTACTAATTATACAATATCGCAAAAAAAATTGACGCAATTTCATGACAAAACACACACGTTTCCCTTCCATTATTTGACATTTTACTTTGTTGTCTTAGGTACTACAGTAAGTACAGATGTCAGCACATCAAGCTACTACAATCTGTCAAATTTATTTAATAGATTTTCAACTTTATCGCTAAAGCATTAAGGTTCAAGGTTGATTGGGAAAGTTTGACAGTTTCGGGTAGCTTGATGTGCAGGCGTTTGTACCCAGCACAAATCATGATGTCAAATTAGAATAAGGTTTAGCTGAGAAATATCTTTGAAAACTAACAAAGTACTTTCTGTATTGAAACGAATGACTCCCTTTTACAACCAGCTCATTTGTTTTACTATACATTCACAGTATTAGGGACATAACTATGCAAATATTATAAAATAACTTCTGGAAACGCGGTTTTAGTATATCTCCCTGGCGTAAAACTGTGGAAAGTTGGGTCTTGGAATAATACAGATAGGTACAGAAAGTTTTATTTTTCAGCTAGGCTGCCTGCCGCCTGACTTTGGTCTGCACGCCTGCTAAGCGTGGGGTTTTGGGGACACCACCACTTCTAACAGAATTATTTTAATCTTAAAACAAAAGCCAATCATGTGGTAAGAGATGGAGCTATATGTGTATAGCTCTATCTCTTTCCCACACGATATCTGAGTCAAATATGCTGTAAGTGGGGTTTTGCATAAGGACATTTTCAGAAGTAGTCCGGATTTGTATCTGTACCCGGTTAATGGCTATAGGCTTGGTATTTATTGGTACCTACTTATAAATAACTGACGAAATAAGACTGTATTGTATATCTACCTTTGGAGAACACAGGCACGATGGATATAGAAAATTGTTTGATTATCTAGTTAATACATAACCAGATACACAGGATAAGGATAAACACAAATTAAAATGTCATAAGTGGCTTTAAATATTACTGAGAGTAGTATTAGTTGCTAGTGAGCTCCAAACTAGATAGTTTTACTGTATCTTGGTATACAGGGTCAAGTTAATTTAGCTAGCGAAAGTCTCCAGATGTGATGGTATCGACACCTACTCACGATACTATACAAAATATTTGATGTATTTTTAGGGGTCAACGACCACTAGTAGTGTCGTTACTTGAAATATGAATTGAGATAATATGTTTTATCGTGTTTAGATATTGATACCAATCACGTCTGTAAAGTTTACACAAAAAGAAACTAGATTTTTTAAACTAACATTTAACTGAAAATGATATTTGCGGTCGTTGACTCCAAAAAAATCATGTCTGCGGAGTTTCGCTAGCTAATTTAATTTAACCCTGTAGAGCGATGATGATTTACTCTGTAACAGTCTTAGAAACCTGCACATTACAGTCCATTTTCTATCACACTGAATATCACCTTTAGCTTCGCATCTGTGTTCAACTCTTAGAAGTTTAGAATGCACTCGTACGGAAAATCTTTTGTAGCCATCCCTTTGAAGGGAGCCGGTGTGAACTGTGTAAAGCAATTACTGTTAGAGGTGTCAGTATCAGACTTATTGTTTTAATTAATGCACATGAGTTTTACATTTTGGTAGAAAGGAGTGCAGTAGGTATAACCTGTGTACAGTCTCCGGCACGTAACTTGGTTTTGGCGTAGAGGGATAATTTCGGGTTGCAAAAAAATGGTCGCTTTTGTTGCTTGTTTTACGGTTATTGCCGTTTCAAAATTTTTAATCATATCTGTTTAGAAGAAAGTTAATGAAAGGTGAGGAACTACCCGAATTCTTGTGTGTGACTGTAACATTAACCGTTTTAGCTGAATGAAAATGCTTTTAGGACACATTATAGTTCCCATATACATGTGTACTGTCAGGGGCTAGGGGCCCTTCGAGGTGCCGGGACGAATCAAACAACGATACGATTTCTTTACGTTTATATTGACAGAACGTCTTTACATATTCCCGACTAAACTAGCACTGACTTTTCCTAAACAAAACTCCTAATAAAATATTTGATACCCCGTTCTAAAGATGCTTGAATGTTCGAATGTAAACCGCGCTAAATTATAACGAGCCTGCACTACGTAACGTCGACTTTCTTATTTGTTTTTTTATCCAGATTTACTTTAAAATCCAGCGCGAAAAGTGTCGGTTTTTTAAGTATATTCTGGAACAAAGTTGTGAACAAGAGTTAGAATATGACATGCATAATGATTTCGTCCCATCTTTTTCTTCTTAATAGTCGCTAATGTGAATTATTTCTCGAACGCCTCATTGATTAGTGCGGTTCTCAATTAGTCAGGCAACTGTCATTGAGCCTTTGTTTGCTTGTAGTTACAGTCATCTGCAAGTCCATAGTTACCATTTGTCATTGATAGCGCTCTTTTGTCAAAGGCGATATTCGGATGACGATTGATTGTACGCCCGTTATACTGACCTTTATTAAACAAGTACGCTGGACTTCATACTATCGATGACAAAATGAAGACATTTGATTTTCACCATTTTGGCGCTGACAGCAACGTGAGCTTCCGTGGAACTAATATTTTTGATAGCGAGTTTTACAAGATGCGCTTACTTTCATGATAAAAAAAAATCTAAATATCTCGTAGTAAACACAAAAAAGTCTTATTCCACGATTTAGACCTAAATCATCACAGATGTACCAAAACAAAACGACGGCTATTTACGGCAATGTGTCAATTTTAGTTCCTGAGACGCTCGCACTTTGAATTCGCACAAAAACGACTGTCATTTCGTATAGTCCAGCGTACTTCTATAATACAGGTCAGTGGCCCGTTACGATTGGAAAGTTAACACACACTGGCTACTTTGGAATTAAAGCAGAAGTATCTTTTTCTACCCCTTTCCAGAATACAAGCTTAAATTAGACACAGTCATAAAAAGAAAATATTCAAAAATGTCCATTTCAAGAATATACAAAGCACGAGTACCAACCTAACAAACGAAATGAATCCTCATAAAAGTGTACAATATACACGTTTCATCAGAGTTTGTATGTTGGCAACAAAAGTATCGTGATCTTTACGAGTTACCGTTTCATTACGTTTTTATATCATTCGTTATGTCTCGAAAATAATATCAATATGTGTTAGTATTAATTATTATTTGTGGCCTAGATTCTGCTATGTAACTTATAGCCTTGCTTATAGCATACCGATTCTAAGTAATAAAACAAATATTTTGCTCAGACTGTTTATTTGTTTGATTATCTTTCTAGTGGTAAAACTACCTCCCGGCTGTCATTTTCAGATCTTTGACAGTCGTTACGGGTAATCAGAAGTCCAAAGTCTGTATGTCAGTCTTACCAGGTAAGACTGCCTATTAAATCAAATAGGCAGTCGCTCCATGTAAAATACTGGTATTCAGCTGCATCCGGCTAGACTAGAAGCTGACCTTAACAGTTGGGAAAAGGCTAGGTAGATGATGATGCTTGACTCATTCAGGACTGGCTGGCATTAGCAAATGACAGAATTTTGAGGAAAAGGGAGAGTGAGGCCTTTGCCCAGCAGTGGGACAATACAGGCTAGTTATATTAGATTAGATTGATTCATCACTGCTCTCAAAACGGTGTAGGAAAATATCCTGAGAAATGCGGCATGTACGAGAACCAAAAATTTGAAGACAGGTGACATCTACCAACCCGTACTGAGGCCGCGTGATGGATTACGGCCCACTACCTCTCACAAAAAGGAGGCCTGTGCCCCAGCAGTGGGAGCATTAAAGTTTGATTATGTATGTAGACTGGAAGCTGACCTCAACAGTTGGGAAAAGGCTAGGCTAGATGTTCGATTCATTTAGGACTGGCCCGGTGGACTAGCAAATGACAGAATTGTGTGGAAAAAGAAGAGGGAGCCCTTTGCTCTGCAGTGAGACAATACAGGCTAGTTAGATAAGATTATTCATATTCATATATTTATTTGCGTTCCATAATATTGTAGAGGCGTGACAATCGCTTAAAGCTTAAGTAAAATTATGGACGCCGTAGGGCACAGCAAAAGGTATAAAATTAATTCTTAAAATAAAAATAAATATAAGAAAAAAGTAAATTAGGTAAAAAAAAAATTACATTGATTCTTTAAAACTTTACACTTAACATCAAAATAAAGTAGGTACCTATCTTTATAGTATGTTCAGTTAAAAAGTAGGTTAAGTGCTTTCAAAGTCTTTTCTATACATTTTTATCGCTTAGTGCTTCAGCAAATAACCTAGGCAACATTAAACCAACTTTTCTCCTTTTCAACCATCTTTCCAGTACTTAAGCTTTTCTTAAGAGTTCAGCAACTTACAAAAGGAGTAAGGATGGGGTTATACCTGGGTAATATTCTGGTAACGAGATAATTCCCGGCAATTATCTGGGTGTTTTCATCTCTATAATTATTTCTAATATATTTAGATTAAGAAAAAAAACTAAAATGGTTTGAAATGTAGATTGTCAGTTTTGTGGCCGATTCTCAGTAAGTTCTTAAAAAATATTTTTACATATTTTTGTTTATATTTACTAGTCGTCAAAGAATGGTAATCACCCTAAAAATATTTTTTTTTAAATAATGAAATACCTGCCATTCGGGCATTTACCCTAGAAACTATTCAGTACTTTACCCATCGCCGCCCATCTCTACAACAAAGCATAAAAGAACACGGTTCCACTGTAAACGTGAACTTAACTTCGACGTTCCGATCTAAACAAACAATAGAATCACATTCTACTATTGGATGTCCGTAGCATACGAGATTCGTAGCAGCATCGGGGCGGAACGCTACGTGAGCGTAGCGGGGCGCGTAGCATTTCGCTACGAGGCTACGATTGCTACGAACTTACGAAGTAATCACCTATTTCGCCTCGGAATTGACAGGGTGGAGAGATTTGTTATAAAATATATTGGGTTAATTATGGCATTTGAAATTAACTTTTAGATTTCTGTTTGCTGAATTTTGGGCCAAAGATATTTGAACTGTTTGCCATCGATACGCTGAACTTTTGGCCATCGATACGCTGAACTTTTGGCCATCGATACGCTAACAAGAATAATGTTTGTAGATTTTGCATAATTTATATTTTGGTTATTGAGAACATAAGTTCACGCCTTCTACCCATGGGGATAGGCATAAACTGCAGAACGCCACTTACTACGATCCTTACATATTCCTTATGCATCGTTTACGTTCTGATGTAACACGCACGCCGGTTCCGCAGTCGACCTTTCTGAAGAAAATTACCAATAGGGTCACTTATCCTTCTAGGACGATCCCTTCCAGCGTTCCCGCTCACATCTGCCTTGTAGAACTACATAATATATTACCACAGTAGCTGCATTCGATCAATGCGAATGTATTTCGTGAAAAAGTTAAGTAATTGTGTCAATTTTGACATTTCTTCAGTTTTGTCAAATATACGGACGTTGAACCACTTCATATCATCCTAATCATGTTCCCACTGCTGGGACACCGGCCTGCTTTCTTCGAGAGGGAGTGGGCTGTAATCTAAAAAGGCTTTAAAATATGGCTTTTTTCGAAGTAATACCACAGTGTTATTATTAACTGTTTACAAGTGGTTCAGGAGTAAGGGTAATAATAATATAATAATAATAATAATATCATTTATTTTCTCCCACAAGATACATACGTTTCTTAAATATAAATATAATGCTAAAACATGGAAGGGAGACAGGAGCCCATACTAAGTAAAGAACTTGTGTCATGGATCTCCTGGCCTCCCCGGACAGGTATACGTGCTAGAATCTAACTAATTGAGTAAGAGTTGCGTGAATGGGAATGATATAAATGAGTGGTTTGTTATTGGGCGAGTGAGCATATGTATAGTTATGAGTAAGTAATGATGCATGTGTGTGTATGTGCGTATGGCGAGTGGAGGTGACCCAGTGGTAACGTTTTACTTTGTGTAAATAATTTCATCACCACTGCTTTCATAACGGCGAAGGAAAACACCGTGAGGCAACCGGCATGTTCTAGAACCAAAAATTCGAAGATACGAGTATGTGATACATACCAATTCGCACTGGGCCCGCGTGGTGGATTACGGCCCGATTCCTCTCCCAAAAAGAGGAGGCTGTGTCGCAGCCGTAGAAACATTATGGTCTGATTAATGAAGTTCTACTGAAGATATCGAGTTATCTAGGGGTGACATTTAGCTCTGTATAGCGTAGGTACATTAGCGTCATGACTTGTTACGAAGCAAAGTGATTAGTGTCTGATGTTCAATAGAAGCTATATATCTATAACAGCCTGTAATCATGTCATCTCTTCCCTACTAGGTTGAATGAAAACTGTTTGAATTGAAGTTTACTTTATACTGAAACATTCAAATTGTAGCCTAATTAACATAGGGAAATATTTAACTTATCCTCTAAAAACTTATTGGACCTTCTAATGTTGAACACTTTTTTGAATTAATTAACCTTTAAAAACTTTTTAGGCTTCTAATGTTGCGCATGTATAATTTCAACATGAATGATGTAACCAATATTTTGTAACAATTTTATGATTTAAAAGAGTGTCCGTGGAGTTTCTGGCCCATTCTTCTCCATAGGCACCTACTACGCTTTGGAATGGGCAACTATCTTCATCTTTCTGACTGACCGACCCCTTGACAATTCAAAAGTGCCTGTAATTGGTTTATTTGAAATAAATGCTTTGAGTTGTTTGAGTTTGAAATGATGAACATTTTTTTTAATGACTGCACCTTTAAAAGCTTCTTTGTTTTCTAATGATACACACTTTATTAAATTAATAAACTTCTAAAAAAAAATAGGCTTATAAAGATGCAATTTTTAAAAAAACCCAATTCCGACCAAACGGGTTAAGTCAGGTTAGAACTGTGACCAGCCTCGCGCGAGCTGAATTGGTCGCAGTAACTAAGCTACGTCACCCCGACCAAATGGGTTAAATTATATAGGTTAGAACTGTGATAAATCGCGAGCGAGCCGAGTGAGTGCTGAATTCATGTGAGTCGCAGTTACTATAATATAGCCTATATTGTAGTCTATTAGTATTTTTAGGACCCCAAAATAGGAATTATTAGAAGTTCACAAAAAGAGGCGCATCTTTATATTAGAGTGTTCAATCATCATTTATTTTATTTTATAACAATCATGTACCACAGTATTTTACCCATGTGTCACAAACAAATCTATTTGAATTTATTTAGGAGCGTAAAATGGGTGGCCGGTAACATAATATCCAAACACTTCTAATATATATGTACATATTATGTTAATGGCACCCGACGACGGTTTTATTTACAACTCTTTACATGTCGCCTGAAAGATACGCATATGTACCTAAATATAAAGCTAAGTGTTTTGTTAAGAATACATCGTGAAGAATCCTGTACTTAATGGTCTGGACGCGATACGCAGTGAGCAAGCGTGGTAATTAGCTGTAAGTTCTTTCTCTGTAAGGGAAACGTTTTTTCATTGTTGAAATGTCAGGTAAAATCTATTTAGGGATGTTAGAAAAAGAGCGCACACCTACGTTCCTATAAACACAAACAAATCGTTTTGCTTACCAATGGCAGCATTTTTATTGACAAACTGGGCATATAAATAGATTCGTAAGCTAATTTTACAAGTGATACCTACTTCCATATGGGAACTACTATGCAAATCTATGAGGTCTTTGCTTCATTATTGGTAAAGATACAAGAGCCTTAATTTTAACCAAGAACGGTCAGTAAATTTTAGGAATCGGCCATTAGAGCTCAACAGCTGTTACTAATGAGACACAATTACTTTTTCTACTGTTATTGGTCTGCGATGGGCGACCATATTTACATACTGAGATCCCTCCGTGCCTCGGAAAGCATGTTAAACCGTTGGTCCCGGGCTCCCGGCTGTCATTCGTGGAACTTTGACAGTCGTTACGGGTAGTCAGAAGCCCGAAATTCTGACAACAGTCTTACCAAGGGGTATGGTATTACCTTGTAACTGGGTTGTGGAGGTCAGTCGTTCAATGTAAAATTCAGTTCAGTGTATTCAGCTGAATCCGGTTAGACTGGAAGCCGACCCCAACATAGTTGGGAAAAGGCTAGGCAGATGATGATGATCTACCTTAATAAGGCTTCCTAGTCCAGTCCCTGTCAAATACTTATCAAAAGGGGTTTCCTTTAAAAGCAATAAATCATGGTTCATGATGTACATATGTATCCCTTTGAACCCTCGTCAGTACGTATTTCTGATACACATCGCTTTTCATACTCGTATAAAAAAGTGACTTGTCCATTCAATGTGAATTTATTTACGTTTATTTTTAACATAACATCGCGCGTGTCTTCCCCAAAGGGTTAGGCTGCGGTGTACCCATAGTACAGACACATTTCGCCTGTCATGTTTTAGTCCCATGTAAAATGATGGTAAGCCTATTGTTTATTTTTAAACTAGCTACGGCCGGGCTTATCAAAGGAAATCTGCCTTTGACACTAAAGCGAAAAATTATGGACATGTGCATCCTTTCCATTCTGACCTCTGGATCCCACACTTGGTCTTTGACAAACATTCAAAAGTCCAAACTCAAGGTTTGCCAACGTGCAATGGAGTGCAGCATTTTAGGCGTCAAATTGACAGACCATATTCACAACACCACACTGCGCTCCAAAACACAGATTACTGACGTTGCTTAAAAAGCCGATAAGCTGAAGTGGGACTGGGCTGGCCACGTCTGCCGTATGCCTAATAAGCTGTGGGCCAAAATAACAACCACGTGGAGCCTTGACACAGCTAGAAGGCGTCGCGGCAGACCCCGTAGAAAATGGCGGGACGAGCTGGACAAAGCAAACGACCAGTCGTCTGCCGTCGTAAGCAAAACCGAAGTAATAGCACGGGCAGGCGATGCGATGTGACGGTGGTCGGGGGAGACCCTTTCCTCTCCTCTTTTTGATCGGCTCCTTATTGACCTAGCGTGATGTTAAGTAGCCTTCCAAAAGAATTGGGCTATCAAATGCAAAAATATTTTTTCTAATCCAACGGTAGTTCCGGAGATTAGCTCGTTCATACAAACAAAGAAACCCTTTAGCTTTATTATTAGTATAGAATATAGATCAAATGAATTTGCCTAACCTTTTCCCAACTATGTCGGGGTCGGCTGGAGTCTAACCAGATGCAGCTGAATACCCGTATTTTACATGGAGCGACTGCCTATCTGACCTCCACAAACCAGTTACTGGGTAATACGATACCCTTTGGACTGGTTGTCAGACTTGTAGTTCCGGAGATTAGCGCGTTCAAACAAACAAAAAAACAAACAAACTCTTCAGCCTTATTATTAGGTAGTATAAAGATAAAGATAGATGACTTTATAAAAGTGGGGCTGTGTGTTTTTGAGCAGAGACTTTGACTGTGTACCCATGAAGAGATAGTCAAAGGATGGATTCATGGAAGTTCATTTGGGCACACCAAACCTTTGACACCGATTTGCTCGAGGCCATCCGTGCATCTGTTCATATATCTATACCATAGCACATCTGTATGTACGTCACTGGCCGAAATGAAATGGATTTCTAGGAAAAGTAAAATGAAATAGCGTTATTTTTTTTTTATTGCTGCATTGCATGGGCTGTTCTTTACCTCGATCACGCGTGATGGAAAGCGATGGATGAGGTCTATGATGAAACGAGCGTGCCCAGAAGATGCTTGTTCATTCTTGCTTTAAAGGCAGACAAGTTAAATGTGGAGACGCTGGCAGAGAGTACCACACTTTGCTCACTTTGCACACGGCTGTGCGCATGATGGCTGCAGAGGAGAAGCGCTGAGTACGACTGGTCAGGATATCAACCAAGTCTGGGTATCCTGCAGTACGCCTGGTAGTCCGGTAGTAAAAGGGTGATGATAGGATCAGGTCGTGGAGCTCCTGTGCATAATCAGCCTAAACTATTCCCACTGCTGGGGCACAGGCCTCCTCTCAGTGAGAGGGAGTGGGCCATAATCCACCACGCGTGCCCAGTGCGGGTTGGTGGATGTGGCATGTCTTCGAATTTTTGGTTCTAGGACATGCCGGTTTCCTCACGATGTTTTCCTTCACCGTTTTGAGAGCAGTGGTGATGAAATCCTATTAAAAATTAACTTTGCTGTGCCCGACAGGGTCCATAATTGATTCAATGTTATAAAATACCAACTATCATATATACACATTATGGAATGCAATAAAGTATTGAGTATTGAAATAATTTACACAAAATAAAGCGCCTGCCTGGGTTCGAACCTACGACCTGCAACTCGCAAGTTACTACCGCTGCTCCTGTGCACACTGCAAATTGATAGATCTCTTTTTTGTTACCACAGACAGACAGACAAAATCCATAAACACCCTTTGAGTGGGAGGTTTAAAAACACAGTTCATTCCTGAAACATAGGCAATTAATATTAATCTGAAGACGCGTGGAATAATGTTTGATGAATAACAATTTCTATTTTCGTCTCAAGGGCATAATGTATTATGTTCTCGACAGAGATCATAATATTGTATCTATTAACTTTGTAATAATATGGTAAACAGACGATTTATTTGCAGAAAGACATTGGTTACATTGTTTTATGCAGGGTGGCAGGAATATCGACGCGATATTAATATTAACTGCCTAATGTTTCAGGAATGAGCTGTGTTTAACTTATGTGGAGATTGATTCCTATACAGCATGGATCAGAAAGGCGTGGTCATATTTAAGGGTGTGATACAGACGACCAAACCAAACAACTTTTTCCATGGGCCCAACATCGTAATAGCGAAAAAAATATACAGTTGTCCCTTACAAAACTGAAAAACCTACTCGACCCAAATGTATGGCACGGCTGACTATTTTTTCGCGATGACGATAGTGGTCCCATACTGTGAGTATAGACTGAAACGTCAGAAACATTTATTTTTACCCGACTAATATGAAGCCCAAACGGAAGAGTAATGTAGTGTAGTGGTTGTGAAAAGAGCTACTAAGTATTGTGTCCAGAAAAAAAAAAAAAAAAGTATTGTGTTTTGATTGTCGGGTTACACGGGTACCATAGCTGTTTTATAGATTTCTATGGGTGTCCTACCCATGGGGGGCAATTCTCGTAATTTTAGAACGTTCACAGTCTGATCTCAGTCTGTCAAAAATACCTCTAATTTCCCTACATTTTGACGAATTTTTGACATTTGTTTGTCGCCGAGACGAGACTGCGACTAGATTTTGAACGTTTTAAATTACGAGAATTAACCTTCTGTTGTATGAGTTTTACTATTAGAAAATGCTCATACATAGATAAGATACACTAATTATGGTTATTTGCACCTCATTAAGATTTAAGTCAGGTTAAGCTACGCTTGCTGCGGTTGGTCCGTGGATGGGTGACCATCTTTACATACCAAGACCCCTACGTGCCTCGGAAAGCACGTTGAGCCGTTGGTCCCGGCTGTCATTCGTGGATCTTTGACAGTCGTTTCGGGTCGTTAGAAGCCCGAAAGTCTGGTAAAATACTGTTACTCAGCTTCATCCAGTTAGACTGGAAGCCAACCTCAACATAATTGGGAAAAGGCTAGGCAGATGATGACATAGTCACCGGCCGGTGGAGCAGACGAGTCCTGGAGTGGAGACCATGTATCGGCAAGCGTAGCGTGTGTCGCCCTCCAGTTATATGGACCGACGACCTTAAAAAAAAGGCTGCGACAGACTGGATGCAGAAGGCTAAGGACAGGGTGTTGTGGCGCAGCCTGGGAGAGGCCTATGTCCAGCAGTGGACTGCGATAGGCCGAGTTGATTGATTTGACACAGTCACCTGCCTCTTCAGTAAGACGTTGCCGAACCTTGGATGTAGCCAACCGAGATTTCGTAGCGAAAGTCCAAAGTTCGATTCTAAAATTGGATCGAAAGTTTCGTTAGTACTAGTAACACAACACTGACAATAGTTTGTAATTTGGGGTTGGCCCTCCTAAACCAAGATGACTTTAGTTAAGCTCTCTGTAAATACGGCTTAAACCTTTAAAGGTCAAACGTAACACGTGTCGGCACAAAATAAACGATAAAAGCTCATTATTATCGACACAATTATCTAAAACCCAACACATACAATTATATTCTTAAAAGATTAACCAATAAAACCTTCTTTTCGTTTCGTAGTTTGAAACCACAGCGCGATAACGTGCCATCGTAAAATAAACTTTATCTGTGTTTTATTGTGGTTTCCTTTTCAACAGCTGTCGCCAACCATTGAGCCGAACATTACATATCGGCTTTAATACGGATAAAAACTTTTATGAAAGTACCACATACATTGTTGGTCTAAAATAAATAGAGGCTCATCGCTAATTAGTTACAGTGATGATGTTTGTGGTCTGGACCTCATAGATATAGGGTACATCTATGAGGTTGAGCCGCACAGTTTGAGGTCATGATTTGGATGGGTAACCGTTTACACATGAAAGGAACCCCATACCTCTGAGAGTAAGTTGTACGGCTATTTAACATTACACACACATATATTCTACAATATTGCCTACGATTAGATTTAAAATAATAAATATTAATATGTACACATATGTATGACATGTATATAAAAAAAGCGCCCAAATGGCTGGCAGTGTGGCCCGTTGTATGGCGATGCTGATTCTTTGGCGACTACATTAGTTTCGACGATAAACTTCTTTAAATACTTACACAAACCTACAACCAATACCAGGGTAGCAGCACAGAAAAGAAGATCGTAACAAAAAAGACTTCATATAGTTTGGATTTCATCCCAATAAAGTATCTCTAATCTCGCTCCCATAGACTATACACGTTAAAACCAACGGCCGTACGCCCGACACAGATAACCCCGATACTTTTAATAAACTAGACAAACAAAACGTAAGTACAGACTCCAGCACATCAAGCTACCCGAAACTGTCAAATTTTCCCAATCAACCTTTAACCTTAATGCTTTAGCGATAAAGTTGAAAATCTATTAATGAAATCTGACAGATTGTAGTAGCCTGATGTGCTGGCGTCTATATCAAAATATTTTCAGGTAAATCCAGGATTCATGTACCTCTAGGGAACAATACATTCAGTAAGACTAAGCTGCTTTACTCTTACCAGTGATATAAAATCTACGAGTATTACTCTTTCGAGAGTAATTAAGGCTAATGTAATACCTAAAAGACTTTGCCCAATTTAATCCAGGGTTTATAAACTTCAACTATTAGGAAATAACAATTAATCATTGGCTTAAAGTTGTGAACCACACAGTAATATGGGTTGGAAAAGCCGGCAATCTGGCCGCCTGATAAATATCGCGACTGCGTGCCAAAAAATGCCTCTCAACACAGAAGAAGTATACCGATGCATTGCCAATATCATTCTATCTACCCTTTTCTGTTGGTCCTGGCTGTCATTCATGGATCTTTGACAGTTGTTACGGGTAGTCAGAAGCCTGAAAATCTGACAAAAAGCCTTACTTAGAGGCATCGTATTACCCAGCACTGGGTTGTAGAGGTCAGGTAGGCAGTCGCTCTATGTAAAAGTATCAGCTGTATCCGGTTAGACTGGAAGCCGACCCCAAAGTAGTTAGGAAAAGGCTGACCAGATGATACATTATACTATGATTATGCACACCTTTTAAATAGGAACTTAGTAGCGTCTTATGTTACAAATAAATATCAAGAAGTCTTTAAAAAAAAGTTCTACTACGCAACTCACAAGTTAAGGTTTGAAGTACCTTACCGACAGAAATAAACTCCTCGAAAGTATCGACAAAAAAGAATCACAAAACTCAGACACAACCCTTTAAAATTCACCACTTCTATAAAATCTTGTTTTAACTTTCAGCCAGAGTTTTTCAGTTCAACGTTTTACGCCATTTTCACATCAACAAATATTCAATCTTCTGGAAAATAAAAGGGTTTTTAAACAAAAAGTTAAGTGTGTTCTTAAAGAGACATTCCCTGTTTTACATTGAATATTATTAAGACTAATTTTAGCACATTTTTCTGTCCGTACTTTCAAACGTAAGTGCAAAATGCTGTCAACTTGAACAAGGTTTCATTCATACTTTATATCAATACCTACTAATAATATAGCTGAAGAGTTTGTTTGTTTGAACGCGCAAATCTCTGGAACTACCTGTCGGATTTGATAAATCTCCTTTTGCATTTGATAGCCCAATCTTTGAAAAAGGTTGAAAAAGGCTATTTAATATCACGCTACGACCCATAGGAGCCATGCAAAAAGAAAAATCAGAAATAACGCTGAGCGAAAACGAAATGATCGTGTGTGCGGGCGATGCGATGCAACGCGTTGACCGAGGGAGTTTTATAAAAATGTGGCTGTTATTTTAGTATATCGTGTATTTGTCTATCTTACGACTTCCACACGAACGAAGTCGCGCTCAGAGTTAGATTCATTATACAATTTTTGAACGTGGTTTGTGAGCGTAAATAACTGTTGTTTGGGGTTGATAAGGGTGCCACCACATTGAATGGACGTGTCAATTCATAATTTATGAGTGTGAGTTCATTTTTAAAAACTACGTTGAAATGCTGAAGAAGTGGAATGGTTTTTTTTAGCTTTTGTATTTTCTCGCGCTCTGTTTTGGGTATACTTAACACAACATCGCACCAGTAATCCCCGAACGGTTAGGTAGAGGTGTTCCTATAGTACAACCACATTTGGGTATATTTCTGCATTTCAGTATACTATAATAGAGGTTTGAGAAACAGGGTGTAAAGTTCACTCATCCTCCATAGAAAAGGGAGGACACTCCGACCAGATGGGTGTCGCGTCTGGTGGGCAACTGCCCGACGATTGATATTGGGACGTTGTTGCTAGTACGCGGCAAACTCTGCTTGCGCGATGCAGGATTTTGCGTGACGTCAGTGTGACGCGTAGTTCGCATGTGGAGGTATAAATGCCGCCACAGTACATTTTATTTATTGGATAGCTTTCTCATAAAATGTGAGCATGAGCCCGAACTTATAATATTAAGGTTAGAAAGGTTGTTTATAGAAATATTAGTATAATCTGATCGAAGAGTATAATGCAACCCTAAATCCTAGAAGCCGTGTAGGAGGCCTTTAATCAGGTGTGGGTTGATGTGAACAGAGAGTTACCAACCTGTTATAAGCTAGGTTGTAAAGCTTCCTCTCTCTTAGTAATTTAAGTGTACGTGTGTGTGTAAGTGTGTAATGATATGAATCAGAATCAGAATCAGAATCAGAATTATTTATTTGTGAAACATAGGTGAAGAACATATATACATTAATCATACATGTCAGGGTCTTAAATAGATAAGTGTTGCACTATGCTTTGTCATTGTTGACATACAAATTTTAAAGGCAGGTTCGTCAAAGTTAACAAAATTTTACGTTAACAAAATACATTAAAACAATCAATTTAATAATGTCCACTACAAGAAAGAAAAACAAAAAAAACACACACAAGAAGATCATAACAAAAGAATATGCGAGAAAGTATTCATTCGTTACATTAATAATATGAATTAATAAAATTACAGAATTTAATCAAATAGTCATCCAATTCAACATTAATAATATAAATTTATAAAATTACAGAATCTAATCAAATAGTATTATCATTAAAATAGTCATCCAGGGTATAATAACATTTCTCAACAAATAACTTGTGAAAACACCTTTTGAATTTCTTTAATGGCATACATTTTATAGCATCAGGTATTTTATTAAAAATTTTTGGTGCAACACCAAAGAAGCTCTTTTTCATTAACGCAGTATTACATTTCAACGTACATAGTTGATTTTCATATTGACTCCGAATGGGGGTCTTCTTAACTGTTGAAAATTTTGTAAATAAATGTGGATTTGATTTTATAAATAATGCAGTTTCTAATATATATATAGCTGGTAATGTTAATATTTTTAATTTCTTAAAGTAGGGAAGGCAACTATCTGTTGACTTTAAATTACACATGGATCTTACACACCTTCTTTGCATCCTGAATACCAGTTCCCTATTACTTGATTGCCCCCAGAAAACAACACCATAACGGAGATTAGAGGCTACAAGTCCATGATAGGCTGTTAACAGTGTTTCAGAATTAACTCTCTTAGATAATTGAAACAATAGATACGCAGATTTACTCAGTCGTTTACAAACCACTTCCAGGTGAGGTTTCCAAGTCAACTTATGGTCTACAGTTATGCCTAAGAATTTTGCACTCGTAACTTCTTCTATTTTACACTCATCGTAGGTAATATTAAGGGGTGGATTCTCACGTCGTTGATGAAACTGTACAATTTTAGTCTTACTCAAATTGATCACAAGATTATTATTATTTAGCCAATTAATGATGTTATTTAGCAAGTTATTGATCTCATTTCGATATTCGTTTGGATCAGTGCATTCTATGATAGCTGTACTGTCATCTGCAAAAAGTACCATTTTGTTTCTCAAATTTCTTGGGAGATCATTGATATATATCAAGAAAAGTGGGGGCCCGAGTACAGTGCCCTGAGGCACACCATACCTCACGGATCTCGCTTCAGAGACATATGTAGTTTCTAATTTGCTTATAGGGCAAATTCTGGAAATCTCAGTACACTGTGTCCTATCACTTAGGTATGATTCTAGGAGTTTATGAATGTTTCCCCGAATGCCGTACCCGTGTAACTTTTGCAGCAAGATCTGATGATCTACGAAGTCAAAAGCTTTTGACATATCCGTGAAGATCGAGCACACAGGATTTTTTTTATCCACAGATGTCATTATACTTGACAGCAGGTCAAATAGTGCCATATTAATATTAGTATTTTTCCTAAATCCTTTTTGTTCATTGCAAAATAACTGAAACTTCTCGAAATACGTGTAAATGGAATTATATATTATTTTTTCAATAACTTTTGCAAAGACTGGTATTTTTGCAATAGGCCTGTAATTTTTTACATCAGTCTTGTCATTATTTTTATAAATGGGTTTAATAATTGCCTTCTTGAGACTAGTAGGGAATATACCATCAGAAATGCAAAGATTAATTATGTGCGATAACGGTGTCGCTATGACCTCCTTAACATCTTTTATTACTCTAGTTGAAATACCGTCGTATCCTACTGTACTAGTATTTTTTAAGCTACTTATCACTTTTATAATGTCAGTGTCTGAAACTGGTAGCATAAATAGAGACTGCGAAGTTGAGTTCTCAATAACATTTCTACACGAATTTGTTAACGGGGTATTATTAAGGTTTGTTTTTGAATTATTTTCTATAATCTCTATAAAATATTTGTTGAATTCATTCGCAATGTCAAGGGGATGTGTAAGAGTTGATTTATCATTTTGTATGGTCAATATTGGTTCTTGCGGCAGACATACTTTGGATTTGTTAATAACTTGCCAAGCAGCTTTTGATTTATTTTGAGACGTCTTTATGAAGTGGTTGTTTTGGGCCTTCGAGGTTAGATTTACTATTCTTCTATAAAGCTTGGAATATTTTTTAAAAGCAAGTCTATTTTTTGTGTTCGGATTATGCCTATATGTCCAAAGTAGCTGCCTCTGTTTTCTGCTACATATTTTTATCCCGTTCGAAATCCATTTGGTTTTTTTACAAGTATAAATGGTTACTATTTTTTCTGGGAAACACAATTTGTATAGCAATATAAAGTCATCTATAAAATTTTCGTAGGATTCATTTGCGTCTTTAGCTTCGTATACTCGTCGAAAAGTTAGGTTTTTTAGATGATTTTTAAATTTCATTAAGTTATCTACTGATATTTCCTGTTTAATTGTTTTCCAATATTTAATCATACAGGTTTTTTTAATGGGAACTTGCAGTAGTTGTGATGTATGGTCAGATAGAAGTAAATCTATTATCTTAGCTTTACAACCTTTACGGTAAGAATGTGCAAAATTATCTAAGCAAGAGTTACTAGCCAATCTGGTTGGTTTATCAAGTTCTAATTTGAGATTATATTGCAAGAGAAAGTTTTCAAATTCTATTGTGATTTTATTTCTCTTTAACACATCAATATTAAAGTCTCCGGTTAATATAATTTTTTTATTTGTAGATACGCAAAGTCTTCTCAATATATTGTCCAGTTTTTCATAAAATACATTATAATTATATTTTGGAATCCTGTAAATGCATAATACAATAATATTATAAGATGTCAGTTCAATACCGCAACATTCGAAAACACCTGAGACCGACTGTTTTGCAATATCTGTCAATTCTCCAAATTGCAGCCCTGCTCTTACAAAAATGCAAGTTCCTCCACGTTTGACACTTCTGGTAAAATGCAATAAATGTTTCAGTATTGAGTAAATTGCATAATGTATAATCAGCTTTTAATGTTCCCACTCTTGGCATAGGCCTCTTCTCTGTGAGAGGGAGTGGGCCGTAATCCACCACGCGGGCCCGGTGCGGGTTGGCGGTGCAGTGGCGTTGTGAAAAACTGGCTTTCCTTCTCCGTTTTGACTGTGTGTTTTTCCCAACGCTTTCCTTCTCCGTTTTGAGAGTAGAGTGATGAAATAGTTTACACATAGTAAAGTGGCTGTCTGGGTTCGAACCTACGACCTGCAACTCAGTAGACCACCATTGCTTAGACTCAGAGTAACCTAAATTGCAAGTAATCTTTAAAACCAAAGGAATGGTGATTCAAAACCGTTTTTCCGAAGTCACGACCCCAAATTACCCGTTAATTGTTATGCACTTTGCTCCCGTGCACTGCGATAGTCGGATAACTGACATATTGGCCCGAATACTATGTTTGTCGGGCAATTCGGACATCGCACAACGATGCTTGGGCCATTAGCCGGCTTATCTCGCGGGGCAGCCATGCGTGATAGTTATGCGAAGCGTTCACGATTGTCTATTATAGTTTGACTGTGACCTAATTGTCAATGGTGTATTTAGAGTCTATACTCTATCCACTAGGTTAACCGTTTCTTGAAAGATCGAACTAGTGAGCAATTATATGTTTTTTATCAAAACTGATACACGGACGGTATTATAATGTCTGTAAAAAGTCATAAATAAGATAATTCAATAAGATTAGGCAGTTTATATATTTATTTTTATTACGCATTTTAAAGTTAACTTTTACATAATCTGGAATATGTACGTTATAAGGCAGCTGTCAGAAAACGGTTTAACCTAGTGGACAGAGTCCTATACTCTGTCGATGTACGATGTTATTGTTACGGCTTTAAATGCAACTTATATCTAAGTGTTTTTGTTATATCTATAGTAAAATAATCACCTAGATAATATTTATTTAACATATTTACATAATATACGCTAACATACTTCAAATAAATACATGTACATCCTACTTCCTACTAATATTATAAACGTGAAAGTTTGTATGGATGGATGTTTGTTACTGTTTCACGCAAAAACTACTGAATGGATTTGGATGAAATCAACATGTTATATGATACTTTTAATCCCGATATTCCCACGGGTTCGAAAATTATGCGGGTGAAACCTCGGGGCGCAGCTGGTTGTACATGTATATGAAAAAAGAAACAAAAGAATCATAGGGCATCAAAAAATTCGTACGCATTGCTGTCAACAGGAACAGTGCCCAAAAGGCTGGCAGCATTGCCACGTTGTATGGCGATGCTGACTCTTTGGCCAAGAAACAGGCCAGTCCTCTGGTCACGTGAAGAGTCGGCCCTACACACCATTGCCATTCAACGAAGCAATGCTGCCAGTCTTCTGGGCACGTTTCCGGATGACAGCGATGCGGGCGAGTATTTCGACGCCTAAATATCCTTTTGTTTTTGCATTCATTTAAATAGTTAGTTAGTTAGTCTTTATATCGTTAATCGTATATCTACACAAATCAAAAGGGTCCAGCAGACGCAGATGACGCGCCCCCCGTGCGTGATTTTTTACAGACGATTACAAATTCTATAAAAACGCGCGGGGAATTTGGCTCCGTTTCCCGCGCCCCGTCGCGCTAAGCCGCTGCATGGGTTTAGAAGCATGAAAGGGCTTTGAAGGTCCGTGGCATACCGATTGTCGCGCCATTTTGTTTATTTTTTCGAAATGGCGGCCACGTATGTATCCTATGTAGATCCGTGGCAAACCTACTGTCGTGCCATTTTGTTTATTTTTCGAAATGGCGGCCACGCTTGTATCCCATGTATCAAAATGGCGCGACAGTAGGCATGCCAGCCTACATATACAAATCTGCTTGCCCCTTTGCAAGAAGAAGATGAACACTAAGGAAGGATTTTTGAAAATTCAGCCCCTTAAAGGGATGGGAAGGAATGGGGGATGAAAGTTTGGAAAAAAAAACGTATTTTTTGCCGATGAGAAATCCCAATGGGCACACGGCTTCTTGTTAAATGAAGTCGTAAAGCTCAACAAATAAGTTATTTCAACATTAATCATTAATTAATGGATCTCATTATCCAGCATACGTAGTGCCCAATTCTCAGGTGAATACGCATCCATCTTTGATTTGAACTTTAATTACAAGAAGAGCAATCGGTGATTATTTGTGGGGCAATAAACTGCCCAAATAGCTTTTAATTCCCAATGAATTGTCTGGTTGAAGCTATTTCTGTAAAATGTGGTCTTTATCAGGTTAGTGGCTACTTCAAATATTTTATTCAGGGTTGGTATTTAGACAAAAGTTATGGGTTAGCTTGTAATCCTGTATTCCCCAAAGGGTCCTAGGTAATAAGTGCGAACTAATTTTAGTATTGATGGTTTATGGAACATTTTATATGAATAGCAGGTATTTTTAAAGTTTCGTACCCAAAGGAAGGCAGTGGTGTTATTACTAAGGCTCTGCTGTCTTACCTTAGCTACTTATCTTTTGAACCGTAATAGGTAGACACTTGAAATTATCATAGAGTTCTACTATGACCGAGATAACAAAAATAAAATTAAGGTAAAAATGAAAGGGATTATTTTAAGAGAGGGTTTTTTTAAAGGGATTAAGATAGTAATTAACGCAGGGAAGGAAGTTAAAAATTTATAAAAACACGTTACAGCAAATGTGTTTTTTTTTATTGTAGTGTTAAATATTGTAACGTAGTACGGAATCCTTTGTGTGCGAGTCTGACTCGTAATTGACCTTTTTTTTTTAATGTGTACTGTCATCATTTAAAGAAAAGAAGGAAAGAAAAAGAAATGGGTTATTTGTTACAGAAATATTTGCTTATAAAAATGATAAGTTAACTCGAATAAAAAACAAACAAAAAAACAACGGTTTCTGATTTTCATAATGTTGAAAGAATAACTATTTATGATTTATTAACCTTACGAAATATAAAGAAACTTTCTATTATTTTTATTACTGTTCTAATTAAGACCGTCAATGTTTGTATTCAAAGAAAATAAATAAGTGAGAAAGTTAATCAGTATTTTAATAAGACGAAAAGCGTTCACATTTTACAGCCCAAAAGTAGGGTAATGAACGCTGACGAGGCGAATGTAAAGACTGTAGCCAAAAAATAAATCCGCTTCAAGCAAGTAATGGAGCCGCTTTTTTGTACTCTGATTTGTGTTCATTAAAGTTGGTTAAAAAGATAAGATGGCGTATTCTCGTAATTTAAAACGTTCGAAATCTAGTCGCAGTCTCATCTCGGCGACAAACAAATGTCAGTCAGATAGGCAGCCGCTCTATGTAAAATACTGCTATTCAGCTGCATCCGGCTGATGGTGATGAGATAGGTAGTAACTATAGGTGATGGATTTTCGTGTGTGTCTTCAGACCGCGTGGTTCTGGTTCTTCTAAACCACTCAACGGATTTCGATTTCGGCGGTACCAAGGTAACGGACACATAGCCCGAAGAATTGCCAGACTTAAGTGGCAGTGGCCAGAGTACTTTGCTCGCAGTACAGATGGCCGATGGGGCCGAAAGGTTCTGGAGCGGCGACCCTGTACCGGAAGACGTAGCGTTGGAAGGCCTCCCACAAGGTGGACCGATGACCTGGTGATGGCCGCAGGAATCTACTGGATGCGGGAAGTACAGAACCGGTCGAAGTGGCGGTGCTTGGAGGAGGTCTATGTCCAGTAGTGGACGTTTTTCGGCTGAAATAATAATGATGATGATAAATTAAGTTAAAGAAATCTCAGTAGAGCAGGTCGCTATTGCTACATTATCTGATGTTCATACCTACATAATACATTTTATTATAATGTAGATAGCATTATATCTTGAGCAATGATGACAGACAGGAGGGCGGATGACTAAGCGAGAACAATAAGGCTTTTGTTCTAGCGGCTTATGTGCGGAACCACATAACAAAGAGTAGTAAAGAGGAGACCATTTCTAACCGACATCATAGAGAGGTTCTCTTGTTTTCTCGTACCTATCTATACATGAAATCTTTTTTGCAACTTCACCATCGTGGATACTCTATTATATTATCTACTACTATCATCTACTACACTACTAGAGATCGTCTAATTTAAAACTGCACGCCCCTCCACTGCTTGTTGCATACACATTTATAATGTTTGTATAGAAATTTTAGTGGAGGGGCGTGCAATTTTAAATTAGACGATCTCTACTATTACTCTGTTATTACCGTATTTTACCAATTAGCGTTATTAGTATATTACTGTTTGTTGTTACATACATACCCACTATATTTGCATGCGATCATTACATGGCGGAATGTGTCTTTGCACTACAATTTTATATATCATATTTTGTATCTACCAGATTTTATGCAAATAAACGATTTTGATTTTGCTACTGCTGAGCCCAGGTCAATCAAAGTGTCATTAGGTTTTCCTATCTAGAAATTCTCAGTAGCTGCTCAGAGTCTGGATTTATGCCCGGATGATGGCAATAATTGAATCAGAAATGAAGAGATCCGCAGGAGAACCAATTGCTAAACGAAAGTGGCTGTGGGCAGGGCACATTGCTTGCAGAACTAATGGCCGATGGGGCCAAAATGTGCCATGTCCAGCAGTAGACGTATTTCGGCTGAAATGAATAAATGATTACAATATAGGCTCGCTCCCTATTACATGCGACTTAAACATAACTGGTGAGATGTGGGTGTACTATAGATACACCTCTGCCGTACCCTCGGAGAAACAAGGCGTTGTGTTATGTAAATTGAGGGTGGATTTTTAGAAAAATTACAGTGCATTTAAAATCTTTCTCAGGAATTTCATCTTTCTTTTCATCTTCCGCTTGTCAGTCAGATTATGTAGATGTTTGACAAAACTTGTATATATACCCAAATTTAATATACTTACGTCGAACATGAAGTAAGTACCAAAAACTTTTGGATGTGTATCTATAAAACACGCATCCCATTAGAAGTTTGTTCAAGACTTGAATATTCTCTCTCGTATTTATGAGCCAGCTAAGTATCATATGAAAATAGCTGCTTACGGGTAAAACCTTGAGGAAGTTTTAAATATTAAGTTGGGTTGAGGAGGATACAATTTTCATGTATCGACACGTGTGATCTTTGAAAGGGTAAGTAGGGGTGGTGGTTTTTAAGATTTTCGAAAGTCGATTTGGCACGCAGAGATGGGCTAAGCTTTTTTATGGCTAAGGGTGAACAGATGGCCGATGGTGCCGAAAGGTTCTGGAGTGGCGACCGCGTACCGGAAGACGTAGCATTGGAAGGCTACCCACAAGGTGGATCAACGAGCTTGTTAAAGCCGCAGGAACCAGTTGGATGCGAGAAGCACAGAACCGGTTGAAGTGGAGGACGTCTTTCGGCTGAAATGATGATGGTTAAGGGTTACCAAATGGACTGATGAGCTCAGTATTTTATTCTTATGAGTACCTATAACTTGTTGAAAAAACACCAATATCCATACTTCAAATTATAAATTCGAAAGTAACTCAAAATCAAAAGTCATTTATTCAAACTAGGTTGAGAATCAGCACTTTTCAAAGTTACAAAAGACAGTCCTCCAAAAACGCCCGCCCTTCACCACTTCCTAGTGCTATCGCTGGGAAAAAGAAGTGGCGCATCAAACTCCCCAGCAGTACAGCTGTCTGTTCAGTTAGAAAATACTTGATACTTGATTGTATACAATACTAGGTGTTAAGTAATTAACAATACAAGGCACAGAACATACAATTAAATTATTTGCCATATGTCAGCTAGCCACGCCAATATACCAACAAATATAACAAAACTATACGTACTCAAGCTAAAAAATAATTAATTAAAATTAAAATGTAAATAAAAACTTTCTATCTAAATAAAAGCCTCTAGGCATAAAGGGCGTGACAGCTTACATATTTATGCATTGCCGGGTTCTGTTCACATAGCTGTCACTTGAAGTCACAGATGATAAACTGGGACCATTGAAGTAAAATAAATAAATATGTTAATAACAATAACCTGTCAGTAAGCTAATTCTGGAGAAAGAACATGAACATTGTCTTGAGTTAATTAGGGCTACGCAACTATTCTTAACGTGTAAGTAGTCGTTGATGGTATAGTAAGCCTTTGAACAAAGGTTGGATTTTACTTGAGCTTAAATCGCATTGAAAGGCAAGTCTAGCAAGGAAGAGGGTATCTTGTTATAAAAGGTTATACCAAGCCCAACAAATGAGTTATGAACCTTATGAAGCCGCTGAAAGGGGGCACGTAGTTTGTCCTTATTTCTAGTGTTAACACTGTGAATATCACTGTTTTTAGTGTACAAGTGTAAATTTTGCCTAATATATAAGATGTTGGTGAAGATGAATTGTGATGCAACCGTGAGAATACCAATATCTTTTAAAAAATCTCTTAGAGAAACTCTGGCACCTAGCTGGTAAATTGCTCGAACAGCTCGTTTTTGAAGGACAAATATATTTTGTATATAAGTGGCTTTGCCCCACAACAGAATACCGAAGGACATAACGCTGTGAAAATAACTAAAATAGACTAAACGAGCTGTATCAACGTCAGTGTATTGTCTTACTTTCCTGACGGCGTAGGTAGCCGAACTGAGCCTTCCTGTACTCTGTCTGTCTGTACGTTACCTTTTCACGACTAAGGTCGCATTAAACCAAACTTTAATACATAGTTAAGTCTTATACTCAGAATAAATTTTGTATTTTTGACAGTCTTTTCATACAAGAACTGTCAGATGTCAATTTTATTTCACGGATAAAAGTTATCTGACTTTGGTAAAATCAGCCCTAAACCGCTGAACGGATAACAATAAAATTTGGCAACGAGATAGATGGCATCCTGGGAAAGGACATAGTCAACTTTCTGTTCAAAAAATCATCCTAAATATAGCGGGAAATTGAATTTAGATGAGAAGAAAACGGATAGGTTAGGTTTCGACATAGGATTTATATCTCGGTAGAACATTCCCGAGAGATTATTTTCGACTCCACGCGAATCAAGTTATTAACATAAATATGTCTAGTTCCTGTAAGCTTTTTTCCGACTCGGAAAATTTTGCAGTGGAAAAAATAGTGTTATTAGTAGCTTGCTAAATCCCTACAGCTGACAAATACTTTTTATATTTCTTCATTTAGTTTTGGCAATCTTTGACGGGGTTTTCACCACAGACGTCAAAATCACTTACCATCCACTATCATGTGCTCAAATTCTTTCGCCCTCGGCGATTCTGGTAATAGAATATTCATTCATTTCTCCACTTCACTGTGCTTCCCGCATTCAACAGCGGATTACTGCGGCCTACACAAGGTCATCGATACACCTAGAGGGAGGCCTTCCAACGCTACGTCTTCCGGTACGCAGTCGCCACTCCAAACCTTTCTGCCCCATCGGCCATCTGTTCTGTGAGCAATGTGCCCTGCCCACTGACATTTACATAAGTTTGGCAATTATTCGGGCTATGCCGGTTACCTTGGTTCTCCTGCGGGTATCATAATAAAATATTATTCTGATTTAATGTGTACCTAATAGCAGCCCAAAATTTAGTATTCTGTACCCATTCTAGACGTTGTTCAAATATTACGTTTACCAGCAAATGTTTGTACAGTATCCCAGGAATCCTCACATGTGTCCTAATTGAAATAAAGTTACTTCAGTAGGATCGTGACTGGGGTAATATTTTGTTACGGATTCATTTTCGTTAACATAATATCACGGATGTATCGCCCGAAGGGGTACGCAGGCAGCAAATATATACCTGCATTACACAGTTATTTAAAAAGTTCGATGTTCCTAATAGTATGTCGGTTGTTGTAGTGATGCTTTGGGAAGGCGTATGCCCAGCAGTAGATGTTTTATTGTTAAAATAATAAATTTATTTCAGGCGACACAGGCTATAGATGACCATAACCTAAACAGACATATTATTATATATATTCAAAATATTGTATTCATAAATAAAGCCTATATGTTAGTAACTATTCCCTTTGTACTTTATTTTATTTTTATTATTTGTTGTTATAGCGGCAATAGAAATACACACTCTGTGAATTAAAAATTTCAACTGTCTACCTATTATGGTTCATGAGATACAGCCCACTGACAGACAGATGGACAGACGGACGGACAGCGGAGGCTTGGTAATAAGGTTCCGTTAGCACCCTTCGGGTACAGAACCCTAAAAACTACCAACTACTACTTTTAGGTATCTCAGAAACGTAGTATAAGTTTCAAAAGTGTCATCTTATATCAGAAGGACTCCACTTTGCCCCTAATCGCTACCTTCACCCTACTCCACGGCATTGTATTCGAGAAAATGGCTTGTAAGCTCAGTAATCGTAAAATTTTACCTTCTTACTTTCCAGGACTGCGCATTAGGAGATAAGCTGAACAGTTCGGTCAAGCGCGTTTTTTGTATCAGATTATCTATAAGTATAATAGACATACATTAATATATGTATATTAAAGTACCGAAGGGGCCCGTGGCTAAATAATAATAGCCGCATGGGTCGATCGATCTGGTTATGCTACGCTAGCCGCGGTTGGTCTGTGGATGGGTAACCATCTTTACAGAACGAGACCCTATCCGTGCCTCGGACAGCACGTTAAGCGGTTGGTCCCGGCTGTCATTCGTGGATCTTTGACAGTTGTTACCGGTCATCAGAAGCCCGAAAGTCTGACAACCAGTCTTACAAAGGGGTTTCGTATTACTCAGTAACTGGGGGTCGTGGAGGTCAGATAGGTAGTCACTTCATGTTGAATACTGGTATTCAGCTGCATCCGGTTAGACTGGAAGCCGACCCCAGCATAGTTGGGGAAAGACTAGGCAGATGATGATGATATAAATATTTTCGGATTTAGTACAGAAACTCGTGCGAAGCAGGGGCGTGTCACTAGTAAATCTTATAAATTAAAGTCGCTTTTCGTGTCGGATTTCGCCACCATTTAGAGAAAATTTATTCCGAATGGTTTAGGTGTATAATAAACTTAGATTAAAACAAAGTAATCTATGTTTTTACAAGTCGTAAAATCGAGACAGGAGCCCGAAACTAAGACGTTACTCGAATTAACAGCATTCTTTAACTCAACTCAACTCAACTCAAACTATTTATTTCAAATAAACCAATTACAGGCACTTTTGAATTGTCAAGGTCGGTCAGTCAAAAAGATGAAGCTAGTTGCCCATTCCAAAGCGTAGTAGGTACCTATGGAGAAGAACGGGCAAGAAACTCCATGGACACTCTTTTAAATCATAATAATATTGTTACAAAGTATTGGTTACATCATTCATGTTCAAAATTATGCATGTGAGAACGATGCAGAATGTTAAAAGCGTCTGTAATGAAAAGCTAAAAAAAAAAAAATTCAAATATTAATTTAAATCAAAATAAGCCATGGCAGCAAAGAGTTGACCAGTCCCTACTGACGGCGCCCGTTCACGAACATGACGCATAGATTAGCACCATTCAGCTCAACCATTTTGAAGGGAGCTAAATGATCCAACACATGTGCCACCATCAGCGAGACATTAGAGTGAGCATGACATACTCTCATCCGCCAAGGCATATTCAAGTCAATGAAAGACGTACCCAGTAAATGGTAGCTTTGTAGTATGTTACATAGTACTCACATACGTTCTATGCAATTATACAATACTAGGAGATTGAATTTATATAATGCAAACATAGTATTTTAGAATCTTCAGCAGCTCCAACAGTATGTAGGTTGGGCAGGCGTGTGTGAAGTATTTTCAAATGCCAATCAATTTATTTATGCGTCCTGTGGAGCAGGACCAGCGTTTAGCCAAGAATTTTTGTCAGCGATGTAATCCCCCAACTTATAATATGCTTGGCTGCATAGTGTGCGTTTTATGCAAGATTTGAATTTCGTTTCATTGAGTTGGAGTATGTGGGGAGGTATTTTATAATAACATTTTAAACAGTACCCCATGAAGGAAGAGTCTACTTTAGCCAGTCTGAAACCTGGTTGAACTAATTGGTCCCTATTTCTGGTTCTATAGGCGTGTCTGTCACCTCTTTTACTGAAAAGATTTAAATTTTTCCTTACGTACATGATGTTTTCATAGATATATTGACAAGGTACCGTCATGATATTAATATTTTGAAACAGTTCCCTTAGAGAATCGCGCCTGCGTAGGCCATATATTGCTCTGATGGCTCTTTTCTGCAGAATAAAAATGGACTCAATATCTGCAGCCCGTCCCCATAGTAAAATACCGTAAGACATGATACTATGAAAATAACTGAAATAGACCAGTCTCGCGGTATCTACATTAATAAATTGACGGATTGTTCTTACAGCATATGCTGCTGAACTTAGCCGTCTTGCAAGAGATGTTATATGAGGACCCCATTGCATCCTTGAGTCGAGCGTTATCCCCAGGAAAACAGTTTTATCGACGAATTCTAGTTTCTCTTTATTCAATACTATGTCACAATCACTACTTTTAACATTCGGTAAAGCAAATCTTATGCATTTAGTTTTATTCCCATTTAATACTAAATTATTAGCAGTGAACCAATTTTGCACTTGCAGTAGGGCGTTATTTACGTCGTCAAGATTTGATGCACGTCTATTTATCTTAAAAATTAAGGAAGTATCGTCAGCAAATAACACCATTTGTGGTTGGTTTTTTAATAAATGGGGCAGGTCATTTATGTATACTAAAAAGAGGAAAGGACCTAATATCGAGCCTTGTGGAACACCCATTCTTACTTGTAAACCAAGTGAATTGACACCATTTATTTGAACTTTTTGCTGTCTATCATGTAAATAAGATTTTACTAAACTGAGCGCAAGTTTACCTAGTCCATAATGCTCAAGTTTCAAGAGTAAGGTTTTGTGATTAACGCAATCAAATGCCTTGGAGAGGTCACAAAAGATTCCTATGGCATCTTGGGCTTCCTCCCACGCTGTAAATATGTGTTTTAATAAAGTGACACCGGCGTCAGTCGTACAACGTCCTTTGGTGAAGCCATATTGCTGATCGTGCAAGATTTTGTTGTTGTTAAAATGATTAAGCATTTGATTGAGCATTACCTTTTCAAATACTTTGCTGAAAACCGGCAACACGGATACTGGTCTATAATTATTGGTGTTTTTGCAGTCCCCAGATTTAAAAAGTGGAATAACCTTACTATATTTCATTAAATCTGGGAAGACTCCTTGATCTACACACAAATTAAACACTAAAGCTAAGTATGGCGATATAGTCTCGATTATGGATGTACAAACTTTGATAGACATTCCCCATAGATCTTCGGTCAATTTGATTTTGATTTGTCGAAAAGTTTTTATAACTATCATAGGGTTTATATGTCTAAATTGAAACCCAACCGGGCAGCCTGGAACGTTCGCTTTTAGTAACTCAAGTGATACGTCCGGTGAGGAATTTAAGGCTTCCGTCGTTTGTGATGGTATATTAGTAAAGAAATTTACAAATTCTTGAGCTACTTCTAAATTAGAGTATATGGCACCACGTGAAGACTCTAATGTGTAATCAGTGTTTCGTTTTTTATTTCTACTAGTTTCGTTATTTATAATTTTCCAAACTGTTTTTATTTTGTTTTCTGCTGATTTGATTTTGTTGCTAATGTACAGGGCTTTGGCTATCTTGCAGGTATTTCAAAAAATTTTTGAATATGTAGCAACATACTTATTGAAAGTTTCTGTATTTATGTAAGGCTTAGGGCCATACAGCTCGAACAGTCTTTCCCTACTTATCCTAATACCTCTAGTTGCCCAGTCACTAAATATAAAATTAGGGAACATAATTTTTCTTTTCTTTTCAAAAGTTTTATTGAATTGAGTGTGCACAACCGAAAAGAAATCCTCGTACAATTTATTTGCATCATCCATATCCATATTATGGCCCAGATCATTTAACTTATTATTTAGGGTACTATTGAATCTTTTTAGTTTACTAGTTGTTATTGGCCTAAATTGTATTTGCACTTTTTGCAAAGGTGTTTTAAACTTAAAAGTTAACGTTTGTCAACTATGATCAGACTGCAGATAATTTACGATGGCTTTATCTAAATAATCACAATCGCAAAAGACATTATCGATAAAAGTTGCAGAAGTTAGAGTTACTCTAGTCGGTTCAGTAAAAACATTAGATAAATTGAATGATTTGAAAAGGCTTAATAATCTACTGCTATTTGAATTATTTTCCAAAATATTAATATTAAAATCACCAAAAATAATTGCGGCTTTGTTGTTGGATGCAAGTTTCGCTAGGACATCTTCCATTATTGACTCAAATAACGAAAAGTTCTGATAATTAGGGGGTCTGTAAACGCACACTACAACATGCTTATCGAGCTCAACACAGGACAGTTCAATGCAATGTTCAATCGATAAACCCACTATGTGATTTCGTTGTTTGGATTTGAAACAATTTTTAATCAAGATTAAAGAACCTCCACGCAGCATAGATTTACGTTTAAAACAACTGCCCACACTGCTTACCTGCGTTTGTCAAAAATGTAGATGTCTCTGCGAATATTTCCTATATAGTATGTCCAAAACTGCCCGTCTTGTTACCAACTCAACTGACTATCTAATCTTTTTACCGCGGCGTGAGGTTTTATTTGTATTATTAGACAAAACAAAAAAGTACTAGAGGACTGAGAAAAGTGATATTCTATCATCGATAACGATGATAGAAAAGTCAAAAATATATTGGATGGACATAATCAACCGAAGAGCTATCAATCCTGTTAAATGATAAATGGTTTTTTTTTTTGTAAGCAGGTTTGTACAAACACTTTTACACGTCAATCATATTTTAAAAACTAGATTAGGTCGGCGTTTCCTATCTGACTAGTCTGAGAAGAAAGGCCGAAACAAACTCAGAGGTCACAGTCTCTTTTAAAGTCCAGACATAATCTTGGTCAGATCATGTGAAGACCATGTAGATTGATGTCTGAAATGGTCTTTTGAGGAAAGTACCACACAGATTGAGAGGACCTGTCAAGTCAGTGCACGCATTTGTCAGAAATCGTGCAGCTTAACTCAAAACTTAAGGAACTCAACGATTCGACGAGCAATACCAAAGAAAGGACATTTAGGTAGGCCATATAAATTACTTAAACTGCCAGATCATGACAAAACTAGCAGAACAGAGAGATAAACAAAACGTGTTGAGCGTCGTTGTCAAGATCCGAAACGCTTTGAAAGCGACTGAAAAAAGAGCACTTTGTCACTTGTCTAGGACCTCAGGAAATTGGAAAGACTTCAAATCCTACACGTGATACACGTGTTTTACACTCCAGGGTCTTAAACCTTTTAACTCTGCAGACTGTTATCAATACATATGTATGTAATTGAATATTGACAAAGGTATACCCAGTCCTTCACATTAATAAAGCTTATACAGCATAAACTAATATTAATAACATTTGAAGGTTATTTGAAGGTCACAATAATTACCCAATGTAAACCTTAACTGGTGTCAATTACATGTATATTTTGATTTATAGTTACATCCATGTAACTACGGAACCATTCCATGTGAGATCATTAATTTTCCCGATATGTGGAACGGGTCACGAGAGACATTCGCGACATTCACAATATGATACTTATTATTAATTATATAGGTATAAGATCTAGGGTATTTCTGCTTCATTGAACTGTTGGAAATATATCAGTAAGTAGCTAAGCTAGTAAAATTTGTTCCAATTTGTGTACATTATCAATATCGGAATCGTAGATTTGAAACCAGAAAAAAATATTGATAAATATTTATTTATAAAATAAATAAATAAAATAAGTTCAAGTTATACAGGGTCGAATCCGCAACGAGGTGATCCGGCAGAGAACCAAAGTTGTCGATATAGCTCACAGAATAATCAGGCTGAAGTGGCAATGGGCCGGCCATAATTATTAGCCGTAGAACCGATGACCGTTGGGGTAGACGTGTTCTTGAGTGGAGACCGCGAATCGGTAAGCGTAAGGTGGGATGCCCTCAGGCTAGGTGGAGCAACGATCTTCGCAGGATAGCTGGTAGCAGCTGGATGAGAGATGCCGAAAATCGAGTTAAATGGCGTGCAATAGGAGAGGCCTACGTCTAGCAGTGGACTGCTGTAGGTTGATGATAATGATGATGATACAGGGTGGCAGGGACATCGACGTGCAAACTGTAACCATGAATTCAGCACACGATTCTAGACCCTATGTTAGAAATTTGTGTTCGGTTATCAATAAAAAGAATCACCTGTTTCAAAATGTAAGGAATCGCTATTTTATAACCGACGAAAAATGTTAACAGAGGGGCAATTCTCGTAATTTTAAGAAATTGTCCCTCCCAGTCTGATCTCAGTCTCAATCTGTCAAAAATACCTCTAATTTCCCTACATTTTTGGCAGGTTTTTGACATTGATTGTCGCTGAGATGAGATTGCGACCAGATTTTGAAGGTTTTTAATTACGGGAATTGGCCGTCAACTTGCGGGTCGCTGCCACCCATGGGGCAATTGCGTAAGACATTATCAATGGGAATCGGTTTCATTTTGACCGTTCAACAACATTCATTGCGTTATTTGCGTGTTGAGCAGACAAATTTTTGGAACTTATGAAGCAATGGATTAGCAATTTGCTTCAAAATGATTCAGATTGTGATTGATCGTGTGTTACGCAATTAGGGTGCTGGTATGCGTGAAGAAAGACAAATACAAAAGCAGTTATGATTTTGATTAGTTAATAACGAGGAAACCTGTCTCCTATCGTCGTCGTTACGAAAAGACTAATTATATTTTTATTTTATTATTTATGCACAGACGCTAGCAAGTCAAGCTACCCGAAACTGTCAAATTTTCCCAGTCAATCTTGAACTTAATGCTTTAGCGATAAAGTTGAAAATCTATTAAAGAAATTTGACAGATTGTAGTAACTTGATGTGCTGGCGTTTGTACACACAGTAAAATACATAGGGATATGACATAGATAGAACATGAGTACAAATTACACTATTATTTTTCTTAATTTATTTGATATTGTGTCCTCCAAAAACTTAATTACAAAGCTCATCCCTTTAATGACCTAACTGTAATAACAATGTTCTAACTAAATAATACTGTTCGTACATACATTTCAGAATATTGTTTTCATGTTAATTGTTGGTCACACTATTCTTGTTATTCAAACTGTAATTACATAGACCAAGCCTGTACTCGTTTGTGTAATTATTTTCGTGAATAATAAGTTGGTGGAGATAAGTGATTGTTTAATTATAATTAACTGCCCCGTTGGTTTAGTCGTCGCAAGAGCTACAGCTGAAAATTGGGGTTCTGCGGGTCTAGCAGATCCTGGGTTTGATTCCCGGGTCAGGCAAAGTATTATTGGTTTTTTCATCTGGAATTTCATCTCTAAGTCACTAACTCTACCACCCGACTATCTTTTGACAGCTGAATGACATTGACAGGACAGCGTTGGTGGTGTCATTGTCTATTGACGAAACAAGATGGCGCTGTTAATTCCGATTTTGGGTAGCGGCAAGTCAAACTCTATCTGGCAATGTCTATAATGACGCATGACACAATACACGTAGCAGAAAAATCAACTAAATCTATCAAACTAAGCTGGACAAAGTTTCGTTAGTTTCGCTTTCGCTTCTAAAGGAAGAAAGTTTCACAGTAGGTAGGACGAATTTTCAAATTGACAACACTTAACACCGCCATTTTACCGCAAAACGCGATAACACTCCCTCCATTCCTCGCATTGTGTGCCGTGTATGCGGGAAAATTTCGGTAGGTATCAGATATTCTAATATCCGGTTACAGTTGTGACAACGTTAAAGTGCACTTACACTGGCAACTAAAAGCCCATAGGTACTATCGCCAAAATCTATATCTGACCACCGTAAGGACTATTCCTGCTTGCAGCGCATATTATTAGTCGACTTAAAAATAATCCTCTTTTGTTTTACTTACGGACGCAGCTCACATGTGAACGGCATTATGT
Organism: Apamea epomidion; assembly: GCA_947507525.1. NCBI lineage: Eukaryota > Metazoa > Arthropoda > Insecta > Lepidoptera > Noctuidae > Apamea > Apamea epomidion. The sequence goes on along the minus strand of OX382247.1, from coordinate 6,109,495 downwards.
CTTCAAAATGGTCAGATATAGGTTTTGAGCATATTATAGTCTACAAGTCGATTGTATGACTTTGACCTTGACCTGGCCTAGCGTAGTTCGGTGTTTCAATAGAAATGTCAGCTTATACCTATCTACAACTTCGACGACACGGTTGGCGCAGTGGCTGACGCAGCATCGACTGCTGCGCTGCGTGTCACGGGTTTGATTCCCGCATGGAACAAATATTGGTATTGCCTAAAGGTAGTTGTTCCGGGTCTGGCTGTTTGTGTATGTGAGTTTAAGTGTTTGTAAACGCACCCACGATACAGGAGTAATTCCAAGTGTGGGGCAAAGTTTTTTATTAAAAAAAAACTTGAGATTTCGTTTGGATGACGTAAGCTCGAGAAACTGAGGCGTCGAAGGCGAGAGCGGTAACAGTGCGGGGGTCGGGAAGGGCCGCTCGGGTCTAGTTAACTCTTGCGTGTTGTACTGGTTTCCTTAACAGTAACGTGTGGCCTCCTGTAAAACAACACTTCTTCGAAGGGCTGGGCAGAGGTGTATAATACACCTATATGTCGCTAATTATGTTTAAGATTGATTCTCATGTAGGTAATCACAATCAGCCTATAATGTTCCCACTGCTGGGACACTGGCCTCCTCTCGGTGAGACGGAGTGGCCCGTAATCCACCACGCGGGCCCGGTGCGGTTTGATAGATGTCACGTGTCTTCGAATTTTTTGGTTCTAGGACATGCCAGTGTCCTCACGATGTTTTCCTTTACCGTTTAGAGAGCAGTGGTGATGAAATAAATTTATACAAAGTAAACCGCCTGCCCGGGCTCGAACCTACGACCTACAACTCGTAAGTCGCGCCCGTTACCACTGAGCCACCACTGTTCTGTAGGTAATAGGATGTTAATCTAATAAAGCAAGTCCAAGAAATCGAGACCTGGACCTCACTCAGGAATCGCGCTTTCAACCACTAGACCAGTAAAGCAGTCAAGGCCAAGTACGCAGAACTTTGTACATTGAATCATCAATTAACTCCCAAAATTCCAAGTTCATTAATTATAATTAACATGAACACAGAGCACAGAATCGGGGCGTCTGGACACGGCAGTACTCACAAAATTCGTGGCGTCTGTCACCGACCGCCACGGCCAGCCCACTGCCACTTTAGTTTGCCTACTCTGCAAGCTATGTCGGTAACTCCGGTTCTTTTCCGGATAGTTTCATTCCTGATTTTATTCTTCAAAGAGACTCCGAGCATAGCTCGCTCCATAGCGCGCTGAGCGACCTTGAATTTGTGAACCAGCCCGACCGTCAGAAAGATTTAAACTGCTAGATATGCCCTATACCTAGCGATTTAAATCTTTGCCGCTGTCATCATTTTAATGGCAGCCGTCACTGCTGCTGTCTGCGTTTTTCTAGGAAAACGTAGGTTTAATGCGAGAAAACGGTGACATGTTTGGTTTGAATGGAAAGTGTAGCCAATGTCGGCTCCAGCACCGGCAGCCGAGACGTTTCTGTGCTCTGTGAACGTTAATGATAATTTATTAAGAGGCTAGGTACGTCAAAAGCTCAGTGTAATTGCGTATTATGAATGAAAATAGTTCTCCCGAAGTTTACAGAAAATTAATCATAACCAGATAGTACAAGTTAAGTTAGATAATATGGTTAATTAAAGTTTGTTTATTATAGTTGGTTTTGGAGATTGTTTATCGTAGTAATTATTGTTCGAATATATTAAACAAAGGTGAACATTAATATTTAATAAATTAATAATTTTATGGGTGCCTGATGACGACGGAGAAGGCACAACACAAGGAAAGGTGGAAGAATATGGGGGAGGCCTTTGCCCACCAATAAGACGATATAGGCTAGCGGAAAAAATAATAACTGAGTTGTTGATGTGACAGTAGGGTTCTGATTTCGATTTGTACGCCTAAAAAATATTTTTGTGGTTTTTTTTAAAACCTCTTCTCTCAGGTACTCTGCAGATGGCGATCAGTTTTAACCGACTTCAAAAAAAGAGGAGGAAAAGGGTTGAATTTTTCCATTACGAATTTCATAGTAACAGTCCGGAGTTGGTGAAGTTGGCGGTGTGATCCCCGTGCCTCGGAAAGCACGGTAAGCCGTTGGTCCTGCGCCTGATCTCACTCCGGTCGTGTAGGATTGCCGTCCCATCGGACTATGAGAGTGAGGGAAGAGGAGTACACCTGTGTCTGCGCACACGGTTGTGCACTATAATATCTCCCGCGCCGTTGGCTAGTCACCGTTGAATTGGCCGCCACGGCCGAAAACGGTCTGGAGGTCTTTATTTTTTTCATGTATATTCACGTCCAGTCACGAACAAAAGTATGTATACACTCGGCCTTATTCAAAATCGATTTACTCCTTTATTTTTGAATAAAATTTTATGTTGTTACTATCATAGCATTGTCAAACCCGTGCGTTTATGTAATGTGTCATATTTCAATGTTGCATTCGTTATTTCACGAAAAAATCGCAATTGAAAGTTGCTAAGTGTTGACATATTGGTGCTCGTGACTGTCCACGAATGACCGCGAGGGAGGTCATCCGATAACAGCATTGTCAGCGCGGTCGTTTTGCCATCCGTGTGCGTTATTGCATACGTTCTATCATCGCGGACAAATGTTCCATCGTCTGCGACTAAAGGATACAGTTCCTTATCAGTTCTCCCAAAAATGGCCTGCCTTATCTATATTAGTAATAATAAAGCTAAAGAATTTGTTTGTTTTTTGAACGCGCTTATCTCTGGAACCAGCTGTAGGATTACAAAAATTGTTTTTTCATTTGATAGCTTATAGCTTTCTTGAGGAAGGTTATAGGCTATTTAACATCACGCTACGACCCTGAGGAGCCGAGCAAATAGAAAAAAATCAGAAAGAACGCTAAGCGAAAACGGTGGGTCGGAGCCCGAAATTTCACAGGGACGAAGTTGCGAACAGAAGCAACAACAATTACTAACGCCGCTTCTAATTCAACTCACAACCCTTTTTAGAAAACTCTTATTTGGTAAAAAAAGAAACCATTGTTGAATAACCTATAACATTCATTAATTCCAAACAGTTCTTATACTAAACTTGTCCCATCGAATCAATTCAAACTGTTTGCAAACGTCAAAACTTCTGGATTGATAGCCAGAACCAAAGACTATTGATGACGTCACCGACTAGACAAACGACGATAACAAATGGCTCGTAGTTTGTTCCAGTTTGGTTATATTTTGACCAAGATAACATTGAGGATGGTTCGCCGTTTTCAGTGTGATCTAAGATCAAGGTCGTATCCATGAAACTGGAAGTTTGATTTGACTTCGACTGGTTTTATGATTCAGAGCGTCATACATTCAGAAAACAATATTTTTTACTTAAGAAAGGGTAGGCTTATACCCAGCACATATACATAGGTGATTCTGGGCTGAAATGATGATGATTATGAACTTATACAGGGTGGCAGGGGCATCGACGCGCAAACTGTAACCATGGATTCAGCACGTGAGTTTAGACCCCATAGCGTCGAAATCTTTCGTCGGTTATCAAAAAAAAAAAATCTACTGTTTCATAGAAAAGTGCTACGCGGTAAGAATGTCATCATCTGCCTAGCCTTTTCCCAACTATGTGTCGGCTTCCAGTCTAACCGGATGCAGCTGAATACCAGTATTTTACATGGAGCGACTGCCTATCTGACCTCCACAACCCAGTAACTGGGTAATACGATACCCCTTGGTAAGACTGGTTGTCAGACTTTCGGGCTTCTGACTACCCGTAACGACTGTCAAAGATCCACACTACGCGGTAAGAATGTATGGAACAGCAATATTTTTTTTTAATAACCGACCAAAAATTTCGACGCTATGGGGTCTAAACTCATGTGCTAAATCCATGGTTACAGTTTGCGCGTCGATGTCCCTGCCACCCTGTATGGTAAAATCTAAACAAAAAATAATAATGTTTTAATACATTTTCACGCCATCGTCTGCAGTAAACAATTGAACTAAAGTTTAACGAAAAAAAAACCTTCATATTTTTGTAGTATCTAATCAATAATGGTAAAACTGTGTGGTAGACACTGTTCCTAAATGACAAAAGGTGCTACTTTTTAAAATAAAATCCACCATCATCATCATCTTCCTAGCTTTTTCCCAACAAATATGTTGGGGTCGGCTTCCAGTCTAACCGGATGTAGCTGAGTACCAGTATTTTACATGGAGCGACTGCCTACCCGACCTCCACAACCCAGTTACTGGGGAATACAAAACCCCTTGGTAAGACTGGTTGTCAGACTTTCGGTAACAACTGTCAAAGATCCACGAATGACAGCCGGGACCAACCGCTTAACGTGCTTTCCGAGCGCCGGAAGGGTCTTGATATATAAAGATGGTCACTCATCCACGGACCAACCGCGGCAAGCGTAGCTTAACCTGATCGATCGACCCGGGCGGCTGTTATTACTTAGCCCCAACCCCTAAAATAAAATCCTACATAGTTTTCAAAAATCAAAATATTTTTCCTACCGAAAATTGAAGCGGCCACTTGAAATCAAAGCCACTCTTTGAAACCAACCTAAAAGACAAACCAATTTTTTTATTTAATTTCATAAAAGATTAGACAGTGGCGCCGATTCCCTTGTTCACAAACTAAACTAAATTTAAGTTCTGTGCATCTTTTTCTTTCTATTTCATTAAGAAAAGGACAAAAGATAAATATTAGTTTAGTCCTGTCAAAATTCAACAAGTCTGTGTGCAATATCCGTAGTAATACCATCGAGAAGTCTGTCTATTTGTAAAGAAAAGTGAAAAAAGAAAGTCCTTTGGTTTTCTTTACAAAGTAGACTTTATAACTAGTAGTAATTAAAATGGAAATCCTAATTTCCCACAAATGTTTCTTACGTTTTCACAACAAACTTCCAAATGATCATTAAAAAGAAAACCGAGCTTTTATCTCAGTAAATTGTAAACAATGGGACGGTCTCAAGGATATAGCTAGTTGTAAATTGTAGAGGAGTGACTGTTTCTACGGCGTAGCCACCGTAGCATTGCTACGAGTTTACTACGAAACTGAAGTTTACTTTTCGTAGAACATTGTTATGAATCGAACATACAATTTTTTCTGTCCATCATCCATCATCATTGGCCTATAGCAGTCCACTGCTGGACATAGGCCTGCCCTATTGCACGCCATTCAACTCGATTTTCGGCAACTATCATCGAGCTGCTACCAGCCATCCTACGAAGATCGTCGCTCCATCTAACCTGAGGACGTCCCACCTTACTTTTAACGATTACACACGTCTACCCCAACGGTCATCGGTTCTACGGCTAATATGGCCGGCCCATTGCCACTTCAGCTTGCTTATTCTGTGAGCTATGTCGACAACTTTGGTTCTCCCTTGTGTACACTATAACTTTTTGGTAATATCAAAATCTAAACGTGAAACTTCTATAATTATATTTGAATTGAAAATAGAGTTTTTAATTAGATTAATATAGATAATTTTGTATTCATTTAAAATATGTTATTGTATATTATGTGTGTTGTATTATTATTATGTGTGTATACGTATATTATTTACATCTAATAATAGACAGCAATTATATTTACGTTTGAATAATTTTGAAACAACATTCATTAGTATGTGTGAAATTCTCATTAGCTCTGTAAATTACATTACGCCTTGAGTTCAACGCCTGAGCGATCCAGACTTATAAGAAACCTAGAAGCTAACAAATTCACCCTTTATCTACAGGATTAAGTTCAAAGCCTTAAAATATAATATTCCGGAGTAAAATTGACCTAAATCCTTCATAAAAAATGATCTCTAAAGTCTAGACGACGAAACCAGTATTATTAAAAAAGAAACTATAAGAAGTAGTAATATTTCTCTTAACGAGAGTCCAAAATCGCAATCACGAAACAGAAACAAATGCCCCATACAAGACTTAAATACCTACTCGACCCAAATGTATGGCTAATCAGCCTACAATGTTCCCACTGCTGGGACACAGACACACACCACACCTCCTCTCAGTGAGAGCGAGTAGGCCATAATCCACCACGCGGGTGCAGTGCGTGTTGGTAGATGTCACATGTCTTAAAATCTTTGGTTCCAAGACATGCCGGTTTCCTCACGTTATTTTCCTTCACCGTTTTAAGAGCAGTGGTGATGAAATAATTTACACAAATGTATGGGACAGCTGATAATTTTTTCGCGATCACGATTTTGGTCTCATGGACAAAGTTGTTTAATTTGATGGTCTACACCACACATTGCTGATACACGCTGTATAAAAACAAATGAGAAAGTAATGAGATCTTACTTCAAAACCTGAAAGGATGAATGCTGCCTGCGAATGAATGTGGATGAAAAGTCGAATGAATAAAAACTCGGATCTAAGGCACCTGTACCACCGGCGGCGATTAACGAGAAGCGAGTAGAGCATCAGCATCTGCCTAGCCTTTTCCCAACTATGTTGGAGTCAGCTTCCAGTCTAAGTGGATGCAGCTGAATACCAGTATTTTACGACTGCCTATCTGACCTTCACAACCCAGTGACTGGGTAAAACTATACCCCTTGTTAAACCTGGTTGTCAGACTTTGGGGCTTCTAACGACCCGTTACGACTGTTAAAATCCACGTATTACAGCCGGGACCAACAGCTCAACGTGCTTTCCGAGGCAGGAAGGGGTCTCAGTATGTAAAGATGAGGTTAACAATCCACGGACCGACCGCGGCAAGCGTAGCATAACCTGGTGGATATCGCGGCTGTTATTACTTAGCTATGAGCCCCGAGAAGCGAGTCGAGCTAGCAACTCAAAACGAGCAGAGAGTGCGCGACGGCGACGACCGATTACTCGCTGGTATGCGTAAGTTCCTACTCCGTCCAATCAGGTAGGAACGAGTCCAAATCGTCACGCCAGCGTTTCTTAGCCTGCCTCGGGCACGACGCCCGTCTTCAGGCACCCACTGTGATGACTTTGGCCTATCTGTCTGTAAGTGCGCCTAATCCCGGAGAACGCACAAGGAAAGGTGGAAGAATATGGGGGTGGCTTTACCTAGCAGTGGGACCGTATAGGATTACGGAAAAAAAAAATAAGAAGGGTAAGGTGCAATCGTGAGTCTCTCAGCAAGTGCTCTGCCCCGCAAGCGAGCGTCGCTGAGCGAGTACATTCGCTAATAGCTCTTGTTGCTGCGATAAACGAATACTCGTTGACGATGAGAACAGATAGCGACCAAGTTTGTATCTCTTTTACTTAGGGCTCAAACACATAAACACGTTACGACGACGCAACGTGCCACGGCACGGCAACGTGACGTGGAATTCCACGTCATGGTGCCGTGACGTGGACTTCCACGTCGAGCAACGTAAATAATCACGTCACGACAACGCAACGTGCCACGTTGAACGACGTCGTATTGACGGTGTCGGATTTGTAGACTATGCTTTTGCATTTTTTTGCATTTGTGTCCATGCTTTTTCTTTTAAATTTTTGTTCTTGAAGTCTTCAGATGTTTTGTCCCATAGTACGGGGCGCTCCTGAACTAGGGTTACTAAGTGATCGACTTCAATGTCGTCCGTCATCTTTGAATATTGAATAACAAATGCGGCACAGCTGCAGGAGTGCACCGTGAGATTTTACGTCACGACGACGTGCCGTGTAACGTGGCACGTTGCGTTGTCGTAACGTGATTATTTACGTTGCTCGACGTCGATTTCCACGTCACGCGCCACGTTGCGTCGTCGTAACGTGTTTATGTGTATGAGCCCTTACCCGGGACCTACAATCTTTTTCTTGAGCGAGAAAAACCTTGATAGCGTTACTTCGTCGTCTGCGGTGGGACAGGTGCCTGGCGAAACGGGCCCTTCATAAAGTGAGATAGCCGTTTAAACGAGAAGGAGGGAAGGCATATAAAATATACTAACAAAGTCTTGGCGAAGCCGTAAACCTTTCCGTAAATACTGTCAGCAGATTGTAACAAGGGATCGGGTAGATCGGCATTTTGTCGACTAAACCTCGTCGGTATGATGAACTGTTGAAGATACAGTCTTATTAATTTTTAATATACTTTACATAGGCTATATCTGCAGATAATATAAGTAAATTAGGTTGATCAATGGTTTGGTTAGTGTCAAAGTCAAAGTCAAAGTCAAAGTATTTATTAGTGTGTTTTTTGGTGATACAATAGGTCTTATAATTAGGATATGGTTACTCAAAAAACTACCCATTAGGGCATACACTATTTAGCAATTTAAGAATATAAAATCAATATTACATACAAATTAACATAAATTTCAATAGGTAGGTACTTCGAATACAATCTATTTTTATAATAACCATTTTGAATACAATTAATAAGTCCGGTTTTTGAATTGTGAAGCATAAATACATAATTATCATTTAGTTTACTTATTACATTTTGTCAAAAAGGAATTCGTCAATGGTATAATAGCATTTTTCAGTCAATAAGTTATTTAATCTCCGTTTAAATTGTGTCAAGTTAAGATCTTTAATATTATTTGGTGTTTTGTTGAATATCTTCGGGGCCATACAGAGGATGCTTTTGTGCATAAGAGCGGTCTTTGAAGGTCTTAGACATAATTCATGACGATATTCTTGTCTTGTCGATCTATATCGTTGCTTTTGAAGCTTTCTTAAACAGTTCGCTATTTTTCTTGACAAACAATGCTGTCTCGTAAATGTAAATACACGGTAATGTTAGTATTTTAAGTTGTTTGAAATGCGGTTTGCAACTTTCCGTTGATTTGAGACTGCATATTGATCTAATGCACCTCTTCTGTGCTTTAAAAATGTTCTCTTTTTCGCAGGAATTTGCCCAAAAAATTACTCCGTAACGTAATATGGAATCTACATAGCCATAATACGCAGCTACAACAGCTGCCTGATTAACTATTTTCTTAAGTTTATATAAAGCAAAGGCGAACCTACTTAATCTTGATATAATAATTGATGCATGTTGTTTCCAAGTCAGTTTCGAGTCAATTGTCAAGCCTAAAAATTTTATATGTCCTACTTCATCAATTCTGGTATCGTCAAAAGATATATTTATGTCAGAAGCGGTCAATCTTTGTCGAAATTGCATAATTTTAGTTTTATTTAAATTTAATTTTAAATTATTATGTTCAAGCCAGTTAATTGATTGTTGCAATGCGTCTTTGATGTCACATTCATAGTTTCTATTTTTATTCATTCTTACTATTACCGTGCTGTCATCAGCAAAAAGAACCATAGGAAAAGCGACGTGTTTTGGGAAGTCATTTATATATGCTAAAAACATCGGCGGATCCAATACGCTGCCCTGTGGGACGCCAAAAGTGATTTTACGTTTTCCTGAAATATATTTAAGTTCTTTTTTATCCTTTTTAGAAATCCGTCTAATTTCTGTGCACTGCGTTCTATTGTCTAAATAAGAATGTATAAGAGAAAGTGCATTGCCCCTTATTCCATAAGCATTAAGTTTATGTAGAAGTATTTTATGATCAACTAGGTCGAATGCTTTCGTCATGTCCATAAATATGGCGCTAATAGGAGTTCTTTCATCAATATCTGTCATAATAGTATTGAGAAAATCATAGATAGCCATATTTATAGATTTGTTTTTTCTAAAACCCTTCTGCTCCTTTACCAAGATGTTGTTTCGTGAAAAAGGAACACATACGGTGATTGATAGCCTTCTCAAATATTTTTGATATTACTGGTATTAGGGCAATGGGTCTATAGTTATTAATATCAGTTTTGTCATTCTTTTTAAATAAGGGCTTAATTATTGTTGGTTTTAGTGGTTGGTTGTTTTCGTTGGTTGTATAAGTATGTATATGTATCTATTTTAGTATATTATTGCACTAACGACCACACCATTTTTATTTCCAGGCAAATCACTATCCATTCCAAGGTTGCCTGGAAGAGGTCGCAGTAAACGATAAGGCCGTCCGTTGTAAATTTTTAGCGATCGATGAATTTTTTTTTTGTTATGTATTTTTGTGGTGTTCAATAAAGTATATATAAATAAATAACTTATTGATATTTATAAAGACCTCCTTATTACTTTTAAAAATAGAAAAATTCTTAATAATCTTCACGGATTGCAGCTCATCACAATTAAAAATTGTTTAGGCATACTATTGTGTAACTGTACTGTATGACAGTGGTTGATCCACCCTAAGGGACTCAAGCCCACCACAAAAGCATCTGACAAATCTTAAAGTGAACTTGATATTATTTTAATTAAACTTTTTAGCAAGCATTACACTACCTAAGTTACAGACGCCAACACATCAAGCTACCCGAAACTGTCAAATTTTCCCAATCAACTTTGAACCGCTTAATGCTTTAGCGATAAAGTTGAAAGATGTTTTCTTTACCTGACAAATTTTGATCCGCGCGCCTTTTTTAGTGTTTACTTTCCTGAAACCTACCCTTAGTGGGATCAAGACCCTCCCAGATGACAATCCTGCATCCGCCATAGATATATGATAATCCCCAAAAGACAAAAAGAGTATTTTTAACATCGAAAAACCCTGAAATCGTGTAGCCTGTCAAAACAAAACGAGCGATGAGTGTGTACATAATAGGGTTGACAGTTGCGTTTGGTTTTTGAAACAATCGGTATTCTTTTGTTCCTCGCCTGTCAGGTACCGTTGTTAATCATTTAAAAGCTTTTGGCAGTGCAAATAACCGTATTGTGTTTACTATTTTATCGGAATTTTTAAAATAAAAATGTATTTATATACCTCAGGATAAGTGAATACAATAAGTCGGTGACTTAGTTGGCTGCGTGGTTTTGAGTTTGTTATTAAACTTCGAGTCACGCCGGGTTCGATTCCCGAATCGAATAGCTTACTGTAATGTTATTTTAGTAGTCTGGATGTTTATGCTTCTGAGATGGTTTGTGAGTTTTAAAATACTACCTACCAGATTTACAAGCAAATATTATACAAGAACTGCCTACAATACGATAATAAATAAAGTTTCGATCTAATGACGTTCCCAGTCCGCATACAAAAATTAACCAAATATGTCCAATAGTTTAGTCACTATAGTATAGCTAATTAAAGTTTAGCAAAACCCACAGTCGGACCATCACTAGTACAGATGCCAGCAGGTCAAGCTAGCCAAAACTGTCAAATTTTCCCAATCAACCTTGATCCTTAATGATTTAGCGGTAGAGTTGAAAATCTATTAAAAAATTTGACAGATTGTAGTAGCTTGATGTGCAGTCTGTACATCAAGTTTGTTTAAAAAAAAGATACTTTTTTTAATTTCGATGTTAGCATTTAATTGATAGTTCCAAAATACTCATGCATTAGTATTACAAATGTTTTTATTTATTGTCGTATTGCTGTCTGCACATTGTATAATATTTACTCAACAAACTAGGTCACCAAGTTATTGTATTATATTCACTTATCCAGAGGTCCGGTCTATCAATTTCGATAATGGCGACCCTTTGAAATAATTTCCTCGCCAGTTCGAATTTCGTTTTAAATATCGGCCACAACTAGAGTAATATAGTTAGCATATTATGACGATGATAAACAATAGCAAATATTCATAATCGATATAAATATGTGAGTAAGCAATACACGTAGACAAGTTTCCCAAAGTATCCATGAGTCCGCATGGAGACGATGGCAAGCAAGGTCTGTTCCCATTTACATATATTCGAATCCGCTTACTAACTAATAAATACGCACCAGTCGCCCAATCGGAAAATTGATAGTTATACATTATCTGAAATTGGTAGAACCTTTTCTCCACAACTTTCTTTACAGCTGACTTTGCACTTTTATATACGATGACGTACTTAATCAGGCTATTGGTACTGTCAGTGGGGCAGTGATGGCCCTGACTTAAGAGTTTTAGGTCGTGGGTTCAAACTCATGCGCTTTATTTTGTGTAATTTATTTCATCACCACTGCTCTCAAAACGGTGAAGGAAAACATCGTGAGGAAACCGGCATGTCCTAGAACCGAATGTGACATCTACCAACCCGCGCTGGGCCCGCGACGTGGTTTACGGCCCACTCCCTCTCACAGAGAGGAGGCCTGTGTCCCAGCAGTAGGAACGTTTTAGGCTGACTATGCTGAATGGTCAGTCACTAAAGTCCACCAAAAAGGCATGCTGCTTGGAATAAGGGGCCAGCTATGACCATGGATATGGTCAACGGTGCCTGAGCACTGAGCAGCTGTGTACTCAAAACAAATACAGGCAATGTACCAATACCGATATAAAAGTAATGGTAATTCTAAATTCACTCAACGAAATCGGTTAGCATTTGGTCATCAGTGAGGTTATTTTCTTTTTATGTGAATTTAAAGAGCTTTATTTGAATCATTATTATATTTTATTTATTTTAGGTAAGCTTACAGCTAAACAGATACAGTAAGTATTTTTTCCAAAAAATGCCAATTACAAGTTTCCACATGTAGTATATAAATCTTATGAAACAGAAAATTGATAATAGACTATACAGGGTTATTTTTCAAAGACCAGCCAAATTGAAGGATGTGGTACAGACCATCAAACTGAACAACTTTCTCCATGGGACAAATAGCGTAATCGCGATTTTATCAACTGTCCCATAGAAAACTTCAATACCTACTCGACCTAAATGTATGGGACGGCTGAATTTTTATTCGCGATTACGATGTTGGTCCCATAGAGAAAGTTGTTCAGTTTGATGGTCTGTAGCACATCCTTAAATTTGGCTGGTCTTTGAAAAACAACCATGTATATAACACAAAATAGAAAAATGACTATTTACGATCGAAGAAGCAATTAGATAACATTTTCTAGTATTATAGTAGGTATAGTTTTTATATTTAGTTAAGAGAAAATAAAACATGACACACTGTACATAACACAATACAATAACATTATCCGATAATGTTCCCACGAGGTATGGGATACAAGCCACGATGGCCTCCTCTCTATGAGAGGGAGTGGGCTGTAATCCAGCACCCGAGCCCAGTGCGGGTTGGTAGATGTCACATGTCTTCGAAATTTTGGGTCTCGGACATGCGAGTTTCTTCACGATGTTTTCCTTCACCATTTTGAGAGCAGCGGTGATGAAATTATTGACACAAAGTAAAACGCGTCTGGGTTCAAACCTCCGTCCTACAACTTGTAAGTCGCGGCCTGTACCACTGGGCCACCATTGCTCTCACACACTGTAAATGTTGTTGATTATATTTGTGCTTTTGTTCTTACACTGGTTTACTGTTCTTGATATTTATTGAGATTTGTTTTTTTTTTTAATGTGACGCTGTTGTTCCACTTATGCGTCATTATTAACGGCCATATTTATATTTTTGTTTTGTCTTTATACTTTTACTAATAATATTCCTCTTTTTTATTGTTTACAACGCTAGTCTTAAAATTTACCAAATTGTCTCATTATGTGTCTGGAGAACGTGGTTGATTTCACATTTGTATCATTTCTGTATCATATCTTTTTGTAATTCTTAATGTGTAATTGTTTATTTTCCCGAATAAATAAAATTAAAATTAAAATTCAATACTACATTCTACTGGATCCGTAGATAGTTTTGGAATATCTTTAGCAATTTCCACGCAATTCTCTTTCGATTGGATTGCAATGGCGGCTGCCACATGTAATTGAATCCCAGTGGTAATATATGGGCCACTTGCTTTTACGACGGGGCTCTTATTCTGTGTCATATGCGACGGACTGCAGTAGTAATAATGTGGTGAGTAATGTGTGTGTGTGTAATGGAGTGTGTAATAAGGTATTGACTCTCTATGTTATATATATATATATATGTTTATATATTTTAGTATTATGAATTTATTTAAGTATACTTATTATTTTTTTTGCATTATATGTGTGGGGCATCTTTAATATTAGGGGTTAAAGAATGAAATTGCCGATTTGTATTGAAAAATTGAAATTCTTTTTTTTTTAATTTAACATATTTATTTAATCAATATAATGACCATTATTATTTAAACATTGCTGCCATCTAATAGAAAGGTCATTTATGCCTTTGCAATAGAGCTCTCGTGATCTAGATTCGACAAACTGTGTGAAAGCATTTTGTACTGCCTCCTGAGAAGAAAACTTTTTATCACGTAGAAACTTGTCCAAATTACGAAAAAAAATGGTAGTCCATTGGAGCAAGGTCTGGCGAATATGGAGGGTGACGAATGGTTTCTAATTGCAGTTCCTGTAGAGTTAAAACGGTTTCTCGTGCTGTACTGTATGAGGTCTCGCGTTATCATGGAGCAATAATGGTGGAGATCGATTCATGAGTCGGGGCTGTTTTACTGCTAGTTTTGCTATCATTGTTCGGTGCGTTCATTAGCAGTCCTCTCCAAACGCAACATTGATATTGCGAGCGGTTTCTGCCGCGTTAGTAAATAAATAACTCGAATAAAGTAAATAACTCGAATTTTCGAAGAATCCATCTTTCTTGTCTAACCTGAATAAAAAAAACAACTGAAAGTCGATAATCGAATGTTGCACATTTTTTAAAAGAAGAAGTTCATAGGTACCATGTGAAAAAAGTTTCGCTCAAAAATCTTAAACCATGAAGGTTCTATGTCAATTCGAAGTACCTATTACAATAAAACGGCAATTTCATACTTTAACCCCTATTATTTTAGTTTAAAAATGATTAAATATACGTCATATCCCTATGTATTTTACTGTGTGTACATAAATAATAAAATAAATATGTTCATAATCCGGTTCGATGTCATTAATTCTGCCTAGCCTTTTCCGAACTATGTTGGGGTTAGCTTCCAGTCTAACCGGATGCAGCTGAATACCAGTATTTTACATGGAGCGACTGCCTATCTGATCTCCACATCCCAGTTACTGGGTAATATGATACCCCTTGGTAAGACTAGTTGTCAGACATTCGGGTTTCTGACGACCCATAACGGCTGTCAAAGATCTACGAATGACAGCCGGGACCAACGGCTTAACGTACTTTCCTAGGCACTTTCTGTGACAAATAAACCTATTTGTCTTTCTTTCCTTAAAAGAAGAATATACATAACGATTCTAAACCTAAAACCAGTCTCAAACTCTAAAGTACTATAAAAAGTTAGTTAGACAACTGTACGTTAAACATTTGTAACAATCCATCCCTTCTATATCAAAAACAGACCCTCCCAGACTTCACACAAACATCGTTATTTGTCATAATATATAAATTCAGGTAAGATTTGCAAACTTTCAATTAAATTACTGAAGTGGATAGTTATACTTACCCACCCAAAGTTGAGTGTAGGCATCCTGCAATGCACGCCACTCTTCTCTGTCTCTAGCCTTCCTAGGCCAGAGTCGTCCAGCCATCTTGGCCAGGTCGTCGGTCCACGTCATCGACGGTCTGCCCACCCTTCTACTGCCAGGTCTCGATCTTCAGTCCAGCACTGTTCTTCCCCACCTGCCATCTGCTGATAGTTATTTGTTTATATATACTTTATTGTACACCACAAAATACATAACATAAAAACATCAAACACTACAAAATATATCGGTTATCGCTTTCTGCGATCTTTTTCGCATTGTAATTAATGGAGTGCTAAAGCATTTAGGCAACTATAATGTCGTATATCGCTAATCGAAAGTAAACCGTTTATACGATGCCAATCGTTTCGTGGATGATTTATTTTGGGCCACACTGTGACCAGGCTTCGTCTTTGTAATATTGCAAAATGTGTAGCCCAAACTTTACCACAATATCCATTATTGGTACCACACCCAATAACTGGTAAAATAGACGACCACTTGGAGTATCGCTACTCTCGTTAATCTTGCCAGTCGGAATAGGGAAGATACCAATAATACAAATGTTCTAACAAATAATGTGTGTTTGTTTGTTTTTAATAAAAACGATGCCCCACACTAGGAATTTCTCCTGGATCGTGGTGGTTGTCGTGTTCTTTGTAATTTCAAAGAAGACACAGTAAATTGAGATAATCGAAATATGGAAAAGCTACATGCTTTAAAAGTTTTTGGAAAGGATTATTTCCGTCCTTGTCGCGCGGTACGGATAAGACGCTAGTATGAAGTCATATAGCCGTCTTTGTCTAGCAGTTATTTTAAAACGCTTATGACTTGGCAATTTAAAAAATCCGGTCAAGTGCGAGTCGGACTCGTTCACCGAGGGTTCCGTACAAATTTGTAGGCATGTAAGTAAAAATTTACGGTTTTTGGATTTTTTCCTTTACTTGTGCTTCATGATATTACTTTCTGCCCATGATTCTAGGTCAACGGGAAGTATACAAGTGTACCCTATAAGTTTTGATTCCGGAACATAAACGCCTGTATCTTTTGATTGCGTTGACTTAGAAGTTTGATTTTACACTGCTTCAAGGGATTGCAGCCCTTCTTTTTTTTTTTTTTTTTTTCGGGATGGGAAATCATCAAATGACCCCTCCCGCTCTGGGTGGAGCAGAAGGGAGTGTCAGACTCTTACTGACTAAAACCCACCCGTGTTCCTTCCTTAGCCCTTTATGTACCAGGGCAGCGGTAACCCTTTCGGACGATCCCGCTACCAGGGATTGCAGCCCTTGAGTATTCGATATTAATTTCAACTTGATAACACAACGCGTTCCTGAGAAAAAGGGTCTTGACAGATGAACAGACAGACGGTCAACAAAGTGATCTTATAAGGGTTCCGTTTTTCCTTTTGAGGTACGTAACCCTAAAATGTCATTAAACCGATTGTGATCCCCAATTGTTGGTTCAAGCAGAAATATGCACATGGCATAAATCGTCAGATTCACGACACCAACTCGTGGAGAGGGCGGTGACCTTCTCGAGAAATACGCGTTCAGTCTCTGTGTACTCACCACTCTGTGACCAAGCACTATTCTACCACGTTTAAGAAGATTGTGTGAAAACGGTTAATGTTATTAGTCTGTATACACACGGGCGGCAAGGTTTATGATATTGTAATACAAATCTAGGGAAGGGAAACCGATTTTCGACCAGCTGTTTGGGGTTGTTGTGAGTTCGGAATTAAGTCATAAGTTCTTGTTTACGAAAAGATTACGTTTACGAAACGTACTACGGTTACGATTTTATTTAGGACAGTATTTCTATATTATTATTTTATTTTCGTTGTTTTCCTAGAACCAAAAATTCGAAGACATGTGACATCTACCAGGGCCCGCGTGGTAGATTACAGCCCATTCCCTCTCATCGAGAGGAGGCCTGTGTCCCAGCAGTGGGAACATTATACACTGATTATGCTATTTTGGTTTTTTTATTCGATAGAATAGGTATAAAATATATTTCTCCTTTAGGACTAACATTTATTAATTACTGTTAACACCTCTGTGGAACAAAGTTGTATTTAAGATAAATAAATATATTGATTACAGTAGAATGGCTGGAGTCCTAATTCTAGGCTTATTGACAAACAAACAAAAAAACATTATTGTAACTTTTCTTGTGTTAATTCGTTATTTTTTGTTTACAGGTACGTTTGTCTGGACTCGCACGTACCTATTTGTAAATAGACACAACCCAAAAGGTAGGTTTTTATTGTTTATCTAGCTTAACATAGAAATAGCTGATCGTGAGATATCGTAGGCCGTTCCTACACAGGGGTAGACGTCTTACATACAAAATGGACCATTTCTTCATCTGTTTACTTGATTAAATTAACAAATTAAATATTATTTACCGCAGTATTGTGTTAATAGTTATTATTTGGTGGTACTTAGTTATTAATTTTACAGTACTTATAGTGCTTATGGCCTAACTACATATTTATACCTACGTTTATGAGGTATGCAGTGCTAACCTATAAAAATTGTGACACTAAACTTTGCCATTCTAAAAAGATCCTTAATACCTTGGATTCAAGGTCCCGGTGAATGCAAAAAATTTACTATTGGATGAAAAGTATAATAAAACTAGCTTTATCCCGCCACTTCTTCCGCGTGAAATCTCTCATTCCTCTGACCCACCCTATCACATCGCATCACGTCACTTCGTTTTCGCTTAGCGAACTTTCTGCCTTTTTTTAATTTGACTCGGCTCCTAACTGTCCAAGCGTGATATTAAATAGCCGATAGCCTTTCTCAAGAATCGGCCTATCAAATACAAAAAAAAAATATATTCAAATCCGACTGGTAGTTCCAGAGATTAGCGCGTTCAAACAAACAAACTCTTCAGATTTATTATTAGTAAGATAACAAACAAGGAAATTATTGCTTTTTGCTATTTCTTAAAGTAATCACTCTTCTTTTACAACCTAAATCCTTTAAGTACACAGTAAGCCGGCCATCCAGATTTAAGAAGACCGTTTTGTTCCCGAACGTCCAATAATCGGATAAAACCCCGAATGTGGGCCAATTCCAAAGTCTGTGTTCATAAACGATGCGCCAATATTTCGTTGTCCCTTGCAGCAAACGAAGTCTGCGCAATTTCCGCAATTTCGGGAATTTTGAACTGGAATTTGCTGGAAGATTTAGTTTGTGCTTCTAGCCTAGCGACAAAGAGATATTTTCAAATTACTGAGTAACTTCAACATGACGCGACGCTTTTCATCATGTTCGAGATAAGGGTAATTCTGTGTTATTCCCCGCGAAGACTTACCACGTGCAAATCACGTCAATATCGTGTCTTGTTCACGGTAAGGGATCGAAATGTCAACCGTACGGACAACATGTATTATGAGAGTTCAAACCACGCCATTGTGTCATAGAGAATACGCTAATAGCAGATGTCGTGATTAACTAAGGAATGGCAATGCCGCCAGTCTCTTGGGTAAATATATATTCTTCCGCATGGCTGTCGACTGGTAATGTACCCAACATTACCAGTCGACAGCGATGCGGAGGAATATTTTGACGCAATATTTTAGTTTTTTAATACTTTTAGTTAGTAGACCAAGGAATTGACGTGGTTTCGAAGTACAAACGCCAGCACATCAAGCTACTACAATCTGTCAAATTTATTTAATAGATTTTCAACTTTATCGCTAAAGCATTAAGATTCAAGGTAGATTGGGAAAATTTGACAGTTTCAGGTAGCTTGATCTCCTGGCGTCTGTACCTAAGGAATCGTTAAGTGGTCATAATGAATTAGGGCCCAGATATAGGCAGTTACCCAATGTAAAATATCGGTATTCAGCTGCATCCGGTTAGACTGGAAGCCACCCCCCACCCCCGACATAGTTGGGAAAAGGCTAGGCAGGTAATGAAAGGGGTTTAATAAAGATTTGTATCGAAGTTCACCATTTTTGCCGATGCATGCATATATCTTGTAGAGAATCATAAGTTATGTAACTGGCCAATAACTGCTGAACCCTCTCGTATGAAGTGGCAGATTGGGATCTCTCGAAGACCCTGAAGTGCTCTCGATTGCTATCGAAATGGCAGGGTTGAGATGTCAAGTGCGGCCGTTTGTCACATTATATACCATTAGTTGCGTCATTATTGGCACCAGAGGGGATTCATTGTTATCTGAATTAAAAATTAGGATTGGTTAATACAGTATTTGATTTGGGTTTTTTTAGGACAATGGAGTCATTAGTAATTATGTACAGGCGCCAGCATATCAAGCTACTACAATCTGTCTTTCTTTAATAGATTTTCAACTTTATCGCTAAAGCATTAGGTTCAAAGTTGATTGGGAAAATTTGACAGTTTCGGGTAGCTTGATGTGCTGTCGTCTGTACACTGTCACTGTACAGTTAAACAAAGAGATTGGTATCTTGCTGCTAATTTAAACAATGTTGTTGTGAGTTTGTTGATTTACACATTAATTTATTTATGTACTGATATGGCACTTCAATGACTTACTCACTAAAACATACACAAACAAACATCACATAGTTTTAGGTACTGTGAATTCGTCTTTACAGAAGCTAACAGCACTAGCAGAGAAGTTTATTAATAAAGCTGTACGAGTAGGATAACCTGAGTTACAAAATAAAGCGAAAATTAGCTATGTTCACAAATACGACGGGAAACAGAAATACTTAACATAATAAAAAGGCTGAAAAAGAAGAAAATGGAGGTGAAATATCATAGATACTTATAAGTGTACCTAAGGGCGCAAAAAGCTTTAAGAAAATTGACAGTGCGGTGGAAAGATATTTGTTTATATTTTATTATATGTATACTTTATTGTACCCCACAAAAATATATAACATAAAACATTACAAAATATACAATCGCTTTTTTTCGCGGCCTTATCACTTTCTGCGATCTCTTCCAGGCAACCTTGGAATGGACAGTGATTTCCTGGACAAAAAATGGCGTTGTCGTTGGCTTAAATATAGTTGAGTGTATACCAATCTCTTTGTGCGACTCTTTGATCTGTATTGGTATGTACATTTGATATGATCGTTGGCCATCTAGCCATAACGCGACGGCATGGAAAAGGTCCCATATTTTATTCACATAACATAACATCACCCCACGTTTCGCCAGTAACGTTTAAGTCCCATGTAATACGTATAAGTTCCCATGAACTATACAAATTGTAAGAGAATCCTCAAGGAGGCTCTCCAAAGTATGCCTTACGAAGAATCAAAGAATTTACTAACTGTGTTAAAGTAAATATAGGTATACAAATATTTATCAAATTTAGAAACTAGGCGTTATGCTACTCAACATATAATTATTTGTCTATTGTCAACTTTTGATTACCTATTTATTAATTTTTAAAGACTATTTTAGCTCTTCTCGCCTGAAACACAGGATTACCTAGTTCAGGCACGTAAGTCTTAGGAATATAATTTACATTTAAGCAAAAGTGTATTTATTTTCATGTCTTATAATTTTTTGAATAAATATATTATATTATATATTATAA
This sequence comes from Apamea epomidion, assembly GCA_947507525.1. Classification (NCBI taxonomy): domain Eukaryota; kingdom Metazoa; phylum Arthropoda; class Insecta; order Lepidoptera; family Noctuidae; genus Apamea; species Apamea epomidion. Next base: position 6,088,677 of record OX382247.1, on the reverse strand, counting down.
ATTATAATAGAGAGTGAACCCTTTACCACAAAACGGGTACAAATCCAGACTCCGGACTGCTACTGAGAAATTCCAGATGGAAATACCTTGATAACACTTTCTCCGACCCGGAAATCGAATCCAAGGGAAGCGGTATTTCATTCGCATCCGGGTATAGGGTGTGTAACGTTTGATATAATAACAAAAGTTCTAATGATCATAAGACCTAATTTCATTTAATATAATTATTTTTTTATATGACGATCAAATGAATTATTGATATAATTTCATTTTACCTAATTTCATATGGTATAATGAACAGTTTATATAATGCAAATTTGAAATAATATTCAATTAATATAATATTCAGTTGCTATAATATTAAAAATCTATAAGTAAATAATATAATTTGAAAAAGTCTACTTTTATTTTTGCAAAAACTGATTATTGAAATTCTACGATATGGCGACAACATAATTATACACCGGCTTGTAGTTAATAGGAACAATGCGTTACCTTAGAAAATGAGTTAATGTGAAAGTTAGGTCAAATGATCATTATATAAAAAGAGCATTATACAATTTGAAAATTATATGAAATGAACGTTATACTAAATGAACATAGAGAAAATGAAAATTATATGAAATATAACATTAGATCACATGAAATTAGGTTAAATGTTTTTATAGCATATGAAAATTATACCATATGAAAGTTATGTCAAATGAAATTAGACTATCTGTTATTATACCAATCATTACACACCCCGGGTATAATGGTACTAAGCTCTTCCTCTATTAGGTAGTTAGTACATGGAACTAATAACTGTAGGTTACAAGTTCAGTACACCTCAGACTACTTCATGCTCTTCATGAACACGAACTTCATCTGATCATAAAATCATCATAATCAACCTATAATGTTCCCACTGCTGGGCCACAGGCCTTCTATCGATGAGAGGGAGTAGGCAATAATCCACCACGCGGTCTTCACCAGATGATTTTTCACTTCACCAGATGATTTTACACTTCATCAGATGATTTTTGGAAATGGTTAATAAAAAGGAAGAAGCCTAACTTTAACTGTTTGATGTTTTCGAACATTTGGTTACATCGAAACATTCGTTAAGGTATCTGGTATCGAATGGAATAACAATGAAGGCCATTAAATTCGAAAGTTGAAAGAAAAGTGATATTTAGTGACGAATTCTGGGAAATTTTCAAAAAATACATAAATATTGAGTTTTCTCGAATCCTATGAATTTTCCCCTAGGCTTTTTTTTTTTAAACTTTACCCCACACTAGGAATTTCTCCTGTATCGTGAGTGCGTTTACAAACATTTAAACTCACATACACAAACAGCCAGACCCGGAACAACTACTTGTAGGCCATACAAATATTTGTTCCGTGCGGAAATCGAACCCGCGACACGCAACGCAGCAGTCAATCGCTTAACCACTGCTCCAACCGTGCCGTCACGTCGGCTTTATGGGGTACTTAATTGTTGCAAATGGGTCACACTATCACGTCCTGGAAGGAATACGTCAAATTACAAGTCACCCTGTCTGGATATAGCTTTCTAGATGCCAGGGCTTATCTTTGTTTCATTTTATTCTCACATACAGAAGCAAAAAGAACAACGTACCCAGGATTTTGTAATATTATGTTGATTTTAAAGAGTGACCGAAGAGTTTCTTGCACCTTCTTCTCCATAGAGATATATGTTTTGGAATGAGCAACTAGCTTCAACTTTCTGACTAACTAACCGACTCATTGACAAATCAAAAGTGCTTGTAATTGAAATAAATGCTTTGAGTTTTAAAATCTATCCAAAATTCAATAAGAACTTACAAACAATTTTTTTCGCAAACGATTTAAGCTCTTTTTTTATTAAAAGTTCCCAACTGTTATAAATGATCTAACAACTCCTAACAAATACTTAACTTAACAAGCTGAGACGAGAATATACGGAGAAAAGCTTTTTAAACAACTATTTTAAAAGTATCTCCTTGAACTCCACTTAGGAAAACGGAAAACAATGGAGTCAAAAGGGTGCCTAATGAGTTCTTCAAATGTATTGAAAAGGTCTTGAAAAGTTACGAGGATTTGAATAAACTACTTTGCTCTACAAGATTTGTTATTATTGTTGATTTATTTTAAATTGGTATTTACCTGATCCTCTTGTAGCGGTATCTACAAACGCCACATGCGAACTACGCGTCATACTGACGTCACACAAAACCCTGCATCTCGCAAGCAAAGTTTACCGCGCAACTAGCATATATACAACTGCCTGACCTGAATCATCGGGCAGTTGCCCGCTAGACACAATTCCGGTCTGGTCGGAGGGTCCTCCATTTTCTATGGAGGGTTAGTGAACTTTACACCCTGTTCCTCATACCTCTATACTCTAAAAACTTTTTGCGCTTCTAATGATATTCACTTTAAAAAAATAATTATTGATTAAAATTTTGCGCACACAAAAAAGGTACAAAGGCGGACTTAATGCCTTTTGCATTCTCTAGGTCATCCAAGGGTGGTGAAGAGATTAGATGGCAGGTGCTTTGGTTGAGAGGAACAATGATAAAAAAAATATAATAACCCAAATTGCAAAAATGATGATGTAATGTTTAAATCCTCACAGTTGGTCGCAGTTATTAAACTACGATACCCCGACCAGACGGACTAGGTTAGGTTGAAACTCTCCCCCGGTGGGTTCCCGCATTGTCGAGGCAGGGGGGCTCAGTAGCCGTGGCTTGGAGAACCACGGTGAAACCAAGAGGAACCCGAGGAGGGGCCGCCCGTCAGGGCTTTGCCACCAAGCCGACGACGTAGCGGCCGGCGGGTAGGTTGCGGTGCCGCTTGGGCGACATCGCAACTGATGTCGTACGGGAGACATCGCGGCTGAGGGTTGGAGGCCGCGGCGGTATTGCGGTGCGCCGCTATCCCTACCTTCCGCGGCCTTGACGGGGTTGCCACCGTCTGATAGCGGACGCGGTGGGGCCGCAGGGGAAGAGGAGTGTCGGTATGACGTAGGCCGCTCTGCCTATCTTCTGCGGCCGTAGCCCCCCCCAGCCTGGGGGGCATGCGGGCCCGCCAGCTAGGCGGGCATGCACCGGGAGGGTTGTGTGCGCATGAGGACGATCCTCTCGCGGCGCCGCTCCGAAGGCGGAGGAGGGGTCGAAGAAGACGTCAGTTTGACAGTCATCTCCGACTCCTCCCCGGTGGAGGCCAGCAGGCAACGGGTGCGGGGGCACCCTTGCCTGTGTCGCACAGGCCTCCACCAGTGTCGGACGGGAATGGCCAGGTGTTCCCGGCCATTCCCGTAGCCCCCCAGCCTGGGGGGCATGCGGGGCCCGCCAGCTAGGCGGGCATGCGCCGGGAGGGTTGTAAAAGTAAAGGCTGAGCCAGTTTTCCATGACCCTCCCATCACGGCAATGGGGGAACACCGTTAAGTTTTAGTGGGTATACATTCCGACAGGAGTCCCACATACCCCGTCTCGTCTCCCGCGAGCGAGGATGCGTAATGCATTTCTCAGCGACAAAAAAAAAAGGTTACGTTGAAACTGTCGCTCGGTCGGTTTACGCGCGGTTGGTCACCGCGCGTGAGACAACCGAGCGAAGCGAGCGGTGCCGCGGCTACAATATTTTTGGGAGCAAAATGGGAATTATGAGAGATTCCATGAAATACTTACACACATTTTAAAGAGGGATGTAAAAATAGTTTTACTCGGTAACTTGCATATTTTTGTACAAAAAAAGTAAAATGTGAAAGCGAAATTGCAACTTGAGTAAATATATTGATTCTTTTTCGACAGGTCACCTTGCAATAATAATATTGTGTGAGGGGTGCTACACACATGCTCGCATCGACAGAATTTGTTGAACGACAAAGCCGACCCAATGACTGTATACCTTTACGGCTTTTAATCGGCTCGTGCCAATCGGCAAACTCTGTTCGGCATATTCATTATTCGCTTAAGCATGTTCGGGTCGGCTTGACACCATTTGAATTAAGCCGAGCGGCTACATCCCGAACATACAGTGTGTATCAGATATGTGTGGCAAAAATTTGAACAAACATAAAAATATATAATATACGCCTTATATCTTATATCCTAACATAGGTATGTATACTCGATATTGCCTCCCGGCTGTGCCGAAGCCTGAACAACTTTGTAGCAACCCTAAGATTCTCTATCGCAAGCGTCGACTGTTTAAAAATTTCGGCTCGTAATAGAAAGAAGCTCATATTATGTCCCTTCTCATAAAAACAAATTGGCTTTATGAAATACAAAACTTTCCACTTTATCTCTGCATCTTGTTACTAAACTTTATCAAGCATTACGTAGATACTAAGCACCTGCATCAAATTTGTAACACCATCTTCAAAAGTAGAAGTGAACTCTCAACTTTTATGGGAACGAAAACACTTGACAAATTGAAAATTACTGTTCCTTGTCATATCTGAACGGAGGGGCCCGTGGCTAAATAATAACAGCCACACAGGTCGATCGATCAGGTTAAGCTACGCTTGCCGCGGTTGATCTGTATCCACAGATTCTCCACAGGGTCTCGGTATATAAAGATAGTCACCCATCCGGGTGACTATCTTTATATACCGAGACCCCTCCGTGCCTCGGAAAGCACGCTACGCCGTTGGTCCCGGCTGTCATTCGTGGATCTTTGACAGTTGTTACGGGTAGTCGAACCCCGAAAGTCTGACAACCAGTCTTTCCAATGGGTATCGTATTACCCAGTAACTGGGTTGTGGAGGTCGGATAGACATTCACTCCATGTAAAATACAGGGCAGCTGCATCCGGTTAGACTGGAAGCTGACCCCAACATAGTTGGGAAAAGGTTAGGCAGGTGATGATCATGTCATATATGAACAATAGCGGACCTCTTCTGAAAAGTTTGTTACAAGGTCCTATGCAAAAGTTCTTTACGTAATCAAAATAAGGACATACACAATAACGACTATACAGGAAAAATAATTAACCAGTGAGCAAATTGTAACCAATTCAGCATATTATGATTCCCCAAATTTTCGTGGGTTATCATAAAAAACATCTGCTGTTTCATAGAAAAGTGCAATAGGTACCTACGCGGTCAAACGTATGAAACAACTATTTTTTTTTTATAACCGACAAAGAATTTCTACGCTATCTAGAATCATGTGCTGAATTCTCCTTGGTTAAAATTTTCCTTGTATATCCTAAGAGGGTAGGCTTACGGACGCGCACAGTGTTCCTAGAAAACATAAAGATCTTAGCTGAATGTTTGAATAATAAGCAGCCTATAACGCCACTGCGGGGACACAGACCTCCTCTCTGTGAGAGGGAGTGGACCGTAATCCACCTCGCGGGCCCAGTTAAGTTAAATATCAAATCCCGGGATGGTGCTAAAGACGGCGGACAAAAACCTACGAATTTAATACTTTACCTTATTTGTAGTGGTTTAAATTTAGTTTTTTATAATCTTTTTGTTTTACTGACGCTAAAACACTAAAAATATTGTATTGCACTTTTGTAAGAAGTATAGGTATTTGGAATCCACGTTATCACAAATACATTGACCGCATGGAATACATTCAAAGACGGTTTATAAAATATCTTTGTTTTCATCAAAATATTCCATATCAGTCAACCGATTATCTTGGACTTTGTAAGAAGTATCATCTGCTACCACTGGTAGGTCGACGTAAAATTGCAGACTGTTTATTCTTGTTGAAAATCCTCAAGAACAATATTGATAACCCTGAGTTATTTTCAAAATTTTATTTTAATGTGCCAAGTAAAGCACTGCGTTTTAATCCACCCATACGTGTACCTCATACATTTTCGAATAATAGGCAGAACAGTTACATTGTGCGCGCAAGCAGTAGTTTTAATGACATATGCAAGGAATATGATTTTGATCCATTCACAATTAGTGTGAATTCGGCCAGAAGGTGTTTGAGCCTCAAATTTTTCAAGTAGCGGTAGGATATATTATTTATTTTTGTTATTTTATTATTTTCTCTGTTATTTTAGGCATATAATTGCAAAATAAGTATGTATATTGATTCGTACTTCAATTTAGACGATGTGTTTTTTGTTTTCTGCTCACACCATAAATTATTATTATAAGTCTATACGTGAGGATTTGTAATTGCCTTTCGGGTGACTATGATTTCCTTTTGTGTTTGTTTTTATTAGCTGTAAGTCCACCATGTACTAAAATAAATAAAAATTAAATATTTTTTTATAATCTTTATTTTATCATTTTTCTGTACACTTACAGGGTCCATATTTTTGTACCTAGCTTTAAGTCCTTTGTAACATCTTTTTTACAATACAAGCAGCGCCTCACGGTTTCACCCCGATAGGATTCGATACCGTGGGAATATCGGGATAAAAAGTATCCTATGTGTTAGTCAGATGTATAAGCTGTTTTACTGTAAAGATTCATTAAAATCCGTTCTGTAGTTTTTGCGTGAAAGAGTAAACATCCATTCATCCATCCTCAAAAAGTTTCGCATTTATAATATTATTAGTAGGAGTATAGTAAGAAGTAGGATGGAATGCAATAAAGAATAAGAGTGTGAAGCTTTTGTGAAATCATTAATGACAAAGAACACGTATTCAGTGATGATTTTCCTGTTACCTATGGGTTAAAACATTGTGACAGACGGATAAACAGACAGCGCAGACTTAGTACCTAATAGCGTCCCGTTAGCTTCCTTTGGATACGAAACACTTAAAATAACAGTCTAGTGAGTCAGAAGGTACTCCTATAGAAAGCTACCTTCCTATTACGAATATCTCTATTAAAGATACTATCAAGTGTTAATTAAGAAGAACGTGTCCATCGCCATTTTGCCATTCAATTAGCAAAAAGAAATTGTTCGACAAACGAAGTAATAAAACGTAGTTCATTTGTTTCAACAGAAACAACAACCTATTCTATTACTCAAATAGTCAAGGAATGCAAACAATACATTGTTTGCATTCCTTGACTATTTGAGTAATAGACAATGTCCCAGTAGATCTAAAACGATAAGGTTTAGTATCAGTGGGGCAATTCTCGTAATTTCAAGAACGTTCGCAGTCTGATCTCAGTCTCAATCTGTCAAAAATATATCTAATTTCCCTACATTTTGACAAGTTTTTGACATTTGCTTGTCACCGAGATGAGACTGCGACTGGATTTGCACGGTTTTAAATTACGAGAATTGTCCTTCTGTTATCATGATGTTCTTGAAGAGGAATGTTGTTAAAACTTTATTACCTACACCCACATTCCGTCAGATATGTTGAAGTCCCATAATCCAGTACCAACCCGCAGTTATATTTAAGTCCCATGTAATAGAGAACGAGCTTACTGCCATCAACCAGGCAAAGATCTAGGGTCCAAGCTGGCACTGAGAAATTCGTAATCTAAAATCCACAATAACACTTGCCTATCTGGGGATCAAACCCGGGACCCTATGCTCAGTAGTCGCCCTTGTGACAACTAGACAAACGAGAGAAGAATTCTAAATACTTGTTAGTAGTTCGAATTTTTTGTGCGGAAATGGCTTTACATTTTAGTGTCAATGCAAAGAGGTATGTTTGTGCCGATTCTGTCTGCACTGCAGTCCAAAAGTAAAAGTTCGTAGCGGCATCTACTCCGCCACATGCGAACTACGCATCCCCCTGACGTCATGCAAAGTCCTATATCGTCCAAGCAGAGTTTACCGCGCAACTAGCATATACACAAAGTCCCGACGTCAGACGTCGGGCCGTTGCCCATCAGAGACGACACCCGTCCGGAGGACCCTCCTTTTCTATGGAGGATGAGTGAACTTTACACCCTGTTCCTCATGCCTCTATAAGCTCACCTGCCTAGCCTTTTCCCAACTATGTTAGGGTTGGCTTCCAGTCTAACCGGATGCAGCTGAATACAAGTATTTTACATAGAGCGACTGCTTATCTGACCTCCATAACCCAGGTACTAGGTAACACGGTACTCTTGGTAAGACTGGTCGTCAGACTTTTGGGCTCCTACTCGTAACGACTGTCAAAGGTCTATGAATGACTTTCGGGACCAACGGCTTAACTTACTTTCCGAGGCGCGGAGGGGACTCGATATGTAATGGACGGTCACCCATCCACGAACCAACCGCGGCAAGCGTAGCTTAACCATCGATCGGCTCGTAGGGCTGTTATTTAGACACGTGCCACTCTATATGGTTGAAAAATATCAGTTTGAAACCTCTTCATCAATCTTTTATTCAATTCGACCAACTGCTATCTCAACCAACCAAATGCATATGCAAGACCCCATGCACGGTTCTGGCTGTTTATGTTTGCATGCAAGACTACATCCAGCTTTGCAGGCAGAAGTTTAAAATTAAAAATCAATATGAAACGATCCTCGCCTACTGGCCGTTTGTAAACGTTCCAAAAAGTTTTTTGTAAATATGTACTGGATAAAAAGTAGTTAATGATTTTACCTCACTCACCAGGTCCAGTTGAAAACCTGCCTCTAGGCAGGCGCGTCGGACACCACGTAGTTGTCTGTCATTGTTGGTGAACTGGTCCTTTTTGGCGTAGCCATGACGCATACTTTCCTGTAAATTTTTTACACCTGACTTGTCACTTTTTATTTGTTTATTTTATGTGTTTTTATCTGTATTATATTGTGTGCCTTATTGTGCACCCAACTGCCTCGTTGATCTCGTGGTTGAAAGTGCGACTGCTGAGCGTGGGGGTCCTGGGTTCGGGTCCCAGGTCGGACAATGTGTTATTGGGTTTTCCATTAGAAATGTCTTAGTAACAGTCCGGAGTTTGGAACCCCGTGCCTCGGAAAGCACGTAAAGCAGTTGGTCGGATTGCCGTCCCATCGGACTATGAGAGTAAAGGCACAGAGAGTGCATCTGTGTTGTCGCACACACTTGTGCGCTATAATATCTCCTGCGTACCTGCCTAATCTCCGTTGAGATTGGCCACCGTGACCGAAATCGGCCGGGAGGCTATTATTTAATTGAACACAACCTTGAAATTAACTTCAGTAAAACTAAAATAATTTCATTCCACCCTCGCCAAAAAATACCAATAAATATAAACTTTAGCTTCAAAAATAATAAATTAGAATTAGTTGACAAATTCACCCTACTAGGCCTAAATATTGATACACACATTGATTGGAAGTCACACATTCAGAAAATAAGAGCAAAAATATCGAAATTTTCATACGCCCTCCGCGAGATTAAAAAAACGACAGACCTTAAAACATCTCTAGTAACGTACCTACTACGCATACGACTACGCATGGCTCAAATACGGTGTCATCTTATGGGGCAACAGCACCGACGCGCCCACGCTATTTACCCTACAAAAAAAGCTAATCAGAATCCTAGTAAATATTGAAGCCACCGATAATAGCTGTAAACCACACTTTCAGGAACTAAAGATTTTATCCCTACCCTATCTCTATATATTTGAAGTTTGCAAGTTCGTACGCAAGTATCCAGAGTTCTTTACAAAAAGAGAGGACATACAAACGAACATTATTTTAAGACATAAAAATAGACTTAACTTACCTAAATCGCGACTAAAAATGCACTCCAATAGTACCTTCGTCATGTCCATAAAAATCTATAATAAGTTACCCGAAATAATAAAAAATTCAAATAAATATAACATCTTCATCAATAAATTGAAGCTTTTCCTTGTAAGCAAATACTACTACAGTATAAGCGAATTCTTAAATGAAAATTATAAGTATAAGGATGTAATTTAACTAATTTTGACATTTTTGTAATTCAATCAATTTTGACATTCCTGTAATTTTATTAATTTTGACATTCCTGTAATTTTATTAATTTTGACATTCCTGTAATTTTATTAATTTTGACTTGCCTGTATTCTTATTTTGACATTTGTAATTTCTTTTTTTATTGACATTTTCTAACAAATTTTAATGAATACATTCAATAACTATGAATCAAAGCACATCCAAAATTTTGCATGCTGTTGTATAGATACATTCATACATACATAGATAAATATTTTAATATGATAGATATATGTTTAATTGACCTTACCAAATAATTATTATGTACAACTATAACAGATTGATCTCAATGAAATGAAATGTTATATTTACCTATAAAAATTTAATGTTAATGACATATTTTAAAGATTGCTTATTGTTAATTTGTTTTCTAAATTTATTTTATTTTAATCATTAATTTTATACCTTTTGCTGTGCCCTACAGGGTCCATAATTGTACCATAGCTTTAAGCCATTGTAACACCTCTACAACATTATGGAATGCAAATAAATATATGAATATGAATAATTATTGTGTGCCTTAAAGTCTGTGCTAAATAAATGTATTTACTTTCATTCTTTTCTTCTTTTTTTATAATGGCTCGTATTGGATAAATATTTTAACTAAATATCCCTTATTAAAGGATTTGCCTTAAACAGCAGAAAGTGGAAGGAGGGAAGGGAGGCTGATAATAATAATAAATATCCCTACTCAATCCTATTTGATACAAGTTACACGAGCGGAATGAAAAGCCATACCTATATTTAAAACTGGTCTTTGCATTCGTAATGTTAACAATACAGTGTCGGAAATCTACAGCAGCAACCCAACATGAACATTATAGTAACGAGAATAAAGATCACTTTGATATTGACAGACTTATCAGCTGCAGCAACATAAAAACCACCTTATTTTAACCAGGATAAAGATCACTGTGAATTTTACATTAAGGCAAAATCAGTGGTAAAATAACTTTGAAAGGATTGTAGTCAGTTTCAATGAGGGTCTTCTGAAAGGACGTTGACTACAATGGCTGCACTGGGACGCCAGCTCCGGGCACCTGTCAAAAGTGTCAAAGCGCCTATATTTTCTTTAGTCGTGACTGAATGATGAACGAATGAATGAAACGAATGATGAACGTCGTCATATATTATTATATTCTTTGTCGGAATAGAAGATGAAAGGAACGGAGGACGGAAAGGCGCTCGTGGCTAAATAATAAAATCAGGCATATACATATCTACACCACGAGCATCTCGAACATTTTACATGAAACTTGGTGACTGTTCTTAGTAATAATGAGGTTTCCGTGGTATCAAATTCACGTAGGTAGCGATTTTTTCTCGTCGCAATTTGCAGTAACAAGCTCGAGTCTCCCTAGAATGTCGAGAGCGAATGTTTGGATCCCAATGCGGCTTTTCCCTGCAGCATATGCAGCTACTGAGAAAAATCTCTCTCAGTAAAAAGAGATAATTCTCGCTTGAGCAGATTTCTCGAAAAACAAACGTAATGCTCCCATAATTCACAGTCACTGGATAAGCCGATTTTGTGACCGCATACGTACGAGTACGAGTTAGCCCACGTGTTTACTTTTTTACGGTACGGCTTAAGATAATTTATTTCACTCAAAAATAATACAATTATTCACTCCTGAGGAAAAACATAAAAATTAAGATAGGCGACGGATCCGCTGGGTTAGTACTAAATTTTTTAATTAAACCTACTAATATTATAAACGTGAAAGTTTGTATGGATGGATGGATGGATGTATGTTACTGTTTCACGCAAAAACTACTGAACGGATTTGAATGAAATTTGGCACACAGATGGTTTATAACCAGGATTAACCATATAGGATACTTTTTATCCCGATATTCCCACGGGATCGAAACTTAAGCAGGTGAAACCACGGGGCGCAGCTAGTAGAAAAATAAAATAAAGAAGAGTACAGACTTACAATTCAAACATTATTCTGAATAATATGGTGCTTTAATAACCTTTTAATTTTTAACATACGAGTATCACGCCGCGCCCCTTATCCCCGTCATGTTTGTGTTCTATGTAATAGATAGATCACAAGCCTATTGCCTAACTGGACACAAACAAACAAAAAAACAGGTTTCGGAAGTCCGGAATGCCACTCAGTTAAATCCCCGAATTTCCATCATGAAACGAGACTCCATCATGTGAAAAGCTAAACTCCAGAGAGGTGCCGGCGATCTAAATTTGTTTATTTAGCTATGGTGATTGCTCGAGCGTTCGTGCATATGAAGTTTTCGTCTGTATCACACTATTTTTAAATAGGTACTAATTCCTAGTGTTGAGTTGAAAAAGATTATTTTAGTTGAAATTTTTCAACAAGTACGTTCTACTGTTTATGTGATATCCGTCATCATTTTGAGATTCATGTGAAGAAAAAGTATCACTTTTTTAATTTTATGTTTATTTAAATAATAATAAAATATTAACGAAGGCATTTTTGTCCGTTTATCTAGCTAGATGTATGTCCCGTATGGGCGCAAAAACGGATTTGGATTAAAGCAAACAGATAGTTTATAATCTGGATTAAATATCGGTAGTACGTTTCCGGGGGATGTTTTCCGACTTCCACGCGTGAAACCTCAGGCAAAAGCTAGTTAACAACAATTGAATGTAAACAGATTTAAAATAAAGCTAATACAAGACAAAATAAACCTCTTTGCCACTCGATCACCGAAGCTGGGGAGAGGCGAGGATGAGCCAGTAAATTAATAATTTCGGACCATCCATCACTTTGTAATCCTTCAAACTGAATTATGGAATTGTACACAAAAGCGACAGATTTACCTACAATAAATAGAAAGTATGGATGTATGTAATTGGGGGATAAATATGTAGCAAATTCTAGTAATACACTTTTTATCACATAAGATCACATACTTAAACAACCTATAATGTTCCCACTGCTGGGACACAGGCCTCCTCTCTGTGAGCAGGAGTGGGCCGTAGTTTACCACGCGGGCCCAGTGCGAGTTGGTAGATGTCACATGTCTTCGAATTTTTGGTTCTAGGACGTGCCGGTTTCCTCACGATGTTTTCCTTCACCTTGGCCAGGTCTTGGTATGTGAAGATGGCCATCCATCCACGGACCAACAGCGGCAACATAGCTTAACCTGATCGATCGACCCGTGCGGCGGATATTACTTAGCAGCGAGCTCTGAAAGAACATATGAATTGAAATAGTTAGGTACATTGGTAGTACCTACTTGCTCGGATTTGAACCATTTATTAATAAATAGTATGTATAAATAATATGTAAGTATACTGGGTGGCAGGGACATCGAAGTGCAACCGGTTACCATGAATTCAGTAGGTACGTGACTCTGAACACGAGTGCGTTGAAATGTTTCGTCGGTTATTAAAATCATTCCAATTGAAAATTGGAATTTCAGGTTCAACGCCTGTCTCATTATAAAATTCTATGAAAATTTTCAGCGTTTAATGAAATTCGCACAAATATTGGATTAAAATTTCAGTAACGGGGGTAACCATGATATTGCTTAGGTACTCAGGTGAAAGAAATTGTTTTTTTTTTCCTTTTTTTTGCCTAACGAAGGTTTAAGTACAACCATTTACAGATATTTACCCACAACCTTGTACAGACGCCAAGCACATCAAGCTACTACAATCTGTCAGATTTATTTAATAGATTTTCAACTTTATCGCTAAAGTTTTAAGGTTCAAAGTTGATCGGGAAAATTTGTCAGTTTCAGGTAGCTTGGCCCGCTAGCGTTTGTACCTCGGCTATCATGGCGATGACGATGAAGACAAAACGTGTTTTTAATAAAAAATACTATCAAGGGTTTTATCAACCTAGAATGGTTTTCAAACTTGTTTTCCCAGTTAAGTTATTCTGGCCACTAAAAACTTGCTATATAATAACAAGTCTTTTCAGAACTTTCGTAGTAGGTACTTTTATTTAACACCCTTGTTTGGTAAAATTAAGTTCACATAACTAGAACAACTTTTAAAGTGCTTCTATCCATAGTCAAGTTTTTACACCAAATGAGTTTATAACAGTGAGTTGTTCGACTTTCATTTGACATCGTCTACAATCAGTTTTATTCACTGCTAAAATGATTAACAACTAAATACGATAAATGACGACACGGTTGGCGCAGTGGCTGAGCGATCGACTGCTGTGCTGTGTGTCGCGGGTTCGATTCCCGCACGGAACAAATATTTGTATTGCCTACAGGTAGTGGTTCCGGGTCTGGCTGTTTGTGTATGTGAGTTTAAATGTTTGTAAACGCACCCACGATACAGGAGTAATTTCTAGAGTGGGGCCGCGTTTTTTTTTTTTTTAAAGCAATAGAATGAATGAAATGAAGCAATGAATTAGAATTACTGTTAGGTAACTACTAAGTCCAAATCTTTGAGCAATATTCTGAAACAAGTAAAAAAAAATAGATAAAATAGTTGATTGTAGGTAAGTACTGTTTCATAAAAACGGCACGTACAGATGCCAGCACATCAAGCTACCCGAAACTGTCAAATTTTCCCAATCAAACTTGAACCTAATGCTTTAGCGATAAAGTTGAAAATCTATTAAAGAAATTTGACAGATTGTAGCAGCTTGATGTGCGGTCGTCTGTATCAATAAAGTAAATGAATGAGCATAACATTAAATTTATTTAGATCTTTAGATGGATGTTTTCTAGCTGGACAGGATAATAAGCCTAGAAAAATACATTTAATACTTCGTATTCGGAACGTGGATCCACGCGATACAAAATGGCTTTGCTTCTGTACTTACGGCATTCAACGGGTTATAAGCCGCGCCATGCCATTTTCAAACCTTTTTTTACAGCAAACTTCATAAACTAAAAGTATTGCAAAGTTCACAAAGTTCAAACACCTGCACCGAAAAAAAAATCTCTTACCTAAATACCGAAATATTCGTCCCACACAATTTTATTAAAACTACACTGTTACTCATACAGCTATCGATACTCGCTTCCTATTCGCCCACTCGATTTTAAATCGAGATTTGAATCAAATAACGTTTATTTACACAACCCGCTACATCGGAACACTTCAAAGCCGGTAAATATTGACGGCGGCGCATGCGACGACAAACGCTTAAATTAGAAGAGCGAAACGATTAATTTTGAAATCTTTGTGGGAATGGTAAATGAGAATATTTTGAATATTATAACGTGAACTTTTGTGTCTAGAGATTTTTTCTTTTTAGGGTTTAAGAAGATATTCGATTTACATCAAATACGAATATCTTATATGTATAATCATAACATAATTATGATTAAAGCTTGTCGATGTGTGTGTTATAAGTGTTATAACTCAAGAACTGCTTATCCGAATTATGTGAATTTTATTTTAAGTCATGGGTATGATTCCTGGCTAGATTTTAACGTGAGCATAATAAGCACACACGAGCATAGCCGATAGAGAACAGTGTTGGCCCACTGGTAACGACGGTGAATTACGAGTGGTAGGTCGCGGGTTCGTACCCAGGCAGGCGCTTTACTTTGTGTAAATTATTTAATCACCATTGCTCTCAAAATGGTGAAGGAAAACATTGTGAGGAAACCGGCATGTCCTGGAACCAAAAATTCATGTGATATCTACCAACCCGCACTGGGCCTGCGTGGTGGATTACAGCCCACTCCCTCTCGAAGAGATGAGGCCTGTGTCCCAGCAGTGGGAACATTAAAGGCTGATTATGAGCATAGCCGGGGTCACAACAGCACCCTAATTGCGGAACACACAATCAATCTCAATCTGAATCATTTTGAAGGATATTGCTAATCCATTGCTTCATAAGTTCGAAAAAGGTTACCTTCATATATGCTGCTCAACACGTAAATAACGCAATGAATGTTGTTGAACTGTCAAAATTAAACCGATTCTGATTGATTGTGTGTTACGCAATTAGGGTTCCTACTGGTTACAGTTAAAATAAGAAAACTAACTAATTTCCACCTACCGTGAAAGACAAGTTCTGGCACTACTCGTAGCTGTCCCAATTATGAAGCAAAAACAATTGTCTATACCACGCTGTCCCCGAATTAGGGCTCAAATAAATTTACTCTTTGTCTCCACGATATATTAGGCTTAACGTAAAAAAGTATCGTCGTTTTTTCAGTCCTGAAAATCGGTTTACGCCCACATACAAAGGAATGTTCCCTTTTAGTTCTTTTTAACGATAATTTGACTTAGAAATAAATCATTATGAATGGGATCGGCGAATTTTCTGCGGCTTTTGGCTTTTGCTGGAGTATTGGAATATGTGTCGATCAAAAGAGGATTTAGTATATACTTATGTAACAGAGGTTTAAATTAGGAGACTGATTATGATTCATATAAGTGTTATTTTTCGTGGTCTTTAAGATCACTTTCGTTACCTACAAAAAATGTTTTTTTGAGATTTTTTAATAAATAAGCTGTATCCATCTTTAATTCTATTTTATCTGTCATTAATATGCGTGTTCTCGTCCATAATAAAACAAATGTATTAAAAATAACCACATTTTTTTTTTTTTTTTTTATCTTACCCCAAATAATGACCCAGGCCATACAGAGTGTCTAGCACTATTGAAAAAGTTATAAAAATGTTTGAAGTTGTAGCGTAAACTGAACTTTATTGTGTAGGAATTAAAATTATTTTTCCATAAACTCATATTTGTTTATATTATTGGCGAATATGTCGTAATTTTATTTTACATATATCCTTATATATATATATAGGGAGAAGTGGTGGCGCAGTCGCAACGGCCCCGACTTACGAGTTGCAGCTCGTAGGTTCGAACCCAGGCAGGCGCTTTACTTTGCGTAAATTATTTCATCACCACTGCTCTCAAAACGGTGAACGAAAACACCGTGAGGAAACCGGCATGTCCTAGAAGCAATCATTCATGTGACACCTACCATTCCGCACTAAGCCCGCGTGGTGGATTACATCCCACACCCACTCACAGAAAGAAGGCCTGTGTCCCAGCAGTGGGAACGTTATAGGCTGATTATTCTACTATAATAATATTATAAGTGTGAAAGTCCATATTACTTTTTATCCCGATCCCGTGGGAAACGGGATCGAAACTTATGCCGGTGAAACCGCGGGGCCCAGCTAGTATTATATAAACCTCCCTAATGTTATTAAGTACATCTCAATAATAACCCGCTTATAAAATGCTTGCAATCCGCGAGACAGAGACAGCTGTGACAATTTATGTCTTCCTTTTGAAAAATGCATTAATAATGACGGCGAACCATTCGCCATTGTCACAAATATTCGCACTTGAAATGTTTCAGGAAATAAATGGATAAATCAATAGACTGTAATTTATGCAGAAGGGATTATCCTTTTTATTCATCGTCTCTCAAAGATTAGATTAGGATTTTCCAGTGTGTAAAGAGCAGCTGAACCTATACAGTTAATTTTTTTTTACGAACCGATGAATAATATCATCGCAGGGCTTTCAGATTCATGTACTGAATGAATTCATGACATCGATGTCCCTGCCACCCTCCACGAAGCCACGAAGGCCTTCCAAAGACACGGCCTTCAGTAATGAAGTACTTAGGTACTATCGCCAAAACCTATATCTGATCATTTTGAAAACAAAATCCCGTGCACATGACGACCACAGCTGCGTCCGTAAGTAAAACAAAAGAGGATCCTTTTTAGGTCGACTAATAATATGCGCTGCAAGCAGGAATAGTCCTTACGGTGGGTGGTCAGATATAGATTTTGGCGATAGTACGTGACCAAGAAGATGAAGATACATAACGGTATAAAGTCCAGTCACCTAATTTATGCTCTTTTGTTTATTTCTTTACCTTTATTGACCTTTAAAAAGCCCAGAACGAAATAAAATGTCTAGTATTTATCCAATAAATACCTCAAATGCGACGCAGACGTAACCACAGCTGCTCCAGTTCTGCCAATAAACTGAGCAAGCCGATATAACGAACAGCCACAGTTATCGATACTAACAAGCCACTAACGAGGTCCCCTCACTATCGTATAACTTTGAAAACTTATATAATGTTTGTGTTTTATGTGACCGTAGTATCAATTTCTTTTGATATTTTATTGTAACATAATGTACCAGACATGACAACAGACTCGGTCTCCATTATCTCCATCTCCGTCTGCCTAGCCTTTTCCCAACTACATTGGGGTCGGCTTCCAGTCTAGCCGGATGCAGCTGAATACCAGTACTATCCATGGAGCGACTGCCTATCTGACTTTCCCAACCCAGTTACTGGGTAATACTACAAGACTGGTTGTCAGACTTTCGGGCTTCTTACGAACCGTAACGACTGTCAAAGATCCACTAATGACAGTCGGGCTTAACTTGCTTTTCGAGTCACGGAGGGGTCTTGGTATGTAAAGATGGTCACCCATCCACGGACCAATCGAAGCAAGTGTTGCTTAACCTGATCGATCGATCCGTGAGGCAGTTATTACTTAGCCACAAGCCCCCTAAAACATTTGACTTGTAGTTATCATAGGACGGCACGGTTCCCCTCTCCCCGGAGGTCGGGTGCCTTTCGAAGGTTTCCCCGCGAAAACAAAAAAAAAAAAAAAAAGGACGGCACGGTTGGTGCAGTGGTGAAGCGATTGACTGCTGCGCTGCGTGTCGCGGGTTCGATTCCCGCACGGAACAAATATTTGTATAAAGAAAGAAGAAAGAAGAAAGAAAATGCATTTATTTGCGGCAAACATGCATAAACACACAAAAAAACAAGTTGGGGGTAAACATGTATGGCCTACAAGTAGTTGTTCCGGGTCTGGCTGTTTGTGTATGTGAGTTTAAATGTTTGTAAACGCACCCACGATACAGGAGAAATTCCTAATGTAGGGAACATTAAAAAATATATATTATTAAAGTTCATAGTACATCGGCATCGACATAAAGAACAGATTCTGATATTGTCATCACTTTTCTGCCCTTATCACAATTTATTTGGGGTCGACGCAACATTTCTTTTTGTTCCATACTTCTCTTTTAGTCGCCATCCCGGTAATCACGCCCTTTCTAGCCATATCATCGATAAAAATTTAAAGATATCGTATCAAAAATTGGGCAGTGATGGCCCAGTGGTAATGGCCGTGACTTACGAGGTAGGTTCGTGCCCAAGCAGGCGCTTTACTTTGTCTAAATTATTTCATCACCACTGCTCTCAAAACGGTGAAAGAAATCATCGTGCGGAAACCGTCATGTCCTAGAATCAAAAATTCGAAGACATGTGACATCTACCAACCTACACTGGGCCCGCGTGGTGGATTACCCACTCCCTCTCACAGAGAGAAGGCCTGTGTCCCAGCAGTGGAAACGTTATAGGCTAAAGGCCAGGCTAGGCTTTTAGGCTTTGTCTAAAATATATATTTTTTAAACAGATGTTGACCTATAGTGATAGTTTTAGACAATACTATACACGTCAGTACACAATACGCTCTATGGCATTAAAGTTTCCTATTCAAATATTTATGTTGATCCAAGAAAATGTCTCCTATGTCACTTACACACAATGTCACTTACACACAATGTCACTTACACACAAGCACCAAAGTAAAAACAAATAACATTGGCCCATTCAAATATTTACCTACTTCTGATGCGAGCTTCCGGTCTGTAGATGCATCTACTTGAACTTCCCATTCGTATTTGTAGCCAATACTGGACATTTGGAATCCATCATCTATAATAATGTTATAATGTAACACACTTGGTAAACCACAGTACAAATTTAAACAAATGGTTTGTACGACTTCGTAGACTCATAGCACATCGTAGCCGTCGTAGCAAGTTGACAGGTTTCGCTACGCATGTCTAAACTCGGCCTAAAATTAATTAATTCTAAGTATTTGAAGTAAGTATAATTATTTATCGTAAGGAATTTTGTTTTGTAATTTTGCAATTATGTAGTGTATCTGTTTCAACTAACTCTTTATTTAGGGTAATATATATATACATATAAGACGTAAATTGCCAAATAATTGAATTTTAAAGTCCTGCAGTCCGTATTTCGGCCACGGGGGTCAATCTCAACAGAGACTAGCCTTCGGCGCGGGAGATATTATAGTGCATAAGTATGCGTACAGACACTGGTGCACTCCCTCTTCCCTCACTCTCACAGTACGTACACCTTAACGTGCTTTCCGAGGCACGAGGGTATCACACCGCCAACTACCAAACTCCCGGCTGTTACTAAGAAATTCCTAGTGGAGAAACTCAATAACACTTTGCCCGAGCCGGGAATCGAACTCAGGACCCCACGCTCAGCAGTCGCGCTTGCAACCACGAGACCAACGAGGAAGTTCAGTTGTATTTTATAGAGTACATAAATCCCATATTTAATCGCAGCCATTAAATCTGCGACTGCATTAGAAGCTTCATTAAGCAAAAAAAAAACATTCTCCAAAATAAACAATATCATCCTTTTTGAATTTTCAATCAAATAGTTTTACGGGTTTCATTAAAAGCTAAAAAGTTTCATAGAATTTTAAAATGAGACAACCACTGAACTTGAAATTCCAATTTTCAATTGAAATGATTTTGTTAATCCGCTTATTCGTACCTACATTGTGTTAAAAGAGTTTCTGTGAAAGAGAATTTTAATTATTAGTTGACTTGCAGAAAATGCTTTGTGGCATTAAGTTCGCCTTATGTGACCGCTTTGTACGGTCACCAAAGGAGATAAAGGAGATAAGTAACCAGGGTCGTCGGATATAGTTGAAGTTTAGTAAGAAACCGATGGATTTTTTCGAATGAAATTTAATTTGATAAATGAACTGTTTGTTTTCTATTAATAAAATTAAATTTTATTCGAAAATATCCAGCGGTTTCTTACAAAACTTCAACTATATCCGACGGAACTGGTTACTTATCTCCTTTGGTGACCGTGACATGATGTTTGAGCGGAGAATTAGCCAAACAAGGGAAGTTCGTAGGTAGACCCATTTAGGAAATATACATATTTACACAATTTTTTTACATAGTTCCTTTTTTGTAGATTTTTCAAGAATTCCCAAATTTTAGCTTTTGACATCTGTAACATTTACATGTCTTAAGTTTTTTATTTTTTGTGTAAGATACATCCTTCGAAACAAGAACCTATACAAAGAGCTTTGAAGGTCCGTAGCATACTGTCCGCCATTTTGTTTTTTTTTCATATTTGTGTTTGAACAAATCGATGTTTGATTACTTTAAGCTTTCAGAGTGATTGTTTCAAACATCTAAGTAACAAGATTTAATTAAGGAAGTTCAAAAAATATGGATGTCACGTGATCAAAATTGATCGTTTTATTATCTCGGAAACGTGTTGTATTTTCCATTTGCATTGATGTCAGCTGTCGATTTATATGCGTCTCATGCGTGGCCGTCATTTTGAAAAAAAAAAAACAAAATGGAGCAACAGGGTCCATAT
Organism: Apamea epomidion; assembly: GCA_947507525.1. Lineage (NCBI taxonomy): Eukaryota > Metazoa > Arthropoda > Insecta > Lepidoptera > Noctuidae > Apamea > Apamea epomidion. The sequence continues at coordinate 6,067,459 of OX382247.1, read as the reverse complement.
AAAAATCTTTAATCCCTATTAAATCTTTATTTGGAAGCTCATTCTAAATTCGCTTGACAGATCAAATACCACTAGAGTTATTTTTCTGCCTGCACAACATAAGGCTGAATTTGGCAGACAACCTTTACAGTACGTAGCACCTACCTTAAACGAACTATGACCTTAACCTAAAGATATCTAGACCTAGTACTAGATTATAGTAGCCAGTTATCTAGAATTGGGTCTAGTAAATTCTGATAAGGCAGTCCCTATCGCCGTCGAATCTTTTTCTGCGTGAGCAGTAATGACCACTTTCGGAAATACCGAGTAAAATGTTGCCTACGTCCACATTATCTAATTTATGCGTTGAACAGAAACAAAATAATGGTTACGTCACCGCTAAACTCCTAAGAGCGAAATTCACTTTTTTAGCTAGAATAAGTCATATCCTGAGAATAAATTTAGAATATTTGACAGTTTTTCCGTACTAGAACTGTCAAACGTCAACTTTATTCCACGGACAAAAGATATCTGAGTTTGGTAAAATCAGCCCTAAGTCAGATAAGAAAACATGGCAAAGAAATTATCAGTAAAACAACATAACAACACAGACACATAATTTGTAGCAATTGACAGCATTATAAAAAAAACTGGCCAAGTACGAGTCCGACTCGCACGTGAAGTGTTCCCTACCACAAGGCATAAAAACGCTGAAAAATACTCGTTTCTTGTATGGTCTCCATACAAGAAACGCGTATTTTTGGCGTTTTTATTTCCCTTTAATTTTTATTAACATAATTTTATTTGCTGTTATAGCAGCAAAAGAAATACACTCTGTCAAAATTCCAACTGTCTACCTATTACGCTTCATGGGATACAGCCCGCTGACTGATAGGCGGACGGACGGATAGCGAAGGCTTAGTAATAGAACCCGGTGGGTCCTAGCGCCCTTTGGGTACTGAACCCTAAAAATGAAAGGAATCTTTGAGCAGCCTCCGTTTATTATGAATATTTTTTTGTTTCTTAAATATCTTCGTTTTTTCAACTTTGCTGTCAGTCAGTCTCGATATCAGTATAACCAAGTCATGGTGTCATTCTTTTTTTCCCAAAAGAATTTTGTTCACGTGTGTACATATTTATATACCTATAAATAATAATCTTTTTTTATAATGGGATCAGTAGACAAAGGAAAAAAAATAAAATTAATTATTTAGTCAACTCATCCCGCGGGATAAGTTCCGGCGGCCTCAGTTGACTAAAGAGCCTCGCTACCGACCTTATCAGTCTCTATAAGCTCTCCTTGCTGATGAAGCTCAAAGGAGACAAGGAAATAAGATTCGTAGAGATTGTAATTTTGTAACACCTCTACCGTAAGGCCCTTTGTATACGGCACGGTTTCTTTACGGTACGGCGTATAAACCGCGCCATAGACAAAACGTGTCCGTCAACAAGCTTCCATAGTGATCCATACAACACTAACGACCGAGCCTACACACGGCGAATATACCGTAGTTTTTCATGGCAAGAAAAACGTGTGTGTACAATACCCTAACACCTCTAGCTTTATTCTATACTAGCTGCACCCCGCGGTTTCACCCGCATAAGTTTCGATCCCGTGGGAATATCGGAATAAAAAGTATCCTATATGTTAATCCTAGTTATAAACCATCTGTATGCTAAATTTCATCCAAATCCGTTTAGTAGTTTTTGCGTGAAAGAATAACAAACATCCATCCATCCATCCATCCATACAAACTTTCACGTTAATAATATTAGTAGGATATAATTCTACAAAAAAATAAAGCGTCTATTATGTATAATGAGTAGCGTCAGAGGTATCGTGTCACAAAACTAACAAAATATTTTTCGTTTAAAGCTACATTATTATATTTACAACACCACAGCACGCCTCTGTTCTCCGAGGGGTGCGGCAGAGGTGTAGAGCACACTCTTATTTATTTAATAAATTTATTTCGCCAGTTCATCATAATTGGGTTTATTAATAAATGATGATTAAATTTAAGTGACGTTTAAACGTCAAAAATGTATGGTTAAACAGTCGCCAATCACTACCTAACTTAAAGCAACGTTTATGATTGAAGGGTAATCTTATACTATGTTACAGAGATATACAGTGCACTTTTATAGGCAGGTACACATCCTCGCAAAAGCATATAAAGTGTTTCTCTCTCTTCCACACGTATATACGAGAATTACAAGTCTTCGTTATTGCGTAAAGTAAGTTGGAGTCTCATTTCCTACGAAATGTTTCTTATGATTTCTGAATTTTCTAGTAGTCAATCCTCCGTTGGTACTCGTACCATAGAGATTTTTGATCCTAATAAGAAAATCAGCAAAATTTTTGCGAAAACTGCCCATTTTCTTGTTGATTGGATTTTTTTTCCACAATCTAAGAATGCAGATAAAAATTTCTCAAAAACTTAAGCTACAGCGGAAGAGGTACATACCTGCCCTTACTGACCCATCTCAAATTTCCACCCTGCACACAACGTGCTGCTACAATGGCGACATTAGTTTAACAGACGGGTAGGGCTTGTGGCCAATATACATAAAAATTAAATAATAAATAAATAAATAAATATTCCACAACTTTTTTTCTTTTGTTCTTTAAGTATAGGTTGCTCCAAGATGCTTTTTAGACAATCTATACTAATAATAATAAATCTGAATCTAAGTTTGTTTATTTGAACGAACTAATCTCTGGAACTACCAATCGGATTTGAATTTTTTTTTTGCTTTTGATAGCCCAGTTTTCGAGAAAGCTTACAGGCTATTTAACATTACGCAACGACCCTTAGAAGCCGAGCAATAAGAAAAAATATCAGGAAACGAAGAATTAGCGCGGGCCGGCGATAGAATGGGACGAGGTGGGTCGAGGGCCAAAACACGCGGACGAAGTCGCGTGCAGAAGCTAGTTGTAAATAAATAATAACGTTTAATGAAATTAAAATATGTTCATAAAACAAAAACGCAGAACCGTATACGTGTGTTAAATTAATGCCGCCTTTACAGCGGCACGCTGTATGTAATAGTGCTAACAAAAACTCTCCCTCATGTAGGCGTAAATCGGAACAATTTGTTAGAGAAGACAGAGAAAATGGTGTAGAAAAGCTATTTTACATTTCTGAATAAATAAGTATATCCATTAGCCTCACCATGTTCTCGTTTAGTTTGAGCCAAAAGCTTTTATGTACTACCAGCTGTAACACGGCTCTATTGTGCCTGGGATAATGATTTTACAACATATTGTTCACGTAAATAATAACAGAACTCTTCGAACATTTTTTTTTTACAAATAATTCGTTCCTAATTAGTTCATTTCTCGCAGGAAGATGGTTGAAGCCGTGATATTCATAATTATATTAGATTAGTCTAGTAATTATAGATTAGTATATTATAGTAGCAAGCTAGCAAGCTGTAGTGGCAATGGGCCGGCCATATTAGCCGTAGAACCGATGACCGTTGGGGTAGACGTGTTCTTGAGTAGAGACCGCGAATTGGTAAACGTAAGGTGAGACACCCTCAGGCTAGGTGAAGTGACGATCTTCGCAGGGTGGCTGGTAGCAGCTGGATGAGACTTGCCGAAAATCGGGTTGAATGGCGTGCAATAGGAGAGGCCTATGTCCAGCAGTCTGATGATGATAAATATTTATTTTATGTCCAGGAAAATCACTGTCCATTCTAAGGATGCCTGGAAGAGATCGCAGTAATGCGACAAGGCCGCCCATTATATATTTTGTAGTGTTTCATGTACTTTTCATGCTATGTATTTTTGTGGTGTGCTACCCGAAACTGTCAAATTTTCCCGATCAACCTTGAACCTTAATACTTTACCTATAAAGTTGAAAATCTATTAAAGAAATTTGACAGATTGTAGTAGCTTAATGTGCTGGCGTCTATAGATAAATATTATAGTTGTAATATTACCACATCGTACTCGTATCATAGTTATATTCCTCGAAAGACAGATATGTACCGCTTTCATATAACTATATTAGGATATATAGCAATTTGCCTCTAACTGTCTCGTTGGTCTCGAGGTCGCAAGTGCGACTCCCGAGCGTGGGGTCCTGGTTTCCATTCCCAGGTCGGACAAAGTTTTAATGGGTTTTTCATTAGTAATTTCTTAGTAACAGTCCGGAGTTTGGAAGTCGGCGGTTTAATACCCCCGTGCCTCGGAAAGCACGTAAAGTCGTTGGTCCTGCGCCTGATCTCTCCCCGGTCGTGTCGGATTGCCGTCCCATCGGACTATGAGAGTAAAGGAACAGATACTGGTGCACTATAATATCTCCTGCGTACCTGGCTAATCTCCGTTGAGATTGGCCACCGTCACCAAAATCGGTCGGGAGGCTATTATTATTATATGACTATATCCCTAGGGATATAACTATATATCACGGGTTCAACGACACATACATAGGGATGAAAATTAACTCGATTTAATGAAAGAAAGAAAGGAAAAAAAAATGCGTTTATTGGCATTACACAAAATGTTAAAACTATAAAAACAGAAAACAAAGATTATAATGCCAAAAGGGCCTCAGCTCAGCATAATGTCAGACTCGATCATACCTACTGGTACACTTAACGCCTGTCAAAACATACCTCTATCAGACTTTCACTTGCTATTTCAATTTATAATCCTTTCACATAATTTACAGCTGCAAAATAATCCTCAATAAAAATTCAATGAATTTATTTACAGTTAAATACATACTAAATAATGAAGTATTCTTTTCTAAATTACAGAAGCAATTTGCGATGAATAAAGTTAGATCAAGCGTAGTACCCACGGGTTAAAATAAATCTTCACTGAGCCAGGATAAATATTAACTAGACCATTTAAATGTAAACTAGAGGATAGGTTTATTCCAACCGTTTTCCCTGGGAGACATTTCATTTAAATTTAAAAGGTTTATTGTTTTTTAATTGTTTACCGATTTTTTAGGGTTTAAAAACTGAACACTTATAATTTCGTCACGTCCGGATCACACAGACATTTTTTTAATAGCTGTTTCGTATATTATTTTTAGACTAATTGATAAGTGATTTTATTTCTGTAACTAAGTTTGTACAAACACTTTTACACGTCAATCACATTTTTAAAACTAGATGAGGTCGGCATTTCCTATCTGACTAGTCTGAGAAGAAAGGCCAAAACACACTCGGTCGCAGTCTCTGTTAAAGACCAGGCATAATCTTGGTCAGATCATGTAGATTGATGTCTGAAATGGTCTTTTGAGGAAAGTACCACACAGATTAGAGTAGACCAGTCCAGTCAGTGCAAGCATTTGTCAGAAATCGTGTAGCTAAACTCGGAATTTGTGGAGCTCAACGAATCGACGAACAATACCATGTAGATTGTTATCAGAAATGGTATTTTGAGGAAAGAATCCGTGAAAGATTGAGTGGACCTTTCCAGTCACGCATTCGTCAGTAATCGTGCAGCTCAACTCAAAACTTAAAGAGCTTAACGATTCGACGAACAATACAAATAAACACTAACATAACTGGTGATATGAGGGTGTCCTCTACATTTCTGCCTGTACTTAGGGGAACATAAGCGTGATGTTCTGTGAATAAAAACCTTTTTATTAACTACATCTAATGATAGTAAGGCCACTTATTTATGGTTTAGTTCCCGGAAATTCAGACCACTCTCCCCGGGAGTAACTGATACAAAATAGATTACTTTTGCCCGTCCTTTGAGTCCATATAGTCGCCATGGAGACTTATGAAATTATCCTTGACTATAACAGCATAAATACAGGGTCAAGTTAAATTAGCTAGCAAAACCCGACTATGTAAATTATATAGATACAAAGAGTTGTGTCTATATAGTTTACATAGCCAAAATTATGAAGGAGTAGCCTTAAATACGTCCATACACTCGTCACGTCTGCAGAGTTTCGCTAGTTAATTTAATATGGCCCTGTATAGAACTACTCTTCCATCATTTTGACTTGACCACGTAAACTCTATACAAAAAGAATATTTCATGCTGTTGTAATGAAATTAGTCAGACAGTGTTTGATAGTGTGGGCTCAGGTCTCAATATACACACATCAACACTGTCTAGGGATATTTTGGATTTACTCAATTTACTCAAAATTTATTATAAATAACATACAACATGCGTATATTTTTATAAAGCCCATTTATCAGACTACACTCCAGAATAAAAGAAAACTATTTTTTTTTGCGTAAACAAATTTTTATTCAAATAAAGAAAAAACGTGAAATAATGGTAAAACTAACAATGAATGTGTTTCTCAAGAAAAAGTGAAAAATAAGGAAAAATTAATCTGTTTTTAACAGTTATGTGAAAAATCAGTAGTCAGTAAAACACCCCATGATGTTAATAACGGTCCTGCAACGGTTTTTCATGCTTTGGATTAACTTATCCAAGTCTTGCTGCGGTATATTGTCCCAAGTCCGGCTAAGATGCAAAAAAAGTTGATCTTCTGTCGCAATGTTTGCAGGGAAATTCCTCAAAGCCCTTCTTTGGAGCATGTCCCACGCATGTTCTATCGGATTTAGGTCAGGCGATTGAGCGGGCCAGCCTAAGACCGATACGTCGTGCTCCTGCAACCAGCTCGTCACCACTCTCGCTGTGTGCGGACGGGCGTTATCGTGCATGAGCGTGAATTCTTGGCCCATTTGTAGTCGATGGGGGTAGATTATTGGTACTAGCATCTCGTTACGGTATTTTTCAGCCGTCATGGTGTTTCTGATCCAAACGAGGTCGGTTCTTCCACCAACACGAATTCCCGCCCAAACCATAATTGTCCCGCCGTGGTATGAATAGACTTCCTGAGGATGTTGCAGACGGCTCTCACGACCAGAAACTCGCCAAACACGTACTCTACGTGTATCGGGATGGAAACCGAACCGGGACTCATCGGTAAACAGCACTACAGACCACTGGTTATCTTCCCAGAGCAAATTTTCACGAGCCCACTCTAGTCGTCGTCCACGATTTTCTCGGCGTAGTGCTGGAGTACGAAGCGGTCTGCGAGCATGAAGGTTAGCTTCATGCAGCCTTCTCCTCACAGTTTGGTCACTCACAAGCAACTGGTGCTCTGACTGGAGCCTCTGAACCAACTGCATGGCCGTAACATTTGGTTGTCTTCTCGCGGCAACTTGCAAAAATCGGTATTGTCGTTGAGTGGTAATGCGCTTCCCGCCTGGGTGTCTTTCAGCCACATCACCAGTAGCACGATAACGTGATAATAACCTTGATATCACGTGTTGTCTTGTTCCAATCTCCTCGGCAATACCCCGTTGAGTAGCCCCAGTTTGGAGCATGCCTACTGCCCTTAACAATTCCTCTCTCGTTAAATGGCGCCGCTGCATGATGCACACAATAACATTAATTCGAAATTAACCGATAACTTGTTATAAAACTTAAATTTGACACAAAAAAATAGGCAAAAACTACTGTAGGTAAATGAAACCTTCGGACTTCGCTACCATTATGCCGCGTAAGTCTTTTGTTTTTAATTTATTTTTTCAAATTCAAATTTAGAATCGTTCAAAAAGGTTTACAAAATAAGCTTTCTTCAAATGAATTTAAAACTGGCCAGTATTTTTTGAGTTTAATAACTCTATACAAAATATCCCTAGACGGTGTTGATGTGTGTAAAACGCTGACTGACTAATTTGCTCTAAATGCCCAAAATAGTTGCCATAAAACTAATTGAACTCACATACAACTAAGATAATATTACGATTGATAGATGAATTTGACTGGCAGCATTTTTAACAGTGTGGCCCAGGGTGCATCAAATGTCCAAAATAATTGCCACTACCTACATTACCTACACTATGATTTTCCCCGTCTTCACTCAACTGTAATAGTAATCAGAAGGTAACGTAACTAAAATCATTCAAAATGTAGTCGCAATCTCATCTCAGCGTAGTGTCAAAAAAATGTCAAAAATGTAGGGAAATAACAGGTATTTTTGACAGATTGAGACTGAGATCAGACTGTGAACGTTCATAAAAATTACGAGAATTGCCGCTCAGTACAATTTCAGACATATATCATCAAAATAGCAATAAAACAATAAAAATGTCTAAAATAATTGCCAAAACGTCCATTATTGTACCCATAACAGCTATTAATAATACATAATAGTACGATTTGTTACGTTCTGTTCAACTAATCCGAACAATTGATATTGATTTTTAATTCAGTTAATAGCCACGCCTTCCTGTGTTTATCACCGTTTTATTGCAATAGTGTTTGTGTTGACATGTCGACCTGGATTCGGTGAGAAGATAACATTTAGTAAATATCTCTTTTAACTTAATTATGACTACTGTACACTGGTAGATTTATACTTTTAACATACATCAATCAATCAACTCGGCCTATCGCAATCCACTGCTGGACATAGGCCTCTCCCATGCTGCGCCACAATACCCTGTTCACCGCCTTTCACATTCAGTCTGTCCTAGTCACCTTCTTAAGGTCGTCGGTCCATCTAGCTGGGGGGCGTCCTACACTACGCTTGCCGATAAGTACACGGTCTCCACTCCAGGACTAGTCTGCTCGACCGGCCATCGGTCCTTCGACAAACATGGTTAGCCCACCGCCACTTCAGCTTAATAACAAACGACGTTAACATACTTAGGTACATATATATACATAAACTAAAATGAAATGAAATTGTTTACTATATATAGGATATCGGAATCACTTTTACAAGTCATATTATAAAAAAATAAGCTAGATGAGGTCGGCGTTTCCGATCCGACTACTCTGAGAAGAAGGGGCGGAAACCAACTCAGAGGTCACATTCTCTTTTAACGTCCTGACATAATCTTAGTCAGATCATGTGAAGACCGTGTATATTGATTGGTTTTAATTTGGTCTTTTGAGGAAAGTATCACACAGATTTGAGTAGACCAGTCCAGTCAGTGTAAGCATTTGTCAGTAATCGTGTAGCTCAACTCAGAATTTGAGGAGCTCAACGATTCGACGAACAATACCAAAGAGCTCAAGCTTTCTTCCCATGGGGGTAGGCAGAAACTAAAGAAGGCTGCGTATCTATTTATGTACTTACGGTTGTTTTAACCTTTTTAACGTTATGAATAATCGTTGCTTATGTTAAAAGTATTAACGTGTATTTAACCATACATTTTTTAACATGTGACATCTACCAGGCCGCACTCGGCCCGCGTGGTGGATTACGACTCACTCTCTCTCAACGAGAGGAGGCCTGTGGCCCAGCAGACATTAAAGGCTGATTATGAACCATACATTTTTGTCATTTAAACGTCTCTTAACTTTAAGCAACGTTTATAAATAATTATGAGTGATGGTGTTAGGAAAACAGAAAATGAGTGTTGATCTTGGGCCCCAATTTTTGTACGTCACAATTTCCATAATGTTTCGATCTCTGTTTTAAATAGACAGTTGTAATGAGATCTAAAACAATTGTTACGTATAGAAGAAGGACCAAAGGGTTACCTAGAATATCCTTAGAAAACAGACTCAGTAACTGGTACTAGTGGTAAGGGTTTTGTAACAAATTAATAAATAAATAAATAATAATAATAAACATACATCAATCAATCAACTCGGCCTATCGCAATCCACTGCTGGACATAGGCCTCTCCCATGCTGCGCCACAATACCCTGTTCACCGCCTTTCACATTCAGTCTGTCCTAGTCACCTTCTTAAGGTCGTCGGTCCATCTAGCTGGGGGGCGTCCTACACTACGCTTGCCGATAAGTACACGGTCTCCACTCCAGGACTAGTCTGCTCGACCGGCCATCGGTCCTTCGACAAACATGGTTAGCCCACCGCCACTTCAGCTTAATAACAAACGACGTTAACATACTTAGGTACATATATATACATAAACTAAAATGAAATGAAATTGTTTACTATATATAGGATATCGGAATCACTTTTACAAGTCATATTATAAAAAAATAAGCTAGATGAGGTCGGCGTTTCCGATCCGACTACTCTGAGAAGAAGGGGCGGAAACCAACTCAGAGGTCACATTCTCTTTTAACGTCCTGACATAATCTTAGTCAGATCATGTGAAGACCGTGTATATTGATTGGTTTTAATTTGGTCTTTTGAGGAAAGTATCACACAGATTTGAGTAGACCAGTCCAGTCAGTGTAAGCATTTGTCAGTAATCGTGTAGCTCAACTCAGAATTTGAGGAGCTCAACGATTCGACGAACAATACCAAAGAGCTCAAGCTTTCTTCCCATGGGGGTAGGCAGAAACTAAAGAAGGCTGCGTATCTATTTATGTACTTACGGTTGTTTTAACCTTTTTAACGTTATGAATAATCGTTGCTTATGTTAAAAGTATTAACGTGTATTTAACCATACATTTTTTAACATGTGACATCTACCAGCCCGCACTCGGCCCGCGTGGTGGATTACGACTCACTCTCTCTCAACGAGAGGAGGCCTGTGGCCCAGCAGACATTAAAGGCTGATTATGAACCATACATTTTTGTCATTTAAACGTCTCTTAACTTTAAGCAACGTTTATAAATAATTATGAGTGATGGTGTTAGGAAAACAGAAAATGAGTGTTGATCTTGGGCCCCAATTTTTGTACGTCACAATTTCCATAATGTTTCGATCTCTGTTTTAAATAGACAGTTGTAATGAGATCTAAAACAATTGTTACGTATAGAAGAAGGACCAAAGGGTTACCTAGAATATCCTTAGAAAACAGACTCAGTAACTGGTACTAGTGGTAAGGGTTTTGTAACAAATTAAGTATGCACATTTTTGTTGGCAGTTTTTTTTAACTAGCGTACGCTGTCAAGTTCCTGGGCAAAGGCCATCCACTCCTTCCATCTTTCGCGAGCCCGCGCGTCTTCTTTCCATTTTTGACGGAACCTATCCAGCTCGTCCCGCCATCTTCTACGCGGTCTGTTGGCAGTAGCTCATTAAAATGCTAAAGTAGGTATCACACTAATATTATAAAGCCGAAAGTTTGTAAGTGTGTGTTTGTATGTTTGTTACTTCTTCGCGCTCAAACGGCTGAACGGATTTGGATAAAATTTGGCACACAGATAGTTTATAACCAGGATTAACACATATAATACTTTTTATCTCAATATTCCCACGGGATTGAAATTTATGCGGGTGAAACCGCGGGGCGCAGCTAGTATTCCATAAACATGCCAAATGACTATCTCGTTAGTCCAGTGATCACAAGCGCTATTGCAGAGCATGAGCACAAAAATAATTTTTCAAATCCGAGCGGTCGTTCCAGAGATTAGCGCGTTAAAACAAACCAACTCTTCAGCTTTATTATTATTATAGATATAGATAGATACAATTTTAGTAGGTACCAATGTACAGACGCCAGCCCATCAAGCTACCCGAAACTGTCAAATTTTCCCAATCAACCTTGAACCTTAATGCTTCAGCAATTGTTATTAGATGTTATGTGTGTGGCAAAGTGTTTAAGTGTTATAAAGTGATATAAAGAAGATGAATAAAATACAAATTAAATCTAATCTAATCTCTAATCTCACTAGCCTGTATTGTCCCACTGCAGGGCAAAGGCCTCCTTCTCGTTTTTCCACACAATTCTGTCTTTTGCAAGTGCCGGCCACTCCCTACGGTAGGAGTCAAGCTCGTCCCGCCATCTTCGTCTCGGCCTGTCGCGATGGCGTCGTGCGTTTAGTGAGACCCAATCGGTGGTTCTCTTAGCCCAATTGTTATCTGGCATGCGGCAGACATGTCCGGCCCAGTCCCGCTTAGTTTAGCGGCTTTTTGGATAACGTCTGTTATCTTAGTTTTGGCGCGCAGTATTGTGTTCCTTATGCGGTCAGAAATTCGAAGCCCCAGGATACTGCGCTCCATAGCGCACTAGCAAACCTCGAGCTTGCACCTCTGCTGAAGTGTCAGAAACCAGGTTTGAGCACCATATGTGAGAATGAGAAGAATACACATGTCCATAATTCTCCTTTTTAGACAAAGCGGTAGATCTCCTTTTAGGAGATCTTTCATTGACCAATAGCTCCTCCTACTAATTCAATATAATATTTTTATTATTCAACTTGGCTCTGTTCACGTGGCTCATTCTTGCGCCGAGCTGTAGGGTGTCGGAATTTTTATTAAATTCTTTTTATGCCATTATAAGATGAAATAAAATCCTCTGATGCCGTTTGTTTTTATTTTTTTTAACGATTCGGTACATTTTTTCCATCGATTTTTAATCAAATAATTGTCTGCGTCAGGATCTGGCTATGCATTTATCATTCAATGCATGTAAACCTATAAGTAATATTAAAATGTAAGTGACATTTTAATATTACTTATAAAAAAAGTAAACATCTTTTTGGAAATGTATACTCTTTGTACAACAATAAACTTTATTTGCAAAACTTCTTCTACGTGTAACTTTTTTTTTGTTCATTGAAAATAATTATTCGAAAAAAAGATATGTTGATGTTCCAATGAGGTACTAAATTTTAAAGAAAAGTCGAAGTAATTATAATGCCTACAACTAGGTGAAACCGACGTGGTCCAGCCATTCTGAACATAACAAAGTTGCTATTACAGCCTACGGACACTAATTGGATTCGTCGAGCTATCGAGTATTGAAACCTAAACGATCCAATTACTTCTAAAACGACTGTTTTTAATTTAAATAGGTCTCAACATGTGAGAAGTGGTTTAATCAATCAATCTGAATCACTTTATTATTTACTCAATGGTCAATTTTTTTGTGCAAATGTTAAATGGACTTTTTACCCCTCTTTTTTTTAAACGATGATTAATGTTAAGTGACAGTCGCTAATCAATCACTACTTAACTTTAAGCGACGTTTATGAATAAAATGGTTAAAGTCTATTAATACTACTACTTTTACACATCATCAAAATTTACATAAAATTATCAACGTATGTACAAAACCTCTGAAATACAATGTGTCCATCGGAAAAATGTAGATCTTAATTATTGAGCTAAATATTTAATTAAAATCGGAACAGAATAAAAAGAACAATATTAACTCTTAGCTTCAAACTAAAAGTTAATATTCTTTTAAAAATACTTATTTTAATGAATACCGATGTTAATTAAATATTTTAGATGAAAAAACAGAAACGTTTAATGGACTTTTGTCGCTAACTGTAGGTACTAGGTACAGGTATACCTACATGAATCAAACGAAAGTTTTAATTCCGATCCAGCCTGTTCCTTGCTGTCCTCTCCCAGCGTCTGTACCTCACAGGGGGTGCCCTTGGCGTGTATTCGATTAGCTTTACCTACAACAAGGCTCAAGAAAATAGGTGGCTCGTTCAGATGCCATATATACGTATACGTTTTTATAATAAACTTCCAAGCCCCGTTCAAGATCTAAGCCTTAATAAATTCAAATCATTCATTAAACGTAAGTTGTGCCAGAAAGCCTTTTATACCGTTAAGGATTATATCGAGGACAAAAAGGCTTGGGATTGAGCTGCTTCCAATTTTTACATAATGAATGTTTTTATTTATTTTTTCTCTTTTGTTGTTCTTTTTTTTTTAATATACACTTTGACGTTAATGAATTTTATATATCCAATACCATTTGCTTACTTTGTAAAGTATTCTACTATTTTAATTATTGTGAATGTGAAGACTATGTGGGTCATTTTATTTATTTTATTTTTCTTTCTGTTCTGTTAGTTGTTGTCATGGTCTGGCAGTTTGAGTAATTAATGTGGCCTACCTAAATGTCCTTTCTTTGGTATTGTTCGTCGAATCGTTGAGCTCCTTAAGTTTTGAGTTGAGCTGCACGTTTTCTGACAAATACGTGCACTGACTGAACAGGTCCTCTCAATCTGTGTGGTTCTTTCCACAAAAGACCATTTCAGACATCGATCTACATGGTCTTCACATGATCTGACCAAGACACTTCTGTCTGGACTTTAAAAGAGAGTTTGTTTCGGCCTTTCTTCTCATACTAGTCAGATAGGAAACGCCGACCTCATCTAGTTTTAAAATATGATTGACGTGTAAAAGTGTTTGTACAAACCTACTTACAAAATAAAATCATTTATCAATTATCATTTTTAAGTTTTTTTAAGCCCTGGCTGGAGGCCTTAATTTATTGAGGCATCCACAGGCAAGCCCGGGCTCATAGGTAGAACTGCGAGACGCCATTTAAAAAAAAATCAAACGAAAGTTAAAGCGCAAAAAGCTGTACTATGACTCACACCCATAGATATAATGCTATAGTAAGGCCAAGGCTACATCGACGAGAAGAAAAACAAACATCCAAATAGACCATAAACTTCCGAGACTTTGTCATCGACAGAGATAAAATACAATCAAAAACAAAAAATCCTTGACACTAAGTTGCCATTTCATTAATTTTGTGGTCCTTATTTCCCTAACCAGACTTTGGGAGACTTTGCGCTATCTATTCTCATGCCGATCTCGGCTACGGTGACTATTTCTGTTTTTGATGGCTATGAGTTGCCAGCATATAAATAAATGAAATATATATCTATGGTAGTGAGCGTGTGAGCATGTGGCCGATAAACCATATCTTGATTGTTTTGATAATGGTATTGTATGTTGTACTTGTGGTAATACTCAGATAGTTGCATAAGCATAATGCCTACAAGGTTTCCACTGCTGGGACACAGGACTCCTCTCTGTGAGAGGGCCTTGACTATTATCCACCACGCGGACCCAGTGCAGGTTGGTGGATGTCACATGTCGTAGAATTTTATGGTTGTAGGAAATGCCGGTTTAATGGGTTAATTAATTTGGTCAAATTTTATTTTTTTATTTTACTAGCTTATCCCCCGATCTTGTTCCCCCGACCTACCCCGTCGTATCACATCGCCTGCTCGCGCTATCACTTCGTTTTCGCTCAGCGTTCTTTCTGACTTGTCTTGTTTTGGCTCGGCTCCTAAGGGTCTTAGCATGATATTAATAGTAGCCCATATCCTTCCTCAAGAATTGAACTATCAAATGCAAAAAGATTTTTTCAAATCCGACTGGTATTTCGAGACATCAGCGAGTTTAAACAAACAAACTCTATAGCTTTATTATTAGTATAGAATATAGAATACCTACATATAGATTCAATGCCTCAGTTAATCATACTCTTGCTGTCATCAGCAAATCACAATACACAAATAATTCTTCACTTATCAAGGTTTGTTTATTCACAGTCAAAAAAACGACTGTGTATTCGACTGCCTCAATTTCTCAAAACCAGATAAAGCCACGTCGGCGGCTAAACAATCAATCAAGGTTTTTACACCTGCGAACTAGGCTGTTTGACGAAATCTTTTAATATAAGTCGAGGCATAGACAAGTCGACGTGTGGGCTTGACAGGTCTAAACAAAGATGGCGGATAAAAAGTATTGGCGGCAAAAAGATTTGATGAAATCTTTTTGTTTGGTACATCTTAACTTAAAGCAACGTTTATAAATAAACCCCTTTACCTAATGTCGATTAGTAAAATATCGATTAATAATCATTTAGAGAGCAGTAGCAGTGGTGGCCCCGCAACTTACGATTTGTAGGTCGTGGGTTCGAACTCAGACAGGCGTTTTACTTTCTGTAAATTATTTCATCATCACTGCTCTCAAAACGGTGAAGAAAACCATCGTGAGGAAACCGGCATGTCCTAGAACCAAAAATTCGAAGATATGTGACATCTACCAACCCACAATGGGCCCGCGTGGTGGATTATGGCCCACTCCCCCTTACAGAGAGGAGGCCTGTGTCCCAGCAGTGGGAACATTATAAGCTGATTATACAGAATCGGAATAAAAACTATGTCTGTGTTCTAGTCCAGGTCATGGTCTACCCATGTGCCAAATTTCATCCAAATCCGTTTAGCCGTTTTAGCGTTAATGCGTAAAAACAAACATACAAACAGTCAAATCCTTTCTCTTTATAATATTAGTTTAAATGGGAGATCCTAATTATGTTCGAGAACGGCATAATTAGAAATTTAAAAAAAACCGGCCAAGTGCGTGTAAGGCCACGCATAGAATAGGGTTCCGTAGTCACCCATAATGGCTCTTTACAAGTTAATCCTCTATAACTCCTGAACTAACAAAGTTATCTAAGCCGTTATAGTTTTCTTTCAAAGTTCATCACATGGACCACCATCATGAATTTTTTCAGATTTTTCGAGCCACCCGCTTAGCTTTTAGAGGGGGGGACGCCTTATTTTAACAAAAAAATGCGCTTTAAAGTTGAATATCTCGCAAACGGATACCTAAATCAAAAATTTGTCTTAGCAACCTCTCAATGTTGTTTTTAAAAGACCTATCTAATGATACCCCACACTATGGGGTAGATGCAAGTAAAAAAAAACATCCCTACTTTACGTGTAGGGTAGGTACCCCAAAAAAAACATTTTTTGTGATTCACATATCCATGCAAAGTAAGTCTCATCTTTCCTAATCTACCTATCTTATTAACCTATCTTTCTTAACTAACCGTTTGGAAGGTAAGCCGAGGACGGACGAACGGACGGACATGACGAACTACGGAACCCCACGGCAAAATTTGCTGGTCCAGTTCTATAGGACAATCTAGAGTCTAGACAAAATATTATTTTTATGACATTGATTTTATAGTCTGTGATTACCTTATATCTCACACACTGAATGTGACTCATGATTTATTTATTTATTTATTTACTATTGCCAACACAACTATCATTACAGGTTGACCCAAATCGGTAGCGTGGTATTAAACAATATTTTTACCATTAAGTACAGCTTTTCACATGTAATTTTTGTGAACTCATTCTGGGAACAGGTAAATAAATCCACCCTTTCCGCGATTTCGTTGAGTGTATGCAAGGCGCGTCAAAGGTGCTTTACCCAGCAGGTTGGTCCGGCCGCGAGGCACCGCCAGTAACCGCGGTCTCCGTCGCCGCGACACGTTTAGACACACATCCTTTAGTACACCCGGG
The DNA here is from genome assembly GCA_947507525.1 of Apamea epomidion. NCBI lineage: Eukaryota > Metazoa > Arthropoda > Insecta > Lepidoptera > Noctuidae > Apamea > Apamea epomidion. The sequence goes on along the minus strand of OX382247.1, from coordinate 6,050,522 downwards.
TTAGAGAACTTGCCACGCAATAACTAAAAAATTATATGTAATAAAGTGCCAAATCCCTTCTTGCTTCCAGCTTGTTGTACCCAACCATACCTAACACAAATAGGGTTGGTTATGGTTGGCTATCAATGGATAGAAAGGATAGACTCCATAAAGTTTCATGGACAGGTACCGTGTGAATATATGTATTCTCTATGCGCTCCAGCATTAGGACATATTTGGTTTCCTGTGGAGCCCATACAGCCGCATTGAACTCTAATTGCGATCTTACGAGTGCGTTATACAGGGCGGCTATAGCTTTTAAATTCCTAAAGCCTACTGCACTACGAAGTATGAAACCTAAGCTTCTATAAGATTTCTTGCAAACCGATGTAATGTGTTCACGAAATGTCAGTTCAGTATCCAGACCCCCCGCAAATCGCGTACATCATCCTTACGATCCATTAGCGAGTCATTCAGTTCATACCCATGCCATGCCCATGAGTTATGATATTTGTAAATATGTGAACACCATGTAAATATCTATCACTTAATTGATTTATCTGTCATTGCTTATTTATTTATTTTTTGCCTATTGTGGTATAGTAATTTTATTCTAGGTGCATCATCTTCAAATTTAAGTGTATATTTACTGTATACAAATTATTGTAAAACATCTTAAAAGAGTATTCGGTGGAGTTTCTTGCCCATTATTTTCCATACGAAACTACCTTTTGGAAGGGGCTACTAGAATCAACTCTATTTTCTTGTAAATTGTGACGTTCAAAAGTGCCTTATGAAATAAATGATTTGACTTGGCTTAAGAATGTACAACTTATTACAAGATGGTTATGTAGCAGTAAAAAATGAGCTCACCTTAGTTTTATTTGAGGCCAATGACCAAATGTCATAAAACGAAAATGGTAAGGCAAAAATGTCAAACATAAAACTTTATTTCAGCCAGTTTCATTCACCGAATGTCCACAGACTAGCAATTTTGAATATGGAATGCTTTACTCGGAACAGGAATGTGTCTGTAGCTGTACCAAAAAGTTTCATACACTGTATCTCTATGGTTGAGCTGTCGCAGTTATTAAAAAAGTTATGCTCGAAACGTAAACGTATATTCCGTTTTAGAAGCTAATGGCTAATGTAGATACTGGTGGTATGGTGCTCATACTTCGTATCTCTCGCAATAAATTACATTGAAAAAGAATATTCCCAGTAATGTCTGTTCTGTTACGTTACCTAGCAGAGTAATCAGTCTATAATGTTCGCACTGTTGGGACACAGACCTCCTCTTTGTGAGTAGGAGTGGGCTGTAATCCACCACGCGGGCCCAGTGCGGGTTGGTAAATGTTACATGTCATCGAATTTTTGGTTCTAGGACATTCCGGTTTCCTCACGATGTTTTCCTTCACCGTTCCGGGAGCAGTGGTGACGAAATAATAATTTACACAAAGGAAATTGCCTGCCTGGGTTCGGACCTACGACCTACAACTAATAAGTCGCAGCAGTTTCCACTGCGCCAGCACTGCTCTTGGTCTTACCTAGTAGAGTCATCAATATTTGACAAGCAATTTATAATATTTGGCGGTGTTTATCCATGCTCTCTGAACACATAAGACAAGCATTGTTATCTATAATTACTGTCGCGGTATCTACAACGCCACATGCGAACTATGCGTCATACTGACGTGACACAAAATCCTGCATCGCGCAAGCAAAGTTTTCGCGCAATTAGCATATATACAACAGCCCAATATGATTCATTGGGCAGTTGCCCACCAGAAACCACACCCGTCTGGTCGGAGGATCCTCCCTTTTCTATGGAGGATGAGTAAAGTTTACACCCTGTTCATCTTACCTCTATATTACAACGCGTGTCTTATGTGTTGGAATTACTGGTAAGACAAAACTAACCCAAAGTAACCTAGGTTCTTTTCCCCGCACCAAGTTGCCCATTTACCATCATCATTATTTCAACCGAAAGATGACTGGTCTGGACTATGCTTCTCGCATCCGGCGGATTTCCGTGACTTTCATCAGATCATCATTCCGGAAGGCGAAGCCTTATCAAAGTAAAGTCAGACAAATTAACTTACCAAATTGATTTGAAAGTATTTTCGTCAGAAGCCCAAAAGTCTGAAAACCAGTCTTACCAAGGGTTATCGTATTACCTAGAAACTAGGTTGTGGAGATCAGATAGGTAGTCGCTCCATATAAAATATTTGTTTTCAGCTGTATCTGGTTAATGCCGGTTAGGCTGGAAGCCGATCCGAACAAAGTTGAGGAAGAGCTAGGCAAATGACTATGATGACATCTAGCTTCAGAAAGACAAGCAACAAATCTAATAAACAATTAGAAAGCCAGAAACTAATTTCTGCTACGTAATTGCACTTCAATATTAGCAGAGAGGTGTGACCACAAAGTTAATTTCATTTACTTACACCAATTTATTACTTGTTTTACTTTCTGAACAAGGAAAACATTGTGAGGAAGTTCTTCTAATGAAATTATTGGACAACGTGTGCAAATAAAGATCACGGTGGAATTGACTTTTCCCTAGAGTGTTTGTGATAGATGTTGTATATGGTATAGAGCATGAGCAACTGTGACGACACAGTTGGCGCAGTGGCTGAGCGATCGACTGCTGCGCTGCGTGTCGCGGGTTCAAATCCCGCACGGAACAATTATTTGTATTGCCTACAGGTAGTTGTTCTGGGTCTGGCTGTTTGTGTATGTGAGTTTAAATGTTTGTAAACGCACCCACGATACAGGAGAAATTCCTAGTGTGGGGCAAAGTTTTTTTAAATAAAAAAAGAGCTTTTTATTAGAACATTATCTACTGTTTTCTTAACATATTTTTTGTTCGAGTTTTTTTAGCAATACTTATCCTTCAAAATGATTCAGATTGTAATTGAAAGTGAGTTACACAATTAGGGTGCAGGCCGTGCAGGCCTAAGTATTACAGTAACCCAAATTAAAAATGTTTTTCTCTTTCCACGCTTTTGCGTAGGTCTCAGTCTGGTCGTACCTATCTATAACAATTAAAATGAATGTAACTTAAATTCTGAAAGTCAGAGGGTCATCGCCGCCGAGGTAGACCACGGCGAAGGTGGTGTGACGATCTGATAACGTTTTCAGGGCCAATATGGCCAGAGACAGACAGGTTTTGTTGAAAAAAGGGGAGACCGTTTCCCAGCAGGACAAAACACAGGATAGCAAAAAAAAACTGATAAGGTGAAGAATCAACTTTATTTTGTGTTATTTATCAATCTAGCGTACCCAGTGTCGTTGACTGTGCCTTTATTTATTCTCTTTGACCGAGCAAGTTATTTTTATCAACATTTCTGGCCATTGTTCCCGCTAAGGTTTTTATTAAGAGTTTTATTGTCTTAGCTGCGTGTTTATGTGTGTGTTTCTGGTAAAACACGTGTACCTAGGTTCCTTCTATTACTTAGACTTATTTTTACTAAGGCTGCCCGCCCACAGCAGACTTTTTGTAGCACTGATAATCGGGCCGATTTTTCCTCCGATTCTTATGACCGATTTGGTGACCGACTCAACGCACACGTCCGTCACTTTATCTGTGGCACAACGTCCTTCCCTAGCAAGTGTATGCGGCCGACTATCGGTGAGTAGTGTGCGTTAACGCATACATTTCCGAACATTCTATTTTTCACCGATAATAATCGGATCGATCGGGATGCACCGACTTTATTTCAGACCAACTTTTTGTAGGACGTGTGCGTTGCACTATTGCAGTATGTTCTATTTTTCTCCTACAAAAATCGGTCACTGATAGTCGGACGTGGCCGGGCAGCCTAAATAAAGGCTGGAGTTTTTGTTGTTATACTTTTGTTGGAGGAAATATTAACATTATTACTGTATAATATTGTAATATTTTGTGAAATAAATAGGTACAGGCTGTTTATGGCGGCTTGGAGCATGAGGCGAGTCGTTGCGCAGTAACAAATTCACGTGTCAGCGGGGGTGAGGGGTGAGGTACTGCGCAGCGAGTAGCGCACTTCAGACCCGCCATAAAGTTTGGACCGGGCTGTAAGTCTTGTTGACTTAAGATCCTGGGTTATTAAAGTTCGGGACATTAAATAACCGGTCTGGTTAGTTTAAAAAAATGTGTTGGCCCTGTTTCAGGATTACAGTCATTTGGTATTGTTCCTCGTATCGTATTAGATCCACGAATGACAGCCGGGGCCAACGGCTTAACGTGCTTTCCGAGGCACGGAGAGGTCTTGGTATGTAAAGACGGTCACCCATCCACGGACCAACCGTGACAAGCGTAGCTTAACCTGATCGATCTAACCGTGCGGCTATTATTACTTAGCCACAAGCCTCTCAGCACTTATAATATTGCTTATGATACTAATTCCCTTTAGTGAGTGATTGCATAAGAATTTGACCTGATCAGTGTTTGTTTACACTTTCGTTGGCTACTTTTTGAACAGACTGTAAACAGAATGTCATAAAAATAACACAAACAGAAGGGTAGGAAACTATCCCTCTCGCAACCCGACAGCACATCAAATGTTTTGACATAAATGTGGAATCCTTGACACACTAGACCGATTGCCCTACATATTGGACAAACAAACTATTTTCTTTACTACATGGTGAGTTTTTGAGATAACAAACCATTGTCCTCAATGTATGACCATACATTTTCTTTGCACGATTCGATCTTCCAAGTTCATCATAAATTAATCTATGATTATGGTTAGTTTATTAACTACACCAGAAATGTATGATTTCTAACTTTATATGAAAAGATGTCCCTACAGGCATGCCTGTAAATCTTTTTTTTTTTTCTTTCTATCTATCTCTATCTATGTATTTTATCTTTTTTTGTCGAGTTTCTTTTTTATCTTAAATGTGGTTTACGAAACCAATAAAATGACATAATGTAATTTTTCGAGATATGTCTCAATAGATTTAAGTTAAGCGTTTGATAAAGTTAACATGCTAACTGTCCCAAATAATTTAGATTCGTTACTCAAGGATCACTTAGAGAGAGGACTGGCCAAAGAATTAGCATCGTCATACAACATGGCAATGCTGCCAGCCTTATGGGCACTTCCTGTTGTCAGCGATGCGGACGAATTTTTTGATGCCCTATGATGTTTTTGCTTCTTTTTTCATAAATGTACAATATGTACATGTACATATTATTATTTTAAATATTAGCTTATATGATATAAATATTATCAGGATCACTTTAGGTTTATTTTAAAGGTGATTTTATGAAACTTTATTGACTGTATTGGCTTTGAAATGTTTTCTTGAATCTGTAAACCTAAAATACAGCTCCAAGAATAGTCCCTCAGGGCACCCTATATTAGGCGCGGACCTGCGGGCGGAGAGCAATGGGTAGCTCTCCGTCCGATCAGGACCAGGCCCGTGCCGGACGGCGCGTATGTGTTCCACGTGCGCCTCAGAGAGATGTCAGCGTAGTTGACGGGGCCCGACAGGGCCGAAGCCTGCCGGGGTAGCGGGATCGTCCGAAAGGGTTACCGCTGCCCTGGTACATAAAGGGCTAAGGAAGGAACACGGGTGGGTTTTAGTCAGTAAGAGTCTGACACAAAAAAGGGCACCCTATATTTTTGTCTATAACTACAAACGAAATTCGCTGGTTTTCGATTCCAGATCACAACAAAAGCCTCAGTGTTGGCTTGTTTGTTTTCTGTTCGGTTTTTTTCTTGTCTGTTTATACGACATGTCCCGGAATTAACGCACATCACCAGACACCCCAATTAGAATATTATGTTATAATCATAATATACAGGCTGATTTTTTAAAGACCAGCCAAATTTAAGGATGTGGTACAGACCATCAAACTGAACAACTTTCTCCATGGGACAAATAGCGTAATCGCGAAAATTTTATCAACTGTCCCATAGAAAACTTCAATACCTACTCGACCTAAATGTATGGGACGGCTGAATTTTTATTCGCGATTACGATGTTGGTCCCATGGAGAAAGTTGTTCAGTTTGATGGTCTGTACCACATCCTTAAATTTGGCTGGTCTTTAAAAAATCAGCCTTTAAACACTGAATTTTTATTATTATTTAAAAAACATTGTTTTTTTAATAAATTACTTATACTGATTGTGGGAGAAAAATATGGTCACATTACAAATCTACGCATACACATAGTCTTTCATCCATTTTGGTTTGTTTTGACTGTATTTATTTATTTTATTTATTTATTTACTGTGACAGTAATTTACGTAGTTTTAATTAGTTTTGGGATAAAATATTACCTAAATTAAAAATTACAGAAATCGATTCAGTAAACGATTCTGAACAAACTACTTTCATAATGTGCATTAATTCAGTTACACATTGTATATGTGTGTGTACATAAATGGTAAAATAAATAAATAGACAAACATTGAAAGCAAAACCACTTGTCAAACAGAACTTATCACACCTAATCATCATTCTGTAATCGAGTACCCGAAAAAAAATCTATTTCACAAAATGGTCACGCGCGGAGCCCCGTTTTGAGACAACAGCTAAAGCGATGGAATGATAAACAGGGTGAGGCGAGGTCGAGAGTCTAAAAATACACCATGGAGACCAGACAATGGGGTACTGCAATAACTATGATAATTTTCGTAAGCTGTGAGGTTGGCATGCCTGGGACGGACCAATTAAAAGGTCAGGCGACAAAAGTGGGTTATCAGGCTGATATTTATTTGTTTTTGCTTAACGTTCACCTAGTTATTGGTTTCGATAGGTTTGGGGACACATTAATTTATTATGGAATGGAGTGTGTCCGGTATAATAATATCTAATCTGCCTAGCCTTTGCCCAACTATGTTGGGGTCGGCTTTCAGTCTAACCGGATGCAGCTGAACACCAGTATTTTACATGGAGCGACTGCCTATCTGACCTCCACAACCCAGTTACTGGGTAATACGACACCCCTTGGTAAGACTGGTTGTCAGACTTTAGGGCTTCTGACTACCCGTAACGGCTGTCAAAGATCCACGAAAGACAGCCGGGACCAACGGCTTAGCATGCTTCCCAAGGAACGGAGGGGTCTCGGTATGTAGATGGTCACCCATCCACAGAACAATCGCGGCAAGCGTAGCTTAACCTGATCGATCGACCTGTGGGGCTGTTATTATTAAGCCACGAGCCCCTCTGTATAATAATATCTACCGATCTTTATTGCCTTTTTTCACGTAAAAGGACGCCTGCAATTGTAGAAGTAAGTAAATCTACCTAAACGTTTTAGTCTGATTTGTTCGCTTTTACCTGGATGAGGGACGCACAGAACCGGAAAGTATGGAAGAAAATAGGCGGGCTTATACCCAGCAGTGGGTGATTCCGGGTTGAAATGATGATGATGCTGACGCTTTAACCAATAACCATCGACTGTATATGACCATATGCCCACAGGTACACTTACTGACTGGCTAACCATTATACCATGGCATGAGCTACATTCTCATATGAAACAAAGAAGAAAGAAAATACGTTTATTTGCGGCAAACATGACGCATAAAAAGAACAGAAGCACAAAAACAATAACAAGTTGGGGGAAAACATGCGGCACATCCATACCCGCAAAACGGCCATCGCTCAGCATAATGCTAAGACCCTATACGAGACAGACTCCAGCGCGACCATAATAGTTTGTTCATGCCTCCGGGAAGAAAAGAAACCACTTTAAGCGATGGTCTACGTGCTCAGAAGCAAGTCCACCAAAGCTTACTTATTCCAGATTCTCAATCTCCACAAACAACCAGTAAAACCGCCCAAAAGTCGGACACAATACAAACAAATTATTATATAATAGCCCACTGTTCATTAACACGCGGAAAACGGACTAAATGAATTAGATGTGGCGGCCATCTTGGGACGCTACGGTTTTGGCGCGCCTTTTACGACGCGTGCGCACTGTCGCAATGTCGTATTGTGTGGCTAATATTAGATACAGTAGCTATTGTACTGACATAATGCCTTTGGAGTACAGTTGGTAACTGTGGTCATGTCCTTAGTGACTTTGACCGTGGGTATCATGTTTTGGGTGACTACTGTAGATAGTTGGGAATGCGTTCATAATGCATAATGCATAACTTGATCTAAACTAATATTATAAAGAGAAAAAAATATTATCCTTCTCTATTTTAATATACTTAATCATTCATCAATGTAATTTTAATTCTCTATTTATTAATCGATGCTAATTTTACATAAATATAATAATTTAATCAATATTTATTTACATTATATAAGCTAACATTTAAAATAATGATATGTACATGTGAAAAATTATGCAAAATAATCATAGGGCACCAAAAAATTCGTCCGCATCGCTGTCAACAGGAACATTGCCCAAAAGGCTGGCAGCATTGCCACGTTGTATGGCGATGCTAATTCTTTGGCCAAGAAACAGGCCAGCCCTCTGGTCACGTGAAGAGTTGACTAACCGCTTGCGATATCTCGAAAAACCAAGTGGGCACTCGGAGCCCATGGCCCTAGTGTTTCAACCCCAAATCTTTTCATAAAGAGAAAAGATTTGATTTTTTGCAGGTTTGTTTGTAATGGATAAACTCAAAAAATACTTAACCGTAAAATACTTTAAAATTCTTTCACATATAGAAAGCTACATTATCAGCGAGTAACACGGGCTGTATATTGTGGTGTTATACTATACGACTTCCGCGCGAACGAAGTCGCGGGCAGAGGCTAGTCGTAAATAAGCCATTCCGTAAAAAGAAAATAGTTAACTCCACCTCTATACAGAGCTGTTGTAGTTATCAATGTCATCATCATCACCCTCGTACCCTTCCTCCTGACCTGCAGAATTGGAGTCATCATCAATCTCTTATCCCAATTTTTTAAGGTTCGGCGCAGCATGTCTTCTCTTCATACAAATCTCCCCGTGTCCTGCGTGTCCTGTCAGCTGCACGTTACAGGAACTGATGGATGCTGGTGATGGCGCCAAATAGTAGCCAAATTCTGGGCCGAGTTCATTCAGATTGCTATCGACACGCTATAAAAGAAAAAAAAAGGAAAAAAGAAGTTTATTTGGACACAGTTCGTGAAACACAAAATTAATAAAATAAAAATAATGTTTCAGACAACACGGCTGCACCAAAAAGGTTCATTTAAGAATTAATGCCAGACAGATGCTGTCTGACGCTGGTTTTCTAATGAACCTTTAGGCAAATGTGACGGGGAAGAAGATATAAATCTCATACAATCTGGTCTCGCTCCTTCATTCTTCAAACAATTCTAAAGTATTACGGAGAAAGAGATTATTCAGTAAACTCAACGGGCAGCCATGTGGAATGGCTAGATTGTAAAAGTGGTTTAGGAATGCTGGACTGCATTCGCTTCCCAGATAAATTGTTATTCAGTTTGGCTTTGGAAATCAGTCTTACTGCGGGATTTAAACTTCTCCTTTTCGTATCGATGGTACTCTTGCTCGTTGTTTTTTTTTTAAATATGTAGTTTGTGCCCCGTAGGTGGCCACGCTGATTGCGGCATCAGTGGCATTATTTGGGTTTAAGCTGTGGTTTGAGGATTACTTCTTAGGTCTGAGGGGCAATTCTCGTAATTTTAAGAACGTTCACAGTCAAGTTTTTGACGTTGATTGTCGCTGAGATGAGATTGCGACTAGATTTTAAACGCCTTTAAATTACGAGAATTGGCCTTCTGAATACGAGATGAACAATTAAGAATACAGTCGAAATATGTATTTCATTAAGTTACTTATTTATTTAACCCGATTTAACCGTACAACACAAGAGTACCACCAACCTGTACTTGATTGATGACAGTTAATGGCAAATCCATATCGTTTTGATGGCCAATCAATGGATATTCATACCCTATTTATCTGACACGAGTTTACGTCAATCGTTCCAAATTAGGGCTGGTACTGACGTGTGTTGTGTACAGATGAACTCGTTTCGTGGAACCATTTCATTTGATGCTAATGTGTTATGATCTTGGCCTTAACTTTTGTAGAGGGTACCTCGATGAAGTGCATTCATTAAGACTATTAAGAGTCCAGGGTATATAATGATTGCCAATGGTGTCTAGTTTTCTATAAAAATATGTTTTAATAGAGTCCGTACGTAGGGCAACAAGACCTACCGACTAAGTCAAACTTATGTGTTGTAGGTAGTGAGTTCGAACCCAGGCAGGCGATTTACTATAATTGTAATTTATTTTCATCACCACTGCTCTCAAAAACGTGCTTTCCGAGGCACAGGGATATCACACCGCCTACTTCCAAACTCCGGGCTGTTGCTGACAAATTCCTAATGGAAAAACCCAATATAATTTTTTGCCCGACCTGGGAATTGAACCCAGGACCCCACGCTCGGCAGTCGCATTTGCGACCACGAGACCAACGGGGCATACTTACCAAAGCGATGAAGGCGTCTTCAGTTAGCTTTTGGCTGCTACTCAGTTGGTTCAAACGACCACGATGGCGTTCGAAGCAACCGTTAGAAAGAAATCGCGAATATACGTTTGACTGTACAGACACCAAGCTACCCGAAACTGTCCAATTTTCCCAATCAACCTTGAACCTCACTTCACTTTAGCGATAAAGTTGAAAATCTATTAAAGAAAGACAGATTGTAGTAGCTTGATGGGCTGGCGTCTGTACGTCTAAAACGACGTAGATTGGGCTTCTAGGGTTAAGCAAAGTCGCTGCTCCCAAACTATATAAATAAAAATGGATCTTCGAAATGTATGTACGCCCATAACTTTCGCCACGACTGCACCAAATTAGATAATTCTTTTTTTTTGTGTTTGTTATTGTCAGGGACAAGGTTTGTATACAGAATTGGACCCGGTAGGTGGCGCTGCTGTCGGTATATGATGACTCAACCGGGCAGGACGACGTGACGTCTGCCGGGTCCGCTAGGTTCAATCAATCAGCGTTTTACTTATAGGAGTAGGGTAGGAGTAGTGTAGGAGTAGGTTAGGAGTAGGGTAGGAGTAGGGTAGGAGTAGTGTAGGAGTAGGGTAGGAGTAGGGTAGGAGTAGGGTAGGAGTAGAGTAGGAGTAGGTTAGGAGTAGGGTAGAAGTAGTGTAGGAGTAGGGTTGGAATAGGGTAGGGGTAGGTTAGGGGGTAGAACACCACGCGAACGAAGTAGCGCCGGGCAGCGTGAAATAATTTATATGGCAAAACAACGTTTGTCGGGTCAGCTAGTTACCAATAAACCAGAGGGGATGGTAATAAAAACTAATCTATATTAATATTCATATATCCTAGTAATTGATTATCGTGTAGGAAGTAAGTCCGGAGGTATTTTGTTGTTTAGATTTTTTACAATACGATAAGTTTTTCAGCTGAGTCTTCAGGGTGAAAAATAATTATAACTAGCTATAAGAAAAAACCTGCCAAGTTCCGTACTCCCAAAACTAAGTATTACTTTTGTAATTTATTCCGTGCGCGAAGGGCACGCACATGCCCTTCTGCGCCATGAACGTCCAGCGCTGGTGCAGCTCGTGGCATGGAACTGGGTCCGCCTCCTCCATGCAGATACCTGGGGGGGGGGGGGGGGGGTGATTAGGACGGCATAACCAGAATAGCCACTTCAAACAGTTACAAAATATTGTAGTTATCTGTGAACTATTCTATTGTTTTGTTGCAGAAATATCTATGATAGTTGGATAACAGATTTTGATAACAATTGTACATTTATATTCATAGTTAAGACAGGACAACGTCTGTCGGGTCAGCTAGTGTTAGATAATAATAACCTAACAAAAAGGCTTGCATGAATTCAAGATAGTATTATTTAGTATTTTAAAAGTACTTCTTTTTGTATACAGTCCTTTTGTGTACCATGAATTCAGCACATTATTCTAAACCTAAGCAAAGAAATTTTTCGTCGGTTATAAAAAAATATCAGCTGTTTCATAGAAAAGTACAATACCTACGAATTTTGTGAGTTAGTGTATACTAACTCACAAAATTTGCTCTCTTTATAATTTAAAGTATGATAACCAGCTTATATTTACGATTTGCACCACACATACTATATAGTTATCGGTCAATTTCTAGCTAGCTAGCAATTACGGTTCGAAAGAACTGCCCTGTGACTGACAGGTAGAACGACAGACGGTGCAGACTGAGTTATAGAGTCCCGTTGAAACCCGTCAACCCGCCATCTGTCCGGATACTGAACCCTAAAATCAGAGGATAGTCGGCTTAGTTTGATTTTGGAGAAAATTGTAACTGGCTGACTGCAAAGACAAACGTCAAAGTTTATTTCAAATATACACATAAAAGCATTGACTTATAATAAACAAGTACGCTGGACTTCATACTATCGATGACAAAATGAAGACATTTGATTTTCGCCATTTCGGCGCTGACAGCCACGTGAGCGTCCGTGGAACTAATATTTTTAATAGCGCGTCTTACAAGATGCGCATACTTTCATGATAAAAATGTTCTAAATATCTCGTAGTAGACACAAAATACACAAAGAAGTCTTATTCCACGATTTAGACCTAAATTTTCAGAAACGTACCAAAACAAAACGATTACGGCCATTTGAGGCAATGTATCTTTACTTCCTGAGACGCTCGAGCGTTCCTGCTCGACCGTTCCTGGGACGCTATGAATCGGCACAAAAAACAACTGTCAATTCGAATAGTATATTTAGTCCAGCGTATAATATAGGCCAGTGCATAAAAGGCACTTTTGAACGTCAAATTTTACACAAAAATAGAATTGATTCTAGTCGCCCCTTCCAAAAGGCATTTTCGTATTGAAAAGAATGGGCCGGAAACTCCATATTGGAGCCAACAAAATTTATTCATTTTAATTGAAAAGCGGTGAAATTGAAAAGAGATGGTTCTCTTTCCTGTTTACACGGTCCACTTGACTATTAATTTGGGTGGGTCAAGCGTGAAACGTAGTATTGTCATGTCAGAAATTGAGCCGAACCTTTTTTGAAATAATACTGAAGTTGTATCTCACGTAGGGTTGGTATTTTAATTATGTTTTCGGATGCTCACACACTTTGTTTATATGTGCGTTTATATGCGCTGGAACGCTCAGTATTTACTGAGCCTCCTCACACACAAAAACACTTCACGTGCTTCTTAAAAACAAAAGAATCAAAAAAACTTTTCTTAATTTACATAAATGATCTTCCGGAGGTTAAATGTATTCTTTTTGCAGATGATACGACAGTTATCATAAAGTGTCAGGATAAAATCAATTACAAATCAGTTACCGAACAGACCCTGTCAGCTATAATTAGTTAGAAGGCAAATAATTACTTAAATACAAATTAATAGAATTTAACTCGTATAATACTAAACAATTAGCTTTAGATATTAGCTATAAAAATTAAAAAGTACAACAAGTGGATGAAATAAAATTTTTAGGTATTATTATAGACAAAAATCTCAATTGGAAAAGTCATGTGGAACCTATCAAGTTTCTGACATATATATGTCAGAAACTTGATAAGTTTGTGTTTGAATTAAAAAAGCTACGACAACATGTTTCTGTAGAAGCTGCTCTTTCAGCTTACCATGGCTATGTGTCATCTATCCTGAGCTATGGACTTATCATGTGGGGTAATTCCACCGATATCGCCAGAGTTTTCAAGCTCCAGAAACGTTGCATCCGGGTCATAAACAAGGCATGGTTTTTAGATAGCTGTAAACCTCTCTTTAAAAAGAGTAAAATTCTTCCACTGCCCTGTATGTACATACGAGACATCTGCATCTTTACAAAGAAACACGTACATTACTTTAAGCAACATACCAAAGTTGTGCCAAGACAAAAAAGATAGTTTCGCAACTTATTATATCATCCATCTGGTCATAAAGATATTTATCTACAAGAAAAATGTGTATAATATCTGTATATTGATTTATAATAACATACCTAATGAATTCAAATTATTGCAGGATTATGTTTTGAAAATCAAATTGACAGCGTGGCTACAAAATAGTTGCTTTTATAGCCTTAAGGAATTTATAGAACATAGACGTAGTTGAAATTAATTGTTATTTATGAGTAATTGGACAGATAACTGTATTTAATGGTAATTTTCATTGAATAGTAATTGTTTTATTTTATTTTATTGACATTTAAATTTATTGTATTGACTTTTTTTATTTTATTTTTAAATCTTTGTAAATTTTTATAATCGGACAATTTAAAGTATTGAAAGGCATCAATGTTATTTTGTGGTCTGTTTTTTTTTTAATTTATTTAATGTGTACGCCTTGTGTTTTGGGTACGATGTGAAAATGAATGACCTTATTATTGAATGTAATTTGCACGCTTGCTTGCAGGCAGAATATAATAGCTCTTAGACTTTAAGATCTTATATTCCCTTGTTGAACAATGGGTTTTCTGGCAAACAAATATGTATTTTGAATTTTAATTAATCAATTTGCCTAGCCTTGGGGTTAGCTTCCACCTGAATACCAATATTTTACGAGCGACTGCCTGACTGACTTCCACACCCCGGTTACTGGGTAATAATACCCCTTGGTAAGACTGGTGGTCAGACTTACGGTCTTCTGGCTACCCGTAGCGACTGTCAAAGATCTACTAATTATAGCCGGGACCAGCGGCGTATCGTGCTTTCCGAGGCACGGAGAAGTCTCGATATGTAATGGATGGTCACCCATCCACGGACTGACCTCAGCAAGCGTTGATTTATCTAAAAAATCGCCCCTGCGGCCGTTATTATTTATCTTTCCTTTAGCCACGGGCGTCTCTATTTTTTTTAATTTTAGGGCGGTGCTACCCAAACAAAACCCAAAAAAATATAGGACCGGTGTGGTCCTACTTCATTTCCTTTTCCCTTCGTGAGATAAAATATATTGATATTTTTATAAAAAATATAATGTTTAATAAAGAAGGACTGGTATCTATTGAGATACCAGCCCTTCTTTATTAAAGGCACAGGGTTGGAATCAATACTTGTACACGGATGATGTTAAAGAAAATAGGATGTTGCAATGTGATAAAGTAGGTGACAACACAAACTTATGTAACATTTTACAATTGACTTTTACGTTGTAACATCATTTATAAGTGGTTGGTTAATAATAACAACCGCACAGCTCGGTCGAAGAATAAGTTACGCTTTCCGAGACCCCTCCGTGCCTTGGAAAGCACGTTAAGCCGTTGGTCCCGGCTGTCATTCGTAGATCTTTGACAGTCTTCACGGGTAGAAGCCCGAAAGTCTGACAACCAGTCTTAACAAGGGGTTCCTATCGTGTTATTCAAAAGCAGGGTCGTGAAGGTCAAATAGGCAGTCACTCGATATTAAATACTGGTCCAGCTGCACCCGGTTAGACTGGAAGCCGACCCCAACATAATTGGGGAAATGCTAGGCTAAAGAAAATCTATACTATAATAGGTATTTGTTTGTTTGTAGGTAAGTTTCTATATAGGGGGTAATCTCCGGATCTACCAGTTGGATTTGAATAACTTGAATACTTGTTGCATTTGATAGCCCAATTCTTGAGGAAGGTTATACAGGCTGATTTTTTAAAGACCAGCCAAATTTAAGGATGTGGTACAGACCATCAAACTGAACAACTTTCTCCATGGGACCAACATCGTAATCGCGAATAAAAATTCAGCCGTCCCATACATTTAGGTCGAGTAGGTATTGAAGTTTTCTATGGGACAGTTGATAAAATTTTCGCGATTACGCTATTTGTCCCATGAAGAAAGTTGTTCAGTTTGATGGTCTGTACCACATCCTCAAATTTGGCTGGTCTTTAAAAAATCAGCCTGTATACCGTTAAATTTTGATCGTTTTAATCCTTAAAAGGGGTCATTGTACTGATCATTATGAAGAACTTTTACTACGGGACCAACCCTGAAATCGTGAAAAAAAATCAGTTGATCCATAGATTTATGTGCGCATAATCAACATAATGTATGGATCAACTGATTTTTATTCCACGATTTCAGGGTTGGTCCCGTAGTAAAAGTTGTTCATAATGATGAGTACAATGACCCCTTATAAAGATTAAGACGATCAAAATTTAGTGGTGTATAACATCACGCTAGGACCCTAAGGAGCAGAGCAAAAAGAAACAAAAGCCTAAACGAAGTACTAGCGTGGACAGGCGATTCGATGCGATGAGGTAGGTCGGGGAACAACCATGCAGACGATGTTGGGGCAGAAACTAGTATTGAACATTATGAATGTGACAAAGTAGGTGTCAACCCATAAAAATACATATCATTTATTACATTTGACATTTGGGTTATTACAGTAGGTGGTTTATCTTAGCGAGCCAGTTTACGATGCGTGATTTATGACGCTACAGAGTCGTAACATGTATTTAATGAACGAAGTGACTTTGCGATGAGTTCTGTATACAGGGTGACAGGGAAACTTGACGTGTTCCTTCCAGGACGTGATAGTGTGACCGATTTGCAACAATTAAGCACCCCATAAAGCCTAGGCGAAAATTCATGGAATCCGAAAAAAAACGATTTTCATGTTTTTTTGAGAATTTCCCAGAAATTGTCACTAAATATCACTTATCTCTAAATTCTCTAATTGAGTGGCTTTTATAGCGATTCCATTGGCTACCTAATATTTTAACACACCTATTGATGTAACCAAATTTTCTAAAATATGAAACAGTTAAAAGTTAAAGTAAGAAGTTAATTAACTATTTTCAAAAATCATCTACGCACAGGACTTTGACACCAGTTATCTTAAAATTTTACTATAACACTAAGCGTACAAATTACGGGGAAGACATCTTCATTTAATCAGCTATGCGACGAGGTACAAAAAATTCATAAATGTTTAATAGGTGTCGATGAAACAGTCGATAATGTTGGCAAAGGTCGAATTTGCAAATTGTTGAAATATTTTAAAATAATGTGATAATCGAATTAATTATCTGGTTTATGTTATCCCTTTACCTCTCTCCGCAAGTTAAGACCACACTTTCAAGTGGTAAGTATTACTCGCAGTCGATGACACACTGTATACTGCATAATATGTATTATGTATGTATCCTGGGTTCGATTCTCAGGTCGGGCAAAGTATTCCTGGATTTTTCCGTTAGGAATTTCTTAGTTCCCGCCCGCAGTTTGGAAGTTTGCGGTGTGTTCAAGTTCTCGGAAAGCACGTTAAGCCGTTGGTCCTGCGCCTGATCTCTCTCCGGTCGTGTCGGATTGCCGTCCCATCGGACAATGAGAGTGAGGGAAGAGAGAGTGCACCTTTGTCTGCGCACACACTTGTGCACTATAATATCCCCTTCCTTTTGACGAGCACGAACTACTGGATCAATGTAAATCAGACTTTCGGCATTACTAAAACTTGAGCATGAATTGTGTTCTTGAATGGATACCGGGAATCGGTAAACATAAGGTGGGACGCCCTCAAGCTAGGTGGAGATCCGATCTTCGTAGGATGGCTGGTAGCAGCTGGATAAGAGTTGCCGAAAATCGAGTTGAATGGCGTGCAAGAGGAGAGGCCTATGTCCAGCAGTGGACTGCTGCAGGCTGATGATGATGAGCATGAATCTATTTAACAATAATGTGACGTTGCAAAAAGCCTACCTCCAATAGTGAACAGCGATTATACCCTATCCATTAGGGTAACCGTTTTTTGACAGCTATCTTAGAACGTACATATTCCAGATTACGTAAAAGTAAAAAAAAAAAAGTTAACTTTAAAATGCGTAATAAAATAAATATATAAACTGCCTTATCTTAATAAATTATCTTATTTATGGCTTCTTACCGACATTATAATACCGTTCGTGTATCAATCAATGTACTGTGTCCTATGTTGCTGCAATCACTAGTTCCATCTGTCCAAAAACGGTTTACCTAATGGACAGGGTATAGTTGATTTATTCTTTGTGCTAATAAAACGATACTTCAACAAAGGATCGCTGTTCAATTAAGGTAATTTGTTAACCTTTAAAGGTAGAGTTTTAAAGTGAAGTTGATAAAAAATATATTAAGTTACAATACTTGACCTATTTCTCGAATCATATCTATATCTTGTGGCTAAGTAATAACAGCCGCAACCCTCTCACTGAGTAGAGGCCTATGTCCCACCAGTGGGAACGTTATAGGCTGATTATGTTAATAACAGCCACCCGATCGACGAGGTTAAGCTACGCTGGCTGCGGTTGGTCCGTGGACGGGTGACCATCTTTATCCTTTTTTTATCTTTAAAATAACCCTTTTCAGAGCATACTGCCAGTCTTTGTACACGTGCAGTCTGTGGGTCGGGTACACGCTGAGGGCATACAACGCCCTGCGTGTGCACTATAACAATGTATTCAGGATGCTGTTGGGTCTACCACGCTTTAGTAGCGCTTCCGGGATGTTCACCGAGGCCAGGGTTGATGGTTTTCATGCCATTATACGGAAACGGTGCGCTTCTA
The DNA here is from genome assembly GCA_947507525.1 of Apamea epomidion. NCBI lineage: Eukaryota > Metazoa > Arthropoda > Insecta > Lepidoptera > Noctuidae > Apamea > Apamea epomidion. The sequence continues at coordinate 6,032,128 of OX382247.1, read as the reverse complement.
TTCTCGGTAGAATACGTGCTTGCCCCCACAGCATCCTGAGTGTATTGTGTGATAGGTGGGACAGTCCCATGCTGGCTCACTGGATACGGCTGCACACGTAGGTGCCAGTCGTTTCAAGTTTTGTATAGTGTGTGGTTTTTACTAACATTAGGTTAAAACTTTTACTAACAACATAAATGATCCATTTATGTTGTTAGTAAAAGTATGATCTGAAATTAAATATTTATTATTATTTCGTTTATTTATATATTTACATAATACTTAATTACATTTTTAAATATTTCTTAAAATATAAAAAAATAAATATAAAATACATTTAAAAATATAAAAAAATAGTAATCCACCGATGTCGCGAGCAGGGTCCTAGCTACCGGTGGTTAGGGCTCCAGAGACAAGAACCTCCTCACAATGCGAGCCGTATCGAGGAGTACTGCCTTTTGAATTAGGCCCTTGATCGAACCGCCTAACGAGAGCCTCGATACATGTTATTATTATTATTTTATACACTCCCCCAACCCCCAACCTTTCCCAACTATGTTGGGGTAGGCTTCCAGTCTACCCCGGTGGGTTCCCGCATTGTCGAGGCGGGGGAGCTCAGTAGCCGTGGCTTGGACAACTACGGTGAAGCCAAGAGGAACCCGAGGAGTGGCCGCTCGTCAGGGCTTTGCCAGTAAGCCAACAACGTAGCGGCCAACAAGTAGGTTGCGGTGCCGCTTGGGCGACATCGCAACTAAGGCGGGCCACGATGTCGTATGGGAGGCATCGCGGCTGAGGGTTGGAGGCCGCGGCGGGAGAGGAGTGCCGTTACTGCGGTGCGCAGCTCTCCCTACCTTCCGCGGCCTTGACGGGGTCGTCACCGTCTGATGGCGAACGCGATGGGGCCGCAGGGGAGGAGGAGTGTTGGTATGACGTTGGCCGCTCTCCCTATCCTCTGCGGCCGTAAAATGGCAGGCGGCGGGACCAATGACCTGACCCGTCGCAGGGGGACCAAGGGTGCCCAGACACGGGGTCGTCTGGCGCCCATGTTGGTTTGGTCCCTGGGGTGGTCACGGCGTGCTATGTGTTCTGGTGCGCCGGTGATGGGAAGTACTCCCTAGAGGAGGGTCCGGTGACGGACAGCCGCGGCGGGTTCTCGGATGAGTGCTAACGCGTGCCCGTGTTCCCGCCGTAAGCGGCAGAGGAGGACACCGTGGAGTTTTAGTGGGTTAGAGTCACACATAATGCACTATCTCCCCGTGGTAGTGCAGAATGCACGAGCATTTCTCCACGTTAAAAAAGAATGGCTTCCAGTCTAACCTGATGCAAATGAATACCAGTATTTTACATGGAGCGATTACCTATCTGACCTCAACAACCCAGTTACCGGGTAACACGATACGTAAGACTGGTTGTCATACTTTCGGGCTTCTGACGACTTTTAACGGCTGCCAAAGATCCAAGAATGACAGTCGGGACCACAATTTATGTGCTTTCCGAGACACGGTAGGATGTAAAGATAGTCACCCATCCACGGACCGACTGCGGCAAGCGGAGCTTAAAACCAGATCGATCGACCCGAGCGGCTGTTGTTACTCTCATCTATAAACAAAGGCACTGAAACTAAAAATAACGATTTCTATTTGTACCGCCATCCCAACCGACAATAACTTCGAAAAATACAAGGAACTTACCATTTCGACTAAGAAAATCATTTTTCTTTGCATTTTTTTCAACTAAGTATTCTTATATTTGAAAGGGGAAAACAAACAAATACACATCTCACAGTATCACAGTAAATAAACGACAAATAAGGTATTTATTTGTCGTTTACCTCATGTTGCTTTTTTATAAGGTATTTTTCCCTTTCGCCATGTTGCGTGGGTAGAAGAAAAACTCGCAACCTTTGTTTTGACCTCATCGTTTCATAAAATAGGTAAGTAGTAGGTACAGTCACAAGCAAAAGTATGTATACCCTCGGTTTTATTCAAAAGCGACTTACTCCTTTATTTTTTAATGAAATTTTATGTTGTTACGAACATAGCTTCTTCGAACCCATAGTTTCATGTAATGTGTCGTATTTCAACGTTGCGTTCGTTATTTCACGAAAAAATCGCAATTGAAAGTTGCCAAGTGTTGACATATTGGTGCTCGTGACTGTACAGACGCCAACACATCAAGCTACTACAATCTGTCTTTCTTTAATAGATTTTCAACTTTATCGCTAAAGCATTAGGATCAAGGTTCATTGGGAAAATTTTGACAGTTTCGGGCAGCTTAATGTGCTGGCGTCTGTTAGGTACAGACGCCATCACATCAGGCTCAGGCGCATCAGGCTGTCTTGTATTGTCAATCGCTAGCATCAGCAGTGGGATTCTGTAACCATCTCACCGTGAAAACTTAAATGAAGTGAGCGTGGAGTGAGCTGTCATCCCAACTAATGCTAGGGATTGACACTTGTGACAGCTCACTCTAAGCTGACTTCACATAACTTTTCACGGTGAGATTTTTACAGAATCGATCGCCTGTCGATGCTAGGTATTGAAATTATTGATAGCTCACTTCACCTAAGCTTTCACGGTGAGATTGTTACAGAATAGATTGGCAGGTGGTATGACATGACAGCTCACTTCAAACTCACTTCAAGCTTACTTCACGCAATTTTGGGTGTGAGATTTTTACAGAGTAGTTCCGCTCGTCTTTTCCCCCCTTACCAAGATGATCAGTATCTGATCTATTCTGTTTCGAAACGGGTAAAACTTAAAAACCTTTTTTTAAATCCCTCCCGTATTTTTCATGTTCTTGTATAACGCGTGATTGCACAGCAAACATCACATAGAAGTAGATTTGTTCAAGCTACCTCCTAAAGCTGTGGTGTCAATAAAACGCAATCCCTACAATGTACTCACTACCTACAATTTCAAACTCAAATCATTTATTTCAACTAAACCAATTACAGGCACTTTTGAATTGTCAAAGGGTCTGTCAGTCAGAAAGATGAAGCTAGTTGCCCATTCCAAAGCGTAGGTACCTATGGAGAAGAACGGGCAAGAAACTCCACGTACACTCTTTTAAATTATAAAATAGTTACAAAATATTTGATTACATCATTCGTGTTGAAACTAACCATGTGAGAACGATTTAGAAAGACGTGCACGTTAAAAGCATCCGTTAAAGAAAACATAAAAACAATTCAGAAATTAAACTAAGCCGTGGCAGCTATGAGATGACCAGTCCCTACTGACGGCGCCCGCACACGAACTTGACGTATGGATCAGCACCATTATGATTCAGCTCAACCATTTTGAAGGGAACTTAATGATCCAACACACATGCGCCACCACCAGCGAGACATTAGAGTGAGCATGACATACTCTCAGCTGCCAGGGCACATTCAAGTCAATGAAAGACGTACCCAGTACATGGTAGCTTTATAGAAAGTACATAGTGCTCACATGTGTGCTATGCAATCATACAATACTACGAAATTGAATTTATACACTGCAAAGATAGTTTTTTCCAATGTTCAGCAGCTCCAACAATGTTTCCGAGTGCTAGTTAGTTTAGGCGCCCCTGTGGAGCAGGACCAGCATTGAGCCAAGCATTTTTGTCAGCGATGTAATCCCCTAACTTATAATATGCTTGGCAACATAGTCTACGTTTAATACAAGATTTAAATTTCATACCATTCAGTTGGAGTATGTGGGGAGGAATTTTATTGTAACATTTTAAACCGTACCCCATGAAGGATGAGTTTACTTTAGCCAGTCTGAAACCTGATTGTATACAATACAAAAATTATGAGGCAGTGTATACCGCGATCAAACGCTAGGAGTAGGTAGTACATAAGAGTTTACCGTCGCCCCAGCTTTATTCATCGTGTTTGTTTTGCATACAGATGCTCGCAGAGTTTACACCCAACCATTACGAGTTCGCCTAATAAAAGGTTGTAGTGACAACTTCTGTTTAAATCGGTTAGTAACATCGGAAAGCTGTCAATCTTAAGAGGGATTGGGTAGTACATGTCTGCCACATTTCAGATGAGATGTGGGATAAAAGAACGACTAAATCTAGATGGGTCCCATTAAATAGTTATAGTTAGTCATGCTCCCTTAGATGTCACTGCTTGCGGTAGCGTCGTTGGTCAGGTGGCCTGCTTCCCTCAAATATGGCGAGGGGGGTAATGGCTGATCTTTGCGTTATGCTCTTGAACGGGTGCTGCCTGTGGTGACTGGTCATCTTGCTCACCATGGTTTTATTGTTGTTATTAGTAATAACTTGTTTATTTATTTTATCGTTTGTGACTTCAAGTGACAGATATGTGAACAGAACCCAGCAATGCATAAATAAGTAAACTGTCAAGCCCTTTATGCCTGGAGGCTTTTATTTGGGTAGTAAGTTTTTATTTACATTTTTAATTTTAATTAATAATTTTTTTGCTTGAGTAGGTACGTATAGTTTTTATTGTATTTGTTGGTATATTGGCGTGGCTAGCTGACATAATATAGTAAATAATCATTTAATTTAATGTTTTGTGTCTTGTCATGGTAATTACTTTACATACCTAGTATTGTATACAATCAAGTATTTTCTAACTGAACAAACGACTGTGCTTCTGGGGAGTCCAGTCAGTGCTCGCATTTGTCAGGATCGTGCAGCTCAACTCAGAACTTAAGTAACTCAACGACTCAACGAACAATACCAAAGAAAGGACATGTGGGTAGGCCGCATAAAGTACCTACTGAAACTGCCAGACCATCGTTATAACTGAGAAAGAAAAAAACCTTTTTAACAAAAAACCAACACTGTAAAGTGAAACACGTTTTTTTTTTTTTTTAAGTTTTTATTTTTCATATTTTAGTTGTAAAGTAAAGTGAAATATCAGTGATGCAAATTGAGAACCTCCTCCTTTTTTGAAATCGGTTAAAAAGAAGAAATTACTGACATAGTCCTTCCATTCACAACACACTTCCAAAGTTGGCTTCGTGCATAGACACAAAGAAACATTGCATTTTCTGCCTTTTACAATCAATGCAGGTCAACGATCCAACATGGCCGCGCTACGGAAATCGGAAAATATTTGCAATAGGAACTGCGCACATACCTAACGAAAAGGCCAAGGGTGTTAGCCGTGTGACACTGGGACATGGTGGAGAAAGGTTACTGTGAGATTTTTATTATTACTTCGATTTGATAGACTTTACTAGCATGAGTAAACATAGACTGCATAAAAAACATCTTGACAGAATAGCCAGTTTGACTTATGTGGCGTGGTGATAGGGCTGCTGTTGGGACAACAGTCCTATCACCACGCTAGTGATAGGACTGCTGTGCCAACGCTCAGCAAACAGATTCAAATCCAAGGCACAAGGCAGGAGCGTCCAGGGCGGAGTCATCTATGAATCTCCACCTGCCGATCTATTCAGTACAAATATCACCGTGAAAAGTGTCAGAGTTGTCAATTCGGCTGATGCTAGGAATTGATCATATTGACACTGCGGAGCAGGTTTTTCTTATTTCGGCCAACCTGGGTCCGGACTCCATAACAAACGTTCAATCAATCAGCTCATCCTATTGCAGTTCAATGCTGGAAATAGGCCTCTCCCAGGCTGCGCCACAACACCCTGTTTTGCGCCTTCTGCATCCAGTCTGTCCCAGCCACCTTCTTTAGGTCGTCCATCCATCTACGAGTTCATCATCATTCATCCATCTCGTAGTTGGGGGCCCACACTACGCTTGCCGATACGCGGTCTTCACTCCAGGACTCGTCTGCTCTACCTGCCATCGGTCCTTCGACAAACATGGCCAGCCCACTGCCACTTCAGTTTGCATACTCTGCAAGCACAAACAACACACATAACAAACATTAATGTATCATTATTCGCCTACAAATATGTCTATACTTAGCTGATATAAACTTAGTGATAATGATTACGAGTATTTCTAACACCTAACATGTAACAGGGTCATAAAGCGTTAATGTCCCTCATAAATGTAAAAGATCTGTAACTAGATATGATTCTGTTAGACTACACGGAATTAAACTTTTTATCTAAAGGATATCTTTAATATCCTGGAATGGAAATAAGGCAATTTTAACATGAATGCTGGAGTTACGCCAAGGCATAACTAGCTAAGATTTCAGACGATAGTGGTCCCAGATCGTCTTGACTTCCTAGTGAGATTATTTTTCTGATTATACTTTGATTTGAAACGTAACTACTGGCTGAGTTTCTGTCAGGATTTTCTAGAATCGCCCCGTGAATTTTCTACTCGAAAAAAATTCTGAATATTTTCACAAGTTTTGGAATACTTATGCTATATAAAATACTTCGTTTTTTTTCGAGTAGAAAATTTACGTGCCTTAGTTCTTGAATCTATTTTGTGTTTAGCTGATATTATTGTGTATCTCTATACTTCCATCCATACTTCTATATGTAATATGATAAACGTGAAAGTAACTCTGTATGTCCGTCTATTAAAAGAAAGAAAGAAAATACGTTTATTTGCGGTAAACAAGACGCATAAAAAGAACACAAACACAAAAAAATAACAAGTTAGGGGAAAACACACATCCACCTATAACGGCCATTGCTCAGTATAATGCTAAGACCCTATACGAGACAGGGCCCCAGCGCTGGTTTTCAGGCGACAGCCGGCGTTGACCTGATGACGTCAACCAGTGCAGCATACGATTAGATATATGTGTAAATAAAAAACAACAATCAAAATAAGAATATTATTATGTCGTTTATTTATTTAGTCGTTACATTTTTAAATATTAGTATGAATAAGTAAAAAAAAAACATTTCAAAATATTTAAAAAAATAATGATCCACCGATGTCGCGAGCAGGGTCCAAGCTACCGGCGGTTAGGGCTCCAGAGATAGAAACCTCCTCACAATTCGAGCCGTATCGAGGAGTACTGCCTTCTGAATCAGGCCCTTGATCCAACCGCCTAACGAGAGCCTCGATAGATGTTGATCGAGGCTTTCGGCCATCAGCCAATTGGCCGATACGACAATCGGCATAATGACAGTCGAGCTCACATTCCACATGTCAACAACCTCGCGTGCTAAGTCAAGATATTTGATTTGTTTATCTTTCTCAGCTTTCACGAGGTTCTCGTCATGTGGAATGGTAACATCAACAATCATTGCGCGGCGCACTAATCGATCTATCACCACTATATCAGGTTTGTTGGCGACAACAGTCCTGTCAGTGATGATAGACCGATCCCAGTACAACGTGACATGGTCATTTTCGAGAACTGGGTCGGGTACATACTTGTAATATGGTACCTCAGAGTCGACAAGTTTATATTTCAAAGCAAGTTGCTGGTGAATAATCCTGGCTACTTGGTTATGCCTGCGCAAGTACTCGCTGTTAGCCAGACGAGAACAACCAGAGATAATATGTCTGATGGACTCACCCGGACGGATATTATTATTATTATTATAAAGCATTATACAGGATGACTGGGCCATCGACCTGCAACCTGTTACCATGGATTCAGTATATGATTCTCGATCCCAATGTGGCGAAATCTTTCGATGGTTATGAAAAATAAAATTAAGTAGCACGTCTACACTACAACTCGTAAGGCGTTACCACAGGGACCATCACTGCTCTCCCGTTTTGATATCTAAAAGTGTTTTTTTAAACTACGAAAATAAATAATATTTATAATTTAATATTCCTACTGCTAGTTCTCCTCTCTGTGAGTCATAATCCACCACACGGCCGCATGTACAGGTTGCCAGCAGCCCCGCAAATCTCTTACAAATACCCTTTTAAAAACAAAAGATAGCTCAATTCTATCTCTTTGGTTCCAGGCTCCACGATGTACGGGCTCCTCCTCGAGAACATGGCGGAGTTCATCCGCCAGACGTACGGCGAGGAGCGATGGGAGGACATTCGGAGACAGGCGGGGGTGGAACAGCCTTCGTTCTCCGTCCATCAGGTCTACCCAGAGAATCTCATCACACGGCTCGCAAAGAAAGCACAGGAGGTAAGCATGATATCATTATTTGCCTAGCTTTTTACCAAGTATTTTGGGGTCGGCTTCCAGCTTAACCGGATGCAGCTGAATACTAGTATTTTACATGGAGCGACGGCCTATCTGTTGTCCACAACCTAGTTACTGGGTAATACGATACTCCTTGGTAAGACTGGTTGTCAAATTTTCGATCCATAAATCCAAGATCCACAAATGTCAGCCGGGACCGACGGCTTAACGTGCTCGCGGGTGGGGGGGGGGGGGGGGTCTTGGTATATAAAAATGGCGCCCATCCACGGACCAACTGCAGCAAGCATAGCTTAACCTGATCGATCGACCCGTGCGGCTGATATTACACTAGTCTATAAACAAAGGCACTAAAACTAAAAATAGGCATTTCTATTTTTGCATTAAATATATTCATGAATAATTTAGACAGGGTCGAAAAAGACACTCTTCGGGCAGGTATTGCGGCAGATCTATTTTTGAACATAAAATACTTTCTCAGGAAGATACAGAAATTTGAGTCAGAGTGATTTTTTAATACTTATGTGTGAAATACGTTGCATTGTAATATAATACTGACCTAATCAAATTAAAAATAAACATTCCTTTACAATGTCAACGACCTTGGTCGCATTTTCTGGCGACACGTCATAATTCCTACATGGCCGTTCCACCAGTTAAATCAATCGCGAAAAATCTCAAAAATCAATAAATCATTTAAAAAGTTAATAATAAATCTTCATAGCATTTCGTACGGTGATGACTAATTTATTAATATTTATGTGTTTCGTTGATTTATTTTTAAATGATGGCTCTTTGATCTATGTTGTCACTAGTTAGTTTGGTTACAGGAGACGATATTAGTATTTTTTATTATCCTCTTACTGAGCAGTTATTGTGACCTCATTTAAAGGCAATCCTAGCGGGTGTCGACGGGAGTTTTTATATTAACAGCATCTAGGGCAATGAGAAAACTAAATGAGATGCTTTTTGCAGTTTCGTCTCTTGATTGCATACTAACTATATTCATTTGTTTCAAATTGACGTTATTTCAAGTTAAACAAATATCAACTTTATTTAAATTGTTATTAATTTGATTTCAGAGTGACTAGCACTATTAAAAAAGTTTTAAAATTGTTTGAAGTTGTTGCGTAAACTGAACTTTATTATGTAGGAATTAAAGATATTTTTTCATAAACTCATATTTGTTTACATTTTTGGCGAATATGTCGCGATTATATATAACCTATAAGTACTAGCTGGCCGTGCCTACATGTGACCTCGCAGTCAAATGTGTACTTAGGAATTGTAATGAAAATTAATTTATGCACATTCAAAGGCCCAAGCACAACGAAAACGTAACATAAATTCGAACAATTTTTTAAATCGAAAATACAACTATTCATCCATTGCATTTTGGTTAAAAATTTTGCGACAATCCAGTTGCTTTCACCCATCATCTGCCAAGCATTGTCCCAACTGTGTTGGAGTCGGCTTCCAGTCTAACCGGATCCAGCTAAATACCAGTATTTTACATGGAGCGACTGCCTATCTGACCTCCACAACCCAGTTACTGGGTAATACGATACCCCTTGGTAAAGCTGGTTGTCAGACTTTCGGGCTACTGACGACCCGTAACGACTGTCAAAGATCCACGAATGACAGCCGGGGCCGACGGCTTAACGCTTTCCGGGGCACGGAGGGGTCTCGGAATGTAAAGATGGTCACCCATCCACAGACCAACCGCGGCAAGCGTAGCTTAACCTGATCGATCGACCTGTGCGGCTGGTAGTATTTAGCCACGGACCCCTCAGTTAGTTTCACACATAGATACATGAAGTGTTATGTGCGAACGGAGTATTTTCAATTTTAAAATCGTTTTAATGTACGCGCCACTACACATCAAGCTAACAACCAGTATAAGCTGACTTCTGATTGTACGAAAAATCTATAAAATGCGAGGTCAGCTAAAACTGGAAATAAACTGGCTTGATTTGTAGGCGCGCTGATTCGCAGCTATTTTTTCCGCGCGTTCATGCTAGATCCACTGGATATAAATTCGCTCATAAGATCATATCAAAATCAATCAAATTAGGTTGAAAATCAGCACTTTTCGAACGTCAAAATTACCAAAGACAGTCCCCCAAAAACGCCCGCCCTTCACCACTTCCTATATAGTATAATTAATTAACTAATATGCATTTAACAACCCTCCCACGATACTGAATTAATGTCAATTCAGCGCAAACTGGAAGTCAGACATCAGCCATAGCTACCACACCACACCACTTTTCTGGCTGGTTGAAATTTTACAACGCCATGATGCTTTTCACCATTTCATATTATCTATTTAAATAAATAAAGAAAGAATAAAGTGAATTTGGACACAGTTCGTGTGACACAAAATACAAAATAAAAATAATGTTTCAAACGTTTCAGTGTGTGCCTCACGGCTGCGCCAAAAAGGTTCATTTCAGCATTAATGCCAGACAGATGCTGTCTGACGCTGGTTTTCTAATGAACCTTTAGAGACAAGAGACGGGGAGTACACACAGTTGCAACATACCTAATACATAGGTACTTTATATGCTTATCCTACTATCACACTAATATTATATAGGCGAAAGTTTGTGAGTACGTGTGTGTTTGTATGTTTGTTACTTCTTCACGCTTAAACGGCTGGACCAATTTTGATGAAATTTCGTATGGGCGTAGCTGACACCCCTTTTTTTTTTTGTCGCTGAGAAATGCTTTATGCATCCCCGCCTCGCGGGGGACGACTCGGGGTATGTGGGACTCCCTGTCGGAATGACAGTATACCCACTAAAACTCAGCGGTGTTCCCACATCGCCGTGATGGGAGGGCCATGGGAAACCGGCATAGCCTTTACTTCCACAGCCCTCCCAGCGCATGCCCGCCTTGATGGTATGGCGGGCCCCGCATGCCCCCCAGGTTGGGGGGGCTACGGGTATGGCCGGGAACACCTGGCCATTCCCGTCCACACTGGTGGAGGCCTGTGCGATACAGGCCTGTGCGATACAGTAGCTGACAACCTGGATTAACACATAGGATACTGTTTATCACAATATTCTCTCATCGAAACTTGTGCGGGTGAAACCGCGGGGCGCAGCTAGTAAATAAATAAACTAGTAATCAAGATCGTTCTGATCCGAAAAAGAAATCCCAGAAAAAGGACCAAATTGTACCTAGTTTCCATGAGAGAAAGTAAGAAACTACTTACGCTAAAAATAGCCAATTAAAACTCCAAATAAAGCTACACTTACTATTTTTGGGTAGTTTTTTTTTCCCATATTTGTCGCTCACATTCTTCAAGTGACGGAACATGTATTTTCAATTAAATGTCAGTCTTGGCCTTTGGGAGCGCCATTTGTTCCTGCCAAGACATTCCGCCTGTGACCACGAACGCTGAACACTGCTTTAATGGCCACAAACTGTTAACAGTGGTATATATTGTGTGAAAATGGTGTCAAAGTAGTTATTTCGTGATGTAGTTTCGGATGTCAAGAAACGTTTTATTTAACGATAGTAGAAGGACTTTTAGCGTATAATAAATATTCGCGATATGTTCTCGTATCGGCACTAGCTCATGCTGAGACAAAAAATTAAACGTCATCTAATCAAACTATGTGGAGAATCAGCACTTTTTGAATGTCAAAATTACATAAGACAGTCCCCTGAACCGTCCCTACTCACCACTTCCTAGTGCTTTATCTGGGAAGAGGAAGTGGCGCAACCAACTCCCCTGCTGTCTGTTGAAGAACTTGATTATATTTTATCTTATTTATTTGGCTCCACATTCTCCACCATCATTATCTGGCTAGCCTTTTCCCATCTATATCGGGGTCGGCTGCCTGTCTAACCGAATGCAGCTGAATAGATACCAGTATTTTGCATGGGGCGACTGCCTATCCTGAACAACCCAGTTACTAGACAATATGATATCCCTTGATAAGACTCGTTGTCAGACATTCGGGCTTCTGACGACCCGTAACGACTGCCAAAGATCTACAAATGACAGCCGGAACCAACGGCTTAACGTTTTTTCAGAGGCACTGAGGGGTCTCGGTATGTAAAGATAGTCACACATCCACAAACCGACCGCGGCAAGCGTAGCTTAACTTGATCGATCGACCCGTGCGGCTGTTATTAAGTACTTCGCCACGAGTGGAAGATATTATAATGCACAGCCTTTTTTGTTCTCAACCGATACAGCCAGCTGTTTTAGTCCTAAAACCTTTCGTTTGTAAATGAATTACTTACTTATTACAAGAGGTAAGATAAGGAGGTAAGATAAGGAGGTAAGATTAGGTATCGTTACAATAGATTTAACATCGCACATTGAAATTTATGTTCTAGCCATCTGTTCTCCAGAATCTAATTAAAAAGTATTTAATAAGTTATATAACTCAAAAAACTTCCTTCAAGTTCTTTCCGAACATTTTATCAAATTAAAGTTGGACAGCACATCTATGTGAATATTATAAGTAGGTACAGTCAACCGCACGACACTTGCGCTACGACAACCGCGTTTAGTGCTACAACATAAAGCCGCTGTCAATGTTACAGCGTCACCACTGAAGTTCGGTTGACTATCATCATCATTTCAGCCGAAAGACAGTTCGATCAAAGTGACGATGGCGGCGAATTTTAACAGCTTGTCTGGGAATTTCCTTCTAGCATTTAAAGTACATAAGTACGTAATTTAAAGTACGTAATAAACCTAGACAGACATTAGAGCGGCCTAATTTCTTTTGAAATTGTTTGTAGACGTGAAGATGACGGCCAAATCATATGATCCCAGTTTGCTAATGCCCAAATCAGATATAATATTTTAGGTATATTTAGATTAAATTGAATATTGTCACGCTATTGTAATAAAAGTACCTACCTATAAGTAATTTTAAAAAAACCAGTCAAGTGCGAGTCGGACTCGTGGACCGAGGAGGGTTCCGTACAAACCTGTAAGTATATAAGTAATAGTTCACCCATCACGACAATCGAGTCATAGATTTTGATTGCAAAATAACTAAAAATTTAAGGTTTTCGTAATTTTTCCTTTAGTTATGTGCTATTAAACATTGCTTCATGCCAAATTTCAAGATCCCTTTTGGTTTTGATTCCCTTGCGAGTTTGAAAATATGCGGCCTAAATTGCTGTTTCTTTTGATTGCGTCGACATAGAAGTTTGATTTTGTTACAGCTTAAAGGTATTATAGACTTGAGTATTTGATATAAATTTCAATTTAATACCTCTACGCGTTCATGAGAAAAAGGGTAGTAAGTTAAAAATTATATTTATAATATGATGTAACTAAAAATGAACGGTTTTCGCAATTTTTCGTGTATCTGTGCTATACCATGTGCAGACCATGTAGATTGATGTCTGAGATGGTTTTTTGAAGAAAGAACCGAACAGTTTAAAGAGGACCTGTCCAGTCAGTGCACGCATTTGTCAGAAATCGTGCAGCTCAACACAACACTTAATGAGCTCGACGATTCGACGAACAATACCAAAAAAAGGACATTTGGGTAGGCCACATTAATTACTCAAACTGCCAGATCATGACAAAAACTAACAGAACAGAGAAAAATATAAATAAAATGACCCACATAGTCTTCACATTCACAATAATTAAAATAATAGAATACTTTACAAAGTAAGCAAATGTCATAGTATATATCAAATTCATTAATGTCAAAGCATATATAAAAAAAACAACAACAAAACAAAAAAATAAAAACATTCATTATGTAAAAATTGGAAACAGCTTAATCCCAAGCCTTTTTGTCCTCGATATAATCCTTAACGGTATAAAAGGCTTTCTGGCACAACTTACGTTTAATGAATGATTTGAATTTATTAAGGCTTAGATCTTGAACGGGGCTTGGAACTTTGTTGTAGAAGCGTATACATTGGCATCTGAACGAGCCACCTATTTTCTTGAGCCTTGTTGTAGGTACAACAAATTTGTGTTTGTTCCTAGTATTTATATCATGGATATCACTGTATTTTTTCAACAATTTTATATTTTTATGGGCATATAAAAGCTTTTCATAAATATACTGAGAAGGCACAGTCATAACATTAATTTCTTTAAATTTGTCTCTGAGCGAGTGTCTCGGACTTAATTTATAAATTGATCGCACAGCTCGCTTCTGCAAAACAAAGATAGTCTAAATGTCAGCGGCATTTCCCCACAATAGAATACCGTACGATATTACACTATGAAAATAGCTAAAGTACACTAAACGGGCTGTTTCTATATCAGTTAAATTACGATTTTTTCTAACAGCGTATGTTGCGTAACTTAGTTTTTTTGACAATTTGTCTATATGTGGACCCCACTGAAGCTTAGCATCCAAAGTTATGCCCAAGAATACTGTGCTGTCTTCAGGATTAAATTCTACGCCCTTTATCAACACATTAGTTTTCACCTGTCTAACGTGAGGTAACGTAGTTTTTTTCTCGTTTAGAAGTAAATTATTAACATTGAACCAGTGGACTACTTTAGAGATTGCGCTATTTACATCGTCAGTAACCTGCTGCTGACGTTTAAGTTTAAACAAAAGTGAAGTGTCATCTGCAAACAACACTATATCATGATTATCCTTTAGGAGGTACGGCCAGTTGGCTTAGAAGTTTGATTTTTTCACAGCTCCAAGGGTCAGTAGACCTGAGTATTTGATATAAATTCCAGCTTGATACCTCCACGCCTGAGAAAAAGGGTCTTGACAGACAGACAGACGGGCAACAAAGTGATCCTATAAGGGTTCCGTTTTTTCCTTTCGAGGTACGGATCCCTAAAAATAACATTAGCTAAGTATCCTAGTTTTAGTATTAATAAATATTATTAAATTGTTAATATTAATATTTGTTTTATTTCAAAATTTGTGTTAAATAGAAGCTAATAAGGTTTTTCAAGCAAAAAAAGTGAGGCAGCTTTTTCATGAAATTGTTAACCTGACTGTAAGCTTTTTTTGCAAAAAAAAATTGATCGTGTCCAGTTGGCGAAAACACTATGTGGACACGCGTAAAAATCTTGGCGTGTCCAGATGACGAAATAATAAGTGATACTAATTAAGTTGTCAAAATATAAAAGGCCCGTTTTGACATCTGAGAATGCGTTCTTGACACCTGTCAGTTTCATACAAACGAATACTTACGTGTTTTGCGAATTTGATCTTTATTAACTACTAGAACTGTCAATGTCAAAACGGGCCTTTTATTTTTTGACAACTTTATTAAATAAGCTGAAGAGTTTGTTTGTGTGAACGCGGTAATCTCGCGTTTGATATCCCAATTCTTGAGGAAAAATGTAGGCTATTTAACATCACGCTAGAACCCCTAGGAGTCGAGCAAAAACAAAAAAAGGCGTAAAGAGCGCTAGCGATACGATGCGACGGGGAAGGTCGGGGGAACATGAAATTTCACGCGGACGAACTCGCGGGCTGAAGCTAGTCATTAACAACAGTATGTCTCATCCATTAGATATTCATAAAGTAGAACAGTAGATACACCTACTGTCGCTTTGAACGTAGACTGTCTGTCATGCAATGTTCTCAAAGATGAACTTACACACACTTTGTCCCTAGGTAGGTACAATCTTCTGAGATTTCCCTCGACGACTGACACAAAGGGACTTACATAACTACATACCAATGTATGTATCTACTTATGTACATGTTACATACTCGACTGGTCTTTGCTACAATTAATTAAAAACACACACACACATCACACATACACAAACATACCAGATAAGCCAGATACATACCATTTGAAATCACCTCTCTAGTATCCACTCTGTAATTCGTACCCCGAGTCCCAAGATACAGATTAACTGTCCACTATGGGGCTTTGTAACCTAGCTGTAGGTAATATATTAAGCTAATTATGTCGTCTCAGCTTGCTTTTAACCAGTGAATATGCTTACTGCTCTCCAAACGGTGAAGGAAAACATCGTGAGGAAACCGGAATGTCCTATAACCAAAAATTCGAAGACTTGCGACGTCTACCATCCCGCACTGGGCGCGCGTGGTGGATTACAACCCACTCCCTCCCGAAGAGAGGATGTGTCCCAGCAGTGGGAACATTATAGGCTGATTATGTATGCTTACTGTATTACCTGGACAATTAACATTTCTTAATTTTATTATTTTATTAAATAAAAATACTGGTACTCAGCTGAATCCGGTAAGACTGGAAGCCGACCCCAACATAGTTCGGAAAAAGCTAGGCAGATGATGAAATATAAATAAAAATAATTTCTAATTATTTTATTTTATTTATTGCTTTAGGATCTCCAACAAAAGATGTACCTACACAATACTATACACTAATTGTTTGTCGCCGCGATCAGAAGGCCAATTCTCGTAATTAAAAACGTCCAAAGTCTAGTCGCAGTGTCATCATGGCGACAAACAAATGTCAAACACTTGTCAAAATGTAGGGAAATTTGAGGTATTTTTGACAGATTGAGACTGACAGACTGTGAACGTTCTTAAAATTACGAGAATTGCCCTTCTAACTGCGACTAGATTTTTAACGTTTTAAATTACAGAATTGGCCTTCAGGTATTAAGTAGGAGGTAGGTGTAGGGGTTTGAGAACATGAAACCATTGTACCTACATATAACACAGGGTATTGATCGAAATACCTACCAGCCTTCAGATCTGTCAATGAAGAAGATTACAGGACTAAAGAAAAAATAGTGATGATATGCACAGTATCTAATTTTTTTTTAAACATAATTCGGCCAACGCCAATTACATTACTCAAAGACACAAACACAAACATATTAGTTAAGTACAGACGCCAGCAGGTCAATCTACCCGAAACTGTCAAATTTTCACAATCAACCTTGAACCTTATTAGTTTAGACATAAAGTTGAAAAACTATTAAAGAAATTTGACATATTGTAGTAGCTTGGTGTGCTGGTGTCTGTACAATAACAAAAAGTACACAAATACTCGACAGTCATACGCTCATCTCACAATACTCCAGACATACTGACAAGATCTTCTTCCTTTCGTATCCGCGAACACATCACAGTCAGGCTTAGCGTCCAAGAGAGCGTTGGGCGCAGCGAGAGTGTGCGAGTGCAAGGGTCAGGAGACTGGGCTCGAGCGAGACGGTTCGACTCCCAGACACCGCGAACAATCTGTGCTTCCTGTAAGCCCAGCAGTGCGATTCTGTAACCATCTCACCGTGAAAACTTAGGTGAAGTGAGCGTGGAGTGAGCTGTCTATCCAATTAATTCTAGGGATTGACACTACTGACAACCAGGGACCGGACAACCCCGCTTAAGAGTTAAGCCTTTGGACAGGGTAACCCGTACATGGGGTAACTCATATCGCAGTGTTACCTTTTGTTCGAGTTACATCCTCGAAACCCAGCGAAATGGTTAACACCTTTATTAAGGTGACCACGTGAAAGGCTTAATCCCTTCAATGACTTAAGCCTTTGAAGAGGTTACCTTCTCGAAAAGCTTGTTTTCGTGTTACCCTGGATTACCTAATAAACTTGAGCTGCATGTAGGTGGGGCGATACTTGCACCCGTGCGGCGCCTTATTGCCTTACTATTTTTATTTCGTTATTACGATTTACGAATTTGACAACAAGTGACTAAACGTGTCCGTTACCCAGGCCAGATGTTGTCGAAAATGGTCATTTGAATCTTATAGATAATTAGTTTTGCGGCTTCTGTAATTGTTGCGCACATTTTTAAATTTGTTGCGCTTATAGTTTTTTAATTATTTCACAAAAACATTTCCTGCTGGGGTAACGTTACCCCAGCCAGACCTTTTTCTTTCTAATGGGAATATTTAAATAATTACTAGCTATAAAATTAGTTGTCTAGATGAAGTAAATGTTGTGCCTTATTTTGTATTTGTTCTTTCATCGGTTGCGAAGTTATTCGATATTATGCTGGGGTAACGTTTTTGGTTTTGCTAGATCTTTGAAATGGTTAAGCGGATTCTTATCATATTTTGTACATGGCTTCTTAGGAATTAGTTTAAATTTGTTCTGCAATAAAAAACCAAAATAATACATAGCTTAAAGGTTATTTCATTAAATAGAAGAACACTTCAATTGGTCCCAGCACTCTCAATAAGAGCTCTAAAGACTTACTTTAAACGTTATTTTAAAGCTTGTAACTGCCTTCAAATGTATGTGAAGTTTCATTAGTATCCTGTAAGTATTTAACAAGTTATGATGATATTGAGTTCTTCACGAGCACGGTCTTGATGCGCGCGGTGTTATTTGGCCACTGGATTGGATATATGAACTGAATGTTATGTCAATTATTAGTTTTTTAGTTCAGTTGTATATCAGTAAAATTTCAGCTCATTACATTGGATAATTAATGAGATAATACGATTAAAGTCATTAGGAAGTGAATGACCGTGGTAACCCGACCAAGTTTAGGTGGTTACGAAAAAGCGAAAACGCAAAACATTATGGTACCTTCTAAAATATGTAGGATAGTGTTACAATTTTAGTACAGAAATGTACACAAGTTTTAAAAAAAACTACGTGATTATTAAATAATTTTTATTGACAGGTAATATAATCATTTCAATTGAACTTTTAAAGTATTATTAAACTTATACTTAAAAACAATCACAGATTAAAATTACAGATAGTAATTTTGCTTTTTTGAAATTTTCTATTATTTTTTAATTAAATTATAGATTTCAGTATACACAGTACACAGTTACAGTTTTTATTTAAATATACACATATTGGACTGTGTAATGATCACAGACAATAAATAATATACAATGGTTTTTTTCAGTTAACACTAAACTTACGGTGCGTACAGACTATATAACATAACATGTTATATAACATTGTTATATAACAGTTTTCATTGGGTGGTCATGTTATTTAACATTGTTGTATAACATTTTACATAGAGTTGTAGTGTTATATAACATGTTACATGGTCTGTACGCACCTTTACGTATGTCTACTAATACCTACTTATATCAATTAAATCACAGATCAATGGTAATATTAAATGACATCACAATGTAGTAAAATGCTCACAGTTAGTCCTACTGTTTTGTTGTCTCATTTCAAATATCACATTTTTTTCCTATGTTTAAAATCACAGATCAAAAATAATAAAATTAAGTAATATTAAACTGCAGTCAAATAATTATGTAAGTATTACTTTTAACTAATTACAATCTCAAAAAGTCGACGTGTAAAAGTACATTCTAAAACTTTGTTGGTTTTTGTATAAAAATATCACAGATCATTTTGTAAAATGAGTATCCAAATACGTAAGTAACTTTGTGAAACAAAAGTTGTCATAAACAGAGATCTAGTTGGCGCTCTAGAGAGACCATAAGCGTAGGCAGATTTTGTTGATTCTTACGTCAGTCGATGAAATGGTCATGATTTAGGTTCTATATTAAAAAGTGTGAAATACCTGTTCGCGATCTTTAATTTAATAAAAAACATATTGCTTCCGACTGCATAAGATTGGAGACGATTTTTTTATTATTATTATTATCACATCTATAAAAAAAATGTGACTACCATTAAAATTCACAATTTTAAAGTAAATACACGTCAAGATTTTTGATAAGTTTGTGCAACTGGAAGATAATAATAATGTTTTCATAGTACAGATATTATTATATTATTAATGTATTTAACAGTGTACGCGTCTGTACCGAAATTGTAAGGTGTATTATACTAAACATTTCAAAAGATAGTATAATGTTCTGCGTTTTCGCTTTTTCGTAACTACCTAAACTTGGTCGGGTTACCACGGTCATTCACTTCCTAATGACTTTAATCGTATTATCTCATTAATTATCCAATGTACTGAGCTGAAATTTTACTGATATACAACTGAACTAAAAAACTAATAATTGACATAACATTCAGTTCATATATCCAATCCAGTGGCCAAATAACACCGCGCGCATCAAGACCGTGCTCGTGAAGAACTCAATATCATCATAACTTGTTAAATACTTACAGGATACTAATGAAACTTCACATACATTTGAAGGCAGTTACAAGCTTTAAAATAACGTTTAAAGTAAGTCTTTAGAGCTCTTATTGAGAGTGCTGGGACCAATTGAAGTGTTCTTCTATTTAATTAAATAACCTTTAAGCTATGTACTATTTTGTTTTTTTTATTGCAGAACAAATTTAAACTAATTCCTAAGAAGCCATGTACAAAATATGATAAGAATCCGCTTAACCATTTCAAAGATCTAGCAAAACCAAAAACGTTACCCCAGCATAATATCGAATAACTTCGCAACCGATGAAAGAACAAATACAAAATAAGGCACAACATTTACTTCATCTAGACAACTAATTTTATAGCTAGTAATTATTTAGATATTCCGATTAGAAAGAAAAAGGTCTGGCTGGGGTAACGTTACCCCAGCAGGAAATGTTTTTGTGAAATAATTAAAAAACTATTAGCGCAACAAATTTAAAAATGTGCGCAACAATTACAGAAGCTGCAAAACTAATTATTTATAAGATTCAAATGACCATTTTCGACAACATCTGGCTTGGGTAACGCACACGGCGCGGTACGAAGTCACGTGCGGTCGTGGTTATGCAATTTTCAAACTAATATCGATTGTAAACAGTGCATATTACAATGTCTTGAGTTGGAATGGCTTACCCTGTTACAGTGTTACAGGGTGCTGAAAGGGTAACCCGCTCGTAACGGGTTAACTACACCCGTTCGAAGGTGTAACATGTATCATAGGGTTTTTTTTTGAAGCGCTTAAAAAAACCCCTTCAAAAACCCTTTCAACGAGTATCCGGCCGGTCCCTGCTGACAACTCACATCAAGCTCACTTCACTTGAGTTTTCACGGTGAGATTTTTACAGAATCGACCGGCAGGTCCACACGGCTGCATTTTTACCGCGGTGATTATTTTCGCGCACTGAATTTTCAACGCTCTGCTTAGCACTGAGAGTTGAAAATCCAACGGTGTGTTTTATTAGCGCGCTGGGGTGCGCTCTGTTGGATTCTCAATGCTCGGCTCAACACCGAGAGTTGAAAATCCAGTGCGTGATATTTGACGTCCATGAAAATATCGTGGGATAAGTAAATTTGCAATAATCAAGGACATAAATAGCTAATTAGGTACCTATGTTTATACATAGGTACCTAATTTATATCTATGTTAATAAATATAGTCCGATAGCAATGATTGATTCCTAATTATGTAATAAATCGTCCACTGAAGACTAACAACTACGTAGTCTGAACCATTACATACAAATAGAGTAATGGACATCAAAAGCATTCCGTGTTGATAACATTAATTTTATTATAATGTATGGAGGAAGACGTCTACAGAGACTAGTCCGCTATTTCAACTTCACACATAACGGCCCATTAGCTCAGTTGGTTAGAGCGTCGTGCTAATAACGCGAAGGTCGCGGGTTCGATCCCCTCATGGGCCACATCTTCTTTTTGTTTTTTTCTTTTTATTCAATCTTTTTCTTTATGCTATCTGTTAAATAAATAATTTGCTATTTATTAAAAAATAAAATATTCCGATTTTTTCAATCTGATGGATTGGATACCTCACACCATACGAAAATTACATCCCGTGGTGTTAGAAGTTCATGGATGAAGTACATAGGTATCAATCAAAATAATTATTATTGTTGGTGATTCGAAACTATCGTAAATTCTCTTACAATTTGCCGTTTGAATCAAATAAGTAATGTAATGATCAACCCGTTGAATTCCGTAATTACAGACACAATTAAAAAGCCGTTACGATGAGAAAAAAAACAATAATATTACTAAATAAAATAATAAATAAAAACCTTTATCACTAACAGAATATTAAAAAAAGAAAAACGAAACGACAAAAAGGATTTGGAGATGCTGGGATTTGAACCCAGGACTTTCAGCATGCGAAGCAGACACTCTACCACTGAGTTACATCCCCGGTATCAAGACTGCCGAAATTGTAAACCATGTTCTTTGTCTGATACTGATTGAACTTTCATTATTCACAAGCATAAGAATGATGCAAATTGATTCTCAGAAAAATAATTAAGTCCAATTGAGTCCAAAAAATAAATTATTCAAGTATTAATGAAAAAAAAAATACAACTTAATTAAAACATTTATACGTTTATAATATAAATAGATTCGAGTGACGGAAACAGGAAGTTTTGTGTCGTACAACATTATTTTTAATTATTATTAGGCTCGGCTGGTTCATAGCTACCTTACACTTACTTTACGCAAGATTCTAAAAGAGATTTTCTATAAATACTTTATGGTGTTACGAATTCATTAAGCCGTCAGACATGATCATTTCAACCGAAAGACGGCCACTGCTGGACATAGCCCCCTCCCTAACCACCACTTCAACCGGTTTCCGGTCTGTGGTGGACCGATGACCCTGTGAAGGTCGCACGAATCCGCTGGATGCGGGAAGCACAAAGCCATAATATATTTTATAAAAGAAAAGAAATAGATCTTTTCTTAAAGTTTCAAATTTTTCATTTCACGAACAAAACTCTTTTGAGTTTTGCATAACTATACGATATTTTTATGCTCGTGATATATTTACTCCTATCAGACCAGCTACAACGCATAATTACAACTTTGCTAATAACTTTTCTAAGGCGTTTTATTATTTGTTACAGGTATTAGGAATAACAGAACGTGAATTCATGGATCAAATGGGGGTATATTTCGTCGGATTCGTCTCACAGTATGGCTACGACAGAGTTTTATCAGTACTTGGCAGACACATGAGAGATTTCCTCAACGGATTGGACAATCTTCACGAGTATTTGAAATTCAGTTACCCGAGAATGAGGGCCCCCAGCTTTATATGTGAGAATGAGACCAGACAAGGATTGACACTACATTATAGGTCTAAAAGAAGAGGATTTGTTTATTATGCTATGGGACAAATAAGAGAGGTGAGTTATTAACAATCATGATAACATTATATACATAATAAACTCTCGCCATGATAACAGTTTAAGTATATCTTCAAATATTTTATCGTCAAAATTATAGAAAAATATTTAAAAAAAGTTAAACAAATATCAAAGAGACAAAAATGTATATAACTTTGGAGGCGCCGGGTATCGATCCCGGTACCTCTCGCATGCTAAGCGAGCGCTCTACCATCTGAGCTACGCCCCCGGTTAAGTTACTATTTCAAATTATGGATCAACTTCTCTTATAACCAATATAACTATGAGAAATATATAATTCACATTTTATTCGACGTTTTATTTGAAAATATAATTAATATAAATTTAACGCTCGATTTCATTAATAATAATAATGAATTCATACAATCTTAAAACAACTTGACCTTTATAACACCATCTATTGAGCAGATGTAACAACTGTACTACTCACTTGTTTCTCTACTTTGTCATTAGATGGCGCTATACCACAGAACTTCAACTTATTTGGAATTATTTTCTGGTTATCCAATAATTCCAAAATTCTAAGATATTTAACCAAATAAAAATAAAAAATATAATTCCAATGTTTTCTTCCAGGTAGCTCGTCATTTCTATCACAAAGAGATGCGAATAGAGTTATTACGGGAAGAATTACTATTCGATACAGTACATGTGACGTTTCAACTAACATTCGACAATCGGGCCTTCACGCTAGCTTCTTTAGCGATGACCAGAGAAGAAAAACATCTGCCAATCAGTGCGTCCGTGCTGTTTGAAATATTCCCCTTTTGTATTGTGTTCGGGTAAGTTATTTTTCATAAGTTTATATATTTATTGACGATCTCTTTGGTCTAGTACAAAACTTAAGTCTGAAAAAAATAAATGCTGTTACTTTAATTCCCATCCAAAAAAAAATAAGAAAATGACGCGTAGGTAGGTACTTACATAAGTATTTTAATTACAATGTCAAGAGTGCTTATATTAAAGTATTAAATAGATTATGTTTCTATATAGGCAAGTAAACTATGTGGAGAGAAACAATGATTAAAATGATTTATTTATTCCAGATCTGATATGGTAGTGAGAAGTATCGGTAACTCTTTGATGGTAATATTACCAGATTTGGTAGGAAAGAAAATTACCAACTGGTTTGACCTGGTGCGGCCGCTCATAGCCTTCAAGTTTCAGACTGTAAGTGCAATAACTAAAATGTGTAAGAAAGAAAGAAAGAAAGAAAGAAAAATGCGTTTATTAGCATTACACAAAACGAATACACATTAGAACTATAAAAACAGAAAACAAAGATTATAATGCCAAAAGGGCCTCAGCTCAGCATAATGTCATTAGGTATATTATTTTATCTAAGGTCACCAAAGTAGATACCTAAGTAACCAGGGGGCCTACTCCGAAGTGCAAAGTGCGAATGTTCGGATCGGACCGACACATGGCCGAACCGAATATTATTGAAAAATGCGAAAAAAGTTGGGATCGGCTCAGTTGGGTCGGGACCATAGTCAATATTCGAAAGAGTGTAGAATCGGAACCGACCGAACCAAATAGTAACTTCGTAGCAGGAAACGGCCGAACATTCGGCCGATACTACTTCGGAGTATACCCCCAGGGCCGTCAACTCGTCAGATTGAAGTTCAGTAAGAAACCGATGGATGTTTTCGAATAAAATTTAATTTAAGTAATAGAAAACAAACAGTTTATTTATCCAATTCAATTTCATTCGAAAACATATCGGTTTCTTTCTAAACTTCAACTATATCCGACAACGAATTACGTTACACACCACAGACATAGATACTTAGGTAAGTCTGTGTTACACAATATCAGTAGTTTTGAGTTATAATTAGGTACGTTGTTGAGCTGACAAATATTACGAACATTTATTATGCAGTAATGGAACAGCAATATCCTTCAAAATGATTCAGATTGTGATTGATTGTTTGTTCCGCAATCAGGGTGCAGGTTATTTATCTCTTTCGTGAACAGTCACGAAAGAGATATCTACCTACCTACTTAGGTAAATCTATGGAGATTTTCAGTGTATTCATGATTGAATAGATGAAGGACTTTATAAGAATGATAAAAATATAAAGATACTTATTTTAATCGGAAAAATCATCATCCATTGAAGTCTGCGAAGCGTGTCTTCACACATCTCTATATGAGGGACATTCTTGTACTTAATATAAAGAACGTTCCCAGTCAGTCTCAATCTGTCAAAAATACCTGTAATTTCCCTACATTTTTGACAAGTTTTTGACATTGATTGTCGCTGAGATGAGATTGCGACTAGATTTTGACTGATATTTTTAATTACGGGAACTGGCCTTCAGATCAGCCGTCATATCAGTACCTTTTCAGATTCACCCCCATCCTAGCTAAATTATCTTTCACAGAGGGCACCCTGTATTCATACTACCTAGTAGGATGTGGTGAGGAAAATTTTGGGTAGGTAGTACCTACTCAAAATTTTCCTCACCACATCGACATTTTGTAAGGGAGAAATTTTAATGTCGAAGTCGTGAGGAAATTTTGAGATAATTTTCCATAAGCCTTGTGTATCCTAGGTAACAATGGATTTCCACCCAACTTCTCGCTCATTTCTACATAGGAAGGTATTTCTATTCTTCAGATCCTAAACCGCACGAACAATATCTTCGAGCTGGTGACAGTGGAGGCTGTGATGCATGAGAAGGCTCCTGACAAACGCAACGAGCTGGTGCGACTGTCTGACGAGACTGAGGCGGCTACTGATAAGAACCTTCGGCTCAAAGGTAAGAGAAATGGATGAAAATACGTAAATATAGTAGGTTTGCAATTAAGTTTCCAAAGATGTAAACGAATATGTGTTTTCGGATAAATAACTTTAATACCCACACATAAAGTTCATTTTGGCTTCAACGTTAAATTTTTTGATAACCATTTTCAAGTAAGTAGTCATTCTGAAATCAACTTAATTTGTTATAACATAAAGTTGATATTTATTTAATAAGGATTTAACAATGGAGGCGTCAATTTATACGTCTCGTACCAAATACAATTTGGCATTATATAGATAAGAAGCGATGGGCGAAGACTTTCTAAGGCAGAATTATGTAGAAAATACAAAAGAAGGTACGAACGGCTGAATTAATTGGATAACCCTTTTCCTCAGGTATTTTTACTACATGAGACTTAGGTACCCATTAATGCAGCTATCTGAACACGAGAATGTAGATACCTGAAGGACAATTCTCGTAATTAAAAACGTTCAAAATCTAGTCGCAATCTCATTTCAGCGACAATCAACATTGATCGTCGCTGAAATGAGATTGCGACTAGATTATACTTATCAAGAATGTATGGAAATTAGAGGTGTTTTAAACAGATTAAGATTGACATCGTTCTTAAAATTACGAGAATTGCCCCTTTGGACCTCTTTTAGCCGAGCGTCTTTTAGCACAGAAAAGCGTTATCTATTTAGATATGTTTGCCATTTGATCATTCACTGTGGGATTATTTTAATGAATAAAAGTTTCTTTAATTATAAATTACTTAGTTCTACCGTTTAAACCATAGATATAAGAAATAATTTCTATGGTTTTGAGGAGGGTGACGGTATAAATAAAACGTCCGTATCACATTCATTAAATTAATTATCGATACCGTATGAAGTACTCCGTCCGCGTGCGGCTCCGTTAGGTGGCGAACTGGTGTTGCCAGTTACACAACTGTACAACTGTACTGTACTGTGTGTGTTCGATTTACCACTGGATACCAAGCCACTAGTACACACGTACTAGTGGCTTGGTATCCAGTGGTAAATCGATATCGCCACAGCTTAAGCTGACAATACTTACTTACTCCACTCTTTATTAATTTGCCGATATTATGGTCTGAAAACAACGTATCGCAGGAATATTATTTTAGTCTTAGGTATGCTACACACATTATTCGGCGGGGTAATTGCGTAACACACTAACAATGGCTTTCATTTTGACAGTTCATCAACATTCATTACGTTATTTACGTTGTTGAGAAGACAAATTTTTTGAACATATGAAGCAATGAATTGGCAACTCGTATATACTTCAAAATTATTCAGATTGAGATTGATAGTATGTTATGCAATTAGGGTGCTGGTCGGCATGATTTGGCAGAGTCAGGCTGCAAAATACAACGTGTTTTTTTTAATATATAAACCTGAAAGCGCGAAAAAAAATCAGCTTCCCTACATTTATGTTCGTACCTCGTCAAAATGTAGGGAACACCAGATTTTTGTTTCGCGGTTTCGGGTTTGGCCCCATAGTAAAAGTTGTTCATAATGATGAGTACAATGACCCTCTAGAGTTATGGGATATCAAAAATAACACGTTGTGTTCAGGCAGGGACATCGACGCGCAAACTGTAACCACGAATTCAGCACATGTTTCTAGACTGTAGCGTAGAAATGTTTGGCCAGTTATCAAAAAAAAAATCTGCTGTTTCTTAGAAAAGTGTATAGGTACCTACGCAATCAAAGTGTATGGAAAAGCAAATTAGATTTTAATAACTGACGAAAGGGGTTCAAAATCATGTACCTACTGCAGGTTGTGCGTCGATGTCCCTGCCACCCTGTATAAGTCTATTCAATTTTGCCCCCCGGCCTTCCCGAATCGTACCACCCAAACATGTGTGTAACATCCTCTAAAATATAACTCCTGCCTACAATATACGACCTACATATCAAACCAGGACCTGGAAACCATTGTTCCCTAAAACTCATCAAATTCCACTAAGATTCCAATCTGACAGTTTTTTCCAATCTGACAGACGGATTCTAACCCACATCAATCGGTGTCACAGCTTCCTAATTGAATTTAACTTCGATGGACTGTCACTGCGACTTTGTAACCCAGATGTTACATTTTCACGTCTTTTTTAATTTGATAAAGAAACTTCACAGAATTGATGGGTAGGCATCGGCTGTCTGTTAAGTAGGTACCTACTGTCATAATAAAAATGCGTTCGTCGCCGTAAGGTCCATTTTTTTTACTGTCACACTGACAGTTCAATAAAACAGATTTGATTTTCATAGCGGCCGACGAGAGACATTTTTGACACCTGTCAGTTTCATACAAACGAATGGGTGTTTTGCGAATTTGATCTTTATTAGCTACTAGAATTGTCGCACTGACAGGTGTCAGGAACGCATTCTCTCAATGGCCGCACTGTAAGTAAGTATATTTCATAAAATGGCCAGTCCATTAAATAGGTTTTTGATTAATATCAGATAGATATTAGTCGAAGGTCCTAAGTATGCTATTTCGGAGCCTATGCGCTGCAAAGTATTATGTGTCCTGACTTGATACAGGACAGAATCTGCGAAACTAGCGAAGGTGACCTTATAGGAAACAGACTCGACTGTACATATTGAACGGTACTATCCTACTAATATTATAAACGCGAAAGTTCGTATGAATGGATAGAGGGATGGACGTTTGTTACTCTTTCACGCAAAAACTACTACATGGATTTGGATGAAACTTATAAGATAGTTTATACCCAGAATTAACAGATAGGAGACTTTTTATCCCGATATTCCCACGGGATCGAAACATAGGCAGGTAAAACCATGGTGCGCTGCCAGTAATACAATAAAACATAAAAGAAAAGCAGGTTCACGATCTTACTCTAAATTATTTTCTTCATAATTCACAAGAAAACTAACTTGCAACACACACTCAAACATACGAACAACACTCGCACTTGTAAAATAAATGAAATCTGATGCCATACATCAACAAGCTAAAATTAGTTGCTCTCTAGAACTACGGGTTCTCTTGTGACAGGTAACGTTGAAACCAACTGAAAACTAAGGGTTTTGTTATACTAAGGTTCTGCCAAAGGAACTTTCAACTTTATGCTCCATGAAACAAAATTCAATTTCAGTTGACGTTATCTTTGTTCAGCAAGGAGTACCTAATCATTATTTATGAGGTCTTAGTTTTAGTTTCGCCGTAATCCAGTAATCTGGCTCCGACCACTGCGACGTGCTGACAGCTCTAACTAAACTCTGATTTTTAATTTTCTAGACTAAAATGACCGAGGGGCTTGTGGCTAACTAATAACAGCCGCATGGGTCGATCGATCAGGTTAAGCTCCGCATGCCGCGGTTGGTCCTTGGATGGGCGACCTTTACATACCAAGGTCCCTCCATGCCTCGGAAAGCACGTTAAGCTGTTGGTCCCGGCTGTCATTCGTGGATCTTTGACAGTCGTTACGGGTCGTCAGATGCCCGAATGTCTCACAACCAGTCTTACAAGGGGTTTCCCAGTAACTGGGTTGTGAAACTTAGGTTAGAATAAGCAGTCGCTCCATGTAAAATACTGGTATTTAGCTGCATCCGGTTAGACTGGAAGCTGACCCCAACATAGTTGGGAAAAAGTTAGGTAGATGAGTTTATCTGGCTATCCTATACCTACGTACGACTAACATTAAAGTCGTTTCGAAAATCACCAAGCTGCTAAAGTTTTCACTTACAGTACCTAGTTTTATCTCACGAAGCGATGCGCGCTTTACTTGTGGTTACCAAGTGTACAAACACGCTGTGAATGTGTGTGTAAGCGCAGAAGCTCTCGGTACCATCAGAGACAATGGCGTAGTCGGAAGTGGGTGTGTGTGTGTGTTCACGCTGCTGACGCTACTGGTCTTCAGACGCTTATTAGCCATAAAAGAGCACACACTTATAACCCATAGCCGTAAAAAAGAGAAATGATCACCGCAGCCAAAATCGGCATGGGAAAATATAATATTATAAATAATAATCCTACTAAAATTATAAATGCGAAAGTTTGTGAGGATGGATATATGGATGGATGGATGTTTGTTACTCTTTCACGTATAAACTACTGAACGGATTTGGACGAAATTTGGCACACAGATAGTTTATAACCAGGTTTAACATTAGATAAGTATGTTTTATCCCAATTTTCCTACGGGGTCGAGACTTATACGGGTGAAACCGCGGGGCGCAGCTAGTAATATTATAAACGCGAATGTTTGTGAGGATGGATGTATGTTATGTTTCTTACTCTTTGACACTACTGAACGGATTTGGATGAAATTTAGTACACAGATTTTTTATAACCAAGATTAACGCTAAGAATACATTTTATCCCGATAATCCCACGGATTCTAAACTTATGCGGGTGAAACCGCGGAGCGCAGCTAGTCCTACCAATATAAACGTAATTCATATACAATTATCTATAGTAGCGCCCCGCGGTTTCACCCGCATAAGTGTCGATGCCGTGGGAATATCGGGATAAAATGTATCCTATGTGTTAGTCTGATGTATAAGCTATATTATTGTAAAGTTTCAAGTCCGTTCAGTAGTTTTTACGTGAATGAGTAACAAACATCCATCCATCCATCCTCACAAACTTTCGCCTTTATAATATTAGTAGGATTTGCCTACTTTAGAGTGGTATCTATTCATACAATCAATCCTAGTTCATAATTTCATTCGTCAGCAGGGAAATTATAAAGTTACGGTTTTCTCGCGCTTTCCATGATAACCACAATATCTCGTTTCACGTGGCCGCCGCTTATAAGTTATAACTTTAACAGAAACTCAATTAGAAAATAAATTACGCGAAAACAACAAGAAACTTATTCAACAAGTTAATTTAATTATAATAATGATGGCTGTATTTGTATTATTTCACACAGATGTGAGAAAAATATTTTCTTTTTAACAGACGGCCCGTTTTCTAATAAAAGTCATTTAGGTACAGACGCCAGCACATCCAGCTACTACAAACTGTCAAATTTCTTTAATAGATTTTCAACTTTATCGCTAAAGCATTAAGTTCAAAGTTGATTGGGAAAATTTGACAGTTTCAGGTAGCTTGATGTGCAGCTGGCGTCTGTACCTACTTGTAGGACTAGAAATTACACAGACGCACAGCTCTTTCAGAATCCAGCGGAGTAATTATGGAACACACTAACAGTAACAATGACTTTCATTTTAAGCGTTCCTGCACACGATGCCGTCACCGCGCCGACGCCGCACAACTGTAGATACGAGTCGCGCGAAGCCCGCCACCGCGCCGCCGCCGCGCCGCTACCGCGCGCGTTCCCGTCCCTGTCTGTTTGATTGCACGCAGCCGGTAATGGAATGACATTACCGGCTGCGTGCAATCTCGCGGCGTGCACGTTCGTACGCGGCCGGTAATGGAATCAATGGAATGAATCAAACAGACAGGGACGGGAACGCGCACGGTGGCGGCGTGGCGGCGGCGCGGTGACGGGCTTCGCGCGACTCGTATCTACAGTGTAACTGTGCGGTGTGCGGTGACGGCATCGTGTGCAGGAACGCTAACAGTTCAACAACATCCATTGCGGTATTTACGTTGTTGATAAAAGCGTTCTTGCTCTCTCCTACTTATTTAAAACATTTCTGTGCCCGACAGGGTCCATAATTGATTCTATTGTTTTATACTTACCACCTGTATGTGTACATTACGGATGCAATAAAGATTTAATTGAATTGACAATTCTTTTGAACGTATGAATCAATAGATAGCAATATCCTTCAACATGATTCAGATTGTGATTGAAAATGTGTTACGCAATTCAGGGGCTGATCTTTAAACAGAGATAGGTGTGCTTTTGAAGGTTTGTGCTTAATAACTATAGACCCTTTTTTTTTTTTTTGAGGATGGGAATCATCAAATGTCCCCTCCCGGTCTGGGTGGAGCAGAAGGGAGTGTCAGACTCTTACTGACTAAAACCCACCCGTGTTCCTTCCTTAGCCCTTTATGTACCAGGGCAGCGGTAACCCTTTCGGACGATCCCGTTACCCCGACAGGCTTCGGCCCTGTCGGGCCCCGTCATTCATGCTGACATCTCTTTGAGGCGCGCGTGCAACACATACGCGCCGTCCGGCAACTATAGACCCTTAGGCTGCGTTCAGACGACACGCGCCCGCTAAGCGCACGCCACGCGCGTCAACACCCGCGTCTAACTCGTTTTGATTTTGTTTGTATAAAATTTGAGTCTTATGATGACACATCAATAGATTTAAAATTGCATTTATCGAAGTCCAACCGCACACGCTTCGCGCCAGCCTCGCGCCCACCTCGCGCCTGCCTCGCGCCCGCCTCGCGCCCGCCTCGCGCCCGCCTCGCGCCCGCCTCGCGCCCGCCTCGCGCCCGCCTCGCGCCCGCCTCGCGCCCGCCTCGCGCCCGCCTCGCGCCCGCCTCGCGCCCCCCTCGCGCCCGCCTCGCGCCCTTTAGTTGATCGTTTTAAACTTTAAACAGACGGCTGAACATAAATCTTCCATCTAGACATTAAACCGCCATAAGGAATGTCTAATCAAGACTTAAATGTAGATTAAAATTACGAAAGAGTAAATAAAGGAATTTAAGCAATATTTTATGCGATCTACAGGCTGGCGAATTAGTCACTTTTACCCCTTAAGGGGGTGATGCTACACATCATTCTAAGCAACTTTCGCCATGAGCTATGAAACTCATACCGGAAATGTAAAAAAAATAAACTAAATTTCATTCATACCTACATCAAAATAATCTGTCTACTTTTGTAAGTATAGGAATTTGTTTCTTTTTACGAATCGGATAAGAATTTCGTAGCGAAAGTTGTTAAAAATGAGGCGGGTAGAGTCACCCCCTTGGTGGATGCAGGTGACTAAATCGCAACCCCTTAGTTTGGAACGCTAGCAGAATGCCCTTCAAAAGATGCTGATGAATCAACGCAAAATTATTCAAAAACTTCTATGTATGTACTAAAACACAAAGCATTTATTTTAACCTAACTGACCTGACAGACGTGCTGTCCAAACAAAAACTTCATAGAAAAAAGTAAAAAAAATCCGGGAAACTTTTCCAATTTTTTTTTCTCATTTAAACCTTTTTTGGACTATTACGAACACTTTAACGCTAAGCTCGCACTGCGAAGCTATTTTTTTAATCGCATGTCCATGCGAAATAAAATCGCAAACGCAAGTATATTTTCAGCTAAATTGTCAAGCGATTTTTTACCGCAGTGCACGTACTCTAGTATATTGGTATTGTTCACGGATTGCCGTCAGTTAGTCAGAAAGCTGAAACTAGTTTAGTACTTAACGATGACATTTGGTAAAATTTTCCAGGCATGCAACCAAAGAAGCGCTTTGCGTATGACGGAAGACCTTTGCCTGACGTTATTAATTTACATCTTAAAGGTAGATGAGACAAAAGCACAAACTTGGCTGTAAACAATGTAGCCTGGGCACTCTAGACAGTATAATTATTAAATATGGCACCATTACTTTAAATGCAATCAAAACTGTAAATACAAGACTATCTTTAT
The DNA here is from genome assembly GCA_947507525.1 of Apamea epomidion. Classification (NCBI taxonomy): domain Eukaryota; kingdom Metazoa; phylum Arthropoda; class Insecta; order Lepidoptera; family Noctuidae; genus Apamea; species Apamea epomidion. Next base: position 5,998,832 of record OX382247.1, on the reverse strand, counting down.
AGATGAGTGGAGCACCAAATAATTTGGAATCTTTTACCATATTCACTATATCCTTCTATAGATTTATTTCGATGTTTAGAAAGCACTTCTATACAGTGGGGTAATTGCGAAACACATTATCAGTAGGAATGGCTTTCATTTTGACAGTTCAACAACGTTCATTGCGTTATTTACGTTGTTGTGCGGACAAATTTTTCGAACATATGAAGCAATGGATTAGCAATATCCTTCAAAATTATTGATTGTGTGTTACGCAATTAGGGTGCTGGGTCGATTTTTGGGACGGTGCAGTAAGGGTAGGTACCATAACTGTTGTAGCTACAGGAAAATGATCTTAGGAGACTGTCCTTAACTTTTTGAGACATTTTAACCTGCATTCACAGATTCTGAAAAAAGAAATGCACTGAAAAATTTAGGGACAATCTCAGACCATTTTCCTGCCCATATTACCCCATCTCATAAATTATATCCACCCTGTAAATATCTAATCTCTGTAATCTTCTATATATCACTTTCTGAGTTACATTTTTCAAGATTTTTGTTGCTTCAGAAAACTTCCAATGTGATTATCGAAATCTATTTTTAGACCCCAATCTTTTTCGACAAATATTTGGATACTCGAAGAGGGTTCTTGCAAATCCACATCGTGTACTTCTCGCACTGAATTATAAATAAGATACTTTTACAAGATTTGTATAAGTATAAACTTGAAGTACTTGTACCTACTTATCCGAAACTTCTCAGCTGTATATTTTTAGAATATATCAATATTGGTGTGGTATTTTGTTGATATATAATTTTCCTCTCCTCCATCGCTGTTAAAAGTATTAAATTTCTTCTCCCTTTTGATTATACACCGTGTTCTTCACGTTAACCATAACCTTTGGCGAACGCTTCTATATCTTTTACAAATCAAATCTAACAAAGGAAGTAGTACTTAAAAGGCTTCGTTACAAATATATTTGTAATTTCATTTAATGAAATTTAATTGAGCTATGCAGTAAGAAAGGGTCTTAATTTGGCCTATGTGGCCGCTTAGTGCAATTAAAATGATAAATTTATCAAATGCTTCGGAAAAAGAGATAAAGAGGCATGCATATGGGGTGATTTACGTCAAGGTATTTAGTTCGTATGAAAATTAACAAAAAATTAAAATTCATTGATGTGTCCATAACGAAAAATGCTTATTCCCATGGTCTGAACATCTGGTCGAAGTTTATGTATATCGTCCGGAACACGGTGCATATCAATTCTTTTTATACAATTCGCAAAAAAAGTCTTAAACACCTTCAGTTTTTTTCTTTCACCATCATATTCATGTAGAATATTCCATTCCCTCTCCATCATCCTTGTTATCAGTACGTTTTTATATCTTTGTCGTCATCCAGGTCAAATGATCTACATGGACAACTGGCGGATGATGATGTACCTGGGTACTCCTGTGATGCCTGACCTGGCTGCTCTTGTGTCCACTGGGCTTTACATCAACGATCTGTCTATGCATGACTTTAGCAGGTAAATTTTGATTTGTGTACTTACTTTAAGGCGCAATTGCACCAGTCAAATCACTAAACGCATTTAGCGGTAAACGAATTTAAAACAGAAGAATAGCCAAACTTAAGTGGCAGTAGGCAGGCCACATTGCACGCAAATCACATGCCTGTTGAGGCTGAAAGATTCTAGAGTGGCGCCCGCGTATCCAGCAGTGGACGTCTTTCGGCTGAAATGATGATGACCGAGAGAGAATGACGTTTTCAATACGTTTAACGTTTAATTCATTTGGTGATTTGTGGGGCAAGTGGGCCTAACTATACAAACATTTAACACTTTCACTATCCTCGAAGCCAACGCAATTGTTGATTCAATCAATCACCATTATAAAATGTGAAAACAAACATAAAAGAGCATATAAAAACTAAGATATTATTAGTTTTAAGTTATCTTGCTGCGCCCTAACAGGGTTATGTAATCACTAGTTTAAGCCTAGCGTGTAACTAAGGTTGTGTACATTGTGCATTAAACAAATAAATAAGATCATATCTACTAAGTATATTACAACATACACGCACCTTTCCACGAATGACGTAACTTTACAACACGAAGGATCAAATAATAAACTGTCACTTGATCCAAAAGTTCTTTACTGGTTTTAAAACACACTCCCGATATTACAGAGATCTAATGTTAGCTGGAACACAGCAATCAGTAGAGCTGAAGCTAGCCTTAGATCAAGAACAACAGAAGAGTAAAAAGCTAGAGGAATCAATGAGGAAGCTGGACGAGGAGATGAAGAGGACTGACGAACTGCTGTACCAGATGATACCGAAACAAGTCGCTGATAGGCTGAGGAATGGAGAGAACCCCATAGACACGTGTGAGGTGAGTAACGTAACTCAGATAGTGTAAATTTAGAAATCAACTATCAATGCAATGAATTTAGCCTATGCAGACAGATAGCTAAGGCTGGTGGTTGAAATACCACCGACGGCAGCCATGGCTCACGCACAATAGTCTACTTGAAGGACTAAGTGCGGAACCCAAACCCTCTAACATAGACACGTTGTCAACTACATTTTGCTACTGCATCTGTTACATTCATCAAAACAAACTATCCTCAATCTTCAAACATACGTCCACTGTCCCTTGAGCAAACATTAAACCAATATATGTAGGAAAGATCAGAGGTTTAGCGGAGAAGCAAGAGGCGATCGATCACTTAATCCAAACTGCGTTCATGTCAGTAAAGCTTCCGTGGCCCTTGGGATTTGCATCCACTCAAGAGCTATGAAAAATAAAACGATTGCAAAAAGAACTCATTTCTAATGCAAATTCAGTGAGAGCTTTGATATTTTCGGTTAATTGCGTTGCCATATAGCTACACTAGGAAAGGCTTATATCCAGCAGTGGACTGCTATAGCCTGATGATGATGATGACGATAGCTACACTAGCTTCTGCTCGTAACCTCGTCCGCGGGATGGTCTTAGCGTAATGTTAAATGATGAATATTTCAACTCCGACAGGTAGTTTCACAGATTAGCACGTTGAATTAAACAAACTCTTCAGCTTTATTATTAGCACTAGCTTCGGCCCACGACTTCATCCGTGTGAAATTCCCCCGTCGCATCGCATAGCCTGCTCGCACTATTAATTTTACTTCCTTTTGCTCGGCTCCTAAGAGTCCTAGCGTGCTATTAAATAGCCTTCCTCAAAAGTGGGCTACCAAATGCAAAAAGATGTTTTCAAATCCGACTGGTAGTGCCAGAGATTAGCGCTTTCTAACAAACAAAACAAATCTTCAGCTTTACTATTAGTCACGACATTCTTTTTGTAAGTTCTACAATCAGCGCTTAGTTCTTTTGTAGGACCTACATTTGTACGACATGTGCGTTGGTACATTAGATCTCTACTGTTTCATTTAGCTCCTACAAAAAATCGGCCACCGATTGAATGCCTTCTGCGAACACTTTTATAACAGTGCTCAAGTTAACTCAAGTAAAAGTACGTGCTCAAATAGTTTTTCCTAATAGGAAAAGTTTGGGTAAATATTTGTGCCAAATTTTCCTGGAACCGTTAGTTCCTGTTTCCGGCTGTCATTCGTGGATCTTTGATAGTCGTTACTAGCCTGAAAGTCTGACAATTTGTATTACCAAAGGGTATCGTATTACCCAGTAACTGGCTTGTGGACGTCAGATAGGCAGTCGCTCCATGTAAAATACTGGTATTTAGGTGCATCCGGTTAGACTGGAAGCCGACCCCAACATAGATGGGAAAAGGCTAGGCAGTTGTTGTTAATGACCCTATTGTTATTCTGTCGCATAACATAGATATATTATGATGAAATATAAATAATAATACTATAACTCAATGCTTGTCTACCGTATTGACAAGTCACGCTTCCCGAACTTGCTTTGTACACTATCAGAATAACCAATTCTTTGTACTACATAACTTAACATCACGCCTGTAACCCCCGAAGGGTCAGGTGGAACCTATAGCACAGCTACGTTTTGGCAGTTATGTTTAAGTCCCATGTAATATTGACGGCACGGTTGGCGCAGTGGTTAAGCGATTGACTGCTGCGCTGCGTGTCGGGTTCGATTCCCGCACGGAACAAATATTTGTATGGCCTACAAGTAGTTGTTCGGGGTCTGGCTGTTTGTGTATATGAGTTTAAATGTTTGTAAACGCACCCACGATACAGGAGAAATTCCTAGTGTGGGGCAACGTTTGTTAAAAAAAAAAAAAATGTAATAGGCCGCCAGGTTGTTGTCATCCACAAATCCAGACTATGGGCTGCTATTGAGAAAATCCAGATGGTAAAACCCAAAAACACTTTTCGACCCGGGAATCGAACCCAGGTCCTTATGCTCAGCAGTAGACCAACGAGACGGAGGCAGATGACGTCAGCACCCTAATTGCGTAACAGACTATCAATCTCAATCTGAATCATTTTGAAGGATATTGCTAATCCATTGCTTCATATGTTCGAAAAATTTGTCTGCTCAACAACGTAAATAACGCAATGAACGTTGTTGAACTGTCAAAATGGAAGCCGTTGGTACTGATACTGTGATACGCAATTACCCCGCAGACAGCAGATTGGCAGCAGAATTGGCAGATTACTTAGTCTTACATTCCTTATGCACCGAAATTGGATTTAGTTTAGGTAGTGTCAAAAAAAGAACGAATATTATCTTGGAATTATATCGTGGTTACTTTCAAATGGCAATTATGAATCAATGTTAGCTCAGGTATATGTTTTGTACGTACTCAGTGTCGGGTAGGTACTTACCGTTCCCGTCGAAAAGTTTTTCAAATAAAATCATATCGTATCACAATATCAGGGTGGCAGGGACATTGCACAACAGCTGTTACCATGGTATAAGTGTGTAATTTTTTGCCGGTAAAAACAATCTACTATTTCTTACAAAAGTGCAATACCTACACAATACAAATCAGAATGTATGGAACAGTAATTTTTTTTTTAATACTGGCTGATAATTTTCTTGATAACAGGTTGTGCGTCGAAGATGCCACCATGTGTGGCTAACCAAAAATGAGCTAGATTTTATGACTGTCAAATTCCAAAACACTTGAAGCAATTAAATTCAAAAATATAAACTACTAGCTGCGCCCCCCGGTTTCCCCCGCATAAGTTTCGATCCCGTGGGAATATCGGGATAAAAAGTATCCATGTTAATCCTGGTTATAAACCATCTGTGTGCCAAATTTCATAATAATTATGATGACAAATCCGTTCAGTAGTTTTTTAGTGAAAGAGTAACAAACATCCATCCATCCATCCGTCCATCCATACAAACTTTCACGTTTATAATATTAGTAGGATAGTAGCAAGTAGGGTCATAAATATAACTAAACATCGTTTCACAGTTATTTTTCTAACAGTATGGTGCACGTCAGCACGTTATTATTAATGACTGAAATCTAACGGCATATAATTTTTCAAGCGTGCAAAAGTGAAGACAATGTTATAAGCAGTGATAGGAATAGGTAGTGCCTATTCGCCTAAACTTCGAAGAACAGAGACAAGAAACGGAGACTTCCTTAGGACTGAATTTTTTCCGGGACATCTGTCCCGAAATTCGGGACAACACTTTTACATATTAACTTATGTTAACATTCCTGATTCTGCTCTACACCACTGCAAAACATCTAGTATTTTAAACCTTCTGAACCACACTTATTTTAGTGTCATTAATTTAGTATAATAGATCATTATAATAATTGCTTTATTTTACACTTTTTGTACAGTTTTAAATAAGTACATTAAAAAAAAAATTATGTATATAAAAGTGTTGTCCCGAATTTCGGGACAGATGTCCCTGTTCTTCGAAGTTTAGGCAAATAGGCACAACCTATTCCTATCACTGCTTATAACAATGTCTAGTAACAAATAAAATAAGAATATAGTAATACAGCTTTTTTTTTCTTTTTTTTTTTCTGGGTGGGAAATCATCAAATGACTCCTCCCGCTCTGGGCGGAGCAGAAGGGAGTGTCAGACTTTTACTGACTAAAACCCACCCGTGTTCCTTCAGTTGCCTGTGCCAGGGGCCACGGTATCTCTTTCGAACAACCCGCAGATATAGTAATACAGCTGACTTGTTACAAATAATGTTTGGTTCCAGGTACAACATTCTACCATTTGTCATGCAAAATTGAACTTTTATCTAATACAAAATCTAATCGGCAAGGCTCTTTGTACACGGCACGGTTTCTTTACGGTACGGCATATAAACCGTGTCTGTCAACAAGCTTCCGTAGTGATCCAAACAACACTGACGACCGTGCGACCGTGCCTGCACACGGCAAATAAACCTCAGTATTTAAAGGCAGGAAAAACGTGTGAATACAAAGGGCCTAATTCTACATTTTTTGGTATAAAACTAGATAGTGTAGTCATTTGTTCATTCACAGCAAGATTCACTCAAGCAAGTCTAGAAAATTTCAAAATTTTACCTTATTTATGATCATGGAAAACATCGTGAGAAAATAAACTACACGCTGATTTTAATAGACGAAACGACTGCCGCAACCACAAAGCTTGTGACCCGGAATGTGAAAATCATTTCACGAGTTAGTGACGGTTCAGTAAACCACTGTTTCGCTAGCCACGCCCCGCACAAACATGAATCCGTGCCGACTGGTTCTCAGATGAGATGAACGATAAGTTTTGTTTATTATAACAATGGTTATGAGGTTTACTCGTTTATGGGATTAGAGGGTTTAAAGTTTTAAGTATTTGGTTTCACTAAGTAGTGGTTTTGGTCTTAAGCATTAACTACTGTTGGTTTTTTACTTATCAGGGCATCAGGCGATTATCAGGGCATTACAAATAATAAAATTTAAAAAATCGGCCTGTATCCAATGCAAGGAAGTCCCAGGGCAAAGGAATTCCTTTCCTTTTTCCACCTAATTCGAATATCCTGACCCAATACGGACCAATCCGTCATATAGGCGTCAAGTTCGTCCCGCCAGCTACCCCTGGGTCTTCGCGCCGAATTTTAGGATAGGGTATCTAAGTACTCAAAAAAGTTTTACATAGATAACTTGATTATTTCTGTCTTTTTAAAATAAGGTTTACTACTCGTCAATCGTCATCATAATTATTATGAAAATGATAACTATTTTCTGCTGCCAATTAAAACAGTGACAGTTTTATTTTGCAACGTCGACGTTTGTGCTCAAGATTCTCATCATATCTATTCCTATAAACATTCTCAGTTTCTACTCCTGTTTTAACATCAATATGATCTACATTAGCAACTTTCTATAGATCATTTCGGAAACTTACCGTTGCATAGTCTACTCCAAATTGAAATAGTGAGCCTAGATCTAATTTACCTTTAGCATAATCAGCCTATGTTACCACTGCTGGGACACAGGCCTCCTCTCTTCGAGAGGGAGTGGGCTGTAATCTTCCACGCGGGCCCAGAGCTAGTTGGTAGAGGTCGATGTTCGAATTTTTGGTTCTAGGACATGCCGGTTTCCTCACGATGTTTTTCTTCACCGTTTTGAGAGCAGCGGTAGTGAATTTATTTACACAAAGTAAAGCGCCTGCCTGGGTTCGAACCCACGACCATCATCTCCGGGCTGTTACCTCTGGGCCACCACTGCTCTCAATTTACCTTTGAGATGTGACTTTTTTGCTGTATGTATGTACTTGTCATCTTTTGTATGTCAATTCCTGCCTATAACTCACCACTGCTTTCCTTATACAACCGCAGATGTTCAACAGCGTCTCGATCCTGTTCTCCGACGTGGTGACCTTCACGGAGATCTGTTCCCGCATCACTCCCATGGAGGTAGTCTCCATGCTCAACGCTATGTACTCCATCTTTGATACGCTGACTGAGAGGAACCGGGTTTATAAGGTATGTTGAGTTCAGCATTCATTAAATAACCTAACCGGCTGGTAAGGCAGTGACTGAGTAGTGTCCAAGGAACCGAAGACAAGGTGTCGGTCGTTGATCAAAACGATATATCAAGGCGAGTTCTCTTGAACAGTCGATGTTACTATGAAAACCCCTTTTGATAAAATTATTTTATATAATTATCTCTGCCTGATCAATTCCAGGTAGAAACAATAGGCGATGCCTACATGGTGGTGTCCGGAGCGCCAGAGAAGGAAGACAATCATGCTGAAAAGGTCTGTGACATGGCGCTTGATATGGTCGACGCTATCACTGACTTGAAAGATCCTAGCACAGGTAAATACGTACCTATATACTTTGATATTATAAATGTGAAAGTAACTCTGTCTGTCTGTCTGATACCTTTTCACGCCATAACAGTTGAACGGATTTTAATTAAATTTGGCACATTTTATTCGTTGCTTAGACAAGATCAGGAATAAAATTAAATATTTTCCGGTCATTATCCTTCATCGTAACAAATATGATCTGTCACGATATATTATAAATAAAGGATAAAAAACGTATTATTGAAATCCTTAGAACGGCTTTTCCTTTGGTGTCCTCCTTTAACCCTAACAGTGGCCTTCTTTTACATATAATCTTGTATATGTTTATATAAAATCTGTATCCGAACTGTAAGTTAATTGAAGAAATAATATAAAATAAAATATCATATTTCCAGGATCCCATCTTTCAATACGAGTGGGAGTTCACTCTGGGGCAGTGGTAGCAGGTATCGTCGGCCTCAAGATGCCTCGTTACTGTCTCTTCGGGGATTCAGTCAACACTGCTTCAAGAATGGAGTCTACTTCAGAAGCCATGAGGATACATATCTCGCAGACGACTCAGGAACTACTGTCACCGTCTTATATGGTGACTGAGAGAGGAGAAATACAGGTCAAAGGGAAAGGTAAGAATATAAATTGTTTACTTTGGAGTTGGACCATTTAAAAGAGAGAGATTATTTGATTGGTGACTCTACTAATGAGAAATAGTAGGATCACCAATCCAGGAATCTCTAGAATTGTGTCAGATTTTTTTTTTTTTTTTAAATGCATCAGTCATCAATTATCATCATCATACTCATTCTACATATAATTCGGCATTTTCACAAATTCAGTGCAAATATACACAAGTAGATATTATAAATGGTTATAATCAAACGTGCAATGTTTCTCATAAGCTAAAACAAACCGTTGCAGGTGCAATGAAAACATACTGGCTGGAAGGTCGCGAGTCAAGACCATCCCTAACAAAAGTCATATCACCACAACTGACCCCCGGCACCGAACTAGAATGGGAAAGAGCTGCTGACGTCAGAGACAGTATTGCAGAACATTCAGCACAACAAATGAATAATAAAGAAGCGCAAAATTCTGGAAGGATCCAGAGTGCTGACAACCATCTCCCGAATGCCGTCAACTCAGGTCCGAACTCTTTAGTGAATACTTCAGGGACGTTGATGACGGTACAAAATACAACGGTTGTGAGGAGTTCTCAAATTTCGAACGCGCCGACAACGACCATGACGTCACCGGTAGAAGAGAGACGGATGTATTCTCCTGTCACTTTTCAAGATGTAGCCAGGAGGAGTATAGCTAATTCACCTAATAGAACGGAAAGGGATCGAGGTGAGATACACAACATTTTAAACGAAAATATAAAAAATAATCATTTGAATAATAAAAACATGATCTTCCTTTCATTTTATAGAATCAAGATCAAATTCAACCAGTGTAGCTGGGATGTGGACAGACGCTGAATCCGTGGAACCACAAAGAACAGCGACAGCTACAACCATAGACAGCCTGAATTCGTCAATCTGGTAATTACAATCACTATCTGTTTTCGGGAAATCATTAAGTACAGTTTTTTCACAGTTATCTTCCCTCTGACTTTACATCACTGTCGAAATTACAGTGACTTTTATTCTCATTGGAATAAGGATGCTGTTGTATTGCTGTCACTGACAAGGCTGTCAAAATCACAGTGATCTTTACTCTCGTTACAATAAGGTTGCTGTTGAGTTGCTGTCAGAGTTAAATAACTGTGAGATACTTTAAAATTAAATGTTGATTAGGCTGGACCTTGTCATTTTGTTTTTATTGTTTTTACTAATGCTAATGCTGGACTATTATGATTGCCTGGCAGCCATGTTGTAAAATCAAGATAATCCTTAGTTACAGTTCCACGTCCCCCTGCAGAGTTGGGACTGCGCCGCAACCCAAAGACCGAGATACTGACAATATAATTGACACTGTGAGTCATACTGATTTTATAGTAATAAAGTAATTAAAAAACAATATAACTAAATAAATCGTATAAATAATAATGAAGTTCAGTTGCCACCAATTTATACTTAATCACATTTTGGAGTGCACGTGCATGGAAACACACAATATTGTTCGCTACCACTAAAAATCTTTAAATATTGCTACTCTGAACTGCTTGACACCTGAAATTGCTAAAACATTTCGGTGGTGGATCACAAAGAATTTGGTGGAGGGTTTAAAAATCTTGCTAAATTTTTCGCCCAGCCGAATTGAAGATCAGTTAGTATGACCGCTGAAATGTTCTAGATATCGTTAACTAGCCCACGGCTAACGTTTGGGTGCTTCACGCTAATCCAACAGTGCGTCGCGCGGATCTCGCCCACTCGGTCGGCTCCGCCAGCTATAGGAGATTCCTACTCTACGCTCAGACCTGAGACCGCATCTTCAATTACAGCCAAGCATAGTGGGGATGAAATAGGTAAGCAGGTAATGATCAGTAAGAAAGATTTGATGGTATAAGGGAGGTACCTAGATTACACACTGAACACCAATATTTTTTTTGTGAAACATCTCAAACATCACGTCATCCATAATATGCAAACTGTTTTTAACAAATCATGAAAACCCTTTTCTTCGAAAATATTGTTAAGTATACGGTTCAACAAGTACCAATTCTTACACAAAATGTTAAAGACTGGAATTGTGTGTTTCTGTTACCACATGTAAAAGAACTAATAAAATGTGCAGGGACTTGATGATACCCTTTCATTGGATCTACATTCTACAGTTTAAAATCAGGCAAATCTTTAACGCTAAAAGCCCAAAGTTATAGTTGATGTGTTAAAACATGTTTATCTTCCTCAGAAACAGACACTGAATACCAAGACGCCCACAATGACATAAGCCAAGCACCACATCTATGTACCCAAGAATCTATTGAGAGCAATCCAAAACCCGGCAAAGTTGGTAGATTCAAAGCGCGAATAGCTCCCGGACACAACAAAACTTGTTCAGTACACAAACAAGTCCCCAGAGATTTTTCCAATAAAGAGAAGCAACAGCTGCAACAAGGGAATGTCCATCCTCATGGCCATCATCACACGAAGAATGTGAACCACCATCAGTGCTGTGGGGCTTTCGGAAACCCACACGTAAGACATAAAAATAATTCGAGTTGTCGTCTTATTTAAAGTTTAAATAGTTTTTTAAGACACCTGTTTTGCCCTCTCGTAACTAAATGCACAATTTGTCATATTAACATTATCTTCTTCAGTGTCTTTTTGAACAGTTTCTAAATCGTTTTTGTTGTTATTTATTACATTATTATTAAGTACTTTTAAATACTTTTTCATGAATCTCAGTATAGTTATTATGATATGTTACACATGCAGTAAAGGTTGTATAATTGTAGGTCAGTCTTCGTATTTAATAACTTTGCATATCCATGTTGTCGAGTGAGGGTAAAACGGGTTTCTAGTGTACCTATAATATCAAAATCAGAATTGTTAATATCAGTATTTTAACAGAATAATCTATAAATTATCTCGGCCTAATGTATCGTTTTGAAAAGCTATTTACAAATTCACTCTAGTCCATAAACAGTTTTATATTATGAAATCATACAAATAGTTGTAGAAGATATAGTTATTATGATTGTACTTAATTACTTTTGTAAGTAGCAGATAAAATCTTTAATTCGTGCAAATTAAAATTTTCTCCACCATGTTTTGTCTCAAAAATATCTGAAAAAAATATTTATAAGAGCTTAAATATTGGTGGAACATTGTTATCGTTAAAAATATATAACTTTTTTTAGTATTTAATAGATCTCAGACGAATACATCCCAAAAAATAATTCCAAAGATTATTGTTACGAAAGAAAAAAAAATCAAGTTACGAGCTTTACAAGATGACAATAGAAACTAAACATAATAAAATATTTAAAAAAATATCAAAATATTTGACGCTGTTTGACAGCGGTTTTGGAGTAAGAGAAACATAGATAATTTACCATAAACGTATTAATTATAGAATATATTTTCTTGTACACGCAAAGACGATATTTTTATTGTACCTTTATTGTAGATAGAATGTTACTTAGTAACTTCAAAAGGTCTTATGGGATCGTCTTTTATAGAATTTAAAGGGCGTAACAGGCAGGTCACCACCTTCATCTTTATTATGTCTCTAGAAAAGCAGCTGCCGCACACAACGGCCGCAGTGAGGGCTGTCATGAAAATAATGACAGCGGCAAAGATTTGAATTGTTAGATACGTGCTACCGCGTCAAAAGATAGTCGCGTTTTGGTTTCGTTGTGACACACAATGACACAGTGATTTTGACTTGATTATCATGGAAACACTATATTATTATAATAATGTGTGAGCTCAGTATGGACACTTTGACAGTAAGTACATTATGGGCAAATCTAGCGATTTAAATCTTTGGGCAGCTCTTTGCAATTACGATGCCAAAAGCGCTCTCTAGGAAAACACACCAACTTACTTTTATAGACAATGCTTCAGTGACGTTATTCACCGGTAAATTGCAGACGCTATGTCGGCGGTCACTTCTTTTCTAGGTAAATAAACCAGTAGCTTAAGACCACGGTTTTATTATTCTTCTGTAATAATAGCAGCATGCGTTTTTGACATTTAATGTGACTGAAATGATATGTGTAATTTCATACCTAAAAATTGTATACGACTCGCTGTTAATAATTTGCTAAAATTAAAATACCTAATCATATATCTCATCAAAACAAAATGTATATTTTCTACCTTTTGCAAATATGTACTTATTAAAGTCCTTGCTACGCCCTCACTAGGCACAATTTATTTAATATTTGTAATAATATTAATCCTGTCTCTAAGGAACTTACAGGAGTCACGATCAATGTAGTTTTTAAGTTTAAAAAATACATAAAAGTTTTTTCTATAATGAAATCTATTGTACCTACGTACTAGGTAAGTAAACGAATCGAAGTCTCCCATTTAATTTTAAATTAAAAGGTAGGTATATAACATAACTTAAAAAATATTTTAATCAAAAATAAATAAATATTAAATATTTATTTTTAAATATTTATATTTTAAGTGCCTTACGCTTCCTAGTTTTGTCCTGCATAGCTATTCACAATCATCCGACAGGCTATATTATCGAAAATTACATATTTCGCTAACCTGATTTGCCATGCCCCCGACAGCAGACAGCTGTCGGAAGAATAGTGATCGTCTATTTGATGTAACTGACCACATTTCGGGTTTTGGACTTGTGAACTGCGCTTAGAGGACTCCTACGATAACATTTACGATTGATGATCGTTACGGTACGGAAGCGTATCGATTGGTTGTGTATATAGCTATGCTGTAGCCCTATTCTGTAAAAATATCACAGTGAAAACTTAACTGATCTGTCAATATTGTCAATCCCTAGCATTAGGTGGAATGACAGCTCACTTCACCTAAGTTTCCACGGTGAGATCGTATCAGAATAGACGGCTGTATTCTTTCACATCACACTTGGAAAATACTTGCTTAAAAATAGCGTTTACGTAGGTACTTAATCTGCATTCTCAATTTATTTGCCAAAAATGTAAACAAATATGAGTTTATGGAAAAATAACTTTAATTCCTACACACTAAAGTTCAGTTTATGCAACAACTTCAAACATTTTTATATCTTTTTCAATAGTGCTAGTCACTCTGAAATCAGCTTAATTACCATTAAAATAACGCTGAAGTTTGTTATTATTATAATTTTTTTAACTTGAAATAACATCAATTTGAAACATAAATTTGAATAGACTTTAGTAGGTAGGTACATAGATATGTTAATTATCAACAATAATTGTATAGCTGATATGCACCGCGTAGCTAAGTGTTGTGAGTCAATTAAATTAATATTTATCGTATCTAGTCCTTTTGAGATTATCCATGTTGTAATTTACATGTTCTTTATTATTATTATTATTATTTATTTTTTTTTACATTGTTTTTTTTTGTTATTTTAAGAATGTGAAGTTTAAATAAAATCTTTAATAATGCGACTTTTATACTTTTAACCATAAGTTCTTTAAAACGAATGATAAGGACAGACATATTTTATTATAATATGTCTGTCCTTATCGTATGTATGTATCGATATAACAATTTGGTCCAACCCTATTCAATCCTACTTCATTTTCCAGAGCACTGTTTTTACCTCATACTAGCATTGTAACCATGAATTCAGTATGTACATGATTCCCTGCGTGGAAATTTTTCATCGGTTACCTAATTTAAAAAAAACAGCTCTGCCATACATTTTGACTCGTAGGTATTGCATTTTCTGCGAAAAAGCCTATTTCTTTTTTGATGACCGACGAAAAATTTCTACGCTAGGGGTTCTAGAATCATATGCTGAATTCATGGTTACATTTTGTGCACTGGTTAAGAAAATATCCTGTATAATACATGGGTACAATTAAAGAACGAGGAAAAACTGCGAATAAACCGGTTAAAGGACAACGTGCAAAAAGTTAAAAAAAACTAAGTACGTAACGTCATAATGATCTAGATGTACAAGATAGAAGAAATCATGACAGTAATATGTAAAATGTTTAAATACATTCACAACTTCACAAGTAAGAAATTATTTTATAGTAAGTAGTACATTTGACAAGTTACGTCCTAAAATGGATAACTTGGAATCCCCTTTTTGAGTTTTTCGCAAATATCTCAAAAACGAGACGTCCTAGGTAAAGAATAATTAAATTTTCATCATCCGCTTGTAAAACACCCGGATATTTTGTCTACGGATTAACGGATGACCGTAATTCACCTTGACGGTGACCCTTGTTAAAAATTGTTGAATTCATAATCAGATTTCAGAGCGGAAAGTTACGTGTCGTCGTTAACTTCGATCTATCCATTTATTTTTATTTATTTATTCATCCATAATATTATTTTGAATTAGGAAATACATTTTGACATTTAGTATCGTTTACGTCCCTTTTTTTCGGCAGAATATTTACATCACATAACATTTTTAAACTATTATTAGATACTTTTACCCGACTGCGGCGGAGTCCAAAAGGAGAGTAATGTTTTTTAAAGATGTCGATGTATTATTTATTAGTTTTACCTCTTGTTTATGTAGGTACCAATCTGTACAAAAGTGCTTGAAAGTTACCATTTTGATTTAATTGCCAACCTTGTGAATCTCACTTTTGTGGTATTAAAAAGCATCCAAAATGTCTGGTTATTTCATTTTTCAACCCTTAGGCCATAATAAAATGGTACTTGTACTCTGTAAAAAATACCTATTCCCAAATTGTGATCGTTAGCTATTAGTAAATATTTAAAATGGGTGTGACTGCTGGGCAACAGTCTCCGCACATTGCCCGAGGACGGAAGGCCCCGCCGAGGCCGGCCCAGGAAGAGGTGACGAGACGACCTAGACGGTTACCGCAAAGGTTGGATCGAGGTAACTCTGGAAAAGGATGCCTGGAAGGAAGGACTTGGAGGAGGCCTTTGCTCAGCATTCGAACAGTACCTATAGGCTAATAAAACAAAAAGCAAAAAACTAATGAAAGTTACTTAATTCTTTATTTTACATACGGTAGTGTTAAATATAAAATACCACGCAATTAAATAGCAATTATTACTTATATGTATAAAAGTAAATAACAACAATTACATAGCAAACGTAACAATAGGAAAATCTAGACGGAAGTATTGTTACGTCAACAACTTCAATTAAAATAGGAATCTACACATTTACACGTTACATAAAGACAATACCGTTTTCTTTTGTTATGTTATGAAAGAAAACGAAATAGGTACCTATTTAAAACATCGTGGAAAAACATTAAAGTATAGTCATAATACTATTTTATAGCACTGTGTACAAGTCACGCTTATCTGTGACTTAATTAGTAGCAGGTAAGCGTCACTTAAGTACGGGCTTAGGTTAAACACTCTTTCGCACTGTTCTTCATAATCAAAGCTAA
Source organism: Apamea epomidion (assembly GCA_947507525.1). Lineage (NCBI taxonomy): Eukaryota > Metazoa > Arthropoda > Insecta > Lepidoptera > Noctuidae > Apamea > Apamea epomidion. The sequence goes on along the minus strand of OX382247.1, from coordinate 5,982,631 downwards.
AATAATATCTTTAAATACATTAGAAACTACAAAATCAAAATTAATTATACTGCCGTTATCTTACTCAAAGCTTAGCTCGGTTCCCTTCAAATGCTGTTCAGCCCACTCATCGAATCTTCGTGACAAATCATCTGACATGTAATTCTTCCAGTCCCCAATTTCCCCTTTCCTGATGAACCTTAAGTCTGTGGACTCCAAATAGCTCACTCCGAAAGACTTTTCCAAGATGGCTTCCAAGTTGACAGCTCGATTCGTCTTCATGTTTTGGAAGGAGAGATGGTCGCACAGTTTATCCACTTGAGTGTCGCCGAGCTCTTTATTGAGGAAGTGAGCAGTTCTCCTGACCACAGAAGGGAGGTCATGCTTCATCTCTTCGAATTTTATGAAGAGGACATTTGGGTCATGGCGGCGGTTCCAGAACCCTGGGTAGTAAAACTTTTATCGTAAAAGAGAAAGGTGATGTTATAAAAAATAATTATAATCTGGGTTAAAGGACCAAACTTGATTTTAATCTAGTGAGCGAGTTTATGGCAGATTAAAGTGGTAGGTACATAAAGGGGAGAAAATCTTCAATGAGGAGTAGTAAAATGTGTGTCATAATCAGCCTATCATGTTCCCACAGCTGGGACTCAGGCCTCTCTCAGTGAGAGGGCCGCAATCCACCACGCAGACTTAGACCGGGTTGGTAAATATCACTTGTCTTCCAATTTTTGGTTTAATGACATGCCGGTTTACTCACAGCAACAGAGGCAACTCGACACGTCGACTGCTGCAATTGCCTATGCCATTAGCAACGTGCCGCTCGTGTATATTAGCACTTAGTTAGCAAAAAAATGGTTAAATTCCTAGTGAACTTACCAAGTATATGGTTCCATACTGGTCCAAAAGGCGCGCGGTTCTTCATGAAGAGGTCGCAGAACTCCTCGAAGGTCCCTTTGAGTCCGTGCACCAGGGTGCAGTAGTGGTAGTACGATACCACCATGTCCTTTGGGTTGCGGGACGTGTATATCACCTGGGAATGACTCTTAGTTTTAGGCCTCTCTCAGAAACTGGAGCGGGGAAAAAATTAAGAAGTGAGAACCAATACTTTGAGGATGAAATAGGTAATTTGTTGAATAAGCTGCATTATGACTACAATAGACTAGGTAAGAACCACCTACAATTCCGATCCAGCCTGTCCCTTGCTGCCTTCTCCTCAGCGATGCCCTAAGCCGTAGTCCGTACCCCACAGTAGGTGCACTTAGCGTGTAGTCGCTTAGCTTTTAAATTTTTAAAGCCCTGGCTGACCTTAATTTATTGAGGCATCCACAGGCAAGCCCGGTTAAGCGGACGACAACCTCGGCCAAGGCACCAAGGCATTCCCAAAAAAAAAAAAGAACTACCTACTTTATTATTATTACTGAACCTTTACTTTTATTACTTTTATTACTATTACCTACGTACAGGTACACATTTTTAAAACCCTTAAAAACAAAAAACAAACGTCAACCTATGATCATGCTAATTTTTAAGATTTTAGCGCTCAGAACTGGGTTTTTTCGAACTTTATCTAACCGTACCTATCAGATAATTCAAGTAGAGGTTCTGATAGTGGTGAAAGATTTCAGTAGTAGGTAGGTAGTTTTGTTATTCAGCTATACAAAAAAGGACTTTGTTTCAATCCTACAAAGTACAATATTCGAATTCTAGTTAATTGTTGCTGCAGGTGGTTAACACAAATAAGGTTGGTCAAAATTACAAAAAGTGTCTCTATACCTCTAGTAAAGTGTACACACTACACCGTACCAAGCAATGCGTGTCCAGTATAAGCTGACCTCTAGTTGTACGAAAAGCCTATACAATTCGAGGTCAGCTAAAACTGGAAATGTATAGCTTGATATGTCGTCATGTGCCAGCAAGTCAAGCTACCCGAAACTGTCAAATTTTCCCAATCAACCTTGAACCTTAATGCTTTAGCGGTAAAGTTGAAAATCTATTAAAGAAATTTGACAGATTGTAGTAGCTTAATGTGCTGGCGTGTGTACAATAATAAGAAAATAAATTAAAATAATATTCTTACATGGATATGATAGGAATAGGTACACATAATTCATAGTTGAATCATATTTTACCTTAGGCTTAGCAGAACCATCATCCTTTTCAATATCAACTGGCAGAAGATCCCAGGGCAGATGGCTGCGGATGTAGCGAGGGTACGGCAGACGGTGCTTCACCAGGTCCACGGAGGTGCCCTGGACTGACTCCTTGTGCCAGGTCGAGTGGCCTGCCACCATGATGCAAGATAGCTCCACTAGGGGGCATCTTATCTGTGAGTAGGGAATGAATGACTAGTGTAAAATCAACTAACAACACCTACAGGATGGCAGGGACATCGACGCGCGAATTGTAACCTTGAATTCAGCACATGATTCTAGATCCCCTAGCGAAGAAAGTTTCGATGGTTATTAAAAAGAAAATCAGCTGTTTCGAAGTAAAATGCAATACCTACCTACGCGGTCAAGTTTAGGTTAAGGTTCAGAATAATTTTACTGAATCCATGGTAATAACAGGTTGCGCGTCGATGTCAAAAGCTTAGTTGCGACCACAGGGACAGACACACTGTCTTACCGAACTATTCTGTAAAAATCTCTCCGAGAAAACTTACGTGAAGTAAGCTGTCAATAGTGTCAATCCCTAGCATCAGGTGGAATGACAGCTCACTTCAAGATCACTTCATATACAGTCCGGCCGTCCAGAGAACGCGTTCCTGACACCTGTCAGTGCGACAATTATAGTAACTAATGAAGATCAAATTCGCAAAACATGTATAAATTTGTATGAAACTGACAGGTATCGAGAACGCAGTGAGATTTTTACAGAATAGACCGTTGTATGCTCTTTGGTAATGTATTTTTTTATTACGTTCTTAGCTAGACAAAGAGTTATAGCTACTTAGGAAAATGGTTAATACTAACCCACAGACAGGGTGACTGTTTTCTAGTGGGCGCTTGCACGACTGCTGGGCGTGAGGTCCTAGGTTCGATTTCCATTGGACAATATATTTTTGTTTTTTTCTGTCAGAATTTCTCTGTACCAGACTGTAGTCTGGATTTGCATCGTTCCCTATTACATGAGACTTAAACATAACTGGGGTAACGTGGGTGTACTATGGGTATACCTCTATCTAACACTTTGGGCATAACAGGCGTGATGTTACGTTAACACTAGTGACTTCAGTAAGCTGTTATTCATCAAAATTAGCCTATAATATTCCCACTATTGGGACACAGGCTGACAGGCCTCTGTGAGAGGGAGTGGGCCGTAATCCACCATGCGGGCCCAGTGCGGGTTGGTAAATGTCACATGTCTTCGATTTTTTTGGTTCTAGGACATTACGGTTTCCTCGCGATGTTTTCCTTCACCGTTTTGAGATTAGTGGTGGTGAAATAATTTAAACAAAGTAATGCGCCTGTCTGGGTTCGAAACGACGACCTACAACTCGTGAGTTGCGGCCGTTTCCTACCACTGAGCCGCCACTGCTCTCTACTCTGTTATTCAGTAACTCTCTGTTATTGCCTTCTACAACAGTAATTAGAGTAAATACTTCAGTCAGATAAAACGCCGGCTGATAAATTCATTGATTCTACTTTTAGGGTCGCGCCCGTCTGGTAACGCTCCCGTTTGGCAACGCTACATACTTACCTATAGCGGCGTATCGCATGCACTAGGTACAGTCAGTATGTTAAGACAATTTTTTGAGGAATGTAAATATTTGTTTGAAATGAAATAAGTAATTTAAGATTCTTGTAGTGTATATATATTATGTATTAAGTATATAAAAATATATTTAATTATTTAAACTAAGCAAAGAAAAATCAACAACATACGTTAGTACATACAATATACAATAGGTAAACTTTGTTTATTCATTCCAAATGTGTCAAATTGTGTCAATTTTTGGCCCCATATACTTTTTTTTAATGCGGGTGGACCACTACTACTTCCTGCTTCTGCCATGGTAGCCCAGCGAGTAATGAAATAAGTATATTGTGTGCTCAGGTACGCAATATCTATAAACATAACTAATGTATACGTAGCGTTACCAATCGGGCGCGACCCGACTTTTTAACCGGCTTCAAAATAGGAGGAGGCTTTATGTTCGTCTGTATGTACTTTTTATATATGTTAACCGATATTATGATCAATTAAGGGCTGATTTTGTAAATTATTCGGTAAAAATCGATGGCAAAAAACGACAATGAAACCGATGACACCGACTTCCGAAACGAAAGTTATTTTTCACTTTGTAGTGTTGAAGTAAAAAAGATTTTATATTTATTTTTTATATTATTCTACTCAACGAATTGTAAATACGATATACCTGGGCTAAAATAAATGAATATTATTCGGATTACCATAAACCGCTGTTTTACTTATTAGTAACTACCAGACCTCCTAAAGTAGTAAAAGCTAAAAAACCTTACCTGTTGGAGTGATTTAGCGCCCTCGTAATCTAAGTCGTGTCCGATGAGCCACACCATTTCCTGTGCCCATGTAGAACCTAAACAAGAAAGGAAACCAGTCAAAACGTATATAAAGTCTATTCAAAAGAATGTTTCAAATTGAGATTAAACAAATCTCAACTTTATTTTAATGCTTATTAAATTGATTTCAGAGTGACTAGCCCTTTTGAAAAAGTTATAAAAATGTTTAATGTTGTAGCGTAAACTGAACTTTATTGTGTAGGAGTTAAAGTTATTTTTCCATAAACTCATATTTGTTTACTTTTTTGGCAAATGAATCGCGACTGCAGTATAGGTACCTAAACGTCCAGGCTAAAGCTCCAGGGTAGCGAAATTCAAATTTTCACAGAAAGAAAGCGTTTTTCCAACTATGTTGGGGCCGGCTTCCAGTCTAACCGGATGCAGCTGAAATCTAGTATTTTACATGGAGCGACTGCCTATCTGACCTCCACAACCCAGTTACTGTTATACGATACCCCTTAGTAAGACAGCTTGTCAGACTTTCGGGCTTCTGACGGCCCATAAGGGGTGGCGTAGCCGGGAACAACGGCTTAACGTGCTTTCCGAGGCACGGAGGAGTGTAAAGATGATCACCCATCCACGGACCACCCGCGGCAATCGTAGCTTAACCTGATCGATCGACCCGCGCGGCTGTTATTACTTAGTCACAAGCCCATCTCTCTCTCTCATTCAGTCTACCCGTGTGCCACATTTAATAATAACACATTATGCGGTTAAGCCGTGACAAGATAACAGACTAACAGAGTTCCTTGCTCATTAATTATAAATAATCCAGCTTCTGTCCGCGACTTCGTCTGCGTGAAATTTCGACCCCCGACCCACCGCGTCGCATCGCATCGTCCACCTTTTGTTTTTGCTTGTCATTCTTTTTTCTTTTTGTAAAGGGTCCCAAAGTTGGTCCCATATAAATTTGGAAAAAAAAATCCAACCCTATGGGTGGGAAAACAGGGGTGATTTATTGTTCACTCACAGATTTGAATGCTGAGTTGTATATTAGGTATTACGCTACCTATGCCTGCCCTTTGGCAAACAATTAGTAAATTATAGCCACAAAAAAAAACTTATTTAACTAACCTTTTTTTAACCTTAATAACTAAGTTCTTAAACTAATGTAAGTATACCTAAGTAATTTTGAGTCGGCGCCAAACAATCAATAAACAAAGATAAAGAAACTAAATTGCCTTAAATTTAAACGGCGCCGACTCAAAATTATTTAGGTATACTTACATTAGTTTAAGAACTTAGTTATTATGGTTAAATAAAAAAGGTTCATTATTTTTTGCTTTTCAGTTTTTTCGGCGGTTTAATTTTTTTGTTAAAAAGTTTTTATGCGTCATGTTAACGCAAATAAACTTATGTTCTTTCTTTTCTTTCTAACTGCACCTATAACCTAATATATACTAAGTAAGTAAGACAGAAAAAAAAATTACTCACCAGTCCTAGGATAAGAGCACATCCAGACATCGGTATCCTTGACTTCCATATCCAAAATGTCCTGCCCGATAGTCATATAATCAGCTGGCAGAATCACCCTCCCCGGATTAATCTCCGACATACAATCCTTCTTGTCAAACATTCTATCTAACAGATCACCTGTTTCTGGGTCCAACTTTGAAAACGTCAACACTGGCTTCGTCTTCATTTTGAGAAAAAAAAGAAACTTGTTTGTCGAAAGAGGTTTTAAATCAGGCTGTCCGTGAGACGTCCAGTGCCTGCCCTCAACGGAAGTGATGTGATTGCGTGGTGCACCGGTGCATCGCGTTTCCCTCGCTTATTGCAGAAATGCAGAAAGCCGTTTACTTTCTACCAATAGGAATACCAGTATTGTACGTGGATAAAGGACAGTTACGAAATTGTACTTTAATGCTAAGGGGGACAGGTAAAATTGTATTAAAACGTAAATATTATGAGAATTGTCAGCTCCGGTTCGTTTGACTTTATAAAGCGGTCGAGTTGTTAATATAATTAATGGGCTATCAACAAGCTATTTACATTTTTCAACAACACAGCATTTTTTAACAGTGTGTTTAACTCCAGCTTCCTCATATGTGATAGAATAATTCTACCTATGCCAATATTTAAGGCATAATAGCAGCAACCAAAGTTCCCAGTCTTAATTTAGCTGCCACAAAAACTTCGTTAATTTGAATCGTTTAGTGTGTGTTAGCTGGAGTGACGTCACCCCAGTTTTCTCATTCAATACAGACAAACCAGTGAGATTAGGGTTTTGGACTATAGTCAGAAAAATAAGGCATAATAGCTGCACAAGGAAGGAAAAAACAGAACGATAATACTTAAAAAGTGTTGAAACTACGATCAAAAACGTGTGTGCAAGCTGTAGTGACGTCACCCCAGCTGCTCATGTCATATCTTCCAAACGAAAGAAGATATGATTATGTGTTATAGCTCAAAAAATAAGGCATAATAGCTGCCATTGGCAGCAAAATTTTCAAATCTCTGGTCAAAATACTCTATGAGTTATTATACCGATAAATATGTGTAAGCTGGAGTGACGGCACCCCAGCTGCTCATGTCATATCTTCCGAATGAAAGAAGATATGATTATGTATTATAGCTCAAAAATTAAGGCATAATAGCTGCCACAGGCAGCAAAATTTTCAAATCTCTAGGACTTGTAGTTACCACTTAATAAACAAAAAACAGTTTTCGCGCCAAAAAATCAAATTATTGCTGCGGAGGAGGTAATGAGCGGCGTTGCCGTTCCGTGCGCTACATTATTACAACTAAGTTTGAACTTAGGAAGCATTCTATTAGAAGTCATCTTAGCTTGCGCTCAAAATAATTTTAATTTTGTATATTGGAGATATAGACTGAGAGCCGACTGAACTTTAATGGAACTATGAAAGTAATATTAAAAACTAGATTCACTTAGACGACGAAAGAACCACTGTTTTTTTTTTTTATTGACTTGTTCTCTGTAGTTCGGTTAAGGTAGATGAGCAAAGGTAGTCCGCGAAAATAACATTTTGTTACATTTTTGCAATTTACAGGTCACTGTCAGGTTGTATTTTGATCAAATATGATTCAAAATCATAACAAGTATGTATAAACAGAATTAGAATCATTATACATCTCCCTAAGTTAGAATTGGTTTATTGCTTCATGAAATCGTGACATTTGAGAACAATAGGGTAGAACTTGCCTGGGTAAAAAAAATATTATTATATTTAGTCCGTCAGATAATATAATAAGATAATATATTATTATATTTAGATTATCGAAAAATAATGGACACGTATTTGTTCTTTTGTCAATCAAACAAAAAATGACAAAGATAAAGAGCGTCAAAATTTGGGAGTGGGGGGTCGTGACGTCAGTTGCTTGCAAAAGTGTCGCAAGCAAGTGACGTCACGCGGAACTTTAACGGGCGATATCTTCATCATTTTTTATATAATTGACAAAAGAAAAAATACGGGTTCAATATTTTTTGATAATCTAACTGACGGACTAATTAGATTTTTTTAGGAAAATAGCCTATTCTATAGCAAATCTAAAGCAACATCGAATCAGCACAAATTATGTCTTTAAAAAAAGAGATGGCTCAAAGACCAATGATGCCTAAAAAAGCGGTTACATTTATCCAGTGTCGTGCATTGGTTTTCAGAACAGGTAGGCAGGCACTTTAAGTCAAAATTAATCGATTTACTGGGTATACAAAAAACGTGTGTATGGTCGGATAGGAACGAATTTCAAAATGTAAAACCAAGATGGCGGTTGTAAAACTTATAAAACGACAAAAAAAAATTATTGGCTTATGGTGATTTATCGAGGTAGGCACTGCTTATATTCCTTTATGCAATGCATACCACTGCATTTATCTGAACAATATTTTACCTGGTGAATGTATACATTTATCTGAATAAATCAAAATTTGATTTATTATAAAAACTAGCTGCGCCCCGCGGTTTCAACCGCATAAGTTTCGATCCCGTGGGACCATCATATAAACCATCTGGGTGCTAAATTTCATCCAAATCCGTTCAGTAGTTTTTGCGTGACAGAGTAACAAACATCCATCCATCCATACAAACTTTCGCGCTTATAATATATTATTATAGTAGGATTATAGGACGTGTAAAAGTGTTTCTACAAACCTACTTACAGAAATAAAATCATTCATCACTTATCATTAAGTACTGGTACTGGTGCTAGGAACTTGTTCCTATTTTGTTTTCCACCACCATGGTTACCCTAGAAGTGCACTGTGCATAACTAGCCTAGCCGGTTGGAGCTTTATTAACTTTTATACTCATTTGAACTTACCACCTGACTATGCCATAACTAGGCGTAGGTACTAGGTACATGCAGATAAAACAAGTTACGTTAATGCATTAGGTAGTCAACTTCACCGCAGCAGGAAAAGTGAAGATATGATCCTACCTTTCCTAATAATTTGCACCTAATATGAAAGTCATCATCATCATCAGACTATATCAGTCCACTGCTGGACATAGGCCTGTCCTATGGCACGCCATTCAACTCGATTTTCGGCAACTCTCATCCAGCTGCTACCAGACATCCTGCGAAGGTCGTCGCCGAGGGCATCCCACCTTACGTTTACCGATTCGCGGTCTCCACTCAAGAACACGTCTACCCCAACGGTCATCCGTTCTACTGCTAATATGGCCGGCCCATTGCCACTTCAGCTTGCTTACTCTGTGAGCTACTCGTATGTCGACAACTTTGGTTCCTATATGAAAGTAAAGAAGATAATATCTTAGAAACCCAACACGGCGAGGTTAAATCATAGTCCCCTTTATTCATAAACGTTGCTTAAAGTAAAGTGGCTAGTGTGTAGTAGTACAGTAATTAGTGACTGTAACCATACATTAACCATAAATTTTTTACGTTTAAACGTGTCTTAACTTTCATCATCGTTTTTATATAAACCCATAAATGTCTTATCCATACTAGATCGTAGACACCATTGTAAAGGGTTCTAAAGTAAGTCAATTATTCTTTATCCATTAAAAAAGTAAACAAAACTTTGACGCTGGGCCTAGCAGTGACTTTGGGACGATAACCTTTGAGCGCCGCGTCGTGTGTATAGGGAGAAAGGATAGGTCGATTCTGACGTTTCTTATGTGTCCATGTAGGTTTATGTGAAATAAAATATTTTTAATTTGAATTTGAATAATCACCATCAAGCTCAATACCACAAATCGCAAAGTACCTTCACACTACATTTGTGCAAGTAGAAATTAGCTGCAGCCACAAATCGGATTGGTCTTACTTCCTCAATACTCTTCCTACTCGGTAAACTTTCTGATTTCGTATATACGTTTGATAGTGCATTTACTGCATTCGTTGCGTAACGAACACGGGTAACGGACGAACGCACTCAACCGTGCGCGCACGCAATGAGGTGCGTAAACGAAGCGGGCAAAGAATTCGCTGATGAATAGGAGTCTTTATGGATATGGCATGAGGAAGTTTTTCATTTTAATTTTTTCAGTTTGAAAATCAATTATACTAATGTAGATTAGTTTTGATTTAATGTGTAGGCATAGGTTCTATGTAGATAAAAACTAGGTATACAAATTAAAACAAATAACCTAACAAGAATTAATGAAATGTGGTCAATGAATATTATTGATCGTTTTTTATTTGATTTAAAAATTCATTACCTACATGCTTTTCTTGAGACCTCATCAAGAGCTTTTTTTATTTCGTTTTCTTCTTTATTTCTTTTTATACTTCATACATCTAAAACATTTACACTAATATAAAAAGTTATTAATTAAAACGTGTTTTTATTTCGTTTTCGTATCAATATTTCGAAACGCGGAAATCAATACGATAGTCATGCGCGCGCAAACTTTTCATTGGATGCTATGTTACATTCTGACAGTTTGTCGTACGTCAGTCTACGCTACGTCACTTGCGTATCCGGTAACCCGTTGTCTAGGCGGTCGATCGAATAAACAAAAAAGTATTATCGTCAACAAAAGTAAACAAAACAGCCATAATCATTGATTCCTTCAGGAAAATGTCCAAAGTGACTAATGTTAATTCTAGTTTAGCCTATGAGATACTTTTATACCTGAACAGTTTCTATCTTGGGATGTTTTTCGTGTGTGAAGTGGCCATGGGCATTTTGAAAGCCATCAATGTTTCTTACCCTGAGAATGCTTTATTAACCGAAGCCGGGATATTTAGTGCGCTGTGTCTTGTGGAACTTGTTCGTATATTCTTGGGAAGAAGGGGAAACTTAGCCAGTAAAAGTAAGTATTTTTTATTGAAAAGCCTTGGTCTTGACTGACCTGAATGTCTGACTTGGGATCTCATTTCCAGCTGGGTCCAGATAAAATTAATAAACTAAGAAACACTAATAGAATTATTCTTTCCTTACAAGATTCTTTACCTCATATACCTACATGATTTAAAAAAATTCCTTGTCTGCAAATAAAAAAACTAAAAAGTTTTTTTCCTTTTCAGAAGTGCCGGTATTCTTCTCCGTAATGCTGACAATACCTTCAGCGATAGGTGTATGTTACTTCCTCATATACCAGACATACATACTCCGATTGGAATACATTTGGTGTGCCGTAATGTTGATGTTTCACGCTTTAGAGTTAGCGTTCGCTATACTTTTCATTGTTACCGTGTGTAAACATCAGCAATATGAATAGAATGTAAGCACAACTTTGCCAAAGAGATATTAAGTAAGTGCCAATTGCACCAATCAAACTGAACGTGATCAGCACATCTAAAACATATAAACGCCACTCAAGAGCTCAATGACAAAGATTGGTCCTTGACAGCTGTGGACAGAGCGAGGTAGGAGAATAGAGAGAACTTTGCCAAGCAGTGGGGCATTAATGACTAATAAAATAAAAATGATGACACTGACAGCTCTTGAACGCAGTTTAAATGTGCTTTTCAGTTTCATTGGTGAAATCCGCCCTAAATTGCCAAAATGTTGACTGAGTTTTAAGTGTAACTTGTAACTTAAAAATGTTTATTCTGTAAAGGCTTTGAAAGTAGTTTTCAAAAAGTAGTACTTTTATTATTATAGGCTATTTTAGTACATGAACTGATTGTGTGTGCATTATTGTTACTAACATAGTAGTGTAACCTGTAGTGCACTAACAATATAAGTTAAATTAAATGTTTGCGTTTGTTACTAACATATTTTCCGTGTATAATACTAACAAAAAAATTGATCTTGTGGGTCTGAAATAAAATATTTTTATTTCTTTATTTTATGAGCTGTTTGTATGGATGTGCCTCAATGTAATATGAAAAAAACTATGGCTTTCGGTATCTAAACAAAAATTACATCTTTGTTTCATTTTTATGAGCCTTATGTAGGTACTAATCTTTACCTGTTATTATAGATAAATGTTTACACCAATGTTTTATGAAATTAGATAGTAAATAAAATTCCTTGTATGTTTGTGGGGTGTGCGTGTGTCTGCCACTGATAAAAAAATGAGTGCCCACGCTCATGCCGATGTTCCAGGACTATGCTCAAGCATGAACCTTGATTGAAAACTATATTACTGATTATTTTTTCTTGATTATGATTTTGGTCCAATAGAGAAAGTTGTTCAGTTTGATTGTCTGTACCACACCCTTAAATTTGACCGCAGCTTTCTGATACACACTGAGATTCCATAGGTACTTATCTTTTCAGCCCGGAATCAGCCACTGCTGGGTATACACCTCCCCTTTCTACCACCAAACTTCCCGTTTCCATGCGTAACACATCCAGGTGTATCCCACAACTTCGACTATATTGTCAAATATACAGATATCAACAGATACTACTCAAATATAATTTTAAATCAACATTTATGCTGTTCTGAAAGACGGCTCCTAGTCATAATGTGTAAACACAACCCTTTGCATTACTTAGTTTTATGTAAGAATAACTTTTAAATATTAATGAAATTGACTTTAGACGTTTTGAACTTATGAACTTTTAGATGCATTTAAGTAATAAAATATTCTTCCACTTCTACTCTTCTGTGCCTACTTTTAGATAAAAAAGTTTGTCCAATTTCAAATATGGCCCTAATTTAAGAACTATTAGGAATTAGTTAGACTTTACAATATTGTATGCACCTGTATTTATTGGTCACCCATCCCCTTTTCTAAGGTACAGCCTGATTCAAACTATATGGCGGCTCGGAACATATTGCTTGTCGCTGCGCAGTAACAAATTCACCTGTCAGCCGGGGTGAGAAGTGAGGCACTTCGCAGCAAGTAACTTCAGAGCCGCCATAAAGTTGGATTTGGATTGGGCTGTATTTTAATGAAACGCGATCTATGCAGGTGTACATAAATGAACTCCAAACAACCCAAAGCTCAATTTTATAGTTCTAACAATATTTAAATAAAATTAAATGCATACTATATCATATTTTATTCTAATTCTACAATACAAACTTAATCTTATTCATTGGTAGGTGGTGTTATGTGTTCCGGGAGCTTCTGGCATTCAACCTTCGTAACCTTTAAGGCGCAACCTTCTGGAAGGTTTCTCTGAATATACTCTAAGTATGTGTCGCATGTGGAGCCCGTAAGTCTCTGAAAATGTATGAATCTGAAGTATGTTCTTATTTCGTATTGGACTCTGTGCTTCTTGTAAATGTGGACGCAGCGGAGAAGGGTGTGCCTTTCTTTTTCTGCTTTTCGTAGTGCCCAACTGTAATTTAAAGACAAGAATGAATTAATCTTCTTGCAACTAGAAAACCATGGTGATGGTACTGCAGGTAAATAAAAAGGTGTATCTAAAATGACGATTGTATGTAACGATACTATACTCCAGTAAAGTTGCTTGAACTGTCGTAAACAAATTCTTCAGGACTACACAATAACCTCAAAACATACCTCTTAGTGACTTCAATGCCCAAATGCGAGGCCGCCGCCACACAGAACCAGGTATAACTAAGCAGTACCGCGGGGTCGATGCCCCGCATCTCAAGCTCCACTCGTTTATATAACTTGTCTAGTTCCACAGTCGTCGACGGGGCTGGCTCGATAGGCTTCTGTATAGGAACCACTGTGGCCGCCGAAAGAGGTCGGATAGCGTAGTTAGATGCTAGGGCACCGCGTACCATGGGCGCTGAACGCCATAAACTCTAAAAATCAAGCATAATTACTTAGTGATGGTAAAATTTCGGCTTAAGACGAGTTCAATGTTTGTTGACGTTAGAGGTGCCTTATCGCGCCTTACCCTGATCGCGTTCATGTTTTGCACTTCTGGTTTCCGTATTAATAGCTACTTCAAGTGATGTTTTCTATAATAGCTGTTTAATGATGAAGTATTCTATTATTAAGACAACCTCATGTTTACTTTAACTTTGGTTATTTTGACAGTGACAACTGATTAACTGACATATACTAGAACAATTTTGACAGACAACGTTCCGTTCCGTTTAGATTTAAACTCGCATTGTATTATTGTAAATTTTGTAAAAACAATATTTTAATCTTTCCACTAAATATGAATTAAATAATTCTGACAAAATCATTACAAACGTTTATATTTATTTACTATCAATAGTGATTACAAAAAAGTGACTGCGTTTTATTGCTAGAACCTGTGACACTGACAGTCCGTATTTTGTTTGTGTTTTAGAATAAGTGATATTTTGACAGCTTCCTAAAACTATGTGGCTGTGAAAAACAAAATTAAAAAAGCAAGGAAATTATAAAATTTTACTAATTTTCTCGCAACTGCAAGATCAGCGACGCTGAAAACAAACATCAACATGTCGCTTTCAATGTTACTGTTAAAAATGTTGCATTGCAAACAGATGAATGGCAGAACTACGAGCGCAGGGGAGGACTCTGCCCGCGATAGTATCTCGCTCGACGAAAACTCAGGGCGAAAAATCAGCATAAAGAAAGAACATACCCACGATAGCGTATGCAGGGTTTGCCTTAAAGAAGGTTGTATACCAATCCACGGGAACAAAACAGCAGAAGACCTTTCCGAATCGATCAACATATTTGCCGGCATAGAAGTAAAAATAGACGATCCGTATCCCAAGTACTTATGTGAGCCATGCAACACCCTTCTTCTAGGAGCCATAGAATTTAGGAAAAGTGCACGACAGTCTGATGAAATTCTTAAACATCCTCCTGAAGATTTGCTAACTGATGGTATTGATGATACATTCAATTACCCTGAGGACGACGACAACTCCTGGGAATATGAAGAACGCAAAACCAGTAAAAAGAGGACATACCATTGTAAAAAATGTGAAATATCATTTGATACATTCAAAGACTATGACGACCATAGAATGACTGAGGAACATGAGAATAGGAAAATTACATGTCCTATCTGCAACAACGCTTATGCAGAATTATATTTTAAAAAGCATTTAGCATTACACAGAGACAAGGCCACATATATGTGTGATATTTGTGGAAAAAACTTCATAATGCAGGGACATTTCACCCGTCACCGTCTGACACATTTCTACAAACTACCCTTCAAATGTTCTCTTTGTCCGTACAAAGGAAGGTTCAGTGAATCCCTAAAAATGCACATGCGCTCACACACTGGAGAAAAACCCTACCAATGTACACAATGCCCTTCAAGATTTATAAATAAAAGTAATTTAAACAAACATGTGTTAAGACATAAGGGAGAGCATGATTTTAAATGTGAAACATGCGGTCGAGGGTTCTATACTAAACGGGAATTGGAACTTCACTATAAAGTAGATCATACGGGGATAAAGGACCATGTTTGTAACATTTGTGGGAAAGCATTCGGTTATAGAAAGCAGATGATGAAACATCAGCTAAAAGTGCATAAAAGGGCTAAACTCCGAAGTGGGAGAATGCCTCTGTACTTGCAAGTAGAAAATATGAAACAACAGGGCCAAGATATTTCTAGTGAGAGTGAAGCCAAAAGCTTTTAAATCACAGAAGTGTACAATCACTGCCAATTAATTTATCTTAAGAAGAATAATAAAATATTATGTTAAAGTCACTATAGTATTACTGACTGCCAGATTTTTTTAATTTTAAAATTCTATAATCTGATTTATAGTTTTCTTAAATAATAGGAACAAAAATTACTTATAATAATAAAAATATATAATTTATTAAATATTCAGTCTTATTATTTTAGGGTGACCAACATTTTCAATAAAGGCTCTAGGGGACAAATTGAACATCATGCCGCGGGCCCAAGGCGCAGTTCCTTAGCTGCTATATCCACGCAGAGGATACGCACGTTCGCTACATGGCTTCTTTGGTTTGGGTACCTTCCCGACCCTCGCGCTGTTACCGCTCTCGCCATCGACGCCCCAGTATCGCGCGCATACGTCATCCGAGCGAAGTCTTAAGTTAACTCTTGCGGGTTGTATTTGGTTTTTTTTTACAAGCTTTTATTTAACTTGCGATGTATGTCTGTATGTTCGGGTGGACTCTTCCAACTCAATTTTGAAGCAGATATCTTCAATCGATTGAGCTGAAATTTTGCATGCACGTGTAAATCGGATGACAATGCAAAATTATTATGACATGGAGCTGATCTGATGATGGAACCGGAAGGTGGCCATAGGAACTCGGTAGTTAAACGACATAACCCCATCGAGTTTGGGCTCGTATGATTTGTCTTGACGAGTACTTTGGTGCTAGATGGTAACCAGGGACTAAAGATGAACAGGTAGCTTAAGTGCAGTAAACGCATATAACGGAAAAACACTGGTACGCGCTACGAACTACGCCGTAGTCAATCTCGCATCAAAAATACTAAAAAGTTAAAAATAATTTAAACCTGATAAGAAATAAATAAAACGTTTTGATGGAACACAATGTAACACGCTTTTATTTATTTCTTATCAGGCTTAAATTATTTTTAACTTTTTAGTTATTTTTATTAATAAGTAATAAAAGCTTATAGGTAGGTAATAATAAAAATAAATAAAAAAATAAATAAAAATAAATAAACGCTAGCAACACCAACGTCAACGTCAACGTCTCTTTTGTCGTCTCTTCACAATTTGTTATTAGATAATTTTTAGAAACAGTTTATAAATTCATATATATGTGCAACCATATCAGGAAAAACCAAATTTACTAAAACATACCTAATTTTAAACAAATACAATGAATAACCTACACTTGCATCAAAAACTGCCGAACCGGAGGTGACATCTGTCATGTCACCTCCGATAAAAACGTAAAAATGAAATATTGAAAATGTTGACGAGATTAGCAGCTCGCCGTGCACCCTACCACCTCCGGAGTCGTCGCTCAGCCCCGCCCTGCCGCCGCCGGAATCCAGCCCCATCGAGAGTGCTGTGACACCGGCCGTAGCAGTTGCGTCGAGCTCGAGCGACGAATATTTTTCCCCGCCGACGTCGCCAACACCTGTACGTCGGCAGGGGAGAGGCCGGCCACCGAGGAGCTTGGGACTTAGGGGCCATCCGGCCCCGAGCCGGGTCCCCGCTGCCGGTGGTTGTGTGCAGCGCATGAGATGGACTCAGTCTATGAACGAGAACGTCATGCGCGCATACTACGGGTCTACAGAGGGGGGAACTAACCTCACTGCGTACCGTGATAGGTTGCTGTCTCTGTTCCAGGAACTGGAACCAACCGTCAACGTCTCGGCCCAACGACTGTCGGATCAGGTGCGGGTCATCCAACGCAATCACAGGTTGGACGACATAGCACTTGATAGGCTGCGCTCAGAGGTACTGAACAACCAAATCGTCTCGACTCTGGCACAAACCGCGGCACAAGCGTCAACTATTGATGCCATCCCGCCGCGGTCCAATCGTGTTGAAGAAGATGATGATAGGGTTGACACAGTAAGTAGCCAGTACAACGTCCGACTGAGGAGCGCACTGGAAGATGCGTTTCGCGAGTATAGGTCCACTCCAACCGAACTTAGACCCCGAATACCACGGCTACCTATGCACAAAAAAATAGGGCGCTAGTGTGTGCCTTGGACTCGCAGCTCAAGAATTTCTTCGAGAGCAGCGAGGATCTCGTTGATACACACTCGATCTTGTATTGCGCGGCTGTGGCGGCATGTCGTTTAGCTAACGTCAAGTTTCCAAATTGTGACGCAGCTACTCGACCAAAACCAGCCGTACCAGCCTGGCGATACAGGATCGAGCGTCGTATCGATGGGGCCAGGGTACTCATCGGTAAACTATACTGCTTCAGGGAGGGCAACACACGACCACGAGTGATGCGCTTTGTAAGACAGGCATTTTCGGGGACTGGAATCAGCCCTCGGGAATACATGTCCAATGTCACAGAGCGCATCGACTTCCTGAAGCAGAAAGTTTGTGCATGGGCGAGTCGTATTCGGCGGTATAAGCGGCGGGTTGATCGGTACACGCAGAATCGCATGTTCCGGAGCGATGAGAGGTGGGTATATAGAACTTGGGAGCGACCTGAACAAAACGTGATGGACGTGTGCCGCCCGGATGATGCCACCACTAGTGCATTCTGGCGCAGCATCTGGTCGGTGCCTGTTTGTCACGCTGAGGGTGGCTGGATGCGCGATATCGAGCGAGTGTGTGGAACTATACCAGAAATGGAACCAGTCATAATTACGCCATTAGACGTAGCCAAAGCAGTCCGTCCGTTACCGAATTGGAAATCACCGGGACCGGACGGACTGCATAACTTTTGGTTAAAATGGCTAATTAGTTCACACACTTGCCTGGCATCTCAGTTCCAGTCATCCTTAGAGTCTGGGTCACTACCACAGTTTCTAACAACAGGCGTTACCCACCTGCTCCATAAGTTAGGTAGTCCCGCGGAACCCAAGAATTATAGACCGATCACGTGTTTGTCGACGGTTTATAAACTTCTTACATCCATTTTGAGAGCGAAAATTAACACACACATTGACAGTTACTCGATTATGTCTGCCTCTCAAAATGGATGTAGGAATGGGTCTCGCGGTACTAAGGAGCTACTCCTCATAGACATGGCCATTAGCCAACAGGTTCGCCGATCCCGCAAGGATATGTCGACATGCTGGATAGATTATAAGAAGGCCTACGACTCGGTGCCACATACATGGCTCATGAGGGTGCTGGAGTTGTACAAGATAGATGCAACTCTACGCACCTTCCTTGAGTCGTGTATAAGACAGTGGAAGACGGTCCTTCGCTATCCAGGGTGTCGACAGATCCAGGGGAATGATGAGCCTGTATGGATTAAGCGGGGAATATTTCAGGGCGACAGTTTGAGTCCACTTTGGTTCTGCTTAGCCCTGAATCCTCTAAGCACACTGCTGGAGGACTCAGGTCTAGGCTATCGGTTGAAGAGAGGTGGTCAGGTCATATCTCACCTCCTCTACATGGATGATTTGAAACTCTTTGCCCCTAACAAATTGCATCTGATGGAGCTACTGAAGGTAACTGAAACTTTTAGTAGTGCCATCAGGATGGAATTTGGTGTGGACAAATGTGCAGTCATGCATGTAAAGGGGGGGAAGATTATGGAATCCGAGGGAATTCCACTTTCGGATTCCATACACCTTAGATCCCTCTCCTCATCCGAAAGCTATAAGTATTTGGGTATGTCGGAAGCGTTAGGCATCAACGATGCTGACATGAAGCAATCGTTGAAGGAGCGCTTCTTTTGTCGCCTGAAGAAGGTATTAATTAGTCTTCTTTCGGGCGGAAATAAGGTGCGCGCCTTCAATGGTTGGGTAATGCCGGTTTTGATGTACTCTTTTGGCATACTCAAATGGACTCAGACTGAACTCGACGCCCTAGATAGAAGGGTCCGTACACTGCTGACCGCAAACCGGATGCATCACCCACGATCATCGGTGATGAGACTGTATATCCCGCGGAAGTGTGGGGGTCGAGGATTTTTAAATGCGAAAACCCTCCACAACCGCGAGGTGTGCAGTCTCAGGGAATATTTTTTAAAAGCCGAAGTGGGTATGCACCGTGATGTGGTCGCAATGGACAAGGGGCTCACCCCGCTCTCCATGGCGAAAGAGAACTGGCGCAAACCTGTAGTACTTACTACCGATGACCGCAAGAAGGTATGGCAAAGCAAGGAGCTTCACGGGCGCTTCTATCGGGCTCTTCATGAGCCCGGTGTAGATTTCTTAGCGTCCGTATCCTGGCTGCGTTTCAGTGACCTCTTCGGGGAAACTGAAGGTTTTGTCTGTGCAATTATGGACGAAGTTATCTTGACGAATAACTACCGGAGACATATTATGAAGGACGGGACGGATGACGTGTGTCGGGCATGCCACCGTCCGGGTGAGTCCATCAGACATATTATCTCTGGTTGTTCTCGTCTGGCTAACAGCGAGTACTTGCACAGGCATAACCAAGTAGCCAGGATTATTCACCAGCAACTTGCTTTGAAATATAAACTTGTCGACTCAGAGGTACCGTATTACAAGTATGTGCCCGACCCAGTTCTCGAAAATGACCATGTCACGTTGTACTGGGATCGGTCTATCATCACTGACAGGACTGTTGTCGCCAACAAACCTGATATAGTGGTGATAGATCGATTAGTGCGCCGCGCAATGATTGTTGATGTTACCATTCCACATGACAGGAACCTCGTGAAAGCTGAGAAAGATAAACAAATGAAATATCTTGACTTAGCACGCGAGGTTGTTGACATGTGGAATGTGAGCTCAACTGTCATTGTGCCGATTGTCGTATCGGCCAATGGCCTGATGGCCGACAGCCTCGATCAACATCTATCGAGGCTCTCGTTAGGCGGTTGGATCAAGGGCCTGATTCAGAAGGCAGTACTCCTCGATACGGCTCGCATTGTGAGGAGGTTTCTATCTCTGGAGCCCTAACCACCGGTAGCTTGGACCCTGCTCCCGACACCGGTGGATCACTATTTTTTTATATTTTTAAATGTTTTTTTTTAATTTTTTTTTATTTAATCATACTAATATTTAAAAATGTAACAAAATAAGACGACTAAATAAATAAACGACATAATAATAATAATCTTTATTTAAACAAAATGCTTCATAAACAATTAATTGTGTTTGGAGCCTCCTTTTAGGCAAACAATGCCTGTGTTAGGAGACTCCGCTCCTCCATATCTTAGATATAAGTTACATAATATTACAGCATATTGTTATTATTTAATCTAATAACTAGGTAGGTATTTAAAAAGTTTTTTATTTTAATGTTAAAATAGTCCCTTGCTATTCTATCCAAGTTTTACAACGCTACATGGTTTAGTGGCGTGTGGAGAAAATCGGAACTAACCGCGCCATTTTGTTTTATCAATACAATTTCAACAATGTTCACCAACGCTGTCAATGTTGTCATTTTTGTTCATTCGCATGATGACTTGTTGCCTGCTGCCTGCGTCAGGGATCATGTCAACAGAACTCGTTGGCACAGCAACTACGCGTGTCAACAATACAAATGAATCGTAAATTTTTACGACACCTGGAAATGGCTTAATCAAAGTTTTATTGAGCGATAACGCACACGCTCCATCAGATAGAACCATAACAAAACGGGTGTTATAATAAAAGGTTTCAATCGAACCTCCTTTCGCGGGTGTTTCAAAAGTACCTACTGGGCATTTAGACGACAACAAAAATAATTTGTAATTCGATTTTGCGGTTTCATAATAGAATTGCCACAAAAAATAGGATAGCGTAATAAACAGTCACTATTTCTGGACTAAAACTTTTGAAGGTATTTTTTGTGTCATAAAAGTCTAGTTTTTACGCCAAAAAATGGCAAACGAGGCCGAAGAGACAGTTCGCAAGCTAGCTTTGCACAAAGGAGTAGCAGGAGTCATAGTGGTGAACGGTGAAGGTATACCGATCAAGACTACGTTGGACAACCATATTTCAGTGCAATATGCAGGCCTTATGACTTCCTTGGTGGACAAAGCGAAAGCTGTAGTAAGAGATCTAGACCCTACGAATGACCTGACGTTTCTAAGGATACGCAGCAAGAAAAGTGAGGTGATGGTAACTCCAGATAATGAGTTTATACTGATCGTCGTTCAAAACCCGGTTGAATGATGAAGGCCAATTTTTTTATGCTGTGGCCTTTTTTGTTTGAAATTGTGCCAATTTCTTTGATGATAGTTGCCATCTCTAGTCGTAATTTGCTTCTTATTATAATTTCAAATTGTTACGGCCCTTTCATACGGTAGTATTTCCATAGATGAATATACAGAGTATTTCATTAGTTTACTGGAGCGCCAGACGTATGAATGGGTTGCAAGGATTCTAATATTAAATTATAAAATGCTATCATCAAGAGTTTTATGTTAATTAAAATGTAATGATTGACATCAGCTTTTAATTTCCATTATTCAATTACTGTATTATAAACATTATCTATACTTTTTCTTGTTAGTGCTATAATCAATAAATTACGCACAATAGTTTTATTAGGTACTTACAATAGAACGATCACAAAATATTAATAATTATTAATATTCATTAATTAGGATTAGAATATTCACCAGTTGCTGCCACCACGGCCTATACCCCTGAATCCCCCTCTAAAACCACCTCGGTTGCCGAACCCACCTCGGCCAAAACCGTTGCCACTACCACCAAACCCTCCCTGGTTGCCGCCAAATTCGCCTTGGTCGCCGCCAAAGCCGCCGTAGTTACCGCCGAAGCCGCATTGGTTGCCACCAAAGCCTGACTTTCCTCCGCCAAAGCCTGGGTTTCCCCCGCCGAAGCCGCTTTTGTTTCCGCCGCCGCCGTAACCGCGGTTACCGCCGAATCCGCTGTAACCGCGGTTGCCGCCGAAGGCCGGGTTGACACCGAAGCCCCCTCCCATGCCGGCTCCCCCGCGGGGCCCACTGGTGCCCCAGCTACTGTTTCCTCTCTTAGCGACATCCGGCCTGAATTTTGGTGCGCCCCATTCGCGTTCGATGTTGTAGTCGCCTGCTTCGATGAGGCCATAGGGACTTTACGCTGTTGATGACCTGTGGGAAAGATTTTGCTATACTTAGACATTTTTCGAAGAGGCTAGGTAATACTCTTGGTGTCTATGGTTACTGTCGGTAAATACAAGAAAATGTGATGTGTTCATTGCTCTGGTTGTGCAATCAAGAGAATTAAAGTATTTATCCCATTATGAATTGATAAAAGGGATTTTTATTCCTTCACGGACCCGTAAAGTAGTCCTAAAGTAGTCTGTCTATACCTTTATCTCGGCAGGAGTAAACTGCAGTGCAGCATCAGGTTCGGCTGCAGCCCTCTCCACAACTTTCTCGATGGCGGGCCGCAGAGCAATCACCAGCGTCGCGGCGCGCGGGTTCATCTCGAAGTTCAGCCAGTTGTCCAGGCGGACTACGTTGTCGATCTAAAACCATACACATTTAAAAAATAAGAGAAATTGTTTATTATTTATCATTTCAGCCCAAAGCGTCGCCACTTCGACACTTAAAAATATCAATAAAAAAATATGGCAAAAGGGCTTTAGCTTAACCTACTATCAGATGGCAACGCTTTTTATTGGGGCTTAGGCAAGTTGATAAACGACTCATGCATGTTAGGATGCTTCGAGGGTAGGTACAGATATAGATTCATAGATATATGTGTGAAAAACCCCCGGGCTTTGCTGTCGCACAGACCGATTGTTATGAGCTGAACTGTCACTAATGAGACAATACATTTTTCTATTGTTACCGAACCTAATAAGCTTGCCTTAACAGACGAGGGGTTATAAGTTAGAAGATTCTTCAACATACCCACTCCATCTTGCTACTCGCGAACAGCAACACAACGCCACTATGGTGGTCTGCTTGCAGCTAAAGGCGCGCGTGCGCACCTTCTCGTCGAACACGAACAGCGGCGAGGGGAAGCGTTGTTCTTGATTGCTGCAGTTCTCAGTGAACTTAGCTATTAAGGCCGGCAGTGTAATTGTTAGGACCTGGGGAATATTGACCAATGGTTAAATTGATTTTAAATTAGTTAGAGAATCATTATTTTTTTCAACAGATATCATATTCACAACAGAACATTACGACCGTTTCCCCGAACTGTTAGGCAGAGGTGTACTTAAAGTATACACACATTTTGCCAGTTATGTTTAAATCCCATGTAATGGGGGGCGAGCCCTTTGCCATATACGGGACACGAAATCAGACTCCGGGTTGTTACTGAGAATTTCTTAATAGAAAAACACTGCCCGACCTGGGAATCGAACCAGATTACTGGATCAACGAGGTAGTCTAAAATTGGGTTGCGTAATGTGAATAGCTCTATTTATTAAAAAAATTACAAAATCCCAAAATGTACGAATGAATAATTATTAGTCGAGACAAAAACACAATGTACCTACTAGTGCATTTTGTCTGCGCATGCAAGATTTTTTATTTTAACTCACCGTGACTATTCACACGCATAACGATGAATGAACTATGTAGCAAGTAATCAATTAATCAATGTATTAATAAACTCTACCGAAGCAGAGTATTTCAAAAATGCATAAGACTCATTTGAGTGTCCCCCTCCACGGAAATCTTTAGTAAAAGGCGAAAGATTTATGCGTTTTGAAGGGAAACCAGAGATACCAAACACGCTCAATACAAATGACCCAACCAAACGGCGGAGAATCTTGACACCGCGATTCAGAAACTTGACGTAAATGTACAGCGCCATCTGTTGAGACATGGTGAAGTAAATAAAGTTTAAAATACAAAGTTTATACTAGGGCTAGTTCGTGTCGCCCTTTATAAAGAGTGATAAAAGTACTCTGTGAAAGAGTGCAAGCATAACAGTAGCTAGTCCGAATTAGGTACTCAATCCTCAGTTGGTTTCTTGTTCCTTGTAAGAAAAAAAGGATAGATTGGCATTAAAGTTTTTGTGAAAACTACCCATTTTCTCGCTGACTACGTATTAATAAACTCTGCCGAAGCAGAGTATTTCAAAAATGCATAAGACTCATTTGAGTGTCTCCCTCCACGGAAATCTTTAGTAAAACGCGAAAGATTTATGCGTTTTGAATGGAAACCAGAGATACCACAAGATCTTTAGGTATACTGTACTCGATCGATAACCTCATGTTTACTTTAATTTTGGTAATTTTCACAGTGACAACCACAGAGATAACTGATGAACCTTGAATAACTTATCTGATTATCTGAGATAAACTATAAATTTTGACAGACAACGTTTCGTTCCGTTTAGAGGTAAACTCGCATTGTATTATTGTAAATTTTGTAAAACAATATTTTAATCTTTTCACGAAATATGAACTGAACAATTCTGACAAAATCATTACGAACGTTTATTTATATAATATTAATAGTGATTACAAAAAAGTGACGGCGTTTAATTGCTAGAACATGGCTAGAACCTGTGACACTGACAGTCAGTATTCCATCTATTTAAGTATTTAGTTGTACGGTCAGTATTTTGTTTGTGTTTGAGACTTGAGTGCGTAAAGTAAAGAGTGAATAGAGTGATACTGTGATATTTTGACAGCTTCCTATAACTCGGTGGCTGTGAAAAACAAAATCTTATGAAAGCAAGGAAATTACAAAATTTTACTGATTTTCTCGTAACTGCAAGATCAGCGGTCAGTAGGTCATCTTAGCAGCGTGTCGCTAAAAACAAACAAACACCAACATGTCGCTTTCAATGTTACTGTTAAAATTGTTGCATTGCAAACAGATGAATGGCAGAAGTACGAGCGCAGGGGAGGACTCGGCCTGCGATAGTATCTCGCTCGACGAAAACTCAGGACGAAAAATCATCAAAAAGAAAGAACATATCCACGATAGCGTATGCAGAGTTTGCCTTAAAGAAGGTTGTATACCAATCCACGGGAACAAAACAGCAGAAGACCTTTCCGAATCGTTCAACACATTTGCCGGCATAGAAGTGAAAATAGACGATCCGTATCCCAAGTACTTATGTGCGCCATGCAACACCCTCCTTCTAGGAGCCATAGAATTTAGGAAAAGTGCACAACAGTCTGATGAAATTCTAAAACATCCTCCTGAAGATTTGCTAACTGATGGTATTGATGATACATTCAATTACCCTGAGCACGAAGACAACTCCTGGGAATATGTAGAATGCAAAACCAGTAAAAAGAGGACATACCATTGTAAAAAATGTGAAATATCATTTGATACATTCAAAGACTATGATGATCATAGAATGAGTGAGGAACATGAGAATACGAAAATGACATGTCCTATCTGCAACAACGCTTACGCAGAATTATATTTTAAAAAGCATTTAGCATTACACAGAGACAAGGCCACATATATGTGTGATATTTGTGGAAAAAACGTCATAACGCAGCGACATTTCTCCCGTCACCGTCTGACACATTTCTACAAACTACCCTTCAAATGTTCTCTTTGTCCGTACAAAGGAAGGTTCAGTGAATCCCTAAAAATGCACATGCGCTCACACACTGGAGAAAAACCATACCAATGTACACAATGCCCTTCAAGATTTATAAACAAAAGTAATTTAAACCAACATGCGTTGAGACATAAGGGAGAGCATGATTTTAAATGTGAAACATGCGGTCGGGGGTTCTATACTAAATGGAAATTGGAACTTCACTATAAAGTAGATCATACGGGGATAAAGGACCATGTTTGTAACATTTGTGGGAAAGCATTTGGTTATAGAAAGCAGATGATGAAACATCAGCTAAAAGTGCATAAAAGGGCTAAACTTCGAAGTGGGAGAATGCCTCTGTACTTGCAAGTAGAAAATATGAAACGACAGGGCCAAGATATTTCTAGTGAGAGTGAAGCCAAAAGCTTTTAAATCACATAAGTGTACAATCACTGCCAGTTAATTTATTTTAAGAAGAATAATAAAATATGTTATAGTCACTATAGTATTACTAACTGCTAGATTTTTTTTATTTTAAAATTCTATAATCTGATTTATTGTTTTCTTAAATAATAGAACAAAAATTACTTAAAAAATATATAATTTATTAAAAATTCAGTCTTATTATTTTAGGGTGACCATGATTTTCAATAAGAGTCCTATTGGAGAACGGTGTAGGTATACCGATCAAGACTACGTTGGACAACCATATTTCAGTGCAATATGCAGGCTCTAGGGGACAAATTGAACATCATGCCGCGGGACCAAGGCGCAGTTCCTTAGCTGCTATATCCACGCAGAGGATACGCACGTTCGCTACATGGCTTATTTGGTCTGGGTACCTTTCCCGACCCTCGCGCTGTTACCACTCTCGCCATCGACGCCTCAGTATCGCGCGCATACGTCATCCGAGCGAAGTCTTAACTCTTGCGGGTTGTATTTGTTTTTTTTTAAATGTTAAATTAATCCCTAGCTATTTTATGTATGTCACAGCGCGTGGAGAAAATCGGAACTAATCAACTAATCGCGCCATTTTGTTTTAACAATACAATTTCAACAATGTTTACCAACGCTGTCAATATTGTCATTTTTGTTCATTCGCATGATGACTTGTTGCCTGCTGCCTGCGTCAGGGATCATGGCAACAGAACTCGTTGGCACAGCAACTACGCGTGTCAACAACAAAAATGAATCGGTCGTTTTTACGACACCTGGGAATGGCTTAATCAAAGTTTTATGGAGCGATAACGCACACGCTCCATCGGATAATACCTTAATAAAACGGGTGTTATAATAAAAGGTTTCAATCGAACCTCCTTTCGCGGGTGTTTCAAAAGTACCTACTGGCCATTTAGACCACAACAAAAATAATTTGTAATTCGAATTTGCGGTTTGACAATAGAATTGCCTCAAAAAATAGGATAGCGTAATAAACAGTCACTATTTCTGGACTAAAACTTTTGAAGGTATTTTTTGTGACATAAAAGTCTAGTTTTTACACCAATAAATGGCAAACGAGGCCGAAGAGACAGTTCGCAAGCTAGCTTTGCACAAAGGAGTAGCAGGAGTCATAGTGGTGAATGGTGAAGGTATACCGATCAAGACTACGTTGGACAACCATATTTCAGTGCAATATGCAGGCCTTATGTCTTCCTTGGTGGACAAAGCGAAAGCTGTAGTAAGAGATCTAGACCCTACGAATGACCTGACGTTTCTAAGGATACGCAGCAAGAAAAGTGAAGTGATGGTAGCTCCAGATAAAGAGTTTATACTGATCGTCGTTCAAAACCCGGTTGAATGACGAAGGCTTTGGCTCGTGAGCCAATTTTTTTATGCTGTGGCCTTTTTTGTCTGAAATTGTGCCAATTTCTTTGATGGCCATAGTAGGCCATCTCTAGTGGTAATTTGCTTTCTTATTATAATTTCAAATTGTTACGGCCCTTTCATACGGTAGTATTTCCATAGATGAATATACAGAGTATTTCATTAGTTTATTGGAGCGCCAGACGTATGAATGGATTGCAAGGATTGAGGTTGTTACAAGGATTTTAATTTAATTATAAAATGCTATCATCAAGAGACATTATTTTATGTTAAATAACTTCATATGTAATTATTGACATCAGCTTTTAATTTCCATTATTCAATCACTGTATTGTAATCATTAACTATAGTTTTTTTTGGTAGTGCTTTAATCAATAAATGAAACCATAATGAATAAATTACGCACAATAGTTTTATTACTTACAATAGAATGATCACAAAATATTATTTATTCATTAGGAATAGAATATTCACCAGTTGCTGCCACTACGGCCTCTACCCCTGAATCCCCCTCTAAAACCACCTCGGTTGCCGAACCCACCTCGGCCAAAACCGTTGCCACTACCACCAAACCCGCCGTGGTTGCCGCCAAATCCGCCTTGGTCGCCGCCAAAGCCGCCTTGGTTACCGCCGAAGCCGTATTGGTTGCCACCAAAGCCTGAATTTCCTCCGCCAAAGCCTGGGTTTCCGCCGCCGAAGCCGCTTTTGTTTCCGCCGCCGCCGTAACCGCGGTTACCGCCGCCGCCGTAACCGCGGTTACCGCCGAATCCGCTGTAGCCGCGGTTGCCGCGGTTGCCGCCGAAGGCCGGGTTGGCACCGAAGCCCGCTCCCATGGCGGCTCCCCCGCGGGGCCCGCTGGTGCCCCAGCCCCTGTTCCCTCTCTTGGCGACATCCGGCCTGAAGGTTGGTGCGCCGCATTCGCGTTCGATGTTGTAGTCGCCTGCTTCGATGAGGCATAAGGACTTTACGCAGTTGATGACCTGTGGGAAAGATTTTGCTATAGACATTTTTCGACGGGGCTAGGAAATCTCTTGGTTTCTATGATTACTCTCGGTAAATGCAAGAAAATGTGAGTGTGCTCATTGCTGTAGTTGTACAATCAAGAGAATTAAAGTATTTATCCCAAATTATGAATTGACAAAAGGGATTTTTATTCGTGCACTAAAAGTAGTCTGTCTATAGCTACCTTTGTCTCGGCAGGAGTGAACTGCAGCGCAGCATCAGGTTCGGCTGCAGCCCTCTCCACAAGTTTCTCGATGGCGGGCCGCAGAGCCGTCACCAGCGCCGCGGCGCGCGGGTTCATTTCGAAGTTCAGCCAGTTGTCCAGGCGGACTACGTTGTCGATCTAAAACCATACACATTAAGAAAATAAAAGAAATTGTTTATTATCATTTCAGCCGAATGCGTTCGCCACTTCGACACTTAAAAATATCAATAAAAAAAATATGGCAAAAGGGCTTTAGCTCAACCTAATATTAGATGGCAACGATTTTTATGTTCAACTGTGCAACCTATAATAACCCATAATCATAACAATTCCTGTGTGTCTCATGTAGGTAGGCAGAAGTACAAAAATGGTAAAACGTGGGAAAAACCCCATGTATTTGGTACATGTTTTAGAGGGCGAGTCCGTTGCCATCAACTACTTATTTACTCATCCAATCATATCCTACTAATATTTTAAACTTAAACCAGTGTGTTGGTTTTTAAACATTAAGTATTATATTTTTGGCATCGTCTCTTCAAGCCCTTTATGATCATCGTACAAAAAAAATTCAAGAGGACAAAAATCCGCCGCCATTTAGATTAAAAAAAAAAAAAAAAAAGTCTATAACCATCGCGGGACTTAGACGAGTCGATAGACAACTCATGCATGTTAGGATGCTTCGAGGGTATAAAGAAATCCACGTAAAAAGATAGAGATAGAGCTGAATAGTCACCAATTTAATCAGACAAATTTTCCATTATTACCGAACTAAATAAGCTTGCCTAACGACGAAGGGTTATAAGTTAGAAGACTCATCAACATACCCACTCCACCTTCCTGCTCGCGAACAGCAACACATGCAGCGGCGCCACCATGGTGGTCTGCTTGCAGCTGATGGCGCGCGTGCGGACCTTCTCGCCGAACACGAACAGCGGCGAGGGGAAGCGTTGTTCTTGATTGCTGCAGTTCACTGAGGTCTTAGCTATTAAGGCCGGCTTGCCTTCTGTTGTTAGGACCTGGGGAATATTGAACAAACGGTTAAATTGATTTTAAATTAGTTAGAGAACCATTATTTTTTTCACAGATATCATATTCACAACAGAACATCACGCCTGTTTCCCCGAACTGTTAGGCAGAGGTGTAGGTACCTAAAGTATATCCACATTTTGCAAGTTATGTTTAAATCCCATGTAATGGGGGGCGAGCCCTTTGCCATATACGGGACACGAAATCAGACTCCGGGTTGTTACTGAGAATTTCTGAAAAGAAAAACACTGCCCGACCTGGGAATCGAACCAGATTACTGGACCAACGAGGCCGTCTAAAATTTTGTTGCGTAATGTGAATAGTTCTATTTATTAAAAAATTGATACAGAATCTCAAAATGTACGAATTAATAATTATTAGTTGAGAAATAATGCATTAACGCACTAATGTCTGTACATGCAAGATTTTTATTTCAACTCATCATGCATGACTATTCGCATTTCACAAGCATAACGATTAATGAACTATGTAGTAAGTATATAAATAAATTATGAATGTACTAATAAACTCTGCCGAAGCAGAGTATTTCAAAAATGCAATAAGACTCATTTGAGTGTCCCCCTCCACGGAAATCTTTAGTAAAAGGCGAAAGATTTATGCGTTTTGAAGGGAAACCAGAGATACCAAACACGCTCAATACAAATGACCCAACCAAACGGCGGAGAATCTTGACACCGCGATTCAGAAACGTGACGTAAATGTACAGCGCCATCTGTTGAGACGTGGTGAACTAAATAAGGTTTAAAATCCAAAGCTTATACCAGGGGAGTTTGGGCCGCCCTTTTTAAATGGTGCAGTGTAACAGTAGCTAGTCCGAATTATGTTTTCATGAAAAGAAAAAATCGAAAAGTTTTCCGGAATATCTTCAAATTCGGGAAAAATTGTAAATGTTTTTTTTCTATGGGATTTTTGTATGTATTATTGATATTTCATTTTGGCATAGGCCAAATATACAGTCCGTATTACAGAATATCATAATAATCAAGCATAAAACTAGTTTCAACCAATCAAATGGCTTTAAACTTGATTTAAGGAAGGCTAGCTTTGTGAGGTCCTGTAATATGGGCATAAGACTTTACTCCATTTTTATTTTTGTGGTCTTCATTTATCTGGGATTGGCTTTCTAGCCGTAATCAGATGGATTCGTGTGAGATGATATTGAGCTCCTCAAGTTCTCGAGTTAAGCTACACGATTACTGACAAATGCTTGCACTGACTGGCCTGGTCCACTCAAATCTGTGTGGAACTTTCCTCAAGTCCATTTCAAACATCAATCTACATGGTCTTCACATGGTCTGACCAAGATTATGTCTGGACTTTAAAAGAGACTTTGATCTCAGAGTTTATTTCGGCCTTTCTTCTCAGAGTAGTCAGATAGGAAACGCCGACAAACAAATACAAACAATTAGCTATATGAGGCTTATTGTTTGTATTTTTTATAATATGACGTGTAAAT
The DNA here is from genome assembly GCA_947507525.1 of Apamea epomidion. Lineage (NCBI taxonomy): Eukaryota > Metazoa > Arthropoda > Insecta > Lepidoptera > Noctuidae > Apamea > Apamea epomidion. The sequence continues at coordinate 5,951,270 of OX382247.1, read as the reverse complement.
GTTACATTTACAGAATAAACAATTTTATTTCTCACTTCAAATTGTTTTTGTGATGTCCCATTGAATATTCACATTATGTGGTTCAATAAGATATTGTTAGAATTATTGTGAGAATTCGTTAGATATGCATACTCTACAGATATAACTGCTTACCTTCCTCTTCCCCTGGTGCAAACACACGTTCGGGTACAGTCCCATGCACATGAGAGCGATCACTAGATCCAGTGTGGGGTCGGATCCCGTCGGGTGCCAGCGTTGAGGCACGCAGCACTCTTCAGAGAAACCGATTGATGTAGTAAGGATATCTGAAAAAAAAAAAATTAACATCAGCGTCAGCCTACTACTACAGCACCTTATTATTCACATTTATATATTTAATTACGTTCGATAATGTTGAACGATCTTACAGTGGCTTATAGAAGCAGAAGAAAGAGTTTTTTTTTTCTAAACGAATTCTAGTTCTTACTTATGTTATAAACGCGAAAGCTTGTGAGGATGGATGGAAGGATCTTTGTTACCCTTTCACGTACAAACTACTGAACGGATTTTGATGAAACTTTACAGTAATATAGCTTGTACATCAGAATAACATAATTATAGGATACTTTTTATCCCGAATTTCCACGGGATCGACACTTATGCTGGTGACACGCGGGGCGTTGCTAGTATTATAAAAATAAAAGATTTGATTTTTTGTATGTTTTTTTGTTACGCTTTCACGCTAGAAAGACTGAACGGATTTGGATAAAATTTGGCGCATGGCTAGACCTGGATTAGGACATAGAATACTTTTCATCCCGGATCTCCCCTGTCAAAGGTCATTCTATCATTCCTTTTCTTACGTATAACTTATACTGAAGCTAACACTACATATAACTCAAGTCATACTTACTAGTAAGCTGGTACTTGGCTTCGGACGTGACTCTCATGGTAGTCTGCTGCAGTCCCTTCCACTCGCACCACCTCACCTCTGCGTCTTCACCTTTAGCATGTTCTCTTTCCCACATCTGTAATAAATAATCATCATGTTTCATTTCTAAATTAATGCAGAAACTAACATAAAGAAAGAGGCCGGAGGGGGAGGGAGAGGGTGGTCTGCTGGAAGAAATTTCTTAAGAAATAAGCAGTACCTTTGTACTCATATTACAACTATGTCATATCCCTATGTATTTTACTGTGTGTACATAAATAATAAAATAAATAAGCAAATCATATATTATTACCCTTTTCGCACGATTTTGTTTCATAGTAACATTGGATTATTTTGTAGCATACCTATAAAAGAGTTCTGCATCTTTCCAGTTTTACCACAAATGAGTCACGTGTTGTTTTAGAACTTTCAGACATTACCGAGGAGAGATTGAACTGCCGCTCGTATTTCTCGTTGAGTTCCCTACTATTTGATGTGAGCAATCTACGGGCTAATTTTTCAATCGACTGTTAATTTGAAAAATATAATATAATAAAATAAAATAAAAAATAAATAAATATAATATACAGGCTGATTTTTTAAAGACCAGCCAAATTTAAGGATGTGGTACAGACCATCAAACTGAACAACTTTCTCCATGGGACCAACATCGTAATCGCGAATAAAAATTCAGCCGTCCCATACATTTAGGTCGAGTAGGTATTGAAGTTTTCTATGGGACAGTTGATAAAATTTTCGCGATTACGCTATTTGTCCCATGGAGAAAGTTGTTCAGTTTGATGGTCTGTACCACATCCTTAAATTTGGCTGGTCTTTAAAAAATCAGCCTGTATATATATATTATTCCTCGGATAAAATTATATTACAATTAGCGTTGTAAAAATCAGCCCTAAGAAAATTATCTTAATTTCTACTAACCCATGCTTTGATTAAGTAGGTATTGCCTGAAAACCGTTCCACGTCCAGAAATTTCGAAGCAAAGCCATTGCTATCACACATTACTAAAACGTTCATCATCTGCCTAACCTTTTCCCAACTATGTTGGGGTCGGCTTCCAGTCTAACCGGATGCAGCTGAATACCAGTATTTTACATGTAGCGACTGCCTATCTGACCGCCACAACCCAGTTACTGGGTAATACGAAACCCTTTGGTAAGACTGGTTGTCAGACTTTCGGGCTTCTGACGATCCGTAACGACTGTCAAAGATCCACGAATGACAGCCGGGACCAACTGCTTAATGTGCTTTCCGAGACACGAAGAGTCTTGGTATGTAAATGATGATGGTCACCCATCCACGGACCAACCGCGGCAAGCGTAGCTTAACCTGATCGATCGATCCGTGCGGCTGTTATTACTAAAACACTATAAACCTTATCACACCTTACCTGAAAAGCGTTAAGCATAGCCACGTGGTCTGAAGCCCGGTCGCCCGCTAACGCCCTCTGATGGTTGGAGAGCCTTCTGCGTCCCTCCACGACGAAGATCTCGGGGAACGTGGTGGAATTGGCCGCCATTGTTGTTAGAGCGTCTCCCACGCCCAACACAAAGCCTAGGACCATCATCTTGCCGAGTCGGGGTTCTGCGGAAACAGACAATATTGTTTTTAAGAATTCTAACATAAAAAAATGGAAACAAAGGCAGTTTTTCAGTTAGATATTTTTATAAGTACACATTTCTCAATACAAGCTTTATGGGGTCAGTTAAGAAAAACAATGTAGTAAAGGATCTAAAAACAACAGACTTCCAAAACACTATAGTGTCGGAAGTCGGCTTTTTTCTATAAAAGTTTTTACTTTTTTGAGAAATTCGTGAACCACTTCTTTCTATGTGAGTATTATAACATCATTAACATAGAGCAGTGTTTAATGTTTTTCAACGTGTGGGTCTCGACCCCCTAGAGGGTCGCCAAGCCTCTTCAATGGGGCCGCCGTTTCTTTAAAATTATAGGAGGTTCCAAATGGAATCAAACACTTCAAAGCTTCAGTGGTTGATTGTGGGAATTCTATTTTTCTGTTTAACCAAAAGGTACCCAAGGTGACAGACTTGAATTCCCAGTTAGAAGCAGCGGAGGAAAGGGGGTCGCGAAATATTTTCCGCACTAAGGCTGCCACGCCATGAAAAAGGTTAAAAAACACTGACATAGAGGATATGAATTATAAACGTATTATTAAAGCTACCACATAAACTACTTAAGCAAGGTTTATGATATTTATTATATGGGACTTCCGCGTGAACTTCCTCTAAACTCTCTCTCGATGACAAATCACGTAAATCAGCCTAGTATAAAATCGGTGTACATACATGAAAAAATCGAATGCATAACCTCCCCCTTTTTATGTTGGTTAAAAATAGCAGAAGATAAATACTATCTTGATAACCAACGCGTGCGAATGTGGCTTATGAAATTCGGCTATATTTAAACATACTAGTCCTCAAAAATAAACTGGAAGCTCGAATGTCCGCGTGTCTCGTGCTCGTCACTTAGGTGGACTGATAAACAGAGTGAAGACCGCGGAAATCGGTTGGATGCGGAAAACGTAGGACTTGTCATTGTGGGATGACTGTTTCAAGCAGTGGACATTTTTTGGCTGAAATGATGTCGACCTAAAATACATAAATAGTCATTCTAGATTATTACTAACCTATAGGCAACTTAGCGAGTATAGTCCCCAACGGCGTGAGATTGTCGTGCGCGTCCAAACAGCCCAGCTCTCGGAGTAACGCCTCGGCTTCGATGACCGCGTCTAGTGGCGGAGGTTCCGGGGCCTTCGAGAGGAAGTGGCCAATGCTGCCCAGCCGGAGGAGCTTGATGCTGGAAAGATAAGGACATTTTTAGAAGAAATTGGGTGAAAGATAGGGTGCCAAATCTTTAGGACCGACTGTTAAACTTATTTGGCAGTAATTTTGTATGTTTTTGCGTCTGTAAGAGGTATCAGCTATAACCGATAATTCGTGGGAATCTCGCATCGTTATAATAACAATTAACTTTAGCATAGTATTCTGTCCGAAAACCAAGTTGTGCAAGAGCACAACAACAACATGCAGCAACAACATGGCATGATTGTCCCATGGCAACATGGGACACCGTGTTACCCATTCTTCTTCATATGAAACTACCTTTTGGAAGGAGCAACTAGAATCAATTCTATTTTATTTGTTAAAGTTGATGTTCAAATGTGCCTCTTAATGGCCTATTTGAAATAAATTATTTAACTTTGACTTTTTGCATTATGTTGTTCTTTGAATACTATTAAAAACATTCAAAATCTAGTCGCAATCTCATCTCAGTGATAATCAATGTCAAAAACTTGACAAAAATGTAGGGAAATTAAGACGTATTTTTGACATATTTAGAGTGAGATCAGACTGTGAACGTTCTTAAAATTACGAGAATTGTTTCTCAGAACTTGTCGCTTAATATCCCGCAGAAGATTACATGTAAACTATTTTGATCGATTTAAAATATCATCGTCTCTTTCTCGATCTACCTGTTAGTAAAAGATGGCTCATTTTAGTGTGCTCAATTCAAAGTATAATTGTGTTATTACCTTAATGCCAGCTCGTGCAAAGGTGTACGGAACATCTCGGCAGTTTGATGCTCTTCAAGTTTGTCGAATCGTGCGCGGGAGCAGAGTGTGAAGCACACGCCTGGACGGACGCGACCGGCGCGCCCTTTACGCTGTGAAATAAGTAGATTTTTAATTAAAGTCTTCCATAACAAGTGTAGGACTTAAACATGAGACTATCAATACGCAATCTACTTCGTTTTTATCTTAAAAATTAGGTTGGGAGGTATTGGCGCCGATTCCCTTGTTCACAAACTAAATTTAAGTTCAGTGCATCTTTTTCTTTCTATTTTATTAAGAAAAGGACAGAAGATAAATATTAGTTTAGTCCTGTCAAATTAAGATACTCCATTGACAGTTTAGACGTGATTAAAAACATGGCTACTAAAAATACGTCAATTTACGTCAGGCGCTGACTAATTTCCAATCCATAGGTTTTTGCAATGTGTCGTATTTCATTGTTGTTTTCGTTATTTCACGAAAAAATTGCTATTGAAAGTTTCCAAATGTTGACATTAGTGCTCGTGACTGTATGCGCTTGAAGTATTAAATAAATAAATATTCTGAAATATGCAATTTCAATGGGATTCGAGGAGGCTGGTGCCAAAAATGACATCTACTTACAAATAAAAGATGCTTGTGGTAACTACTACTCAATATAGCTAAAATATTAAACCTACCTGTTCCAGATTAGTCCTGCTAGCCCAGACAGTAGCGTACGAGGTCATGTTGTTGTGTGACGTGAACAGCTTCATCTTCGCCTTGCACGAGTCTATGACGTAGACGACGTCGTTGATTGTAATCGATGTTTCTGCTATGTTCGTTGACAGGATCACCTGGGGAATTACGTCAATAATGTATATCATAATCGGTATATTATGTTCCTACTGCTGGGGCACAGGCCTCCTCTCGGTGAGAGCGAGTGGGCCGTATCCACCACGCGGGCCCAGTGCGGGTTGGTAGATGTCACATGTCTTCGAATTTTTGGTACTAGGACATGCCGGTTCCCTCACGATGTTTTCCTTCACCGTTTTGAGAGCAGTGGTGATGAAATAATTTACACAAAGTGTCCTGAAGTTAGTACATATTTTTTTACCTAATAACAATTATCCCTCATACCTTGGTCATACCGGGTGGTGGAGTAACAAACACTTTCTTCTGATCTTCCCTAGGTATCTGACTGTGTAGCGGCAGTATCACGTACTGTGAAGTGTCGCCAAACACGCGGTGTTGGGACAGATGTTTGGCCAGCGCGAAGATTAGGTTCCAACCGGGGAGGAAGACTAGGACGGCGCCGTCGCCTTTGAGGTCGCGAATGTATTGGAGGAGAGCTTCAATGAGCTCGAAGCTTAGCTGGAACAAAAACATGGGTAAATGATAAATGATTTATTTCTGTTAGGGCGAATTTAACCAAACTTTTATGCCTAAAATAAGTCTTATCCTGAGAATGTATTTTGAATTTTTGACAGTTTTAGAACTACCATACTAGAACCGTCAAGACGTCAAATTTATTCCACGGATAAAAGTTGTCTGACTTTGGTAAATTGATCAGCCCTAAGCAGGTTTGTAAAAACGTGACGTGTAAAAAACACTTTTACATGTCAATCATATTTTAAAATAAAAAAAACTAGATGAGGTCGGCGTAGCCTATCCGACCACTCTGAGAAGAAAGACTGAAACAAACGCAGAGGTCAGCACCTTATTTGCGTAACACGCAATGACTTCTCTCTCTCTCTCTCTCTCTCTCTCTCTCTCTCTCTCGCTCTCTCTCATTTCTCTCTCTCCCTTTTCTCTCTCATTTCTCTCTCTCTCTCTGTGTGTGTGTGTGTATGTCTGTCTGTGGCATCGTAGCTCCCGAACGGATGAACCGATTTTAGTTTTGTTTTTTGAAGGATATTGCTAATCCATTAACTTCATTTGTTCGAAAAATGTGTCTGCTCAATAACGTAAATAACGAAATGAATGTTGTTGTACTGTCAAAATTAAAGCTATTGCTATTGGTAGTGTGTTACGCAATTACCCCGCAGTTTTTCACTTCCACTGGGCCATCATTGCTCATTCGCGCGTATTTATCACAAAATTTTCATGTTTTTTTTTCTATCTTTAAACATTAATTTGTAAATAAGTCGCAAAAGCACGTAACTTGGCAAGAATCGTTAGATACGTTTTTCTCAGCAATCATTGTGCCGATAGTCGTGACAGCCAATGGCTTAATAGCCAAGAGCGTCGACCAACACGACAGCTGGATCAAGGGCTTGATTCAGAAAGCGGTACTTCTGGACACGGCACGCATTGTCAGGAGGTTCCTCTCTCTGGAGACCTGACCGCCGGTAGCTTGGACCCTGTTCCCGATACCGGTGGGCTACTATTTACTATATTTTGTAATGTTTTTTTTATCTTTTTGTTTATAAAAATATTGAAAAATGTAATTTATAAGTAATTAGATGAAATAAAGGAAATAATAATTATTATTTATTTCAAAACTTTGTTTAAAAATAAATTATGGCAATAATAATAATAATGACAAGCAATAAAAGTGACCATTTCAAAATCTATATCTGACCACCGTAAGGGCTATTCCTGCTTGCAGCGCATATTATTAGTCGAACTAAAAAGGATCCTCTTTTGTTTTGCTTACGGACGCAGCTGTGGTCATCATGTGCACGGGATTTTGTTTTCAAAATGGTCAGATATAGGTTTTGGCGATAGTACGTTCGCGAACTAGTGAGTTTGCGCATGTACACTTTAGTGGACGGTTCGGTTTTGGCGCTTGCGAAGTTACGTGCGACGGGCGACTGTCCGCATTTTTTCCATTAAACATTATTTTGTATTACTTACATCTTTCTCCGAGAGCCTCGCCATAGTTTGGCTGGTTTGCGGTAAATAATTGTTTCCGAGTTGACAGTTCTTGTTAAGATCCTCTTCCTGCTCGTCGGCCACTCCTGAAAAAATTAACACGAAAATATTATACTTATGTAAATTCTTACTTAAGAATGTAAATACTAGATTCTCAAAATCGATTCGATTCGATTTTTTTTTTTCGCATTTTAACATTTAAATTATTTTTTAAATTCGGATATTGTCTTTAAAGTTTTTGTGTCGTATTTTAGGTACCTACTACTATTTTCTTGCCCCAACTGTGTTGGGGTCGGTTTCCAGTCTAACTGGATGCAACTGAATACCAGTATTTTACATGGAGCGACTGCCTATTTGACCTCCACAACCCAGTTACTGGGTAATATGATACCCCTTGGTAAGACTGAGAAGAAATAATACTAACCATCCTCCTCATCGTCTTCCTCTTCCCCGCGCGAGTTGGTCTTCTTGCCGGAAGCCTTGCGCTTGCGCATGTCGGCGGGAGGCACAAACTTGGTCAGTTCCACGCAGTCCTCGAGGAAGTATTGTTTTACGGGGTATGTGCGGCCTGGGACCTATTGAAGGTTGTGATTAGTTTCAGGTTTTTTTTAATTTTATTTTGTTGTCTTTAAAGAGGCATGTACCTTTTCAATGGACGACTTGCGTTGATCTGGGTATCTATGTAAGTAAGGAAAAAAAAATCAGTTGATACATACATTATGTCGAGTTATGCGAACATAAATATATGGATCAACTTTTTTTTTTACACGATTTCAGGGTTGGTCCCGTAGTAAAAGTTGTTCATAATGATGAGTAAAATTACCCCTTTTAAGGATTAAAATGATCAAAATTTAACGGTTGTTGCATAAATTGGTGCCCATAACCCAGATACGTTAGTAAGATAGTTACCTAAAATATAACGGAAAAAAGGGTAGGCCTTTACCCAGCTGTGGGTGATCCCAGGCTGAAATGATGTTGATGATGATGATAGTTACCTCAATAACAGGACAGTTTCCGAAGTAGCTGGTGAACAGCGTCGTATCGACAGTCGCCGACATGAGAATGATGCGTAGATCTGGGTATGTATGCGCCATGTCTCGGAGCAGAATTAAAGCGAAGTCCGTATCTGCGTCGCGTTCGTGGACCTGTGGAGAAATCGAAATGTTTATTAACTTGTTTTAAAAATGGGAAAATTTGCAAAAACGGAGAAACTACGAGAATTTTGCATCGAATAAAATGTGGGGTTAGAACAGTGGCGTGCATTGCATAAAGGCATATAGGCAGTTCCTACCTCGATAAATCTCCATAAGCCTGTCAATTACATTTTAGTGTGTGCCCCACAATTAAGAAACTCACTAAATTATCATACCTAACAAAAAACAAAATCTTCATACAAACACGCGTGGCAGTAGGCAGTCGCCAGACGGCCTACTCGGCTCCCGTACTATTCGCACATTGTCATTGGTATTTACTCGTTCAAGTTAATACGACGATATTAAATTCCTGCTTACCTATTCTGAAAACCAATGCACGCCACTGGGTTAAAACAGCCAAAAAATAATAATAGGTACGGTAAACAAACGAAGTCTATGAACACTGCCACTTAGACCAAAGAAACGATGGATGGACTGTGTGAATGATGATATTGTCAGAAAGGGGGTGACTACCGAGATGACGACCATAAATAAAGTGCGATAAGGGGAGCAGAATGATGATGAACAGTCACTTTTATATATTATCAAAAGACAATGACCAAAAGTCGTACCAAAAAGTCTCGTGCATCAAGATCAAAATATTATAGTAATTACTTATTTTCATAATTTTTACGACGGGATTTGATTTTTGAACAGGGAATTGAATTTAAAGTAAAAAAGTGTTGATATGGTTTTATTCCCTGTACATGACGTTCCGTTTCAAATGATATGATTAATATAACCTTGAATTTTGAAAGCGATCACGTCTTTCAAAAAACATGTAAAAAAATATTTACTTTGCCGATTCTACATAAATTAAAAATAACTAGAATAAAATAGAATATAATATATATCATTTTTTTAGAGCAAAAATGACCGTTCGTGTATGACGTCAAACAAAATAAAGTACCTAGTTTTCAGCTTATTTCGATTTTTTTGAAAATCTTCGAAACCAGGATTTAGTTTACAAAAAGAACTTTTGTAGGAGTTAATATGATAAGTGCAGTCTACAAAAAACAATGTTTGACTTTGATGCAGCATGGTAAGGGATTCCATACATCCACGAGCATTGTCCTTTATACAAAATAATTCGATAAACTGCTTCGAAGCTTTTTATATAACAAATTAACAACTAAGAATTTATAATCTTTAAATTGTACTTCTGTAAAATTTAAAGATTATAAATCATTTAAAGTTCAATTAGATATTTTTCGCAATAAATAAGATATAAAAATCGGAAGTGATATCGATTTTTGTCGCTGACCGTACCTTAACTGCTACGCGTTCAAAATAGTATATGTATCTTTTGGGGTTTAGCCGTACGAGCGAAGCAACATACATCACAACACCCAACATACCTCATCCACAAGCACGTGACTGACGCCGCGCAGACCGCCCTCTAATTTCCTCAGCAGCACGCCCACGGTACAGAACATTATGGAGCCGTACGGACGAGGCAGCATTGATTCGAAACGGACCGAGTAACTGTGGACGAAAGGATATAAGTAAGACATACGAAGGAAAACACGTAATGAATAATAAACAATCACTACAACTGCCGAAGCTACTGCGAAATTTAACTGTAAATACTGAGGGCAAATACATAGATATATAAGAGGTATGAGGAACAGGGTTTAAAGTTCACTCATCCTCCATAGAAAAGGAAAGATTCTCCGACCAGACGGGTGTTGTGTCTGGTGGGCGACTGCCCGACGATTGTTAATTTTTTTAATGGTGTTTCGCATAGGAGGTTGTCGTCTACTTAACCGGACTTGCCTATGGGTGCGTCGATAAAATAAGGCCTCCAGCCAGGGCTTAAAAACTTATGAACTAAACGACAACTCGCTAAGGGCACCCCCTGTGGGGTACGGACTTCGGCTTAGGGCGTCGCTGGGAGAGGGCAGCAAGAGACAGGCTGTGCTCGTTCGATGCAGGATTTTGCGTGATGTCGCCACGGATAGTTCTATCGAATTTGAACTTTGTCATGTATGATATTGACTTTGAATTCCCAAAACTTGATAATTATATCTGAGTTTTTGTACATACCCAATACTATTAGCCAGTTCTTCGCACCGCTCACTGGCGACTCGTTCAGCAACGCTAACAGCTGAAATACGTCGTGGTTGCGTTACACAGACGTTAGCCCAGGCACCTTGACCACTGGCTATGTAGTCGTCTAGGATGAATTGGCAGACCTGCGGGAAATAGTAATGTTAGTACAGTCGGACAAATTAATTGGTTTACATTTTATATGTGTGGGTGAAATCACAATTTTCATAATTTTAAATCACAATTTTTTTTATATCATTTTTTCTGTATTTTTTCAAGAATTTCCACACGAAAGGTGTCACGGGCGATCTCGCCGTTGATCTTATGAATAAGAGTTATGTTCGAGTTCAAAACGAGCTGAGCAAATCGGAAATATTCAGTTTCCTTAGATATTTTCATGTAATAAAGAATTGATTGACATCATTGTGATAAGATTTCAATTGATTGGTTACTTCACTGTAACAGCTGTGAATGGAAACAAATTGAAATAACAGAAAGAAGCTGAAAATCAAATGTTTATGTTACCTGTGTAGTTTTGCCGCAGCCAGTGTTACCCCTGATGATAACGACAGGGTTCTCGTTGATAGCCTCCATGATTTGCGTCCTCATTGCGTAAACCGGCAATTGTTCCCTTTCACGGAGACTGTCCTATAATATACAAAAGGTTTAAAAATCTCCCATTCGCATCGTAAAATATAATTACAACATAGCCCCAGATAAATAAGGTCTATTTTCATATATCAATTGTAATTGTCCTCCAGACCGTATTACGGCCACGGCGGCCAATCTTAACAGAGAGTAGTCTTCGGCGCGGGAAATATAATATGTATAATATGGTGCACTCTCTCTTCCCTGACTCTCATAGTCCGGTGGGACGGCAATCCGTTACGACCGGAGAGAGATCAGGCGCAGGACCAACGGCTATTGCAACGGCAATTGTAATTGAAAATTGTAGGCAAAGACTGGATACACGACTAAATGTATTTTATACGAACCTGGTACAAAGAACTGTTCTGGCACATATCTCTGTGATGTTTCTCGAGATCGGCACTGATGTCGTCCAGACTTGTGGTGGCTAACGGACCCTCGTCTGTGGAAAACAATGGATTATTTTAGTGAAAATTCTGATATTATAAATAAGCAAAAAGGAGGAGTGGAACGCCGCCCTAGAAGGACATAATTATAGTGACCGATGGTGATGTTTTTGGTCAGGCGTGTAACACTCGCAACCGGCGGCGTGCGTGTAAGGCCAGGGGCTGCAGTCTCGGCATTCATAGCGATCGCTTTACGACCGAATTCGGTCGCAAAGTCCCGGATTGACAGGTATAATGTATGGAGTGACAGGACTTTGCGACCAAATTCGGTCGTAAAGCGATCGCTATGAATGTCGAGATTGCTGGGGCAGAGGGGAAATTTTCGTAATTTTAAGAATGTTCACAGTCTAATTTCTGTACATTTTGAAAAAAAATTGACATTTCTTTGTTGCCGAGATGAGACTGCGACTAGATTTTGAACGTTTTAAATTACGAGAATTGGCCTTCAGATGTATGTACAGATGCCAGCACATCAAGCTACTACAATCTGTGAAATTTCTTTAATAGATTTTCAACTTTATCTCTAAAGCATTAGGGTTCAAGGTTGATTGGGAAAATTTGACAGTTTCGGGTAGCTTACCCTGCTGGCGTCTGTACGTAAACGAAGTATGTAAAGATCGTTCTGTAGATTCGGCCTACCCCCATGGAAAAGAGGCGTCAGTTTATGTATGTATAAATACAAAAGTCTGTTTGTTTGGTTTTCTATCACACAATAACGGATCGACGTAATTTGTTGCATGGATAATACAGGGTGGCAGTGACTTCGACGCGCAAACTATAACCACGAATTCAGTACATGATTAGCTACATATACTATAATACTATCTCTTACCAATGTTACAGCCAGTCCAAGCGTTCCAGTTAGCTTGAGGAGGCGACCAGGAGACTACGCCTCCGGGTGTAGGCCGCGCTTCACGCATCGCCTTCACTCGATCCACTTGGAGCAATGTTAGGCCTCCTGACTGACCCTCCTCGCTTGAGTACGTGCTTGATGGGTCTATTTGTACTGGTTCGATTTCTAGTTCTGTAAAATATTTTGATGATTAATACTATCCCTCTCACCGAGAGGAAGCATGTGTCCCAGCAGTGGGAACATTATAGGCTGATTATGTATCTAAGTATGTAATATTATGCAGTTTAGCTACTACGAAAGATACTATGATATTTCGAATTAGAATTGGTTGTGGTAGTCATAAGAATATCCTTAAATAAAAAAAGATATTACTATCGAAGCTTGATACAATTACATTTAATTGGAATATCTTTTTAAAACAAAACGGGCAAGAAGCAAGAATTTTTGTAATTAGAATATAAAGCTTTGCATACCTTGTAGTGTCTCTTCTAATTGACGTTCCAAATCAGGGCTGAGAGCCACAGGGTATGGTTTCATAATACCTTCCGATGTCCTGTTTGAAAGCATTTATTGAATTTTTTTAATCGTCATTTAAATCACATTGATATCCCTTTAGGAGCGAATGAAAATACTCATAATTAAAGACCAGTTTCACTATCTCTTCTCCTTTTTCGTGTCACTGGCAAGACTGAATTTTATATCTTGTTGGTCCAAAACTATAAGAACTAACTAACTACATACAAGTTCCACTATGAAAAAAGAAAAAAAAAATTGGTGTTACCTATAAAAATTCCATCGAAATGGCTGAAAAGATGTTTATTCGCTCCTTCTGGTCTCACAGAAAACCTTGAATACTTTCGCTTTTTGTAAGGATTTTAAGTCTTACCTGTCCCTCTTCAAGGTCCCACTGAAGGCCTCAATCACACCGAGATGGTACAGCTGTCTCACAATGGACAACGCACAAGACTTGCTAGCGGTCTGCTTGTTCGACGCGGTCTCACGGCCGGTCACGTTGCGGCCCAATTGTCGAACGAATATCGACATTTCACAGCAGAAGCTCCTGGAATTTTGTATTGAAGTTAGTATGAGAAAATAATAGAGCGAAAATCTTCATAATTATGTTCTATGTTATTTATAAGCCTTTTTTCTTTTTTTTTTGGGTGGGAAATCATCAAATGACGTCTCCCGCTCTGGGCTGAGCGGAAGGGCGTGCCAGATTTTTACTGACTAAAACCTACCCGTGTTCCTTCAGTTTCCTGTGCCAGGGGCCACGGTATCTCTTTCGAACAACCCGCAGCCCTGGCATGCATCGGCCCTAGCGGACACCGTCAGTTCGTGCTGACATCTGTTTGAGGCGCGCGTGGAACACAATGCGCCGTCGACCCGGGCCTGGTCCTTACCGGGCGGTGAGCTGCCAATTGCACGCCGCCCGCAAGCCCGCGCCTACGATGGCCAGGAGTCGGCTGTTGACTCCCGACGTCCAGGGCGTCTCCTGCGGCGACTAGGGGCGTGAGGGCGCAGAGATTGCCTCTCCCTCACGCGCTCCGCCTCCTCCTTTGCGAGCATTACTGCTTCGCAGGAGGTAACGGCCTCCAATGCACTCTCGCTCCGTACTATGGCCTGGACCAGGGGCTGCAGTCTCGACATTCATAGCGATCGCTTTACAACCGATTTTGACACCTGTCAATCCGGGATTTTGCGACCGAATTCGGTCGTAAAGTGATCGCTATGAATGTCGAGACTGCAGCCCCAGGGCCGGACGCGAGAGATCGCCGCGGCCGATCGCCGCCACGAGGACACGGCGGTGCTCCGCCCAACGCGGGCAGACCACCACCGAATGCTCCAACGTGTCCTCCAGGCGATCCACACAGTGGTGACACCCTGGCGTTTCCTCCCGTCTTATCCTGAACAGGAACCTCCCGAAACAACCGTGTCCGGTGAGGACCTGCGTCAGGCGGAAGGTGAGGGCGCCGTGGCGCCTCTCTAGCCACTCCTCAAAGAGGGGACTTATCGCCGCAAGTGTGGCGTGCCCATTATTTATAAGCCTTAGGGCTGATTTTCAAATCCACAGATATTTTTTATTCGTGGAATAAAATTGACATCTGACAGATTTTGTATGGGAGAACTGTCAAAAATTCAAAATTATTCCTCGGATAATATTATCTGGCGTTGCAAAAATCAGCCCTTAGAAAAAAGACGATATTATGTAACCGAATTGATTCAAGGAAGATGTGTTTAGTGAAAATATTGATTTAGAAGATACTTATGATGTGTTAACAAATAAGTTTACAGCGTATATATAATGGTCAAGTATTTCGATACTCGATTGTATATAATACATTAAATTATATTAACGAAACAAACATGCTTTACATGCAGGAAGGCGAGAACCCCTTCGTTTTGTGACACGCTGTTCTGTTACATATATCTGTTTTCAGTTTTAAATGTTTTACACATAAGAATTTTTTTTATGAGTTATATGGGGTGACAGGGATATCGACGCTCAAACTTTAACCATGAATTCAGTACATGATTCTGAACCCTGCGTTGAAATTTTTCGCTGTTCCATACATTTTGACCGCGTAGGTATTGCACTTTTCTATGATTTTTTTAAAATAAATGACGTATAATTTCAAGGCAGTGCATTTCAGAATCATGAAAATAACTGACGTAAAATTTCAAGGCAGGGGGGGGGGGTTCAGAATCATGTATTGAATCCATGGTAACAGGTTGCGCGTCGATGTACTTGCCACCCAGTACATAAATACAACAAGCAATAAATATATAAACTTACCTCATTGCAGACTAGGAGTCACGTAATTGTTACATTACGACAATTCTGGAAGTGTAGCCAAGTACAGTCGGTCTAAAGAGCTCAAACACACCTGTATTGAGAACAAAATCCAAGACTATCATTGATCCGAAATATTATCCAATTGGAGGGTTTGTTAGTAATAAGAGATGGAAACAATAGTACGTAAAAATAGTTAGTAAAAACACCAATCAAATACTTGATAATGTTTTGATAACTACATCCTTCAAGCCCCATTTTCTTGGTACACAATATATGTGGAATATTGTTAAGTACAGCAACACGATAATGTACTGCATACATATTGCATGCAATGTTGCCAACAACTTTATGTTGCTGCTACAACGATGCGCAACACGCAAATACTCAACTATTCTTTGTGACACTGTGTCACTTGGGAGTGACAGTGTCACACACCGAGAATGTGTCACTGACTCATTTCTCAGTTTAGCGCCTAACTTACGTATCCTTCGCTAAACTGCGAAGTCCACACACATACGCATCGAAAGTGTGTTTTACTTGCGAATGGACTCCTCGCTCTATTGAATTACACTTCTGACGGACAGAAAGGGACAGAGGTATCTAAATGATTAAGCCAATCTGTGTGTGTAACAGTAATTTCACTGATATCATGAAAACGTGGCTTTTTAGGTACTAACCATTGTTCACAACTGTACAAATTCAGAGAATAGATCATATTTCATTCTCTAAGTATATTTTGTTTTGGTTAATTTTATTCCATTATTTGTCTTGGATTAGTTCTGTGCGGTTCATAACTCTTAGCTCTTGAAACCAACTTGGTCAGTCATGAAGCTACCTCTGCGTTATAACATTGCAAAAGCAGCTTCAATTGTTTTTTACTTTTTTTATGAAGTTATTTATTTTTGCTGGCAAGACTCATCTTCAAGTGTACTTATGTGGTCAACTTCACAAGGAAATGAGATAAACAGTGTGGCTTATGTGTGAGTATAAAAGTAATAAAATGGCGGGCGCGACCAAGATGGCCGCGCGCGCCATTTTATTACTTTTGTCATCGACACAAACTACTTAAGAATTTAATAGCTCATGCCGATGCCGTATTAATATTGGTTAGTCAGTCAGTGCCCTATTTAATTGAGAATGCGAAATATTTTTCAAAACATTACAAAATTGTCACATTTCCACGACTCGATGTCATTATGTACGAAAGAACTTGTAATTTTTTTTTTTTTTTTTTTTATAATATTGCATCTCGTAGTTGACCTTGAGAGGTCGTGACTACTTAACCGGACTATCCTGTGGTTGCCTTAAGAAATCTTAAAGCCTCCAGCCAGGGCTAAAACTAATTAAAACTAGGCGACTGCACGCTAAGGGCACCCCCTGTGGGGTACGAACCTCGGCTTAGGGCGTCGCTGGGAGAGGGCAGCAAAGGGACAGGCTGGATCGAATTTATATTTTTAGTGCTTTGATGAGCACGGCGTTTCCTAAGACTATCTCTGAGAAGAAAGGCCGAAACAAACTCAGAGGTTACGGTCGTCGTGAATTTACAATTAATAGCTCAGCTGCAACGCGAGCTGGCTCTTCATCAACAATGAAGGGTCGGGCTGGTGGTGAATTTACTTGGGGACGTCGCGATGGACCCCGGCGGCGGGGTCGGAATGTCGGTTTTTTGTTTTTGTGAGCTGTGCTGGTTGCCCTATCGCTCTCCTGGAGGAGTGTTATGGGGTCATCGGGGTCACCGAGTACATGCCTTGGACGGCGAAGCTTACTGATGTTGGAGGGGGTGTATTTTGCGGCCGCGACAACCAGAGGGTTGCGGTGCTTGGCGGCTGTGTCAAAGAAACGCTTGGAGAGGCGTTTCATGAACTGCTGGATGGTGGGGATCTTGAGATCAATGTGGAGGATCTCGTTGCGAACGAACCAGGGGGAGTTTGTGGCCTTGCGGAGGAATCGGTTCTGTAGTGTTTGCATCCTATGGATGTGGCGGGGCTTTGTATGGGCAAAGACTACGCAAGCGTAAGTCATTATGGGACGGATGCAGGCTGTATACAAGCGCATTTTGCACTTGAGTGACAGCTTGCTGCCTTCGTTGAGGACGGAGTGGAGACAACCGAGAGCGAAAGCGGCGCGCGAACGGACCGTCTTTATGTGCTCTGAGAAGGTGAGGTGTTGATCCAGGATAACACCGAGGTATTTGGCTCGCTTTTCCCACGGGATTGGCTTGCCGAACATGGTGATGGGGGGTGGGTTGGAGTCTGGGTTTCAAATAGAGAACCGCCTGACTCTTATCGGGGTTGACTTCGATGCGCCATTTCCTGAACCAAGCAGCCAACTTGTTGACTGCGGTTTGGAGGCGAAGCCGTATTTGGGTGTGGCTGCGACCAGTGTAATAAATGGCTGTGTCGTCTGCGAACAGAGCCAGATGGGTCTTAGCGTCCTTTGGGATATCGCTAGTGAACAGCGTGAAAAGGAGTGGGGCGAGTACAGAGCCCTGGGGGACTCCTGCTCTGATGGGGTGGGGGGATGAGAGCGCTCCTTCGATCTTGTAGCGGAAGGTGCGGTTCGACAGAAAGTCTCGTAGGATGAGAACGAGCCGGTCTGGCACACCGAGTTGGTACAGCTTGAATAATAAGCCGTTGTGCCAGACTTTGTCGAATGCTTTCGCTATGTCGAAGTAGATAACACCTGTCATCATGCCGCGCAGGAATCCTGAGTGGATGTGTTCGGTGATGCGGTGGACTTGTTGGACACAAGAGTGTTGGGTTCGAAAACCGAATTGCTCGTCTGGAAAGAGGCCCTTTGATTCGGCGTAGACCCTGAGACGCTTGTAAATAAGCCTCTCGTAGATCTTTCCGAGGACTTTGAGCAGACTGATAGGACGGTAGCTTGTCGGTTCGGACCTGGGCTTTCCGGGCTTGTGGATGCCAATAACTGTGGCTTCTTTCCACGATTGTGGGAAAATGTTGTTGCCCATGGCGCCATTGAAGATGGTGGCCAGTAGCAATATAAGGGGGGCTGGGAGGAGCTGGATCACTTTATTGGTGATCCCGTCCGAACCGGGGGCCTTTCTGGGTATGAGACCTTTGATGATATCCTGCACTTCGTCTGGAGTGACGGGAGGCTGAGGATTTTCAGGGTCTTCGACGGGCGGGAGGGAGGCTCGACGTTCGACTTCCGCGTCGACCTCTGAGAGGTGAGCTTGGTCTACTGGTTGAGTGCTGGGTGAGCATTGAGCTTCGAGGCTGATGGCCAGGCACTCGGCCTTTTCATCATCATCGAAAGCGATGGTTTTGTCAGGGCGGACCAGGGGTGGTACGGTGACTACTTCGCGGGATTTGAGTCTCCTTTGAAGCTCCCAGAAGGCCTGATGGGTGGGCTCTAATTCGCTTAGCATCTTATTCCAGCTAGCTTCACGCCACTCCGATAAACGAGACTTTACAGCACGCTGCAAGTAACGCATATGGGCTTTGTTAGCGTCGCAGGGAAAGCTACTGTAGGCACGAACGGCCGCGTTCTTCTCATTCAGCAGTTCACGCACGTCGTCAGGCAATTTCCAGCGACGGTCGTCCGTCACTAGAATTTCCCTAGAACAATCGTTCATGACTGACTGCACGTGTTCCGTGAATGAGTCGATCGCGGCCGTCGTGTCTGCGATAGAGTTGAAATGACCGGGGATGGTGTCCAGGTGGGGGGATGTGGTGGATTTCAGGCATTCCCTTACTTTCCTCCAGTCCGTTACCACTTTTGTCAGGGGAGGTAGGTCAGGATCGGTGAGACCAGAGCGAGGGGCCAATCGAATGATGATTGGTCGATGATCTGACGTGAGCTCTACTTCTAGAGAGTCTAACCGTAGGTTGACTTTCTTCAGAAGCACTATGTCCAGGACGTCAGGGGTGTGGGAGGGGTCGTGGGGAAAGTGAGTGGGAGTCATGGGGCCTATGACGTCGAAATTGAGCAGGGGGCAGAGGTCAAAGAGCTGCCTGCCCCGGGTGTTGACCGTGACACTGTTCCAAGCAGTGTGTTTAGCGTTGAGGTCACCCGCTATGATAACGGAGTCACTCAAGCCAAGAAGGGTAGAGAGGTCATCAGACAGAAGCTGTGGGTTCTCTGGAGCGGTAGAGGGAGGAAGGTAGGCCGAGACCAGCGTGATCGGCTGGTGGCCTGTCATGCCTAATCGGCAGATTGACACTTCGAGTCGTGAGAGGGGGGGAGGGTCCATAGGGATGCAATACAGAGCCTTTTTGTAATAAATTAGAGTACCGCCCTTGTGACACCTCGTCCTGTCATTACGAACCAGACGATAGTTAGCAATTGCGGGGCTGCGATGGTTGGGCTTGAGGAAGGTCTCTTGGACGAGAAGGATGTCGATTTGATGATCGCGGAGGAAGGTGGCGATCTCATCTCGGTGTGGTCGGAGGCCGTTAGCATTGAAAGATGCCAACTTGAGGGATCGGGGTTTCGTTCGCGTTAT
The DNA here is from genome assembly GCA_947507525.1 of Apamea epomidion. Taxonomy (NCBI): domain Eukaryota; kingdom Metazoa; phylum Arthropoda; class Insecta; order Lepidoptera; family Noctuidae; genus Apamea; species Apamea epomidion. The sequence continues at coordinate 5,931,464 of OX382247.1, read as the reverse complement.
TAAGGTTTTATCCATTACGGTTTTGTAATGAATGATGTTAGGGCTTGCGTAATCTCCGGGTACGCGTTGTATATCGCTTGGATGCGATAGAGGTCGCCGGAGGCCTTAGCGGCAGTGATTTCCTGTGCCATTTGCTTGGCACGGGGAGTGAGGAAAGTCAGGAAAGTGCTGCTGATCACGTTGAACGGATCAAGAGCCGCTGACTGGGTAGAGGTGGTGGGAGGGGGGGGAGCTAAAGCGGCGGGAGCGGCTTTAGGAGCGGGGGTGGGGGGCTTTGGTTTACCCGCTAAATATGATTGTAGCGAGGGGGGGCAAAGTCGGGGATCCGTGTAAATTTCTGCCTGTCGGTTTTATTAAATAGGGGGGGCTGCCTAGGGTGCCAGATGACAATCGGTCGAATTTGGCAAACTACGTGGAAATGTTTACTCACACAAAGCTCATATATCATTCCAACTTGATGGTAACATAAGGTCGTTAACTTCGTAACATTATAAGACGCACAAAAGAAGCATTGAGCATTCAAAATGCTTCTTCTGAAATCCAGTAAAGTCGCGTCCAAACCAAAGCGATCGATGCGCCAACACGCGACCGTCGCATTCATTTAATTCGGCGAACGCAAACGCGTGGATGCGTCACAGAGGGCGCCTTCCGGTTTTCGAAAAATTTAGTGACATGTACAACCCGCAAGAGTTAGACTTGAGACTTCACTCGCATGACGTAAGCCGAGGTACTGACGCGTCGATGGCGACAGCGGTAACAGCGCGGGCGTCGGGAGGGCCGCTCGGGTCTTAACTTAACTTTTGCGGGTTGTAAAAGCGTCGATCGCGTATTCGTGTGACCGATCGCTTTAGTTAGGACGCGTAGTAAAACGTTGGCGATCGCGCGATCAAGCATGCGATTGACAGCGCTGCATGCGTATCGCCTCATAAGAATTGCCAGCAGTAAAAAAGAAAATACTTGACAACACTTCCAGGTTGTCTACATTAAATCTGTAGCCAATGATTTTTCATTTGTACAATATGAATAATCAGTGGCTTGTAAAAGCAATAAAATATAGGTGTCTTTACAATAAAAAGTAAAGAAAGCGGGCATAAATATGTCACATAGGAATTACAGGATCTAACTCAGGACTTTGGCACACAGTCGACGAGGAAGCGACTAGCTTACAACCTTTTTTTCGCTCAAGAACCGTACAAAAGGTTGTAGGTCCCAGTAGGTGTTTGTAGGCTGTTACCATGGATTCAGTACATGATTCAGGGTTCTGAATCATATAGTGGATCCAGCTGATGCAGAGGGTTTCCTGAATTTAAATTTTTCGTCGGTTAGTTTAAAAAAAATCTACTCGCTTCGCTAACCACCGGCATTGGGACAGTTAGTTGCCTTAACTTAAAATTAGTTTTAGACCATTTTCGTTGGATGAAAGAATGAAGTTTCAATTATTGCCTTGAGTTATGTTTTGTAAAACCGGTAGTTTTAGAAGTTCGGGTTTTTAATAAAAACTGAGAATGCAATATATTCGACAAAAAATGCCATAAATGACATAAATACTGAAAAAAAAACTAATTAAATTGTCAGATTCTCGCTTGTCATCTGTCGGTTTTTATTAAATTGACGCCTGATGATCAATTTCTTCCCAAATGTGCCATATTAACGCTAAGGAACTGCGCATGATAAATGGATGCACACTTTTGATAAAAAGCATGAGGCATAAATAAAAGCTTTTTATTTTTTACATTCATAAATAGGGCAAAGGAAGCTTCAGTTTAAATTTAATGGTTTATTAATATGCTATTAGTAGTGCTCGGTTATTTTTCTTAAAAAAGGAGGAGGGTATAAATTCAACTGAATGAATTTTTTAATACAATGTGTTTGATGCCTCATATTATAAACTTATGAACCGTAAGACATAAGTAATATTTTATGTTTCTTTTATATATTGTACATAAAAATATATATATAATATATGTATATAATGTGAGAATTAGCAGTTAGAAGTGCATGCTATAAAAGATCATTTAATTAATGAGTGGTTGACTATAACAGAAGCAGCAATTTTTTTTTAAATATTGATTTGCGAAACAAGCAGTGATGACGTCATCATCCAACTCATCCGAGACGTATCTCTAGGGAGTAACTATCAGTTGCTGCCTATCATGCATTAGATTATAACTAGCAAAACCAAACTTGGCTTCAAATGGAACAAAAAAGATACAGACAACTACCATGAACATGAAAATGACGAGATTTTTAATACAAACCGAGTATGATCCGGACCAACAGCCTTATACATGTAGTCCGTGTTTATCTTGTTAATCTGTAAAAATTGATGAAGTTTTGACTTGGCATTCTCCATCGTCCAGTTGCCATGGAGACTGGCATTAACATCCAAGTCTTCAGCCTCTTCTACGTTCTTTTGCTGTTGCATGCGGTCCATGTACGTGAAGGTCGAAGGCCTATCACCACCTTGGTTTTGTCCGCCATAAGCTTGGTATGCTTCTCCCATCATTTGGGGTCCCATACCCTCCTAGAATGGTTAAAGTTGCCAATTATTGTCAATTCAAATCATAAGTCACAATCGCTCATTTCAACAAATTCAGCACTAGTTGTGTCTGTACTGCAGAATGTCCAGCTCATAAGCCACCATGTTTCGTGAATTGTTTTTTTACTTTTTCCTTGTTTGGTAAGGAATTTAATAACAGCACGGTGCTCAATTTTCTTAAACATTGTCACGTTAGCCATTCCAGTTGTCGTTGACTAAGGATAACGATATGATGATAATGTCATTAATTAATTAATTAGTCAAATTACCCACATCATTAGTACCCTGATAACGAGAATACATGGAATGCCTCTTGTAGAAATGATACTTTTTTTTATGTCATAGACACATTTTATCTATAACAGAGACATTAAAAAACAAAACACCAACCTGAAAAACAGATCTTTGTTGCAGCTGCCTCGGCTCCTGCTGCTGCATATCCCCATTTCTCGGCCCCTGATCCTCTTCCTCAACCTTGACAGCGACTCTCGTGTCTTCAGGCACTTCAGAGGCCGCCACCTGTTCCGTCCTCACTAGGTAGTTGACAAAATCCTTGGAGGCATTCATCTGGGCCTCCTTCTTCGTCGTGGAGTTCCCGGCGCCGACATAGGTGATGGTATCGACCCGAACTTCGCATAGAAACCGCTGCCTATGACGCGGCCCTGAGAGTTTAGGTTAGATTTTATGGGAATTAAATGTATTTTGAAGAATAATTTCATGTCTATTTTGGACTTTACTATGGAAGTATAGACGCATTTGAAAATACTGAAAGGAATTTTTAGATTATAGAACCTGCTAGGGTCTGTAAGGGTGAAATGAAATCTAACTACATAATATCAAAACAATGTGCACAAATATTAACTTTTACGAATGCTACACTATGTACATGCATAGTATGCTTAAGCCATCGTGAACTGATGATGATCATAGTTTTCTATGATAAAATGGCTAGTAATGTTCTATAATACCTGTGGCCCGGATATCATAAACCGGCGTAAGCCCCTTCTTGGCGCACCAAGAGTACAGGAATGATTTCCCATCCATTCTGGGTTCTTCCAGACGCACTTTTTCGATAAATAAGATAGAATTTATAACCGTAAATCACAGAAGATTCCTTTGGGTTTAATAGTTACAGCGAAACGCGAAACACAGCTTGCTTGGCTTTTTCAGCTTTCGACAGATATCATCGATAGAGAAATGTCAGTCAGTTTGACAGAACAATCCCTTCATGGACTAATGGCGTATTGCAGTTGTATGTAGTGTATTATCTATGGTAGTTGTAGTGATGCACACGCAGAGTGAAGCAGTGCGAAATGCGATAAATTCAGTACAATTCTACATTGCGATAAATAAAAGTCACCTTTTCATTTAGTTTTTTGAACTAGAGCATGTAACATGCTTGTTTACTATGTGAGCGAAATGAGCGAATACTCGCTCTAACTAAAAAATACTTTCATTGATGCTAGAGCCGCGCTTATTAGTATTGATTACCGTGTGAGCGATATGTCGCTTGCTTGGGAGGATAGTTCCATATTAATATTTAAGAGCCAAAGCGTTTAAATATTTACCATTAGGGAGATTTGCATTGGGCACGCCACAATTGCGGCGATAAGTCCCTTCTTTGAGGGGCTGGAGAAGCGCCACGGCGCCCTCACCTTCCACCTGACGTAGGTCCTCACCGGACACGGTTGTTCCGGGAGGTTCCTGTTCAGGATAAGGCGGGAGGAAACGCCAGTGTGTCACCACTGTGTGGATCGCCCGGAGGACACGGTGGAGCATACGGTGGAGGTCTGCCCGGCTTGGGCGGAGCGAAGCTCCGCCGCATACTCGTGTCGGCGATCGGCGGCCGGGAGGTTCCTGTTCAGGATAAGGCGGGAGGAAACGCCAGTGTGTCACCACTGTGTGGATCGCCCGGAGGACACGGTGGAGCATACGGTGGAGGTCTGCCCGGCTTGGGCGGAGCGAAGCTCCGCCGCATACTCGTGTCGGCGATCGGCGGCCCGGGTCGACGGCGCGTTGTGTTCCATGCGCACCTCAAAGAAATGTCAGCACGATTGCCAGGGCCGCGGGTTGTTCGAAAGACATACCGTGGACCCTAGCACAGGCAACTGATGGAACACGGGTGGGTTTTAGTCAGTAAAAGTCTGACACGCCCTCCCGCTCCGCCCAGTGCGGGAGAAGTCATATTATGATTTCCCACCCAAAAAAAGGGAGATGTGCATTAATTAATTATAGCTGATTTTAGCCAAGGCACAATACCACTTGCATTTCACGAATACATGCATTAATGCGATGTACTTTCAGCTGACATTAAAAAAATCACTACAATAAACTTTATCTATTCATGTTAGCACAACAAAAAAAGGAAAAAATATAAATTATATAGTCCTTCTTATCGATTTCGATAACGGCGACCCTTTTTTTTATTATTATTTCATAACGTGTGTCCATTTATTAGTCTTCAAATATGACTCGCTAGACCGAATTTGGTTAAATACCAGCACCCTAATTGCGTAACACACCAATGAATGCTGTTGAACTGTCAAAATGAAAGCCATTGCTACTGATAGTGTGTTACGCAATTACCCCGTCAGTCACAACAGAACACTCTTTATGTCACTATTAATGCAATAGAGTTGACCGGCAGAGTTAAAGGGCTCTTTACTTATTTTGGCGGTTAATTTGGAGGTGCTTCTTAAAAAAATTATAGAGGGTTCATCGGCGTATAGGTACTGTGATTTTAACTGCCCCGTTGGTCTCGTGGTTGGAAGCGCGACTGCTGAGCGTGGGATCCTGGGTTCGATTCCCGGGTCGGACAAAGTGTTATTGGGTTTTCCAGTAGGAATTTCTTAGTAACAGTCCGGAGTTTGGAAGTTGGCGGTTTAATACCCCCGTTTAATGCCTCGGAAAGCACGTAAAGCTGTTGGTCCTGGATCTCTCCCCGGTCGTGTCGGATTGCCGTCCCATCGGACTATGAGAGTAAAGGAACAGAGTGCACCTGTGTTTACGCACACACTTGTGCACAAAGACTACAATAGTATTTAGGCTACTTGTGCACTATAATATCTCCTGCGTACCTGGCTAATCTCCGTTGAGATTGGCCACCGTGACCGAAATTGGTCGGGAGGGTATTACTCTGTGATTGGTGTACAATACTTATCTTATAGTAGTAGTATCTTTGACAATACTATAGTTTGACCAAAACCGCTATACTGCGCCTTCGATAATTATGTGCGAGACAGGGGGCAGTGCAGGCCGCTCATTCGTCAACGTCATCCTCGCTTCGCCGCGCATTCCTAAGGCACGGTACAGCAGCTTCGGTTAATCTATAGTGATTTAAATTGAAGTTTTCAGTTACTTTTATTGTATTCTGATGTGGTTTAAAAACGAGCTTTTTGATGTCGATGTTTATTTGAAAACCAAAGTGCGTTGAAATAAAAGAACGCGATGAAAAGTTTATAAATCTTTTTTATTAAACACACATACATCACTCGTTCACATAATGATTACGTTACATTTGAACCATTTTAAACATCGGCTATATTGCAAGAGGAACTAAATTTTAAATAAAATAAATACTTTCATTTCGAATTTAATTATGAATTCGCGCGTAAAATAGTTCAAGTGTAACTGACTTAACGATTAAATTAATTAATATTAACAAACTTCAATTATGCGTTGTTTCACAATCATGAAAGAGAAATGGTTTCAAAAGGATTTCTAATTTTTTTTGGAACGAAGTTCTTTAACGGAGCTTGCGGTAGGAGTAAACCGGGAGGAAGAGTCACGTATAGTACACGTAACGAAAAAGCGTTGTGCCCCCATGTGACTAGTCGAAAAAATTTACAGCCGCCATCTTGGATTTTCATTTTGAACTTCGTTCCTGCCGGGGGTCCCACGACACCCGTTTTTTTAAATTGACTCGTACATCAATGTTCAATTTTGAATACACTAAACTTCATCATCATCATTTGCCCCGACCCCAAATATATTGAGATAAGGGTCCTGCCCTTATCCCAATTTATTTGGGGTCGGCGCTACATGTCTTTTTCTTCCATACTTTTATAAAGGCTTTCAAATAAATAAACCTTAGGTTTCCTAATTTGCTGATTTTAGTTTGGCTTATAATGTTATTATCTCACTTGGAGCATATTTCCCATTCCGTGTGTTCAAAATCGACAATGAGGTAATTACCCTATTCATAACTTGAGTTTGGCATTTTTGTTTGTGATGGAAGCAATTCTTGTTAATGCAAACAAAGTTAAATAAGAAAGGTTAGATGAATAGGGATAAAACTAAAGTAAATTACGGTTTACGAAAAAATTGTGAAGTGAACATAGCGATAATCAATCCAAATATGTCCCTAAACTAATCCATGTATAGACGCCACCACATCAAGCTATAAAAAGTTGAAAATCTATTACAGAAATTTGACAGATTGTAGTAGCTTGATGTGCTGGCTGTCTGTAACTGTCTATTATAAGAAAAAAAAACGATAATCAATCCGAACATGTCCCAACACTAATTGATAAGATGGCGCCAATACTTTCAAAGTTTTCTACCATACAATGGGTTTGTAACATAAGATTTATATAAGAAATCATAGCTTTATCTTACAAAATAATAGGAAACATAAAATATAATGTGGATAACTAGTTCCTTATGTAGTGTGAGCAAGAAATAAAAATATGTATGTTTTATAATATTAATAATAAAATAGTGACTATACATATGTATAAAGTTCATGTACTTACTTAATTGTATGTAACGACTATTAATTCTAAATGTTGGACTGCATTTAAAAATACAAGATATAATCTATGGTTACAGTTTTAAAAATAAACATAACTAACCATTGATGCCAAAAATATTTTTCTGAATTAAAGTAATTTTTTTTTTGTTTAATTCTTAGAAAATAATCTTTAAATTAACGTAAATACATATGAAAATGCAGTCAAACTTCACGATTTTTATTACAATAAGATTATATACGGGGCTATGACTATTTACCCTATATACCTAAGCCAGTGACCACAAACAACCAAAGAGAAAAGAAAGTCGTCATGAGATTTCATTTTTATTAACGCAAATGAATTAAACAAAGATGTATCTTAACTGATAAACTTAGGGTAGATAATTGCAAATGTCATATAGCGTCTTTAGGTTGACTTTAACTTAGTAAAATCATTTTGGTAATGCTTCAAATGGGTGATGTAAGCAGGCGGGATTGTGGCTATGTTCCCTTTCTTTTTCGCACGTAGATTTTATATAGCGTTGTCTCTTTCTATCGTACCGAAGATTTTTGAATAATTGACCTGATTTGTTTGGCGTAGAATAGCGGTGCAGATAAATTATTTTAGGATTTGGAAACATTATTCTAAATTAATCACATACGCCTTGCTTACCTACGCCTTATAATTTGCGACAAATCTCGAGCCTGTTTTCCTTGAAAAATAAGTAATTAATTTTTAAAGAGAGATAGTTATTAAAGGTTTCGAGTTACTTTTTGCCTGCTTTTTTTCGGAAAATATGAAATTAATTTTTAAATACAATTTCTAAATTATCATTATGGATACCTAGACCAATCTAACACATAATATAGGTAACAATATAATTATACATCAAGGACAATATATTTTGGAGTTAGAATATTATTAAAAATTAGTCTTTTATATCTCAATACATATTGGTCTCAGCATATTTGAAAACTAATTATTGTTACACAATCATATTGCTTTTCTGCCATAATTCCTTTTTTTTTAAAATGAATCACCTCAGGAAGACTATTTAGCGATGACACTTTTGGAAGCCAGATGTTTCGTCTCATTTCAACGCATAGCTTTCATATAACACTGTTTCACTCTCTCACAGTATCATCGCAAAAAATACAACCTGTATAAAAACCACTGACATTCCTAGAAACCCGAAATAAAAAAATAAAAAAAACAATATGAACAACTAATCTGAAAGAAAGAACTGTTTTAAAAAAGGAATGTCTTTTGAACCACAACTGTTTATTCTGAAAAACTAATTTCAGGGGGCCTACCACCACCTTTTATAGCAGAGTTATCTCACTTCAGTGTGGGAATGAGACGGAGCTATATGGACTGTATTGCACCATCTCTCTCACACAGGTGGTAGACCCCCAGGAATATTCTGAATTCGTCAGATCTTCTCAATACAGCCTTTTCCTGGTCTGTTCCTGTCGTTTCTGATAGTACATGATGCCTAGAACCACTAGGACGATGATGACGATGGCTATTGCCATCATGTAGAGAAACGTCTTGACTCCTGACATGGCGGGCTTGGAATCATCTATCCTCTCGCGAGGCGCCTCGAAGGAGGCTGCTGATGGGATGATCTGGGAACGGTCTTCGTCTTTGTTTTGCTGAAAGGATATGAAAACAATATTATTACATGTTTTAATTCATTTTTGGGTTAATTTTGCGGTCTCTTGGACTGGTTCTGCGCTGATATTTAATCTATATTACCAGATAAATCAAAGATTTTTAACGGGCCAACGCACAACAAATTAAGAAAGGCTTTGAGAAAAAGAAGTCAGTTTATTTGGCACAGTACAGTGTGCAAGGCACACAGATCGAATTCGGAAGGCACAGAGATAGAAAGTGTGAATTAAATACGCGTTTTTAATACCAAACCATCTAGTATACGTTTTAAGAACCTCACATAAAGTTGTCGCCTTCATGATTTTCATTCTGACCTCACTATTGGCTTAAGCCATGAAAACGACACCCACGGAGAACAATTTGAAATTTTTTAAGTGAGATAACTTACAGCTTCCAGTAGATCAAGCTCGAACATCTTGATAGCGATGATGTCGTGGTTGTCGCTCAGGTCGCCGGTGGTCGCCGACGCGCCGAAGTAGTAACCCGTCGGTAGCAGCACGTTCTCTACTTTAAGGCATTCCTTCCAGGCGTTCTTGCCTTCTAGGTCTGTGGATACTGCGGAGGGAAGATTGCGTTTTTAAAGCCATGTTATCTATACTAATATTATAAAGAGGCAAAGTTATTTGTTTGTAAGTCAATATGTGGAAAAACTGCTGATCCAATATTCACTGACACTGACTTCAAAAGTGCCTTATATGTGCTTATTTGAAATAAATGATTTGACTTTGGCTGATAGAACTCTACATTATTCCTAAGGGATGATTTTACCAAAGTCTTCTATAAAACCTATTATCTGTTGAATAAAATTGACGTCTGACAGTTCTTACTAGCACTGTCAAAAATTCAAAATTGATTCTCAGGTTAACACTTATTCTAGGTATAAAAGTTTGGTGAAATTCGCCCTAAGTACTCGTAACACAGGATACTTTTTATGCCACAAAATTCACTGTTCCTGTGGGAATCTCTTTGCGGGTGAAACCGAGGGTTAAAGGAAGCATAAGGACGTCCTAGACCCGTGATTTTTCAAGAATCATATATAGATAAAAAAGTGGTGCAAAGCGGGTCGACTCGGAAAAATAAAAAAACAAATTATATTGATCTGCATGAATGCTACAGCTACATTAGTTAACAGTAATAATTTGTTATCAAAACATCACTTTATCTATCCTATTCATTTATCCTGTATGCATTATTGTTCACAACAGTATTGTTGTCAACAAGAGATCGAGAAAAATCTTGAGAATTTTAGGTAGGTGCTCATTTTTTTTCTGAATCAAAATCAATCAACTCAGCTTATCGCAGTCCACTGCTGGACATAGGACTCTCCCTGTGCCACAACGCTCTGTCCTCCGCCTTCCGCATCCAATCTGTCCCAGTCACCTTCTTAAGGTAGTCGGTCCATCTAGCTACGCTTGCCGATACGAGTGTTTTTCTGGATATTTGCTTTTATAGAGGTATGAGGAACAGGGTGTAAAGTTCACTCATCCTCTATAGAAAAGGGAGGATCCTCCGACCAGACGGTGTGTCTGGCAACTGCCCGATGACTCAGGTCGGGCCGTTGTAATTGTTGTTAGTTGCGCTGTAAACTGCTTGCGAGATGTAAGATTTTGCGTGACGTCAGTTTGACGCGTAGTTCGCATGTGGCGTTTGTAGATACCGCTAAACTTTAATTTCAAGACTTACAAAAACCAACATACCGGTCAAAGTGTCGTCCATATACGTAATAGATACGTGCGTATCATGGTTATAGTTGCGGAACTTGCCCTCGCAGCCGGCGACCTGCGTGTGAGTGCCATCCCTGTCGTGGTCATAGTGCAGCGACCCGTTGTTTATCATCGCTGATATGTACGGGTGCTGGTGCTGTAATCAAATAATAGGATATGAATTAGACATACTGCTTCGATGGAGTAGTAGCCGCAAGCACGTCTGCTCAGCGGACTGGATCCCAAGTCTGGCAAAGCGTGAAAAAAAAAAAGAAGATTTTTAGTCAACAGCCCAGAACGCCAGCCCTGGTTAAAAAAATATATGAAAAAAAAAAAACGCCTGGCTGGATTTGCGCCTGTTTAAAGGCGTGGTGGCCCATTATGAAATTATATTTATTAGAAAATGAATGTAAATTAATAAACTTCTAGTAGTATTAGGTATCGGTTTGTAGACTAATATGTAAAGTTCTGTGGCTTCCTCGCTCCTACTACTTTGCTGTGCCCGCCAGGGTCCATAATAATCTCAATATATTTTTAACCGACTTCAAAAAAGAAGGAGGTTCGATTCATCCGTATATTTTTTTTCATATGTTAACAAGTACACATTGTGAAAAGCAATAAATGATCGAGTATTGAATGGGAGTAAACATTGAAGGTGAATGTGGGTGTTCAGTAGGCGCTTAAACACGTTGCTCAGTTGTTGGCTAACACAATCAAGATTGCCATCGACACGCTATTATTAGGCTTGTCGATGGTAAGCGTGCCGCTCGTGTATTTGAGTGCCAGTGCTGAAATACACGAGCGGCACTTTGTCAACGGCTGCAGTTGACTTTGCCATCGACGCGTGCCGCTCGTGTGTATGCACACTTAGAACGTATGAAAATTAAATATGGTTTTAGAATAAAATTACCTATAAGTCACATAATGAATGTCACATAGTGTAAGCACAATGGGTAGATTTTTGGGGGGAAATAATTCTAATTATTTTTCTAAAATGTAAGGAGCGTTAGTTAATCCTTATAACATCAGCTATCTGTCAGTGAAGGTCCCATCAAAATCGCTCCAGCCAATTCGGAGATTAGCCAGAACAAACCAAGACAGAAAAAAAAAACAATTTTTAAAAATTTTGTCCTTTTGTTGTAACTAATCTCCGGAAAGGCTGGACCGATTTTGACGGGACCTTCACTGGCAGATAGCTGACGTATACTTTTTTTGAGATAAATACTTTCATAAGCATTTAGTAAAAAGCTGTTATTTTGACATTACAAACTGACACTTGAATTTTATTTATTTGTATGCATGATCTAACTGTACATTTTACCAAAAAGCACACAAATGATTTGACTATGTATGATTAAATATTCACAAAATGGAAAAAGCCATGCATTTATTAACGAATTAATTATAATACTCACATTATGGGCACCATTATGGTTACTGTAGGTATCAACAATGATTCCCAGGCCGTGGAAGTAGTCCTTGCTGCCGAACACCGGTCCAGTCTGCATGCGGTCGCGCACGTACCATATCGCGAACCCATCGCCGAACAAGTCCTTGCCGCGACCGTGCACTTTGAACTGGACCTGGAGCTCCCAGTTACGGGTTACACATGGCTGGAATGAAGAGAAAGTTGGGTTAAGAACCTGGGATACTTGTAAAAGGAAACAGGTTTAAAAACAATGCAGCATTTATGGTCGAATATGGCTTGTTTTAAACAGGTCTTGAAAATTAAACAAATTTTTCGCAATTATTGATATATAACATTTCCACATGCCTTAGAAATTGGGTAACCAATTGTGAAAAACTGGTGATTCCTTGAATGAATTATCAATAGTCAATCAGATCTTGGCATGAGTTTAATTTTGATTAGTTGATTTTCGTTTCAGAAACCAGGTGTGGGTAACATACTTCATCACTAAGATGAAATATCATCACCATTAAAACTATAACATAAATATAATGTCTCTTAAAACGATTTAGTGTATGCTGTGTGCAATGAGCATCATAGAATGCAGTAAGTACCGTTACAGCCTATCTATTCTGTAAGAATATCATCATGAAAACTTAGGTGAAGTGAGCTTGAAGTAAGCTGTCATTCCACTTGCAGATGTATTCTATAAAAAACTTAACGTGAAAACTTAGGCGAAATTAGCTTGAGAATAAACCATCTGGTCTCACGTCCCTACATAATGCGTGCAAGGCATTAACTTTGATACAACGTTTGTATGTCATGGATTGTCATAGAGCATGGTTGAAACTCGAAGTACCTACCTACCTAACAGTTTTCATACATTTGAAATAAGTATACTCACTTTGGCAGATAAAACCTCCGAAAATAATATCCGACAACCGTCCTACCCATGTAACACATGTTCATGTATGACCTGTGATTTATTATGACAAATACCAGCTCGACAGACAAAACATTACCATAAATGGCTGACATTGTATCAGTGACACATCAAAAATAATTGTATTCAGTTATTGTCGTTGATACTTATATCTGCTTGCGGAGGAATGAATAAAATGTCGTGAGGTAAGTTTTGAGTATGAATGTAGATGGCTATAAGAGTAGGGGAAGACCAAAGTTACGATGGATGGACTGTGTGAGAGTTATGGCTGGAAAGGGGGGTGACTACTACTACTGAGATGTCGACTAGGTAATAGAAAGTATGAGATCACGGATCTCAAGTGCGTATACGGCACCTAACGACAGACAGTGGCCCTCCTTCCATCCCGCGCCGCATGCTCAGTCACCTGTGCACTTGATGATCTTATGACTGCGTCAGTGAGCGGAGTTCGCGCAGCTGAAGTTTGGGCCAAAGATGTTGTTGAACTTCTTGCCATCGATACGCCAAGAAGATAGAGAAGCATGGAAGAAGAAGACATGCTTGCCGACCCCAACTAAATCGAGATTAGGATAGAATGATACCAGCTCGACCGAAAAAACATTATAAACGACTGACATTATATCAGACACGCGTCAAAACATTGTAATTATGTATTATTTTTTATATATCTAACTACTGTTATGACGATCACTCGTTAGGAACTAAGAAATGTAAATAAACAAACAACGTTTAACACGAGGCGGTGTTGGCGATCGAACAGTATGTTGTTGCCAAATGAATAGTTACAGTTAGGATTGGATTAAGAGTTCGTGTGAAATTATGATTTTATGGTTTTGTCATTGGTATCGTCTAGAGCTCTATTTATATTATTACGAGAATATTTCATGCCGTGTTAAAAATATCGGTTAGCCTCCCACTCGTGAGGGCAATTTGAATGTACCTTATCCCTATTACGATCAATTTTAAACTTTTAAAAGTTCAGAACGATAATCAGTTTTATTGATTTCGGTAGCTATTATATATAAGTATATTTTTTAATTTAACTGACCCATATTTTGTCAGTAAAAAATCTAGCGCACCGGCGGTATAGGAAAAAGGATTAAAGCTACCAGGCGAACAGAACTCCAAAGAGAGGAACCTAACAATACGAGTTGAGCCCAAGAGTATGTTCCTACATCAAGCCCTTGACCCAACTGCCTAACGAGAGCCTCCCCAAGATCACTTGAGCAGGCCATCAGGTCGAGGCTTCGGGCTAAAAGAACATTGACCTTAGCATTCATTCTTACGATAATTAGTACGCAATCAAGGCTACATGAAGAATACGCATTTGATTAGAAATTCCAGCATGTAATCGAAAATGAAAAGTACTACTTACCTATAGGGAAAAATTGCTATTTTAGTTTAGCTAAATAACAATGGGTACTAATTTGAAGCCGGATGCACTTATCTATGGATTCTTGATGCGATAACAAAACTGTCCGAATTTAAATAGGTACGAATTGATTGTGATATATGTGTTTCCTTAAGGAATCAACTTAACAGTATTAAAAACTTGTTAGGAAACGAGGTCTCTTGGTCATTGGCGTTCATTCCATACTAACGCATTCTCTGTTTTCTTCCTGGATAATGATACTAGTAAAAATATTCTTTTTACTATACAATGTATTTGTATTTGTCATGAGGAGGAAAATAAACATTAAACCCTTTGACACTAAAGCGAAAAGTTATGGACATGTGCATCCTTCCCATTCTGACCTTTGGATCCCAGACTTGGTCTTTGACAAACATTCAACAATTCAAACTCAAGGTTTGCCAACGAGCAATGAAGTGCAGTATTCTAAGTGTCAAATTGACAGACCATATTCGCAACACCACACTGCGCTCCAAAACAAAGATTACTGACGTTGCTCAAAAAGCCGATAAGCTGAAGTGGGACTGGGCTGGCCACGTCTACCGTATGCCCAATAAGATATAGGCCAAAATAACCACCACGTGGAGCCCTGACAGAACTAGTACACGTCGCGGCAGACCCCATAGAAGATGGCGGCCGGGACGAGCAGGACAAAACCAACGGCCAGTGGTCTACTTTAGCCCTGGATCGAGAGAGCTGGAAGTCGTGGGGAGAGGCCTTTGCCCAGCAGTGGGATGATGCAGGCAGTAACAGTATGTAATGTACATATCTACTACTGCCAGGTCTCTGTTTTGTTTTCTGGCATATTTTTTATTAATTTTAAAATTTGGAATACATTCGTATGGCATGAACGCCAACGACCACTCGTGACCGCGTTCCTCTTAACCATTCAGCACCACAGTAGGTAGTATCCATGATTAAGATATCGAACAAAGCGTATTTCTATCTCAAACAAAATTAATGAATATCAAAATATATTAAAATTTCGTCTTTGTTTAAGTTAAACAAATAAAATACGACTAGCAATGTGAAATAAGCACAGACAATAATTTAATGCATTTACTGGTGGACTAAGTTCAACCAAAATAATAAACAGTATGCATGCTAGCAATGCTATTCAGTTTCTGTGAACAGTCAAGGTTTTATTTTATTATGTGATAGTTCTAAACATAATAAGGCCGTAGATGACAGAATAATACAGCTATTCAATCTTAATTTCGTGTCCATGAGCTCCTTAAGTTCCGAGTTGAGCTGCATGATTACGGACCAACGGGCACTGACTGGACAGATCCACTCAAATCTGTGTGGGCCTTTCCTCAAAAGACCGTCTCAGACACTAATCTGCTGCAACCTCATTTATTTATTATTCCCAACACAACTATCAACTTTTATTTTTCGTTGCTTGTATATATAGTATGTATGTATTTTTTGTATCTATAATTTTGGATATGTATATATTTGTGTATCTATTTTAGTGTATTGTATACATAATATTTGCACCAACGACAGTCCCAATTTATGTCAAGGAAAATCTCTGTCAATTCTAAGGTTGCCTGGAAGAGATCGCAGTAATGCGATAAGGCCGCCCATTGTATATTTTGTAGTGTGTCATGTATTTTATAAGCTATGTAGTTTTGTGGTGTACAATAAAGTATATATAAATAAAAATAAATAAATATCATTACAGGTTGCCCCAAATCGGTAGCGTGGTATTAAACAACATTCCTCCCATTACAGCTTATCACCAGTAAAGTAATTTTTGTGAACTCCTTCAGAGAACAGGAAAATAAATCCACCCTTACTGCGATTTCGTTAAGTGTATGCAAGCCTCGCGTCAAAGGTGCTTTACCCATATAATAACCAAGAAAGTGCCTGGACTTAAAAGAGAAAATGATTTTTTCAAATCCGACTGGTAGTTCTAGAGATTACTCCCTACATACAAACTTACAAACAAATGTTACCTCTTTATAATATTAGTATTAATATACAGAAATAAATAATGTCTCATTTGAGTTTTGGGTTTAAATTTATTTTCCCTGTGTCTAAAAAGACACGCCTAAACTTGGCATAACAATCATGTCAAAGCAATTATTTTGACATTTTGTTCAAAATAAGAGATAAATTGAATATTGGCATCAGCCAATATTCAATTTATCTCTTATTTTGAACCTCCAGATATTTTGTTTCAAATATCATAACAATGGTATACCTATTACATAACTTATTTACTTAATCAAGATAATATTTACATAATATAAGCTAACATCTAAAATAATAACAGTTCCTTTTATGTGCCATTTGAAATAAATGATTTGACTTTGACTTTGACAATAATATGTACATGTAAATGAAAAAACAAGCAAAACAATCATAGGGCATCAAAAAATTCGTCCGCATCGCTGTCAACAGGAACATAACCAATTAACATGACCCAGTAATTTCCAATCAGTAGGCTTATAATTACAAAAGACTAATTTCACGTCAAACCGTACTATAACAAAATTGAATGAAGCATGAACATTTTATTTGACATTGCTATTAAAATTAGACTCGCTTATTATTGAAATTTCAACTTAAGTACACCTTTGTCATAGCGTACAGTTTTGCGTATCATTGTGTGTAGTGTTATTGTGACCTTGTTCTGGTTGGTTACTCCCATTGCTAAATTAAACAGTTTACCTGAAGGTTAGTTTTTTCTTATGTAAGAACTAATCAGGGTTACATGCTTTTAGTTTTGATAGTGAAACAATTTATGACATTACTTTTATTAAAATATTTTTTTTTTACATTTTTTTTGTATTGTGACACAATGAAAATAATACAATGTAGGTTTTATCGGATTTTTGTACTATTTTTGTTTGGTTGTAACTGTTAACAATAGAACTTTGGGTAGGCCTTTGGTGTAGGATGCAATGCAACCTGTGTGATCTGTGTCTCCATACCCACTTTCTGCGGCAATGCTGCCAGCCTTTTGGACACTTCCCATTGACAGCAATGCGGACAATTTTTTTGTTGGCAAAGACCTCTTCCCTTTTTAAATTACTTGTACATAATATAAGAATATAGTTTAGTATTAACTTGTATATTGTATTTAAGATTTGTCAATATAAATAAAAATTGGATCCTTATAGAGGGCTGGCTATTTTTTTGGCCAAAGAATCCAAAAGGCTGGTAGAATTGCCACGTTGTATGGTAATGCTGCCAGTATTTTGGGCACTTTTCCTGTTGACAGCGATGAGGCCGAATTTGTTGATGCCCTTTGATTATTTCCCCTCCTTTTTTATACTTGCACATTTATTAATATTTAAAGACTGTTGGCTTTATAAATTATGTAAATATGTCTAAGTAAATAAGTATAGCCTTATATTATGTAACCTTATATACATATAACATCTAAAGTAGATATTCAGAAATCAAATTGCTTTTAGTTCCAACTTCAATCAATGACATCACATCCTTTGTTTTCTTATCAATTCACTCTAACAGTGTTAGATATTGAAAAGAAGTATCACAGTAGGTTAACAACCCAGTAACACAACAGACTTTGTAATCAATGAACAAACAATACACATTAGCGTTTGGAAGGCTCTTAGAACTTTGTTCCTATAGTTTTACCGACAGAAGTGTTATTTGTCTCTCTTTGTTTTATGGATTCATACCTGAACTGCTGAACCAGTTTGTATGAAATTTGGTATGGTGATAGCTTGAGTCCCGGGGAAGGATATACTTAAGCCTGTTTCAAATTATGGGTATCCCTATCATTGTTATGTACCTAACTATGTTGGGGTCGGCTTCTAGTCATATGCAGCTGAATACTTGTATTATACATGGAGTGACTAACTATTTGACCTCCACAACCCAGTTACTGGGTAACACGATACCCCTTTGTAAGGCTGGTTGTCAAACTTAAAAGAAAGTATGTCCATAGCCTTCCTAAAACTTAGACTAAGAATCTATACTAATAATAAAGCTGAAGAGTTTGAGTGTTTCAACACAATCTCTGAAACTACAAAGAATGCTAAGCAAAAACGTATCAATAGCGCGGACGGACGATGCGATGCGATGGGGTGGGTTGTGGGAACAAGTGATTTCACATAGAAGCTAGTACTATATAAAGTTAAACACACCTAAAGGCATGCAATGGAAAATTATACAGATCTATGCAGACAAAGTTATGGGTAAAGTGTGATACATTGTGTCGTATTTAAAGAGGTATATGACTTACTACATAACAGTATTCATATACAGAGCAAAGAGGTTTTTGTCCTTAGCCTAAGACAATAGATACTCTTGCATAAAGCCTAAGAATATATATGATTTATTCATATATGTAGTTGTTCCATTATTACAAATACATGAATGGAGTGTACATATAATAAGGATAGCATATTACATTGTGAGCTTGACTGCATGTGAGATTTAATAAAGTTGTGATTGATACGTATCAATCAACCAACCAACTCAGCCTATCGCAGTCCACTGCTGGACATAGGCCTCTCCCAGGCTGCACATATGTCTGTATTGATACATATAATACAGACATATTAATATGATTGCTTTATAATCATCTTGCGAATACTTAAGACCATGTTGTGTAGTTTATGTTTAACTATTAGTTAGGTAGGTAATACGGGCTGGTATCCGCAACTCCATATCAATGCGCATATTTTGCATATGGTAACTTTTAGTTTTCAGATACATAATATTTTCATAACATTTTAAAATAAATAAGATGTCAAATTAACAATAAAGCAATAATGATTTTAACGCTTCTAGAACCCGTTATATTTGTTTTTGTCTCGAGTGTAGGTAAGGTGATTTCCTTAAGAAACTTTGTGGATCCATAGGATGTTTGTTATATGAATACCATAGGTTGTTTCAAGCAGAATTTGGTAGATTATTTTATACTATTGTTCCACCTGTAGATTTATGAATAGGCAACAGAATACCAACAGCCATTTTTCCATAAAAGAACACATGTTTGGTAATAAAATGGAAAAGTCATAAAGATAATTAAACTTTTCAGTTTTATTGTCTAGTTTGTTATCATAACGAGGAAAGAATGTGTTAGTCACACAATTCTATAGAATAATGTTATATGCAGTTCCTAAAAACGGAAGCAGTTAGGTATATTGTTGTAATTCAACGGGTTAATATCACAAAATAAGAAATATATGCATTAAAATTTATGTTTAAATATTGAAATGATGAAAGATTGTAGTTTAAAACATCTGAGCAAACAAAGTCTGTAATAGCATGTGAAAATGTTACATTGTATTCATGATAAAACAACTCACTATAGAATTATGAAAATCTGCCAATTTAGCCCAGCTTATCTCTAATAACAGATCAGGGTCGCCTCGTGGCGCTGTGTGCACATTAATAGCACCTTATCATGCATTTATTCATAGCTAAGTAAATAATAGTAGATGTGTACTGACCACAGTATTCCATATAGCACCAGACTTCGACTGCAAGTCGGGCGTTAGTCGTACGTAGTTCGAAGTCACTATCGTGTTACCTAAGAAGTCCCAGTAAGGCACCGAATATCCACCTCCTGTAGTTAATTGATTAATTTTATTGTTAGCGTAAATTCGAGGTAAGATCAAAGTCACCGGCCAGGGGTCACTCACCTTGGTAAGGTTTTGTGAGAGAATGCTCTCGTCTGATGTAGTCCCTTGTGTTCCATTCTGCTAGAATAGAACTAACTAGTATAGAAACTAAGAACACTTGCATCCAATAAAGCTTTTCATAAAGCATTTTTGTAATTTTCTAAACGATGCACTAGTACGTGACAAGACAAACGCCAAATCATGGCAGATGGCAGCCGCTGCCTAGTGTTGCCAAGATGTATTTTTGTAGTATAATTTAAATTATGAAAGTTGTTTATGATTTATGTTTCTTTTTATTGTGGAAAAAGTCTTGAAATAAAGAAATAAATATTTAACAATGTCATTAGTAGAGACATTCTAAGTCTATATCCACATTCCTTTACCCAGTTGCAAGATCTGATACAGCTTTTTCAGTTATAGTTTCCTAGGGGATAATATAATTATTTATTTTATTTATCTATTAAGGTTTACCAAATGCTTATTTAAACAATATATCATAGTTAGCAATTAGCCTTATTTTTTATTTTATTTATCTATTAAGGTTTACCAAATGCTTATTTAAACAATATATCATAGTTAGCAATTAGCCTTGGTCACAGTCGCCAATTGAAGGTCTACCAGCATTCCCAAAAGTTTTCGTGTGTAATCACGAAAAAATAAGTCAAATAAAATAAAATTAGTAGTGCCAAAACTAATAATAACACAATTACATAATCAGCCTATAATGTTCCCACTGCTGGGACACAAGACTCCTCTCGGTGAGAGGGAGTGGCCCGTAATCCACCACGCGGCCCCAGTGCAAGTTGGTAGATATCACATTTCTTAGAACTTTTGGTTCTAGGACATGCCGGTTTCCTCACGATGTTTTCCTTCACCGTTTTGAGAGCAGTGGTGATGAAATAATTTACACAGAGTAAAGCACCTGACTGGGTTTGAACCTACGACCTACAACTCGTAAGTTGCGGCCTCTGGGCCACCATTGCTCTGCCGGCCTATATGGAAATCTCTCAATCGATTGCATACCCAGGTAGGGCACTGCAGGCACAACTTGTCGAAATGGGGGATTACTGATCCATCCAATACCCAATGCGAATACGGTGCCTCTAATCAAACCATGCCCCACTTGCTGGAGTGCCCTAAGTACCCGTTCACTTGCACATTGGATGACATAATGAATGCCACTGATGCCACCATCAACTTGGGCTACTGGGCTCAAACAATATAAAATATCGAAGAATCATCGACACGAAAAGAAGAAGAAGATTTTGGTTTTGAAGATTTTTATAGAATCTTTTATAAAATTATATCAAAAATATAATTTTAGCGGAGTAATATTTTAAACGGTGTCATCACTTTGGCGTCTCGGCATCATAGTTATTCGAGACACTCGAGAGATGGAAACAAGGTACGATATTTGGCACAGTGCGACGTTTTCCGGTTAATAGGAGGGTCAGAGTTTTATAAATACAATCTCTAACATTTTGCATGGCCTCATACCATCTGTAGTGCTCTTTATCCATTATCAACAAAAAGTTATATTATTAATGTTTACAGTCTATTTACACTACTTGGTAGATTTATTATTACATGCTCTGGTAACATTCACCTAAATGTCAATATTGAATAATTTGTTGATAAAACAGTTCAACAAAAACGTTTCGAAGTGGTTCACAGACTTACCAAGAGGTAGCGCTGTATACCGAGGTTTTATAATTTATTCTTCATATCGTCGATAGATGTCACTATTCCGCTTAAAAACATTTAAAAAAAATCTGTATTTCTTTTTCAGTCTTGCTTTGTATGGAAAAAGTATGTAAGTATAGTAAGATTTGTCTTCTTTGAACTGCCTAAAGAAGAGAGCATATCGAATAAAGAACATGACTCGTTAATCGACATGCACAGCAAATCGCATCGGCAAATTGCACCTGCGGCAAAATGTTGCATGCTATCAAGCGAATAACGTGAACGTGAAGCCATGACAAATAAACGGCCGTTATTGGTCAGATAATAAACTTTTGGCTGTGTAAAATGTCAATGTAAAAGAAACTCCATCTTTGAGCTTATTATTCACGCAAAGATATGGTACTAAAGTGGTGCAGGTGCCTAGGTACCTACTTACTTTTTAAAGGCATGCATGATGCATCCCTACGAATTTCTCCTCCAATATACCTAAGTACTTACTTAAAAGGTCCTCCACGCGTATCGTCCATGGTTGAATTTAGGCTTCTTTTAAAACATTCCGGTCGTTGCTAGCACTGAATTTGCTGAATATACGGGTCAGTGACCTCTGATGCAGTTTTCAGTTTTGTGGTACCTAAGTACGTGCTGTTGCTTAGTGTCCATTCTCGTGCAGTAAAGGAGTATTAAAGGTAGATACTAAATTAATTATATAATGTATATATTTATAATATAATGAAATTGGTTATTCTGTAAATATGATATCGCAATCTTTACACGTTATATAAAAAAAAGCTAGTTGGAGTCGACATTTCCTATCTGGTTACCTCTGAGGAGAAATCACGAAACAGACTCAGGTAACTGGAATACAATACCTAGATAAGTACTTCATTCATGCCTTAATATTTTAAACCTAATTATGTGACTTTATCGACCATGTTCCAGGTAAGGCAAGTAAGTACATACCTTCTTTGCATATGAAAATTCTGAATATGTTTACCAATAGTTACAGTTCAGCCTGTCCGTATGTAAGTAGATGGCGACTTAGCCACACAGTCAAAATAAAAAAACTTTCATGCATGTTTTACGAGAGTTCTTAATGATTTTTTTATCGACAAATTAATTCAATACACTTAAATTTAAGGTCAGTTAATCAGATCGGTTTAAAATAATCGATTTCCAATCAATCAGGTAGGTAATTATTTCGAACATGCTTCGAGAAAAGTGTGAACAATTTTCAACTAAAATTACCAGAAATATTAACCTACCAATTTCATTCCAATTACAAACGTAAATATCAATCAACGTCAATCTTGTACTTTTACGGTGTTGCCCTTCGAAATTATATTACAAAAATGGTATTTTTAAAACGTCATAATCGAAGGGTTTTGCACTTTCCCCGCAAACTGATTGATGCCCCCACTTTCACTGACTTTGCTACATAAACTTTGTTAAGGTCAAAATCGCGCACGCGGCAGGTCATTGACATTTACTTGGCAACTTTTACCATACGAGTTTTGCTTGATTTTCGGTGGCCTACACGCAAGCGCGGCACTAAAAACTTTTGTAGAGAGCTACAGGTAATTTTCTTCATATTATACAGTTTTCAGACAATTTAGGGAAAGATTCCATGCTAACTTAGTTAGATTTAGGGATATCTGCTCGGTTTTTGAGTATTTTACCCCTTCGTAGCTTGTTGGTCAGAAAGAAGGCTGGTCGAGTTCAATGACCTACTACAGACAACAAAGTCTGCTCACAACACTGCCTAATCTATCTATCTTGTTTGTGACGTCATATACATATGTAGTGGAGATTAGCTTTTACCCAAAGAAGGTTTTGAGATCTATCCAGATCTCCAGACATCTACCTAGACAGTCAGGTGTTCGTCCTGACTCCTGTCAGGTGACGATCATGGGAAAAATGAGTTACATTTTGTATGTTCACACGTCATAGCCGGGCTCCGGGGCATCCACGGGCCCCAGGATTTCGAAGCATACTTAGGTACACACCTACACGAACACTGAGCCCATCTAAAGGTCCCTTGGAGTCTGGAATCCAGCGGTAATTGCGTAACACACTAACAGTAGCATCGGCTTTCATTTTGACAGTCTAACAACATTCATTGCGTTATTTACGTTGTTGAGCAGACAAATTTTTCGAATATGTAAAGCAATGGATTAGCAACATACTTCAAAATGATTCAGAATGTGATTGATAGTTGTTACCTACGCAAATAGGTTGCAGAAGGCTTTCAGACAGATTTCTATGGACAAAAAAACTTAGATTTAGAGAGTGTGGCATAGGCCCAGAAGTGGGACATTGCAAACCATGATGGGGTTTTAATTCTTGACAAGCGTGGGAAAACTGAGTAGTCACTTACTTAGCTAGTCTACCTACCCATAATTTCTAATCCCAGATTACCATTAACATTGAATGGAGTATTTTTTCACTTTCTCTAAAAAGTTTTCTAAATCTTGCCCGCTGTAGTGTGCAGTTTCTATCGACACCTACCTATGTTTAGAAGGGTTTCTAAAACCTGGCACTTGGCGGCCTACGCATTGTCATTCTCAGGTTAAAGCAGTCGAATGAAGCCAGAAATAACAATTTGCTTTTCATCATCATCATTGGTCAGTATCTTAGCTTAGGTATTGGCTGCAACTCTAACATACAACTCTACTTACCTTAGGCCTATTTTTATTGTAAGCCATATTTTTTTACTTGAAGGTGCAAATTAACTATTTTAAACGATTAGCAGAAGCATTACTTAGGAACAGTATCATTCATCACTGGCAGCCTTGTTCTACCCACTGCCGAGTACAAGCCTCCATCCTTCTGTGCCATGATTCCCTGGTCTGTGCGCGTCTGCGAATTTGCTTTTGATCATCGTTTATTTGAAATGTCTGCAAGTTTAAAAATATTGAATAACGAACCAGAAAGCATCACATTTTACTGCTTGATGCAGTTGCTGCTCCATTTATGATGCACAAAACGAAAACAAACTTTGGCAGTGTTCGTCGCAGTTTTATTTCTGCAGGTTTGTACATACGTCAATCATATTTTAAAAACTAGATGAGGTCGGCGTTTCCTATCTGACTACTCTGAGAAGAAAGGCCGAAACAAACTCAGTGGTCACAGTCACTTTTAAAGTCCAGACATAATCTTGGATAGACCATGTACAGATTGATGTCTGAAATGGAATTTTGAAGAAAGATACACATAGATTGAGTTGACCTGTTCAGTGTGCACGCATTTGTCAGCAATCGTGCAATTCAACTCAAAACTTAAAGAGCTCAATGTATGTAGGAAAATACTTCAAAGTTCTATTCTTAAAAAAGTGAAGTGTTTATAACTATGCTGGTTTTCTAAAATGTGAAATCTAAGGGCAAGGCACGACGCGTGGGCTGCCAATTGACACATCATGGGAAATCTCATTGTCTGTAGAATACAACGTCGCCCATGAAAATGTTACATTAGTCGTAAGTAGTTTTTTCACTTTCGCGAGTACTCTCCAAGGAGTCTGTTCCAAAAGTGGCTGATGAAAGTGTAAACAAACCCTGTTAGGTTAAATTATTACGTGATCACTCGCTTAAGGGACTTAGTATGGGCTTATATAGACCTCATAGGAAAAAGGCGTGTTTATGTTAATTATTATTTGAATTAAAATTTAAATTGAATTCAAAATTAGGTTATAAAATTAACCTCAAGATGCGTTTTCTGATCCATTTGTTTAAACTTTTATCAGATACTTTTGGAAGTAATTACAATGATATCGAAATTAGGAAATGTGATGGTTTTGAATAGAAACAGATTGGCAATGGGAAGAGTAGACAGCTTTTGTTAAAGGACACAGATAAGCTAAAGAACCAGATAGAAATGCAATTGAAAATACATATATTAAACCTACAAAAGTCCATTGTCAGAATAACTATCTACATATGGGTGGATTTGTTGCATCATGCAGCAACTGTCTATCTATCTATAAATATATATTATGAAGAACACGTGAAACAAGTGTCTTCCCCATAACATTCGTCGACACGGTTGGCGCAGTGGCTGAGCACTCGATTGCTGCACTGCGTGTCGCGGGTTCGATTCCCGCACGGAACAAATTGTTGTATTGCCTACAGGTAGTTGTTCCGGGTCTGGCTGTTTGTGTCTGTGAGTTTAAGTGTTTGTAAACGCTCCCACCATACAGGAGTAATTCCTAGTGTGCGGCAACGAACAAAAAAAAAAACTAATAGTGAATAAGAAAAATGTTATTGGACGATTTTTTAATTATACATAGGTATAGTTACTTAGCAGTTTAAGTTATATTTAAATTACTTATTAGCTAATAGTCTAGTTTGTAATGTAAATAAAGTATTGAATCACCAATATTATGGTACTTTATAAAAGGAAAAAAAAAATACTGTCTATCAGCCCATGAATGATTTATATCAGTCACTAGCATCATTTCGGCCCCCGACGCATCACATCGCATCGCGTCGCTCGCTCGTGCTCGCTTGGCGTTCTTTCTGACTTTTTTCCTTATCGCACATGTGACATGTGACATCTATCAAGGCGCACTGGGCCCACGTGGTAGATTACCCTCTCCCTCTCATAGAGAGGAGGCCTGTGTCCCAAAAGTGGGAACATTATAGGCTGATTGTGTATTCTTGATACAATTGGTGCTTGTGGTGTTGCATTGATATCAAAACATATCCAACTGATTAGTCTTTAATGTTGTGGACTTTGATATTTCGATGGGTGTATTGTATTCTCAATACTTTATCGCTAAGTGGTACCTAACCTAGTTAGACGACACGCCTTTGATCTATATTTTAAGTCTAGACATTTTTTTTGTGTACGTGACTGACTACTTAAGATGGTGACTGTTTTTTTAAAATTGAATTGTGGAGAGAGTCTTTTATGCTCTGATACATATCCTGTTAACTGTTGGGTATGTATCGGAGCATCGCCCAACAGGCCCCTAAGTTATGTTTAACTTATGGGCCTGTGGCTAAGCAATAACAGCCGCACGGGTCAATCGATTAGGTTAAGCTACCCTTGCCGCGGTTGATCCGTAGATGGGTGACTATCTTTACACACCGAGACCCTCCGTGCCTCGGAAAGCACGTTAAGCCGTTGGTCCCGGCTGTCATTCGTGAATCTTTGACAATTGTTACAGGTCGTCAGAAGCCCGAAAATCTGACAACCAGTCTTACCAAGCGGTATCATATTACCCAGTAATTGGGTTTTGGAGGTCAGATAGGCAGTCGCTTCATGTAAAATACTGGTACTCAGCTGCATCCGGTTAGACTGCGAGCCGACCCCAACATAGTTTGGAAAAAGCGAGGCAGATGATGGATGACATACCCAACATAACTTACGATACTTCTGTATGTAGGGTGGGAGGGCATCGACGCGCAAACTGTAGACATGAATTCAGCACATGATTGTAGACTCCCAAGCGTCGAAAATTTTCGTAGGTATAAAAAATAGTTGTTTCATTGAAAACTGTAACACCTGCGCGGTCAAAATGTATCGGAACATTTTTTTTTTAATAACCGACGAATTTCACTGCAGGGGATTCAGAATCATGTGCTGAATCCTTGGTTAGAGTTTGCGCGTCGATCTATGCCTTTTGTTTAAGTTCTACGTTAAAGGGGGTGAAGCCTATTGCCCATGGCCGGGCACAATCCAGTCTCCGACAAAAACACTTCATAGATATAAACGTAGATGCTAATCTCTCTTTTTGGAGCGGTAAGGCCGTTGGATTTGTTTAAATCACCTTCTGACTCCTATCCTGTTTCTTCAAGAGCCTTGTGTACTAGTTTATCGTAAGTCTATCAACCCATTTCCCGACTCGCTCTTGGTACTTTTACCTTTGACGCCCTAAATTGCTACGTCACAACTTTCTACAGACATAGGTTAATGAAAGTGATGGATAAAACCAAAAGTGGTGGCACCCCGAAGGCCAACCACTCGACCTACGACTATTACACACATTTAGGTCAGAGAAAGTGGTGAAAGTCTATATTTGACCGTGAACTACTCTTCATACTCTCCCTAGATATTTTTATCGTGTTCTTGACATTAACCATTCACTTTTTTTCTGATTTTATAAACCAATTTCAACTCTATCTTCTTAAATTTTGATGTCAGAATCGCGTGTATCGAATGTAGGTCACAAGCAACAATGTTCTTATGATTGTGTTTTAATGATGATTTCTTTTTGATCTTTCTAATGAGACTAAAACTCATTGAATCAAGATTATTTGAGATTGTTACATTGTCGATCGTTGCACGTAGTGAAGATGACTTTATGTGGAGAATTCAACCAGAAACGTATTCAATGGCTGGCGAAGACGGATTAGAATTCTCGTGCGGTCTTCGATTTCACATTTCGTTGTCTCCGTCTGATCATTAAACTTAGACAATACGTAGGTACACAGAAACTGAGCTGCATAGGCGTTACATTTGTCTAGAGTGTTCGACGGAGGAAAGATCGTGCGCCCGCCGAGATTTTCACCGCTTTCTATACACTTTCACTTCCGAGGCATACAGACGGGCAGACAGACAAGACGACTATAACACGGGCTGTTTATCGGAACTGTGTCGGTGACTCAGTACATGTTTACAAACTAACACTGGTTTAGAAGGAAAAAGCCAGTGATGAATGTTACATGCTTAAAATTAAGTGGCTGATGAAAGGAATCACTGCAGCGACTGTGTTTATTTGTTTTTTCATCTCGTTTGTCTTGCGACTCAGCTGGTGTTGTACGAGGTCCATTGTCGTGTGAATAGGTGTTTAACAATATGTCTAGGTTTATTTGTATTGTTTAGATTTTTTTATTTGTTTTTGTTGATCTAAGTAGGTCGCTTTTTCGCCGAAAGTGTGCTCGTTAGTTTCAATGTGAATGTCGTTGTAAACAACTGTGTTTGGTTTGTTTTTGTGGCTAAACTACCAGATAAACTTTCATAAAGTTGTTTGTCAAAAATGAAGTTTGATACATTTTTGTGTTTTCTTTTTAATGGAAGTCAGATAGACGTCATACATAATCAGCCTATTATGATTCCGCTGCTGGGACACAGGCCTCCTCTCAATGAGAGGGAGTGGGTCTTAATCCACCACGCGGCCCAGTGCGGGTTGGTAGATGTCACATGTCTTCGATTTTTTGGTTCTAAAACATGCCCGTTTCCTCAGGATGTTTTCCTTCACCGTTTTCACCAAAGTTAAGTGATACCACTGGACCACCACTGTTCTATCTGCTATAGGCAGTCACCCCGTGTAAAATACTGGTACTCAGCTGCATCCGGTTAGACTGGAAGCAGCTGCATATTTGGGAAACGGCTAAGCAGATGATGATGATGATGGCGCCGTTAGACACATGGAAAAAGACTAAGGGCTTTTCATCCCGGGAAAAAATATCACATATGTGGGATCATAGGCACTGTAGTGTGCTGTCTGTGTTATAAATCTAATGACAACTCAGCTTTTACTGGTGATTAAGAAGAATTTTGGTGCCAAAACAGTGTGACAAGTGACAACCAGTCTTACCAAGGGGTATGACCCAGTAGTTACTGGGAACTCTATTACTCTACAACCCAGTTGGGTTGTAGAGTAATAGAGTTCAGATAGACAATCACTCCATGTAAATACTGGTATTCAGCTGCATCCGGTTACACTGGAAGCCGACCCCAACATAGTTGGGAAAAGGCTAGGCAAATCGATTTAGAAGAATCTTGAAGTCTTAAAAGGTTTTCAAATTATACTTTCCGGATTCATTCATGGTTTTATTCAAATGATTATTATGCGAGACGACCATTATGCTAATACTAGGCCCATTATTTTCTTTTCACTAAAGGTCGTTGAACCACAAATAAAACCAGTTCGAATGCGAAGTTATTTTTGCTACGAGTATTAGGCCCACCTTTTTCGTGTCGTAGTTGTTTTAACTACTAGGCTTGTTGCTTCTATACCTACCGCATAAATTATTCTTTGACATTCATGCCATCCAAAATGGTGATAAGCATAATCAACCTATTCATCTTCCCACTGTTAGGACAGGCTTCCTCTCTTTGAGAGAAATGGGCTGTAATTACCACGCGGGCCCAGTGCGGCTTGGTACCTTGGTAGATGTCACATGTCTTCGAGTTTTGGGTTCTAGGACATGCTGGTTTCCTCACGATGTTTTCTTTCACTATTTTGAGAGCTGTGGTGATGAAATTATTTACTAAAAATGGTCACAAAACTGAGAAATAAACTATAGTAACATAGTTTTTTTTTTCCGAATGGATAATATGCAAAGGAGTAGCTAGGTATAAGTTCATCCAGATTTCCTGAGTTTTGTTTATTATTATGTGCTATTCAGACGAGTCCGCTGCAATGGGTTTCATTTTGACAGTTTAACAACATTCATTGCGTTATTTATGTTGTTGAGCAGACAATTTTTTCAAACATATGAAGCAATGGATTAACAACATCCTTCAAAATCATTCAGATTGTGATTGAATTGGGTTATGCAATTAGGGTGTGGGTACTAATCGGTATAGATCTGGGGACTTAACAAATATTGACTACTACTTAATATCTACATTTTCTTGGATTTTGTGTCGATTTAGCTAATTTAAGACTAAATTAACTCAAATACTTTTGTTTATATTCAGAATTAAAATGATATTTACATAAATAACAAGTTATAACTAATTAATAAATAAAAATAACTTAACTAAAACTATTCTAAGACTTAAGTTACACACATAACTGGATGATTTTGGTCGATATTAAATGTCTTCCGTTTTTTTATTTTGAAATAACCTGATATTTTATAAATTATAGGAGCATCTCAATATATTAGAGAGATTATCTATTTCAACGACATTCTTGTCAGAAGTTATTTTTGTATATATATTTTTATGTTGCTAGATTTTCATTTATAGTTTTTAGTTTTTGAACTTAAAAATCTTTTTTCGTACCTAATAATACAATGTCCCACTGAAACATAGCTAATGAAATGAAGGTGTACCTACTGATCATCTCTGGCTAACCTTTCGGGAAAAAACAGGCGTTATGTTTATGTAATACAGGATGGCAGGGACATCGACGCGCAGCACTCCCTGCGTCATTATCATTAGTTATTAAAAAAAAATAGCTGGTCCATACATTTTGACCGCGTAGGTATTGGAAACAGCTGATTTAAAAAAAAATAACGGATGAAAAGTTTCTATTTGGTCTACAATCATGTGCTGAATGCACGGTTATAGTGAGCGCGTCGATGTATGCCATCCTGTATAATTATTATTTTGTCACATTGTTTCCAGATTTTCTTTTAGAATGTTCTTCTATATTCTTTTGTGGGATCCTGTAAGTGTGTACCTACTGTGTCTGTGGCGATAATCTATGATATTAATCGCATTAAAGAAATAACAACGACTCTACTTGACAAGAATCAAGCAGTTATTCTTTACCCTTGTTTTGTTTTGTATACGTGTACATATTGTACATATTATTATTTTTAGAGCAGATTTTTCTATCATCTGATAAATTTATTCATTCGTGGAATAATTTTGAAATTTTGACAGTTTTTTCATACAAAATCTGTCAGATGTCAATTTTATTCCTCGAATAAAAGTTATCTGGCGATGGATAAATCAGCCCTTTAGTCTATTAGCTTATATGTATACCTACTAGCTGCGCCCCGCGGTTTCACCCGCATAAGTTTCGATTCCGTGGGAATATCGGGATAAAAAGTATCCTATGTGTTAATCCTGGTTATAAACTATCTGTGTGCCAATTTCGTCCCAATCCCTTCAGTCGTTTTTGCATGAAAGAGTAACAAACATCCATCCATCCATCCATACAAACTTTCGCATTTATAATATTATAGTAGGATTATCTTGTTTAAAAATTAAATAAAAATAGCAACTTGAAACAACTTACTTAAACTACTTTTTTACTAGTTTCAGTGGTGTATAATGTTATTATTACGTTTCGATATATATCGCCGTTTATCTTAATCCTTTGTGGTGATAAAATAAGTATTTTATCACATATTTTCACAAAATATGTATTTGTTTTGCAATCGCACAGGTCAATCGATCAGGTTAAGCTACGCTTGCCGCGGCTGGTCCGTGGATGGGTAACCATCTTTACATACCAAGACCCCTCCGTGCTTCAGCTAGCATTTTAAGCCATTGGTCCTGGCTGTCATTCGTGGATTTTTGACTGTCGTTACGGGTCTTCAGAAGCCCGAAAGTCTGACAACCAGTCTTACCAAGGGGTATCGTATTACCTAGTAACTGGGTTGTGGAGATCAGATAGGCAGTCGCTCCATGTATAATACTTGTACTCAGCTGTATGCGGTTAGACTCGAAGCCGACCCCAGCATAGTTGGGAAAAGGCTTGGCAGATCATGATTTATTTATTTTTGGAGTAGCTATTTCTATAATAAGAATAGAGGTAGAATAGAAGACACATTCATTCATTTTTTAAATATTTTTTTATCTAATAGTGTACTTTTGTGTGTTGTGCTGTCTTTTTTGTGTGCGCCAAATAAATAGTTTATCTATCTATCTATTTGTAGTTATTATCCATCGATCACTAGTTCTTTATTAGTGACCGATGTTATTATCATGAAAATACACAAAAACCATAGTTTAACGAATCAATTCAACATTTTTTATCTCGATTCTTCATCTACAAACATGCTTACCTGCACTCAATAAAAATGTTGATGGCATACAATAAAATGTATTTATCAATTATTGAAGTCTGAAATTCAATCAGTGTCCGCGAGATCGGTCATTGACCTCGCTTGCGATGCAAATCGTCGTTTCTTTAATATGGTATGCGTATGCGCGTCCTACATTCGACACTTTTCTCTTGAACTGAATAAATTGTAACATTCTTTTTTTCTGAGAATTATAAAAGAGATCGAGGTGTTTACGGCCAGGGAAATAAGTGTTTTTGTTATTAAAGTTATGTTTACGTTTCATATTAGATATTTTATTGGGTTTCTCCATCACCTCACACACCAGCCGGTCGATTCTGCAAAAATCTCACCGTGAAAACTCAAGTGAAGTGAGCTTGATGTGAGTTGTCAGTAGTGTCAATCCCTAGCATCAGCCGATCGATTCTGTAAAAATCTCACCGTGAAAAGTTAGGTGAAGTGAGCTTAGAGTGAGCTGTCAATAGTGTCAATCCCTAACATTAGTTGGAATGACGGCTCACTCCACGCTCACTTCACCTAAGTTTTCACGGTGAGATGGTTACAGAATCGCACTGCGGTGGAATAACATCTTACTTCAAGCTCTCTTCATCTATGTTTTCACGGTGAGATTTTTACAGGTATCGTTGTAGTTATTCGCTTGTCACACAGTTCGACAAGGTTTTCTATTACTTAGGGCTGATTTTTCCATCGACAGATAATTTTATCGGAGGAATAATTTTAGATTTTTGACAGTTCTTCCATACAAAAATTGTCACACGTCAATTTTACTGCAGGAATAAAAAATATCTGTCGATTGAAAAATCAACCTTAAGTATTGTAAATATCTTCATTGGCAGTTCAGTTTTCAGAGTTGAGTTTACTTAAATATTTTACTCCTTTAAATTCAAGTAAAGTCTTTTTAAAGGGACAGTTGTGTCACTGCGTTGTTGGTCTAGTAGTCGCAAGGGCTACTGCTGAACACGAGGTCCTGGGTTCAATCCTCGGGTCGGGCAAAGTATTGTTAGGTTTTCCCATCAGGAATTTCTCAGGAGCAGCCTGGAGTCTTTGTGCCCATTTGATAGCAATAGGCTCGCCCCCTATTACTTGGGACATGAACACAAGTGGCGAAATGGAGGTGTACTTTATAGTAGGAAGGAAAGGGTTCGGCCGAGGTGTTCATAAATACAACTCTGCCTAACCCTTCGGGAAATACAACTGAGTAATTATATAAAACATTATCAGTAGCAATGGGCTTACATTTTGACAGTTCAACAATATTCATTGCGTTATTTACTTTGTTGAGCAGACACATTTTTCGAACATATGAAGCAATAGATTCGCAATATCCTTCAAAATGATTCAGATTGAGATTGATAGTGTGGTACGCAGTGAGATGTGATGTTGTTGTGTAGTTGTGTAAATGCCCGTTAACACGTGTTTCCCTATAAACATTTATATGAATACTTTTATATGTATTCATTGATGATACAATTTGCTATTTTTAGTTTGTTTTGTTTTGTTCGCGTAGTGGGCGACTTTCTTGCGACATAAATGGAAAACTCGACCTGTGATGACGTAATTCAGAGTTACATACATAACATCACGCTTCCCATGGAGGTAAGCAGAATATGCCACGTGCTACGATCGTTACATACATACTCTTCTTGTATTGTTTTTGTTTTTTTACTGTCTTGTTATGAAAATCTATTGGACTCTATATTAATTGGCTATATTGCCAACTTTTTAGTGATCAAAGTTTTTTTTTAAAGTATTTTATATTTTTTCCGCATTGTGCCTAAAATGCGCAGTATACCTAATAAGGAAGCTGTATTTTGGTGTTTGTAAACAGGCTTAGGTTGATATCCTATTTAGTGGTTTTATATTCCATATTTGTGTCGCATATAGGCAGCTAACCTAGGAAAGATACCAATAGATAGTATTAAAAAAAAGTCGCTTTTGGTGTCTGTATGTGTGACCGCTTAGTTCTTCTGAACTACACAATGCATTTTAATGCAAATTTCACCATCGTTGAGACGATTGATTACGAAAGGTTTATGTGTGTGTTAAGTACCTACCTACATTAATATTTGACTTAGAAGATAGGGTTATTCTGTTTCTCCACTCCACGGTGGATGTCCAAGAATCCACTTAGGCCCCGGCCCAGTTGGATAGACGGAATTTATACGCTTATGGTGGATTCTCGGACATGCGTTTCCGCGTATACACCTTAGGGTAGATACGCGGATTAATCGCTTAGATATTACATAGAAATCTTGATGTGCGACATGTCACCAGATCAATATTGCACCTGTGTAAAATATTGAATAATTGAGTGCCTTTTAATCAAAACACCAACAACAAATACGTTTATTTCTTACAAAAAATTGCTGACCACCCCACGCAGCAGATCAGCTGACTAATCAATCTCTCAGATCTTATCTAACAAAGGAAACACATTAAACTTTACAACCGATTATAAGATATTGTCGAGCTAAAAGGATTTATTTAACTGGCAGCCATAGCGGAAATGTTTATAATGTTTACGATGATTGTTGATGATGAAGATGCCATTAATCCGTCCGATATTAGGCCTGGCTGAGGGTCGATGAACTGGCTGGCGAGTTCAAAAGTTCTATACATTTGACGTTTCTGACATCTTAGATGTAAACGAGGTTGGACAAAGGAATATCGTTGCGATTTCTGTTACAGAAAAGAAAAAAAAGACTGGCTGTTTTTGTTACATTTCAAATTATAACAGAAATTCGAATGTGTCCTCTGCACGAAAAACAAAAGAAAAATATAGAACATGAAGATTAAAAAGAAAAATATTTTTGAGATTTTATGGAATTTATCCTTTATCATTTAGGTACGATACGAATTGAATTGAAATGAAATTGTTTATTCTGTAAATAGGATATCGGAATCAATATTGCACGTCATATTATAAAAATTGATGGAAATAAACACATTTTCTATTGAATGGCAAAGTATAACATAGTTGCGAACAGGCAAAGTTGTACCACGTCTTGGGAGTACTAGATACCTCTATAATATTGCCTACTCCTTCGAGGAATAAAGCGTGATGTTATTTATGATCGATCGTTTATCCGCTGGCATATCACCCGAAGGCTATATCCGCTGTATGGAACCATTTTGTTTCATTTTCCCATTAGGGGGTTTATTTATATACGGCTAGCTGACCCGGCCAACTTCGTACTTACCGCCTCAGAATCAACAATAACGAATGTATGATTTAAATGAATTATCTTTAACAAAAAACACGTTTTACTAGTTTTTCTGCTATTCGGGGCGGAGACAAATCCAACAAATCAAAGATCATAAAAATCTGTCCAGCCGTAACTTAGTTTTATTTATATAGATAGAAGAAGATGACTAGCTGCGCCCCGCGGTTTCACCTGCATAAGTTTCGATCCCGTGGGATTATCGGGATAGAAAGTATCCTATGTGTTAATCCAGATTGTAAACTATCTGTGTGCAAATTTCATTCAAATCCGTTCAGTAGTTTTTGCGTGAAATAGTAACAAACATCCATACATCCATCCCTCCATACAAACTTTCGCATTTATAAACGTCTAAAATGTGTGGTTAAAGTCACTAATCACTACTTAACTTAAATAAACATTTATGAATAAATGGGTAGGTTTTCTTCTCAAATTCCTATCATACTCAAAACGTACCACAAACTAAACTGTAGTACTTCAAGGATTAGCCATTAATTATTTATAACTACATTACAATCCAGTTTTCTAACCTGACTACAGGATGAGGGGGATCGATAAATCAGTGTATTAGGATTAATTCCTTGTCAGCCTACGCGTTTGGTGGTAGGTGATGTTGGAAATCGATTACTTTGATTCTAGTAGGCGTTACGTTACCGACGAAGTAATTATTGGGACTTTTGTACATACTATTATAAAAGGAATTAGAGAAGGAGCTCAATTATGATATTTTATGAAAGATTTTATGTAATTCCAGAACTATTTATTTAATAAAATACGCAAACTGAGCAATAATCTTTTTATTTTTTACAATCAGCAAACGTCAATAATAATGACAAGTGCGAGTCGTTTAATAGTTCACATAATTGAAGATAGATGGCGTATTGAGTTCAGTGTTGCTATTATTTAATTTCAACAAATTATATAACAAAATACCCTGATGTATAAAAAAGTTGCACTTGTTCAAAAGTGAATTAGCTGCATATTCAATCACAAATAACACCCTTGCTAAAAGCTGAATGCATTCGATGGGTGTTTCATAATAGCTACCGTCACGTCTGTGACGAACTTTATGTAATCTATTTTAAGTATTGTTCTCATGTAAGTAGGTAAGACTTTGTGTCTTTTTGAGAATAAATATCTCTAAAATTATTATAAAAAGCTCTGGACATGCTAAAGATATGGTGTAACTTGAAAATTGAGATGACCTCCAAGAGTGACTGACGATTTCAGCTAGTTAGGACCAACATCAGCTTACCTGAAGGCCAATTGTCGTAATTAAAAACCTTCAAAATTTATTCACTATCTCATCGCAGCGCGTATCAATGTCAAAAATGTAGGGAAATTAGAGGTATTTTTGACAGATTGAGACAGATCAGACTGTGAAAGTTCTTAAAATTACGAGTATTGCCCCGTTGACTGGCTTATGTATTTACTTATCATATCTTTCTTTTCTTACTTGGAGGGGCTCGTGGCTAAATAATAACATCCATACAGGTCGATCGATCAGGTTAAGCCACGCTTGTCGCAGTTAGTCTATGGATGGGTAGCCGTCTTTACATACCGAGACCTCTCCGTGCCTCGGTAAGCACGTTAAGCCGTTGGTCCCGGCTTGCATTCGTGGATCTTTTACAGTCGTTACTGGTAGTCAAAAGCCCGAAAGTCTGCCAACCAGTCTCAACAAGGGGTATAGTATTACCCAGTAACTGGGTTGTGGAGGTCAGATAGGCAGTCGCTCCATGTAAAATACTGGTATTCAGCTGCATCCGGTTAGACTGAAAGCCGACCCCAACATAGTTCGGAAAAGTCTGGCAGATGATGATGAACTTTCTTTTCTTACTTCTCTTCAATGAAATGAAAAACTAACATAAAATTATATATTAGTTTTTCATTTTATTGTCAGCTGATCTCATCTTTAGGATATAGAAGTATGTATACTCCTACTCATGACACACATGAATCATCATGTGTGTCACCGTCCTGAAACAAATGTGAATTTCATACGTTTGGCGTTATCGTGATTATTTTTTCTATATTCACGATAACGCCAAAAGTATGAAATACACATTTGTTTCTTCTTTGCATTTCAGTCTTATACGTGGAGCATGGTTTGTGACATAGCTCCACAATCACACCCTACTGCCGTTCCGTCAAGGTAGCCCCACTTTACCAGGTTGGAGTTACATCTTCCCACTTGTGTCCGGAGACGGTGCAGAGATTTCCAAGTGGATCATGGAAGGTTACACCCTTCTATCCTGCCCTTTGTGTCTCAAAACATGCAGTCAAAGTGACCTCTGCGCTGCCACGGACAACGCCGTGGAAGTTGCAAAGTTTTGGGAAAACAGGATTTAAAATACAGTCGTGCAGCGACACGGAGAAGAAGAAGTCTTATACGTCAAGGCAAAACAGCCACGGGTGGACCTGACCTGACCTGGCTGGACGGGTAGACCTGCCTGGTCGAGTGTATATTTCCAGATTTCCCAGTTTTCAGCATTGTCAATTGTCGTTCTAGCCTGTCAAGTGTCACCCCCATGTTCTTGAGGTCTTGTTCGACGCCTTTCAATCACCTAAAGTAGGGAACCTCCTGCGTTTCAATGGCTAGAATAGACATCCCGCTAAGCAAGAAGTCGTTTATCAAAGGTCGCTGAATCGGAAGCCTTGAAAACATCTGCCTGATAGAGTCCTCTAACTACACTGTATTGTTAATGAGTCAATATTCTAATTATGTCTCATGGAGCTATTACACTAAGCATAGTGTTAACACATGTCCTATACATCCTCTTTATTAAAAAAACTACAATTTACGAGGGATAGACAAGACAAAGCTAATGTTAGTATTTGTATTAAAAATAAGACTGTTCCAATTATTTCAGACATGGTGTGAAGATGCCATAATGATAGCTACGTTTTTAAAGAGTTGCTTTTTAAAATATCCACTAAGAAGTTGTTAGCAGCTGTAGCATTGTCAGACGCA
Organism: Apamea epomidion; assembly: GCA_947507525.1. Taxonomy (NCBI): domain Eukaryota; kingdom Metazoa; phylum Arthropoda; class Insecta; order Lepidoptera; family Noctuidae; genus Apamea; species Apamea epomidion. Next base: position 5,892,860 of record OX382247.1, on the reverse strand, counting down.
GGTGTCCTCACTCATTCCGCGTCTGCAAACCACGCTTTCGATTTCATTGCGTTTTTCTTTACATAATCGCTCACCGAAGACAAATTAACACGCCATTGTACATAATATTTACGACGACGATCGCATACGGGTAGAAAAACACGAAAAGGCATATTTCGCTCAACATACACCTCTGAAAACGACTTCGTATGCCAAGTTATGTTGGTTTATTTTGATTATATATACATATAGCTATGTTACATAGGTTCGCGCATAGATATAAATAACTAGGCGCACAACACAGACAGGTGGTTCAGGTTATATGAACCCGCCGGCTTGGTGTGACCGCGAAATTATTTTCAAGACTACACCAACCTCGAGCGCACACAAACATACAGCGACGCCCATCCGCACACACGTCTCACTACCAACGTGCGAATGTAGTGGTAGTCGTGAGAAACTTGCTGTTCTATTCCAAAACGGCACATACACTAGCCACTTGCGAAAGAAAATGGACTCTAATTACCCGGTTTACTGATTAAATTCGCCGCCAGACCAAAACGTGTTCGCGTCATTTCATTGACACGATGCGTATGGTAAAGTTGCTATCTTGTTCGTAATGTCCGCGAACGGAGGTACATTCAACTTTTAGCCCAGTAAACTCTCGAAGTTCGTTCACCCACTGCTTGTCAACTGACGTAAAGAGAGTGAGACGGGAGAATCGACAGATAGCGGCGTCTCTGTCTCGCGGTATGTTCAAGTTTAGAAGTTTTTATTAAGCGTACGGCTGTCGAAATAGTTTACTTTTGTTTTGGTTATGCTTGCCTAGTACTTTTGACGGTTTACGTTGGCTATATCGATAGATAACGTGACTATGATGTGTTTGCGTCACGTTTGAGTTGTCGATGATTGGAAATTCATACAAAGAAAATCTTTCAATATGTTTCAGTAGAAAAACAGCTTTGTTTATCGATAAAACTGAATTTGTAACGAACTAACATTGTTATTGTGTGAATAGATACCTAGTTTCTGGTTTAGTCCTAATTTTACACAAAAATATGACAATTTTTTATAAGTTTTGAAAAAAAAACTCAACTAAGCAAGTAGTCTGTTTTCTGTTTATTTCGAAAAAAAAAACAATTGTCTCCTATTTAAGTAAAGCGTGCCTTTTATAATCAACGATGAATTCAGGCTACGTCGCCATAACTAAATTCACCATTACGAAACCACAGCACATGGTGATACGACCCACGAATTTTTATGAACGCGACTTTAGACATACGCATTCAACCTTCGGACCGAATATTAATTAAACAATTTTTGAAAATGGAGATCAATTCTGCAACTTTTCTACGATGTAGCTGTCAACTAGCTGTCAAAAATGAAAGACTTATGTTCTCTAACCAGTGCCGGATTAACCAAGCGCGGGGCCTCTAGCAAATTTTATCAAGGGCCCCTTGGTTTGCTTTAGGTTATTAAGTTTTTTTTTTATTAGCCTACGCTCTCTTACTCCTGGGCAAAGGCCTCCCTCCACTCCTTCCATCTTTCGCGACCAGCGCAACCTCCTTCCAGTTTTTACGGAACGTATCCAGCTCGTCCCGCCATCTCTTACGTGGTCTGTCGCGACCCAGCCTCACTGTCGCAGGGCACCAGTTCTGTGCTATATGGGCCCACAGTTTGTGCGGCATGCGGCAACCATGTCCTGCCCCATATAATTTGGGCAACCTTTTGAGCCACGTCAGCTATCTTTGTTTTGGAGCGCAGTATTGTGTTTCGAACACAATCCGTTAATTTAACGCCTAGTATACTGCGCTCCATTGCTCGTTGGCAGACCTTGAGTTTGGACTTCGAAATGTTAGTTAAAGACCAAGTCTATGCCCCATAAGTTAATACGGGAAGAATACACATGTCTTTCTTTAAGTGCGTTCATAAAGGCGTGTTTCCACTAGGGCCGCGCGGCCGAGTCTCGTGAGTGTGGACGGGAAGGCGCGTCCCCTTTAGGGCCAGGCGACGTTTTGAGGCCTCGAGGCCCGACCTCGCGAGGCATTTGTCTTTTTGCAACGCGTCCTCATTATAAGAGCCTCACGGCCCCCCTTTCGCAGTAGCTTTCGAGCTTTACGAAGACAAGGACATGCAGCTTCAGCAGCATTTATTGCAGCGAAAGAATAGACTGGACTGACGATCAAACTCTTTTATTAATGGATTTGTATCAGTGTTATGGGACTGTCGGAGTTGTTTTTACTAAAATAAAATCAAAAGGAATGATGGTCTGATGGAGATTTTTACATGCTTATTACTATAACCGCTTCTGAAGCTAAAAGCACCTCCTCTTCTCCGTACATCTCGAAAACAATTGCGCAAGGTAGGCCGCGCGGCTCTTATCATGAGGACGCTTAAACCATAAAACCTCGCGAAGCCGGGCCTCGAGGCCCTAGGCCCTAGTGGGGACGCGCCTTAAGACGACCCCATCGAATGAGGACGCTTTGCAAAAAAACATTAAAACCTCGCGAAGTCGGGCCTCGGGGCCCTAGGTCCTAGTGGGGACGCGCCTTAAGACGACCCCATCGATAGGCAAAAGCGGAAAAAAATGTGAAATCAAAGAAAATTGATGCTTCTGTACAGCAGTCTGTAGCGCAGTTAGCAACCAAATTTAATGAGTGTGCAAGACTGGGAATTTATTCGGCATACTTATTTATTTGCTTAAAACGTGCTGCCGCTGTATTTCACACTCATATTGCTGGCGTTATCATAACTTAGCCCACGACAATCTTTGACACCAATGCAATGCTCACTTAAGAAATTTAATAAGCTTTGAGCGAGTTGTTTAGCAGTATGGCCTTCAACATAGCTGTCGAACATTTTGGTACCAACTCTTTCGTGTTAAGTATTGTACCTCCATTGATATGAAAAAATATCTTTACGCTTCTATCTAAATGAATATTTTTTACGATCAGAAAGCGTTGGTGCACGGGGCCCCCAGATGCGCGGGGCCCGTAGCATTTGATACTCTTGCTACGTGGCAAATCCGCCACTGTCTCTAACCAATTCTGTAAACGAAAAAGGGTAATTTTTGAAAACTGTAATTGTTATTATTGTCTTTATTTTTTGAATAAACGGCCGTCATAATATTTAGTAACGGTTACAGGAGCGATAACAATTTTCGTTATTACCGGATCTTTTTGTAAAATGTAAATTCATAAATGTTGATAAAGATCAACATGCTTTACATTAAGAAATATGTGCTGTGTTAGATCTTTTGATAAATTAATTTAATTATCATACTTAACACATTACAGCTTCATTAATTTATGTTGCTTGTTTCCCTTATTAAACAGGGATTTTTCAATGTTTATTTATAAATCTGCTTGCCTATGCCGTTTGTTTAGAGAATTTTTCTTTCGACTCCTAGGAGCTGCCGAGAATCGTAGTGCAGGAATCAAGCGGAGTCCTTAACGATTCTATTTCTACAAAGATACCAAACAAAACAAATGACGGTTAGAATCCTACTCCCTGACCTCATCTAGTTTAAAAAAATATGATTGATGTGTAAAAGTGTTTGTACAAACCTACTTACAGAAATAAAATCATTCACTCTGAAGTTCGATTTTCAAAAAACGATAGACTAGCATTTGTTATTTCATATTCATATTCATGTTCATGTTCATATATTTGTTTGCATTCCATAATATTGTAGAGGTGTTACAATGGCTTAAAGCTAAAGTACAATCTGGACCCTGTAGGGCACAGCAAAAAATATAAAATGAGTTATTAAAATAAAAATAAATTTAGGACACAAATTAACAATAAGCAATCTTTAGAATATGTTAGTAACAGTAAATTTTTATAGGTAAATATAACATTTTATTTTATTGAGATCAGTCTGTTATAGGTGGTAAGTACATATTAATTATTTAGTAAGGTCAATTAAACATATATATCTATCATATTATAATTTGAGGATGTTTAAAAACACACCAAAAAGGTTGCGTACATCACAAACTAGAGGTTCACACGTTCAAAGGAATACCGAATCGAGAAATGTTGCCCACGTGAAATCATGTCTTCGACAACTATTGTGGGTTAAACCCTCCTGTTTTCCGCATTCCACACAAGATGGGTCGTTTTAGGGACGGAAGTGTGTACACCCGGGGTTCATAGCAATCTGGTTGTGTAAATACCTCATTGTCTATGTTTACTGAGTGGGTGTACCGGTTTTTTATTGTAAATGTGAGGTGAGGTTCATTCAAGCATTGTGGTTTGGACATGGTCCATAATGTCATGCAAGGTGATGTTGTAGAATTCAACTCATTTATCTAAGTTCTGATGTAAATTACTGCACTGGACGCCGACCCCAGTACAGTGAGCTCCGTATTGAACAAGGAAACCGTGAAAACCTGTGTACCTACTTACTTTGCGATTAAAAAAGTCAAATCAATCAATCTTTTTGTTTCTTGATCCTACCTTTGATTAATTTTGTAGCATTCAGCTTTCAGGTTCTAAAGGCTGATCAGCATTTGCAAATGATAAACGTTTATTATCACGTCTAATTGTTTCAACATAATTAGCATAAGCAACAATGTAGATAATGATGACGTCGCGTCATGCTAAATAATCAATAATCATTGTACGAGTACATCGACTACACAAGACCTTATTTCACTACAGAACCATAGACAAACGTCAAGCCTTTGTAATAGATTCATTCGACGTCCGAATCGTAAAAATGCCGCCATAAACTCGTAATGTCAGTTAATTAACGTAATTCCGCAAAGGCGTGGATCATACTGGCGCGCTACGAACTTTTCTACACCTCTTCAATTCTCTATTTTCCTAGTACCTTGCTGGTTAATGTTGGTCTCTGCTTTCTTTTACAATCGACAGCGATTGATGCGTCTCGGCAGGCTTTTCAATTAAAAATAACTTTTATTTTATAGGATTAGAATTCAAATTGGTATTTGTAAAAGGAGATTTATAGCTGTCGCTGCAAGAGACGTACAAAGTTTTACATGCGTGTCTGTAATTAAAGTTTGGTTCGACTTTGTTGTGTATGTAGTAGAATCGACGGTAAATGTAAGTTTGTTTTCTAAGCACGCTTATGACGGCTTTACACTTATGGGTTTGCGGATGCTGCGGTGGCCATCCGCGTAATTGTTGGTTTTTGCGATTAAGTGTTAAAGTGCTTTCGCGCAAATAAACAGTATTTGTCTTAGAAATAATGTAGGTGTGTTGAAAGATTGAGGAGTGTCAAATGACATTTCATATTCTAAGAAAGAGAATCGTATGACAGCAAAACAATAGAAAATCTATAAAAAGTTGTGTTCAACCGTCAGCCAAGACAAATAATAAAAGCCATTGAACACCATAACATTCACTTGGCAGTAAAGTAACTCAGTAATATAGGTACCAATTAATCCATGTAAAGCATCTAGGTGTTGTTAATTAACAAACAAAGGTAGTTACACTCCTAAATAATTCCCAATTCTTTGCCCATACTTCCCTGATCACAAACGATCATATGCCGAAGAATCCCGACGCATCCCGAAGTCACGCGGTAGGTGGCACCAAGGCACTGACATTAATGACGTAAGTGGAAACTATAAAGAAAATGCCTGCGCGACGCGGAATGTATCAAGAGGAGCGACGAAGCAATACAGTGACCGACAGGTTTCAATTTTGTATGAAGCATTTGAATGCTTCATACAAAATTGAAACCTGTGTATTAATTGATTAAGAAGTACTTTTTTAAAGGAACTGGCTATGGAAAGAACAGCGCCTTCCGAAAGAACCTTTAATAGCTTCCGAGTTTTTAGATTAGAAGGGTAGATACAGACGACAGCACATCAAGCTACCTGAACCTGTCAAATTTTCCCAGTCAACCTTGAACCTAATGCTTTAAGGATAAAGTTGAAAATCTATTGAAGAAATTTGACAGATTGTAGTAGCTTGATGTGCTGGCCTCTGTATTTAAAATTCCTCAGAAACACATTTTTGTCCGTTAAAACTAAAGTAATTTTTACCCCACTGCAGAGTAAAGGCCGTTTCTATAACAGAGAAGAACTGTTTAACTTAAAAAAGATTCAAAAGCCCACAGCTCCAAAAGTAAAACCTACCCAGTGAAGAAGGAAGGAGGTATCCACCTCATAGCATTCGACAAACCATCCAAATAGGCGACTATAAAGAACCTATGGTCTCTGATAACAAGATAGTTTCGTAAGAAAGAGAAAAAAGGGCCATGAAGATTTAAGAGAATGAAGGACAAAGGAGCTTTGTTGATATTTCCGACAGCTATGAACTGTCAAAAAGGAATGGAAATTAGCAAGTATGAGATGCAATACCATGGAGAGAACGAATCGTGCTCACCTATTTGTACGTAATCTGAGAGAACCCCAAGCAAGCAGCCACGGTACGTATTATGACAACCTGTTGCACTAAAGAAGTGGGCAGCAAGACATGTAGGGGGACTTATTATGCTCATGCGCACGTTCAAACATGCAACAATATCTGAGAAGTGATAACCATCTTGTCAACATTTAGGATTCTGGGCGTTGAACCTTTTACATAGTTTATAGTGGAAATATAGTGCCTGTATACTTCGCAGCTCCCATAACAACAAGCCTGTTATTCACTAAAATGTGTGCAGCAAAGGTCAAACTCAAACCATTTATTTTAACTACACCAAAGGCAGTTTTAAATTGCCTAAGAGTCAGTCAGTCAGAAAGATGAAGTTAGTTGTCCATTGCAAAGCGCATTAGGTTCCTATGGAGAAGAATAGGCAAGAAACTCCATGGATACTCTTTCATCTAATCAAAGTATTGAAGTGTTAGGAAACCCACATGTAGCTAGTATGTTGTAAGTCCCATATAAGAGGGAGATAATATGGCCATTAACTGGACACAGATCTAGACTCTGGACTGCTAATGAGAATAGGGTAGTTGCCTGGGTAAAAAAATAATAATTATGTTTAGTCCGTCAGTTAGATTATCGAAAAATAATGGACACGTATTTTTCCTTTTGTCAATCAAACAAAAATGACAAAAATAAAGCGCGTCAAAATTTGGGAGTGGGGGTCGTGACGTCACTTGCTGCAAAAATGTCGCAAGCAAGTGACGTCACGCGGAACTTTAACGGGCGATATTTTCATGATTTTTTATATAATTGACAAAAGAAAAAATACGGGTTCAATATTTTTTGATAATCTAACTGACGGTATAATTAGATTTTTTTTAGGAAAATAGCCTATTCAATTCCCTAATGATAAAATCCTTTATAACACTTTGTCTCATGGATTGAATCATGACAAATCATCACCCATCACGACCAGCAATCGCGAGAGCACTGCCCCAACGCTGCAGTAACTGAAAGAAAAGGGAGTAGAAGAAAAAGTATACCTTGGCGTTATACCAGGGAAGACGAAGAAAGAAGGAGTTAAGTCATGTATAATGTGGACGTCGCACTGGTAGTTGTTTTAACCGTAGAAGGTTACTGCTAGTTTTCTTCGAGATTCCATACTTTAGTCGTCATGTGCACGAAGCATTAGCTTATTATGTCTTCAAAAAGAATGAGTATTTCTTAAACTTCTTAAAGCTTTACGAAAACTACGCAATATGGACCCTCGTAGCCGTAGGTTACATTATTGCATTAGCTGCTACGAAATGACTACGAAACGTAGACGCATGCAAAATCACCTGTAACTTCAAAGGATTATCTTCAACCTCTGCTAAAATGTTGGTAATGTTCCTTACCACAAATCCAAGTTCCATCGTCAACTCGTTTATGCAACAATATAAGAAATGCGATAAGCATCATGTCACCACTTGAGCGGTCATTGAACTTTTAGCCCAGTGCTGGCAGACGCGCGAGTTAGACGGGTGCAGGAACAACGTGTTTAGAATTATGCGTTCCTGGTAGGGTTGTGACCAAAGTATTAGTGTGGAGTGCATAAAAATAAGGACACGAGAGAAATTAAAATAGTACTAGATAAGTGGTTTTGCTCATTTTTAGCAGAGGAATATTTTAATTTAGAGAAACTGCAATAACAATAAAAACGTCACCCTATCTCTTAATTAAGAACAGAAAGTACGATTATAGTGAGTGAAAAAGGAATATTATGTCATGTGTGGGCGAACCAATAAGCACCTGCCTAAGTGTCCTGTCCAATGAGTTGGCATTTTAAACTTGTTTTTAATTTCTTTGACATTCGCCATCCCTAAAGACGGGAGTATCGAACGCAGCATCGCGCTCACACAGATAGCCGATGATAAAGTCTAACGATCGCCACTCGATTGTGTCAACTCGATATCATCTGATACATCCTGCTCCCCTGATTACTTATGTCAGTCAATACGGAGAGTATGTTTCACTATGTTTGACAGGACCTACAGGTGAAGTTTAGTTGTAAGATTCTTTTATTTAAGAGGAATTTTCTGCTGATCTACAAGGAAACATGAGACATAGAGATATATGTACATTCAAATAAATAAACAAAATCAAAAGAATTTGAATGTAACGAGGAAAGAAGCATTTGTTTTGACATGAAAAGTATTGCAAACATAATGAAACCGGCTCTTATCAACGTGTTGAACTTATCTGCTGACGTTTATGTTGTCCTGGTAATAAATAGGCGATGAATTGGCAACTATAAAGTTTAGTAATGCCAATTTTCATTCAACCATTTACGTCTAATTATGTATTCAAACGCGCGTAAGCGCGCTTAGGATGTATGAAAAGTATTTTTCCAACATTGTTTTAGCTTCCCATCTAAGATATTATAAATTGTCAACTTCCCCATTCCTGAGGCAGTAAAACGGTTCTAAACATGGTGCACTTGAAGCAGAATTATGTAGCGACAAGTAACTTAACTGGCTACAGGATTGTAATAACCATTAATATGTAATATCTTGATCAAATAGAACATACATTCCCAGGCCGTGGGGTCAAAAGCTTGCAGTGAAATGGGAAAGGGTTATTTCAACTCATTCCATTAATAGCTGGCTAACATTCGATATTCAAATAAGATTGGGCTCACGAATTTGACGTTTGAATTTGACACATCAACAAGCAGCCTACCATAGACAAAATAAAATTATTTTAAATAAAACCTTTTTGGTCTCACCCAGCCCTATGTAATAACTCTAATGGTAGGTCCAGACTAGCGCTTGTTTGTATCATAGTAAGGTAATTACTTCTTCAATGGAAGGGATTACAAGATATCGAGATTTACAACGTCCGGACTGCAACGCGATTGACAGAGATACATAGCGTCTTAGGTAAATTCTACTTTATTCTGCGGAAGTGTTAGGAATGAAAATTTTACTTGACAATTTGTTTTATGTGGTGGATCCGCCACCTATTAGACTAATATTAGATACTAGGAGGTACTTATTCATTTTCGAATTAGGTAGGTACAGCTTTCAAAAAGTAATTTAGGCGGTCAGTGACAACGGATTTTTAATTAAATTACAGATTTTTGAAAATTAACGTATTTCCGCTGTATTTTTAATATTAGTACTGTCTTTCTCGATAAAAACAAAAATTCTTTATCGTTTTGGTTATTAATTAACTTGTCAAAGATTTTCAGTTTTCTACAGTGTCTAGATTTTTCAATAAAACTAAAAACATTAAAAGTCTTCAACAGCATTTTATATAAAAAACTCAACATATTGCAACGTACAGAACGAACGAAACATTAACGGAAACGAACATAAAAATAAACACCAACTACGAACGTAAACACCAATAAACTGTACCGTGTAAACTTGTAATAATTTCCGATTTTCTCGCGATTTTCCCGCCGGGTTCACATTAATTGACGCGGGACGGGTTCCGTACATTTGCATCCGTAGTCATTCACCCCGGAACACTGCATGTGGTGGCCAGCATCATGAGCATTGAGCAAGGGAATGAATGGAAGACACGCTTTGATCCGGTGAGTCATGAATGTTCCTTGTGCACTTTTCATTGTTCTATGAAACTTATGTTGCCTTAGTAACAGAGTACGGCTGATGGATCTTTTCTTGGATTAATTAGAGAAATATTTGCACTTGTGCACTTTTGTTCTATAAAACTTATGGTACCTTAGTAACAGAGTACGGCTAATGGATCTTTTCTTGGACTAATGGTATAGAAAAATTAGTCCGTAGGAAAAAAGCTTGTTCTTCTTTCCAACCGTTTGGAGATCATAGAAACCTTTTTATTCTTAAGGGATCCTTATTTTTAAGGGTTCCTTGTTTTTCATTACTAAGTAAGTATGCCTTCTGGCTATCGCGATGCAACATTCAAGTAACTAATACTGCTTGCAAATCTAGTTTTACCTATATTGTTCGGAAATTATTGAAATTTGGCGTGTTGAATGGCCTGCAATTGGAGAGGCCTTTGTCCAGCCGTGGACTACTAAAGATGATGATAATGTTGACACCTGTAAAACCCCTTATCTTTCGAAAATAATTAAATGGAAGCTAAAAGTAAATTACATTTAATTACAATTCTTTAAAGCGCTCGTAATCATACGCACTATACAATGCTACGCTATCATGTAGGTACGCACGCACGTAGCGCTACGAATCGTAGTAGGCTCTACGAAAACAATGTTTTAGTTTAGGCTACATAGAGACAATGATTCCTATTTATCTGCTTTTTTTTTAAAACTTTTCTTGATTATTTTCATTAACTGGAGAAGAGGACAGCATCATTATTTTAGGTGATACAGCCAGCAAACAACGACTACCAATCCTTACTAAGCATGGTGATTTTAATATGACATGAACATGATGCAAAGAGCTTGACTTTTATGTACTAAATTCCACCAATAATAATCATCATAAATTATATTTACCTACACGAAAACTATCTGTCTTTGCCTTAGTAGATATAGATAAATAGAAAAATGATTTAAACCGAAATTAGCAAGCTAAATTGCTCCAAAGATAATAGAACTCTATAATCACGAAACAGACTATCGATCGTTCTAATACTAGACTAATACCGATGTTCTTTGCAGCACTGCGCTCCTGGTAGAGGAAAATTCGCGTGAAAATGTTCATAGAAGTTGTCTAGGTTTGTTATTTTACGAAATGGGTTGTTTTTGTAGCGGTATCGAAGTTTAAATATGGAATAGAACGGATTTTATAGCATCTGTTTAATGTGATGGTGGCCATTGCTTACTTGCAAACTTTTTTTAACAACCTCGTTTCTACCAACGTAAAAAAAGTCTGTTGCTTTTGACATTAATTTGAAGTATGGAAATAAATTTTGTAAAAAAATTGTGAACTTAATAAAAATGTATTCAAAGATGCATTTCACTCAACGAATGCGCATTCTCTTTTGTTTTGTCTTCAAATGAGAGAGCTGTTAACAACAAATTAGACTAATCGATTGTGGACTTGTCTACACAATGACTAATGTCAATTGACAGACAGAAGCGAGAAGTCGTTATGCTTTTATTGAAGTAACTCACATACAAAGCCTTGGTCAAAGAGTATATATATAATGTTGTCTTTGTATTGTATGTCAGACGCTGTCAATGTGTTCAAATTGATCGTAATGATCTTTATTGATATTAAGTAGTTGAAGTACACGCTGCGTTCAAGATATCTAAAGTAGTTGCAAATATTTTGTTAGCAAGCAAACACGATGTGATACTGAGTCATAATAGCAGTAGGTACTTCATTTTATAACTTTTACATACGTTTGAACACAGTAATGACGGCCCGAAATGATTAAATGCGGTACTTCATTAACATCTCTAACATTTTCAATTAAGTACCTAAATATTTAACACTCATTATAAAGGCTACATTAAGACTTTGAATATAATCACTACAATGCCACGAATCCATGAGGAATTTCACAAAGAATGTGTCTGCTCAAAGTTGAAATGAATTTTAGGCGCGAATGCCCTTTTTACTTTTCTCAACGCGGAAATGCAAAGACATTTTTAAGAAATGGTCCCGTCAAGCCGGTTGGGTTATTTTAAACTGCATATAAAAAAAAACTCGTACTAAAATGTATGCGCAAACGAGATCCAAGTTACCAGGCTTACATACGTTGACGGAGTTCGCCCAGTCATACGAGTCACAACTACACCGACTCTCATTAAACATATCGCCTACGCGCTCGCTCACACCACAGCACTCTAATATTAATTGCAACCCCATCTCTTTCTAATTTAATACTTAAATTTAATAAACGTCAAATTGTGAGGCGATTTTGATCGCGCAGGTGTCTCAGATCAAATGATAAATTATAAATTTTTATCATCAATTTGTCCGCGCTTCGATTCCGAGCAAACGTGTCATGAATTCATTGCGGCTGATTGGCTATATCTGTCTCTGTCTGTCCCAAAAACGAACGCACACAAACAAAAAGTTCGTTCACACGTTAAAAATTTAAACAAAGAATTTGATTTTCGAAAAGCGTTTCGGGCGTGTTGATTCTATTCAAAGTCGGAAGTGACGATCGGCTCAATAACGCAAGTGAGTTATCAACATTTCTCACGGTTAGTTTCCATCGGTGTGTGTCGAGTCCATCTTTGTTTCTTCGCTGGTGTTGCCGTGTGTGTATGTTATCTGGCTGGCGCTGTGTGCGAGAGCTGAGAGCAATGAGTCGCAAGCGCTTCCTAGGTTCGTTCAACTTTTAGCCCAGTAAACTCTGGCGAGTGGCTATAGTTAGCTGTGGTTGTGTAGGCAGTATCTATGGTGTACAATGGGGTAGGCTGCATAGTGGCGCGCATTTAATGCCATGTTTACACTGTCCCTTTGTTCTGGACGCTTTATACTGTCATTTGCAATTCTATGCTGTTTAAACATGCGCTCGTTTGACTATAATAATGATTTCTCAGGAGAAAATGTCTCTATCATTGGACACACATTGTAAATATCACCTATTGCTTTTAAATGAATTGCTTCCGGACGTGTTGTGCTTGAAATAGCTTTGAGTTTATTATTGTTTTTCTCGGTAAATAACGCAATGAATGTTGTTAAACTGTCAAAATGAAAGCCATTGCTATTAATAGTGTCTTACGCAATTACCCCGAAGATTATTATCTTCATTTTGCACCTAATAAAAATAATGTATGCGGAATGGCCACTTGTTCGGCTGCCTGATCAATCGGATCTTGAAAACATTACGACTAATAGACTAATGACTCACGATAAACCAGACTGTCGATAATATCGACTTATCGGTACATCACTAATCATAATAATTTCTCGTTCTGATAGCATAGGTGCTTACCACTACTTAGCTTGCAAGTTTTTTAAAGCAGAAGGCTTTAAAAAACTTGCAAATTTATGAAAAAAGAGACTGAAATAAGGGAAAAATATAATGAAGAAAGATATAAGACATTTTCGTTGCTCGACGACCTTTCCTACCCTTCATAGAAAGCATTCCTTGGGCACACACATTAGGGCAATCGAGCTCGCGGAACGCACACCACAGTACAGGTAAGGCAGGTAAGTATCAATTAAAATTAAAACCAAGCAGTAGATATCTTTGAAAATTTTGAAATTACGCCCGTTTATCCTGAAGGGCTTGGCAGGTGTTTTAGGTAGGTACATGGGAAAATAGGCTTAAGCCTCACCCATAATTAACCTGGCACAAATCCATACTTTGGGACCTAAAACGGAATTAGTTACACGGTATCACATCCAAAGCTCAAAAAGAATCTTGGACGAATTGAATACTATGATTTGTGATAATGACGACTACAAAGCTGCAGGGTAATTGCGAAACACACTAACAGTAGCCATGTCTCTCATTAAGACAGTTCAAAAACATTCATTGCGTTATTTACGTTGTTAGCAGACATTTTTTTCGAACATATGAAGCAATGGATTAGCAATATTAATTCCTTCAAAATCTTTCATTTTGTGATTGATTGTGGGCTACGCAATTAGGGAGCTGGTTACTGATGGATGAAGGATTGGCTTGAGATTGGGAGACGTGGAAAATGAAAAGGGCGACTATTGTCCTGCAAACGTTGAAAATAAAATAACTAATACTGACTTTTTATCGAAACCTCGTCAGTATAAAAATGCAAAGATATTTTTCAGTCACCCACGATTTTTTAGATATCACATTGAGAACACAAGTGTGAGTGAGTCTATTGAGTGTGTGTTCGACATCGACTCCTGCGCATAATTCCGATCACGCGCGCAAACGTTTTGGAAATCAAGCGATACTATTGAAGTGATCGATGTTTTTTGTTTTAACTAGAAATCGTAATTGATGGAAATTGTTTACTGCGTTCAGGAGAATATTAAAGACCGAATTATCAAGAAGAATTTATGTACAGTTACGACCGATGATGTGTACATGTACAACTTAGCAAAATTCAGAAGCGAGGTTTAGTTAGGATAAGTAGGTAGATATGTAACGTTTAGGTATAATCCTACTAATAATATTATAAACGTGAAAGTTTGTATGGATGAATGGATGGATGGATGGATGTTTGTTACTCTTTCACGCACAAACTACTGTACGGATTTGGATGAAATTTGGCACAGAGATGGTTTATAACTAGGATTAACATATGGGATACTTTTTATCCCAATATTCCCACGGGATCGAAATTTATGCGGGTGAAATCGCGGGGCGCAGCTAGTCTATGCTAATAATAAAGCTGAAGAGTTTTTTTTGTTTGAACGCGCTAATAACTGGAACTACCAGTCCGATTTAAAAAAAAAATGCGTTTAATAGCGCAATTCTTGAGGAATGTTTACTTTACATAGGCTATTTGACATTACGCTACTACCCTTAGGAGCTGAGCAAACATAAAACAAGTCAGAAAAAACGATGGCGATAATGAAGTAATTCTTCTATACTATAAAAGAATTCCTTCAGTTTAAATCTAAACGATCTAATAGGCTATTTTCCTAAATAAATCTAATTAGTCCGTCAGTTAGATTATCAAAAAATATTGAACCCGTATTTTTTCTTTTGTCAATTATTATATAAAAAATGATGAAGATATCGCCCCATCAAAGTTCCGCGGGACGTCACTTGCTTGCGACACTTTTGCAAGCAAGTGACGTCACGACCCCCACTCCCAAATTTTGACGCGCTTTATCTTTGTCATTTTTTGTTTGATTGACAAAAGTAAAAATACGTGACCATTATTTTTCGATAATCTAACTGATGAACTAAATATAATTATTATTTTTTTACCCAGGCAAATACCCTATTGTACCCAACAATTTGCATGTCATTATGTTATGATTGAATATGTTCAGTTATTAGTATACTACCATTGTAAGAACTTTTGTAGCCATATTTATCTGCAAATAGCTTTTTGCAGATAAATATGGCTGCAAATAGACTTTGAATAGCGCGGCCAGGCAACGGGATACAACCCGGTGCGCCGAAATTTCACGCGGATGAAGACGCGGGCAACAACAACCACAAACAACAACAACAACCACAAACTGACTAATGCTCGGTTCCTATAAACACAAACGAATCGTTGTGCTTACCAATGGTAGCATTTTTTATTTCCAAACTGGGCATATAAATAGATTCGTACACTAATTTTACCTGTGATAGCCACTTCTATATGGGAGGGTCTACTATGCAAAGCTATGAGGTATTTGTTTAATTATTGGTAAAGATACAAGAGTCTTAATTTTAACCAATAACGATCTGTAAATTACGAGGGGCTCGTGGCTAAGTGATAACACCGCACGGGTCGATCGATCAGGTCAAGCTACGCTTGCCGCGGTTGGTCCGTGAATGGGTGACCATCTTCACATACCAAAACCCCTCCGTGCCTCGGAAAGCACGTTAAGCCGTTGGTCCCGGTTGCCACTCTTGGTTATTTGACAATCGTTCCGGGTCGTCAGTAGCCCGAAAGTCTGACAACCAGTCTTACCAAGGGGTATCGTATTACCCAGTGACTGGGTTGTGGAGGTCAGACAGGCAGTCGCTCCATATAAAATACTGGTACTCAGCTGCATCCGGTTAGACTGGAAGCCGACCCCAAGATAGTTGGGAAAGGGCTAGGTAGATGATGATGATGATGAAGGATCAGTAAATTATAGGATTCGGCCATAAGTTATGATCTCAGTATATGGCGTTCTGTATTTAGTTTTTCTGCTTACCAACTCAATTTGTAGGTATAATATGTGATGTTGCAATCCTGTTATTTTACACACCTGTATATTATTATACTAGATTCTACCCGCGACTTCGTCCGCGTGAAATTTCTTGTTCCCCGACACACCCCGTCGCATGCATCGCATCGCCTACTTCATCTTCGCTTAGCGTTCTATCTGTTTTTTTTTGTTTTTGCCTGGTTCCTAAGGGCTCTAGCGTGGTATTAATATAGCCTAAACCCTACCTCGAGAATTGGTCTATCAAATGCAAAAAGAATTTTTCAAATCCGACTGGTAGTTCTAGAGATTAGCGCGTCAAACAGACAAATGAACTCTTCAGCTTTATTATTAGTATTTATGTTATAAGTGTTATTCCTTATTTCTTTAAAGCATTCTCTACATAAATTTTAATAATAGGATCTAAGCCAAATAAAAATATATAAAAAAGAATAACAGAAAAATAAAATTACTTCAATTCGTCGATAACGCAAGGAATAGTGTTAATTTACGTTATATATCGATTATTGTGCAACTCGATTGCAAAAAATCGAATATAAAAGTTAATAAACTTATCGATTGTCGCACGACACGGGCCCGCATTCGTATTCTTTACGCGAACCGTTGGAATTAGTGGTGAATAAAAAATGTTTAATCTATTCGCAGCTGCGGAAGGAATATCGAATGATTTTGTAATCGATTAGGTTTATGTGCTGTTTTCTGGTATTCGCTTCTATGTATTATTACGAGTAGGTACCTAGGTTATTTTAAGATAATAGAAATAATGTGGTATTAATACACCTTACCTACAAACTGCAGCATTTTTTTATACCTATAATCATTTTGTTAATCAATTTATTGTCTACTTTGCAAATCTTAAGAATAGCTTTTTGCAAATTGATATTTTGAAAAAGTAATTAGCAATCTAACTTGTTTAATATTTTTATAAAGAAATCATCTTTTTTAGTAAAAAAGTCATGCATTTTCAATTTTCTGATACTGTTTTCCCGCTACGAAAAACAGCGCCATCTATCGCCGAGTAGTGGAACTTTGCAGCTCGGAAACATCGTCATTCCCACAACGTCGAATCTTCGGCCAGTAATATAGCAATTAAATTGCTAAAGTTAAGAGGAAAGCAATAACTTACTTAGTTTATTGGTTTGTCTTGATTCACATTATAAATCGTTCACATTTATTCTGATTTGATGCGAAGTAGCCATGTTTTGGTTCGCTCATTGGAATATTATTGGAAAATGTATGGGAATGCCGAAATTCCTATAGGCACATGATTAAAATAAGTAAATTTTTAATGTGACTAGCTGGTAATTTAAATTTAAAAAGATATTATTAAATAATAATTGCAGCGTAATTTCGACAATAATTTTCGCCTCTTGTAACAAAGTTTTTTTTTAACTCACAAGATAAGCTTTAGATATTTACTAGTCATAATAATCATACAAAATTGATTTGTTCTTCATACTATTGTAATAAAAACACAGCATTCAAAAACAAAAAGCAATCGACTTCCAATAACAAACGCCGATCGCGAATAGAATCGATACTCGATAGTAATTAGTACAGAATAGGGGTGTTCGGGTCGACGACCGAACTTTTGGCGATCGGACGACACAAGAATCGATAATCGAGCGTCTAGACCAAGTTTAGACGAACTTAGTTTAAATACTTGCTCAGTTTCCTGTAATTTAAACTTTAACAGCGTGTTAGATAACTCTGTTACAAATTAATTAGGGAATAGTTAGAATTATTACATCCGGTAGAAGGATTTTGATAAGACTAATTGGTATTAAGTAGGATTTGCGTTACCAAGATGAAATTGTTGGTAAAAGCATACATAATCAGCCTATAATGTTCCCACTGCTGGGACACAGGCCCCCGTGAGAGGGAGTGGGCTGTAATCTACCACGCGGGCCCAGTGCGGGTTGGTAGATGTCACATGTCTTCAAATTTTCGGTTCTAGGATATGCCGGTTTCCTCACGATGTTTCTTTCACCGTTTTCAGAATGGATTTGCGTTACCAATATGAAATTGTTGTTAAAAAAGAACGATAAGCTTTCAAAGCATGATTAACTAAAAAAATACGATTAAAACAAAAGCACAAGCTCAAAAAGCTTGTAAGTTTTTTCGGTTATAATTACCTACCTCTAGTGCTGGTGGCACAGCCTTAGGTACGAGTAGGTCGTAGGTTTGAATCCAGACAGGCGCTTTACTTTGTGTAAATTATTTCATCACCACTGCTCTCAAAACGGGAAGGAAAACATCGTGAGGAAACCGGCATGTCCTAAAACCAAAAATTCGAAGACATGTGACATCTACCAACTCGCACTGGGCCCGCGTGGTGGATTACGGCCCAAGAGAGCCTGTGTCGCAGTAGTGGGAATATTATACGTTTATTATAATTATGCCATCTACTTCTAGTGCTGGGTGTGAGAATTTGGTACCTACCTAGAAGATTACGAGTATTTGATAAGTCTTAAAAAACCTTCATCTGCCTAGCCTTTTCCCAACTATGTTGGGGTCGACTTCCAGTCTAACCGGATGCAGCTGAATACCAGTATTTTACATGAACCGACTGCCTATCTGACCTCCAGAACCCAGTTACTGGGTAATAGGATACCCCTTGGTAAGTCCTAAAAAAAATATGTTTCGTAAATGACGTATAGCTGCTGAAACTTCTCATGTGGGTGTAGGTATTTTTCTCATACAGCCTTCACACTTTTGTCAATAGATACTCAATACTATAATTGCATTACAAAATGTGTACCTAGGTGGTGGTCTACCACATCTGTTTAAAAAATGTGTTGCCATCACACGCAACTATATAAATTGGAACACAACAAACAAAATAACTGCATAGAAACAAGTACAATATTATGAAGGAAGTTAACTGAGTTGTGGAGGTTCGATAGGCAGTCGCTCCATGTAAAATAGTGGTATTCAGCTGCATCTGGTTAGACTGGAAGCCGGCCCCAACATAGTTGGGAAATGGCTAGGTAAATGATGATTATGAAAGAAGTTAAATTATTTGAAAAAAGTAAAATTATTTGCTAACAGTTGCAGCGCTTATACACCATATCTCTTTAATTAATGGAAATATTTGATTAGCTATTTGAACAATGAGAAGGTTGACGCATTTCATCAGTCAAGATGGCACCTGTTCATGCCGTGTTCTCACGACAGCGGCCCAGCATGCTTACCACACATAAACCATATACCAATAAAGAAATTTCCCCACATGCCTAAGACAAACTTGGCCAGAATCGAGACCAATTCATTTCCTCTAACTGGACACCCTGATAATTAGACATTTTTTTGTTGTCAATTACCAAAAGCAGTCGTCTTGCGGGGAGGGGGGCTAGGACGGACGTTGAACTTCGCCTGCGCGAGATAAATCTGCCACAGAGAAAGGCTTAAATCGCAAAATTCGCAGCAAGAAAATTTCAACTCTAAAAACGGTTCATAGAGCTGACTTTCCGATGCACACGGAAGCGGGATCATTGAGCTTTGTAGCAATTTATTTTGCTAAATCGAAACGTCGGAAGCGCTTCGTTCATTGACATCCGAATTCCTTCTTTAAGTCAACGACCTAAGATTCTATTTTTAATAACTAGTGAAAGTGGTAAGGTCGATTGTAGTGTCTTCCTGGTACATATCATATCAATTAAGCGTATTGGTTTGCTAATTTATTAAGTAATCAGGGCAGTTCACTCACGCGGCTTTAATAATACGTCGTTTGTAATAATAGCATTGAATTATAAAATCGTATTATTAACACTTTCTTCTAACAGGAAGGATGTTGTGTTATTATAAATTACTAGCTGTGCCCCGCGGTTTCACCCGCATAAGTCTCGATCCCGTGGGAATATCGGGATAAAAAGTATCCTATATGATAAACCTGGTTATAAACCACCTGTGTGCCAAATTTCATCCATAGCCGTTCAGTAGTTTTTGCGTGAAAGAGTAACAAACATCTATCCATTAACCCATCCATTCATACAAACTTCCACATTTATAATATTAGTAGGATTGAGGCCTATTACTATTAATTTATAATGGTCTGTGAGAGATTTGGCCGGAAATGTTTGTTGCTAACCGGGAAAAAATGCTCCAATTACTGTCGTTAGGGGTAACACGGGTCAGACAGGCAGTTGCTCCATGTAAAATACTGGTATTCAGCTGCATCCGGTTAGACTGGAAGCCGACCCCAACATAGTTGGGAAAAGGCTTGGCAGGTGATGACGGGTAACAATGATTGCTGTTATAGGGGTGGCGCTGTGGCAGGGGCATCGACGCGCAACCGCGAACCATGGATTACGAGATTATCCTGAAAATTTTCCCCAACGTTGAAAATTTTCGTCAGCTATTAAGCGTAGTGAGCGCGTAGGAATTGTACTTTTCTCTGAAACAGCTGATTTGTTTTTATAACCGACAAAAAGTGTCTATGCTAGGGGGCCTAGAGTTATGTGCTGAATTTATGCCCACCCTGGCCACCCTGTATAGTCTATTGGAGTAATTGAGAGCGAATACCATTCGGAAGATTGATAACATAACATAACGCCGCGCCTGTTTTCACTGAAGGCTGGGATGGCCATAGTACAGTCACGAGCAAAAGTATGTATACACTCGGTCTTATTCAAAAGCGAATTACTCCTTTATTTTTTAATGAAATTTTATGTTGTTAGTTGTTACTAACATAGCATTGTCGAACCCGTACGTTTATGTAATGTGTCGTATTTCAATCTTGCATTCGTTATTTCACGAAAAAATCGCAATTGTAAGTTGCCAAGTGTTGACATATTGGTGCTCGTGACTGTACACCCACATTTCGCACGTTATGTTTAAGTCCCATGTAACAGGGGGCAAGCCTCTTGTCATCAACCGGACTCAAACACAGAATCCGGGCTACTGTTGAAGAAGACAAATAGTTTTTCAAGAAAACTCCTGAAAATCTCCTGAAATGGGACAGCAACTCCAGTATCAGTAGACACTGATATGATATGACTGACCTTATCTGTGAATCTTAGGTGCAACATCACTACCGCGTCTCCTCGTGTCCCCCTCTAAGTCCCCCGCCGCGTCTGTCTGTCTGTCTGAACGCGATAAACTACCGAACGGATTTTCATACGGGTTTCACCAATGGACGGAGTGATTCGTGAGGAAGGTTAAGACGTATTCATTAAGGTTTTGTGGAAATTAGCTGAAATATGACGATGATTGTTGAAGATGTCGGAAAGAATCATGCCGACTAGAAGCTTTACGCGTGCGCCGTGTAAACCAAGAGTTAAGTATATGAAAACAATGTATTATTGAATTATTCATCTGCGCGGGCGACGCCGCAGGCAAAAGCTAGTGGTCATACATAAACTCCCGCCTTCTTCGCATGGGGGTAGGCAGAAACTACAGGAGGTCACCTGCTACGATCCTTACATACTCCTTTGGCCTCGTTTACGTTCATTCATTAAAAGCTAAAGTTAAAGTGCTGTTTAAATAAAGTTGTGACTGGTCCCTGTTCCAGAGTTCACCTCCCTCAAAGTATATTCCTAGCTACGAACTTATTGCCATGTCTCCTTCCATAGTTCGTACTAATGTACCTTATAGTAACAGTTGAATTAAAAGAGAACTAGGGGAATTAAAAACATCTTACATTACAAGTGTAGGTACCAAAAATAAATATCAATGTATTTAGACCAAACAAACGTACATATATACCAAAAATTTTGTAGCTTCATCGAGACACGATAAATAAAACATCGTAACTACCAATATTGTACAGTCAGATGTGGTGTAAGGCGCAGTACTGGACTTTACATGACAACTAATGTTAAGGCTTAGTTTACACTGTGTTGTGAGGGTTGACGACAAATACTTTCTCAATATTCTATATAGGAGGAACCGTTAGTAGGAGTTACACATAGCCTTTCGAGAATTGGTCCAGGGGAGAAAAAAAAAAGGCAGAACTGTATTTAGTACAGAGGTCAGCACATCAAGCTACTACAATCTGTCAAATTTCTTTAATAGATTTTCTACTTTATCGCTAAAGCATTGAGGTTCAAGGTTGATTGGGAAAATTTAACAGTTTTACCTACACTGTCGGAAACAAAAATAAATAAAGAATTACATCGATCAATTCATATATAGCACATTTAATAATTTTACTTTAATGTACATACTTAGCTGCCACAATGCCACGGTTGGTCCGTAGATGGGTGACCATCTTTACATACCCCTCCATGCCGCGGAAAGCACGTTAAGCCGTTGGTCCCGGCTGTCATTCGTGGATTTTTCCGTTACGGGCCGTCAAAAGCCCGAAAGTCTGACAAACTAGGGTATCGTGTTACCCAGTAACTGGGTTGTGGAGGTCAAATAGGCAGTCGCTCCGTGTAAAATACTGGTACTCCGCTGCATCCGGTTAGACTGGAAGCCGTTCAAAACATAGTTGGAAAAGGCCAGGCAGATGATGTTGCCTTAGCTGCCACAATCAAACTAATTTAGGAATTACAAAATAGTTAGGACTTAGACACACGTTGATACTTGATACCCTTTTTCACAGACTGTAGGTGAATACTTCTAGAAAGTTCTCTAGGCAGGATCGGGCTCCATTAACTCGAGAAATGCCTTTTATTAAACGCTCGTTTGCTGATCGACCCGCCGTCAGGTGGCGGACGTAACATGAAGCCTATTCACGTACAATGCATCGATAATAACACTTCCAAATTGCTAGCGAGGTACAAATGCACAATAGCCGGCAAACTTTTGGAACAAAAACGGCGTTGATTCCCTCTGACTTGAAGGGAAAAAGCACCTCCGTGTCCCGGACGTTCCTCAATTGACACCTTGTCGTTTTTCGCGCTTGTCAAGTGGTTGCCGGATACTATGTTTTACTAGCAGTGCCCCGCGGTTGCACCCGCATACATTTCGATCCCGTGGGAATATCGGGACTAAAAGTATTGTATGTGCTAATCCTGGTTATAAACTATCTGTGTGCCAAATTTCATCCAAATGCGTTCAGTAGTTTTTGCGTGAAAGAGTAACAAACATACATCCATCCTCACAAACTTTCGCGTTATAATATTAGTAGGAAGTGTCATGCTATAGGGGACAAGTCTACAAGTCCAGCCTCCTGGCTGTCACAGAGAACTACAACTTCTGTCTTCGTGTCTCAGCCGGAGAAGCTAGCCACAGCATCACGACATAGTGTGCACATTGCTTTACTGAAGCTGCAGTTACGGTGTTTAGATGAAATCTTCAGTCACGTGGAACACAACGTGATGTTTTGAAGGGAAAATAAGGCTATGAAATGAATTAAGTAGTGGAAAGATTGTAGTGAGCCGGTTTTGCATAGAAGTTTCCCTTTTTCAATATAGGGCATTGACCAAGGCTTACGTGACTAGGCCGATGAGGCAACGGATATGTAGAAAAATTAATAGATACATAGACATAACATCACGCCTTGTTTCCACGAAGGGTTGGGCAGAGGTATTCATATAGTACACACCACATTTAGCCAGTTGCGGTTAGTTCCTATATAATAGGAGCCGACCCTATTGCCATCAACAGGACACAAATCCAGACTCTACTGAGGAAGGAACTAAAAAAGGTATAATCGCGATGAAATAGACGAGTCATGTGTATAGACTGCTCACAGAAAGGGGGTCAGGGGTCGTCAAAAAGGTTGATTAAGTGTTGACTAGGAAATGAAAGTGTTTAATATACTAATACTCCGGAATTCCTGAGATTGTTTAGCTTCCGTACTAATCAATTCCTGGAGCTCAGAATAGCTGCCAGTGGCGCCCAACATTCTCCCACAGTTTTGCAATAAACCTAGATACTTGACTTAAACGCCTGTTAGCTTCCTGTGTAACTCCTTTGATTTTTCACGTGCTTTCAGGAGTTCTGCAGCAATGCTTTCCTACTGAATAGCCGACCTAGCAGAGGTTTTGGGAGCTCTAAGTTGGGTAGCAAGATTTATATGAAATGTAAAAGTTATTAAAGCAATCAAATGCTACATTTACATCTATATTTCTCTCTATCTAAATTATAAATTAAATCTAGGCCTGTCAACAAGTACCAAGTACTTGATAAAATAAAAAATGGGCTACAGATCTAAAGTCTACAAGGCCTACAAGTCCTCACATTTACAAAATATAAAAGAATCTATCAGAAGGATAAATACAAAATATATTTTATAGATCTATTAAAACCAAGTGATATGGTTGCCATTACAACCACTAATAAAAAATAGAATTGTCTGTATATAATGTTCCGCCAAAACACAGTTTTAAAAAAATCGCTTTTTGATATCATATAGCCATCAACTCGTCGTCATCTTCTTAGTTTCGCTAGCTAATTTAATTTAACCCTGTCTAATACATTCATATTAAATTTACATTGGAATAAAGTAATCAGTCGGTCTATTTTATACAAATCTTACGGTGAAAACTTAGGTGAAGTGAGCTGTCAATAGTGTCAATCCAGCCGATCGATTCTGTAAAAATCTCACCGTGAAAAGTAAGGTGAAGTGAGCTTAGAGTGAGCTGTCAATACATAGTGTCAATCTCTAGCATTAGTTGGAATGACAGCTCACTCCACGCTCACTTCACCTAAGTTTTCACGGTGAGATGGTTACAGAATCGCACTGCTGCAGTGAGTGAGATTTTTGCAGAATCGATTGGCTTAGCATTAGTTAGAATGACAGTTCATCTCACCTCACCTACGTTTTCACTGTGAGATTTTTACAGAATAGCCCGACTGGATGTATTGTCAAGTTTTAAAAACCGTGCGCAGGGGAGGGCCGCTGGTGTTTTTTTTTTTTTTTGAGGATGGGAAATCATCAAATGACCTATCCCGCTCTGGGTGGAGCGGAAGGGAGTGTCAGACTCTTACTGACTAAAACCCACCCGTGTTCCTTCCTTAGCCCTTTATGTGCCAGGGCAGCGGTAACCCTTTCGGACGATCCCGCTATCCCGGCAGGCTTCGGCCCTGGTCCCGTCAACTATGCTGACATCTCTTTGAGGCGCGCGTGGAACACATACGCGCCGTCCGGCACGGGCCTGGTCCTGATCGGACGGAGAGCTACCCATTGCTCTCCGCCCGCAGGCCCGCGCCTACGGTGGGCGGGAGTCGTCACGCGGTTCCCGACGCCTGGAGCGTCTCCCGCGGCGGCTGAGGCGTGAAGATCTCTCCCTCACCCATCCCGACACCTCCTTTGCTAGCATGACTGCTTCGCAGAAGGAGGTGACCGCCTCCCACTCCCTCTCGCCCCGGACCATGGCTTGAACCAGGGCCGGCCGCGAGAGGTCGCCGCCGCTGCCGATCGCCTCTACGAGGACACGGCGGTGCTCTGCCCAAGCGGGGCAGACCTCCACCGTATGCTCCACCGTGTCCTCTGGGCGATCCTCGCAGTGATGACACCCGGGCGTCTCCTCCCGCCTGATAATGTGCAGGAACCTCCCGAAACATCCGTGTCTGGAGAGGACCTGCGTCAGGCCCTAGCCACTCCTCAAAGAGGGGTCTTACCGCCGCTATCGTGGCGTGCCCTAAAGGTGCCCCTTGAAAAAGGATCAGCTTCCTCCTAATTCAAATAGAACTTTAAACTTAATCAGAATCGCAAAATGAAGTAAATATTAATGGTTGGTTTTCCAGAACCTGCTATTTATGCAGAAGTATTCTGGTGCATTTGTTTTGCAGGCGCCACATTGCGCTCGCGACGCACGTCGGGTCAACGCCCTATATGTCTGCCAAATAACAACTGAATAACGCATGCTGGTCCTGGTGTTAACTGATTTTCATCAATATTGATCGTTGTCCTTGTAGCTTTTCTTGTGTTGTTGTGAGTCCAAGGTAGCGTTGGAAAACTGTGAGTTTTTTATCAGAAATTTGAAATCCAAGTTTTTTTTTTAAGTTAAACTATGGAAACCTTTATTCAATATTTACATAATTTAAAAAACTAAGTCTTAAAATAATGTTATGAACAAGTATATAAAAAGGAGGGGAAATAATCAAAGGGCATCAAAAAATTCGTCCGCATCGCTGTCAATAGGAAACGTGCCCAAAAGGCTGGATTGCCATGTTGAACTAAACGAAAAGTTTTTTAGTTAAACTTCGACATTCTAATCTATTGAGTCTACATGCTAATCAATAACAATTATAGGTTAACAATTCCTCAGTTGCAGCCCGGAGTCTGGAGTTGTGCCCGGTTGATGGCATTAGGCATGATACTTTAACATAACAGAGGCGCAATTCTCGTAATTTTAAGAACGTTCACAGTCTGATCTCAGTTTCAATCTGTCAAAAATACCTCAAGTTTCTCTACATTTTGACAAGTTTTTGACATTTGTTTGTCGCTGAGATGACACTACGACTAGACTTTGAACGTTTTAAATTACGAGAATTGGTCTTCTGGTGTACTATAAGAACACCTCTACCTAATCCTTCGGGGATTACAAGCGTGATTTTATGTAACTATTAAAACTAGAACATGAACATGAGGTGAACTTCTTTAATAAAGATTGGTCCTTGGCAGCTCTGGACAGAGGGAGGTGGAAAGAGAGTAGGGAGGCCTTTGCCCAGCAGTGGGCCATAAATTGCTAATAATTTTTTTTAAGGTATTGACTGTCACCGCGGTTGCCGGTTGTCTAGCAGGCAACGTGGACAAACAACAATATCAACGAATGACGCGACAAAAGCCACACTCGGGAAGCATTTTTCTTTACGATATGAAAATACATACATAAATGGTACTGCTCAACATTTTTGGGCAAGTTTGTTTGCCTCTGCTCTCAGAGGTAATGGAAAACATCGTGAGGAAACCGACATGTCCTAGGACATGTTGGTTTCCTCACGATATTTTCCATTTTTGGTTCTAGAACCAAAAATTCGAAGACGTGACATCTACCAACCGCGCAATTGGGCCCGCGTGGTGGATTACAGCCACTCCCTCTCGAAGAGAGGAGGCCTGTGTCCCAGCAGTCGGTCATTATAAGCTGATAATGTAAATCTGTATTGGTAATACTAAAGAGACAAAGTGACACCGCCGTAGCTATCAAAACCAATGTTCGACAATCAAATTAAAATAATCTACTGAAAACGGAAGCAGTTGTCAGTTCTCTCATAAAATCTGTTTCCAAGAAAACAATAAAACCATACGAGTATACTTAGTATCGCTTGGAAAAATAATGTATGCAGACTGAATGTGAAATTTCCTGTGCATGTGTGAAATGAGTTTACAAGTACAATATGTCAGGGACGGCGGTAAATCCAACTTCGGTTCAAGGTAGCATAAAATTATTGTACAAACCTTTTTTTTTATTCAAAAGAAATGCAAATGTGGGACTTTCTATAATGGAAACAAGTATTTTTGTATGATTTACAGTAGAACTGGTGTAGTTGCGAAAATTCATGGTGAAATAGTTTTTGCGGGTTGGGCCCAAAGTAGAATCATGATTTTCCTATTACCGGGTTCCAATGCCCAAAATGGCAAACAAAACCTGCCAAGCATTTTCGGTTGGCTTCCAGTGTAACTGGATGCAGCTAAATAGGTACCAGTATTTAACATTGAGCGATTGCCTATATGACCTCCATAACCCAGTTACTGAGTAACCCTTGGTAAGACTGGTTGTCAGACTTTTCGGCTTCTGACGATCCGTAACGACTGTCAAAGATCTACGGATGACAGTCAACAACAGCTTAACTTGCTTTCAGAGAGGTCTCAGAATGTAAAGATGGTCACCCATCCACGGACTGACCGCGGCAAGCGTAGCTTAACCTGATCGATAAATCGTCAATTTCTTCTTCAATCTTAATGTAATCGAAGATGTAAGTCGTACCTCGTAAAGTGGGGCTACCTCGACGGAACGGCAGCAGGGTGCGGATGTGGTGCGGTGTCACAAATTAAGCTGCACCTCCTATCCTGCCCAAAAACATGTAGCTAAAATGACCTCTGCGCTGTCACCGAATTAGCGAAGTGTTGGGCCAACAATAAAGGAAAAAGAACTAATCAAAATATTATTCAGAAATCCATTTCCATGAAAACGGATACATTTTACAACACAATACATTTTCAGTATATATAGTTTTAATTGTAAATGCGTTTCATAGATTCAAATACATTCAGATCGGTTTGTACCAAGCATGGCGCATGCAACGTGACAGTTCAATGAACTCACCAATCAGTTTTCATTACTCGCTTCAATGATGAAAGATGAATCAGAATGTTTATTAACTAGCGCTGGATTCCTATGTCTTACCGATCGATAGAGTGAGGCCACATGCAGCTGTATCCGGTTAAACTGGAAGCCGGTCCTAACATTGTTGGGAAAAGGCTAGGCAGATGAAGCAAAAAAAAAATGGCTGTGTGACATCCGGACGGAAGGACAGGCAAGGAGACGCTCAGACGCCGGACGGACAGACGGACATGACGAAATATTAAGGGTTTTTTTAAGTGAAAACTTCTTTAGCGGCGTTGTGCATTTTTTTTGTGATCAAAAATTCGTAAGACGGAGCTCGCGTCAGGACACGTGACCTGATCGAAAATTCGTAAGACGGAGGGAGAGTAAACCGCATTCCAAAATATCAAAAATGCACAACGTTAATATTCAAGTTTTCACTTTTGCCGGCACTCCCGGAGTGCAACCCGTTTTTTTTTTCCAATTTGGCTACGGGTAACCTAGTTACCCGTTATTCACAAAACATATTACACCCTGTGTTTTTTGAAATTCAATCAATCTGGAGTTCAAATTCTCCACATCTTCCCACAAATATTCAGTACCTACCTAGTAACCAAACATGCTAATTTAATAATCCTTTCAATACACAATTGGGCAAGTCTTACATATCTTATGTCGACATGAGAGGAATTCTATATCCTGCGCCCTTATTGCGTCTCATACTATAAATCACAATTTGAATATTTTTGAAGGATATTGCTATTCTTCATAATGTTCGAAAAATGTGTCTGCTCAACAACGTAAATAACGCTATGAATGATGTTGAACTGTCAAAATGAAAGCCATTGTTACTGGTAGTGTGTTACGCAATTACCCCGCTGAAAAAATTACCTAATGACTGGACCGGTCACATTTTTTGATTGAGGAAAATTTTGTACACGTTGGACTTCACGTGCAAATACACGGTTCGCCTACTTCCGAAATAAAAGAGGTTTGATTTCCTGACCTTGTTTCCCATAATTTGAAACGTGGCTTTGAAAATGTGCCTGAAGCCTGAACTTGTGACGTTTTATTTATAGAACAGGTTTACCCCAAAAGAAAATATTTACGTCTTTAGAAACGTCGCCACGCAAGAAAAATGCCTTTAAATTTTTTGAAACCTGGTAGTTCACGTTGTGGAACCTTTGTCTATTATATTGGTACAGCAGTCCACTTTATACCAATTTTCAAAATAAAGGAAACTTAAAGAATCTTTAAGCCGCAAAAAAGAAAAAACGATTTACCTCAAAGTTCATTAGGGAATCACAATGTGGTACAGACGCCAGCAGGTCAAGCTACCCGAAACTGTCAAATTTTCCCAATCAACCTTGAGCCTTCACACTTTAGCGATAAAGTAGAAAATCAATTAAAGAAATTTGACAGATTATTAGTAGCTTGATGTATTTCTTTTTGATATTACAATTGTTGCCTTTTAACAGTTTTAAAAGAGACCCGACACACGGTCTATTTTTCACCAGTACGTATGTTAATTTGTCAAAGTGTAAAAAATAACAGATTTTTGTCTAAGAGACCGAGAGAGAGTTATGTCTTTCTTCTCTCTCATGTAACGAAATGTGCCTAAACGTGACGCGTCCTTGAAATTTCACTCTCAATTCTAGTCCAATTATTATCGAATCGCCGCCTAAGAAGTTTTACATCAATAATAAATTGAATGCATTCATTTGCGAGATTCTTAGAATCATGACAGAACCCTAAAAGTGATTTGATAATGCTCCGTGGACGCATTGTTGCATTGTGAGTATTTTCGTGTTAATCACCGTCCCGAATTAATGTCATCGCGAGCTGTCATCACAACGGAGTCTTTGTCTCTTCCTTTCGCGTCAAATACTTGAATAGTGCAGAGGTGCACTATTCAAGTATTTGACGCAAAAGGAAATTTGAAAAAAGTGTGTTCGTTTATTTTTCTTTTGTTTCTAATTCCAATTTTCAAATCATAATATAATCTCCCCACTGCTGGAATACAGGCCTCGTCTCTGTAAGAGGGAGTGTGCCAAAATTCAGTGCGGGTTGGTCGATAATTTGAGGTGGTTAATTTTCAAATATCTCTCGCTAAATGCAAAACGGGAGAAAAGGAGTAATTGATTTACTTTTCCTTTGCAGATAGAGATATGGCGCCGATTCCCTTGTTCACAATTAGTCAGCGCCAGACGTAAATTGTTTTTTTCTGTAGCCAATTAATTAATTTGACAGAACTAAACTAATATTTATCTTCTGTCCTTTTCTTAATGAAATAAAAAGAAAAAGATGTACTGAACTTAAATTTAGTTTAGTTTGTGAACAAGGGAATCGGCGCCATTATCAGATTTCCACCTCATAAGTGTTGTTTTTATACTTTTTTTTTGCAATAAAAAAGTGCATTTTTCTCTTGACTTTTACGTAATTGCTCGACCTACTTATTATGAATTCCATGATAATTTGTGCATTACAACGATTTTTCAACGCTTGTTTACAAAAACAAGTCTACTTTGTATTTCTTTAGAATGAAAATTAAGGTTTTTACATTATTTTGTTACCTTGAACCGGAAGTGGGTGTAACCGCCGTCCCTGACATATTGTTCTTATTTCGCGATTGAGGGGGAATTTTCGATTCAGGCTTCATTTGTTTTATTCCCTGAAGTAAGGGAAATTCCTAATGAAAATCGGAAAATGCATTTGCATTTAAAGGGAGTCTTCGTTTGTTTTGTTAATGTAATTACAACCTAAATTTACATTACTTTAGGTTTCTATTACAATGCAGGAAAGTTGCAAGAATCCAAATCAATTGATAGATTAACCCTCAGCAGCGGGTAACATAAAATTAAAATTAAAAATGTGACGCGCTGCGGTATAATCAGGAATTATTCCATACAATATTTCCCCTAGCCATAACTTCTTACCCAATGAAGCTAGACATATGAAATTCCAATGGCATTTGCTATTTTCCATGGCCCAAAGATCTACTGAATATTTCACGACATTTTTTTTGTTTTTCACCTTAATGTGGGATTTTTTGGCCGTTTAAGGATAATCTTTTCGTAAGTCGATTCATATCTGCTTGAATTTATATCCGATTTAAAACGAAATCGGACTTCAAGGACACTAAACCATACCAAGCTCAATTTAAACTCGGAAGCCAATTAAAAAGTCTTTTACTTTCGTTATTCTACGTTTTTCTGGAATGCGGACATGAATTTATTTTTCACAATTCAGCAAAACCAGTCTGTTGCGGATGTAGAGAGTAACAAAGGAGGTATTTCCAATTGTTTATGGTGCTAAATAATGGTGGGTGAAAACCAAGACAGTGTAATTTTTATGACGCCATGAGGAAAACATAAAGGGATACACATTAAATAGATTTTGACGATTGCGGTATCGTTCATGTTGTTTTATGTTCTTGTCTCTGGATGACTCGACGTTGCCTTAGCTTTGTGTAAATATTTTTGTGTGAGTCGTTGAATGTTGGCTGCATTGTCTATATCTAAAGCGACTAGGTGACATGTCAAGAATTGGTAAAATCATTGATATTCTCATCATGCAGTGCAAACTGGTGTATGTTTTGGAAATTTTTGTTCTTTGTACATTAATTTGGTTTTTTAAGAGATATTTGACTAGTGAACTGCAAATAGGTTATTCCTTATCATGAAGTCTTGTTTTTAACTTCGACAAAGAGATAACAAAATATTATGCTTTCCCCGAACTGGTACCAGGCTCGCAGAAACGTCACGGAGTTTACATCTAAAAATAGCCCACTAAAAACTGGTTGTACAATCCGGAACCATTCCTGGTGGGCCAGCGGGGGGCCTCCATATTTCATACGAGTAACGACATGCTTGCAATAATTACTTATAATTATCAAAACTGGAACAAAAAGCTCTCCCTTCCTATAATACCCTGGTGGCTTATGTCTTAGATTTTTAATTGGTGTTTTTCTGGATTGTATTTTTCTGTATTTACTATAGCGGTGCAATGTTAGGATAGATAGAACTTTTTTGAGCAGGATTCAAAGAAGTTGGTTCCCCTCGAGTCCTTTTGTCAGGTTTTCAAGCCGGGTAACATGGCTTTGTTGCTCGGCTACGGAAATAAAATTTTACAACTCTGTAAATCTGACGGGTTAGGTATATTTACTTAATTATGTAGGTACTCATGAAAGTGAAAAAAAAAACAAAATAAGCACTCACTCTAGCTTTGGCTATCTCAAGTTTTTAATATTTTTGTTATTGTGTGCCATTGCTGCGGAAAAGCTTCCCTTTCGTCCTCCCAAACCTACCTGTCTTGTGCGATTTCTGACCATGTTGATCCTGCAAACATTATCAGATCGCCACACTACCTTCGTCGTGGTTTGCCTCGATGGTAAACGTGAAGATAGTTTACAAAATAAAATAAACATTTCATTCGGTGCTGTAATTCAGCAAAGTATTTAAGTCTGTAAGATCACGCATGTTGCAGCCGTTGGTCAACGACTCGGCTTCAGTTACAGTTAGCGGTACAGATACATAAGTTTTCAGGTTTACTGCGGCGCTGGCCTGCCTGAATAACTTTACATTATTATAGTCTGTGTGATTTTTCAGGAATATTTGGGATTATGAGTAATTATTGGGACATTATTTACTGGCCAATAGGGATTGCCATGTTAGATACTTTTAAGAAAATTATAACAATAAAACTGATGAATAAATATAGGTAGAGCGATGTTGGCCCAGTGGTAACGGACTTGACTTACGAGTTGTAGGTCGTGGGTTCGAACTCAGGCAGGCACTTTATTTTGTGTAATTTATATCAACACCACTGCTCTCTAAACGGCTAAGGAAAACATCGGGATGTCCTAAAACCAAAAATTCGAAGACATATGACATCCACCAACCCGCACTGGGCCCGCATGATGGATTATGGCCCACTCCCTTTCACAGAGAGGAGGTCTGTGTCCCAGCAGTGGGAACGTTATAGGCTGATTATGTATGTGTTGTACATAAGTAGACCAAATTCATATCCTCCAAAGTGGCGAATGGTGATACCTAAGAGCCTACCCACTGTCACAGCCGCTAACAGCCTTCTAAACCTAAATGGCTTATCTATATCATGAAAGTCCTGCCACCATGTGAGAAAAAGAAAAACAATAACATAAACACAGTGATCCAGTGAAAACTCGAGGTTAACTGGAAAATCACAAAATAAAGCTCCATTATTATCCAGCGTTATCGCACTACAATACTGAATCATTCATGAACACCTAGGCTTCATAATCTCCTAGTCAGTGACGTCACTGAATATATTTTTCAGGTTATTGACAGCGTTGATATTTTATGTAGGCGCTGAATGGTTTCATTTATTTAGTGTTTTTTTGTGGTAAGGATGGCAGATGTTGCTGATGTGATAATGTTATGCTTGATTCAATATGAAGCTTGGGAGCTGTGCTTATGATCTAAGCTTATCTGAAAAACGGGAATAGGTACATTAAGTATCAAATGGCACGTGCTTTAAGCATAGATATACGTAGGTTCTTCTCTCTGATTTGGCATAAACTATATTGAAAGGTAAAGTTAAAGGTGCGCTTCCCTGGTGCGCTTCCCTGGTGCGCATGGTGTGGGGCGGCTCCAACAGTGTCCTAAGCATGATTGCGAGTCGCCTAGACTGTGTGTACGTGGGTCACTGTTGTGCCGTCTGTCATGGGATGTCGCAACGGTGACCGTTAATTTTATAGTGTCTGTGCTTACTAACATAGTCGTAAGTTTTACTAACAATTGAGTCTTTGTAGCTTGAATAAAGAAAATTCTAATTCTAATATGGGGTATTTCTAAGTAGCAGCCCGGAATCTGAGTTCGTGCCTGGTAGAGGGCAATAGGCTCGCCGCTTATTACGTGCGGCTTAAACATAACTGGCAAAATGTAGGTGTCACTATTGGTACACCTCTGCCCAACCCTTCGGGGATTACAGCCGTGATGAGTTATGTAAAATGGTTTACGTACGCCATGGAAAAAGTGCTTAAGTATTGTAACATCTCCATAAGTTGGTAGTGGGGCTGATTTATGTAGGTAGCGTCACTCGTGAAGTGAAATATTTCACTCAAAAACCCCCTGCCACAAAATAATAATAAAAATAGTATGAACGTAAAAAGCCTAAAACAATAAAAAAAAACTATTGAATAAATAGCCACAAATAGAACAAAAAAGGTATAGACGTGAAACGCTATTAAAAAAAAAAAAAAACCTTGAAATTATGACCCTACATAAGTACGTATGAAATTTTTTGATTTGTTGTCCCGTCGGGGGACCGCTCTAATTATTAGCCTAACGTTATGTTAATACCGTGTCCGTAGCTAGGAAATCATATGTAGGTATTTTACTATCGTTTCAGATTTTACGACTTTTTACAAATAAAGCAGTTATTCTGCAGCCCTAAACATAATTTGGGCACGAGAAGTGTAGGTTATGCTTCCAGTGTGTGTCTGGACAACAGAGATTTGGGTGAAAAAATCAACAACTGCTCGTTCGAATAACGATCTCATTGTAATAACTGAATTATTTATGTCCCTATACATATACTCGCTGATTTCCTCTTACAGGGTGATCTGAATATTAGTAGCGTTTGGAAAATACAAGGAAAAATAAATCAATAAAGAGTGATGATAAGAAAAACTGCTCAGAAATACTTGTCTTTTGACTGATTTTTTTGCAAATACCGCGAGGTCTTATTGGGGGGTTTGTGGCTAAGTAATACATGAGCATGCAGCCGCATGGGTCGATCGATCAGGTAAAGCTACGCTTGCCGCGGTTGATCCATGGATGGGTGACTATCTTTACATACCAAGACCCCTCCGTGCTTTTCGAGACACGGAGGGGTCTTGGTACCAACCAGCCGGGACCAACGTCCCGGCTGCAATTCATGGATCTTTGACAGTCGTTACGGGTCGTCAGAAGCCCGAAAGTCTGGCAACCAGTCTTACCAAGGGGATTACCCAGTAACTAGGTTGTGGAGGTCAGATAGGCAGTTGCTCCATGTAAAATACTGGTATTCAGCTGCATGCGGTTAGACTGGAAGCTGACCCCAACATAGTTGGGAAAAGGCTAGGCAGATGATGATGTCACTGGTCTAGGCCTTCTTATGACATACATTTATGATAAATAAAGCGGTAGATTATAATCCATAATGTCATACATCTACGAATTAAAACAAAACTGCGAAGGGCCTACAACGGAATAATAGAATGTTTCGCAAGGAACTCTATATTCAACCTCCTTGCTAACGCATGAGAATAATCTGCACTCATACTCCTAACTTTTTTTTATTTTTTTAAAACGTTGCCCCACACTAGGAATCACTCCTGTATCGTGGGTGCGTTTACAAACATTTAAACTCACATTCACAAACAGCCAGACCCGGAACAACTACCTGTAGGCAATACAAATATTTGTTCCGTGCGGGAATCGAACCCACGACACGCAGCGCAGCAGTCGATCGGTCAGCCACTGCGCCAACCGTGTCATCAAAAGTACCTATATAAGTAATTTTATTACATACCTAATGCACATGAATCTGTAAGCTTTGCGTAGATTTTACAGTTAAACAATAACGTGTTGTTTTGTGTGGTAAAGATTTCTCTTCATGTGATCGCATGTTCTTATTTGCGATCAAGGCACTCGGCTTTAAGTCTCATCTCTTAGCATAATCATCCTATAATGTTCCCACTACTGGGACACAGGCATCCTCTCTTTGAGAGGGAGTGGGCCCGCGTAGTATCTACCAGGCGGGCCCACAAGAGGCCAGTGCGGGTTGGTTGGCAGATGTCACATGTCTTCGAATTTTTGGTGTCATCGTGAGGAAACTGACATGTCCTAGAACCAAAAATTCGGAGACATGTGACAATGTCTTCGAATTTTTGGTTCTAGGACATGTCGGTTTCCTCACGATGTTTTCTTCACCGTTATGAGAGCAGCGGTGATGACATTATTTAAATACACAAAGTAAAGAGTCGGACTGGGTTCGAATGCACGACCTACAACTCGGCGTTACCACTGGGCCAGCACTGCACCTTCTTTGTCTCATCTCTGAAAACGAGAAAACCTTAACAGCAGTAAAATAAGCACGATTAGGCGTGAAAATTCCAGTGAAAGGGTGTAAGTTAAAATATTAAAGAAACCTCCTGGAGCAGATACGTAGCCTACAAACGGTGGCCGTTTGCATGCCGATTACTTATCTGCTTCAGATGGTTTGCCCTGATTTGATCTTGATGTTTAAAAAACTAATAACATTAATTTTTTAAATTTTAAACACTAAGCAATTGATTTCTCCATTCATGAGGGACACGGCACTGTTTCTCTTTACTACAGGCTATTTATAGCCTATCTAAGAGGACAGTACCCCAACCATTTATGTTGTATACCAGTGTTAATTTGTAAAGTGCGACTGTTTTTATTTTATCTACTGCAACACCTTTTATGCAATAAAGTTTTATTATTTATTATTATTATTTATAAAAAGCTTCCACCCTTGTGAAAATTTAAAAAAAAACTCTAAGGAGGCTGTTTACTTGATTGGTTGATATAGGTTTACGACGTGAATAAGATTTTTTTACGAACTTATTCCATTTTCTTGGTCGTCGACCGTCGTAGGTGTAAAACTACCATGACAATCACTGATGTATTGAACCACCTTCCCAGACGCTTGATTTGATCACTGTTTTTGGAAGAAATGTGTAAACAAACCTACTTTTAAGATGCAGTCACGATCAAAAGCGATTTGTGAGATAACAAAATAGGTGGCATGCATTATGCAGCCATCACTCCTCATGCACTGATATACTCAAAGAGGTCAAAAACAAATTTAAATTTGATAATTTGTTGCGAAACGAACATTTATTCAGTTCCTTGCTGGAGTCAATGTACAAGGAGGTAATGGGTACAGGGAGCTGGTTTAGGTGGATCTTACGTGGTTTTGATCACGTAGTACCCTGTGACTCATCAAGATGCGATCGCAGGACCAAAATCATGTCCTAATGACGGGTTGAACCAGCACCCTAATTGCGTAACACACAATCTCAATCTGAATCATTTTGAAGGATACTGCTAATCCATTGATTCATATGTTCGAAAATGTTGTCTGCTCAACTACGTAAATAGCGCAATGAATGTTGCTGGACTGTCAAAATGAAAGGCATTGCTACTGATAGTGTGTAACGCAATTACCCCGCTGGTTGAGGTAGATCTTACGTGACTTTGATCACGTAGTGCCCTGTGACTCATCAACATGGCATTAAAGGACCAAAATCTTTTAGTAATGACGTGTTGAACCCGGTTATAAAAGATCAAAATCTTCTTATGATAATAATCAACAACCAACGGAAAATACACGGTGGCAGGGACATCGACGCATAAACTGTAACCATGAATTCAGCATTCTAGAGCCCCCCCTAGCGTAGAAACTTTTGGTAGGATTATAAAAAAAAAGTCTGCTGTTTACCCACTCCCGTCATGTACTGAATCCAGGGTAACTAATGTCCCTGCCACCCTGTATTCCGTTTTATGTTAGTTTTTAATTTATTTGAACGTTTCCATTGTATACGGTTCTTTGCCAAATAAACGCTTTACATTATTTATTTCTTTACTGATTATATTAATATACTTGCACATTTTATCAAAATAGGCCGTGATATATTGACGAATATTTGGTTTTCACATGATCCGATCTAGATTATGTCTGGATTTTAAAAGAGACTGTGATCTCTGAGTTTCTTACGGCTGTTCTTCCTAGGATAGTCAGACAATCATATTTTAAAAATTAGATGAGATCGGCACCTTATCTTGTTTTTAAAACATGATTAACGTGTAAAAGTGTTGGTACAAACCTACTTACAGAAATAAAAATCATTTATAATTCATTTATTTATTTATTTCTTTACTGCACAATGTACTAATGTACAGCCTGCCGGGGTAGCGGGATCGTCCGAAAGGGTTACCGCTGCCCTGGTACATAAAGGGCTAAGGAAGGAACACGGGTGGGTTTTAGTCAGTAAGAGTCTGACACTCCCTTCTGCTCCACCCAGAGCGGGATTTGATGATTTCCCATCCTCAAAAAAAAAAAAAAAATGCACAATGTACACAACCATAGTTACACGCTAGGCTTAAACTATAGTACATAACCCTGTTAGGGCGCAGCAAGATAACTTAAAACTAACAGTATGGTAGTGAGTATCCATTACCGAATTAGGAACTTTCACAATTAAAGTATAATATAATTTAAACGTATATCTAGCTTTGTACATAAAAGATTGTATATTATAATTAACACACAGATATACAGGGTGACAGGGAAACTCGACGTATTCCTTGAAAGGGGTTTACTAGAGGTCATTAGCAACAAATTAAGTCCAGTGAACTAGGGGTCAAAACTGGATGGTTAAAAAATAAAATTTTTGCTATTAAAGACCTTTTGTATCTGAGATTATGTAAGTTTTGCAAGCATTTTTTTTTAAATGATCATTAATTTTTCAACTTTCAGAAAAGTTTCAATTCAATTTTTGGAGTGGAGTAGTTTTTTCTCATAATTAATTGTTTTTGGTAACAAGTCAGAAAATTACTAAAAAATCTATGAACCAGCACAGCTCGGTAATTATCCAGTTTTGAACCCTAGTTAACTGAACTTTTGTTGCTAATAACCTCTAGTATAACGCCTTTCAAGGAATACGTCGAGTTTCCCTGTCACCCTGTATATTTGAACACTATTTTAACATTTTGTCTTCCATAAATTCCTGTATACTGTAGTAACATTTTTTTAAGAGCAATGCCTTTAGCCTAGCTTTAAATAAACATGTTGTTTTCGTGGACCGTATATTTTCAGGTAATTTGTTGTATATTTGTGTACTTCGGTATACTGGGCTATTTTTGTACATTTGTAGTCTAGGTGCTGGTAGAGTTAACTTGTTTTTGCGGCGCTCGTTCTTGTCAAAATTAAACAAGTTTAGGTTATTTTTAACAAAAGTGGCTGTTTCTAATATATAAATGGAGGGCAGAATTAACATTTTTTCTTTTATAAAGTGGGGTTTGCAGCTGTCTCTAGGTTTTATTTGGAATAATATTCGCGTACCTACATTTCTTTTGTGCAATAAATAAATCACTCGCATCTACACTGTGTCCCCACATGATGATACCGTAGCGTAGCCACGCGTAGGAATATGCGTAGTATGCAGAGAGGGCACACTGAGTTTTTGTATTTGATGTTAGTACACTAAGTCCATATGAAAATTGTGACAGTTTTATTTTAGTCTTTTCGACATGTTTTTTGCAATTTAAATGAGAGTCTAATGTAATACCTCATAATTTGAATTCTTCAACTTCTTCAATTTTGATTTATCATTGACTGCTGAAACCCACAACACCCACCCACGAAACCCACAACTTCACAAACACAAACCTCTACATTTCGTTTTTCAAGCAAAATAATTAATGCTCCAACATTTTACAATAACAAATCAGTTGTCAACAACACCACGCTTTCATGTGTTATTCATAATTTTAAATATAAGCATAACATTAGGTTGCGAGTGTTTGTGCCGATTGACTTTTAAAATAGAGAGGGAAGTATAATGGATATCAATTAATATGTAACACGACTTTGTGCTTGTGTGTTAGTCTAGCTTCTGCCCGCGACTTGGTCTGCCTGAATTTTCTTGTAAGGGCTCCTAAGGGTTCTACCTTCATTTAGCTTTCCTCAAGAGAGTATTGGGCTATCAAATAAAAAAAGTTTTTTTTTAATTAAAAATAAATAAAGTGCTAGTTCCAGAGGTTAGCGCGTTCAAACAAACAAACATACTCTTCAGCTTTATAAACTTTGCTTAAAACTAAAATAACATAACGCCTGCATTCCTCCAAGGGATAGGCAGAGGTGTACAGGGAGACTACTCCGAAGTAGTATCGGCCGAATGTTCGGCCTTTTCCTGCTACGAATTTACTATTTGGTTCGGTCGGTTCCGATCCTACACTCCTACACTCTTTCGAATATTGACTATGGTCCCGACCCAACTGAGTCGATCCGACCTTTTTTCGCATTTTTCAATAATATTCGGTTCGGCCATGTGTCGGTCCGTTCCGAACATTCACACTTTGCACTTCGGAGTAGGCCCCCTGGACCTTCGCCAGTTATGTCATCATACGGGAATATTTTAACGTTACATAATGTTCAATCGTTTTGTTCCTGTGTTTATTTTTTAATCATAATAAGCCTTTAATGTCCTCACTGCTGGGGGGGGCTTCCTCTCTGTGAGAAGGAGTGGGCCGTAACATGCCCCAATCAGACAAAATTCGACGCAAATTAACAGACAATCAAAACCATAATACTTACAGTAGATTAGTAAATAAAAAAGTAAAAGTAATTCAGTTCAAACGTATTATATTGACACATAAAACCTAAACAATAAAAAAAAACAATTTTGAATTCCGAATTTCGCTCAACTTTTTAAAATGACAAAATAGGGTTGTGGCATGGTCGAGGCAATTTAGTCACACTAATATGTAACCACATAAATGTACGATATTAATCATGTACGGCCTTATGCATGCGTGCTGCGAAGGGGAGTCGAATGGAAATGATGTAGTTTTAAAAATTATAATTCTTTGACAATATGGAGTCTTTTCCGGTCAAGTTCATTGCTAAAGATTTTTAAAACGGTCAAGAACGTACTCGAGTTGTATTAACATTTTGATTATGAATTTTTTGCCTGTAACTTTTCACGAATGATTATTTAATGTTGCATTCTTACCGTATCTTCTTACATAATCTGCCTATAATGTTCCAACTGCTGGGACACAGGCCTCCTCTATTCGAGAGGGGGCTGTAATCTACCACGCGGGCCCAGGTGGCTTACCACCAGCTCTTATAGCAGGGCAAAAGTATGCCCCCTGTTCGGGTTAGTCGATATCACATGTCTTCGATCTTTAGATTCTAGAACATGCCGGTTTCCTCACAATGTTTTCCTTCGCACCGCCGCTTTGTGAGCAGTGGTGATGGAATCATTTATACAAAGTAAAACGTTTGCCTGGGTTCGAACCCACGACCTACAACTCGTAAGTAGGAGCCGTTGACACAGGGCCACCACTGCTCTTATTTATATTGTATCTCCTTATCAATTATTTTACAATACCTTTTAGTAGCAGTATTAAGCTTAAGATTTTTATAACAGAGTAAGATTATACATTAAAAGAATACAATGGCGCCGATTCCCTTGTTCACAAACTAAACTAAATTTAAGTTCAGTGCATCTTTTTCTTTCTATTTTATTATGAAAAGGACAGAAGATAAATATTAGTTTAGTCCTGTCAAATTAGTCAGGGCCTGACGTAAATTGACCTATTTTTAGTAGCCATGTTTTTGATCACGTCTAAACTGTCCATGGAATATCTTAATTTGACAGGACTTAACTAATATTTATCGTCTGTCCTTTTCTTAATGAAATAGAAAGAAAAAGGTGCACTGATCTTAAATTTTGTTTAGTTTGTGAACAAGGGAATCAGGGCCATTATCTATCTCATTGGAGTGGGAGTCAAATGTAGCATTAATTATCTTTTCCTAAGTATGAACTAACAGGCATGTTATATTTTAAATTTTAAACTAGCGACCCGCCCCTGCTTTGCATGGGTTTTTACGAATTGACGAAATATTGTTTTTAAAAAAATAATATTTATGTGTTAAACACATAAACATAACAGAATAGATTGTCTAGATGATGGTGAAAACTGCATCAAAATCTGCAAAAAAAAAACAATATCTGTTGCGTAGTTTCTAAACTACGCAACAGATATTGTTTTTTTTAAGACCAGCGCGGTTACACAGACATGTACGAAAAGGGACTTTAATTTATAATTATGTCTCTGGTTTATTTATAAAAGAAATAAATAAACCAGAGGACCAAATATTATAATAAGAGTGACAGCTTCACACTTCTATTTAAGTATAATTTCAATCCAGTTTCATAAATCACAATAAAAATAAATATTAAAAATATCATTTTTCATACATCGTTAAGATTTTGACAACACATGCGGAAATAAATTTCTGAAGTATCATTAATATTATTTAAAACGATTTGTAGGCATGTAATGCACATTTAGGCTATTGTGGCTTGTTGTGGCCCGTTGTAGGCCATTGTGGGCCTTTGTTAATGTAATCCTTTTGTGATAAGTTAATAAAGTGTGCATTTTCAAGCGGTCTGCGTTTTGCGATTGTCGCAAGACAAGGTGCAAAAAATATGTTCGGACATGAATGACCGATGTATTTGTGTACAGGACGTTTGAATTGGAGCTGCAGTATTTTTGGATCGATTATTCTGTTAATAAGGCAGTGACATCGATTTTTTTAAAAAGAAAGTCACCGTTTTGGCAGAAATAAAGAGTAGAAAGAACGAATAAGTTAAATTCAAAGACAAAAGGCGAGTTAGGTCAAAGTTAGCTAAGGTTTAATTCCATTTTTAAGTTTACTTTTTGTTCACAATGTTCTAGTTCTCTGAGAATTTGATGACCTTTTGAGAGAAAGCATCGAATCTCCTGCTGAAAACAAACATTCATGGATGTGAGTAGAGTATATTAGACAAAACGCTCACATTTTTTCAAAAACATCACGCTGTGTCTAATGTGTGTCGTGGCAGCGGGCGGTGTAAGGCTGGTCACTAAAGCTGCGGACACAATACAAGGACAGCTCCTAAATCGCACGTCTACACTAGCCCGCACGACGCGACCATGCATGGCAGGAGGAAAGTACGGATGCATGACATGTTTATGCAGAAAGGCAATTTTCGTGATTAAAAACGTTCAAAATCTAGTCGCAATCTCATTTCAACGACAATCAATGTCCAAAACGTATTGTTGACAGATTGAAATTGAGATTAGAATACGAACGTTCTTAAAAATACAGGAATCGTCCCTCAGATTTGAGGCGAATTGTCGTGTTTTTTTAGCAAATAGTGATAGTCTACGTGATTGGTAATGGATTTTATTAGAGGCTATTGTTTGACAGTGAAAATAATTATCTGGAGGACAGCTAATGGCTTCAGAGCTTTACGAACACCTCCCACGCGTGTTTATTTCGCCTAATTCCCTGTTAAATACAGATTATAGGATAAACTCATGTTTTTTTTTTCTATTTGGCAGTAGACGGTGCAAGCTGACACAGTGATAGTACCTACACAGCCAGTACTTTCCTGCAGCCATACATACGGAACCCACCTCACCGATCCTTCAACCTTCAATCACGGCTTTGTGGTCAAGTCGACCATATTGTCCACTTTAGAAAAAAAATAAGGATTATAATCTTGTAATACATTCTCGACAATAGATCGGGACATCGCGTGAA
Source organism: Apamea epomidion (assembly GCA_947507525.1). Classification (NCBI taxonomy): domain Eukaryota; kingdom Metazoa; phylum Arthropoda; class Insecta; order Lepidoptera; family Noctuidae; genus Apamea; species Apamea epomidion. Next base: position 5,849,245 of record OX382247.1, on the reverse strand, counting down.
CATGTTTTTTTTTCTATGAAAATTATGAATAAGTGGGCTTGAGTCGCTTGTAAAGGGTTAAGGAGGTGTGCGGCCTATGTGGGTAAGATATCGATAGTTTTTATTAGATTGTGATCAATATTTTTATATTTTATGTTTTTTAACATGCAGCAGTTGTGGTGGCCCATTGGCTACGGCCGCGACTTTCGGGCTGTAGGTCATGGGTGTTTTGCTTTGTGTAAATTATTTCATCAGCTCTGCTCTCAAAACGGTGAAGGAAAACATCGTGAGGAAACCGGCATGACCTAGAACTAAAAATTGGAAGACAAGTGACATCTACCAGTCCGTACCGGGCCCGCATGGTGGATTAAGTCTGACAACCAGTCTTAAAAAGGGGTATCGTGTTACCCAGCAACTGGGTTATGGAGGGCTGGGTCAGATAGGCAGTTGCTCCATGTAAAATACTGCTATTCAGCTGCATTCCTTTAGATTGGATGCCGACCCCAACATAGTTGGAAAAAGGCAGACAGGATTGATTGAGGTGTTTTAACTAAGGTGAAACAGATTCATGTCTGGACTTGTTTATGGTTTTACTTATGTGTAATGCTTCGGGATTGCCCGGATATACATAGGTACCTACACAAACAGTGTAATACAAACGGTTGGGCTATCCCAAAACAAATGATTATTCAGAATATAGTTATTGGCATTACCATTTATTCTATTGTAAGAAAATGACATAAACTGCGTTATACTTTGGGTAGAAACCGAACTGTTCACAAAAAAGTTAGATTTTAATTTATAAAGACGCTGACTGAAACCTTATAAATATTAATTAAAAAAAAAAAACTGCACAGACAAAACGCACATTTACAAAAAAAAAGACATAAAATAAACACATAAAAAGTAGCCAAAAGCCTCGTATTAAACGTATGAACCATATTGACCATTTTTTCCTCCATCATTCTTAAAATATTTAAAATCCAACACTACTGATTCTCAACCACAAATAGTCGATAAAACCCTTTTACATTAATCCCATCCCTACCTCACAAAAACTGCGGATATGTGGTGAAATATCCGAAAGCAAGGTGCTGGCTGACCACCGGTATATCACTGAAAAAAGCGCAGCGGACAAAAATGAACACAATTGCATCCGATGATGGATCACCCATGTGTTGTTCGACGAATGTCTATGGTAAGGGTTGGTTAGTAAGGAAGGGGTGTTTATTTGTTTTATTGAGATTTTGAGTGATTTATGATAAATATTGTTTTTTGTGGGTAGAGTACCCACAGGGCTCTTATACTATATTAACTAACAAAGTGTGTAATGTATGTATGTAAGTAACATTAAAAGCATTCTGATACTTACTCTTAATTTAAGAAGTGTAGAGTCTTAGAAATTAGAAAACATCTTTAGGTTTTAATTAAAAGGGTTCTTGGTTAAAATACAACATTACATCACATAATCTGACCTAGATTATGTCTGGGCTAAAAAAAAAGAGACTGTGAACCCCTGAGTTTGTTTTGGTTTTTCTTCTCAGAGCAGTCGGATAGGCAGTACCGACCTCATCTATTTAGTAAACTTATTATTGACGTGTAAAAGTGTTTGGATAAACCTTACTAAAATATGATATCAAATAATCAAGTTATTATTTTTTGAAAAAATACTTTATGTAGATATCTACTTTGTGACAATTAATAATTATGAATATCAAAATTAATGGGAAATTATGTAGGTACGTAATATGGGGATATTACGTACCTACATAATTTCCCATTAATTTCAAAACAAAATGAAGAAATAACACGTTCGGAAAACTCACACATATTACCTACAAGGCGATTGACGCACAACCGCATAAATACTTGCGTTAATGGAAATCTATTGCTGTCTGGCTGGCTAAATCGTATGAGTGTAAGTACAGGTACCTACTGGCGACAAATTATAATTCGGAAAAACTGCAACAAAATATCAATGACTGTATTAAAATGCATTCTTCGTACACAAGGAATAATGGAAAAAAGTCTCGTAAAAAGATAGTTTTTTGCCTTTTTTACGTTTGCTCTATACTTCGTTCCAAAACACAAATAGTGGACGCTGGCCGGACAGATGCTGGACTAAAGTGGAACTGGGCTGGCTACATCTGTCCCATGTCGGAGCAGCAATACGCAAAAGCCACCACTCAGTGGATTCCAAATGGCAGGAAACGCCTACGGTACGCCTACGGTAGGCCCTAAAAGAGGTGGCTGGATGTGCTGGACTCCTTCTTAAGGGACTGGCCCACAATCGCATTAGCCCGAGAAAATTGGAAAGACGGAAGGGAGGTCTTTGCCCTGCAGTGGGACAAAACATGCTTATAATAATAAAATAAAAAATAAAACGTTAGTTCGAAATATACCTAATCAGTTTTGCAAAAGCCCATTCCGTATCAATCTAACCCAATCTCGGATTGACCAGAAGTGTCTGCGCGCGTGCTTACCGCGATTAAGACTTCTAAACTGGTTATTTGGACTTTATTTCGTTGATATAGAGTTCATTTTCGTTTGTTGATCGATGAAATATTTCGCTAAGTGCTTGTATTGTCGTTTATTATGTCTTCCGCACGTGTCCATCGATGCGTGTTTATCGAATGTTTGAACCGATGTCTGAATCGATATAACACGTCATTTATTATCATTCGAATGAATCCTTCCATCTTTTTTTTCGGTTTTGAGTTAAACGACGCCATTTTTTGTGAGTCGAAATGTTATGTAAATTACGTGTTTACCAAGTATTTTTGGAGTTGTGGTGCTTTTTTTGTGACACCAAGTCGTTATAACTTAAAATAATTGAAGTTCTGATATTTTTAAAACAACATCAGCTGTATATAGTACACAGTATACAGATTGACACTCTCAATCTCTCAATCCGATCACTGGATTGAGACTCAATCCAGTGATCGTTGTCACGCGCTTTATTTCTGATGATCATCCACGTCGGTTGCCTTTTAATTAAGTAAAATTACAACATACCTTTGCCCATTAAAACACAAAAAAAACTTTTTACGACTGGTCCAGTGCTCGACCCCAAAGTGAATTCCTGGCAACGCCCTAGAATGACAATGGCCCAGTAGAATGCAATGACAACCATTCATCCAAAAACATCGCTAAATTACACCGCCCTTTCGTTTTCGCCGAAAATAAAACCGAATTTGCGTGTATTGTTATCGTCATAATGTTAATTAGCCGAAAAATATTCACTAGATTTCGCTACTTCACTTCAAATGCCGCACATTGGGCAAAAACATTTTTAGCCCGGGACAAAATTGACAATAAAAATGCCACCCAAATATCATTATTTACGGGGCATTAAACGGCGCATAAAAACGTTATTAAGTATTGCAAAATTGGGTGAGCATGTAAGAATTAGGTTTCTTTCTTGGGTGGTAAGCTAAGAGGTGGGATGAGCATTGAAGTGCCCTTTCGAGTATATTTATCTAAAGGATTACGCACATTACGGCACTGAAGGACATTGCTTCTCTTTTGTCAAACTTGTTTTGTTACGAGAAAGCTTCCTCTTCAGATTTTTATTTACTTACGATATGGAGGCTCAAATATTTAGAACCGAATTTTGAATGACAATGACCATACGTAGGTACTTGAGGAAAAAAATATAAGACACTTTCTTTCTTGTTGTACGCAAATAACCCGCGTAGGTATGGAAATTTATTGGATTTTGTAACATTTAAATGTACAGCATATTCCGTGTGCATGTTTTTTCATTTAAAATAACCAAAGACATGTCAGTTAGGTATTTTGTATCTCTATATCCCAACCAAAGTTGTCGACATAGTTCACATAATAAGCTGGATGCGAGTTGCCAAGAATCGAGCTGAATGGCGAGCAATTGAAGAAGCCTATGTCCAGCAGTGGACTGCTGTAGGCTGATGATGACGATCTCAAATAAGCATAGAATATAAAGAAAAGAAAGAAAGAAAGAAAAAGTATTTATTGCGACTCGAATATCTACGTCTTTATCTAATTATAAAAGGGAAACTCCTTACAGACCCTTAATCTTTTAAAAATGGCCACTAATATTGTTAATAGAAACCCTTCAAACTTTCTTAAACGAAGATTTATGTTGAAGATTGCAACAATTGTGTAGAACCCGAAAAAAATGAAAGGAAGCGGCGCTAACTTCGAGAAACGATAATCCCCAAGGAATCGCAACCCTTCCATGGTTTTGGTCATTTTGGACATTTTTTCTTTGTCCAGATAAGTGTTGAATGGGAGCATTGTGCGCGCGTAACGTACAGGAAGCTATTCTGTTCGATTGTCCACGCTTCGATGGTCGATCTGTATACATATTAATATAAGAAAGTAGATGAATTATGTTGACAAAGGAATTTATTTATGTATTTTGTTTATGTAGGATTTTTGGGACGCTGTTTTAATATGTAGTGTGTTTGTTAATACGTAGGATGATTTAATATTCAATAGATATGTACACTACTGCTTCGTACGGTTTTTACAACTTGATAAATCCGCAGCAAAATACGTTACGTTTAGAAAAACAACGCAGTCACACAGATAGACGCACAAAGCGACTTTAATTTATAATATGTATAGATATATATATAAAATCATAATACATAATCAGCCTATAATGTGCCCACTGCAGGGACACAGGCCTCCTCTCTACAAGAGGGACTGCGCTAATAATCTACCACGCAGGCCCAGTGCGGGTTGGTGATGCCATGTCTTCAAATGTTTGGTTCAATGCCGGTTTCCTCACGATGTTTTCCTTCACGGCTTTGAGAGCAGTGGTGATAAAATTATCTACACAAAGTGCCTGTCTGGGTTCGAACCCACGACCTACAACTCGACCAGTGGATAAAGACGCCAATTTTGTTTCGAACAATGTGATGTGGCCCACCTTATAAATTATGCTGATCATTTCATGTGATGATCCAAAATCGTCAACTCAGGAGCAATTTTAAAAGCTTTGTAGGGATTTCGTAACAGGAAAATATCGGTGTGCTTCTTATAACATGTTAATACGTGTCCGCCGTCAGTGTGTCACACAAATTATAAAGCATTGCCCTCATTTTGGTAATCTTTTGTAGAAATACAAAATCGTGACTGAAATTTCTAAGTAATTGAAACGACATTCAACAGAAAACTACGTGTTAACAAATCTTAGCTCACATATTTTTTCAAAAATAGATCTCATATCACAATAGATAAAAATTAGTACAGGAGCGCGATTCTGTAACCATCACACCATGAAAAGTTAAGTGAAGTGAGCGTGGAGTGAGCTGTCATTCCAACTAATACTAGGGAGTGACACTATTGACAGCTCACTCTAAGCTCACTTCACTTAACTTTTCACGGTGAGATTTTTACAGAATCGGTCGGCAGATCTCCTTACAGATTTTTTTAACCCCCGACGCAAAAATGACGGGGTGTTATAAGTTTGACGTGTCTGTGTGTATGTGTGTGTGTGTGTGTGTGTGTGTGTCTGTGGCATCGTAGCTCCCGAACGGATGAACCCATTTTGATTTGGTTTCTTTTGTTTGAAAGGTGAATTAGTCGCGAGTGTTCTTAGCTATGTTTGATGAAAATCGGTCCAAGATGGCTGCCGCCACAAAATGGCGGATTACATATTTTTTCAAAACTCCCTTAATGTGGGTATCAAATGAAAGGGTTTGACTAGTAGAATACACTATATAACAAATTTCAAATCCAAGATGGCCGCCACCACAAAATGGCGAATTACCTTTTTTTTTTCACAACTCCCTCAATATGGGTATCAAATGGAAGGGCTTGACTAGTAGAATAATGTGGGTACACTATATTGAAAGGGAATGAGGAAGGTGGAGTAAAATCCCCCCCCCCCCGCGCTTTTATGACCGCTCAAAAGTTTTAAGGGAAAAAAAAGAAATAAAAAAATTAAGAAGTCTACAAAAAGCATGGAATAAAAAATTAAATAAAAAAATTTTAAAAGTCCCCGACACAAAATAGTATGAAAGTAAAAAACTATGAAAAATTAGCCACAAATGGAACAAAAAAGGTATTTAATAAACGTGAAACCCAATAAAAAGAAAAAAAACAACCTTGAAATTATGATCCTACGTAAGTACGTATGAAATTTTTTGATTAAATGTTGTCGCGTCGTCGGGGAACCGGTCTAATTATTGGCCTAACGTTCTGTTACATACGGACCGCGTATATAACAGAACGCTAGGCCCAACGTTTTTAAATTTTAAATTTACTTTTTTTACACAATGTGGAGACAACAATACAACAATAAGTATAAACACTGGCAATATAACACTAATGCATACGATTATTTTAGAACTATCAAATTAATCTTAACACCGAAGTAACTAAAGTGATTTTTTCTAACAAACTAAATAATAATAATGTACTACTTAGTGATCGACTGGGTTTTGCCAATCTTAAACTAGCTGTAGTGACTAAACTAGTGGATATATTTGATGTAATTTTTGTATGCAGACTGGGAACATCATTAGATTTACGCAATTTAATTTATTGTGATCCCCACCTTGTATAGACCCAAACCTTGAACAGTCTGCTCAACAAATATTCCTGAAAATCTCATCTTTTCATGACGTCATGACCTACTTCTCATACAGCTTCTCTCAGCAAGAAATAACCTGCTGTGAGGAACAATAAATTCAGAATTTGACCTACCAGGAAACCAGTCACACGAAGAGCTAAAACAAACAAAATAAAATCAAATGAACCAAAAAGGTTTGCAAACACAAAAGTATGAATAACTCCTTCAAAAAATCCTCAGGTCGTCGGCACACTTACAGTATTTCTGCTCAAACGGATTCATAAAGCGTTAATTCGTATCTTTTTAAATGCAAATTAGCAAATGCGTGATTTTCCGCCTTTGTTTGTAACACAAAATAGATAGGAGATTACAGAAGGTCGGCTCCATACAGCCTTTTCCGAGCTATGTCGGGATGGCCTTCCTGTCTAATCGTATGCAGTTCAATACCAGGAGCGACTGCCTATCTGTCTACCGCTACACAGTTACAAGGTAACACGACGCGATGCCCCTTGCTAAAACTGGTTGTCAGACAATTCGGTCTTCTGACTACCCGTAACGTCAGTCAAAGATCTAAGAATGTTTGCCGGGACCAACGGCTTAATGTGGTTTCCGAGGCACGGAGGAGTGATCACCCATTCTCGGATCGAGGCGGGCCCGTGGCTAAATAATAACAGCCGCACTAGTCGATCTTCAAGGTTAAGCAACACTTGCCGAGGTTGGTCCGTGGATGGGTTGGGATAATTGGTCGAATGGGACCATAAATTACATAACGAGAACCCTCCGTGCTTCGGGAGGCACTAAGCTGTTGGTCCCAGCTGTCGTTCGTAGATGTTTGACAGACGTTACGGGTCGTTAGAAGCTCGAAAATCTGACGACCAGTCTTACGAAGGAGTATCGTTTTACCCAGTAACTGGGCTGTGGTAGTTAAATAGGCAGTCGCTCCATGTAGTATACTGGTATTCAGCTGCATCCGGTTGGACTGGAAGCCAACTCAAATATAGTTGGTTAAAGGCTTGGCAGATGATGACCCATCCTCGGATCGACCTCGGCAACTGTAGCTTGATCTTGATCTATCGGCCGGTGCTTATCTACGTGTGCGTGCATTTTCATTTAGAGTCTCTTGCCCGTCCTTCTCAATAGAGATCTACGTTTTGGAATGGGCAACTAGCTCTAACTTTCTGACTAACGGTCCGACTCTTTGATAATTCAAAAGTGCCTGTACTTAAATGGTTTAATTGAAATAAATGCTTTTAGTTCGAGTCCATTCTTTGTTTGGAGCCGATCTTCTGTACTTTTTTATTTTGCGGTTGTTATGTGTGCTACGTAAACAAAAGAATAAAGAGTTTCTAGTCTATGAACGGGGTCAAGCCATGTGTGGGTCATTGTCTCACTAGTGTCAATTTTGCATGTTTTTTTTACTTTCAATGTGTTTGATGTTTTCATTAATGCTGTCTGCAATGGTGCTACTGTAGGGTAAAGACCTTTGCCAAACTCAGAAGGATTTATAAGCATTGGTCATCACGCTTACTTATGGTAACTACTTCCTGGAGGGTCCAAAATTATGTTGCTAGTAGATACTACCCACGCAGTCGCTCCATGTAAAATACTGGTATTCAGCTGCATCTGGTTAGACTGGAAGCCGACCCCAACGTAGTTGGGAAAAGGCTAGGCAGATGATGACTTAACTAGATAATACCAAACGAGGAAAGTCCGTATTTCCATGCTCATAATATACATAAATCATTAAATTTAACTCAGCCTTTCGCAGTCCACTACTGGACATAGGCCTGTCCCAGGCTGTGCCACAACACCGTGTCCTCCGCTTTCCGCATCAAGATTGACATAGCCACCTTCATATAAAAAAATATACTCCTTTCCCTTCCTCTCCCATCCTCTCCTTTCTCTCTTTCCTCTTTCTTAAGATTTTAAACTCGAAAGTAATTCTGTCTGTCTGTCTGTTATCTTTTCACGCCCTAACAGTTGAATGGATTTTGATGAAATTTGGCACGAGCTGCGTTAAGACAGTATATATCCCGGTAGAACGGTCCTGTGGTTAAATTTCCAACTTACTCACGGGCGAAGCCTCGAGCAAAAGCCAGTAAACAAACATCCCAAGTTTTATGTCTAAAACCTTGGAAAAATATTACCATCTATTTCTCATACATCAAATTTTCTAGTCATTAAAAATAAGCTAACTTTTCCCAACTTTCGAATCAACACATGACAATCAATCTTCATACAATAGTCATAAAAACAAAACACCATCACACCACAGCGTGTAATTCTGCCTACTCCATCGACCTAACTAGCTAACCTAAGTGCAGTTCAGCGAGTGAAAGGGACCCGGGTTCGGTGCCCGGGCGATCATAGCTTCCTTGTTCCGACTCGGTAATATATAAGTACTAGTACTTCCTACGGTTAGTGTCATTGTACTAATATTATATTGGAAAGTTGGTGTTTGTTTAGAAAAGTAACTATTGATTTGGTGAAAATCTGCGTAGCTATATTGTGAAATATCAGAGGGGAAATTCTAGTAATTTTAAGAACGTTCACAGTCTGCACCCTAATTGTGTAACACACTAATTATCTCAATCTGAATCATTGTGAAGGATATTGCTAATCCATTGCTCCATATGTTCGAAAAATGTGTCTGCTCGACAACGTAAATATCGCAATGAATGTTGTTAAACTGTCAAAATGAAACCCATTGCTACTGATAGTGTTTTACCCAAATACCCCGCTGATCTCAGTCTCATTCTGCCAAAAAACCTCTAATTTCCCTACATTTTTGTCAAGTTTTTGAGATTGATTGTCGCCAAGATGAGATTGCGACTAGATTTTTAACGTTGTTAAATACGGTAATTGGCCATCGGATATGTTCCATTGTAAAAATAATTTCTGCTCTAAAAGTCTGTCTCATTATACGATAAGTGCCGACTCTTTTGAGAAAACAACTGACTAATTCAGACTCTACTAACATTACGTGGATTCTTTCTTCAAATACACCCTGTGTTGTCGACATTTATTAATGCATTCAAGGCATCAGTTTCAAAACACCACACCTGACAATCAGTCTTACCAAGGGGTATCGTATTACCCAGTAACTGGGTTGTGGAGGTCGCTGGCTGGGTTGTGAGTCGCTCCATGTAAAATACTGGTATTCAGCTGCATGCGGTTAGACTGGAAGCCGACCCCAACATATTTGCGAACAGGCAAGGCAGATGATGAATTTAAAACAATTTTATTTATTTTATAGCGAATAAATAAAAGTGCTTTGAAATAGCACCCTAATAGCGTAACACACGAACAATCGGAATCTGAATCATTTTGAAGCAAATTGCTAATCCATTGCTTCATAAGTTCGAAAAATTTGTCTGCTCAACACGTAAATAACGCAATGAATGTTGTTGAACTGTCAAAATGAAACCGATTCCGATTGATCGTTTGTTACGCAATTAGGGTGCTGGTCTAGGAATTGTCCCGGGACCTTGAGTCGTCGTAAATTAAAATTGCTCAAAACGAATTAATTTGTCATTGGACAAATTGATACGACCATCATTATCTTTTACATTAAAACGGTGAAGAAAAACATCGTGAGGAAACCGGTATGTCCTAGAACCAAAGATCATGGCCCACAGAGAGGACGTCTGTGTCCCAGCAGTGGGAACATTAGAGGCTGCCCCGTTGGTCTCGTGGTTGCAAGCGCGACTGCTGAGGCGGTCCTGGGTACGATTACCGGGTCGGACAAAGTGTCATTGGGTTGTCCATTAGGAATTTCTCAGTAACAGTCCGGAGTTTGGAAGTCGGCGGTTTAATACCCCCGTGCCTCGGAAAGCACGTAAAGTCGTTCGTCCCGCGCCTGATCTCTCCCCGGTCGTGTCGGATTGCCGACCCATCGGACTATGAGAGTAAAGGAACAGAGAGTGCACCTGTGTTTACGCACACACTTCTGCACTATAATATCTCCTGCGTACCTCGCTAATCTCCGTTCAGATTGGCCACCGTGACTGAAATCGGTCGAGAGGCTATTATAGAATGATGTATGAATCTGTTAGTCTATTAATACGTTAAGTCCGGCCGTCAAGAAAATGCGTTCCTGACGTCTGTCAGTGCGACAATTCTAGTAGGTAATAAAGATCAAATTCGCAAAACATGTATTCGTTTGTATGAAACTGACTGGTGTCAAGAACGCATTCTCTCGTCGGCCGCACTGTAGCTAACTCATAAACAACATAACTATAATTAGAAAACAGCATTACTTAGTAGTATTAACTACTAACTGCTATTAGTAATAGCGCAGTGAAAGGGGAAACAAGCTGAGAGTTACTGCCTTGTTCCTGATTGACGTTAACTGACTTCCGACTGGTTAGTCGTGTAATACACGAGGTACTAGATACAAATATTTTATTATGTTTGTTTACACTTTTCGAACGTCTGAACTTCTGAATTTTCGTTAATTCATATTAATATTTAATTATTTATTATTTTTTGTTACAGGTAGACAGAAGTCCGAAAGTCTGATAACCAGTCTTACCAAAGGGTATCGTATTACCCAGTAACTGGGTTGTGGAGGACAGATAGGCAGTCGCTCCATGTAAAATACAGGTACTCAGCGGCATCTGTTTCAAAACACCACACCTGACAACCAGTCTTACCAAGGGGTATCGTATTATCCAGTAACTGGGTTGTGGAGGTCGCTGGCTGGGTTGTGAGTCGCTCCATGTAAATTACTGGTATTCAGCTGCATCCAGTTAGACTGGAAGCTGACCCCAACATAGTTGGGAAAAGGCTAGGCAGATGATAAAAAACGTGAAAGGAACTGTGTGGCTGTCTGTCTGTCTGTTACGTTTTCACTTTGTCATACTACATACTAGAATCCTATTTCTTTCTAAAAATTTAACAAAAATTCAGGTCATCCCACAAAAATGTCATCATATTATCAATGTTTTGCATCATTTCCAAACAAGTTATGATACAAATCAATGTTAGCTAATAAATTGAGCCAACGACCATAAACTACAGGTTTATAATCTCACAAGTATTCCCGGCATCTGCCATTACCGATCCCGGACCGGAAGTGGCCAGGCCGGCCCGGCTGCCGACCGTCTGCCGGCTTTCTCTTCCGGGCGACAGAAAACTGCGAACTTCCCGGACACGGGCCATTTTCCAGAATAACAACGTATTTTAATCAAATATTGAATACGAATGATATCGGTTGGCTTGGATATTGATTACTTTCGATTATGTGTATGGAGGTGTAATGGTAACGAGGTTCTAGTTAACTTTTGTATGGATGAAGATGAGATTACTGTTACTGTTAGTTTGCATCATCCCACTGCGGGGCAAAGGCCTCTCCTCATGACTTCCAGCTCTTTCGATCCAGGGCTAAAGTAGACCACTGGTCGTTTGTTTTGTCCAGCTCGTCCCGCCATCTTCTACGGGGTCTACCGCGACGCCTTCTAGCTGTGTCAGGGAACCACGTGGTGGTTATTTTGGCACACACCTCATTGCGCATACGGCAGACGTGGGCAGCCCAGTCCCACTTCAGCTTAGCGGCTTTTTGAGCAACGTCAGTGATCAGAGTTTTGGAGCGCAGTGTGGTGTTGCGAATATGGTCTGTCAATTTGACGCCTAGAATGCTGCGCTCCATTGCACGTTGGCAAACGTAAAACGCAATATGGCATGTGGATTATTTATTTAGCTACCTATTAAATACTTCAAGCACACAAATGTACAGAGGCGGATTTTCTACCAGTTTCAAAATCAAAATCAAAAGTCATTTATTCAAATTAGGCTGAGAATCAGCACTTTTCGAACGTCAAAATTACAAAAGTCAATCCCCCAAAAACGCCCGCCCTTCACCACTTCCTAGTGCTATCGCTGGGAAGAAGAAGTGGCGCAACAAACTCCCCAGCAGCATAGTTGTCTGTTCAGTTAGAAAATACTTGATACTTGATTGTATACAATACTATGTGTTAAGTAATTAAATTATTTACCAATAAATATACGAAAAACTATACGTACCTACTCAAGCTAAATAATAATTAATTAAAATTAAGATGTAAATAAAAACTTACTACCTAAATAAAAGCCTCCAGGCATAAAGGGCGTGACAGCTTACATATTTATGCATTGCTGGGTTCTGGTCACATACCTGTCACTTGAAGTCACAGATGATAAACTAGGACCATCGAAGTAAAATAAATAAATAAGTTAATACTAATAACAATAACCTGTCAGTAAGCTAATTCTGGAGAAAGAACATGAACATTGTCTTGAGTTAATTAGGGCGACCAATTATTCTTATCGTGTAAGTAGTCGTTGATGGAATAGTATGCCTTTGAACAAAGGTTGGATATTACTTGAGCTTTAAACGTATTAAAAGGCAAGTCTAGCAAAGAAGAGGGTATTTTGTTATAAAATGTTATACCAAGCCCAACAAATGAGTTATGAACCTTATGAAGCCGCTGGGGGTACGTAGTTTGTCCTTATTTCTAGTGTTAACACTGTGAATATCACTGTTTTTAGTGTACAAGTGTACATTTTGCCTAATATACAAGATGTTGGCGAAGATGAATTGTGACGCAACTGTGAGAATACCTCTGGCACCTAGCTGGTAAATTGCTCGAACAGCTCGTTTTTGAAGGCCAAATATATTTTGTATATCAGTGGCTTTGTCCCACAGCAGAATACCGTAGGACATAACGCTGTGAAAATAACTAAAATAGACTAAACGAGTTGTATCAACGTCAGTCTTACTTTCCTGACGGCGTAGGCAGCCGAACTGAGCCTTCCTGCTAGACTTGATATATGAGGTCCCCACTGAAGTTTGGCATCTACTGTTAGTCCTAGAAAAATTGCCGAGTCTACTGTTTCAAGCACCTCTTTGTCTAAGACGATGTTGGGTCCTAGATTTCTAACATTCGGTAAGGCGAACTTTACACATTTCGTTTTCTTGGCATTGAGAACTAGGTTATTTGACGTAAACCAATCTGTAACTATTGAGAGTGCACTGTTTACGTCGTCAAAATCTTGTCTATTCCTGTCTACTTTCAAAATAAGAGAGGTATCACCTGCAAACAGTACAATGTCACAAATGTCCTTCAAACTCAACCTTTGGGTGATGGAGCATAACATAATCAGCGTATAATGTTCCCACTGCTGGGACACAGGCCTCCTCTCAGTGAGAGGGGGTGGGCCATAATCTGTCATACGGGCCCAGTACGGGTTGGTAAATGTCCCCGGCTGATAAGATAACCCATCATCTTCAATAATGGTGCCTAAAAACTAAGCCAAACGACGGACATCCGCCACATTAACGTCCTAGACATTTAGAAACTGACCACCGCAACATAGTCTAACTACCAAGGTATGCTCTATAGCCCAGTTCAGGTCATAAACTTTTTACGAGCGCTCTAACTCAGGCGCCGCTCTCAAGCGTTAAATGTACAACAATTTACTAAGTGGGACAGGATGCACTTTCTAGGTCCTTGTACCTAGTTTGTTTTTTATGCAGAGGGAAAACAAAAAAACCTTTTTGGATGTACCAACTTATGTTGTTTATGACACTCCTTGATATCATGTAGATATGTTGAGGCAGTCATAAATTGACCTTATGGTTTTTGCTATCACTAACCCAAAAAGATGAATGGAAGCCGAAGTACAAAATACTACCGACTTATAGAATTGACATCATCATGCAAATTCAATGGTTTACATTTCACGGTCAATGAGAGATACCATGACCACTCTATCATCGTCATGATCAAGGCAATCCCTTAGCGGAAATTTGTCAGTTTATTATCATTAGCAGACCTAAGAGAATAAATTAGCTACCATGCTCCTAAGAAGTAATTTTTATTGCCTTTTTCAATATTCCCTTTTTTAGAGATGAAATATCAAACTTTCACAGTAAATGCATCCTATAATGTTTCCACTGCTGGGACACAGGCCTCCTCTCTGTGAGAGGGAGTGAGTAGTAATCCATCCCGCAGGCCCAGTGCGGGTTGGTAGATGCCACATGTCTCCGAATTTTTGGTTCTAGAACAGTTTTCTCACGATTTTTTCCTTTACCATTTTGAGAGCAGTGATGATGACAAAATTTACACAAAGTAAAGCGCTTGTCTCGGTTCGAAGTTTCGAACCTACAATTCGTAAATCGCGGCTGTTATCACTGAGCCACCACTGTTCAGTTAAACAAAAAAACATTAACTTTTGTAATGACTCCTAAACAACATAATAAAACTAAAAACTGCTCAACCGTAATAGTGCCCCCTAAGCAACCATTCCCGACTATAGTTAGAAAGTAGGACAGGATGTACCTCGCTGCACATTGCAATGTCAGCCATTACATATTCTAGGCATAATCTAGACCCGCCGATGACTAATGTTCTAATGTATATTACAAGGACATGTATCAATATGCTAAACAATTTCTAAGGCACTTTCTTTGGCTTGTTTTGTGTTGCGACGTTGGTAAGGTTGATTTTATTGATATGAACTTATGGAAGTGCAGTTGAGAACATGGAGCATGGTTGATTGACCCATCTGCTCCAAATCTGTCAAAAGTGTGTTGTTATTCAGCACTCTAATTGTGTAAAACACTATCAATCACAAACTGAATCATTTTGAAGGATATTGCTAATCCATTGCTTCATATGTTTGAAAATGTTGTCTGCTCAACAACGTAAATAACGCAATGAATGTTGTTGAACTGTCAAAATGAAAGCCATTTTGTTACGCAATTACCCCGCAGGTTCCTAATCTATAGGGCACGAGGAGCTCCCACAGCCTGCCTAGTCATAATTATCGATATCCGCGCTAGTAGCGAATCATATTTTAATCAACATCAACCTGGCACGACCTGCAAATTGCAAAAAATGTAAGTAAATTTGGATTTCGCGGGCTACCTAGCGCATCCCCCTTATGATAAATGATTTTATTTTGTAAGTAGGTTTGTACCAACACTTTTAATATTTTAAAACTAGATGAGGACGGCGTTTCCTATCTGGCTAGTCTGAAAAGAAAGGCCGAAACAAACTCAGAGGTCACAGTCTCTTTTAAAGTCCAGGCATAATCTTGGTCAGATCATATGAAGACCGTTTAGATCCATGACTGGTCTTACGATGATGGACTTAATATACACACAGACGCCCTTGACTTAATGTATTACTAATAGGAAAATTGACAATATAAAGTTGCGATTTATTGTTTACAGGATACCAATTAAACTTGAATACTTCGACTATTTCAAGCAGTTTTTCTCCATCCGCAAATAAATCAAGTTTAAAGCTATTCATTCATTGAGTTATGTTTGGCTATAAATGTGCCACTGAACATTTAGTAGGCACATCGATCTACTTTCCCTGATAGTAGTTTAATGACGTGTGTCGTATATATGTATACCTACTCATTGAAATCTTATTGGCAATATGGCTCATACAGGGTTATTTTAAATTGGCTAGCTAAACTCCGCAGACGCGGTAGGTATGAATCCGAACACAATAGAATAATAAATTAAAAGATTTAACATTGAGATACCTACCCATCACGTCTGTGAAGTATACAAAAAAAAAAACGGATTTTTTAAACTGATATTTTAATTTACCTGCGGTCGATGACCCAAAAAAAAACCAAAATGATTTATTTTTGTTTTGTCGTGTTTAGATAACGATACCCATCACATTTGCGGAGTTTTGCTAGCTAATTTAATTTGACCCTGTATGAGCCATATAGCCAATAGCATATATACAATATAATTCAAAAGACTAGTCTTTTGAAAAGACGATAAAATTAAAAGGAAACGTTTTGAAAAAGAGTAAAATAATGAATTAGTAAGATAAGAAAGAAAAACATCGTTAATTTGACAATACTGAGACACATGAATACCTGACAAACACGACACATCGACAGTAACAGACACTAGAAGTGAACAGTTACAACTTCAATCATTAATTCTCATAAGCAAGACATAATTATTAGCAACACCCACCCATATGAAACAAACAACATGAGTAAAACTACGAATTAATTATAAATACCCATTAAACTGTAAACAAATACACTACTATATATACTGTACTGTACTATACTATACTGTAAATAAATACCTAAATCAACATCATCATCAGCTTACAGCAGTCCACTGCTGGACATAGGCCTCTCCGATTACACGCCATTTAGCTCGATTTTCGGCAGCTCTCATCCAGCTGCTACCAGCCACCCTGCGAAGATCGTCGCTTTACCTAGCCTAATACCTAAATACCTACCATGAATCTACAACTGTAGGGAATACGGATGTTAAGAGGTCACCAATACTTTCGTCCTCAAATGTTCCATCTTTACCAGTAATAGGTAATAGGTATATCCAAAAAGAATTGAAGTGCACCGTAATTGCGCGTAACACACAGATTTTGAAGAATATTGCTCATCCATTGTTTCATATGATCGAAAAATTTGTCTGCTCAACATCGTAAATAACGCAATGAACGTTGTTGAACTGTCAAAATGAAAGCAATTGCTAATTTTAGATGTTACAGCACTGTTTTACAGCAAATAAACGTATTTTCTTTTTCTTTGTCATACATGAAAACCCGACAAACAGGGGACATCCAACAGAACAACTAGCCTTTTATTACCCCACTGCAGAGAAAGACTTCTTTTCACACAAAGAAGGCACGAGCACAACCAACAGTAACAAACACTAAAAGCAAATACAACTTCGATCATCAATTCTCATATTAATCGTGACATAATTATTGGCAATTCCTACCCATGTGATCCGAAACAAACACAACTTATGAGTAAATCTATGAATTAATTCTAAATACCCATTAAACTGTAAACAAAACCAATATCTAAATACCTACCATGAATCCACAACTGTGGGGAACACGGACGCTACTTTTACTAGGTCGCCAACAGTCTCCTCCCCAAATGTTCCATCTTTACCAACAAAAGGTAATAGGTATAATCATCATCATCGTTTCAGCCGCGTAATACATCCACTGCTGGACACAGGCCTACCCCAAGCACCGCCACTTCGACCGTAGGAGAACCAGCGTATCCGACATAGCCCGAAGAAATACCAAACTTAAGTGACATTGCTCGCAGAACAGATGGTCGACAGGGCGAAAAGGTTCTGGATTGGCGACCGCGTACCGAAAGACGTAGCGTTGGAAAACCTCCCACAAGATTGCAGAAAGCCGCTGGTCGCGAGAAGCACAGAACCGGTCGAATAGATATATCCAAAAACAATTGAACTGCACCCTAATTGCGTAACACACAATCTATCTCAATCTGAATCATTTTGAAGGATACTGCTAATCTATTGCTTCATATGTTCGAAAAATGAGTCTGCCTAACAACGTAAATAACGCAATGAATGTTGTTGAACTGTCAAAATTAAAGTCATTGCTATTACGCAGTACCCCGCAGTTCTTGTATTACCCATACACGTAAAATATAGGTATTATTACCTAATGACGTGTGATGCTAATATTTCTTCCTGGGTTCTCCTATACGTCAAGCATAGTAAGAATAACGTGTCAGGTCAATAGATCAGCCTTATGCATAGTAGGTTGCACCACAGTCACCATGTTTTCCTCACTGAACTCACAACTGTTAGTTACTACTGACGCTGAATGATAAATAGATGTTACATTTATCTGTTATAATCTTTTGTTTTAAAAATCTGTAATCGCAGTAGTCAAACCCTAAAAAGCTTCAACTTTTTAACACCTTTAGGACTTTTGCTAAATGAAAAATGGTTATATTTGTGTAAGTAGGTTTGTACAAACACTTTTACTTTTAAAAAGTAGTCGAGGTCGGCGTTTCCTATCTGGCTACTCTGAAAAGAAAGGGCGAAACAAACTCAGAGCATACAGTCTCTTTTAAAGTCTGACATAATCTTAGTCTACCTAAGATTATGTCAAGTGAATAATGCCCGCTAATGCCTTTACTCTTGACATCACTATCGTCATCTTTCTGCCTTTATTAAAACTTGTTAAGGGTCTTCGACACGTCCTTTTCATCTTTATTGGCAGTCATCTCAGATTCCACTTCCTTCGACGTCATATCATCCTTCACACAAACCATCCATATATATCTTGTCTTGTATCTCTTGTCAATACAATTAAAACCAGAAATTCTTTCAAAGAAACATCAAAGGACAATTTGATTTGAACCATTTAAATATTTTCACACTCGAGTATGTAAATCTTAATCTAATCCTTATTTAAATACTTCCTTTCTTGAGGAATCATTATAATTATCTGTTTATAATGTAAATCCGCGTATGTTTAGAATATGAATCATCATTAAAAGCTATGTTCATTAACACTTCTGTGTGACTATGTTAATTTTATGTTTCTTTAGCTAAGTGTCAATGTCAGGGGAACTCTGCACTGAGACTTTCTAATAGTACCAATGCTTTGCTGTTCTTCTAATTCCATGATTTGATTCTATTCATCAGGTTGGCCAACAGGGTAATGACCCTAAAGACCAAGGGAGATCGTTGGCTGCATTTTCAATATTAGGGATAAAATAAAAATATGTTATGTGCCTGATATTAACTTGCACCCTTAAATTTTCCCTGTATACATTAGCATAATAGCAATTTTAGATTAGGTACTCAATAATTATTTTTTTACCTTGCCTACGCTGTCCCACAGTTGGGCCAAATCCTTCCAGGCATCCTTTTCTAGAGCCACGTCGATCCAACCCTTGGGGTGCGCGACAACGTCGTCATTTCAATCTTAAGACCAGGAATTGACTAGCACCCAAACGAAACCCCAAGCTTGGAACTGCGGATGCTATAATAGAACATCAGACCAATAGGTCGGCAGTTAACGACAACTAGCTAATTAGAACCACGACACCACTTCCAGGTATTCCTGGAACTGCTAATAAATATAGGTGAATTAGTATCGGGAGTCATTCTCACGAGTTATAGAATGGCGGAGTATTCTGCACACGTCGCCTAGACGTGGGACATCCGTTTGATGTACTGCTGCCAAGTCTTCAGGACTATACAGGACATGATATCTATGAGCTAGATCTGTAATAGCAATAGAAATGATACGGAAGAAAAGAAAGCTTTATATGAGGAAAACAACGAAGGAACAATAAAGAGGGAGTTATGATGAAGAAAAGTTAATAGAAATAACAAACTCAAAAGGAAGGGGAAGAATAGTGAGATGGTGGAATATTCAGAAAAAGATATGCGCGAAAGTAGAAAATAAGAGACGCCGACCCCAAATTAATAGGAATATGGGCAAGATAATCATGATGATGAAGAACACATATATAAAACACTATATCAATTAGTTCAACTGCCCCATATAACTTCACCAACCATACTTCTGCAAAAGCTATTAACACAATTAACCCAACAGTCATATACTTTCAAGTTCACGAGTACGCCAAATAATAAACAAAAGCAAACACACATTAAGCTATCGACACACTGACAGACAAACATAAACCTCGACTAGACAAGCGTGGTATGAACAGCACATGTGACGATATGGCTCTAGGCCAAGGTTAGGCAGCCCGGCTGACTGCTGACGTCATCAATGTACTTATAGCTAAAAACACATCTGAATACATATGAGTGTTTGATGAGGCAGAATTCTTTGGCTACACACAACTGTTCCCATTTCACGTAAGCGCTCCACGAAATGAAGATACTAATTTACAAGATGGAATAAGAAATGAAGAGGTATAAATCGGAGATATAAGTCTGACATACATCAAAGGATTTATACATAGCTTTAATAATTTTGTTGGCAGAACCAATGGCTAAAAGTTTTCAATGTCATCGTCCTGTTTTCCAAATACTTCTTATACCTGTCAGGCATTCAGACCTTCCAATGGACTCCTATATAACGGCCAGAAGGTAAATATAATGCCAATATCACCATGCTTGGTACATACCAAACATGAAGATATTGGCATAGTGGTATTACCAGTCCATGTGGACTCGTGGTGCTGCTTTTACAACTACAGGGCCCCAATTCTGTATTATTCCCCGTGAAATCTTACCACGTGTAAACAACTTCAATATCATGTCTTGTTTACGGCAATGATCGAAATGTCAACCGTACGGACAACATGTATTTTAGCAGTTCCAACCACGCCATTGTGTCATAGAAAATATGTTAATAGCAGATGTCGTGATAAGGTAAGGAATTGACGTGGTTCCGAGTAAGGAATCGTTAAGTGAATTAGGGCCCAGGAGTATAGTGCTGGTTTTCTTTTGAACACTATCCTTTAGTGGTCTGAATTATATATAAACTTTGTTGTGAAAATAAAGTTTTTTGTCCATATTACGAACATATTTTTCCTCTTACAGAAGTGAGATCACTTCTCCTGCAGCATCACACGTTGTTTATTCATGTAGCTACGATAATATATTATTTTTCTAGCATTTTTACTCTCACGATCTTTAATAAAATTATGGGAAAGTTAAAAAGTTACTAGGACAAGGTAGGACTATCTCCACTTTTCTTGATTGATGGGGTCCGTAGCTATGTTGTAACTATTTAAAACAATTTGCAAGTCTCATGGTACTTATGTGTCGAAGGGAAATACCCAAGCGACAACGACTCTAGTCGCAAAAGTGTAGAAAGTATTGATAGACGGACATCTTTGTTTAAATACCATTTAGAGTAATTAATTTCCAACCATTCAGGTCAAGGTTTGTTTATAATAAAATTAATTGCTGTATTTTCTGCGGTTTTGACTTCGCTAATTGTATTATGAAATTGTTATAGAGGTGTTGATTTATTTTAAAATACCTACTTTTGCCTGTTTTGTAGAAATAATTATATGTATGTAGTTTCAAATTAATTTTCAATTCAACATAGCGCGGTTCTGCTAGGCATAAGCTCCTCCCTAATTGTAAAAGTATTTCGCACGTTGTTTTTTTTTATTTTTATTCTGTATGGTGACAGTGGTTGGTTCGAGTTCCAAAATACAGTTTTCACTGCAGCATGAAGTGAAAACTGAATTTTGGTACTGGAACTAACTTGAATTTTGAGTAGGTAAGCTTGATAGTTTGATACGTAAGCTTTTATTATAAAATAGCATTGCTGAATGCATTATCCATTTAATAATTTTCCTCATGATGACATAATACGAGCTAAGTGTGGGGCCGTTTCTGTATTGAGTATTGCAGCCAGTTATGGCTCAGCACAATACCAGCTTGATGGACTTGACTCGGTGGAACGCAGAGCAACAGGCTTATAGGCAATGAGACGATGGTGGCTAGGCTTCACACCCTGGCTCATCGGCGTAATGTTGCTTGCTAGTCAGTCGTCAACAGACTGTACTTCGGAGAGTGTGCGCAGGATCCCACCATCGCTCTTTTACTACCGGACTACCAGACGTACTGCGGAGTACCATCCACACTTGGTTATATCCCGACCAGCGCAGCTCAGCGCTTCTCCTAAACATTTATTATGCTCACATCCAAAGTGTGGAACTCTCTGCCAGCGTCTGTGTTCCCTTCCACATTTAACCCATCTGTCTTCCAAGCAAGAGTGAACAAACATCTTCTGTGCACGCACGTTGCACCGTAGACCTCATCCATCGTTTTCCATAAGGCGTGATCGAGGTCAAGCGCAGGTCCATTCAGCAATTTATTTTAAGTATTACAATATCCTCAAATGTTTCACAGGTTGGTTTGTTTTGATTGAAAAGTTATGTGAACCTGTTAAAATCTATCTCAAAAAATTTAGTTCTACTATTGAACCTAACCTAACGGGAATAGCAGATAAAGATGCAGAACGAATGCAGAATGAAGAAAAAAATAAAACAGATAAAGATGCAGAATAAAGATTATCGGATTTAAAAAAAAGAAAACTTCTTTTTTAATCTAAATCCTTAACACGGCACTGGCCATTATGCCAAATGTTATTTTATAGTTTGGTATATATGACATTTTAATAGGTTTTCTAACCTCCTTGCATAGTGTCAATGGCAGATATATTGTTTATTTTAATGCCCACTCATATGCGTATGGGCTTTATAGCCTGGTTTATTGGGACCATGCAAATATTTCTTGTGACCTCGTAAAAATGGAAATATTTGAGAAAAAATCCAAATATTTATGTTTCGTTTAAATACCAGGAAGTAGGCACCTATTGGCACATACAGGTATTGTCAATGAATCGATTATTAAGCGATTAGGTACCTAAGGGTACCCAGTCTGACCAGTACATCTTGTTAAGTGGTTACACGATAACTCCTTCTAAGTATACATCAGTTAATTAATTTATATTAATGTCTGTAAGTGGTAGAGGTGACTATGTAAGATTTTATTTCCATTTAAGAAGCATAAAGCAGAAGCATAATCACCCTATATATAACGTTCCCACTGCTGGGACACAGGCCTCCTCTCAGTCAGAAGGAGGACTCGTAATCTACCACGTGGGCCCAGTGCGGGTTGGTAGATGTCACATGTCTTTGAATTTTTGGTTCTAGGACATGCTGGTTTCCTCACGATGTTTTCCTTCGCCGTTTTGAGAGAGTGGTGATGAAATTATTTAGACAAAGTAAAGCGCCTGCCTGGGTTCGAACCCACGACCTACAACTTGTAAGTCGGGGTCGTTGACACAGCTGGGCCACCAATGCTCTCACTAACACTGCTTCAGCTAAATACTTTCTATTTATTTATTTAAACTTTTCGCACAAAAAGGTACAAAGGCGGACTTAATGCCTTAGGCATTCTCTACCAGTCAACCAAGGGTGGTGAAGAGATGGGGGTCTATTAATGTCTGTAAGTGGTAGAGGTGGCTTTGAACTAACTCAACCATGACTCAGCTATGCCCTAAGACACGCTACTTGATGGTTTCGCCTTACCTGATGGTAAGCCACCATTTGGTACTCAAAACCAGCAAAGATTCTATTTGTATTTGGATCAGCCCACATCTGACTTTTCCATCTCATTTTCCACTATATATTTCGCATTCATTCCGTCTCACTTTAGTATAGAACTGGATTCAGTTCATTATCATCTGCCTAGCCTTTTCCCGACTATATTGGGGTAGTCTAACCGTATGCAGCTGCATACTACAGTATTTTACATGAAGCGACTGCCTATCTGACCTCCACAACCCAGTAACTGCGTAACACAACAACTTATGATAATTTCTTCCTCTTTACATAACTCACAGAAAGTGATGAACCAGCCATGTTTAGTCAGACCATTACCATAATCTAGATTATGTCATGGGATTACTAGAACTTGAATAATCGCATTTCACTCGAGGTCATCATTGCGCATGCGCGGTGCTACCGGCCAATCAGCGCTTAGCAAGCGGCGCACGTTCAGCCATCATTGGCTATGCTGGCCGGTCCCTCAGCGCCAACGCATAGTTACCGACTATGTAGGTGCACTATGATTGTCCTAGTGCGTTCGTAGTACAAATTGATTAACTTTGGTTCATTAAAAAACATTACATTTTAATAGTTGTTCAAGGATTTTTTGGCGCGTGGCCATAACTGACTCTCTCAAACTATCTCTTGTTTTTCCTGTCAATGTCATTCAAGCACCAAAAGATACTCGATGGTTTGGCAAAATGTGTTTTGACAAAATTCAAATGAGAGCTGCCGGGCACTTCATGAAAGCCATAGTGTTTACGTTCCAGATTTACATACGATGATGTTTGTTTCAATGTGAAATGAAGATCACTGAAATCTGAAAATCAAATATTTAGTTTGTTTGCCTACAGAATGTCCTGAAACTGCGCACTCGCGATCGAACTGCGCAAAACTTGGACTGCGAAAGACTGAAATGTATCAGTTAATAGTTACCTGTTCAGCCGAGATAAAGTTGAAATAACTTCATTGAAAAACGGGTAAATTCAACATATGTAGGAGAATAAACTAGAAACTAGTGGTACAAGAAACTAGTGAATTCATGATTTCACTAAATTGTCTGCCTGGTTAGACAGAAGTTGTTACAGAAGCAGTGAACCAAGATTATCGCAGGCTAAGATCTGTATAAAACCAAAGGTTACTCTGAATGTTTCTTGCATAGTAGTGGTAGTTTTTACCACCTCACAATATAATCCTAACAGCAGAGGAAGAGTAAAGAATTAAGTATGAATTTCGATGTTTATAAGAGAAGGGAAAGACCAAAAAAACGATGGATGGACTGTGTGAAAGATGATATAGTTAGGGGGTGACTACCGAGACGACGACTAATAGAGAAGTATGGAAGAAAAAGAAATGTTGCGCCCAAATAAATTGAGATAAGGACAGGAACATGATGATATGAAGAGGAAAGAAATCAGCAATCCAACTAAACACAAATATCCCACCTAACATTGCAAGTCCAAACCCATTGCCAAGTACAGTAGCTTCAAAAATCCAGGACATTTCGCTACTGCTTGCAGCTGAGGCCCATACCAAGCAGAGGATGTTTACAGGCTGGCAAGTTATTATGAAAATATCGGCTAATAGAGCCATCTACAATCAGCTGGGGTTCCGGGTGCTTCATAGCTACCCTACGCGGTGCGGGTCAATGGTGCAGTGGACTAAGTCGCGTCCGCTTGTCGGCACCACGCCAACTGCTAATGTAGAGGGTACAGAGTAGGGGAAGAATTCAGAGGCAGCACGAAGTAATTGTGTTGATGATGTAGGGGTTTTTTGAGGAGTTACTGTTGTGAAGGGAAAAGCTACTGGCCGGAGAGAAGAATATGATATAGTTAAAGATTTAATTTCAAGGATTAGGCTGAAAGTTTGAAGTTTTTGAATGATGGTTTACATTAACCTGTAACCATTTTTGTCTTTAACTCTGAGGGCAGTGGAAAAACTTCTTGAAACAGTGAACATGCGAGATTTTGGCAATTTACTTCTACATTTTGGCTACCATATTCTAGACCAACATGGTTTCAAGAAGTACATTGATTTCTTGAAATCTTTGGTTATGTGTGTGCACCGTAGTTGTTTACCAATAATATTTAAATTGGCGAATTTCTCTGAATCAAACTACTCTATGCCGTATGTGTTATCCTGATCACGCGTGTGCATAGTAAAAGTACTTTCGTTCGAGGCCGCATTGTCATTCATGTTGGTTTTATCGCAGTGACGGGCGAACTATTCTCTTCTGTCACCGCCTACTTTAGAATCGACAATGTTGTCAATACTGAATGTACTTGGGTTTCAAGGTTTTGTTCTTTTGTTTTATGTGGCCTTGGTACTATTTTCTTTGGGGGGTTAGAATTGGGGTACCTCGTAGATGGTGTTTTACGGATAGGAGATGTAAAATTTTAGTGGAAGAACATATTGACGGCAAGAGAAAAGAGAAGGTAGTAGGTATTAATTTTCCGTACCTCTAATGCTGTATCCGTTTTTGAAACATCGTATGTTTTGCTCGGCGGTTTAGTGTGTTGTTGGTAGCTGCATAGATTTGTTTAGATATTCTTGTTTGTTCAACCAGTCTTACATTCACAACTTTCTTTGTTCAATATGTACATATTCAAACAAAAATAATTTCAAACACTTCTACTCATTTAAGTCCCGATTTACAATGTATGTCCTTATTTCATGTATTCCATTCAGTTACCACAAAAAAAAAATCATGAAAAACCGGTTTAAAAAATACGACGTGATTATGCAGAATACAATATCTTCTACATTAATTTCGTTAGCATAACACACAATGTTTTTTGTAACGCAACTTTTAGGAAATTACGTAAGTCGAAATTGAAAAATGTTAATAAAAATAACTTTTGAATTTAAGATCAGGACCCAATCGTATAAATGTTTCAAACAATATTTAAGGGGGGGATATCTCAATATCCAGATTTAACGAAGAAGGGGTTTTATTTACATTTTTAATAAATCAAATGACGTTTTTACTGTATTTAAAATTTGATATTTTACGAGTTTTGTTTTGACTACAGTAAGGTTTTTCTCTTGGGCATTGCTGTTAATTATAAATAAATATTAGGAACTTCCATAAAAAATATAATAAAGAAAGGAAGAAAAGTAGTTTATTCTACACAAACTAATATATTTAATTTCATAAGACCGATCAAGTAATCTTACTGAATGACTATTTCATGAAATCTTGACATTTTAGGATTATGCTAACTTAACAAGTTGTATTACTGATTCTAATGATTATAATTCTGTAAATACTTATTTTTTACAACGTACAACTTTGTACGTTGATTAAAATATGATTCGCGGCCGTAACAAATACTGAATAGCAAATTGCAAAAAACGTAAGAAAATTTGAATTTCGCGGGCTACCTTGGAGCATCCACCTTAAGGCATTCCTTATAAGTCAACCACGTGAAAATACGTGTTGGCTGAAAAATGTGCTTGAAAATTATATGCTGTAAAAAATATTTTCATCCTTTTAATATTACCTAAAACAGTCAGGCGCTTATGGCCCTCTTAATAATTATCATAATCATATACGTTTATTTTTAGATTTATGTCCGGATTTATACTTTCTACCGTTTTCCGGATGTTGTAACCGAATAACTTTGCACGTTTGATCGGTTCTAGCTGTTTTTTTTCGATAATGAGACTAGTTCAATGTCTCAAGGCTCTGAATATGTTTAGTTTCTATACTGTTTACCTTTTGGGATAAAATCGTGAATGAAAATGTGCGCAAGAAATCATCATGCTTCTGCATCCTAATTTATTTGGGGTCGACGCCACATGTCTTTATATTCCATACTTCTCTATAGTTCGCTAGAAATATGAATCATTTCAAAATAAATATGAATCGGTTTCCAGTCTAGCCGGATGCAGCTGAATACCAGTATGTATTTGACAACATGGCGCTACTGCCTATCTGACCTCCATTACCCAGTTACCTGATAATACGGTAAGTCTGGTTGTCAGACCTTCGGGCATAAACATAGGTAGGGAATGAAAAGATTATTAATTAGTCTTGTTAATGTTTGCGCAATATTTTCAACAGGTACAGGAAATACATCATTTCCTGGATCTTAGTTTTTAGAATCACCGTGAGTATTCGGAATAATAAGAAGCCCTAACTATATTTTCTTGTAATCTCTTCTTCGTTTAAACGATCTTCTCGAAACCCACTGAATTCACAATGTAACAATAGGCTATTTTCCTAAAACATTGTAATTAGTCCGTCAGTTAGATTATCAAAAAATATTGAACCCGTATTTTTTCTTTTGTCAATTATAGTATAAAAAATGATGAAGATATCGCCCGTTAAAGTTCCGCGTGACGTCACTTGCTTGCGACACTTTTGCAAGCAAGTGACGTCACGACCCTCCACTCCCAAATTTTGACGCGCTTTATCTTTGTCATTTTTTGTTTGATTGACAAAAGAAAAAATACGTGTCCATTATTTTTCTATAATCTAACTGACGGACTAAATATAATAATCATTTTTTTACCCAGGCAACTACCCTTTTCACTATATTTATCATCATCATTTCAATTTATCCGGTGCAACATATCTTTTTCTTCCATATTTCTCTTTTAGTCGTCATCTCGGTCGTCACTCCCTTTCTAGCCATATCATCATTCCCACAGTCCATCCATCGTCGAACTTTGACCGGCTGTCAGAGTACGCGCACAATTCGCACGCCGCCCGGAGCGCAATGGGGCGTGAGGAGGAAAAGTGAATGCCGAATGCCGAGAATTTGACAGAACTGCCTGGAGACGGAGGAGTGATTGCCGCCGACGACGAACAGCACAAAAACGTACCGTATGTGTTTGTGGCCCGCCCAGAAGGGGAGAGTGGCAATTGGGGTGGTGGTGGCCGAAGCATGGTCAACTTGTAGGGATCAAGAAGCGCCTGCGGACGGTTAAAATAAGATGGCCAAGGGAGCCATGTCCGCAGCCGCCCCACGTTTTGGCCCGTATAACGTATGTTGGAAGGGCCATGGGAAGGTTTGGGAAGAGTCCATCCATCGTTTCTTTGGTCTTCCCCTACCCTTATAGCCATCCACATTCATACTCAAAACTTTTCTCACAACATTTTTAAATTTATAAATCGGCACAATACAAAATACTTCTCATAATAAAATCTAGATTTTTCACCCACTATCTGCGTTCACAATCAGGTAATGTAATTGAACACATATAATGGTGGCATGTTATACCAGGAATTCTCCACACCTCGCCCGCGAAGAATGTCACAATACCCACATAAATATATACTTCCTTTACATACGTAACATCACGCTAACTCTGTAATGGGGTTAGCAGAAATGTGTAATTAAAGGTGGTGGAGTGTTTAAAACGATGGCTTAGAAAAAAAAATGTCAAAAGAAATCTCATTAAGATTGATAGTTATGTATTATAAACACGAACGTGAGGGAATAAAGGACTTAAAGAAAGCTATGAGGAACCTTATCCTGGGTAATTAAAAACATTTACGACTGAAGGAAAACATCGTGAACTAGTCTCCAACTTTCACAAGATACTCAAGTGGCTCCCCATTCGACTTCTCGGATATTGTGTCTGCTATTCAATATCCCTCACAATCCTAAAACACCCTCCTATCTGCGAGAGCGTTTTTCCTACGCCCGTCCTTCAGATGCACCTTGCAGGTCGCATCTTAAAAACCTTCTCAAGTCCCCTCCCCACTCCACCGACTTCTACTCCTACTCCTTTACAGTGCACGCGGTGTGATTGTGGAATTCACTGCCGCCTGACATTAGGGACTGCCAAACTGTTGCAGTTTTTAAGAGAAGAGTGAAAGAACACTATCTGTCCACTTCATCATAGTTGTGTATGTATTTAATATTTTGAGTGTGATATAATTATTATTATTCTAGTAATATTTATTTTAGAAGTATTTATGTACTTATGTTTATTTATGTTAGTATATTCTCGTAATTTTTGTTTAGTTTTTAAGTGAATTGTTTTTTTAATGCATGTATTATTTTTTGCCTCCTTTGCTCTATCACACGCTGTCTACATCTCTGTATCTATTGTCCTATCTCAGGTATGCTGGAAGAGATTTCTTATGAAATAAGCATCACACCTGTACCTATTTTTTCTGTTCTGTTTTTCATTGTCTGTTTATATATGTGTATACATAAATGGTAAATATAATAAAAATAAAATAAATCGTGTAGAAACCAGGAGTTTGATAGTCTGAAATCGCCAACATGCAGCAATCAAGCGTGGCGATGAATGCTCGCATCTCATAACAGGTTTTTCTCAACCTTACCTCAAACTCAAAACTCAAACTATTTATTTCAAATAAACCAATTACAGGCACTTTTGAATTGTCAAGGTCGGTCAGTCAAAAAGATGAAGCTAGTTGCCCATTCCAAAGCGTAGTAGGCACCTATGGAGAAGAACGGGCAAGAAACTCCATGGACACTCCTCCTCCTCCTCCGGACCTTTCACCCTGATTAGTTACCAGTTGTATCGGGACAGTATTTTTTTCATAATGATCCACTACAGCACCCTAATTACGTAACAAACTAATACTCTCAATTTAAATAATTTTGAAACACATTGCTAATCCATTGCTCCATGTATTCGAAAAATGTGTCTGCTCAACAGCGTAAATAACGCAATGAATGTTGTCGAACTGTCAAAATGAAAGCCATTGCTACTGATTGTGTGTTACGCAATTACCCTACTGATTACGATTTCCTAAAAATCTACTTACTAAACGGCCATATCATCACGCTTTACCCTTAGATATGGTCTGGTTCTGAGACCTACGGGTACCGAAAGCGAGCAGTTTCTTAAGTACGTAATTGAAACCACTGAACTGGCGACCTGGTAAATAATAATAATAAACAGTAAATTAATTTATCATGATATCAGAGGTCCGTTAGTAAACGATCATGGTGGATGTGCTACGTGTCCCTAATTACACGGTTTAGCCACTGATGGATGGTCCGAGGGGAATTAAATTGAATTCTTAACGTTAGTAGGATCAGGTGATATTAGAAGCATGGGGGAAAACGGTGGGGAAAGAAAATCCAAGTTTTTATGGGCTTTAAATGCAACTGAACCTCGCAGGTCTTGCCGTAAAGTTGCTGTAGGCCACGGACATGTCCATGGCAAGCAAGAAGATTTAAAAAAAAAGTTACAGTTTTACTCTAAAAGTCATAATATTGCCGTTTAGTTAGGTCGACTCACTGACGTCGATTTACGTAGATCAAGCAGTATCGTATTAAGAGTAGCCATCAGTAAGTTGCAGAGTGTTATCATGATGCTCTGGCTAAAATCAAATAATTCTTAAAGAAATGTTCAAATTGATAGCATAGTATAGTACAACTAGATAATTGGAAATGTATAGGTACCTTCTGGGTCGCTATACCAATCCTAGATAGGTGTTCGATGAATTAACGTCAGCAAATGCGAAATGTTACAATATTTGTAGAAAAAACCATTTAAATTTCAGTATTTTAGTCTCTTATCTTGGTATATTTAAACAAAATCCCCTCACCACTTAAACAAACATGCTGTACAATCCAGAGACTCGTTACGTAAGCTCAATTTCCAAGTTATTTCCCGCGAATTCGAAGCATTTGGTTACTTAGTCTTACTTTGTGGCTTCCTAACCATGCTACTCGTTGACTAATCTTATTATAGTAATGTTAATGTATTAACTTTTCCTTCTGCTGTAATAGATTTGTTGTTTGTTGCTGGGTTTTATAATGTTGTTGTGATGATCGTTAAGATAAAGATAATTTTATTTGTCAAAACATGCGTTCACTTGCAAATTAAGCATTCAGGATGTTACAATAGTATTAATATTTCGTACTTAACATGTTTCACCCGTAAGGCGTACAAATTTATAAAATTTGCAAAACATAAAAAACTAAATTACAAAATAAAGACTAAATTACTAAAGGCAACTTCAATCCAAGTACAGAGAGATCCTTTAATAGATTTTCAACTTTACCGCTAAAGCATTAAGGTTCAAGGTTGATTGGGAAAATTTGACAGTTTCGGGTAGGTTAACCTGCTGGCGTCTGAACATAATAGTCCGTATGATAAGTCAAATAAATTAATCATAAAATGTCATAAAATTTAAGGAATAATAATAAAAAAATTAAATAGTCTGTTACACTTGTCTGTTAATATATTTCGAATCTTTTTTAAAACAAATTGTCGTTGATTGGGCACTTTTACTGTAGCTTAGCTGAATGCTTACTTGTTGTTCGCTTGATTTTAAAACATACTCGTAGCATCGTTTTGATTAAGGTGATTCACCTAAATGCATCAACTCAGCCTATTGCAGTCCACTGCTGGACATAGGCCTCTCCCAGGCTGCGCCACAACACCCTGTCCTCCGCCTTCCGCATCCAGTCTGTCTCACCCATCTTTTTAAATGTCAATCGTTGAAAAAGGCATTGAGTCACCAAGAAAACTATGTTTATTGCATGTTTTAAGTCTAATAGCTGACTTAAGTTATGATTATACTAGCTGCGCCCCATGGTTTCACCCGCATCAGTTTCGATCCCGTGGGAATATCGGGATGAAAGGTATCCTAAGTGCTAATCCTGGTTATAAGCTATCTATGTGCCAAATTTCATCAAAATCGGTTCAGTAGTTTTGTCGTGAAAGAGTAATAAACATCCATTCATCCATACAAACTTCGAATTTGTAATATTATAGTAGGAAAGTAGGAATAGGATTAAAACTAGCTTTATATATTTATATCGTAAATTATACTACTGCAAAAATGGATAAGACAACTTTATTCTCATGGTTATCAAGATGTTAGAGAAATATTTTCTGTATAATAAATCATGTTATTTAATATGAAATAGGTTTTTGTTTATAGAAATAAAGATGTTCATATTTTTCATATAGTGCCAAAACGTCTGTTTTGACAGTACAAAACAAATGAGATATTATCAGAGGCTCCTCATTCAGTAATTAAATTAGCATAATTTGATACAGTGGTCAACTTGATAATTTATTATATTTTGCAGTCATATTTTGAACACAAACATGAATGTGGGAATTCCATATTGCAAGATTTTGATGATTTTTTTTTTAGGATTAGCAGTTTAAATTATATTATACAGGCTGACATAATAGTTCAATTAAACGGACTAATGATTAACTGTCAACAGAACATTATTTTGTCAAATGTAAAGTTAATGGTTGGATGGATGGTTCTTGCTTACCATTGTTTTATTGACGTTATTAACTTGTTTATTTATTGTACTTCGATGGTCCTAGTTTATCATTTGTGCCTTCAAGTGACAGCTATGTGAACAGAACCGAAGAATATGTTAGCTGTCACGCCCTTTATGCCTGGAATTTTTCATTTGATTTTTTTTTTCATTGTGTACGTATGACATAATTATGACTGATGACACTGACATATGGCAAATAATTTAATTTAATATTCTGTGTCTTGTAATGTTAATTACTACATGCCTAGTATTGTATACAATCAAGTATGTTCTAACTGAACAAACAGCTGTGCTGCTGGGGGATTTGTTGCACCACTTCTTCTCCCCAGCGAAAGCACTAGGAAGTGGTTAAGGGCTGGCGTTTTGGGGGACTGCCTTTTGTCATTTTGACGTTTGAAAAGAGCTGATTCTCAGCCTAATTTGAATATATGACTTGATTTTAAATGGAAAACTGTGTACTTAGTACTGTGTAGTGTATGTTGAATTTGATTTTAGTTATACTTGGCCATAATTATGTTTCCGATAGTTTTAATGAGATCAAGACAATTAATATAATTATGTGACGTTTAGCCCTGTTATTTCGCTAAGTAGATATTTCGTAAAGTTTTTCAATCGAGAATTTTGTTTGAATCGAGTTGCAACGACAGTACCTCCTTCACCATGCATCGACTTTCCACAGTACAGTATTTTCCTCTGCACAGGTGTCTTTTGTAATGTATACAGTTGACAGCCGTCCAGTGTGTCCCCGCCGGAACTCCGTGTCCATTCGTGTTAGGTACTAGTCGTTGTCAGGACCAGTACACTGCTTGGACGTTGTATATTTATTTACAAACACATGTGTGTACGTTACCTTATGTTTGCGTTTACTTGTATTGTCAAAGTAAAACATCTACCAAGTAGTATTTAGGCGTTCAGCTAACTGCTTATCAATCCTTTCACGCTGTCCAAAGAGTTTTTGATAGCGGAAAGATCAGAAAACCTATCGCTATTTGCAGGAACTAATGTCAGTTTACTACTAGGTGGACCAACGACCTTAAAAAGGTAGTTGGGATAGAGCTGGATACCGAAGGCGGAGGACATGGTGTTGTGGCGCAGCCTGGGAGACGCCTAATGTCCAGCTGTGGACTACGCTGCTGGACATAGGACGCATGCTGCCTTGCAAATTTTCTTTGAGCTACTGTTGTAAAAAGACTGCTTCAAATCCTGTAGACATTAACCACGGGGAGATAGGGCTTCGAAAGGAAGTGATAAATATATATATATATATATATAATTACGCGTCGACTTGAGAACCTCCTCCGTTTTTATCGTTGGTTAAAAATGATATTATTTCTGTAAGTAAATCGTTTTGACATGCCAGTTCAATTCAATTCAATTAATTTATTTTAGTCAGACAAATAAAATATCTATAGAGTAATACACAATTTCGACGTAACATAAAAATATTAGATAACATAATCAAAATAACCCAAATTATAATCATAATCAAAATATGCAATTTAAAATAACAAAATAAGTAACTTAATTGTACATCATACTAATTTAAAATAATATAGTCAAGATTGATTAAATGAATTGGTAATAACATGACCCAAGGGCTGGCTTTTACTTTGGCCAGAGGATAAGCATTGCGTATGGCAATGCTTATCGTGGCAATACCGCCAGTGTCTTGGGTACATTACCAGTCGACAGCGATGTGGATGAATTTTTCGACGCTATATTTTAGTTTGTAAATAGTTTTAGTTAATTTAGGATATTATTTTGTTATTTTAGTGTTGTCTTATAAAATGGAATTAAATAACATAATAAATAAATATAATCCAAAATAATATTAATAACCTAAAACTACTATTTATCTCACCCATGCCCTAAATATGCCGATGCCTTTCTTCACTAGTTTACCAACCACAAGGCATGACACTAATCTATTGGCTCTTCGTTGGTGTAGTGGTCGCAAGCGCTACCGCTGAGCATGTGGTCTAGGGTTCGCTTTCAAGGTTGGGAAAAGTGATAGTGGGTTTAACCTGGAATTTCTCAGCAGCAGCCCGGAGTTTGGATGTGTGCCCAGCTGACAGCAATAGGCTCGCCCTCTATTACGTGGGACTTGAACATAACTGGTGAAATGTGAGTGTCATCATCATTTCAGCCGAAAAACGTCCACAGCTAGACAAAGACCTCCCCCAAGCACCGCCACTTCGACCGGTTCTGTGTTCCTCACATCCAGCGGATTTCTGGGGTCTTCACCAGGTCTTCGGTTCATCTCGTGGGAGGCATTTCAACGTTAAATCTTCCGCTACGCAGTCACCTCTTCAGAACCTTTCAGCCCCATCGGCTATCTGTTCTGCGAGTAATGTGCCACTTAAGTTTGGCAATTCTTCGGGCTACCACCAGGATTTCTGCGGCCTTCACCAGGTCAGGTGGTGTACTATTATAATAATAGGTAACCTCTCCCTAACCCTTCGCGGAAAACAGTCGTGATGTTATGTTATGTTTTTGTAACAAGAAGGTAAGTTTCAACTACCGACGTCACTGACCAACCAATTATCGTCCTACGTTTGAACTATGAATGTAATTTTTTCTAAGATTCTAGTAATAATTATGGTTATAATTATAATTGAGCCGCGTTAGACAGACAATGTCTTTCCTTTTCTCATTACATAAATACTATTCATTAGCCGACGAGCCGTGCACGGTAGGGTTGGCGCACAAATATGCAAATTGTAAATAAATAAATTTAAAAAATATTTTAATTTTTTTTGATGACCATACACGATGAATGGATTGTGTGAAAGATGATATGGCTAGAAAGGGGGTGACTACCGAGATGACGGCTTAATAGACAAGTATGGAAGAAAAAGACATGTTGCGTCGACCCAAGTTAATTGCGATCAGGGCAAGAGAATAATGATTATGAAACTGCAAGGTAATTGCGTAGCCCATTAACAGTAGCAATGTTTTTATTTTGACAGTTCAACAACATCATCATCATTGCGATATTTACGTTGTTGAGCAGACACATTTTTCGAAATATGAAGCAATGTATTAGCATTATCCTTCAAAACGATTCAGATTGGATTGAAAGTGTGTTAATGATGAAATGAGGGTCCTGGATTAGGTAGTAATATTTAGATTAGTTCTCCTAATTGTTTGTTTCTGTCATTGAATGATGTTAGACATCATTGACTCTGACTCCTTTCACATAATATTCGATATTAGGTATGTACATTTGAAAAATTATGCAAACAGAAAATATGTAAATCTATTGAACTCAAATAAAATTAAAAATTAGATTAGATTATAGAATAAGAACTACAGAAAACTATCTTAAGAACATTGTAAATCTACTGCAGCGACACTCAAACCAATGTATTCGTTTTTATTATGTGATACCTCCTGCGACTGATCACTGTTTCCCATAATACAAGCTCAAGCTTTGCTTGGGAATCAGTAGCAGTACCTTTTGTACAATACATCAATACGATGCAAATGTTGGATTAATCTAAGCTAATATGAATGTATTAACCGGCGACAGTAAAACATTTTTTTTTTTTTAATGTCATAATTTATTGGGGGAAGGAAATTAGAAAGAAGGGAGACCTCACCACACATGCAGAATAACGATATATCATAAGTTAATGCAAAAGTGACAGTCATAACAAAAACTGTCACTGATTAATTTGTTCCACAATATAAGTTACAGAGATAGACAAGTCACGACACTTGGTGATATCAGGATGATGTCATCAATGAACAGGTGGATGCTGCTGTCATGATCTCATATTGGCCTCTCAGGGCTTCCACGCGGGAGTATTGTGACACCACGTGGTTGTAGGCCAATGAACTTGATGTTTTTGGTCACCGGTAGAAAATATATTGTGCATTGAATAGGTATGAACTGCAAATATGATGCTTAAGACGAGAAATATTTGTGCATGCTGATAATGATGATTTTTTTAGGTTTTGTTACATTGTTTTTCTTCTGCTAAGTGTCACATGATTGATGTGATATTGACATATTGGGCTGCTGCCCCGTAATTGGGTTGTGGAGGTCAGATAGGCAGTCGCTCTATTGTAAAATTCTGGTATTCAGCTGCATTCGGTTAGGCTAGAAGTTGACCCCAACATAGTCGGGACAAGCTCGGCGGATTGATATTGGGCTATGCGCTGACACTAGTTTCTGAAAATTTGATCAGAAAACTGCTGTCACAATATCATTTAAGCTGTAATGTCTGGTTGAACGAACTGACAACAACAAAATCAAACCTCTAGTCACGATGTCATACGTCAAAATATTATTAGCCGACTTTAAAATGACGAGGTTTTTTTAATAGGCTGTCAGAAATATACTGTCAGTTTGAACAAGTCATTGTCTGGTTCTCTCTCTGTCCACTATGCAAAAATCATAGTCTGGTTCTCTCCTTCAGATAATCATACTCTATGCATAGATTATGGGCCAAACTTGTTCACAAATTCCACAAATTCCTACTAGACAAATATAAGTTTCTCTAGCTTGTGTCAACCCTACCACCGCCGTCGGATGGCAGTGATTCAGTGTAGTGTTCCCTATGTTTTTGCGAGCGGCTGGGGTGTTGCGGCCGCCACGTGCTCTCGGCCGTCGAACCCGGCACACATCTCCTAAAGGAATACTATGCGCGAGCGCTGGGTAGAGGAAGTGTTGATGTCGCGAGGAGAGGTTCGTTTGTTTGGTTGGTCTGTTTAGGTACCATGAGTGGGAAAACTTCTTTGCACCTGTAGTATTTTCATGGTTGCTTCAAATCAAACTCAAATTCTAAGTATTCTATTTTACATATAGATACCTACCTAGATTTGAAACGTTAGAAGCTAGGTGCACGGTCCAAGTCTTTTCGCTGGAGTTGGTTCTTTTAATATTATATTATCGATGTAATGGTTTTGGGATGGTGTTGTGTGCTGTCATTTTTAAAAAGGGAGTGATTTGTTAATATACTTACATTTCTTACCATTATTTTAACTACTGATTATTTTAAGGTAATAGCACAAAAACGTCTTTCAATGTTCTAAAAAATATTTTAAAATAAGTCAAACAAAAACAAAGAAGTAAATATAAAAGAAAAAAATCGCTAAGCCATCAACAAGCCCCTCCACCCTACACAAAAGTAGGAAAAGCACATTCTATCCTCCGTTTTTATAAATAAACCTTTCCAATAAGGCAGAGAGCCCGTCAACTTCGAATTAAGAGCCACTAGAGGACCCATAGATGCCACATTAGTGCTGTTTTTGTATACTTAACGTGCATTCTATGTGCTGCAAGCATGTGCATTAGAATAGCACTGACGACTTTAATGTTAATTAAAATTAGTGATTAATTACATGCGTTTCTTTACGAGGGTGTTTCCGACATGAATTAGCCGAAAATGGGTGTAGCTCATGGTTGGTGAAAGCCTGATCAAGGTTTAGAAACATCAATCAATCTGCCTAGCCTTAAAGAACATTTCAAGTTCCTTCATGACACATTTAATAGATATCTGAGGTCATCGGAAAACCTGAGACTAGAGATGCCGATGCATTCCACCAGTTTCTTTGACAAATCTTTTACTGTTTAAGCAGTACGGTTATGGAATGACTTGACCGTGTCGGTAAGGCGTGCTTAATCTCAAAAAAATAATTAATAATTTTTTTTTTCTTTGCTCTTGTTTCATGTTTATTATTTTATGTATATATTTATTTAGATGAGTAAAATATACTTTATGTACTCGTATATATTAATTGTATAATGTAAATGGTACACCACAGACTACCTACTATATTTGTCTCTCCTTAATTTTAATCCATCCAAAGGTTGTCTTTAAAATCCCATTGTGTCACCCTCTGTAAAATCTTATATATTTATATTCTGTAATTTGTATGGTGTACAATAAAGAGTATTCTATTCTATTCTAGCCGTTTCCCTCAGCGGCTTGCAATCTAACTGGACGCAGCTGAAGACCAGTATTTTACATGGAGCGACTGCCTATCTGACCTCCACGATCCAGTTCTTGGCTAGGTAATGTTACCCTTTGGTAAGACTGGTTGTCGTTTTGAACAAGGTTTTAAACATCTGATCAATAAATCTGCTGACAATTTTCATGTTGGCTGTTGCGATTTTAAGTCAGATGTTTACTGTGTGTTACGTTGAGGAAAATCGTGAAAAGTTTCAACAGGGTTTTCCTTACATTTCTATGCCAATAAACTAGAGAAAGCGACTAGGACCCAAACGTCTTCGTATTAATGTTGAAATACTAATACTCGACGAAAAACAAAAGTTTATATAATATTAACCGAATTTAATAAATTACTAGCTGCGCCCCGCGGTTTCACCCGCATAGGTGTCGATCCAGTAGGAATGTCGAGATAAAAAGTATCCTATATGTTAATCCTGGTTATAAACCTTCTGTGTGCCAATTTCATCCAAATCCGTACTTTTAGCGTGAAAAAGTTTCAAACATCCATCCATCCATCCGTACAAACTTTCACGTTTATAATATTAGTAGGAAGTAGGATTTATCACATCTGGGATAATTATTTCAGAATGATTTGTGTTTATACTTCCGTATTTTATACCAATCTTTAATAAGAAAGAATTTGACCTTACCCATCCTATCAATAATGATCATAAATATGCAGAATATTACGTGGCTATTAAATCCTTAGTTACCTATTTAACAAAAACAACAAATAAATACCAAAAACACAAACAGACTATTTCCCGCGCTCAAACATAAACAAGCGCGCACGTGGTCGGACCATAGACATTAAACTCGCCGCGAACTTTTTATGTTCCGGTCGTTGACCCGCCAGCGATTAAGGCGATATCACACGGACTGATATCAATCGTTTGTGAACGTGTGAACTGAACTGAATGTTTGAATGATGAATGTGAGTGAGGGAGTGAATGGATGCGGAAGGAGCGGTGGCGTCATTTCGGAGAGGCCTATTTTATGGGATTGCAAAACGCAGCTGAGATATAAAGCTATGACCTGGGAGACTTCGAGTTACGTGAATAGGTTATTTCTTGGTATGCTTGCACCATTTTCTGTGACATTTAGCATGGGCCAAATGTGAGCTTAAGAAATATCTCGTTCGTTCGTAACGTTATAAAAAATAAAAAATAAATAAAAAGATCATAAATAAACAAATATTATATTAAATAGACACAGAAAGGAAATTACATTAGGAAAAATAATAGTTTTTTGATGTTATTGAAGTTCATTTTTGTACCTATTAGTGCTTGACATTGTTAAGGTGGCTGGGACAGACTGGATGCGGAAGGTGGAGGACAGGATATTGTGGTGCAGCCTGGGAAAGGCCTAAGCCCAGCAGTGGACTGCGATAGGCTGAGTTATTTGTGTAGCTAAAAATGAATCTACTGATTTACTTTTTCTGAGGCTGTTGTAACGAAACGATATAATTTGAGGTTTTTACCGAGAGTTTACAAGTCTTTCAGATCGCAATCTCAATGAAGTTATTCTCATCAATCATAATTATAACTAAAAGTACTGTGGATAATGTACATACTTACATGAATAAAGCATGAGACGCAAAAAATACAATATGATGAATTATATACAGAAGCTATTACATACGTCTGAATGTCTTACGAATATAATATGAATGAAATATGTTTGGCTAAATAGACTTTCGTCTTGGCAACAGATATGGTAACAGATATCGCATCATTTCAGATCATTAGTTTTCATTACAAATAAATAATAACACTAACAAATACCTGTTTTAGTACGGGAAGCTACAATAAACTGATTGACATATCATGCAGAGAAGCCAGTGTCACTTAGCACGCCGCAAAACCAGGAAGTAACCAGAAAAGGTATGGAATTTGACAGTGACGTTTCTCATTCCCTTGACGAGTAGCGCCACCACGAACTGTCAAAACATTTTTGTCATGCGGTAACAAAAAACGGTCGTAAATACAATGATTAATTTGACAGATAATTGTCCCTTAGACTGAGTTTGAAAAAAAAAAATTAATCACGCAAGAGCAGAGGAAGCGGCAAAACATGTACCTATTATAGTTTTATGGATTATAATTATCTTGTGATATGAAGATTTACAACTTGTAAGAAGAGTTTCCGCACTATTTAGGGTTCCGTATCTATTAGTAGTTCACTTCGTATTCCTCCGTCTATCTGTATCTAGACTTAGATTTTTAATTTGCTAGACCAAAATGACAGCTCGACCTTTTTTTGGTAATGTTGACATGTTTTATGACTACTCAGCTATAATTTTAGTCGAGCAAATTAAAAATCATAGTGTAATATTAATAATATCCGATATCATCCTTTTTCCCAGCAATGCGTGGATTTTAACCTCTTTTTTTTTTCATTGTTTTTTAGACTGTGTGGACTTATGGCGGTGTACGAGTATGTGCTAAATAAACATACCAAATTATTTTCTTTCTTTCTTTACATTACTGTATACATGTTACCGTTATGTAATTATTTTATAAGAGTTTGTTCCTAAATCTCACGGTGTGCTATGAGCTCATGGTCTTCACCAGCCACGGAACCGTCCTTCCTCAATCCAACTCACTCTTTGCCAATTTATATTTCCTTTTCAATTAGCTACGAGGAGTTCAACCATCTTGGCTGTCAAAATACCCGAACTTTGACGGTTAGCAGCCGTCACCACTCACTGGGACGCTGGCTGTCTGGGAGGTCACACCGGTCACCAACCTGGTCGTGGTTGCCTAGCATGATACGGGCATTAACTCATGGTTTAGGAGAGGCCCGTCAATGACGTCACTTAATGAGGAAGAGGGCGTTGATATACTGCCTATTTCTTGACTTGGGTTATGATGTGTGTAGGGTGTGTTGACCCTGAACAGTCCTGATGTAGAGATCTCATCACATCCCATGTCTTGCTGAGTGGTTGACCGAAGGCCTCTGTTTAATTTTCTCTGTCCTGCTTGCTAAGACCATAACAGAAACATAGCTACTAATTTCTTTTGCAGTACTTTCCGTTAAAATCAGCTTAAAACAATGACTACCTATGTTCTAAATTCAAATTACATAACACCATAAACAAAAGCAAAAACAGATCGTTAAAGAAAAATTATAGTGCAACTCCGGTATTGTCGTACCAGCAGACAAGGCTGAATATAATTAATACATTTGCCACACAAGTGACGGAGAAATCGCGAGTATTCACGACTCGGGGGAATGAACGCTAAATTGGAACGGCCACGGAACTATGAAACTAGGAAGAAATGTTCCATCCGACGCTTTCCTGCTCGTTCACAGTGATTTGTTGGTTTTTTATGTACAATCTGCATCAGTTTTTTTATGTGGTTTTGTATTCTGATTACGGACTTATCAATCAGTTTGTCTATGCTATTTAAAAGGAACAAAAACTAGACTACATATAGTATTTTATTAGGTAAATTATATTACGTTCACTTTTTTAAATACATTTTAGTAATATAATCTAGCCTATAGGTAATAATATGACCAACTATGGACGTCTTGTAGCAAAT
The DNA here is from genome assembly GCA_947507525.1 of Apamea epomidion. Classification (NCBI taxonomy): domain Eukaryota; kingdom Metazoa; phylum Arthropoda; class Insecta; order Lepidoptera; family Noctuidae; genus Apamea; species Apamea epomidion. The sequence continues at coordinate 5,807,064 of OX382247.1, read as the reverse complement.
AAAATTATTTAAAAGGTGCTAATCAATGACATTAACGCTGTTCAGTATGGTAACAACATAATAGGTTAACAAATTGTTTGATTTATTAATAGCTGAATAAACCAAACACAATTGATATACTTATACAAAAAAACTATTATGTCATATTTTAAAATTATGTATTTGATTTTTAAGCAGTAATTAACAATGTTATTAATAATTACGAAGATGCATAAAACAAGCTCACTTAATAACGTCATACACATGCTATTAAAACTTATCAATCACATCCGTACAATAGAATTTGCGTGGGAAAACGTCAGCGCCATTTTGGTTTCCATAGACACTTTAAAAATAATACGACATTCCTACCATGCCAGTATTTTCCATGTGTCACTAAACTGCAGGTGGTATTGAACCCAATTTTAAGCATTAATTAAGACTAAAGGTAGAACACCTGCTAGATTAGGTAAAAACAATCAGTACATGCCAAAATACCTAAGTTTAATGACCTGTAACTATTTGTACGTAATTCGCGCCTCTTTAATTATAGTGTTTATTTTTTTACGTTTTTATTTTGGTACTTTACGAGGTAACGTGACTCATGTGTTACCACGAGGGGTAGGTTGATATCCAGGTTACACCACGATGCGCAATTATTATGGACTATAGATCGTAAAGCCGTTGAACTCGGGGGCCTGCCTTCTGCGAAGAATTTAATCATTTTTGGTTGGAGTTGGATAGTTGGCTGAAATGGAATTAATACAAGGTATTGACCACTTAGAGGAGATAAATTAATTAATATTTTACTTAAACTGAAGACAGAAGATTTATCCCTTTATTCGTAGTGATTAGCGACAGTTTACAATTTAACCATACATTTTTGACGATGAACGTCACTTAACTTTAATCATCGTTTATAAATAAAACCCTAAATTATTAGTAATGGGGTTTTTATTGCTGCTTTAGGTACTATTTGTCATTCTTATATAAACAGCAATGAAAATCTAAGAAAAACTTATAACAAGTCATTAATTGTAACTGACCTTTTCAATAATATTCAAGATTTAACCAGTGCGCAACCCTCTCACTCTCCATAGACAATAATAAGGTTCCTAGCCAACGACTTTAAAATGGCGGAGTTCCGGACTAGAACTAAATGATGGTCAGCACACACGGCATGATACGATCCGGTGGCTAGAACCACTATTAATAATTATTAATTATCTAGTTTTTGTAAATGTATCATTTTCCTGTATTTTGTTACGCATTTATTAGGAAATTCTTTTATAAGTTATAGACGAAATTCATGGAGAGAAAGAGCGTGAAATATATGATCATTTTCATTAACAGGAGTACCCTAATTGCGTAACACACTATCAACCACAATCCGAATCATTTCGAAGGATATTGTAATCCGTTGCTTCATTATGATCGAAAAATTTGTCTGCTCAACAACAAATAACGCAAGGAATGTTGTTGAACTGTCAAAATGAAAGCCATTGCTACTGTTACTACGCAATTACCCCGCGGTAATGGTTACTGGTGGAAAAAAAGTCAAAATGGGAACCCTAAGATATAGCAAGTTCCTCCATCCTTGAACCAAACCCTCGTCAATCAAGATGAAAAAAATATGAATGAATGAGGAAAATGCAATGAAAACTACCTACATCGCTTTTATAGAATGTATTAAAATAATTAAAATACCTACGTATTTGTTTCCGACGGTTAGTTTTGATTGATGGATTTTTAAATAGCATTTATATAAATCATGAAAGATACTTTTAAAATCGATCTTATTCTAAACTGGCTTCTGTCCGCGGCTCCGCGTGGATATCAGAAATGACCCGACGGGAAGGTGCGGGACAAAAAGTTGTCTATAATGTCTATAATTGTTGAAAAGGTGACATACAGACAGAGAGCTACTTTAGAATTTTTGATACATGTATTATTATTATGTTTATTTATTTTTGTTGTATTTATGGATAAATACTACAAAAATGTCAAGTATCTTTTCAACGGCTACATCTTGTCCATTTATCAAGAAAATCATTTACCAATTCTACAACTATAATCCTACTTCCTACTTAATCCTACTAATATTATAAACATGAAAGTTTGTGTGGATGGATGGATGTTTGTTACTCTTTCACGCAAAAACTACTAAACGGATTTCGATTAAACTTCACAGTAATATAGCTTATAAATCAGAATAACACATAGAATCCTTTTTGTCCCGGTATTCCCACGGGATCGACACTTATGCGGGTGAAACTGCGTGGTGCTGCTAGTAAGAGTCATAAAGATTTAAAAACGTTTGGTAGTAGATTAGTCAGGTGGCAAATAAGTCAATTGACGGGTTGACGGCCTCGTAAATTTTGCAGGAAACCCCAAAAAACGCCAAAGTAATTGGTATGAAACAGGTTATCAATATGGCACAAGAGCCTATGCTAACACATGCACTACGAAAATCACCCTTACTGCTACGACATCAAGGTGCTGTCAATGTCAAATAGATGGCTGGATTAGCGGCTATAGGCTGTAAATCAGAGGGAGCGAGCCTACACTATCAATTAATAAGCTTTTTTTCTATTTATCTTTCTAAGATTTATGTGGCTTAGGCATTCCGCATGGCAACAGTTAGCAAATGGTTTTCGTGAACATCAATTATTAGTATATAAGTAGGTAGACATTTATTGGCTACGGGCCACGGGCAATCGTCTTTTAACTTGAGAATAAAAATGGCGGATTGACATAATATTTACTATACAAAACCTGTCAAGACGCCATATTTATTTTTACGATAACAGTATCTGAGCATTGAAAAATTAGCCCTTAGTTTGCTATAGGTAAAAAAATATTGGCTTAATTCTCTAACCCTAAAGAAATTCAAATATCCCTAAAAAAACACACTTCTAACATAATTCTACTCCGCGCCGTCATAAAATTATTCCAAGAAAAATTCCAACACTGAAACGTCAATTAGGTAACTCTTCCCTTATCACGTACTCCACAATTATCATTCTCCACACGTCACAAATAGTTACATTTCGTCAAATTTCGTCACAAGTCGTTCGTGGTCAGGGTCGCTGGCTACGCAGAGTTCGTCGCCCGGTCAAATATTTTCGGAGACTATAAAAAATCTGCAACTCCTATTATGACGTCAGGGCCAGTTTGGCAAGTTTCGCAAGGACTTTTTTTGCGTTGTAATTATTTTTTATACGTTCATCAACTTCGTTTGCATAACAATCCACACATTTTTTTTGGGGCTATAAACACGTTTGTGATTCTATTTTCGTGTAACAAGTGCTTGTAAACAGATAGATTAATAATTATAATAGTTAACATTTCACGAAATGTAAACGAAATTAGTAAGAAAATAAAATTAATTTTCAATTTAAATCCCAAAATAACCAATTACAACAACAATTTATAGCAATAATCGATCAATAATCAAACAAAATGTTAAAAGGCCGCCAACGAGTGAGATTCATTGCGAAATTCGAAATACAAGATGGCGCCGGCATTTTTTGCACAATGCGCGCCAAAATAAACTGGCGGTCGTTCGTTGACCTCGGCGTGTTGACCCGGCGTGACGTCACGTGACGTGTTGGCTGTGACGTTGCGCTACGCCCACGGCCTCGCGCCTGCGCCGATGATTTAATACAATTGTTCAAGGTTCCTTTTTGTTATAGTACGGATATTGTCCTATATTGCTTCAAAGAAACGTGCGCGTATTAGAATGATTGTTTTAATTCTTAGTACTGTTTTAATATTAGCTCTTAAAAGGATGTATAAGATAAAGTATATTATGTGTCTAAGAAATATTGTAGATTACAAATACATTTTAATTCCTATTCAATATCTCTTTTGGACTAGTATATAATATGCTTCATGTACATTGTATTATGTAAATAGTACACCACAGACTAGACCTACAGTATTGTCTCTCCTTAAGGTTGTCTTTAAAAATCCCTCTTAGCGATAAGACCGTTTTTTTGTAAAATTTCTACATTTGTATCAGTAATTTATTTATTGAGAATCTCCAACAAAGGATACACATATTTAATGCCTTCAATACCCTGCCCTGGAGTTGCATCTAAGGAGGCACTCGGTTATCACCGGATGCCGACCTACCTCCGTCGCATTGTCGAGGCTTATCTGACGGACAGGGCCGTCATCTACCCCGGTCACCGGGGAGAGTGGAACCGGCGAGAGATGTCGTGCGGTGTCCCACAGGGATCGGTTCTAGGGCCGCATCTGTGGGATATCGGGTACGACTGGGTGCTGCGCGCCGACCTCCCTGATGGCGTCAGCGTAGTTTGCTACGCTGACGACACGCTGGTCCTGGCGCAGGGGAGGTCGCACCAGGCGGCGGCCGAAGCAGCGACACGCGGGGTTGCGACAATCGTCGAGAGGATCCGGCAATTGGGACTCGAGGTGGCATTGCACAAATCTGAGGCCATGTGTTTTCATGGTCCTCGGGACGCGCCACCGTCGGGTTCACAAATAACGGCGGGAGGGGCTCACATCGGCGTCGAGCTGACGATGAAGTACCTGGGACTCGTCCTCGACAGCCGGTGGAATTTCGTGGAGCACTTCCGACGTTTGGCTCCCAGACTGGAGCGAGCCGGGGCTGCCTTGAGGCGGCTCCTTCCCAATCTAGGGGGACCAAACGCCTCCTGCCGGAGGCTCTATGCGGGGGTCGTGCGGGCCATGGCCCTTTACGGGGCACCGGTATGGGCGCGATCCTTGAGGCGGCGACCAGCCCGCCGGTTGATCGCGTCCCAAAGGGTCATGGCTATCCGGCTCATTAGAGGATACCGCACGGTCTCCGCTGAGGCGGCGAGCCTCCTTGCCGGATTGCCGCCATGGGATCTGGAGGCCAAAGTCCTCGCCCACATATGGGAGTGGCGAGAGGAGGCAAAACGCCGGGGCGTTGCTCCGCTGCCGCGAGAAATCACGGGACAGCGGACAGAGCTCCGGCGGGATCTCATAGCGGCATGGAGAGTGCGATTGTCGCAACCCAGCGCTGGGCACGCCACAATTGCGGCGATAAGTCCCCTCTTTGAGGAGTGGCTAGAGAGGCGCCACGGCGCCCTCACCTTCCGCCTGACGCAGGTCCTCACCGGACACGGTTGTTTCGGGAGGTTCCTGTTCAGGATAAAGCGGGAGGAAACGCCAGGGTGTCACCACTGTGGGGATCGCCCGGAGGACACGGTGGAGCATACGGTGGAGGTCTGCCCGGCTTGGGCGGGGCCCCGCCGTGTCCTCGTGGCGGCGATCGGCGGCGGCGACCTCTCGCGTCCGGCCCTCATACAGGCCATGGTACGGAGCGAGAATGAATGGGAGGCCGTCACCTCCTTCTGCGAAGCAGTAATGCTCGCGAAGGAGGAGGCGGAGCGCGTGAGGGAGAGGCAATCGCTGCACCCTCGCGCGCCTAGCCGCCGCAGGAGACGCCCTGGACGGGAGTCAACAGCCGACTCCCGGCCACCGTAGGCGCGGGCCTGCGGGCGGCGAGCTATGGACAGCTCGCCGCCCGGTAAGGACCAGGCCCGGGTCGACGGCGCGTTGTGTTCCACGCGCGCCTCAAAGAGCTGTCAGCACGAACTGACGGGGTCCGCTAGGGCCGATGCCGCCGGGGCTGCGGGTTGTTCGAAAGAGATACCGTGGCCCCTGGCACAGGCAACTGAAGGAACACGGGTGGGTTTTAGTCAGTAAAAGTCTGACACTCCCTTCTGCTCCGCCCAGAGCGGGAGGAGGCATTTGATGATTTCCCACCTAGAAAAAAAAAAAAAGGATACACATATTTATACAATAAAAATTTACAATAATAAAAAAGGTTCTTTTACGTGTGCTCCTTCAATTACAGAAGACCACAGCATGCTCTTATACGTAGGTGTAAACACGATAAAAATAGAGAATATAAATTAAGAATGATGAATACAAATTGTAAAATTAGAAGGAAATAAATATAATTTTGGGTTTGGGTTTTGGTGTGTAAAGTTGGTCACCCATCCACAGACCAACCGCGGCAAGCGAAGCTTAACCTGATCGATTGACCTGTGCGGCTGTTATTATTTAGCGATAATTTATTGCCTCCATTTAATTTGCAATTTCCTGATGGTGTTTATTAATTACTTACGTGACAATTTTTGTGAACGAAGGAGAGTTTAGGACTTTTCTAGTGGCGATTTTGCGAAGCTTATATTCCTTATGATACAGATTAAATAAGAAAGAACTGAAATATTTCAAGTAACTAAACTATCTGCGGTCGTTGACCCCGTGTTAACTTGAAATATGAGTTTAGAAAATCTGTTTTTCTTTTGTTTTATTGTGTTTAGATGTCGATACCCATTATGTCTAGTTTTGCCAGCTTATTTTATTGTACACTGTATTTTAGAAGATTATGCTACGAGGCGTATTGTAATGCATCCGCAGTTTTCTCTCACAGTGATCTTAGATCTTATTCCATTGAGGATTCATTTAAGCAGTAGACCTGAAGGCCAATTCTCGTAATTTAAAATGTCCAAAACCTAGTCGCAGTCTCATCTCAGCGACAAAAAAATGTCAAAAACTTGTCAAAATGTAGGCAAATTAGAAGAATATTTTGACAGATTGAGACTGAGATCAGACTGTGAACGGTCTTAAAATTACGAGAATTGGTACCCTCTGTTCTACATCAGCTTGAAACTATTCTATAAACAACTTATTGACAGGTTACAACTTACAAGGCATCTATGAAAATCTGTCCTGGAAAAATTTGGGACACGTCACGACATTACTATGAATAGGCATTTTCAGACTAATAAGATGGGTCTACCTCTGTTCTAGTGGTCGCAAGCGTTACTGCAGAGCATGAGTTGCTGGATTATTCGATTCCCAGTCGTGCGATTCTGTATCCATCTCACCGTGAAAACTAAGGTGAAGTGAGCGTGGAGTGAGCTGTCATTCCAACTAATGCTAGGGATTCACACTATTGACAGCTCACTCTAAGCTCACTTCACCTAACTTTTCACGATGAGATTTTTACAGAATCGAGCGGCAGGTCGGGCTAAGTGTTAGGTTTTAGATTTTTCCAACAGGAATTTCTGAGTAGCAGCCTGGAGTCTGGATTTCTGCCCGGTTGATTGCAATAGGCTCTACCCCTATAATAATAATAAACACCTGTAGAATAGTTAGGAAATTCATGCAGTTTGAGGACGAAAACACACCCTCATCTTAAATACACACCACACGCTGCATTTACTTGGCTTTGGCCCGTAAATGTAGCTAAAACCAGCCTTAGAGCTGAGAAAAAGAACACTCCCGATAATAATAATAATCATTTATTGTCACAAAGAAACATACATTAGTACACTGATGAACAGGTTGCTAACGCTACGCTGCAGAAGTCTGTATACAGATTTTGTGAGCCCTGTCTCTTAAACTAGACACGGGACTACTACATGGGACTTAAACAATACATCATTATAATTCTATCATAACATTGATTAATAATGACTAATAACGAGCCATGATTTGGTTATTGTTTTTTTTTTTTTTGTTTGTGTCGAATCATTTGTTGCAATGGTTAATTTTATTTCTTGTTTTGATTGTTGTTTTTATTTATTTATGTACGAGTATAATTGCATGCTGCACTGGTTAACGTCATCAAGTCAACGCCGGCTGCCGCTAAAAACCAGCGCCCCCAGCGCTGGTTTTTAGCGGCAGCCGTCTCTGTCTCGTATAGGGTCTTAGCATTATGCTGAGCGATGGCTGTTTTGCGTGAATGTGACGCATGTTTACACCCAACTTGTTTTTTTTCTTGTGTTTATGTTCTTTTTTATGCGTCATGTTTGCCGCAAATAAATGCATTTTCTTTCATTCTTTCTTTCTAGCTGGCGAATTGTGGGTGTACTACTAAAGGTACATCTCTGTCTAAACCTTCGGGGATTACAGTCGTGATGAGACGATTCAATAAACCCAATTCGCAATAATTACCGTTATTCAGTAGAATGTAAGCACTCAAACTAGACTAACTAGAACCGTCAACAACCTAGAAAAATAAACACGTCCAAACTGACACACATTGAAAAACAAAAGAATACTCACAAAGCTACAAAATTAGTTGCAAAAAGCAAAAAAGAAAACTAAAAACGTTTGACGAACAATGCTTCCTTAGAACCTACTTTTCATTATGACCAAGTTCAAGGAACTACTAATAAAGATGTGGCCTAGTTTTGAAGCCAGTATGGGTTCAGTTCTAGACTCAAATTCTTTGAAAAGCTACTAAATGGTATTCAAATAGTCAAAACGTCTTTTCGTGCGTAAAACTTGTACTGCGGCCGTATTCTGGAGCGAATATTGTTACAAAACCACTTTTTGGAATAAACGTTCCGTATTTATTTTTTTGCGTTAGCAGGAAGCTTTAAGAATCAGGAGTTTTGTATAAAAATATCTCGTCACCATCATAATCTGCCTATAATGTTCCCACTGCTGGGTCACAGGCCTCATCTTTTCGAGCTGTAATCTACCACTCAGCTCGCCGCCCGGTAAGGACCAGGCTCGTGTCGACGGCGCGTTGCGTTCCATGCGCGCCTCAAAGAGATGTCAGCACGAACTGACGGGGTCCGCTAGGGCCGATGCCTGCCAGGGCTGCGGGTTGTTCGAAAGAGATACCGTTGCCCCTGGCACAAGCAACTGAAGGAACACGGGTGAGTTTTAGTCAGTAAAAGTCTGACACGCCCTTCCGCTCAGCTCAGAGCGGGAGAGATAATTTGATGATTTCCCACCCAAAAAAAAAAGGGCCCAGTGCGGATTGTCACATGTGTACGAACTTTTGGTTCTAGGACATGCCGGTTTCCTCACGATGTTTTCCTTCACCGTTTTGAGAGCAGTGGTGGTGGTGGTGGAGAAATATCACGTGGTTTTCCTTAATCAAAAAATGATGCGAAGATATCACTATAAGTTTGGACAAGGATATTTTTTTTTTAAATTGGAGTCGCTCTTACGTAGATTCTAACATCCTGTGGTTTTATTAAAAGACGTACCTAAGTTACATGAAATACGCAAGTTCTCGTTGCGTGACGTCGGTCCATATAACTTTTTTATATAATACCAAATCCTTCCTTCCTTTTTCTACCCACATAGGTATGTTTTCCTTTTTTCTCTGACGTATTTCTATAAAATTAATGATGAAATTAAAAACATACGTCATTTTGTATTTGCGTAAGTTTTTTTACTTAGAGGAAAATTGACTTAGGCAATGACTAAAGTGACGTTAACCAACGCTAAGGGTTAACGTCACTTCCTTTGGGTAAAAAGAAACATTAATGTCCAAATTTTCCATTGAAAGTTTCATTCATATTTTGATGATTTTCTTGTATTCGAAGGGAGCAATGAATATTGTAATAAAGCTTCGTAAGTATTTCATCATAGTTAAGTTTGAATGAATACCTAATCAATTTACATTATTAAAGTATGCATTACAGATTTTTCGAATGAAACGTTAATAGTTATCGTTTCACGGAAATTGAGGAAGCTATCCAAGAATGTCAAAGCAGTTGTTGGGCAACTTGTTCCACTGTTGGGCACTGTTGTTGAACATGTGCTTATTAAATTGTCATAACTACCAAACTAAGCTTACAAATCGTGGTTATAATCAGCTTAAGGGAAAATGCCCGACCCTTCTTATCCTGTCATACCAACCTCCTCGGCATCCTCCTCTTTCGGTTCTGCACCTTTATTTTTTTATATTATCCTGCATGCACGTTTTTATTCTTGTACTGTGTACTCATGTTTGAGTAGATAAATACATCTTATCTTATCTTATCATCCTTATTAGAATTCCGCCATGATAGCCAAGACAAAAAACTAAATTATTTTTATTTATTTTTAGCCGTTATTGTCCCACTGCTGGGCAAAGGCCTCCATCCCTACTCTCTTTCTACCTCTCTCTGCCAGAGCTTATCTTTATGAAAGGAGTCCTGCTCATTCCGCCATCTCCGTCAGGGCCTGACGCGATCTCATGTGCCATTAAGCGGACCCACTGGGTCGTTAGTTTGGCCCACTGATCCACAAAAGAACAAAAGTATTTACTTAATAAAAGCATAAATGCGTCCGTCTACTTCTGTCAAATCCTAGATTTGTGAAGATAGTGGCTTTTTAAACTCCGTCCTCATTTATCTCTCCTCTATTGCCTCCCTATGTCTCGCCCAGGGCATATTTTTATTATTTTCGTCACTTTAACTACCATATAAAATAAAATAAACAAAATGAACGTTAATATCCGCATCAGAATAGTGTCGCGGGCTCGGTGCGTCGCCACGGCACGGCGAACGGTCGACCTACATACCGAGGGACGGGGCCCGACCTCCTCAAGTTTATTGCCAATCTTGCAACATATACTTAGCGGCATACAACTCTAACAGACATTTTCTTCTATCACTATTGAGGATAAGGATAGTGAGGATAGGGTTGGCAGTTGATATTCTGAAGACTTTTTCATTACATTATATAACATAGCACTGGTTTTCCCGAAGGGTTAGGCTTCCTATAGTACACCCACATTTCGCCAGTCATGTTTAAGTCCCATGTGATAGGGGGCGAGCATAGCTACTAATCGGGCATTGCTGCATCTGCTCATGAGAAGTTCTCTACTGAAAAGAACTTTGCTCGACCTGGGAATCGAACCCAGGACCTCGTGCGCTTGCGACCAGTAGATCAATGAAGCAGAGGACCTTGAAGAATTAAAAAATATATAATATATTACTGGACAGCTATTGTACTACTGCTGGACAACAGTTTTAAAATTTTAAAGATAAGAATCTATCAAATAAATCATACATACAGAATTAGAACTACCAAAATGATTAGCAGAAAAAGAAGGCCAGTAATTATTAGTGTTTATCAATCAGCCAAAAGCCTTTGCGCATGACGACGCGCAGGTTTCAAGCAGCAAGTTCTAGGCCAAAGGTCATTACTGTGCTTAGGCATGTGGTTGGTTGCGCGCATCATGTCACGCGCAGACTGCAGAATAACTCATTTTTAATGAGTTGACTCTTTTGACTCTTGGACTAAATTGGCGCAGTAGACTGGCCACACGACTGCCATATATTGATTTTAATGCTGATGGTCTTCAGAAAGGGCAGGTCGGTATGGCGTACGTATATGACCTTAGCAGGAGTTCTGTAGTTCCTGAATACCATCTTGTACTTGGTTAATATCCCAACCCGTCGTACTAAGCGTTTCTTCTCCACATTTATTATGCGCACAGCCAAAGTGTGGAACTCTCTGCCAACGACAGTGTCCTTCCACATTTAACCCGTCTGTCTACAAAGAAAGAGTGAACAGGCATTTTCTGGGCATGCTCGTTCCATCAAAGACCTGATCCATCGCTTTCCATCAAGCGTGATCGTGATCAAGAGCGAGCCCATTTATCAATAAAAAAAAGGAGTGACTATTATATTATTGTATGGATGTAGACTGCCCGTAGCAATGACAAGGGAGAGTTGCTTTAAGAAGGGGTACCTTTGAGTGGTTACTGATTTACTGGTTCCTCATGAAAGCCATTTTCCCCACGAAAGAACTCCAGGATCTTCTGTAGTGCACTTCAATGCGGTTCCTAAGCATTGTTTCGGGTAGACTTATCTTCTTCTAAAACGTAGCCCGTAGATTTGCGTATTTCGTATTTTTATAACTGTCTTCCTTTCCCTTTAGTATCAGCCTAACCCCATTTGAAGAAAGCGTGAGTTTATGTTCATATGAATGTATTTTCCTAGAATTTTGGCGTATTCCAATAGGTATCTCCAAGCCTTGATGAGATGGAGCTTTCATTCAAATGAGATGCAAATGAACATTAGAAGTTTCTAAGGAGCAGCCTTTTAACCTTGACATTGCAGGGGCATACCTACATAGCATAAAAATAGGAATTGCTTTGAGAAACTTATTATAAGACCAAGAAGAACTTCCTTAGAGCACCTACATGGCCACTTGGGTAGTGTGAAAACCTTGTTTTGTCTCAAAGCACTGTCTTTTTATATAGGTTTTACATTATTTCTGTTGTTTTAAAGTGTTATTGGGCTTTTTAATCAGGAATTTCTCAGTAGCCGAAGTCCGGAATTTGTGCCCCATGGTGCCAATAAGCTCGCCCCTTGTTACGTGGGACTTAAACATAACTGGCGAAATGTGGGTGTACTATGAGCACACCTCTGCCTTACCCTTCGGGGAAACAAGACGTCACGTTATGGATATATGCATAAACTCTCATTGAGATTATACCACATTTTTCCTACTCCGCTTTTATCTGTTCCTGCCTGCGTGTGGATCACCAATCAGATGCAGAACAGACTTTAATTCTTAAAATGAGTCAACTCTTTTGTAACGGTAAAGAATCTATTTGAGCATGATGGAACAGGCAAATTCATTCACAAAACTTTTTCATTCACAACTACAACCACGGGGTCTTTACGACACACGCAACAACCAACGCACAGATCATTGCGTCACAAGATATCAGAAACTCAACTTCCTTTTCCAACATCCTTCTATTAAAGATTTTTTTATCAGTGATATATCTGACATATTTCGTCAAGACGTCAACTAATTCGTGCATTTAACCCAGTTCGTCACGGAACTCAGTGACTCAGAGAACGTATCTTAGTTATGACGGTATACAAACTTGTTTTGTTTAGCACTTGTGAATAGAAAGCCTTGGTAAGGTCAGAATAGTGTTGGAGTTATTCATAGGTTACAGGCTAAAAATATGTTTGGATGGCCCTGAGGATGCCAATCAAATATCAATGTGTATGACTGTTTGTGTCGTTAAGGAAAAAGGCGTGATGTATTCATTTGATGGCATCCTTTGATAAAGATATGGGTGTGTGGATCCTGTGTCACATTATAAGTAGTTTAGACTCAAATGTTATGTATTTGTGTCCTGGGAAATGCGTTTTTTGTTTAAGTGTTTTTTTTTATTATTAGGATTTGTGGGAACAGATTACCTTTGCTTATGTTTAAAGGAGGCTATGGATATGTAAAGTCAATGACTACTTGACTCGTTTCAACGTTCAGAAACAAAGTTTTAACAAGATTAGTCCCCGGGGCCTGCTGGCGTAGAATGAACGCAATTTGTAACAAATTACAACTTAACAACAGTTTGTCTTTATTTCTATCATTTCCGCGTTTTATTATAATAATAAAGAACGAAATAAAGAAGAAAAAATAATTTTATATGAAAAGGTAACTTAGATGGAATTTATATTTTTTACGTTTCCAGTTTTAAAATAACTGCCTTGTTGGTAGAATAGTCACTAGTGCGACTGCTCAGCGGGTATATATTTTTTTCCAGCACTCTAATTGCGTAACATACTTTCAATTACAATCTGAATCATTTTGAAGAATATTGCTAATCCATTGCTTTGTAGCAGCATCTACACTGCCACATTCAAACTACGCATCACACCGACGTCACGCAAAATCCTGCATCGCGCAAACAGAATTTACCGCGCAACTAGCATATACATACAACATCCCGACACCAATCATCAGGTAGCTGTCCACCAGACACGACACCCGTCTGGTCAGAGGATCCTGAACGACTGACCCAAAAGTCGTTGATGGACGATGGACCAATTTTTTTTTTACAACTCTCTGTACAACTTTACGAAGACATCGTACGTTTATTATATAATTCTCAATATTCATTATAATTCTGTAAGTAAACGAAAAGATCTATATCCAAGTGTATTGTCACAGTTACAAATCTTATGGCAACTTTGCCAATTCGAACCTATCTCATGCCATTTCACTAGCCATCCAAACTCCTTATACAATCAAAACAAACAGCACTGCAACCTACGTACCACTGCGCAGACGCGCATACCACTTGTAACGGTCGGCCTACATACAGCTTTTGATCCCTCAATGCGAGACCACTAACTGTCTTTAAGTTGTATCACATATTCAGACCATGTTGATTTGTTATGTACTGTGCATTTGTTTGGTTAGTTAAGTAACTATGTTTTGTGTGGTGTGGTGTCTTTTGTTTTTATATGCTTTGAGCATGGTTCTGGCTGGTTATAAAAATTGCAATCTTTTGCTAGTAACATCCACTTCGAACGTCAGTGTGTTACGCAAAATTGGATAAAGAGAATGACAGGGAAGATACTGGTGAATATCTTTAATGGTTATTGGGGATCTCTTGCCAGGATCCACGGCGGTCATCCCTTTCCTAGAAGTAAAGCTTCAGCTCAAGAACGACCATTGCTAAACGTTCAAAGAGTAAATTGCAAACTGCTGTTTTATTTCAGTTATGGAAGAGCGGAGTCTCCTAACACAAGCTTATCTGCTTAAAAGGAGGCCAATCATTAGTTGTTAAGATTTATTTGTTAAAATAATGAAACCTTTTTAATTTTCATATATATTTTTTTAATTTTCATTAATAATGATTGTTTATTAAGTCATTTTTTGTTTTTATAAGCAGATATGAATTTAATTCAGTCACCTATGGCACCAAATTTAGGTAGGCAAAAAGTGAACTAAGCTTTTTTGGAAACCACTCAGACTCAAGTTCCTGAACTGGCAAAAACATACACCAACCTACTTCATCCTAATGTTGGGTAAATGCCCTCATGACTTTCAGTAGTCGTTGTCGCTTGATCATTTTGTCCAGCATATCCCCAACGCCTTTCATTCCAAAAGCCACCCAATAATTATAATCACAACATTATCGAATATGTCCGTTTAGCCGCTCCGCCCTAACCACAGTTGGAAACCATAACTTGGAGCTATCACTAACGGTTGACCCACATAGGGTTACTTAACGAGAGAACTCACAGTTACATCCTGATATGGCTGCTCTCAGAACTGGGATGGTGAGATAACTGTCCAGCGGCTTATTATGTAGATCCTGTTGTGCTGGATGTGGTAGTGTTGGTCTGAAAGGAAGCTAAGTGCCTTTCTTGTGTTATAAGCTTAAAAGGAGAGGCGTTGCGGTGGACCTTCTTTGTGCTGTCCTCCTTTGGTTTAGACTACAATGCAGCGTTGTGAGGAGTAACAGTGCTATATTTGCTCTTTGCTAACCTTTATTTTGAAGATACCACACACGTACGGGTGCAGGGCAACTGTCAATTCATGAATGTTTAGAGTTGATGGGAAATGTAATGTCAAGGGTAGACATTGATAGCTTATTTTGCAATTTAGGAATGTAACCTGGGCCTCGATGAGTGATAACACTTGAGTAGGTAGGTAGGTATAAAGTGCGGAGAAATATTCAGAAAAACGCCAACGAATCCTGCTGATTCACATCACAAGGCGAATTTAAGAGAGATTATTGGAAAATTAAGTACTCTGAATTATCTAAGCAAAGAGAAAATATTTGTTTTTTTTTGTATCTTTGTTTGTTACGCTTTCACGCTAAAACGGCTGAACGGATTTGAATAAAATTTGGCACACAGGTAGACTATGACCCAGATTAGGACATAGGATACTTTTTACTCCGATATTCCTACGGGATCGAGACTTATGTGGGTGAAACCGCGGGTAGCAGCTAGTTATATACAAAAGAATTGTTGCAGTTTGGGATAAGAGTCATATCATATTTCATTCATATCTTTATAAGTAGGTAGTTTACTAAGTCCATTGATCTTTGTGTTCTCGCGTAGGTGGTGCATTGCAATGCAAGAGATGAAGATGAGAAGAACTTTAACCAAAGGTACAGAATTTGTCATAGTGTCACTTTGACATTGTTGTCAATTAGGGTGCTGTTAGTGTTACCCTAATTGCGTAACACACGCTCAATCCCAATTTGAATCAGTTTGAAGGATATCGCTATCCATTGCTTCATATGTTCGAAAAATTTGTCAGCTCAACAACGTAAATTTTATTTATTTATTTTTATTTATTCATTAGGGACAAAAAACAGTTACATGCAAGTTATACAATAAATCCTTATCTTAAGATTATAAACATGTAACCCACAACATTGTCCACATATTAATAAAAAACAATAATAAGAAGTAAAAGACAAAACGTATACAAAAACAAATATGTGTGTGCTTGTGTGGTCAAAACATAATTAAATTTAAATAGCTTCCTTTAACAATACTCCATTTTAGACAGTATATCTATAGCCCTTTTCTTAAACAGTTGGCTTGAAAGTGTGAATATGTCCAATTCCATGAAATAATTGTTGTATGTCTCTACAAGGCGACGAAGGGGTGCACGTTTCCCGGCGTTGGTTTTGCACATATCTGTATGGAACAGTCGAGGCACACGCGCACCCCGTTGGATAACAGTTCTAGGCACTATGTAGCGTAGTTTATTCACTAAGTGAGGACAGTCAAAACTATTGTTACATAAGCCATGCAGTGTCATTACGCCCAGAAGAAATCGCCTGGACTTCAAACTCAGAATGCCGTAACGATCAAGTAACTGAACATAACCAACCTTCGAGTGACGGCATTTATAGTTCAAGGAACGCAGGAACTTTTTCTGTACCATTTCTATTTGAAAGCTGTATTTATCATAGAAAGGGTTCCAAATCTGGACAGCGTACTCCAATTGGGACCGTATCAATGTTTTGTATAACAATAAGAACGTAGAGGGCCGCACAAAGTCACTCGATGATCTCATAACGAAACCGTACATCCGAAATGCTTTGTTTACTACATTATCGACGTGTGTGTCGAAGTGTAAACGTGAATCTAGTATGACACCCATGTCACGAACCGATATTACATTATCTAACCGTGTGTTATGAATACAATAATTGAATGTAATTTTATTCCTATTTTTGGTGAATGAGATGGTATGACATTTGGGAAGACTTAAAAAAAGTTTGTTTTTTGCACAATATGCATGAAGCCTGTCGAGGTCGTCTTGTAGGAGTTTGCATTCTTGAATATTTTTACAGGTTCTATAGATTTTAATATCATCTGCGTACATTAAGAAGTTAGAGTTTAAAAAACAATTACTAATATCATTAATAAATATGACAAAAAGGAGAGGGCCCAAAATGGATCCCTGTGGGACACCAGACTTGACCACAACCGGGTCTGACTCGTAACCATTAATCACAACTTTTTGCGTCCGATTATGAATATATGAGACAAACCATCTAAGCAAATTACCACGTATCCCGTTATAAGCAATTTTTTCCAGAAGCAATACATGATCCACCTTATCAAAAGCCTTCTGAAAGTCGGTATACACAGCATCCACTTGAGTTCTATGGTCCATGTTTTCAAATAAATAGTTTGTAAATGCTAGTAAATTAGTCGTGGTCGAGCGTCGTTTGACAAAACCATGTTGTTCGGGTAAAATAAGCTGATGAATAAAATATAAAATAACGCAATGAATGTTGTTGAACTGTCAAAATGAAAGCCATTCCTACTGTTAGTGTGTTATGTAATCACCCCGCTGTACAGGGCTTTCATCTTAGATCAGGATACTTTACTAACATTTTTACTTAATATTTTAGCCCCCAGTCCTATCCAGCCAGCTTTTATATCAACCAAACGTACTATTATCGGTTTACTGGAAGTGTTTGCGGATCTGAACCAACATGGCGATATATTTTCTTTAGCTGTAAGCTAATTACAGCAGAGTCGACCTCAGGACTGTATATAGACGCTTATTAAACGATTGTGATCGAAACCTAATATGTAGGAGCTATATCTGGATCTGAACGGGACTTGGGCACATGATGTGAAGTTTATCAATATTTATTAATATAACTTAGCCTTTAGAAGTGAGGGGCTCGTAGCGCTAAGTAATAACAGCCGCACGAGTGATCAGGTTAAGCTATGCTTGCCGCGGTCGGCCCGTGGATGGGTGGCCATCTTTACATACTGCATGAGATCCATCTGTGCCTCAGAACGAACGCTAAGCCGTTGGTCCCGGCGGCTGTCAGTCTTGGATCTTTGGTAGTCGTTACGGGTCGTCAAAAATACGAATCATTTCACGGTGAGATTTTTACAGGAAAGATCGGCTGCTTACTTTTGAGTAGAGTCGTGGACGCCTAAGGGGTACTATTCAATGCTAAACAATGTCAAAGTCGTATGATGCATATTTTGTGTAAATGGCCGCGGGCTCCGAAAGGCTCCCACAAAATATTGAATGAGTAACCAACAAGCAATTCGGTGCCATTTCTGTAGCATTTCCTGCTTCCGTTCTGAAACGAGAGTTGCCACGCCTAAAAAGTATGAATGAATGAGGTATTCATTTGCAAAAATATAGGTAGCTAACATAAGTTCTTAAGATCTATGGGTTTCACTATATTCGGCATTTCTCTCATCTCTTCTTGGTTATACTTATCGCATGTATTTTGGCATACCTAATTTAGTCTAGTCAACAAGTGCTTTTTAGGTCAAAATTTTTTCGCCTTCTCCGAAAATTATGATTGAGGTGTCATTCGATTCGGAATGGCATGTAGATAGTTTTGGAGAAAATGCTAAGTCCGCTCGCAAAAATTGCAATAGTTATAAACAATTAAGTGAAAAAAAGGGGGGTTTGGTTTTTCGCCAATATCTCAAACACTATTTGAGATAATTCAAATTTGAAAAAAGATTCAAAAAGAGGAGGAAATTTCCCAAAAAAAAAAATCTCAACTCCCGGAACTGTAGGACCAATATTTATAATTTTATATTATTGCATGCCATTCCGAATCAAACGACACCTTTTTTTCTTTTTTTTTTGAGGATGGGAAATCATCAAATGACCCCTCCCGCTCTGGGTGGAGCAGAAGGGAGTGTCAGACTCTTACTGACTAAAACCCACCCGTGTTCCTTCCTTAGCCCTTTATGTACCAGGGCAGCGGTAACCCTTTCGGACGATCCCGCTACCCCGGCAGGCTTCGGCCCTGTCGGGCCCCGTCAACTACGCTGACATCTCTTTGAGGCGCACGTGGAACACATACGCGCCGTCCGGCACGGGCCTGGTCCTGATCGGACGGAGAGCTACCATTGCTCTCCGCCCGCAGGCCCGCGCCTACGGTGGCCGGGAGTCGTCACGCGGCTCCTGACGCCCGGAGCGTCTCCCTCGGCGGCTGAGGCGTGAGGATCTCTCCCTTGCCCATCCCGCCACCTCCTTCGCTAGCATGACTGCTTCGCAGAAGGAGGTGACCGCCTCCCACTCCCTCTCGCTCCGGACCATGGCTTGCACCAGGGCCGGACGCGAGAGGATCAAATGACACCTCAATCATAATTATCGGAGAAGACGAAAAAATTTTGACCTAAAAAGCACTTGTTGACTAGACTAATTATAATAAAAGAAGAACGCGAGAATAGAAACTCAGAGTTTTTGAAGAGAGTCAATTTAAGTCTACATAAGGATCTGCGGACATTATAGTGACGTTATTGGTGATGTTCTTCAGAAAGGTCGCAGTACTCACAACCGGCGGCGTGCATGTAACACCAGTGGGGTGATTGCGTAATACACTATCAGTAGCAATGGCTTTCACAACACAAAATAAAATGGATTAGTAATATCTTTCAAAATGATACAGACTGAATTATAGTGTGTTATGCAAATAGGGTGCCAATGTATGAACGTATATGATCCAAAAGGAGTTCTGTTGTTTCTGCTTATCTTCATGGGAACAAAGCGTGAGTTTATGTATGTGTGTATTTATGTGTTTATATATATGTGTTGCATATTATTGTATATGTATATGTATTTTTGTGTTTATATATGTGTGTATATCAACGGAAATTCCTGTGGAAATCAAAAAAGCAACAATGCTAAACGTTTGCCAACCTGTGAAGCTTCAAGAACTTAATTTCACTTAAAATATGTGTTTCGATTAAATTTTTGTTTATGGGTTTATCACAAAACGCAATTTATTGTAGCCACATTAAACGTAAAAATCTTTTACACCAAATTGAAAACGTTCGATAAATAAATTAAAAATGAATTTCGGGGAACCATCAAATGATTACAAGCACACACATAATTTTTAAATCATTTATTACCTCACAATAAAAGCTGTCAGTATTGACATAATAATTTATCTGAAACCCTCATTATTTCCAGCTAAACTAATCCATTGAACACTGCAAAAATAACATAACAATTTATCAAATAAATAAACGGCTCACATTTTGGATACAGTTAGATCATTAAGCCCAGTGTGTCAAACTGTGCATAACGGGACAAAATTCGTTGACGCATCCAGTTTGGATGACCCAAATTTGAATAAAGCTAAAATTACATAAAGCCTTTTTTGATTTTGGCTGTTAAAAATGCTTTTGATTGGGGTCGCATAACGGTGCGAAGGATGTGGTATTTCCTTTATGAGTCAGGTTTTGGTATCTTATTTGTTTTGGCACTTGATAATTATGCATTTCCATCATTTATCTGCACTCGTGTTTTGACAAACTCATTAAAACTTGAGCAATGTTCTTTTCTTACGCGAAATAAATTGAATAAAATTAGGAATTAGCAGCCTGGAGTCCCGAATTCGAAGACATGCGACATCCACCAACCCGCACTGGGCCCGCGTGGTGGATTCCGGCCCATTTCCTCTCACAGAGAGGAGGCCTGCGTCCCAGCAGTAACATTATAGGTTGAATAAGATGGCAATAGGGTCGCCTCATATTAGGTACAATGGGGCTTAAACATATCTGGCGAAATATGGGTGTACTATAGGTAGATTTCACTTCTGCCTACTTCTTCGGGAAACAGGTGTGATGGTATTTTATAATATATTCTATTGGCCTCTGTAGCCAACAGAGGGATGGAGCCAGTGCGTCTGGTCCAACGAGTTCTTAAAACAATACTAGACATTTTAGCAAGAAGTGGTACCTCCCTAGAGGCATCATTCACGTTGTAATTCCGAATTTCCAAGCTATAATAAAAAATCAGTCTTCATACAATTTCTTTTACGGGACTGTGTACAAAGTGCAGTCTAAGGCTACACATTTGATTACAGTCAAGTGTTTGAAGATTTCTACTGCTTTATGGTCGACTTTTGAAATATCCCAGTGACCCATTTTCTTTCAACCAGTCGTATTCTCGCGTAGTCAAAAAAAAAGTCACATAATATTTAAAAACGCCTTTCATGCAGCTTTTTTTTGTTCTGTTTCTATTTTTGTGCAAAATACTCGTACGAGTACATTGTCTAATTTGTGGTGAACCATCCTTAACACAACCCAAAACGATTTCCAAATCAAACAAACGTTAAACTACCAGTCATTGTATCAACTTTTTGCAGCCATCATCTATGAGTTATAGACTACGCGAAACCGACCTGCCTTAATTCTGTTCCGCATAAATGTCACACTTGGGGTGCAGGTTCGATGTCCGGTAACGGTACACATTTATCTGGGTCACAAGGCTCTGCTAATATCATCGCAACACAACGGTACTCCGTTACTGGCAAGATCATACTACATTAGTCTTTGGGCCAGTGTAAGATGACCTTGGACAAGTATGGATACTCTAAAGTGCTGTTTGACGTGCTTAGGCCAAGTTAGGTGGTTGTAACTTGAGAAGGTTGTCCGAATGGGGTTATGTAACTGTGAGAGACACGTGTTTTGTGGTTCGTGGGAGTATATTATGTTATATGCAAGTGTACTGCGATTGAGGAAGTGAAGTGTATGGAGATAATAATGCAGGCAGTCTGTTTTTGTAAGATAAATGCCATATAAAAATGTTGTGCAAGATGGATGGACCCCACTGTTAGAGTATAGCAAAAAAACAAATCGACTCTACTTCAACACTATCGTCTTTCTCATTCTAACTAATAAATATTATTTTTTGTATCCGAGCCCGCCCTTACCACTTCACTGAAGTCCTCCCTGTCTCATAGTGAATGTACTATTATTTTAGCCTTGTGTGCGATCACACGTCTCGCGTAATATTAGTAAACACACCTTCCTATATATAAATAAATGGTTAATAAACGTGTACATCATCATTATCATATTATTGAAATCCTTAGAACGGCCTTTCCTTTGGTGACGCTAAGCAAGCAGTTGGAATGGGCTTCATCTTTTTTATTGACTCTTTGAAAATTCAAAAGTATCTGTTATGGATTTACCTGAAATTAGTGCTTCGTTATTGAGAAAAGTCATTTATTTAAACTAGGCCGGGACGTAGCAGTTTTCAGACCAAAACCCCCCGCCCTTCACCACTTCCTTGTTGTAGGTGGGGAAAAAAAGAAACGCAACAAGCTCCCCAGCACCACAACTGTCTGTTAGAAGAACTTGATTTTATACAATAGTATGTAAAGTAATTAACATTTTCTTCTCAGTTAGTTTTAATCTTTATCATGGTCTGGCAGTTTAAGTAATTTATGCGGCCTACCCAAATCTTTGGTATTGTTCGTCGAATCGGTGACCTGCACGATTACTCACAAATACGTGCACTGACTGGACAGGTCCACTCAGTCTGTGTGGTTATTTCCTCAAAAGACCATTTCAGACATCAATCTACATGGTCTTCACATGATCTGACCAATATTACGTCTGGACTTTAGAAGAGACGAGGAGTTTGTTTCGGCAAATCGCAGACCTCATATAGTTTTTAAAATTTTATTTTATTATAAAATTTTATTTTATGGCTGACGTGTTAAAGTGTTTAGTACAAACATTACAGAAATAATCTCATTTATCATTACGAAACACAAGACATTAAATTAAATTATTTGCCATATACATATGTCAGCTAGCACACGCCAGTATACCAAAAACAATTTAACCAACATCTTTTTAAGTAATGGTGGGTTTTTCGGGTTTTCGTGGCCTTGGCTCCCATTACATCTATCAGTCCGATCCTTATTCAAATGGCCTGGCTGCCTAGTGCCACACGACATTTTCCGTATCGCGGTCAAATTCCTGGAAACCATCTTCCCCATCCGTTATTAATAAATTACTATTTGAAGCCAATTCCTAACCGTAATTAATTCTATTTTAGGGTCAATGCAGTCTGTTGGTACTAAGGAAAACGTTATCAAATTCAAATTAACTAAATTAAACTGAACGTACTCGGTCGAAGTTACAGGAAATCGAGGGTAGGGAGGGCTTTGCAATTAGCGAATGTCACTGATAATGGTAACCACATACGCTTTAATAACCGCAAGGGCTGAAAATTTACCTACTTAGTTTTTATTGGGCCCGCTGTATTTTCAATCAACTCAGCCTCAGTCCACTGCTGGACATTGGCCTCTCCCAGGCTGCGCCACAACACCCTGTCCCAGCCACCTTCTTTAGGTCGTACGTCCCATCTAGCTGGGGGGCGTCCCACACTATGCTTGCCGATACACGGTCACCACTCCAAGACTCGTCTGCTCTACCGGCCATCAGTCCTTCAACAAACATGACCAACCCACTGCCACTTCAGTTTGCTTACTCTGCAAGCTATGTCGGAAACTCCGGTTATACACTGTATTGTAACGTATATTAGGTAATCGTATCGAACGTCAAAATTACATAAGACAGTCCCCCAAAAGGCGTGCTCTTCGCAACTTCCTATTGCTTTCGCTGGGAAGAAGAAGTGGCGCAACAAACTCCTTAGCAACGAATTCCCGTATATTTGTATCGGCAAAAAATAAACTGTTTAATGTGGAAAGAGAGTAGTGAGGGCCTTTGCCAGTGGGACATAAACGGCGAAGAAAAAAAGGGCGCAGACAATATGATCACTATTATGAAGCGATAAGTAGATACTACTCGTAAGATAGTTGATTAAGTACCTGGTATAATTAATTGATTACAGTAATAAATATATAAATAATATGTTACTAGGGCATCATAGGTTATTAGCAATGTAATGGTTTTTTTTTCTTGTAATTAACCAGGAAGAATGTACCAGTTGTCGGTTCTGTCACAGATTTTTCAGATTTCACGGTAAGAAGGTTAAGTAATAACAGCCACATGGGTCGATCGATCGTTAAGCTACGCTTGCCGCGGTTGGTCCGTCGATGGGTGACCATCATCACATACCAAGACCACACACTTTAAGTCGTTGGCCCGGCTGTCATTCGTGAATCTTTGACAGTCGTTACGGGTCGTCAGAAGCCCGAAAGTCTGACAACCAGTCTTACCAAGGGGTATCGTATTACCCAGTGACTCGGTTGTGGAGGGCAGATAGGCAGTCGCTCCATGTAAAATACTGGTATCCAGCTGCATCCGGTTGGACTGGAAGCCAACCCTAACATAGTTGGGAAAAGGCTAGGCAGATGATGAAGGGTAAAGCAGAGGTGTACCTATACCAAATGGGTGCACCCACATTTATGAGCTAGGCTTAGAGTTTCCCTACGTGATCAAATCAGAAATGAAGAGATCCGGAGGAGAACCAAGGTTACCGACAAAGGCAGTGGGCAGGGCAGATTGCTCGCAGAACAGATGGTCGATGGGTTCTGGAGTGGCAACCGCGGTGGAAGGCTTCCCAAAAGGTGGACCGATGACCTTGTGAAGGCTGCAGGAACCCACTGGATGCGGGAACCAAAGAACCGGTCACAGTGGCGGTGCTTGGGGGAGGCCTATGTCCAGCAGTGGGAGAGGGGGGGGGGGGAGGTGACGTCTTTCGGCTGGAATGATGATGATGAAATTTATGTTTAACAATAGCATGCGAAGGATGCGCGAGGAGGCGGGTTAATTTAATATCACTTTAATAATTACATAAGAATAATACTCGAGCACACGAGTTCTGGAGTGGAGACCGCGTATTGGCAAGCGTAGTGTGGGATGCCCCCCAGCTAGATGGACGGACGACCTAAAGAAGGTGGCTGGGGTAGACTGGATGCGGAAGGCGGAAGTGCGGCGCAGCCTGGGAGAGGCCTATGTCCAGCGGTGGACTGCGATAGGCTGAGTTGATTGTTGATTGAATACTCAAATATTCAACATAGTAAGTAGTTAATATTTTTAGAAAAATATATAACCATATTACAGCCAAGCTAACATTTAGCCGCTCCACCTTATTTGTATCACAAATAAACAATGATAAGATAAATAATTACAAAAAGTAATTAATACAAATTAATTACATTTACATAATTTATTTAATGTACCAGGAATGCATAAACGTTGAAAAGATTCTTTCAAACAATCATAATTAGAAATAGTGATAAGCCCTTATCAATTGTTGATAATTTTCAGTTACAGTTGATTGGGCATTATTTGATAAGATGTTCGGCCATTAAGTAACTACTTTTACCAGGGTATTATAAGTGTAAAGGGATTTATAAGTATTTCGACGTAATTTAGTTATCATAATGCTGTAAAATGCAGCAATGCGATAAAATTGAATGTAGGTATAGGAAAACGTATTTAACGTAAAGTAGGTTACTTTTTAACCGACCTCAAATAAGGAGGAGGCTTTTTTGTTCGTCGGTATGTTTTTTAATGTATGTCCATCGATATTTTCATTAACTATGGTCTAATTAAAAAAAAAATCATTTGGTACAGGAAGATACGCGATCTGCCTCTACCAAATGAATAAAATAATTTTTAACCGTAGTTACCGACCTAATTCTTTTTCTAAAATAAAAGTAGTTACTCCTTATAACATCAGCTATCTGCCAGTGAAAGCCCCGTCAAAATAGGTCTCGCCGTTTCGGAGATTAGCCGGAATAGACAGACACACAGACAAAAATTAAAAAAAAATGTTTTTTCTTATAATTACCGTAGGTACAAAGGCTTGGCAAAGGCTGTTATTTTGTCATAACAAACAGATGCTTCAATTTTATTTATTTCTATGTACTTAAGTATGTATAGAGTATAGATTAATACGAGCAAAGTCACGGGCAAAACTAGTTAAATATGTACGCAAACCAGTACAAGTGAGACGAGAAAGCATACTCATTTGCTTACAGCGTGTTCATTCCGGCATTATTACCAGATGGGGCACTTTTTGTCATTCACTCATTTGAATATTCATTTGTTGATTGTTATCAGTGGCTAATTGATAAGGTGCGTGCTGTATGGACAGCGTATAGTATGGTATTTTGTTTTGCATTATCTTGTCTTGGTATGAGATGTTATTGTTGGCGTACATTATGAAACATTGAATAATAAACGATATTTATTTCTGTATATTGGTAAAAAAAAACACTTTTAAACGTCATAAAGAAATAATAATATTTTAAAACTAGATGGCGAAAAGCTAGGCATATGACGATGAGATGTGGTCGGTTTAAAAGATATTGTACTAGATCCCAGGGTTAGTGTGATCTCCTTCTGCGAAGCAGTCATGCTAGCGAAGGAGGTGGCGGAATGGGCGAGGGAGAGATCCTCACGCCTCAGCCGCCGAGGGTGACGCTCCGGGCGTCGGGAGCCGCGTGACGACTCCCAGACACCGTAGGCGCGGGCCTGCGGGCGGAGAGCAATGGGTAGCTCTCCGTCCGATCAGGACCAGGCCTGTACCGGACGGCGCGTATGTGTTCCACGCGCGCCTCAAAGAGATGTCAGCATAGTTGACGGGGCCCGATAGGGCCGAAGCCTGCCGGAGAAGCGGGATCGTCCGAAAGGGTTACCGCTGCCCTGGTACATAAAGGGCTAAGGAAGGAACACGGGTGGGTTTTAGTCAGTAAGATTCTGACACTCCCTTCTGCTCCACCCAGAGCGGGAGCGGTCATTTGTTGATTTCCCATCCTCAAAAACAAAAAAAAAAAAAGGGTTAGTGTGATAGATCTATTTTGGTCCAAAGCACCTATTTAAATTGGAAATCCTCCATTTCTTGTAAAAAGAATCGTCAGCAACCATAAATATTTAATTACATAATATTACTCCAATTGTTTTACTTACAGAAACGTAACGAAAACTCTTTAACATAAATGTAAAAGGGTAAAGTAAAAGGGGTGGAATTTCAAAGCATTTAAAATAGCCGTAAGAAGACACCTAATTATCTACTACAACAAAATTATTATAACTAGCATAGCATACCTAGAGCTGGAATACAAGCACGAACTACTAATGCATGCATTGCGATCGCTATCCCCTGGCGATGCAGACTATCATCCGGATTGCATAGAAAACAAAAGCAAACACAGCAAAAACATTGCCAAGAATAACTATAAAGACATGCAGTGCACTGCTCTCGAAACGGTGCAGGAAAACATCGTGAGGAAACCGGCATGTCCTAGAAGCAAACATTTGAAGACATGTGACATATACTAACCCGCACTGGGCCCGACCCGCACTGGGCCCGCAAACAAACGGCGCTACTGCTGAGAAGTTCCAGATGTAAGGACCCAATAACACTTTGGCCGACTTAGGAATCAAACACAGACCCTCGTGCTCAGCAGTAGCGATGGCGACCACTAGATCAATGAGGCAGCTGCAGCTATTGTTTTTGATCAACTATCTATCTATCTACCTCTCACTGATCAAAGAATAAACAACAATAAAAGAAAACAACTAACTACCAAACAAAAACATTAAAAAAACTTTAGTAAACAACTTTCTGACAGCAACTCCCAGTTGTTTCATTGCTTTCGTTCGGGAATCAGAGTCGTGAAGAAAAACGTCTGGCGGCCATCTTGCTTTTTTCCACGCATGCGTGCCTGTTTTCTCACCGTAGCTAGCGCTAGAGCCCACGTAGGCGACTAAGTTGTTTGTTGTAGGTATTTCTAGACAAATGTTTTGCTTTAGTTTTATTACAAATTATTAAGATAATAATGATCAGTTAATAAGTTTTTGCATTAAAATGATAACAAAAACAAAAATTCGCTATAATTATATTACGATTGCGAAGAATTTATGAAAATAATTTCTCGTCGTTATATGATTTTTTTAAATTCATAACTTGGAAAATGGGATTATGCAATATTTTTGCTAAATGAAATTAGCAAAGGACTTCAATCTACTGAAATAAAATATTGTCAGGAAAGCCCTTGATTTTCCGGATAGGCCAACTCTACATCCACTATCAACGCCGACGAAATTCTCCGGCGGCAACGACTTTCGTTCTACGATACCGATTATTTGGTACGCATGTGTACGTCACGTGTTGCGCATTCAAATAAAATGCGTGCGTGTTAGTGTGCGTATATTTCGGGTGACCTCCTAACGAGCTCTGCGTCCCTGGTACTTTGATAGAAGAGTGTTAGTTTTTTTGTACGTATTTCTTTTTGGAATCGGTTGAATACGGTACTCGTATTTACGCAGTTGTTGACATTGTTCGCATTTTAATGAAAACTCTACTTTGGGATTTTAGTCTGTCAAAATAAAACTACATTAATTTTCTTCCAGCTTTTTCTATGTATGATATTACTTTTTTTACCTATTGAAAAGCTACTGGGAACATTGTATTTTTCTTTTTCACCAAAATTCGTTTGCATAATTTCGTCGGTTGGTGTCATAGGCAGTGTTATATAGGAACCAAGGCTCATGTTCCACGAAGGCTAGTGATGTAAGAAAAAGACTAAGTTATATGTTTAAAGAATTTTATTCTCATAAGAACAATATATAAGTAATAATAATAATAAATTATTAAATAAAATATAATAATAATTATTAAATAATTATATAATGATTAATTATTTATTATTATTATGTCGTTTATTTATTTAGTCGTCTTATTTTAATACATTTTTAAATATTAGTATGATTAAATAAAAAATTAAAAAAAAACATTTAAAAATATAAAAAAATTGTGATCCACCGGTGTCGGGAGCAGGGTCCAAGCTACCGGTGGTTAGGGCTCCAGAGATAGAAACCTCCTCACAATGCGAGCGTATCGAGGAGTACTGCCTTCTGAATCAGGCCCTTGATCCAACCGCCTAACGAGAGCCTCGATAGATGTTGATCGAGGCTTTCGGCCATCAGGCCATTGGCCGATACGACAATCGGCACAATGACAGTTGAGCTCACATTCCACATGTCAACAACCTCGCGTGCTAAGTCAAGATATCTGATTTGTTTATCTTTCTCAGCTTTCACGAGGTTCCCGTCATGTGGAATGGTAACATCAATAATCATTGCGCGGCGCACTAATCGATCTATCACCACTATATCAGGTTTGTTGGCGACAATAGTCCTGTCAGTGATGATAGACCGATCAACACTGACCGATCTCCGAGTACAACGTGACATGGTCATTTTCGAGAACTGGGTCGGGCACATACTTGTAATACGGTACCTCAGAGTCGACAAGTTTATATTTCAAAGCAAGTTGCTGGTGAATAATCCTGGCTACTTGGTTATGCCTGTGCAAGTACTCGCTGTTAGCCAGACGAGAACAACCAGAGATAATATGTCTGATGGATTCACCCGGACGGTGGCATGCCCGACACACGTCAGCCGTCCCGTCCTTCATAATATGTCTCCGGTAGTTATTCGTCAAGATAACTTCGTCCATAATTGCACAGACAAAACCTTCAGTTTCCCCGAAGAGGTCACTGAAACGCAGCCAGGATACGGACGCTAAGAAATCTACACCGGTCTCAAGAGCCCGATAGAATAAATAATAAATAAATAAATATTCCACAACTATCACACAACGCCATCTAGTCCCAAGCTAAGCAGAGCTTGTGTTATGGGTACTAGACAACTGATAAACATACTTATATATTTCTAAATACATAAAAATTATAGATAAATTACACCCAGACACAGAACAAATGATCGTGCTCATTACACAAACATTTGTCCTGGGTGGGAATCGAACCCACGACCTCCGGCATAGCAGTCAGGGTCACTAACCACTAGACCAACAGGCCTGTCGAGATGCGCCCGTGAAGCTCCTTGCTTTGCCATACCTTCTTGCGGTCATCGGTAGTAAGTACTACAGGTTTGCGCCAGTTCTCTTTCGCCATGGAGAGCGGGCGTGTGTCGCAATGGACAAGGGGCTCACCCTTGTCCATTGCGACCACATCACGGTGCATACCCACTTCGGCTTTTAAAAAATATTCCCTGAGACTGCACACCTCGCGGTTGTGGAGGGTTTTCGCATTTAAAAATCCTCGACCCCCACACTTCCGCGGGATATACAGTCTCATCACCGATGATCGTGGGTGATGCATCCGGTTTGCGGTCAGCAGTGTACGGACCCTTCTATCTAGGGCGTCGAGTTCAGTCTGAGTCCATTTGAGTATGCCAACCATTGAAGGCGCGCACCTTATTTCCGCCCGAAAGAAGACTAATTAATACCTTCTTCAGGCGACAAAAGAAGCGCTCCTTCAACGATTGCTTCATGTCAGCATCGTTGATGCCTAACGCTTCCGACATACCCAAATACTTATAGCTTTCGGATGAGGAGAGGGATCTAAGGTGTATGGAATCCGAAAGTGGAATTCCCTCGGATTCCATAATCTTCCCCCCCTTTACATGCATGACTGCACATTTGTCCACACCAAATTCCATCCTGATGGCACTACTGAAAGTTTCAGTTACCTTCAGTAGCTCCATCAGATGCAATTTGTTAGGGGCAAAGAGTTTCAAATCATCCATGTATAGGAGGTGAGATATGACCTGACCACCTCTCTTCAACCGGTAGCCTAGACCTGAGTCCTCCAGCAGTGTGCTTAGAGGATTCAGGGCTAAGCAGAACCAAAGTGGACTCAAACTGTCGCCCTGAAATATTCCCCGCTTAATCCATACAGGCTCATCATTCCCCTGGATCTGTCGACACCCTGGATAGCGAAGGACCGTCTTCCATTGCCTCATACACAACTCAAGGAAGGTGCGTAGAGTTGCATCTATCTTGTACAACTCCAGCACCCTCATGAGCCATGTATGAGGCACCGAGTCGTAGGCCTTCTTATAATCTATCCAGCATGTCGACATATCCTTGCGGGATCGGCGAACCTGTTGGCTAATGGCCATGTCTATGAGGAGTAGCTCCTTAGTACCGCGGGACCCATTCCTACATCCATTTTGAGAGGCAGACATAATCGAGTTACTGTCAATGTGTGTGTTAATTTTCGCTCTCAAAATGGATGTAAGAAGTTTATAAACCGTCGACAATCACGTGATCGGTCTATAATTCTTGGGTTCCGTGGGACTACCTGACTTATGGAGCAGGTGGGTAACGCCTGTTGTTAGAAACTGTGGTAGTGACCCAGACTCTAAGGATGACTGGAACTGAGATGCTAGGCAAGTGTGTGAACTAATTAGCCATTTTAACCAAAAATTATGTAGTCCGTCCGGTCCCGGTGATTTCCAATTCGGTAACGGACGGACTGCTTTGGCTACGTCTAATGGCGTAATTATGACTGGTTCCATCTCTGGTATAGTTCCACACACTCGCTCGATATCGCGCATCCAGCCACCCTCAGCGTGACAGACGGGCACCGACCAGATGCTGCGCCAGAATGCACTCGTGGTGGCATCATCCGGGCGGCACACGTCCGTCACGTTTTGTTCCGGTCGCTCCCAAGTTCTATATACCCACCTCTCATCGCTCTGGAACATGCGATTCTGCGTGTACTGATCAACCCGCCGCTTATACCGCCGAATACGACTCGCCCATGCACAAACTTTCTGCTTCAGGAAGTCGATGCGCTCTGTGATATTGGACATGTATTCCCGAGGGCTGATTCCAGTCCCCGAAAATGCCTGTCTTACAAAGCGCATCACTCGTGGTCGTGTATTGCCCTCCCTGAAGCAGTATAGTTTACCGATGAGTACCCTGGCCCCATCAATATGACGCTCGATCCTGTATCGCCAGGCTGGTACGGCTGGTTTTGGTCGAGTAGCTGCGTCACAATTTGGAAACTTGACGTTAGCTAAACGACATGCCGCCACAGCCGCGCAGTACAAGATCGAGTGTGTATCAACGAGATCCTCGCTGCTCTCGAAGAAATTCTTGAGCTGCGAGTCCAAGGCACACACTAGCGCCCTATTTTTTTTGTGCATAGGTAGCCGTGGTATTCGGGGTCTAAGTTCGGTTTGAGTGGACCTATACTCGCGAAACGCAACTTCCAGTGCGCTCCTCAGTCGGACGTTGTACTGGCTACTTACTGTGTCAACCCTATCATCATCTTCTTCAACACGATTGGACCGCGGCGGGATGGCATCAATAGTTGACGCTTGTGCCGCGGTTTGTGCCAGAGTCGAGACGATTTGGTTGTTCAGTACCTCTGAGCGCAGCCTATAAAGTGCGATGTCGTCCAACCTGTGATTGCGTTGGATGACCCGCACCTGATCCGACAGTCGTTGGGCCGAGACGTTGACGGTTGGTTCCAGTTCCTGGAACAGAGACAGCAACCTATCACGGTACGCAGTGAGGTTAGTTCCCCCCTCTGTAGACCCTTAGTATGCGCGCATGACGTTCTCGTTCATAGTCTGAGTCCATCTCATGCGCTGCACACAACCACCGGCAGCGGGGACCCGGCTCGGGGCCGGATGGCCCCTAAGTCCCAAGCTCCTCGGTGGCCGGCCTCTCCCCTGCCGACGTACAGGTGCTGGCGACGTTGGCGGAGAAAAATATTCGTCGCTCGAGCTCGACGCAACTGCTACGGCCGGTGTCACAGCACTCTCGATGGGGCTGCATTCCGGCGGCGGCGGGGTGGGGCTGAGCGACGAATCCGGAGATGGTAGACGTGCACGGCGAGCTGCTGATCTCGTCAACATCTTCATCATTTAATTTTTGTAGTTATTTTCATGTTTTTATCGGAGGTGACATGACAGATTTCACCTCCGGTTCGGCAGTTTTTGATGAAAGTTGTTATCGTTCATTTTATTTATATAAAATTATGTTTTTATAATTTTGATTTTGCCTGTTATGGTTTCACGTAATATATAAATATAAAACTGATTCTAAAAATTATGTATTAGAAAATTATTATTATTATTATTTTTTTTTTTTAAATAATTATATAATTATTTTATTATTATTTAATATTATTATAAGTTATAATAATTTCTAACTACTTAGTAGTAACTACATATACTGTTGTATCTTTTCCCTAAATCCTTTCCTATAATTTCGTTTCTTCGTACGTAAAACTGTGACTAATATCTAAAGTTTCCTGACGTACGTATCTTCGTTAGGTCATTTAATTTATTATAACCATATACGTAATAAAATTAATTTATCCTGTTAGATAAAAGAGCTTTAATATCTTTATGGATTTGGGTCATGCGTCAACGATTGTGGGAGTTTATCTGAAAAATACCTCCTGTAGTCTTTAATCCTGTGTTTTATTAATAAGTTACATTGGCAGTCACATTTTCAGCATGGTTAATGATGATAACAGTAAATCTCGTAATTTTAAGAACGTTCACAGTCTGATTTCATTCTCAATCTGTCAAAAATAATTCTATTTTCCCTACATTTTTTAAAAGATTTTGACATTGATTATCACTGAGATGAAATTGCGACATCGCGGGTTGATATTACCTTTTCAAACTGTCATTTTCATTCGAAATAATGCCAGTGACGTCGGGAAAAAAAAAATGTTATTTTTTTTATTTTAGTGATTTATAAATATTATTAATTTATTTATTTATAATATAAATAATTAGGTGCAAGTAAAAATTAACCTTAAGGTGCTTACCATAACCAGCCTATAATGTTCCCTCAGCTGGGACACAGGCCACCTCCCTGATAGAGCGAGTGGGCCGCAAGGTGGACCTCGCGGGCCCAGTGTGGGTTAGTAGTTAAGGAGCTTATATTTTAACCGACTACAAAAAAGGAAGCGGTTCTCAATTCGACTGTATTTCTTTTATGATTGTTACCTCAGAACTCCGTTATTTATAAGCCGATTTGCAAAACACTTTTTATTTGTAAGGATATACTTTCAGATCGGTCCCATAGAAATGTCATCAAAAACGGTTCAAATCAGTAGTTTGGTTTTTAAACCAAAATTACTGGTAAAAATTACAACTTAAAAGTGACAAATAAAAACTTTATTGCAAAAAAAAAAAACAACCGGCTTCCAAAAAAAGACACTACAAAGTGAAAAATAACTTTAATTTCGGAAGTCGCTGGCAAACAAGGAAATTCGAACCCAACGACATAATCGAAGCAAGGATCTCATTTTTGCTACCACTTACGACCATCGAGTTTTGGAGTTTATCCACGTTCATTATGGACAGTGGACATCCATATTTATAACCTTCCCGTTCCTGTGATCCCTGACTACAGTCACGTGTATCTTCTTTTAAATGAACCTAGTAAAGTAACTAAAAACACGTGAAAATTGTTGTAATTGTTCGTGTTTAAAACGAGGAAAACTGAGTTCAGAAACGTGATCATCCGGCCGGATATAATGCACAATATATCGAACATTCATTTAAAGGTTGAGGTAAATTGTATACGATTATCGCCATGCAAATTAAAATAATCTACGTCACTAAGAAGGAAAATCGTGTAGTAACACATAGTGACTAATATAACGTAACGTTACATAAGGATAAAGATAAATAATATATATGTATTAATTCGATGATGAGTATTTGAATGCCGCTATGATAATTCAACAGAAAGGAAGCCGGGAAACTGACAATACAGTTCTAACTATGAATTCGAATAAAATGGGCTTGTCAATGGAAAGGCCAGGTTTGAATTTCGAAGGTGACAGAGTTGACAAAATGCGCTTGTGTCTTTACTCCGGACGTAAATTAGGTATCGGCACGGAATTAGTATGCACTATATCTTGGGAATTAGCACTTTTGGAAGTTGTATATTTGATAGGTTTGAAAGCGAGTCGGTATCGCCATCTTTGGATACTACTGGCTGAATGATGGAAGGTTGGCTTGGCGGGGTTTTTCACTCGTCTACGTAATAAGAGATTTTCTGCCACCGGATGCATAGCAGGGTCTTCTGTTTTCCAATAACAAAAGATCTATTCTTTATCACCTAACCTTGAGTTATTCCGGTCGGATCCCCTGATCTGATGGTTATTATTATGTTTAACTTCATATCTGATCCCAACTATGTTGGGGTTGGGGTCGACTGTCAAAGATCTACAAAAGACAGGCTAGACTAACGGCTTAACGTCCTTTCCGAGGCACAGAGGGGTCTCGATATATATTGGATAGTCTCCCATCCACGGACCTTCTCGGCAAGCGTAACCTACGATCGATACTTACGGCTGTTGTTACTTAGCCACGAGCCTCTCCGAGTTCTATTTCAGATAGTTATGGTATTTTTCATGCAGCAGATCTGATTCTTCATTCCTATTACACCAGTAATGAAAATATCTCTAATTTCCCTAGATTTTTGGCAAGTTTTTTACATTTGTTTGTCGCCGAAATGAGACTGCGACTAGATTTTGACGTTTTAAATTACGAGAATAGGCCTTGTGATTCTTCATTCATATTACGAGTTTCAATTACACCCGGTACTTAGACTACGGCGTAGTAGTTTGTACCTATTAAATGTTTTCCATATTCATCGTCACTCACATTTTCAATTTCCCCCATGTCTATTCGTACTCCATTTTACTACAAACTATCTTCCCAAATAACATAGCGTGCTCTCCACGCATTAGCGAACGAAACATTCTAATCGACCTGCATTCTACAAGTACCTACAAATAAATTGACAGTTCATCGTTTCGACGTTTCACTCTTTTTTTTCAAATAGCGAATGTAAACAAACGCTCACTGAGCTTTCTACTACGAGACTACAATGACGCACACAGACGCAACCAGTGTGCACACACGCACACATTCGAACACTCGAAATTCAACCTTTCTCTAGTTCATTTTACCCTGGTACTGCCGGTGGCGATATTTTTTTTTTCACCACGAGACCAAATGCCAAATTGGGCGGTCGTTGTTCCACTTTCGGAGTTCATTGTCGGATACCGTTTGCCGACCTACCTTCACATTTTGCTGGTATTTATTTTGGACAGACAGTTAGGTTTTATGCGGCATTAAAATGCTGTGCAAGATGAGATCGCCGTTACGATAAAGGCGCCGTTTATTGATCGGTGGCGACGTGACGTGCGCCCGCTATTCCGTTACGTGGTACACGCTCATTCATAAACGTAATATTTCCCAATAATACGAAAACATCGCCGTATGACGCGATTATCCAAGAACAGAGCAATAGTTTTTGTTCTACAAGCGTAGCAAATATATACTGGACAATTTTGTTTATTTTTTACATTATCTAGTCAAATATTTTGTTTGATATACCAAATTTTTCCAGGTTATCTACACATAGCCAATTTATAATTCGTCGACACTGCCCCTGATTTTCGCGCGTCACGACGTTCTTAATTCAAAGTGTCTCACATTCACGGAACATTACAGATTCATGTAATTCACCGCGATTTTTCGCATGTCGCAAAAATAAGATTGAACCAGCTAAATGTTTTTATACAAAAAAACACATTCACATGTATTTAAAATGAATAGAACAAAATAGAATATATTTTTTGTAAAACATACATTAAGTAATATGCGCGAGGTCTTAAAATAACAGGTAGATCTGCATGTTTACTAAACCAAAAACCACATATTTTTGGTTTAGAATAAAATATAAAAAATTGAGTCTACACAACAAACTATTACATTAATAACTTAATCCAAATAATAAAAGTCAAATTCTGAAAATGTCGTAATTATAGGAATCTATTTAAACTCAAACTCAAACTCTTTATTGCATTCATGTGTACATTTCGATGTTACAATATAAGTAAGTTCCAACATGAAACCCGGTTAGGGCACGGCATTATAATAATAACTTTAACATAATATAAAAAAAAATATATATATTTATATATTTTTTTTTATTGATATTTTTTTTATACTTATATATTTTATTATTATATATATAAAAATGAATTGACATTTGTTAGTCTCACAAAAACTCGAGGACGGCTGAACCGGTTTGCCTAATTTTGGTTTTGAAATATTTGTTGAAGTACAAAGAAGGTTTAAAAGGTGAAAAAAATATAAAGAAATTTCAATGAAAGTACCTACAAAAGACATGTAAAGACATGTTTAATTGGCGGTATGAAGTTCTACTAATTTTTAATTATAACTACTAATTATTTTGTTCTAGGTATTCTGCGACCGAGTAAAAGCATTTTTGTGTTAAATATTCTTTTAATTTTCTGTTAAATTGATTAAATTTGGTTTTTTCTTTTATTTGTTCCGATAATTTGTTGAAAATTTTGATTGTCATGTAATATGGGCTATGGTAAAGCATTTTGATCCGAGAGGGTGGAAGATGTAATTTGTTTTTATGGCTTATGAATATCTTTTGTTTTTGAATTGATTGCGGAAAAATTAATTGCGGTCATTTAAAAATTCCGATATGGTATAATAGCATTTGGCTATGAGATATTTTTTTAAATGTATTTTAAACAGAGCAGTAGGCATTTCTCTAATAGGGTTTTGGGATTTTATTATAAATGATTGGTGCTAAACAAAAAATACTTTTATGCATCAATGCCGTGTTTGATCTTGAGTATCAGTTACTTGGATAAGTCTCAGCTTATATAAATACAAAAGATTTTTGCGCACCTTCATGCTATAGACAACAATTGCGCCTTGTTATACGTCACTCTCTGACACTCATAGTGCACAAAAACTATAGAAAATTTCTTTAGTCAAAAAAATATAAGCACTCCTCGACATATCGTACTACAGATTTTATGCTGACAATTTGAAGTGCATACACTTATTATATGGCATTGGTCGCGATACAATGCCAACTATTCTCGGTCGGTGTGTATTTAGGCAAATTGGGTGAAAGGTGAACGAACCTCGCAGTCATTTCACCGGGCGTTGACTCATCGCGGAACGATTACAGTGCTATCATTACTGGCCGAATTTGCGCCCGACATTCAAAAACGTTCTAAATGAGGTTCCATACTTAATTTTCACGTAGGAATGTTGCCCATCTGAATAATTTATGCATATCATTATAAAATGTACAAGTTCAGGGACTATGAATCATTTTATTTGATTACGATTCTATTGTACTGGAGTCACATTGAAATGGGAACTCAGGTTTTAAAAATCCAGACTTATAGTTTAAACAAAAAAAAAATAGGAATGGGCAACACATTTAATAAATTAGTTGGTGTGTCTAAAAACTATTACTAAATATTATACTGCTTAGGAGAAGCCGCAGTCAAACACTTGGGCTCAAATAAATCATAATACTTACACTTGTTTTAAATACTTATAATTACTTAATTATTTTTACGTCATAATATATATAATTTATAATTCATTTCTTTTTGCATGTATTCGTGATTCATGTCTAGTTTGATATCTCGTCATGATTTTCGTCCGAAGTTTTTCTTATAAGCGTGTGAAAATGCTTCGTTTCCTTCCTTTTTGTATATTCAGCTTTTTATCGCAAATAGTTTACTATAAATAAGATAGCACTCAATTGTTCGAGACGTTCGTAGTAGCTACGACTACTTATAGCTAAAAATAAAGTATGCCACAAAACTATTCATAGTGAAAACGTAAAATGTAGGCCTCGTTCGAAAACAATCACAGCTTTCCAAAACAAAATAGTAAAAACAAACCAACCGCGTTTCTAATTTCGAACATGAAAATATGTTTTTTTAAAGCACGGCCGAATATCTTTCCGTTGACCTATTGCCAAAAAATAGGCATATAAACTTCTTACGTGCCTACAACTAAACGAAGGCAGAAAAAAAGGAAATAATAAAAAAAACAACATTTTAAATTTCGAAGCATCTATTCGGACATCGCCCGATTTGCCAGTGTATCGCGACCTCTGTTCGCGACTGGACAAGTGTGAGACTACTTTCATCGGAACTTCGGAACTCGTAGAAAGTTAGGGAGTCGACTATTTGACGCGGCGAAAGCTTCGGGCTTTGTCTCGATGTACAAATTATGAGCAATGGGTTTGATTTTATTTCGATGTAATTACTACTTGATCATTAGATTAGAGATAACATCATGGGTTTGAATTTTCAGATGGTCACGTTTACGCGCCATCATTAACATCATAATCAACCTATAATGTTCCCACTGCCGAAACACAGGCCTCTTCCGAGAGTGAGCGGGCTGTAATCCACCACGCGGGCCCAGTACGTGTTGGTGGATGTCACCATGTCTTCGAATTTTTGCTTCTAGGACAAGCTCCTCACGATGTTTTCGTGTACCATTTTGAGAGCAGTGGTGATGAAATTATTTACACTAAGTTAAACGCCTGTCTGGGTTCGAACTCAAGACCTACAACTCGTAAGCACAAAATACAAAATTAATAAAATAAAAAAAATATGTTTCAGACAACAATAGTGTGCGCCTCACGGCTGCGCCAAAAAGGTTCATTTCAGCATTAATGCCAGACAGATGCTGTCTGACGCTGGTTTTCTAATGAACCTTTCTTTTTTTTTTTTAACTTCTCAGTATCAGTCGCTCCCTATTACAAGGGACTTATTAAACATATGGCTGAATGTGGTTGTACTATAGGTACACCTCTACCCTTTGAGGAAAGGGTGGATATCTTGATCCAAGTACCAAATCTGGCAGTTTTAAATCATTATTTGACAGTCAAGACCAAGTATCTACAAAACTGTTATTAGACACTTAAATGGTTCAAGTTAGACACACTCCTTCACAGTGAAACTCAAGATTTAATACTGTCAGAATATTCGGTACGTGCTGTGTGTGCGTCAAGACCTTAGTGTGTGTACAAAATCTGGGTCGAGAGACTGGTCAACGACCAGATTGGCGACCACTGGTGGTCGTCAGTTGCTGGTGAGAAATCTAGAAAGATCCATTTGAACTTCGGCGAACTCTCTTTGTGACGGAGAGGTGATCTGGATTTTAAATGATGTTGGTATACGGTATCACGCCATGTAGGCATGATGATGAATGATGCTAATGACACCTAGTTTTTTCCACGAAGTGAATTTCGATATTTGGGTTACTTTACTAGTCTTACGAGTTTAGATTCACTACTTGTTCTATTGTTTTTGATAAATAAAAAATGATGAGCTGGACTCCTTTAATAAAGATTGGTCCTTGGCAGCTCTGGACAGAGACTAGGGAGGCCTTTGCTCAGCAGTGGGTCATAAATGACTAATAAAAAAAAAATTGCTTTCGTGGACGCGTACTGCGAGGGCTGGTTTGAGGTGGCGCGGGAAAGGAGTTCTTGGAAGGACTTGGGGTAGGCATTTCCCAGCAGTGAGACAGTACAGGCTAAAAAAAAAAAATTTTTTTTCTAATATTCTTTTGTAAACAAAATACATATTATTGGTCTATAAAAAGACCAATACGGATTTTGTTAGAAAACATTTCGAACATCTTTTTAAGAAAAACTGCATATAAGTGTTTCAGTTCTAAAAGGTTTCAGACACCATTTTTTTTCAGTCCACGAAAGTTCGGTTTCGTGCTACTTATTATAAGCTCTTATTAGATGCTAAGCTGTCATATTTTATGTACGCAAATGTAGGTAGTTAATTTAAAAAAATCCAGATTTTATTTAGTTTTTTTTTGTACACATGCACGCATACATAATAGCTGGCCCGCACTCCCCAAAGGGTTAGGCAAAGGTGTACAGACGCCACCATATCAAACTACTACAATCTGTCTATCTTTTTTTAGATTTCTTAAATTTATTTTATAGATTTTTGACAGTTTCGGGTAGCTTGATGTCCTGGCGTATGTATAGCTATGGTACACACACATTTCGCCAGTGTTCTTTTTGGTAATTACTGAAAAATAAATCATGTGAGGTTTTCATTCTTGTTATTATTTGACAAAAACAAGGAAAATAGGTTAGTGTAGCATAAAATACCCGTCAATGGTCGTCATCGTCTGACGGAAATGGCCGTCTTTACAAAACACAATAACTGCAAATGTCGTTTTGTTTTAAATAGGTTCCTTTCCTTGTAGCAGCAAAAAGGCCGCATGACGTATTTGAAATAGGATATACCTACATAATTATTTTCCAGTTCCTGTAGTTTGGCAGATCGCCAATTAGTCATATTATTATTCCTAGTTAAAATCGGAATAAAACTTTTTATATAATTGTTATATTTCAATTTTGCCCACCAACCACCCACCAACCATCCCCCAACCACCCACCGACCACCCACCAACCACCTAACCAGCACCACTAACCCACCAACTACCAAAAACCACCACCAAGCACCCGCCACCGCCGCCTAACCGCCTGCCCGCCCCCAACCAACTTTTAACTGTCAAAAATGAATCAAAGTCCATTGACACCAAAGACCATTGAAAAAAGTTAACCTAAAAAAAAGATTAGTTCTCGATTCGAAACTTTCTTATGATAAAATTACAAGAATTTGAAAAAGGTAATCCGTATCGAAATGATATCACATGTAAAAGTCGACAGAAGGCACTCGCTGGCTATAAAATGCAGTGCGTGGCTTTGAAATCGTAATAGTCTTCACACACGCAAAGCCCCGTCATATCCATAGGATGCAGACCCTTCAAAACCGCTTTCTCCGCAAGGCCACAAACTTCTCTTGGTTCGTTCGAAATGAGATCCTCCATGTTGACTTCAAAATCCCCACTATCTAGCAGTTCATGAAACGCCATTCCAAGCGTTTCTTCGATAAAGCCGCTAAACATCGCAACCCTCTGGTTGTCGCGGCCGCTAGTTACACCCCCTCCAAAATCAGCAAACTTCGCCGTCCAAGGCACGTTCTCGCCGACCCCGATGACCCCATAAACCTCCGAGAGAGCAATAGGGCAACCAGCTCAGTATACAAACACAAAAGACCGTCATTCCGACCTTGCCGCCGAGGTCCCACGCGACGTCCCCAAGTAAATGCATCCCCCCGACCCTTGCTCGATGAAGCGCCAGCCCGCGCCTTAGCTGAGCCTGTAGCCTTAAATCCCTGACTGTGACCTCTGAGTTTGTTTCGGCCTTTCTTCTTAGAGATAGTCCTAGTAAACACCGTGCTCATCAAAGCTTAAATTATAAAAATTCGATCCAGCCTGTCCCATCTTGCTACCCTCTCCCAGCGACGCCCTAAGCCGAGGTTCGTACCCCACAGGGGGTGCCCTTAGCGTGCAGTCGCTTAGTTTTAATTACTTCTACGCCCTGGCTGGGGGCTTTAAGTTTACCTAAGACAACCACAGTGTAGCCCGGTTAAGTAGTCAAGACCTCTCTACGTCAACTACTTGATGCCATTTCTAAAAAAAAATATTGAAATCGTAAATTTTCGGCGGGAAAGCACGGCTATGGTGTTTGGCCGTAATCGGCTACAGGATAAAATGCTGGCCAAATGCTGTTTGATCTTAAAAATGGGATAGAGAAAGTAGGTTTTTCAATATTTTTTTGTTTTTCCATACATATTAACACTGTAATTTGAAAACATTCAAAATAGGACTTAAACATAACTGGTGATATGTGGGTGTGCCTCTGCCAAACCCTTCGGGTATTACTGGCGTGATGTTATGTAATGTATTCATGTCAGGTTAGGTTCATTAAAAACGATAATAAATAAACACTAAAAGCATGACGAAGTGCAGAAGTTATGATAAAAACGAGGATGTTTATATTATGTTTCGTTTGTTATGAAATAGCTCTTGGTACATAACATAACACAAGGCTGACTCATTGGGAGGGTTTCCCGTGAAGCAGGTATGATTCTGGAGATGTTATTGTTATGAACACAATTCATTACTATACATTACTATTAAATAACTGGAAAGAAAATCCTTTTTTCAAGGTTATCGAAAGGGAAAACATAAATAGTTAAAAAGCTTTTAGAACTTTTTTTCTGTAAACGAAACGACAGAATACACACAGAATACAGAATTGAATTGATTGAATTGAGACAGAATTGTTTGGAAATGGGAGAGGGAAGCCTTTGCCCTTGCCAGTAGGACAATACAGGCTAGTTACTTAGATTAGAAACGAAACGAATTGTAAGCGTTTGGTTATTGAAACACGCTTTCCGTGTAAACAAATTGATCGTTTTAAGTTTTAAGGGTTCCGTACAGTTTACCCTTGCAATGCTCACGTTGCCAGCCAACAATGTGTGGTCACAGCTCCCATCTCGAACTTTCGACGTCACGAATGACTCACGAACATTATCACAGACTTAAGAAAGTAAAATTCTGTTTACGTTAGCGTATTTCGAAAGTTACTGACTACAACTTACGATACCACTGCAGTGCAATGAATCAGAATCGTAGTAACGTATGTTGTAAGATCATCATGATCCTTCTGCCCGCAACCCAACTTGGTTGTAGTATGTGGTAGTCAGAGCAGTGCTGGTCCAGTGGTAACGACTCCGTCTTACGAGTTGTACGTCGTGTGTTCGAACCCAGGCAGGCGCTTTATAAGTAATTTCATCACCAAGGAAAACATCGTGAGGAAACCGGCATGTCATAGAACCAAAAGTTAAAAGTCATGTCCATCCAACCCGCATTAGGCCTGCGTAGTGAAGCGCGGAAACTACAGAATACATGATCCTTACATATTCCTTTCGCTTACGCTCATACATGTAGTCATACAATCACGCCGGTTACGAGTACTACGCACGC
Organism: Apamea epomidion; assembly: GCA_947507525.1. Classification (NCBI taxonomy): domain Eukaryota; kingdom Metazoa; phylum Arthropoda; class Insecta; order Lepidoptera; family Noctuidae; genus Apamea; species Apamea epomidion. Next base: position 5,763,748 of record OX382247.1, on the reverse strand, counting down.
GCACCTGACCTTTCTGAAGAACATCACTATAATATAGTGATGTTCTTCAGAAAGGTCAGTAACAACTGCCTTGTACTTTTTGTTAGTCGTCTTTCACTCATCCTCCTGACATGACCAAAGCATAGTTAAGCATACTGTTTTAAATTTTTGTCACTACATTAAACCGCACCGCCTTACCATCTCATTTAAAGTGTTACTGACGTATTTATAATATTATAGTATGGATTTTCCACTCTACAAGCTGAAATCCCCGCCACCCCTAAGCCTTCAGTTTTCCCTTTTCGTTCAGTCTTCTTTTTCGTGTCGCTGGCACGACTTTATACAGGATTTTGTTGGCCCAAAACTGGGCCACTTCCACGGCGTCGTTGGCTTCAATATAAGGCTATGTTGTTGCCAATGACGCCGTGGACGTAAGAGTAAGTCGGCACTTACTCTGATTTTAACGTCACGAATGACTCATTCAACACGACCGAACACTTACGAAAGTAAGTTTTGGTTTACGTTTGCGTATTGCGAAAGTTACAGAAAGTTACAAATCTACGGACTAAATGGCTGACTCGGGTTTTTCCTTGAATCTCTCGTTCAATGATGCGGAATCATAGTATTGTCTGGGGAAATATTAGGGTGGCAGGGTCATCGACGCGCAAACTGTAACCATGAATTCAGCACATGATTCTAAACTCCCTAGCGCAGAAATTTTTCATCAATTATCAAAAAATAAGTCAGATGTTTCATAGAAAAGTGCAATCCTACCTGGGGATGGATGTTGTAGGAATCCTACCTGGAGATGGCTGTTGCAGGTGCGGATGGCGCAAATATTCCAATCTTATTGGAACTTACTGTTCAAGCCGTTTGGGGTCAACGAGACAATGTCACCGATTCCCTTGTTCACAAACTAAACTCAATTTAAGTTCAGTGTGTCTTTTTTTTTCCATTTCATTAAGAAAAGGACAGAAGATATTAGTTTAATCGTGTCAAATTAGTCTGCGCCTGACGTAAAGTGACGTATTTTTAATAGCCATGTTCTAAACAGTCGTCTAAACAGTCTATGGAGTATCGTAATTTGACAGGACTAAACTAGTAATATTTATCTTCTGTCCTCTTCTTAATGAAATAGAAAGAAAAAGATGCACTGAATTTAGTTTAGTTTGTGAACAAGAGAATCGGCGCCGTTGTCAAGCAACTCGACGAGTCTTCACGCGACCAGAGGGCTGGCCTATTTCTTGGCCAAAGTATCAGCACTTTTCCTGTGGACAACGATGCGGAAGAATTTTTTGATGCCCTGTGATTCTTTCTTTTTTTAATTCTTGTACACTTTCAGGTGTTTTATTGTTAAAATTTCGGGTATTCAATTAATATAACGACCTAAAGAAGGTGGCTGGGACAGACTGGATGCGGAAGGCGGAGGACAGGGTGTTGTGGCGCAGCCTGGGAGAGGCCTGTGTCCAGCAGTGGACTGCAATGGGCTGAGTTGATTGATTGATTGACATAATACAATCAAAGCACTCAAAATGGAAGCGGCTTTACAATTTGGCATCCATACATTCGTTATGTTCATATTTTCATCAGATACATTGGAATGTCTGTTGTATGTAATAGGACCTTGATAATTGGGATTGTTGACAGTTGACGCACAAATGACGGTGCGATTTTAAATGGTGCTCTGGTTTAGCAAGCGTTTGCACACGTTTGGTGGCATGTGTCTTTGCAATGAATTTATTGTACATAACATCTTTTGTGTCTACCACATTTTATGCTAATAAATGATTTTGATTGTATTTAATATTTTGCTCAGTGAAACTAGGTGATATTCTGTTCAAAATATAACTTTCCTTTTAAAAATGTAACAATATGGACAGCATACAATACAGTGTGCAGGGACATGGACGCGCAACCTTATACCAGGGTTTCATTACATGATTTTGAAACCCCTTGTGTTGAAAATGTCCGTTGGTTATTCAAAAAATTGCTCTTCCATACATTTCGACGTCCTAGGTTTTGCAATTTTCTATGAAACAGCAATTTTTTTTATAACCGACCGGTTTGGCATCATGAATCACCTATCACCTAAATCCATGGCAACAGTTTGCGCGTTGATGTTCCTGCCACCCTGTACAACACAATACAAACATTCATCCAGTTACCATGGGTCAGAAGAAAGCTGTAATAGTAACGTCCATAAACTCTGACGGATATGAGAATTCTATCATGAATGTCACAGAAATATTTCAGTCAGGAAATCCGCTTCATCGCTTTCTAGCTTTTCGAGTACTTTAATTAACGCACATTCATAAGATGGGTAGCATAATAAATATATAAATAATCAATCAAGGGTGTCGACATACGTCATTCTTGGGTCCGATGGGACCCGGTACCAAGCCGGCAGAGGTTCGTGTGTTCGGGTTCTTCGGACGCTTCCGAACTATACGGTTTCACTACGCATAAACGACAATACAAAGTATTTAATACTCCCTGTAAATCCCAGCCTATCCTAATCCCTGATAGAAAGAGAGGTGACTAAGATATGTCTAACTTTTCGACCATATTCTTCAAAAACAAACGCTTTATTTGATACTGTGTTATTATAGTTACCTAGTATATGCAACCATCTCGTAAGATGCACATTTCGGCAGTTGTTACGGCAGTCCGTTGACCCCCGACCATCGCCAATACAAGTCGTTAACGTTCTGCATTGTCTATGGATTTCGAAGCAGTGGTCAGCGAAATATCAGCGATCAATGACCTCGTAACGCATGGTATCGGGAATCACACGCATTGATAAGATACGCCCGTGAGGTATTATAGATTTATTTTACACTTAGGATTTATTAAGGAATAAAATTTTGAAACTTTCTTCCTGTATTTTTATTATTTTTAATGGTTTCAGGCTTGAAAATAACTCTTGGATAAATTGAAACACTCTATTTATACCAAATGCATTAGGAACTTTTCTTTTAGCTTATATCGTGATCTTTGTGGTACGCGTCCAGGTCATCTCGCCATCTCTTTCTGGGACGACCTCGGCGGCGCCGTCCATCTTCAGGGCTGGTGGCGCGGGAAAACAGTTCCTGGAGGGATTTGGGGGAGGCCTTTGTCCAGAGCAGTAGGACAGAGCCACAAACGTTTCATTCCAAAGGTCCTTATTATGTGGGATCTCTGGCCATGTTGGCCCTGCAAACGTTATCAGATCGTCACATTAGGTACTATCGCCAAAACCTATATCTGACCATTTTGAAAAAAAAAACCCGTGCACATGATGACCACAGCTGCGTCCGTAAGTGGATAGTCCAAAGAGGATCCTTTTTAGGTCGACTAATAATATGCGCTGCAAGCAGGAATAGTCCGGTGGTCAGATATAGATTTTGGCGATAGTACTTACTTATTAAATTCAGACTTGGACGGATCATTAAAGTTCATGAAACTATAACGAAATTAATCACAAAATTAGCTTTGTGTATTCCCATCTCTATTTAAACCTAATGATAAATAATATTTCAATAATTAAGATATTTATAAAAATATTTAAATACTACCTAAAGATGTATATTTTTTAAATTTGAAATAGATCACAGAAAGCGATAGCCTGCCCATTGTATATTTTGCAGTGTTTGATGTATTTTTGTTATGTATTTTTGCAGTGTACAATAAAATATACATAAATAAATAATAATATTTTTTTTCTTTACCCTATATTGTGCTGCTGGGCAAAAGCCTCCCCTTTTTACTTCCAAACTTCCCTGTCGAGCGTCTGTTCCTCGCGATGTATAAAATCACGCAAACTCATTTGTTTTCGTACATAATACTTACGATTATTTATATTATGCAATTTATTTCTTCGCCATTATCTTAGGAGCCATCTCGCTGGCTGTCGACAGATTGTGAGGTGTATGACTCTTTAGTCACAGCCAATAGGTTATCAACCTACCACTTCCTCCTATGTACTGTCGGTTTTCAAACCCAAATGCGACAAATAAAACACAATGAATCTCTAAAAAGCCGGCCAAGTGCGAGTCGGACTAGCACTCGAAGGGTTCAGTACCACAAGGAAAAAAACGTCGAAAAAAAAACACGTTTCTTGTATGGAGACACCCTTTCATTTTAAACTTTATTTTATTTTTGTTATTTGTTGTTATCTAGTGGCAATAGAAATACAACATCTGTGAATTTTAAATTTTTAAATTTGGACTGTCAATTACGGTTCATGAGATACAGCCCACTGACAGACGGACGGACGTACAGCGGAGGCTTAGGGTTCCGTTGGCACCCGTTGTAAGGAAAACAAATTGTGAGTTATGTACCCTAAAGACATCTTGTTATAGCCTTAAACATACCAGGCAAAATGTGGGTGTACCATAGGTGCAGTTCTGCTTAACCCTTCGGGGAATAAGCATAATCAGCCTATAATAATGTTCTCACTGCAGGGACACAGGCCTCCTCTCTGTGTGGGAAATGGAGGGAATGGGCCATAATCTACCACGCGGGCGCAGTGCGGGTTAGTGGATGTCACATGTCTTAGAATTTTTGGTTCTGGGATGTTTTCCTTCCCCGTTTTGAGAGCAGTGGTGATGAATACAAAAAGTAAAGTGCCTGTCTGGGTTCGAGCTCACGACTTACAACTCCACAGCTCTCACCTCGTTTCTGCTCTTTGGGGAATACGGTTGTGTGTATTTTGTTATGTTATGTACGAGTACCTTTTCGGAAAAGCTAATCGTGGATTGAGACCCATTTTACATAAAGGTTGTAAATGAACTATTCAGTCAACACGCTAAGATAAAGAATATACTATCTCTAGGGGAACTTTCTGTAATCATTTCAGTGGTCTAAAACGAATCATTTGTCAATATAGAACGTTCTAGATAATCTACCTGGATTCCTACCTATATCACTTGATGATGATGCCTATAATAATATTATATACCAGCCTATTACTGTGCCACTGTAGAGTTCAGGTCTCTTCTCGTACTGTAAAGGCACGAGCATTGATCACTACGCTTGCTGAAGAAGAGGTGGCAATTTTAGACTTAAACAGAGAAATATATATTTAGATAGAGCGACACAAAACCAACACTTCTTCTGTCTGGACTAGACACGGCTCCCCGGCATGAGGTATATTGAAAACTGAATGATTTTGAAAAAGGATAGCACAGACGCCAGCAGGTTAAGCTACCCAAAACTGACAAATTTTCCTTATCGACCTCACATGTGGAAGCAATAAATATATTGAGTATTGAACGTAATGATTTAGCGATAAGGTTGAAAATCTATTAAAGAAATTTGACAGTTTGTATTAGCTCGATTTGCTGGCGCCTGTACCCTGCAACATCTTGCTTTCTTGTATTAATACTTATATTTATTGCCATCGTAATGTTCTTAAATTGCAGCTCAAAAGTAGATGAAATAAAAGCCCTTGTCTTTTGATTAATTTAAGTACAGATGCCAGCACTTCAAGCTACCCGAAACTGTCAAATTTTCCCAATCAACCTTAAACCTAATGCTGTAGCGATAAAGTTAAAAATCTTTTAAAGAAATTTGACTGATAGTAGTAGCTTGATGTGCTGGCGTCTGTTCTATAAATCACAGGTTTCCTCACGATATTTTCCTTCACAGATGTCAGTAAGGAGTAAGATAAACTCAGTAAGTAGATATGTATGGAAAAACTCACATTGTCATTAACCCGGATTTTAACCCACACCTCGTGTATGAGAGACGGTGCCTTAAACCATTGGGCTATCACGGCATGGTCCCTATAAAAACAGAAAACTGCAAAGTCATCTTTCGTAGAACTGAAATACCAATTTTACTTTTGTTAGCAGGCAGCTAGTCAAACGTACGATTTTCAGGTGTCAATGACCCCCGTGTGTGTGATCGGAAGTAGCATGAATCACGAATATATTTACCAAGATTGATAGATTTGATCATAATTATATTCTTATTTATTTATGTATACTTTATTATACAGCAGAAAATACATAACAAAAAAATACGATTATTAATACAAAACACAATGGGCGGCACTATCGCTTTCTGCGATCTCTTCCAGGCAACCTTGGAATGGGTAGTGATTGCGTGGATATAAAATATGTGGTTGTCAGTGGTGCAAAATAATATACTATAATAGATATATATATATATGCTGTATGATAGATACTTAAAAAAATACATACTAAATATACATATTATAAACAACGAAAATAAATGACGACTACAGATGATTGCAGCTACGAAAACAAGATCACAAAAACAAGTAATGTTCCTTCACGAGTCTCATAAACACTGCTAACGATTACTCGCGTTTTATTTGAACTGGCAATGCATTCCATAAACGAGCGGCCTGAACAGAAAAGGATTTGTCGAAAAATGTGGAATGCGTATTTTCTTCATCAGATTTGACTTCGTGTTATGAGGGCAGGCTATGTAAGTTACTTATGACGGTAGAAGCTGGTTAGAGTGGTCCCATAGATAGGCTCTTTTTCGTCATTTTCTATATTTTAAAATGTAGAAAAATTAAGTCGCAATTTCATCTCAGCGGCATGTTAAATTTCAAAAATGTAGATAAATTAGAGACATTTTTGACAGATTGAGACTGAAATCAAATGGTGAACGTTTTTAAACCGTCCCTCTGTTCTGTGAGCAATGTCCTTTGCCCACTGCCTCTTAAGTTTGGCAAATTTTCAGGCTATGTCGGTTACGTTTTCCTATGTATCTCTTCATTTCTGATTCGATCACGTAGGGAGATTCCAAGACTAAGTCATCATGCTACGTGACAACTGAAAACACGACGCATTTGTAATAAAATGACATAATTGTTAAATTTTCATAAGGTACTGTTTTTGCTATGAAAAAACCTGTCGCTTCTTTTTTGTTAAATAGGCCCCAGGCAAAACCGCGGGGTACAGCTAGTAGATAATAATTTGACTGAAAGTTGTCTACTGACGCATGGGCATTAGTTAGCTAGCATGTTTTATAATATTCGCGCAGCCATAGCGGCGCGGGCGCAGCGGAAGAAACCACAATTACACGTCTCGGATATTGATTTATGTTTAGGATAATGTGTATTTTTTTTTTGTTTTGATAACGTTTACTGGTGCTTATGAAAGTTAAAGAAAAAATAACAAGAAATGAGTACATAAGACGAAGTCTGAAAGTGGCACCGGTAACTGAAAAGTTGTGTGGAAATCGGTTGTCATGGTATGGGCATGTGATGCAGAGGAATGAGTAACATTTCGTGAGGAAAGTGGTGAGTATGAATGTAGATATAAGAGTAGGGGACGATGGATAGACTGTGTGAAATGGCTAGAAAAGGGGCGACTACCTACCGAGATGATGACTATAGTTTGACCAAAACCGCTGTACCGCGCCTTAGGAATGCGCGGCGAGGCGGTAGCAATGCGCGGCGAGGCGGGGGGCGGGACGCCGTGAGCGATGACGAATGAGCGCTGCCCCCCCGTCTCGCCGCGCACATACCGAAGGCGCGGTACAGCGGTTTTGGTCAAACTATAATACACAACACACAGAAGAAGTATGGAAGTCAAAGACATGTTGCGCCAATCACAAATAAATTGGGATAAAGGCAGGAGAATGATGAAAATTACCCCAGTTTGTGTCCTAGGGATGCTACACACATGTTCGGTTCGCCACATTCGGTTAAGTTTCGGAAAATATTTGTTGAACAACAATGCCGACCTGAAGTAATATTAGGTACCACACATATTCGGCTTTCCTTCTGCTCGTGCAGATCGGAAAACTTCGTTCGGCATGTCCATCGATCTACCTGCCTTATCCCATCTATGTTGGCATCGGCTTCCAATATAACGGGATGCAGCTCCAACACACACCCCTTACACACACACACAAAAACCTTATAACACGATATCCCTGTGTAAGACTGGTGCACCTGTGACGGCTGTCAAAAATCTACAAATGAGAGCTGGGACCAACGGTTTAACTTTCCGATGCACGGAGGGGTCTTGAATCTCGATATGTAATAAATGGTCACCCATCCATGAATCGACCTCGGCAAGCGTTGCTTAACTTTGAAGATCGACCCGTGCGGCTGTTATTTCCTTTGACTTATATGATCTGTCCATACCATAACTTTTCTCTACTTTTCCTCAGCATTTTCTTGTTAAGTCAAAAAGTGGAAATAAATTACCTAAGTGAATCATAGCATATATGCACTAATTATTTAATTTACCTACTCGTATGTAATATTATCCAATCTATGACACATCATCTAAAAAACCGGCGTCATTTTCCTGTTCTGACGAAGATTTCCCATAATGTTTGTTATTCAATGTCTCGATGATAATACATATGTATAGGTACTAATTACGTAGCATAAGCATAATCAGCACAGAACGTTCCCACTGCTGGGACACAGGCCTCCTCAATCTCAAAATATCTCGTAACTATTTTACACCAGTTAATATAGACCATAGTAAGTACGGGAGACAATTAAAAGATTCCGTCGCGTAACGTATAACTAGCCGAAAGTGTGGATGCACCCGCGCTAGGTCAATGACCTGAACTGCAAACTTGGATTTTTTAAGTAATACCCCTTCATCATCTGCCTAGCCTTTTCCCAACTATGTTGGGGTCAGCTTCCAGTCTAACCGGATGCAGCTGAGTACCAGTATTTTACATGGAGCGACTGCCTATCTGAGCTCCACAACCCAGTCACTGTAAGGTCACAAATGGTAAGGCCATTATCGATGTAGATTTCTTCCACCGGATGTGAAGACTAGACCGTATTTATACATCTAAATAAACTGCGTAATGAATTTAAATAAACCTATTGTTCGTGCAAGGCCCGTGTAATTATTATTGGCTATTTAGGCTTAAAAATCTTAGTAATACTACTTATTTCTAAGATTTTGCATAAACCGTGAACATAGGGTTCTATTTTTGGACCATTTGTGTGACAGTTAAAAAAAAATTAAGACAGGGTTTGACTGCCATACCTATAACAAATTCGTCTTTACGAGTTTCTGATCACAACACTATAAGCTACTCATTTCCATTTATAATTATTTAGATTCAAATGCACGAAAGCTTTATATTACGAACGCGTCGCTTTAAAATCAATTTTCCTAACTTAAAAAAAAGCATTATAATATTCTTAGGTTAAGATCGTGAGCAACATATAAATACTCTTTTCAACAACCTCAATCTATGTAAAAACCAAAAAGAAAATCACGCAAAACGCAACTGTTCTAAAATAAATATTCAAATAAATGCCCCGCGCTTACGCAACGGATCATTTCGAAGTCAGTAATGTCATAATTTAATTGTACTAAACCGAAATGACCGTTCCTTGAACCATGTTGGTATTCAGATGTCGTTTGATACTTACCAATGGTAATGATTGGTAAAGACTTCGACTTATACCTAAGTATATGTCGCTTATAGTGCTTAATGCTTTCGGCGTTTCGCGAAGCGTCTCCTAACGTTGTTATTTTCTAATGATTGGTTTAATCTGGTTTTTTAAGATTTTTCGAAACATGTGCATATTTTCTGGCATATAAGAACATGGTAGTCTAGTTAGAATTATTTATGATGACACTCTTATAAGATTAAAAGAAATTTTGCCGCGGGAAAAAGGTTGTGCGATGAAATTAAATCGATGACATCTAATGCAATTTCGTGATCCTACAGAAAATTGCAATGATGTTCGTCTTTTTATTTTACGTTTTGTTATTCATTTATTTTTAAGTTTAAGAAGTATTTTGCCATAATTTTTAAGTTCTAGCCTTTAGTTTTGTTATTATTATGTGTGATCACTTATTTTTGAGATTGCTGGTAAACCTATAATTGGCGACTGTATAAGACCGAGACTTTTGTGATCTATAGTACTGAATATATATACATAGAAGCAGTTGGTATACCTTAATAAAAATAATAATTCTCATAGACAAAACATACAACCCTAATGATTAATAAAAAAAACGATCTCCCTATTCAATGAGATATTTAACATTCAGTGTAATTTTAAAATTAAATAGAAATCGATGAATAAAAATGATTATTTATATGTAACTAATGAAATAATTTTTAATTATAAAAACTACAACAACATTTTATTATTTTCTAAAAATTTAAAAGCTAAGTTCTAAGTATTGGTGAAATGAAAATGTTACTTTTTAATAGACTATTACAAGAACTGATTATTCCGTAGCGAGCTACGATTGTTCGTAGGGGCTATACCACTAGGTAAGGTTAAACTCAAAGCATATATATCAAATAAACCAATTACAGGCACTTTTGAACTGTCAAGGGGTCGGTCAGTCAGAAAGATAAAGCTAGTTGCCCATTCCAAAGCGTAGTAGGTACCGATGGAGAAGAACGGGCAAGAAACTCCACGGACACCCTTATAAATCAAAATAATATGGTTACAAAGTATTGGTTACATCATTCATGTTAAAAATGATGCATGTGAGAACGATGTAGAACGTTAAAAGCGTCCGTAATGAAAAGATAAAAAAAAATTAGTAGACCTATGTTCTATGTTACGGGTTTGGTTTCCGCACTTAGTCCTTCAAGTGGACCATTGTGCATGAAAAAAAATTTAGTAGTAGTAAATACTTAGTAAAGTACTTACTAGTAAGCTTGAAAACCGAGGCAAGTAATCAGAGTAGAGTCTAGAAAGAGAGTCTTCTCAGAGATCAGATCATACATCATATGAGCCCACGCCTTTATCCCAAGCAAAAATGGTGTGACCAAAATAATATTATTTATTGCCTTTTTCTAATTCATATTCTGCATCCATTGTCATTGTCGGAGACATTCTTTGTGACAGTTCGGCGTGTTATGATATAACGCTCCCGGCTACTTTAAATAAAGGATAATGATATTCAAAAAGTCAATAGAATTTTCAGAAATGGCCACCGTTAAAATTTCATGCAATAAAAGTTTCCAAAGACACTCGTTGTTTTACGAAAAAATTTACAAAAACTTTTTTCTACCACGAGCGCCGTTTAGACCACTGTTCTAAAGCGGTGTTGTTTGAGATACCGTTGGCACAGTGGGCCCGCAGCATCGTAAATTAAACAAAAATATAATGAACGGGAATGTTTGTAAAACTGTACTTGGGCTTTTTTTTGGCGACAGTTCCCTATATATAGTTAATGACGTTGCATTTCTTTTTCAAATGCTGGCTGTAAAACTTATCTCAGATGATTTCTAACTATACCTCTTTCGCACAAGATATGTTTTAGAATAATGGGTGGTTTATAGAGAATTGTTGTGGTCGAACATTTGCCATTTGGTCAAGTCAACAGGCTATTCCGTCGGGTAGGCTTTGTTGTCACATAGTGTGAATATTTTAGTGACAAATACGATTAAGCTGCAACACGGTGAGTCACCTAATTTCTTTTTAATATGACTGTTATTCCCATTACTAATAAGGTGATTTAACTTTAGCGTAATATCGGGTTCATACGTCTACGAGTACGTACTACGCGGATAGTATGAAGTTCGGCTCCAGACTTTCCCTAGCATGAAATATATATTATAGCACTTAAGGCACACATGCCTTTAACCCGCTCTTACCTAAGTCACGTTTTTCTGTGACTTATGTAGTCCATTTTTACCCAGAAAAGTTTAGAACACGAGCTATAAAATAATATACGATACGTGAAAGTTTGTATGTATGGATGGAAGCTTGTTACTCTTTCACGCAAAAACTACTGCATTTATTTGAATGGAATTTGGCACATAGATAGGTTATAACCAGGATTAACACATACGATACTTTTTATTCCGAGATTCTCACGGGCTCGAAACTTATGCGGGTGAAACCACGGAGCGCTGCTAGTAAATAATATGGCCTACTTAAGTCACACGTAACGTATTGTACCATTTGGATACTAACATAAGTTTTAAGTTTTCATTACTAACACTATTGTATAAATTCATTGTGGTCTAATAATGAATGTGTTTTATTAGAATATAACACCACAAATTTACACAATTATACGTAAGTAAGTGTCCGTGGCTAAATAATAACAGCCGCACAGGTCGATCGATCAGATTAAGCTACGCTTGCCGCGGTTGGTCTGTTGGTGGGGGGGTCACCCACGTGCCTCGGAAAACACGTTAAGCCCAGCTTGGTCACATCTGTCAATCGAGGATCTTTGACAGTCGTTATAATAATCATTTATTTCAAGTTACCAAGACTCATACACATTATTAATTATTACAACCAGTCACATTGATAAAATAAGAATAATACAATTTAAATTATTGGACAACACAAACATGAATTACCCGCATCCAATGTGCAACCTACAGCAATGGTTTATGTAGGCGCAGTCGAGCCTTTCTGAGAGCGCGGCCAGCATGCTGTTGGAGCTCCCCCGCACTCGCCGCACCAGCGAAGTGCCTCTCTTGCGCATCATTGCGTAAAAACAATCTACGCGTGCCTCTGCAAACATTGTCGAGGCGCTGCAGTAACGGGGGAGACCCAACAACATCCTGAACGCATTGTTGTACTGGACACGAAGGGCGCCGTACGATCTCTGCGTGTAGTTGGTCCATAGGCTACATGTATATAAAGTTGTGCAGTAGGCTCTAAAGAGAGTAATTTTAACTTGTACTGAGCAACGTGCGAACCTACGGATCACCATATTCGCTCTGACCGACAGCGCCCTTCGCTCCCGTTCAATGTCTGTATCATCTTTCAAATCGGGAGTGACTAAATGGCCTAGGTACTTAAAAGAATCAACTCTTTCCAAAGGTATGCCATTCAGTCGTAAAGCTGGTATTTCATGAACTTTTCTCTGTCCGCCCTGAAAGACCATACATTGACTCTTTTTCACATTATACAAAAGTCCATGATCAGTTGCATAACCCCCACAGATACTCATCAGCTTTCTGAGTCCGCAGACCGAGGCACTCAGCAGCACCATATCGTCCGCGTAGCTGATGTTATTGAAACATACGCCATCAATATAACAACCAATATGTTGCTCGCTGAGTGCCTCGATCAGCCCATTAATATATAAATTAAAAATGGAAGGTGAGCTCAACCCCCCTTGCCTCACCCCACATTCCAACCTATATGGGTCTGACAATGTGCCCGCCCACTTGACATGATTCACCTGGTTCCCGTACCAGTACTTAAAGATAGTAATAAGTTCATCCGGTATATGAGCAGCTTCCATTTTGTCCCACAAAATATCATACCGGACCAGGTCGAATGCCCTGGAGAGGTCGAGGAAGCAGGCATACACAGATGTTTTCCTGTCAGTGTAGTATCTGACAGCACTCTTCATACACAATATCGCAGTTTCCGTGGACAGTCCCGACCGAAATCCGAACTGATTATCATGCAATTTTATGTATTTGTTTAATTGTGTATTCAGAATGCTGTCAAACACTTTCGCGCTTATTGTTGCTAAGGAGATAGGTCTATAGTTGGCCGTATCTGACAAGTCTCCCGCCTTATTTTTTACTACCGGAACTACAATAGTCCTCATCATATTATTGGGTAGGTATGAATGTGATATGCAAAAGTTGTACAGCATGGCCAGCACCCTGTAAATATGAGGACCAGCGTGCTGCACATGTTCCACACTCAATCCATCATGGCCAGGTGATTTGCCTTTTGAAATAGATTTCACCGCCCGAGATACATCCCTGGCCATGACCCTGGTAGCCACACATTCCCCATTCACCCCACCCTTACTTGGAGACGACGATATTGGAGCTAACGGTGACCGAACAGTAAAATTATTTTTAAATTTGTCAGCAATATTTTTTAAATCGTTAGAGCCGTCAACAGTCACAGGAAGACCCGGCCGAGTCCCCAAACGGTGGGTACATGTCCAAAAACCACTGAAATCTTTTACTGCATGCTTAGTAGCGAGAGTGTCCATTTTTAACTGGTCTTGGTGTTTTTGACACCATTTTAAACGCGATTTAAATATCTTTCTACTCTCGCACATCTTTGTAAACATATCTCCAGTAGTAGGACTACCGCATAATCGCCATTCCCGAAAATTATGGATAGTCCGTTATGGATAGTCAGAAACCCGAAAGTCAGAAAACTAGTCTTACAAAGGGGTAATATAGTAAGTATTACTCGGTAACTGGGTTGTAGACATCACATAAGCGGTCGCTCCATTTAAAATACTGGTATTCAGCTGCATTCGGTTATACTGGAAGCCGACCCCAACATAGTTGGGAAAAGGCTAGGCACGTATGTAAGTCATTCGTGAAATCGGTTTATTAAGCATTGGTAAGTGGGTCAAATGTATTTACGTAATTTTTCATAGGTTGTCAAAAACCTGTAACTGCAATTTTGGCGAAACGAAAAAGCCTACTTAAATTATTCTCACGGATGTTTTTCAGAAACGACCAATTTCAGGTTTTTTCAAGTTTGTTGAAAACTGATTGACTTACCACGTACCTATGCAAAATACTTATATATTACCTGTACCAGTAGATTATTTCCAATAATTTATTGAAAGCAAACAATCAAATTAGTTTTCCCCTAACAATTTAACTGTTTAAATAATGTTAACTTCAAATAATAAATTATTAATGTAGTTTTTCCGAGTACAAGCTACAAATTGAAAGCTAAATGATGTGTAATTAACTCACTTTAATATTAATTCGAGGTTTCCATTAATCTATATCAAAACCTATTTCTGTAAATTGCGGTATTATTAAGTACGGTATTCAATATTAATATAAATGTTAGGATGACGTCTGACAGATTTTGTATGGAAGAACTGTCAAAAATTCAAAATTATTCCTCGGATAAAATTGTCTGGTGTCGGAAAAATCAGCCCTTAGGGACTTAAGTTGACGTTATTTATTGCATCACACAAAATTCTACAAGTGTTTGATAATGCTCCTAACCTTTATTATACTTTCTGTCCTAATAACTATGACTAAGAGCTGATTTTTCCATCGCCAGATAACTTTTATTCGAGGAATAAAATTGACGTTTGACAGTTTTTGTATGAAATAACTGTCCAAATTTCAAAATTATTCCTCGAACAAAGTTATCAGATGATTGAAAAATGAGCCCTAAAATGACGACCAAGTCCAAAAGTCTGACAACCAGTCTTACCAAGGGATCTCGTGTTACTTAGCAACTAGGTTGTGGAGGTCGGATAGGCAATTGCTCCATGTAAAATACTGGCATTCAGCTGCACCCGGTTAGACTGGAAGCCGATAAGGCTAGGCAGATTGATCTTGACTAGCAATGCCTTCTTGTAGTCCTTGTAGTTGTAGTCCATATCACCTTTAAATTATTGTAAATAACACCGTTTTAAGACCCTCTGGATTTACACTAGTTGGAGCACAACGCTTTCATTTGTGGTTAAATACATCTTGTCTCTTCAATGTTCAAAATTAATTCATACAGTAAACTCTATTGAGAAATGATGTTTACTTTTCTAAGTTTATACAAACCCTTTAAAAAAATATTTTAATCTATTATGGTCGAAACTTCGACAACTTTCAAACGGTCTTCAAGTAAATCAAACTATCTCTCACAGTAGTACTAGAAACAATTAAATAACAAAGAATTGGACCGACCAGCCAGTCACAGGTTTTAACAAAAACAATTGACAATTGACAATAGCCCTCGGTAGCCAAGCATTGTCACACGACCGGAGAAAAACAAAAAGGTTTCTTATCCTATGAATATTATAATTAAACCTTTTTATAAACTAACGGTGCTAACCGTTGTAAAAGAACAGGCTTGGCAATAAAATCGTAAATCAAGGAGAAAGGGTGCAAACGGTACCGTGGCCAAATTTTATACTGTATAGTGGTGTTTGGAAAAATAAATTTTACAGTACAGTATAAAACTAACGCATTTGGAGGGTTATATTTTGTAGTAATCGTTTTTGAGATAAAGTGTTTTACTGCTAAGCCATATTTTTGGTTTTTGGTTAGATAACTGTTTTGTGTGCACTGTGCAAGTCTGAGATGCTTGGTAAAAGGTCTTGGGTGATCATGGTGAGTGGTGACGCACATAACAAGCTATTATAATAATTATTTTATACACCTACCTATTAAATTATTATGTAAATTTTTTCGATAAACTATAATACAGCAAGCATCTTCTAATCAACACTTAATTATTGTCAATAGTTAGTTGCGTTATATATTGCATATAATCATTTTATTTATTCTATTATAATTCTTGCTTCTATATAAAACCTATGCTGAAAAACTTTATCTATAATACGTCAATAGTATACATATTATAAATTAAAGTCGCTTTTCGTGTCTGTCTGTGTGAACGCGTTGTTCTTCGAAACTACGCCACGGATTTTGGTGCGGTTTCACCATTATTTAGAGAATTTATTCCGGAAGGTTTATGTGTATTTGCATTAATATTAAACTTATATGTTTCATTTATTTATTTATTTATTTACTAAGCAAGGCACGGCACGCCAACGATATATTTACAAGGGTAGTAAAAATATGCAATCACGAGTCTTCAATTCTGTGTAAATACATCACTTATAGGCATACACAACATTTACATTAAAAGGTTAACAATTCATTAAATTATTAGAATATTAGCAA
Organism: Apamea epomidion; assembly: GCA_947507525.1. Classification (NCBI taxonomy): domain Eukaryota; kingdom Metazoa; phylum Arthropoda; class Insecta; order Lepidoptera; family Noctuidae; genus Apamea; species Apamea epomidion. The sequence goes on along the minus strand of OX382247.1, from coordinate 5,747,200 downwards.
AACATAAAATTTATACACAAAATAAAGTAAAAAATAAGACATTTAGTCACATTGCACTAATACAATACAACCATACAAAATCATAATAAAATAATTGCGCATAAGGTAAGAAAACTGATAAGTAATAAAAAACTACGAGACAAAGATGGCAGGACGAGTTTGACTCCTACCGAAAGGATTGGCCGGTACCGGCAAAAGACAGAATCGTGTGGAAAAGGGAGAGGAAGCCCTATGCCTTGCAATAGGACAATGAAGACTAGTTAGTTTAGATAAATTTGATTACATGTAGGTACTGAGGAAACCTCGATGTCGTAAAAAACCTTCTGAAGCAGGGAAGGGTGGCCAATGTCGTAGAAATTAGCCATTTCCTGAACATATTATATTTTGTTGAGTTGTATCAATTAAGCCTTTCTGAGTATCCCAGCATGGGTCAAACGCGACGACGAAACAATACGTAGAAATTAGAAAGTAGTTCCATGGTATTAGCATACTCCATCTGCTACTTGCATTCATCGAATGCTGAGTAATCTTCATTTCGTGCAATCTTTTCCTCATACTTTATCGTTACCATTAAAGAGATTAAAACAGTTTCGATCCTAACGTAGTTTTTTCTTTGTTTTTCTAGACTAACCTCCTTTTTTGTCAAATTCATTTGATTTTGGACCTGTCATGTATGTGATTTGTAAGTTTCTATAAGCACCTAATTTACCGCGGAAGACCACTGATTTCCAAGATACAGGTTTTTTTTTTAAACTTTGCCCCACACTAGGAATTTCTCCTGTATCGTGGGTGCGTTTACAAACATTTAAACTCACGTACACCGACAGCCAGATCCGGAACAACTACTTGTAGGTCATACAAATATTTGTTCCGTGCGGGAATCAAACCCGCGACACGCAGCGCAGCAGTCAATCGCTTAACCACTGCGCCAACCGCGCCCAATTAGTTTGGAATTCAGGAGTACATACTGGTTGGCAGGGACATCGACGCGCAACCTGTTACTATGGAATCAGTACATGATTCTGAAACTCATTGCGTTGAAATTTTTTGTCATTTATTAAAAAAATATTAGCTGTTCCATACATTTAGACTGCGAAGGTATCGATTGCACTTTTCTATGAAACAGCTGTTTATGCACTATAATCGCCGACAAATGTACGCTGTCTAGAATCATGTTCTGAATTCATGGTTACAGTTTTGCGCGTCGATGTCCCTGCCACCCTGTATAGTTATAGCATACGTCTATTTGTATCCTTAGTAATACAACTGCATTGAACTCTATTTTATTAAGTCCACGTTATTAATATTACTAGTTGGTGTGGGTTAAACTTACTTTGAAACGTTATAAAACCAAATTAAGAAAGAAACACAACGATTCATTGGTTTTCCTTGCTGAACATTTCAAATTCAAGTCGACCAGTATTCTATCTACTGGGAAAGTAGAAAATAATAATATAGAATTTGTTTTTCCAATATTTCAGCCGCGAAAATTGACCTTAACTTTATTAGGAACTAAAGTAGGTATTCCAGTATACTACTCCGTAAAATCATGTATTTATGTTTTACTTTAAAAGGTATCTTCTGAAATTGTGCATTGAAAATAAATTAACCTATTAGGTATTTCATTTTTTCCACTTAGGTAATACTAAAACATATCTTTTTTTTTATTTCCATTAAAACAAATTATATACACACTTCTTATCTATATTTGACATAATGAAACTTTCATAAGAGTTAAATATTTATTGAATTATATATTATGTATACAGGCTGATTTTTTAAAGACCAGCCAAATTAAAGGATGTGGTACAGACCATCAAACTGAACAACTTTCTCCATGGGACAAATAGCGTAATCGCGAAAATTTTATCAACTGTCCCATAGAAAACTTCAATACCTACTCGACCTAAATGTATGGGACGGTTGAATTTTTATTCGCGATTACGATGTTGGTCCCATGGAGAAAGTTGTTCAGTTTGATGGTCTGTACCACATCCTTAAATTTGGCTGGTCTTTAAAAAATCAGCCTGTATGTATTACGCTATTCTTTTGCAAAAATAATAAAATCAAGTTGATATGTCAACTATGCTATGCCGACCGGAAACTGTGACACTACGTTTTAACACGTTTTTCTTTCCCGTCTCATATTATGTACTGCTTATATTATAGAAATAATGGTTTATTCTGTATATTTTTCGCCGGTTGAGGAAGGTGTGATTTATTGTTTGTTTATTTCAGCAGAAGTAATTTCAGTGAGAGTAATATTATGATGTTCTTTTTAAAGAGTTTCATCCGGGGGAGTACTGTCAGCTGTCGCGAATGGGCAAACTTTTGGAATTGCCAGGAATGGCGGAAACTTAAATTTAAAAAAAATTGTTACATACTTGTACTTGACCTTTCGATCTTGTAAGGCAACAGAACCGTACGTACTTATAACTATTAATAGAAGTTTTATCTATACAAATCTGTGTGTTTATTCGTTAAATTCGAAAATACATTCTATGCGACAGAAATACATTACTCCCTCGGTATTTTCTTCTACAAATAGCAGTAACATTGAACTATCTAACCTACATAACTTTTTTTGTGAAATTAAATCAAAGGTTATAAACCAAACCGCGAAATGAAACGGAATTTCACTAAAATCTAAAATTCTGAACGAACGGAGAAATAATTTGAATACCGACGCAAGTGTCGTGAAAGAATATATTAATTATAATTTCTAATAGCCAATAATAGTTAAGTCAAAATATGCGCAAATAACATACAGTGCTTTCCAAAAGTTAGTTGACATTTAACACTTCAACTGTGATGCTACATTATAATTTAAAATAAAAAAGGTTACATTTAATTATTATTGTTATTTTTATTGAAATATTTTTTTAATAAAAAAAAATACAATATTTTTTTTATTTAATAAATATTTTATTTTCATAGGTGATGAATTAGTTCAAACATTTGAAACTAGAATTTTAAATCATAATGTGGCATCGCAGCTGAAGTGGCAAAATGTGAACTAACTTTTGAAGGGCACTGTACATACATGAATTATTTTTAAATCACTAACAAAAATAGATTTCAATACATTGATTATTTTAGTGAAAAATACATTTTAATGAAATAACGGATTAGTTATCGTCGTTTTTATCTATTAATAAAATATTTGCTTTGAGTTTCAAACAAACTATAGAGACACTAGTTTACTTTGTGTGAATAAGTTCATCACCACGGCTCTCAAAACGGTGATGGAAAATATCGTGAGGAAACCCGCATGTCCTAGAACCAAAATTTTGAAGACATGTGACATCTACCCGCACTGGACCCGTATGTTAGATTAGGGCAAACTCCCTCTCACCACGTCAATTAGAAAAAAAACTTTAGAATATTATTGAGATTTTTTTTATTATAATTTGCTACGCTCTGACAGATTTTTCTCGAAAACAACACACTACACATGTCGTCGTAAACATCAGAATCAGATTCAGAAATAATTTATTTGCAAAGAATGTAGGTATTAAAAACATAGTTTAAAAAAGAAAAAAAAAGAAAAACATTTGGATCCAGTACATTCTACCGTAAGACATGCAGCATTAAGCATTATAATAATAATAGGTAAGTATTGCAAATCTATCACAATAATTGTTAGGTAGGTAATCAGTTTTTAATGTCATATTCTTAAAGTCAAATTCAACGGAAAAATAATAGTCATGAATGTATACAAAATCAGAATATAGCAAATTTAATCAATTGAAATATTATTGAGCAATGTCATAGGGTGCTATCATTTAAAAATTCACTGACAGCGTAATAACATTTTTCAACTAGTAGTTTCGTTAATTTCTTTTTGACATCTACAAAGTGTTTTCAGAAAAATAGCCTTGTTTCATAATCTACATTACACTTTTTTAAATATTCTTTAACCGAAATGGAAAATCCAAAAGAATACCTCAAAGAAGTAGTAAATAATCTTAAAACGGCTGGTTGACACTTTTCCAAGGGCTGGCTTTACCTAGCCCATACAACGTGGCAATGCCGTCAGTCTCTTGGGTACATTATCAGTCGACAGCGAAGCCGAATCAGAATCAGAATTTTATTTAGGCCAAAAAATCTCGTATTTTAGTTATAGTTAGGTTAGGTTATTATATTCTAATTTTGTATAGTTTGTTAGTTTATTTAGTATTATAAGTTTATCCAGTCAGTACGAGTATACATATTTACATTTTAATTCTAAGAAATAATCTTAAAATGATTGTAAACATTGATGGATTTACAAACTACCATTTCAAAATTCTTTTACAAAAATATGTCGAGGTGTTTAACGTAGATAGCGTCCGCCATTAAGGGTAAAGAATGATCCCTTCGGACCGCAATAAAAATTGTTAAAACACCGCCAAAGTTTTATAAAAAACGCACTGGGTAACTAAAAAGTAGAAAAATGGTTAATTTTATTCATATTGTAATTTTTGTGTTTGCATAACAATTTAATATATTACATAGTTTTAAACTATTGTCCTTGAATTTTAGGTGAAGCGATCCAATTTTAGATTTTTGTTGTTAGTTTGTTTAGTAGCGTGGTTAATTGACTAAATTGGAGTAAAGGGTTGTTTGACCATTTCCTGTTAGTACGTGACAAAGTTTTATTTTTTGTTTTAGTACCCACATTTTATCTTTAGTTGTAAAAAGTACAATATACAATACAAAAATATGTTAGAGAGGCCGTGGTGAGTGGTTAAGAGTTCTAAAAATATAAGCCATAAACTTGAGAACAAAACATGGGTAAAATTTGTTTACACTTTGTGATACATGCAGTTTGAGAGTGGTGATAAGATAAATTATTACATTAAAATCAGGTTAAGCTACGCTTGCCGCGGTTAGTCTGTGGATGGGTGACCATCTTTACATACCGAGACATCTCCGTGCCTCGGAAAGCACGTTTAACCGTGGGTCCCGGCTGTCATTCGTGGATCTTTGACAGTCGTTACGGGTACCTAGTCAGAAGCCCGAAAGTAAAATACATACTGGTATTCAGTTGAATCCGGTTACCCGTAATCCGGTAATCCGGTTGTCGGTTCCGGTTGGAAGCCGACCCCAACATAGTTGGGAAAAGGCTAGGCAGATGAAATAGTACAGTGGTTATCACATGTTATTATCAGTATGTTAAAATAATAAAATTTACTAAAGCTTAACATTTGGTACGACATACACCACCCTTGATAATAATGCACTAGGCACGCGCGGGGCGATGGTATCAACAGTTCAACACAAACTTTATGGTACCAAATAATCACAAATCAAGTTTTTAATGTTGTTAAATACTCAAACGAAAAAAACGGTCTCTCGGCTAGAATGTTAATTGTTATTAATTATGTATGTTATACGTAATGTAGAATACGTGGTTTCAATTAATGTGATAACTTATTCGCCATACTACAAGTACTACAAGTATACTACAACAATACAAGCTATACTTACAAGTGTTTCGACTTACCAACTGAATTTCGACAAACCGTAATACGACAAGATATTATTTCGACAGTATGGAACTCTGATACGTCTTCATTTCGACAATACTTTAGTTCGAAGTACCTTAAGTCCGACACTATTGTACTCCGACAAAGCGTTTCTTCGACATGACTTAACTAGGAAACGATGCGACTTCGACGACATGCTTCTTCGACAACAATGGTAGTCCAACGTCAGTCAATTTCGACGTACTCTACTCCAGCATGCTGTACTTCGACAATATCTTACTTCGACGTGATATACCTGAGACACGATGCTACTTCGAAATTATTCTGCGACATTAGAGAACAACTAAACTAACTAACTATAAACTTGTTATTAAAATATGGCATTTTCAATATCAAATAGCAACCGAGGGGTAACTGGTCGACTTTCGTTGTAATAGTAAAAAATGCTCAAGATGTCATTTCCCATAAGACAGCGGTACTTTTTTTTACTTTTTGGGGTATGAAATGAATGATGTCCTTTAAGGGTGTGATACGATTTCATGTTTTGATTGTTGTTTTTGTTTGTATCTAATCATAATCATATGTTGCAATGGTTATTTTATTTCATGCTTTGATTGTTCTTTTTATTTATTTATGTGTAATTGCATGCTGCACTGGTTGACGTCATCACGTCAATGCCGGCTGCCGCTGAAAACCAGCACTGATGGGGCTCTGTCTCGTATAGGGCCTTTAGCATTATGCTGAGCGATAGCCGTTTTGCGTGAATGTGATGCATGTTTGCCCCCAAATTGTTATTTGTTTTATGCGTCATGTTTGCCGCATATAATGCGTTTTCTTTCTTTCTTTCTTGATACAGACCATCAATTTGAAAACTTTCTCCATGGTACCAACATTACAATCGCAAAAAAAACGTCAATCGTCCCATGCATTTAGTAGGTGTTGCAGTTTTGTATGGGACCCAAAATGCAAACAAATGCTAAAAATAAAATAAACGCCTTTTAAAACAACAGAAAGGCCCTTACACACTTTCTAATCGTAAAAATATTCCTAAATGTGGCAATTTTAGCAACGCTTCATATTTTTTGTAACTGGCGATAAAAAACGGAAACTGCGGATGTCATAAAAACACTAAAATATAAAAAATAACCCGTACCTTTCATAGTACATTACACAGGCTAAAATTGTTTTGCAATGTAACCGTTATAGGCAATTACAAAGAAGGAAAGAAAGAAAAAGTATTTATTGCAAATTAGGTACAATTTACCCAAACTAACGGGTACATGTCTAATAACCAAGAGCCTTTGCTACCTACACTTTAACACTTTAAGTAGCTTTCTTCAGGCAGTTATACTAAGGGTTGATGCATTTTTTATTTTGCCTACACTGTCCCACTGCTAAGCAAAGCCGCCCCGAAATCCTGCCATGCATCCTTTTCTAGCGCCACCTCGATCCAGCCCTAAGGGTTGATGCAAAGCTCGCCCGTGTGCGTTTGCGTCTTTAAGATCGCGAACGCTCGGGAATGAGGATTATTGAATGCGCGCTTCGCCGTCGACGTGCTGCCGCCCGCCGCCTGGTGCGGTGCGGTGGCGGTGCGTCGGTGTTTGCTGGGCGCGCGTCGATATCACTTATAACGAAGCCCGCCGGGGCTGCGGGTTGTTCGAAAGAGATACCGTGGCCCCTGGCACAGGCAACTGAAGGAACACGGGTGGGTTTTAGTCAGTAAAAGTCTGACACTCCCTTCTGCTCCGCCCAGAGCGGGAGGAGTCATTTGATGATTTCCCACCTAGAAAAAAAAAAAAAAAAAAAAAGGGTTGATGCAAATGCCTTAATTTGTGGAAGCTTATAAATGCCAACTGTAAGTGCTAACTGTTAGTGCCGGATTAAGACTTGATGCCCTAAGCAATCCACGCCTGTCGGCCACCCTGTCCACTAGTAAACTAGTACCAATGTTTAAAAAAAAAAAAGTATTTATTACAACGAGATAGATCATTAAGTTCCTTAGAATATGTACGAAAGCAATTTTTATTTATTTATTGAATCAGAAATCATTTATTTGCAAAGAATATAGGTAACAAAAACAGTTTTGATAGCGTAAAAAAGAAAAACAATTCGATCCAGTACATTCTACCGTAAGGCATGCAACAATAAGCACTATAATAATCATAAGTATTGCAAATCTTAATTAATAATTGTCAGGTAATCAGTTATTAATGTCTAATGACATTAAAAACTGATTAAAAGTCCAATTCACCGGAAAAATTATAGTCATGCATGTATGCAAAATAAGAATATAGAATGCAACTAAGTTAATTGTTGCCAATTAACTAACTATACACTGTAGCTTGTAATTAGTCGTATTCCGTCCAGGACGTAATAGTTACTGATAGGATAGTGATAGTTAATTAATTGTTGCAAATGAGGGACCCATTTATAGAGTCTAGGTGAAAATCCATGGAATTCGAGAAAACGCAATTTTTATGTATTTTTGCAAATTTCCCAAAAATCGTTACCTACTAAATATTACTTTTCTCTAAAGTCTCTAAAGGAAATTTTCAAAAATACATGAAAGTTGAGTTTTCTCGAATCCCATGAAATTTTAACTAGGTTTTATGGGGTGCTTAACTGTTGCAAATTTTCTTTTATTTTATTTATCTTTTATAACAGCTTAAACTGTCATTACAGGGTTTACCCTAATGTGACAGTTAAGAGCTTTAACTAATAGCCTATACTAATAACCAAAACTTACAATAACCAAATTAGAAAAATTAAAACTAACAACATTATTAAATTATTACACCATCAAAAACACAAAACATAGTTTAACATAATTACTTACATCACAAAGCACAAACACATTACACAAACATACTTTAATTACATTTTAATTATCAAACATATTCTTACATTAAGAAAAAAATTAAGAATTATTTTGCTTGTAGCATAATATAAATGGGTCCCCTTAACACATCCTGCTAGGAATACGTCAAAGTACAAGTCACCCTGTATAATATTGATAAAGCATCGAGCCCTTCCAACATCAACTCATCACACATTTCACAAAACGCGTGGGTTTTCAAACAGCCTTGCTTTTCATGTGCTAGCAAATATTTTTTTGGTGCTGTTTGTGGTGCCCCCCGAGACGTGATGCCCTAAGCAATTGCTTAATTTGCTTAGAGGCTTATCCGGAACTGCTAATTGTACATTATTTACCTAGATATTAGACTGTAAGCTTTTTGAAGAATAAATCCTAATTAATATTACAAACACTGTACTCTTTCACGCAAAAACTACTGAACAGATTTGGATAAAACTTGGCACACAGATAGTTTATAATCAGGATTAACACATAGGATACTTTTTATTCCTATATTTCATCGGAATCGAAACTTACGCGGGTGAAACCGTGGGGCGCTACTAATATGCGCGAAAGTTTGTAAGGATGGATGGATGGATATTTGTTACTCTTTCACGCAAAAACTACTGAACGAATTTGGATGAAACTTTACAGTAATATAGCCTATACATCAGAATGACACATATGATACTTTTTATCCCGATATTCTCGCAAGATCGAACGTTATGCTAGTACATATTATAAATGCGAAAGTAAGTTTGTTTGTTTGTTACGCTTTCACGCTAAAACGGCTGGACGGATTTGGATGAAATTTGGCACATGAGTGGACCGTGACCTGGAAAAGGACATATGCTACTTTTCATCCTGGATGGCAAACGAAGTCGCGGGCAACCGCTAGTAAATAAATAAAAGCAATAGGTATGTTAAGTATATCTATTGATAGAAAGTTCTTGGCTGGGGGCCTTATCTAAAAGGCTCCCGCAGAACAGCCCGGTTAAGTAGCTGACCACCTATGTGGTCATAGAGAAATTACTGAGACTGGGCGAGATACCCATCAGAGAAAAAAATATAAAACAGAAATTCTTAGGAGTTCTGTCCCTTTAAAACTTCTCACGAAAATAAAAAGGGCTTAAACTAGTCGAAACACGCAAAAAATCTTATACAAAAATATTTTTTGCACAGTACTGAAAACCCAAAACATTGAATGCCCTTCTTAAAATTATGAAGACAAAGAATGTTGTCATTCTTTCGGTAACTATCTCCGTGTGTGCCGCAGTTATTCAAAGGGTAATTTAATTAGTTAATCTGTCTTAGAGCCCATTATTCAATGACAATCCGTGACCGAGGAGCTTAAAATAATCGTCGGCTAAATGGCTACTTCTGGTGGGGAGTTTATTGCGCCACTTCTTCTTCCCAGCGATAGCACTAGAAAGTGGTGAAGGGCGGGCGTTTTTGGGGGTCTGTCTTTCGCAATTTTGACTTTAAAAAAGTGCTGATTCTCAGCCTAATTTGAATAAATGACTTTTGATTTTGACTTTGACTTCATTACTATCTACTATTGTGATGTACAAAAGATGACTATTGTTTTGAAACTCTTAGATATATTGTACAGAAATGGTTTTTCAGCGGTAGCTTTTATAATATTATAGATTGGTGATTTATTGGCAAAATAATATATAATGGCCTGCCGGTTGAAAAAGTCTCTGTTTTAACCCTCTGTCGCTTTAAAACCAACTCAGACGTAGCTATAATATTTATCCATGAAAATCCTGTGTTATAATATATATTATTATATTATAGCAAGTTTACCACACATGGATACAATGTTTTAATATATAATTCAGCCTTCATTACAGTATTGGTTGGTGACATCATAGAAATATATATTATATCTCCGGGTGCGGTCACAACATTATGTAGTATTTAAATTATATCGTTTTATGCCTAACTATGATTTATATTAACAAACAGGGTGACAGGGACATCGACGCGCAAACTGTAACCATGAATTTCAGCACATGATTCAGACCTTCAAGCGTAGAAATTTTTCGGAAAAAAATATCAGTGTTAGAAATAAAAATGTCAATGTTATGTGTCATAGAAAAGTGCGCGGTCAAAATGTCAATTCAATTCAATTCTCAATTCTTTATTGCATACCGTAATGTATATAGTTGGTAGGGAAATAATTATATGAGTCACAATTATGGACCCTGTCGGGCACAGCATACATCACGTAGGAGAGAGGAGGAAGAACACTGGGTGTTTAATGTGATAAATTTTATTATTAGTTAAGTAGTAAGTAAGTTATCCTGTTTTATTAATACAGAATTGATGTAATGAACAGCTGGTTTTATTTTTAATAACCGATGAAAAGTTTCTACCATATGAGATCTAGAATCATGTGCTGAATTGATGGTTACAGTTCGCGCGTCGATGTCCCTGCAGCCCTGTTTATTATAGCTACGTCTGTGATGGGCTTTACACCAAAGATCGTCGCTAAGCTGTAGCCAAAGCCCACAGTTTCGTCACCAAATATCAGGTCGTTTTAACTTAATTGCTGTATTACCATGCAATTTCCTCTTACATAATAATTATTATTATTTAAATACAACTTTAATTAATGCTGTCAAATAATGATTATAACTCCATACGATATCGTTTCGACTGCGGTCTGTTCTTCCCTCATTAAACAGAAAAATGTAGGTACAATTAAATGATTACTATACTATCCGGAATTAATTATTAAATGTACTTATTCCGAATTTTCCTGGATTGATTTCGTTGCTAGGTCGGATGCTGTATGACGTAAATTTAAATTAAATTGTGTGATAAAATATCGTAATATAGTTACGTTAATTTATTTCATAAATTGAGAACACCTTTATGTATTTGACAAACGGAGTCATGACGCAGACACGATATCCCAAATGCGTGATTTCCATTCAATATATGTATACCTACATGAATGATTTGTGTTTAAAATTTGAGTCATTTTGTTTTGGGAACAGAGTTTTATTTCATCATCATTCTTCTTCCCTTTGTTTTATTTCTGAATGGCCCAGCTCTCGACCTCGGGCACGCCTGATGGAAAGCGATGGATGAGGTCCATGATGGAACGAGCGTGCCCAGAGGATTGTTCCAATTTATTTATGTATTTTTATATTAGTCGTCATCTAGGTATAGTCATCCCCTTTCTAGTCATATGATGTATATATGTTTCACAACAAAACTTTAGTTAAAAGTTTAAAAAAAAGATAATAAAATTAAAATTTTCATCAGTTCAAAACAAGTTTTAATCAGTTTTGCAGACATATTTATCTACGACGTGCGGGGCATTGTTCCTTGTCAGCCACCCAAGAGTTCAAGATACGGGAAAACGATGCGCTCCAATTTTCCCCGTACTTTGAACTCGGCAAAAACAGTGTTTTTTCGAACGCGCGAAATTTTTTGTTGTTGGAAAATTTGAACGACCTTCTCATGGTTTCTGCCACCCTAGTACTTTGGTTGAATGTTTTTTCTTTATTTATGTTTTTGTTCCTTTTAAGCGTTTGCAGCTTTTATTAATTAATTAATAATTAATTAATATAATAATAATTAATATACGTAATTTTGTTCGGAGTATTTTTGGATTATTTTATCTTGCCATTAAGTGTATTTTTCTTTTCATTTTAGCACGTTCTAATTTTAAGCTACTCGAAGCATGGAGGTTATTTCTGTTCCATAAACAGGTTTATTGTTACTCGAATAATTTTCTAATTTATCTTCATCCTTTCGTCTGTTGTAGGGTGACCTGCTTTCAAGAGGTACCCAGCAATAGGTGCGTTGGCCGCTCGAAGCCACATGCAAGCAACGTGTCGGGTTTAACGATCGCAGTAGTGCAATATCAGGTTGCTAGCCCATAGACAACACATCGTTTCTCTTTTCAAAAATGACGGAAAATTTCGCCAAGAAGAACGAGATTTTTAACAGGTCCCAAATCAGGATTATACTTTATGTTGATTAGCCATTATTAGTAGACAGCTTAAACCCACACTTTTAACATAAAAATAGTTGGCAGATTCTCAAGCAAATGCTAGTTTCTAAACAAACATTTTCTCCCACAGATAACCTAATAGTAATTATTTAATCTGTGACCCTAGTCGCATGGTGGCCTCAGTTCATTGACTTTGACATTTCTAATTTAGGCCTCGCATAACCCGCCAAAATTTTGAAAGGCAGATATTATCGTACTTCTCGTACAAAATCGGGTGCTACGTAACTTAGTAAGGTTATCCGCGAAAAACGTTCTCTAATCGAGTACACGTCTGCTTTCTTTTATTCAAATTTGTCCGTAGTGAAACCAATAATTGTATATTAAGTTAGCAGACAAATAAATTATGTTCACATTATGTAGCTTTTTCAATTTTTCATCAATAATGCTATCGATTTATGACATATTGTCAATGGGTAACGACAGCGAAACTTTTGATTAATCGGATTCAATCGATTAAGAAGTATTTTAGTCGATTCTTGTGTGCCAAGCATCGATATAAACATTTAATTTTTTGTATTATCAAAATGCAACACAGTTTTTTAACGATTCAATTAAATCAATCAAAATATTTTAATAAAAAATGCAAATAATTTCTCAGCAGGCGTTTGAAATAATCAAAAAATTAACATTCAGAAGTTGGAGATTTCGAAAACATCACAAATAGAGACAATACTACCCTACCCACCTGCATCGTTAGCCACAAAAATTGGCAAAAAATCGTTCGCAAATTCCGTTATTGTAACCATTTCGGTAGCTAAAGCTAACAATTGGGGCATTCATGGGGGCTTATTATTTAAAACAATAGACCCAGAAGTCGAACAGACAGATTGTTAAATAATTGAGCCATAGAAATGTAACAGAAAGCAAATAGAATAACTAAAGACAGGTCGTAAAGGAAAGGGTGAATGAGAGATACGAACAGACGCGCGCGCAGTGGTCAGTTTATATGACACTCTGGATAACTTACTGAATGGATAATAAATCATCTGCCTAGCCTTTTCCCAACTATGTTGGGGTCGGCTTCCAGTCTAACCGGATTCAGCTGAATACCAGTATTTTACATGGAGCGACTGCCTATCTGACCTCCACAGCCCAGTTACTGGGTAATACGATACCCCTTGGTAAGTCTAGTTGTCAGACTTTCGGGCTTCTGACTACCCGTAACGACTGCCAAAGATCCACGATTGACAGCCAGGACCAACGGCTTAACGTGCTTTCCGAGGCACGGCGGGGTCTTGATATGTAAAGATGGTCACCCATCCACGGACCAACCGCGGCAAGCGTAGCTTGACCTGATCGATCGACCCGCGCGGCTGTTATTACTCAGGCACAAGGACAAGGGCAGCAAAGGACAGGGTGGATCGGATTATTAATTGTTTTTACTATTTGTTAATGATTAACTCACGGACTATCCAATCAAGCGTTTTGATGCAATTTTGAAGCCAACATACTGGCCATCATTTTGCTGTCATCATTTTTCCAAGTTTGAATTCACAACCATTAAAAAAGCTATAGAACTTGTTAAGTATCAAGTCTCGATTTAAGAGTCCCCCCTAATTGCGTAACACACTATAAATCACAATCTGAATCCATTTGAAGGATATCGCTAATCCATTGCTTTATATGTTCGAAAAATTTGTCTGCTCAACAACGTAAATAACGCAATGAATGTTGTTGAACTGTCAAAACGAAAGCCATTGCCACTGATAGTGTGTTACGCAATTACCCCTCTGGAATCATCATAATCTGCCTATAATGTTCCCACTGCTGGGACACAGGCCTCCTCTCTGTAAGAGGGAGTGATCGTAATCTACCACGCGGGCCCGTGCGGGCTGGTAGATATTGTCACATGTCTTCGAATTTTTGGTTTTAAGACATCCAGTTTCCTCACGATGTTTTCCTTCACCGTTTTGAGCCACCCTCTGGAGTGTAATTGTAACATAAAAAGTGTCAACCGTGACGATATCTTTTGGGATATTATCTACGAGGAAAAATCGAAAAAACAACTTTAATTACATTCTGCGTGCGTACGGCAAGATATCACGTCAAACTTATCTATTGAATCATCTGTGGTTACGTTTATTTACAGTAGGTGTAGGTAATAATCATAATATGTTACTAAAAATAATCATAGTAATTTTTTTTATCGGCGTTATGTGTCATACATCTTAAATTATCTCGCTAAGATGCTGAAGATGCTGTGAAACGTGGTATTTATTCGATGACGTATGGACTTACGTCTGTCCGTGCGTATTTTCTTTTTATGCTGTAAAATTATCTACGTCAACATTACAATAAAAACAGGATACTTAATTACAAATACAATAAATAATAACAAAAATATTGTTGGTATTGTATATGTACCTATAGTAAATAGAATATAATATGCATACTTAGATAGGTTAAAAATATCATAAGTAAATGGTTTGTGGAGGTCAGATAGGCAGTCGGTCCATATAAAATACTGGTATTCAGCTGCATCCGGTTAGACTGGACCCCAATATAGTTGGAAGAAGGCTAGGCAGATGATGACTTAGGTAGGTACGCACGACATACCAAGCTATACATTTCCAGTATAAGCTGACTTCTTAGTGTACGAAAAGTCTATAAAATGCGAGGTCAGCTAAAACTGGAAATGTATAGCTTGATGTGTCGTCGTGTGTGCCAACTTTTTTTTTTCTTTTTGTTTGCCGGTATTGTGTCCCACTGCTGGGCTAAGGCCTGCCCTTTTTCCTTCAAATCCTGCCTGTCCTGTGTGGTCTCTGGCCATGTTGGCCCTGCAAACATTATCAGAGGGGCAATTCTGGTAATTTTAAGAATGTTCACAGTCTGATCTCAGTCTCAATTTGTCAAATATACCTCTAATTTCCCTACATTTTGACAAGTTTTTGACATTTATTGTCGCCGAGATGAGATTGCGACTAGGTTTTGAACGTTTTTAATTACGGGAATTGGCCTTCAGATCGTCATACTACCTTTGCCGGTACCAACATTAACAAGACGTACATAACCAGCTTTCAAACTAAAATAAAAAAAAACGACCTGCTAAGATTTCGAAAAATAGAAATTTAAATGTGCATGTTTTACAGAAACAACTTAGACCTCACGGCGTCAAGTAAAAAAGTTCCTACAATTGACGCATCTTCCCTACCTATTTGTCAAAAAAATTATCTCTATTCCCAGAATCATCATCAAATAAAGTCAGCCCTTGCGCTTTCTCAAAAAAGTCTTAAAAAGATTGCAACTATTTGCACAATAGCACACACAAAGAATATTTGTATTTTTTTATTGGCAATAAAAAAATAAAAAATTCGTTGTTGCCAGCAATTCAAATATGCAAAATGGTGGCCTTCAAAACATTTGCACAAGGTACCTATGGGGTTATAAAACTATTCAAAAACATACAAAGAATGACGCCAAAGTGCAATAAGTACATCAGGAGGTATAAAAAGTAATAAAATCACTGTTTTATGGTATACAAACTATTTGCGCATGTTTGTAACTCATTAAAAAGTTAATGGGTTAAAAAAAGGTTCACAAACCTTTTTAAACCTTTTCTAAATATCTATGATGAAGGCAACCTACCTGCTCAACTCCAAAGGTCCAGCACCGTTTCTGATGGCGAATGTTTTAATGCTAGATTGAATTCTTGATTAAATACAAATACAATACAAAAAATCCTCAAATCATCAACATTCGGTACACGGCGTATTTTATGATATTTTTCTTAGAACTTTTGTCGTTGACATTTCTCAGGAATGAGCTTAGACATAAAAAAATATTTTGTGAACCTGACAGAGTTCGCGTGTAATTTAGCAATTTGGCATCAAAGCAAGTACCTACGGTAGCCAACTCGATATTTCACGTGAAAAGAAAAAAAAAATCTCATATCGAAGGAGTTTTTATTCGAACTGAACTACATTTTTTAATCAAAAATTGTGTATCGACCTAATAATAAAAACTGCCGACACATGTAAACAAATGATTACAGCCGATTATGACAATAATCTCTATAATCATTCTTAGGGCGAATGTAATCAAACAAACTGAACGCGATCAACACGTCTAAACCGTGTCCTAGAGCTGTCAGTTTCATTTCCCATAATAATGATGACACTGACAGCTATTGAACGATATTCTTCTTACATGATTGAGTTCAGTTCATTGGTTAAATTGACCCTAAAGCCTTACTTATTCATTGATAGTTTCACGTGTAAATAATTTTCTTTTTACACGTGAAAATATAAATGATTAACTAAGTTTGCTCGACTAGTTTCGTAATGTAAATCTGGATTTAGAATGGATTTAGAAGAGCAACATATTGACTACTTTATTTATAAACGTTGCTTAAGATTTAGTACTGTAGCGATATTTTAACCATACATTTTTTACGTTTAAACGTCACTTAACTTTAATCATCGTTTATAAATAAACCCCTATAAGTACAGACGCCTGCAGGTCAAGCTACCCGAAACTGTCAAATTATCCCAATCAACCTTGAACCTTAATGCTTTTGCGATAAATTTCAAAATCTATTAAAGAAATTTGACGGATTGTAGTAGCTTTGATGTGCTGGCTGGCGTCTGTACAACAGAAAGGACTAGTCGATTCTGTAGTACCTAGGTACTTTATATTGCATCCACAATAATTATTGTAATAGTTAGTAACCAAAGGTCCAATTATATAATCGGAATGTCTTGATAACAACTTGCATATGTTAACATTATAACATTTAAATGTTGATGGTAATTACTTTCTTATTTACTTAACAATTAATAAAGTCATTAAGATACTTGTTTAATGTTCTACTCGTAACAACGTTGAAACAACATAGCCAATGACTGGCGGCCATTTTAATGGTAATATCAAATAATTTTATTGGTTTTAGAAGACGTGGTTAAAAATTTTGTGTGGTTTTAGAAAAATGCTGATGGGGTAATTTGGAATACCTATTTTTTTTTTTTTTAAATATGGTCTGATTTTGTGTAAACTGACATTTATAATGTGTCGTGTAGGAGATGGAGAAGATAACGATGGATGATTGTGTTAGAAACGACTTGAAAGAAATTGACAGTTTCGGGTGGCTTGACCTGCGTCTGTACATCGTATCCTACTCGTACTAAATATTATAAACGCGAAAGTTTGTGAGGATGGAAGGGTGGATATTTGTTACTCTTTCACGCAAAAACTACTGAACGAATTTTGATGAAACTTTACAGTAATGTAACTTATACATCAGAATAAGACATACCAATATTTTACAAGGACCGGCTGCCTATCTGACTTCCACAACCCAGTAACTGGGTAACACGATTCCCCTTGGTTATATATATTCTACAGCACCCTGTATCCAATTGCGTCGTCAAGCAAACTACAAATAATGATAATAGATAATACCTAATGGCGAAATCAATTTATATGTCCTGAAAAAATCCCCTGAATAAATGAATCAATAAATAACTTTGATACACATGACAAAATCACAAAAGAGATACGTCAGTAACAGAATCAAGTAAACAGTTTAAAATCATTTTATCGATGCATTGTTTCAAACAAGAACGTGCAGATATAACCACAAATTGATGACCTATTAGTATTTTCCATTTTAGTGTCAATTTTGCATCACAAACCGGAACTGGGTCAGTAATATATTAGTATTATTAACTACATCTTAGATAGATAGATAGATATAATACTCTTTATTGTACACCATACAAATTCCAGAGACATAAATATATAACATTTTACAAAGGGTGACACAATGGGCGGTATTATCGCTAAGAGCGATCTTTTAAAGACAATCTTAAGAGATCAAGAGATCTTGAATGTTAATACAGGTCATTTTTAATTGGATATAAGACAACATAGTGAAGATCCGGCCAATTCCCGTAATTATCTATGTATATTAATATATCTCATCTCAGCGACAATCAATAACTTTGCAAAAATGTAGCGAAATTAGAGGTATTTTGGACAGATTGAGAATGAGATCAGACTGCGAGCGTTCTAAAAAAATTACAAGAATTGCGTTTCCTGTTCCAATACCTATTACTTACATCATTAATTTGTATTAATTAGTAGGCATAGATAATTACGGAATGATTGCCGAGAAACGGTAGAAGGAGCGTTGCCGCGTTGGCAAACCAATAGCCAGGTGGGGACGACCTACAGAAGATCGCGGGGAAGACCTGGATGAGACTCTCACGGACCAGGGAAGCATGGCACAAAAGGGAGGTGGCCTATACTCAGCTCTGGGTGGAACTAGGCTGCCAATGATGATGATGATAGACAATATACCTAACAGTCAATAAATAAATAAATAAAGATTTATTGTTCAACTAGGACTAGATTACACGGCAAAGTAATCCTACTAATATTTATTATAAACGCGAAAGTTTGTATGGAGGGATGGATGTTTGTTACTCTTTCACGCAAAAACGACTACACGGATTTGGATGAAATATGGTACACAGATACTTAGTTTATAACCAGGATTAACACGTAGGATATCTAAGCTAGTTAGTTAGGATACTTTTTATCCCGATTTTCCTACGGGATCGAAACTTATGCGGGTAAAACCGCGGTGCGCAGCTAGTATAATATAAAGCACAAGCATAATGTTTCTTAATCTAGTTAGTGGGTGCCGTACTGCTCTCCTAGATAGGTTATAAAATAACCTGTGTTTAGGAGAAACACCTCGGATCCCTGTCTTAAATGGTTGACTTATAACAGCACGTGTTAAATATGTATATTAAAAATATGTGTGTAGATATAACAGTATATATATTGATTTATTCATCATCAAGTAACATACCACAGACAAATATATAAATAATATAGAAATAATAAATTAAATTAAAATTACAAAAAAAAAAAAAAAAACAAATACACAACATCAAAAACACATACAAATTAAAATTGAAATTATAATATATAGATACCAAAAATTCCTAACCATGCGTTGTTGAAATCATGTGTAAAAAAATATAAGTGTACAAATATTGTTCAAGAGCAATTTAAGCAATAAATTTAGGTCAGCATTTACATAGAGAGGTAAAAATAATATTAACTTTTATGAATTAGGTACCACATTGACTTCCCACAATTTTCCATATAAACCTTTTTTTATGACGTCCAATGGCCACAGGAAAATAACACACTTATTGATTATTCCCTAATAATATGTTCTTATTACCAGAGTTTTTTTTTTGCGTCATTTTACCCTAAATAATAACTAAACAAATGCAAAATTGTTTCTTGGTCTCAAAATGGCGGGAGCACCTGGTGACAACAAAAAGTTATTTTATTATAATCCTCTTTAACTATTCTAATTTTCTTGGACGTTGCCTTAAGTTTATAACCACCCGCATTCCCAAAAAGCGCCGAAAGGGATTAAAAATTAGTTCGTCGGAACATCAATGTTGTCGTCAAACATCGAATCTTTTGTTTTGTTAAGCTCACTATTATGTCATCTTTTAACAATTACGAGGCACTGTCTTAATCCGTTGACAGATTTAAAACATCCAAAATTTTAATCCCTCAAATATATAGAATAATATTTTACTTAGAAATAATTGTCTTTACTTTTTGTTACTTATTTTGAAAAATTACGGAATGGTAAAAACAAAAGAGCGGTAGCCTTTACAGGATAATGATTTACAAGGGCTGGGTTTTTTTTAACGGGTTGAGGGATTTGCGGGGACAACCAGTGGCAAAAGGATTATTAGATAGTCTGGTTACTAGAAACAAAAACATTAAATTCTAAATCACTTTATGGTGCCGTACTAAGAAAGATTATATAGAATTTGAGTCAGACTTGCTAATGCTCAAACATCAAAAGTATGTCAGTACGATCTTAAAAGATAGTAAGTGAATTATCGGCAATGGCCATTATTGAGATATCAGACTGTACGTAACGATTTCTCTCGACACAAGTTCAAAGTCCCAGAGAGCGATCATCTCGAATTCTCGACAATCGTAGTCGCGACAAGTGTGAAAGATCGTATGTGTCACTTCCGCGAAGTTCCGAGTATTATAAAAAACAAAATGCGATTACTTCATAAAATTTTTTGAGCACTAAAAAAGGTTGAATGCTGTTTTATCAGGCCGAAATATTTTAAATAAAATGTTTTTTTTTTATTTTCCATTTTTAACTAAATATATAAAATAATATAAGTCTAAATATGAATTAACATTTCAAATGCGTGCGTTAGTGATGTACGTAATAATTATTTAAATCGTAGTAGTAAACAAGTTTCATTCATAAAGTTTCCTCAATGAATCTCACATACATGCTTTTAAAGGCTATCGAAATATTCGTATGGCAATGCAAAACAACAAACAATAAGTATTATGCATGATACATACATACAATGTTTCGTATGTCACTAAAGTAATAATGGTATCGTTCGGAAAACCCATTATCACACTTTATTACTACATTTTAATTTAATTGCCTATAGTAAATACGTATTATCTCATTTAGTTTAGCAATGCAACGCTTAATAAATTAATATGAATAATAATTATGCACTTACTAAAATAAATAATATATGTAATTAAATAAACGATGTAGTATTTAATTAGTTTAGTTTTTAAGAAATCATTAAAAATCTATCTATTGATTATTTAAGCCCGTTCAACAATGTCGCGCCGAATAGGATATTTTTATGCCGAATAAATATGTATATTATTATTTAAGCCTTTTATTATCGGAAAAGTACACATTTCATAATATTCATTTAAATTATATCTTAAAATGTTAATTTTTACATATTATTAAAAAAAATGTAGGACAATTTAAATATCAATTACAAAAATAATTTGATAAAGACTAATTATTAAATAAGTATAATATATTATAAAGTTAATACTTAAACGAATATTTTGCTTGTAAGTAATGAAATTGCTAACTTGTCTCGCACACAAATAATTATTAATCGCACTTCTGCAGTCTGTGCTAGAATTTAATCATAATGTTGATTAATCAAAACAATAAGACTGTTTACACTTTAATGGATCTCATTCATCACGTATTTTAAATAACAGCATTGTTAAACACTGTACAAAGCAGATTCTTTTTAATTGATTCCAGTTATTTTAATGCCAATACAACTAATAACTAAACATTTTAATTTTAATACAATATTTTAGTTGACCTAGTTATTTTTAAATTTTAGGTTTCTTTTTTAAATTAATATTATTTAATATTTTAGTTACGTGATTATTTTTAGGGTCTTTGAAACTGGGGTGTATGAACCCGTAATCGGCCATAGGAGGATTATTGACTTTTAGCCGCAACAGGATAAATGTATTGAATTAATTATTACAACCGAAAAACTAAAATAAACTTTAGTGTTAACCTTTAGGTTAACTTAAAACATAGTAGGTATACTACTAAATATATTGTTTATAAATCATTCAATTTTTGGTTAAGAATCCAACATCCATCAGATTAGTAGCCAAATTAATGAATATTTAAATTGTGCATTATTCTGCTACGGCATGTGCTAACTAGCAACGTGGTATTAAAAAAATATTGGCAAAAAAAATTGTAAGGGCGGGGGCGCATCGACGCCCACCCGGCCGAAAGCTTCCAAATTCGAATCGCAAAAAAAATGCGCGAGTGCGCGCACGAGAGCGCGTTATAAAAGCAAGGCACGTGGTCGCGTTGCCACAGTCGTGAGACATCCACGGAAGCGAACGCACGTCACTCTATTCCGCGCGCGCTCTTACATCGTAAATAAGATCGATATTTTCAAGTTCAAGAATAATTGAATATGGATATCAAAGTTTTGGATCCCACTGGCATCTATTGAAGATCCCAAAAATCATCAATCAAATTGAGAATATTTGATATTTTACGAAAAATCAGCGAAAATGTTCGGCTTGGACCCCACTGGAGTTTATTGATTTTCGGAAGATTTTGAAATTTTTTCAAGAAAATTGAATTAAGTGTTCAAGATGTTTATCCTGGATCCCACTGGCGTCTACTGATTTGGGATATAAATCTCAATCCCAAGTATCCTGAGCTACATTTTTGGAGTTTCTGCATCCTGTTCATCAAAATGTTCGTGCTTGATCCCACGGGAGTGTACTGAAGAATTTTCCCGTTTCGTGTGAAGAATACAATTTGTGCTTCAAAATGTTGGGCTTGGATCCCACCGGAGTGTACTGAAAAAAAACTGTTTTAGTGTTAATAAGTGCGGTTAATAAACAAACAAAATGGTCGCGCTCGACCCCACTAATGTGTACTAGGTTTAATTTATGTTTTAATTTTCGTCTTATTATCACTCCTTCAAAATGGCTTTGGGTCTAGATCCTACGGGAGTTTATTAGTTAGGTTAGGGACATGTCGCATCCCATTTCATATCAAATAATTTAATTCATTTCATTTTAATAAAATGTCAGTAATATGTTCATCAATCCGCCACAAATTAATATCATTCAGCAGAAATGCATTTTCATCAAATCGGAAGAAGAGGAAACTATTTCTTTTCCAAGTAAATTAAAGTTTGTAATAATGTAAGTAGGGAACCAAAGACTGTAACTACCTATTCGCTGATAAACTTAATGTTTTCAAGTCTGGTCGAGGAGTAAGAACTAATGTTCTTTAATTTATTGAAGTTACCTTAGAGTAAGTGATTATTTATTGACTAACAATAGGTAAGTAGAATAATTTAGTTGAAATATCTAGAGTTGGTGTGACAACTCTGTGTTATCATTTATGTTATGTTTGTGATATTCTTCGTTGTCAACCAAACTGAACGGTATTTCTAGCATTTCTATGTACCCATTGCATTTCTTTTCGACTGTGGCAGTGATTTTATACTCTTGTAAAATAATAAGACTGTTAGATGAATACTCTAGCTAATTGTTGCTGAATAAGCATTGAAAAATGTGTAAAATATACATTTGATTTTTTTAAATGTGTTTTTTATATTTTTATGAAACCCTTACACACCATTTCACTCATAATTTTGAAAACATAAATTATGAAACATTAATTCTACAGAAATAATTTTCTCATGAATTTTAAAACTTATCAATATTTAGATTGATTTTAAACACAAAGTTTGTTGCATCTTTGATTAGATACCTGTGACTGATTAACAATAAACATACGAGACTCACACATTTTGACATTTATAACACATGTCATCAAATCTTTAGAAAATGATTTTATAAAAATACAAAATGTGAAATAAGTAACATTTATATAATATTATTACAAGAACTTTGTTCAAGTTGCATCAGCCCGGTGATTGCAAGCAATGCCACCACATCTTGGAGAATGTTGGTCCTCCATAAGTGATCGTCATTGAGTTTGCCACTGAATTAAAAATTACGAAATACTACCATTTCGATGAAATTTATAAAGTCATACAGTACAAATTACGATCATTTTAAAAAGATTTTTAAAAAAGTAATAAAGTTTTCACTAAATTAAAAAATTACAAGAAATAATAATCAAATAGGTATATGTTTTTATTTTAATAATTTGTTACTTTTAAATAAAGTATTAAAAATTTGTCCACTTAATAAATTAAAAAATAATATGTAAGTACTTAGGGTACTATTATAAAAAAGTACTAAACCAAAATACAACTTCAAATATTTCAACAAAAAAAAAAAACAGATCTAACAACTGCCCCCTAATATAAACAAGAATATTGAAAGTGTCGAAATTCAACCTTGTTAATGACACCGTAGAAAACAGTCTCGCGCAACAAAATAATAACATTGCATCAGTCGATACTGAAGAAAGGTAAGCAGAGAAGGAAGTTCATAGGTACTTAGATACTTAGACAGATTACTTAGACACTTAGATTTAGACAATGAGAGCAACCTGGCAGTATTAGTAGTTACTTGCCTACCGTTGAACTAAAAAGTGGTTTATTTCGAATAATATAGTATATTTCAGTCAGACAGGCGCTTTAATTTGTGTAATAAATTATTTCATCACCACTGCTCTCAACGGTGAGGGAAAAAATCGTGAGGACACCCGCATTTCCTAGAGTCAATAAATCGTAGGCATGCGACATCTACCAACCCGCACTGGAGGCCCTAATTCAACACGCGGGTGTTGAATTAGGGCCCACTCCCTCTCGAAAAGAGGAGGCCTGTGTTTCAGAGTCCCACCAGTGGGAACATTATCTATAGGCTGGTTATGTTGTAACTTGAAATGTTCACATTGTGAAAGCCACGCAGATTATTCATATTAATTTTAAGAGCAACAAAACTATTTCAAAATAAACACCACAGTCCTTTCATTAAAAAAAAAAACATTTATCCTATGCTACAATGGCTGCAATAGATATTACTTAAAAACTAAAATGTATGAGGTAATAGTAACGTACAGGAAGCAAAAGGAATATGTAAGGATCGTAGCAGGGCATTCTGTAACTTCTGCCTACCTCCATGGCAAGAATTTATGTATTTATGTGTGTAGTTATAACCAAAGTAGTTTAGACTTACGATTATACTTTATACAAATACATACTATTTCGACAGACGCCTTGTAAATGATAGTAGCAATGGACAATTGAACATTTCAATGAGCGTTGCAGACGCGATCGAAGCTCTACAATCATTTTCTACATCTTCAAAATACCGCCAATCTTGTCATATACAGGCTGATTTTTTAAAGACCAGCCAAATTTAAGGATATGGTACAGACCATCAAACTGAACAACTTTCTCCATGGGACAAATAGCGTAATCGCGAAAATTTTATCAACTGTCCCATAGAAAACTTCAATACCTACTCGACCTAAATGTATGGGACGGCTGAATTTTTATTCGCGATTACGATGTTGGTCCCATGGAGAAAGTTGTTCAGTTTGATGGTCTGTACCACATCCTTAAATTTGGGTGGTCTTTAAAAAATCAGCCTGTATAAACTATGTACGAGTACGTCGAGAAAGGAATTACGACAGTGGATTGCCCTGGCTGCAGGCTTTAATTTATTTAGGCACCACAGGATTACCAGCGGGGTAATTCCGTCACACACTAACAGTAGCAATGATTTCCTTTTGGCAGTTCAACCATATTCATTGGATTACATAAATTGTTGAACAGCCAAATTTTTCGAACATAATTTATGAAGCAATGTATTAGCAATATACTTCAAAATTATACAGGTTAGAGATTGTCATTGAAAGTGCATAGGGTGCCGGTGAAGCAGCCTGCTAGGATGACCTGCGAGAAGTCATACAGAAAAAAACCCGAGAAGGGACTCAATTATAGACATTGGACCAACACCTGCTTTGAGAATACAACGCAACCGCTACTTGGTCAAACGTAGTGGGAACACCGTAAGATTGTATGCAGCAGGTAGGTACTAGTCTATATGGGCTCGTTTATAGTGTATTCCCCAATGACGTAGGCAATTAATTTCCTAGAATTTACAGAATTTGAGTAAACAGTCCTATACAGGCTGATTTTTTAAAGACCAGCCAAATTTAAAGATGTGGTACAGACCATCAAACTGAACAACTTTCTCCATGGGACAAATAGCGTAAACGCGAAAATTTTATCAACTGTCCCATAGAAAACTTCAATACCTACTCGACCTAAATGTATGGGACGGCTGAATTTTTATTCGCGATTACGACCATGGAGAAAGTTGTTCAGTTTGATGGTCTGTACCACATCCTTAAATTTGGCTGGTCTTTAAAAAATCAGCCTGTATACCTGGAGAATATACAATACACTGTCGTAGGTCCCAGGTAGCTTCTAGTCTTTAGATTTCCTAGAAGTCCTGACTGCTCATAAATACTGATTAGTTTAAACAATATAAAGCAATTATTAATACAATGATCGGCCCAACAGGTGTAGAATGCACTAGCGACCGAAGTGACATGTGCTATACACATGGCAGGAATAATATTCTTCTGTAATGTTCGTATAAATTGCTGAGCGGGTTTGTATTTATATTTTATATTTCAAGTCTTTTCTTGAGTTTTGGGTCTCCTCGGAAAATATGTATTTGGAACGTATGAAGCAAACACAAGTTACAAGTTTGACGTGAAATACCTACTTATGCTCGGTATCTATAAACAAAAACGAATCGTTTTGCTTAGCAATAGTAGCATTTTTTTTGCCAAACTGGGCATATAAATATATTCGTATGCTAATTTTACCTGTGATAGCTACTTCTATATGGGAGGGTCTACTATGCAAAGCGTATATATGAGGTCTTTGCTACATTATTGGTAAAGATACAAGAGTCTTAATTTTAACCAATAACGGTCCGTAAATTATAGGAATCCGCCATTAGTCAGCAATCTCTTACCCTTCTTCTAATTTATTCGGATCATTGCAAAATGTCTTTTTCTTCCATACTTCTCTATTAGTTGTCATCTCCGTAGAATACATCCCCTTTCAAGCCATATCATGTTTCACACAGGCCATCCATCGTTTATAATACAAACTTAGGGCCAGTTTTTTGATCCGTAGTTAAACTCAACCATTTGTTAAAAATAGTAACTAATGGTTAAATTTTTGCAAAATGTGTTTTTTTATGATCATTTTTAGTTTTCCTAATGGTTATTTTTTAAACTAATAGTTAATTATTTGACCATTAGCAATGAAATTATATCATTAAAAACACTCAAAATTGATCAAAAAACACATTTTGCAAAAATTTTACCATTAGTTACCATTTTTAACAATTGGTTGAATTTAACTACGAATAAAAAAAATCGGCCCTTAGTATGAGCGAGACCTTCAAGTATACTGTTACTGTTAGCCTACATTATCCCACTGCTGCGCATAGGCTTCTCCCCATGACTTCCAGCTCTTTTGATCCAGGGCTAAAGTGGACTACTGGTCGTTTGTTTTCTCCAGCTCGTCACACAATCTTCTACCTACTACCATATAGTATTAGTCGATATATTACATGCAACATCTAGAATTCCGACTGAGCATTCTAGGTTCTTAAAGTACAATAAGTACCAGGAGTCTATAACATTCTAGAAGATGTCGGCTCCACTTTTTCTACAGCGTTTCGTGCATCTTGACAGCTATTACTGGCAGCCATGATAGCTGACATAAAATCAAGAAGAATCCTTGCCCTGCCTTTATCAAATATAAACCCACGCGAACCTATCCACGTTCCGAATCCCGTATTAGACTCAACGTGTGCTGAATAATGTATCATCAAATAATATCAATATACCACATTGTCGTACTTAATTCCTAGGTCAGCTTGAATCCAGTGTATTTACACATTGTGTTATCATATGACACGTGAGGACGGGACGGACATTAATACATTGTAATGAAAGCGATTTGGTGCTCATGGACGAGGGATTATGTGGTGTCAACTGCACGAATTTACGAATATACATATACTAATAGCAGTAGCAAACTCTGTTATGTCTTTTTATGTTTTCCTTCATCATGCTCCTGCTTATACAGGGAAAGGTGTAAAAGAAGAGTAGAGCAATACCTGAAAAACTATAAATGGATTTTGTGAAAGATGATATGATATGGCTAGAAAGGGGGTCACTACTGAGATGATGACTGATAGACAGGTACAGAAGAAGAATATATACGGTGCTCTTCTTTTTCAGATAATAAAACCAATGTGCGGTAGGAAACATATCTGGACTTGCAGTGTTATTAAAAACAATTTAACCCGACCTGAGAATCGAACCCAGGACCTCATGCCCAGTAGCCTTTGCGACCAATAGATTAACGAAGTAGTCATGGTTATTTTAATACACAAGTAATAATCAACAATGTTGAAACACTTAAATATTTTACAAATGATTTCATTTGTTACAAAATTTCCCAAATAAGTTGAATAACTTACGGTGGCAACGCGAAACTTAAAACATGTAGATACCATCTTATCTTAAATATTAACGCAAATATACTTTAGCTTATCTTTATTTTGTATTGAAACAACTTAGCTGGACAATTCACATAAAGTGTAGAGTTTAGTTAAGTATATTGTGGGAGGGTCTAGTTCACTAAATAAGGATAATTATGAACAGTACATGCAGTGACTAGTGAATACTGAGGCGTGGCTACTAACACGATTTTAACTTACATCCCTTTCAATCTAAATGTTTTTGAGTTCAAACAAGCGGTATTTTTTGTTTGTAGCCTTTATTGTCCCACTGCTGGGAAAAGGCCTCCCCCAAGTTCTTCCAGGAAGTCTTTTCTCGCGCCACCTCACACCATCCCTCGCCGTACGCGTCCAGGTCATCGACATCTCTTTCTTGCCCGATGTGATAATTCAAAGAAGGCTGAAAAAGCTAAGGTTTTAGATCGTCGAACTTGTTTTGGATGAAGCTAGTTGCCCATTCCAAAGCGTAATAGGTTCTTATGGAGAAGAACTGGCAAGAAACACCGATCTTCACTGAACGAAGATTTGATTGACCCCTAACAACAGTAATGGCAAGCATGCTGCTACAAAAACACCAATGATACAAAACATAATCCCATCAGAGATGACTATGATTTTTTACACATGGTATAATTAAATCGCTGCCAAGGCCACCAACCAGTTTCGGATAATTAAATATTATAAATCATGACATTGGACAAGGTCAAACGAATAGTAGCCCTTTACGGAATTTACGTGAATATTGCTAATATAAAATACTTCTATATCCCTACGTAAATATTACAAATAAGTAAATAAAGTCGCTTTGCGTGTGTGTCTGTTGTGTGACCGCGTTCTTCTTCTATACTACGGAAAGGATTTTGTTGCGGTTTTCACCATCATTTCGATAGTTTGTTCAGAAAGGTTTATGTGTTATAATAGGTACACTAGCTTCCTGACCGCGACTCTGTCCGCGTCAAATATCTTGTTCTCCCGACCGTCTTCGTCGCTGTTCGCGCTATTACCTACTTCATTTTCGATTATCGGTTTTCGGCTTTTTTTCTTTTTACTTGGCTCCTAAGGGTCGTTGCGTGATTTTAAATCGCCTACTTAGTTAACTAACTAACTACTTAGCTACTACTCAGTAGTAGTAGTTATCTAACTAGCTTAGCTAACTACTTAGCTACTACTCAGTAGTAGTAGTTATCTAACTAGGAGATTTGAAATCACGCTGCGACCCCTAGGAGTCGAGCAAAAAGAAAAAAAAGAAAAAACCGTTAATCGAAATGAAGTAGGTAATGTGAAGGAAGGCGCGAGCAGGCGATGCTATGCGACTGGGAGGATCGGGAGAGCAAGAAATTTCACGCGGACGGAGTCCATGCATTTGATAGCCCAATTCATCAGAAAGGTTATAGGCTAGTGCCTATAGCATCAAATGCAAAAAAAAAAATACAAATCCGACTGATAGTTCCAGAGCTTAGCGCGTTCATACAAACAAACTCTTCAGCTTACAAAAAGAAGAAACCCCGATGTTTTGTCAAGTATTAAAAACCATGTGATGCAGGGACGAGTAGCTAGAACGTACTATCGCCAAAATCTATATCTGACCACCGTAAGGACTATTCCTGCTTGCAGCGCATATTATTAGTCGACTTAAAAAGGATCCTCTTTTGTTTTACTTACGGACGCAGCTGTGGTCATCATGTGCACGGGATTTTGTTTTCAAAATGGTCAGATTTAGGTTTTAGCGATAGTACCTACTTGTACTAAACATAATTTGTTATGGGATTTAAATTTTGGCAGATTTGAGTATCATGTGTATAGGGTCAAGTATAAATAGCTAGCGAAACTTCGGAAATGTGACGGGTGTCGATATCTAAACACGATAAAACAAAGAAAAAAAAGTTTTGTTGGTTTTTTTCTAGGTTCAATGACCACTGGCAGTGTAATCACTTGAAGTAGTAGAGAATCTGTTTTTTTTAATTTTATTGTGATTAAATATTGATACCCATCACATCTGTGAAGTTAACATGGAAAAAACTGATATTTCAAGTGACTAGAGTCGTTGTCCCCAGAAAAAACAATGATTGTCTTTTTCGTTTTGTCGTATTTACATATCGATACCGTGAAGTGCGAGTGCGGTGCCTCTAATCAGACCATGCCCTACTTGCTGGGGTGCCCTAAGTGGTCGTTCACCTGCACCTTGGATGACTAAATGATTACCATTGATGCCGCAATCAACGCGGCCACCTACTGAGCTCAAAAAATATAAAATATCGAAGAAGAGTACCGTCGACACGAAAATACGAAGAAGATACCCATCACACCTGCGGAGTTTTGCTAGCTAATTTAATTTGACCCTGCATAACCATCAACTCTGTTTAAGTAGATAGTTGATATTGTAATATTCTTCTACATTATCGCGCTAATTTAACCAAATTATTATTATTATCTATGACATCAATGGCAACACAATGAAGACACCTGGAGTCGTTGACAGTTGGTGCGAAGTTTATAAAAATAATAAATTATAATAATTGTTTTTCTAAATGAATTTTACCGAAAATAAGTTATCGTGAAAAAACAGTGGTGGCCCAGTGCTAGGTAACGGTTTCGACTTACCGATTCGTGGGTTCAAACCCAGGCAGGCACTTTACTTTGTGTAAATACTTATGTAATCTCATCACCACTGTGCTCAAAACGGCGAAGGAAACCGGCTTGTTATAGAACCAAAACAATGGAAGACATTTGACATCTACCAACCCACATGGGCCCGCGTGGTGGATTACAGCCTACTCCCTCTCGAAGAGTGAAGGCCTGTGCTCCAGCAGTGGGAACATTAAAGGCTGATTATGTATGTTATGTAAGGAGGGGCTTGTGGCTAAATAATAACAGCTACACTGGTCGATCGATCAGGTTAAGCTACGTTTGCCGCGGTTGGTCCGTGGATGGGTGACCATCTTTACATAGGTACCCTATGTGACTCTGAAAGCACGTTAAGCCGTTGGTCC
Source organism: Apamea epomidion (assembly GCA_947507525.1). Taxonomy (NCBI): domain Eukaryota; kingdom Metazoa; phylum Arthropoda; class Insecta; order Lepidoptera; family Noctuidae; genus Apamea; species Apamea epomidion. Next base: position 5,715,994 of record OX382247.1, on the reverse strand, counting down.
CGGCTGTCATTCATGATCTTTGACAGTCGTTACGGGTCATCAGAAGCCCGAAAGTCTGACAACCAGTCTTGTCAAGGGGTATCGTATTACCGAGTAACTGGGTTGTGGAGGTCAGATAGGCAATCGCTCCATGTAAATACTGGTATTCAACTGCATCCGGTTAGACTAGAAGCCGACCCTAACATAGTTGGTAAAGAGCTATGCAGATGATGATGTAGGTATGTTATATAAGTTATCTTGAGGTCCTGAAGCGTGGCGCTGAAAAACTGTAATACCTTTGACATATTCAAATGACTGGTTATTACTCTCTTTGCAAATAATATTAAGTACTTTTTTTAAGTAAAAATGCAAAAGGAAATATAAATTAGTATTGCATAAAGCTTCTTACGCTGATAAGTTCATTCACATTTATGAGGTCATATATTTGTGCATTAAAATAGAGGGACTCGTGGCTAAGTAATAACAGCTACACGGCCACATACCCACACGGGTCGAAAGATCAGGTTACACTACGCTTGCCGAGTTGGATCCGTGGATGGATGACCATCTTTACATACCAAGACCCTTCTGTGCCTCGGAAAGCACGCTAAGCCGTTGGTCCCAGCTGTCATTCGTAGATCTTTGACAGTCGTTACGGGTTGTCAGAAGCCCGAAAATCTGACAACCAGCCTTACTTAGAAGCCAGTCTTAACAAGGGGTATCGTATTATCCAGTAACTGGGTAGGTACTGGAGTTCAGACAGGCAGGCGCTCCATGTAAAATACTGGTATTCAGGCGCATCCGGTTAGACTGGAAGCCGACCCCAACATAGTTGGGAAAAGGCTAGGCAGATGATGAGATGATGATTTAAAATCATTAAACACTGTTTATAAGTATAATGACCGAAGGCAGAAGGTACATACGCCAGCAGGTAAAGTCAAATTTTCCCAATCAACCTTGAACCTTAATGCTCTAGCGATAAAGTTGAAAATCTATTAAAGAAATTTGACAGATTGTAGTAGCTTGATTTGCTGGGGTCTGTACGTCATAGTCCACATACTTATAAATTATAGAACACTCAATAAATATGTTGGCAATAAATTATATTGAATATGTGAACGTTTCCAGCACTGATCTCATACTTACTGTTATTTGAAAGTGATCATTTATGAATGCGGGAGCTATGACACAGCTCTAATTTTATTCCATTTGTAATGAAATTGAAGTTTCAATAATAATCTATACTAATAGTAAACCTGAAGAGTTTGTTTGGTTGAAAGCGCCATCCAGCTGATAGTTCTAGATATGTCTAGAACTATCAGCTGAATTTGAAAGACTCCGAGCATAGCTCGCTGCATAGCGCCATATTCCCGGTAGTAGGAGTACGATTCCTTGGGATAATTTCTGACCTCTGCAAGTGCAAAAACTAGTGTTTACATATTTTTGCATTATTCAAATTCATGATTGAATTGATTGAACACCAAAATCCACGCTGCATGTTTTGGATCTCTATAAAGGTAAACTGTAACTATGAATTCAGCTAATTATTATATATACAGTAGACAGTTTTCGTCGTTTATCAATATAAAAATCTACTTTTTCGTAGAAAAGTGCAATACCTACGCGGTCAAAATGTATGGAACAGCAATTTTTTTTGACAGAGTGGACGTGGACAGCGGACAACCGGGTGTTGTGGTGCAACTTGGTGTATGTCTATGTTGATCACTGGGCAGCGATAGGTTGAGTTAATTGGGTATCAATAAATCAATGCTTTATCATAATAATAATTAGGTACATTGTAATGTTGTGAGGCTTAATTACATGAAGAAAGGGGGAGACACTGTGCATAGAACTTGTAAAGTTTCTCTCAATATTTGATTTCCAGTAGCTTGATATATCCCTGTCACTCCACTAACCTCACTTCCCTACTCCTCCTAGGTACTAGGAGGGCCTAGTACCTAATCCCAGTTCCCAATGACGACGCCATCCAAGTCTTAATGTTCTTTTTGTCATGATTAGTTTTGAATGAACTGAACGACTTAAAATTACGACCTGCATCGTTTCTGCGTCCTTGATCACACCGATATTCAGATTTACATACTACATATACCGACTTCAATTTTATTTATGAAGAGGTCAACTTTACGGAACAGACCGCAAGGCGCCAACCGGAGGCGCGGTGGCATCCATTACATAACCCCAAGTTAATGTGAAGGGCCTCGATGGACACCAGTTACTGTATCCGCGAGCCAATACCGGCTGCCAAACGTGGGTGTGTTTTCTGAGAATAAAGGCTCGTTCATGCGAGGACAGTTTCTCGGCTGACGGACGAGAAGTCGATTCGAGACTTGCCTGGCGATTTTCTCGACCACTGGTAGTGTTGTTACTCGAAGTATGAGTTGCGAAAATCTGTTTTATTTTGAACCGACTTCAAAAAAGGAGGAGGTTCTCAATTCGACTGTATTTTTTTTTTATGTTTGTTATCTCAGAACTCCGTTATTTATAAGCCGATTTGCAAAATTCTTTCTTTTTTATACTTTCAGATTGGTCCCATAGAAATTTCATCAAAAACGGTTCAGTAGTTTGGTTTTTAAACGAAAATTACTGGAAAAATTACAACTTAAAAGTGAAAAATAAAAACTTTTTGCAAAAAACTACCGACTTCCGAAATTAAAGTTATTTTTTACTTTGTAGTGTCTTTTTTGGAATTCGGTTGTTTTTTTTTTGGAAAAAAAGTTTTGTTCTATTGTATTTAGATATTGATACCCATCACGTCTATGAAGTTTAAACACAAAAAAAAACAGATTTTTTAAACTAATACTTCATATGAATACACTAACTGCGGTCAATGACCCCACAAAAAAATCATCAAATTAATTAATCTTTTATTTTATCATATTTAGATATCGGTACCCATAACGTCTGCGGCGTTACGCTAGCTAATTTAATTTAACTCTGTATACCTACCCACTGTGTTTTTTTTTTAATCAAAAGTTATTTATTCAAACTAGACTGACAATCAGCACTTTTTGAACGTCAAATTTACATGAGACAGTCAAAACGCTCGCCCTTCACCACTTCCTAGTCAAGTGGTGGCGAGATGAAGTGGCGCAACAAATTCCCCAGCATACACGAGTCAACATTTCAATCTCTCTTCGACAATCGTCTATTTGAGGTGAGGAACTGTCTCCGTGTAACCAAGCCATAACATGTTCATTTTACTGCACAGTTAACAGTTCAGAGGCCAATTTAATTAATATTGACACAATTGTGTCGTGTTCACACAATTAAGTCAATAAGCATAAAATTGAGTGATGGTAAACCTCTTTGCGAAAGGGCTTATCCGGGTAAACTCTATGATCAAACATGTTTTTGTCACAAAACATTATCTATCTATCTTCTATCTATGAAAGAAAGAAGGAAAGAAAAGACAATATAATTTTTTCAAGTAATTTGGTGTAAATATGACGCATAAAAAGAAAACAAAAGAAGTTGACAAGTTGTTGTTGTTGTTGTTTATATTAATAATAATGCTGAAGAGTTTGTTTGTTTGAACGTGCTAATCCGTAGAACTAAAAATCGGATTAAATTTTTTTTTTTGCATTTGTAACAAATTAAATATCTCGACTTAGCACACGAGGTTGTTGACATGTGGAATGTGAGCTCGGCTATCATTGTGCCGATTGTCGTATCAACCAATGGCCTGATGGCCGAAAGCCTCTATCAACATCTATCGAGGCTCTCGTTAGGCGGTTGGATTAAGGGCCTGATTCAAAAGGCAGTACTCCTTGATACGGCTCTCATTGTGAGGAGGTTCCTGTCTCTGGAGCCCTAACCACCGGTAGCTTGGACCCTGCTTCCGACATCGGTGGATCACTAGTATTTGTAAATCTTTTTCCAATTTCTGAGGAAGACTATTTAACATCACGCTTAGGACCCTTAGAACCGCGCAAAACCTGTTGAAGTAAATTTTTAGGTCGCAACGCATTCTAATTCACACTCAAAGCATGTAATTCAATTCAACCGATTACAGGCACTTTTGAATTGTCAAGGAGTCGGTAAAAGAAGAGGTATTCCACTACCCCTTAGTGTTTAATATGCTTACAGGTGATGAATGCCAATTTATTAAGAATGGGCCGTTGGAAGGCTCTTTCTGCAAGATATTGGCAAGCTACCTAGTAAAACCAGTGCTTAAATCAGCACTCCTCGAACGTCGACAAAATAGACGTCAAAATTACAGCCCGATTCATACTTTATGGCGGCTCTGAAGTGGGCTACTCGCTGCGCAGTACCTCACCCCTCACCCCCGCTGACAGGTGAATTTGTTACTGCACAACGACTAGCCTCATGTTCCGAGCCGCCATAAAATTCGCATCGCGCTGTACAATGTGTGGCTCGCGAATAAGATCAACTAGGAAGAAGGAGCAGTGCAAAAACTGGCTAGCTGCTTCCTATACCATGATGAGGTCCTGGTTGCCAGGTTTACCAACACGTTCATCGATTGCCAGATATCAGCTACAAAATTTGCAACTATCCTTATTTAAGGATCCTCTTCGGGCTCGTCTTTCTTAACGGGAAGAAATGACAATACAATAACTAACTACCCATAGCTATGTACTTCTTACACTGATGAGGTCCTGGTAGCCTGGAGCTTTAACAAGCTGTTTACTGATCGCCAGGATTCAGCTTTAAAACCACCTATAATTAAGGCACCTATTTTTCTGTTTAACCCGGGGAAGAAGTAGCAATATAATAACTGCCCAGCTACTTCCTTACGCAGATGCGGTCCTGGTAGCCAGTTTACCGACGCGTTAAGAAACCCCAGATTTCAGTTCTGCAACTAAAAATGATTTTCCAGTGTAATGTGTAACAGTCCCCGTTTAATATTAGGTTATTTCCCTACTAAGCTAAATAAAAGGAAAACAGTTCCAGAAATCCTGGACACCAAATTGTTACGGATATAACTACTTCCCTATCAATACTCGAATACTAAAATAATTAAGGAAAAAACTGAATATTTGGTCTTTGATGTCATTGATAGGAAGTATTCATCAAACATCGAGTAATTCGTTTCCTCACTAATTAATTCATGTAATACTTTGCTTTAGAGAGGGGGCTTGTGGCTAAGCAATAACTGCCGCACGGGTCGATCGATCAGGTTAAGCTACGCTTGCCGCGGTTGGTCCGTGGAATGGGTGACCATCTTTACATACCAAGACCCCCTCCGTCCTCTTTTTTTTTTTTGTGGGTGGGAACCAGGAATGGGCCTTATCTTATTGCTAGCGATTATGCTAGCATTAAGATAAGGCCAATAAAGTTCCCGCTGCTAGGATACAGACCTACTCTCTTTGAGAGAAGTGGGCTATCCCGTGGACCCAGTGCGAGTTGCTAGACGTCACATGTATTCGTTTTTTTTTGGCTCTAAGACATGCCGGTTTCCTCAAGAAGTTTTCCTATACCGTTTTGAGAGCAGTGGTAATGATCTAAATTACACAAAGAAAAGTGGCTGCCTGGGTTCGGAACCATGACATACAAACTCGTAAAACGCAGCCATTATCAATGAGCCACCACTGCTCTAGCTAAGTCCTGAAGGCCAATTTCTGTATTTAAAAACGTTTAAAAATCGTAATATCACCTCAGCGACAATCAATGTCAAAAACTTTTCAGAAATGTAGGTACGGTCCGTTCAGAGTTTAACTACCCCGACAGCAGCAACCCAGTAGCACCCTTATTGTGACGAGAGTAAAGATCACTACGATTTTGACAGACCTGTCAGTAGCAGCAATCCAACAGCAACCTTACCGGAATGAGAATAAAGGTCACAGTGATTTTGACAGTCACAGCAAAACAGAGATATAATAACTGTGAAAGGAATGTATTTCAGACATATTTTTTACAGATTGAGACTGAGAGTAGAATGCGAGCGTTGTTAAATAAAGAATCGGTCCTCAGAGCTGACACAATTTAGATTGCTATCGACTCGCTATTAAGAAACACGTGGTGGGATGACCCTAGCATAAAATACATAATTGTCAACAGGATAAAATAATAAGGAACTAGTCCCTATTTGTATAGTAAAATTCCCTGTGATTGCGCTGGGACGATTAAATCACTATGATGATATCTATTCGGAGAAGTGATCAAAAACGCTATCTAAATTAGTCAATTAAGATAATTCCACGCCTCATTATCATGAAAGTTTGGTAGCGTTATAAACTAAGTAGCAGTTCAATTCATTGTAAGCCATCATCCTACTTAATATTACAAACGTGAAAGTTTGTATGGATAGATAATTGGATGGATGTATGTTTGTTACTATTTCACGCAAAAACTACTGAACAGATTTGGATGAAATTTAGCACACATATGGTATTACCCCATTGAATGACTATTTCATGAAATCATGACATTTGAGGCCAACTTAAAGAGTTGTATTGCTGATTCTAATCATTATAATTCTCAAAGGCATATTTACGTTACGGTTACGGTCGCGAATCATATTTTCATCAACACACAACCTGAGACTGACCAGCGGAGGACGTCTTTTGGCTGAAATGATGATGAAACATAACAGGTGAAACTATAGGTGCCCAACCCTTTGGGGAACGTGGGCGTACTATAGGTGCCCAACCCTTTGGGGAAACAAGATTTGTTGTTATGTATGTATGTATCAATGTTTACGAACAGCCAGTATTAAGAACACGTCATATTTGCATAAAACCCTCAATGGATCCCTCGAGGAAGTAAACAACATACAGTCAATAAATTAGTAATTAAAATAGGTTTTATTGTTATGAAGATGGCTACATAACGGTGAAGGAAAACGAATGTTTTATTACTGTTGTATAATAGTCAGTATACGTCAGAGAGGAAAATACGAGACAGCGTCATTATTGCAGCTTAAGAGGCAATATTCGAGGAAGGAAGAATCTAATGAATATTAATTTAGCTTCTTCATCGTAGCGTCAGATTCGTCCTCATCAGTACAACGCTAAAGCAGTGGTGGCCTCTTTTTTTTTTTGTTTTCGGGGGGAAACCTTCGAAAGGCACCCGACCTCCGGGGAGAGGGGTCGGGGAGTGTGGGATTTTTACCTCACTAAAACCACCCCGGTGATCACCATCCGCGCATAAGGGTGGTCCCGGTTCCTCTTAAAAGACCAACTCCGGAACCATCCCTGCGCAACGCCTGTAAGGCACATCCCTGGGGAGACTGTAAAGGGGCCTCCCCTAAGCCTTGCTATGCACGGCAGCACGTGACCACTGTGCCACCGTCTTCCCTGGGGTCAGTTGGTAGGCAGAAAGAGTCCCCACTCTATGCGCCCGCGACCCCAAAGGTCCACCTACCTTAATAGGTAAGCGCGTTTTGGCGTATTAGGCGCCAAGGCCTCCCCGGCGCCTCCTTCTCCGAGCAGGATCAGCCCTCTCCCAATCCCGCTCGGCAGCCTCCTTCTTGACCATAACGGTCTCACAGAAGGAGGCTACTTCTGTCCAATTCTCTGTCTCTGCCAGCATAGCCCTCACTACTGCCGGCAGAGACAGGTCTCGCCCGATCCTGGCAACCAGGGCCCGCCGCTCGGAGGCCCAAGCAGGGCACTCCTCGAGCGTGTGTTGTGCGGAATCCAAGCTGCGTCCACAGTGGTGGCAATTTGCCGCGGCCTCTCGCCCAATTCTGTTCAGGTACTCACCGAAGCAGCCAAAAGCAGTGGTGGCCTAGTGGTAGCGACCGCCAGTTATGAGTTGTAGGTCGTGTGTTCGAACCCAGACAGGCGCTTTACTTTGTGTTATTAATTTCATGAGCACTGCTCTCAAAACGGTGATGGAAAACATCGTGAGGAAATCGGCATCGATCTCTACCAACCCACAATGGGCCCGCGTGGTAACTATGGCTCACTTCCTCGCACAGAGAGGAGGCCTGTGTCCCAGCAGTGGGAACATTTTAGGCTGATTATGCTTATGCTGGTACAACGCTGTATAAGGTTATTTTGGCGCATGACCACTGTCCTATATTATACAAGTACGCTAGACTAAATATACTATACGAAATGACATCGATACCCATTAAGTTTGCAGAGTTTCGCTAGCTAATTTAATTTAATCTTGTACTTCTGTTCAGTATGAGGTGCGATGCGTGTCTCATGCCTGTAATTTTACCTGCGCCTGACCAATACACAACGCTGATTGGTGTCAGAAATACCTAAAACCTAATGATAGTTCTTCCCCGAATTAACTCCTTTACAAGGACCACTTCCACGTCCGTCGTACGTCAAACCACAGCTTCTTAATCTGTGGTTACAGTTTACCTTTGCGGTAACATGATGTGAATGTAGCTACTGTGTTCTTTTTTATTGTTTTCCCATCCAAATCCCAGTACGCACATCATACGTCAGTAGAACACATTGCAGGTAGTGAATCAACACTTTATATACCTAACTTAGCAGCAGGTTGCAATATAGGTGTCTAACGGAGTATGTAATTGGGTAAAATAATAGCCTCCCGACCGATTCCGGTCACGGTGGCCAATCTCAACGGAGATTAGCTAGGTACGCAGGAGATATTATAGCGCACAAGTGTGTGCGACAACACAGGTGCACTCTCTGTTCCTTTACTCTCATAGTCCGATGGGACGGCAATCCGACACGACCGGGGAGAGATCAGGCGCGGGACGAACGACTTTACGTGCTTTCCGAGGCATTGAACCGCCAACTTCCAAACTCCGGCCTGTTACTAAGAAATTCCTAATGGACAACCCAATAACATTTTGTCCGACCTGGGAATCGAACCCAGGACCCCAAGCTCAGCAGTCGAGCTTGCAACCACGAGGCCAACGTGGCAGTTGCGTAACATATTAACAGTAGCAAATTTATGCGAAACTTATCGTATCTCCAACTATGTGAGTCGAGAAAGGCCCTTCGAGAAGGGATAGCCCTGGCTGCAGGCCTTAATTTATTTAGGCACCACAGGATTACCAGCCGGGTAGTTGCGAAGAAAATTCGTCAATCTGTGAACAATAGAAATGTACTACCATCCGCGCAATGCGAAAATAAATCGTTTGCGATTTAAAATAGCAGATGCGAAATCGTACGTATATTTTGAACCCTACAGAAGCGGTACTGGCTTCGCGCATTGCGGATAAAATCACAAGCGCAGCGGTCAGTCGACTTGTGATTTTTGACGATGTCAATTCTTTTACGTAAAATTAAGTAGTATATAATGGTTATTTTCTTTGTAAATACATATTTCGATGTACACTCTCGTCCGCGGTGGCACAGTGACTGTCTGGCCCTGGTATTTCGCAGGCGGATTATAAATCGTAGTATTTCGCACTTTAAAATTCGCAACGAATAAATTTCGTAGTGCGCACATACCCTAACAGTAGCAATGGCAATTTTGACAGTTTAACAACATGCATTGCGTTATTTTCGTTGTTGAGCAGACAAATTATTCGAACATACGAATAACAATATCCGTCAAAATTGTTCAGATGGAGATTGATAGTGTGTTGGTGACCCAAGTTGGGTGTAGTTTTGGGAATATAGAAATGTTATTGCCCATAAGACTTTTAATTTTACTGTACAACTTTATTTATTTATTAGATTACCTATGAAATATTTAATGATTATTATTATTATTTAATAAAATAATAATAATAATAATAATCATGTACAAGTATACCTATGTATAAAAAGGAGGAAAAATAATCAAAGGGCATCAAAAAATTCGTCTGCATCGCTGTCGATAGGAATCGTGCCCAAAAGGCTGGCAGCATTGCCACGTTGGATGGCAATGCTTTGCCCAAAATTCTTTGGCCAAAAAAAAGGTCAGCACTCTGGTCACGTGAAGAGTCGACCAACCGCTTGGCGATGTCTCGAAATACTAAGTGGGCACTCGGAACGCACTTTTTTTTTTTTGTTTCCGTAGTGCACCTGCACCTGCACCTGCCATCTAATCTCTTCACCACCCTTGGTTGACTGGTAGAGAATGCCTAAGGCATTAAGTCCGCCTTTGTACCTTTTTTGTGCGAAAAGTTTAAATAAATAAATAAATAAATAATAAAATCCTCATGGATGTCCGCCGCCCCGGGGCGGGTGACGGGGTCTGTCAGACTCTTACTGACTAAAAACCACCCCGGTGTTCCATCTCACACCTACGCCGGGGGTCGCGGGAGCGTACAATCCTTCCGCAACCCCCGACTAGTGCTGGCCCGCCACCGCGGGCCTCCTCGGGTCAGGGGGGGAATGAGGTGTTAGACTCCCCCCGCGACGTCTAAGAGGGGCGCGCGTGGAACACTACGCGCCGCCACCTCGGGTCCTGATGTGTGGGGGGCAACGGACGTCCCCGAGTCCGTCGTCCCTGGACCCATTTAGGGGGGCTGGAAGAGGGCGTTGTCCGCCCTCCGCCGACGCCCGGTGCGCCTGCTGCGGGCCGGGTGAGTGGACGAGATCTCCCTCTCCCTTTCCGCAGCCTACTTCTGCGAGACGACTGTTTCGCAGAAGGAAACCACCGCGTCCCAGGACTCTTCGCTGCCGACCATCGACTCGACCACGGCCGGCAGCAACAGGTCACTGCCTACTTCTGAGATGAGGGCATGGCGCGGCTCCTCCCAGGCGGCACACTCTGCCAGCGTATGCCGCGCCGTGTCCTCCCGGCAGTCGACGCAGTGGTGACACCGGGCGTCCGGCTCCCTGTTTATGCGACACAGGTACTTCCCGAAGCAACCATGCCCCGAGAGCACCTGCGTCACCCGTAACGACAGGGAGCCGTGCCTCCTCCCGAGCCAGCGCTCGAGCACCGGCCGGACCGCCTCGATGGTGACGAGGCCAGCGGTAGGGCGTGTAAGCCTGTCCCGCCATTCCGCCACCAGGACCTCGCGAAGCTGAGACCGACGCAGCTCCATATGTCGCTGCATCGGTCGCTCACCCCGCGCCCTCGCTTCCTCGCGCCACCGATACAATGACGCGAGTACTTTCGCCTCGAGGTCCCAGGGCGGGGATCCAGCCAGTACACAGGCCGCCTCGTAGGAGATCGTGCGATATCCCCTGATGACTCTGACGGCCATCACTCTCTGCGGTTTCCGCAATATTGCGATACTGCCGGCCGTCAGGTCAGAGGCCCACACCGGGGCCCCATATGGGGCCATCGATCGCACGATCCCCACATAGAGCCGCCTACAGGCGGCGCTCGGGCCCCCCAGATTGGGAAGCAGCGTTGATAGCGCCCCAGCCGCGTCCAACAACTTGGGCGCCAGCCGGCGGAAGTGGGGGCCGAAGTCCCACCGGCTGTCGAGCACCAATCCCAGGTACTTCATGGTAGACTCGACAGCGATCCGAGCCCCCCCGACCACGATGTGTGAGCCGGGCGGCGGCGCCCGCCGGGGGCCATGAAACACCATGGCCTCCGACTTGCTGAGGGCCACCTCCAGGCCTAGGCGACGTATGCGGCCCACCACCTGTGAGACCGCAGCCGTCGCCAGCAACGCTGCCTCCCTGTGCAAGCTCCCCCGGGCAGTGACCAGCGTGTCATCTGCATAACACGTCAGGTCTACCCCCGGTCTGAGCTGAGTCGACCAACCGCTTGGCGATGTCTCGAAATACTAAGTGGGCACTCGGCACATGTGGCCCTAGTGTTTCAACCCCAAACGGCTCGAATATATAAGTCCCAAAGAGATTGGAGTATTTGCGCCGTTTGAGGTTTTCCAAACCTGCAGCAGCCGCCCTAGCACAGCCCACCGTGCTTGGAAGATGGGATGGCGCAAGGGTGTCGACCCACGTTGCAACCCACACCAAAGGCCTACCTACCTTCCAAGGCATAATGGTCATTCCGTCTGGTCTCTTCCCATCGTCGCGTGCCAAGCCATTGGGTTCTAAAACACCTGGTACCCCGGCGGTGACAAGAGCACGACGGATGATGTCATTGATTCTGGCGTGCCGTGGTATCCGGCCTGCGCTTTTACTGCAGGATAAGCCATGGTGTCCGAGGCAGTCGACAACTTCACCGCATTGGCAGCGATGCGGAGCCACGCAAGGGGCGCCCAGACGCAGACAAGTACGCTACTTGTACTAGCACACGCACAGGAACAGTTCCGACAAAAATATTAGATACTAGCTTCTGCACGAGGCTTCGCCCGCGTGGATGTCGGAAATTATCCCACTGGAACATGCTACCGAGACAAAAAGTAGCCTATAAAGCCTATTAAAGCATTATAAGTCAGCCTTTGTATCTTTTTGGTGTGCGAAAAGTTTAAATCCGAAATCCTAACTAAATAATATTATAAATGAGAAAGTAAGTTTGTTTGTTTGTTACGCTTTCACGCTAAACGGCTGAACGGATTTGAATGAAATTTACCACACACATAGACCATGACCTGGGCAAGGATATAGGCTATTGGAGGCCAGGATGAATCCTGGATCACAGACGACGTCACGGGCAACAGCTAGTAATTAAATATATGTGACTCCATAACATCAGCTATCTGCCAGTGAAAGTCCCGTCAAAACCGGCCCAGCCAATTCGAAGATTAGCCGGAACAAACAGGCAGACAAAAATTTAAAAAAATGTTTTTTTTATAAGTAGGTTGCGTATATATTTTCATACGCTTTTAGTAAAATCTGTTATTTTGATATTACAAAAAGACACTTAAATTTTATTTATCTGTATAGATACGTACCTAATTAAAAATTTGCATTCGGCTGAACTGGAAGCCGACCCCAACTTAGTTGGGAAAACGCTAGGCAGAAATATTTAGTCCTGTTCTATTTGTTTATACATACATAGCACATTGCCCGCGACTTCGTCCGCATGGTTTCAAACTATCTCCTAAATGTTTTAAGACCCTTCAAAAAGTAGTTTTTGAAAATTATGATTAACATCTTATAACTTATTCAGAAAAGCTTCAAGTTTATAAATGAAAGGAATAAAATTGTACATATAAACTATATCCTCCCTTTTCACTGTTTTAAATCAAATCGTTTGGTACGTTTCAATTGTTTGACAAAAACGTTATTTATACCCATTTTTGCAATAAAATCTGGCTCGTTAAACTGTATTAACCCTTTTCACCCCGCCAGGGGTTGTTTGTGAAAAACCCTAAAATATTTATGATTCGTTATCTTTTATTTTAAGTTAATTTGACATCGACAACTTGTTAAAATATTTCCATAGAAACTTTGACACTCCTTAAACCATTCCTGAGGGATAGTTTTAAAAAACTTATAAATATAAACTTTATTATTTACTACCCCTACAAAGGGTAGTTTTTTGAAATGTATGATTAATTTAGATAGGCATTTGAGCCAAGTTTCAAGTTTTTAGATCAATGAAATGAGACTTTTCATAATAACTGTATCCCCCCTTTTCACCTCCAAGGCGATAAAAGTCTTTTGTGACCTTTCCATTATTTCAAACTTAAACTCTTGGATATACATACTGAGTATCGAGTTAATTGGACGGAGCGTTACAATTCTTCGGTACAAACTTTAACACCCCCAATCTTCCTTCAGTTTAGAAAAACAAACAATTACAAACTTTATAATTTACTTAAATAAGTACTAGCTGCGCCCCGCGGTTTCACCCGCATAAGTTTCGAGTTAATCGGACCACGCGTTCAAATTCTTCTACACAAACTTTAACATATGAGGCTTTGAGGGGTAGTTTTGAAAAACTTATAATGATAAACTTTATTACTTACTTAGGAGAGTAATCTTGCCAAGTTTCAAGTTTATTAACGTAATGAATAAAATTATTCATATAAACTGTATCCACGCTTTTCGCCCCTGCAGGGGTGGAATCTTGAAAAATCGTTTGGGATGTGTTCATAACTTGACACAAAGATTGTTTATACCAATTTCTGAGTTAATCAAGCCACGCAGTAAAATCCTCCCCTGTAAAATCGACTACCCCTTTTCAGCCCGTCATGGGTAGATTTTCGAAAAACTTTGATACACATTATTCTTTACTTTCGATCCTAGGTATAAATACTGAGTTTCTTGTAAATCGGACCGCGCGCTAAAATCCTTCCATACAAACTTTAAAACCCCGCAATCCCCTTTTAGGCGGTAGTAAAGAAAAAAAAATGGCAAACTTCATAATTTACTTAGATAAGTATTCGTGCTAAGTTTCAAGTATATTAACTCAAAGGATAAGAATTTTCATACAAACAAAATCTATTTCACCCTCTTGGGGGTGGTATTTCGAAAAACCCTTTCTTAGTGGATACCTACTCTTCACGAAAAACACCCTCCAAATTGCATGTCTCCAGGACCAGCGATTTAGGCTGTGCGTGTATCACTGCCAATTGTGGTCACCCATCCTAGTTGGAACAACGACCGGAGTTGCTTAACGTGAGTTAGCGCTACGACCGCAAAGCCATCGAGCTTCTCACTTATTCCTCATTGTATTATATACATACTACAATGATTAGGTAGTACCTACGTAAAGTCTCAGCCAATTCAACGGATTGGTTATTTTATAGCATTTTATAATTATGTTATTCTTTACGAGAGATTGATATAACTTTTTTATTTATGAACCGTTTGAAATGAAACAAACACAAAATTTTAAGTGGAGCAAACCAAAACGCATTAAACGCGTTTCTGAGATTAGCGTGCACAAACTTACAGACAAAAATTCTAAAAATCTTTGTTTTTGGTTCTATTTCGTTCATAAAGCCCCATAAAAGTTTTTCTTACCTATATATCTTCCATGTACAGACAGTGACCAGTTACGATTTTATTATATGTATTGATTTACACTATAATTATTATTTGACATTTATTATCGTCCATAGTTTGCGTTTCCTAGTAAGGTAATGTCAACGGTACTCGATAAGCATCACCATATTTATTACAATCTTATTATTTATAAAAATAACTCTGTATGGGTTATTTTTCAAAGACCAGCCAAATTTAAGGATGTGCTACAGACCATCAAACTGAACAACTTTCTCCATGGGACCAACGTCGTAATCGCGAATAAAAATTCAGCCGTCCCATACATTTAAGTCGAGTAGGTATTGAAGTTTTCTATGGGACAGTTGATAAAATTTTCGCGATTACGCTGTTTGTCTCATGGAGAAAGTTGTTCAGTTTGATGGTCTGTACCACATCCTTCAATTTGGCTGGTCTTTGAAAAATAACCCTGTATATAATTCAGTTTATCCCCGAAAATGTATGAAAACTGCTATTATTTAAGGTTGACAGCCAGAAAAAAATCGCATGATTCGAATGATAGCCTAATTAAGGTTTTGTAACCGTATTTGTTTCTCATTTAATTAAATAACAAAGTTAGATAACAGTGTTGTTTTGTTAATTTTTTGCCTGCAGCCAATTATTATTTGTTACAAGCCACCCATGGGATACCCATAGGCAAAAAAAAAAAAATTATGAACATCTATATGTCAAGTGTATATGTCAAAAATCCTGCCCTAGTGCTCACCTTCGTTATAAAAGAAACTCATCATCATCTGCCGAGCCTTTTTCAACTATGTTGTGGTCGGCTTCAAGTCTAACCGCATGCAGCTGAATACCAGTATTTTACATGAAACGACTACTGGGTAATACGATACCTCTTGATAAGACTGGTTGTCAGACTTTCGGGCTTCTGACGACCCGTAACGACAGCCAAAGCAATCAAGTTCCAGAGATTAGAGTTCACACAATTTCTTCAGCTTTATTATTAGTATTAGTATAGATAGATATAATATGTATATATATATACATAATCGACAAATGTCTGCGTAGTTAAAGATAAAATACTTTCTCGTCTTGATAATTGCAGCTTGTTTTAGTTTTATTGTAAAGTGACGAGAATCATGTTTGATTCAATTATAATTAGAAAGTCAACGTGGTAATTAACTTACTGCGGATGACATTAATCATTTTCTTACAGTCGAATCAGTCTGAACTTTTTCAAATGCATTTATAGAAATTTCTAGAACTTGGAGAAACTTGACTACCAGATGTATGAACGTAAACACACACTACAACAGAAACACTTTGGCAGAATCATAATAGGATAACAATATAAATCATATTAAAAATCGTAAAATGGTCACAAACTGACAATTCATAATATGATCTGTGTGTAATTCATATCACAATCAAATAACATTTAAACTGTAGAAATAAAAAACCAATTTGATTAATAAAAACTGTAATGAAAAATTTACCGATAAAATTACGGTTTTTATTTTTTTCATGCGGCAATGTTTACATCAAATATGAAATGAAATTTTACGAAAATTAGAGGAATTGCTAATGATCTGTTGGGAATTCACCAAATGAATAGCTTTTAGAGGTATTGCTTAAATTAGCCTTTTTAGGCACCCCTTTATTGAAGAAAAGGGATGCAATGGCTATAAGAGTAGGGGAAGACCAAGGAATCGATGGATGCACTCTGTGAATGATGATATGGTTAGAAAAGGGGTGACTACCGATATGACGACTAATAGATATGGAAGAAAAAGACATGTTTTGCCGACCCCAAATTAATTGGGATTAGGGCAGAAAAATGATGATTGAAGAAAAGCTAAAAATAACCAAAACCAAAATAATTCACTCGCGAAGTCCTGTTTTTGATACAACTGAAGCACTATATTTTGTTGCGCACAATATTAAAAGTATGATAATTTATAGCCCATTAAAGTTTTCACTTATATTTATGTTATTGTACCATGATATATGTTAGGTCTTTACGTGTGGCTGGCACGTCCACTGCCCCAAGGCTTCGTGCCAGAAACCCATATTACCATGTCCTATTTACCTGCACTTGAATATAGTAAGGCTATAGGTTCTATAATAAAATTGCTTGGAATTTGAATTAGAAGTCATGGAATCGAAGGAAAACCTTAAAAAGGTAATTTAACATAACATAGCGCCTGGCTTCTCGAAGATTTAGGCAGAGGTAAACTATTTCATCACCACTGCTTTTTCGGCATGTCCTAGAACCAAAAATTCGATGACATGTGACATCTACCAATCCGCCCTGGGCCCGCGTGGTGGATTACAGTCCACTCCCTCTCACCGAGCGGAGGCCCTTGTCCCAGCAGTGGGAACATTATAGGTTGATTATGCTGTATCTATAGTATACCTACATTTCGCTAGGTATCTTTAAGTCCCATGTGGTAGAGGACGAGTCGATAAAGATGTTATGAAATATTAGAAAAAAACTAAAGGCATGTCATAAACACTAAAATAAATATTACTTGGCCATTTTTAATTGTAAGCATTAATTTATCCATGAAAAGCTACCATCACAAACTGGTTTTTATACATTTTAAACAGATAAATAAAGAGGCACACACATTTTAAGTTTTTTTTTATTTATTTTTGAGTGAATATTGTGTCATTTAAATAATAACTGAAATGAAGTTTGAGATAACTTTGAGAAATACGACTTCATAATTATTTAATCAATAAATATAACCATATCGTCGCTCTAGATGTGATACCTCGTAACTGCAATTATTGGTCAATTTTACATTTTGATGCGAAATTGTTTATCACGCAATTTTCCATCTTTCTGGTGATAACCTTGTATCAAGAGGATTACTTCACTTAAAAAACTGACATTTAGTGACATCTCGTAACAAGACTGAAGCACTTTGTAAGGTGGAACCTTGAAAGTTTAATAGACACCAAGCATGCCAAGGTGATTATTTTATCAATAAAATAACCAAAAACATACAATATACAATTTTTTTTTTTTTTTTTTAATAAAAAACGTTGCCACGCACTAGGTATTACTCCTGTATCGTGGGTGCGTTTACAAACATTTAAACTCACATACACAAACAGCCAGACCCGGAACAACTACCTGTAGGCAATACAAATATTTGTTCCGTGCGGGAATCGAACCCGCGACACGCAGCGCAGCAGTCGATGGATCAGCCACTGCGCTAACCGTGTCGTCAATTAACAAAACAGTTTTTTGTCGCTCTTGGAAAATTGACAGGTTCGTATTTAGGAGTTGTCACATCTAGAGCGACGATATATGGCCGTTCATTACCAAGAATTTGAGACGTGTAAGCAAACTTCCCTTCCTTCCTTACCTTCCAATAATTTTCCACTAACGTAACATCAAACCACTTTTACACTAATTAAATGTGCAAAAACGTCAAAAACAACAACATTTCTCTGTAAAATTGAAATAGAAATACCTAATGATTTAATGTCTGCGGTTTTGTTACGTAGTTTTCAGGCTACTGTACCTAAACTGCGTAATAAATACATAACATAAAGTAAACCACTGGAAACCCGCTACTTATTATAAACAATAGGACTGACGTCACTATGGGCGGGTTGAGAGGCGTGACTTAGCCCATGCAGGTACCTATCCTTTTTACTCAAGTCTTTGACCAGTGCATGTTGCCAGTGATGACTGATGGCACTGAAACGTGGTCGCTCACAATGGGCCTTTTTTGAAGGCTAAAAACCACCCAAAGAGAGGAGAGGAGAGAGCCCTCTCCAATGCCATTTGGCTGGTTAGCCTCAAATCACTTAAGGAAACTCCAAGTATAGCCATTCTTGGAGTTTCCTTACGCGATCGAGCCAGAAATGAAGAGATTTGCAGAAGAACCAAGGTAACCAGCAGAGCCCGAAGAATGCAACTAGCTTCATGTTTCTGACTGTCCGACCCTTTGACAATTCAAAGTGCCTGTAATTGGTTTAGTTGAAATAAATGATTTGAGTTTGCCAAACTTAAGTGGCACGGCACTTTGTTTGCAGGACAGATGGCCGATGGAGCCAAAAGGTTCTGGAGTGGCGGCTGCGTACTGGAAGACGTAGCGTTGGAAGGCGTCAAGAATCCGCTGGATGCGGGAAGCACAGAACCGGACGAAGTGGAGGTGGTTGCCGTGTCCTGCAGTGGACGTCTTTCGGCTGAAATAATGATGATGATGACGGCGAAGCCAAAAGGAAGAGTTATGTTTTCAGTAGTCTATGTATGTATGTATGTTTGTTTGTTTTACGTATGTTCCACCGTACCATCTAAACTAATCATCCAATTTTGATAAATGAGGTTCAATCGATTCGTTTTTATGGTCCAGACATCTTCATCTGCCTAGGCCATAGGTTCTCAACCCTATTATGCCCACCACCCATTTTGAGAATATTTTTTATATTGATTTTTCCGGATGACATCATCATCTACTTAGCCTTTTGCTCAACTGTGTTAGGGTCAGCTTCTAGTCTTATCAGATGCAGCTGTATACCAGTACTGCCTACCTGACCTAGTAACACTGCATCATCACACCAAAACTTTTCTTGCATCATCACGACACATAAAATGTTATACACATAACATTTTGTGTCGTGATGATGCGAACCTTTAAAAAAAAAGAATATTCTCTATGTCACATGTTTTTTTTTTAATTCATCATCTTCCTGCCCATGTCTCATGTTACTTGGGGTCGGCGCAACACGTTTTCTTCTCCCATTCTCCCCTGTCAGCCGTCACACTATCATTCACTCCCTTCTCTTTCATATCATTCCTCACACAATCCGTCCATCTTTTCTTTGGCATTCCTCTTCTTCTCCATCCATCAACATAACAAACTATAATAATTACTGGCGCATAAAACAACATTCTATATTGAAACTAGCCAGTACAGACCTACAAAGTCACAAAACAAAATAGTAAAAAGTGTGGATGCGTCGCGCGCGCAGGTGGGCAGTTCGCGCATGCGCGGTGCGACGCGACGCTTTCTTGCGCTAACCCACTTTTAGCGCACGGTAATACTGAGTCGCTTAGCTGGCGAGCTTCGTGGCAGTTTTTTTTTCTTTTTAATAAAAGGTAATTTTTGATGAATTGACAAAAAAGGGACTATATTAAAGAAAAGTAGGGCCCTACATTCCTTGGTACAGACGCCGCCAGCACATCAAGCTACCCGTAACTTTCAAATTTTCTCAATCAACTTTGAACCTAATGCTTTAGTGATAAAGTTGAAAATCTATTAAAGAAATTTGACAGATTGTAGTAGCTTGATGTGCTGGCCAAAACAAATCTTGAAAAATCTGTTTTCCTGTAGACATCTAAAAAGCCAGTGGTGTTGTAATAAAAAACAAAATGTAAGTGTAATTAAGTATTATGTCCATCGTTTGTTTACTAACTTGGAACAAAATATAAGTCCTGATAATAGTAGTAATTAAAGCTGCAATAACTGCGGCTTTTCCACCTCTTGCCCCTAATATTCAAAAAAAAGTCAAAGAGTGCCAAATAATACCCAGCAGGGTAATCACGTAACATACCAGTAGCAATTGCTTTTATTTTGACAGCTCAACAACATTCATTGCGTTATTTACTTTGTTGAGCAAATAAAGTTTTCGAACATATGAAGCAATGGATTAGCAATATCCTTCAAAATTATTCAGATTGAGATTGATAGCGTGCTGGACGGTATTAGGGCCACAACCACCTTCGGTGGTTTTATTCTTCGGGGATTCCTCTATAATTCTAATATTATTTCTATTTTCCTACGGGAATTTTTCATTTAGTATGAAACTTGAATTATAATCATAATGCATGCATGACCGGAAAGCCCAATGATTTGTAACAGACATTACACTCATTGTAATTACTATTTTCCTCAATAAAAATTACCAGCTTATTACTTGTATCTTATGGGATTCTCCTAAGAATTATCGTCCTGGCCTAGTTTTTGGGTTAATAGCCACAATGACTAGTATAATTTCAAATAATTTGTGTTATTGTTTGTGTGATTTTTCAATCAATAGATAATTTTTAATCATGGAATAAAATTTACGTCTGACAGATTTTGTATGGAAGAACTGTCAAAAATTCAAAATTATTCCTCAGATAAAATTATCTGGCGTTGCAAAAATCAGCCCTTAGAAAACTTTGGTTTTAACTCTGACGAACCCAGCTAGACCAGCTAGATGGTTGGATAAAGAAGGTGGCTGGGACAGACTGGATGCGGAAGGCGGAGGACAGGGTGTTGTGGCGCAGCCTGGGAGAGGCCTATGTCCAACAGTGGACTCTGATAGGCTGAGTTGATTGAACGCTGACGAAAAACGTCGCTTTCTATTATATATTTTTGTCAATTCATCTTTAACCGTACAAATAAAAAGCACTTTTCTTTTTCAAATACTTTTTTTGTACAAAGCTTCGACTCCACAGTTTCCTCTATGCAAAAATGCATCTAAACAAAGCTAGGTGGCGCATCTTAAGTGGCTACTCTGAACTCTCTCCTTAACGCCACTGTCGCTATTACTTGAGCGCTTACGTCAAATCTATATTAGTAAACATTCTCAGAAGCGAATGATAGTTGCAGTCGACACGACTTTTTTGTCGCAGCGAAAGCTGTCGTACATAGGAACCTTTTATTTCTATTTTTATTACTTACTAGTGTCCCGGCCCTGCTTCGCTCGGGTGCAATGACGACATGTCGAAACTATCAGATTTCTGTGCTATATATCTAAGGGCAGATTTTTCAATCGACAGATAATTTTTATCCGTGGACTAAAATTGACGTCTGACAGTTTTTGTATGTAAGAACTGTCATAAATTCAAAATTATTTCTCCGATAAAAATGTCTGGGGTAAGAAAAATCAGCCCTAAGTTAAATATGAATGTGTTATACCTAAACCTTGGAATTAATAGTCTAACTAAATGATGGTGAACCTACATCAAAATTCATTGTGCAGTTTAGGAGATCTAAGCGGTCACACAAACAGACACAAAAAGCGACTTTATCGTATACTTTGTATAGAGCTTATACTATTTTTTTACTAGCCTACGCTGTCCCACTATTGGGCAAAGGCCACTCCACTCCTTCCATATTTCGCGACCCCCCCCCTCCCGTTCTCCTTCTAGTTTTGACGGAACCTATTCAGCTCGTCCCGCCATCTACGTGGTCTGTCCCGTCTCATAATTAATCTTATAATATTTATGTATAATTATATCTTATACTTTATATAGACGTTATTAGATGGTAAACAAGCAGGCAGACCATCTCAAGTAATTTTTGACGACCACTGTGCAGTTGCAATTTCAGAGGCATCGCAGGTACATACGTTGTTATTTCAGAGTCAGAAGTTTCAGTTATACAATATGTGTATTTAATCGCATACAAATCATTTGTTTATATTTACACAGAAAATTAATATTCAAGCTTAGCTTTTCCATGCAATGTTTTTGGAAAACATATTCCTAAAAACATAAACACAGACTAAGCTTAGCAGAGATTAACACAATTACCTTGCATCTAAATCAAGTCATATTTTACCAACGAAACCAGAATGTGTGTTGGGTTTATACCTACTAGCTCTAGAAAGCTACTGAAAGCAAATATTTAATATGAAATTACATCTAATAAGGTTCAAATTCTCGTAATAAGTCATCTATTTATTTGTAAATATACCTACATATTTCCACGATTTTGATCTATAACATGTTCAATAAAGCTACCTTGCCGTTTAATTCAAACTATTGAAAAGTTAGTTAAGGATTAGGAGAACACAATAATAATTCTGTATAACTGGGCACCCGCTAATTTAAGTATTAACTTTTACTGCAAATCAAGGAACGGCTTATGACTCCTACGATCAATAAGTTATCAAAGAAGAAATTTCCAAATCAATGCGCTGGAGTTTATCATCGCTGTATGTTGTAATTAGCAGACAACAGGACACTGCTGCTTATCATTTTGATTTAATAACTGATTATTCTTTTAAATTAATTACAAAAGGGGATGGGACTGCTACAGGGAACTATAATAAGACCATCATTGCTCAACTATGAGCAGTTGTGTTTGTAACATGGGCGTAATAAAATAGAGCCTTTACAAGTGGTGATATTTAAATGCTCGTCCGGCGTACTCTCGGTCAGCAAGTTGGTTTCTAGGTAGCTAGATAGCTACGCAAGCACCATGCTGATTGGCTGATAAGAGAGAAAAACAAAAGAGTTAAGTTAAAATCACCGTTTTAACACATCGATTTCAGAAATACTAGGTAAATTATCAAAAAGCTGATTTAACCATTTGCCTGCAATAAACTAATTACGCAATACTTTCCAAGAAAGTTCAATATGTATCTATTGCTCACGACTTTTTTCTATTGGCAGAGGCTACAAGTTGGCTGCCAGAAGGAACATACATAAATAACAAGCATGACGTATTCGCAGGAGGATTTCTTTTTAGAATTAAACTACCATAGACTACCCAATAGCTACGTTTTATTTGAAGATAAGAGGCAATGGGATCAAGGAAAGAATACATTTTACATAAATACGTTTAGCGATAACATATTTCAAACGTCATTTTATGATATGAACTTATGACTAACACTGTAACATCAAGGTTTAGCAGGATGGAGAAGAAAAACAAAAGAGCGTTATGGTAGTAAAAAGTGCGGTCCTGCACCGACTGGATCGAATCACAGGGTCTCAGAAGTCAGAAGCATCGTATATCATTTTCACGATCACACAATTGACAGAAATAGATCAATGTTTTAAATTCGTTTAGCGCTAACTGCATTTAGTGATTTGTGGTGTCAGTGGGCCTAAGTATCATAAACCCCCCCCTGAAGGTCTCTGCTTCTTCTTGTCTAGGCACAAGCTACACGTAAGCAAATATAATTCAGTTAAAAAAGATGAGCAAAGATAATGATATGACGCCCAGGATGAAACGAACGTAGGTCCTACTAAAGTATCGTCACTCTTGGACGGTATATGCCCTGGCTGGAAGCCTTAATTTATTAAAGCATCCACAGGTTAATCCGATTAAGGAGCCGGCAAAAGGACAGTCTATCAAAGTAGATATAGCGTCCTTTTTAGGGTTGCGTACCCAAAGGATGTCAATGAAACCCTATTACTAAGCCTCCGGTCTCCGTCCCGTCCATCTGTCTGTTAGCGGGCTGTATCTCATGAACGTACGTACGAACGTATACGTAGGCAGTTATGGTATTTTTACTTATTGTGTCATTCTATTGCGCTGTGCGAGTCCGACTCGTATTTGGCCGGTAGGTATTCTTGGGCTTTATTGAGTTCTGTGAGTGTAACTTTAAGTACCCTGCACTGTAAATAATGACAATTTAATATCACAATAGAAAACTTTTTAAAAATATGCATTTAAATAACGAAAACCCCACCCAAATGGGATCAGTAGTTTTCGAGAAAATCGCGAACATACATACATACGGGTCGAATAAACAACCTCCTTTTTTGAAATCGGTTAAAAATAATCTAATACTTAAACTATTTTTGGATCATAAAACATGATGAATTCTTAAAATTAATAATGCCAAGCTATTCAAGCCTCAGGCCGTACTAGTATACATTAATGAACTGCTAAACACAGTGGCAAATGCTAATACATACTCGTAACATATTCACGTAACTGCTGTCACCTGTCATGTTTACTATGAACTATCGACAATATAAATAATAAGGATTATCATGGTGATGTAAAGGGCTTTGAAGATTTTTATACGGAGCCTAGCATACCTACTGTCGCGCCATTTTGAAAATGGCGGCCACGCATGAGACCTATATAAATCGATAGCTGACATCAATGCAAACAATAGTCTAAATAGACTGGAGGTTTCAAGACCGCTTACCGTGCCTATGATCGGAAGTTCAAATCCTCGGCTCGAAATGTGCTTTTCCAGCCCGATCCTTCATTAATGAAGAGCCAGCTCGCGTCGTAGCTGAGCTTATAAATGTAAATTCATGACCGTGACCTCTGAGTTTGTTTCGGCCTTTCTTCTCAGAGATAGTCCTAGGAAACGCCGTGCTCATCAAGGCACTAATAACAAAAATTCGATCCAGCCTGTCCCATCTTGCTGCCCTCTCTCAGTGACGCCCTAAGCCGAGGTTCGTTCCCCACAGGGGGGGCGTGCAGTCGCTTAATTTTAATTTAGTTTTAAGCCCTGGCTGGAGGCTTTAAGTTTTCTTAAGGCAACCACAGGATAGTAATAAAAAAAACCGGTTAAGTAGTCACGACCTCTCTAGGTCAACTACGAGATGCCATATATAAAAAAAAAAAAAAAAAAAAATCAATGCAAACAGAAAACGTTCAAAGTTCATGATTGAGTCACGTTATCAACTGAACTTTAATATCTCGGAGACGTAACACTTCACGGGGTTTGGACTTATTATGTTTTCTGTTTGCATTGATTTCAGAGGGAACGTTCACAGTCTGATCTAAGTCTCAATCTGTCAGAAATACCTCTAATTTCCCAACATTTTTGACATTGATTGTCGCTGAGATGAGATTGCGACTAGATTTTGAACGTTTTTAATTACGGGAATTGGCATTCAGCTATCGATTTATATAGGTCTCATGCGTGGCCGCCATTTTCAAAATGGCGCGACTTTAGTGCCATGGATCTTCAAAGCTCGTTGTGTCCATTTCATTGGCCTAGACGCCACAAGGGCTTAGCCTATAGTTCTTTACCTGTTGGCTTAGTAACCGCAAGTACATCTATCAAAGTACTGCGGGGTAATTTCGTAACACTAACAGTAGGAATGTCTTTAATTTTGACAGTTCAACAACATTCATTACGTTGTTCAGTAAACAAAGTTTGAACATATGAAGCAGTATCCTTCAAAATTATTCAGATGTGACTGAAAGTGTGTTACGAAATCAGGGTGCTGGTCTATAAAAGTGTTATCATATGTATAAAATCAGGCCTGTTTTCCCCGAAGGGTTAGGTAGAGCTGTACCTACCTATAGCACACTCATATTTCGCCAGTTATGTTTAAGTCCCATGGGGGCGACCCTATTGCCATCAAACGGCCTCAAATCCAGACTCCGAGCTGCATCAGGAAGTGTTGTCAATTAAATTAATTAAAAGTTTTCAATATCTAGGAGTTTGGGATTAGGTCAAACTGTAAAAAAAAAAACAAAGTTCGTCCTCCTATTAGATACACATAGAACTTTTCCATCCAATGTACACAAGTCGGTTTCTAAACGCAGACACAGGCTACCGAAAATCCTCGCGAGAGGTCATTGCCTTGTGTGTGTATAGCCGAAAGTTACGCCCGCGTCGCAGTTTCAGCAAATTTACATAGTCCTTACCTACCGAAAATCTCTAACTACAGCGATCTCGGAACTTTGTAGGATATCATCACTGCAGCTGAATACCAGTATTTTACATGGAGCGACTGCCTATCAGACCTCCACAACCCAATTACTGGGTAATACGATACCCCTTGGTAAGACTGGTTGTCAGACTTTCGGGCTTCTGACGAACCGTAACGACTTTCAAAGATCTACGAATGACAGCCTTAAGTGCAGCTCTAAAGGTGCCGCTCTACGTAAAACTGTCCTCACGTGAACGCAGTACAAATTCCGCACGTGACAAATAAATTATACTACCCACATAAAAAAAAATGTAAATAAGTATACGAAAAAAAGTCGTGGTGAACTATCGTAATTGTAAAATGGAGGATATCAGAACTTTGCGCAGGCGTGGGGACGCGGAGTGCATGGCTAAACGGGTGCATTACTATTACATGCGCGTACGCACTGCGGTGAAAACTCACTGCTTATGTACCGCCACGTTAATAGTTACCGAACTATATAACGTACTGACACCTTGTTTACCGTATTATCTTGCGACTGTGGTTGTATACCTACCTACCACCACCACCACCACCACCACCACCACCACCACTACATACCTACTGAGCATCGGAAAAGGTTCATACACACCGTGCTTGTCTTCACCACTATTAAAGGTGTCACCATCATCATCTGCCTACAGCAGTCCACTGCTGGACATAGGCCTCTCCTATTGCACGCTAATCAACTCGATTTTTGGCAACTCTCACCCCGCTGCAACAACAGCGGCTGCATAAAGGGGTGCTTTCATTTAAAGTGGTTCGTCAGTATGATGTAGGTTCAAAACTCCTTGCATAACCTACTTGCTGTTTATACAAAGTCAAGAAGTTGCACCAAGAAAATCATTTTCCACATTACCTAATCAAAACAAAACTTGCATCATCGTAAGCAGCTCAGTATAACGATGACTGATCAAACACGCGAAATATAAATAATCATACAAATTAGCATAGGTATTAGTAGGTACAGATGCTGACGAATTTATAGATGCCAGAATGAGCTCTTCCCTTTTTTTCTTCCTTTATATGCGTGCCACAGAGGAAGATGAAGAATGGAGATACGTCAATGAACGTCACTCGCGAGAATTTCGATAGTGTTCAGCTGAGTGTGTATATTATATTCAACACAATGTAAATTGTTTTTATGAATAAATTAAAAAAACAAAAACAAATGGGGAGTGGTTTAATGGACCTGCATTTTTGTTCGACGCAGAGACTTCGTGGCCGACGAGTATATTTGCACCGATCATTGAAGTGTCTGACGTAGAATGTACATATATATTAGTGTTAGATTGTATATTGTACTAGCCTTTTTGTTTTTTTTGAGGATGGGAAATCATCAATGACCCCTCCCGCTCTGGGTGGAGCGGAAGGGAGTGTCAGACTCTTACTGACTAAAACCCACCTGTGTTCCTTCCTTAGCCCTTTATGTTCCAGGGCAGCGGTAACCCTTTCGGACAATCCCGCTAATATTGTACTAGCTTAAGCCCGCGACTTCGTCCGCTTGAAATTTCTGGTTCTCCTGACCTACCCCGTCGCATCGTATAGCCTGCCTGCCCTACTTAGTTTTCGCTTAGCGTTCTTACCCACTTTTTTCTTTTTGCTCGGCTCCTAGGAGAGTTAGCGTGATGATTAAATAGCCTATAGCTTCCTCAAGAATTGGACTATCAAAATCAAAAATTTTAATCCGACTAGTAAAGTAGTACATTAGAGTAGTTCCAGAGATTAGCACGTTCACTCACGTAAACTCTTCATGATTAGTATACATAAAGATTTAAGATAAAAAATGTGATGTTCCTCTTCCAAGTACGTTGAATAAGTTCACTAGGTAGGTAGATACAACACTTTAGTATATACTATAACAAATAAGAAAAGAACTTTTGTGAGGTATCACAATCTTTTACAGGTAACCTTTGGATAAACTTAAGAAAGAAGGAGAAAGAAAGAAAAAGTATTTATAGGGACTCGTACAGGAAGACCACAAAGTAAACTAAATAAAAAATAAAAAACTAAATGATATAAAAAACAGTAACAAAAAGAAAAATGAAACAGAAAGTCCTATAGGAGGCCAAAAGGCTCTTATTTCAGCATGATGCTGCGACATATAAAAAATAAATGTCACAGCGCTGGTATTCTGATAGGAGATACGATACTGCAGGTAGTCCGTGGAGTTAGAACGAAGAATCAGCATCAGCTTTTGTCTAGTCTACATCTAGATAATTTTAATTAGACAGTTTTTCACTGCTCTCAAAACGGCGAAGACGTGAAAACGGTCAAAACGGTGAAGGAAAACATCGTGAGGAAACCAACATGTTCTAGAACTAAAATTTCGAAGACATGTAATATCTACCGACCCGCACTGGGCCCGCGTGGTTGATTACGGCCCACACCCTCTCACAGAGAGGAGTCCTGTGTCCCAGCAGTGGGAACATTGTAGTAGGCTGATACTAATAATAACCTGACCAATTTTTGAACCTGTAGCTTAGGCCTGCCTGCCCTACCTGTAGGTTTTAGGAGCCGTTTGTAAAACACTGCTAACAAACGGCTCCTAAAAACACCTACAACCCACCGCAACTTTACACAATATAAATATGTAGATGCTTCTCTGAATTGTCTCCGCAATTGTACATTTTGTCCATGTAAATCTGACATAAACACCTTTTACCAATAGTTTTACCATAAATTAGCAATCAGGGAAACGAAGCATCTCCACTAATTTTACAATTAACACGTTACGGCATTCCTAATAAGCTTAGTTCAAGTGAGGACACCATAAAAAGGCGCATTTTATAGATTAGAAAACTAGGAACTAGAAATCTAAGTTATAGTATATATACTTGTTTTCTAATAACTGGTGTACGCTCGCGTAGAAATGTGTTCAAGTTGGTTTAGCTTATAAAATTACGGCTCCGTCTCTAATTGGCTTAGATTAAGCTGTACTAAGAATGTTAGTGTCTTTTAAAAGACACTAACATTATTACTTGCTCGACTTATTTCCGACCCTTTCTTGCCAAAATAGGTTCTGCAAAAAGTCAAATAACATCCATACTTTATACAATACTAACAGACCGGACAGACGTTATCCGGAAGAATTATATTTATTAAGAAGATTATAAATTCGAAAGTAACTCTGTTTGTATGTTAAGTTTTTACACCTAAACCACTCAACGGATTTCGATAAAATTTGTCAAGGATTGGTATAGATGACAGCCTGAGGAAGGACATAGTCTACTTTTTGTCTCGGTAGCACGTTCTCGTGGAATAATTTCCGACATCCACGCGGGCGACGCCGCGGGCCGAAACTAGTTTCTAAATATGCCGCTAATAATAAAGTAATACATACATGTGACCTTGTTTAAAAGAACAACAACAAGAACATACTTCGTTTCTTTTCCTGTTATCAAATATAACTTCTGTATGACTAGTCCTAAAGATGAAAATCCGATGTTTGGCCCAAACTAAGAAGAGCTCATTTCATCATCATGATGAGCATCTACCATCCCACTGCTGGGCATAACCCACCTACCTCGCTGGCTTTCGCTGAAAACCAGCGCTGGGGCTCTGTCTCGCATAGGATCGTAGTATTATGCTGAGCGAACGTTTTGCGTGGATGTGATGCATATTTTCCCCCAACTTGTCCTTTTTTGTGTGTGTTCTTTCTCTGCGCCAGTTTGCCGCAAATAAACGCATTTTTCTTTATTTCTTTTTAACCAGGTACTTACATTAATCAGTAAATCTTACTGATTAATGATGAAACAAACACAACACTTACATATAATGAAATCATCGTTATCTCGAAGTCAATACACTCTGCAATTAATCAGATGATGTGTACCTATACAATGACTAACCGACATCAAGGTATTCCCTGTTATGTCGTAACGTGACACAATGTATAGCGTTGGAATGGAACACGACGACATAAACACGCGTCGTATGTATCTCGTGCATATTGTAATTAAGTATTACGTGTATCTCGTGCATATTGTAATTAAGTATTACGTGTATCTCGTGCATATTGTAATTAAGTATTACGTGTATTTCATTGTTTGGTGGTCTTAGAACCTTGACTAACATTATAGACAAAATGATTATCATTGCATCATGAAGTCTTTTCTTTTTTCAGACAACTGTTACTGTTAGCCTTCTTCATCCCACTGCTGGGCAAAGGCCTCTTCCCATGACTTCCAGCTCTTTCGATCCAGGCCTAAAGTAGACCACTGGTCGTTTGTTTTGTCCTGCTCGTCCCGGCATGTTCTACGGGGTCTGCCGCGACGCCTTCTAGCTGTGTCAGGGCTCTGCGTGGTGGTTATTTTGGCCCACAGCTTATTGGGCATACGGCAAACGTGGCCAGCCTAGTCCCACTTCAGCTTAGCGGAAAAAAGTCTAAAATATTATCTTTATTTTCGTTTATTCTTTTCTTTCTTTACTTTCCTTTCTTTTTTTGTCTTTCTTTTTTATAATGTCTGTTCTCAACACGGTGAAGGTAACATTGTGAAGAAACCGGCATATCCTAGAATTCGAAGACATGTGACATCTACCAACCCTCATTAGGCCCGCGTGCTGGTTTACGGCCCACTTCCTCTCACAGAGAGGAGGCTTGTGTCCCAGCAGTGGAAACATTATAGGCTGATTATGCATCATCAGCTGACATCAGTCCACTGTTGAACACAGGCCACGCCATTCAGCTTGATTTCCGGCAACTCTCATCCAGCGCAGTATCGAAACGTTTTTAAAATAAAACCATGCCAGAATAATCCATGGACTAACCTCCACTTTAGGGGGGGGGGGGGGGGACTTAATGACATTGACTTGTATGTTACAAGTCATTAGCATTTCATTGAAGTAGGTATACAAATATGCCGAAACCAGGGATGCATCATTCAGATTTATTCTCAAAAAACGTGAATTCGTGACAGACTGACGTCACACGAAGCAAATGACCATTTGTTTATTCACCCTCATGCATGCAATACATATCTAAATAGAACCTACGTTAAGTTGCCTTGATGTTCTTGAATCAAATCGATCTGCCTAGCCATGTTGTCCCAACTATATTGGGGTCGGCTACCAGTCTAACCGGATGCAGCTGAATACCAGTATTTTACATGGAGCGACTCCCTATCTGACCTCCACAACCCAGTAACTCAGTAATACAATAGGGTTATCCTATAACCCAGTTATTGCGTTGTGCAGATCAGATAGGCAGTCGGTTACTAAGAGTTTAGTAAGACTGGTTGTCAGACTTTCGGAGTTCTGACTATCCGTAACGACGGTCATAGATCTACGAATGGCAGGCGGGACCAACGGCCTAATGGGCTTTCCGAGGCACGGAGGGGATGTAATGATGGTCACCCATCCACAGACAACCGCGACAAGCTTTCGATCGACTCGTGCGGCCTCATCAACTAAAAATACTTGCAAATAAATAATTAATTAGGCATATAAATACGATCTGATAAAAATAAAACTAAAGCTGTCAAACAAGGCTAAACTAAAATAAGCTAAATATGTAATACTTGTGATATTTGTGGCACCGAGGAAATTTTTGAGTTTGAATGTCGATGGCTATAAGAGTAGGGGAAGACCAAAGAAACGATGAATGGACTGTGTGAATGATGATATGGTTAGAAAGGGGGTGACTACCGAGATGACGACTAATGGGGAAGTATGATGAATGATGATGTAATTCTTGTTTTAGTCAAGTGTAGCAGAATATATCGATAGTTTATCCTGTGTGACAGCTCAAAACTTTGTTCTCATTCTTGTTTTGTATGTTAGAGAAAGACGGACATAGTTTTAGTATAGTGTAGTCTAGAACAGTCAGCTTCAAAATGTATTCAGATAAACGGCCTAGGTATTATTTTATTTATCATCCTCGAGCATCCCGGACACAAACCAAAACGGTAAAACCATATTTCAAAACTTTTAGAGCAAAGTTCCGGTATTGAGAAATAGAACTTTGGGATTTTGTGAATGAATATAGGTAAGTAAAATGATGTCATCCAACTTCATTCATGAAAATCCCGTGTCATGATGTCAGTTCCTAGACCGATTCTTAGACTACAGACTTGATTATTTCATACGGACTAAAAATACGGTACGCTACGTTTTAAAGTGTTAAACATTTTAAGTCCGCGATCGTTCGTAATATGTACCTAAGTATAGAATATCTTAAGATTACGTGTACGTCTGTACCTACGGATTGGATATCGTCAGATAAGAAAGCAGTTTTCACTCGCACAGGGAAAAGGAAACGTCTCGAACGACCCGGCTAATAGCTGCCGGCATGTAGGGTTTCTGTGAGACTGAGTTATGGTGGGACAGAGTAAACGGACTAAATAACATTACGCCTTTCATCCCTACAGGGTGAGGCAGAGGTGTACTATCACCAGCCTATATCTAATCATTTTGAAAACAAAATCCCGTGCACATGATGACCACAGCTGCGTCCGTAAATAAAACAAAAGAGGACCCTTTTTAGGTCGACTAATAATATGCGCTGCAAGCAAGAATAGTCCTTACGGTGGTCAGATATAGATTTTGGCGATACATAGTACCTATATACATTTACATACATTTCACCAGTTATGTTTGCCATCAACCGGGCACGGGAGAAATTCCAGATGGAAAAACAAATTAACACTTTGCATGACCTGGGAATCGAACACAGGACCTTTTTTAACATTCTCTGAACCTGTGTTACGCAAATAAATGATTTGATTTGACCTCATGCTCAACAGTAGCGCTTGCAAACACCCGACCAAAAACTTTTCACAGCCATTTTCATATTTTATTTTTGGATTTACGATAAAACAATAACTTTACTATTATCTGCAACTTATTGTACTTTAGAGACAGTGTTAAATAAATACAAAATATTTTATTTCACATAAAACCTACATGGGAACTAATGAAACGTCAGAAGCGAGGTGCACGTTTCCAACTGGTCGTTTGCTATAGAGAAGAGCCGGCAAGAAACTCCACGGTAACTCTTTTAAAAATAATTGGCTTTTACAATGTTTTCAAATTACTCTGTTAATAGGTATGGGAGGACAATGTAGGTCTGTCAACGTAAAAGTATGTACTATAGTTTGACCAAAACCGCTGTACCGCGCCTTCAGTATGTGCGCGGCGAGACGGGGGAGCAGTGCAGCCCGCTCATTCGTCATCGCTCACGGCGTCCCGCAACCCGCCTCGTCGCGCATTCCTAAGGCGCGGTACAGCAGTTTCGGTCAAACTATAGGTAGGTACTAAACAAAATAGAAGCATCTGTGAGCCTACAAGGCCTACAACGTTCTCACATTCACAAAAAGAAAAGAATCTATATAAAAGAAAAGAAAATCATCATCTGCTTAGCCTTTTCCCAAGTATGCTGGGGTCGGCTTCCAGTCTAACAGGATGCAGCTGAATACCAGTATTTTACATGGAGCGACTACCAATCTGACCTCCACAACCCAGTTACTGGGTAATACGATACCCCTTGGTAAGACTGGTTGTCAGACTTTCGGGCTTCTGACTACCCGTAACAACTGTCCACAAATGAACAATGACCAACCGCTTAACGTGCTTTCCGAGGCACAGAGGGGCCTCGGCATGTAAAGATGGTCAGCCATCCACAGACCAACCGCGGCAAGCGTAGCTGAACCTGATCGATCGATCTGTGCGGCTGTTATTATTTATTCATGGGCCCCTCATAAAAGAAAAGAAAAGAAAATAATAATAAACATATAGTCTCCCTACTCCCACAGTTTCCCTCCATTTCATTTTCGCACATCTGTCGATATTGTTGTGTACAACATTATGTAAGCGGATCTATCGACATTACAATATATCGAAGGACATCACTACATTAACACACGTCCCCGAAACGTTGTATTATTGACATTTAAGTAAGAATGTTTTTTATTAATGAACTCTATTTTTGTATTTATTGTGTTTTGATTTCGTAAAATTATAGTATTAGTAAGTTATTGTCTATAATCTATATACTAATAATAAATCTGAGAGGCCTATACTAATAACAGGCGCACAGGCCGATCGATCAGGTTAAACTACGCTAGCCGCGGTAGGCCTATGGATGGGTGACCATCCTTACATACCGTGACCCCTCCGTGTCTCGGAAAGCACTATAAGCCATTGCGCGTTGGTCCCGGCTGTCATTACACAGTAACAGGGTTGTGGAGATCGGATAGGCAGTCGCTCCATGTAAAATACTGGTATTCAATTGCATTCGGTTAGACTGGAAGCCGATCCCAACATAGCTGGGAAAAGGCTAGGCAGTTGATGATGACTAATACTTAGGCTAAAGAATGGCTCTAAGCACGCTCTTCGGAGACGAACCAAAAGAAAAAAGTAAGAAATAACTCTGAACGAAAACGAAGTAATAGCCCAGGCAGGTGATGCGATGTGATGCGATGGGTGGGTCGTGGGAGCAAGATATATCACGCGGACGAAGTCGCGGGCTGAAGAAAAGAAAAGAAAGAAAAAGAAAGAAAAAGAAAGAAAGAAAAAGAAAGAAAAAGAAAGAAAAAGAAAGAAAGAAAATACATTTATAAGAAAGAAGAAGAAGAAGATTTACTTACCTATTTATTTTATTTGTGCACGAAGATTTTAGTAAGCATGTTTATTTTAGTAAGCATGTTTATTTTAATAAGTACGTTTATTTTAATAAGCAGTTTAATATCGATATAAATATTTTCACATTGACTGAATATTATTAAAGGTTGGTTTTTATTTATTTATTTACTAGCTGTGCACCACGGTTTCACCCGCATAAGTATCGATCTCGTAGGAATATCGGGATAAAAAGTATCCTATGTGTTAATTCTGGTTATTTATTTATTATTTATTTATTTATCAAATCTTGCCTACAACTACCAAACCTACCTCCGCCGACCGCCCCCCTCCCTCCCTTCCTCCTACTAAACTATTTGTGTGTCAAATTTCATCCAAATCCGTTCAGTAGTTTTTGCGTGAAAGGTTAACAAACATCCATCCATGCATTCATCCATACAAATTTTCACGTTTATAATATTATTAGTAGGATTCAATAGGACTATAGGTATTTATTAAATATATATATTTATGTTTATTTCTTTGTATTCGGTAATTTCTTATTAAGGAAAAGTAAATTCAACTAGGTATGAATTTCTAGTAAGTATTTCTTGGTATTTTCATTCATTAACACAAATAACGTTTGCATAAATATTAATTTACATTATTATTTAACGATGTAAACAGTTCATTAGTCACAAACCTATATGTTTACTATTGAAGTTTTGTTAAAACCCACAGAGCTAACACCAAGTCGTTTTCCGCGATCGAAATTATAAATATAAACTTTATTACGTCAATTCATTCATATAATGTTTTATTATATTCATGTTTTAATTTTGTTTTAATGTTTTAATTTTAATTTAATTTTAATTTTATTAATTATATTTGTAATTCTTATTTTCTATGGACCCTGGTCTGAAATAAAGTTATTATTATTATTATATATATTATATATATAACAATGGCTTCAGTCATTTAAATAATATTTAACTTAGCTTCCTCTCTAAATTCAGATTAGGTAATTCTGTATATTTTATACATAAACAAACAAAATATAAATAGATACTACGTACTTGGGTACTACTCATTGACAATACGGAATCTCCAAAACTATACATAAGCCTATAGTGCAAGTATTATCCTCCATTGTCATGGTCAAAGTCAAAGTCAAAGTCAAAGTCAAATCATTTATTTCAAATAGGCACATAAAAGGCACTTTTGAACGTCAAAAATAAAATTAAAATAAAATTGATTCTAGTCGCCCCTTCCAAAAGGTAGGTTTCGTATGGAGAAGAATGGGCAAGAAACTCCACCGTTACTCTTTGGTATATAAATGTTTAATTATGACATCCAGGAATGGGTAGAATATGCCTTGAGTTAGAGGCAATTCTTCAAGAGAGGAGAGCAGTCGTGGCCCAGTGGTAATCACCGCGACTTGCGAGCAGTAAGTCGTAGGTTCGAACCCAGACAGGCGCTTTACTTTGTGTGAATTATTTCATCCCCACTGCTCTCAAAACGGTGAACGAAAACATCGTGAGGAAACCGGCATGTCCTAGAAGCCAACTTTCGAAGACATCTGACATCTACCAACCCGCACTGGGCCTGCGTGGTGGATTACAGCCCACTCCCTTTCACAGAGAGGAGGCCTGTGTCCCAGCAGTGGGAACATTATAGGCTGATTATATTATGCTTCAAGAGAGGGGCTCGTGGCTAGTAGTAGTAGTGTTTAAGTTATATTAATATTGTATTGTAAATAAATGACATAAGACAATGGTGAACGGTGAATCTATTCTTGTGTATTGTTTAATCTAAGTATTGTTGTGATGCATGTTTTAATTGTTTTGAATGAATGAACTTATTTTTTTTTAATAAATGCAATTTTTTTTTAATATATTGTATGTACGGCTGGTATTTTATCTCATCAACTAAAAATACTGGCAGAAAATTTATTAAATGAAAAAATAATAATTAATTACGTTTATAAATCAACAATCTGATAAAAATAAAACTAAAGCTGTCAAACAAGGGTAAACTAAAATAAGCTAAATATGTAATACTTGTTATATTTGTGGCACCGAGGAAATTTTTGAGTTTGAATGTCGATGGCTATAAGAGTAAGCGAAGACCAAGGAAACGATGGATGGACTGGTGAATGATGATATGGTTAGAAAGGGGGTGACTACCGACTATGTGATGCCCCCGTTGCTTGGAAAACATGTTAAACTGTCTTTTCTGCGCCTAATCTATCTCCAATTGTGTCGAATTGTCATCCCATCGGACTATGAGAGTGAGGGAAGATTGAGTGCACCTGTGTCTGTACACACACTTGTGCACTATAAGATCTCTCTCGCGTAGTAATGGCCGAAATTCGGTCTGCAGGACTGTTGTGTACATCTATAATTTGTGTATACATTAGCAGATATAACTTTTCTGAATACTATTTTAAGCCAATGTTAAATGTGCATGTGTGGGTGTGTAAAGTGTTAATGTGTGTGTGTGTGCTGTTGATGTTCTTCATTAAATAAATAACCACCTGCCATCTAATCTGTTCACCACCCTTGGTTGACTAGTAGAGAATGCCTAAGGCATTAAGTCCGCCCTTGTACCTTATTGTGCGAAAACTTAAAAAAAATAACCTAAATTTATGTTATTTTTATATTCCGCAGCCAGTCTTATAATTGTCTGACTAAATGTTGCTGGAAATAATTATTTTTCTGAAGCCACGCTACGTGACCTCCACAGCCCAATTGCGGGGGATTACAATTTCCGATTTGGCACTTCTATGTGTGTATGTGCACACTGTACTTATTGCAGTGACTACACCTAACCACCACCACCACCTTAACCTAATCTTTGACTACGTCACTTTGTTAGGCTTAAAGGCCCGCTAGCAAATACGTTTTGTCCCACTGCTGGGGCACAGGCCTTCTCTCGGTGAGAGGGAGTGGGCCGTAATCCACCACGCGGGCCCAGTGCGGGTTGGTAGGTATCACATGTCTTTGAATTTTTGGCTCTAGGACATGCTAGTTTACTCACGATGTTTTCCTTTACCGTTTTGAGAGCAGTGGTGATAATCAAATAAATAAATAAATAAATAAATATCCCACAACTATCACACAACGCCATCTAGTCCCAAGCTAAGCAGAGCTTGTGTTATGGGTACTAGACAACTGATAAACATACTTATATATTATAATTATAATTATAATATAATTATATTATATATAATTAATAATAATATAATATAATATATAATAAATAATATAATTATATTATATATAATTATAATTATTTATACACAGTAAGGTGCCTGCCTGGGTTTGAACCAACGAGCTTCAACTGGTAAGTCGCGGCCAATTCCACTGAGCCACCACTGCTCTCGAATACGTTTAGTGCTAAATACAATTATGTAGTTATTGGTGATGGAATGATGAAAAAATGGCTACCCCTTCAACAAACATAGGCTCAATGTTATCAATATAATTTTGTATGAACTGGCAACTAAATACATCTGGTTTAACAAATTCTTTTTATTTCATAACATTGTGGTTATAAGGATTCGTTCAAGGAAGTTGCAAATAAAAGCATAGTGCGCTCACATTCATAAGTTCACGACATTAAAAAACCCCTACTGGTTGGGAAACCACAAAATACAGCTCTGAACAAAACACAATCAAAATTCAACTTTAACACCTTCAAAATAAAGTTCATTGGTACAGGGCGTAGCGCGTTGAACTCTTTCGTATGTAAATGAATCACGTCTTAGTTATTGTGTCAAAATCATACAAATAATTTGTTGTTAATTTGATGTTTATTATATTTAGGTCAGTGGGCACAGGAAGAATCTAAATTGAACTATTTCTACGTTCTGTTCCTAGTTATTACCCGATTGCAAACAAGGGTTATGTTTTTATTTACGAAGTACGTCGTGCTTAAGAACATGACAATTTAAAATTAATGTGAGAAAGTGTGTGAAAATCAGAAAATCTTTGTCCTTATTCTTACATACCTCCTTAGGTATATTGAAAACATTCAGGTCGACCCTGTAGGACCCAGTAGGTGTTTTTAACCGACTTCAAAAAAGGATGAGGTTCTCAATTCGGATGTTTATACTCGTATACATGTATGTCATTACTTCCCAGAATTTGATCCTTATTAGGGACACTATCGAATAGTGTAACAATACAGAATGTGTTTTTTTTTATCAAAATCAACGGGTGCGATTCCTGGCTAGAAATATTGATTTTTCAAAAGTCCAATGAGTTGCAGTTTTAGTTTTCATCAAAATCGAGCACGAAACTACTTTGAGTACTTTTGGCGTCGGTGTCAAAAAACGAAAATGCCGAGCCAACGACACCGACTTCTGAAATTAAAGTTATTTTTCACTTTTGTTTTTTTGGAAGTCGGTTGTTTTTTTTTTAGTGTAATATTGTGTTTTTATCAAACAAAAGATATGCGTTCTATTATTTCGTGGAATTGGCTTGCTATGGCGCATTGTTTTTGTAATTCGTATCGTTCAGAAATAAACTAAGTTATAGGTACTTTTACACGCCTAATGTTTAGCTAATTAGTTATTTAGCATACTTTGAGTCAAAGTTCTCTGACACACAAAGATCTTCAGTAAAAAATTCTAAAGCTGACTCACCGTATGACCGCGCATAAAAGTTATCTGGCGATGGAAAAATCAGCCCTTAACCTGCTAAGGGCTGATTTTTCCATCGCCAGATAACTTTTATTCGAGGAATAAAATTGACGTTTGACAGTTTTTGTATGAAATAACTGTCAAAATTTCAAAATTATTCCTCCAATAAAGTCATCTGTCGATTGAAAAATCAGCCCTAAGTTTACTAACTATAAAATTAAGAAATCGTCCAACAACGTCTTTCTTATTAAGGGGAAGACACTTGATTCATGTGTTTTTTAGTCAATTAATAGTCAGCACTTGTACTGTAGTTTAAGTTCACTCACACTAAATTAAACTAACTCAAAAGGTTTATCCTTTTTAGTCTACTACTACTATTATATTCCTATTTAAATATATGTATATTTAAATAGGAATATAATAGTATACATTACAGTAATTAAAATGAATTTATTGCATTATTAGCTGTAGGCTGAAAACGATTTTCAGTCGAATCAACCTGCCTAGCATTTTCTCGACTATGTTGGCTTCTAGTTTCACCAGATGCAGCTGAATACCAGTACTTTACATGGAGCACTGCCTATCTGACGACCTCCATAACCCAGTTATTGGTAACCACGATAACGTACGAACGAAATAAATGAACAGACGATTTTCAATTGATGTGGATATCACTACTGCATTTATGATATACAGGGTGGCAGGGACATCGACGTGCAACCTGAAGGTCAATTCTCGTAATTTAAAACGTTCAAAATCTAGTCGCAGTCTCATCTCGGCGACAAATGTCAATAACTTGTCAAAATGTAGGGAAATTAGACGTTTTTTGACAAATTGAGACTGAGATCAGACTGTGAACGTTCTTAAAATTACGAGAATTACCCCTCTGGTACCACGCAAAAGTGCAATACCTACGTGGTCAAAATACATCAGTAGTAAGTAAAAGAACTACTTAGTGTTTTTCTTGTAAAACAGTATTAGCTTTTAAACCAAATTAGGTCAGATGTCGTACCTACTCATGTCTTGATGTAACCTTACGCGTGAACTCATTCATAAGCCTCGCTATAGAAATAACATGACATTTCAAAAGCCTTTGTTTGTAACTAAAATAGGTATTGAATATTTAACAAAAATGTGCGTGTGAGTCAAGATCACATACGCCGTAATTAATAAATTCTAATTAAGCATTGACGCAATTTGTTTGACCGCAAAATTATGTCGGTTACTTTATGTCTACTTTTATTTTATTTTTGGTATAGGTATACCTAAAACTAAACTGTCTGGTAATAAAAGGAATAGGTATTCCTTTTCTTGCCAGATAGTTTCATAAGGTAGTTAATTGAAAATAGGGTAGGGGTCAATTGATTACTATTAATACGGTTCATTGATTTTAATAGCCCTTTATATTAAATAAACCAACCTGCGGATGTGGGTTACTGGATAGAATCCACTTCCTCTCACAGAAAGAGGTCTGAGTCCCAACCCAGCAAAGGGAACTATGTATATAAGGGCCTAGAATTGAGCCTTAAGGAATACCTTAATTTACTAGTGAGTTTTAAGCTAATATGAATAATAAAAGAAGAGTAAGAAGCATTTACTATATCTTGGATTCGATTGTTTGGTCAAGATAATAAAAATGACCTTTATTGCGATTTCATTTACAAATAAGTGTTCTGTGATGTGATTAACTAACTCAAATGCTTCAGATACATAGAATACAATCTGTGTGTAAAAAAAAACAGTTACGAGGCGAAGAGCCAGAAAAATATTCAGTATAAAAATCAGTGTGAAGATAACTAATAAAATAAAGTAATAACATAACATATACTCTAAAAAACAGTCGTTCTATATGTAAGAAACGGTATTCAAAAATCTGATTAAACTGTAAACCTAAATTTATTATAGCATTAAAAAATTCGGCCTTTTTAGGAATATTTAAATGTGACCTCGATTTTGAATGTCGTTATTTATCGTGCTAATTTTATTTACTTAACAAATTTGACAATATATTTCCTAGGTCTACACATTACATATTTACGACGTTCAGACTGGCTATACAAGGTTGAAACTACAATAAATTAAACTTCATATGACTAATGTTGTTCCCTGTCTGTATAAAAAATTCAATCAAATAATAGTTGCTGCATATTTACTCACTATAGCTGGTTGGCTAATCGGCAAACCCATAGCTGGCCCATCATTATTATTTAGTGTGGTTGAAAATATCACTTTTTTTAGTTTTGATGTTAGGATTTATTTGATAGTTTCAAAATACTCCTCATCATCTGCCTGGCCTTTTCCCAACTTACTATATTAGGGTCGGCTTCCAGTCTAACCGGATGCAGCTGAATACCAGTATTTTACACGGAGCGACTACCTATCTGACCTCCACAACCCAGTTACTGGGTAATACGTACGATACCCCTTGGTAAGACTGGTTGTCCGACTTTCGGGCTTCTGACGACCCGTAACGACTGTTAAAGATCCACGGATGACAGCCGGGACCAACGGCTTAACGTGCTTTCCGAGGCACGGAGGGGTCTTGGTATGTAAAAATGGTCACCCATCCACGGACCAACCGCGGTAAGCGTAGCTTAACCTGATCAATCGACCCGTGCGGCTGTTATTACTTAGCCAAAAGCCCCTTTCATTCATACCTACAGGTACTTCATTGTAATTAAATATTATGTGAGACATTACATTGAAACTATTTATTAAATACCGTTTATTTGTTCAATTGACTCAGACTTTGAAACACTGAAGTCAAGGTCGGAGCTAAGTGGTGAAAGAAGATAAGGCAAGTTTGAGGAAAAAGTTAAAAGAAATAAGATTTAATTTTGATGAAAATGGAATCAGAATCAGTTAACAATCCTACATTTTTACAAAAAGTACTATAGCGGGTAACCGATGCCATTTAATTTGGCAATAATGTAGCTGATTGGAATTTTATTGAATTCTGCATGATGTATGATGTCATCAGCACACTATGTATGAAACATGTTTAGATTTAGACTCAAGCTAGATCAAATTGAGAGCAATGGTAGCCCTGTAGTAACGAACCCAACTTAGGTACGAGTTGTAGATCGTGGGTTCTAACCCAGTCAGGCGCGTTACTTTGTGTAAATTATTTGATCACCATTGCTCTCAAAACGGCGAAGGAAAACATCGTGGGGAAACCAGCATATCCTAAAATCTAAAATTCAAAGACAGGTGACATCTACCAACCCCCACGGGGCCCGCGCGGTGGATTCCGGCCCACTCCTTCTCAAAAGAGAGGAGGCCTGTGTCTCAACAGTGGAAACGTAAAACGGGAGACTATGTAAATTAAAATTAAAATTTTGCTAGTAGTTTATTTATTTTATACGAGTAGTTAAACACAAAAGTGTTTTTTAAATGAAATATAATCACAGTAATGAGTCATTTCAGTTAGCTGCTTCCGAACTTTAACCTTTTCCGAACGACATGAAACAAACAGGAAGATCTGGGACATTACGTGTGGTTTATGTCAATTGATTTAAACTTTGACTTATTTTTCAGTACCTACTCCGTAATATTAGGAAGTTAGTGACAAAAAATATTATTTGTCAATATTCGTGGTCATATTTTTCGTTCGTTTTTTTTTATTTCTGTACTACCAAAGGTGTATTCGGGGTTACCCAGTAACTGGGCTGTGGAGGTCAGATAGGCAGTCGACTATCCGGATGCAGCTGCATCGTTGTAAAATACTAATAGACTGGAAGCCGACCCCAACATAATTGGGAAAAGGCTAGGCATTGGTGGTCATATTTTTTATATTTATAATTGTAACAAAAGATGGACACTCATTATCTACTCGATGGGTTTCAAAACATGTGAATTGGGGAAAAATTTCAGGAAATTCCTATGTGCTAATGTCAACATTCTGCTAATGACAATCTGTTAACCAAGCCTGATCATTAACCCTTCATTCGTTGAACGAGTCATTGATCTAGTTCGAGGGGACCTGTTGAAGTTATTAGAGATACGATGTCTGGCAAGTTCGATAACCTTTTTAGTGCTTAGACTACATCGACCTTCACTCTGAGTAATAGAAAAAATTCTACATGAAATAATAATTTTCTCGAAATTTTCTCTTTTTCAAAAAGAAAATTCTGAAGCCTAGGAATCATTACAAAAGTCTTTCGGAAAACTATATTTCCACGTTTCGTCCACTCGCCGCCAGATGTCGTCCACAGAGCGCGCTTCTATCATATAAGCGCGCGGGCGCAGCGCTCGTCTCATTGGCCGGCACGACGCACGCGCGCTCACTACAGTGCCCCGAACCAAACTCGCGACCGTGCACCAAACGAACTGTTGTGTTGACTGTGCTAACATGGATATACTTACTCTGGACCCAACTGGACTTTATTAAAAAAAACAACCACAAGATGGACACCACTCTGGACCCCACCGGTCAGTACTAACTTCTACAAGTTCTACAACCATTGGTCCGAATCCTATAAGAATCTTTATAAAAAAAATGGACATAAAAGTACTTGATCCTACTGGACAATACTAAAGTGACAATGATCGGTTTAGACCCCACGGAAATATACTAAACCTCCCCCCCCCCCCCCCCCCAACTCCGATGAGACAAGATGTGTTGCGGAAGACGCAGGATATCCACAGGCACCAGTCCGGGGGAGACTTCCTCGTGTAGGAAGAGAAGGTTCACCTCCAAACGAGTACACTGAACGATAAACAACTCATCGCCTGTAAATACTATGAATAAAATGAAGGGAGGACGTGTTCGCAAGGTCATTGGATGGAAATCAGCTGACTCGCGCGCCGCTTGCAATCCGGAAATGAACACCCATAGAAACAACATCAACGTTTGGAAAAGAAAAAATTGCAAAACGCTGTTTCATTTCGGACGACACTAAAATTCAATTCAAGTGAGTATTGTATTTTTTTTACATTTCCTTCTTTCTTTCTGTTGGAGATGCCTGTCAATTTTTCAATTCACAAATGGAATGACCCTTTTATATTTGGCAGACATCTCAGTTTTTAAGGGTTGGTCAAAATTAGAATTCAGTGATGGGTGCTGAGAGAC
This sequence comes from Apamea epomidion, assembly GCA_947507525.1. Lineage (NCBI taxonomy): Eukaryota > Metazoa > Arthropoda > Insecta > Lepidoptera > Noctuidae > Apamea > Apamea epomidion. Next base: position 5,671,670 of record OX382247.1, on the reverse strand, counting down.
AAAGAGCGAATCGGACAGCTGTCGCCGTGGCGGACACGAGAGCCGCACGCTGCATATTAAAGTTCGTTGCACAGCTGTAATCCTTCCTATTCCCCGGCCGCATATTCGGACTTTTTGGACACCGAAACAAGATCATTTTGAATTTAGAACACGCGCTATGCCCGCACGCTACCATAAACTTTATATTTTAAAATCAATTATAAGGTTGAATATTCGGCTTTCTGTCCGAATTTCGGCCAGTATCGCGATTTTTATGGCACCGACCGCGAGTTCATTGACCGGACATATTTTATTTCATCGCGCGCTTCCACGTACACACACAGAGACTACACACCCACACTCGTGTAGTGTCGCACCCACACAGCTGCGAACCATCTCTGCATGTTTGCGTCCACTTCGCGTAAACACAACACACCGCTCATTTGTATTGCGAATGTAATCGTTGCTATAATTAATTATCATTATTGTGTCATATTACTCGCGGACCTAAAAAACAACTTTTAAAACGAGGCTTTAAACTCTATAGGCACTCCGATATTCAATTATCTGATTGGAATCTGTACTTAATATTGTTTCAGTATCGACTTCCTTCAAGACATAGTTAATTACATTAGGTGTAATAAAGTATATATAGATACCGCGTGTGTTGACGAGTACGCGGAAAGGTATTTTATAATCGGCACACGGCCCAACACGTATCATAATACCATGAGATTATCAAGCGGGTAATGTGCCTGTGTTTGCCGAATTATTCCAGTTCAACAACCGGGCGAACGTCCGATCGGGAGTTCAAAATAGACGCGGACACGATTCCACCACGCTCCTCGACGACATCAAAAATTGTCGTTACTTTACCACGTTAATACCAATTTAATACGCAAAAAAGATTTTATATCCATTTTATAGAATTGCAACATTGAACTAGATATTTGACAAATGCAACACCACGGAAGAGTCGTTACGTAAAGGCGTTCGAAACTTTGAGTTTAGAAACTGATTTATGTTTTTAATTGGTCGTGGCGATGTCACGGTGATTCACGAGTACGTGATATTTAGGGTCGCACATGTCTGTACGAGATTGAGCAATATTCCGCGATGAACTTCCTTGACCCCTCTTCGGCAGCGAGCCTCTGTCGGCTGCAGTGTGGCCTGTTTTTGGCATTGCGTCATCATAGGTCACTACCACCCTAGTACGCCATATTTTTTGCTCATAATATTCTCCGCACGTTGGTTTCTTCCTTTGTTAGTCCATTTAAACTCATGCCATCTATTTTGGTAACTTAATATAGTCAAGACTGGTCGTGTCGTAACTTAATGTGGCGTAATTTGATTGTGATAAAACTTGTGTTGGAAAAATATATTTTATTTCTCTTTTTAGGGCAAGTGGGAGTCATAAAACACGTTATATGGGCAGGTTAAAGACTCGGATACAAGTTTCCTAAAAAGTTGGTTTGTGAATAGATAATCGCAGTCGTATAAACAAAAAATATGCCTACACGATTACTTTAGACGATAAAAATAACACGAGCGATGATATGTGGCTGTCCATACACTATTTATTGCGCGTCCTTTACCGACATTACGTGTGCATAAATTACAGTCATTGAACAGGGAATTAGAAGTTACACAAAGTCGCACGACCTGAACCAATCAATTCATAAAACCTTACACACTTGAGTAAAAAATAATTTAAGTTTTAAGTACTTGCCTTAGATATTTGCTACAGACTGCACAACATTATGTAAAAACATGAAATCAAGTGCGACATACATACTTAACAATCAATGTTACGACATCAACTCAAGAATTTGCAACGTTGTGACGAAATAAAATGCATTATTTGAATAATACTCAAACAATATTTTAGTATGCAAATTGTAGGGTTAAAATGTAAAATTACAGGTTTGTGTTTTGAACTTTTAAATAAAGGTTCGAGGTTAATTTGTGGTTTGAAATACTGATTGTGAGTTATTTGTTGGGATACTTGCTTTAAACTCTTTTTTTAACTGAAGGGAGATAATGTTTTACTTTAACACAATTAAGCATATAAATTTTAAAATTCCGACAAAAACATTAAAGCCATTCCATTCGTCGCATATGTAATCCTAAAATACAATGCAGCACAAAATTACAAAGTAAAACTACACACGACAGAAATAGGTATTAATTCTAGTCTAAATGCACAGCATGCGTCCTAAAAGCAAACGAAACGCGTTGTTTGACATACAGGTGTCCGTTAAAATATAATAGACAAGAGACTACAAACACGCACAGAAGCCAATGCACATCAGACTACAAGCAGATGCAATAATGGACGCACTCCACCAACGTATTATTCCGTTTAACATGCAAATTAGACCAATAATGTTATCGATTCTTAAAATATCAACAAAGAACGTCGGGAGATCGCCATTTTTTCTGCAACAAGTAAAAACAGCACATGAATTGAAGTTAAAAATGTATACTTTTTGCGATGCAAAATACTGCTTGTCGCATTACAAAGGTGCAATACAAGGTCGAATGGCAGCTGGTAGGTCTAATTAAAGGTTTTATGTTTAAATAATTAAGTGGGCAGTGCCAAGCCACGCTGTACGATGCAGCAGGTGTCGCTTTGTTTATGCAAGCATAAAATCATTATTTAGGGACATGCCAAATTACTTGCATTAATAATATAGTCTCGATGCTATTATTGCTTGTGCACACGTAAGATAAATTGCTCGAAACGCTCATTTGAATATGTGTACAATAGTTTTTATGTCAGCTCGAAATTATGTCTGGATGTTTGCATATTCAAATTTATGTGACTCCTGCGCTCGGACTCCATCTTTTTATCTGTACAAATGCTCGATTACGAGTTTATTTCTTAATTAATAACAACAACGGGTGTCTCTTTTGTTGCTTCAAGGAGTTTAAGATAGATTGAACACTTAATAGATGGGAATTAGTCACTTAACGATGTAGCTGTCGCTTCGCTAAAAGCAGAAATGAAAAAATAACATCAGTGCTAGGAAATACAAGAACATACATTCCATAGTTTTGGTAACACGACAAGCCTAAACTCCTACCTAAACTCTAGAATTATCTAGAAGCATCCAATGAATACAAAGTCACATAATGACGTAAGCACGAGGAAGCAAAGGAAAAAAACACGTACAATCACCCAATGTTTTTAATTTTCTATCAAAAAATATGAGACATGGAATGTATGGTAGTTTTGTGTGGAGTCAATAAACTTATAAGGAACCAGTTCCTATTTGTTTGAACACATCTTTGACCAAACATTAGAAAAAAGATAATACTATATTGTCGATAGATATCCACGAATATTAATTAGTTATCAATGAATTTATTGAGGTATTATTAGCCTTAATTGGAATTTTTATTTTGATTAACGAAAACTTTAAAGAATTTCCTTCGGAGATACATAATGACGATACATTAATAAATGTATTGAATATCATAGATTCCTTATTTGCAGATCATAATATGTGGCTAAATAACGGATGCAAATTAATTTCAAACAATTAATTTATTGAAGTATTAACCTTTCAACCTGGTGCTAAATATGCAGGTATGTTGCTAGAACTAGATTTTTTGCAAGTGCGACTATACAAAAGAATGTAGCCTTGAGTGCTATTTGCATGAATTGTGCCACATTTGTCTGTTTCCTCTACTTATTAGCGACTTAAATCAAACACAAATCCTTTCACTTGAACCATCTTAAAAACCAAAAGGTTTGTCGGAACTGTATTCTGAAATAAAATGTGAAATAATTACACAATCATAATGACCTCGAAGCCTTGTGCTATCATGTGCAATTTCGATCGTTCGACATTATTAAAGGCACTAATTTAACCTGTAAATAGTCGGTACTGGTTTATTCGAAACATATAGTGTTGCAATATATGGTAAGTTGATTTATTTCAACAGTTCATAATCTAGCTTATCTGGAAATTAAAAAACTGCATTGTTTATTTGCTTATCTTCCTTGCATAAGTTTTTCTTTTCATAGTTGCACGCGATATGTTCGTAACCTGTCATTACAATCTTTGAATCTAAGACTTTGTTTTCTACATCTACATGTAGCTCATTTAGAATATCATTTTTATCTTTTCTTGCCAAAAAGGACAACGCGAGTTACTTTAAAATATCATTAAAAACAACACTGGGGAGTAGGCTATTAAAATATAATGCCAATAACGTTGCTCATAGAATTAATTAATTCAAAAATAGTTGAAACGAATTTAACTTTATAATTTGACATTTACCGCACTCGTGCCGAATGTACATCAAACTGGCGGTCAGTAAATGCAGTCAGTGGGTCAAATATTGGCCACAGACACCTAAAATTAAATATTTTATCTCCAACCTTACTCGCTACAATACAAGTCGACTTGCATCAGCGTTTGCATAACACATCGCCTGGCGTAATATCCGCGTGAACGTTCCTTTTTACGCTGATCGATTTGAACTGCACTTTTATTTAATTGGTCGGTCTGTTTTTACTCTTTTCAGTTACCTTTTCGTTGTAATTTATTTTTGAGTCTATTCCATTTTGTTTCTTCTTGCGTCAAGGTTGTTTATAAATGCCTGTCCATAAAAAATCTACTGTGTATACAGTCTATATTATAATGATGAATATTCAAGTATTTTTATATATAGCACATTTAGTTTACCCTCTAGAATTACATAGGACAAATCTATAAAACTTAGCCTTAATTTATGTATGCTCCACCAGGTATTCGTGTATGTTTCACAATAGAATCTATTCATTCGATCTACGCAATAACCACGTGGGTCATGTTTTATAATTTCTAAAATATAAAAATAAACGAGTAACATCAGCGTATAATATGTAATAAATATAACCAATGGACAGCTACAACCGTTTGCCGTCTAAAATAATAAATTAATACAAGATTGACAGTCATTATTATTCATCCAATGTCACCCAGTATCTACATTGTAGATCCATTATAAGATAATTGTGGATGATCATTTTAATTTACTGAAGATAGCTTTTCTCGTATCTTTTTTCTGACGTGGCTACTGATGAATTCGTCATCGATCAAGTCATTGACACGACTGCACTGAACGCCAATATACTAGGATATGATGAGATCGCAGGCGTTCAATCAACTCTAGAGGTGCATCCACCTTATCAACACCGCCCAACATGCTATTCTGAAACAATAGCGTAATAGAACCACAAAATTTCCAACTACATATTTTTATATTTAAATTCTAATCAAAACACCAATTGATGTGTTTGTCGCGTCTATTAGATAAGAGCGCTGTTTAGATAACGCACACAACAACAGATAAGCAAGCACGTGTGGGTGAATAGCTCCTCAGAACTTCTGTTTCCCTAGTACTCGAAACACAGAAACTGCTCACGAACGAATCTGAAAATACAACATGAACGCAACTTTCACATGTGGAAAATCGTACACAAGTGTAAATCTACATGCGTACACGGCGCATGCTCTCATTCTGCTTGTATTTGGACGGATGCCTGTGTGTTGTAGTGAAAACGCTTTCCTCGTACGTATACTATGTATGTATGTATGTGCATAAGTGGCAGTATCTCATAGTAAAGGAACGCGTGTTAATAGCAAAGTTGTGTTTCCGCATAGGCAGTTCGTAGAGCCAACGAACACGAACGTGTGAAGGCCCCCGTGTGAACATGAGAGCGTCAACCTTACGAATTAGAAAAAAGTCGCTTTACGCCTCGCCTTGACGCATTGCCCGGAATTTAAAATTCATCGTTTTTAGGATTAGGATTTCCTCAAAATATAAATTTGTATCTACATTTTTCTTTTTGAGTAGCTTTTTTTAAAATGTCTTTTTTTAAATTTCATGTTATTCCAGACTATGCGATTTTTTATAACAAATACAGAAAAATACGTCAAAATGTTGTCAGGCGCTGTGATTGTGACGCGCCTACACGCGCTAACGCACACCTCCAAACGTGCTCACGTACTTCGTCTGTGTATATAACTACAACATTGAAACTACAACGTACGTCACAAGTTGCCTCCCGCAATCTCTGCGAGCCTGGTACCTCGTCTCCCCGTAATAAGCTGAAGATAACTCGCTTTTCTTGATCTTACAATAAAGGAAGGCATTTTAGCTTCCGTGTTCTTTTTTTAGATAAGGATTAAGAAAATTAAATAACTTTAATATATTTTTAAAATATTCAGGGTATGAAGACTTATTGAAACAGGAGTGCAATCAAAAACGAATATCTCCACACAACAATTATTTTTAAATTAATTAATAGTATTTATTGGGTTATAACAAAAATTCCAGTGTCCCATTCTTGGCAGGTCGAGCAAACCTGCAAGTCCTTTCATATGACTTACACTTACACTCGGTATTCAGAACTGCTAAGAAGGCGTTGCCTGTACGTAACTACGCGACGTAACATACAAGCTCTTCGTGTTCTCTGCAGTCCTGGTACTGAGTGTTCTAGTTGACGATCCGAGCAGTCACGAGATGACGATCGTAATTCGAGCGAAATCTTTAATAGATTCCATACTTAGTTTTAATGAGATGAGATGAGTAATATTTTAATTGTAAAAAAAACATCTGAAGAATAAGTAAACTGAAACTGAATACTAAAAGAGCATCATGACGCACAACGCCATCTGTTATCGACTAGCGTCAAACAACTAAATTTATGAACAGACAAGACAGAGAAGAATGGTATTTTTTTTTTTAAATAAAAAATACTTCGATTCTCGTTGTATGCGAGCATACAATTTGAGGAATTATTTAAGGCAATGTGTCGCCAGGTTTAATTGAACAATGACAGGTGCACGGAGCCTGCCCCATCCAAGGATGACCACTGCACGGCCGGTGTACACTGGGGCAACTGGCGGCAAATATTGGCTAGTTTTTTGCTCTAGGACATGAGCGGGACACGCAGGAGACTTCTATTATAATTAGTGTCTTTATCAGTAGATTGTAATTGGATGCGTCGCGTTAAAAACTAGATCCTTTGTATCCAGAATGTGTAGCAATTGTGAATTTAATATGTAGCGCCTGCCAACTGCCGCGGTCATTAAAGTAAACATTTAAACGCTTATTCTGCTGCTCAATTAATATATGAAATATATCTATGACCGCGCGATATTTATATTTGTTTGAAATAAAAAATTCAATTCAATCGCTATAAATACTTTCGAGATCATAATCGAAAGGATGCGCTGTGGAAAGAATCTATAGTCTCCATTTTTATGTGTTTTTATTTCATAGTTTATTTTGATCGTTAAACTTGTGAATAAGCCATGCACTTGTAAAATTAAAGTTCATAAAAGACTGATCAAGCAAGGTTTTTATTGAAAACTTGCGTGAGAGTATATAATTTCGTGGTAGTTTGGGGTCCAGTAAAAGATGGCCGAACACTAAAACATTATAAAGAACAATGAACAGAAACCAAAGGCCGACCATTAACCTGCGCAAATAGATGTATAACTTCAGAAAACTATTGACCACTTTTTGCAACGCGGATTGTTAAAAAATGTGTTTGCCTTTGCGAAAAAAAATAAAAAAATATACAAAGCGACCCTGTAATAAATATATATACGAAATGTGACGGGGTGATCTAGGTGGTCGCTGGTCGCCCAAATGTTTTGCAAAGAAACTTTTTATGATTATTGTTCAATTGTGTTATGGATATCACAGAAAGCACCGGCCATTGTCCTTTGTGTTTTTGTTAGATTGATGACAGACAGCTTCTTTGTGTTTTTTAAACTCATGAAACTTAAGACTATTACTTCCACTCGGTTTGCTAGCTTGGTCGTTGAAATTAAGCAAGTCTGAAAATATTTAGTTAAAGTAGTACTCTTTTTTATAAAGTATTTAATTTAAAATCTAAACATTGTACAGGAAAATACCATAAAAATATTGAATAAGTATTGCGTATTAATTTAAAAAAAAAACAATACTTACACGACATTACAACAACAAAAAAGTTCCCATCAGTCAACACAAGAATTTCTGGATAACCCGCGATACTTTTTAATAACCATTATAAAAACGTTGCTACCGAAACACTGGCAACTAGAGTATGTTAAAAATACAAATAAAAAAAAAATACAAGTTGTGCCCTGTTGACCACCTGACGGTTTACACATTAGCCTATATGGAACATGTCCCGTTTAGACTGTATTAATTTACAACGGGTATTTATTTAAGGCCATTAAACGTGTCAAACCATAATGTAAAGAGGATAAATAAAGACAGACTAAGATGGAAGGCTTAGATAAAAAGTAGATTTTTAGGCACACAGACGCAAAAGTAAAATTAAATTTTGCATGTGGAAACAAAAACCTCTAAAACAAAAGAAAAAATAGTACCTATTAAAAACCTAAGGACCTAAGGACAATATTAGAAGGTTCAACGAATTATTTTCACTTTGATTCAAAGGCGATAAAAGAAAAACAGGTAGTTATGGCAGATATTGATATTGAAATATTCACTTTTATATATACACAATTCGATTTGATTGCTTTATCCAACGTGAACCATGTAATGCTCGCTGTCGACTACTTAGAACTAAAGGTAGATACAAAAGTAATCTAATCCACAGAAAAAAAAGAACTCAAGTATTGCCGGTATTATATAAGATTCAGCACAGGAAATGAATAGTTAATGTGCAACAGGGTGCATAGCATCGTGTATGTCTATGTACCATTACTGAGCACCTAATAATTCTAATACTTAATCTCTCTATTGAATTCTAAAAAGATTTCTTATGTATTGATAGAAAAATATAAGTTGCAGATTTTTTTTTTTTTTTTTGTTTTCTACTCCGATATAAACTACACTACATACGATTATAGGATCAAATAATATTGCGAATATGACGAATTTTAAGTTTGAAGTTACGCTTCGTGACGACAAAACATCCGAAATCGTAGAAGCTCTCCAGCAAGGTTAACATCAGCACGCGATAAAAACTCACTCTCGCGACGAAAATGTTTGTCTATTTCTATCACTTTTCTCGTTTCCCGCCAGCCATTGCTATAAAAGATACACCACTTACTCTGTCCAACGTGATAATTTCTCGTCAAACCCTAACATGGCTCTTTAGTTTTCGTTATTTTGACCAACCCTACATTTTATGTGTTTATGTTTTAACCTTTTGTTTCGTGTATACCATTTGATGTTAATGTTTCCTTTTCTTTATTTCCAGATGTTAATGCGACTACATCGGCCTTCAGCTTCACATCATCTTCATCACCTTCATCATCAATCTCATCACCATCATCCTCCATGTTCGTTATCTCTACTCCATTATGATAAATACTCAGTAGTAAATAAGATGTTATGCGACTGATATATTTCTCAAGGAATTGCACATATCCTTCATGCATTTTTATTTTTATATAAATTATTATAACTTTAACATAAGACGATGTTATTTTGTTCACATAAATGTATTTCTCATATCTAGTTGTATTCTTTTTTGTGTCAATAAAGTAACATCATTAAGAGTATAGGTTAAGAAAATTGAAATGACAAGCAAAAAGAGGCAAAGGGATTTTAAAAGGTTTTCTTCACCCCGACTGTATATTATATAGAGAAACCTTCAAAAATTTACCGCAAATTATATGTAAAAAACATTATTAGTTCTAAGTTCTTAGTTTTGTAATATTTCGGCTCCTTGAATACGTAACTTCCAACACAATTCGAGTTACCATAATATACCTTCCGCTTGTTAAATTGTAAATAAAGTTGCAACGCTTTTCCAGTGCTTCTCGTTGGCCCCTTAGATTTTTACTTATAATTCTGTCTAAATATTAGTATATTCTATTATTATGTAGATAAGACTGCGTTAAGTTTAAGTGGCTACTTTAAAAATTCAGTGTTGCCAATAAAGACTGAATTATTAAAATTAATGAATTTTACCTCTTTCGTCCTTCTTTTGGTAAAAAGGCCCAGAAAGTCCCACCCTAGGATATTTGAAATGTATATCAATGTAAGCGAAAGTAAAGGCATAATATAGGGGATAATAAAGATGTTTATATTATTTTGAAACTGAGTTTTTTTATTTACTTGTGAATCCCACGAACAGAATCGTTGATTGCGCTGATATAAGCATAACATTTATTTCAGTTTGACACATGGAGGTGTCAAATATAGTCAATAACTAAAACTAGAGAGGAGAAGAGCTTTTCAAAACTACTACTAATCTTGTAGTAGATAGTCAAAAACAGCTACAAAAGGAAACATTTCGACCAGTAACACCCGATAAAGATGACCCACATCTACGAAGACGCCTGCTATCTCAGGATAAAAAGAAACAATAGTAAAAAACTTCGCAAAATATAACCTTACCATTATAAATGTGAAATGAACAAAAACACAAGACAATCGGCACACATTCGCAATACAAAACATTGTAAAATATTTCTTCATTTGTTTCATAGCCATTATTGTTAAAAGCTTGGGGTACTTTCAGGTATTGAAAAGGAATCCATTATAGTAAAAAAATAGGATTGCATATCTGGTACCTTTGTTGATGAATCATTTTGAAATAACTCATAAATCAATTCATGGACTTATATCTGGCAATCGTAACAGAAAATGATAGTAGAAGCAAATATCGTGTTACTGTTCACACATTACATATGAAAGAAAACTAATAAAGACCAAGATGAAAAATCAAAACCAAAATATTTTATTTCACATAAATCTATAGGTTCTGACGTTTCATAAGTGCCCATGTGCACTTATGAAACGTCGTAGATTTGGTGAACCTAGAACCTACATAGGTGCACGGTTCGAAATGACGTTTCCTATGGAGAAGAGCCGGCAAGAAACTCCTCGGACCGTCCATTAGAAAGCCGTTCCAAGCCCCAAGGACAAAATTAGAAAAGAGTCTGTCAAAATTACAAAATGTTGTTTAATAGAGACTTCGAAACAAAACTTAAGGAAAATCATTCTCTTACATGAAGACCAAAGAAATACTTAGAGCGTACGCAGATACCATACGCCGCCGGTCCTCGATTTTTTTATAGGAGCTAGATCAAAAGTTGACCCACAAAACAGGTCATAAAACTCGGTGATAAAAACCGGCGAAATAATCAGAACGATTGTAGGATCTACAAACAGAATACCGTTGCTAATGTATGCTACCTATAGTTAACTAAGCTAACAAATAACTAACAGTATATAATATAACAGTAGCAACAGCACAATATGCCACTACTATAGTGGAAGAACCCATTGAATTATACATCATCAATAAGCTAAGAATCTCGCACATATCTGTTATACAAACAATACTCAATGATAATACTAAAGATAGTAATATGACCTACGACAACAGTTTGTCTGTTGTCGTCACTGGCTTCACTTCTACTGTTACTAATTACTAACGGTACTCCGTCAGTTGGATTGCTGTATTGTTTGACTCACGATGGTCTTAATAGACTATGTTGTTCGTAGTCTTGTTAGAAAGGAGCATCAAGTTTTATTGATATAATAGTAAGATCCAATTCAGAATTTCTTTTGAAGTCCTTTAAAATTTAGTCCAAATCCATTTCCTAATAAGGCTTCACATTTGTATATCCAAATGCAAATGTCTATCTACCAAAAGTGTCTTCGAAAATGACAAATTGCAACAGGAAAGAATAATTTGTCAGGAAAATTGATTGGTTTTCAATATTAACAGCAGATGATTCTAAACGATGGGACATTATACTACTTACTTCGTCACTATATAAACGAGATGACCATATCACTACTAAAACAATCGCAGAAACAACAACCAATTGTCGTCAGTAAGATATAGATACCAAGCTCAATCACGAAGTTGCAGAGCAGGTAAGTAACAGCGATCAAACTGACGTAATGAGAGTTCACGGTGACCCTCTTGATGACAAATAACGCTACAAATGTCAAGTGTATTCGTAATTGCACCCAATGCACTTGATATACTATCATAAAACAGTATCGACCTTTAATTAAAACAACGCGATCTGATTAACAAACTTACCTATAGAAGTATAAGCCAAAACTTCATTTGCAATTTTCAATGTGGCAATCACATTGAAAATTGCAAATGAAGTTGGATTTGAAGAAAAATCTATGATCGAAATTTAATAAAATGATAACAAGGTTAGTCTCAATGTTCCTGTAGAGGCAAGTGGTTATGTTGGAAACAATTTTAATACCCACTACGTTTATTTAGATAAATAAGTGCTACCAGCAAGTAATGATTACATAGAACACGAAATAAACAAGGAAGAGAGAGAAAAAATAAATACACAGAGACGAGCCTTCAATTAAATAATCCTTACATCCCATAAGAATGTACATTGTATAATCATTACCAAGATACATACCACAAAATAAGTACCGTAGGACCAAAAAAAGTGACGGCCAAACAACCGATACCTTCAATACGAAGACCAAACAAATATAAATAAGTAACGTTACCAGGAGCGCATAAATCATAGGAAAACGATAAAGGCCAACCGTTAGTCCTAAATTCCGAACCAGCCACGGTATAATCGCGACCACTTACGAGATAGGAGCGACTATAATAAGCTATTACCGACGTACTAACCTTTTGATGTATCGTTTAGCGGTATCCATGTAAGCTAGCCGACTATGTAGGGTTGGGACCCGTTAAACTGAGCTCTAGTGATGTGATTGCAGCTACAGTATCGATGATTTCCGTTTGAGAGCGAAGCTCGAGTATCGAACGTAAGAAAAAATTGAGTAACGTCAAAGAATGGATAGTTTCCTTTTAAACTGACTTTGACAGAAAATTACATCATTTTGTTTACCCACATTTTAAGTAGCAGATGTAGAAAAACATTTATTCATACGACCTCAATGGTATTTGCAATTCAAATTGCTAATTTCAATAAGAACAATTACAAAATGATGTTGACTTAATTGTGTATACAATATACATACATGTAGAAATTTTAATAAAGTAGCATGTAGCCTGCATGCAGTTGTATCTATTGATACTGGCTGTATTGTCCGTTATCTTAAAAAAAAACATGAAACACGAGTGACTTCTATATTTGAAATGATTTGACAGAGAGAAAGAATAAGCAAGATGAAGTAACGAGCTAAGAAGTGTATTTTTTATTTATATTTTATTAAAAGAAGTTAAACGCATTTTCAAGTATCATCACGATCTGCACACATGCACTCAACATCAATAACTTTTGATTAAATTCTAAGGATCTACAAGTATAATACAATAGTAATGTTCAACACTTACATAATCTTCAAAATTACCAATTGAGAATTACCATAAACCAAAAAATATGTTCCTTTTTTAAAAGAGCTGTGTTCCGAGCCCATTTTTTTTCCTTCAAAATATCGCAACAACAAACAAACAACCATCTAACTATGGCCATAAACATCGACTATCGATACTTCGATAGTGCGCAAGCGCATGCCGCGGCAGGATCAGGGATACGCGGCCACTGGCGCAGTAGGTCGCCGGCCGCTCGGAATGCGGAAGGGCGGGCATCTTCTCAGCTACACACGCGCGACCATAGGATTTGTCCAACTCACGATAACTGTTCTATCAATTGTGATCGTTAGATCTCCCTCTGTCTTATGGGAGCCTGGTACTTTGATTGCGAAATTATTAAAGGTCTTTAATTGAATTGGTACGGAATATCGTAGCATGTACATATATTTTTCGTAGCAATTTCCTATATTTTTTTTTGTATCGATGTTGTAATGGTGTATAACTATTTTGAATTTTACAGTCCAAGAGTAGATACTGATTAGAAAATATGTATGTGCTTCTATTTTAAACAGTGATAAGAAATACTTCTACATAGTATTCGATATTAATCAAAAGAGAGAGATGTCATATTAAGAAATTATTATGGGTTAAAAAGAACAACTATATTAAAAATATACTGGCCTTGCCAAATGGGAAGCAATACTAATTCGCAAATCACGTAAATAAGGAAGCTTATGCGTCCAATTTCGAGTGAAATAAAATCCGCAAGAACTGCTTAAGAAATTAACAGATCATAAATTTTAATTAGCGAACAACTCGCGAGTTCAAAAGGTGAAGTTCGACACTTTTGGCCCTCGGTACAGTTGTTAAAATCTTAAAGCAAGTTCATACACGTTAATGGCGCATGGTCGTGGAGGAATTTCTCTCGAATTTGGTTACCAAATTCGAGCAAACGACGAAGTGTATATGAACGGGGTCGAGTATCTTCTCCGTCTTCGGACTATCTATTTCAGCTTCATTGTTTCGATTCCGAATTCGGATACCTGAATGGATAACATGGCGTCTGAAGACAGGTACAGACGGCAGCAGGTCAAGCTACCCGAAACTGTCAAATTTTTCCAATCAACCTTGAACCTTAATGCGTTAGCGATAAAGTTGAAAATCTATTAAAGAAATTTGACAGATTGTAGTACATAGCTTGATGTGCTGGCGTCTGTACATACCTGCGGGCATATTCCAGCACCCTAATTGAGTAACACACTATCAATCAGAATATGAATAATTTTGAAGGATTTTGCTAATCCATTGCCTTATATGATCGAAAAATGTATCTGCTCAGCAACGTAAATAACGCAATGAATGTTGTTGTACTGTCTGTGTTGTTGTCTGTGAAAGCCATTCCTATTGTTAGTGAGTTACAGAATTACCACGCAGTGCGATGACCAGTGTAATTAATGCATCGGGTACCCGAATTCGAGTAAAGTTTTTCGAGGACCCGAATACGGACCCGCGACCAAGTGTAATCGCGCCTTAAAATTGTTGACATGCCAAATATGGTAAATATATGATTTAATGTCAACATGGTTGAATGTCGCTGTCAATAACAGACAGCTGTCATCTGACCTTTAATTGTTGTTCAAATTTTTAAATGGAGACATTGTTTTTTTGTAAGTATCGGTTACACGATTGGATATTCATCGGACATCAATTTTCATTGAGTTATTAAAACTGCATTATACAAGCTGGTGTAGAGAGGTGTAATTTTGTGCGTGTGACAGCTGTGTCCGCACAAAGTGTTGAAGTTTTGTTGATCATTAGGCTGCCTGTTTTATATGAGAAATACTAGAGTAAAGAAAATAAAGAAGGAAAAAGTATTTATTGGAACTCGCACAGGAATATCACAAACTACACTAAATATATAAAAATTAAACAAAAGTAAAATGAAAATAAAAACGGAAAAAAACAATTTATTAAAAAAATATGGACTTATATAGATTATAAGTTGTTTTTTATTTTAAAATATGATTCCTTCTTTCATGTCTCTTCCTTTTTAGCATATAAATAAATCTAAAATCAGTTGCACAAAAAATAAGCAAAACCCAAACGTGCAAATAAAACACATTATGTAAGCGTTTCAAAGCACAGCGTTCTTTTTACTCTTCATATTTTCTTCATCCTTCTCCAATAGACGAAGATCTATCTTCGAATAAATCTCAGACTTTAAACTCCCTCGTGCACCCGTCTTTAACGGTACCTACGAGTATATAAGTAAAATCATTCTTAGGTCGGTCGATAAAAAATGGAGCCTGTCCGGCCTATCGCCCAAAAAACCATAGTCCTGTTAACCAAGGGTACTGACCCTATGGGGTGGAATGACCTATTTAGATTGAATGGTGTCATTATAGGATGTTTATCTTTTTTTGAGACGTACAATGACGTAATGTTAAGTATATTTTCTTAAAATATCATGGATTTAATTCATGTAAAGTATTGTTTTGATTAAATACAGGGTGGCAGGGACATGGACGCGCAAACTGTAACCTTGAATGAAGCACATGATTTTAGACACTTGCAGAAATTTTTAAAATTGATCGATTTTCGAAAAAAAAAACAGCTTCTTCATAAAAAACTGCAAGTATTGCACTTTTCCATGAAACAGCTGATTTTCTGCGCGGTCAAAATGTATGGAGCAGCAATTTTAAAAAAATATATAATTCTCTAAAATTCAACGCTTCATTCATGGATTTAGTACATGATTTTGAACCCTCCTGGGCCGTAATTCTCTATGACACAATGAACGAAACCACGTGAAATCAACACGAGATCGGCGGGATTAACTAAGGCATTAACGTGGATCCGGTAAGGAATCGTTAAGTGGTCATAGTGAATTCAGAATCATGTGCTGAATCCATGTTAACAAGTTGCGCGTCAATGTCCCGTCACACTGTATTGTAATTAAGGTTTTTTTGGTATAAATGGAAATGTATGCTAATAGAAAATTGCATTACGACTTTGGTTGATTTTATTATAACAATGCGAACATTTTAGACTTGGTTACTGCATTATTTTCATTAATTCCGTGTTTTAAATTAACATAATTAATTATTTTTCTATTGTTATCTACTGTCGGGTAACCTACACCCTAATTGCGTAACACACTTTCAAACTCAATCTAAATAATTTTGAAGGATATTGCTAATCCATTACCTCACATGTTCAAAAAAATCATATGCTCAACAACTTAAATAACGCAATGAATGTTGTTGAAATGACAAAATTAAACCCATTGCTACTGATAGTGTATTACGCGATTACCCCGCTATACTAATAAGTGTGAAATGTCAATGACAGTAGTCCAAAAAGGCAATAATTAACACTCTAAAGGTACTCAATAATTACAAATCATATTTCAATCGCTTCTTATCTTTAATGATTATAGTTGAAATGTTATAACTCCTGGTATGTTAGTATTATTAAAATCTAGTAAACCGTGGAAATAATGAATTCATAAGTCAGTTATTGTACTAGTAATGTAATAGTCACGACTACGGCTTGAACACAATCTTAATTAAACAATCAAAATACTAAATAAACCGTTTATATTAGGACTTGGATAAAGGTTCGACAGTGCGACTGAACAGTCGTGTCTGTGCTTAATAACAAAGTTATTTTATAATGAAAATTGTCTGGATTTTTATTCTCGGTTAAAAAACGTAGGAAGTTTTCGATATTTAATAAAAATGCGAAAAAAACATAATCAACTACATTTGCTACTCAATGAACAACAAAAATTTTTGAGCACAGCGACCCAGTGGTAACGACCGCGATTTACAAGTTGTAGGTCGTAGGTTCAAACCCAGACGCGCTTTAATTTGTGTAAATAATTTCATCACCACTGCTCTCAAACGGTGAAGGTAAACATCGTGAGGAAACCGGCATGTTCTAGAACCAAAAACTCGAATACATGTGAGATCTTCCAACTTGTTTTTTTTGTGTATTATGTCCTTTTTTCATGCGTCATGTTTGCCGCAAATAAATGCATTTTCTTTCTTTGCCTTTCTATTGCCGCATGAAAAAAATAAAAACCGTAATTTTATCGGTAAATTTTTCATTACAGATTTTATTAATCAAATTGGTTTTTATATTTTTTATTTCTACAGTTTAAATGTTATTTCATTGTGATATGAATTTCACACAGATCATATTATGAATTGTCAGTTTGTGACCATTTTACGATTTTTAATATGATTCATATTGTTAACCTATTATGATTCTGCCAAAGTGGCCTTTTTAAGCCCCCCGGGCCCGCTTGCGCGTGGTGGATTACGGACCACTCTCACAAAGAGGAGGCCTGTGTCCCAGCAGTGGGAACATTATAGGCTGTATGTTATGAACAATAAAACACCACCATTCTCCTGCCCCTATCACAATTTATTTGTGGTCGGCGGTACATGTATTTTACTTCCATACTTCTTGTTTTCGTATCACTGGCACGATAATTACACGGTTAAATTTTGTTGGCCCTTCCCCTTCGACACTTGCTCGACGCATGTTTAGGGGCACAGATATGAGGTGGAGCATAGTTTGTGACTCAGCTCCACATGCACAGCCTGCTGCCGTCCCATCGTCTACTTTACGAGGTTCTACTTCTTTATTAACTAACTAACAACAAAACGTATGTATATTTAACCGCCATTTTTCATACAAACCGAATGCAAACATCATCATTTAAATAATTATAAATTCAACAAAAAAAAAATAACAATTATTTATTCACGTGTAATATACAGCATGTATCATGAATATGTGGTCATGTCTAAGGGTGTGGTACAAACCATTAAACTGAACAACTTTCTCTATGGGACCAACATTGTAATCGCGAAAAAATGATCTACTATCCCGAACAAAACAAACAAAAAAAACGACTAAGTACTTTCCTATTTTACTACTTTTTTACAAAAAAAAAAAAAACTTGAATACCTTTTAAAATAATCAGCCGTAATACATATGGATCGACCATATATATTACGGCTGATTATTTATTCGCAATGACAATGTTGGTCCCGTGAATTTAGTTTTTCTGAATACCAGTATTTTACATGGAGCGACTGCCTATCTGAGCTCCACAATCCAGTTACTGGATAACGGACACAGCTGTATATACTAAAGCTGAAGAGTTTGTTTGTTTGAACGCGCTAATCTCTGGAACTACCTGTACGATTTGAAAAAATATGTTTGCATCTGATAGCCCAATTCTTGAGGAAGGCTATAAGCTATTTACATCACGTTAGAAACCTTAGGAGCCGAGCAAAATAGAAAATTGTCAGAAAGAACGGTAAGCGAAAACGAAATATTAGTGCGGGCAGGCGATGTGATGCAACGGGGGAATAAGAAATTTTCCGCGGACGAAGTCGCGGGCAGAAAGCTAGTTACTGATACACGCTGTATACTCCATACAATGTGTAGGGACAAGACAAGACGATAGTTACTAAAATTAGCCTGCACCTGCCCTTTAAAAGTCGAGTTATGTAAGATAAAGATATTTAAAAACGATATTTTATTTCATTTTATCTTTAGACTACAAATGTTTCGCACGGGTCGATCAGAGGCTAAGCTACGCTTGCTGAGGTCAGTGGGTGGATGGGTGCATATCGAGAGCGCTCCTTGCCTTGGAAAGCACGTCAAATCGTTGGTCTCGGCTGTCATTTGTAGATCTTTGACAGTCGTTAGGGTTATTCAGAAGGCCGAAAGTCTTACAACCAGTCTTATCTAGGGTTATCATGTTACCCAGTGACTGGGTTGTGGAGGTCAGATAGGCAGTCGCTTCATGTAAACGGTTGAGACTGAAAGCCGGCCCTAACATAGTTAACAAAAACCTAGGTAGATGCTACCAATGTTTCCCTCTTGTTTTGTTTGAAGCTGTAAGCATCTACTGATCTAGGTATCTAACTTTGTCCAAAAAATCAAAAGTAGTCAAGTTTTTTGTAGTTCAGCATACATTGGCACGTGCCGAGGAGAGAGTATTTAATTGAGATGACCCATACAGTTTCTACACTAAGTAAAGCGCCTGCCTGAGTTCGAACCCACAACCTACAACTCATAAGTCGGGCCCGTTACCACTGGACCACCACTACGCTCAAAACGGAGAAGGAAAACATCGTGAGGAAAGCGGCATGTCCTAGAACCAATTCGAAGACATGTGACATCTACCAACTCGCACTAGGCCCGCGTGGTAGATGACAGCCCACTCCCTCTCACAGAGAGGAGGTCTGTGTCCCAGCAGTGGGAACATTATACAGGATGGTAGGGACATCGACGCGCAAACTGTAACCATGGATTCAGCACAACATGAGTTTAGATCCCATAGCGTCGAAATTTTTCGTCGGTTATTAAAACAAAATATTGCTGTTCCATACATTTTGACCGCGTACGTATTGCACTTTTCTATGAAACAAAAGAATTTTTTTTTGATAACCGACGAAAAATTTCGACGCTACGGGGTCTAAACTCATGTGCTGAATCCATGGTTACAGTTTGCGCGTCGATGTCCCTGCCACCCTGTAGGCTGATTATGCTATACATTTTCTACACATACAACACTCACTCACTACTACTACTACGTCTCGTGGATAACAAGCATTACGATTTTTATATACCTACATTTAGAACGACAATCAGCTAAAAAATCTGAAATATTCACTAATGATGCAGTCAGTAATTCAGAATATAGTTTTAAAGGCTTGCTATCTTTACCAATTTAATTTAAAATACTCTGTAACAAATTAATCGAATTAAAAGATGGCGAATGGTAATTAGCAAAGACAAATGTAGAAGTGAACCATAGTCTATATTGAAAGTCTACTATTAAAGTGACGTTTCGTTTTCAAGTGACAATGCGCGGGAAGTAAATGATAATGTGTTTTTGAGTTAATTGATCAAAATGAACGTGTTTTAAATTACTAGGACTTTGGCAAATGGATATAACTAGCTATCTTGACTAAATGACAACGAATTTGTCGTATATGGGTAGGTGTAAGTACAGGTGCAAATTAGTTTTTAATGCTCTTAAATAAACATTGTTTCGAAAATAAAGAACGATAAACCGTCATGAATAATAATATATATCTTCATTTGAATACGTGTACGAAAAAATGGAATACTGTGTTTATTTTCAGTAATTTTGGATTCATAAGCAATATCGTTTTTTATAGTTATTAATATCTGACGGAACAGCAATTGGCGCCGTCTGGTTTTGATACGAAGCTACTGGAACCACCGAAGAGGTCGAATAAGAGTGACACTGGCTGATATCTGTCACTCGATGAGAGAGAGCGTCGCATCGATGGTAGCTTGGCGGCTGTTTTCTGATGACAGATGTTGCCAAGTGAGCAGCTGTGGTACCACGTCCAAGACGAACTGCTATATTCGGGCACAATCCTGATGATATTGGAGCTACCACTAATACGATGACCACTTCTGGTAAAGGCTATATCTTTTAAGATTGTTAGCTGAAACAAATCTTTTGTTTTCTGGATTTCTCACCGACTAACTAACTTATCAGTTCAAACTTCACTAAAGTACAGGGTAATATTAAATTAGATAGCGAAACTGCAGACATGATGGGTATCAATATCTAAACACGATAAAATAAAATAAAAAAAGATTTTATATTTTTTTAGGGGTCAATGACCACTGGTAGTTTTGTTACCTAAAGTATCTATTGAGATAATGTGTTTTATCATTTTTAGATATTGACCAATCACGTCTGTGAAGTTTACACAAAAAAATGATTTTTTAAACTGATATTTCAAGTAAATACACTAACAGCGGTTGATTACCCCACAAAAAAAAAAAAAAATTTTAATTCGCTAGCTAATTTAATTTGACCCTGCATAAGTCATGGCTTATATTTTATATAGAAGTATGTCTGTGTGTTAAACTATAAATACTGGAATCCAATGTGTACGTACACACTTAAGTAGGTAAGTACCTTCTGACATAAGCCCCCAAGTTTTACGACCAGCATTATCTAAGAATTACAAATAGGACAAAAATATAATAAGTGCAAAATCTAGTTTAAAAAAAAATTAACTACTTAATTAGTGAACGGTAATTAATGAGCGACAGATGCCTGTGACCATTGCAATTAGATTTTATTTATTATCACAAGGATTGTACCCGACACAAGGAGGCAAATTAATTTGGCTTAATTTTTTTCTAGATCTAAAGGAAAAAACCGGCTAAGTGCGAGTCTGACTCGCACGAAGGCTCCGTACCACGAAAACTTTTTTAAACCAATTTCATGGCACATAAAATCACCCTATTATAATCACCACGCGAGCCCAGTGCATGTTGGTAGATGTCAAATCAAAAAGGGGCTACGAATTTTTGGTATTAGGACATGCTGCAGTTCGGCCGTCGAGAGAATGCGTTCCTGACACCTGTCAGTGCGACAATTCTAGTAAGTAATAAAGATCAAATTCGCAAAACACGTATTCGTTTGTATGAAACTGACAGGTGTCCAGAACGCATTCTTTCGTCGGCCGCACTATAGTCTCCGCATAATGCGATGGTTTCCTTCACCGTAAGTACTAACTAAATACCTACATTCAATAAAACCACAGGCCAGAAAGTGTCAAAAGTACTAATGATCAGACTGAATCACAAATCTAGATCTACACGAGAAGGATTCCTTCTGATCTGCATAAGGTTGTGCCACTTTTGTATCAAGGACGAAACGTTTGTCATGCTGTAACTATTGACTTATCAGCACTCTAATTGTGTAATACACTATATCAATCTGAATCATTTTGGAGGAGATTGCCAATCCATTGCTTCATATATTCGAAAAAATTGTCTGCACAACAACGTAAATAACGCAATGAATGTTGTTGAACTGTCAAAATGAAAGCCATTGCTACTGTTAGTGTGTTACACAATCACCCCGCAGTTCCCATACAGGAAATCAAAGGAGTAAACAATGCATTACTGAAAGGAAATAATTCGGTAGGCCTTAGTCTAAAGGATGTTAGACGTGAAACATCCTTTAAAAGTTGACCCATGTGTAAACGAGTCCGTTTGTGACGTGACAATTGATCTGAAAGCCTTTAAAAGCACCATGTTGGACCAAAATCAACAATTACGTTGATGCGAAGCACATACAATGTTGTAAGAACATTCCTTTAACGAGCGCACTGCGTTCGAATGCTCCCAAAATAATACCACTGAACGCATCTCTAGCTCGATCAAACGCTTTTAGTCCTTTACCGGTCCAATAAAAACTCCTATTAATTGCGTAAGCACATGTAATAAACTTTTGGATTGGTTAAAAATAACCGGCGCAAGAGCACCACCGGTCGACTCAGTATAAATTCTTAAAAAACATAAACTTCACAGGCGCACTCGGCGTCCAAACAGACTTTAAATGACACCAACAATTTTTTAATTCCGAACTACTCACATTCCAATACGAATCAAATTGGAATTGCCGCCAAATCTGACGTATGACTTTTTAAATTCGGATACACATCCTGAAATCTATGATTAGAACTCGATTCTAATACACAAAAAATAGAGTTTAGTATAGTTGTTGAGTGTCCGTGTAGTTGAATCGTTATGGCGTGTGCGAGTCCGGCTAGGATATAGGTCATTGCTCCCCTAAACCTGCAGAGTAGTCAGGGCAGTTCATAAGTACTTCCATGTTTAAATTGCCCAACTTGTATGTACTCTCTGTACAGGATGGCTCGGACATTACTTACTTGGTCGGCACGCCGAGTGACCATCCTGCCGGCCTACCTCGTTGATAACATCTAGTTTTAGAGCCATTCCTCTCGGGAATGAGGACTATAACTCTAAGAAGGATAAGGTTTTGAATTAAAGGACACGAGTGACGACATATTTTAGTGTGTGTATCCGAGTTGTCAAGTCAACGGTTTTGATGTTCTTTTGGAGATAAAGTTTGTGATTTTACAAATAGTAAGCATGAAATGTTCTTTGAGGATCATCATGATAATGCAATTCATACAGAATAAGTTCCTAGTGGACATTTGATGCGTAGAGATTGGCATAAACAAAGAAAGGCATATGGGCAGTAGGAAAAGTGGGATTGTTGATGATGATGGTGACATTTGGTAGATTTCAGACAAATTGTCATAGTTAATCAATAGAAAAAGTACAAAACTTAATGCAGTTAAATAATCGAGAACAACGTTACAGTGTTGTTTGAAACCTAAGCAGTTAACGGTAGTTTATGACTGCATTATTCCCCATAATCGATTGGTTATCACATAATGTTATACATTATGAAACAGCAGCGGTAATGTTCGCATAAATATTTGGATTTTTCCGCAAGTACCGTTTGTTGCATTTCCGTGACATTTCACGTGACCATTATGTTGCTTAGTACCTATAATGTAACTGGATAAGACCCTGGGGTAATTGCGTAACACACTTTTTTTTAAATTTTGTATCGCTGTGTAAATCCTCTTGGACGTCCTCCATCGTGGGTCGGGATGACAGAGGGGCATGCCGGACTCTTACGGGCTAAAACCACCGCGATGTTCCACCTCTGCCTATGGCCGGGTGCGGGATTCGCATAAGCATTCACCGCTCCCAACAATTGCGTAACACACTGACAGTACCAATGGCTTTCATTTTGACAGTTCAACAAAAGTTTTCGTTATTTAAATTATTGAGCAGACAAATTTTTCGAACATATTATGTTCGAAAAATTTGTCTGCTCAATAATTTTTTTTTTGAATGTGATTGATAGTGTGATACGTAATTAGGGTGCAGGGTATAATAATAATAATAACGTTTATTGTGTCCAAAAGTTATACACGAACAATTTTGGGTTTGGAGTCTTCATTTAAGCAAACAATGCCTGAATTAGAGGACTACGGAGGGTAGCATGGCACAGAAAGATGGAGGCCTATAATACTCGGCAGCAGTGGGTGGAACAAGGCTGCTAGTGATGATGATAATTACTTTTTGCACTGTCCTCGTGCTTAAGCCCAAAATGAGAGTACCGTGAAGCCCTCTGCGAGCTTCACGGTACCGGGAGGAATAAAATCAAAATACGGATTTTCTCGTATGTTCAATAATTATTCCTATAAAATATACCATGTATTTTACATCTTAATTCTTTTACTTGTCAGCCTAATTCTAATCTATTACCTAAAATCGAAGTTTCAAAATGGCGCTACAAGAGATTTACAATGCACACATAATAGAGGTGATTTGATTAATAAATCATAAAGGGTGGCCACACTAGATAAATCCTAAAGACCTTTGGGATCAGAGTAAAAGAAAGAAAGAAATAGAAAAAAATTATATTTGAGACACGCATAGGAAATAAAAACTAAGGTTTTTCTTTTTAATAATCCAAATACACCTGTGCGACGCCAACAAGGCTCCTATCCCAGCATAATGCTACGATATTTAAAAAATATAAATACTGCAGCGTTGGTATTCTGATAGGGTCCGCTGTGATGCCACAAACGCACTTTCGGACATCTATAAATCCCATTCCTGAATTAAAATAAAAGATGGAATAGGTATCTACATAATAGACTAGCCTAATTTCATTTTTGGCAACAATATTTTCTGGCTAGGATTGTAGGTGTTATCAAAGTCGAGGCAAACACATCAATGAGGGGCAAACGGAACCGAGAAGTATGGCCGAAAAGAAAGGCTTAAAGCTTAAGAAAGGCTTAAGGCCCAGCAGTCAGTAATTCCGGGGTGAGATGACAATGATGTTGAGGTGCTGTAATTTGAGATGCACCTGTCACACTGCCACATAACAAGCTATACATTTCCAGTTTTAGCTGGCCTCACATTGTATAAGCTTTTCGTACAGACGTCAGCAGGTCAAGCTACCCAAAACTGTCAAAATTTCACAATCAACTTTGAACCTTAATGCTTTAGAGATAAAGTTGAAAATCTATTAAAGAAATTTGATAGATTGTAGTAGCTTGATGTACGGGCGTCTGTACATTGAGAAGTCTGCTTATACTGGAATATGCTTGATATGTCATTGTGCATACCTATAGCTAAAACTTGGTCTCGTAATTAAATTGAAAAGCGTGACATGACGGAGAGTGGAAAAAACGACGAAGCCCGTCTCCAGGTAATGAATACCTTCCAGACCTTCCAGGAAGGCTTAGAATCAGGATTAGGAATCTTCCAGATCACCTAATGAATAACTAGATAAAACTGAATATTGGTGTCATCATTATATTACCTTTAGGAATCTTGTTCTGCATTCATTACATTATCATAATGGTCCTCAAAAGACATTTCGTGGTTTATTTTTAAACAATGTTTAAACGTAAAAATTCGTGGTTAAACAGTCGCGAATCACTACTTAACTTTATGCAACGTTAAAATATAAAGGGGTATATCTTTAGGGATATATATGACTTGTATATTACTACTCGGAAACTTATTTTGAAAGTCAAAAAGCCAAGATCACACTGCCGAAGACAGGTTAATATAGCCTCGGTATTAAATAAACACCATAAAATTACTCTCCGTTGACGTAAACAATTTATAGAGGAACTGCGCTCCAAGATTTTTATTTCAATTCCCATATTAGATTGAAACACATAACTTACAAAATCCGATCCTTATAATGAACTTGCTGACGTGTTTATTAAGCTAACTAAGGCTTAGAAACTTTATTTTAATATTATTACGATACAACAACACTCAATAGCTGTGTTTAATGATATTCTAACTCTTCTGGCCCTTTCTTGCATAAGTATATTGGACTAACTTTTTAAATTTCAAAGAATCTACGTATAGAAACGAAAAACCTCATTTAAATCTGTAACTTCTTAGTTTACACCGGAATTGGTTCATTATTAAAAGGTTTTTTCAAGATATCCTTTAATGGAATCACTTTAAAAGGAAACCTACAAATACATTGATTTTTCAATCTACCAAAACTACAACACTGACAAATCTTCCGACCAATAAACTTAACTAAGCGACTTCAACAGAAATATACTTATACGAGTATCAACTTGGATCCCTGTTCATTCAAAGATAGGGGTCAAAGGGTCCGGAATCCGGCCAACGATGACAGGTAGCGCCACCTCACACGTAGACTTTAAACTAACGGCGCCATCTTGATAAATGAACTGTCAAACACCCGTCAAAGTTGACAGTTGATAAGGATCTCTTTACCTTCAAGCAGATTAATAATCTATTTTAATTGTTTATGTTCTATTGTCAAGTCGTATTATCTTTTTAATTGCTACATGATAATTGCGTGTTTAATCGTTATAAGTCCTAAGCCTAACATGCTCTAAGACCATTTTATGACTTGTACATTTTTCTTTATAATGTCGAGCCTTGTTTGAATGAATAATGTAATTCTACATATATGCCATAGCCCGTGATGCTATCAAGCAATCTTATTAACAGTCAGTAAATAAAATGTTGAGTTGCTTAAAATTAACCTAAAAATAATATCTTTTAAGGTAGAATTAGAGGCTTAATAGTCGATTTGCACGAAATTACTTTCTATGCCTTTATTGCATAAAATTCAAAATCTGCCAATTGCCTAATACATATTTCTGGAGTTGACGACTCGCCCATAAATAAATTAAATTCGTGCGAGTCAACTATAGAAAAATTAATATTATTTAAAAGTCTTAATTCGCCAGTTTTGAGCGAGTAAATTCGAGCGAATCGACTAATAAACCGATTTAGAGCGCCAAAAGTTATCATTTACATTTTAAAAATACCTGTTCCTTTCCTTCTTATCTTTGAAATTATGGCGACATTCGTATTTAAAAATTAAACTCAAAGAAGGTTCGCGGCAAAAAAAGTTTAGATGTGTTTCCGGGTGTGAAATGTGGTCGGACCATTTGGTTTCTGAACGTATTTGGCTGTGGAAAAAAATAAATTGGGATAAGTCCGAAACATATCATAACATGGGTTCCGTAAGTGTAAGATGCGGGTTTTTATTTAAAAATATTAACGGAGTTAAAAAATATGTACTACCTATTGCACGACTTTTAGGCCTAGTTCGCGTTTGACACCAAACGCTTTTATTCATTTTTAGGGTTCCATATCCAAAGAGTGCCAACAGAACCCTTACACACAAAGCCATTAATCATCAACTTATGGCCACAAAGCTCCTTTACAGAATAAGCTAGATTGTGTGTTCAGGCACTGAAAATACACAACATCCCTTTAAGAACCTACTTGATTATACAATCAGCAACAGTTCTAATCAGCTCAAACGGTTTTTAAACGGTGCATTTACAGCAATCTACAATAACGCGTCACATAACACAGTAGCGTCACAATCTGTTACCGAATTCGCTCCAATCAAGGGCTTAAAAGCGAAATGCATTGCCTTATGCAACTGTTACTATGACTGCTGTACACAAAGGCCTATGTTTGTTAGATAAGCACTTCCGAATTTAGGGTCGGTATAATACTAAACTTGATTGGTGGAATGAAATTAAATATTAAGCTAAATGAACGCTAGCTTTCTTAATTGGTATAAAATTATTTATCAACGCCAAATAATAAAATATATTTGGCGTATAATAAAAAATAGACATTATTTCATTACGTTTCGGTACCTAATCGACATGAAATTGACTAGGTAGGTATAGCTTGCTTAATTTGTATACATGAAATCCCTCCCAAATGTATATGTGTATCTTATTATATGAAGAAAAGGAAGGAACTAAAATAATTGATCCGTGAAATCATTTCCATTTCGACGTCTACATTTTTTGTGAAAAAATAAGAAGACAGTTAATCTTGATGACGCGAGTAAAGTATAAAATAAGTATAATGTCACAGTTGACATTAATGTTGTTTATTACTTTCGTTGCCTTAACTAACTTACGATTATACATACATTATGCATACAATAGGATTTAGGAAGGTTCCAATTAGAATCAGACAAAAAAGTATGTAACCGTGGAGTTACTTGCCGATTCTTCTCCATAGGAAACGACAAATTGTAACAGTGCACCCAGCTTGTGACGTTTCATAAGAGCCCATATAGGTTTATGTGATATAAAAAATTGCGCTTGCAGCGCCGTACACGTGTTAGAAGTGAAACTTCATAAAAAATAAAGAATAAGAGATATTTAATGTGAGAGACAGAGAAAGTTACATCTTTCTTCTCTCTCATGTAAGAAAATGTACCTAAAAATGAAGCGTCCTTGTAACTTCACTCTAAATTCTCATTCAATTTATCGAATCGCCGCCTAAGAAGTTTCATTTTCAAAATATTTAGAACTAGAATGGAGTTAACGACTTCGATCACCCAATTAAACACCTTCGCTACTTAAAAAATAATTTCCTCCCGCGCATACGCAACCCTAAATGAGTTTCGTAATCATAAACGTTTCCGCGTAAAGATGGCGGCTGTTTTTGCGACGTCTCTCACGTGTAAGGGGGCGCGTGAGAAATGCATCTTGTATTCTAATAAGGTTGTTGCTTCCTCTAACACTGAAGAATCTAGCGTTATGTAACTGCTTATCTGGTTAACGGAAAGAGTATGTGGTACATAGGGTTTAGGTTACCTAGCTAAAGGCCACTTTAACACTTTTATAGTCCGGCCATCGAGAGAACGCGTTCCTGACACCTGTCAGTGCGACAATCCTCAACTCTGATTTTTAATTTGCTAAACTAAAATGACAGCTGCGATCGAACTTTTGTCAACATGGCCTTATTTAGTACTAGCTGCGCCCCGCGGTTTCACCGGCATAAGTTCCGATCCCGTGGGAATATCGGGATAAAAAGTATTGTATGTGTTAATCCTGTTATAACCTATCTGTGTGCCAAATTTCATCCAAATCCGTTAGTAGTTGTTGTAGTTGGCGTGAAAGAGTAACCAACATCCATCCATTCATACAATCTTTCGCGTTTATAATATAAGTAGGACATATTAGCTATCATTTTAGTCTAGCAAATTGAAAATCAGAGTTTAGTAGCTAATAAAGATCAAACTCGCAAAACACGTTTTCGTTTGCACGAAACTGACAGGTGTCAAGAAAGCATTCTCTCGTTGATCGCACTGTAAGTGGTTTGTTGTGATTTGATACTTCAATTCAGTTGGGGATTTTTATTATTTATTTAACACTAAAATATATATACAATTATATACAAGTATATAGTACGAAAATGGCGGGAGCTCATTGGGCATCAAAAAATTCGTCCGCAACACTGACAATGGGATAAGTGCCCAAAAGGCTGGCAGCATTACCACGTTGGATGGCAATGCTGATTCTTTGGGCTAAAAATAGGTCAGTCTTCTGGTCACATGAAGAGTCACCCAGCCGCTTGGCGATGTTCCGAAAAATTCGATGAGCACTCGGGATAGGCTGGGCTGGGCTGGGCTAGATTAACCCCCAAAATGACTAATGATTTCAATACCAGTATCGATCACTAATACCCTTCTAGTCTGAAATCGCCAACGCGTCTTGAGCAAGCGTGGTGATCAATGCTCGTGCCGTCTCCGTATGAGAAGAGGCATTTGCCACTGCAGAGCAAATGCCTCTTCATTAGTAGACTGGTATTATATTACGACTGCTGCATTATCGTTATCTACGATCTGCTAGGGAGGATTTTATTTTTTTTTATTTTGCCATCAACTTCCTTAAGAACGCTAAGATTACAATTTAACCGCTCACGTGAGGGGGATCTACTCTATAAGTCCGTCAAAGAAAATATGGACCCGTCCGAAAGTAGTTGATTCGTCAAAACAAGTGACAAATTAAATTTTTTGAACGGGCTAAAACACATCGCGAGTAGGGACAACTGTCAAGTCGTGTTGTCATTCATTTTTATTTCGGGATCCGAACTAATAATACCTCCGTAGGAGTCAAGGAACTGGTAATGACCGTAACTTCGACCGAAACTACGGATTACGTGGTTAGGGGATAGACCTCCTATTTGACCGCAGATTTACTAACCAATGATTGAAATCAGAAAGTCAATTCTCGTAATTAAAAACGTTCAAAATCTAGTCGTAAACAATCAATGTCAAAAACTTGTCAAAATAGTAGAGAAAATAGAGGTATTTTTGACAGATTGAGCCTGAGATCAGACTGTGGACGTTCTTAAAATTATGAGAATTGCCCCTTAGGTTTTCAGCATCTGGAAATATTCCAGCCAAAGGCATAAACAGAATTGCAAGCCTATTTCGAAAAGTTGTTTACAAACAAAATTATGAAGTACCACAATAACACATTAACGACATGTTCAATATTTACAAATTGATAAGAGAACGGTTTGATAAAAGGGCCAATTTTGTAACGAAGAAAATTTTCAGAGGCCAATACTGCATTGTGAATTACGTCATAAAACAACTGAGGGTACATTGTATCGGTTACCGTTACATAAATATTAAACAAACTAGCTGTGCAGTAACCGCGAGAAAAGTACGGTTTTCAATAAAATACTGAAACGAGAAGTTTTCAGAACACACTATGTTATACTGCAAAATATTCGTTTATACTTTTGGGCGTATTATAGCAGTGGCGGCCTCAGTAACGGCCCCAACTTACGAGTTATTCGAGGGTTCGAACCCAGGCAGGCGCTTTACTTTGTGTAATTAATTTCATCACCAATGCTCCCAAAACGGTGAAGGAAAACATCGTGAGGAAACCGGCATATCATAGAACCAAAAATTCGAAGACATGTGACCTCTACCACATTGGACTGGGCCAGCGTGGTGGGTTACTATGGGCCGCTCCCTCTCGCAGAGAGGAGGCCTGTGTCTATGACGCATTCGTCATAGAATGGGCCCAATATTTACTATAATGCCGATCAACTAGGACTGGACATAAATATGTATAAACCTTATGCAAGCTTATACCACAATTGAGGTGGTGTATCGTAGCTGAGTTGTCTAAAAACAATATACATTTTATATTAGCACACTCAAACCATAAGAATAAATAAAAAAAGATCGTTTTTTAACTTTCGAACTACACGTTTCGTTCGTAAACCGATTTTTTACCAAAAAGTATCATCTGCTACGCGTGAATCGTTTATCATAGAGTTTTTAAACGCATCCCGCGCAGATAAACATCTTGTCTATGGTTAACGCGAAAAATTAAAAAGATCGTGCGTGTCCGTTAAAAATGATTTATTGAATGCTTTCGGTAGTAAAAAAAGATAGAATAAGATAATCGTATATAGTGCTAAAACGTTTGTTCATTTATTGAAAAAAACGGCCAAGTGCGTGTCGGACTCGCACACGAAGGGGACCACCGCACAATATTTAACACTACATATTTTTATTACTAAATAATAAACAGCCGCACAGGTCGATCGATCAAGTTAAGCTACGCTTGCTTGCCGAGGTTGGTCTGTGGATGGGTGACTATCTTTACATATCCGTGCCTCGGAAAGCACGTTAAGCCGTTGGTCCCGGCTCTCATTCATGGATCTTTGACAGTCGTTACGGGTCGTCAGAAGCCCGAAAGTGACAACCAGTCTTACCAAGGGGTATCGTATTACCCAGTAACTGGGTTGTGGAGTCAGATAGGCAGTCACTCCATGTAAAATACTGGTATTTGGCTTAGACTGGAAGCCGACCCCAACATAATTGGGAAAAGGCTAGGCAGATGATGTCGACTTGTTGTTATTGCGGCCATACACACTCTGTGAAAATTTTAAGTGTTTTCCTATTAGAGATCAAAAGATTCAGCCCTGTGACAGACGGAAGGGCTCCATTGGCACCCTTTGGGTACGGGACCCTAAAAAGAAGGTATTAAAATTTAAAGTATTAAAGTAAAGGTAAAGGTATTCGTCAGAAAAGGTATTAAAGTTTAAAATTATAGTGTTGCAGTTTTTTTATTGGAGATAGAAATTGATTGACACTTTTTTTTTTTTTTTTAAATAACGTATAACGTACATTAGGAATTTCTCCTGTATCGTCGGTGCGTTTTTGTATTTTATATATTGTATTTAAATAACTATTAGAAATTGTGACATTAATTATATTATTGACTGATGAATAAGAATTATTTTGTTTATTGAATGAATTGAATAGTTGAACATTGATAATTATTAGTAAATGATGAACTAGAAATATGTTATTTAATGGATTAGTAAATATTTATTTTAATTGTAAACTCTGTACTTTTGCATGCCTTGTAATTGGCAAAATATGGCTGTTTCTGTATTTATATTATGTACATTTGCAAAATAAAATATCTCTCTTTTTCTCTCTACCAAAAAAATACGGCACTATTCAAAATGGACCACCATTGATTCAACTAGGCTGAGCATGGTTGGATGTCGTCCATTAAATTATAGGTAGCCTTGTGGTGTGTTTTTGCTTTACTAAGCGAACGTTGGTTCACTTTTATAGAACAACAAAGCTCAAGCTAAATCTGCGATCTGTGTGTATCTAGCATAGCATTATGCTGAGCGACGGCCGTTTTCCGTGGATGTGACGCATATTTTCCCCTAACTTGTTCTTTTTTTTTGTGTTTGTGTTCTTTCTCTGCGTCATGTTAACCGCTAATAAACGTTTTTTCTTTTATTTCTTGTGTCTTTAATAAGTATAGCAATACTTATTAAACTAGTTTTTATGCTTAATCTCCATAGCATAAAGACCTCTAAGTGCAGACTCTTACGTATGCTCCATAAACGTCATAATTATCACCGTGATAACGTAATAAATCTCTACTTCCATACTATAATAATAATATTATGAAGAGTTAAAATATAATTATGAGTTTGTATGTAGGGAATAATCTTCGGAAGGACAGATCCGATTCCGAAAATTCTTTCACTAATGGGAAGCTACAGTATCGCCGAGTATCATAGGATATATTAAATATTAAAACCAACAAAAAATACGCGTAAAATTGTTGTATATTATATGGCAATTCAGCTAATTGACACAAAACTGCAACCATATGCATGGAGCATATGGTTGCAGTTTTGTGTCAATTAGCTCCGAACAAGATTAGACATTTAAAAAAACCTTTTTACAGGCCGTCCAACCGATTTTGACTTCTATTGCGTTGGCGGCATGACAAATGGCAGGTGCAGTAAATAGTTGGTATTGTAACCACTTTTTTGCTTTTAATGCCATCCTTATGCCTACGGAATAGAAGATTAAAATCGGTTGAACGGGCTGTAAAAAAGGTTTGCTTAGATTTCTAATCTTATTCCGAATGGTTCCCTTAAAATGACAGTGTACAAGCGTTCAAAAAAACAACGCAAGACAAAACACGCCCATTTTGAATTGAATACCTTTATCAAGCCAAGGTGTACATGAATATAATGCCTAGGCTATCTAGATCGCATCTAGATCCAGGCACTGAGTATCAACAACATACAAGCTGCAAATGCCTAAGTAATGTATTTACATTATGTTTAAATTTAAATGGGACGTCAATTATTATTTTATAATTTATTAGGGTAGCGGCAGGAACCTATGTGGTTATGTAGGTATGATTAGTACCTGTGTTTTTTAAAGAATTTTAACAAGGGTACCGCTTTCAGCATGTTATAAGTTGGTATGTATTAAGCTGGTATTCTGATGGATAGGTCCCGAGTATTAGTAACATCCCACTTCCTACTAATACATATTATAAACGCGAAAGTTTGTAGGGATGGGTGGATGAATATTTGTAACTCTTTCACGCAAAAACTACTGAACGGATTTGGTTGAAATTTGGCACACAGATGGTTTATCACCAGGATTAATACATAGGATACTTTTTATCCCGATATTCCCACGGAATCGATACTTATGCGGATGAAACAGCGGGGCGCAGCTAGTTCATCTATATAACATGACGCCTTTATATCCCCGAAGGGTTAGGCAGAGGTGTACTTATAGTTAAAATTGAGAACAGATAAAACTGAAATTCATAAAATTTTCCCATCAAACTAATTAGTTGAACATAATGCAAAATAGGTTAAAAAAAATAGGTAAAATGTAAAATGAGTACACATTACTCTAAAGATAATGTATACTCATTGATAAGCATAAATCATTTTAACATTTATTGGTACAGACACCAGCAGGTCAATCTACCAGAAACTGTCAAATTTTCCCAATCTACCTTGAACCTTAATGCTTTAGGGATAAAGTTGAAAATCTTTTAAAGAAATTTGACAGATTGTAGTAGCTTGATGTGCTAGCGTTTGTACTTCGATAGAGTACAAAGTCCACAGGAAGGAAGGAAGGTAAAACCATTAATTGTGGATTAATAATGACAGATTATTAATTTGCTAATAAGGAATATTTGGCTCCCTAGCTGCCTAATTAAGAATGATGATTTATCTCTGAGACTGCCTCGTTGGCCTAGCAGTCGCAAGCGCTACTGCTGAGGACGTGGTCCTGGGTTCGATTCCCAGGTTTGGCAAAGCAGTAGGTTGATGGCAATAGTCTCGCCCTTATTATATGGGACTTAAACATAACTGACGAAATGTAGGTGTACTATAGGTACATAATCAGGTTATAATGTTCCCACTGCTGGGAGACATGCCTCCTCTCTGTGAGAGGGAGTGGGCCGTAATCCACCACGCGGGCGCAGTGCGGGTTGGTGGACGTCACATGTCTTCGATTTTTTTTTTGGTTCCAGGACATGCCGGTTTCCTCACAATGTTTTCCTTCACCGTTTTGCGAGCAGTGGTGATGAAATTAAATACACAAAGTAAAGTGCCTGCCTGGGTTCGAACTCACGACCTATAACTCGTAAGTCTAACTTACTATACGTACACCTCTTCCTAATTCTTCACGGAATACAAGCGTGATGTTATGTTATTCATCTTTGAATCAATCATTTTCCTAATGACACACACCATCATAATAAATCATAGAGCTGAAAATCCCTCCTTATTCTAAATTTCATCAAAACAAAAACAGCATTCTATAAAGGTTAAAACAGCAAAATATAATAACAAAAAGTTACCATCGATGTTAGTTCAAATCCTAAACCTTTAACCCGGATTAAGCCGTCTTAACAACAGAGCGAAGTACCAGGGCCCCACGAATGCATAGAAGATCGCATCTGTGACGCAGCCACGTGGCGTATTAGGAAAAACGATAACATTTTCATATGTCACCGTAGTCGCTATTGCTATTAGCGGCTATCTTTAATTGTTATATCATGTTGAGTAGTAATTATGAAGCTAGAGATGGGTAACTGATGATGATTAAAAAAAGATTATAAACTTATTTTTCGTCTATTTGGCTTGTACACCTATTTTCATTTTGTTTAGGTACAAGTTTTTTTTTCCGTTAATCTATATCGTCCCACTGCTGGGCAAAGGCCTCCCCCATATTCTTCCACCTTTCATTGTGCTGTGCCTTCTCCGTCCAATCGTCACGCCAGCGTTTCT
Source organism: Apamea epomidion (assembly GCA_947507525.1). Taxonomy (NCBI): domain Eukaryota; kingdom Metazoa; phylum Arthropoda; class Insecta; order Lepidoptera; family Noctuidae; genus Apamea; species Apamea epomidion. The sequence continues at coordinate 5,636,086 of OX382247.1, read as the reverse complement.
TAGGCCTGCCTTGGTGACAACGTTCAGCGCTTCACGACAGCGCTTCAGGCGCCCACTGGGTGACAACTTATATTTCATTATTTTTAACATACAGGGGCTCGTGGCTACCGGGTCGATTGTGTGCCGCGGTAGGTTCGTAAATGGGTGACAGTCCATTACATATCGGGAACCCTCCATGTCTCGGAAAGCACGTTAAGCCGTTGGTCACAGCTATCGCTCCTAGATCTTTGACAGTCATTAAGAAGTCCGAAACTCAGACAATCAACCTTACAAAGGGGTATTGTGTAACCCAGCAACTGGGTCAGATAGGCAGTCGCACCGTGTAAAATAGAATAAACTGGAAGCCAATCCCAACATAGCTGTAAACAATTACACAAAACAAAAACAAACAATTTAAAAAAATCAACCAAATAAACAATTATAAACAATTTTTATTTTCTTTTTCATTCTGTAAAGAGGTAAGGATTGATTATTTTGAACACAAATATTTGTAGGAATAAAACTGTCTAGGTTCGTTATTCTTTAGGTACAACCGTACAATAGCATTCATTTATTAAACATACTTCAAATTACAAGCGCATAACGCATACCCAAAGACCAATATTGGCCATACATCGTTTTCCATCGCTTCATTAGCATCTAAAACCTCCGTAGTAATACATAATAGACCAGCAATGGTATCAAAAATGTGTACAACATCAAATACCATGTCCAACATCCATAACATTACCATAAACACAATAAAAATAAGCAAGGTGTATACAGAAAAAAGTTAACGATTTTACTACGAACGGACTCAGTACAATATCTAATGGCAATCGATTAGTTCCTATTAAATACGAACTCGTGATTAGGAATTCAAATAAAACTTGGAATTACAGGTGTAGGACACAGGTGGCAGCACTGTGCACTTGGCAGACTGATTTTGAAAAAAAACTAGGGAATGGAGGGAACAAAAATGTATGGAGAAGATTGTTTCAAAACTTTTTGCCTGTCCACATAATAAAAGTCTTTTTAGTGACAGATAACCCACAGTTTAAAAGCATGCAAAAGTCTTGAATAACGAAGGTGTGCCATAAGGAAGGAATTTTGAAAATTCATCCCCAAAAGGGGTCAAATAGGGACTGACAATAGGGGGTGAGAGTGTGTTTGGTGATTCATTATTTTTGCCGATAGGAAATCCCATTACCTTGAGAAAACATCATGAGGAAACCGGCATGTCCTAGAACCAAAAATTCGAAGACATGTGACATCTACCAACCCGCACTGTGCCCGCATGGCGGATGCCTGTGTTGTGCCAGCAGTGGGCACATTATAGCCTGATGATGCTACGGCTTGTTGAAGATAAAATAAAATAAAAACTATAGATGGATTGTGTGACAGATATAATGCTAGTAAAGGTGATGAATACTGAGATGACGACGAATAGAGATGTATAGAAGGAGATGACATGCTGCGCCGACGCCGACCCCAAATAAATTAGAATAAGGGCAGGAGCCAATTGACGAACGATATATATTTTTAAACTAAATAGATAAGCACAATAAGTAAATTACTACGGTGCGTAGTGTTTATTTTTCTAATTTGAATTCTATAGATACAACTAAAATTATATGATCATATTCAATGCATTTAGGTATAAATTGCAATTAAAAATGTTATACTCTTTATCGGAACCAAAGTTAATTCAAATTACTATTTTCATTACATTTCTCATTATTTTTATCGAAGTAAAACTTAATTTTATTTTTAATACCTACACAGTTAGATTCATTATTACAGTTAGATTCAAGATAACTTAATAAGTACTGTGTTAATTAGATCATAAACTATGACAAACCGTCAAGGAAAACATTGTGAAGAATCCGGCTTGTCCTAGGACCAAAAATTCGAAGACAGGAGGACATAAGGACACATCTACCAATCCACACTGGGCCCACGTGGTGGATTACTGATCACTCCCTCTCACAGTCTCACCGAGAGGAGGCCTGTGTCCCAGCAGTGGGAATATTATAGGCTGATTATGGAAACTATGATAAAACTAATATAAACATACCACTAAAGAAAGACTTGAACATTTATTTTAGAACGTTTTTACACCGGGCAGAGATTTTTGAGGATATATGGCAGAGAAACAAAATCTTCATCAAACACAAAAATAAAATTCCTCCTTCCGTCAAAATATATTCCTTACATCAAAAACATCATGAAAACTACATATATTAATAATAGTAAACTCCGTATTATTATTTCTTAGTCAACGCTAAAAAGCTTCAAGTCGAAACAAGCAAACTTTTTTGGAATAAATAAAATGGCGCCCCTGATGTCCATTCCTGTTCTGCCAGTGGCACGTGCCTTAAAGCATATGCTCCTCTATAATTGCAGAACTACTAGCCATATGCTTGCAATTCACACATCTATATACACATGACTTCACCCCTCTTTCGTTACTTCAAGGTTGATTTTCGCGTGCTCTGCTGTAGTGGAAAAGTTGTTACCACTAAAAGTAGCCGGATACTAGATCACCTGTACAAATTAATGTTCGAATATTGTGTCTTATGATGCCTTAGTGTTATTAAGAGTATAGCAGGTACTACATTTGCATATCTAATCGATTGTGGTAATGAAAATGACTCCCTGAATAAAGTGTTAGCTAACTTGCTCAAAGGACATTTAGAAATAACTGTTTTAATGGTTTAAGAATAAAACAATACAGAAAAATAATATGAGTTAAATTGCTCACCTAGACGGCTGCTAATAGAAAGAGAGTTAAAATCGTCAAAAATGGTAAAACAATAATATTACACACTAACTTGAGCCCACGACTTCATCAGTGTAAAATTTCTTATTTTACACAAAATATATCATATGACGCTCAGCAATACTGTAAAGATAAATTCTTTTACTAATGGGAAGTGAAAGAATTTTCAGAATCGGATCAATGCTTCCGAAGATACAAATACACAAATTACTTCTTCATAATATTAGTATATGTAGATTGACCCAAAACAAGAAATCATAAAATTCCACACGAAAAATCCGTCATCCCAAACATTTAGAACCGTCAAAAGCATTCGACACCTCAAACCATAACCTACACATCAACTTTTAAATAATAGCTCGGACATGGTAATGAATAAACATTCAGTAGGTAATCGTAATATTCATAATACGGTGATAAAGTCGACCATGACATTTGCGATGCAGTTAACACAGCGTCAGCTACTTGCGACGAAATGTACCCATAACCTTATTTCATTGTAATCTCGAAGACAGCAGCGGTTCGGTAATAAAAAAATACAATTATTATATTAACGAAGTCCTATTCATTAAAGCTATTAATGATATGATACGAGGTCATAAAACGAGCAAAGATGGACCAAGTATTGCCAGTGACTAGTTTTGCACACCTTTTAAGTACGTTGTAGCTGGCAAAAACTTTGCAAGTATCTTGCATGCTTTAGTAATTCATTAATCTGTAGATATATACATATATAAGCTCATGACTTCTTCTCATGGTTGTAGGCAGAAACTACAGAACGCTACCTGCTACAATCTTTACATACTCCTTTTGCTTCGTTTACGGTCATCTAGTCATCTGGTCGTACACGCACGCCGATTATAGCACAAAGGCATGCAAGCTCGTCGTGTGTATTTGTGGCTTAAGTCTCCAAAACGTTGAAGAAGTTTAGTGTAGTATGTTTTCAAAACCGGTTATCATGGGTAATCTAGAGTCTAGAGGAAATTCAACATTGCTATCTGGAACACAATTGACGGAAGTTCGCGTTGGTTCTACTTGATAAGTCAAGTTACTAGTTGTTTTTATTACAGCACGAATGTTAGAAACTGACAAACATTCTTGAGATTAAACAACATACAGCTGTTCTTTAATTTGTCAAAAACTGTATGACACAATTTCAGAACTATATCAGAATATATTGATTTCAAATTCAAGCTTTTGTGAACAATTAATTTCAGTTTTTAAAGATACTTAAATCCAACTAAACTCCATTAACTTGAGCTAAGCTCACAGATTTAAGAAGGGACATAAGTATTATCTCTTGTGAATTTTGGGGTTTTGTGCATTTTGAACTAATAAAAAAGGAAGGAGGAAATATACGAGATTTCAAAAAGAGAGAGAGAGATGGTCAAATCGTTACAATTACATAAACTTCATTAAGCAGTATATGATATACGTTAGACTATAATTATATTATCAGAAAACAAAAAGGAACAAACAAGTTCTAACAACGTATTGTAACAAGTCAATGAACCGATTTTAAATAGTGTTTTTTTCGATTTATTCGCTGGTTCCTACAGATTACGGGCTGTTCAACTTTACACTACATAGCACATGAGATAACAACTTTAACATGCCACTTAGCATTGCTTTACAATTATATAATGGCTTTAATTTCCCACAACATAAGTAAATTAATTAAATTGGAATAAAAGCAGGATTTTTCATTTGACTATCAAGGTTCATTTTATAACCTCAATTTTCGTCGATGATTTCTCAATTACAGTGTAATAATGTTTTTATGCTTAAATGATTCATCTACATCTGCCTAGCCTTTTCCCATCTATGTTGGGGTCGGCTTCCAGTCTAACCGGATGCAGCTGAATACCAGTATTTTACATGGAGAGACTGCCTACCTGACCTGCAGTCCTCCACAACCCAGCTACTGGGTAATACGATACCCTTTGGTAAGACTGGTTGTCTAGCTTCTGACTACCTGTTACGACTGTCAAAGATCTGCGAATGACAGCCGGGACCAACGGCTTAACGTGCTTCACGAAGCACGGAGGGATCTCAGTATGTAAAGATGGTCACCCATCAAAGTCAAAGTCAAATCCTTTTTTTCAAATTGTGCCTATTTGAAAAAAAGGATTTGACTTTGACTTTAAAAGGCACGTTTGAACGTCAAAAATTACATTTAAAATAGAATTGATTCTAGTCGCCAAGTCAGCAACAACAAAATCCACAGATCAACCGCGGCAAGCGTAGTTAACCTGATCGATCGTCCTGTGCGGCTGTTATTTAATAACTTAAATTAACTGTCAAAGTTAGAAATACTAAGTATACCTTGCCTTAGCCGCTTTAAAACAGAAACATTTACTTTTGCCAAACTTGATTTTTTTAACCAGTAAATAATACCAAGAATCGATTTCTTAATGGCAAACTTTAAAAGATAATAATTAAAAAATAAGCAAAATGCCAGTTCAAACATTACGTCAGACATTGAAAGTGGAGTTTTGGGTCAATCAATAAGAATGACATTTATAATATTCTTTTAAAACAGTATATTTACTCTTTACTCAATTTCCTACGCTTTTCTGAGTTTACTTTTCATTTTGCTCATTTTACTCTGTAATTAGTTTAAACACATGTTAAGGTTAAGTTTACAATAAAAAGGCTTATTATCAAGTCAACAGAAAGACTTACTTACTTCCACAATGTTTTTCACGACTTTAACTTCGGAAAAACAATCTAGAGCATTTGATTAAGGTATTCATAAACTTGCATGTAATAGAAAAGGAGCAAATGTGAACCTATTATTTAACAATCCTTCTTTGGACTTCTAGAACCATACAATACGCTAGCCGTAGTAATACGATGGTGATTTTGTGCAAAACCCGACAACACCACGCGGTGTTCCCTAAGGGGCTGTATTGGGCCCCATGCATGAAAATGATCATTTTACGAACTGTTATACAGCTTATCATGGTTTAATACTTATATAAATTAAAACCTAACAGTTTAGTACTTATATAAATTAAAACATATATAATCCGCACTGAGCCCGCGTGGGACTTAGAGACTTAGACTTATAGACCAATCCCTCACAAAGAGAGGAGGCCTGTATCCCAGCAGTGGGAACATTATAGGCTGGTTATGTAGATTATTTATTATGTTTACCCACTTTTTTCTTTTACTATCATGTGAACAACAACATTTTTTTTTGTACATTTGATATGATAAGACTTGTTTACAGCACCCTTAAAAAAACAATTCTATGATAACTTGGCTTGACCACTACTTAGTTTATCACAGTATATTATTCTAATATATTTAATTACATAAATTACCAATATTTAAAAGATTACTAACTCTGATAGGTTTTTTTTAAATAAAATGTTTTATCAAAAGCATTTTGTAGCCGAATGTACTAGGAAACGCGAATTTAAATCAAGACAAGTCAATGCTAAACTCGATATAGGTACTTTGTAAACGAATGAAGCCATTTTGCAATCACTGCTTAACGTCGTAAAACCAAAAGTAACGCCCTTATAACAATATCGACTAATATAAATTAAGTATTGTAAAATGGAGTTGAATATATTTTAAGTTCATAAAATATATTTGCACAGAGCAAATTTTTTTTTTCCTCTTGAGGGAATTTCAAACCAATGAGTAATTTCTTGGATAATTTTAAGAAAATTGCTATACGAGTAGTAAGACTTATTGGTTGTTATATGTTCGAGCCGTTTGGGGTAGAAATACTACGGCCATGGAGTCCGAGTGTCCACTTGCTTTTTCGAGACATCGCCAAGCGGTTGGTTGTCTCTTCACGTGACCAGAGGGCTGGCGTATTTTTGGCCAAAGAATCAGCATCGCCATATAGCGTGGCAATGCTGGCAGCCTTTTGGGCACTTTTCATGTTGACAGCGATGCGGACGAATTTTTTGATGCCCTATGACTATTTCTTTTTAGGGTTCCGTACCAAAAGGGTAAAAACGGGACCCTATTACTAAGACTTCGCTGTCTGTCCGTCTGTCTGTCACCAGGCTGTATCTCAAGAACCGCGATAGCTAGACAGTTGAAAATTTCACAAATTATGTATTTCTGTTGCCGCTATACTCAAACTCAAACTCAAAAACTCAAACTCAAACTCAAACTCAAACTATTTATTTCAAATAAACCAATTACAGGCACTTTTGAATTGTCAAGGTCGGTCAGTTAAAAAGATGAAGCTAGTTGCCCATTCCAAAGCGTAGTAGGTACCTATGGAGAAGAACGGGCAAGAAACTCCATGGACACTCTTTTAAATCATAATAATATTGTTACAAAGTATTGGTTACATCATTCATGTTCAAAATTATGCATGTGAGAACGATGCAGAACGTTAAAAGCGTCCGTAATGAAAAGCTAAAAAAAAAAAAATTCAAATATTAATTTAAATCAAAATAAGCCATGGCAGCAAAGAGTTGACCAGTCCCTACTGACGGCGCCCGTTCACGAACATGACGCATAGATTAGCACCATTCAGCTCAACCATTTTGAAGGGAGCTAAATGATCCAACACATGTGCCACCATCAGCGAGACATTAGAGTGAGCATGACATACTCTCATCCGCCAAGGCATATTCAAGTCAATGAAAGACGTACCCAGTAAATGGTAGCTTTGTAGTATGTTACATAGTACTCACATACGTTCTATGCAATTATACAATACTAGGAGATTGAATTTATATAATGCAAACATAGTATTTTAGAATCTTCAGCAGCTCCAACAGTATGTAGGTTGGGTAGGCGTGTGTGAAGTATTTTCAAATGCCAATCAATTTATTTATGCGTCCTGTGGAGCAGGACCAGCGTTTAGCCAAGCATTTTTGTCAGCGATGTAATCCCCCAACTTATAATATGCTTGGCTGCATAGTGTGCGTTTTATGCAAGATTTGAATTTCGTTTCATTGAGTTGGAGTATGTGGGGAGGTATTTTATAATAACATTTTAAACAGTACCCCATGAAGGAAGAGTCTACTTTAGCCAGTCTGAAACCTGGTTGAACTAATTGGTCCCTATTTCTGGTTCTATAGGCGTGTCTGTCACCTCTTTTACTGAAAAGATTTAAATTTTTCCTTACGTACATGATGTTTTCATAGATATATTGACAAGGTACCGTCATGATATTAATATTTTTAAACAGTTCCCTTAGAGAAACGCGCCTGCGTAGGCCATATATTGCTCTGATGGCTCTTTTCTGCAGAATAAAAATGGACTCAATATCTGCAGCCCGTCCCCATAGTAAAATACCGTAAGACATGATACTATGAAAATAACTGAAATAGACCAGTCTCGCGGTATCTACATTAGTAAATTGACGGATTGTTCTTACAGCATATGCTGCTGAACTTAGCCGTCTTGCAAGAGATGTTATATGAGGACCCCATTGCATCCTTGAGTCGAGCGTTATCCCCAGGAAAACAGTTTTATCGACGAATTCTAGTTTCTCATTATTCAATACTATGTCACAATCACTACTTTTAACATTCGGTAAAGCAAATCTTATGCATTTAGTTTTTTTCCCATTTAATACTAAATTATTAGCAGTGAACCAATTTTGCACTTGCAGTAGGGCGTTATTTACGTCGTCAAGATTTGATGCACGTCTATTTATCTTAAAAATTATGGAAGTATCGTCAGCAAATAACACCATTTGTGGTTGGTTTTTTAATAAATGCGGCAGGTCATTTATGTATACTAAAAAGAGGAAAGGACCTAATATCGAGCCTTGTGGAACACCCATTCTTACTTGTAAACCAAGTGAATTGACACCATTTATTTGAACTTTTTGCTGTCTATCATGTAAATAAGATTTTACTAAACTGAGCGCAAGTTTACCTAGTCCATAATGCTCAAGTTTCAAGAGTAAGGTTTTGTGATTAACGCAATCAAATGCCTTGGAGAGGTCACAAAAGATTCCTATGGCATCTTGGGCTTCCTCCCACGCTGTAAATATGTGTTTTAATAAAGTGACACCGGCGTCAGTCGTACAACGTCCTTTGGTGAAGCCATATTGCTGATCGTGCAAGATTTTGTTGTTGTTAAAATGATTAAGCATTTGATTGAGCATTACCTTTTCGAACACTTTGCTGAAAACCGGCAACACGGATACTGGTCTATAATTATTGGTGTCTTTGCAGTCCCCAGATTTAAAAAGTGGAATAACCTTACTATATTTCATTAAATCTGGGAAGACTCCTTGATCTACACACAAATTAAACACTAAAGCTAAGTATGGCGATATAGTCTCGATTATGGATGTACAAACTTTGATAGACATTCCCCATAGATCTTCGGTCAATTTGATTTTGATTTGTCGAAAAGTTTTTATAACTATCATAGGGTTTATATGTCTAAATTGAAACTCAACCGGGCAGCCTGGAACGTTCGCTTTTAGTAACTCAAGTGATACGTCCGGTGAGGAATTTAAGGCTTCCGTCGTTTTTGATGGTATATTAGTAAAGAAATTTACAAATTCTTGAGCTACTTCTAAATTAGAGGATATGGCACCACGTGAAGACTCCAATGTGTAATCAGTGTTCCGTTTTTTATTCCTACTAGTTTCGTTATTTATAATTTTCCAAACTGATTTTATTTTGTTTTCTGCTGATTTGATTTTGTTGCTAATGAACAGGGCTTTGGCTATCTTGCAGGTATTTCTAAAAATTTTTGAATATGTGGCAACATACTTGTTGAAAGTTGCTGTATTTATGTAAGGCTTAAGGCCATACAGCTCGAACAGTCTTTCCCTACTTATCCTAATACCTCTAGTTGCCCAGTCACTAAATATAAAATTAGGGAAAATAATTTTTCTTTTCTTTTCAAAAGTTTTATTGAATTGAGTGTGCACTACCGAAAAGAAATCCTCGTACAATTTATTTGCATCATCCATATCCATATTATGGCCCAGATCATTTAACTTATTATTTAGGGTACTATTGAATCTTTTTAGTTTACTAGTTGTTATTGGCCTAAATTGTATTTCCACTTTTTGCAAAGGTGTTTTAAACTTAAAAGTTACCGTTTGTCCACTATGATCAGACGGCAGATAATTTACGATGGCTTTATCTAAATAATCACAATCGCAAAAGACATTATCGATACAAGTAGCAGAAGTTGGAGTTACTCTAGTTTGTTCAGTAAAAACATTAGATAAATTGAATGATTTGAAAAGGCTTAATAATCTACTGCTATTTGAATTATTTTCCAAAATATTAATATTAAAATCACCACAAATAATTGCGGCTTTGTTGTTGGATGCAAGTTTCGCTAGGACATCTTCCATTATTGACTCAAATAACGAAAAGTTCTGATAATTAGGGGGTCTGTAAACGCACACTACAACATGCTTATCGAGCTCAACACAGGACAGTTCAATGCAATGTTGAATCGATAAACCCACTATGTCATTTCGTTGTTTGGATTTTAAACAATTTTTAATCAAGATTAAAGAACCTCCACGCAGCATAGATTTACGATTAAAACAACTGCCCACACTATAGTTCTCATAATTAATTAGCATTTGGTAATCCTTTAACCAATGTTCAGTACAACAAACAATGTCAAACTTTGTTTTTTCCAAAAACATTTGAAATTCTAATAATTTGGACGACATACCTTGAATATTTTGATGAAATAGTTTCAAGGCATTCTGCTGATCTCCTTTTGGATATTTACTTAATTTATAGCAAGAAGATACCTTGTTGTTGTTAGCTATAAGGATATTATTTCTGGTACCTTCTGTTGTCTTACAAACTAGTTTAAAAGATTATCCGGAGTTAATCTCAAGACTTCAATGTTATCACCAAGCTGTGAGCTCATAGTGCTTGAGGGAAATGGAACCTCCTTCGTACAATTTGTATAAATATTTATAGCATTTGAGCTACACTTACTTAGGTCAGCCACCTTATTATTAGTAGTATTACTAATTGTTAAGGTGTTAATAATCCAAGACTTGGACATACTACTTATGTCTGAGTTTATATAAGCTAATAGCCTCGCTATTTTATGTCTAAACCTAATGGGCAGATACACTGTATTCCTTGTCGATTTCAACTTATCAACAAAATTGTTGGTGTCAAAAAATATAAGTTTGTCACTGTAGTGACTTGCTAAAAAATGCATATGCTTATTAAGCATATGTATATAATTGTTTTGTCTATTTGATAATCTCTCAAAATATGGAAAAGCACACAAAATAATTTTATTACAGTTTATCTTTAAAAGCTCAGAAACACTGTCAGTGACATCTTCTTTTTTGACCTGTGAACTATTACCTACAAATACAGTAATGTTGGTATTAGAATCATATTGTTTTCCTGTAATTGATGTCATTATTTCTCTGAAGGATGTCCCAGGTAAACAATAGTTTTGAGTATTAAAACTAAAGTTGTCACTAACTAATTTCCCTAAACCTCTTCCTATACTATCTGAAAACATAACTGACTGATAACATACTTGACTACTACAAGAGGAAACACTACTAGCTGCTGACTGTATTGAGATAATTTTTGCACAGTATCAGGTATATCTTGGTTGGGGATGCAGTCCAGAGCACTCACAACCTGGGACGGGTCCTCCGTTACCTCAGGCTGGAGAGCATCAAGATTGGATCCCCTCTGACAAGTACACTGAGTGTTGCTGAGAGTCAGCGAGTCCACTCTGTCTACCAACTCGTTTGTCGCAAGGATGTGCTCCTTGATTTGGTGTTGAGATGTGTTATAACAAAAAATACTAAAAACAAAATAAAATAAATATTTAAGGGGAGCTCCCATAACATACGGTGGAGGTCTGCCCGGCTTGGGCGGGGCCCCGCCGTGTCCTCGAACAGGTAGGCACTTGAAATATTTACAAAATACTTAGTTGTATTTTTACTTTAATAATAAATCATAAAATTAAAATAAAATAAATATTTAACGGGGGCTCCCATACAGCAGACGTGATTTTTATAGATAATGGTACGGAACCCTTCGTGCGCGAGTCAGACTCGCACTTGGCCGGTTTTTTTTATATACATGTACATATTATTAGTTTAGCTGTACTTACACTATAACTCTCTCACAATGTGACGGTAGGGAGGTACTCTAAGTTGAGGATAAAAAATCCGATGCAAAATCCAAATCTATGCAACAAGTCAGAAAAGGCTAGCTGGTCAGATGACCAGCTAGCCTTTTCCCAACTATGTTTGGGTCGGCTCCCAGTCTAATCGAACGCAGAAGGATACCAGTATTTTACATGGGGCGACGGCCTATCTGACCTCCACAACCCAGTTACTGTGGTTAACACGATACTCCTTGGCCAGACTGGTTGTCAGACTTTCGGGCTTATGACCACCCGTAATGACTGTCAAAGATCTACGAACGACAACCGGAATTCTATGCAACAAGTATGCTAACTTTATTTCATTTTCAAATAAATAAACCAAATGGTACCTACTCTTGGATAAAGTCAATACGTAAACACGATTTAAAACACCGAAACCAATCGACTATTATTGACAATTTACTTGATTATGTATGTTCTAAATTCATATAATTCTAACCAGCCAACTGCAACGATTCGAATTAACCGATTAATTCGAATGCTTAATCGATTTTGCACATCGTTCGGTCCCGGCCTTGTTAGTCTAAGCTTCCTCTATATAAGGGTAAGGCAAGGATTCCACACATCCTGCCAATGCATTTTTGAACGCACGACATGGCGACGACGGCAGGACTCACCGATACATACCTTTATTTTGAAACGAACCGCTTAAAATACAATAGGGATTTGAAATGTATATTGAAGATTTTATTCCGAATTTCTATATGGTTAGTTTGTGATTTATTAGGTATTTTCTGGATGGGTTGAAACTTTGGAAGCCCTTTGATGACTAAGATTGACGGAATGTTCAAACATGTTTTTTGCTTATTTTTCTCTCTGAACATTTTATGTTAGATTCCGCAAAAAAGTCTCGTCACAGCATCGGAAAATTCCTGCAATTTCCACCGTGACAGAGATTCCAAATACAAAAAAAAACCATAGACGCAACTTTTTTTTCAAAGGCAAAAATACCGATACGTTTATTTCGAAGCCGAGGGCTTTCCCTTTCATCTCCATACATGGTAACCCTCAAGATAGAATTTACGTCGCGTTCCATAGTAAAGAATTACCAGACATCCAGACCTCTCTCAGAACTTTGCTTGACTACCATGAACCTTGTAACACTGAAGATAAAGTCCAAAATTGTCATGTGCTTTCTATAGAGAGGTCTTTATTTTTTGGTCTGGATTGCCGATCAAATGTACGAAGGTTTTGATCAGTTTTTGTGGTGAGGATGATATTTTCTTCTTAAACTCGATAATAGGACTGTTTGCTTCAAAGTATGTTATGCTTCTTATTTTGCATTATGCCAGTACATAACGAAGTCCTATAAGTTATTAATGTTATGATACGAGGTCATAAAACGAACAAAGATGGACCAAGTATTGCCTGTGTAGTTAGTTAGTTACTAGTTTCGCTCAACCATTAGGCATGTACATATTTTGACTGAATATAAAACTTTATTATCGTGATTATGAAAACTATTCTGTTTGTTTCTTTCTTTATTATTAGAGTTAATTATGTTTTGGTATGCGCGTGTTTCTGTGACAAATAAATCTATTTTTATTTCTTTATTTTTAGGAACATACACAGACCAGGAAAGCGCCGCGACTAGAGAGTCTAGCTTCTTTGACTTCTTTACAAATAATTTTCGTGTCCAAAGGCACAACTGAGCGCAAGCTAGCTGTCACAGGGCATTGTAAGAATTATCACAGGCCGTCAGATGATGATGATAATTTAATCAGCTTTCTTTGCTTTGCTCCCATGTGATTCTTTTTGTTTATAGCATTTTCGTTTCTTACATGACAGAAAATACTTCTTTTCAGCTGTCAAAGTAAACTTTATCTCAATAGTTTTTATCATTGGTATTGTCAACATCCTATTCTTTTGTATCAAATAGGTAAATACAGGGTGGCAGGGATATAAACGTGTAACCTGTTACCATGGATTCAGAACGTGATTCTAAACTATCAAAAAAAATTTCAACGCAGAGGTTTGAAATTCTTCAACGGTTTAAAAAAAAAATTGGTGTTCTATACATTTTGACCGCACTTTTCTATGAAATAGTATTTTGTTTTTTTATAACCGACGAAAAATGTATTGTCTGAGTGTTAGAATATTGTGCTGAATTCATGGTATCAGTTTGCGTGGTTTTTTTTCACCTGCTACCCTGTATATGAGAACATTTGATAACCTCATAATCAATAAGATAGACAAAGAAAGAAAAAGTATTTATTCAGAATAAAAATAGTAACTCAAAAAAGATTTTCCATAACATTGGCGCGGATTCCCTTGTGCACAAACTAAACTAAATTTAAGTTAATGCATCTTTTTCTTTCTATTTCATTAAAAAAAGGACAGAAGATAAATATTAGTTCAGTCATGTCAAATTAGTCAGCGCCTGACGTAAATTGACGTATTTTTAGTAGCCATGTTTTTAATCACGTCTAAACTTGCCATGGAGTACCTACCTAAATTTGACAGAACTAAACTAATATTTATCTTCTGTCCTTTTCTTAATGAAATAGAAAGAAACAGATCCACTGAACTTAAATTTAGTTTAGTTTGTGAACAAAAGAATCGGCGCCATTGTCGAATGTTCACGAAGATAAACTAGACAAACACGGCCATGCCAAACTCCAGAGTCAGGTAAAACTAAAGTTAACTACACATACAACATATTTAACGTAAGTGCTAAAGAGTTAGAAAGCCATAGACATGGTGTGGACAAAGTCTAAGCTAAGCTACTTAGTTTGAATCCCAATGAAGTGCGGCGTCAGACCTTTTTAGGCAGACTGGGCACAGAAAAACTGCGGCTGTATTCTGAATCCTACTATGTCTATTGCAAGTAGGTAGGATATTATATGGAATTATAACAGAGAGAAATTTACTTCTAATTTGATTAAAACTAGGTAGCCGAAGCTATTCAGAAAAGGACTTAAAACGAACGAACGCGAATAAAGTTTCTACATTCTTCTTCGTTTGTTTTTCTACATTTATAACTAACATTTGTAATTAACTTTTCCCCGTGGCTTCACCCGCGTTGAGTTCGGAAATTATCCCACGGGAACGTATAACCGGGATAAAAAGTATCCTATGTGTTAATCCAAATTATAAAGTCCCTGTGTGCCAAATTTCATCCAAATCCTTTTAGCCGGTTTTGCGTGATTGAGTAACAAACATCCAAACTTTCACATTTATAATATTACTAGCTGCGCCCCGCGGTTTCACCCGCATAATAATAATAATATAATATTTCTTTTCAAAAAAAGTGAGGTGCATACAGTCTGTTACAATAAAGATAAAAATAAGATTATAAAGCATAAGCATAAGATTCGATCCCGTGGGAATATCTGGATAAAAAGTATCCTATATGTTAATCCTGGTTATAAACTATCTGTGTGCCAAATTTCATCCTAATCTGTTCAGCAGTTTTTGCGTGAAAGAGTAACAAACATCCATCCATCCATCCGTCCATCCATACAAACTTTCGCGTTTATAATATTAGTAGGCTAGTAAAATAGGAGGATTCCTATGGTGTACAGTCGCCAGCACATCAAGTTACTACAATCTGTCAAATTTATTTAATAGATTTTTTAGACTTTATCGCTGAAGCATTAAGGTTCAAGGTTGATTGGAAAATCTTGACAGTTTCGGGTAGCTTGTTCTGCTGGCGTCTGTACATATTAAAAAATAGTCTATTCTAAAGTTTACTGCTGTAATCATGTGGATTTTTCTAAGAATTACGGACTCAACCAAAGCACCTATTCACATAGTAAATCAGCAAGCATCAGCTGTTTGATTGGTTATGATAGATAGAAAACATGTTCATGAAATCTCAATTTAAATAAGATAGAGATATGTATGAAAAATCAAAAACAAATTAACACTAATATATACTATATACAATTATATAATACGAAAAAATATAGAAAAAGGCAGGAGCTCATTGAAAAAGTAAAGAGACAACGTCGTCATCACCATTCTCCTGCCCAATCCCAAGTTATTTGCGGTCAACGCAACATATCTTTTCCTTAGATACTGCTCTATATATTAGTATAGTTTCGTAGTCGTCATCTCGACAGTCACCCCCTTTCTAACCATATCATCATTCACACATTCCATCCACGGTTTCTTTGGTCTTCCCCTACTCTCATTATATATATATATATGTATAAATAGGAAAAATATTAAACGGAAATAAAGTCAAAAATAAGAAATAAGCTATAAGTAGGTAGGTAATTATTATAATAAGAAAATCGTTTATTTATAAAAGGGAAACGTTTACAATAAATTATTTAACAATTAGAATAGAGCACAGTTGCTAATTTTCCTGAACTAGGTTGAACATGTGCTTCAGGCTAGAAAGTGCATAAATATTTAATGTAAAAAATAACAATGATATACTCATTGTTATTTTTTACATTAAATAAGTAAAAACTAAACTAAAACTTAGGTAAATAAAAATAAAATAGCATGTTCGCAGTTCTACTTGCAGACAAATATTTTGTTATGTTCCTATTTTAACATAAGTACCTATAGGAACCAAAATAACTAATAATTATGCCAATCATGCACGTAATTCCTCTTATAACTAACAAAATAATTAATTAATTTCATTTTCAATAAATGCTACCCAAGAACAAATAAACAATTTCAATAATACAACCAGATCAGCTTAGTAACGCAGTGTGTACATAAAAAATGCATGTTTTAAAATAAACTAAGTTATCCTTGCACAATTATAACAACATTCCTCCAATATGGAAGGTTTCGATGAAATATATAGTGACATAAACACGAACAATTACTCAACGACGGCATAAATTTGCTTAAATTTATTTTTATCATAAAACTTTGTATCGAAAATAGAATCGATACGTCATAAGAAATCAATATGTTTAACTCACGAGATCGCACAAAGTGAAAAAATTGTACACAACCTGCGCCTTTAAAAAATCTTAGTAAATAAACAAGGTGACCAGGTGGCATCGACACTCAAAAACTGTAACCATGAATTCAGTACACAATTCTAGACAGAAAGGTAGAATTTTTCGTCCGTTATACAAATCTGCGGTTTCATAGAAAAGTGCAGTACCTACCTACGCGATCAAAATGTATGGAACGGCATTTTTTTTTTAAATAACCGACGAAAAATTTCGACACAGGGGGTTCAGAATCATGTACTGAATCCATGGTAACAGGCTGCGCGTCGATGTCCCTGCCACCCTGTACACCTCATCATAATTCTCCTGTCCTTATCCCAAGTTATTTGGGGTCTGCGCAATATGTCTTTTTCTTCCTGACTTCTCTATTAGTCGTCATCTCGGTAGTCAACCCCTTTCTAGCCATCATCTTTCACACAGTCCATCCATCGTTTCCTTGGTCTTCCCCTACTCTTATAAAATACTCGTATATACCTACCATGTAAAGTCGGAGGAAGTAAAGCAACTACCATCCATAATAACGTAACCCTTATGTTCAGAACACATAATTATTATCGACGCTAAACGATTACTGAATGCTCAGAAAAAAAAAAAAACCATGCATCCTCTTCCGTTTAATATAAAAAAGTAATTACCCAATATGAAACAGAAAACAGCTATTTAACACATCAATTTAATGATGCAACAAAATAACTCTTTAGCTTTAATAATGGCGAAATTTGACAGTCGATCCATAACGGTCCATCCATTGTCTACTGTCGATCCGTCCGCCATTTTTTTGTTAAAAAAAACCTATCAAAACCCTTTCTATTTGTGGACATCTGCCGAAATCGATTTTGCATTTTTTTCCACAAAAAAACAAGCGGGTGCAAAAAGGTACCTACGTTCCGATAGTTTTTGTGATCAGCAATGTTTGGCAAAACGGCAACCCTTTGATCAAATATAGTGGTGTAATCAGATTTCGGCATGTGCTATCTTTTTTTCCCTTTTTTTTTTACAAGAAACTCGATCTTGAGTGGAGTGTGCCAGTCTTTTGTGGCTGTCAAATGTTTGCTTTCGCCTATCCTCTTCCGTGAAAAAAAAACGGCACGAGTCTATTGTAGACGTCACTTACGATCCCATTCTGCTCTCAACACATGCTGTGATGTAATAAAAGGGTTTTACAAGTTTTTTATATAAATTCCCTATCCTTGAATTGAATCATTAAAAAAAATCCAATTAATATTTCAGCGAACACCTTTCGCGGATATATTATTAAACGTAGACAAGCTATCAGATGATAAAAAATAAAGTAAAGTTGCCAGTTTCCATAATTTTATTCTTTTAAAATTGATAGTAATGGCAAGTTTTACAGCCAGGTGGTAGATTACTCGAAAACGACGAAGATGAAGATCTTGTTATCATTCTTTTATATAAAATACAGCTTTATTATATTGCAAAAAACCCTTAGCATAACCCTAAGTAGTCAGTATGTTATAGATTAAGTTAAATCGTGTTTAAAACGGTTAGATTATAACTGCTCCATGTAAGGAGGAAGTAACGCATTAGACTAATCTAAAGCTCTCTAGGCTCAATTGGTCCATTATAGACAGGGCTTCTAACTAGATCTATATGATTAAATAGGACTAGAAGGTTAGCCAGACTGGAATAAAGGCTACTAAACGTAGGTATGCTATCTATTGATCGCGATATACATAGTTACATAGCTTCTCATAACTTAGTCATCATTATTTTTTTTTTGCTGCGCGAACATTTTCCTAATTAATCTGAAAATATTGTACACTTGTCTTTAATAGATAGGTTATCAAAGCATTATCCATTAGTCTAATATATATATTATTATTAATTTATTTTAACCTTTCTCCTTTCCACGTCTCTCTGTCTTGAGCTAGTGTGGATCAATCCTGTCTGCTCATCCCGCATTCTTCTCCTGGGTCTGCCTCGATGTTGCCGAACGTTTTCTGGGACCATGGTGGTAGATTTGGCCTATGATTCCTTAGACATGCGGCAGTATAATTATTATTTCTTCTCTCTTCTTTTCAACATTGTAAATGTAAAATACCATGTAAGGAGGTGACTACCGAGATGACGACTAATAGCGAAAAGTATAGAAGAAAAATACATGTTGCGCCGACGAAATAAATTGAGATGAGCGCAGGAGAAAGAAAGTAAAAAAGAAAGAAAAAAGTAAGAAAGAAATAAAGTAAGAAATAAAGTAAGAAAGAAAGAAAGAAAGAAAGTAAGAAAGAAAGAAAGAAAGTAAGAAAGAAATAAAGTAAGAAAGAAAGTAAGAAAGAAAGAAATAAAGTAAGAAAGAAATAAAGTAAGAAAAAAAGTAAGAAAGAAAGAAAAGAAAGAAAGAAAGTAAGATAGAAAGAAAGAAAGAAAAAGAGACGACGATATGTAAAAAAACTGTCTTTTTTTATTTCCTTTCTATTCTGTTACACGCAGTTTTCAGTGTGCAGTTTGGCTAGGTACCTACGTTAATTTTTTATTTGCTTTCAAAGGGTTGTAACAATCCGATCAGATGTGTTTGCAAAAAGGATTGTGACATGTGCTCACAAGTACTCACAACATTGACAATACATTATTGCTTATGTTTTTAACCCTTTTAACAAACGCGAATGAGTATTGTTTTTAGTTCCACTGCCGCTGAGGTTGTCCTATTTTAGAAAATATTTTGTTTTAGTGTTATGGGAAGGTATTTGGATACTGTGTGAAAGATGATTATGGCTAGAAAGGGGTTGACTACCGAGATGACGACTAATAGAGAAGTATGGAAGAAAGAAACATGTTTCGCTGACAACAACCAAATTGGGGTAAGGGCAGGGAATGACGATTATTACGGGAAGATATTAGGTAGGTACGAGTATATCGAGTTTTCTTTTTTTTTTTTTTTTTCAAATTGAAAACATCGTGATTTTACGTGTTCAGAGCATTTTCACACTGTGTGTCTGTAGATACGAAAACTTCTACTTTGGAATACTTAAATGTGAAAAGTACAGACGCCAGCACATAAAGCAACAATCAACAACAGTATGTTAAATTTCTTTGATAGATTTCTAACTTTATCGCTATAGCATTAAGGTTCAAGGTTAATTGAGAAAATTTGACAGTTTCGGGTAGCTTGATGCGCGCTTGGGTGTGAACGAGTTCACTAATTAATAGGTGCCACCTATTGTCTTTAAGAGAAAAAACAAAATGATTTCATACCTAACAAACTTCATAAGCTGTTTATAATAATAATATAAATAAAGGGGTTCTCGTCTAGCTAACGGAGAGTACTTGCATAGACACAACCCTATAGCCAGGATAACCCATCAGCAACTTGCTCTAAAATACAGCCTTATGGAATCTGAGGTGCCGTACTACAGGTATGTGCCCGACCCAGTTCTCGAAAATGGAAATATCACATTGGACTGGGATCGATCCATCATCACTGACAGGACTATTGTTGCCAATAAGCCTGATACAGTGGTGGTGGATCGATCAGAGCGGCGCGCAATGAATGTCGACATAACCATCCCGCATGATGAGAACCTCGTGAAAGCCGAGAAAGATAAACAAATCAAGTATCTTGATTTGGCTCACGAGGTTGTCGACATGTGGGATGTGGACTCAGCGATCATTGTGCTGATACTCGTGACAGCTAATGGCTTAATAGCCAAGAGCCTCGACCAACACCTCAGGAGGCTCTCGTTGGGCAGTTGGATCAAGGGCTTGATTCAGAAAGCGGTACTTCTGGACACGGCTCGCATTGTCAGGAGGTCCCTCTCTCTGGAGCCCCGACCGCCGGTAGCTTGGACCCTGTTCCCGATACCGGCGGGCTACTATTTTTTACATTTTTTTATGTTTTTTTTTATCTTTTTATTTATAAAAATATTTATAAATGTAATTTATAAGTACTTAGATGAAATAAAGGAAATATAAATAATAATAAATTTTTATTTTCAGAAAAAACATTTAAAGTTCACAGAACAATTTTCCAACTAAAAATGAACATTACAGAAAAAAGTGTATCGTTGGTAGGCACCAACGATACACTTTTTACATACAATATACAATACAATGATTTTCATTCATTAGTACAGGCGTACTAATGAATGAAAATCATTGTATCACAGACACCAGCGCCTTCCAAGATAGGTTACATAATAAATGAAAAATTCGAACGTGCTATATTTTTATAATGCCGTGGTTTACGATGCATTTTTGCATAGACGCTATACTACTTAATTTTTACAAAAATAACCATATTATAATAATATTCGTAGGTAGTTAAAATTATTATCTAAAATATTTACATTTAGCTTGCGCCAAACATCTGTCCCTTCGGGGTAGGTAGTCTTATGCCTCTTATGTCTATAAATATAGGCCAACAGGTGCCTCTCAAATGTTATCACCAAAAGTGGAAGGAGTGTGTCTGTTAAATATAGATACTTACCTAAGTGATATGTCCATATAAAATACTACTAAAATATCCAGTCAATCACTAAGCATTTATTTGTATTAAACCACTAGCTGCGCCCCGCGGTTTCACGCGCATAAGTGTCGATCCTGTGGGAATATCGGGATAAAAAGTATCCAGTGTGTTATTCTAATGTATAGCTATATTACTGTAAAGTTTCATCAAAATCCATTCAGTAGTTTTTGCGTGAAAGAGTAACAAATACCCATCCATCCTTCCTCACAAACTTTCGCGTTTATAATATTAGTAGGATTTACAGGCACTTTTCAACTGTCAAAATCGTAGATCTCTATGGAGAAGAACGGGAAAGAAACTCCAAGGACACCTTTTTAAATCGAGATATTACAAAATGCTGGGTACATTTTTCTTGTTGCTTCTATGTGAGAACAATGGAAAAAAAAAAACAAAATATTAGATTAAAGATGCCCAGCTAAGAGATGACCAGTTTCATCTGGCGACGTCCGTTCTCGAACATGACGTGAAGATTAGCGACATCCAGCTCAACCATTTTGAAGGGAATCGAATGATCCAACACACACGCCACCATCAGCGAGACATTTGAGGGAGCTTGACATACTCTTAACTGCCATGCAATCGTATTTTCCGTTCGATCCTTTTAGAGGTTGAGTTTCGTAAAATCCGTTCTTACTTCTTATTCAAACCCTGTATACTATTATTCGAATTATGTAATCCAAGTACACCCTCTAAGAAAATCCATGCCATCTTTCAAAGGACATTGTCCAGAATCGCCCTGTGCACAAGAAATATCGGACATACTTTTAATTGTCTATAATATTATATTAGTTGCAAATACTTTTGTAACACGGACTAGCTGCATGCCAAAATGAACATTTGAAAGTATTTTACGCGACTAATAACATTAATCGCCGCCATCTTCGCCAAACGTCAAGTCGTATCGAAAAAGATTAGGGATACCCAATCGATTGCAATCGATCGATCGAATTTTTAATGAGTTATTGCATGTTTTTGAATCTGAATCACTAGATCATTCACTCAAAAGAGTTAAGCCATTTATCAATGCACACTAACGCCATCTATCTACCGCGCTACATCACCACTATCATCTAAGGAGACAGCATTATTTTTACATTAGTACACACAAACATTTTATCTCATTCCAAAACCAATGCTAAAAATACAGGTACCTATATCAATTAGATTCTATGCATTTAAACGTTGCAATTACATACAAATAAGCTTAAGAAAAAAGCTGTATAGATACCTAATTATCTAGGTAGGTACAAAAAATAGCTAAATGTATTATGTTATTGTTTTTTAGTTTCTTAAAAATCACTCGGAGCTATGAAAAATTATACCTAATATTCGTTGTTATGGTTCGATTATAACCTCAAAATCTGACACATTTTTTTAAATATATCTATTCTGCAGCTAGTCCGCTATACAAATAAGATCTTGAGTTTACTAATGATCGACAATACAACACATAATTTTCCGATGCTCTTGGTTCCAGGGCGAACAATGTATGGGTGCAGAGCAATGTCCTTTCATATTTCTAGCTGCTATGGTTTTGGTCGTACGTAGTAAGTCAGAAGTCAAGCCAGTCTTACTAAAGGGGTATCGTGTTAGCTAGTAACTAGGTTGTAGAGGTCAGATGCAGTCGCTCCATGTAAAATCCTGGTCTGAAAGTCGACCCCAACTTAGTTGGGAAAAGGATAGGCAGATTCTTTGATTGTTGTTAGTAACATTTTTTATGATATCTGTTTTATAAGGACAGACCGAAATAATATGATAGATTTGTAATGAATTTCCTTAATTGCTTTTCAACTCTTTCCATGGGTTAGAAAAAGGTTCAAGATAGGTAAAGTAATTCTATCAATTCATAGATCCCATTGATATGAGAGATAAACTACACGTGTTCACATATCAATGTCGAAGACTGCCCATAACGAAGCCAAAGTCAAATAATAAGCGTTTTTGTAGAATGATAAACAGTAGTCCTTAACACGAGTAAATATATACTCCTCAATTTAAATTCAACTTCGCCATACATAGCCTTAACACCGCTATCGAGCCGCAAAAACTAAAACTTGAATAAATAAAACCTCTTTTATTACGTCGCAACACTTCGACCTATTACCCACTATCCCATTTTCCCACTGGGTCACCCGAGAAAATTCTATTTAAAGAATTGAGCACAAATGTATAAGGACTTATAAATGATAGATCATCCCGCGTGCACGGTCCATTAATGGATTATTTCAATATAGTATTGGTCACCTGGTCATCCCCCTCCCCTGACTTCATCCCCTGTCAGGTGTGAGTCCACCTGTACAGGCAAGTCTTGTTTTGACAGGTGGACTGGCATTGTCACATAGGATTACTGTGTGCATACCTGTGCAACGAAACTGCGAAGTTTTTTGCCTATGTACTTACTCTTTAAGTGGTGGTTTTTTAACGTTGGCAATACCAGGCACGTTCTATGCAAAACAGTAAATTAATGGGTAGTAATAACGAATTTATTGGAGCTCCAATGTGTGTGTGAGTGCTTCTGGAAATTGGCCTGACTGTCAGCACGTCTTTAAATGCGCTAGTTTTTCTATACAGGTTAGTTGTTTAGTATTCCTAGACTGAAAACTAGCTAAACTATTAATATTGCTACCATAGAAAATATTACGCACAATATTAAATACTGACAAATGTAGCCATATTGTTATATAGACAACAAGAAATCGCCAATAGTCTCTAGCTATTACCGCCAATGCTAAACGGGCAGATTTGCGTCCCAACGGAACTCTTTTTTACGTTGTTGAACCTGAAAACATTAATGACATGACCTTCGTACCATTCATAATCGCCTTTGCAACAACGTATTTCTTAATTGGTACCTAGGACATAGGGCCAGTTTCTCAAAGACAAAGACAGAGGGCAAAATTAATGTGACAAATTGTCAAACCCGCGGAAACTGTTGCTATTGGCTATGTTGATAATCATTCAACCAATCGCAGAAGTTTGACAATTTGTCACATTAATTTTGCGTTTTTTCGTTTGAGAGACTGGCCCATAGGTATTCACATACATACATAAACTCACGCATTCTTCCTATGAGAGCAGGCAGAAACTATAGAACGCCGCGAGCTACGATCCTCACATACTCCTTTTGGTGTTTGTTTTACGCTCTATTCTATCTCTCTATTCTATCTCGTATTTAATGAGTAAAATAAAACTTTACCCGCCAAAACCTCCACTTACAAAGCCCACGTTGACACTATGGATACCTCCCTACCTTACATACGTATGTTACAGGACTCCAGAACTTCAAGAAATCAGGTTCTACGACACAATAGCGTCTGTCCTCGACGCCCTCTCAGGAATTCCTTCAAAATCTGGAAGACTCATCAATATACGGACAAAAACCATCACAAAAAGGGTCCTACCCGATTTTTATTTGAAGGATTCCGTCGAGGCAAGTATGAGAGGGCGAACGATCGTCCGCCAAACGAACCGCGTCGGCAAAAATGTGCATAATTGGCATCGAAATGTAGAAAAAACCTTTCAAAAAGCGACCTCTAAACGTTAGGAAAAAGTGCTCGGATACAGGGTGTGACACTTCAGGATTATTTACACTTAACACGCACAAGATTTAAACTTAACGGAAGAAAAAAAGGCGGGAATTTTGTCTATGCGCCGCGCGACGTTACGTTTTATTCAAATTTTTAAATAGGAATCAGTTGCACTTATCATAATGTGAACTAAACTGGCCTTTACTGAAAACAGTGACGTGTTACTAGAGCAATTAAGTACTATAAATCAGGAATTAATGAATACATCATAAATACTGGATTACCTTTATACAAGAGTTTAAATAGTTCTGTAATGTATAATGAAGTGTGAAGTTTTTGTGGAGTTTTTACTTACGCAAGCTGGGGTCCACTTTACATAATCTTCAGTGCAAATTATAGTTATTATTAATATCTAACCGGATTTGGGCTAAAATTAGGACTTAGGGCTTCATTCGTTCACGGGAGCTGCCATTTCCAAAACCGGACATCATTTGTTTGTTTTATTCTAGCACCTTAGTGATTTTTTTCTAGCCTGCATTTACAAAGCGCCTGTTTCAAAGACGAGCTATCGAAAACTATTGTTTCCCTAAAAAAAGCACCAACTTTAACGAATCTGTCCAGCCTTAATCCCAAACCTGCCCTTGAGTCGCCATCAAACCGACATCTCCTGTATATCGATGCATTTCTATAAGGGATTGATTTATTCAAATCAAGAATCTTTTGATTGTCGGCCATGCCGCAGGCAGGCACACGACTTATTTGTTTTTGAATGGCAATTATATTTTATTTTATTATAAAAGTATCTCGCATGATCCCTTAATGTCTAATTTCCGCGAAATTCGTCTCGGTTGGCAACTTAGCAACAAAAAGCTAAGCATCGTGCAACGTTTTCATAAGATAATTGCGTGATTATGATAAACTAAGAGGTTTGTGCTTGTACAACTTTGTGGCACGCGACTGCATCTTGTTTAGATTTTTCTAATAATTTTATCGCGAGTCTCCATCTTGCAATTCGTTGCACTGTTGCTAGAGATTCGATTATGTCATGTTAGCAGGCTATATCCAGTAATTTGTATGCTGTTCTTGTGCCTAAATGGACCACACAGTTAAACCAAATCTCTCTCAAAGTCATGACACATACACTGGTCTCCTGGTTATTTATCATTTTTCCACTTCAGCTTTGACATACCACATTATGATTTAAAATTCTAGTGGTGCAAATCGTTGAACTGCTTTAATGTTTTTATTGACTAATTCAACTACCTTTGATTTACCATAAAAAAATATCAATTGATCGGTTAGGAGTCCCTGATATTTTTTTTATTTTAAATCATAATGTGCCATCACAGCTGAAGTGGAAATGTCAACTAACTTTTGGAGGCCACTGTTGTGGGCCGCACAGGGCAGCCATTTAAATGACTTTATCTTAATAATTATAACATCACAATGACTTCTCAATAATAATTCCGTCCAAAGACTACACGTTCGCTATTCATCATCTACATTAACATTATTACCTATGCAAATTCCATAACGAGCAGCTGATAGCGCACGCGCGTTTTTTTTTCAGCCATACAGCCTATTAAACAAAAAAATATAAATATGCAAACCATCTGCCTTCAAAAAAGTCCGATCTACCGACAAACCACTAAAAATCGCACTAAGAAATAAAAAATTGTCATCTGCATACAACATCTGGTCAATATAAAAACATTTTGTGCCCACAGATAAAAAATACTTGCTAAAAAGCGCGCGGCTTACAAAAAAAAGTTTAAATAAGACTAAGGCAGTTTTTATGTTGGCAATGCTGAGTTTTTTGATCGCGGCATGTGCCACACTTCCGCTGTTCGGCGTAATGCTTAATTTTTTAATGGTATTTGTTTATATTGAACGATAATGCACACTTCATTGAATTTTTTTGTGTAGTATTGTTGGTTTCATACACTCTTGACCGTCAATACTTTAAAATAGGAGCAAACTGATAGTTTGTAAAAACTGCAGCAGCGTGTTTGACAGTTGGCGGTTATATTTTGATTTTTGACCGCAAAAACAATTGCAAAAACATTCTAAAGTTGAAATCATGTTACCGATAAATATTATTACTAACTTAAATATGGTTTACAAATTGGTATTTATTACTTATGTCTTAATTATGCCCAGTTTAATGAATTTATATAACCATTATAATTGTAATAATTACTGCTCTTTTCCTAAGTGACTTAGCATAATTAACTCTTAATTATCGTCTGGTAACTTTATAAAACGTTAATTGTTTGCAGTGCATTTAAATGTTGCCAACTTAAATAGAACATTAGCGCAGTTTTAATAACATATACATAATTTTATTATTCTCTTTAAAACCCGACAAATGAATATTCTCGTAACTATTCTTAATCATCAAATTTAAAACATAAATCATTTAAGAAAAAACAGACTCAATTTTTATTTTTTTTTCTGCACTAGACAGGCCAAAAATTTTATTTTTGCATCTGTCGAACTATTCGTCTTGCCATAAACACATGCTTCCAAAATTAATTTCACTGCATTGCACGAACACACAAAGAAATAAAAAAGCGAACGGCATTAGTCTGTGCCCGAAAAAAGAAAAAAAAGGTTTCATAAGCACGAGCCACATTTTTTTTTAATTTCTCCTCTATAGAGTGTGTGTTATTATGATCTGAACAATTGTTGATCAAATTAAGAAAAAGTTATGTTCCCTTACAACTGTACGACAGACATAACATGGATAGGGTGGTTGCAAAACGCAGTGACAACGTAGATTCGTAGATCGATCAAAAAAATTTATCGCAATTTTAAAAAGTTATTTAATATTTGTTGGGGTGTAATGCCCAACAGTGAAAATGTTATATACTTGTTATGTAAACGAGTAGACGAACGATTCCCTTGAAGGATTTATTGCTACTGAATATAATAACACAATTATTACATTTGAATGCTATGTTATGTATGCATAAATGAGTGTGACGTACAAACTACCACAAAGACCAATGTACAGACGCCAGCAGGACAAGCTACCCGAAAGTGTAAAATTTTCCTATTCAATCTTGGACCTTAATGCTTTAGCGATATAGTTGAAAATCTATTTTTAAAAATTGACAGGTGGTAGTAGCTTAATCTGCTGGCGTCGTACAGACGCCACGTAGCGTAGCTCGTACAATATTATAAAACAAAAAATATAGCAAAGTAGCTTATTGCTCTTAATAAATGAAAAAGGTGTCGTAAAAAATGTTTTAAAGATAAAAAGACAAAAGAGAATGAACTTCAATATTTTTCACAAATGTGAATTATCTTAAAACATATTTGCTTACTGATAATTATCATACTTATAATTTCTTTTAAAAAGACGAATTTCTTGAAATAAAGACAATGATAGTTGAATACGACGTCAATCGGTCCTATGACGTCAATTGGGTATAATCACCTAATAAAACATAACTATAACAAAGTGCTTATGATAATATTCTGAAGGATATTAATATTAGTTTTGCATATAAAACGGCAATTTTGACAAAAGCTCGTTTTCATAAATAATATGTAAGGTTTGGACAATGTATTTTATTAAAAGTGGTTCTTATTTTCTATTAAATAACGCTTATGAATAAATAAAATACACAACTGTGAAATTGTTAATTTGAAAATATTCTTAAATACGTATTTAACGCTGGGTAGCCTCTACCATAAGTGATCATCGTATTAGTGGTTCAGCAGCTTGACTAGCATCAGGATTGTACCGAAATATAGCAGTACATACGTTGTTAACGTGGTACGACAGCGGCTCCCCTGACATCATCTCTGTCATCAGAATACAGCCGCCACGCAACCATCGATGCTACTCACGACTCTGCTAGAGTGACTGTTACTAGCAAGTGTCACTCTTATCCGACCTCTTCGGTGGTTCCAGTGACTTCTTAACAAAGCTAGTCAGCACCACTTGCTTCGCTGTCATTCGTATACAATGTGACAGAGATATAGACGCGCAACCTGTTACCATGGCCATGGATTCATGTAAATTTTTTACGAGGGTTATCAAAAAAAAATGTGCTATTTCTTAGAAAAGTGCAATCTAACTAACCTAGCCTACACGGTCAAAATGTATAGAACAGCTAATTTTGTTTCCATAACCGACGAAAAATGTCAACGGAGGCCCGTCCAGAATCATGAAACAGGTTAGTTACTATATAGCCTTCAGGCATAGCTTTATAATTTTGCAGTCTGATATCATTAGATGACAGGTGACCAATGTTACACATTAAATACAAATTTAAAACTGTTTCCATGAATTGCGCTTGTCGTTAGAAAAGTCTCCTCAAGATCAAAGACCGGCGCCGTATCACTTAGAAACCTGTTTTATTAGTTGCGTAAAATATTCCGCTTGATACCCATTTCTTCATTACATACGAGTAATATTACTTCTTACCTATAATATGCAGCATGACTAATACTCCAATTGACTTAAGCGGCCAAGCAAACTGGAAAACCATTATCATCAGCTGCCTAGCCTTTTACCAACTATCTTGGGGTCGGATTTCAATCTAACAGGATGCAGCTGAATACCAGTATTTTACAAGGAGTGACTGAGTATGTGGCCTCCACAACCCAGTTAGATACTGGGTAAAACGATACCCCTTGGTAAGACTCGTCAAACTTATGGGCTACTCTCGATCTGCAATGTCTGTCAGAGATCCACGAAAGACAGTCGGGACCAACGTTTTAACGTGTTTTGAAATATTTATCTTTATTTCTGTATCTACAGCAAAGTCACATCCACACTAAGATATCGCCGCATCTAAACCACGGAAGTAGCCACAGTACGGCCGCCTCTTCCTGTCTTTTTAACTTCCTTGCCAAATTGTACCTTTTTATCAAAGTTTTTTGGCATTTTTTTTATCAGCAAGCTAACAATTAAGTCGGATGGAGCTCGTGCCACGTCAGCTGTTTCGACATACTCTTGCTTTCTTTACGATTTCGCGCCATGTTTTCGCATAGAAAGTGTTCATTATAGATCTAATAACATCTGTGCTTGATGACAACTGTTGTTAGGAATAGAACAGTTTGTTGAATATTCTGTGAGCAGCCGATCTGTTCTTTTTAAAATATTACCGTTATAAATTAGGTAAAATGAGCCAAATTGAGCTGTCAGTAGTGTCAATCACTAACATCTGGGGCTAACCACCAGCTCTTATAGCAGGGAAGAAGTTGAACTGCACTGCTTGTTTGTTCTGTGGCTAAGCACAAAAAAGTAGTGCAATTCAACTTCTGCCCTACTATAAGAGCTGGTGGTAAGCCTCCAGGTGGCATGACAGCTCATTTCAAGCTCACTTCACCTAAGTTTTCATGGTGAGATTTTTACAGAATAGACCGGAAGGACCAAATTGCAAGGTCAAGCTAAAAAACAAAATCAACCTATACCTAGATAATGGCGCCGATTCCCTTGTTCACAAACTAAATTAAATTTAAGTGCAGTGCATCTTTTTCTTTCTATTGCATTAAGAGAAGGACAGAACATAAATATTAGTTTAGTCCTGCCAGTCCTGTTAAGTAGTGATTAGCGACTGTTTATCCATACATTTTTGACGTTTACGTCACTTAACTTTAACTATCGTTTATAAATACGCCCCTTGTGCTAGTAAAACTAGTCTTGCTGATATTATATCATTGTATTACGGTGAATAGCATTATTTCCTAGATAATAATATATTTGGTCCATTTTCACTCGAACAAAGAAACTGTGAAATTGTCTTGTTAAACCAATAGTAAAAACCGAGACTGAGGCAGCTTCTGAAATACCTAAAAACACTGACGTTTTGTTTTAGAGGTTCAATCTCAGAAGATCCATTGGTCAGATCCATTATGGATCTAGTGACGATTGTTTTCTCATTAGGTCTATTGCGAGAATTGCCCCTCAGAGTAGTTAACACAATTAGCATAATTAGGCTATAATGTCCCCACTGCTGGGACACACAAAAGGCCTGTTAATACAATTATAACCTGTAAATCGACATAAAAAGTAAAATAATAAAAGATTGCCTACCCATAAATTGGCCCCCATA
Source organism: Apamea epomidion (assembly GCA_947507525.1). NCBI lineage: Eukaryota > Metazoa > Arthropoda > Insecta > Lepidoptera > Noctuidae > Apamea > Apamea epomidion. The sequence goes on along the minus strand of OX382247.1, from coordinate 5,605,190 downwards.
TAAGCATATTGTAGTTCCGCATAGTCATCTATTTAGCCATCGACATGGCGCGCCTGTGGGGAGAGCCCTAAAGCATTGTCATTTCATTTTCGGGTGACTACTGAAAATCAGCACTGTGCCGTAAGTTCCCATAGCACATCATCATGCTGAGTGGAAGCCTTCTTATCACAGTCACGACGGTCAGACTATTTCTGTTCTATGCTCGTGATTATAAATCTATTTTGTTTTTATTTTTCTTCTCCCTTACCCCTATAGGTAACCAGCCCCGGTCTCTCCTACAGAAGTCAGGTACACAGTAGATGCTCACATAACTGCGCCAACGTTTATTTGGTCAACTGTTCCTTGGACACACATTGATACCGTTTCATACCGGTTAAACTAAAAGTTTTATAAATAATAAAATTACCCTGGTACATTTATTTGACACTAGTTGCGCCCCGCGGTTTCACCCGCATAAGTCTCGATCCCGTGAGAATATCGGGATAAAAAGTATCATTTGTCCTAATCCAGGCCATGTTCGACCCATGTGCCAAATTTCATCCAAATACGTTCTGCCGTTTTCGCGTGAAAGCGTAACCAAACAAACATGCAAAAAAATCAAATCTTTTCTCTTTATAATATTTGTTTAGACATTATCGTTACGCGATAACTAACTGTATGTACAGACACCAGCAAGGTCAAGCTACTCATAACTGACAAATTTTCCCCATCAACCTGGAACCTTAATACTTTAGTGATAAAGTTGAAAATCTATTAAAGAAATTTGACAGATTGTAGTAGCATGATGTGGTGGCGTCTGTACTGTAATGTATGAAATGAAGTCGACAGGTACCGAAGGTTTTAAGATTTCCGCCAATCTATTCTGTGTTTACTTTAAGCTCACTTCACCTAAGTTTTTACGGTGACATTTTTTACAGAATAGATCGGCGGAATCGCGAGTGATCTTCTTCTACTTTAAAAAAACCTTAAATTCATTCATTCACTGACAGACCTCCAGAAGGTTCTAGAAATATGAAATGAAATTGGTATTGGTATGGCATGAAATTTTTTACAAGAGTCTTTTAAAACGAAAGTGAGCACTATGGAAGGATTTTTGATAATGTATGTATACAGGGTGGCAGGGACATCGACGCGCAAACTGTAACCATGGATTCAGCACATGAGTTTAGACCCCGTAGCGTCGAAATTTTTCGCCGGTTATCAAAAAATAATATTGCTGTTCCATATATTTTGACCGCGTAGGTATTGCACTTTTCTATGAAACAGAAGATTTTTTTTTGATAACCGACGAAAAATTTCGACGCTATGGGTTCTAAACTCATGTGCTGAATCCATGGTTACAGTTTGCGCATCGATGTCCCTGCCACCCTGTATGTCGCAGCCAACTGGTTTAATTAGTCGATTAGTTATTCGTGGTTTAAGTTGTCGCCTAGCCTTTTAACTAAACGGCGGCCGTTCAACTAACGGCCTGAATGATATTCAATAAATTATAGTTTAGGTTGGAACTGTAACCAATCACGTGCGAGCCGAATTGGTCGCAATAACTAAGCCAGGGCACCCCCGCCCAAATGGGTTGCGTTAGAACTGTAATCAACCGCGTGCGAGCTGAGAGAGCGAAACGAGGCAAGCACTACTTCTAAAGGCCAGGCGGTTGACTAAACAGCTAATTTAACCAGTTGGCTGCAACATGATGATAAATAGGGGATCCTTGTACAGAAGGCACGTATGAAAAGAGGCGTTTGCCCCTCAGTAGGACAATAATAGGCTGGTATTAATATTATTATTGAGCTAAATATTATTATATTAATGGTTGTCTGATTAAATTAATTATATTATATTATTATATTTTTCAAAGTTTTAGGTCCCTACCTTAATAGAAAAGTTCTGAATTAGACTGAATACTTTAACATTTTTTTCGTAACTGTTGAACATGTAATTGGTACGAGTGACGCTTGGACCCAGTTGTTAGCCCGGCTGAATCAAACCAAAGTCACTCAAAACAATCATTTCGCTTTTCAAAAATCTCTAAAACAGCATAAATTTCATAAAGATGAAATACATAAAAACAGATTAAATTTATAGCAGTAATGTGATGTGCAACCAAATGGCGCGGAACGCTGCACCAAGTCGTAAAAAAAAAAAAGAAAAAAAAAACTGTGCGATCTCGTGCTAGATAATTAAGGCTTTCGAGGTATTTATTACGAAAAAAGTTTTTTACCTGAGATATCTAAATTCTATGAGTACAGGTGGCTGTTTTAAGTTTTACGATTGTGATAAAGTTAATGATTTTAGTCGGTGAATAGACCATTTACCATAGACTATTTTATTGAAGTAAATAAAGATTATGATGTATTTTTTGCTCGAAAATATCAGAAACTCAGATAGCTATATCTACTTGACATTTATTATAAAAAAGACACGAGTTTAATACACATTTCATACTTAAAATGATACCATCACTTAGGTACCCACCAATAACCATGTTAATATTTTTTATGTGTTTCTAATGAAGCAATGAATGTAATAATTACAAATACCCAATTTATTTTTCTTTTTATTTTCTTACAAGCGTGATGTTATGTATTATCTCTGTATTACCTAATTTGCTTTGTGATCTGTACGTACTATCGCCAAAATCTATGACCACCGTAACGACTATTTCTTCTTGCAGAGCTATACTTATTATTAGTCGACCTAAAAATTATCCTCTTTGGTTTTACTTACGGGCGCAGCTGTGGTCATCATGTGCACGTGAATTTGTTTTCAAAATGGTCAGATTTAGGTTAGGCAATAGTACCTACCCCTCAGGTAAGACGGCACACAGTAGTCATGTGCTGCCTTGCACCCTTGCACAGTTAGGTTTTGGGGAAACCCCTTTGCAGTCTCCCCAGAGATGTGCTCTAATCATCTACAAATCTACAAGCGTTGCGCAGAGAGGGCTCCGGATTAATCTTTTGAAAGGTAACGGTACCCATGTGCAGATGGTGACCACCGGAGTGGTTTTAGTGAGGTAAAAATCCCACACTCCCTGGTTTTATCCCCAAGGACCGGACGGCAAAAAGGTACTTAGGGAATTTCAAAATTAAACACAAAAAACTACAAAATTTTGCAAAAAGCTACAAACGAATACTTTTGAAATACCGACTTATCTTTAGATTAAATTACAAGTGTTAAGCAAAAATACTATCTCGATAAGAAAGCAAAACGAGCATTTTTTTTTTTCAAATTTGCATCACGCTGTATACGCAGGCCCGTCACATACGTGCACCGAATCTATCGGATATGTGTAAGCGCTAAAAAACAGCGGACTCCGCGTTTTTTATCGAAACACCGAAAGAAATTGTAGAAAAAAAAATACGATTTCGCAGATGTTGGTTTTATAAATTTCTTGCACGTGTTTTGATATTTCAGGGTTCTTTGGTGATTTAGTTGATGTAACCATTTTCATTTTAATTAACAAATCGTACGTTTTATGACAAAGACGAAATAATATTGGCTGTTTGTGTGTGTGAGTTTAAATGTTTGTCTACGATACAGGAGTAATTCCTAGTGTGGGGCAACGTTTTTAAAAGATAAAGGAAAAAAAAGAAGAAACAAAAATAATATGTATTAATACTGTAACAAAAAACTAACAAGGAAAATGATGTTATCACAAAAATCCCAGTGTTATACATAATTTTCTTTCAACATATACATACATAGGGTGGCAGGGACACCGACGCGCAGCCTCTTACCTTGGATTCAGTACATGATTCTGACCCCCGGTACAGTTTGTGCATCGATGACCATGCCACTCTGTATAGGTGACATGTTGTGGTACCTATTACCTCATGACCGTAATCCGTCTTAAGATGACTTCGTTTCGGTAATAATTGAAAAGTAAACAGTTGAATGTCAATCAATAATAATTAACTAATAAAGAATTTAATGTCTTCTGCTGCTAAAACTAAATCGGCGGAACCCAAAATACACAAACGGTCTCACACACTTTTTTCTGAACTCAAGTGTGCGGTCTCCAAATCTATGAAATCGTCCAAAAATATAAAAATAGGCTTGCTTAATTATAAATGGATAGTAAAACGATGCACAATAATGATGGCAAAACATTGTTTACGATCATATTAGTTCATTTGCTAAATTGAGTTTTAAAACGTCGTATTTTTAACATCGTCGATAAGACCTTTGAAGTGCCGTATTAATTTTAGTTTTGACCATTAGTGAAATACAATGAAGGAGCTATAATTTAGTTCTGCACTAATTTATAAAATGTGGAACAGTTTTTTTGTTTCGCCTTTACTGTCCCACTGTTGGGCAAGGCCTCCTCCAAGTCCTTCCAGGGATTCTTTTCGGCTCCTCGAACCAGCCCGCGCGGTACGCGTTCAGGCTGTTTAATAAACGTTACAATCCGTCAATTTTGTAAATAAGTGACATATAAACCTTGAAATTATGTAAGAATTTTACAAGTAAAAAAATTACAAATATTACCATTATAAATGCTGTATATACTATGTTTACATAATATGCAGAAAACGCTTGTAGATTTCGATGACAATATTCTGTCTATAAACTAATTGTAAGTTACAATTTACATAAAATGTAAGTTTTTGTTGAAGATTCTTAAATCCAGGGTAGATTTCAAAAATCTTAGAATTTTAAAATATTTAGAATGTGGTTTACAGAGTACTTTTCTATTTGTTTGATTCATAACGAATGTCATGGAGCACAATAACAAAATCACGATTCTGTCTCAAATATAGGAGATAAAGATGTTTTCGATCGGTTAATGAAAAACGAACTCACGATATTTTTCGACATTTTTCGTTGAACGTAAAATCGGTCACATCAAAAGTAAAGTTTATCCTTTTACGAGAAACTCGCCGTTGCCGTTCACTCATAATTATATTCATCATCACTACTATCACTACTTCCACTACTAGTTGTTAGAACCATTTTTTAATGTATAACTTTTTATAAAAAAAAAAAATCTTAATTGTAATCTCATTATTATTAGTATTTATTCATTGCATAATTTAAGTAAATGATTTTTTTTCTGATGATTTGGTAATGTAGCTATAGCTAGCCTTATAGTAACTTATTTATTCATTTCAAATTATTTGTTAAATTTGGTCATAGAGCAATCACGGGCCACCGGCGGACCGTGATGCTCTATGATTTTGGTAATGCTCGTCTAGTGGCAACCACTGATCTTTTAATATGTCTTATCTGCGGATAATGCAGTGGACTGCAACATTATTACTTAAAGTTTTGTTAACCTTATGTATTATATATGTTGTAGTTGTTTATTATCCCTTTATAAATAAAATAAAATAACAATTAAATATCTTCACTTATTAAATTGAGGTACAAAATTGTTAAGTTCTGATTCTGACACAAGGCGAGTCCACCTGTCGAGTGTCGGAATTGTTCTACAATTTACAAATTATGTAAATTTGTAATCACAACTATGCGTTCAATAAAACAGGTTCCTTACAAATATAAAAATTGTCACCTGTAAAGAGGAAATGTTTACTAAACAGAAATATGTAAAATTGTAGGTACAATTTTACAATTTTGTCAGTTTTCCACCATGGTAAAGTAAGTTGTATTCTTTATTAAACAGAAACTTGTAGATTTGTAACCTGTAAAATACAATTACAATTAACAATTTGTAATGTTAATAAACAGGGCCCAGGAGGGGCAATTCTCTTAATTTTAAAAACGTTCACCAGCTGATCTCAGTCTGTCAAAAATACCTCTAATTTCCCAAAAAAATTTACGGGTTCTTGACATTGTTGTCGCTGAGATGGGATTGCGACTAGATTTTGAACGTTTTTAATTACGGGAATTGGTCTTCAGGTCATCTCGCGACCGCTTTCTCTAAATGATGGTGAAAACCACTTCAGACTCCGTTGCGAAGTTTAGAACAACGCGGTCACACAGGCAGACACGACAAGCGACTTTAATTTAGATAGGTAGAGACATATATATAGACAGATAGAAGCCTTATCTGCATCTCCCGAGTGGTTCTCTGATATGGAGATTGTCAGCTTGGCACCTACCATACATTGACATGCTTGGCTGTTCATTATCGCGGTAGTGCCTAACAGTCGTTACGGGTCTTCAGAAGCCCGAAAGTCTGACAACCAGTCTTACCAAGGGGGTATCGTGTTACCCAATAACTGGGTTGTGGAGGTCCATGTAAAATACTGGTATTTAACTGCATCCGCTTAGACTGGAAGTCGACCCGAACGTAGTTAGGAAAAGGCTAGGCAGATGATGGTATCATCCTAGCATTTTGCCCTAAACTACACTTTAGGAAAATGAACAAATAAAAACATAAAAACTCAGTCTTTAATCAGAGACATCTTACAGCTAAACCGAGAACTAGTTGTCCATTATTCATATAGATCACAATAGGTGGCGCTATTTCACCTCTAGGTAGCCATATTGCATAATAGTTCTAAGCGTACTCAACAGATGGCGTTACGCTGCTCTTGTATTTCTGAAATAGACTTTCTTAACTTCATTAAACATGTCATTATACAATTCATTAAAGTCCTTCTGTCTTTTGCAATTGAATTCACTCGTTGTTACGCAGACTGGTCGACTTCCATCATATTTGCTACTGTTGTATTCGATCCCGAATTTCTTCAGTTCTTTGAGCAAGTCATTAAGACAAGCGCATTGCCATGGATTTAGGTCCATCAACAATTTCTTTATTTTTCCTCCAGAGTTTCTGAGCTCGAGACAAAAGTTATCTGGCAAATATGTTATTTTATTGCTCGATAGATTCAAGTTCTTCAAGGGACTTCCTCTAAAAGCATTTACTGGTACATCTTCAATTTGATTTCCATACAAATCTATTGATATCAATTTTGGCATATTTTTAAATAGGTTATCGGGTATGATTTTGATCCTGTTATGCTTCAAGTCAACCTTTACAAGTTTCTTTAACGTTGAAAAAATATTATCATTAATACTCTCAATAACATTAGCTGTTAAATCCAGTAGTTCTAAACTATCCAGATTAACAAAAGTGGCAGGATTGTCAAGAGTAGATATTTGATTCGTAGACAAAGTCAATTGTTTCATAGTTCCCATGTTAGGTTTCGTTGCGAATGCTGGAACTTCGGTTAAGAAGCATCTATCCAGATTAAGGATTTCTAACTTTTGAAATGCATTTAATAAAATGTCGGAAGAATCTTCCATATTGTTTCTAGAGAAATCAATAAATGTAATGCTTGGACTCTGATCAAATATGTAAGGAGTTAGATCTTTCCCTACAAGAGAATTACTTGATAAGTCTACATAGTTCAACTTGGGTAATGTGTCAAATATTCCCAGTTCCAGATTGTTTATTTTGTTCCCTCTTAAATCTAAGAGTTCTAGATTAGTAAGCTGATCAAATAGTCCCAGAGGAAAGTCTGTTAGTTGATTGTATGAGATATTTAGATGAGTCAGTTTTTTTGGTTCATCTATAACGCCAAGTCTGAGTGTTTGAATCTTGTTTAAGGACATATCAAGGTAGGTTAGTGAAGTGAGATCATTGAATGATTCAAAGTCAACGCCAGATAACCTGCATGCTCTCAATGTAACCATTGTAGTTTTATTATTATCTGATACTAGACCTCTCACAAGTTCATAATCCGACTTTCCTGCAGTGCAAACGACTTCGTTTGCGTTAGAAGTTTTGCATTTTGGCTTCGCTTCAATTATGGCTAGTATTATTAGTAGAACAGCTAGAGTATTTCTAAATGCAGCCATATCTGGAATCAGAAAATAAAACATTATATTATTTGTTTTTGTAACTTTGTACAATATGCTAATTTATGTTTCGCCCGTTGAAGTCAGTGGTAGTTTATGTCTGTAGTTTTTTACCAAAGGATTATTCTATAAATAGTATATCGGAATTACTTTTACACGTCACATTAAAAAAAACTTGTTGGAGTCGTCATTTCCTAGCAGCAGGGGCAGTAAGATAGGCAGCCTGAATGGTGAAACAAACTCAGGGTTAAAACCTCTTTTAAAGTATAGATATATTTTGGTCAAATCATGTGAAGATCATGTAGATAGTGTCTGAAATGGTCTTTTGACGAAAGAACCACACAGGTTTGAGTGGAGCAGTCCAGTCAGTGCAACCATTTGTCAGTAATCGTGTAAATCAACTATTGTCAGACATTCTTATTCTAACATATGTTCTTGTCTTGTTATAGCTCTGTTGTGGTTTTCGTATAGTAAACTATAGTTCAACGTCATCTAACAGATTAGACAAAAACCACTTACCTACAAATAACTATAAAAATAACTAGCACACACACATTATGTACTTTGTATTTTCCTTATTTCTATTATTCACTAATTTCTGACTATTATATAAACTAAGAATAAGTAGTAATATTTAAAAAAACATCACAATTTACCTCTTAAATTCCCTGAATCGTCAGCCTCACCACCAATATCACAAATTCTTTACAATTCACTTGACACTAAGGTTATCAACTCATTGTAGACAATATACATTTACATATCAACATACGTCTCAAACATATGGTCAAAATTATTCACAAACAAGATGATAACATGTTTAGGAGCGACTCGCGTGTAGCAAAGCCGGTCTTTACAAGTACAATGAAGTTAGTGTCATGTACCTCTTGATATTTCTTGTGGTTTGGGTTTTCTGTTCCATTAATTCATTTAGCAGGAGTTTCCAATTAGCTATCGAACTGCATTCGTGCATATTGTGAATAACTTCATGGGGTATTCGAAAGTTTAACATCGTTAGTCAATTAGCAAAGTAGTAGGTAGTTATCTAGATCATGGGATTTAATAACTAGTCTCAATTACTTATTAAAATTTTAATAACACACTTTTTTTTCGCTTCATATTTAACGCGTAATTCTGTTTCTAATTTAACATCATTATCTAGAATTATTTTCGGGTTCGTGGCTAAAAGATAACAGCTACACGTCGCTTGCCACGGCCGCTTCGTTCATGGGTGACCATCCTTTACATATCGGGACCCGTCCGTGGCTCAGAAATCACGTTTAGCAAATGGTCCTGGCTGTCATTCGTAGATAATTAACAGTTGTTACGGGTAGTGTGAAACCCAAAAGTGTGACAACCCGTCTTAGCAAGGCGTATCGTGTTACCCAGTAACTGTGTTTTAGAGGCTAGATAGCCATGTCATCATCTGCCTAGCCTTTTATCAACTATGTTGGGGTCGGCTTCCAGTCTAACAGCAGGCAGTCGCTCCGTGTAAAAAACTGTTATTCAGGTGCATCCGGTTAGACTGGCGGCTGACCCCAACATAGTTGGTAAAAGGCTAGGCAGATTGACCTTTAGCCATAAAAAATAACGCGCACAGTTCCAAATGTATTTACAAAATCTGTTAATTGATTGGGCATTTTTTTGATTCTCTTAAAACTCAAAACTCAAGAGGTAAAACGTTTACCATAAATAAATATCTTATCTAAAATATTGTGACTGCTTGAAGAAGTTGTTTGAAGATCTTGTGAATGTGATGATCAGAGAAAAACTATGCAATTCCACGTTTAGCCATTTTGCAGTGAGAGTATTACAAGGGTAATGTGGATGGTATTGGTGATATTGTTGAAGACGTTACGGTTTATCTTAAAAAGTGTATCATTCGATATCCAAGTTAATTAAGAAAACAAACAACCAAAATATTCAATAACGAAGAGACTTGAACTTGACGAAAGCATCGATCTACTACGTCCTGACGTATCAATGCACGAACATAGTTCATCGTTCTGTCGCTAGATAGCGTTATTCTCAAATCTATTAACAAATTAATCAACGCTCAACTTCATCATAGTACGTAAATTCCAAAGCTTTAAGTACGCTTCCCACTCACGCCCACTCATCAAATACTTATTAAAACTATACAACCTTGACCTATTAAATCTATTACCTATAATATGAACTGCTATCTTGTTGTCTGCTATATTGTTGTTCAAATACGTATGCGAATGTTTAAATTTCAAGAACTAAGATATAATACTATCCCTCTTTGGCTTTCTGCCAAAAGGCAATGTCCTTAAGATAATTACTTAGAAATCATTCATTATGCGTAATTGATTAACTACCTACGTAGTCTTATAAACGACAGTAGATTATTGACATTCCTCAATGTCATCATCAAAATAAAACACCAAAAAGAACTACGAAATATTTTTATTAATGACTAATGGTATATAAATTAATTCTTATACTTAAATTACAAAATTACTCATCATTAATTACATCACTATTTAAATTCTCGTCTTCAAGTCGCTTGGTAGTGGGTACTGATGTTTCATCAACGGTATCGTCACCTTTTTCATTTAAATCAGAATCTTGTACTTCATCGAAAGTATTAAAATCGATTGAAGAATCTTTTAAATTGGTACTGCTGTTACTTTCTTTAACATTTTTGCTAACATTTCTTGAAATATCTAACTCACTTTTCAATCTCTGTATTGCTTGAACTACTTCATTTTGGAAATTCATATTAAGTTTGTACAATTGTTCTGAATGTTCCTTTTCTCTTCTCATTTCATTCTTCATGTGTGTATCCTTATATTTTTCAAACTCCGTCATTATTCTCACTTTCGACTCGTACGTGTGTTGTACCATCGAGACTAGAGCAAATAGTTTCTCAATCACTTTATCTTTAACCGCTTTTGATATGTTTGCATCTGATTCTAGGTCTGTTTTTGCGTCGAGAGCCAGATCGTTAGCTGATGATGGGAACCCGAGCAAGGATTTTGAGCCATTCGATGCATTAGACTTCGGTGGAGTCGGACTTTCTACTTTTGGAGGATTAATATTGTTTATACTGTTTTTATTCCCTTTCTTCGATGTAAAAGCACCATGAGACACCACCTCAGTAAACACACCAGAACTTGGTTTATTAGACTGGTACTCCGCTGCCTTTTTGCTCACCTTCTGAATCAATTCACTTTGCTTCTCCTTCTGTTTTTCAAAAGTACTCTTCTCGATGACTTCTTCATGCACGATTTTAATTTCTTCTTGAGTCTCTTTGCCTTTCTGGAAAGGGCTTCCAGTTCTATTGGCGAAACTCGTCACTGTCAGCTTAGACATGTCTAGGTATGTCTATATAAGGTGCGTGTTTAAATATGGCGATGAAAATTCGTATCACTGAACTGGATTTTTCACTGACGCTTGTGTCCACTGTGATGACGACCATGGCACTAAGCGAGCGGTCATATGAAATGTTGAACGGTTGGCCTCACCGCTCCAAGTGTGGGTTTCGCTCCTTACTTTTGGTTTGTCAGCGCTTCCTAGGCGTGGCAATGAATTTATTATAAGCAGTATTGATTGGCTGGCGTGGGTCTTAATGCAGTTTGCATTGTAATGTTAACATTACTACATTTTAGCAAACGTTTGAGATAAAGTTAACAGTGGTTATGATTTAATGAATTGGTAGTTTGGTTATGAGTTTTTCATAAAATATACGAGAGTTTTGTCGACATTTCGTTTTCAGTTTAGATCGAACTTAGATATTTCACCACCTCATGAATGGCCTTAATTTTGTTTATAAAAATACTAGCTGCGCCCCGCGGTTTCACCCGCAAAAGTTTCGATCCTGTGAGAATATCTGGATAAAAAGTATCCTATGTATTAATCCTGGTTATAATCTATCAGTGTGCAAAATATCATCCAAAATCGTTCAGTAGTTTTGGCCATCCATGCAAACTTTCGCGTTTATAATATTACTAGGATTGTCCGGAATGCAGTTACTCTTTTAAAAATAATTGGCTTTTACAATGTTTTCAAATTACTGTGGAGGACAGTGTAGTCAAGTACCAGGTACTTAATAAAATAGAAAATAGTCTACAAATCTATAGTCTATAAGGCCTACAACGATCACACATTCACAAAATATAAAAATAATTATACAGGTATTTAAAAATAAAATCCTATGTATACGAAATGACATGCATTGATATTACAACCACAAATAAAGAGTTGATATTAGAAATGTAGGAATTTAGCTTTTAAACCCACACTAAATTAGAACTTAAACAAATATTGGAATATTCCAATTATGTCATGAGCGGTACTTGTGAATGTCAATAGTCCGTTCTAACCAAGTACAGACGCCAGCACATTAAGCTATCCGAAACTGTCAAATTTTCCCAATCAACCTTGAACCTAATGCTTTAGAGATAAAGTTGAAAATCTATCAAAGAAATTTGACAGATTTTAGTAGCTTGGTGTACTGGCGACTGTACACTGAATTAATTAACTTGAACGGAGCAAAGGATAATAACAGAGGTTATTAACACGCTTTTAAGGACACTTGTACTAAAGCTTGTAAAGTCGAGGTAGGTACTGCTCCTTCTTCTGCCAGGGGTAAGGAATTAAGGATGATTGAGAGGACGCCTCCCGGCACCCGGCAAGGTACGGGGAACACCGTTTAGATTTAGTCAGTGAGACTGACTAACCCCGTCGCCCACACCAGCGGGATAACACACTAACAATAGGAATGGCTTTAATTTTGACAGTTCAACAACATTAATTGCGTTACTTACATTGTTGTTTACGTTGTTTTTGTTGTTGACATTCTTCGAATATGTATGTGAAGCAATGGATTAGCAATATAGTTCAAATAAGTAGTACATAGTTCAATATAGTTCAATCTGAAGATTGTTATTGATAGCGTGCTACGCAATTAGGCTACTGCCTGCAACAATTAAAAAACGTTACATACTTTCCATATCTTCAGTCCATTGAAGTAACTAATCTTGAATCGAATTTCATAGCAAAAAAAAAACCTTATATGGAATTTAAAAAAACTGGCCAAGTGCGAGTCGGACTCGCGCACCGAGGGTTCCGTACAAACTTTTAGTTATAAATTATTGAAGTTCATAAACTATGAAAGTACCGAACATTGCTCTAACGAAAAGATAAACGGATTGAGGGACAACCTTAACTTTGCCGTTGGAAAACTGTTGTCCCCATACATCGACACAGGTCGCGGTTAGTTTACCAACTGCAAATAAGTTTGTAATCGCAAAAGTAATATTTTTTTTTATGATGCAACTGCAAATCTACGATTTTCGGAATTTTTCCTTTACTTGTGCTACATGATATTGCTTCTTGCCAAATTTCATGATTCTAGGTCTACGGGAAGTACCCTATAGGTTTTGATTACCTAGTGTCAAAATATGCGGCAAAAACGAAGCATAAAAGTCCGTATCTTTTGATCGCGTCGACTTAGAAGTTTGTTTTTTTCACTGCTGCAATGACCACAGACCTGAGTATTTGGTACTAATTTCAACTTGATGCCGCGTACTTGAGAAAAAGGTTCTTGACAGACGGATGGCCAGACAGATGGATAACGAAGTGATCCTATAAGGGTTCCGTTTTGGTACGGAGTACGGAACCCTAAAAAAATATTAAAAATGGGTTAGCAAGATTTTCTTTTCGAAGAACCTAAAATTTGGATATATATGTTACATCGACCAACGCGCACTGTGTCTGTGTGGTGGATTATTTAACTTAAAACGGCAAAGGGCAATTACATTAGTTAAATACACAAACACATAAATTAAGTACTATAACGAAAAGTATAACTAAACGACAGTCATGCGCTCATCTCACAATACCGACAAGATCTTCTTCCATTCATCCGCGAACACATCACAGTCAGGCTTAGAGCGTTCGAGCGCAGAGAGTGTGCGAGGGACAGGAGACCGGGGTCGAGCGACGCCGACGCGCCGGTTCGACTCATCGAATATGAGTATGACATATGACATATGACCCACTCCTTTGCATTGCTTTAGCTGCACGATTTCTGACAAATGCGTGCACTGACTGGACTTGTCCTCTCAATCTGTGTGGTTCTTTCCTCAAAAGACCATCTCAGACATCGACCTACATGGTCTTCATATGATCTGACCAAGATTATGTCTGGACTTTAAAAGAGACTGTGACCTCTGAGTTTGTTTCGGCCTTTCTTCTCAGACTAGTCAGATAGGAAACGCCGACCTCATCTAGTTTTAAAATATGATTGACGTGTAAAAGTGTTTGTACAAACCTACTTACAAAAATAAAATCATTTGTCATTTATCATTATCGAAAGGCCTGAATTTGAGCAATTGAAACATTATAGGCTCATTTGCTAATGATGATTTGAAATTAAATAATGTAATATCAATATTAAGACATCAACAATAATTAAAACTCTGTTCCATTATCATTATCTCATTCCAACAAAGAGCTTATATGAAAAAACGAAACTATTAAATATTAGAAAGCTATACATTTACTACACGTGCATTCTTATTAAAAACATACTACAAACTCAATACAAACTAACATACAACTAAAGAAAAAAACAATGCTATTTATCCTGAGAAATAGATATATGTAAAAACAAACTTGAAGTCATCAGCGTACGGTACGGTAAAAAGACCATATTGTTTGAAGGAGCACAGCTGTTCAATGGATTGCCGGACGATATAAAAGAGTGCGATAACGTAAATATATATATTTAAAAATAAGCTTAAGAAACATGTATGTACGAGTACATTGTAGCTTCTAATACTCTGGGGGAAATCGAATTGTATTTCACTGTATTATCATACTTACTAAGTACTTTGTATCTCATTATAAGCGGTCTGTAAGTTCTTATGAGAAATAAATTTATTTAAACTGAAAACATGCACTACAGCCTATAAGGTTTAAAAATGGGTTTGCTGTTTTAAATCTTCTTAGAAAAAAAACCTGAAAACCCTGAAAAATAAAAGCAAGGGAGGCACGCTTCTAGTTCAGTAGCTGCACTTACGACAGCATAATTCACAATACACTAATATATGAATGAACATCAAAACGCACACTACATAAGGCTATTTGCACATGATCGACAGGTGTGACGCTATCCGTCGTCATTCGCAGTGCATCGCCTACATTAGATGTTATCACATTCGTGTGGGGAATATAGGAGTTACGAGTTCCAAGACTGTATTTATAGCACTATGGTACTAAGTAATGTGTGATGAGAATTTGCTATGGGAGCTTACCATAATCGAGTCCACTTAACATTGCTGAGAGCAGTAGTGGTAACATTGCGGAGAGTTGTAGGTCGTGGGTTCGATCCCAAGCAGGCACTTTACTTTGTGTAAATTATTTCATCACCAGTGCTCTCAAAACGGTGAAGAAAAATATCGTGAGAAAACCGGCTTGTTCTAGAACCAAAAGTTCAAAGACATGTGACTTCCGCCAACCTGCACTGGGCCCGCGTGGTGGTTTATGGCCCACTCCCTCTCACAGAGAGGAGGCCTGTGTCCCAGCAGCGGGGACACAGGCATCCCATTTATGTTTTTTCACGGTGGCTTTGCGACGACTCCAGACTAGTTTGTTAAAAAGTCTAATGCAATTTTTTATAGATGGTAGAATTTCAATTTACTGACTGAAAATCGCGTCAGGTGGTAAGCCGAGGCCATGGCATTTGTAATTGTTATTAATAGTTTTAAGCTGTTTTTTGTTTTATACCAATAAACGATATTTTTTCTTTTTTATATTACTTTAACTTTCAAACTGCAAGTCCTCGAATTAACACAATCAATAATCTGTTATTCTGAAGGCAAAAGTGAAGATTGTTGGCAGCGTTCAACACAATCTCTCATTTCCCAGATGAGTATCAACATACTGTGCGTGCTCTGAAACATAAGCAATTAGCTACACGACTACTCTCTGCCTAAAGTTTTTTAATAGTCCGCCAGAGATATTATATGGAGAACTCAGGTGCACTCTCTTCCATCACTCTCATAGTCCGATAGGACGGCAATCCAACACGACTGGAGAGAGATCAGGCCCAGGGCCAACGGCTTAAAGTGCTTTCCGAGGCAAGAAGGTATCACACCGCCAACTTCCAAACTACAAGCTGTTACTAAGAAATTCCTAAGTGAAAAATCAAACAACACTTTGCCCGACCTGGGAATCGAACCCAGGAACCCACACACGCTCAGCAGTCGCTCCTCATGCAACCTCGAAAAGTTGCCTATAGTATAACTACGAGAGATTGTTTGAAATTAATCTGGTGGCAATGTTTTCTCAGAAAAAAAGTCCTGATTCATTTTTTCCTGTCCTGGCCCGTCCATCTTCATAAGTCTTCAATAATTCTGAAGTAACTATTATAGGTTTTAGAGAAGATTCTTAGGACTTAGAGCAGACACTAAGGTTTTGGGGCAGAATCTAGCTTCTAAATATACCTATTAATATTTTGAACTCCCAGAGATAAAAAAGTCTTAAGAAATAATTTAAACATCTCCTTTGTATTACCACCACCTATTTTTATGTACTTTTCTTCGTGTCTGTTTATAAATATATGTGTAAATAAATGGATAAATAAATAAATGAATAAACTCACGCTATTTACCTATGAGAGTAGGCAGAAAATACAGAACGTGGTGGCGTTCAGTACCTATGTAAGGACCGTAGCGCACCAGCTATGATCCATACCCCGGACTTAAATATCTGTAAGTACTGCCTATGACTAACCCTCAATGGAGTCCCTTTTAAGATTGGAAGAAAACAATTCTAAGGCGTTACACTATCTTTTACCAAACTATCTTTTAACTGTGTCTACGAAACCTACATCAGCAGTTGTCCCCATCACGTCACCACCCAAACTAACAACCTCCTTTTAAGCCTTACCTTTTTAAACCCGAATCACAAATACCTCCGCAACTTCGAACATTCGTAACTCATTAATATAATTAATAGTTCGTCGGTATATCACTTTCTCCATGGCGGAACTATGGGACACAAATGGTACCCCTATTAGTATGCAGTGTTGCCACAACACGCCGGATCAATAATAATTGGATATCACCCGTTAACTGGTGGCAAAGTATTTGTGTCAGTTATTGGATTACTTTTTAAATTATTATCTGACTAGCCGGTGCCCGCGACTTCGTCTGCAATTCAGCATGAAAAGTAGCCTATGTCCTTACCCAGGTCTTGGTGTCAAATCTCATCCAAATCCGTTCTGCCGTTGTAGCGTGAAAGCGTAACAAACAAACTAACTTTCGCATTTATAATATTAATTAGGATTAGAGTCGGTTTTATGATTATTTTTCTATTCAATGGTAACCCCTGTTACTGACCTACTGCAACTTCAGAGATAGAAAGAAAAAAAAACACTTCTTATGCTTCCACCGTCAAGAGCGCCGATTTTGAAAACATTAGGTCCACTACATAATCATCCTATAATGTTCCCACTGCTGGGACACAGGCCTCCTCTCTTAGACAGGGAGTGGGCTGCAGTCTACCACGCGGGCCCAGTGCGGGTTGGTTTAGATGTCACATGTCTCCAGTTTTTGGTTCTAGGACATGCCGGTTACCTCACGATGTTTTCCTTCGCCGTTTTGAAAGCAGTGGTGTTGAAAGTATTTACACAAAATAAAGCGCCTGTCTGAGTTCGAACACACGACCTACATACATCTCGTAAGTCGGGTCCCTTACCACTGAGCCACGACTGCTCCCAAGATTAAGTCCACATTTCCTCATAATTAAAAATTACATTTATCATTAAAAAGCAAATTAGTTCTAGCCAGAATTATTCTCACAATGAAAGGATGCCACAATTTCGATGACACGATTAGCGCAGTGGCTGAGCGATCGACTGCTGCGATGCGTGTCGCGGGTTCGATTCCCGCACGGAACAAATACTTGTATTGCCTACAGGTAGTTCTTCCGTGTCTGGCTGTTTGTGTATGTGAGTTTAAATGTTTGTAAACGCACCCACGATACAGGAGTAATTACTAGTAAGGAGCAACATTAAAAAAAAAAATATTACCCTTTCAAATCTAAAAGGATCCTGCGGCCCGCGACAACATATCTACTTATAATAGGTAGTATCAATCAGAAGTCTTTTCCAAGAACTTTTCTCTGATTTCGTATGACTGTCAGATCAATGCAAACGAATCAGCAATCATCATCGACTCATGGCACGGCTCTCTTTACCTGCAACGACTAAATTGAATGCACAGATAATTCCCTGGTAACTCATATGCAGTGATCGGATAATCGGATGCATATTTACCTAAAGTGTAGGTGTTGGTTATTATGGAATGCACTTTTGTATCGAAAAAATCCCGGGAATTCGGAATCGACAAACTTATTTTTTTTACTATGGAATCAAACCGGGTGTAGGAACATTTACTTAGTTTAAGGTGTTGGATAATATTATGGAATGCACTTTTGTATCGAAAAAATCCCGGGATTTATATTTTTTTAAATATGTTTTATGAAGCCGCTTCCATAATTTCCTAACCAAAAATGAACTTTATTATCTTGTCATATGTCTTTTTTTTCGCACTTTGGCGTATGCTTCTCAATATTTGACATTATATTATTTACGTTACAATTGAAATTTCAACTCTATTAGTGGCTTTAGCAGATTGCATCGTCATGATCACAAATATAGTCTTTTCCCAAATATGTTGAGGTCAGCTTCCAGTCGAACTGAATGCAGCTGCATACCAGTATTTTACAGGGAGCGACTGCCTATCTAACCTCCACAACCCAGTTACTGGGTAGCACGACTGGTTGTCAGACCTTCGGGCTTTAGGGCAGCTCGCGCGACGCGAGGCGTCGCGTCGTCTGTTAAAGTGCACACACTACTGTTAATCCACCTGCCTGACTCACTATTTGTGTCAAACAGATTTGAATAATCCAAGCCCCTAACTGGGCAGGAATTTTTGTGCCCTATTTTAAGTATATACGATATGGAATTTGTACCTAAATAAGGAAAACTTTAAGACATTTTGATCTACTTTGACCAGTTAATTAGGTCAGATAGTGGTTAAACGCTAACCTATCAAATATATGTAGCATAATCAGCCTATAATGTTTCCACTGGGGCTCTCATCTCTATGAAAGGGAGTGGGCCATAATCCACCATGCGGGCCCAGTGCGAGTTGGTGGATGTCACATGTCTTCGAATTTTTTGGTTCTAGGATATGCCAGTTTCCTCACGATGTTTCCTTGGTGTATGCTGTTCGCCGATGACATTATGCTGGTGGCCGAGAGCGGCTCAGAGGTCCAGAGCAGATTAGAGAGGTGGTGGAAAAGACTCGAGACCGTT
Organism: Apamea epomidion; assembly: GCA_947507525.1. NCBI lineage: Eukaryota > Metazoa > Arthropoda > Insecta > Lepidoptera > Noctuidae > Apamea > Apamea epomidion. The sequence continues at coordinate 5,586,070 of OX382247.1, read as the reverse complement.
GGCCTGAGAGTAAGTGGGACCAAAACTGAGTATCTGTTTTGTGATTTTGGGCGGTCTCTCCAGTCCTAGGCCCATGTCTCTCGCCGGAACGCCCTTATCTATCTGCTCCGACTTTCGGTACCTCGGGTCACTTGTCCAAGGAGATGGCGAAGTAGACCGAGACGTAACGCACCGGATCAACTCAGGATGGATGAAATGGCGACAGGTCACAGGAACAAGTTGCGACCCACAGATGCCCCTCAAGTTAAAGGGGAAAATTTATAAGTCCGTGATAAGGCCTGTCGTACTTTATGGATCTGAATGCTGGGCTGTGAAGAAGACGGATGAAAAAATATTGCATGCAGCGGAGATGAGAATGTTGAGATGGATGTGTGGAGTGACGAGAATGGATAAAGTAAGAAATGAGTATATAAGGGGAAGTTTGAAAGTGGCGCCAGTGACAGAAAAGTTGAAAGCAAATCGTTTGGCTTGGTATGGGCATGTGATGAGAAGAGACGAAACGCATGTGACTAAAAGAGTGATGAATATACATGTTGATGGATGGAGAGGGAGAGGAAGGCCGAAGAAAAATAAGGGAGTGAATGATAGCGTGACGGTTGACAAGGGAGAATGGAAGAAGAAAACGTGTTGCACCGACCCCAAGTAACATGGGATAAGGGCAGGAAGATGATGATGTTTCCTTCACCGTTTTGAGAGCAGTGGTAATTAAATTAAATACTCAAAGAAAAGAGCCTGGCTGGGTTCGAACTTACGACCTGCTACTCGTAAGTCGGCCGATACCACAGGAGCACCACTGGTCATGCTGCTGATCAAATATAAGACAGGGTTAAATGTTTGACTAACGTCCTATCCATTTATTGATTTCTATATTTTTCAATGATCGACCAGGAAAGCTCCGGAAAAATATCAACATTTTACCAATACCAATAATAACCTAATTTTATCCACCTCGATAAGAGATGAATCTTCCTGTTATGGCAAAATGGCCATTTTCAAAAGCAACAAAACGGACAAAAGGTTCGAAAGGGACCTCATCATCGTCCACAGTTCGATTACACACACAGGACAAGGGCTTCTCATTGCTTGTGTCAATAAAAATTAAATACCTACTGGTCACCAATTAATTACTTTTGGGAGGGTTGAAGGTGCCTATAATCATCTTTACCTGATCTCTCACCACTAAAAAACAGAAAGGAAATGCCCGCCAATGTTTACAAAACATATCCTTATAGTAAAAGTCTTGAACCACATTTCAAGAAAGCTTTTCACTTTTTATCCATTTTCACTTTCAAACTGTTTTTGCGTTTTAACGCAAAACAGACCCCGATTTTAAGGAAATCAATACTGAAACTCTCTCTAGATATACAAATCGCTGCGACATGTTTCAGGTCGTAAACCTCTCTGCAGTTCACGAACAAACCGATGATCCTTTGACCAACAATGTCATTATCTCCTAGACTTACAAGTTCAATGATATCAACTTAAACGCCATTACGTATGCAAAGACGCGCGTGCGCGCATCTGCTCCTCCATATCAAACACTCACTACTTGACCAGTCGCACCTCTCGCTCACACCTTCCCCCCTGCCCATAAGCCAGAACGAAACACATGAACTGGATCATGGCTCTCCGAACCAGGGTACGGTGTCACAAACAACAGAAAAGGCGCTTGATACAAACGAATAACTATTCTAAAAAGTACGATAAGCGACTGACAATGTTAGAACTTAGGACGTTTTGTATTCCATATCTCCACGAGGATTCGTATCAGATAGCTTTCCCTTACACTTGGGTCCCCTCCGTGCCAGAAGGTCGCAAGCGCACGTTCCACTCGTACGTTGAAAGACAATGCGTACCGGAACTGCACACTACGTGCTGAATTTGAAATAGCTGTATAAAAACCGCGGGGTCCTTGTCGAAACTATCACAAACAATCCAACCTTCAGTCAGTGAACACCACAAGGAGCTAAGCAAAATGGTGTCCAGTAAAGTAGTGTGCTTGATGGCTCTGGCCCTTTTTGGAAGTGCGGCTGCCCAGCCTGCGAAGGAAGCCTTCTGGAAAGGAACACCCATGGATGGCATGGTGGAGGAGATGAGATCAGGCTGTGCCGAAGGATCAGACCCCACCGCCTGCATCAAGTACAAGGTCATGTCGTTATTGGACTCCATTTTCAAGAAGGACACCTTCCAGGTATCCGACTTTCCATTCCGCGACAGTTTTAATTTCCACTTTCCAAATAATCGAAAGTTTAACAATTAATTCCTTTCTCCCCAGATCTCCGATGCCGTTGAAGTGACAAAGAATGGTGCTGCCAACGATGTCACTGGCCGCTCTACTGGCGATTTCTTCGACAGCATTGAGAACTTCATCCAATCCCACGATGTGACCTTCATGCTACCCATCGCCGACACCAAGATCACTGTCAGCCCGAGGAACCTTGACAATGATGAGCTGTCCCTGAACGTGAAGTTCAACAAGGAGGGTGCCCGCTCCGTCGGTGAGGCCCGCAAGGCCAAGCTAAAGAAGATCATCGTCCCCATCCTGGTGTTCGTGCTTCTCAAGGCTATGACCCTCATACCCCTGGCCATCGGTGTCCTCGGTCTAAAGGCCTGGAACGCGCTGCAGCTGTCCTTCTTCTCCTTCGTGGTTTCCGTCGCTCTGGCTATCTTCCAGCTTTGCAAAAAGGTGAGTTAAGCTTATACTTTGTAATTAACAATGTAGTCCTCTCAGTAGAAACAATACAAAGTCTTTAAAGTTGCACTGATTTATTTTGAAAAGCACATCACTTTCCCAAAAACTATTTGCACCTTTGGCACAACTTTTACAATCTGTTGGTTTGTTTTCACAGTTTAAACTTGATTTGCACCATTAACTTTATGTTTTAATTCAACACTGAGTTTAACACCCATTAAACGAAGTGTTTTTATTGTGTACTAACCTTCTTTCACAACTCTACTATCCATAAGCCTAACATTGTAGTTTACCCAGATTGCGGCGGACAACTCGCACCCCCAGATCTCCGCGCACGGTCCCTGGGACGCCGCGTACGCTGCCACCCGCCGCAGGAGAGACGCCGAGCCCGAAGAGCTGGCCCAAGAACTCGCCTACAACGCTTACCACTAAGCTATCCGAACGCCACCCCAACCCAACGACCTGTATCCGAACTCCGTTTATTCCGCCGTTTTGTGACAGCTGGTTGACGGACACAGATAACATAGACCAAATAAATGATTTCGTCGAGAAATCGAGACCGTGTAAATACTATGTAATGCAACTTATTTATTAAAATATTGTGCTTGAGAGCGTGTGATTGTGATGTATGACTGATGTTATTTATTTATATTAATAATAAATCTTTGAAGAATTATTACTATTATTTCATTTGGTGTTCCTTACTCCAAAACTTGCAATAAAGATATTGTAAAATATTAGTAAATTCTTTTCATTGAAAAGTCGTAAGAGATTTAGCATCTAATACACCTTAACAAACAGTCACTATAAAATTAATGATGCAGTATTCCTAGCTCTTACAAATACACTATTCAATTAAACTGATGACTTAAAAATACCAATTAGCTTTTACCGGAAGTAATTCACTACTTTCATCATCGATAAAAACTTATGAATGTAAGGTAGGTATGTCATGTGCCAACTTATAATTCAGAGAGTGTATCAACAAGTCAGCAGGAATCAAGAAGTATTTGTTTCACAAAATGGTTACCTACACACATATGAAGAAATGTAATCCAATAAAGTCATGAATTACAATGATAAAAAATAGGTCAATAAAATGCCATTAAAAAATTAAAAGAAGTACTACGTACACACCGTGGAATTGGACCACACACACAAAAATGAAACGCATGAAAAATCCAAACTATGTAGGTGAACAAAGCAAGACGTTATAAAATACTTTCTCTAAAAGGGAGGAAAATTCGATACGAGGTGGCATTTGCAACACATTAAGTTTCCATTCAAGTGCCAATAGCTTTCTACGACACTTGGGCTAATCTGCCATGATGATCACGTAGGAGACACTATCAATGTCACGTGCAACTTTTTACTTTGATCCAATACCAGCTGATCGGTTGATTTGTATTGATTTATTGTACTCCGGAGTAATTTGTTTTGACATGAACCGATACATATTTTTTTGGCAAAAAAAAGGCTTGTAGAATTGCTCTGTTTGCTGAAAATTATCATGTCAATCAACTAATTATGCGATTTATAATATTAAGATTTAGCAGGTATTGACTAAGAAGTCAGCCTATATATCTAGTTGATATGTTTTGATAATCGTGTAAATCTAAAATGTCGGTCTTTCAGATCAAATCTGTAAACTAAGAACATAGCAAAGACCTTTTAAGGATTTAAAATAAGGGCGCTTTTCACCAATGAAACTGATCACGATCAGCACATTTCAGTGTCAATATTGCACAACAATGACGACGCTGACAACTCTTGAACATGGTTTTGACGTAGGTACGTAACGATCGTGGTCATTGGTGAAATTCACTTTAAGACTAAACAATATGGTAATTCATTTTATATATTAAATGCCCATTGCAGTACCTACCCTACCGCTGCATGATTTGGCGATATAGGGATCATATCGAGTAGAATTTACCGCTTTATTTATCCTAAATGTATGTCAAAAGAAGGCCTAGACAAGTGACATCGTCATCTGCCTAGCCTTTTCCCAACTATGTTGGGGTCAGCTTCCAGTCTAACCGGATACAGCTGAGTACCAGTATTATACATGGAGTGACTGTCTATCTGACCTCCACAACCCAGTTACTGGGTAATACGAAACTCTTTGGTAGGACTGGCTGTCAGACTTTCGGGCTTCTAATGACCCGTAACGACTGTCAAAGATTAAAAGCCGGGACCAACGGTTTAACGTGCTTTCCGAGGCACGGAGGGGTTTGGGTATGTAATGATGGCCACCCATCCACGGACCAACCGCGGTGAGCATAGCTTAACCTGATCGATCGACCCGTGCGGCTGTTATTACTTAACCACAAGCCCCTCTAGCTTAGACAAGTGACAATAGTTTTTAAAACGTTTTTGTATTTCTACAACGACTTTTAACCCTGTCCAGTGTCCAATACACCTTTGAGATTTCCATCAAAATTATCGCTGATACAATATTGCTTTGTCTAGGCCAGAGATAAGTTGGAACTTGGTCGTTCGTTATTTACCTAATGAAGAAATTCGTTTACGAAAAGCGCTACCTGAACAAGCTGACCCTGGTCTTGAAACCTTCAGCCGAGTAGTAAAGAAGTTTGCAATTAACAGAAAAATTGTTGCATATAAAATGCAACGAGTTTTTATTCTCTCTGAGGGAATAGTAGAAAACTGGGTCGCGGTCCTTATTTGAATGACTACTATACTATCACTAATGCAAAGCAGTGCCTACTTAACGCAGCTGATTAGTTCTATTCTGGGCTATGACGCCAGACTACGCTGATGACAACAATGCCACCTGGAATCCTTCTCACTTAAAAAATAAACTTGAATTTTAGCAGTACACTGTAATACTGGTTACGTAAAGATTACCTAAAAATTTAACCAAATTAAAGTAGGTACCTAAGTCAATATTTTAGGCTTTGTGATTATCATTTTGGGAGAGAAAACACCTGTACACCTTTGCCAAAGAAATAATCTTTTGAACCTAAGCTGCTTGGGTAATAAAAAAAATGCAGTTTGATCAATCAAAATATCGAATCCACGAAATGACACCAATAACTAGAACCAAATCACTGACATTATTAGGGAGGCCCAGACGGGAGCCCTGCGGCACTCCTCATTATAATGCACCGCCCTCACGCAGGATGCGGCAGGCCGTCGCCTGGCATACCTGCTTTACCCCGCTGACCTACTGGGCACACATTAGCACGGATTCAGAACCATAACTCAACTATTTTTAGGTCCTTATAGCATACAAACCTTACAGAACGCCCCTAACAAACCCAAATTCTCGAAAAAGGTTCAATATTTTCAGTATATCAACGGATTAAGGTTCAAAGTTGCGAGGATATAGTTTCTGCGATGGCAAAGGTTAATTTGTCTATTTGTATGTAGAAGTAGATGATGGGCTTTCGGGCCTGTTTGTATGTCTGTCACGAACGCAATATTTGTAAGTGGGTAGTGTTATGTGTATGACTGTTACCTAATACGGACGGCATAAATTGTTTACTTACTTTCTTATTGCAAATTAAAGAAGTGTAAGTGCTAAAAATAACTGTTAATTATTTTCAGATTTATTTTTAATTTTGTTAGTTTGCTTTTCAGGGTAATTTACACAAATGCCATTTACATAAATTGATCAGCTTGGAGTATGAAAGTGGTTAAGAGTCGGAGAAGACCAAAGAAACGATGGACGGACTGTGTGAAAGACATATGTCTAAAAAAAGGGTTGAATACTGCAATGATGGCTGTAGGTATGGAAATAGAAGACCTGCTGCGTGGACCTGAAATAGGTAAATTAGGATAAGGCCACCAATAGGATTATTATACCACACAACTCTATGAAACTATGAATAAAACGGCACAAATCAACAGATTTATAGCCGAACATTATAAGAACGGAAGTGAAACAACAATTTCACAATCCGGACATGGCAGGCTATGGTAATGCGCGCACGAGTTGCATTCGCGATGTCGAACCCTTATTGCATAATGAAGATGTGCGCGAACATTTTGCTAAATCGGAGCAGTTTCACTTTTGTTAGTAAAACTATGTATGAGCTTTTTATGTAACCTAGTGTAAGATGGTGTAAATAGAGTTTGTGACTGGAAATGAACTCATGCAATGCAACTCATGAGGTGGTGTTCATTTCAAATATTAGTTAGTTAAATATTTGTCATACCCTCAAGCATAAGCGTAATCGGGCTATAATGTTCCCACTGCTGGGACACAGACCTCCTCACGGTGAAATAGAGTGGGCCGTAATCCACCATGCGGGCCTAGTGCAGGTTGGTAGTTTGTCACACGTTTTCGAATTTCTGTTTCTAAGACATGCTGTTTCCTCACGATGATACCCTCAATTTTATACTAATTTTACTCACGTGACAAACTGGCAACAAACAAAAGCATGTTTTCTTACTGAAAAATCATGGAATTTTAAATAAGAACATGAATGAGCTTAGCTTGATGGTGGAACATTTCCATAATTTCCTTTTTGTATTCAACGCAACTGCACCTAACCTAATTTTATTCACATTTGTCCCACATAACATAAATATTTGTCATGCGCCAATTCTACCATAAGTAGATAAAGTTTAAATGCCCAAAACCAATGTAGGTAGTGAAAAGCGTAATTTTCAGCACGACAACACCACTTAGCGACTTAACATCTACGGTTCTGACATACACTTAAAAACAATAACAGAAGATAATAAAGTTACAATTCCTTTAAAAATAAGGAGCCTTTTATACCCAGACACACCAATCAAAATCTCCCGGATCATGCCATTGAGTCTGACAGCTTTAACGAAATACCTACGCTGCATAAAGCAAATGAATGACATTACATTACAAAAGCGACACATCGCTTGATTGGTATGTACACGTTGGTGGTGAGAGCATAGTCCGACACTGCATGACAAACGAGCCGTTTTAGTTATTGGTCTGAGCAGACGGAACACACGACAGTGGCAAAAATATGGCTGGGTTCTAATTGTATGAAGAAAAGAAGTGTAGTGCAATCACATGATGAAGAAGTAATTTATAGAGCACTTTGTAGAGGAGCTACTCCGGAGAAGTTTGTTAGAGGCATAAGACATTTCAACTTTATGTCCGGGATGGCAATGCATCTGCGATTCCTCTGGTATTACACATGTAGATTATAGGCCACTGCTAAATAACATTAAAAATACTCAACGCGTTCTGTCACGTTCAACGGCTGTCGCGAACATTATGTGGCCAAACTGACGATATCACATCACTTAGGCAACAATTAATGTCACTCACACGCAATTTATCTTTTGTTGGAGATCCTAAATAAATAAACTCATAGTAACGCTGCCTAAACCACCACCTAGCTATGAGACTGGCATTGGAGCGCGGCTTTGAAGATTGGCATAAGTAGAGTGTCCATGGAGTTTCTTGCTCGTTCTTCTCTACAGGAACCTACTCCGCTTTGGAATGGGCAACTATCTTCATCTTTCTGACTGACCGACCCCTTGACAATTCAAAACTGCCTGTAATTGGTTTATTTGAATAAATGTTTTGAGTTTGAGTTTGCGGTTCATGGACATGTAACTTTTAGCAGAACTGCAATAATTGGTTGCAGTTCTGCTAAAAGTTACATGTCCATGAACCATTCACAGTTTCACACTAGCAACTGCCAGGCGGAGCAGTGGTGGCCCAGTGGTACCGGCCGCGACTTAGGAGTTGTAGGTCGTAGGTTTGACACCCAGACAGGCGCTTTACTTTGTGGAAATAATTTCATCATCACTGCTCTCAAAACGGTGGAGAGAAACATCGTGGGGAAACCGTCATGTCCTAGAACCAAAAATTCGAAGACATGTGACATCTACCGACCCGCACTGGGCCCGCGTGGTGGATTACGGCTTACTCTCACAGAGAGGAGACCTGTGCCCCAGAAGTGGGAACATTATAGGCTGATTATGAACTGCCGAGCCACATTTTTGCCACAGTGCTGTGGCACGTCTGGCAAGACTCTATGCCCAACAATTCAACAAGAAGGTTAAAGACTTCGAACATGTTTCGACGGTGTTACGTATATCTTCGTGAAGTATTGAAGAATGAATTCCGCTTTACATATTGGATTGTTTTCGGACACTGATTGGTATTGTTTCCGCATAACTGTCGGTGTCAAAGCAAAGTCTAGTGGAATTAATTAAAGTAGCAACATCGTGTTTTAACTGATGAAGAGCAGATGCCTGTTACCTAACTCCACGCTTATGCTGCTGCTTACAAACATCCATTTAGATAAGTGATAGCACTACCTGCACTATCTGTACTAGCGCGCTGGGTTGACGATAGCGTAGTTGTAGTCGCTGGAAACACCTGGATGAGACACGCGAAACCGGGAAGTATGACCGAAGAAAGGGGAGGCCTATGCCCAGAAGTGGATGATTCTGGGCTGAAATGATGATGATGACTATCTGCTAAAGTGCAGAAGCTGCCACTTACACACATCCTAATAGCATTTGGATAGGTGATAGCACATAGTGACCTATCCAAATGTATGTTTGTAAGTGGCAGCTTTTGCACTTTTACCCCAAAAATTTCATATTCATATTCATATTTCATATTCATATTTATTTATTTGCGTACCATAATGTGTATACAGGTGTTACATAAGGCTTAAAGCTAAAGGAACAGTTATGGACCCTGTTAGGGCACAGCAACATTTAAGGTATAATTAAACTTTGAAAAGTACAAATTAAAAATTAAATTAAAATTAAAATTTAAAAACATAAAAAATAACATAACACTTCTTATAAAATCGTAACATTTATAGTTTTTAAAGTCACTAATTTAAAAACTACTTTCAATATTTATATTTTAGAAATTATTTTAAGTTTTATGAGATCATAATAATATATTTTCTGTTGTATCTAAGTATTCAAATGTATAGTATAGTTCGAAATTATCATTATATTAATATTGTTATTTAATTATGGTATATTATTTATGTATTAATATTATAATTATATATTTTTAATGTTCGGTGTTTAAGAGAGGGGATAATTTTATTTTGGAATTGATTTGTCATCTAAAAACTCTTTTACTGAATAATATACCTTGGATTCCAGAAGTTGTTTACATTTATTAATAAATATATGTGTTTTATTTAGTTCTCTAATGTTATTCGGTAATTTATTATAAATTTTTATGGACATAATTAAAGGGCTGGTTGAGTGCATTTTGAGTCTGGATTGAGGTTTGTTTATTTTGTTTTTGTTATGTCGCAAGGTGTATCTTGTTTGTGTTTCTTCGCAATAAGTGTAAAAATCTGGGTGTTTTCTGACAAATTTACATATTTCCAAGATATATAAGCAAGGGAGTGTGAGTATTTTATGTTTTAGGAAGTGTGGTTTGCAGCTGTCTGTGTGTTCTATGTTTGTTATAATTCGGATTAGCTTCTTTTGTAAAATAAATATGGTTTGTGAATCTGTACTATTACCCCACAGCATGACCCCATAGCTGAGGCATGCCTGGGCATATGCATAGTATGCGACTAGTGCTGTTTGCAGGTTGGTAGTTTTTTTAAGTTCGCGTAGGGCATATGCGAAAGTTGATAGTTTAGCTCGTATTTTCTGTACATGGGATTTCCAGTTTATGTGGGTATCTATAGACACACCGAGAAGGGTAAATTCGTTTACTTGCTCAAGTTTATGATTATTAAACATGAAATTTAATTTTAATGGGCATTTTTGATGGGGATTAAAAGTAATTAATTTTGTTTTTGCGAAGTTGATTTCAAGATTATGGTTATCCATCCAATTTGAAGCTGTAGAAAGAAGGGAGTTTAACTTAGCATTTATGTTGTAATCATTTTTGCATGAGGTGAGTAAGGAGATATCGTCCGCAAATAGAACACATGGTTCGTTTATAATTTTAGGAAGGTCGTTTATATAGATTAGGAACAAAAGGCAGCCTATAACACTGCCTTGGGGAATTGATGCATTAACTGCTTTACTGTCAGATCTCATTTTAATTATTTCATTTGTGTTTTTGTCAAAATATTCAATTTCTACTAGTTGTTCCCTGTCCTTTAGATATGATGTGAACCATTCATGAGCTTTTCCTCGTATACCTATCCCATGTAACTTGTCTAATAGTATTTTAAATTGAACCTTATCATAGGCTTTGGTCATATCGAGCAGCATACCTACGGCGTAGTTTTTATTATTAATAATAGTTAGGGCCTCTTGTACGTACTTATATACTGCTAGCGTTGTTGATCGGTTTTTACGGAAACCGTTTTGGCAGTCGTCAAGTAATTTATACTTTTCGCAAAAAGAGTAAACGCGGTCACACATAGCCTTTTCGAAGATTTTTGACGCAGCTGGCAGCAGCGCAATAGGGCGATAGTTATTAGGGTCAGTTTTGGAATTTTTCTTGTGTATAGGCTTTATAAGTGAATTTTTAAGTTCTTTGGGAAAAGCTCCCTCCTCAAATGATTGGTTGATTAATTTATAAAATTTGAGGAGACGTCATTCGTGCCCGACAACTTTATCGAGGGTGCATTTTGCTGAACGTACTCAACGCTCTCCTTGAATCGTGTCGTGGACTGGATCTATTCACTGATGAATGGAAGGTGGAATACAGTGGCATTATATGGCGATTTGCGAGAACACTGAGTTAAGGGGTTAATAATAATTTAACTATGATGTTGGTAATATTGTGTTAGTCACTATTTGTAAGCATGTGCCAATACAATGCGGCCACCCTAAAAGGGATAAAGTGCATGTAGTTTTGCTAGAACCAAACAGAACCAGCAGCAATACATGTGACTATCTTATCGACTCAGACGAAGTCACTATCAAGGAGTTCACTACCAGTTGCATACCTAAATGATGCCATCCAATAAATAATAGTTTGAGAATAAATGTTAAATCCTAGGTTGTTTCAGGCACTTAGCTAGACATATATTATGTCGTTCTTGAGCCAGACTCAGTAATATTGTCATCCCAGGATTATACGATGACATCTGACACCCTTTTGAGAATCTTAGGTCGTCAATATGTTGATATCCTGTAAGGAATGATATGGATAAAGACAGGCAGAAGTGATTACTCTGATCAGAGAGCGTAAGAAAGTGATATTCTTTCACCGATAACGATGTTGGAAAAGTGAAAGATGTAGGTAGATATTCGTTTGACATAAGCTACCGAAAACCGTACGTCAATACTGTTGAAAGTCTTTGTAGAAATACAAAACACTTTGAACGTGATTATCACTTGCCTAGGCCTTGTGGCGATTCCTGGAACTACTATTCGCCAAAATGTAGCACAAAACACCAAATGAATATGACTGTGACGATTTACTAATGCTCACGAACCTGCAATAGGCCACTATAGTATTCCCTAACATTACGTAAAAATCTGTAGTAATGTGGACGTGACTAGAAAGGTTATATCCCCATAACAGTTAGTAAAGAGTAGTAAGAATCATGTTTGTTTACACTTACTTCCAAAGCGTAAAACTAGAGATAAACAACGGAAATGTTCGTGCTTGAGTTTTAAAATGAGTTATTTATTACCTAACGTCTGTCTTTTAAGGCAAAAGGGGATACAGGAAAAACGGGTATGTATTTTTAAGAATTATTGAATCTCTAAGACAAAAAAAGCAGCAATACGAGATTAAGGCATATTCATTTGCAGCAGCCTCATCCTACATCCTCGTCAAAGTTACTCTGAAAATCAGAGTTCAAGCGCAGAGAATCTAATATAGTTTTCATTGTTCCAAAAAATGTGAATGCAGAATAATCCCAAAATATAAGTATGCACAAACCTTGTTAATTTATTGATTTATATTGGATCTCCAACACAGACAATTAAAAACAGGGACAAATACAAGCGTGCGCTTCCATTTATATATTACATACATCATTCAGTTATAATCTACGTAGGTACAATAAGTTTGACAAGGACGAAAACATTAAAATAAATCAACATACATTACACGAAAATCATACAAAGGAAAACAAAATGAAAAGCTTAACACACAAAATAATAAATGCAAAAGATTAATCACAGGAAACAACAGACAATAATGCCAAATCGTTATGGCTTAGAAACTATGACTTTTATGTTTTATGTCATTTTTAAACTTTGACAATTTGCCGCAATTGATTGATCATAAATATCACAAGTTATATAAACCACTCTCTGAAAAGTTCCTGAAATTACCGAATATAATCATGAAGCTTCCAAGAAATTTAGTTATTAATATTTGTAATATCTTCACCAAAATACATCACTCTCACCACCAGGACTTTCTTTAAATGAAAATAAATAGTTTGCCAAGTATGAAAGCGATTGACATTCAGCACACGCGCCAAGACCGCGTGCCTTGCCGCCCAAAGGATCACAGTATAAAAACCAAGCCCATTGAAAAATTAAATCATTGTTGCTCCATTATACGGACGGACAGAACGTCTAATTAATCAAATCTAATGACAAAGTGATAAAAAAAAAACAAAATGAAGTGTTTGTGTTTACTCCTGGCTTCCGTCGCCATCGTTCGCGGTTACAGCATCAAGGACAATGAGATTCAAACTGCACGGTTAGGATCAAGTGATGAGTTACTCCAGAGTGTGATCAGTGATTGTTTTGAAGCTGAAGCCCCGATGTCTTGTCTCAAAGTGAAAGTGCTCTCGTTCCTGGACACCAAACTTGGAGTGAGGTCTGAATCTGCGAGGGCCTTCGACGACAAGAACATCGACAAAGTGATCTTCGACCGCGTTGGCCGGTATCTGAGCAACAATGAAGTCAGGTTCCAGCTGCCTGAGTTCCTCTTTGACAGCGCTGAGGTGTCTTACAGAGCTGACAGGGGTTTGGATGTCGAATTTCCGGAGTCTGACAGTGAAAACGGAGAAGGTAACGAAATCTACCAACACAAATATAGGAGCATAAAGATTGGATGTCGAAATTAATGCTATTTTTCTTCCAGCTCGTGGCATCTTGAAGAAGAAACTCCTGCTCCCCGTCCTACTGCTGCTCAAGCTGAAGATGAAGGCTCTGATGCCCATCCTCGTCGCCATCATTGGCATCAAGTCCATGAAGGCCCTGGTCCTCAGCAAACTGGCCATCACTCTCGTCCTCGGATTCCTGATCTACAACTTGATCATGAAGAAAGGAGGTTAGTTATCGAAGGATGATATTCGTGTCTATTATCAACATTTGTATTTCGAAGATAATAACATTTTGTTCTTTTTATTGCCAGCCATGCCCATGATGATGATGCCGCCTACAGAAGCCGCCCCTCCCGCACCCCAATACGGTCCCCCGGCCAATCAGTACGGACCTCCCTCAACCCCTGGACCTTCCGCACCCCAGGACTCGTACAGCCCTGCTTGGGAGCCAGCTAGCAGCGGTCCTTACGCCAGAGTGTGGGACCCTTCGCAGCTCGCCTACAGCTCATACTACCCTGGTGACTCCAGCCCGTCAGCTGCCTCAAACCAGTCTCCGAGCTACTCCAGCGTGTCCTCAGTCTCCCCATCAGCATCATCATCTTCAGCCGACCACTAAACGATTACTACCTCATGTAAATACGCACGGGAAACGCAATGTAAATAGTGTTTTGAGGCACGCACCAATGAAACGGCTAGGGTCTAGAAGAGTTATTTATTGACGAGATTAATTTATTATTATTTATTGAGAAACAATAAAGAAACTGTCGTTTTAGTAATGGTTAATAATTTTGCAACCCCCTACTTTATTACCCACAAAGAACAAAACCTACAACATTCATAATCTTATAAGGGGAAGTTCCAATTTCGGGGTCATATTTTTTTCGGGGAATACAAGCCTAGTGGCCCATAAAAATTCCCTAGGGCTTTAATAGCGTTAGCCTCATGTACCTATAAGAATGTGAACAGCGTTCCTATAAACTTTCACCAACGGCCATTAAAATAAACAATACAATATTGTTGCCCTGCTTTTCCTGACATGCTTATGATGGGCAGGTCAATCGACCACCGTATTTGGGACAGCTGACATATTTGGCCAAGTAGGTAGGTATGTGTTTTATAGAGCCTATAATAGAAAAGTTATAAGACATCAAAGTGAGTAATAGCCGACCAAGATAATTAGACAACTTGATGGAATGGTATCGCCCGCTTAGCGCCTCGGTACCCTAATTGCGTAACACACTATCAATCACAATCTCTATAATTTTGAAGCATATTGCTAACCCATTGCTTCACATGTTCGAAAAATTTGTCTGCTCAACAATGTAAATAACGCAATGAATGTTGTTGAATTTTATGTCTAGTTCCGAGTGTATAGTTTACTTCTTTCTTCTAGGCATTTTGTGTACAACATTATCGACCAATGCATAACATCCAATATGAAAATCGTCAAACGCGAATGTTTGAGCACGGAACCTTTCCAACTTATAGTGCGGCCGACCAGAATGCGTTCTTGACACCTGTCAGTTTTATACAAACGAATACGTATTTTGCGAATTTGATCTAGGTATATGACTACTAGAATTGTCGCACTGATAGTTGTTTGGAACGTATTTTTTTCGACGGCCGGTCTTTAGTTTTACTTACTACGTTGTAGTAGGAGTGTGTTCACCACAGTCCAACAGGATGATCGGATTGATCGCAAGTCAACGTTTAGCCGTACTTAGCAGCTAACTTTCGCTTATGTAAAGAGCTAGGATACATTAACGGGCTGCAAACCGATTTATATCCCCTGTTGCGCTATAGCCAACTTGAAGCGAGAATACTTTATCTAAAGGCTAGTTTACGGTTTACTGTATCTCTTTTCATCCCATTTTATTAACATGGTATTATTCTTCAATATCTTAGACGGGTATGTACTCGTACTTTTTAGGGTTTCCGTAGTCAAGTGACAAAAACGGAACACTTACAATTTTTAGTTAGGCACTGAATTCGTATGGGACCTAAAACAGTTCCTTGAGGCACGAATAACGAAATCGCAAACCCGGTGATAATTTAGAAATGCTATTGCTTGAGGAGTTACAGTTTTAAAGTTGTGACGTGGTTTTCTACAAGGGCTTAGGTCCCAAGAATAAAATTTATCTTCAAAATAGAAAAAAAATTGGGGTCTAAGTAATGAAAAGCGTAGTCAATAATCATTTTTCTTTATTTTATTCATTTTAACTCGATTAGCACAATATCAGGTGAAGAATGGAAGTGAAAGGTTTTCATATAATTTCAGTACTAATGTCAGTACACAAATGTGTGGAAAAGTGGAAAAATAGGTAGGTATGGTTATAAAGAAGTTAGTAAGTTCGTTATTATTGTCACAAAGGTATGGTATCAGTTACTAGAACTTACGATAAATTCATATTTTTTTTCTTTAGGGAATCTAAATATTAAATTGATATAAAAGATTAGATTCTGGAATGAGTAGGTTTTTTTTTGTTGTATTATGTATAACATTTTTTTTTTCTAAATAGAAAATGGATATAGTAACATAACGTCAGAGAAATTAATTGTTTAGCAAAGTGACGACCAACTTAAATTGCCCGAACCTTTGTTCAATTTGAATCACAACTGTCGTTTTTGACAGAAATGAGCTGTTCCATAAATTTTGACCGCGCAGATATTGCACTTTTCTAAGACACAGCAATTTTTTTTAATAACTGCCGAAGAATTTTAATGCAGCGTAGTTCAGAATCATGTGCTGAATAAATGGTTACAGTTTGCGCGTCAATGTTCCCTGCCACCCTGTATAAAATGGCTTTATCAAGGTAAATTGAAGTTGTGTCACGTCTGTCGATTTGATAAACAATCAATTTCCCTGACTGTACATATTAAGTTTGAGTATAATAAATACTTTTTTCGCGTTCGTGTCACCAATAAGCTTAACGAGGTTTCCCGAAAATCAAGTAGGCATTTACTACACTCTAACTTGCAAAAAAATTAGGGCGAATTTCACCACTGAAACTGAACCCGATCAGCACATCTAAACTGCGTTCAAGAGCTGTCAGTGTCATTCATTGTTGCGAAATATTGACACTGACAGCTCATGAACGCGGTTTAGTCATGTGTTGATCCGGTTGATCGCGTTCAGTTTCATTGGTAAAATTCGCCTTTAGTTTTCCACTAGAAATGGCGCTCACAAGTAGGTACGAAAGTTTAAGAAATGGTCGTGCATATACTACAGTGGGTATATAAACACAGTACAAATGCACTAGATATATACAAGGACGCTACATACAATAGGTAAATAAGAACTTTACCTTACTTAAGGGTAAAAAGTACTATCTAATCGAATAAATAAAAAATAAAAGATTTTTGTACTCATAAAACAGGTGAAAGATGAAGATAGGAAAATTAACTGTTCAGATGAAAAAATAAAACGAAACTTACATAATATGAAGGCATTATTTATACTTTTATACACATCCTTCCTACCCTACATAAGAACTTGGTTTCATTTTTATTAAAATATACAGTCAGCTAAATAGTATGGAATGAATGCAATATTGATTGTATTTTTTTCGCATTCTGTCTACACTTATCTCGTTCGTTGACTGTACAATTAATAAATACTAAAATAATAGGAAACATACATGTACATAAACTCTCGTTAACACGGGTGATTTTTTCAGCGCCAAGAGTTGAAAATCTGACAGTCCGAAAGTCCGGTTTTGATGCGCTTCTGGCATGCACTCACTCCGTTGGATTTTCAATGCTCGGCTTAACACAGAGAGTTGAAACTCCAGTGCACGTTAAAAAATCGCCAGTGTTTCGAGAGCTTATTTTTTTCATCTGAACAGAACTGCTCATCTATTCTGTAAAAGTTTAACTGTGAAAACTTAGTTGAAGGGACCTGTGACATGCTAGAGATTGACACTATTGACAGCTCACTTCACCTAAGTTTTCACGGTGAGATTTTTGCAGAACAGACCGGCTGAAGTGCTTGTGATATCTACAATGGGTAGGTTAAAGCTATTATTTCACAGCCTTCGACTAAGGAGTGCTTCATAAGGTACTCTTTATAAAGTGAACAGCCATAGGAGAGAAGATTTGAATAGGTATATAGGTAGTTTTCATACATATAGGTACAGAATGGCGACGAGGTTCTCACATTAAACAGTACAGCAGTTAATAAAAGTGGATATATTATAATTATGTATGTATATTAATATCATTATCAACGCGCGTCTACGGTTGCCCCCGACACGCGTTGACGGGAGCCGTCGACGCGTGTCGCTTGACCACTGAGTCATAATTATCTACCCGTAATCGTATTATAAAGGAGCTGGTCATGTCGTCGCGTCGTCGTTACGTGTCACACGCGCCTGAGAAAAAGTGAATAAGTACATTGCCCTTTCGCTTTTTACTTGATTTGTAAACGTTATTTGGGTAATTCCTTAGACTATTAATTCAGAAACGTTGCCCAGTTCTCTCTTAGCATTTATGATATTGTTAAATATTAAAAAAGGTACCGCGGCTAAAATATTAATTGTTTTTTTTTTTTGTGAATGTTCATAGTACCTATATCTTGTAGGAGTAGGATCATTGTAGGATAAGTCGTTCCTCATCGCCATTCTGTATTTACACAAGTACTATTATTTATATTTGTTATAAGTAATTTTACTTCATATTTGCGGTATTTGGTTAAAAAAAACACTTTTTTACTGGTAATATTGTTTAGAGGTAGCCTTGAAGTCCGCCAAATAACAAGTAAAATTAATACCTAGTTACATAGATAGGTACAAAGTTTATTTTGACATACATAATTATCTAGCTATGTAGATATGAGAAAACAATAGTACCCAATGAAAAAACATAGGTAAAATATCAACATATTGTGCGCTTCATTGCGTCATTATATATTCAACTTTAAATTCAACAGTATCCACTATGCTTGACATAGCTTATTAAAAGGACAAGTTTTTAATAGAATTATCTATTTAAATAAACCACTTATTTGTATAAATCAATCAATCGTATATTTATTTAAATCAATCGATCATTTATTTATTTAAATAAATAAATCATATTATTGACTTCAAATTCAACAGTATCTACTAGGAATATGCTTTGACATAGATTGGCCAAGCTGATCAAGGAGCGTCAAGATACTCATGTCGACCCGAACTACTTCCCAATTTGATATCCACCACCTGCACCCTAATTGCGTAACACACTTTCAATCACAATACAAGGGTTTTGAAGGAAATTCCTAACTGACCTCCTTACTTGTATCAATCAGGTCACTCAGGTGGTGGTTATCTTATTGGCTCAATTTTTCCTGACATCTCTCCCGATACAGTCCTTTCAGTTTTTAACACGCTTTTATTAGCTTCACTTGTTTACCTCTGATTTTGCATCACTGTCAAAATCAGTGATCTTTATTTTGCATCACTGTCAAAATCAGTGATCTTTATTTTGCATCACTGTCAAAATCAGTCATTTATTGACGTTGCACTAGGGCGGCTGTTGGGTTGCTGCTGGTAGAGGTTAAATAACTGTGGAAGGACTATAGTATCGATCGACTTTAAATGGGCCCTAGAAGTTCTAGGGCCCATTTAATAAAACCGACAGGTGACAGCCCACAATCTGACAATTTTACAAGGTTCTTTTAAGCATTTTCTGCTTCATTCAGCACCTGTCGTGAATACCTGGAATTGTGCCAATACCTGGCCTGGATGATGCAATAAAAAATTAACAAGTCGAGTAAATGCGAGGAAATATACATAGATAAGTATAACTGTATGTTATATGTATATAATACTTTATAAGTAGAGTTTAGAGGTATCCTGAGAAGCGAGCTTGCATAAAGTCGGATGTTAAAGTTTCTAAACAGGTAGTTACCTATATAGATTAGTGATAGTGATAAGAAGAAGGTGTTCTTGAAGATGAAAAGTGATAGTGGAAGTAATACAAGTGCAAGATTTATAGCAATTTTAAATTAAATTCACCACCTCGGTGTTATATTTATCAATATAGGCAAAAGAAGGCGTTTTCAGTAGGTACAGTCCACCGTACATAGGTGATAACAGTTTCTCACCACCATTTTTGCTTTAATCCCAATTTATTTGTGGTCGGCGCCACACGTCTTTTTCATCCATACATCTCTACTACGAAAATCGCCCTTACTGCTAAGACATAAAGGCTCTGTCAATGTCAAATTGTTACCACTGAGGGCAATTCTCGTAATTTTAAGAACGTTCAGTCTGTTCTGTCTCAATCTGTCAAAAATACTTCTAATTTCCATACATTTATGACATTGATTGTCGCCGAGATGACATTGCGACTAGATTTTGAACGTTTTTAATTACGGGAATTAGCCTTGGATGTGCGGTTGACTGTATCTATCTCATGTAGTGTATATATATTAACTAAAAACATACTCTTCTGCTTATACAGAAGTGATGAAATCAGCTCTAACGTTTAATAATAAGAGGTATAATGTATATGTCTTTTAGTACTATTAAATATTTCTCTGGTAACTTTTCCTAACTCTATATTTATGGCAATTTTCAATAATCCCCTTTATTGTCATCAGATTATTTTGAAACAATAAGTACTTACAGTAACAATGCTGTCGAATCACCAGCAAACAATACTTTAGTCTTTAAACTTTTAAAACATTAAACAATCTTGATTCACCTTTGGTTTTGACTATAACTCCGTGAAATTAATATTCTAAGGGCCGATTTTTCAATCATCAGATAGCTTTTGAGCAGTGGTACGAATTATAATTAGATCGCAGGTTCGAACCCTCACAGATGCTTTCCTTTGACTAGATTATTTCGTCACCACAGCTTTCAAAACGGTGAAAGAAAACATCATGAGGAAACCAGCATATCCTAGAACCAAAAATTGGGAAACATGTGACATCTACTAACCCGCACTGGGCCCGCGAGGTGGATTATGGCCCACTTCCTCTCACAGAGAGGAGACCTGTACCCCAGCAGTGGTAACATTATAGGCTGATTATGCTAGATAACTTTTGTCTGAAAAGTAAATACGGTGGTACATGTTTTCTTTCCAAAAGCTGTCAAACCGCAATTTTTATCCCTCAGTTACCTGAAGATTGAAAAACTGGCCCTCAATCTATTTCAGCTGCCAAGTTACACCACAACTGGATGATGACAGCATTGTTACAATAATATTTTCATGATACATAGGTATGATAAACTGGACTTTAGCTCACTAACAATACAATTCCTTGTTTCATAAATAAATATTCCTGCTTTTGTAGGCAAATTAATAATCTCCACTTATTCTATGCGGTGTTCGAAACCAATGGAAGATGTATAAGGCACCAGGGTATACAACACCAATCTAAGCGTTGCTTCTTCATACACAATGCTATGCAATCTCCATCACTCGACGACTGGCTCTAAGCAAACCAAGAGTTGTCAGTTTCTTTAACTTTGCTATGACACTGAAGATAAAATTGATTATTCAAAATCGTATAAAATCTCCTGCACAGATTAAAAAAAAGCGAATCAACAGTGCAGAATTATTCCGCGTTTTCACGATTTTTTTACCG
The DNA here is from genome assembly GCA_947507525.1 of Apamea epomidion. Taxonomy (NCBI): domain Eukaryota; kingdom Metazoa; phylum Arthropoda; class Insecta; order Lepidoptera; family Noctuidae; genus Apamea; species Apamea epomidion. Next base: position 5,564,877 of record OX382247.1, on the reverse strand, counting down.
CATGCGGTCTCCGCAAGTGATGCAGACATGACCGCATCGAGGGAAACTAGTTTTTTTTTTCAATAGAATTTTAAGCTTTCCAATCTTATGCGTGTGCATGAAATTGAAAACCGTCGCATAGGTACTGAAGTTGTCGCTAAGACAATTAAAATAATAGAAGCAATGAATACTTGCATCGCCTTGTGTAGGAAGAGCCGTATCTGAACCAAAATTCTCGTCCTTCTTGGTTGTTAAATTGATATTTCTTTATTTGTACTTACTATACGTGAACTTAATAATCTGTGTACCAAACACGGCAGTTATGGAAATCGGATTATTGGCACTTTATTATTTCTAAATGGAAGCATGACTTTACTATTTTTATAATTATTGTGCGTATTTTTTTTATTAATCTTTTTATATTTTGATAAATACAGATACATTTCATAAATAAATATTTCGGCATTTGATACACAGCTTACCAATGTTATTCGACAAATCCTCGACATAACCATTCATTTCTACTTCTACTTATTTATCGGTTGAGTATTTCATATACTTTTACTTTATAAAAGGGATGAGGTGAAAATAAAAATAAAAAACAGAAAATTTAAAAAATAACATTTTACTTTTAAATAAATAGGGCTAACACTGTCATGCTAGGGATTGAAAACAAAAAACCAGGTATAACTCTAGCCAAATTTTATGGTCGCTCTGGATATAACCGCGCCTTTTCGTTCATACGTGGGAACAGCCGAATTTGCACTGACTAACGTGTGTATTTCCGATCTGACTGAATACGAGCATATATACCAAGAGATGAGACTGTAAGGGCCGGCGGCGCCCACTGGCGGCACGGCGCGGCAAGGGATTTTTATGCGACGAATAGAAATATAACTTAAATATATGACAATAAAATTGAAATTTCAATGATGATGCCAAAGGACGTCGCGGCATGCTTAAGGATACCGCGGCATCATTACTGACGTCGAAATTTTATGGAAGAAATATGAAGCACTACGCTGCTCCCCGCGCCGCCGCCCCGCGCCCGCTGACTAAGAGACCGAGGCCTTATTTGCTACAAGTAGTAATCGTTGCGGCCGGCGTAGGACCGATTTGGAGACCGTATCATCTACGACTTTTGTCAGATCCGACGGATATGGAAGTAGTATCGTGTATGGTAGCCATATCACTCAGTTCTGATTGGTTACTATATAAGATACCCTTAAGTTCTGAGCGACCATAGTTTGGCTAGAAGCGTTTTGTTCTACTTTAGAGGATTAATTTATTTGGCTTGCAATAACGAACACAAAAAGTTAAAAATAATATCAGAGTTGAATCTTTAAAAAGTTTCCTAGTCACTACTACAACTCCTAGTCATATTTATCGCGTAAAATATACTTATTGTTACTATTTTACGCAGAACAAATAACTTATAACTTGTCGAATGCCTCATACTCTCATAAAAACCTAGCATTGTTGAAAAACACGATTAGCTAAGAGTCTTATAATTATCTAAAATCAAATGATTGTTAGTGTTTCAGTCTGTAAAACATACATAATAATGATGTTAGAATTTACCTACAATAAATATGTGAATGACATTTTGCAAAAATAACCACAATTACGATTATTCTCTCAAATGAGGAACTTTTAGCAGAAAATCTACTACCTATAACTTTACACACACTTCTAAAAAAAGGTATAAAAATGATGTTTGATCTCTTTTTATAATAATTACAGGCACAAGGAACAACAACCAACTATTTCATTATAATACAAAAGTCATCCACTGCGTCTTCTTTAGAAATTTTGTGCAAAGACAAAAAACATCAATGTTGGAACGAATCACTACTTAACTTAATTTTAGTCAAAATTTTACAAGCAATTTGCATTAGTATTTTGTCACGTAAAGTAAAAGAACACATTACTTTTTTACCCTTGACTCTTGGAGGGTGTCAGGATAGCTTGCAAAATTCAAGTTTTCTTGCCTTTTTTTGCAATTTGCAGGTCAGTATCAGGTTGTATGTAGATCTAAATGTACCCGGCAGCCGTAAAAAATATTTATCTAAAGAATTATAATCACATTATCCTATTAAATGACTATTTCAAGAAATCATGTCATTAAAAGCCAATTCTAACTCAAGGAGTTGTATTGCCGATTCTAATGATTATAATTATGTAGCCATAATTTTTACGGTAACGTAAGAAAATTTGAATTTCGCGGGCTGCCTTATAGCATCCCCCTTAAGTTTAAAGACAATTTCAACCCATTAGTTCTTATGTAATAGGGATAAGTCCGTTGTCGTCTCAATATTCAGGGTAAGAAATACATAACATTACAAACACGGCAACTAAAATAATACAATATAATAGTAACGCTAACAAATATAATAACTCGATACATCTCAACGGCATTGTACTACCTATTAAATATATTTTATGCACTTACAAACTTTAACTTTACATATATAATTTTATATAGCGTATTTATGTTTATATATTAGCATTATAATAGAAATATTCTGATTATTCACAAGTTCTGTTTGCCTTTATCTCAACTTGTATTTTTACAATTCCATCGGCTAGAAATATCTTCTAAATACTTGTCATAAGGTTGAGTTTTGTTTGCATTTTGACTTGTCATTAAAATAGCCTCAAGGTAAAGAGATAGTAACCAATAGTCTAACTCTATAAGATAATATCTAATACGATATTAGCCCCTATACATGTCAATAATCTTCTGTGAAACTGTAATAAGACCAAACAATGAATATTACTGTTAATAAGCACCAAAATAACTTATATTGTAATTCGTAATATTTGATCATTTGATATTGAGATTGATAATTGAGATGTTAAAGTTCAGAGTGCTTCGAGACAAATGAAATATTTGGTTTCAACTTAAGTTGCTAAGTTTACTGAGCTGGGAATACTAGTAAATGCATGTTATCTCAAAAACTGTAGCCTTATAGCAATACCACACAATGGCAAGGTATAATCGACCTTACGGCACTGCAAACAAATAAATAAAAGGCACAAAACTGACAAATTAATAAAACTATTAGTTTTTGGCAAACTGTATCTCATATATCCTATTGAATCAACAACCTACTACACAACAAAAAAATGATATAACTTGCATATAATATAATATATATATAGCTATAGAACACATTTTGTCGAATGTCACAATCCTTTTATCACTGTAATCCAGGCACCTTACTTAGAACTCGCACTGGACTGCCAACTATTAACGTCACATACATTCCATGGTATTATCTCTTTTCTCTATGATGATCTTGTCATTTATTTAACACTTAAGCAACCAGAGACGGGCCGGACTGGCCCATCTTTTTTGTACAGGATTCCGACGCAGTTTTATACAAGATGGCGAATTTTTGCGCTGCGATGTAGCCCAACCCGGCCCGTTTGGTGTACGGTAAGCTTTTCGTTCTCCTTCACAACGTCACTTAATTTTCTATCAAAAACACATCACTTTCGGGTAATTCACTGTCCCAAACGTCGTGTAAATACGTCCCACGCCGAAGAGACGTAGTGAAGTGATCGCTAGGCGGTCCGCCAACAGTCGGCCGTGACGATGATCGGGCACACGCGCGTGAAGGTGATGCCCACCACCAGGCCCGTCACCAGCACGGCGCCGCCCAGCATGCCGGCCGTGCTCGCGTTCTCGGGGGCTACGGTACTGGACATAGGGAATGGGCAAGTTAGTAGTTGTCTTTTAAAAATATGATCAGGCAAATATCTTGGCAAGACTTGCGGCTAAGTAATATTAGCCGCACGGGTCGATCCATCAGGTTTAGCTACGCTTGCCGCGGTTGGTCACGGACCAACCGCTCACGATGATGAGACCCCTCCGTGCCTCGGACAGCACGTGAAGCCGTTGGTCCCGGCTGTCTTTGGTGGATCTTTGACAGTCGTTACGGGTAGTCAGAAGCCCGAATGTCTGACAACCAGTCTTACTAAGAGGTATCGTATTACCCAGTAACTGGGTTGTGGAGGTCAGATAGGCAGTCGCTCCATGTAAAATACTGGTACTCAGCTGCATCCGGTTAGATTGGAAGCCGACCCCAACATAATTGGAAAAAGGCTAAACAGATGATGATGTTGCAGGGCAAAGGCCTCTTCTCATACAAAGAAGGCATGAGCATTGACCAACACGCTTGCTCAAGACGAGTTGGGTATTTCAGACTTTTACAGGGTGGCAGGGACATCGACGCGCAAACTGTAACCATGGATTCAGCACATGAGTTTAGACCCCTTTTTTTTTTTTTTTTTTTGAGGATGGGATCATTAAATGACCCCTCCCGCTCTGGGTGGAGCAGAAGGGAGTGTCAGACTCTTACTGACTAAAACCCACCCGTGTTCCTTCCTTAGCCCTTTATGTACCAGGGCAGCGGTAACCCTTTCGGACGATCCCGCTACCCAGTTTAGACCCCATGGCGTCGAAATTTTTAACCGGTTATTAAAAAAAAATATTGCTGTTCCATACATTTTGACCGCGTACGTATTGCACTTTTATATGAAACAGAAGATTTTTTTTTTGATAACCGACGAAAAATTTCTACGCTATGGGGTCTAAACTCATGTGCTGAATTCATGGTTACAGTTTGCGCGTCGATGTCCCTGCCATCCTGTATAAGTCCAGGTTTCCTCACGATGTTTTCTTTCACCATAGTCAGTAAAGTCCAAGATAAACTTAGAAAGTACATATAAATTGAAAGTCACGTTAGTACTTGTCCGGATTTTGAACCCACAGCCTCGTACTTTTAAGGTGGGTGCTCCAAGGTAGCCCGCGAAATTCAAATTTTCTTACGTTTTTTGCTATTTGCTGGTCAGGAACAAATATGTATTTACAGAATTATAATCATTAGAACAGAGCTTTAATCAGAGATCAGTAATACAATTTAAGTTAGCATAATCCTAAAATGTCAAGATTTCATGAAATAGTCATTCAGTAGGATTACTTGATCTTAGAGAGTTGGTGACTTTAATTATTATAATTCTGTAAATACATATTTGTTACGGCCGCGAATCATATTTTAATCAACGTACAACTTAGTACTGACCAGCAAATTGCAAAAAACGTAAGAAAATTTGAATTTCGCGGGCTACCTTGGAGCATCCACCTTAAGAATTGAGCCTTCATCCACTGGGCCATCATGACAGTTCCGCTCAATATTAGTTTTATAATAATAAGAATGTTGCAAAACATATGTGTATACAAATTTACTTGAAATTATGTATGTTTGTATGTAAAGCATTATTGTACCCACTTAAAAAGTAAGAAGCATAACTATAATGTATCCTCTGTTGCGTAGTGGGAATAGAACAAATTACAACTAGTAAGAAATTACATTAATTTTCACTCTTAGTATCTTCTTAAAAAAACGTTTCATTGTTTATGTTAAATCAGTTCAAATCGACTCACAAATCTCGAATGACATAATTATAATAATGTCTTATTACAAAACGAGTTCTAACTTTAGTGCAAGTTCAAACTTTCGAGCCATTTTGAACTTTATTCTTACATCAAGTTTATAATACAATATTGACGACTTAGACTCCGGTTTGACGTCATTTTATGTAATAAGAACTTTAACATTGTCAGAATAGAGTTCGAAAAAGAAAATTGGTTCGAAGGTTCAGGCCGGCCTTGTTTCGTAATTCTAATAAGGAACTTGCAAGTTTTTGTTCCTTATTTGCGTCTCAGTTTGCGACGAACGAGAAGCCTTTCAGCCTTTACGTAGCTACTCACCCTCCAATATACATCATGGCGAGCGAGCTGCCGTGTCCTGAGCTCCACCCCAGCAGTGCTGACGCGATCCAGAACACCCAGTCGTTGGTCACGAACACAGGTAACGTGCGGTCCAGCGGCTTGTAGTTACACAGCAGGAAGAACGGGATGAAGAGTAGACGCACTGTCGTGAATAGTACCAGCCAACGGGGACCAGGCTGGAAGGAAACAAAATATATTTTTTTATTAAATGATAAATGATTTTATTTTTGTAAAAGGGTTTGCACAAACACTTCGTCAATCATATTTTAAAACTAGATGAGGTCGGCGTTTCCTATTTGACTAGTCTGAGACGAAAGGCCGAAACAAACTCGAAGAGAGGTTCTCCATAAACAAAAATTAAAAAAAAAACGACTTCAAAATTAAACCTATTTCGCCCGTTACGTCTATATTTAAAGCAATGGAGTCGAGCTACACAAGGCAGTATCTCAGTTTATAGGAACTTCAATACAGTAAAATAATTTTTAATACTTTAAGCAATGTACAGAGGCGGACGTAATGCCATAGCCATTTTCTACCAGTTAACCTAGTTTTTGTCAATTAAGTGCCAGTTTTGTCAATAAATATAAGAATTCTTTGTATGGTAAGTTGAAATATTATCTTTTATGGATCCTAAATCATAAACAATATTATTGTTGCTTTAATAATTACTATACGCAAGTTCAGACTGTAACTTGAATAAGTTTATCTAAGCATTATTGTACCCACTTAAAAAAGTAAGAAACAAACTTTGATGTTTCCTCTGTTGCGTAGTGGGATCCAAAAAGGTATTTTTGGAGCGCAGTTCCTTAACGCGGCTTGCGTTAGGAGTTGACGGGTACAAATCGTCAGGTAAGGAAAAAGCGTTATCCCCCTTCCATGCGACTCAATCTCTCTCAGTCTCTTTCTATTATACAGGGTTATTTTTCAAACACCAGCCAAATTTAAGGATGTGGTATAGACCATCAAACTGAACAACTTTCTCCATGGGACCAACATCGTAATCGCGAATAAAAATTCAGCCGTCCCATAGATTTACGTCGAGTAGTTATTGAAGTTTTCTATGGGACAGTTGATAAAATTTTCGCGATTACGCTATTTGTCCCATGGAGAAAGTTGTTCAGTTTGATGGTCTGTACCACATCCTTAAATTTGGCTGGTCTTTGAAAAATAATCCTGTATACGTGCGAGAGTGTGTGGTTCGAGTATCCCGTACGGAACGAGTTCCTGACGGAGGTCCCCCGACTACACACGTTTTATTTTTACACCAGATAAAATGTTGAGTTTTTATATGAAACTAGCTGCGCCCCGCGGTTTCACCCGCATAAGTTTCGATCCCGATTTCGATATAATTTTCTTCTATACAAACCTGGTCCTGTCAATAACAAACGCAAAAAAAATAATTATCCAATTTGGTGCAGTCGATCGGAAGTTATGCGCGTACATACATTTCGGTGATTCATTTTTATTTATATAGATAAACTGCCAGATAAGTGGATCGAAACTTATCCTGAGGTAATGAAACAACATTTATCACAGCTTATTTAATGTCAAAAATAAGATTACCCGCCGTTTTTTGGCTTTTTTCTAAGAGAATCAGCACATAAATACATAAATAAATACTGTATCTATGTATCAAAATCTTGATGTTCTAATAACAATAAACCGTTCTTACTTTTGATTACAGTCAAACTCGTTTATAACGACTTCGCTTAAAAGCTGAGCAGACTCGTGGGACGCGACTGTAGTTGAACAATTTCTACGAAAACTTACGGGACATTACGACGCAATGTAGAAGTCCTGCGATAGAATAGAATGCTCTTTATTATGTTTGTACACCATATTATTATGTACGCGATAAGGGCCTATTTACATATATGTTTATAACAACTATCGGCTATGACGTCAGCATTGGGACGAATGTCGTTTTAAGCAGTAGGTATTTTGACTGTATTTATTACATCTAAATCTGCTGAATGTAAAAAGTGACTTACGAATTGCCACGTGCTGGCCGTTATGTTGCCGATCGTAGCAGTGAGGTTGAATGTTAAGAAGCAAGTGATGCGCACGAAGTTCTCGCCCAAAAACCCTACGGTGTTCGGTGCCACGTCTGGAAATTAAGAAAATTATAGTTAGCGAGTTCCTGCGACTATTATAAACATTAGGCTGGATAACAACGAATACAAGGCTTCGGTAGAACCTCGTCGTCTGGTACATATTATAAGAAGACAAAGGCTATAAGATTGGGTATGCAGCCTCCGACCAGACAGGTGTTGTCAGTGTTGTCTGGTGGGCTAGCTACTGCCCGACAGTTGATGTTGGGACGTTTTATACAGGCTGGCAGGGACATCGATACGGAACCTGTTACCATGCATTACCACGCATGCTTCTGAAGCCCAGAAAAAAAAAATTACTTTTCCATTCATTTTGACCGCGTAGGTATTGCACTTTTCCTATGAAGCAGCAGATTTTTTATTTTGATAACCGACAAAAAATTTCTACGCTGGGGTCTAGAATCATGTGTTGAATTCGTGGTTATAGTTTGCACGTCAATGTTCCTGCTACCCTGTATGTACTAGTCGCGCGGTAAACTCTGCTTGCGCGATGCAGGATTTTGCATGACGTCAGTGTGATACGCAGTTCGCATGTTACAATGTAGATGCCACTAGTCTTGTTAGGCTGGCCGGCTATTATGATGTTATGTTTTACCTGATACAACGGAAGGGAACACGGCCAACGTGACGAAGAAGATGATGAACACGTTGTACAGTTGCACGAACGCTTGCTTGAACAGCGTGATGCGGGATGTTTGTTGTACGTTGACGGCCTTAGTGCTGCCCCGGTCTGCGTTGCGTTGCTGGTGTATCTGGTCGTGGTAGCGGAAGAATTTCTGTAAAACCAAAATAATATTGTTATTAAAAAGCCTGTGACGTCCCACAGCAGGGCAAAGAGCTCCCTATTCTCTATTTAAAGCTGCTAAGGACCAGTTCTTGTTTTTTCCTATTTTTTTTTAAACTATCATTACAGGGTTTACCATAATGCGACAGTTATGAACCTAAACTAATAACCAACGCTTACAACAACAAAATTAGAAAATATAAAACTAACAACATTATTAAATGATTACACCATTAAAAACACAATTACATCACATAGTACAAACATAAACACAAACATACTTTACTTACATTACGAAAAAAAATTAAGAATTATTTTGCTTGTAGCATAATATAAATAGTAATACCCTTGCGAATTCACTCAAACAACATGTAAACACATCGATCTGAGTTTGAAGGTTGATGGTACGGATAGCTCTGGTAAGGGGTGCTTTGGCAAGCAGGTTAGTTCTGGCTGTAGGTACCAGCAGCAGTGGCGGGCTGCGCCGCCTCCACACGTAGAAAGAAAGAAAGAAAGAAAGAAAGAAAGAAAGAAAGTAGCGTAGCGGTCCGGCACACACAGACTCAAGCGCTGCAATACTCCCGTGTTACTCTCTACTCCACGAAGCCGACCACCACGTAGGCGACCAGCGTAAACTCCCGTCGGACTTGCAATTGATTATAGCCAACCATGCCCAGGACAAACAGAGTGGAATACATCAGTGGGTAAAACAGATATACCCCATACTCGTATAATTTCCTGTACAAATGTCGCGTAACTTGTTCTGAACGCGCTCCAACATTACAGAGTACTTAGCTTTATGTGGAGCCCACTATGTTCCAGATGACTCCTGACTAGTGCATCAATCCATTGGAACGTAACTTTGCCTATTCGTCTGACATGCGGCAGATGTGTCCAGCTCAATTCCATTTTAGCGTGGCAGCTTTCCAAGTGACATCAGTTATTTTTGTTATGGAACGGATGGTCGTATTCCTAACCCGATCTGTTAGTTTTTTTTTTTTTTTTTTTGAGGATGGGAAATCATCAAATGACCCTTCCCGCTCTGGGTGGAGCAGAAGGGAGTGTCAGACTCTTACTGACTAAAACCCACCCGTGTTCCTTCCTTAGCCCTTTATGTACCAGGGCAGCGGTAACCCTTTCGGACGATCCCGCTACGATCTGTTAGTTTGACACCAAGAAAATTCCGATACAAAAAAAAATCCGAAGAGATTAGAAGAGCCTACAATCAAACCTAGGACGACGCATAGCAATCGCGATTACAACCACAAGACGAGGCAGTTAAGAAACGAAACGTTTAATTATAACCTTACTTTATTCGCGTACAAAATAAAACTATTTGATCCTTTCAACAGGGTAATTGCGTAACAGATCGACAGTAGCAATGGCTTTCATTTTGACAGTCCAACAAAATTCATTGCGTTATTTACGTTGTTGAGCAGACAATTATGTCGAAAATATGAAGCAATCGATTAGCAACATACTCGTACTTCAAAATGATTCAGATTTTGATTGAAAATGTGTTACGCAATTAGGGTGCTGGGGAGTTACATAAATACATACAAGTATAGAGAATTATATAAATAATAGTAAGAATGTATCAAAACATCATGCACACATATTTACTTCAAAATATGCATGTTAGTTAGCAATGCGTTATTGTACCCACTTTAAAAAGTAAGAAACATAACTATAATGCTTCCTCTGTTGCGTAGTGGGAATAAAAATATCTGAGAGATAAATTCATTCGGATATTCTTTATTTAATTAAGTATATTTTTAGCGAATAATTATTTTTTACTTATCCTTAGCATTTTGACCCCGCCTCGCACCGATCAGCACCCAAATTGCGTAACACACGAACAATCTCAATCTGGATCATTTTGAAGGATATTGCTAATTCATTGCTTCATATGTTCGAAAATTTTATCTACTAAACAACATAAACTACGCAATGAATGTTGTTAAACTGTCAAAATGAGACCCATTGCTACTGATAGTGTGCTACGCAGTTACCCCGCTGACTAGGGAAAAGAACCTATGCATGTTTTTTTGGACTGAGGAATACTTCCCGATCATTAGTTGGAAGGCAGAGAAACGATATCCTCCACATAAACGAATGAAATTGTCTGTCACATCAGCATAAATGAAACTTGGCAGACAAAATGTTGCTGACGCCATTCGACGTCAGGAGTAGTAACGCCATCTACAAGATGTAGTAAATTGACACAAGACGGTCGCTTTGTTTCGAATTTCCTTCTAAATACAAAACGGCGTATGATCTTCGAAAGGAGTCCGTATAGGTGCAGGAGATAACACTACGTCGCAGTACTTAGGGCTAGCTAGGAATTATATTTATACCGGATCAATTTTTTTTACCGTCTCGTAAATAATATGGTGTGTTATGTAAGTGGAGTGCAGTAACAAAATTCAACCACGAGAGTTTTTGCAAGTAAGTATAGGACCGCGCTACGAATTCATTGATCAATCCGCGCATTTAGTAAGGTTCGTATGATTTGAATTTCGATATCTTTTTTATTGATTTATTATTTTTGTTCACAATTTCTGTTTTTATTGTTCTAGTATGAAAAGTTTCCTTCATATGTGAAGTATTTATTGCTAGATCAATTTCTTTGTATGTCATTGAAAAATAAAAATATATAAAATTTCTGTCATATCCTTCTACTCCGTTATACCCAATTTTATTACAGGCAGTAAAAAATGTCATCCGGTATATTAAGTATTAAGATGATACTTACATTCAACGGCAGCGCGAAGTAGGTGTCAATACAGACGAGCAGCACGAACATGCCCCCTATGAAGTAGTAGATGGCGGCCGTGCGCGGGTTGTCGAAGAACACCGACAGCCAGTTCAGACCCACGATCAGCAGGCCGCATAGGTTACTGCCCAGGATTACAGCGCCCGTATAACTGGGAGGTAGACAGGCTGCTACGCCAAACACTGAGTTTTGGAAGATCGCGTTGAAACCTGAAAAGTTTGAAAGAGGGTTTTTAAGTACATGTTTTTGTGTAGTAGGAATGATTTTAACAGTTTAATAATTATAAGTGAAGCGACGGTTTCACCGGACCGTAAGATAAAACTAAAATCAAAAGGTAAAATACAATTTAAGGGGGAAGCGCCAGCGTATCCCGTGAAATTCAAATTGTCTATGATTCTAATTTGGTAAAGTCATATTTGTTACGGTCGCAAATCATATTTTAATCAACATACATACTGACACTGACCTGCAAATTGCAAACAATTTAAGAAAAATTGAATTTTGCAAGCTACCCTAGCGCATCCCCTTAATAAAGTTATTCAAACAATAATTGTTGGTAAGAGTGTTGAGACATAAAGTTAAAACCTATTAAATACCGATGACTATGTTACTAATTCCCTTTAGTGAGTGATTGAACAAGAATTTAACTTGAACAGGGTTTGTTTACACTTTAGTCAGATACTTTTGGAACAGATAGTACCTACAGATACCCTTTGAAAAACATAATGATGATAGCTATGATCACACACGAAGTATTAGAAGATAACAGTAATGTAAACAAAGCATGAATCGCTATGCTGATAAGAGCAATGTGTGGCCTTAACACTTTAGAAACGTCGATATTGTACTGATAGCAGTAGAAAAGCCTATTTGTAGAACAGATAATTAATTGTATTTAGGCGAATTGAAGTCTAAGCTAGAATAAGTTAAATAACTTAATTAAATATGTGGAAGGAGAGTAGGGAGGCCTTTGCCCAGCAGTAGTTTTTTTTTTTTTTTTCCTGACCATTAATGTCCTAGTAAAAATATAAATTAAAAAAAATAACATAATCATCATAAGGCCTCCTCTCGGTGAGGAGTGGGCCGTAATACACCACGCGGGCCCAGTGAGGGTTGGTAGATGTCACAACTCGCACTGGGCCCGCGTGGTAGATAACACCCCACTCCTTCTCGAAGAGAGAAGGCCTGTGTCCCAGCATTGGGAACAATATAGACTGACTATGCAATTTTAAACAATAATATATAGTGATCCAGAAATTATCCAATCGCAAACCCAAAACCAAGAATTCTCATTAAGAGGTACCTATTTATATTTACTAGAACCACAAACTATTACATGGAACTGTTGAAATAAATTAAAGGTTTCGAACTAAAACTGAAATTGCTCAACGAAATTGTTTTGACCTAAACACAAGCCAAGAGAAACTGTGTCAATTGATCTGTAAAATAGTTGAGCTAAAATATTTAAACAATATAAATTAGATGTAGCTGTAATGTCTTATTTGAGTTGGGTAATGATTTTAATGGATATTGGCTTAGAATTTAAATAAGAATTATTTGACGGTATGTCGTTTTTTTTGTTACTCATTATTTTAAAAATATCCACTATTTGTTGGTTAAAATGTATTTTGAGCCGACGAAAAAAGGAGGAGGTTCTCAAGCGGACGCGTATATATATTTTTTTGATGTATGATATACTTACGCATAACTTTTTGCAGAGTAGTCCGATTTTGGTATTTTTTTATATAAGAATATACGAACAATGTCAGACTTTCAAATATAACAGTTTTTTTTTTTTTTCGGAATTGTTACAGCAAATAAAATATGAATACAGTGGTCTAGGGCAAAAATTATAGCACTCACGTGCCGTATTATGACGGCTTAAGGTGGATGCTTCAAGGTAGCCCGCGAAATTAAAATTTTCTTACGTTTTTTTGCAATTTGCTGGTTTTTAAATAATAAAATTTTCTTACGTTTTTTGCAATTCTGTAAATACATATTTGTTACGGCCGCGAATCATATTTTAATCAACGTACAACCAGTAAATTGCAAAAAACGCAAGAAAATTTAAATTTCGCGGGCTACCTTGGAGCATCCACCTTAATGCCATCATGATTCCAGTGTAAGAGAGAGACGGAGCTATACATGACCGCTGGCAAAATCCCGTTTTCGCACTGGTATCATAATGGCATTACGGCCCAGGAATAGTTTTTCAGTAGGATCAGTTTCTCGAACGAGAATTATAGCAAAATTAACGTGACAAATTGTCAAGCATGTAATATTATATGTCATTCAACAAAACAGCAGTTTACGCGTGCTTCTATTTGTCACATAAATATGCTATCATTTTCGTTCGAGAATCTGGCCCTGAGTTCTTATGACTGCGTCAGTGAGCAGCGTTCGCGCAGCTGAATTTTGGGCCAAAGATGTTTGAACTTCTGATCATCGGTACGCTAAAAAGAAGAAGCTATACCACAAACATAAATAAGCTTAAACATTGTTCGCAAGGATATTATACTCGTAGCTAACTAATCCTCCAAAAAAACAATAAAATGAGTAATCACGGCGGCGTAGCAAAAGGAGTATGTAAAAATCGTAGCACGTAACTCTGTCTAAACTCATAGAGAGCATGCTTGATAGAACTCACTGATACCCAATGTAAATCACATTGGGTATCTGATATCAATCACAATTGAAACACACAAGGAATGCTTGTATGTCATTTCAATTTAGCTGTCAGAGTTAATCATGGAAATTTGAGCTCTCTATAGGGACATGATAATGTATATAATTGATTAAACTTCGGTCAATGACCCTACTGAGCGATAAATTTAGGGCGATTGAGAATTATTAGTGTTTGTTGTGATTTGGAAACGAATTTCGGGGACTTTTACGCTTATCATCAAGAAATAGAAGCTCGTCGTGGAAACTAAATTAGACCTATAAATTATCTAAGAATTCTAAGACATTGTTAATAAAAAGATTGTAACTAAACTTAAATGCACATTAATTCACTTTTAAAATAAATGTGCATGTAATAAGTAAAGCTTTACTGTACCCACTTTAAAAGTAACAAACATATTTAATGCTTCCTCTGTTGCGAAGTGGAAATAGGTAAAATACAAAAATCATGTATTTTAATTCATAACTGCACCATGCAAAATACAAAATACTAACAAGAATAAAATAATACTAGATCTAAACACAAAGAAAATTGTGCAAAACTGGAAGATTACAGACGTAACTGCAGGTTAACACTGTAGTTTAGAATTGACAGGTAAATGGGTTGCCCCAAAATATTTTCAATGTGCCAGTATCAAACTTTTACAATCAGATAGCAAAAGGACCATATTACCGGAAATACACAAAATAAACATGTTACAACTTACTGTTCAAGAAGAAAACAGATATCATGGTGAGCCAGAAGAAACCTCCGGGCCAGTCAGAGGTGTCGAGCATAGCAAGGACGATGTTACAGACGAATATAAACACTTCGATGACTAAAGACCATACGATGCGAACTGTTAGGTTACCACTGAAACAAATAAGAAATTATTTAAAAATTGTTTATAATTAAATGTAGTTTAAACAAAAAAAACTATGAAAATACAACGGTAAATACCAGCAAGGTATTTAAAAATACGTGAAGTATATGAGTATAATTTCTTCAATTATAAACTCTATACTAATATTTTATAGAGGTAAAATTTGTATGTTAGTAAGTGTGTATGTAGAAAGTAATATTTGAAACTCCTAATCCGATTCCGAAAATTATTTCACCTCATTCTTTAAAAAAATTTTATATAATATTTTACAAATTTTAATAGTGAATAAAACATTTATTATTATTTATTATTAATATTCCGTGGTGAACAGAAAAATCTGAATATCAAAAAATTGGGCATTATAATAAATAGCCTTTAGGTAACAGCTATTGGATAGAAAGAATAGTACTTTGATATCTTCATGTCTATAATAAACAAATTAAACATAATTCCCACGACAATATTACGATGAAACGGCTACATAATAACTTTGTTTTCTTCGTAGTTCACGCTCGGATAAGCCATTACAGTTTATGCATTATTAATGCCCAAGGGATTGTATATTAAGACAGGGAACGATACATCGTGTCACAAGAACAATATTGTGATAATAATTATCAACATAAAATTATGGTAATACTAGCTGCGCCCCGCGGTTTCACCCGCATAAGTTTCGATCCCGTGGGAATATCCGGATAAAAAGTATCTTATGTGTGCCTAATTTCATCCAAATCCGTTCAGTAGTTTTGGCGTGAAAGAGTAACAAACATCCATCCATACAAACTTTCACGTTTATAATATTAGTAAGATTATTATGTGATGAAAAATGTCGTTGGATCTGTCTTTGTTTATTCATCTGTTTGTTTACATTATTGAACAGTCTCCAACACGTAGCGATGGATAGATATGCGTCCGATTGGCTTGGCCAGCTACTGGGCCTAAGTCATAAATACAATATAAGTAGGTATGTTAATTTACTTACGATGACTGACTAATACAGGGTGGCAGGGACATCGACACACAACCTTTACCATGGGTCATGATTCTGGCCCCCCCTGAGTTGTAATTTATGTCGGTTATTGAAAAAAAAATATTGCTTTTCCATGCAGTTTGACCGCGTTGGTATTGCATTTTTGTAGGAATCCGCGAATTTTTTTTTAGTAACCGACGAAAATTTTCAACGCAGGGCGGTCCGGAATCATGTACTGAATCCATAGTAACCGCCGTAACCGGTTGCACGTCGATGTCCCTGCCACCCTGTATGTTGTCCACGGGTATTTTTATAAAGTGGCGTTATATGAGAAGAAGCAGATTATATACCTTGTTTTTTTAGACTAAACTAAACTATAGGCCGACCGCTTAACTGAGACGTTGCCTGAGGTAGCTGCGCGGTGCGGGAGGGGTGATAGTTGTCACAAGTTGACGAATCACTGAGCTCTCGCATCACGTCACCACACCCCTCCCGCACCGCGCTGCTACCTCAGGCATCGTCTCAGTTAAGCGGTTGGTCTATAATAGACTAAACTTCTATAAGTAATATTGTTGTTGCTAGACTTAGGTGCACACAAGTTTATGGAAAAGAAACTTGCGTGTGTTTTAGTAAAGCTTTAATTTGCCCACTTTTATAATGTGAGCAATCAGATTGAGTGCTGAATATCACTGCGTTGGGTAGTGGGCATGTTATCTCCTTACATAATTACATAGCATTAAGCTTGTTTTCCCTAAAATGGTAGGCAGAGGTGTTTCGGACACCCAGTTTAGTCAGTTATGTTATAAATTCTACGTAATAGGTTCCTTACATAAATATCGTGGTGTATAATCGTTATTAAACTAGCATGAACTCGTTGGTCTAGTTTTCGCAAGCGCAAGCATGTGGACCTGGGTTCAATTCCCTGGTCGGGCAAAGTGTTATTGGGTTTTGCATTAGGAATTCTCAGCAGCAGCCTGGAGTCTGGATTTGTGGCTGATTAATGGCAATAGGTTCGGCCCCTATTACATGGGACTTAAACATAACTGGCGAAAGGTGGGTCTAATGGTGCACCTCTGCCTAACCCTTAGAGGAAACCATGCGTGGTGTTTTGTTATGAACGCACCAAACTATCGATAAAAACCCAGAAAAATACTTCAAAATTGCAGTTATTAGAGGGGCAATTCTCGTAATTTTAAGACCATTCACAGTCTGATCTCAGTTTCAATCTGTCAAAAAATACTTCTAATTTCCATAGACTTGTAAAAACTAATTTCCTTCCATTTTGACAAGTTTTTGACATTTGTTTGTCGCTGAGATGAGACTGCGAGTAAATGTTTTAAATTACGAGAATTGGCCTTCAGTTATCATTGAAAAATTCCCACTTAATAAAATGGGGAAATTCCGCTACTGTGTTTAAACTTAAAACTCCCGTAATCCCGTAACTTCTCTAGGTTTATAACAAAAATTTGCACGTGCATACTTTTAATCATTTTACTCCTGCAGCAGCCCATTCCGGGCGCTCGAAACTTATGCAAATATGTTGAAAAATAGTCTGGCAAGCCGCTTGCTCTAAACTATGTTTAAGCTTGCGTTAACTTTGATTTACGAGCCTCTGGGATGGAAGTATGTGTTATGCCAAGTTTCTAAATAACCTGATTAAGATTTTTTATTATTCAAAGTCATCGTCCATGGAAATAATCCCTGTTTCTAAATAACTACCACATGGAGCCCTGACACAGAAGATGTCGCGGCGGAACCCCCTAGAAGATGGCGGGACGAGTTGGACAAAACAAACGACTAGTGGTCCATTTTAGCCCTGGATGGAAAGAGCTGGAAGTCATGGGTGAAGGCCTCTCCGCCTTTGCCCAGCAGTGGGATGATGTAGGCCAACAGTAACATCTCCCATCTTTACATGATGATCAGCATCTTCCCGCCCTTATTTCATGTTACTTGTGGTGTGGGAGCAACAAGTTTTCTCCTTCATGCTCCCCTGTCAACCGTCACACTATCATTCACTTCCTTTTCTTTCAAATCGTTCCTCGCACAATACATCCATTTTTTTCGTTGGTTTCCTCTCCCTGCCCATCCATTAACATTTATATTCATCGCTCTTTTAGTCCCATCCTTACAACGTAAAATCTTTGTCTGTCAGTTAAAGTGCGCTTATTTCTCGAGTAACAAAAAAAAACATATAAAATCTGATGAACATGTATCCAATTTAAAAATGTTTTTTTTTTTAATTTCTGGATCAAAGTCAAAGTCAATTCATTTATTTCAAATAGGCACATAAGAGGCACTTTTGAACGTCAAAAATAAAATTAAGATAAAATTGATTCTAGTCGCCCCTTCCAAAAGGTAGTTTTCGTATGGAGAAGAATGGGCAAGAAACTCCACCGTTACTCTTTTAAACTGTTTTACAATATTTTTCATACATTATTTATATAATTATATGTGAAGACGATGCACCTAAAAATAAAATTACTATACCACAATAGGTAAAAGAATTAAAATAGATAAATGAAACCATGACATATAGATTAATTATGTGATAGATACATGGTGCTCACACATTCACAAACATTCCAAAATCCAAAATAAATAAATAAGGAGTAATAAGTCCGGGTGTGACCACAAGTAATTACAGAATGTAAATCAATGTCAAAGAAAAAAAAAAGAATAAATTATATACAATTACATTAGCAACCAGTTTGATTTTGTCTAGACTCTAGAGATTGTCCTATGGAGCAGAACCAGCATGTTTCCAAGCATTCTTATCTTGGATATAATCCTCTAATTTGTAATATCCTTGCTTACAAAGTGTAATTTTAATATAAGTTTTAAATTTTCTTTCATTGAGTTGCAATATTTCACAAGGTATTTTGTTGTAACATTTAACACAGTACCCCATTAAAGATGTATGTACTTTAGATAATCTGAAAAAAGGTTGATCTAATTCATCTTTATTTCTAGTATTAAAATTATGTCTATCACTTATTTTATTAAAAAGATGTTGATTTTTTCTTACATACATAATATTTTCATAAATGAATTGGCAAGGTACCGTCATAATATTAATCCTTTTAAATAGTTCCCTAAGAGATTCGCGGCGACGTAGATTGTAAATGGCTCTGACAGCTCTCTTTTGCAAAATAAAAATGGATTCAATGTCAGCAGCCCGACCCCACAGTAAGATGCCTTATGACATAATACTGTGGAAGTAACTAAAATAGACCAAACGCGCGGTTTCTTCATCTGTTAATTGTCTTATCTTTCTAACAGCATATGCGGCCGAGCTTAGCCGCCCCGCAATAGATGTTATATGAGGTCCCCATTGTAATTTCTCGCCTAGCGTGATTCCTAGGAAAACTGTCTGATTAACAAATTCTAATTTTTGGCCATTCAATACGATGTCACATTCGCTACTTCTAACATTAGGTAATTTAAATTTAATGCATTTTGTTTTTTTTTCATTAAGTACTAAATTATTTACCGTAAACCAATCTTGGACCTGAAGAATAGAGTTATTCACGTCGTCAAGATTTTGTGTCCGTCGGTCTATTTTAAAGATCAATGATGTGTCATCTGCAAATAACACCATCTTCGGTTGATTTTGAAGTAATTGGGGTAAATCATTAATATAAACTAAAAAGGGGAATGGACCCAATATCGAACCTTGAGGAACGCCCATTGTCATTTCATACCCCAATGAGTTATAGTTCTCTAGCCCGGTTTCAGTACAGATTATCCTATTAAGGTAGATTACATTGGGCATAGATCAAGTAAGTAATCATTTATTTACCAAAAAACTTGGCCTAGGTAACAATATCAGTGTTGTTATAATAAAAACACTAATGTCGACTGCACTGCACTGTTACGAATAAGACTCCTGTCCTTTTCCAAATCCTATATCTAAGTACTTACAGACAGCTTGTAAGGCATTACAAGTCTATGCTACATAATATTATTTCATCGCCACTGCTCTCAAACCGGTGAAGGAAAACATCGTGAGGAAGCCGGCATATCCAAAGTTCGAAGACATGTGACATCTACCAACCCGCACTGGGCTCGCGTGGTGGATTACGGCCCACTCCCTCTCACAGAGAGGAGGCCTGTGTTCCAGCAGTGGGAACATTATAGGCTGAGTATGTATGTGTTAAGTACTACATAAAATAAAGCTGACGAGTTTGTTTGTTTGTTAGAACGCGCTAATCTCACTAATAATAACAAATTAAACTGAGCACTAATCAATGAACTTGACACTTGCAAACGTTATTCGACCTTCTTCGTTTAATCTTCTTGATACAACGCTGAAGTAGAGATAAACAATTTGTCGGATTTGAAAGTTTCTTTATGCTTTTGAATTTTTGATAGCCCAATTCTTGAGGAAGGTAAACATCACCCTGCAGAGCCGCGCCAAAAGAAAAAAGTTAGAAAGAATGCTAAGGGAAAACCAAATAACAGCGCGTGCGGGAAATGCGGCTGTTATTTCAGTATATGTATATTGTGGTGTCTTACAACTTCCACGCGAACGAAGCCGCGGGTGGAGGCTAGTATAAAATACATAAGTATGTTATAGAATAATGTCAACTTAATAACCGCTCTATATTCGGGATTGAACAGCCTACATAAGCTATTTGCAGAGCCAATTAAAATTTCGTCGACGGGCCACGGTTAAGTACACATAACAACTTGGGAGCAGTTAATTAAAAACTTTAAACCTGAACTAACGAGGATCGGTTCAAATCATGATGTCGGTAATCATAATTGGCAAATATTATATATAGGCCGGATTAATTATGTTTTCAGGTTTCGTTTGGTTTGGCAAATCCTACTAAAATTTCTGATCACTCGTGAGTGGTTTATGTGGTCCATTTCATCATCATTCTCCTGCTCCTATCCCATTTAATTGGGGTCGGCGCAACTTGTCGTGGAAGGATTGTGTCTTTCTTTCTTCTTCCATACTTCTTCATTCAGTCATCCATTTATTATTCATTAATTATTTTAAAAAAACTGGCTTGTCCAAAATAATTTTATTTATTTAACTTTATAATAGAAATGTTGTTATTGTTGTGTTTTTATTTTATTTTATATTGTATATTAGAGTACAAAATGTCCATAGTATAAGTGTTTTGTATTGTTTACTAGAGTATAAGTAGTATAATTATAAGTTAGGTTATATACCCACGTGTACATTAGGTTCACATTGTAAATATTCGTATGCCGCTAGTAGCGGCGTAGTGTCGAACTTATCCATATGTACCAACCACCTTTGTACCTACCATATCCGACGAATAAATGTCTTTGTCTTCGTTTATTATTTCTAACCATATTATTATTCACACAGTCCATCCATCGTTTCTTTGATCTTCTCCTACTTTTAGTGTATTTCTTCCCTACTTCTCCATTAGTCGTCATTTCGGTAGTCACCCCCTTTCTAACCATCACACAGTCCATCCATCGTTTCTTTGGTGTTCCCCTACTCTTTACGACAGCTAACGCCCGTTTTCACAAATTCTAGGGGACACCTAAATAAATGCCTAAATTAAAGTGCACAGTTGGATTTTGTTGGCTTAGGGCAGATTTTTCAATCATCTGATAACTTTATTCGAGGAATAATTTTGAAATTTTGACGGTTATTTCATACAAAAAATGTCAAACGTCAATTTTATTTGTCGAATAAAAGTTATCTGGCGATGGAAAAATCAGCCCTTAAACGTCTAGAATGCGTATCCAGTTTTCAGTTAAGGCTTTGTAACTACTGTCAATTGAAACCACAGATATCTAATCAATTTAACCTAATGTCCAATAAAAAACCAAAAACATTTTTCTATCTTTCTCTTTCAATCTCATTTCAGGTGATTTGATCAGACTGTATTTTCCCTAACCTATCGCAACAGCTAACATGCGATTTAAAACAAAATCTACCCATCTAGCAATCTTAATCCATCTTTTTTTTTGTGTGGGAAATCATCAAATGACCTCCCGCTCTGGGCGGAGCGGGAGGGCGTGTCAGACTTTTACTGATTAAAACCCACCTGTGTTCCTTCAGTTACCTGTGCTAGGGGCCACGGTAACTATTTCGAACAACCCGCGACCCTGGCAGATCTTGATCCATCTTAGTTTACTAAGTATTAATAATAAAAAAAAAACATACAAACCTCGACTTAACAAAAACATTGATCCAACTGAACGCCAGGTTGGGTATCTGACTGGCCCACCCCACATACGCGAGGTAGTGGTCAGAATATATCGGAGCGCTCGCCAGCTTGTATTTGACGAAGTAATCCTTGGCTGTGATGAACATGTTCCAAGCAGTCAGGGTTCCGAGGCCATGCAGCAATAAGGTGAGGAATATTATGTTCCATTTGTCTTTGGGAGCTGCTAAGTCCATGGCTATACCTGTAACAAGACGAACAAATTAGTTGCGATTTGGATTTTATTTTTGAAGTGTTGTTTAAATTGAAAGTAAAACTTCAAAAACATAATTATTATATCGTACTTTTAAAAAAATTATTAAAACAATTGTTAAGTAACTGAACCGAACTTAATTTGGTATTAATTATATAAACGAATATTTCATGCAATATTCAAAAACTAAACAGTAAACAAAAACATCCAAAAAGTTTTGCCGATCGTGGGAATCGAACTTACTACCAATTTCATTGACCGTAATAGACAAAGTCGTGAGTTCAAATCCAAGTTCCTAAAGCTCTTTTTGGATTTTATAAATTCGTTTTATCATGTTTTTTGACTAACATAAAAACTTAAAAACTTTCATTATCTCATAATAATGTCTGTAACATTGTTCTGGGATTTTACTATAAATGTTTTCACACTTTTGTACCTAAATGGTAATGTCGCAATACTTAGGTGCACACAAATTCATAGGAATTTGCATGTGTTTTAGTAAAGCGTTAATTTACCCACTGAAATTATAATGTGACAAGCAGTTATTATGTAACTGAAGACACTGCGTTGGGAAGTGGGCTACGGTGACAAGTAAACATGTGCTCGAAATAAGGCATGCCATTCTACCGACCGTGAAAACTCTGCTTGCGCGATTCAGAACTCAAAGTTTGCGTAAGACTCTGATAGATGGCGTGATTGGTGTCAAGTTGAAATCGATTTGTTCTTTTATTAATGGAAAATGGAATGAAATCGCTGAATAGTTTATAGTCCATTGTTTAATTTAATTATTGGGATATACTAGTGTAATACAGTTGTAATTGGTTATTATAAATTCATTAATTTTAATACAAAACGCTACTAATTAAGTCATCTAGCGTGATTTAAATGATAAAGTACCCAAGTTCAATCATTATTGTTTTACGTTTTCTCTTATTCGTCAACGAGTCTATAAATAGATTTTGTTCAAACAAGTTGCGTAAGCGATCATCGGGTTATTGACTTAGCAGATAAAGCACAAAAAATGGTTGTGCGTGGGCAAACGTGGCAATTCTATGTTATTATTTTGATTTATTTTTTGACACAAGCACAGGCATATTTATACGCATATTTAGCAACTTTATAACCCGATTCGCCATCTACATACGTTTATTTATCAAATAATTTCATACAAATGCTATAAAATTTTCTGATAAATGATGCCTATCCTATGGAGACTATGAAACGGGGCCTACAGCTTTATCTAAATTCGTTGTGTTGACAGCAGATTTTCCACTTCAACCGTTGAACAGGTGAAGACTGATTTTCCTCTCGTGTTAACAACCTTTCAAGCCGAACATGTCTATTTGACATCCAATCATAGCCCGCTCACACAATTACACATACGGCATGCCTACTATACATAGCTTTATTGGTAAATAACTGAACTTTTTACCATAACTCTGTGTGATACGAATCTGTTCGTGTTAACAGCAGATTACCTTTCAAGTTGAGCGTAAAATTGGACATTTAATCACATCCCAGCCGAGTCCTTCATACACGATGGAATCTTGTAATAATATTAGAGGTATTTTGCTCAAACGAGTAACTTTCAACTAAGCGTGGGCCTTATGAAAAGCCAAAGGCATCCCCAATGGGAGGGTATGGGACAAGACAGAGCTGTCTGTCCTTCTTACCGTGTCAGTGTTATAATTAGAAGGGGATACTAGTAGGTTGTATTCGATGTTGTTTGTTAATTAATTCAGTCTAGAAGATCAGGGCCCTAATTCACTATGACCACTTAACGATTCCTTACCGAAATCACGTCAATTCCTTAGCTAATCTCACCAATCTCGCGTTGATTTCGCGCGGTTTACTTCATTGTGTCATACAGAATTACGGCCCTGAATTCATATAAAGCTTTACTTATTGGTCTCATTTTGTATTGAAATCGTAAGATCCGCCCGAGCCAGAAGAATAGGTTAGTTGACTAGCCTTTCCGATACACATCGGAGAGTCGCGCCGCGCCTTTGAGGTCCGCGTTTATGTAGGAAAAACAGCCATATAACCAGGGGTTGCAAGATTCGTTCGCGCGTTCATAGCTCCCTGTCTCCCAATCTCTGTGACACAGGTGGCACTAAGAAAGCTGCACTTTTAAGTGGACATCATCAGCAGCTTACCTTTCAAGTTCAGCGTGTCATTTGGCAAGTTGTTACCCTCCCATGCAGGCGTTAGCTTCACCGGCTCATTGCGAAGGAACGGCGCCTTCTCGTCCGCCGCATCCCAACCTGAGGACAAACAATGACACAGATCAGTCTACAGGTCTTAGAACAAAAATGTATTAAACTAGGCAGTTTATAGAAGTACAGCTTGCCTTAAAGGTGAACCATAGGTGTATGATTTTCGAGATGGACAGCCCAGAAATGCCAGCGTAGTCAAGGAGTTCTTCCGAATTTTAACTTTGAGAGAGAGAGAGAGAGCTTTGAGAGAGTTTGAGTTTGAGTTATTTCAATTACAGTATGAACGTAGGTAAGTACGACTAGCTAGTCCACTGAAGGGACTGACGTTAATAAGCGTTAATAAGGCTATATGTCAAAGCAAATTGGGCTGATTTTTCTCTATGCATAATCAACCTATAATGTTCCCACAGAGACACAGGCGTCATCTCTTCGAGAGGCAGTGGGCTGTAATCACCACGCGGGCGCAGTGCGGGTTGGTAGATATAATTTCTTCGTTTTGTCACATGTCAAAGAAGTTTGTCTATGCAACAAAAGAATAATAATATAATTATAATAATAAATCGTTTATTGAACAAATAGTGTTTTTACATTTCCTTATAACTAAGTACGAATAAACTACTCCTAGGATAACCATTATCAAATATGACTAATATAACTATTTATGTAGTCCTGGTATGGTTCTACGATCCGATCTACATTATATATTCACGCTCGGTTCGACGTACAATAGTTTAACGGCGCAAATTCTGGCTATCTGATTCACGCAAGAGCAATTGCCGCGTATGACGCTTCAATTACGGTTGTTTATCAAGCAGTCAAATGGATCTACCCGTATAGTTATGACCCCTTGCGATCTGTGATCCTTTAATATCAATCAATGGTCAGGAATAATGGCCCTATCTCACTAGGAAACCATGGTGGCGCAACCATGGTCGCGCTACTGGATAATGTATGGTTGGTTGCGCAACCAATCGGACGCCTGGTGAGATACCCAGCATAAAGCTGTGTAAATTTTGCTAGCAGCGCGACCGTGGATGCGCCTCCATAGTGTCCTAGTGAGATTTAAGCCTAAGTCAGAGGAATTCTGAATGCCGCGGTCTGACCTAGTTAGGTGAAAATCGGTTGTCATGGTATGGGTAAAAAGGAAAATGAAGTAACATGATGTGAGGAAAGTTTTGAGAATTAATTTGGAGGTCTTATATGGGGCACTGGCGGTCCAGTGGTAACGGCGGTGACTCTTGTAGGTCGAAGGTTTGAACCCAGACAGGCGCTTTACTTTGTTCTCGTATAAATTATTTCGACACCACTGCTCTCAAAACGGTGAAGGAAAACATCGTGGGAGAGAAAGATGTCTAAATACAGTCACACAAAAACTAACATTATGTTAAAGAAATCATGATGTTTTGGGCCTATGTATTTGACGCAGCAACGAGGGTCACAATACTGTTTCAGTTTTTTTTTTTTTTGTGAATAATCTGCCTTAACCAACGTCAAATAAATAATGATGATTTTTCTTTCTTTCTTTAAGGGCTGATTTTTCCAACGCCGGATAATTTTATCGGAGGAATAACTTTGAATTTTTAACAGGTCTTCCATACAAAATCTTTCAGACGTCAATTTTATTCCACGAATAAAAATTATCTGTCTATTAAAAAATCAGCACTAAGTCGTAAAAAGCGTGCTAAACAGGGGCGAGTCGCTAGGAATTTATGTTAAATGCGCTACGTATTGATTAACTTAATAAATTCATAAACTAACCAAAGCAAAGCCAAGATAAAGTCAACAAACACGAACTGACTCGAGTAGTCGATTAATTCCACATAAATAAACACTGAACATAAATACTAAATGCCTGCATTACTCCTCGTTGTTATTACGAACACGAATCACGTACCACGGAACATCCATCTTGCATTACGTTGCTACAATACAAATGAAACGTAGCTAAGTATATATGTATTAAAACACTTTATACATAGGTAATGTCCGATTATTTATATATATTTTGGTACCTATTTTGCTGTTTTAATTAACTATAATAAATAAATAAAAGCGGCGCGTAGCTAATTAATAACAGCCGCACGGGTCGGTCGATCAGGTTAAGCTACGCTCGCCACGGTCTGTAAGTGGATGGGTGACCATCTTTACACACAAACCTCCAACACCCTCCGTGCCTCAAAAACTACGTTAAGCCTTTGGCCCCGATTCGTGGATCTTTGACAGTCGTCACTGATCGTCAGAAGCCCGAAAGTATGACAACCAGACTTACCAAGGGGTATCGTATTCAAATCCAAATTATTTATTTCGGATAAAAATCCATATAATGTTAGTATAACTTAGCCTAATGTTAGTAACAACTTAATCTAGGGTTAAATTAAATTAAGGGTGTCTGGACTCTTACCCACCTACGTAAAAGGGGAGAGTCCCACTGGTTTGAAAACACATTCAGGATGCCATTGGAGGACAAGCGCAAGCGCGCCATCATGGAAGCGCAACGCTTCCGCATGATCGCGGCGAACCCGTCGACGCACGCCTCCGCGAACATCCCTGATGCGCTACACCACCACGGCAACCCCAAGAGCACCCTGAATGCATTGTTGTATTACCCCGTAACTGGGTTGTGGAGGTCGAAAAGGCAGTTACTCCATGTAAAATACTGCCTCTCGATTCTGTAAAAATCTCACCGTGAAAACTTAGGTGAAGTGAGCTTAGAGTGAGCTGTCAATAGTTTCAATCCCTAGCATTAGTTGGAATGACAGCTCACTCCACGCTTACTTCACCTAAGTTTTCACGGTGAGATGGTAACAGAATCGCACTGCAGGTATTGGATATATTCGATTGGACTGGAAGCCGACCCCAACATGGTCGGAAAAAGGCACGCAGATGATGATTTATATGAAAGCGATCATTAAAATTGGTCAAAGTAATAAACACTCTTACACTTCTTTTAAAAAGAAAAAAACTAAATACCAAAACTACCTGAATAAACATGTGAAAAGAAGTCACGTTTGCGGCAAAAAATATACGTCAAAGTGGAGTTTGCCTCAAAGAACCTCGAGGGAGCTTTGTTGAGGAGACAAGTGTGTATCGCTGCTTAGCAACCTAACAATTTTTATAATCGATATAGGTCTGCGTTTTCCTCTAATAATAGAAATTGTGGTGGGTGGCTCTTACGACAGGAAGTTTAAACAGTTTTCGTTACGACTGCAACTCCGAGTGCCCGGGACCGAGTGATAATCCGGAATACTTTGTACCTCCAAAGGGAAGGCAGGATTTTAATAAGCTTAAAAGAGTGTCCTTGGAATTTCTTGGCCTCAACTTTCTGACTAACTGAGCGACTTTTTGACAATTCAAAAGTGCCTGTAAATGGTTTAATTGAGACAAATGCTACGAGTTTGAGTAGGAATTCCGGATTAACGCTGATAAAGTTTACTAATAAAAATAAAATTTTACTAATTTCTAAAAAGACAATACTTTCTTATGTCCCAAATATACCAAAACTACTCGGTTTAGAGAAAAAAAAAAGCTACAAACGATCCCGAGGACTTGAATGAGACTCATACGGACTGAAGAAGCCTGGAACGAAAGGGAAGAAGCCTATTCCTGGCAGTGGGTAGAACAGGCTGCCAATGATGATGATGATGATGA
Organism: Apamea epomidion; assembly: GCA_947507525.1. NCBI lineage: Eukaryota > Metazoa > Arthropoda > Insecta > Lepidoptera > Noctuidae > Apamea > Apamea epomidion. The sequence continues at coordinate 5,536,640 of OX382247.1, read as the reverse complement.
GTGATGACTTCACTGAGCACCAAGCGCGATGTAATCTTAAAACAAGTTGCCCAATTATTAATTTTCATCAAACCAATGCAGAAAGAAACTCACATGTGAAATAAAATTCCTTCTAACCGAATCGTGCGTCGGATCGAAACCACTTTATTTTTACAAGTTCTACAAGGCCTGGAAGTTAGACCCTTGTAAACGAATCCATCTTTATCTCTGGGACAAACTTGTTTGTACTAAGAGTTACGGTTGGAAGCCCAGGGACAAACAACAACATAAATTGTACCTACCGCTTCCGGGAATAGTGTTTAAATTTCCATGGGATATGAGCTATATTTCTGTTTGGCGATGGATAACGAAGTATTTTCTGGATTTTTTACGGTTTTACGAACGCAGATTTTCTACATATATGGCAAGACGATGGAAGAAATCGCGCTGTTATGAGCTGATGCTAAATTTGTGGTTCCTTTTATGAATTTTTTTTTACAAGATGGAGATTCTTTATTCCCAACCCGAAAAGCACTTTAACCTTAAACGATTGGATAACTAAACTGCTTTCTAACAGCCCATCCAGCCTTTAAATCTGTTGGCAAATCGTTAACTTAGCTGTTCGTTGACAACAATATGCGTTAAATAAATAGAATTTTGCCGTATACTAGAAATATACTGAACTGTGATTCTAAGGGCTGACTTTTCCAACGCCAAATAATTATATCAGAGGAATAATTTTGAATTTTTGACAGTTCTTCCATAGAAAATCTGACAGACGTCAATTTTATTCTACAAATAAAAATTATCTATTGATTGAAAAATCAGCCCTAAATGAGATTAGTAGGTACGAGAAATTACAATTTCGAATAGAAAATCAGGCTTGAGCGTCGTTCTAGAATAACGGCTCTACAAACAGCGTCGTTTAAAAACGAACTAACACAACAACAAAGTAAACCGTATGTAGTTAATAACAAACATTAAAAAACTACGGGAGCGCGTGCTATTTACAACACTCAACATGGAGGGAGCGGTGTGGTCGTTTGTGCCACCCTCAGAGCTCGAGGGGCGCTTAGCGAAACAACATTTTTAAACCGCCCTATTTAAAATGAGAGGCTTAAAAAAAGAAAACGTTGAACGTAAAGGAAAATTTTGATTTATATCTTATTGAAGTAATACAAATTGTATAGTGCTCTTTTGTTTGTGTTTTTGTATTTATTTGTATAGTTAGTCATTCAATTTAGTACCTAGTGTAAATATGTAGTTAGCAGTGTAATATTCGTATTTAAGTAAGGAATTTAATTTAATCTATATGTATATATATACTAATAATAAACCCGAAAAGTTTGTTTGTTTGAACGCGCTAATCTCTGGAACTACCATCCTGATTTGAAAAATTATTTTTGCAATTGATAGCCTAAATCCTCAAGGAAGGCTATAGGCTATTTAACATCACGCTAGATCTCTCTGGAGCCGAGCAAAAAGAAAAAAAGTCAGAAAGAATGTCATATGTCATGTTGTTATGTCATATCAATATCTATTTTACTGTGTGTGCATAAATAATAAAATAAATAAATAAAGAACGCTAAGGGAAAACGAAGCAATAGCGCGGGCAGGCGATGCGATGCGACAGGACTGTTCGGGGAAACAAGAAATTTCACGCAGACGAAGTAGCGGGAAAAGTGCTAGTGTTAATAATAAAATGTAGACAGAGAAATTGCAAATTGTATAAGAAACTTATACTTTCATAGATTCAGACTTTCTCATAATAGGACTGGAATAAACATTATTCTGGCCGTTTAGAGTAGATAGAGCCTATTTCTAAAGAGGATAAATATCATGTTCACCATGTCATATTCCCACCTTACATCCTAAAGTTGTACGATTTGCTTATTTCGCGCCTGTCAGTTCAAAGCAGGATGAAATATGAGTTATGCAGTGCACGTGGGTCATAATTATTTTGTTTTGTCACTTCTACATAATGTCTGAAAATTACTGAAAAATAGAATGTAGCTAAATATAACATGAAAATCTATTACTTATTTCATACATTATCAGAAGGCCAATTCTCGTATTTTAAAACGTTCAAAATCTAGTTGCAGTCTCATCTCAGCGACAAACAAATGTCAAAAACTTGTCAAAATATAGGGAAATTGGAAGCATTTTTTGACAGATTGAGACTGAGATCAGACTGTGAACGGTCTTATAATTACGAGAATTGCCCCTCAGATTGATTAACAGGTAATTTAAATATTTTATTTCACATAAACCTACATGGGCACGAAACGTCAGAAGCTAGGTGCACGGTTCTAATTGGATGTTTCTATGGAAATATATTATATCTTATATCTATGGTTGTTTTCTATGGAGAAGAGCCGGCAAGAAACTCCACGGTTACTGGGTAAAACGATACCTACCCCTTGGTAAGACTGTCAGACATTCGGGCTTCTGACTACCCGTAACGAAGATCCACGAATAACAGCCGGGACCAACCGCTTAACGTGCTTTCCGAGGCACAGAGGGGTCTCGGTATGTAAAAATGGTCACCCATCCACTGACCAACCGCGACAAGCGTGGCTTAACCTGATCGATCGACCTGTGCGGCTGTTATAATTTACAAGTACTTAACAAAATAGAAAATTGGTAAATCATACTCGAAAACCTTTAAGCTTGAGCCACATACCGATATATTTTCCGTAATCCTGAAAACCACATCACAAAAGGCAGAACTTCCTACCTCAAAATCCAAGTACAACCAAACTAACCACTCATCCCTAACATAAGCAAGCCATAAGCTTTATAAAACCCGACCAAAACTTGAACTCCCACGAGCAATCAACAAGTAGGTCACAAATCTTATTATTACTTATTATGTTAAAGCATTTACCAAACGTGTTGCTATAAAAAAGGTTAAATACACTGCGGCAGACTAATTTCCTCACTCTATGCACGTAACTAGAGTAGTACAGGCACTAGAGGTGGCCCACGACACGGTCTTGCAATAATCGATAAACAATAGCAGCGATAATACAGTCGTAATCATTTTTTCTCATTTTTTATCGCTCGCAGATGTGTACTGTTGCATACAGCAGTGATTGGATTGGATTTTTAATTGGTTTTAATTGTCTTGGTAGGAGAAAGCAAAGATTCTTCAGAAGGTTGAACTTGCAAAGTAGACGAAGAGAAGAAAAAACTCATGGAAAACAAATTATAAGACCATGTTAGCCAAGTTTCCCGATTAACATAATTTTATCAGACGACTTCAAAATTGTCCCAAAGTCATCCCAACACAATATTTTACATATTTCACAAACCAGGGTAATTTGTAAAGAAGAAATGAAGATTTCTTTTCGTTTTTTATGGAAAATCTTATAGCAGTCGACACATTTCTACAATATCAAAACTTCACTGAAACTAACTAACTTCTTGAGATGACTCTCATTGATCCACACGAGTGTTTCCTGTGTGTGATGTTAGGATTACCCCTCAAATCATATGCGCAAATATCCGAACTCCGAGTAAACACTCGTCCGCCATACAAATATTTATCTTGTGAGAAACCTTCGGCTTGAACCAAGAGGAAGGATTCCGATGGTTAACCAATTAGATAATCAAATGAAACACGAGGCTATACTCGTATGATAGGAAATCGTAGCAATGTTTCATGATTGGATGATTAGACCTCTACATGCTATACTTGCGAATCTATACAATACTTGAACAAGAACTTGATAAATATAAGAAAACCAGATTCTGCCCGCAACTTCGACCGCGTGAATTTTCTTGTTCCACCGACCCACCCCGTCGCATCGCATCGCATCGTCTGCCCGCACTATTCGTTTTCGCTTAGCTTTCTTTCCGACTTTTTTATTTTGTGCTGTGCTCCTAAGGGTCCTAGCGTGATGTTAGCCTATAGCCTTCTTCCTTATAGCCTTCCTCAAGAATATGGCTATCAAATGTAAAAATATTGTTTCAAATCCGTCTGGTAGTTTCAGAGATTAGTGCGTTCAAACAAACAAACTCTTCAGCTTTATAATTAGTATTAGTATAAGCTAGAAATTGTCTAACAAGATGTAGAGAGCTACAAGGTTACCTACTAGACCTAGTGAATAAATTAAATCAATAATAGGTTTTCACGATAGTGTTAGATTCGCTTTGTTCTATAAACAAATGCGTATCGCCTTGGATCGGCACAATGTTGATCTTCATCTCAACTCGGAATGAGCAGTGCCAGTTATTGGCTTCCTTTCCTATCTGCCAGTCTCATACACGCTTTTGTTCGCCCCTCGTCCGTGTATCCTGTCACTTTGACGTTATCGTCAGCCCAACGCGATAGCGGACTCCCCAATATCGATTGTTTACAATATTTTGACGTAGAGTCAATTACAAATAAACCCTTAACTATCTTGCTTTTGATTTCGTTCAGAAGAGTCCCATTATCATTTGAGATTGCTTATGTATCACGAATGGACTGCTATAGGTCACTTATCATCCCTTATCCTTATTTATTTGAGGTCGGCCCAACATGTCTTTATCTTCCATACTTTTCTAATAGTCGTCATCTTTGTAGTCACTCTGTTTCTAACCATATCATCATTCACCAGTCCATCCATCGTTACTTTGGTCTTCCCCTATCTTATAGCCATAGACATTCATACTGAAGACTTTCCTCACATTTTCCTCATTTCCTCCGTATCATATGCCCATACCATGACAACCGATTTCCACACAACTTTTCAGTTACCGGTGCCACTTTCAGGCTTCCTCTTATGTACTCATTTCTTATTTATAGTCACTGGCGCCGATTCCCCTGTTCACAACCTAAACTAAATTTAAGTTATGTGCATATTTTTCGTTCTATTTCATTAAGAAAAGGACAGAAGATAAATATTAGTTTAGTCATGTCAAATTAGTCGGCGCCTGACGTAAATTGAGGTATTTTTAGTAGCCATGTTTTTAATCACGTCTAAACTGTCGATGGAGTATCTTAATTTAATAGGAGTAATCTAATATTTATCTTCTGTCCTTTTCTTAATGAAATAGAAAGAAAAAGATGTACTGAATTTAGTTTAGTTTGTGAACAAGGGAATCGGCGCCAATATGGCTCTAATAATTTTATTTATAGACTTAAATTTAGTAGCAGGTCTTCAGTTTGACCTTTCGCAAACTAAAGTTCAAGGCAGGGTTCAAATCAAGTTAGTGCCAAACTTAGCGGAATATTGAATATGGGAATTAGTTAGTTCTCTAACGTTATTATGAATTTCGCCCTCAAGCTTTTGGATTTCGCATTTTGGGTCTTGAATACCAGAAATATTTTGAGATAAGTCTCCCCAAGATTTACAAATCTTGAGACACAAGTAAGTTAACGTTCTAAAGGTGGTCGGTGGCCGGATAAACAGGTTGTTTCAAGGCCTTAGACCTTAGACTTAGGTTAGTTTGAAAAGAAAACAAACTGATATATGCATTACATATTATGACAATCAGCAGCCTAATTGCATAAAAAAAGCAATGCCTTTCATTTTGACAATTCAACAATATTTCATTGCGTCATTTACGTCACCGAGTACGAATTTTTCAAACATTCCACCACAACACCTTCAAAACTCTTCGAATTCTGATTGCTGGTGTTACGTATGAGAACGGTATGGTATTAAGCATCCGAAACCGTACCTTCTGGAGACTTTGCCATAGAGGCACAGACAGAAAACCAAAAAGAGTAGCTATAGAAAGTGATATATTGAGGAAGGCATAAAATCGATGCTGCTAAAAATGATCACTAACAAATATGCTCATAAAATGCACTATACCGATATTAAGGGAACATAACATATTTTTATAACCACCGCTGCACCGACCGACCGTAATTCACGGGTCACAGAACTTAGATACAGCCCATTAAAATTCATATCATGTAAGCATTTCTTTTATACCTAACAGATACACTACGAATATCAACATTCTACCTTTTTTAGGACCATTTGTGAATTTAAAGGCAACCAATTTGTTACCGAATGTACTTTTGAATACTAGGAAAATTTTACTACAAATGTAAGGAATATTTGAAGTAAATATCAACATTCTACCTTTTTTTAGGACCATTTGTGAATTTAAAGGCAACCATTTTGTTTCCGAATGTACTTTTGAATGCTAGAAAAAATTTACCACAAATATAAGGAATATTTGTAGTAAAATTTTCCTAGTATTCTACCAAATAAAAATAATTTATAGAAAACAATTCATTCCAGCCGTTTATTTTTATTGCGTAGTAAATTGTAACAAATTCAAATTATGCGCGCTGATTTATTGTTCGTATTGTTTCGATTTCAAATGTACTCAATTTTATGTCACGTAGTGTTAATTTATCAACTACTATCTGCCTGCAGCCACTCCATGTATAACGTAAGTATAATCAGCTTATAATGTTCCCACTGCTGGGACACTGGCCTCCTCTCGGTGAGACGGAGTGGGCCGTAATCCAGCACGCGGGTTCAGTGCGGGTTCGTAGATGTCACAAATGTCATCGATTTTTTGGTTCTAGGACATGCCGGATTCCTTACAATGGATGTCGCTCCATGTAAGTTACGGTTAGACAGGAATCCGACCCCAAAATAGCTGGGAAAAGGCTAGTCAGATTGACTAAGTGCAAATTTATCAAAAAAAATACCATGAAAATAACACTCACCCTTCTCAGTATTTCTAGAAAATGTTCCATAGTTATCGGCCATATTTGAAACAGGATTTGTTAATTGTCTCAATAAACATTCACATCACTGTCGCACATTTGGACGTGTTCTCGTTACGAACCACAAGACAAACTACATTAATAAGTAAATATGCTCTGATATTGACATCATTAGTTAAGTACCTATATTATAATTAGATATTGATCTGAGATGAGCGCTGATTTCAAACCTGAACGAAGTTTTTGTGAAGTAAAAAAGAGACTAAGTCGGCACGCTATCTTATTATTTTTATTGTCAGATTTCCATGGCTAAAGCAATAACTTGAATGGTTATAGGTATATACCCCCTATTCAAAAACTGTCTATGAAAACTAGTACTTACTTAATTATTTTCTAGACATATAGAACTTGATAATATCTAAGTTATTAAAGATGCCACGTCTCTATAACTACACACAGAAACTAAATCAATTCAAAATCTAGTGTTGCCTAATCTTCAACCGTTTGGCGCCATTTAAAAAAGTTGTTCTGTCAAGTTACATAATTTAATGTGACGTTTAGTTATTCTTCAACGGTAACTTGCACCCACGCCGTAGTTTTTTATAAATTCAAATCGCTCGGCCATTCGTCTAGAGGTCGCAAGCCAAACTGCTGGGCATGAGATCGGGTTCGGGTCAAGTGTTATTGGGGGTTTACAATCACGAATTTGTCAGTACCAGCCCGTAGTCAGGATTTGTGCCCAGGTGTAGGCAATAGGCTCGCCTCCCTATGGGACTTAAACATAGGTAGCGAAATGTTAGTTCTGCCAAATCCTTAGTTTGCGATGTTGCGTTATAATAAGTCTATAGTATATAACATTGTATTTGTGTATTTTCATATTTTGTAATACGATGCTTGCGCAACACTAACATATTTATTATGCAGGAAACAAAAGTATAATTATGCGGTTTAGACGATTCATCGTGTGCATAAAACCTGAGTAAATAATTGAAATATTAATTTATTGACTGTGCGTTTTAAATTTTATTTATTTCGTTATAAGACCAAGAGCAAACCACTGTTTTGTTATGTTAAGCCCACTATATTTCAGCTATTTCAAAGGGAAGAAGGTTAGGTTTTCAGTGAGGAAAATGTCGTGAGGATTCGTTTTGAGTATGAATGGCTATAAGAGTAGGGAAAGACCTAAGAAACGATGGATGGACTCTGTGAAAGATGAACGGCTAGAAAGGGGGTAACTACCGACATGACGACTAATACAGAAGTATGGAAGAAAAAGACATGTTACGCCGACTCCAAATAACTTGAGATAAGGGCAGAAGAATGTTGATGAGGAACAGGAGTGACAGCTTTCTTATTACGATGCGCATTTCTGTCATAATAATCAACAAGCTAATAGTGCTATCGATTAGGTAAGGCGATACGTAATTACAAGATGACTACATTAGAAGACCTATGATTGCTGTATTTGACCGATGTCAAAATGTTGCTAAGATCAGTTTCTTACATTATTACGTAACCAAGATTACAGTTTTATCTTACCTACTAGTTTCTGTCCACGATTTCGCCTGGGTTGCCGACTTATGGACACGGCAATAGTGCAAGTTTCTACCAATGAAAGAATTTTCGAAATCGGATCAGCACCCGAATTGCCTAACACACAATCAATCACAATCAGAATCATTTTGAATGATATTGCTAATACATCGCTTGATATGTTCGGAAAAGTCGTCAGCTCAACAACGTAAATAACGCCATGAATGTTGTTGAGCTGTTAAAATGAAAGCCATTCCATGATAGTGTGTTACGCGATTACCCCGCCGTACTTCCAGAGATTACCTCCTACTTTCAAACTTACAAACTTTATCTCTTCATTATGCTAATGTAGGTGTAATGTACACACAAATATAATTATTATGAGTAATAAAAATTAAACAAAGCGTATTTTCAAATTGATTATCGTACCTAATTTATCATGCTTCATCGCATATAAATTAATAATTAGTAATCATGAATACATTTTTCAGTAAGTGCTTAAATTATATTCAAGAAAACTTTTCTAATCAGTTTCAACAATTAAATGAAACGACTGAAGAATATATAGGCTGATTTTTTAAAGACCAGCCAAATTTAAGGATGTGGTACAGACCATCAAACTGAACAACTTTCTCCATGGGACCTGATAGCTAGTGGATTGTATTTGATAGTGGACTGTAGAAATGAAACGATAGAAACACGTATAGCAATATTATAAATTTATATTAGAAAATTAAGACAAAGACCTGACAACCGCTCAGACGTGACGACAGCAACGAACCAAACAAAAAGAACATAAAAAACTATATTTAAAAAACATGACATTTATAGTACAAAAAAGGTCGCACCACAGCCAGTCGCCAACAGGACCAACATCGTAATCGCGAATAAAAATTCAGCCGTCCCATACATTTAGGTCGAGTAGGTATTGAAGTTTTCTATGGGACAGTTGATAAAATTTTCGCGATTACGCTATTTGTCCCATGGAGAAATTTGTTCAGTTTGATAGTCTGTACCACATCCTTAAATTTGGCTGGTCTTTAATAAATCAGCCTGTATAGCTTAACATTGCCTCCTGATATTGGATCAGAAAAAAAATATGTAGTACCTACCTGTACCCTGAGCAAGCGTGGTGATCAATGATCGTACCTTCCCTGTCTGAGAACAGGTATTTGCCCTGAAGTGGGATAGTAATAGGCTGGTATGTATTATGTTTCCTGTACCTGAATACCTTATTAAATGAAAGTCCTTTTCCAAAGCAGGCAGGTAAAGCACTTATGTTAATATTACCAAAACGTTTTTTTATGACTAACCATAGATTAATAAAAAATGGTTAATGTAAATTTAATTTAATTTCTATGTAAATATTGTATGCCCTAAGGGCGGGACATAGCTGGTCAAAATTTAAAATTAAAACCAGGTCGTCCGATATAGTTGAAGTTTAGTACGAAACCGATGGATGTTTTCGAATAAAATTTAATATTTTATTAATAGAAAACCAACAGTTCATATATTAAATTAAATTTCATGCGAAAACATCCATCGATTTCGTACTAAACTTCAACTATATTCGACTACCCTGGTTACTTATATCCTTTGGGGACTGTACCTATCTATGATCCACAATAAAGACATTGATTGATTGAGATTTTTCAACTCAAACTTTTCTTATCTTAAAACACCACTTCCAACAAAGCTTTCAAACTAACTACATACTCACATTTTGCTCCCAAATCGTCAGTTAATTTTTAACTAACCGCCATTAAGGATAGGTAGGTAATTAACATAAGCCGTCCCTATTATCGTTAGGAACTGATTACTCAAGTTAGTCGCGCCTTTATCTTGGGTAAATGCAGTGCGCAAACAATGCGTGTGTACTGGGCCCAAGTAGTTCACCAGTTATCGCTAGAGGCACCACGCTTGACCGAGTTTGGGAGCCGCTAGAAATTCCATCAAATTATTCTGCTACACAGCAGCACTGAATTTCCCATATTTGTCGTTAAATATTCTCAACTTTCGGAAAATAGTAAAAAACTAGTTTAAATGAGTTAAAAAAATTTGTTTAGGTTTGGTCAAAATCATCCTTATGGTGGTTCATTTGACCACTTGGCTTTATATCTATAGTGAAGTCTAGTCGTTACTAGTATCATAAAGAGGTAAAATTTGTGAGTTTGTATGTAGGGGGTAATCATAGGAACTACTGTTCGGATTCCAAAATTCTTTCACCAATGGGAAGCTACAGTATTACCAAGTGTCATAGGATAAATTTCATGTTAATAGCAGAAATTTCCCGCGGACGAAGTTGCGAACAGGAACTAGTTTATCTCATATTTCCACCTTTCGCCCTGAAGCAAGCGCTTTACTTTGTGTACATAATTTTATCACCACTGCTCTTAAAACGGTGAAGGAAAACGTGAGGGAACCGGCATGTCCTAGAATCAATAATTCGAAGACATGTGACATCAACCCGCACTGGACCGCGTGCAAGATTACAACAGCCCACTCTCTCTCGAAGAGAGGAGGCCCGGGTCTCAGCAGTGGGAACATTAGAGGCTGATTATGCTATGCCCTCTGACTGGAAAGACTCTTCGCCATTGTACAACACACAAGTAACACTAACAACGGCTAAATAATGACTTTAATGAGTTGCAAAGTACTTAGTTCGCACGCTACATGGGTACAGGTGCACTGACGGTGACCCGATAATGCCCACATGACACTATCACGTTCCAAACAACACAATAATTGTCACGCTTGAACTACTGCACTAGTGTACTTTTGTGTGTTGTGCTGTCTTTTTCGTGTGCGCCAAATAAATGGTTTATCTATCTATTTATCTACTGATCGATAAATTAATTCACGTTTTCAACAACCTGTGAATCGGTGTTCTGGCCTAATGGGGATTATTTTTATGAAATTAGTAAGGTAAGGGTTGTCAGAAACAGACATTGTTTATAGGCAAACCACTTAGTGAAGTATCTATAATTTACTAGCTGCGCCCCGCGGTTTCACCCGCATAAGTTTCGATCCCGTGGGAATATCGGGATAAAAAGCCTATGTGTAAATCCAGGGTGTCAGCTACGTCAACACCAAATTTCATCAAAATTGGTCTAGCCGTTTGAGCGTGAAGAAGTAACAAACATACAAACACACTCGCAAACTTTCGCCTTTATAGTATTAGTGTGATTCCCCGTTGGTCGCAAGCGGTCATGGGTTCGATTCTCGGGTCAAGCAAAATTGGTATTGGGTTTTTCTATCTCAATTTCTCAGTCGCAGCCTGAGTCTGGATTTATGCCCAGTTGATAGCAATAGGCTCGCTCCCTATTACATGGGACTTGAACGTAACTGGCTAAATTTAGGTGTACTATAGGTATGTACACCTCTGCCTAACCCTTCGGGAAAAACAGGCGTGATGTTATGTTAATCAAATAAAAATTGCAACGAAATTAAAAAGGCTACCATTCAGTTCTTATCTTTCCCATTATCAGCGTCGATAACGATGAATATTGAATCCATTTTATCCTCAACGGTCTAGTAAACATGGTTACCCTACTTATCGTATATTAGGTCAGTGGGAAGGCGGAAACGAGTTGGTATGAGATTACCGAGATTGAATAGCTGCGGGAGACAACATCTTGTGGAAGATATTCATCCTTGGAAGGCGAGGAAGGAGTATGTCTATGTTGTTTTTGTGTTAAGGGTTTTGTTCACAAAGAGTGCCTACGGGACCCTATTAATAAGGCTCGGCTGTACGCTCATGCGACTGTCACAGGGCAACCTTAATAAGTAGATACTTGAAATTTTCACAAAGTGTGTAACTACTATAGCAGCTATAACAACAAATAAAATTAAGTTAAAAATGGGAAGGAGTTTGACTATATTGTTTTTCTTTTAAGGGTTTTGTTCACAAATATTGCCAACGGGAACCTATTACTAAGGCTCCGCTTTCCGTCAGTCTGTCACAGGGCTGTATCTTTTTAACCATTATAGGATAGACACTTGAAATTTTCACAGAGATGTACTTCTATGGCAACTATAACAACAAATAATAAAAATAAAATCAGGTACTTAAGTTGAAATTTATAGGATAACATCGTGAGAAAACCGGTATATATTCTAGAACCAAAAATTCGAAGACATTTGTGACATCTATCAGCCGGCACTCGGCCCCCGTGATGGATTATGGGCTATGGCCCAATCCCGCTTATTATGGTAAAAAACTTATAGGGGGTATAAGAAACGTGTTTTTTTTAACCTAAGTATTTTATTTTAATATGTAGTGTTAAATATTGTACGGTGGTACGGAACCCTTCGTGTGCGAGTTCGACTCACACTTGGCCGTTTTTATTTTTTCATCTGTAAGATCTTGTTCCGTTCTGAAAGTCTAAGTAAGTTTTGCGGTGTTTTGTGTCTATAGGGTGTGTGTTAGACTACATTTCATATTCCGTTGCGCCTTTAGTGAGTTGAGTTAAGGGTGTGGTGCAGGCTATCTATTTTCCAAATCATTGAGTTAGGAACTGCAAATGTTTTCAGGAGTATATTTATTTGTTACTAGCGGCGCCCTGCAGTTACACCCGCATAAGTGTCGATCCCATAGGAATATCCGGATAAAAAGTATCCTATGTGTTATTCTGATGTAAAAGCTATATCACTGTAAAGTTTCATCAAAATCCGTTAAGAAGTTTTTGCGTGAAAGAGTAACAAACACCCATCCATCCTCACAAACTTTCGCGTTTATAATATCAATCACACAAGAGCTTTTATTTTACGCTTTTTTAAAATACGGCAAATAACACACTGCTCTCTGATTGGTCGATGTTGACAGTGGCAATGCTTGTGTCTGTCACCGGAAGATAACAAGATCCGCAAATTCGCTCATTATGGGTCTAGTTTAGTAACTTTAGCAAAATAAAACTATTTTCACAGTTCCAACACAGTTACAACATTAAAAACTTTACAAAAACACACGAGCAACCGGTTTGTTTATGTTCCGTGGCGAACAATGGCGGTGGAGAGGAAGGAGAAGGAACACGTGACTTATTCAACCAATCAGAGCGCACATGGCGTTTGGTTATTGCTTATTGTTTTACGCGTGAGTTCGGTTCGGTAAGAGTATCAATTTGCGAAAATTTGGGCGTAAAATAATACAATTTATCACTCGTTTAGAATCCTACGAAAGTTTATAAATTTCCTAGAATATTTATAAATTTGCGGTTCTTGTTATTTTCCGGTGACACATAGACTACAATCTCCTGTCCTTATTCCAATTTATTTGGGTCGGCGCAACAGGTATTTTTTTTCTTTTCTCTGTTAGTCGTCATCTCGGTAGTCCCTTTACAACCGTATCATCTTTCACACAATCTATCCAACGTTTCTTTGGGCTTCCCCTACTCTTATAGCCACCCCCCATAAATATCTACTCAAATCTTTCCTCAAGACATTTTCCTCATTCCTCCGCCATTCACAATCATAATCAAAACTTTGCTCACGACATTTTCCTGTACACACAATATATGTATATGTATGTGTGCCAATATTTAACCAGTTTTGTGTGTCAGCATTTGTGTCCAATATTTAACCTATTCTATTCAGAATTCTATCAGCCCACTGAATCAACCTATAATGTTCCCACTGCTGGGACACAGGCCTCCTCTCGGTGAGAGGGATCGGGCCAGACATGCCGGTTTCCTCACGATGTTTTCCTTCACGTTATTAAAACCAGTAGTGATGAAATAAATAATAATTAACACAAAGTAAAACGCCTGACTGGGTTTGAACCTACGACCTACAACTCATAAGTCGCAGCCGTTATCACTGGGCCACCACTGTTCCCTATCAGCCCAAATCAGGTCAAAGCCTTGTTTGATCACGTGCATGTTCACATTATCTGTCAAATTCCATAACGATCGGTTCTATTGTTTAGACGTGAAAAATCCACAGAGTTGCTTTCGCATTTATGTGTATTATTACTTATTTTATTAGTGAGGATAGTATTATATATTACAGTGCGACTATATCAAAGCGACCAGTCCGACTCGGTAATCAGATTATGGGAAGATATAGTGGATTAAGGAGAGAAATCTCATTAACAACCATATCAGATTGAATGGTAAAAGTATACTTGAAGGTCGCTTGCCAATGAAAGAACTGAAAATATATTATTAATTTGGTAATTTTACAAATCGACTTGTTTATTTATTAATAGTTAATTAAAACGGTTCAACACTAATTACATTAATTAACATAGAAACCATTATTAAGTTGGCCATTATTATGGTGTATATTATTATCATTTAATTGAAAACTAACACGGACCAGTGGACTCCCTTGCATACTTTCTCTCACAGAAAACCAGACAATAAGCATGTTAAACGCAATATGCGTGACAGGGCAAAGCTCATGAGCGGAGTGCAAAATACACCGCCAAACAAAAGCAGTATGTACGTTAAGATGAAAGAGAGAAAACTTGTTATTCCCTACACAATTCGTTTAATTCCGATAGGTATTAAAAATTCTGGTTATGACGGTCGCTTAAAAGATAGAAACATTTGTTATATTCTATAACAATATTATAAAGAGGCAAAATTTGTGAGTTAGTATGTGGGGGGTAATCCTTGGAACTACTGATCAGATTCCAAAATTATTTCACTAATGGAAAGCTATACTATTGCCAAGTGTAATAGGATATATATTTTATGTTAAAACAAAAAAAACATGCGAACAGAAGCAATATAAAGATGCGGGGTCATTGACACTCACACAAGTACAAAACATTGATACGTGCTTACATTAAACGCCTTACACGCGTCCCTTTTATTACATGTATTTTTAACGTTCCTTATTAAATTGTAGTCTTAAGAATCTGGCATCCGATAACTCAGTAATCCAACCTTGATCTCATTTACTTACTACGCTGTTGATACGCGTAAAACAAATTAGGTCAATGAAGAATTTTGTATTAGCAGGCATCTACGTTGTTCAGGAATACAATTATATCTTAATGTTATGTACAATTTAAAATAAAACCACATAATAAATACAGAGTATAAAATAGTGTATAATAAACTACAACGAAATAACGTTACCAAAGTCAAAAGCGATAATTTAAATATGTTGATGATAATTTATTAAGAATATTGCGTGCGAGCGTACGAACGCGGTAAATCCTAGGAACGAAGTTACGGCCAATAAAAATGTATTGCCATATTTATGGCGTACTGGGGGCCAAATATTTAATACCTGGCTTTGAGCTGGAAAAAATGTCACTAAAAATATGACTTCTTCAGAAAAAATGGCTTTAATAAAAGCCGTTATAACTTAATCCTTTGAAATATTATTCATTATTAACCGTGCTGTGTCCTTCATTAAGTTTTGTTTCCAATATATTTTATTTTACTAAATTAAACGTGTACAAGTGAAGACCTGTTTTTATTTCGCTACAATATGCTCTTCATCAATATTATGAAGAGGAGTTATTGAGTATTAAATATTCACAATTTTAGATACAAAATGCTGTGGTCAACATCATCCTCCTATCCATCATCATACTCCTGCCCTTAGGGCCTAAAAAGGCCACTTTGGCAGAATCATAATAGGATAACAATATGAATCATGTTAAAAATCGTAAAATGGTCACAAACTAACAATTCAAATTCAAATATGATCTGTGTGCAATTCATATCACAATGAAATAACATTTAAACTGTAGAAATAAAAAACCAATTTGATTAATAAAAACTAATGAAAAATTTACCGATAAAATTACGGTTTTAATTTTTTTCATGTGGCAATGTTTACACCAACTAGGAAATGAAATTTTACGAAAATTAGAGGAATTGCTAATGATGTGCTGGGAATTCAGGAAATGAATAGCGTTTAGAGGTATTGCTTAAAGAGGCCTTTTTAGGCCCCCTGATCTCAATTTATTTAAGTTCGGCGCAATATATCTTTTTCTTCTATAATTAGTAGTCGGTAGTCAGTCCCTTTCTAGCCATATGATGTATCGATTTACATTCTTGTCTTCATCTTTACATCTCTATCTGCAGCCATCTCAATATGCACCTCCTCTAACCATCATCTTTCTGACCGCGATATTTCTACAATTTAACAGTCGTGTCTTTTTAGCGGCGGCAAATAAGTTATAATTCTAATGGGTACTAAAGATATCAATCGACAGCGCCATAACGTATTAGTCATGCTCATAAACGTAAACGCGAAACTAAAATAGTTTACATACACAGTTTACAACGTTTCTCGTCTAATAAATGCAGATTATGCTTTTAGCAAGACTGCCTGGCTCCAAAAGCTTAATATTGTTGTATCGCTGGTACTGCTCATTTATGTATAGACGGTGCTTTTCCACACATTGCATTTCTTTTTTTTTATGGCAGAATGGGCCTACTCTTGACCTCGATCTCGCTTGATTGAAAGCGATGGCTGAGGTTTACGATGGAACGGGTGTGCCCAGAAGATTCCTATGAGATGACGTTTATAAACTAGAACAGAATACATTTTCACTAAATTACTCCTCTGGCTAATTAAAATCATCCGTTGCACTACTTGGCTTAACTTGCCATGGATACATGTTCTATGACAAATTGTATTTTATAAACTTACTGAGCAAGTGAGCTTCTAGAAATCACTAGTCTTCCAATATCACTACACAATAGTAATTACTGCAAGCTATGCAAGCCATTACCGTATGAAACACAAATAAATTGAGTCACCAAAACATGACACAAAAAGTATCATAATGAAATAAAGACCAGAGACTAGAGGAAGAGTTGCACGTAAAAATATAAAAAAGTATATTTAAAGAATCTCGGACCTACTTGAGTTAAACATTTAACGATTTATTTCACTACTCTATATTTCGCTGGCTTTATCCGTGAAATAACGGCTTGCTACAAGTGTTGCTATAAGATTTGTTGTAGGCGAAATCTTGGGTTACCACTTCGCCGAAGTCGTCTTATTTTCTGCAAGCAGCTAAAACTTAAGTACACATTTTTTCATAAGGTTTTCCAGGCTGAATCTGTACACTGAATACCTAATACTTGTTTTATATGCGGTTTATTTTTACCATATCATATTACTTTACCATAGAATACTTATAGACATAGAAGTTTACTAAAGTCCCGTAATAGGTAGTTGATATTACCCTAAAAAGACTTCCAGAATACAACAGGTTATTTTTTCGAAATTCTTAATGACACTAATATACTTTAGCAGGCTTAGGGCTGATTTTTCAATCATCTGATAACTTTATTGGCGGAATAATTTTGAAAGTTTGACAGTTGTATCATACAAAAACTGTCAAACGTCAATTTTATTCCTCGAATAAAAGTTATCTGGCGATGGAAAAATCGGCCCTTATTATGATTAAATCTTCGTGTACTCATTTATTATCCTAAATCTAACTGGCGATATGTGGGTCTACTATAGGTAGGTACCTTCACTTCTGCCTAAGCCTGTGGAAATACAGGCGTGATGTTATGGTTTGTGTATGTAATTTCCTATGATATCATGAAACAGGAGAGTAAAAGAATGCTCGTAAGCTATACCCGATTAATTTTATTCCAAGAACCCAAGAACGTGGTAAAATGAGTGATTGAACCTTGTATCACATTAATATTATAAAGGCAAAAGTTTGTGAGTGAGTGTGTGTGTGTGTGTGTTTGCATGTTTGCTACTTATTCACGCTCAAACTGCTGGACCAATTTTTATGATATTTGGTATGGAAGTAGCTGACACCCTGGATTTACACATAGGCTACTTTTTATCCCGATATTCCCACGAGATCGAAACTTATCGGGTGAAACCGCGGGGCGCAGCTAGTCTAATATAAGTAATGACATGTGTAGGCTAAAGTCCTTAATAATGTACAGCTCGCTATGACCTAACGATGTAGTCGACAACAAAGTTAAGTGGAAGAACCAAAATTAGAATTACGAACCCTGCGTAATCCTCTTAGAGTTGGACCCAAAGGTACCCCAAAGTCTAATGGGACGGTATACACGAAATGTCCAACATTTTCTGACGCACGTGTGCTTTTACAATGACTTTCGACCTTAACCCAAAGGGTCTGTTTTGGCATTCAACCCCAGTCCAGTGCAAATAACCCCGAATGTACGAATGTCTCATGCATGTCGTGAGGCATGTTATGACATCACTAAAACGAGTTGTTTTTGCACTTTCTTCACGTAGACTTGAGGTCTATTTTCTCACTAATCCACTTTCCTAGCGTAGTGTCCAGCATACATTATTTTTTGGGAGAAGCTAGGCGAGAAATGAATTACCCACAAATATAATGTTACTGAGGAAACGGTTGTGGTTACGAAGATGGGAAAAAGGCTGGAGAATGATGAAGAGGACGGGTAGCTTCATCCGCCAATATTTTCAGAACAACATTCTGACAGAGATAACAGCCTCAATAATTGAAAATAGTGGCGGCTGCCGCAACAGTGCGGCCGGCACTCCCGTGTCAATCAACCTAGCTGCCAACCTTACTGGCTGGATTATTTTAAGAAGGATGTGCTAAGGTAGCCCACGAAATTCAATTTTACTAACTATATTTGAAATTTGATGATTTTCATTATTGTAATTCTGTAAATAAATGTTTGTTACTGCCGCTAATCATATTTAGATTAACATACAACCTCATACTGACCTGTAAATTGCAAAAAAAAACGTAAGAAGTTTTGAATTTCACTGGCTACCCTGATACTTTCGTCTTAAGAGATTGGCCAGTCAGCCACAGCCTGAGGTACTATCGACAAGGATGAAGAAGAACATATTGCATTCACAGATCAGTATCCTATCATTGCGGCAATATTACTAATAATATAGTGGACGTTACAGGCTGTTAATATACGTCGTACAAACCCACACATGTTCGCATCATAAAAGTAAACCAGTCAACGGACACGGTGTAAGCAAATGTTTATCTAACAGCTCGGCCACATGTACTCGTAGAAGACTGATCGTAATTCACGTCGCCTCATTGATAACGTCAGTGTTCATATCACTTGATTTATTACCTAGCGTCTTCGTTGCTCTTTGCATTCTTTGATTGCATTGTTCAACTGATATGATCAACCTATGACCTTCTCAATTGTGAAATCATTTTCGCTACATAGTAATAGTTTTATCAGTTTTATTATTCCTTTCGGCCGTATATCGCAAAACTGGAGCTCAGAAATAGCTAGACGGGGTCGCAGTAGACCGAACAGAAGAAAAATTGGCGAGAAGAATCACAAAAAAACTTTTTAAAAACAAGCTTTTATTATTTATTTATTAGAAATAAATAAAAGCGTGTTACATTGTGTTCTAAATGTTCTTTAATGTTCCATCAAAATGTAACACGCTTTTATTTATTTCTTATAAGGTTTGAATTATTTTTAACTTTTTAGTACTTTTACAACTTTTAAACAGTTTAAGGAATGGGGGAGGCCCCAGGAGTGCGACAGTTCAACCCAGTAAAAAAAACTTCCATCCTCTGGTTTAGCGGTGTAAAGCTTCTGCCAAACCTGTGCTGAAGCGAGAGCGTCAAGAAGGCGAAACTAAACGTGAAGACCTGCGCGACAACAGCGGTAGCGTAGGTGTGCAAGACGCCATAGATAAACATGAGCAGCGTCTACCGTGAGACTGACGCTCCCGCTTCGCAGTCTCTTTGGTCGCGCAGGTTTGAAATCATCTTGAGCAATCCTATCTACACTTGGGTTGGGTGGGCAACGGTATAAAATCGCCAAGACACACGCCTGGTGATATTGTTTTCGTTCCTTCTCTACGAGACCTTTCGCTTTCCTTTCATGATTAAGGTTTAAAAAATCGTTTATTTGTTTGTTAATACATACTCATGTGTGTTTCACCAGTTGGCAATTTGCTAGCAATATTTCAATGTATAGGTACCTATTTACTATTTATCGCCTCAGCGGTTTTACCAAACCAAGCAGGACAAGCATTTCATTGTGTTTAATATTATTAAGAATTAGAATAACGAGTTTTGTCATGTTAATTTATCGCAAACAGCAGTTTTCCGGAAGCGGTTCGCATATCTAAAAGGTCGAGGTTAATGGTTATCCAGAATTCGTCACAGGAATTGGAATATATGCTCAAAGTAATCGCAACCATATAAATATTTTGCACCGTGTTCTGCAAGCATTATATGTAAACAATCTTGTTTACTTTGAACTTTTCTTTACATTAGCTTAAATATAACCTAGATAAGTAGTTTGGTGACTAGGCTGGCCGCAGTGTTGCCAGACGTTGGCAGGAAGCCCCATTTTTACCCAAAATTAAATATCCCGCGCGGGACAGGTTCAGTACCACTTTTCAGGGATAGAAAAATAAATAAGAAATTCGTAAGGAATGAATTCCTTATTTATGTCTGAAGGCTTAACTTCCTTATAGGGTAAACGACACAGTTATTGTTAGTACAGTAACGTATTTGCATAACGTATTGCATTGCACAACAAAAACATTTTCTATGGCTATCTATCACCACTGTAAATTTTATTTAAAAGTCGATTAATTCGACTCTTCACGTGACTCTTGACGTGGCTGGCCTATTCTTTAGCCAAAGAATCAGCATTGCCGTATAACGTGGCAATGCTGATTCCTTTGGGCACTTTACCTATTGACAGCGATTCGGACAAATTTTTTGGTGACCTTTGATTATTTCACGCTGGCTGGCCGTTACTCTGCTAACCAATTTCCCCTTTCTTATAGAGCAAGACCTATCTAACCATTATTACAACCTACACCTACAGGCACTCAAAGTTCTTCACATTCCTCGGGCATAAAGGAAAGTGAGTATACATCGCGTGTATGTAGGATATCTCGAACAAAAGCCACTTAGCCTGAACTGGCTTCAACCTACGTCGAACATCGACCTGCGAAGGTCAGATTCTGCATTGTGTCAGCCTGTAGAACATCTACACCTTTATATTTAATTATACGAAAGCCTTCTCTTAATTTAAATGCCACTCGCATCATGAATTTTGATCTCGGCAGTAAAAATGTTTTGGAACTTTATTCTGTCAGGATTATTACTCTCTGGTGTCTTTTGCGGAAGGGATCTAAGATTCGAGTAATCTTCTATTTAAATAAAAATGAAATACTGTTCGTCGGTAAGCGCAATGCGGTGTTATTTGTAATAGTCTGAATCAGGTTTTACAGAAAAATTGAAAAACTTTACCGGGAAAAAAGAAGTTCAGCTAGAACTGAACTTCCTTTTTTTCCATGAGATTTTGTATGATCATAACTTAAGATCCAAACATGGTCACAAAGATTAAATAAGTTTTTTTTCCTCATTAAACATTTTCCAGCACACAACAGCTTTTCACAAAACGATCTCGGACCAATTTATTGGAATTTGGACAGGACAACGTCTGTCAAGTCAGCTAGTTCGAAATAAAAATAAAATACGTTTCTTTGCGTAGTTATAGAACACTTGCATATGGAGACGAAGGATTTAACATGGAAACTGATGATAACAATATACAAATTGATAATGTTCTATTAAGCAATGAAGATTCTCAGTTTCTACTTACAAAAGGTGTTGATTCAATCACAAATGTTCCTATTGATCTACAGACGTGTGACTGAACATCACAAGATGGACATGCTAATGCAAACAAGTTGAAGACGTAACCAACGTTTTCACAAATAGTCGCTAATTTGAGATTGAATGACTAGAATAGAATAAACTAGCGACCCGCCCCTGCTTCGTACGGTTTTTACGACTTGACAAAACATTGAGTTTTCTTTATTATACAGTGTGGCAGGGGCAACTACGCGTAAACTGTTACCATGAATTCAGCACATGATACTAGACCACTAGTGTAGAAATGTTTCGTCGGTTATCAAAATAAAAATCTGGTGGTTCATAGAAAAATGCAATACTCGGTTTTTTTAGCAAACTTTTAACCGACGGAAATTTTAAACACAGCGGTGTTCAGAATCATATACTGAATCCATGGTATCAGGTTGTGCGTCGATGTCACTGCCACCCTGTATACGTTAAATTAATTTTAATGAATTAGACACATTAACTTTTCGGACCTAAATTCTCTAACTAAACGATGGTGAAAACGAAAAACAACGCTGTCACACAGACGGGCATGAAAAGCGATTTTAATTTATACTATCCATCTTTAGATAAGCCAACCCCAACATAGTTGGGAAGGCTAGGCAGATTGTTTGATCTAAAGAAGCCGACCAGAAAGCTAATGTTTTCCTTTGGTAGATGCCAAATGCAAGAACAACATTTTTTAGCTACGTTGAATTTGATGCGTAAGAGCGGCCCTGAAAACTCTTTTCTGAATTCGAATTTATTACAAACAGCTGTCGATCTTTCCTCTGTATATACTTTTTCTGTTCTGTTTTTTCTTGTCTGTTTATATGTGTGTACATAAATGGTTAAATAATAAATAAGTTTATAGGAAAACAGTTCGTTTGATCATACTCTGAATAATGTGTATGCTGTGTCATAGGAAACTGAATAATTATCATTAAAATGGGCAAGCTCGGACTTAGAGACAGGGACTTATGCAGTTGGCATTTGAGACCCTGAAGTCATTTTGGAAGTTTAGCAAAGGTTAGATTTCTTTTGACAGTTTAAAATAGAAATAGGAGTTGCCTTTGTCGACTTATGCAGAAAAACAGAAAAAATAAATGAAACAATTGAATTATTTTAGCATCCTCGTCAGGCAGGCAAGCTACCTTGCAGCCGGTATATTCTGTAAAAATCTCACGGTGTAATCTTAGGTGTAGTGAGCTATCATTCCACCTGATACTACGGATAGACAACTCACTTTAATCTCACTTCACAGTTCAAGTTTTCACGGTGAGAATTTTACCGAATAGATGGGCAGGTCGGGTTGGTTGGTGTGAGAGCCCCTAGGCGGGCTGGTTTGCAGGCCTAGGCGGAAATCAGGGGCTAAAAACAGGTATGTTGACACTAACAATACAGTTTGTCTTATTCTTGGCTCTAATCGTGCAATTGACGTATGCCAAGTAATAAGGAAACATATAATATACGCTTTATGTCGGGAATAAATGCGTAGTAAAGCGTTGTCACAACATTCCAGCACTCTTAGGTCGAAGGTACGCAGTTAGGTGCTCCGCTTGGTGGTACACTGCGTGGTCGATGGCAACCTAAAAGTGAACTAAATGGAGTCGGCCCAGAATTCGGCTACGAATTTGGCGCCATCAGAAGCGTCGATCAGTTCCTATAAAGTGCACACGACAGGACACGCAGGACACGATATTTAATGCCCCATCGTTTATAGAACAGCACCACATTTACACACCAAGGCGGAGTTATATATGAATCTCCAACTGAACAGGATTTCCTTGCTACGGCTAATCTGCTGTGGAGTCTGTTTAAAGACTTCCAGGTTAGCAAATGCATCTAGGGTCCAGGTGGGAGATTTTCAGCTAGTGGAACGAATGGTTTGGGTAAGGAAGCCTCTCACCACAGTTTCATGACTAGTTTGTCACTTGTTCGAGCGACGCTACTCACCAAGCGAAATTCCTAGCTTGCTAAGGCCTTACCACGTGTCCTAACCTAAGCGTTCGGTCGCGGGACAACGCGATCATCGTATTAATAGCCTCCCGACCGATTTCGGTCACGGTAGCCAATCTCAAGGGAGATTAGCCATAGTGCACAATAGTGTGTGCGTAAACACAGGTGCACTCTCTGTTCCTTTACTTTCATAGACCGATGGGATGGCAATGCGACGACCGGAGAGAGATCAGGGGCAGGATCAACGGCTTTACGTGCTTTCCGAGGCACGGGGGTATCACACCACAAACTTCCAAACTTCGGGATGTTACTGAGAAATTCGCAATGGAAAAACCGAATAACACTTTGCTCGGCCCGGGAGTCGAATCCAGGACTCCACGCTCAGCAGTCCCGCTTGCGACCACGAGACCAACGGGGTAGTTCATCGTGCATCGTATTATATGCATGTCATTCATTTGTTTGAAAAACCGGAATGCGCGTTCGGGTTCGCCGAGCAAAGTGAACATGACGGTCACTTGTTCGTTCGTTCATATGTCACTTTGTCCCAAACAAAGTGACATGAACGCGAAAAACGTGTATTCGCGCGACGATCGCTTACTATTAGGACGCGGCCTTACACGCCGCTATAAGATTTCTGTCTCATCGTTAAAACCGACGTGTCTAGTATATCTTTAGACTTTAGAGCCTAAAATTATAGCCCTTAAGCCGAGACCGGCGTCTCCTTTATTAGCTTTATCAATATAATTTATGTTAGCAATTTGTTAGCACCTTTCACTGCGCTGGCTATAATGAAAACGTGTCTGTCTGTTTGCTTATTCGCCTAGTATCGTACGGACGATTCCTTACCGTGGCGATTTTTTTTCGCGCATTGGATTTTCAACTCTCGGTATTGCGGTGAGCATTGAAGAAAAAAAAGAAAAAGAAAAAAAAAAAAGAAGAGAGAGAGAGAGAGATAAAGATGAAGACCAAGTTCACCTTGAGAGTCGAGAAGTTGGAGTCGCGCCACAAGATTAACTTCAAGTCTTTTGTAGTGCGGGTTCCGACTCAACATCTGGAGGCTTTCATGAAAGAGGAATTTTGGCCGATGGGTGTCGTGTATCGTCGGTTTCGCGGAAGGCTACATGACACCTCGACTCAGCGCAATACGTCGCCGACCCAACGTAGTTAATAAATTTAAGGTTTTTGTATGTATTAGTTTATTATCGTATAAGATTATTTTGTGTATTTTATCTATGGGCCTTAGTTGCCTGAAATAAATTGATTAATAATAATAATAATAATTGAGTATCCAAGAGAGTGCATCCCAGCGCGTCAAGAAAACACACTGTTGGATTTTCAACTTTCGACGCTAAGCAGAGCGTTAAAAATACAGTGCGCAAAAAATCGCCGCGATTAAAATATGCCAGTGTGACTGGGCTTACTTCAGCACTGATTCAGCTTGTTTTCAACGTTGGTGAGGGTTTTTACTGTGACAGCAAAAAAAAACCTACAAATTAATATTTAATGCATTTATGTCCATCACAAATGAGTGTAGTCAGGCAATTTCTGTTGTTTATAAATAGGTAAGTGAATAATTTTATAACAATTTCTGTAAACACGACTGATTCATTTTATAGGCGGGTATAGTCTCGGAATAACAACAAACAATTTTATAATTAAATCATATATTCATTCATTGATAAATGATAATACAGGCTGATTTTTTAAAGACCAGCCAAATTTAAGGATGTGGTACAGACCATCAAACTGAACAACTTTCTCCATGGGACCAACATCGTAATCGCGAATAAAAATTCAGCCGTCCCATACATTTAGGTCGAGTAGGTATTGAAGTTTTCTATTGGACAGTTGATAAAATTTTCGCGATTACGCTATTTGTCCCATGGAGAAAGTTGTTCAGTTTGATGGTCTGTACCACATCCTTAAATTTGGCTGGTCTTTAAAAAATCAGCCTGTATAATTTTAATTACACACACGACGACATATCAAGCTATACATTTCCAGTTTTAGCTGACCTCGCATTGTATAGGCTTATCGTACAAAGAAAGGTCAGCTTATACTGAAAATATATACATAATATAACGGTGTATAGCTTGACATGTCACCGTACGTACACTTTATGTTTAATAGGTATACATTAAAATGTTTATTTATAAAATATAAACCGCAATTAATTATTTACACCACGTACTAAATTAAATGAACTAACTATATAAACAAAAACAAAAGGACACTCATCATTATTAATTTTAATAACGCTCATATAAAATCGTAAGCGTACAAAGTATTATTGAATTAATCGTCATTATTTCTCTTTATATGCTCAAAAAGCAAGCTAATACTATAAGCCGCAAAGTTACTGATAGTGTCCCCATTATGTATAATTTAATATAACACTGACATCCTTCCTCAATGCTAATAAAAATAATTAGAAATGTATTCTTATCATTCCCCATACTGAGCTCTCTAGACCGCAAAAATAACAATAAGTACACTATTATTATAAACATGTAAAGTTAAACTAGTTATTATTAGCATAGGGTTAAAGACAACATAATATTATATGGAACAGAATTAACAGAGGTACAAAGGGGTAATAAAAGTCTGAAATCGCCAACCAGTCTTGAGCAAGCGTGGTGATCAATGCTCGTGCCTTCTCTGTATGAGAAGAGACCTTTGCCCTGCAGTGGGACCGTAATAGGCATAACATTGGAGACCGAGAACCAGTAAAAGATCGATCACCAGAATGATGGACAGGCGGCCTCATCAGAACTGAAGAAAAAGCATGGGTAAGGTCAACTAAAGACTGAACTACATATAGCCCTGAATTGGGCAAAATGTATTGAAGAAGATTGTCATGGGATCCTGACAGCACCTGACAAATAGCTGCCATGTTGGACAACTTTACACCCCGATATAATTGCCTAAATTCAACAAGAAACAAGTTAGGTAGCCCAATTTTGTCTTGAAAATCGGTACACATTATTATTTTGCAAAATAGCGCTATTTCCAACAACGTTTCAGGTTGACACAACGCGAGTACACCAACAACAATTTTCGCATAGTGCATACGCGGCTTAAATTAGATGGTGTTACAGATATAAAGTCTAGTGTCATAGAAATATAATATTTTGCAAAGCAAGGAAAACAATTATGATGCACGTCATGCGAGACATTCGTAAATAATGTACGATGAGCTATTGTTCGACCACACATGTGATATACATGCGTATGCGCCACTAACATGTTAGGTACATTCTATACAATGTGCATATCCTTTTCCCAACTACGTTGGAGTTGGATTCTAGTCTAGCCAGATGCATCTGAAGACCAGTATTTTACATGGAGCGACTGCCTATCTGACCTCAACGACCCAGTTACTGGGTCATACGATACCCCTTGGTAAGACTGGTTTTTGGGCATCTGACTACCCGTTACGACTGTCAAAGATCTACGAACGATAGCCAGAACTTATGCATGCCCATATGACGCTAGAACATGGAGGACTATTATAATAAAATATCTATGAACTAATTACCCATGTTTGGAAACTAATAAATGATTTGGGTTGACCTCTGGTCTCGATATATAGATTATATGGCCGTGACGATAGATGGCACATCGAGTTTTAGAAAAATTTCAGCGGGGTAATTGCGTAACACACTGGCTTTCATTTTGACAGTTCAACAACATTCATTGCGTTATTTTCGTTGTTGATCAGACAAATTTTTCGAACAAATGAAGCAATGGATTAGCAATATCCTTCAAAATTATTCAGGTTGTGCGAAGTGAATTATTCAGGCCGTACAGTGGAAACAATACTTGAAGATTGAAATAGACATAAAACTGACTTTATAACAGCGAAGAAAGTAATAGCAGTATTAAATAATGACAAAGTTTCTCTATTGAAGTTTTATGAGAAAACTTATATTGAATTTGCATTTTGCTGCAGTCTGTAGCAACTTTAACTTTGTAAATATTTTCGGACGTCAATGACACAAATATAAAACGATTTATAATACTTAACACATAACATCAGGCCTGTAATCCCCGAAGTGTTAGGCAGAGGTGTGCCTATAGTGCACCCACATTCGCCAGTTATACTATTTATGACCCCAATAACAGGGTCAAAAACAGAATAGGACTGGCCGTTAATGGAGTCAAACGGTCTAAATTGGATGAATCAGCATATTCTTTACAAATCTTGCCAAATGTGACTCAACAGAAATTAAATTCAATTTCTTTTATTGATTGTCACAGGTGGAAAGTCAGGACCCTAATTGTGTAACACTATCAATCTGAATCATTTTGAAGGATATTGCTAATCCATTGCTTCATATGTTCGAAAAATGTGACTGCTGAACAACGTACTTAAATAACGCAATGAATGTTGTTGTACTGTCAAAATGAAACCATTGCTACTGATAGTTACGCTATTACCCCGCTGAATAATTTTGAAGGATATTGCATACCGACACGGTGTACAATTATTCTAGCGTAATTCAAAATTTATTTAAACATTAACATTATTTTAAATGTATTATTCATAGTAGGTCATTGTCCATTATCATTTATCATGCATTAATATAATTGAGTGAACATAATGAAATCCGAACATTATTTTTATAGTTATTCAGTCATTATCATTAGGTACCTACTTAATAATTTCGTTACTAATTTCTGTCATTAAAAAATACATTTATTGCTAGAATATTAGTTTCGACTAAGGACTGATTTTTCAATCGACAGATTATTTTTTATTCGTGGAATAAAATTGACGTCCGACAGATTTTGTATCGAAGAACTGTCAAAAATTCAAAATTATTCTTCGGATAAAATTATCTGGCGTTGGAAAAATCAGCCCTTTGTTTTACTTTTATTTGAAGACTAAAATTATCCCCTGAGAACGTGCTACCAGGACAAAAAGTAGCCTATGTCCTTAGCCAGAAAGGCATCTATCTTCTTGCCAAATTTTATCGAAATCCGTTCATTGGTTTAGTCGTGAAAAGGTAACATAGAGACAGAGTTACTTTCGAATTTATAATTTAGTATGGATACGCCATCTGTCAAACCGATATTTATGTATTTATTCCTCGGATAAAAGTTATCTGAAGATTGAAAAATCGGCCCTAAATCGTCTAACTTTTTTTTTTGATAGCTTAGGTAAGCATAAACTATAATACTAACTATAATTCTGCCGCTCACGACATGTAAAGTGTACTTACTTGCTATTTAATCAAATATTTTAGTCGGACAGACCACAGTTAAGCAATCAACTATTTTTGTTGGACACAGAGTGGGCTTAGAAAAGTGAACGGTACAGTTATAGGCAATTTAAACCACTGTCAAAACTCCAATTTTTTTTGTTCAATGGTGCATGTTCGGTTTTGGTAACTTTCCAATTTAGAAACGATACCTTTTCTTTGTCGTTAGTCGTGACAACTATTTATTAGGGTTCCATACTCAAAGGGTGCCAACAGGACCCTATCACTAAGGCTCCGCTGTCTGTCCGACGGTCCGTCACAGGGCTGTATCTTTTGAATCGTAAAAAGTAGACACTTGAAAATTTTCACAGTGTGTGTCTATGGCCGTTATAACAACAAATAATAAAAATAAAATAAAGTTACAAAAAGAAACATGTTTTATTCAGCGTTTTAGAAAATATTGTTTAATATTCTACGGAATCCTTCGTGTGCATGTCTGACTTGCACATGGCCACTTTTTTATATAACCCTACCTGTCTTCCGCTACTTTCAACTATCAAAGTGAAAGCCCTAACTTCAATGCAGTTTTGCAAATATTAAGTTCGTGCTGCTAAATAGCATATGAAAGACTTTGTGTTAGACGGTGTAGTCTTTGTGAAATAATTATTATAATTAAATTGCTTGGGATCGCTTAGCATGGCCCCTTTTAGTAGTAATTAAGGTTGCTGTTAGTATGACGTCAGCTTGACGACATTGAAAAGAGTGCTTTATTAACGAAGTATCTACCTAACCAAACCATACAAGGAAGGAAAAATTTCGATGACTTTTCCCAAAAAAAAGAGCATTATAAAGGAGCATTAAACAGATTATTATGTATCACCACTGCTCTCGAAACCGTCAAGGAAAACATCTTGTGGAAACCGGCATGTCACAGAACCAAAAATTAGAAGACGTGACACCAACCAGCATTGGGCCCACATTAGGCCCGCGTGGTGGATAACGGCCCACTCCCTCTCGCAGAGAGGAGGCCTATGTCCCAGCATTGGGAACATTATAGGCTGATTATGCTACGCAAATAAGATGAATCCGTTTATGACTTTCAGACTGTCATGAACCTCCGACTTAAATACATCCAAAAACAATCTTGAATTTAGATTCGGATAAGCAAACCAAATCGTCAAGGTCAATCCACGACGCCTTTAGCACAGTATTGTTGTGTTTTAAAACGATGACTCGTACGTACAGTCAAGAACACCAATATGTCAACACTTAGCAACTTTCAATTGCGTTTTTTTCGTGAAATAACAAATGTAACATTGAAATACGACACATTACAAAAACCTATGGGTTCGCAAATGCTATGTTCGTAACAACATAAAATTTCATTAAAAAATGAAGGAGTAAATCGCTTTTGAATAAAGCCGAGTGTATAGGTACATACTTTTGCTCGTGACTGTACATGATTTCATTTCAGAGAGAATTTTTAGGTTTCCGTCCACAAAGGATGCGGCTACTAAGGCACCGCTTTCCGTCCGTCTGTCAAAAAAATGTAGTGTTAAATATTGTACGGTGGTACGGAACCCTGCGCGTGCGAGACCGACTCGCGCTTTGCACTTTTTTTTGGACACTTCTGTTTGTCAGAAATGTTTTTGGCAAACAACACGAGACATATGACTGTCCATGGTAAATTAATGTAGTGAATGTAATGTTATGAACACAGTATGAATCACCTTTTCCTGAAATCTTTTCTGTTGAGTGTACTTTGTTGGCATGAAGGGGTTCCTGTTACCATGATAAGGTCATGGTCGAACGGAATGGCTTATCGGAGTGGAAATACTTACTGAAAGATAGTGGTTAAGCTAATTTCGTTAAAGCAATAGGCAAGCTAAATTAAGTCGTGCTTATAGCCTTTGTACACATGGGCGCACTGTTTAGCGCCGAGAGTTTAAAATCAAACAGTATTTTTTTGACGCACTGGTGATGCGCTGTTGGATTCTCATCGCTCGGCTCAACTAAAAACAAAATCGCCTGTGCGTACCTACGGGGTCACTGCGTAAGATACTAACAGTATCAATGGCTTTTATTTTGACAGTTCATTCTTGCGTTGTTAACGTTGTTGAACAGACACATTTTTAGCACATATGAAGCAATGGATTAGCAATATCCTTCAAAATGATTCGGTGTTTTACGCTATGAGGGTGCAGGGCTTATTATTAGGGGTTAAAATATGAAATTGCCGATTTGTACTGAAAAATTGAAATTCGTTTTTTTTTTAATTTAACATATTTATTTAATCAAAATAGTGAACATTATTATCTATACATTGCTGCCATCTAATAGGAAGGTCATTTATGCCTTGGCGATAGAACTCTCGTGATCTAGATTCGACAAACTGTGTGATAGCATTTTGTACTGCCTCCTGAGAAGAACTTTTTATCACGTAGAAAATTGTCCAAATCACGAAAAAAATGGTAGTCTGTTGGAGCAAGGTCTGGCGAATACGGAGGGTGACGCATGGTTTCTAATTGCAGTTCCTGTAGAGTTAAAACGGTTTCTCGTGCTGTATGAAGTCTCGCGTTATCATGGAGCAATAATGGTGAAGATCAATTCATGAGTCGGGGCTGTTTCACTGCTAGTTTTGCTATCATTGTTCGGAGTTTGGCACAGTAGACATCTGCCGTTCTTGCTTGACCAGATCGGAGACAGCTATAGTGAATAACACCATGCTGAGACCACCAAACAGTTACCATTACCGTTTTATTAGTAAGCTTTGCTTTAGGACACTGTTGCGGCGTTTGACCTGGGGTCAGCTATTGCATTTTTCGCTTACGGTTATCATAAAGAATCCACTTTTCATCACATGTCACAATTCGATCCAATATTCCTTCATTTCTGTATCGATTCAACACGCGTTTCTTTCTGCAGATCAGTCAAATCATGAGGCACCCATTTCTCATATTTTTTTTATTTTATTGATTTGACGCAAATGAGTCCATATTGTTGGTAAGGTAACGTTAAACCATGTCGCTAATTCCTGGGTAGTTTGGCTCGGATCGGCTTCCACCATCTCTTTCAATTCATTGTTATTCACCTGTGTGGGCGGTCTTCCACGTGGCTCGTTCTTCAAATCAAAGTTTCCATCACGAAAGCGTTTAAACCAAAATCGCACGGTGCGTTCATTAGCAGTCCCCTCTCCAAACGCAACATTAATATTGCGAGCTGTTTCTGCCGCGTTAGTTCCGCGTCGGAACTCGTATTCAAGAATAACTCGAATTTTCGAAGTATCCATCTTTCTTGTCTAAGCTAAATAAAAAAAACAACTGAAAGTCGATAATCGAATGTTGCACATTTTTTAAAATAAGAACTTCATAGGTACCATGTGAAAAAAGTTTCACTCAAAAATCTAAAACCATGGTTCTATGTCAATTCGAAGTACCTATTACAATAAAACGGCAATTTCATACTTTAACCCCTATTATTATCAAGGAATTGGTCGGTCTATGGAACTTTAAAGGAAACATACATACAATGACTTGAGACTTTTAGGGGCGGTTCATTTATTACCTACGTTGGTAAGACGATTTGAGGGGGTCCAAACATGTCTTATTTTTTCTTACGTGGGGGTGGGAGGGGGTCTAGATTGTTCTTACGTAAGATCACAAAAGTAAGCAAAAATTATAAGTTTTTAATTTTTTGCTACTTTTTCTTTGCAATCTTAGTAGATGATCTTACGTAAGATTGAAAGAGGCGGAGGGGGTTCATCCTAGTCTTATTTTTTCTTACGTAGGGGTAGGGGGGGCTATCAAAAAGTGATTAAAATTGTCTTACGACGAATTGACGCTGAATTGTCTTCGACTTCATTACGTCGGCGCCGGCTGTCGCTAAAAACCAGCGGGGTCTGTCTTGCATAGGGTCTCAACATAATGCTGAGCGATAGCCGTTTTGCGTGGATGTGACGCATGTCAACCATTTCTTTTTTTTTTGTTTTTTTTGTTTTTATGTTCTTTTTTGCGTCATGTTTACCCCAAATAAACGTTTTTTTTAAATAAATTATTAGATGGTAGTAAAGTATTGACGGTTATTTTTCTCTTTGTGGACCGAGACGATTTTCAAAAGCAAAATATTTCTTCTTTATTGTTATCTTACAAAGATAATGTTTACCTTAAGGCTTTAAAGGCTACATTTTTCTATAGTCGTAGCTTGAAACAACACCTGCTTACCCTTTTCCCAACTATCTTGGGGTCGACTTACGGTCTAACCGGATGCAGCTGAAAACCGGTATTTTACATGGTGCGAATGCCTATCCAACCCCCACAACCCAGTTACTGGGTAAACTGGTAGTCGTATCTGAAAACACGTACAAAAAAACCGCCGCAAATTCATCAATTCATCTTGTGCTATATTCTATGTACTTACGTCCTCTCTGGCCAGGCATGACGACAGCGCCCCTCTCCTGTCGCAGGAGGCTCTCGCCCTCCGCCCCTCCCTGGTGTGACATCTCCATGGCTCAGGTCACAGGTGCACTACCAATATCATAAAACTGATACTGGCATCTGTGGTCTTGGTCGGCGCAATGGACGACGGCGTCTGTAGACAAAATTAGATCGTTGAAGAGCTGGATCTCATAAATACAAGTGTTTCTGCATTTAAATTGTGCACGTGCATTTTGTTTTATAGTCATAAATAACAACAATAATAACGTCGGTGGGTGTCTCGTTTAATTAAAAACGTCTAACGGGCCTCTGCGAGTTGGGTTCGTCACCTCGTACGCCGTCCAAAGATCCGGGATCCCCAGGGTTCAGAGAAATGTCAAAAGGTGTAAAATATGGGTTATTTCACCCCAAGTGGGTACCTACGCAGAAACGCATGTCCGATAATCTATCCTAAGCCTTTATAATTCCGTTTATCCAACTAGGCTTAAGGTGGATTCTCGGACATGCATTTAGGGTGGATTTTTTTCAAATCCGACTGGTAATTTCTGAGATTACCGCCTTCAAACAAACAAACACTTCAGCTTTACTATTAGTAAAGATGCCGTTTCTAGACGCTGCCGGCGATTTCGGACTCTGTGGCACTATGGATGGGAGTTTAAATATCGATCTTTGATAACTGTGTAAGATGCCTTGCCCACGGGCAAGGAAACCGCGGCGATAGTCATGCGGTGCCAACAAATTATCGTCGCGATGATATCGCCGTATGTAGCTTGTTTGCTTTGATGGGACGACGAGACTTTCGCTGCGATTTTCTCGCTCGTGGAGATGGCGCCTAAGATATAGCCAGATAAGGTTCCCGCAATAAATCTTGTCGTAGATAATGTCACACTTTAGCAACTAAATACTTACACATAGTGTAAAGTACCAATGTCAGACTCTATATGTGCAGAAATTGCTAAGAATTCGTAAGAACATTCACTTAGCCCAGGTGCACGGGCAATATAAAGGTGTAGGGCGCTCAAAAAAATCGTCGCGTTAACGACGATTTTTTTGAGCGCCCTACATTTCAACTCTTAGTATTGAGAATCCAACAGAGCACACCTAATCGCGTCAAAATAACATAATGTTGGATTTTCAACTCTCAGTGGTAAACAGTACGTTGACAATCGAGTGCGCGACATATAATCACCAAGGTACTATCGCCAAAACCTATGTATATCTGACTATTTTGAAAACAAAATCCCGTACATATGATGACCACAGTGCTGCGTCCGTAAGTAAAACAAAAGAGGATCCTTTTTAGGTTGATTAATAATATGCGCTGCAAGCAGGAATAGTCCTTACGATGGTCAGATATAGATTTTGGCGATAGTACATGGGGTTACTATAAAAAAAGCAGGTATATTCTAGATTTTCTGCGAAGATGTAATCTAATCATAAGCTGAGACCTTGTTGATAAAATTGGGAAACGTGTGAGTCAGAGTTGCAGGTAACAAAATCATTGAAGGCGTAAATTTAGTAAATTGTTCATGTTCAGTATAATTTTATTGAAACGTTTTAATGCATTCTGGCCAAACGTAGAAACTTCTTTGTGATATTTTGGGTAAAAACAAAAAGAACTACGACTATCTATGGACTATACTAATTAAAATAGAATAATGACCCAAAAACACGGTGACACGTAAATGAATGCCTCATTAAAAACCTGTTGTTGGATTTTCAACTTTCGATGCTGCTGAGCCGAGCGTTGAAAATCCAACGACGTGTTTTTATTTACGACTAGCTGCGCCCCGCGGTTTCACCCGCATTAGTTTCGATGCCGTGGGAATATCGGGATAAAAAGTATCCTTCGTGTTAATCCTGGTTATAAACTATCTGTGTGACAAATTTCATCAAAATTGGTCCAGCCGTTTAAGCGTGAAGAAGTAACAAATATACAAACACACTCACTCACTTTCGCCTTTATAATATTAGTGTGATAATAAGTAAGTACTCAGTTGACTTTAGAACTCAGTTAATGCTTCTTATCTTCATTGAAATTATAATTCTGTATAACATTAAAAGATAAACATTTAAGTGCTACCGGTACAGCTTAGCTTTATCAATTCTATAATTCAAGAGTTTTATGTAATCTATATTTACTAATAACAAAGCTGAAGAGTGTTTGTTTGAACGCGCTAATCTCTGGAACTACTAGTCGGATTTGAAAAAATATTTTTGCGTTAGATAGCCCAATCCTTGAGGAAGGCTATAGGCTTAACATAAAATAATGGACACGTATTTTTTCTTTTGTCAATCAAACAAAAAATTACAAAGATAAAGCGCGTCAAAATTTGGGAGTGGGGGTCGTGACGTCACTCTCTTGCAAAAATGACGCAAGCAAGTGACGTCACGCGGAACTTTAACGGGCGATATCTTTATCATTTTTTGATAATCTAATTGACGGACTAATTAGATTTTTTAGGAAAATACCCTATTCCCTCGCATCATGCGCATATCATGGCAACCGATTTCGTACTTGATAATCATACAACCGGTACCGGTTCCCTACAAAAAGCCTCTATGAAAACTGCCAAGTACTTACAGTGAGACAACTATACCTACTCAATCTCATTTTAAAACAACATGAAATCACACCTGTAAACCATGCAACGAAACATAAAAGAACAGTTGGCAATGTATGTAGCACCGTCAAATGTAATACCGCATCGGCTAGACGGCAACGATTATTCCTATCGACCCATATATATAACAAAATAAACACCATGCTCAACTTTAACTCTCTAACAAAACATAAAACTAAGTTTAAACTAAATTCATGGCTTCAAACACTAGACTATCTACAGACGGAACACTTAATTAAGGCAAACCCACTCTCATATTAGGCATTACCCAGGATACCCACACACACACATACACACCCTTATACACACACACTCATACATACACTCACACATACCACACAAGAGCATGTTTGCTTTCAACTTAATTTTAAGTAATTTATGATTGTTTTATTTATTTTTTCTTGTATTTTTCTCTCTTTTTATTACATGAACTGTTAATACCAAACGGGAGAAGACACTGACTTCTGTAACACAGGTCTCACCTAGCTCAGGAGTCAGAGCTTCTTATGAAATTGTTAAACCTATTTATGTCAATAAAAAAATTATTATTATTATTATTATTATACAAATTGTAAGATTTCGTTAAAACGATGTTATTAACTTTTCCGAACTGACACATGCTTAAGTTACTTGCGTATTATGAAAACAAATGGTCGTCGCCACAAAGGTTTTAATAAACAGCGTTCAAAAAAAAACAAAAAATGTGAGAGAATCAAATGAATAAAAAATTGCGCTTACAGCAGCTGTCCTCGGTTTTGTAATACAATTGAAGACTAATATTTATTTATTGAATCCAGCATAATGAACTGAATACAGCACACGTGTAATTTTGTTGATTGAATGATGTGCAGTTGGTCGTTGACCTAGTGTTTTGATAGCCATACTCTTGGTGCACGATTTCGACTCGCACTAGTCGTTTTTTACTTTCTCTTCTGCTTCTTCGTCGTACCGATGATTCTATTGGTTTGTTTTAAATAACCTTCGACCAGGGGGCTTACCACCAGCTCTTATAGCAGGGCAAAGTCGAACTGCACTGCTTTTTTGTACTTAGTCATAGAACAAAAAGGCAGTGCAGTTCAACATCTGCCCTGCTATAAGTGCTGGTAGTGAGCCCCGAGAATTCGGACACTTCGACAGCGTTGTCGTTGGCCTCGCAAAGGTCTTCCACAGTGCAGATGTAAGTGCACAGGGAGCACGACAAGTATTTCGTATTAGGGAGAAGCGCAGTGTAGCCGGCTGCATTGATAGTTCATGAAATAGTCATTCTATGGGATTCTATGAACTTGGTGGGTTGTATTAATGATTTGAACGATTATAATTCTTTAAGGTCATATTTGTTACGGTACCGAATCTTATTGTAATCCACATACAACCAGGGCCCTAATTCTGTATTATTCCCCGCAAAATCTTACCGCGTGTAAACCACGTCGTTGTGTCAGAGAATACTGTTGCGCACCACAATTAATGCCTGATGATGGTGACATTAGTTACCACTAGCGCCATCTAGTTTCTAGTAGAAGAACTTATTAGTTCTTCACTAGCGCCATCTATTATCGATTGGCTGAACTTACTAGAACTATCGACATCTGGTCAGTCGGGGCCGGTATGTACTCGAACATTCTAGATGTTTCTACAATAGAAGATTCTGGAATTATCTGCGGCACTATATAAGGCCGGGACTAGCCGCGACTAATCAGACTTGGTTCTGCGATAGAAGCGAATACATCGAATGCGATCTTCAAGTGCGACTTAAGAGTGATTGTGTTTTATAATTAGTGTGTTTGAGTTGTTATTTGTGTTGTTTAAATAAAGTGTAACTTTTGGTAATTTTTATCGGCAGTTTTTATTGTCACGAACCCGAAGCTCGTAACAATTGGTGTCAGAAGCAAGGATTAAAATCATGCCGATTTTACCCAAAGACGACACGGAGGGTATCCGTACCCGGAGTCAACGCCAACAGGAGACGGACCAGAGACGTTTTGGTGGAGCTATGCCGCAGAGGTCGGAGGGCCAGCTACCAACCACGGAGGCCGACCCGTCCGCAGCAGCCCCAGCATCAGCAGCACCAGACTTTGCTGCACTGATGATGATGCTGCAGGAGCAGTCCCGCCGGCAAGAGGAACAGGCTCGTCGGTTGGAAGAACAGCTCCAGCGGGACAAGGAGGAACAGGCTCGCCGACAGGAGGAACAGGCTCGTCGGTTGGAAGAACAGCTCCAGCGGGACAAGGAGGAACAGGCCCGACGGTTGGAAGAACAGCTGCTGCGTGACAGAGAGGAACAGGCCCGCCGACAGGAGGAACAGGCTCGTCGACAGGAGGAACAGGCTCGTCGGTTGGAACAACAGCTCCAACATGATAAGGAGGAGCAAGCGCGCCGCCAGGAGGAGCAAGCGCGCCGCCAGGAGGAGCAGATGCTCCTTATTAAGGACCTTCACGCTACTTTTGGGAAAGACATGAAGGAGGTGAAGGATAAGGTTGCTCAATATGACAACCGCCTGTCGGAAGCTGAAATCCGGATCGACCAAGTGAATAATCGGGTTGACAACGTGGTGGCTGACGTAAAGAAAACCGTGATGGCTGACGTAAAGAAAACGCTGGATTACCTTAAGCTTGGGGATGGAATCGCAGCTCCCGTAGCTACAACACCTTCGCTACGTGGATTCAAAGTGCCACCGTTCGACGGAACTTCTTCCTGGTCGGCCTAAAAATCCAGTTTGAGGCTGTCATGAAGGCGAACGGTTGGAATAAAAGTCAGGCCATGACTGCCCTCACCCTAGGCCTGCGCGACCAGGCCTTAACTGTTCTGGAAGCTCTCGGTAAGGAAGTGACTTACGAGCAGCTCCTTGAGGCATTGGAGGCTCGGTATGGCGACGCTCACCTGGAACACGTGCTTCGTGCGCAGCTCAAGGATCGCGTGCAACGCAGTAATGAAAACCTGCAGCAGTGGGCCCTTGAAGTGGAGAAGCTGGTGCGTAAAGCTTACCAGTCCGTACCTGCGCTTATTGATGGGAACCTGGTGCAGGCATTCATCGACGGCATCCGCGACCTTGAAGTTAGAGCTGCTGTGAGGCTCGGGCACCACAGGACGCCTTGGCCCATGCGCTGGAGGTGGAAGCCGTGCGACAGGATCATCGCTCCCATCGCGTCAGGGAGGTTGCAGCGGCTACAGTTCGCGACCGCAATAAAGGGTACAGCCCTAGGTGCTACGGCTGTGGGGAAAGGGGCCACCTTCGATCCAGTTGCCCCAAGCGAACTGCAGAAAGAGAAGACGGCCGATATCCAGAGGGCAGTGCAGCTAACAGCACCGCCCAGCACCAGCAGCAGGGAAACGAGTAATAGCCAGGACTGCGGGGCGGGTGCTGGCTGATGTTCAAAGAGCCCCAAGGGTTTCGATCACACAAACCCAAGACGGGAACAGCCTAATCATCAAGGGCGAGGTCAACGGAACGCCGTGTAAGCTGACCATAGACACTGGAGCCACTCGCACGGTTGTCAGTTCCCAACTCATAAGACGGTCCCTTGGGGACAACCGGGAA
This sequence comes from Apamea epomidion, assembly GCA_947507525.1. Lineage (NCBI taxonomy): Eukaryota > Metazoa > Arthropoda > Insecta > Lepidoptera > Noctuidae > Apamea > Apamea epomidion. The sequence goes on along the minus strand of OX382247.1, from coordinate 5,497,124 downwards.
CACATTAATTTGGTAACAGCCACCGGTCAGCGCATACCCGTCCATGGAGAGAAGAAGATGGGGTTGAAGCTAGGCAACAGAATCTACCTGCATAATGTCATCGTGGCTGATATAATGGACGATTGCATCCTGGGCCTTGACTTTATGAGGAAGAATTGTTGCGAAATTGACGTCAAGCAGGGTGTTTTGAAATGTGGACAAGAGGAACTTTTCGTGGAAGGAGCGTTACCAGGGAACGTGTACAGCCTTAAGAAGATTGTTCTTCCGCCGAGATCGGAAACGATTGTGCCGGTTAGTCTTCCTCGGAATCCAGGGCAAACTCATCGTTGTGTACTCGTGGAAAGGGTAGACAATGACCTACCATGGAAAGTGGCACGAACTTTGGTCAGAACCACCGACATCTCAGGGGTACGTGTGCTGAACCTTTGTGATCAGGAACAGGTTATAGAAAAAGGCACACTAGTTGGTACTTGCGAGGAAGTGGATTGGTTGCGTCGATGCCAATATCTATCGACTGGGACCCTCAGCAAGGATGCACAAACGAGAGTGACCACACTTCTAGAAGACTGCCGCAGCGCTCTGTCCCAAAATGAAATGGTCAAGGCGAAGAAAATGTTACTTAAGTATGCCGATGTTTTCTCGTCAAACGATGCTGACATCGGGAGGACTGGCTTAGTTCAACACAAAATAAACACAGGAGAAGAATTGCCCATCCGTCAGCGGCCAAGGAGATTGCCGGTAGCACGTGACAAGGAAGTGGAAACCATGATTGAGGGAATGGTGAAGGATGGTGTTATTGAACCTTCATCTAGTCCATGGTGTTCACCTGTAGTGCTGGTAAGAAAGAAGGACGGCAGCATGAGGTTTTGTGTTGACTATCGTCGTCTGAACGACGTCACGAAGAAGGACAGCTATCCTTTGCCAAGAATTGATGACACGCTGGACATGCTTACTGGAGTAAAGTGGTTTAGCACGCTGGACCTGAAAAGTGGCTACTGGCAAGTTGAAATTGATCCTAAGGACAAGGAGAAAACTGCATTCTCGACAGGAAAGGGTCTGTGGCAATTTAAAGTTATGCCGTTTGGATTATGCAATGCTCCGGCAACGTTTGAAAGGTTGATGGAACTTGTACTTACCGGGCTTATTGGCGATGCTTGCCTGGTCTACTTGGATGACATCATCATTGTAGGCCGAACGTTTGAAGAACATCTTCAAAACCTGGAACGCGTGCTCATGAAGATCCAGGGGGCCAACCTCAAGTTAAGTCCGAAGAAGTGTTCACTATTCAAACGACAAGTTAGCTTTTTGGGATATGTAGTGTCTGAAGAAGGTATCCGCACGGATCCAGAGAAAATCGCCGCTGTCAAGGATTGGCCAATCCCAAAAGACAAGACGCAGGTCAGAGCATTTCTGGGTTTGTGCTCCTATTATCGGCGATTTGTCAAAAACTTTGCAGATATAGCCAAACCCCTGCATAAGCTAAGCGAGGAGAAGCGACATTTCTGCTGGGATGGAAGTTGTGACATCGCATTCCAGGAGCTAAAGGACCGTCTGTGCAAAACACCTATTTTGGGGTACCCTGATGCGGGCAAGGAATTTATAGTTGACACAGACGCAAGCGACATAGGACTTGGCGGTGTGTTGTCTCAGCGGAATGGCGATCAAGAATTTGTGATAGCGTACTTCAGCAAGTCACTGTCGAAACCTGAAAGGAACTATTGTGTTACGAGACGGGAACTGCTTGCTGTGGTAAAGTCATTGCAGCACTTTAGCAAATATCTTCTGGGGCGGAAATTCCACATACGAACTGACCATGCTGCACTGAAATGGCTATTGCAGTTCAAAAATCCAGAAGGTCAAGTTGCGAGATGGATTGAACTATTGCAGGAATACGACTTCGTGGTCGAACATCGCAGCGGAAAATCTCATGGCAACGCAGATGCATTGTCAAGAAGACCTTGTCCTGAAGACTGCAAGCATTGTACTAGGCAAGAAAGTAAAGAAGTCGTACCTGTGAGGATGCTCAAGACAGACCTCAGCAACGAGTGGAAGGAAAGCCTACAACGTGCACAGCAGGAAGATTCGGACATCAAGCCGATTCTGGAGTGGATGAGGGCCAGAGCTCCTAAGCCCAGGTGGAGCGACGTCTCAGCAATGAGTTCGATCACAAAAAGCTATTGGGCCCAATGGGACAGCTTGGTGATTCAGGATGGAGTCCTGTGCCGTAAATGGGAAAATGCTCGGGGAGACAGCTGTCATTTGCAAATGGTTGTCCCTAAAGCTCAAGTACCGGATGTTCTACAGCTGTACCATAATAGTTGTTCAGGAGGTCATCTGGGAGTAAAACGGACTCTACTGAAGATACGAGAACGGTTTTACTGGGTCCACTGCCGAGACGATGTCGAGGACTGGTGTCGCAAGTGTACAAGTTGTGCAGCTGTAAAGGGACCTCAGACTCGTAGTAGAGGTGCACTGAAATTGTACAATGTTGGCGCACCATGGGAGAGGATAGCCCTTGACGTTGCGGGGCCGTTTCCGGAAAGTGAAAGTGGTAACAAGTATTTTATGGTTGTGATGGATTACTTTACTAAGTGGCCGGAAGTCTTCGCCATCCCAAATCAAGAAGCTTCGACAGTTGCAGATAAATTAGTTTATGAAGTCTTCTGTCGGTTTGGAGTACCTTTAGAGATTCACAGTGATCAAGGAAGGAATTTTGAGTCCCAAATAAACTTGTCGAGTTATGGGTACTCATAAAACAAGAACAACTTCTTACCACCCACAATCGGATGGAATGGTGGAACGATTCAATCAGACATTGGAGAGGTACCTAGCAAAAGTTGTGGAAAATCGGCAACGAGATTGGGACAAGCACATACAACCGTTTTTGTTGTCATATCGAAGCGCTGTTCACGAAAGTACATCGGTGACACCAGCTTTCGCAAACTTTGGAAGAGAATTACGGCTGCCTGCAGACCTGATCACCGGAATACCACCTGATGCCCCACGCAGTATAACCGATTATGCGAATTACTTGCGGAACAAAATGAATGACATTTATGAGCACGTCAGACAATCGGGCCAGCAAATGTCTGAAAAGATGAAAACCCGTTATGACCGCAAAATGAACAGTAAAGGGTTCGACGAAGGTTCACTAGTGTGGTTGCACAATCCAGTCCGCAGCAAAGGGAAATCTCCTAAGCTTCAAGCTAAATGGGATGGACCGTACCGGATTGTGACAAAGATCAATGACGTAACCTACCGGATACAGAAAGGTGCAAGAGGTACTCCTAAGATCGTCCATGTGGATCGATTGGCGCGTTATTATGGAGCCGATAATGCTCGGGACGAGCATGTCTTAGGAGGGGGCAGTGTTGCGCACCACAATTAATGCCTGATGATGGTGACATTAGTTACCACTAGCGCCATCTAGTTTCTAGTAGAAGAACTTATTAGTTCTTCACTAGCGCCATCTATTATCGATTGGCTGAACTTACTAGAACTATCGACATCTGGTCAGTCGGGGCCGGTATGTACTCGAACATTCTAGATGTTTCTACAATAGAAGATTCTGGAATTATCTGCGGCACTATATAAGGCCGGGACTAGCCGCGACTAATCAGACTTGGTTCTGCGATAGAAGCGAATACATCGAATGCGATCTTCAAGTGCGACTTAAGAGTGATTGTGTTTTATAATTAGTGTGTTTGAGTTGTTATTAGTGTTGTTTAAATAAAGTGTAACTTTTGGTAATTTTTATCGGCAGTTTTTATTGTCACGAACCCGAAGCTCGTAACAATACGTTAATAGCAGATGTCGTGATTAACTAAGCAATTGATGTGGTTCGAAGTAAGGAATCGTGGTCATAGTGAATTAGGGCCCTGACACTGACCTGCAACTTAATAATACCTATTAATACCTGTAATACCTGTTTATTAGCAAAATATAAGTTTGACACAAGTTAAAGTACACATAATTGTCACTAGAGACAGAACAATAATAAGAACAAATAGTGTGCGAGAGATGGGTAGAGCAAAAAACGAAAAAACCTAAGAAAATTTGAATTTCGCGGGCAAACTTGGCGCATCGCAGTATGGAGTCTTACAAAGTCTGGCTATTAAAATGATAGGAGGAACCGTTGAATCGATTTTGTGGCGCAGTAGAGCATTTTCTCTTGTGTTTCAATTTCAAGTGTATTTCTCAAACAATGCGATCGGAGAACGTTGGGAAGTTTACCAAGCTGGGCCATATTTATTACTAGTGTAGCGGTATCTACAATGCCACATGCGAACAACGCGTCATACTGATACTGAGGTCACGCAAAATCCTGCATCTCGCAAGCAGAGTTTACCGCGCAATTAGCATGTATACAAACTTCCCAACATCAATCGTTGGGCAGTTGCCCGCCAGACACAACACCCGCCTGGTCGGAAGATCCTCCCTTTTCTATGGAGGTTGAGTGAATTTTACACCCTGTTCCTCATACCTCTATACTAGTTTCTGCCCACGACTTCGTTCGCGTGAAATTCCTTGTTCCCCGACCCAGCCCGCGGCATCGCGTCGCTTGCCTGTACTATTACTTTGTTTACGCTCGGCGTTCTTTCTAACTTTTTTTGTTGTTACTCGGCTCATAAGAGTCGTAGCGTGTGTGCATGTTAAAAAGCCTTCCTCAAGAAGCGCGTTCAAACAAACAGCTTTATTATTAGTATATATTTCCTTAGTAAACCCTCGAAATAAGACAGTTCTTCGTACTCAAACTTTCGAACACCTCTCTCGTCCGGCTATTGTATTCAAATCGGAAACAATAATAAGCTAAGGCTGAATAATTTAACGCGTTAAACTATTAAGTTTTTGTGTTACGAAAGCATTTGTTTCTCTTCTTATGACTAAAGAAGCTAAGAATGAATACTGAAGCCCCCGAATTCTCAATCAACGATTACCTAAGCTGCGCCAGTTACAGGGGGCCCTCTCTTTAAGTCTGTTAACGAAGATACGTACTCGTTCGGCAGTATTTCGATACTCCGGAGTGAACCCTTTTTTTCTTCTTGGATGGGAAATCATCAAATAACTTCGCCCGCACTGGGCGGTGCGGGAAGGCATGTAAAACCCAACCGGGTTCCTTCAGTTGCCTGTGTCAGGAGCCACGGAACTCCTTTGAACAACCCGCGACCCTGGCAGGCATAGGCCCTAGCGGACCCCATCAGTTAGTACTAACATCTCTTTGAGGCCCGCATGGAAGACGACGCTCCGTCGACCCGGGCCTGGTCCGGATGGCGAGCTTCGGAGTGAACCCCGCCCCCGATTAATTAAGTTTTTCGGACGGACATAAACACATCGGGAGTAAGGACAACTGTCAAATCGTGTTATTATTCATTCTTAGTTCGGGCCCTAAACTAAACCGATGTCGGTAGGTGATGTTGATTAGGAAACGTACAGACGCCAGCACACCAAGCTACCCGAATCTGTCAAATTTTCCCAATAAACCTTGAGCCTAATACTTTAGCGATAAAGTTGAGCCGCCACAAATTTGAATCGGACTGTATTAGAGGTTTTATTTCGTAAAAACTAACAACGAATGATAAAGACCATGACTGTGACTATACTACTTTATTTTGCGTAGTGGCAAAGACAAAAGCGAATTAATGCCAAAATAAGAACGTCTGCGTTTTCGGAGAGCACTTAGTTCAAGCTCAGTACATTATCTACTCTTATATGTTTTCAGACATTCGTCTGGCCTTGCCTTAAGAAGCTATGATGCATTGTTCTTACATTTCACCGAAAGGTTAGGCAGAGGTGTGCCTATAGACATAGTACACCCACATTTCGACAGTTTTGTTTACGTCTTATGTAACAGGGGGCGAGTCTCGCACAAATCCAAAGGACGAACTGGTACTGAGAAATTCTTGTTAGAAAAACACAATACCACTTTGCCCAGCCTGGGAATCAAATCCAGGACATCATGCTCAGCAGTAGCGCTTTCGACCACTAGACCGAGGAGGCAGTAATTGTGTTTAATGAAGGAATTTACTGTACTACTCTACTTTTTGACTGTAGGGTTTGTGTCATAAGTTACTATGAAAATGTTGATAAAAATCAATTTTAAATTTTATATAGGTACCAAAGTATCTATTTGGATTTGATTTTATCGAATTTAGTTGAGTATTATGTAACAACTCTACAAATAAATAAATAAAAAAATTGACAGTCTCAGCATTAAAGACCTTGAACAGCTAACTTTTGTTTATTTACCTTATTTAAAGATTATGTTAATATCTAATCCACATTGTATAGATTTGATCTAAATACTTCAGCATTAAACTGTTATTTAAAAGAATGATATAAAAATTATTTAAACCGTGATAGCTGTTGTTTTGTTGCATGATAAGACTCAAGGCCATTTTTGGCATGAGGTTAATAAATCAAACATTTTGTTGCTACCAATTATAATAATATCATATAACAGAGTATGTGTAAAAGTGCAAATTGACACTATTCTTAGTTATAACATAATCTATCTCCTAAAATATTAAGTTAGAGTTAAATTGCTTATTAGTCTATTAGGCTAGATTGTAATCAATTACTAAGAACTTCAGTTCTTATTAATAAAGAAAAAAAATGAAATTAACAGAGTTCCAACCGGCACTGGGCCTGCGTGGTGGATTATGGACCACTCCCTCTCACAGAGACGAGAGGCGGCCTGTGTCCCAGCAGTGGGAACATTATAGGTTGATTATGATGTGTACCAAAATATTATTATGTTTCAGAAGCTCTGTTATTATAATTTCATTAAAACTCACATACACAAACAGCCAGACCCGGAACAAATACCTGTAGGCAATACAAATATTTGTTCCATGCGGGAATCGAACCCGCGACACGCAGCGCAGCATTCGATCGCTCAGCCACTGCGTCAACCGTGTCGTCGAAATTACCTCTATACAATTTGATAAGTACTTGAGTACTTTAGAAAATAAGGATATGATTACTGCCTAATAAGTTTAATGTAAAATGGTTTAGGGCTGATTTTTCAATCTACAGTTAATTTTTATTCATGGAATAAAATTGACGTCTGACAGAAAATTCTTGTATGGAAGATCTGTCAAAAATTCAAAATTATTCCCCCGATTAAATTATCTGGCATTGGAAAAATCAGCCCTTAGTTTAATATTAGTCTGTACATTAGCAAAGAAGTGTGTCAGATCTTAGCCTAACCCTTAAGGAAAGCAGGTATGAGACAATGTATTTATGTACACTTCAGTTCTTTAAATTGTGTAGTTCAATGTAACTAAATTTGCTAACCAGGTCTTTATGAGTTTTTACATTAAATAGAACTTATCATGAATATTTTAAACAAACACTAAAGGGCATTAACTTTCTTCACTTCCAAAACATGCAGGATGATCTTTCAACAATTCTTTAAGTGTCACTTACAAAGAAAGTCATTATATTAATGAGTGTGAATCATTCACTCTTTGTGTAAAACATAATAAGCAGGATGTGCGACCGCCTGTGCCACTGCATAACAAAATGTGATTTAAATATTCCCTGTATGACAACTTATTAAGGCCATAGATAGAGTACAACTTTTTTTTGGCGAAGGTATGAATGGCAAATGACATGGAAAGAAAGGCAATTAGAACTTCTTATAGTGGAGTTTAGAAATAGAATTTTATGAATAGAATAACTTAAATTTATCATAAAATCTTAAGGGAAATTACAGTGTAACAAGCTATTTTTTATCAGAATTGAATTGCATAAATATTTTATTACTTATATGAAACTTTTTAACTTAAAATTTTATGTAAATAATTCAGTTCAAATATCTGTTGATCCATTTCTTTGTGATAATTTAGTCTCAATTTATTAATTTATTGTTACTAAGATTCAACAGTACGTCTACCTATGGTCAGTGGGTTATAAAAAAGTTTTTTGTTGTATAAAAACGTAAGCTGGCTGGATAGCCTAAATTTGTAGGCAGTGATTTTTTTTTAACAAAAGACCTAGATTATTTATTTGATTTTAATTGAATTGTACATAATAACATTCTAAACTTAAAACTAACCTTGCACACACTGGCCAGTCGTACTTCAAAAATCAAATAGGTATCTAAACAAATGGCAATCGAACTTTCCAAAGCTATAACAGTGTCCATTGCCTACCCAGAGAAAATAGTAAACCGTTCACTTCTAAAAAACATACGACTTCTTGGACCACATTCCTACTATGATAAGATACAACTGTATCATATTATATCGCATTCACACGTCCACTTATCATCACACATATTACGAAATAAGACGCTGAGTAAACACTGCTTCACTGACAACAAACTTCCAAATGAAATAAAAGAGGTATCATCCCGTTAAACACCAAAAAGACAATTTAAAATGTGCCCCACTGAGCGCGTGGTCGTGATAACATTTAATTTTCAACACTTACCAAAACATAAATTGCGGGCACTACAGCTCTAAATTGTTATTCGAAATCCGACACTTTTAAAAGCTAAATTAAACTTTTTTATTCATAATAACTGCAGTAGAATTCAAAAACACGTGCAACACAACCACCCCCGCTGGCGTCGTTCGTTGCACTTATTTCTGTATTGCCATAATAAAAATACTAACCTCAACCTCATCATTGACAGACCTTTACTAAATTATTAATCTTAGCATAATTTTATTTTATTAATGTATAAATATTCCCAGAAAAATTGAAAAAGTCTCAGCATTTAAAATTGTTGTAATATCCTTACATAATAATATATCTAGTCAAGCTATTAATTTCAAGGATTACACCCTACTGATAAAAGAAGTGTTCTGAACGCTTAGTATCCTAGCAACATTATCTTAAACTGTCAACAAACAAGTGTCAAGTGTCAATCTTCGACGTTCGACAGTTCCACCACTGACAAGTGATATTTTATCTTCCATCCTGTGCCGAGGGTTCTATTTTTAAATAATTCAAGATTTTTAATGAATTAAAACGTATAGTCTTCATGTGCCTACGAAAGTTCCTTTGTTTTAATTAAATTTATAAGGTAGTTTACTTACAAGTAAGTTAAATACGAAGTCAAAATGGTTAATTCAAGCTTAGCATACGAAATTCTGCTATACATAAATTCATTTTATTTCGGTCTATTCGCGACATGTGAACTGGGCACTCTTATTCTGAAGTCAGTTTTAATTATTGAGCAGTACCATGTAGACAAGGATCCAGCACAAATAGGCCGAGATTATGGAGTACTTGTTGGCTTGTTCATTATCGAAGCGGCCCGCCTTATACTGGGGCGAAAAGGAAGTCTGAGTGAAAAAGGTAAGTGGTTTTTTAGATCGATACCCATATTTTATATCCTAGAACCAGAGGGGCAAATCCCCTATTTTCAATCAGTCTCAATCTGTCAAAAATACCTCGTAAGTTAGTAAGTACATTTTTGACAAGATTTTCGCTGAGATGAGACTGATTCGATTCTGAACGTTACTACTAAATTAACGTTACCTACCTTCTGAACTCTTGAACTTCATACTACTGTATTTGCAATATTCAATGACCCCATTACTTTTCACTGTCATTTGAACCATTCTAACATATTTTTCGTTCTATTATAAAAGTGCTTCCTGTCAGTGTATAATGAAGAATATTTATCTGTTTCAGATTTGCCCGTAATATTGTCAGTGCTGCTGACGCTGCCGTCTATCATGGGTGTTCTGTACCTCCTCATCTTCCAAGTAGTCGTCTTAAGAATAGAGTATATCTGGTGTACCCTCATGCTATGCATTCAAACACTCGAGTTTGTGTTTGCGTCCATGTTCATAGTTTCTCTCTGCAGAGGCCCCTCCTATGACTAAAAAGTACAATATTATATTGTTATGTATCTTTAACTAAAGCGGAACCGAGTGCCTTTAGCACTAAATTTTAGGCCAGTGTTATTCAGAAACGTTTTTTTATAAAATGAGTATTTAATATAAATTCAAAAATGGAATGTGTATGGGAAATCTCCCTGTTTATCTACTGTTATCCTAACTACTGCCTTTCAGTGACAAATAATAATTAAGAAGGTATATTGCCAGAAAGTCATCTTAAATAGTGATAACTTTTTTAGAATCCATATGAAATAAGACCAAAGACATGACTTGACTAACATAATAAGAATACGGCCTTGTGATATCACTATCTGAATTTCAATGAAGCAGTTCATTTGAAATCTATGAAGGAATGTATGATTCATAGTTTCTGTCATACATTCTAAATATAATAATTATGCTGCCACTCATTTGCATTTGCCAGCCAGATGTAAGGCAAATTAGTAAATACTGTCATTCATATCCATATAATATAACTCACACCTGGTTTGTTTGGGCACTGGTGTACCTATAGTACACAAAGATATCAACAGCAAAGTGACAAGAAATTCAAACTGTTAAGAATTTATACAAAGTGCAAAAAAAAATTTTTTTTTTGTTGGTCTATTCTGTGTCCCACTGCTGGACAAAGGCCACCCCTTTTCCTTCCAAACCTCCCTGTCTAGGGCAATCTCTGGACATATTGGCCCTGCAAACCTCGCTAGATCGTAAACACCTTCGCCGTGGTCTACCTCGACGGCGATGTCCTCCTTCAGGACATCGCCGTCGAAAAAAAATTTAATCTTTTGAAAAGTTAAATTGACTACTTGAAGAGCCAATAACTGCTAAATTCCGAAGTCAACATGTGTCCCATGGGAGTTAGGAGGTAATGCCATAGACTTGGTGGTTTAGCCAGAAGGTATTTCTATATTTTGATTTATGAAATAAAAAATCTAAAATTATACTACAACATGCGAATTTGACCTTTAAATTCGATACTATAAAAAGTGAATTTCTCTAAAAATTTCAGTTAGGATGAATTGACAGTTCACTGTGGATATAATATGTTGTACAGACGCCAGTACATCCATAAATATTGAAAACTAAAATTACTTAAAAGAGGGTAGGTGTGATTTTATAAGTGCTAATGCAGGCCATTATGTATAGGCAATATTAGTTACTGCCATGCAATATATTATTATATAGTTTTTAATACCATGTATTAGCCCACAATCAATGACTGGCTAATTTTTTTTCATAATGCTTTTGTGTTGTACTTTAGCCATGTACTGCTTCAGTCCTATTACTTGACTACCTAGTCATATTATTATATATTTAAACTATTTTCAATTTAGGTAATAGAAATATTCATAGAAATTAAGATACTGATTTTACATAAAGAAAGTCTTAAAAGTTAACTTATTTTTACGCTAAAAATATTTTAAAATAATCTACCATCAAACTTCTAATACTACATAAACTACAAATTATTAAAATTTACATTTAAATCTACCATCATAGTTACAGTCCTATTCAACATGTTTGACTTAAAATAAGATAGGAAGAAAAAAACATTTTTGGCACAAGGTTTGAAAAAATACTGTGTGGTGCACAAAAACGCTTATCACACTAGAATGTAAAAGAAAGCAGTGTGATGCACAAACATTTTAATAGATAGCAAAAAAAGTTACAATTCTTTCTAAATATTGATGAGTAACAAAATTACAATAAAGACACTATTTTTTAACGCCAAAGTATTTGTAAATGTATTTTTTTACTCATATTACAAGACTGTAGAAAAATGTACAATCTTGATTCACTAGTATATTAATGTCATGGTGAAGAATTAAAATAAAACAAAAATCATGTATTTGAAACTGTTTACTATTTTAAGAGTTTTTCTAGTCAGTAACACTAATATTCTTGCATCATGAACTTTATACTATCGTTGTTTAATTAATCACAATATCATAATCATAAGTCTACAAGGTCAAAGTAAATTAGTTAGCGAAACTCCGCAGATGTTATTTATGCAAACTTCACAGACGTGATGGGTATCCCCCAAAAAACAACAACAAATCATTTTTTTTTTGTTTTGTTAAGTGTTTTTACAAAACAAAACAAAACCCGTCACGTTCGTCGAGTTTCGCTAGCTAATTTAATGTGACCCTGTAGATTTCGAAAATACTACAATAGATAAAAAATTAACTCATCAATTTTTCAAATTCTTTTCAGTTACTACAAGTGTAGAAAGTTCTAGGTTTTACGTTCCCCGAGGATTTTGTTACATCGATGTTCATACAATGTTAACTTTACGGCTCTTATCGCAAAGTTTGTAATTCAATGTCATCGGAAAATCGTCTGATCTGCACTCCTTTGTCTGCGCTGAGCCTAACCACCCCAAAATATCTATACTACCTACGCAAAATACTGGTTTCCCCCTCCCCCCCCCCCCCACAGCCAATTTATCGTCCGCTGGAATGCACCTTTAATCACAATCTGAAGTATTTTGAAGAATATTGCTAATCTATTGCTTCATATGTTCGAAAAATGTGTAAATAACGCAATGAATGTTGTTGAACTGTCAAAATGAAAGCCTTTGCTACTGTTAGTGTGTATTGGCTTAGCTCAGCCCAGACAATGACTATCCCAGAACACACAGGCCTGTATGGGGGTGTGCCTCTATAAACTGTAAATGTAGCCAGTATAACGTAAAACAAGAAACATTGTAATTTTAGGAGACCATGGAAGCCTTCCCCATTGTTGTTTGTATACATCTGTTATGTGTAACATAAGTGATAATGTGGCCTTTATTTAGATATTTATACTGAATTGTTACTATCAAATCTTCCATTGTTCAGTAGGAATATTACACCAAAGATTTATATGAATGTGTGTGATTTTTATTTACAAATGTATTAAGTGTTGTCCTAATGTGTAAACTTTAAATTATTGACCAATATTTATTATTATAAAAATGTATTAAGTATTTAATATTCTTTACATAATTCTCGTCCAATCAAATTGAAATACATGATACAAATATTATTTACATTGTTTTAAATAATTGCAAGAAAGAAGCATTAGGTACAGATCTTAGTAAACTGTTTTTATAAACACTTATAAATTTATTGTCTAGTTATGAGAATAAATATTTATGCAATGAACTCATGGTTTTGTTTCATTAACATTTAAGCTAAAACTATCAAGATACCAACTTATTCAAAATAACTGTCCTTTTAATTGATACAAAAAAATAACAATTGATTGCAGCAGAAGAATTCAAACTAAAATAAAAAAATATATAAATAAATAATAGTTATTTATAAATATTATAAATGCAAAAGAAACTATCTGTCACCTTTTGTCACCAAATTTCATCCAAAACTTTTCAGTCATTAATGACTAAAAAGTTTTGGATGAAATTTGGCAGAGTTTTGGATGGGTTTGGTTGACCATGACCTGGTTAGGACATAATATAATACTTTTTAAACCAGTAGTTGTTCCCATGGGATTATTTAATCTCCATAGAGCAAAAGCTAATGTTATATAAACAGGGAACAACTTCTCAGTATTTCTAAACTAATATTAAGTATTACTTTTTGTGTGTTTGTTTGTTACGCTTTCACACTATAACGGCTGAATGGATTTGGATGAAGTTTGGCACATGAGTAGACCATGATCTGGATAAGGACAGGATACTTTTTATCCTGATATTCTCAACATATCGAGTCTTATATGGGGGGGATGCAGCTAGTCATAAATAAAGAAACTAACTAAGGAATGTAGAGGTATCTGACAACAGTTTGACAGCAACCAACATGCTAGACATGACTTCATCTTGTTTCTGATACCCAGCTTGAAGGTACAGAGGCATCCGCCCCTTCGCCATCTTATCCCTCTTATGAACTCTCAGTTCATGTCTCATTAATGCCTTCCGAGTACCATACTTATTACCACACATCTTGCAACCAAGCTCTCTCAGACCAGCATGATCAGCTTTAAAATGTACATCCATATCCCTCTTAGTATAAAAACCTCTTCCACATTCAAGACACTTGAACGGTCTTTCCTTCTTATGGGTTAGAAGATGCCTGTTCAAATTGCTTCTTGTTAAAAACCGTAACTCACACTTATCACACGAAAAAGGTTTGTCACCAGTGTGCGTTCTCATATGGATCTTTAGTGATTCCATGAAGCGTCCTCGGTACGGACACATCTGGCATTTGAACGGCAAGTCGAAGTTGTGAAGCTGTAGGTGCCTGACCAAATTATCTTTGCGGTAAAGTTTCCCGCATATGTCACAAACAAGGTGAGATGCTGATTTGTGTCTGGCTACATGCTTGTGATATAATTGAGCTGTTAACAATCTGTAGCACACAGGGCATCGAACACGCACCTTCTTGTGAGTTCTCGATCTTTTGTGTGCAATTAATTCTTTAGATGTTTTGAAATTGAGGCTGCACAGTGTACAAGTGTATTTTGGTTTTTGGACAAGTTCTTCAGTGTCACCATTATTATCGTCAGGATCATTCACTGCATCTGATTCTCCTCCAGAATCCTCAGCTGGTGTCTGACGAAGTTGTTTGTCAGTGTCCTGGGCTGATTTCCGAAATGTTACCGCGTTCTGAAGAAAAGTGTAGCATTTCGTACACAAGTGCTTAGGATAGTCATCATTTTCATTTAATTGTATGTCCGCAAAAGTGCATATCGCTTCTGCAATATTAAAAGTACATTCTGAATTGTAAATTGGTTTGTTAGCTTCTTCTAAACAGAGCCTACATTTTTTGTTAGATATACTGATTGTTTCCATTTCGCTGTCTTGGCAAGTTGTAGTACTTTGTATTGGCAATTTTCTCTGGTGCTCTTTAAGCCGTATTTTTTTCAGTAATTGCAACATAAAGTAAGAACCCGACATTGTTCAGTTTTTGTTGATAGTAAAATGTAAAATCACAAAAATTACTACAAAACCAGCTGATGAGCTGACAGATGACAGTGACACTACTAATAAGGATTGAAAGTTGAAAGCTAAGAGACAGGACAAAGTTCGGCCTTTCTATCCGTAAAGTAGGATACTAATTCCATGATTAAAGAATTGAGCTTATGTGGGATGAGCCAGGCTAGCCCGCGATGACAGAAATAGTCATTCAATGGGACTATATGATATAGGGTTGTATTAATGATTTTAATGATTATAATTCTGTAAATGCGAATCATATTTTGTTCAACATACCTACAACCTGACCTAAGAATTGCCAAAAACGCAAGAAAACTTGAATTTCGCGGGATACCCTGACACTTCCCCCTTAATAAATACTCTGAAGTATAATATATTCTGATGCCGCTATTTGTCGTACGTCCATTGTTTTATTTGCAGATCAATACTTTGAGTTTAATTTTACCAAAATACCTAAAGCGCGTCCCTCATAACAGGAAACCGTGTCGCAGGATCAGTATCTAATTATGCTGTTTTTCAGGGCTAATTGAAGGCGCGCGTCATTTTCTTATCATATGCAGCGAACTGAGTGCGCACTAGGAGTGGCGTAACTATACCCTTTGGGGCCCGTGGCGAATTCATGGGATTGGTAGGGCCCTCCCTCAATGTAAAGAAACTCAACTAACATTATATTTTTTTTTACTGGCAATTCGTCCGCGTAGATTTTGTAATTTCCCCTACAAAATGGAATACCAAACTGCTTCTTTGTTCTAGTGGTCGAAAAAAGTTTGCATTTCAGTACTTTTTTTTTTTTTTTTTTCAGGATGGGAAATCATCAAATGACCCCTCCCGCTCTGGGTGGAGCAGAAGGGAGTGTCAGACTCTTACTGACTAAAACCCACCCGTGTTCCTTCCTTAGCCCTTTATGTACCAGGGCAGCGGTAACCCTTTCGGACGATCCCGCTACCCCGGCAGGCTTCGGCCCTGTCGGGCCCCGTCATCTATGCTGACATCTCTTTGAGGCGCACGTGGAACACTTACGCGCCGTCCGGCACGGGCCTGGTCCTGATCGGACGGAGAGCTACCCATTGCTCTCCGCCCGCAGGCCCGCGCCTACGGTGGCCGGGAGTCGTCACGCGGCTCCCGACGTCCGGAGCGTCTCCCTCGGCGGCTGAGGCGTGAGGATCTCTCCCTCGCCCATCCCGCCACCTCCTTCGCTAGCATGACTGCTTCGCAGAAGGAGGTGACCGCTTCCCACTCCCTCTCGCCCCGGACCATGGCTTGCACCAGGGCCGGACGCGAGAGGTCGCCGCCGCTGCCGATCGTCTCTACGAGGACACGGCGGTGCTCTGCCCAAGCGGGGCAGACCTCCACCGTATGCTCCACCGTGTCCTCTGGGCGATCCTCGCAGTGGTGACACCCGGGCGTCTCCTCCCGCCTGATGATGTGCAGGAACCTCCCGAAACATCCGTGTCCGGAGAGGACCTGCGTCAGGCGGTACGTGAGAGCGTCGTGACGCCTCTCTAGCCACTCCTCAAAGAGGGGTCTTATCGCCGCTATCGTGGCGTGCCCTGCGCTGGGTTGCGATAGTCGCGCCTTCCATTCCACCACGAGATCGCGCCGGAGGTCCATCCGCTCCGCCGCGATTTGCCGCGGGTGCGGAGTTTCCCCCCGACGTAGTGCCTCCGCGCGCCAGTCATACAGGCGCGCGAGGACTATCGCCTCCAGATCCCATGGTGGCAGTCCGGCAAGGAGGCTTGCTGCCTCGCCCGAGATCGTGCGGTACCCCCTTATAAGCCTTACGGCAACCACCTTTTGGAGCGCGTTCAGATAGTGTGCGGCTCGAAGCCGCAGTGAACGCGCCCGCACCGGGGCCCCTTAAAGGGCCATGGACCGCACGACCCCTGCGTAAAGCCTCCGGCAGGAGGCGTTTGGCCCCCTCAGGTTGGGCAGGAGCTGCTTTAAGGCGGCCCCGGCCCGTTCCAGTTTGGGGGCCAAACGTCGAAAGTGTTCGACGAAGTTCTACCGGCTGTCGAGGACGAGACCCAGGTATCTCATCGTTGTCTCGACGCCGATGTGAACCCCTCCTACCATCAGTTGGGATCCCGAAGGTGGCCCGTACCGGGGCCCATGAAAGGACATGGCCTCGGACTTGTGCAATGCCACCTCGAGACCCAACTGCCGGATCGTTTCTACGACTATCGCAACCCCGCGTGTCATCGCGTCGGCCGCCGCCTGATGCGACCTCCCCTGCGCCAGGACCAGCGTGTCGTCAGCGTAGCAAACTACGCTGACGCCATCAGGGAGGTCGGCCCGCAGCACCCAGTCGTAACCGATGTCCCACAGGAGCGGCCCCAGAACCGATCCCTGTGGGACACCGCACGACATCTCTCGCCGGTTCCAATTCCCGTCACGACCGGGGTAGATGACAGCTCTGTCCGTCAAATACGCCCCGACTATTCGACGGAGGTAAGTCGGCACCCGGTGATACCGGAGTGCCTCCCCTATGCAGCTCCAGGGCAGGGTGTTGAACGCGTTGGCGATGTCGAGTGACACCGCCACGACCACCCCACCCTGGGACACCGCGTCCCCCGTCGTGAGGGCTCTCACGCGCATGATGGCGTCCACCGTCGAGCGCCCCTTGCGGAAGCCAAACTGGCACTCCGCAAGATGCATTTCAGTACTTAGGTATATTAGGATCCTCCTGTGCTCATGGCCCTCTCGGGCCGGGGGCCCCCTCCGGCTAGGGCCTGTGGCCTTTTGCCACTCGTGCCACCGTATTGTTACGCCACTGCGCACTGGTCCCGTTAATTGGACAGTTGGTGACTTCAATGATGTGGAAGAGGTCGGTTGTGTCAGCGACAGTAGTTGTACTGCTGGTCGCTGTTTGCGCGGTGAGTTCGCAAAACTTGTTGATATTCTTACTTAATCTATTATATATAGCGTGGAAAATATCAATGGGCCCTGAAGGGAAACCACTTTAAATGCGTAAGATAGATTATTTATTTTACTTAAAGGAAACATTCCTTTATTTTTTTAAGGAAACAAAACTGTGTTCAAAGGTTTCTCGACAAGCTTACCTAAACCGGGAAACTATAGCCGATACAGTCAATGTTAAAGATAAAATTTCTCCAAGAAACATCCTAATGTTTCTTGGAGAAATTTTATCTTTAATGATTGTACGACTGCAAGTCCTAACTTGCACTCGTACAATCCTCCGATTGGGGGTTGTCATTACGAATTAAAGAATAACATGTATCAGGGTTTTTCGAAAATCTACCCCGGCCGGGGGAAAAAGGTCTAGTTAATTTTACAAGGGAGGATTTTACTGCGTGGCTTGATTAACTCGAAAATTGGTAAAAATAATCTTTGAGTTAAGGAATGAACACATCACGAACGATTTTTCGAAATTCCATCTCTGTGGGGGTGAAAAGAGGGGTACAGTTTATATGAAAAATCTTATGCCTTTAGTTAAGAAACTTGGAACTTGGCAATATTTGCCTCAGTAAATAATAAAGATTGTCGCTTTAGTTTTCAAAAAACCTCTCAGGATTTAAGGGGTGACAAAGATAAAAGTTAAGACAAAAAAATTAACCTTTCTCCTGCAAACTAAAAACCTGGAATAGAGCGAGATAACCACCGCGCGGGCGCTAGCGCGGGTAAGATGAAAGCTAACTTCAATGTAAGCAATATTAGTCACACGCGGACATTATTAGCGGAAAGTGTTTTCGTAGCGTTTGCAAATAATTTTTCGCGCGCGATATCTTTCCAATACACAAATGTTCAGTACACCGAAACGGTGAGGACTTTAGCACGATGTAATAATGTGGCTCTAGCTTGCAGAACATTCAACCAAAGGTTTCGTACAAGAGTAGACCGCAGAACTATGTTAGCTGCTACTCAGCGGCTTCGCGACTACGGAACGTTCCGTCCGAACACGGCCATCGACAACACACATGTGTGGAGAACACTTCGTGGTGATAAAGAAGCTCCATTCCACCTCAGAAGATGCCAGCTGAGTTGACTCGAAACGATTACGCACCACGCTTGCAGTTCAGCCGCTTGTTATTAGAAAATTGGCAGCGGAACATAATTTGGACAGATGAAAGTACATTCACACGTGTGGGGATGTACAATCAACACAACACTCATTTATGGATGCACGAAAATCCTCACGCATGCAGAGTGGATTCCTTCCAGCACCGTTTCTCAGTTAACGTCTGGGCCGGTGTCATTGGTACATACATACTGGGGCCTGTGTTCTTACAAAGGATAGAAGGTTATTAACAGCGTATCACGGGTATGTAAGTTCCACTCTCAGATATGGCTTAATATTTTGGGGGAACAGCGTAGACAAGGAAAGAGCATTCAAGGCTCAAAAACGTTGTATCAGGTCTATGTTTAATCTCCATCGGACTGATTCTTGTCGGCCATTTTTCATAAACCTTAGAATACTACCATTACCATGTTTGTATGTACATATTCGAATGCGCGGTATTTGTAAAGAGCAATGTTCACTTATTTGAATACCGTAGCCGAATACGCCATCGGGATAAATTGTGCACAATCACGAGCAAGACACGTTTTGTGCAGCAAAGTGTATTGTGGGTAGCTCCAACAATATTTAATAAAATTCCAAACATATTAAAAGCATCCCGGAAATATTTAAAATGAAACTTCATGACCCGTTAGTCGATAAATGCTATTACAGTATTACCTTTCTTTAGACAAGTCCCTTTAAATTATATTTTGACCAAGACCATGGTGCAGTCAGTGCTGCTTACTATTAATTTTAAGATCTTTAACTGACCTATATTTTGTGTTTATTTTTTGTTGTATTATTAGATTGTAAGTACTCACCTAACTGGTTAATTTGATTTATCCTTAAATTGCAATACTAATGTTATTCTTTTTTTTTCTTTTTCTTTGTTAAGTAATTTATTAAAATAGTAATGTTAATTTCATAAATAATAATGTTATTAATTTGTATTGTATGCCCAAAAGGCAGGACATAGCTGATCAACATCACTGTAATTCTTAACACCTGTATCTATTTCTGTACCTATGATCCACGATAAACATGATTGATTGATTGATAAAAAAGGTTAACAGGAGACTCATATTTACTGTTTTTACGAGAAACTCTACCTACGCTGCTAGAAGACATACCGCTTCATAATTTACAAGAGGTATTCTACCAACACGATGGTGCCCCTGCTCATTTCACTAGGAGTGTTCGACAGCACCTTGATAATGAGTTTGGAGAGCGTTGGATCGGTCGCGGCGGCCCAGTGGCCTCCCAGATCAGCTGATTTGACGCCTCTTGGCTTTTTTTTGTGGTGACGTATTCAATCGTTAGTTTATTTTAGTGTGCCGAGGACCTAAAAAATTGGATAGTGAACGCTTTTGAAATAGTAAAAAATGACACTGAAGAGCTTTCTAAATTAAAATATCAACTAAGAAAACGGGCATTAAAATGTATTGAACAAGGTGTTGGACATTTTGAAAGTGTATTAAAAACACAACGTCGTATGAGTGTTTAGGCAATTAGTAAGGTATTTGATTTTTTAAATTATTGTAAATATCTTGATTCACATTGTAACGGTATCTACAACGCCACATGCGAGCAACGCGTCATACTGACGTTCATTATTATTTACATTAGCATAACATTTTGTAACAAATATTGCCTAAGTACGGATTTTATCATAATCAATAAACAAAATTATTCAGAGTCGACAGTCCAAAGCCTGAAAAGTGTGATGGAAAGATGCAATCAAATGTTTACTAGATTATGTCTAGTAAACATTTGATAAACAACTTGATGCTCAGAGTTCGGACATCGGTTAATGTTCATATTTCTATCACTAGTAAACCCCCAGTCACTTAAGACGTAACATCGGTCACCGGCCCGTGTGTGTTGTTGACCCTGCTCACAAAAAAAACGTAAAGAATCGTCTATTGTGGGCTGTTTTCGGCACTAATACCTACAGTTGTGTCGAGAGAATACCTACTAGGCTAGCAAGACTCTTTTATCTACGTGTGCGATTCTGTGCGTGCGTGGATTTGTACTATGACCACAACATTCTTCCAGAATTAATATAACTAATTTAATAAATAGGTAATCAATGCTTATACATATTTAACAAAAAAAAAAACAGTTTACCTATGTAATAAGATTATAACATAATATACTAATTGGGGTGTTTGAGGGTGTGCGTTAATTACGTTACATGTTGTTTATATAAAAGTATTTTACTATTATTTGTCTTTAAAATCATGAAATACCACAAATTGTAAAATTTTTCTTGCTTTTACCACGATAATTTTGTTTTCAAATATCGCAGGGACTGTACTATTTTCGCAGTAAATACATTGCTCCTTAACCACTACTTAAGTATGTCGCTAAGTGACTAGACAAGCAATATAAAAATCACAAAACGATACACTGTTTTATGCGGTGCATCGCATGGTACGGTCGCTGCTTCTTGCGGCCAGCTAGTGATGTGCACTGGCTGTTGTTTACCATTTTCAATACGCTAACGCCAAGTCCTTAGCGTGAGCGGAAAACGCTTGCACGGAAAACGCTTGGATTTTGTCTAGGCCCCCAGATCCACTAACTTAGGCTATCGAAAACAATGTCGATTACCCAACGAATATATAGTTAATTTTACAATTTGTCAACCGTTTTAACCCAGTTGAAGACCTAAAAAGATGACGTTTAAATCCGGTTGGAAGATCTTTGAGAAGATGTAAAATAATGTTTAATTTTTTTTAATTGCTTTCATTTTTTATTTTGCTTTTTTTTTATTTATAATATAATATTTTCTGGAGATATCGTTTTTTATTTATTTTATTTTCAGAACCCCAAATTTTTTCTAGTACCTAAAATAATAAATGGGATTTAGTCAATCACTAGCATATATGTAAAATAAATGGCTTTTGCACAGAACAACGATAGCGACAGATATTTTTGTGTGAGTAAGTTGTACGGTGCATGGTAAATGCACGCTATGTTTGATTAGTCAAGGTTTATAATTCATTGTGTAGTACCTTCTGATTTATGAATTGCAAGTTTGTGCGCGACTTTGTATCTATTACTTTTACTGAACTACATGTGTAGTAGTGGCGCAGTAGTGGGATCGTCTTAGCGACATGGACTCCCAGAGAGACCTTGAATTTATAAACCAGCCGTAACGTGAGTGTCCACGTTTCGGCTCTTTAAGTCATTACAAGGAGGACGCACTGATTGAAGACCCTAATATATTTAGGCTTTTGTAATAGATTAGATAATATGATTCTGGTTTAACTCAAAGTCTGTGCTTCTCGCATCCAACGGGTTCCTGCGGCCTTCACAAGGTCGTCGGTCCACCTTGTGGGAAGCCTTCCAATGCTACGTCTTCCAGTACGCGGTCGCACTCTACTCTATCTCACACTAAATTATAGTAAAGGTGTGGGTGTTTATATTATCATATTAGATCATTGCTAGAATTATTATAATCTCTGAAGTTTTTCAGTGAAGATCATACTCGATTTGATACTTCAATAAATTCCCCGTATTTTGGAGATTTTCCCACACATTGCCACGCTGCTTGTTAAAGGCGCGTCCCCACTAGGGCCCCGTGGTCTTTTCGGGCCTCGCGAGGCTTTCGTGTCTTTTTGCAACGCGTCCTCATTATAAGAGCCTCGCGGCCCGCCATTCGATTGTCCCCTCGCACTGGGCTCACCGACCCCGACCTACCTCCCCAGACAAAAGTGGTAACGGACTGGAGGAAAGTAAGGGAATGCCTGAAATCCACCCAATCCCCCACATAGACACCATTCGCGGTCATTTCAGCTCTATCGCATACACGACGGCCGGGATCGACTCATTCACGGAACACGTACAGTCACGTACAGTCATGAACCATTGTTCTAGGGAAATTCTAGTGACGGACGACCGTCGCTGGAAGTTGCCAGACGACGTGCGTGAACTGCTGAATGAGAAGAACGCGGCTGTCCGTGCCTACAGTAACAAACTTACCATTTACAGTAACCTACTTTCCCTGCGACGCTAACAAAGCCCATATGCGTTACTTACAGCGTTCTGTAAAGTCACGTTTATCGGAGTGGCGTGAAGCCAGCTGGAACAAGATGCTAAGCGAACTAGAGCCCACCCATCAGGCCTTCTGGGACCTTCAAAGGAAACTCAAATCCCGCGAAGTAGTCACCATACCACCCCTGGTCCGCCCAGACAAAACCATCGCTTTCGATAATGACGAAAAGGCTGAGTGCCTGACCATCAGCCTCGAAGCTCAATGCTCACCCAGCACTCAACCAGTAGACCAAGCTCACCTCTTGGAGGTCGACGCGGAAGTCGAACGTAGGGCCTCCTTCCCACCCGTCGAAGACCCTGATAATCCTCTGCCTCCCGTCACTCCAGACGAAGTGCAGGATATCATCAAAGGTCTCATACCCAAAAAGGCCCCCGGATCAGACGGGATCACCAACAAAGTGATCCAGCTCCTTCCTGCCCCTCTAATATTGCTACTGGCCACCATCTACAATGGCGCCATGAGCAACAACATTTTCCCACATTCGTGGAAAGAAGCCACCGTCATTGGCATCCATAAGCCCGGAAAGCCCAGGTCTGAACCGACGAGTTACCGTCCCATCAGTCTGCTCAAAGTCCTCGGTAAGATCTACGAGAGGCTTATTTATAAGCGTCTGTACTATGCCGAAACAAAGGGCCTCATTCCTGATGAGCAATTCGGTTTTCGACCCCAACACTCTTTTGTTCAACAAGTACACCGCATCACCGAGCAAATCCATACAGGATTCCTGCGCGGTATGATGACAGGTGTTATTTACTTCGACATAGCGAAAGCCTTCAACAAAGTCTGGCACAACGGCTTTTTATACAAGCTGTACCAAGTCGGTGTGCCAGACCGGCTCGTGCTCATCCTACGAGACTTTCTGTCGAACCGCACCTTCAGCTACAAAATCGAAGGAGCGCTCTCGTTCCCTCACCCCATCAGAGCAGGAGTCCCCCAAGGCTCTGTACTCGCCCCACTCTTATTTAGGCTGTTCACTAGCGACATCCCTAAAGATGCTAGCTCCCAATTGGCTCTGTTCGCAGACGACACGGCCATCTATTATACTGGCCGCAGCCATATCCAACTACGGCTTCGTCTCCAAACCACAGTCAATAAGCTGGCTGCTTGGTTCAGAAAATGGCGAATCCAAGTCAATCCCGATAAGAGTAAAGCGGTTCTCTATTCAAAACCTAGACGCCAACCCACCCCCCCCCTCCCCTCCACCCATCACCATGTTCGGCAAGCCGGACCCTTGGGAAAAGCGAGCCAAATACCTAGGTGTTATCCTCGACCAAAACCTCACCTTCTCAGAGCACATAAAGACGGTCCGTTCGCGCGCCGCTTTCGCTCTCGGCTGTCTCCACTTCGTCCTCAATGAACGCAGTAAGCTGTCACTCAAGTGCAAAATGCGCTTGTACACAGCGTGCATCCGTCCCATAATGACTTACGCTTGCGTAGTCTTCGCTCATGCAAAGCCCCGCTATATCCATAGGATGCAAACCCTTCAAAACTGCTTTCTCCGCAAGGCCACAAACTCCCCTTGGTTCGTTCGTAATGAGATCCTCCATGTGGACGTCCAAATCGCCACTATCCAGCAGTTCATGAAACGCCTTACCAAGCGTTTCTTTGACACAGCCGCCAAGCATCGCAAGCTTCTGGTTGTCGCGGCCGCTAATAACAACCCCTCCAAAATTAGTAAACTTCGCCGTCCAAGGCACGTTCTCGCTGACCCCATAACCCTCCTCCAGGAGAGCAATAGGGCCACGGCCACCAGTACAGTACACAAACACAAAACCGACATTCCGACCTCGCCGCCGACGTCCCTCGCGACGCCCCCAACTAAATTCTCCCCCCCGACCCTTGCCCGCTGAAGTGCCAGCCCGCGCCGTAGCTGAGCCTGTAGCTTTAAATCCCCCGACGCAGAGATAGTCCTGGGAAACGCCGTGCTCATCAAAGCAATAATAATATCGAACCGATCCAGCCTGTCCCTTTGCTGCCCTCTCCCAGTGACGCCCTAAGTCGAGGTTCGTACCCCACAGGGGGTGCCCTTAGCGTGCAGTCGCTTAATTTTAATTAGTTTTAAGCCCTGGCTGGAGGCTATAAGATTTCTTTCTTAAGGCAACCACAGGATAGTCTGGTTAAGTAGTCACGACCTCTCAAGGTCAACTACGAGTAGCCAATTATATAAAAAAAAAAAAATTGCGCAGAAGGTTTCGAGATTTACGAAGAAGAGGACATGCTATTCAGCACCATTTATAGTAATAATAAGCCAGTAATTTTCTCCATCACGGCATTCCTTTTGTTTTCATATCACCGATACAAATTAATTATTTGATCGTCAGTCCACTCCATTTTGGTGCGAATACAAACAGATTTCGGTGCAGCAGCAGTTGGAAGCGCACTGACCGGCCGCGCGGCCCGTCCCAACTAGCCTGAGCCGCGCGGCTTCCTTTGAAGTAGACAGACAATTATGAATTACCGGCGGGTCGAGCGAAGCCGGTCGCGCGGCCCTAGCGGGGACGCGCCTTGTTGTCACTTGAAAATTTGGCGAAATGTTGCCTTAATATAAAAAATTCCCAACCATTTTTACTGCGAAAAAGTTGCTTATCACTGGCATGGCACCCCGAATAACTTTGACAGTTCCATTACTGACTGACGTCAGTTAGACGCCAATACGCCAACGCCATAGAGTACATTTTTAAATGCCAACCATTTATTATTTTCTAAACAATTTACTGTGAAATTGTACCGAAATTGCTATAAATTACTGTAAACACCCCAGTTAAAGTCATCAATACCATGTTGACATTGTACTACTTAATGAAAAAATCTAAAAAAGAAAAATCTAAGTTAAGTAGTGCTACCGAATATTATAAAACTATACATGAAAATAATGAGAAACGTTTGAAAATAAAGGAAGGCTCATCGTCTAAATGCCGGGTATGTTTACAAGACGGTTGTATGCCAATTTTCGGGACCGAAGCCACAGTTTTTATTGTAGAAGCATTGGTGCTACTCTCCAATACAGAGGTGAATGAAAATGACGAGTATCCAAAGCTCCTGTGCGATACATGTTACGAGTTTATCAAAGGAGCTATATTATTCAGAAAAATAGCAAGAAAATCAAAGGAAATTCTTAAACAGCCAGTGAAAGAAGAAACAATTGATGAACAGCAATACAATCAAGATTTTAGCGACAGTAGTGTCTATGATACGAATCAGCCAGAGAAATGGGAAATGGATAATCAAGAGGTTGAAGAGGTGAAATGCGAAAAGAAAGTAAAAATTAAATATGCAGCAAAAGTAACTTGTAACATATGCAACAAAGTCATAAACAGGTCCTATTACAAAGAACACATGACTATGCACGACCCTGACCATAAGAAGTATGTTTGTGATGTGTGTGGAAAATCATTTAGATTGAGATGTGCATACCACAACCACAGTCTGAGACACGGCAATGAATTCCCATATAAATGCCAATTTTGTCCATACAGAGGAAGATATTCAGAGTTACTCAAAACCCATATGAGGACTCACACAGGGGACTATAGGTACATGTGTACAGAATGTCCAGCCAGGTTTTTGTTTAAGAGTAATTTGAACAGCCACACATTAAAGCATAAAGAGCCTCAACTGCACTGTGAAGCTTGTAGAAGGGCTTTCCACACTAAACTGATGTTACAGAGGCATTATGAAGCTGATCACTTGGGCATTAAAAACCATGTCTGTAATATCTGTGGAAAAGCGTTTGGATACAGAAATGCTATGATGAAACATCAGAGGCATGTTCATAAGAGGGAAAAGTTGTTATTCGGCCGGATGCCTGCTTATTTGAAAGCTCAACACAGAAGTGAGGATGGCAGTTGAACTGTAGAACTCACAGACAGTCATAATCAGTCTAAGTATAATGTACACTCTGTTGGGACATAGGCCTCCTCTCTGTGAGAGGGAGTGAGCTGTAATCCACCACGCGGGCCCCGTACGGGTTGGTAGATGTCACATTTGTTTGAATTTTTGGCTCTAGGACATGTCGGTTTCCTCTTGCACTCCTCCTTATTTAGTAAATAATCTTGAATAATCAAAAAATTTTGCGGATTCCTAATAATATTCATTAACTATACTAATATTCTCCCCACAATATGGTGGTTATATTCAATTTGAATGATCTAAGTGTGTACATGTAGTATATTAAACAGTATTATATCAGTAGATAAGATGTTCATTAAAGGCAGTTCCTTAAATATTAAGGATAGCAAATTTTACTTATAGAAACATTTTTACACCTTTTATTATAAATTAGTTTCCTGTGACCTGCTTCATCTGAAATTGAACTAATACAAATGTGGATAAAAACGTGTTTTATTTTTGGTCAGCAAAACTCCTAACCATAAGAAACGAAAGCCTCTAAAAAAACATTGCATATACATTAAATTTAAATTATTGCATTTAAAAAAATATATTAACAGTACAACAAACAATATTTTGACCATGTTAGCTAGTAATATTATCAACATCTTACTTGCGGAAATAGGTATAAGTAATTTAACTTTCAATTTTATTTAAATCTGAACATAGTTTTTAAATAAGATAAATTTATATTAGAATTTGAAACTGTATGTTACATCTATTTTCCCATCAGATATGCAGATCAATTTTTAGTCAAAATAATTGAACTCAAGGATAGTCTGATTGGCTGTTGATTAAATCTGTTCCATGAAATGGATGCTAATTCTGTACATACAGGGTTACAGGTTAAGTCGACCTAGATCCTTTAAGAGGTTTTAGTGTTCATCATTCCTAGCTGATTTGACTATGAAACACCCCCCCCAAACCTAACCAATATTGAGATATTGGATTTTGATTATTTTTTAAATAAAATGAAGATTTTTTTGTATAATTGTCCTTTTTTTCGGATTTTGTGCCTCTAATTTATAATGTTTTTGCTATTTTGTGTAGTAGATTAGTTTGTTTATTACTCTCAACACAAAAAAAAAAACAGGTAACTGAACCAGCTGGGTAGTAGTCGACGATTGAAAGTCCTAGTCTTGCCATAAATATTGTCACCAAGAAAATATTTTTCTTTTTATTGCAAATAATTTTTATTACTTTTACAGTGTGTTAGTTTAATACATAAATATAAAACAATTTAAAATATAAAAAGCTTATTCGAAGTGGTCTCCATTAGCTGCAATACAGTCCTTTAAACGTTGAGGCGTTATCAATAGAAGCACGCACTCTTTCCATGGGAAAATTCTTCACTGCCAATCGTATGGATTGTTTTAGGGACTCCAAATTATCATGGCGTTTAGAGCAAGCCGTACTCTCTAAAACTGACCATAAATCATAATTCAGCGGATTAAGATCGGGACTAGACGACGACGGTCAGTCTTCAGCTCTGATGAAGTCCGAAACGTTCACTTCCAACCAAGACCGCGTGGACCGAGCTTTATGACCCGGTGCAGAGTCTTGTTGGAAGGACCATACTTAGTTATTGAACATGGTATTTTTAAGGGGCTTAACTACCTTCTCAAGAATGGTATCTTGACATACTTGTGCCGATGTTTTGATACCTTTTTCACAAAAATATGCCTCAGTCACTCCTTCATAGCTAACACCCCACCAAACCATCACTGAAGTCGGATAATGCCCATGTTGCACTCTGTCGACTAATTGGGAAGCTTTCTTAGAGCTTTGAGCATAAATACGGTCATTTTGTTTGTTAAAATGTTGCTCAATTGTAAAGATTTTCTCATCCGTAAACAAAATTTTTCTGTGACCTCCCTTTGCGTACCGCTTCAGTAGTTGTTTCGATTTTACCACCCTATTCTTTTTTAAATTATCAATTAAAAAATGACCAGTGCGTCTCTTATAGGCTGCAAGTCCTAAATCATCTTTTAAAATACGCGACATAGTTCTGGCTATCTTCATCTCCCGAGATAAAATCTTATGCTTTCGGATAGGATTTCTTCGAATTCTTTCCCTTACTGCTTTGACCACCTTTTTCGTACGAACACAACGTGGGCGGCCAGATCTTTTTCTGTCACAAACAGAGGAGGTCTCATTGTACCTATTAATAGCCCGGTACACAAACATTTGACTAATACCAAGCGTATGGAGAGTTTTCAAAATTGCATTTGGCTCCATACCAACTTTGTGTAATGCAATCACAGCGATTCGGTTCTCTTTAACACCCCACTCCCATTTTAATATCGCAAAATATTGTACAATGTATTGGCGCCAAAATTAGAAAACTCAATGAACAATCGTATACAAATGACAGCTTCCAAATTTATGTATTATTCCGTATTTATGGCCAGACTGTGTATAAAAATAAACAAGTATAAACATTTTTTTTTCTTTTAAGAATATTTCAAAAAAAGTCTATGACAGTTATGCTGCAGATGTACTAAATAAAATCTACGTTTCTTTAGCTATCCAACAAGGTATAACAAGCTAGGGTATTATCACAATTCTTAGAAAAAACTTTCATAAAAGGGTCCCAGGTAGTAGCAAAAATTACGGTACTATTGTCCTTCGATGGAGCTGTGGTGCGTGCAAGCGGGACGATTTATGTAGGTGTGAGCGAGAAAGATTATTTTCGGCCACTTTGTTGTTATTCTGTTTGGTTTTAGCTTAGAGTAAGAAACCGGTTTTAGTCTGGTTACGCGATTCATCCGTAGTAGATGTGATACTTAGTGCTCTTGGACTCTTACTCGACTTGGCTTGTGTTTCTGAACTGTTTTCCCTTCGATTTGTGACTGTGCGTGTTAACTGGACTTTGATACGTGCTTCTGATTTGGAACTGTTGACGATGACGACCTTCACGAACGAGGAATATGCGGATATTTTAATTTGTTACGGGTACTGCAACTGTATCCGCGCGAGCTCGGGATGAATACATTGCACGTTATCCCGGGCGCCGAGTACCGGATGTCAGTGTCTTTGACGGAGTTTACCGGCGACTAAGAGAGACTGGCTCTGTTTCGAGGTGACGATCAGACCTAGGCAGACCACGTGTCAATGATGACGATGAAGAGCAAGACAATGAAATAGTGCAACGGTTTAGATCGGATCCAACTACTTCCACTAAAATTGTTGCCCGAGAACTTGGACTATCGCAGTGGAAAGTGTGGTTTACAGTGAATACTGCAGGCCTTTATCCAGTACACGCCGCGCCGGTACATGTTGTCGAAGAAGAAGATCCTGTGAGGTTAGATTTCTGCAGATTCATGCTCAACGCAGATTTAGAAAACCCCGCATTCTTAAGATACATCTTGTGGACAGATGAGTCAAAATTTGATAAAGACGACATCACCAATTACCACAACGCTCATTATTGGTCTCCGAAAGAAGACAGTAAATCCCAATAAGAAGCGACCAAAGGGATCACAAAGACGTTTCAGTTTGAATGTCTGGATGGGAATAATATCAAACCATTTGATTGGGCCATATTTTCTGCCTGACAATTTAAATGGGGAACATTATAAAAACTTTTTAAGAAACGATTTACCTGAATTACTGGAAGATTTACCCCTCAATTTAATCCGAGATTACCGAAGAAGTGTCAGAGAGTGGCTAGGCACTAATTACCACAACAAATGGATCGGAAGAGCTGGACCCATACCGTGGCCAGCCCGAAGTCCCGACCTGACCCCCATGGATTTTTATTTATGAGGCCATATGAAAAGTTTAGTTTATTATGATTATGAACCTCATCCGATCTCATCTGTTGATGTCTTAAGACAGAAAATTATCGATGCGGCAAATGAAATTAGAAAAGTCTTAACGATTGGTGTGGTTAAAAGTGGACTAAGGCACAGAATGCGAATATGTGTGCGGTGCGGAACAGGGGCGGACATGTGGAACATGTATTGTAAAAAAAAAAAAAATGTTGTTAAAGCTATTTAGTTTGTTTTATTTCGTTTGCTGACCCAAGTGATAACTTTGTCCTTAAGTACAGTTATTTTTTACTACTGCTTGAGAGCATTATATCACAATTTTTTTCTGAATATCATGATGGTACCCTAGCTTGTTATACATTGTTGGATAGCTAAAGAAACGTAGATTATATTTAGTACATTCTCAGCATAACTGTCATAGACTTTTTAAAAAATATTCTTAAATATACAAATTTGTTTATTTTTTAAACTTTAAATCGTCGACTACTACCCAGTTGGTTCAGATACCTGTTTTTATGTGTTGAGAGTAATAAACAAACTAATCTACTACACAAAAATAGCAAAAAGATACAGGGTGGGCCATGAATTTGTTAACATTTGATTTACACGACTTGAATCAGTGTCCAAGCGGTCCTTTGATAAAGAAATGGGTGAAGAAGTTCGAAGAGACGGGATCGACACTAAATGTGAAACAAACCGGCGGCCCACGGACTTCTCGATGCGAAGAGAACGTGCAGAAAGTTTCTGCTTCAGTGCGACGTGATCCAGATTTGTCGACGCGCAAACGTTCGGCTGAATTAGGATTATCCCGCACATCTTTACGCCGTATTTTGAAAGGTGATTTAAAATTACATCCATATAAGATCCAAATAGTGCAGGAACTAAAACCTGATGACTTAAATTTACGCAAATCGTATGCCGAAACAATGTTGAATCGATTCAGTAATTATGACGTCTTGTGTTCTGACGAAGCCCATTTCCACCTCAACGGACACGTTAACAACCAGAATTGCAGGTACTGGAGCAGCGAAAATCCCAGAGCTAAACATGAAAGGCCACTTCATTCACCGAAAGTAACTGTATGGACTGCAATTTCAGCAAAAGGAGTCATTGGCCCCTACTTTTTCGAAGATTCTCGCGGCCGTACAGTCACTGTTAAATCTGCTGAGTATGTGAAAATGTTACGGGAATTCTTGGCACCACAACCATTGGAATTTGCTGGCTACAATCGTAGCAAGATGGAGCTACCTGTCACACATCTAACGAGTCCCTACCGGTGGTCAAAGAAATGTTTCCGGAAAAGCTGATTTCAAGGAGAGGCGACATCCCATAGCCACCCAGGAGTCCAGATTTGTCCCCCGCAGACTTCTTTTTGTGGGGTTATTGAAAAAGCAGTGGCTACAACAATAAACCAAAGACACTGTCTCAACTGAAAGAAAAAAACAGCGAAGAAATGTCAGCGATCTCACGGTCTCTTTGCCGACGAGTATTCGAAAATTTCAGTACTCGCTTAAAAGAATGCAAAAATCGAGACGGTGGTCATTTAGATGATGTTATTTTCAAAAAGCAAATTACAATGAATAAGCTATCTAATAAATAAATATTTTTAATTATATGTCAATTCGTTTTCTTTATATGATTTTTTCAAATGTTAACGAATTCATGGCCCACCCTGTATAAATTTGAAGCACAAAATCCGAAAAAAAAGAGACAATACAAAAAATCTTCATTTTATTTAAAAAATAATTAAAATCCAATATCTCAATATGGGTTAGGTTTGGGGTGGGTTGTTTAATAGTCAAATCAGCTAGGAATGATGAAAACTAAAACCTCTTAAAGAATCTAGGTCGATTTAACCTGTAACCCTGTATATTAATATTTCATTGACTTTTAAAAATAAACTTGTTTTAATCACTTTGTTTTTTTATAAAAATTAAATAAAAAAAACCTTTATCTAACTAAGGGCTGATTTTTCAATCGACAGATAATTTTTATTCATGGAATAAAATTGACGTCTGACAGTTTTTGTATGGAAGACTGTCAAAAATTCAAAATTATTTCTCCGATAACACCAGACTCCCGGAAGACTGGGAGATATATACAGAAACCCGATACACATACAAAAAACAAATCAGAACCGCCTGGAGGACAGCATAGCGGAAATTCTGCGAATCCATAGAAACCAATAATGAAGCCGCAAGGGTAAGGAAGATCCTATCAACCGACCAGGACCGAACCCTCGGCGCGCTGAAAAAACCCGACGACATACATACACACTAACGGACCATGAGACCAGCAAGGTCCTTCTCGAAACCCAAGTCCCAGACTGCAAACTCCTAGAGGACAGGAACTGGGAAGACGTACCAGATTGGACCCCAACGGAACGGGACTGGACCTGTGCCCACAGGCTAGTAACGGAGGACCGGTTAAAGTGGGCTATCAACACCTTCCAGCCATACAAGTCAGCGGGACTGGATGGCATCTTCCCAGCCTTACTACAATGGGGGGCTCGAATATATTACACCATGCCTGATGGAGATCTACCAGGCCTGCATAGCACTCAGATATATACCCCTAGCCTGGCGCGAAGTGAAAGTCATCTTCATACCTAAACCTGGTAAAGCCGACTACTCGCAACCCAAGGCGTACAGACCCATAAGCCTCACATCCTTTTTACTAAAGATCCTGGAGAGACTATGTGACCGACACATCCGAGACGGTCCCCTTAGGGCAAAACCACTCCACAAACAAGAGCATGCGTACTCCACAGGCAAGTCAACAGAATCCGCGCTGCACAGTGTGGTATCCAAGATTGAATGCGCAGTGGACCACAAATGCTCAGCACTGGCCGCCTTCATTGACATCGAGGGCGCCTTTGACAAAACCACATTCAAAAGTATCAGCACGGCCTTAGGCAGACACGGTATAGATCCGTCTCTGAGCGGCTGGATTACCAATATGCTTAAACAGAGAGCTGTACAAGTGACCGTAAACGACACCACAAGGGCCATTGTGGCAAAGGGCTGCACGCAAGGGGGCGTCCTCTCGCCGTTTCTATGGAATCTGTTGTAGACAGCCTGATAAAGGCACTTAACGATAAAGGCTACTTTACCGTAGGCTACGCCGATTTAACCATAATAATAAAAGCACCCACGAAAACACCCTGTGCAACCTAATGCACCAGGCACTGAAAATAGTAGAGAATTGGTGTAGCACACACCAACTATCAGTGAACCCAACAAAAACCGAATTGATCCACTTCACAAAAAAGAGGAAACTCGCTACACTACAACTTCCACGATTCTTTGGCACTACCCTAAGCCTATCAACTGACACCAAATACCTGGGCATCTTTTTGGACAAACAGCTGAACTGGCCAAAACACATCACCACAAAGGCCAGCATATCCCTGTGGCAATGCAAAAGAATGCTTGGGAAAAACTGGGGGATTAGCCCCAAGGTCACCAACTGGCTCTACACCACAGTTATCTGACCAATTATCACACACGGCTCACTAGTCTGGTGACCCAGAACAGACCTGAGCACAGCCCAAAGAGATTCGAAAAGCTGCAACGATTTGCTTGCGTGGCAATCACTAGCTGCATGAGAACTGCACCCACCGCTGCCCTACAGGCTATGCTTGGTCTGCCTCCCCTACACCTCATCGTGCGAGAGGACGCGGCCCTGTCTGCCTTCAGACTCCATATATCAGGAACCCTAAGCAAAGACTCGAGGATCAAGCACACACGCCTAAAAGACGAGGCGATCAAACGGCAGCCAATGATGGCATCACCCTGCGACAAAGCCCCTAAGCAATACTGCTTCCAAAAGCATTACAACTACTCAGTGAGGAGCAGTGCGACTACTCAGGCCCGGGAGAACTGAGAGTTTACACTGATGGATCAAAGACCGACTGCGGAACTGGAGTCGGAGTTTTCTCACACGACCTCAACATAAACATATCCAGCCCGCTAGGAATACTCAACACGGTCTACCAAGCGTAGTGTGTGGGTATAATACAAGCGGCCCATGCCATAGCAGCCAGGAGAGCTACGGACACTCATGTTCGTATACTCTCTGACAGCGCCTCAGTTCTCCAATCCCTAAAGAAGGGATGCATCACATCAAATCTAATACTAGAATGTCACAAAGCGCTTGAACAGGTAACTGTATCGAACCGCAACACAGTGACACTACAGTGGATAAAAGGACACAATGGATCACTAGGTAACGACGCGGCCGACGAGCTGGCCAGAAGGGCATCCAGCAAGCCAGTCTACGGACCGGAACCAGTCGTGCCCATCCCCTTTAATCAACTACGCAGGTGGCTACAGAAGCACACCCACACACAAGCAGAGAACTGGTGGTCCTCGTCACCGGGCTGCAGGCAGTCCAACGAAGCCATGCCATCATTAGATGGCAAGCTAACCAAACGATTACTACGCCTGGACAGGAAAGGCCTGCGCCTGGTGACGGAGACCATCACGGGACACTGCTCACTAAACAAACACTTCCACACGTTAGGCATAACAGGGTTCAGGGTGCTGATGGGGCTGCGGCGATTCTGTAGTGCATCAGGGATGTTTGCTGAACATCGCGTAGACTGCTTTTACGCTACGATGCGTAAAAGATCCCTGGTGCGTAGAGTACGCGGCAGCGCCAACAGCATCCTTAGCATGATCGCTAGTCGGCTGGACTGTAATTACATCAATCATTGCTGCACCATTTGTCATGGAATGGTGCAGTTGTGATTGTTGTTGTGTTTACTATTTTTTATATGTTTGGTGTTGTGGGTAGTTTTAAGTATTACTAACACTAGTATATGAGAACATTGTTACTAACAAAATGGACACCATTGGTCTGAAATAAAGTATTTATTATTATGTCGTTTATTTATTTAGTCGTCTTATTTTGTTACATTTTTAAATATTAGTATGATTAAATAAAAAAATAAAAAAAAACATTTAAAAATATAAAAAAATAGTGA
Source organism: Apamea epomidion (assembly GCA_947507525.1). NCBI lineage: Eukaryota > Metazoa > Arthropoda > Insecta > Lepidoptera > Noctuidae > Apamea > Apamea epomidion. The sequence goes on along the minus strand of OX382247.1, from coordinate 5,461,608 downwards.
TCCACCGGTGTCGGGAGCAGGGTCCAAGCTACCGGTGGTTAGGGCTCCAGAGATAGAAACCTCCTCACAATGCGAGCCGTATCGAGGAGTACTGCCTTCTGAATCAGGCCCTTGATCCAACCGCCTAACGAGAGCCTCGATAGATGTTGATCGAGGCTGTCGGCCATCAGGCCATTGGCCGATACGACAATCGGCACAATGACAGTTGAGCTCACATTCCACATGTCAACAACCTCGCGTGCTAAGTCAAGATATTTCATTTGTTTATCTTTCTCAGCTTTCACGAGGTTCCCGTCATGTGGAATGGTAACATCAACAATCATTGCGCGGCGCACTAATCGATCTATCACCACTATATAAGGTTTGTTGGCGACAACAGTCCTGTCAGTGATGATAGACCGATCCCAGTACAACGTGACATGGTCATTTTCGAGAACTGGGTCGGGCACATACTTGTAATATGGTACCTCTGAGTCGACAAGTTTATATTTCAAAGCAAGTTGCTGGTGAATAATCCTGGCTACTTGGTTATGCCTGTGCAAGTACTCGCTGTTAGCCAGACGAGAACAACCAGAGATAATATGTCTGATGGACTCACCCGGACGGTGGCATGCCCGACACACGTCAGCCGTCCCGTCCTTCATTCCTTATTATTATTATTATTATTATAACGGACAGCCCCCTGTGCAGAGCTTGCATGGAGGCTGATGAAACCATCGCGCATGTGCTCTTTGAGTGCACAGGTGTCACCCAGATTAGATCAGAAACCCTCGGGCCACCCAGATCTTACATGGATGCTCTCGACAAACCAGGAGGCCTAATAAGCTTCTGGAGGGAGGTGGGCTGGTTGGATTAACCACCGACGGCCGCCATGGCCCACGCACTATGGTCCACCTGAAGGACTAAGTGTGGAAACCAAACCCGTAACATAGAACTGTCAAAAATTTAAATTTATTCCTTCGATAAAATTATCTGGCTTTGGAAAAATCAGCCCTTATTCAAATTGCTACCTTCAGTATAAGGTACCGTAACTAAGTATATGTATAATAATGCTTGTTCCTGAGATGGTAGGTACACATTATGATGGTGAGGCTGATGTGGCAGATACATTAAAGAAATTCTGAATATTTGTCATCAGTCAGCCAAAAGACATCCTCTGCTTGACATAGGCCTGCTCCATAAACATACCACAACAAACAATCTAGATCACACACAAACAATACATTTACTGTTAGGGCTTATTACATCCAAGTGGTGGTGTCTGTGAATGTAGTTCATTGTAGTGGAAGGTACCATGAGGGGTTCAGTCAGTGGGAGTCTGACATGATTTCTACACAGAATAAAAAAAGGTTTTCATCTGTTTCTCCTCAAACTAGGTTCATAATGTAAGAAACTAATAAATATAATGTTATATTTATAATCTCTTTTGAGCTCATCCCATAAATGCTCAATGGGATTCATATCGGTGCTGAGGGCAGGCCAGTCCATTGTGTGAATTTCAACTTCATTGAGAAATTCTTGAGTAACACATGTGTGAAAGCAGTCATTATCATTATCATGCATCAAGATGAATATGATCATAACTGTTCATAATTCATAACAGTTTATAACTTGAGACATGTTTTTGTAATAAACTAGATAGCCCACAAAATTCAAATTTTCGTTTATGTTTGGTACAATTTGCAGGTCAGTGTCAGGTTGTATGTTGAACAAAATATTACAGAATTAAAATCATGACTATTTCATGAAATAGCAATCAATAGGATTATATGAAATTACGAGGGTTGTACTGAAATTTTGCAGGCTACCTAGCACATCCCCCCTAAGATCCAAAGAGAATTATGAATGTGACTATAGAGGTTGCTGGTTATAAACCATCTTCTAATTTCTTTATTTCAGCCTCTATGTAAGCTGGTGTTCTTCCACTCAATTTCTTTTCTCTTTTATGAACATCAAGTTGATGCCTCATCATAGCCTTTCTATATCCAAATGCTTTTCCACAAACATTACAAATATGATTTTTTATTCCTAAATGATCTGCTTCAAAATGTCTTTCCAAAATAAGTTTAGAATGAAATCCTCTCTGGCAAACATCACATTTGAACATAGGGTCCTTATGTTTTAGTGTATGTTTGTTTAAATTACTCTTAGTTAAAAATCTAGCAGGACATTCTGTGCACATATATCTATAATCTCCTGTATGTGTACGCATATGAGTTTTTAGGAGTCCAGAATGGCGTCCTCTGTACTGACACATTGTGCATTTATAAGGAAATTCTGAACTGTGTGTAAAGTAATGGTTTCTGTAAGAACATCTTTGGCGAAATGATTTGCCACATATATCACAAACATACTTGGCCACAGTTTGGTCATGGAGAGCAAAATGCTCCTTGAAGTAGGCTTTTGTTATGATTTTGAAGCATATCCTACACTGCACTTTAGGTATCTTCCTCCTGCATCTCTCTGGTTTAGAATTATCACTACACAACTCATTGTCACTCTCAACAGATGAGAAGAAGTTTTGCAACACTGAAGCTGAAGAAGTGTCTGTGTTTTCTTTTACAGTTTCATCATTGTCTAGGTCTCGAACCTTGTTGGATTTTTGTCGGCTTTTTGCTGAAGCACTTCTCAAAACCTCATCCGATATTTTAGCCGTTTTTCTGAACAGTATTGCAGCATCTAGTAATTTGTGACAAGAATCACATAAGAACTTAGGATGTTCGTCGTCTTCACTTATTTGGATATCGCCGAAATTGCAAATATCTTCAGAAATATCGAGACCCTGGTCATTATAAATGGGTAGTGTACCTTTTTTGAGACAAATTCTGCATTTTTTCTCGATTGTATCTTGTTGAGACGTACTAGCTGGACTTTCTATGTCGTCTTCTTGACTTCTCTGATGATACCTCTCGTAAGTGGCTTTTTTAAACAATTTCACTATGTGATATGTTGATACCATTATTTAGAAGTTTCAGTTGTTTACTTTGAACATACATTTCACGTATTATAAATAAATGTAACAAAGCCAAGCGTTTGACGTTTCTGCGTTTTGTTCATAGTATGAACCACAGAGTATATTATACTATATATGAACCACAGAGCACTAATACCAGTACAGTATGAACCATAGAGTATAGTACCTAACGTATGAACAAAACGCAGAAACGTCAAATGTTTAACAGTATGAACTTCATAATGATATTCATGATATTGTATGGTACTGTACCTCATTATGTTTTGTTTGTCAATAACGATATCGCTGTCCTACCTCGTTAAAAATGTATGGATAAGCAGGCGCTAATAATTTATTAACTATAAGCAACGTTTATAAATAAAGGGGCAAATCACTGTCGCTGCGTAAAACAAATCACGTCGCGGGAATGCGTCTGCGGCATTGCACCCTTTATGGTATATAATTATGTTCTGTGGGCATCGCCGACGTGATTTGGAACGCTATCAAATCATGCCATTTAAAATGTTATAGGTAATGTTTAGCGGTAAATGTATTGTTTATTGATGGAAAAATAACTACGAGATATAATATAAAATTGTTTATGGGAGCTACATCGGCTACATCTGCCAACAAACTGCTCAGCAGTTTGGCAGAAGCAAAGACATTAAATTATTTTATCATAAATCTCTTTGAGTAGAAATAAAGTTTGTAAACGTTAAGCTGTCACCACGAATCAAAGACATTAAATTAGGACATTACGAACAAAATCGTAATCCAATACTTTTGTCCTAGTGGTCAAAAGTCGCTCAGTCTAATGTCGTACGCCTGCGTGTCAAGACGTATTTGTGTCCACCAAAAGAAAAATATTTTCTAAGGAAACATGCCGAGTTGCGCATTACAATATTGCAAATCTTGTTATGGTAAAACAACTGGACCTAACTTCGGTTTATTTACGCATGAATTATTTATATTTACTCAGTAATTAGAATGAAATAATTTTCATAAAGAGATTTAGAAAATTTGCTAATTTTGGAATAAACGCCCTCTATTGCTGAGTAGTTTTACTACTGCCTTGTTGAGATGTGATGTTGTTTATCGATTTTGTTATCGATAATATTTATTAAGGTAAATAATAAATAACACTTAAAATATAATACTGTTTCAAAATAATACCATATGATCGAACTAACGTATCTAAGTCAACGGTCTCTAAATCAGTTAAATCACGATTTGTTCTAACGGCGTTTGCTACAGAGCTAAACTTTTTTGACAATATATACTAATACTAAAGCTGAAGAGATTGTTTGCTTGTTTGTTTGAACGCGCTAATATTTGGAACTACCAGTTGGATTTGGAAATTTCTTTTTACATTTTTAAGCCCAGTTCTTGAAAAAGGCTATAGGTTATTTAACATTACGCTAGGACTAAAAGCTAGGAAAAAGAAAAAAATTAAGAAAGAACGCGTTTTAAGCCGGTTAAAATTTATTTTATTAATCCTTTATTAAGTGAAAGTTTGTTAACAACTTTTAAAAGTTCGTCAATGGATGGTAGGTCTGACGTTGGGGACATATGTAGCATGGCAGCCCATGCTCTGATCTGTTGGTAGTAGTCGCTATCATTATTTGGTCGACCGTCATGTATGAGATTTTTAAGTAGAACGCCCATAATTTCCTCAGTATAAGTGTTTTGAATTTTATATTTTGTACGTACGCAAGGTCGACTGATCTGTTTGCTTCAAAGAGCAGAGCTTGTACTGTGGGTACTAAACAATGGATATAATAGTTTCTTTTGTAAATAAATACTTATAATACATACATAAGACACACCCGGACCAACACAAACACTTATATTCATCACATAAATATTTGTGTCCTGTGGGAATCGAAGCCATGTCCTCGTGATTAGCAGTCTGACATTTGGATCACTAGACCATAATAACGATAATTTATTAATTTGTATGTAAAAAGAATTTTATAGATAAAAAACTTGTAAACATTGAAACTACTAATCAATTTATTGCTTTCCTAATTTTTTGGCACTTCTTCAAATCTATTCAAATGCGAAAAAATAGTCTTATAACTTTATTCAATTTTATCGATACCTTTATATCTAAATGATAAAATCCCTACCACAGGTTTTATAGTTTCTACTTAGTGTCACCCCCGCATTGCCAGACTTATGAAAGTTATGAATTTAGTAGTTCTACGGATTTAAGGACCTCGCCTCGAATATGCGTATATCGATTTAATAAAATTTACAATTATTTGCAAACAAAAGTGTAAAAATAATTATTTTTGTAAAAACGAAATGGAATGCAGACAATTGCAAAAAAATGCGCTTTGTGACATAATAGGTCTACTTTACACAAAAATCGTAATAAACTAAGTGCTATAATAATTCGGAGGCAAAGCGCGTTTAAAATTATTTTATTTTAAAATGTACATAGAAAACACACACTTGAAACCTAGCGCGTAATAATAGTAGCGAATAAAATTCTAAAATAGTTTTTACTGTCTGAGACAAGTTTTGCTTAATTTGTTTAGTTTTCAAAATTATGTACCTGATTGATTAAATGTATATTAGGTTTTTCAAGCTTAATCCACGGATCGAAAATCGGATCTGGCAACACTGACGACACTGGCCACCTACCGAGCGGTAGCTGAATATATTTTAATAAATTTAATTCATTTTACTCTTTGATGTTCCTAATTGCCGCTCGAATTTTGCTATATTACGCTAGATGGCGTCACTGAGACATGGGATCACAGTTTTTCTATGACATTTCATTGCATAGCCTCTCTATTGTACCTATCTTAAATCTCTTTGCCACGAATAAACGCTTTTTCATTCAATGTTGTGCATGTAATCTTATTAGATAAAAACCAATAGCCGGAGTAGACGACGTGTTCTTTGCGAATCGGAAAGCATAGGGAAAGAGAAAGTCATGTCAGTTGGAGCGGCGATCTTTGGTGGGTGGCTAGTTGCTGCTGGATGAGACTAGCCGGTTCTATGTCCAGCAATTGACTGGTTTAATGATGAACGGTCTCAAAAGACTCATCGAAACTGGTCACTGTATTATTATTTATTAGTATAATAACGTGATGTCGGCGTACAGACCTGGGGCTGCAGTCTTGACATTCATAGCGATCGCTTTACGACCGAATTCGGTCGCAAAGTCCTGTCACTCCATACGTTACACCTGTCAATCCGGGACTTTGCAACCGAATTCGGTCGTAAAGCGATCGCTATGAATGTCGAGACTGCAGCCCCTGGGGGGTCTACTCCGAAATAGTATCGGCCGTTTCCTGCTACGAAGTTACCATTTGGTTCGGTCTGTTCCGATCCTACACTCTTTCGAATATTGACTATGGTCCCGACCCAACTGAGCCGATCCGAACTTTTTTCGCATTTTTCAATAATATTAGGTTCGGCCATGTGTCTGTCCGATCCGACCATTGGCACTTTGCACTTCGGACTAGGCCCCCAGGGATGTTGCGAATATTTGCATCCGCCTCCACATCGATTTAGACATCCGCATAAATCGATGCGGATGCGGATGTGTAGCAGGTCGCGACAAGAAAGAAAGGGGCGGGCCCGGCGAGTGGCGCGTGTCGACTACGCGTGCTGATTGACCACTATGAAAGAAATAATTTTGATTTGGACTTCGGTGAATCGGTGACGGTGACGCGCCTCGCTATTGTTTGCGTTGTGACAAGATCTGACGCGCACGTTTGTTGTTTTGTCGTAAATAGTCAATCAAAAGTTTATTACTTTTTTATTGTGGTTTTTGTTAAAAAGCGAAATACTACGTATTACGTTAAGTAAAGTGAGTGCTGCGTTTTTAATTCAAATTAACTTTTGCTAACCATTTTTTAAAGAAAGGATAAATATTACTGTCTTTTTTTTTACCCTACCCACACTCAAAATTTTTTGTGCAGGTCCGCATCCGCGGATGAGCCTCTTAAAATCCGCATCCGCGATGTGAAAAAATCTGCATCCGCAACATGACTGGTACAGACTTACTCTCAGTGATAAAATACGTAACATATAGTTTTTGTTATGGATGGAATGTAAAATTAGACAGCACTTTTATAATATAGAAAATATATTTTAATATTTTAAATTATAATTAATTATGTAACATCATTCAAGGTGCATTAATTCTGCTTTTAGATAGGAGGGCATGCGACCCCTGGGTATTATCTTATCTCTTTTGTGTACTTTCAGCTGATGGCTCAACATATTGTCGCGGTGTGCAAATGCTTTACCGCAAACCTCACAAACATGATTTTTAGCTGACATATGAGCATTTTTTTTATGTTTTTCAAGATCCCGTTTGGCATAATAACCTTTACCGCAATCCTCACAGCGAATGGTACAAAGCCCTTTGTGCCTCTGAAGATGTTTAGACAAGTTACTCTTTGTTATAAACCGAGCTGGACATTCAGTACATTTGTAGTTATAGTCTCCGGTGTGTGTTCTCACATGAATTTTGAGTAGCCCTTGATGCAACCCTCTGTACGGACAGAACTGACATTTATATTTTAATTCACTGCCATGAGTAAGGCAATGTGTTTTGAAGGCAGAAGGATGTTTGAATACCTTGCCACATTTGTCACAAATGTATCGTTTAAGAGGACCATTGTGCTTCTCGAGGTGTAATTTAAATTCACTTTCTTTAACTTTTCTGTCGCAAACCGGACATTTATTATAATTTGGTGGCGGTGTTTCTTTAATCTTTACATTTTGAATTGTTAGATCATTTTTACTTTTTGTTGGATGCATTCTTCTAACATGATCGTTGTAATAACGCATGCTGAACATTTTGTTACAAATTGTGCATTTTACGAGACTCTCAGCTTGTTCTTCAGCGGTACCATGTATTTTCATGTGAACTTTAAGATACGATTTGCTTATTCGCTTACCACAAAATTCACATTCTATTTTACCATACTTTTTATTAAATTTCTCCTTGTACTTTTCTCTGTGTTGTTTTAGATGTGCTTTATATGCGTTTTTTAAAACAACGCTATGGCAAACGTCACATTCTATTTGATGGGGAAGTACTTTCATGAGAGATTGTTCATTATGCGCTGTTTCTTCATCAGTATCAAAATCAATGTGACTATTTTCATCTCTGTCATGCTCCGATTTTATTTTATCTTTGTCAGAAACAATAATCATTATTGTTTCACTGTCTGCTTCAATGATGGACCCACCCTCCTCTCGTTTTACATGAAGTAAATCTGAAAAGTCTTTAAAATTATTACTCTCTTGAGAATTAGCTTCAGACATGTTAGTATTATAATTAGTAGTCTCATCCTCAGATACACTTTCACGTTTCAGCCAGTCAAACTCATCTAAATTCGATTCTGAATCAGAAGTATAATTATTAAACTCAAGATATTCTCTTTTAATGTATGTTTCATCTTCTTGTTTACAATCTGACTCTTCTATGCTACTATCTGAATCATCTTTTCTCCTGAGTGCTTCATCAGATTGTTTAGCCGTTTTTCGGAATAGGATTGCCGCTTCCAGCAATTTATAGCAAGCTTCACATAAGTACTGGGGTAAGTTATCATCTTTCCAAATTGTGATATTTCCAAACTCCGTCACATCATCAGAAATATCGTTAGCGCCGAATATAGGTATTTCACCGTCGTCCAAACATATTCTGCACTTTTCCGACGAATACTTCTGCCCATTTGATTCATTAGTTACTAACGAACTGCCAGCATGGGTCCTAATAATACGAGTGAGCATTGTTTGTGTTTATCCGAATGTAGGAGCGTATTTAATTGTAAGCACTATTCTTCATTCGTAAAAGTTACATAAACGAACGTAATCACAGATTTATTTATGTAAACACTTTGAAATCACGAGTAAAAAGTAAACATTACTCATGCGCAATGATACTAACATCAGCCGCCATACAAAAATGCTTGAAATGAATGAATGTGAAATTAAGTTGAATGAATGATGGTCAACTGACAGAAGTTACAGTGAATTAGTGATGTTATTAATGTAACGGTAACGAATCTATCGCTAGAAGCCATAGACTTTTAGTAAAAATAGCGTTAAAAAAAAAACTATTGACTCACGTAATAGTCGTAGTCCGTCTCACGAAAGAAGTCTCGGAGACGCAGCGCTACAGGCATGCGACGGACATAAATCTCTATTTATCTTAACATCATATTTCAGGAGGAGCTAAGGGTAAGAGGGTTGTATGCTTAGTGTATAATAATAATTACTTCCACTTATTTCTGCGGGAATTCCCTCGTGATACGGACTCTTAGACGATTAATCTGACATAATTTCAATCTATGATGTTGATCCAGCATATAGATCGTGTATTGTTAAATTGATATGAAATATCTATACGTTTTAGGGACAGCGCGCAGAGTGCAAACTTTTTGTCGGTGAAATAATATGTGAACTATAAACCACATAGCAGCGCGTTCACTGCACAGAGTACATTTTTATGGTTTACTGCGGTAAAAAATCGCATGCGGATTTAGATTTTGTGCTTTGCTACAGATTTGTTGCCGTGCGTCGTCACACGGATTTTTTGTATCGTATAAACTTAAATGAAAACTCGCGCATTGCGAAAAAAAATCCGCGCGCTGGCGGCATCGTAAATACCTGTTCTCGTAACGTTCAGTACGGTCATTGACGGTCATATCGGTGTTGCAGCTCAATCACTCGCTGCATCGGTGATGTAAAGATGCGGACGTAGGGCGGTGGCGCCCTACGTCCGCATCTTTTACCCCTTGATAGCCCTATATCCTTGTTGCCTAGATTGACTTAATATCAGAACCAACCATTTTTAATAACTTTTCAATCGTTTCAATGTTCATTTGGTAATATAATGGAACAAGGATCTTTTGGTGCGTGGCCAAAATTAGAACTAACACCGCGTCTTGTTTTTTTTTTTAATACAAACAAACAAAACATCAACATACATGTTTACCAACAGCTGTAAATGTTAAATCAATAACAGCACAGTTTCATACTGTTATTTTATGTATAACAGTATGAAACTGTTATTGAATTAACACTAGAACCAAATCCAACTTAGTTTTACTTATTAACATCGGGTCTGTTTTCCCCGAATGGTTATGGATACCTATAGTAGGTACAGCCACATTTCGCCAGTTATGATTAAGTCCCATGTAATAGGGGGCGAACCTATTGCTATTTATAGTTTAAAGCGCAGGCCACACCGCCAGCTGGCGGGCGGGCGGGCGAGCCGAGCAAGCATCGTTTCACCTTTTTTCATACTTCGGTAGCTTAGTTCTGTAGTTCGCGGTGTGAACCCAAGTATAAAAAGATGTGAAACGATGCCTCGCTCGGCTCGCCCGCCCGCCAGCTGGCGGTGTGGCCTGCGCTTAATTGTCGACCATGATAAATTCTCACTGCTGAATGAACGCGGCAGTAAACTTATCATGTTACTAAGCATGAACGGATAGGTATTGAAGGGAGGGAACAGCAACAACTCCAATAATGAAACAACGTGTTCGTCAAAAGCATTATTTATTTATGTTCAAATAATACTAAATAATAACCAAATCATTCTGTACATAAATAAATCACAAATAAAACTCAATATTACAGATTTTTTGTTGTTTACGTAAATTGCATAATTTAATCAAAGAAAAATAATACAATTTTAATATAGATGTAGATGATATTTTAATTTACTTTCCGTATTACTCAAAATATTACGTTGATGGTCGATGTAAGTTTTAAATAAATTAAATTACGTTATTATAACAAAATATTAAACCATATTTTTCAGATATTGATGTAGAGATAGTCGACACGAATTATAAAAGGGTTAAGGCCGAGTATTCAATCGTGGCGAACCTTATAAAATGTGAAGACAGCAATACGGCAATAATTAAAAACTAAGAATCTTGCAGTACTGGATTACTAACATCATAAACAACAACTTTCTATGACCTTTTACAAAACATAATACCAAAAAACAAACCTTTAACGATTTCGTTGTTCCAATCTAACCCCCGCTTCCCTCTGCTGAATTGAATTTGGTACTAGACGCAGTTTGTTTACCTAACCAGCGCTTTGTTTTGCTTCGGGTAGAGTTCGTAACAGAAAATCGGATATTTCAATTGGTTGAATTGAAATATTTTTATTTTTGTATGAAAGTCTGATGAATTAATAAAAGTCATAAGACAAAAGTTGTTGTTTATTATGTTACTATACCTAGTCCTGAGAGCTTGTTAATGTTTTACCAATAACCCTGTACAACAAGATCCGACTCTTTCCAATTCGGTCCAAAATATTGAAATTAGAATAGTTTGTAACTAAAAAATAAATGAAAAATTAAATTAAGTACCTATTTTATTGAACAATTCTATCACGATTATTTTCACACCGAAATACTTTCTAATTAGCTCTCCTCTAAATATATTTTTTTAACATCGATGTAGGCATCAGCTATTGTAACATTTTTATTGTGTAGCGCGCTTAGTAACTAGGTAGGTTCATTATAAAGGGTCACATTACATTAGCTAGCGAAACTCTGCAGATGTGATGGGTATCGATATTAAACGCGATAAAACAATTATTTTTGGGGTCAACTTTTTTTTTAAACTTTTCCCCACTAGGAATTACTCCTGTATCGTGGGTGCGTTTACAAACATTTAAACTCATGTGAGTTTAAATGTTATACAAACAGCCAGCTGGTATTGTTGTTACTTGAAGTATGAGTTGTGAAAATCTGTATTCTATTTATATTATTTTTCTTTTGGTTTATCGTGTTTAGATATCGATATTCATCACGATCTGAAAAATATAAAAAAAAACATATTTTTTTAAACTGATGTTTTAAGTGACCTACCTGCGGTCGATGGCATTAAATTAATTTCTTTTTTGTTTTTATCATGTTTACATATCGAAACCCATTACGTCTGCGCAGTTTCGCTAGCTTATTTAATTTGACCCCGTATTGTTTTTTCTTTGCTATTTGCTCAGCTGTCTTTTGCTGCAGAAGATAACGTGTTTATAGTGGCATAAAAACGCCATACATGGTGAAAATGAAGTTTTATAAAGCCCAAACATTGTACTAATACAATAACAATCTAGACACTTCCATTCACTAGCAGCCGTCTACCATATTTAATATTTATTTTTCACTATCAGTCATTAAGCTTATTTGGTCACAAAAGTGAGAAAAACCGGAAAATATTTTTGTAGATTTTATTCGTTTAAATGAAGCGAAAATAATTTGATATTATTTATCATCAGTAACGTTTAAAAATAGCGGTATACAGTGCTATTAGAATATATTATGATTTATTCCACGGTACAAACGATGATAGAAACAATACTGTTTATAAAGATCTAACCTCCGTGTACATAGTCAAAAAGTTTTACGAAGCCAGCAACGTCATTATTTTCACACTGCATTTATAAATGCACGTTTTTCAAGAATAATGCTGGAATCACAGTTTTTTAACAGTATTCGATAATAACCGAATCAACAGCGGGATGCAGCCATATGAATCTAGCGTTACTTTGAAAAAAATAAAAGGAAATGCACTATGCAGTGTGAGCGTAGTTTTTTTTTTTGTAAAAGCAACGGTTTGCTACGTCGATTATAAAGCTAATATAAAATCCTACGAGCTACGCTGCTACCATTCGACACATGACCATAGACCTCACACGACACTACGCGGCAGATCCTAGACTCACCAAATTGTTACGACCAGAAACACTTCTTAGTTTTGAAGGGTTAAATGTGTCCTTTGCTCACATGCGCATTAAGGCCCGGCTACCCGCGGCTTGCATGTGATTACAACATAAGGCCGCGACACTAAACAAAACGTTTGAGAGGTATACCATTGTGTCGTCTTAACGATACAGTTTGCTTGTACTTACATTTTAATTTGCGCAATGCGCAAGTAAGAGCTCACGAGCAAGTTTTGTTTGTGATGAAAGTGCGCGCATGTAGCGACGCGACAGCTGGGAGACATTTTTGTCCGCGGGTAGACAGGCCGGCGACGCAACTGTCAACCGTCTATTTTCCGTTTTTAGGGTCCACAATGATATAAAATTATGTATATTTTATAATGTACCTACCACCTAAGTTCACATTGTGGAATGCAAATAAATGTATTGAGTATTGGTTGCAATGCAAGTGCGCGCACGGCAACAAAATATGTTGTTGAATGCGGCAAAAATTTTCGAAAAAGTTGCGTTGCTGTCGCCCCCTTGTGCGCATCGTCCAAATCTCGGCGAGGAGAGAGCGACAGAGACAGAAAAGTTGCTGGGCAACTAGGTTACTCGTGGGCGCCCTCCCTAAGATATATCGTGTAAGCCGGACCATTACACAAAGATAGTGTAACTCACAAAAGCCTCTTGTGATTTTCACGCAGCGATATTGCACTGCATAACGGAACGCATGGTCTTTGGTAATTACTTAAAAGTTATTGCACAGATATCTTCTCCAAATATGTCAGTTTGCGTCCGTTGCATGCACATTTTTTTACAAGCCCAATGTTTTTATTAATTTGGAAATAGATTCGAGAGTTACTCGAGAACATCCGCTACTATTCGAATTTAAAGCGAATAAATTCGATGGTAATTTTAAGCTTTCTTCTGAGATATAATATGCAACACGTATGTTTTTCATTCAAACTAAATAATTAACACTGTGACGTATAGGTACACTAAAATTAACTATATCTACTAAATAGGTACTAAATGGAATTTCTAAAATACTATTTAATTCTCACTTTTCCGTTTATAGTACATATAAGGATTTTGAGTAAATGTCTTGTGAATAAATAGCCTTTTTTGTATTGAAAACTGAGCGTTTTTTAAAATATAAATGTGGAGACGAAAAGGGATTGAAGAGTTTTATATGGAACCTGACATACCTACTGTCCACTATAGTGATTCTTTTTCAAAATGGCGGGCACACATGAAACCTATATAAATCGATAGCTGACATTAATGCAAACAGAAACCATAATAGAACCAAACCCCGTAAAACGTCACGTTTCTGAGATAGTAACGTTCAAAGTTGATCACGTGACATCCATTTTTCTTTAACTTGCTTCATCTTGTTGCATAGATGTTTGAAACATTCAGAGTGATTATTTCAAACGATGTGATAGGTTTAACGAAATGCCGCCATTTTGAAAAAAAAAAAGACATTAGGTATTGCCGGCTCTATATCAAAATCTTCAATCCCCTTTTCACATGCAATATTTAATCGCAAGATTAATATTATTCTGAGACATTAAAAATCCGTTTCATCCGCTAAACAAAGGATGTTGTTCAAAAGTGAAAATAAACGCAAAATTTAGCAGATAGAAAAATATTTTTGAGATGTCAAAATATTGTACTTACACAGGGTGGCAGGGACATCGACGCGCAAACTGTAATCATGGATTCAGCACATGATTTTAAGACTCCATAGCGTCGAAATTTTTCGTCGGTTATTAAAAAAAAATATTGCTGTTCCATACATTTTGACCGTGTAGGTATTGCACTTTGCTTTGAAACAGAAGATGGTTTTTTTTTGATAACCGACGAAAAATTTCGACGTTGTGGGGTCTAGTATCATGTGCTGAATCCATGGTTACAGTTTGCGCGTCGATGTCCCTGCCACCCTGTATGAATAATAAAATTTGATATTAACATCATTGTGCAAGTGAAAAATAGCGTTGATATTTGATACAAATGTAAATATATTTTTTGTTATTTCATAGAGTTTGGTTATAAGATTGGACATCAATAAATTATTGTATTAACAATTCCTCAAAAATCAACTAAATCTATGCAGCATCCTAATTGCGTAACACACTGTCACTCACCATCTGAATAATTTTGAAGGATTTAATCCATTGCTTCATATGTTCGAAAAATTAGTCTGCTCAACAACGTAAATATCGCAATGAATGTTGTTGAACTGTCAAAATGATAGCCATTCCTACTGTTCGTGTGTTACGCAATTACCCCGCAGGACTTAATAAAACATTACTTTGACTATTCGAAATATATTATTAACATTTGTCTAATAAATTGGTGCAATAATAAGTATGAGTATATTGTAACAGAAGTATTGTGGCGTCCATTATTTAGATAATATAATACAAGCTTTATACTGGATTTTTAATACAAACTATTCTGGCAGTTTATACATGGATATTTTTATTTAAATATAATCTAAGCATGTTTTCAGAGAGTACTATTTTATTCGACACATTTTAAAGGGGATTAAAGATAATTATATTGAGCCAGGCATATCTAATATCGCCCCAATTTTTTTTTTTTTTTTTTTCAAAATGGCGGTCACGTTTGAAACCTATATAATTGGATGGCTGAAATCAATGGAAACGGAAGTTATAATAGGACGAAACCCCTTATAGCGTAACGTTTCCGAGATATTAATGTTCAACTGACATTTTAAAGGATGTGGTCTTATTATGTTTACTGTTTGCATTGATGTCAGCTATAGATTTACAAAGGTAGGTATCATGCGTGGTCGTCACATCGAAAAAAAAAAAAAAAAAATGGGTGACAGGTAGGTATGCCACAGATCTTCAAAGCCCTTTCCTAGTTCTTCTCTCCTCCAGTCGCCTTTCCCTATCTACACAACTTTGAATTGGACAAAAAGATTATACTTTGGCTGACTATGGAAACTAAGTTTTTCATTTACGCCATGTTATAGGGGCGAGCCTATTGCCATCAACCGGGAACAGATCCTGATTCCAGGCTGCTGCTGAGAAACTCCAGATGGAAAAACCCAATAACACGTTGCCCGAACTATGAATCGAACCCAGGACCAGAACAAAGAGTGATGTCGATATTGGTGACATTGTTTTGAGACACTTCAATCTGAAAATACGCTTAGATTTGACATAAAGTGGCGATTTCATCAGCTTTTTACAACTATTCAATGTCATTACGTACTAAACGATTAAAATATATAATACTGCAACTCACTACGATATCGTACGAGTGGTTATTTATTTAATACGACTACATAAACTATGTTTAAATTATTTGGTAGAAATTGTCAATATATTCGAGGTGTTACCAACCTAAGAGGGGGTGGGGCCACTTTTTTCGGTTAGTTATTCACACCAAAGATTTAAATCGTTAGATTTGCTCTCACTGTACTAAGTCGTGCGAAAAACATGTCGAGACTGAGAAGAGTGAGCTTCCACAATAATCATGGCGTTTCTATGACAATCGAGTCAACTCTTTGCGACATTGTGTGTGACAGAGGGGTCAAAACAAAACAAGAACGCGGCCATCTTTTGACGCGGTAGGGCGAATCTGCGATTTAAATCTTTGATTCGCATAAATAACAATTTTGACCTGAAATAGATTTTGTCAACTATAGGTAGTGGAACTCAGATACAGCCAGTCTATTTGTAATATTGTTATACTTATTAATTATAGCCCTCGTCATAAGTTGATAACGGTCCAAGTATAAATAAAAACAAGACTTTCGATGAACATGAACTGTAATTACATTAACACAATTACGGCAGATGAATTATGGCCGGTCCGAACTTTGCGCAGAAGGCTGCGCAATAACATTTTTTAGGAACCAAATGGTGACATGAGGCGAGTGTGAGTGAGAGAACACGCGCGAAAGTTCGGAGATCCTATGTACACACCGGCCATGATTCAACGGCCATCTTTTATGTGAGTATAACAATATTACCGGCTGGTGACCTCAAGAAACGCGACTTTTAGACATATACAATCCGCAAGAGTTAACTTGAAACTTCGCTCGGATGACGTAAGCGCGTCGATGGCGAGAGCGGTAACAGGGGGGGGGGGGGATTCGGGGGGGGGGTCTCGGTTCTCATGTTAACTCTTCCGGGTAATAGCGCTAACTCTAAAGAATAATTGAATAAATACTTGTATGCAGACAAAAGTAATAATAAGTACGCGAACTAATACTATTAATAATTTAACAATATATTAATTCAATACTATATTTAGGTACTAGATAATTTAAACTGAAAAATTTAATTACACTAATTTAGTTAACTTTTATTCTCGCTACCTTTTTTAGCTAGATGAGGCCTTAAATGTTATACTATAATTAATTACAAAGGAATGTCAATGTTTATAAAAGTAGAGAAACAACGCAGTTATTATTTTCGCATTTATTATAAACTTTTACTTCAAACTTTTTATTTTATATGTTTATCTAAAAACTATCAGCTACTTAATTTTTGTTGTCAAAACCTCTCATCAGTACAGTTTTATAATAGACAATTCGCGCTATAAATATATTTATACTTTTTGAGCTAAATTTAACATTCTAATCCTCTATGGTAAGTCTTAACATCAAAGCATTTACTTAATCCAATTTCGCATTTCCCTAAAAAAGTTTCAGATAAAATACAAAAAAAAAAAAACGTTCTGCGAGTTTCACAATTATTATCTATTTGTGAAGATTTTATCCGGAAAATAACTTTTTCAGGAAATGCCGAAGCTTGGGCAAAATTTTTCTAAGAAAGTAGTTTAGTCAATGTAGCTGATAGTTTATAGTATGTGCTCAAAAACTTTAATATCATTACGAAGCCTGCACTAGATTAATATGTATAAAAAGTCATGGAAAAACAACAAGACAATACATCAATATTGAGGTAATCAAAGCTTACTTGTATGAGCTTAAAGAATTTTTAGGAAGATTCATAGTGAAGGGACAAACACAGATGCACAACTTAGAGGGAACAGCTCATTGTTGCTTGTTTATGGTACAAGTAAATGGTGCATGTTATGGTACAGCCAGCCTCAAAACAAGTATACATTGTTCTTCCTAGCGTGTCGATGGCAATCTAAATGGACTAGGCCCAGAATTCGGCTACGTGTTTGGCTCTAACACTAACGTCCATCAGTTCTTGTAACGTGCAGCTGACAGGGCATGTAGGACATGATATTAAGTGTAGGTGTCGAATAGTATAGGCTTTTTGGGGTTCCGTACCCAAAGAGTGCCAACTGTCACTAAGGCTCTGGTGCCCGTCCGTCCGTCAGTCAGCAGGCTCTATCTCATGAACCGTAATAGGTCGACAGTTGAAATTTTCTATTGTCCCAGCAGTGAGGACATAATATGCTGATTATGCTAAGTACTAATCTGTGAACATGTGATCGTTTCTATGAACTGAACTGTCCCCTCTAGATGGTACCACAGATGGATTAACAATTAACTGTCTTATATCACTTCCTAACGCTAAAGGACCGTACGTTTCAACCCTGCAAACTATTCGTATCATTAAACATCGTAAACTACCTTCAATTAGTTTACTAAATACTGTATGGTTTGAATAACACACATAATACGAAACTACAAATCAAACTGTACATTGCAGACTACGTCTACGCCATTAAACATTCGTAATTGTGCACACAAAATATAAATTAACTAATTAATTAAAAAGGAAAATATATCACTGGGTATGCGGCTTCCTTGGACAAAAGAACGGAATATTTTTTTCACCTGGCAACACTAGGTTGGTGATGGCAACACTGTCATTAGAGCGCGACAAGCCTTGTGTTGCAGCCGCGCCATTTTTCTTGGAGTTTCCTGTGCTCTTCGTATTGTTGTTCTGTTACTTGCTTTACGGCGGGTGCGGCCTGGTATACAAAAAAAAAATCGTATTAATGTACAAAAACTGTATACTTATAATCTTTATTAACGACACAACTTAGTAAGTATTTCAAGTTTAGTGTGAGGAAGTTTTGGGCATTTTCATTTTGATCGCAATAAGTTATTTATTTACATATCTGCTTAAATATTTCCTACCATTCGACAGGTTATCGTATCGAAAATAATAGCTGTAGGAAAAATAGCGGACGTCTATTTGATATAACTGACAACATTTTCGGGTTTTGGTATTTGTAAACAGCGTTTAGAGGACTCCTGCACATTGATTGATGTTTGATTCGGTACGGAAGCATATCGACTAGCTATGCTGTAGACGACTTATTTATGTTTAAGCCTAAAAAATAATTAAAATGATATCTCACCTTAATCTTCCTCGGATCCAAATTAGCTCCAAGATTCTGGACTCCCTTAGCCAACTTAGTCAGCGGTGAGAGTACCATATCCTTAGTAGCGCTTCCAACAGGACTAGCAATATTCTTGAACTGCCTTAAAGCAGACTCGCTGTGCGACTGCGCTATATTCAGCGTGATTTCGTGCTGAGAGTTCGAGCGCACGTGGAAATTCACCCCATCTGATTGGCTATCATCGAAGTTCAACTCGTTGGAACTGTGTGACAGTTTCTGAGCGAGCAACAAGGAGTTAGGAGGCGCTGGCTTCGCGAAAGCTCCGTCCACTTGGATTTCTGGATTCCTCGACGACTGTGTGTTAAACGGGTTGATCTTGTCAATGTGTGTGACATTACTAGGCGTTTTAGAAGCTTGCAAGTCAACGTTACTCACAATCTGAGACGGAATGAAAACCTGCGCATCATGTGGTTCTATCTTGGAGGAATACAGAGGATTCTGAATGAGTTCGCAGTCATTTTCAGCCTCGCTTTTCTGTCCGGGCTTGCCTAAGTAATGTTGTGTGTTTTCGAAGTTGTCTAAAGTAGGTTCGAAGATGTTTGTCCTGTTCTCGTCATCCGAAGAGTAGTCAGAGCTCATGCCGTCGGAGAGGCTGCCTTTCTTCTTGTTGTCCTTATTTTGTCCGAGGGTAAAGATCTTCTTGGTTCGAGAAGCGCTCTGGTCAAATTTCAACTGTAGACTAGGTCGAGCGCGCGCATTTAAAGTGTGACTCAGCTTGTTCAACTTACTGAATTGTTCCGTCATGTTGGTCAGGGCTTTTGATCCTAGAATGAGATTTAAACTTAAGGCTGTGCGTATTCTGAAAGTTGGCAACGTCGCAAATTACTGCCAAATACTTAACTGTTCTGATTAATTTGTCAATATTAGTGTATGGAAATATTAAATATTGCCCTCTATTGCCCGAAAATATTGATTATGAAATTTTATTTAAGAAAATAAACGGTTCCACATAAAGTATTACAGAAAATTTGAGCTACAGGATGAGTAAATTTATAACCAACGACATTTTCTACATCATTTATAAATACAAGTTAAAAAAAAATTCGATATTTAAGAATATTTAGCTTAGATGAAAAAAAAATTCATTTGATAAATGTCCAAACAGCCCTTTTTACTCCTATAACTACAACACTCAATTTAGCGTTATTATTGCAATTATGAATAGGCTATTTTCCTGAAAAAATCTAATTAGTCCGCCAGTTAGATTATCAAAACATATTGAACCCGTATTTTTTCTTTTGTCAATTATTTTATATAAATAATGATGAAGATATAGCCCGTTAAAGTTCCGCGTGACGTCACTTGCTTGCGACACTTTTGCAAGCAAGTGACGTCACGAACCCCCACTCCCAAATTTTGACGCGCTTTATCTTTGTCATTTTTTGTTTGATTGACAAAAGAAAAAATACGTGTCCATTATTTTTCGATAATCTAATTTTTTTTTTTTTACCCAGGCAACTACCCTATTAATCTTTTAGTGCACTATGCAGCGATATTTCATAATTATAAACAAAGTAATTTAAAAAAAAAACAGGTAGGTAAGTATTTGATACTTATTTGCGACGTTGCCAACTTTTGGAATGTACGCTCTTAATTAGAGTAGCAACATGTTTGCCGAAATTATACGATGGAAAGTTCGACGTGCTTACGACTGCAATGCTTTTTAAATTACCTATGACACATCTGAGGGGCAATTCTCGTAATTTTAAGAACGTTCACAGTCTGATTTCAGTCTCAATCTGTCAAAAAATACTTCTAATTTCCCTACATTTTGACAATTTATTGACATTTGTTTGTCGCCGAGATGAGACTGCGACTATATTTTGAACGTTTTAAATTATTACGTCGCGTAATTTTCATCGAAAAACCACGCGGGATTTCTGTCGCGTAATTTTTGGCAGATGTACGATAAGGGGCCCTGTTTTTTTTTTGTGAGAAAATAAAAACGTTTATCTACTTTTATTCGAAGACAGGACCATCAGGGAATAAAGGACTTTAGGATGAATGGATGGGAACCATTTACTTTATTGTTATCCTTAATCACCGAATACAGAGGCCAAGTATTTTAGCAGAAAAGTAAGCAGAGTTTTTTCCTTTCATTGGAGATGCTTGCAAAAATCCCAGTTTGTTTAGGCCGATTGAAAACTTGAACGCTGATTGGCTATCTAAGAGTAAATTTATAAAATCTGTATTCTGGTTGGTCAGAACATGATCCTTAATAAGCCAAAGTTCGCACGGGATTTTCAACGCACTACTAAGCGCCGAGAGTTCAAAATTCAACAGTATGTGTTTTTGACTCGCTGGGTTGCGCTCTTTTGGATTCTCAATGCTCTGCTTAACACCGAGAGTTGCAAATCCAGTGCGCGGTAAAATCCCGTCAAGATATTTTTACGTCGTGGGCTAAAGGTCTATTAGCTGTTAAGGTTTCCTGAGATTGCAGGGAACACCACATAACGTCGGTCATTTTAACACGGGCGAAGCCGCGAGCAAAAGCTAGTCTAATATAATTCTAAAGCTATAAACTAACAGTCTGGGAAGAGTTGTTTATTCGTTCACTCGTAGAAGCTACCACGTTGCGGTGCAGAATCGTCGGTTCGGACAGTAGTTTTAATATGCCCTTTGGAGTTCTCTTCTTTGCTGCTGGAGCACTGCCGTCTGGTAGGATAGAGGGAGAAAGGATAGAGGTAAGGAACGGTTAGAGAGGGACGAAAGGAGGACGTACAGAGATAAGGATGATTAAGTTACTATATGGCGAGGCTTTGATGACGGGGACGTCGTAGTAACCATTCAACAAGGTGTTCAGCAGTACGATATTTCATGTTAGGATCACACGGCTATATCCCGCTGTTCATACGGTTAAAAACAAATTCTGTATGAAATGTTCCGTGAAATGCCGTGTGCCGTTGCACCACTTCTTCTTCCCAGCGAATGCACTAGGAAATGATGAAGGGCGGGCGTTTTGGGAGACTGTCTTATGTAATATTGACGTTCGAAAAGTGTTGATTCTCAGCCTAATTTAAATAAATGACTTTTGGTTTTGATTGATCCCAAAATGATGCAGTAAAATATCGCACAGTTCAACGAAGTGTGACCGTAGCCATAGCGAGTACCCATGGAAGGGGAAAGAAGTTTATGTAGTATAGTGTCTTTGTCTCACGAAGCGTCGCACGCTTTACTTGTGGTAACCAAGAGAACAAACACGTTGCGAATGGGTGTGTAAGCGTAGGAGCTCTAGGTACCGTCCAAGACAATGCGAATTCGGAAGTGTATATGTGCGCGAGTGTGTTATGTGCTGATCCTACTCGTCTTTACTTGGTAACCACAAGTAAAGTGCGCGTCACTTCGTGAGATAAAAACACTGTAGCATCACATTTTTATGAGTAACTGTTGTCCATAAAATAGAATGGTGATATAATTATATATGACATGAAGAGCCATACAAGCATGTCTCAGTTTAAGAGTCGGGGCGAGTTTCACAGCCCTCGACTTTACGAAGCTAAGTAAACATATGAATATGAATATTATTAGTATAGAAATAAGGTTGAAATCGTATGAAAGGCATGCACACTGACTTCCATACATGCTTGATCTTGTCCTAAATGTCCATATGTTTTCTCCTTTGAAGGAATAGTCAAGGAAGGAAAGAAGGAATAAATGATTATTATTATTACTCACCAACACTCCGGATGTCGGCAACGAGTTGCGTTTCACTAACGTTTCGTGTGAGGGTGGGCAGTCGCGACAGATCCAAGTAGAGGGAGGACCGAGCACTGCCCGACTGACCTGGGTGTACCTGATATGTTAAAGGGTACTTATTTATTTCAAGGACTTTTCGGTATGGATAGTTCCTACAAGTTATTGAATTACACAGTGATCGTGCGTCCGAGGAACGACAAAAAAAAAACAATATATACAGGGTTGAATTAAATAAGCTAGCGAAACTCGGCAGATGTGATGGGTATCGATAACTTAACACGATAAAATAAAAAAATTGCGAGCTTGTAAATAAAAGTTAGCTTACCTTTGATTTCTTTTTCTCCAATTTGCCTCCATCATGGAAGGGTATCGGCGTCAACTTAGCAACATCACGCGCCACCATCAACGACTCACAGATCGAGTGTAAAGATTCTGAAAAAAAAAAAAAAACAATTTCAGTAATGTTTTCATAGGGTATTGAAGGCAAAAAGTTCCAATATGTTTGGGAAAAAATTCAGATACGCGATCACTGACGCAAAAGAAAGCCTGTTTCGTTGGTCTTGCGTCTGATCGGTCGTGTCGGATTGCCGTCCCATAGGACTATGAGAGTGAGGGAAGAAAGAGAGTGCACTTGTATCTTCTCAATTGGAAACGACCAATTGGAACCGTGCTTCTAGCTTCTGACGTTTCATAAGTGCCCATGTAGGTTTATGTGAAATAAAATACTTTGATTTGATTTGATTTATCTGCGCACACCCTTGTGTAGTATAATATTATTTATTATTTATTTATATATACTTTATTGTACACCACAGAAATACATAGCACAAAAAAAAAATCTATAATATAATATAATATCTCCCGCGTAGATGGCTAGTCTCCGCTGACATTGGCTACCATGGCCGAAATTCGGTCTGGAGGACTATTTTACATCGTAGCCGCCATATTGGATTTTAATTTCGACTACATTTTTGGCAATCCCACGCATTACGTTTTGAAATGTAATTGTCAGTCTGTCAAATTTTTAATTCGGTCTGACTTGTAAAGATCGTGAGGAAACCTGGACTGATGGTTAATAAGTCTGAAATCGCCCACTCGTCTTGAGCAAGAGTGGGGATCAATGCTCGTGCCTTCTCTGTATGAGAAGAGACTTTTGCCCTGCAGTGGGACATTTCGATCCAGCCTGTCCCTTGCTGACCTCTCCCAGCGACGCCCTCAGCCGAGCGGGAGCTCGAACCTAAACTAAGCGACTACACACTACACCTTAGCGTGTACTCGCTTAGTTTTAAAGATTTTTTTAAGCCCTGGCTGGAGGCCTTAATTTATCGAGGCATCCACAGGCAAGCCCGGTTAAGCAGACGACAACCTCATAGGTTGAACTGCAAGAAGCCGACTGCGAAAAAAAAAAAAACAAAATTGCAGTGGGACAGTAACAGGCCGCCCTAGCTGTAATACTTCTATTGCTATGGTGTACCTATCATCTCGTCGCGCGTGTTGATGACGACGGCCATGTTGTTGAAGAAGCGCAGCGACGTGGAGCGAAACATGTGGAAGTAGCCCGCTTCGCCACCCTGGCTGTAGTGGATACGGATGCAGTAGATTGGCTCTGTACCGCTTTTGCGGCTCACGCTGAATAGCTGGAAACAAAAATATGTGTTAAAAAGATAAGTTAGGTTAGGTTATTAAGACAACAATTGTTGCCTCATATCCACTACGAGACAAATGTCCCACAACATGCGTCGTTAGAGATGTCGGGTGAAGTCGAGCGACATCGGACGACATGTCTGGCGACATTGAAAACTATGAAAAGTTTGTGAGAGAAGGTGTCTGTTGACGTTGGTCGATATCGCTCGACGTTATCCCACATATTCCGACACCTCAAAATGTCCCCAGTTTATCTTATCTTGAATTACCTTGAATGTTTGAAAGATATTCGGGAAATAATTCATTTTAATTTCGCACTCCACTTGATTTATACATTTAGTTCAGTCATGAGTTTAACATCAAACACAGTTACTCACCGTACTACAGTTAGCGTCGAAGGGCCCCAGCTCTATGAGCGTGACGTCAGCGAGTGGTACGCGCTGTACGCCGAGCAGTCGGTCCGACGTCTCGTCGTAGTCCGCTACGTAGTACGCGTCGCTTGTTAAAACTAGGACGCTGTCCATTTCTGTCTCTTGTGGGTCGCCGGTACTGATAATTGGGAAAAATATGAATAAATAAAGAGTTATATACGTTTGAAATTCAATCCCAAATGGCTCATGTTCATTTATCATCATTGCGCTTACTCTACTGGGCAAAATCCAGTCACATGGAACTGCTTTAGGCTTTTAGTATGCAGCGTATATAAATTGAAAAGAACTCCGCAATCACGAAAAAAATTGAGGTCGTATGTTTTCTAAGACGTGCCAAAGTCACGTTCAGGCAAGATGAATTACAATCCTTAAATCCGTACTTGCCTTCAAATTCATGTTACACTGATGAACTAAATGCAAACTACATACTTTTCTAAACCAAATTCTGTCCGTATCTTACTTGGGATCCGCATCAATAAGTCCCCAGGATCCGAGCACGGGTTCCGTATCAACGAGAAGCTTTTTACAGTCGTCTATCAGCGACTTGACGTGCTGCGCCATCGCTGCCGTGTCGGGCTCTGATTGGTCCTGTAACAAGTAGATTAAGGGCGGTGAGACATGTTGTGCGTGTTATTAATAAGGGCCAGATAAATGATACACGAATTTATTTATATACTGAAATTGTTAATATATTTAATAAAGGTTCAACATAAATCTGATTGCTTATTATAATAAATGTGGACGTAGCAGGGCGATGGTATGTAAGCGACTGGCGAGTATAGCGCTCGAGTTCCTTTACCATATCAAAAATGTAATTCAGCAATCGCGTCGCTAAGGTCGCTACAGATAGATACATAAAACAATATTTATTGCACACCAAATGAAGGCAAGACATATTGTCTCGTTGTTCTATTGGTCGCCAGCGATACTGCTGAGCAATGGTGGCCCAGTGATAACGTTCGCTACTTACGTGTTCTAGGACGTAGGTTCGAACCCAAGTAGGCAGTTTACTTTGTGTAAATAATTTCAACACCACTGCTCTCAAAACGGTGAAGGAAAACATCGTGACGATACCGGCATGTCCTAGAACGAAAAAAAAAACGAAGACACGTGACACCTACCACTATCTCTCACTGAGAGGAGGCCTGTGTCCCAGCAGTGGGAACAATATAGGCTTATTATGTATATGGTCAATTTAGTTAACGGCCAATTTCAAATAATTGTGCCGAAGCATCAGCTCATTATACCCTACACCCACATTTCGTCAGGCAGTAATGCACCTGTCTGGGTTCGAACCTACGACCAACACCACAACAACACACGCACAATTCTTAAGTCACGGCCTCCACTGTCGACCATGTAATCATGAACAAATCATGATTATATCGCCATTTTAGTTTACAAACCTAGTTTGTAACCTAGTGTAGGTTACAAACTACACTACTTGAACACAGTAAACTAGACATCCAGTACATTACACAACTTACCGAAAAAAAAATTTTAGGGGAGGGTTATTTAGAAAGTAAACTGTTGCATGATTTCGTACGTACACAACTGCAAAAAGCACTACTTACTAATATCATCTTTATCTATTCTATACATAATACAGAGCGTCAGGGACATCGACCCGCAAACTGTAACCATGAATTCAGCACATGATTCTGGACCACCCTAGTAGAAATTTTTGTAGATTATTTAAAAAAAAAAGCTGGTCAAGTGCTAGTCGGAGTCGCCCACCGAAGGTTCCATACAAATTTGTAGGTATGTATGTAACTACAAATTTACGGTTTTCGGATTTTTTCGTTAACTTGTGCTACATAACATTGCTTCTTGTCAAATTTCAGGATTCTAGGTCAACGGGAAGTAACGGGAAGTTTTGATACCCTTGCGAGTGTCAAAATATGCGGCATAAACGGAACATAAACGCCCGTATCTTTTTTTTTTTTTTGGATCCTCCCCCTCCCGCTCTGGGTGGAGCAGAAGGGAGTGTCAGACTCTTACTGACTAAAACCCACCCGTGTTCCTTCCTTAGCCCTTTATGTACAAGGGCAGCGGTAACCCTTTCGGACGATCCCGCTACCCAACGCCCGTATCTTTTGATTGCGTTGATTTAGAAGTTTGATTTTTTTCACTGCTTTAAGAGATTGCAGACCTGAGAGAGAGAAAGGGTCTTGACTGACGGACAGACAGACGGACAACGAGGTGATCTTATAAGGATACCGTTTTTCCTTTTGGTACGGAACTTTAAAAATCAGCTGTTTCATAGAAAAGTGCAATACCTACACACACGCTGCCGTAAACAGCAATTTTTCGCTCCAAAAATAAGAGTCGTTTTCCAGCAATACTTTTCGCTCATCTTACTTAGTTTGACGTACATAAAGCGTAGATAATGGCGCCGATTCCCTTGCTCCCAAACTAAAGTAAACTTGAGTTCAGTGTTTTTTTTTCTTTCTCTTTCATTAAGAAAAGGACAGAAGATAAATATTAGTTTAGTCCTCTCAAAATAGTCAGCGCCTGACGTAAATTGACGTATTTTTAGTCACCATGTTTTTAATCACGTCTAAACTGTTTATGGAGAATCTTAATTTGACAGGACTAAACTAATATTTATCTTCTGTCCTTTTCATAATGAATAGAAAGAAAAAGATGCACTGAACTTAAATTTAGTTTAGTTCGTGAACAAGGGAATCGGCGCAAATGGCTGATAATGGATGGGTCTTTTTGCAGCCTGTGTTCAGATGCATTCGGTTAGACTGGAAACCGAGCCAACACAGTTGCGAACAGGCTTTCTAGGCAGATGATGATGATGATCTGACTAAGACAAGCTGCACATGCACGCACGTTGAACATAAGAACCTTGACGGAGGTGCATCTGCCGCAGTCCGGTACGATCAGCTGGTCAGGGATGGTTCGCGACTCTCCTGTCATCACGTCGATGGCTACTTGACGGAGAGCGTCTTTGAACGTTGAGAGGTAGTATCTGGAACAAGTTTGGTAAATTTAGAATGTGAAGATTATATTATTGGATTGTACGGTTAGGAAAGGTCGAAAAACAATTTGACAGAGCAAAAGTGTATGTAAATACATTATTAGGACGGCGAATAGTGACTTTGCAGCGAAAATCGATAGTGACAAAATGCAGTCGTTTTGACGTATATTAGTTTACTCACTAACTGTAATTCATCTTTAATGACTAATGCGATAAATCATAGGTCCTCAACGTGGGCGTTAACGCCCCCTCGTGGGCGTTTGAGACTTATAAAGGAGTAGAAGACGGCGTTTGAGACTTTTAGAGAAGAGAGTCGTGGGTGGGTTAAAAAATATAGTCTAAACAAAAACGAACTAAAAAGTATAAAACAAGTTGTATTCCCTGACTAAACAGATAAATAAAATTGTCATTGCAGTCGGGGGACCTCTTAGATTAAAAAGTGTTCCACAGAATGGTCCCCCGACTGCATTGACAGTTTTATTTATCTGTTTAGTCAGGAATACAACTTGTTTTATGGCAGGGCAGTCGTGGTTTTAATTTTTTTAAGTTATTTATTTTTATTTATACAATTTAATGACCAGCTTTATTCATGCTAGGTGGCTTTAATTTAAGCACTAAAGGTGGTTTAGTCTCACGGCGAGGCTAGGAGTAGATAGGATGGACGAGGACAAGGACGGCTCCAGTTTAGTCGCGCGGTCGCGCTTACTCGCGAGGGCTAGCGCTGTCATCTACGAAACCATTCACTCATTTAGACATTCTCAGTCTTACTAAAGTCTGATTAAATCGTTTGCACAGCCAAAGATGAAATGTTTGTTTTGCACGTACACCGTACCTAAGTAAAACCGGTGCCCATAAATTATATATATTTAGAATGTGCTCACCAAGGCCTTCAATTTGCTAACCATATTGTAATAATTGAACAATTTTTTTTTTCACTTTTCAAAATGGAGCCATACTGCCGCCATATTGAATTTTTTCAAAAAAATATATTGCCTGTGTCACTCGGGATGATGTAAGGATTCTAACGATACCCCATACATCCAAATCTGTTCAGGCATTTAAAAGTTATGTTAGAATCTTTCACTCCTTTTTGGGCAGTCGTGTAAAAAGACAATTATCACTCAAATTATCCCGTGTGCAAAAATTCGCATAATTCGGTAGTTCGGGAAGTGGATGAAAATTGAACTCAAAGACTCCATTACATTCAGATCGACATTAAATTGTACGATATGAAAAAGAGAAATCGGCTCCATGTTACTGAACGCGGCGACTTAGGGTTGTTTTGAAGTAAAATCGAGCTCGATCCCAAGTCAAACTCCTTAATATGCATCAAATTCAACCTCCTCATTAGATAGGTAATTTAGAAATTCAATGTGTTTTGAATGTTAATAAAAATACTTCCACCTAAATAAATAAAACTGGGGGGCTCTACAAAAAAAATCTCATAATGGGTGGGCAAAATAAGGAGAACCTATGCGATAGACAATAGGCTATTTTCCTAAAAAAACTAATTAGTCGGTCAGTTAGATTATCAAAAAATATTGAACTCGTATTTTTTCTTTTGTCAATTATATAAAAAATGATGAAGATATCGCCCGTTAAAGTTCTGCGTGACGTCACTTGCTTGCGACACTTTTACAAGCAAGTAACGTCACGACCCCCCACTCCCAAATTTTGACGCGCTTTATCTTTGTCATTTTTTGTTTGATTGACAAAAGAAAAAATACGTGTCCATTATTTTTCGATAATCTAACTGTCGGACTAAATATAATAATTATTTTTTTACCCAGGCAAATACCCTATTCTGGAGGGATAACAATCGGAAGATTATAAGTTCATATTTTCACGCTAAAATTCACGGGTTTTTTCACACATTCAACACAACACTCTTTGTAGACCTGTTTTTTTTTTATTGACAATGGCCTCACTCTTGACCTCAACCCAGCCCAGAGGCAGGGATGAGATCTACGGTGGAACGAGCTTGCCCAGAAGAAGCCTATTCACTCTCGCCCTGAAGAGATTGTTTGGTACAGGAGTGACAAGGTAGGGTAAGTACATACTATGATCGCCACAGAATTAGTTCAAGGTACGATTCAATTACACACAACGCATTACTGAACAGTCATTCCGTAAACATGAATGTTGTTACTGGTGTCACACAGTGGAAGACATTTAAGAAGTACTCCAGAATAAGGAAGCCTATCTACAACAGCCAACATTATTTGACAGCATATGCACCTTTAAGCTGTTAGGGTCAAAGTGTCAAAATTTCACACATTGCATCGTAACGTATGTCAAAGTTATAGAAAAACGTGTAAATCTACAGAAAGTTATAGAAACAAAAGTGTCAACAGCTTTTTGGACATCTAGACTCACGGATCAGTATTTTTCTGTATCACCGTCTCTTTCTCTCACTTAGAGAGGTCAGTCACTAGAGCGAGAAGTCCATCCGCACGGAGTAAAGGCCTTAGTGATATAGAGATACAGAAAAATGGTGATTCGTGCAAGTAGATGTGATTTCAATAACTAAAAGAGTGCCAAAGCTAACAGATGACGGAGAGGAGGTCAAGAAAAGCGAAACTAAATTTGATTAGTTGTAATAGTATTCCAATTGACTGACCTCCCCATCCCGTACGCTATCTCCGCACCCAAGAGTTCGCTAGTCAACCCGTGTCCGAAGTAACTCGGCATCATTTCTAACTTAGGCCTTTCTGTGTCCATATTTTCAACCAACATCAGGGAAGCCGTTTTAACATCGCGCCAAAAACTGTCAAACGTCTCGACGGTCGCCATATTGACTTGCTGTCCGAGCAAAATGTCTATGGCGCATTGTGTGATTTCGTCGTTAAAATGGCGGATGATGAATCTGAAAAATTGTTTGTGGTTGGTACCCTGAACCCTAAATATATTGGATGGGAATGCTTTATGGTAGGGCATTACCTGTTAGCGGATGCGACGCCATCTTTCATTAGTCCTGTGAATTTTCTCTCGCCTGTTCTTGTGTAGTCACCCTGTCGGAAAAAAGTGAACGAGTTTATTTATTAATAACTAGCGATCAGGCCCCGCTTCGCAAGGATTTTACGACTCGACAAAACGAGACGATTGAAAAAAAAAAATACCTCTCTTCAAGGGATTTCCGAAACCCCCCTATGTATGTTCAGCGATTATTTATAGTTTAGAAGCTAATCTACTAGGTGATTATTAAATGGATATTCCGCTGTAAGCTTAGGACCAATACATCGTAAAGAAACTAGTTAAAAATCGTGCTTTTAGCGTAGGCTCAGTGTCGCTTCTATACCCAGTAACCTCCAACTCAATGAAACGAAATTCAAATCTTGCATAAAACGCACACTATGCAGCCAAGCATATTATAAGTTGGGGGATTACATCGCTGACAAAAATGCTTGGCTAAACGCTGGTCCTGCTCCACAGGACGCATAAATAAATTGATTAGCATTTGAAAATACTTCACACACGCCTACCCAACCTACATACTGTTGGAGCTGCTGAACATTTTAAGTATTATTTCTTTTACAATATCCTTGGTCCTTGATAAAACAAGATCCTAGTTATTAGTTTGATGTTGATACTTTTTTCAATCAATCAACTCAGTCCAGTCTACATAGGTCTTTATAATAGGATTGGATTCTATTTTACAGTTCTATAGTTACCTTCAGCGCCTTAGTGCCCGCATACTGGCGGGACACCACGTCTCCGTTGTCAGCCCACATGGTGAGGAACGCTTGTCGCAGCGAGGGCGGCAGGCCGCAGCCCGGCGTGCCGAGGCCGAGGCGGCACAGTTGGAGCTCCAGCACGTATTTTGCTATCGCTGTCTGTAATACAATGACTAATGAGTAATTGGCAGATTGAGGTTCAATAAATGGTAAAATACTGGGATTCAGCTGCATCTGGTTAGATTGGAAGTCGAACCCTAGTCCCCTACATAGCTGGGAAAAGTATCCAGTTAGCATGTCAGATACCATCACCGACAACAGTGCATTTAAATGTCGTTAACTCTTCAGCTTCATTATATTAGTATAGATTTAAAACCTATTTTCACGTCACATACCTGCACCACATTGGTTCTGTCGAGACAGTCGATGCAATTGACTCTGAACACGCCGTTCTGCGTACATATGAGGCCGCGGTCGTCGCGCCAACAGAACCGCATCTCTCCTATGACGTCAGCTAGCGCATTGATTAGGATGCTCACGTTTTCATAGTGCATGCCGCGGCTGCGAATAAATTAAGCTAAATCAAAAGTATCTAATTGAGTAAAAATAGTTGAAGCAAGATATTATCAGCAGTAAGTAAGTAAGTAAGATACGGGTAAGTAAGTACCCTAAGGCTGAATTTATATTGCCGTGAAACGGAATGGAAACGATTTTTTTTGTACAAAGCATAATGAACTTTATGTCAATAGTGTAAAGCACAAATTAGATACACAGTATACTCACAAGTTGCGCATCTTCTGGAGAATTATCGCGCTTTCTCGGGAATTCCGGCAGTAATAAGCTCGTATCTAGTTTGTACGTTAGACCATTGACCTATAGTTCATTTTGCTATGTACAATATGGTTACGAAAACTTGATTCCACTCCGTTCCGCGGTAATGTAAATTGACCCCATGTCCACTTTTTCAAAATCTTCGGTTTATTGATATGGTGCATACGACGCATGCGCAGGGAGCTTAGTAAGTTCTCAGTATTATTTTGCTGGATTTATTGTTTACTAGCAACACTCTCGCTGGGTACAATAATACAGACGCCATCACATCAAGCTACTACAATCTGTCAAAGGAGACCATTCATATTGGGTCCAAAATCGAAAGTAAAATTAATCTAACGCTATTATGATGGTTCTACCGCTTTGGTAAATGTCAAATGTAAAGATAAACGTAAATGCCTAGGATGATGTTCCAAACGGATTAAAAACATCCTGTCCACTTTCGATTTTGGGCCCAACTTTTTATGAAACCTGAATGATCTCCTTTCTTTAATAGATTTTCAACTTTATCGCATTACATTTAGACTAATTTAATTTAATTAATTTTGACGACTGTAATATTGCTGGCGTTGTTTTATCTTTCTGTACTATTTTATTAAACTTTTGACAATTCTTATTTGTTCACATTGTGAGTTTAAGAGATTTTTTTACAATTACTTAATTTAATTTCGATCATAGCATCAATATTTTGTATGCCTGTCGGCGGAACATAGGTTGGACCAAACACTATATATACATATGATCATTGTACCCTGTGTTCACAAAAATAAATGAATTTTGAATCGCTAGAGCATTAGGTTCAAAGTTAATTGGGAAAATTTGACAGTTTTGGGTAGCTTGATGTGCTGGCGTCGATACAGAGAGGATTTTTTTTTGCAAATAATGATGAAGCTAGTTTAGTCAATAATTCTTAGCTTAATAAAAGGCATTTATTAATCCTCCTATGATTAAAAAATGCCTTTTAGGTCTCTAAAATCTAGCCCAACAACTTTTCCCTTTGAAGTTCCATCTCACAAATTCACCATTATTTTGTAATTACTGCTTCCTCTTACAAACAAATAATCTATCTATCAATCAAATCACTCACCAATACTCATGAAAGTCAAACGTAGCATAGATAACGTCGGGACTGTTGTACTTGAGCACATGCTCGCCGTACGCCTCCCATATGATGCGCTCCCGACCTTGCTGATCCACCAAGTTCACTATACACACATTCTTGTACATTTTCAGCTCTTCTTCAAAATGCTTCTTGAAGGCTGTGTGGGATTCTTCCTCGGCTGGTGAAAAAAAAGTAATTTTTTCAATATTGACGCTTTACGGCTTCAAATAATGGTAAAGCGGGTTCGCAATTTAGTTTCCAAAAATGTAAACACATATTTGTACCTGGGAAAATAACTTTTAATACCTACAGAGAAGGTTCAGTTTTGCGTTACAACTTATATTTTATGGATTTTCAATAGTGCTAGTTATTCTATAATCGATTTAATGAACACGAGTATAAAGTTGACTTTTGTTGAAGTGCAAATAACATCAATTGGAAACAAGGATTTGAATAGACAAACTTACTTCGGTCGAGGCGCGGTGGTGGTCGGAACTTGTACTCTGGTTGACTCCAAAAGATAGGCACTGAGCCGCGTACCTGTTGAGGGAAACACACTGTTGATAATTTGAAAAGCATTTCATTACATCATCCTATTAAGAGCCATGTGCCGCTAATATTCATAACTTCCCGAGAAACTACTCATCATTCTTCTGCCCTTGTCCCAATTTATTTGGGGTCGGCGCAATATGTTTTTTTCTTCCATATTTTTCTATTATAGTTTGACCAAAACCGCTGTACCGCGCCTTCGGTATGTGCGCGGCTCACGGGGGGGCAGTGCAGGCCGCTCATTCGTCATCGCTCACGGCGTCCCGCCCCCCGCCTCGCCGCGCATTCCTAAGGCGCGGTACAGCAGTTTCGGTCAAACTATAGTCCTCATCTCGTCCACATTCACACAGTCCATCCATCGTTTCTTTGTACTTCCCCTACTCTTATAGTCATCAACATTCATACCCAAAACCCTCCTCACGACATTTTCCTCATTCCTCCGTATCACATACCCATACCATGACAACCGATTTCCACACAACTTTTCAGTTACCGGTGCCACTTTCACACTTCCTCATAAGTATTCATTTTTTCAAAAAAAAACAAAAAAAAAAAGGGAAAAAATTATAGTTGTGCGACAAATCAAATTTAAAATGCTGCCTATAGTCTGTTTAATCTCAAGTAGTAGTATCCTACATAGTTATTTTACCATGTTTTAAAGAATTTCTAAACGCTCTTAAAACTTCTTAGTTTTTGGTGTTTGATTTTTGATGCTTGTATAATATCAAGGTTCATGATTTTACCGCTAAAATCTTTTAAAACCGATGTACGAAGCCAAGCCTCAGTGAATATGCAACTTCAAAAAAGGTATAAAAGTACAGTTATCTACAACGACTTCCTCTGCCCACTTAAAGTCATCGGTGCATGACATTTTACTACGTGAACGTTCGAAGTAACGGTATTACACAACCAGGCTAAATGTAGTCATTTGTACACTAAAATTTTCGCGTTTTACTATAATTACCACAATAACCAACTTAAATCATAGGTTTGAGTAATGAGAAGTGATTATGCAATAATTATGAAACATACGTTTTTTTACGGTTCTATTTGGCAAACCAGTCGAAGGCTCACATGCGGGAATTAGTTACCGCCATCTTTCGAGTTCTACCAAACCAAAGAGATTGCCGATGATACTATTAATAAAAGTCAGGGCCATTTTTAACCTATTGGAGGTAGTTTAGGATACTGGAGATTCAAGGATGTAAGAGTGTCGTGAGATGTCGAAATTTTTCGCATCTATCCTCTGATAGCCACTAGCTACGACGCATACATGGCAGAAAATATGGGGGCCCACAAATCGCTGGGCCCTGAGCACTTGCTCAGACTGGCCAATGGAAGAGACGGCCCTAAGCTTTGTCCTTATGATAAGAGATAAAGGTTAGATCTTGGCGGCAGCGAAAATATGTAGTACATTCTCAGAATCCCATAATTGGTATAGGCTCGACGTTTAATCATCTACGTACCATAATAAAGTATCTAAACCGCATTCGCGACTTGTTTGCCAAAAATGTAAACAAATATAAGTTTATGGAAAAATAACTTTAATTCCTACACAATAAAGTCCAGTTAACGCTACAACTTTAAACATTTTTGTAACGTTTTCAAGAGTGCTAGTCACTCTGAAATCAACTTGTTAGTTATTTGTTTAACTTTTAATAACATCAATTTGAAACATAACTTTGAATAGACCTTAGTCTACTAATTTATAATATGGGTTTTTAAACTACATCTTCTGAGGTGGTCTGTAAAATTATCATCATCACATCAATGCTTATAGTAGACCTGTCGCTGGTTTTGAAGCCTAAGTAAGAATGGACATTTACAGGCAAAGGCATTTTTTTAGGCATCAAATATTCCTTCTGACTGATTTACCTGAACAAACGAAGCTCGATGTATGCTGTCGGAGCATATGATGGAGACGATCTGTTCGGTTTCCACGTAGTTGGCGACCTTGCCGTCCGGCTCTATACCTCGACGATTGTACCTAAGAGAAAACAATATTAATATTTTATTGTTGTCCCATTTTTTTTTGTAAATTGTTAAAAAAAACCGTTTTACTGGCCAATAATAAATTATGTTTAAGAACAAGACATGTTCGCAATTGTTTTCAAAGTCCAGATATAATCTTGATCTGACCATAAGAGGACCATGCATATTAGTGTCTGAGAAGGTCTTTTGAGGAGAGAACCACACAGATATAAGTGGAACTGTCCAGTGGGCAAGAAACGTCAGTGTTCCAATAGGAGACATCAGGCCTTATTATCAATCTCAATCTTCTGAAGTGATTTTGAAGGATATTACTAATCCATTGCTTCATATGTTCGAAGAACAGTGTTCAGTGTATATATAGAACTATATACACTGAATCCGATATTATTCAGCTTCAGTTAGATTTAAATAACGTACACAATTGGTGCATACTAAATAAAATGACATTAAATCAAAACAAATGTTACTTCATTAAGTTTAGCAGAAAAAGGAAAACATGTCAATATTATTACTCAATTAATAACAGCCCGCTACAAGAAGTTGATACTATAAGGGACCTTGGTGTTTTAATAGACAGTGGTTTGAGTTTTAGGAATCATTACGACCAAATGATTAGTCGGGCATCTAAATTGTCAGGTTTCATCGTCAGAGAAATGAAAATTTTTAAAGAACCATGTTTAACTATTTCCATCTACAACAGCGTTATTCGAAGTATTTTGGAGTATTGTAGTACGGTATGGAACCCGTTTTATCAGGTGCACTCTGATCGGATGGAACGCGTTCAAAAAAGGTTTTTATATCATCTAAGTTACTCGGATAACAGATGTCGTAGTCTTACCTCGTATAACTCTAGGCTGAATCATTATAAAATGAAATCTTTAAGCGCACGTAGGAAATCTTTAGATTTCATGTTTTTATTTAAACTAATAAATGGCTTAATAGATTGTTCTGAGCTTTTAGAAAAAGTGAATTTTAGTGTCCCAGGAAATAGTAGCCGCTTACCTAACCGAAACACTTTCGTCCTGCCTCATAGTCGGACTAATATCGGTAACTTCTCACCCATTTGCCGCATGCTTTCTCTTGCCAACTCCATTCGTGGTGAAATAGATGTCTTTGCTGGTTCTGTAGCCTCAGTCAGGACTAAACTTAGAGTCTTAATGGTATAATTTATATATATTTTAATTTAATTGTTTTTTCCCAGAACTTTTTTATTATCTATGGAAAAGCTCACATTTTGTAAGTTCTGATTTTAAATAACTAATTGTTTTACTTCAATTATGCATGCTAGATTCACATCTAGTAGATGTCAATCAGAAATATTGTGTAGTAAAGGTTTTAATGCAATTGTGATTGTACATCAGTTTTGTGAATTATAATTAAAAAAAAAAAAAAAAAGAATCTGTCTGCTCAACAACGTAAATAACGCAATGAATGTTGTTGAACTGTCAAAATGAAAGCCATTGCTACTGACAGTGTGTTACGCAGTTACCCCGCAGAAAGCCTAACAGTTCAATAAGCCAATGAAACCAATCATTTCGTGGATAATACTTCAAAGAAGAGGAAACCGGCATGTCCTAAAACCAAAACTTCGAAGACATGTGACATCTACCAACCCGCACTGGGCCCGCGTGGTAGATTACGGCCCACTCCCTCTCACAGATACGAGGCCTGTGGGGACGCAGGGACTATGGGGCCTGTGGGGATTATGTACTGCAAAGTCGATAAGACTAAAAAGGTAAATAGGGACTACTCTACCACATCGGAGGGTTCTACAATTCAAGGATAACTTTCCAATATGTTTATTAATAAACATCAAGGCAAAATGATTATGGAAACTGATAGTAATTAATGGGTAATGGATCCATTTATTTTTATCTGGAGTACGTTGTTTATTTTGTACTACAGTGTGATAATTAGGTGATAACAATTCTGTGAATTTATCACTGAATCATCATTATAATCAGAGCAGTGCTGGTGGTGGTCCAGTGGCAACCGCTGCGACTTACAAGTTGTAGGTCGTAGGTTCGAACCCAAGTAGGTGCTTTACTTTGTGTAAATTATTTCATCACCACAGCTCTCAAAACGGTGAAGGAAAACATCATGAGGAAACCGGCATGTCCTAGAACCAAAAAACTCGAAGATATGTGACCTACCAACCCGCACTGGGCCCGCGTGGTGAATCATAGCCCACTCCCTCTTATAGATAGAGGAAGCCCGTGTCCCAGCAGTGGGAATATTATAGGCTGATTATGCATCATTGTATGATGATGAATGAATACATAAGCTTGTTATCATGATTACGGAAAAAAACCACATTGGGTCCCAAAAAGGAAGTAAAGAATTTAGGATGAGCGTCAATTTATAAACAGAAAAAATCGAAGACAACAGACATGCTCCAAATCGCACTGGGTCTGCCGTGTGGATTAAGGCCCACTCTCTATCACAATGAGGAGGTACTCGTAGGTATTAATTCTAGTAGTAGGGCCAAGTGGGCTGATTATAAAAGATTTAATATTATGATGTGATGTATATAGTATTTTGTTTAGTCAGAACCAAATTGGAGATAATGTCTTATACCCGTATTCACAAACATTACTATGGGGTATCACGGTTCGCGCGGACGCACAGGGTTCCAAAAACCTATTCATAGACAATATTTGAGTGGCGATTTGCACTGAGTCCCTTTATACCCTGTCCATTGGGTTAACCGTTTTTTGACAGGTGTCTTAGAACGTAAGTACAAATTCCAGATTACGTAAAAGTTAATTTTAAAGTGCGTAATAAAATAAATACGAGTATATAAACTGCCTTATCTTATTTAATTGTCTTATTTATGGCTTCTTACATACATTCTAATACCGTACGTGTATCAATCAATGCATTTTGTGTTGCTGCAATCACTAGTTCCATCTGTCTGTCTGTCGTCTGTGATAAATACTTTTTCTTTCTTTCTGTCAAAAACGGTTTATCTAATGGACAGGGCATAATCTTTATGAATTTAAAGGCTTGTCATATGGAACGCGTTGAGAAATGCCTTACTTCGCATAGTATTGTTACTTTGCTTAGACAAGTATTTTTTTGTGAATACAGGTGTTATTATACTCCTGAGTATTGGTCATATATTTTCTTAAAGGTGCTCATATTTCCGCAGAGCCCGGAAAATGTCGTACAGACACGATTTCGGCTCAAATTATTTTCAGATAGACCAGGTACAAAAAATATATAAATCCCTATCACACGAGAATTTATTTGAAATTGAAACTACGTTCTGACTTCTGATCTGACGTCAAAAACACCAGTACCCTTACCTTAATTATAAGAACGTTCACAATCTGATTTCAATTCTTTATTGCGTTCCATAATGTATATAGTTGATAGGGAAATAATTATATTAGTCACAATTATGGACCTTGATGTCAAAAATACCTCTTAATTTCCTGAGAGGAGATTGCGACTAGATTTTGAACGTTTTTAATTACGGGAATTGGCCTTCAGGTAGAGATCGTTTACTTTAAAATTGCACGCCCCTCCACAGCTTGTTGCATACACATTTCGAATGTTAATATGGA
The DNA here is from genome assembly GCA_947507525.1 of Apamea epomidion. NCBI lineage: Eukaryota > Metazoa > Arthropoda > Insecta > Lepidoptera > Noctuidae > Apamea > Apamea epomidion. Next base: position 5,422,110 of record OX382247.1, on the reverse strand, counting down.
AATTTTAGTGGAGGGGTGTGTAATTTTAAATTTAAAGATACCTACTCTGACCAAGATTATGTCTGGACTTTAAAAGAGACTTGAACTCTGAGTTTGTTTCGGCCTTTCTTCTCAGACTAGTCAGATAGGAAACGCCGACCTCATCTAGTTTTAAAATATGATTGACGTGTAAGTGTTTGTACAAACGTACTTACAAAATAAAATCATTTACTTTAAATCTTCGTGCATTTTAAAATTTCTCACCTAGTTCCAGCTTGGTATCTCGACCGCCTCGATATAAGACCCAGCGTGAACGTTTCGTCGCAGGAGTTCGCATTGGTTAGAGACTCCGTATTCAGAGGGTTGGCGTCCGCTGGCTCCACCGCTATTTGAGACAGGTGGACGTAACCTTGGATTATTGGGAGCACCCATTGGTCGCAGCCTGGGCTCTGTCGAAAATGAAAAGATTTTTTAACCAACAAAACGTGGTACCGAATGAGTGCTTTTATAATTTCTAACGTGGCGTTATTATCGATATTATCGTTATTCATATAGAAATAGGAAAAAATATTTTGCCGACAAATGTAGAAATGCTGAATCACATTTTACAACATCCCTAATCAACAAAAATATTTATATGTTAACAAGGGACAGAACATTATTCCGTTGTTAATATGCCATACTAGAATGTCAAGAATATCAGGAAAAGAATGTTCTATGTTCGTTTAGTCTAAACAGAGTTACGAGTATGGTTCTCGTTGAAAAATATACTATAGTCCGTTCACAGTAATGTTACTTCTGATTTTGCATAATTGTCCAAATCACAGTGATCTTTATTCTCACTCTAATAAGGTTGCTGTTGGGTTGCTGCCACTGACAAATCTGTCAAAATCAGTGTGATCTTTATTCTTATTACAATAACGTTGATGTTAGGTTGCTGCTGTCAGGGGAAAAATAACTTTGAACGGACTGTAACAGTCGGATTTTCGTCGTAAAGCCTCTTGCTGTCACATTCGAAGATTTATTATAGCGACAGAAGAACTTTTGAGATTGTCTTAAAGCAGAGTGTCGTTTGAATTCAAGCGTCAGAGGATACTTTGGGAACTTGCTTTGGTGTGTTCGAAAGTCGATTTCAGGAGTTGCCCTAGATTTCGATTTACAGCTACAAATAATTATGTAACGTGGGAACAGTCCATTGATTTAAGTGGGATATCTGCCATATTATAATTTTTTGTTTGTTAAATGGTGGAGCAATACAAACATTAATTTAAAAAAAAAACGACAGTGGAGCAAATTAGTCAGCGCCTGACATAAATTGACGCATTTTTAGTAGCCAATTTTTTAATCACGTCTAAACTTGTCTATGGAGTATCTTAATTTGACAGGACTAAACTAATATTTATCTTCTGTCCTTTTCTTAATGAAATAGAAAGAAAAAGATGCACTGAACTTTTTAGTTTAGTTTGTGAAAAAGGGAATCGGCGGATTCATAGGTGCAACTCCACTCCCAGATCGCATTATCGCACTAAATAATGCTGCACAAAATCTTCAAATAAGTATTAAAAAACAGTAACAAAACCTCAGTTGGTTAATCTAATTTAACTACTTTACACAACATTTGCTTAACGATTGTTGCGTTTTCGAGTGATTAATTCATGGTCAAAGTAATTTTGCGTTCGATATGTTTTGCTTGAACTAAATATTTATTTTGTAGAGTTTGGGATTTGTATCTACTATAATATCACGTGACATAGCTGCACAGGTACCGCTAAGTCTTGTTTGATAATATCTATCTGTTTAAAAATTTACTAAAAGAGTCGCGCGATTTTGCAGACGCCATGAGTGCCCGGTAATATTTCGTCTAATTTACTAAAATTAAAATTACATCTCTCTAGCATCAGTTGTGGGAGATTTGTAGTCTTCTAGTTTAAATTACCTCTTAAAACGAAGTGGTGCTAGCTTACTTACCCCAAGCGCAATAATATCCTTCAACATATGCTTATTCCAGAAGAATCTATCATCCACATGCTTCCACCACTTAGTGATATCCACCACCGGTTTCCCAGTCCCAGCTTCAGACTCCAAAATCTTCTCAATCTCATACTGCCTCTGGAGACTGTTCGTGAGGTCCAGGGTACGGGAGTAGTAGAAACTTTCGGAGTCGTCGAATATCTTGAGCAGTTCGTCTGTCAAACGTTTTTCGAAACGTTCGGCGAGTTTCGGATCGCGCTGTTTCTTTACTGATTGTTTCACCTGTGTTTATAAATCATGTTGAAAACATTAACATAAAACTCTCGCCCGTATTTGCCTAATGATGTAAGTAGGCATAGTTAGATAAGGTGTATAGTTAAGAAATACACCAAGTATTTATGTTAGTCCATAAGGGCGAGAATTATAGACCGCACCTTAGAGCGGTTTCGCACTAAGTCCGATCCGAATCCGAATTCAAGATCCGAGTTCAATTCGAATTGGGAATGTTCTAAATTCGCACGGACTGAGTTCGGATGTAGTGCGCAACCCCTCATACAAATAGTACTATGGCTACTTCGGACCTTCATTTCTCGGATTCGGATCGGACGTAGTGCGAAACCGCTCTTAGTCGTCTGCGAATAATGTTCACATATTTTGTTTAAGCGAATGTGAACAAGCGTTTCATACGAATATAAAAAAAATAATTTTATACTAATAATGTTCATATTCATATGCAACGTTATAGTGCGTTTTGTAAATCTCGTCCTAAGCTAAAACTGCTTGGAATGGGAACATTTTCAGGTCAACAGTACAAAGAATGTTTTTAATGTTCTACAGACACTTTAACTACACAAATGTACCTACCACTAAGGGGTCTAAGGGTCGATCTTTCAATCGACAGATAATTTTTATTCGTGGAATAAAATTGACGTCTGACAGGTTTTGTATGGAAGAACTGTAAAAAATTCAATTAAATTCAATTCAATTGTTTATTGCTCAACACAGTACATAATATACATTTCTAGATGTCAAGTGAATGCGCAGTCCACTGTGTTCCACCTATTTAGGCATGCAAAATTATCATTAAAATTATACTATGTCATAAATTCAGATTAATACGTTTTTCGTGATTCAAAATTATTCTTTGGATAAAATTATCTGGAGTTGGATAAATCAGCCCTAAGTTCAATAGTTACAACTCATCTAATAAAATCTCTACATTACGAGTAGCAGATCAATGATGAAAACATACTTTTTAAACGAATTGAATGATGATTATTAATGATATTATTGCTAGACCATGCCGATTACAAGGGATAGCACATTCACGCATTATTCGGCCGCATCTAAAGGTGCGTCCTGACATAGCGAGGCATGCGCCGCATGTGAGTTTTTTAATTTGTAAAGGTGCACCCAGACAGAGCGAGGCATGCCCCGTAAGTGATTTTTTTATATGTCAAATGCCTCAGCCGGAGGCAGCCGTTATATGCGTGGCTTATCATTCGCAGCACATGCCTCGCAATGTCTGTATCCGCCTTTAGATGCCCCAGCCTGAGGCAGCCGTCACATGCGTGGTTTACCTTTCGAAGCACATGCCTCGCAATGTCTGGATACATCTTAAGACGCAGGCGCCGTACGGTGTTGCATGAACTACACAGTACATTACCCATTACTTGAAACAAAATGATCATACCATTTTCATTGAGTGGATGGTAGTCTGTGCTTCATAAAACCCACAGCTGGGTCCCGGCATCATCTATCATAGATTATAATTTAGTTGGATTATTAAATTGTTCCAAATTCAAGCCTTTGCGCTGCATCCTTTCTAATATTCTTTACCTACACATGACATACCCAAAAAGTCAAAACGCATCCGACATGGTTAAGTTAGAACAAAGTGGCAAAGTTAGAACTAGTTTTGTAATAAGAAGGAATAAAACCTTTTTCGATTTTCTGGATTACTGCCAAATCATAGGTTGTTGATAGATACTGCCGGATAATCACAAGAGAAGAATGCAGAAGTGCAGTGTCACATTTAATGGAGAAGCATAGCTATTCACAACCATCCGACAGACTATCGTATCGAAAATGACACATTTCGATAACCTGATTTGCCTTGCCTCCGACAGCAAACAGCTGTCGAAAGAATAGCGGTCGTCTCACAGAGCACTTTATAATACGGGTCGTCTATTTAATTTATACTGACAAAATTGTCGGGTTTTGGACTTGTGAACAGCGTTTAGAGGAATCCTACGAGAACATTGATTGATGTTCGATACGGTACGGAAACGTAGCGAGTGGTTGTGAATAGCAGATCTGTTGTTGTAGTTCAAGGCAATTTCAATTGGCAATTAACCAAGCCATTGTAAAAATTGTGCAACTATATAAATAGGTGTGTGGAGACTGGTGCAATGGCTGATAAAGTGATAACTAACATGCTATGTTTCGAGTAAAAAAGGGTTTAAAAAATAAAGCTCTGTCCTGCGGCTACGCCCGCGTATGTCGGAAAAAAATTCTAACACCTATACAGGGTGGCAGGGACATCGACGCGCAAACTAGCGTCGAAATTTTTCGTCAGTTATCAAAAAAAAAAATCTTCTGTTTCATAGAAAAGTGCAATACCTACGCGGTCAAAATGTATGGAACGGCAATATTCTTTTTAATAACCAACGAAACTCATGTGCCGAATCCATGGTTATAATACAAAATTCTTTGAATAATTACATGTTTTCCTCTATTTTATCACAATACATAAGTGAATAATTATAATAACTATTGGCTGATTTAATATTACATATTTTCCTGATTTTGCACATCCACAATGACATTCAGATAATAGTTCTTTGCCTACATTTTGCAATGAGTTTATTGCTAATGCTATAAAATACCAAAAATGGTTATGTATAGGGAGTCAGAAAGCAAACCTTTCCTTTAGTTGTTTATTACGATTCAATATTAGACAAGTTTGAAAATGGCAACAGTGACAGAAAAGTTGAAAGGAAATTGTTTGACTTGGTATGGGCATGTGAGGAGGAGGGAGGAAACCCATGTGACTAAAAGAGGGATGAATATAAATGTTGATGGATGGAGAGGGAGAGAACGGCCAAAGAATAGGATTGTGTGAGGAATGATATCAAAGAGAAGGAGTGAATGATAGCGTGACGGTTGACAGGGGAGAGTGGAAGAGGAAAAATGTGTTGCGCCGACCCCAAGTAACATGTGACAAGGGTAGGAAGATGATGATGAATAGATTAACACTGCATTGGTAACAATTCTTTTTTTCCTGAAGTACATCATTTGTTTGTAAGTTTCTATTATTTCAGGCCTGAATCTTTTTTAACCCCCGAGGCAAAAACAACGGGGTGTTATAAGTTTGACGTGTCTCTCTCTCTGTGTGTGTCTGTCTGTGGCATCGTAGCTCCCGAACGGATGAACCGATTTACATTTTGTTTGGAAGGTGAATTAGTCGGGAGTGTTCTTAGCTATGTTTGTCGGAGGTTTTTTTAAATTTTAAATTTAATAAATGAAAAAGTCTTAAAAAAAGAAATCTTTTTTTTAGTGACCATTTGTTAATAGTATAACTGGACTGTACCTAAAATATGGCCATAAACATTAAATAATTCTATACAGAGTAATCCTAATAGGTATTATACTGACAGAAAATGAAGTAAATCTATTTATCCATATAATTTTCAGCAGTTAATGCCAATTTCATGTTTCCTTTGCCTAGTAGGCATTCTGATGCACAACTATGTATGTTATACAGGATACATTTTTAACCAGTGCGCAAACTGAAACCATGGATTCTATAGTATAGTGATACGGGCTGGTATCTGCAACTCCACGTCAATGTGCATATTTTGCGTATGGCTTTATTATATAATAATGCAGCTTTGAACCTACCTGGGTAGCAGCTTGCTGTGTAGTCGTCTTGATGGTGTTACTGACGTTCTTCACAGCCCCAACAGTTTTATTCAGGAATGCTGAGTTCTCAAACAGTCTAGCTCCCATCTTCTTATTCAAAGACTTATTTGAACTTGAAACGGCACTCATTGATCCGTGTTTTGTACAAGGACACAGATCTATTTCTTGATTCACAGGTCCCATATTCAAAAAGCATACTGATTTGATTTTATAAATTGAATGGTGGAAATAAATTGTACCCACAGGAGCACTCTCTTTTATTATCATTAGACGTGGTTCGAATATATTGGTGTGCTCTACCTTGCCTATTATCCCATCAGTGATGCCTAGGCACTCTATGTCTTCAATATCAGAGAGATCCCATGCTAAAACAAAGGATTACAGTCAGAATGTATGAGTCATTTTAAATCGGTTATTTATCAAGAATATCACTTGATAAACAAGAATTAAAACTTTATAATGTTAAGTTAATTACTCTGCATCATATTTTTAAGAAAAACTAGGTCAAAAATCACTGCAGTTGCCAAAAATTTAAAGATTTTTAATATTCACCTGATCGGACTGAAAATGCTCCCGTTATCCTGTTCCACCATAAACTTGATTCATTTCTAACGAATATGTAAAACGATTCTGATCTAAATAATTCCATTTTGACTTGATTTATTACACGTTCAATACGTTTCGATTTAATTTCATCGTGTTTATTATTGTTGTATTTTGCACTGATTTGACGTTTCCTAAAAGGGGAAGGGGCAGAAACTAAAATAATATTAGAAAGTTGGCATCATCTCTTTATGGTACGGTCCACTTACCTCAATTGAATATTTTCATATTTTGTAACAAAAATAGTTTTTGCTACAGAATATACTCTTATTTAATTATTTAGAACTAATAAATAATGCATGGGGATAGCAAATTAATTAAAATTAATAAGCTGAACAATGATCATAGAGGCAGAGGGACGCGAACCTTTGCCGCGCTTTGACAGACACTTCACTACGTCATGTTGGTATTAATGTCAAATGTTCAAACTTCCGGTTTGCGAAAACGCTGAATTTTGTTGAGTTTTTAGCTAAACTTGAAGCTATTACGCCATTTGTGCTACAAAATGGATTGGCAATTGACGTGTAGAGTGTGTCTAGAAACCGGGGACATGGTTTCCCTCTTTGATTGGGACGAAAATAACGAACAACTTGGCGACAAGTACACCTTCTGCTGCGGCGTGGAGGTATGTAAAAATTACCACATCAAAATGGTTGCGATGGCCACCCTATTTGATTTTTTACTACAATAATGTTGCTATATTGGTTTATTTGTAGCGGATTTTGGATTTTTTGCTGACATCCCAGAAGTTAAAAATGTTGATGTTATTATTTGACTCGAAAGTAATTAAAATAAGAAATGGTGTTTACATTTTAGGTGTCGAAAAATGATAGTTTGCCAACGCTAATATGCTTGAATTGCGTTGATCGGCTAACTTACGCTTATCAGTTCAAGCAGCAGTGTTTAACTTCCAACGATACACTGAAAGAATGTTTGGAGGAATTCAAGAAGAGTTCGGAAGCTGTATCGGGAGGAGGCAGCTCGTCCAAAGGTTAGAATTAATTAGATGGCTTGTTTAGATTCGGTGTGGCCATTATTTTCCCGCCAAAATATTTCTGCAGTGTCTGACAGGCGCTGTATTTGTGTTACAAATTAATTCCCACAATCAGAAAATAATTCAAACCTCAAAAAAACATTTCCAACCTAAACTGAAAACCTGCATTGTCATAATCATCAAGCATTCTATAGCACTTCATAACCACAAATCATTGTTTTTAATCACCAGCAACAGACACAGAAACTATCACTATCAAACAAGAGAATGGTCTGCTGCTGCAGTATGAATTGCCAGTGGAACATGACCCTCAGGGTCAATGGACCCGCACGTTGGTCAAGACTCCAAGCAGTGCGGTTGTTACTAAAGCTCCGGGACCAAGAAAGAGAGGACGGCCTCGGAAATATCCTAATGAACAGGGACAGATTGGTATGTAAACTATTTTGAATTTTGAGAGATGAAAAAAAGTGAAACAATATTAAAAAACTATGATTGGAAATCACAAAGAGCAATGGTGGCCAAGTTACGAGTTGTAGGTCACGGGTTCGAACCCAGGCAGGTGCTTTACTTTGTATAAATAATTTCATTACCACTGCTCTCAAAATGGTGAAGGAAAACATCGAGCGGAAACCGGCATGTCCTAGAACCAAATATTTGAAGACAGGTGACATCTACCAACCCCCACTGGGCCTGTGTGGTGGATTACTGCCCACTCCCTCTCGATGAGAGGAGGCCTGTGTCCCAGCAGTGGGAACATTATAGGCTGATTATTTATGTTATGGTCAGAAATCTGGGTTGCATGTATGAGGGTTGTTTAATGTTTTCTTGGTATCAGGGTGATTTACTAATGATGTGTGTAATTTGACTAATTAATTAATGACATTATCTATTTGGGGTTGAAAACTTAATTTTGAGATGTAATAAATGCATTGGAGTAGTGGGGGATGATATACAAAAATAAAAAGCATTTTAATTGAATATTTTTTTCATGCCGATACAGAGAATACAATTTCATTGTGAAGCAAGGCATTCTTTATTAAGTCATTATAACATATTTATGCGTAACACACTAGTAGTTACAAGTAATGAAACACACTATAATTCTGCGGTGTTTGGTATATACCCATGATAAGACCAAAATTGCTGATTTTCTGTTTTTCATCACCCATACTCAATTTTTGTTTTACATTTGTTTGGTCTATTCTTTGTAAGTTTCCTGCTGCTGTAAGTACATTTTTTTTTTCTTTTGTCCTGCGATCAGTCCCTGGACTATGAGCAGATTTGTTGTTGAATTTGATGGTGCAGGCTGGTTTTTCCAGCGAGATTTCCCTCATAATATTTCATAGCAGCATGTCCAAGTTTCCAGCCACCTTTTATATATATTTTTTTATCAACAGAATGAGTTTTAAAACTTTGCATACAACCAAAATACCAAATAAATTGTTTAGTCGTCTAATGAGTCTGAAAACAAGTGATTAAGTAATTACGATGATGAAGTCTTCTAATAAGTCTGAATAGGTGATTAAAGGATTTGCAATATTGAGCAACAATGCCAACTATGGACTACATTCACCGTTTTCTGATAAGTAAGCTAATTTGTTGATTAGGAGTTCTAAAAAATGTTTTTGACGATTGTAAATTTTCATTAGCCCATTTTAAAACTCTAATGAGGATAGTTTGCCGCCAGGAATACAATTCCTTTCTTTGGTAGGTTGTTGTTTGGTAGTTTGTAGGTTTTAGGACTTCCTTAATAATTAACCCCCGACGAAAACAGAGGGTGTTATAAGTTTAACGTGTGTATATGTGTCTGTCTGCGCCAGTGTAGCTCTCAAATAGTAGAACCGATTTTGATTTAAAAAAAAAATGGTGAGAAAGGTGAATCGATCGAGGGTGTGATGATTCAAGAAAATCGGTTCAGCCTTTTGAAGATTATCAGCTCTTTTCTAGTTGATGAATTGTGAGCATCTTTCACAGTTCTAATTGAGTCGAAATTTAGCATTTCGTTACTTCAATGCTAAACATGGTAGTACCTTGAACTCCTGCTGCAATAAATTAATTGATCAATTATTCCAGTTTGTAGCATTATTTAAAGATACAAATGCAAAAACCACAATGGGTAAGCTGCGGGACACAGCTATCACTAAAAACACTACTACATAGGCCTGTCCTGCATGAAATATTATTAACTTCCTTATACATAGCACACTTATTAATATTTTTTCTAACATTCATCTACCTTTTAGAACTGTCCCCATACCAACGCAAGAAACCCAAAAACCAGGAGAAGGAACCGGAAGCCTTGACCACACTCCTCGCAGCCGGTTCACTGGACCTGAAGCAAGAGCCAATAGATGAGGAGGAGGATGCGTTTGGTCACGATGGTGAGGGTCATCAGTATAACATTGGTAATGTCTTTTCTTTTATTTTATGGTGTTTTTACATTGGACGTATTTTATGACGGGATTATATGCGCTAAACGTAGTTGTCATTATATTTCGCGAAAGTGATTGAGCGCCGCCCGCATGCGGTTATAACAGCAACTGCAATAAGAGGTGCGGTCAACCGCATGCGGATTGCGTGTGAGACGAAACACAACAGTTAGGGGTTTACTATTCTATTGTATTGAAATAATATACCGCCCAGTTAACTGCTATGACCACTAAATTGGTTTTGATATGTTTTTAAATTTTATTATGATGCCGCATTGTCGTTGTTGTAGATACGCCTAATGTCGAAATGCCTATTGAGTCAACTATTATTTAGTTACATTGCTTTTAAGACTGATCTTATAAGTAATCTAACTGGGTAGTAGAGTCTTTTATCTTTTCTTTTATTCGAGTCATTTAACAGTTCCTTTTTTATTTTTCCTTACTTCATTTTTTATTTCTAACTTTCTCACCCTTGTTCCATGATGTTAGTTACTGTTGGTAATACAATAAATAAAACATAATTATCTTATGTTTTCAGAATTTAGTGCAGATGATGATCCTGACTTTGAGCCTGCAGGAGATGAACTGGAACATGAATCTGAACCTGAAACTAAGGAGATGGTATTTATTATGCTTTTTATATTAACTATGTATAACTTATGCTTGTCCTTATGAATCTTGGTAAATCAAATCAAAAGTCATTTATTCAATTTAGGCTATTAATCAGCACTTTTCGCATGTCATAATTCAAAAGACAGTTCTCCAAAACGCTCAGCCTTCACCACTTCTATGTGCTTTAGCTGTCAAGAAGTGGCGCAACAAAGTTAGGAAAACTTGATTCTTGACATTACGAAACACAAAACATTAAATTAAAATATTTTCCATACTAGCTGCGCCCCGCGGTTTCACCTGCACAATTTTCGATCCCTTAGGAATATCGGTATAAAAAGTATCCTATGTGTTAATCCTGGTTATAAACCATCTGTGTGCCAAATTTCATCTAAATCCGTTCCGTAGTTTTTGCGTGAAAGAGTAACAAACATCCATCCATCCATACAAACTTTCACGTTTATGATATTAGTAGGATATAGTAGGATTCAGCTAGCACATACCAAAAAAAAAAAAATTGAAAACTGTACTCAAGCAGAAATAAATAAACTAACGTAACAGAAGTATAAAAAACTTGATTTCACATGTCGTACTGAACTTAGAAAGTCTAAACAGTGTCAACTGCTGCTAAGGAACACTGGCACTTCAAAATCAAAGACAACAACATAATATACATTAAAGAATAACCCATTCTATCATACAAGTAAATATAATAATCACTGCATTCAGTTGACTTTTTAATTGCCCATGGTCACAAACCACATGTCTAAAATCTGTGATATATAATGCTTTCTGCGATTTACTGTCTTTAATTTTGTAGTTCATAAAATTAAAATAAAAAAGACTTAGTTATTAATTAATTACACAAAAATAAAGTTCTTAATTCTATTGAGTAACACTAATTAATTAATTAAGGACCCCACGACTGGTATGGACCGGTCGAGGGGACCTTGATTAGTAGGACGGGGAGGGGGGGGGGGGGATGGAAAGTATTGAAAGAGGCCTCTGCCTCCTCCACTGGTTTCTAGCTTTTTCTGGTTTTCATGAAGTTTACTTGTACATTTTAGCATCCACCACCCCGCAAGCGTGGCAGGCCACGCAAGGTGCCACATGAACCGAAGTCCAAGCGCAAAATAGAAGATGGAGAAGATGTTCTTCTGAAGGAGACTATCATGGCCTTCTCGGAGCCCATTCCGGAACATATCCTGAACCCCAAGCCTAAGAAGAAATATTCATCCAAGAAGAAGTATACTTACGAGAAAACGTGAGTATGTTGCAGAGATAGTTAGATAGAAGTTGCCATGCTTTTGAGGGTAGTATGGATATTCTATAGGACACTGCCTATCTTAAGCTCCACAACCCAGTTACTGGGTAACATGATACCCCGTGGTAAGACTGGTTGTCATCAGACTTGGGCTTCTGACTACCTATTACGACTGTCAAAGATCTATGAATGACAGCCGGAACCAACAGCTTTAAGTGGTTTCTGAGACTAGTGATGTTCAAATCCGCTTTAAACTAAAGACGTGTTATAGACTATAAACTAAATTTTTCTAGCGCGTTGTTTTATACGCTATCATTATAACATGATGTTACACAACTTGGCTGCAGTCTGAACGCGGAGACATTATCATTTTATCTGGCAACACGCTAGTTATCTCGCAACTTCGCAAGTATGGTCTCGCAACGCGCTGTACACGAAAGAATATAATAATATCTCATGAAGCGTTATAGATCAATGAACTTTCCTTCATACTTTCCAGACTTAGGACTGTCTATAATAAAACTGATTAAATTTTATTATAAAAGTTTTGTGAGGCAATTATTATTTATTATATAGGCGTATTTCAAAGTTCATTGATTGTATTTACAAAAAATCAACTATTTACAATAATTTACATGTTATGAGTACTTATGAGTTTATTACAGTACTGTAGTACAAGTTGCACAGCAACAATATTATTATTTAGAAAACGGAACGTGCGAGCGCCGTTTTTGTTTCCAAAACAACGCGTACATGTTAATAAAAGATACCGCGGGCCGACCGGCCGACTGCCGCCCGAGTTCACACGACTTCGCCCGAGTGCCCCGACGCGCTGTGACGCTGTGAGTGAGACTAGTGAAGTAGTTTTTTTTTTTTTTTTTTTCAGGATGGGAAATTATCAAATGACCCCTCCCGCTCTGGGTGGAGCAGAAGGGAGTGTCAGACTCGTAGTGAGACTATAAAAGTTATAAAACTATAATGCTATCCCGCTCTAGCCTCGCTGTGTACGTTTAGAATTTGAGACACCTAGTTTGTTGAGACATTATATTTCTAGGCGAAGTCAGAGTCGGTACAACAAACGCTAGATGCTATAAATACATAATTATCGTGTTATATTTTGACGACGTTTTATTAACCACGACTATCTGAGACACGGAGGGGTCAGTCAGAAGCCCAAAAGTCTGACAACCAGTCTTACCCACGGGTATCGTGTTATCCAGTGACTGGATTGTGGAGTTCAAATAAGCAGTCGCTCCATGTGAAGTATTCAGCTGCATACGGTCAGCCTGGAAGCTGACCCTAGCATAGTTAGGAAAGGACTAGGCAGATTGATTTTGTATTGTTAAATCATATTTAAATACTATTTTGCAGACACACGTGCGAGACTTGCGGCGCTTCATTCACGTCTAACGCGTCGTTACAGGCGCATATTCGACGTCATTTAGGCATCAAACCATTCGTTTGCAGGTATGTAAAACTGCTGTACTAAATACAAACTCGATTTCATATAAAATCATACAGTAATTCACCGAGAAAGTAAATAAAAAAGAAGGGCTTTGCTGTAGAAATTGATGAATTATGGTCCTGTATGACATTTGGTCATCATTTTGAGACATATTTATAAGCATATCAATTTTAAAAGCAGATAAAAATAATTTGCCCTCATGCTCAAATATTATACTTAGTGTTTTTCTCGCGGCGATTTTTTTTGCGCACTGAATTTTCAACGCTCTGCTTAGCGCCGAGAGTTGAAATTCCAACGGTGTTTTGTTGACGCGCTGGGATTGGATTCTCAATGCTCGGCTCGACACCGAGAGTTGAAAATCCGGTGCGCGATAAAATCCAGCCGCGATATTTTTACGTACCTAATTATGAAATTTATTTCATAATTGTTTTCCTATTAGCATTTCAGTAAATCATTATTGTTCATGTAATTTAAACTAACATTGTTCACTTTCATGTATTTAACGAGATATGGGTGCGGGTGGGGTCTCTTTGTATTTGAATTCAAGTTTAATATAAGTACTATATATTTTCTTACCTAAATTATATATTACACCTGCGCCCATGTTATCGGCCGTTTCAGCACACGCTGTTTCAAGTTACAATAAAATATTCTACACAAATAATATAAATAAATAGATCAGAAATATATTACACATGTAAGAACGCACCCGCACCCGGTCTCGTTTTTTTTTTTTACTATTTTTTTTTAAATGTTATATCTTTTTATTCATCCATGGAGCCGTGTTGTAGATTCTATACTGAACAGATTGAATAATTTTCCAATTGCCAAAGCATACACATGGCAATGCATCATTACATGGTATTTTGAGTAAAACCCAAGCTATTTTATTCCGAATTTCATTTTCTGCATTGCCTTCATGTGCTTGCACCAGTTGGCTTGTAATTCTCGCTCAATTGATATATATATATATACTACCCGTGAGTTGTTTGGTACCACTTGGATTAGTAATTCGTGTGATTAACATGTAAAGTTGCGATTGGAGATATTTACGAAAGAAAAAAAAAAATATATTTGTCCCAAGTCAACACGCTCAACGTATTTTTTTTATTGCAAAAAAACCATGCGCACAAATACACATCTAAAGTGTATTCTTTAAAGAATTAATTTAAAAATCTAGCTGCACGTCTGTTTCCAACCCAAGTAATCAATGGCGTGGCGTGTCAGCAATTTTGTCCAAAACAATCATATAGTAAATTATCCATATCTGTCTAACTCGAAATCTGTTACGTATACATTCCGACTGACCCGCTGCATTTTGTACGCAGCGTTTGCGGGTACGCGTGCGTTCTGAACATGGAGTTGCGTCGTCACATGATGCGACACACGGGCGTGCGGCCGTACAAGTGTCGAGTGTGCGACCGACGGTTCGGGGACTTCGGCAGTCGGCAGAAACATGAGAGGCGAGTCAAAGAGACATAACGATTCTTTTTTTCTTGCGCCAAAGATACAGACGAGTGCAGTTTGTGGGCTGCAGTCTAAAGGAGATTGTTGGGGATTTGTAAAATATATAGGCGGGTTCTGTTTGTGCTGGGGAAATGTGGGCGGGACTGTTATCTGGGATTTTGGTGTAAGTGTGGTGTTTTGTAAGGATGTTCAGAATATTAAGTTATACTTTCTTCTGCGTTAATATTGGCACAAATTGTTCCTGTAATCAGTACTTTAGCCTTCTTCATCGTTCGGTTCCCACGAATTCATTGACTTTGAGGGCAATCCAAGCGCCTAAGTGTGCTTACACTTTGTTATCATACTAGCTGCGCCCCGCGGTGTCACCCGCATTAGTTTCGGTCCCGTGGGAATATCGGGATAAAAAGTATCCTATATGTTAATCCTGGTTATAAACCATCTTTGTGCCAAACTTCATCCAAATCCGTTCAGTAGTTTTTGCGTGAATGAGTCACAAACATCCATCCATCCATACAAACTTTCACGTTTACAATATTAGTAGGATTTAATCTTTTCGGAAACACTTCCTCTTGACAAAAGTTGTATATTCAGACTACTACAAGCCTCAGGAACAGTCCGCAACACTTCACCATCACCAACTAGAAATAAAACAAAACAAACTTGGAACAGCGTGTGCAGTTCTTCGGACAGACCAACAAATACATGAAAGGTAAACACGGTAGAAACACCATTTTCTACCTTAACACAAACGGTATAAGTCCTACAACCCAATAACAATATGATAGCGTCTGCGGTTTCGCGTGCGTGATGCGGGAGGCGTTGAAACGTCACATGCAACGTCATACCGGAGAGCGGCCGTACAAGTGCCGGATCTGCGACCGACAGTTCGGAGATTATGGGACTCGGCAGAAGCATGAAAGGTATGCTATTTTGGGCTTTGTTACTTAAGAAATAAGGTGCAGATGTGATAACAAGTCGTCAGCTATTACTAGGCCGTGGTGTTTTGATTAAGAAAAGGTCTGTTTTCTTCGGAAAAGGTAGGACAACGAGATTTGTTATATTTAGCATTTCTGAATGATCATGTTTTACATTAGTAAGCACAGTATCTTTATACTGCCGTGATATAACTTGAGCAACGAATGTACTTTGTAATTGACGACGAATTTAGTTGTACCCATATTCAATTATTTTTTTTGGATAACAAATCGAGTCCATTTTTTTAAGGTTTCAATTAAATAAACAAAAGTCTTCAACATAACCACTCAATAGTGGCTAGTCTCATAAAATTGTAACCAAACTGTTATTAATTGTTCTTTATGTTAAACAGATTGCATATGGGAGTTCGTCCGTACCAGTGTTCGTTGTGCGGCAAGTCGTTCACATACTCCTATGTACTGGCCAACCATATGCTGACTCACACTGGGGAGAAGAAGTATTCGTAAGTATCACAGACATAACTTAGATTCATATTAGAATTTCGACTAGCCTTGGGGTTAAAATGATCAGACCAGACCAGATATATCACAGATCAAATCTAATATAGTCAATCTAAAACCAGCATGGTTATGGTTGATTTAACATTTTCAAGGACGCTGTACGACTATAGCCGTCATAACAATAAAACTTCTATTGTGTCTCGGTTGCGGCGCTAGAACATAGTTTCTAAAATTTGGATTTAGAGTTTTCAATCAATTCCAGAAAATCGCCTGACGAGTCTCGTATACCAGAATCGTATACATTGCTGACTGGCTAAAATCTGTACTAGGGCACTATTCTGTAACCCCAACCGGAGTAAATTTATGCAACAAACTTAAACCTAGAAGAATGTATGGTTTAAACTACTGGGAAGTTGCGTAACACACTCAGTAGAAATGGATTTTATTTTGACAGTTCAACAACATACATTGCGTTATTTACGTTGTTGAGCAGACAATTTTTGCGAAGGTATGACGTAATGGATTAGCAATATCCTTCAAAATGATTCAGATTGAGATTGATAGTGTGTTGCACAATTTACCATACATTCCTCGAGCTTTTTTACTGCAGTTGTTATATAACTTTACTCTGCTTTCATTACTAAACCAATCATTTTTCGTGCCGATACGAGGGAAATACGGCCTTTACAAACGAAGTAGCTAATTATACTAATCACATTCATCTAACAGACTCCTTTTTCCACTACAGTTGCACCCCTTGCAACAAGAAATTCACCAAAGCCCACCACCTGAAGTACCACAACAAGGTGCACCACAAAGAAGTTTACATCAAACAACAGCTAGAACTCGAGGCCAAGAAGATGCGTCAACAGATCAACGTGACCGGTCTGTCCGGCGTCATATCCGGACAGATCGTGGACGGGACGCTGCAACTGATCCATGCGGCGTCTGAAGGTGAGATTATGACATACGGTTAGACAAAAACGAAGTAATTTTCTGACACTTCTAAGGAAAAATGGGAAATCTAGGTAGCTTTCAAAGAAAAGTTTGCTCTTCGGGAATCATCGCTTATCGTCGGAAATACAACTTGCGATGATGAGATCTACTATAGAGCTGTTACAACCATGGAAGTACTTACCTATTTTGTATTACACTGTTTACAAAATTTTAAATTAACAACTCTATGTAATTCCTAAAAGCTTTTGAGTGATAAATTTAACCTATTGACTGCTTGGTTTTTGAAGTGAAAACTTCTTTAGCAGCGTTGTGCACTTTTGTTGTGATGGGTAAAAAATGTTAAACTCGCGTTAGGACACGTGACCTGATCGCAAATTCGTAAGACTGAGCTCGCGTCAGGACACGTGACCTAATCGAAAATTCGTAAGACTGAGGGAGAGTAGACCGCGTTCCAAAATATAAAAAATGCACAACGTTAATATTCAAGTTTTCACTTCTGCCGGCACTCCCGGAGTTTTTTCTTTTAATTTTCTTCTATACAAAATTACAAACCTTGTCCTGACAATAACAAACACAAAACAAAGAATTATCCAATTTGCTGCAATCGATCGGAAGTTATGCGCGTACATACATTTCGGTGATTCATTTTTATTTATATAGATGTTATGATTTTTAACTCAATAATTGTTGTTGTTAGATGGAGGTGAAGAAGCGCAGATGCAAGTAGTGGAAGAAGCCGAAGAAGGCGATGATTCTGAGAAGGAGACCGACCGCGCTGTCGCTGGCATGCAAGGAGTAAGTTTAAAAAAGTCATAGAAAATAAAGCTAGATCAAGTACAGTACAGCCCTATTCAAACTTTACGGCGGCTCGGAACATAAGGCGAGTCGCTGCGCAGTAACAAATGCACCTATCAGCGGGCGTGAGGGGTGAGGTACTGCGCAGCGAGTAGCGCACTTCAGAGCCGCCATTTAGTTTGAATCGGGCTGTACCTAATCGGTCACTGATAAGGCGTATACTCACTTATTACTAGACAACGGATTATTGTATGTTTATGTATTGATTTCTAATAAGTTATTAGAAATCAATACACGTAGCAAACACGTATTGTCTTCATCAATTAAAGCCGATTTTTCCAACGACAGATAATTTTATACGAAGAATATTTTTGAATTTTTGACGGTTTTCCATACTTACCAAATCTGTCAGACGTCAATTGTATTCTACAAATAAAAATTATCTGTTGATTGAAAAATCAGCTGTAAAACATACAAGTTAACATAAAAATACCCTTAACGAAGCCGAGGCTCACTTGTTCTTCCCGTTACAGTGATTTATTTTTTGTACTGCGCCATACCTGGATATCTTTAGTTTATTTATTATTTTATTTATTTTACCATTTATGTACACACATATATAAACAGACAATGAAAAACAGAACAGAAAAAATACGTACAGAGGTGACGCTTATTTCATAAGAAATCCGTTCCAGCATACCTGAGATAGGACAATAGATACAGAGATGTAGACAGCGTGTGATAGAGCAAAGGAGACAAAAATAATACATAAAATCAAAAAACAATTCACTTAAAGCTAAACAAATATTACGAGAATATACTAACATGCATACAAATAAACATACAGAAATACTTCTAAAATAAATATTACTAGAATGATAATAATTATATCATACTCAAAATAATAAATACATACACAACTATGATGAAGTGGACAGATAGTGCTCTTTCACTCTTCTTTTAAAAACTGCAACAGTTTGGCAGTCCCTAATGTCAGGCGGCAGTGAATTCCACAATCACACCGCGTGCACTGTGAAGGAGTAGGAGTAGAAGTCGGTGGAGTGGGGAGGGGACTTGAGAAGGTTTTTAAGATAACTAAGAAGAGGTGTACTGAGATATTGAATCCAACTTTACTTAATTTGATGCACATGATGTGTAAATGATGGCTTCGTGAAGGGTCTTGTTACACCCTGTATTATCGGGTAGTTTTCTGTACTTATTAAACATTTGACGAATAATTTCTAACATTTTTAATATTTGTTACAGGTCGTATTAGACGCAGAGTTTTGCATGGACGATGACGTTAAAACAGAGTGAGTTACATATAGGCCTCGAAAACCACTTTCAAAAGGTCCCATTAATGACGGTTATAATGTAGTATTACAGAAAACTGTAGGATAGAAAATGTATGGTTGTACCGTGTCCATTAGGTAAACCGTTTTTGGACAGATGGAACTAGTGATTGCAGCAACACACTATACATTGATTGATACACGTACGGTATTATTATGTCTGTAACAAGCGATAAATAAGATAATTCAATAAGATATGGCAGTTTTTATATTCTTATTATTGCGCATTTTAAAGTTAACTTTCACGTAATCTGGAATATGTATGTTCTATGACAGCTGTCAAAAAACGGTTAATCTAATGGCCAGGGTATGGTTAAAGAAAATATTTATACTTACACTTTGTAAACACTTGAGAGAATTAATAAGAATGTATATTATAATAATGTATAGACTGGTTTTATTGTAATTCTCTTATAATATTTAAATGAGTTTGTAATTAGAATATGATTATATATATATACCCTCATTTCAGTGTATTAAGACACTCATATTCTAAAAATAATTGAGTTAAGTATCGTGATTTATATTTTAGCATTGTTTTTTGATGTGGTATACTTTAGAAGATGCAAAAAAGTTAAATGATGATTTCTAGAAGGGGTATAGAATAAAATATTTTGAACTGATCGCTAGACCGTTTGGTTTTAAATTATTGTGATGAAACTAGGTAATGAAATCTTGTGGCTTTCTGTAGAATAGTGTACCCTCATGGGTAAATTGATGTTATTTCGGCACATACATTTTTAAACTGTCCATTCAAAGCAATATTAATATTATAGACTCAATTTAAAACTGAAAGCTGACACAATTTGAGATAGTGTAACGACGGTGATGTAGGTATGCAGCGCCAAATTAAATTAGCTAGCGAAACTCCGCAGACGTGATGAGTATCGAAATCTAAACATGATACTTAAAATGAAAAAGAAAATAATTTGATGATTTTTTTATGAGAATCAGAATCAGAATTTTATTTGTCAAACATAGGTACATTGGGTACATAGGTACATTGGGTTCTTGCAATACATATTTATATAGGTCGCCATGTTTTTGCCATTACAGCATACAAATATTTTAACATAACGTTTGTTTAAAATAACAATCATACTCAATTTAATTACAACATAATTAGTAATATAAAATTAAATTAGGTTTTGAGAAATTATAAAAAAATACGAAATGTCATAAAAAGTAAAATAAGTGGGTAAGTACATAATAAATCACAATAAATTTAAAAAGTCACATCAAATTGTTAAGTCATTTAGAAATTGTCAACAGTATAATAACATTTTTCTATCAGAAAATTAGTCAGGTTTTTTTTTAAATTTTACATAATTCATTAAAACTATCTTGAATCTTATTTAAGATACGAGGTGCCATACCAAGAATACTTTTTTTCATTAATGCTGTTTTGCATTTCACAGTGCATAATTTATTTTTGTATTGGGTACGAAGGGGAACTTCTCGTACTGTAGAGACTTTGTCAAATAACTTTACATTTTGTTTTAAAGAAAAGAAAAGAAAGAAAATGCTTTTTTTTTTTTATAAACTGTGCCACTTCCAAAATGTACAGTGATGGCAATGTTAACAGTTTATGCTCCTTGAAAACTGGTGGTAGAGGTGTGGAGTGTTGTCCTTTCAAATGTCAGTTTTTATTTTAAAATATTTGTTTTATTTGTCGTCGAAAGTCTACAGACGTGGTACCTATCGATATCTAAACACGATAAGGATGCACGCTCACGTCAGATTTTTTATAGCACCGATAAAATCGGACCGATTTTTCTTCCGATTCTTATGACCGACTCAACGTACACTTCCGTCACTTTGTCTGTGGCACAACGTCCTTCCCTAGCAAGTGCATGCGGCCGACTTTCGGTGAGTAGTGTACGTTAACGCATACATTTCCAAACGTTCCATTTTTCACCGATAATGGATCGGTCGGGTTGCACCGATTTTATTTCTGACCGACTTTATGTAGCATAAGTATGCAGCCTAAAACAAAAGAACACAGATTTTCTCAACTCATACTCGATTCTCCATGGATTATACCCATCACGTCTGCAGTTTCACTAGCTAATTTAATTTGACCTTGTGTATTTTACAGGTGAATGTAAAAATCTCATTTGCCTTGCTCTTTAAACTTTTAACCTAAATGTACTCATGGTAATAATATATTTCAGATAAGGTAGATGTAATGTATCATTTTTAATTAAGATTTTTAGTATAATTGTAAATAGGTAATTTTAGAAATCAATGCGGTATATTTCCTTGTTTTAAAATGTTATTCTCTGGGTATTATTATTAGAAATTAATAGGGAAACATGGAAGAAACAGATATATGTCGCCGACCCCAAGTAAATTGGAATATCTTCACCCACTGCGGAGCATAGTCCTCTTTTTATGTGCCAATCCCCACGCCCCTGTGCCAGCTTCATTCAGGTTTTACCCGCGATGGTAACAATGTCGTCCGCGTACCTCGCCGCTGGACGACCGACATTTCGTCCAGTCCTTGGACGCCACTCTCTGTGTGTCTACCTTACTCTACCTGTTTTTACTACGCCTTGCTAGAGGGGCAATTCTCGTAA
This sequence comes from Apamea epomidion, assembly GCA_947507525.1. Taxonomy (NCBI): domain Eukaryota; kingdom Metazoa; phylum Arthropoda; class Insecta; order Lepidoptera; family Noctuidae; genus Apamea; species Apamea epomidion. The sequence goes on along the minus strand of OX382247.1, from coordinate 5,400,286 downwards.
TTTTAAGTAACGTTGACAGTCTTATCTCAGTCTCAATTTGTCAAGAGTACTATTTTTAAATAAATTTCCCTACATTTTTGACAAGTTTTTGACATTGATGGTCGCTAAGATGAGATTGCGACTAGAATTTGCACGTTTTTGATTACGGGGAATTGGCCTTTAGGTGTCCAGCCCAACCCCATTTGAACTGGGATAAGGGCAAGACAATGATGATGATTATTAGAAACACATTGGCCTTTAAATATCGTTGTTAATGAGAATATAATGCACAATGTTAGATAAATCGTACACCACTTGGTTGCCAAAAGCGTTTGAATCGGGTAATGTGAAAACAACCACAACATGTATGTATAGTCAGCCCCAAAAAGATGTATACATCGACAAGAATTCATTTAATTGTCTAATGCAGTGTTTTTCAACCTTTTTCATGGCGTGGACCCCTTAGTACGGAAAATATTTCGCGACCCCCTTCCGTTCGCTGCTTCTAACTTGGAATTCAAGTCTGTCACTCTGTCTCTGGTACCTTTTGGTTAAACAGAAAAGTAGAATTCCCACAATCAACCACTGAAGCTTTGAAGTGTTCGATTCCATTTGGAACCTCCTATAATTTTAAAGAAACGGCGGCCCCATTGAAGAGGCTTGGCGACCCTCTAGGGGGTCGCGACCCACGCGTTGAAAAACACTGGTCTAATGTAAACTTTCGACACATAAAATGTATATTTTATAGTCTTTGGTTGCAGCCAACTGGCTTAACACTTTCAAGCGCGCTATACGGCTACAGCCGTCATAATAATAAAACTTCTATTGTGTCTCGTTTATAGCGCCGGAAGCTGATAACAGGGCATACATTCTGTATGGTAATTATTATTCCCCGCGCAATCTTACCATGTGCAAACCGCGTACGGTTGTCAAGCGTGGTATTTTGACAGTTCAAATCTCTATTCTATTCTATTTTTTTTCTATGGCAATGGTGCCGATGTCGACAATTCTGCCAATGTCAGATGTGATATGAGTAAACGTGCGGAAAAAGCAAAAAAAAAATTAATTAGTTAATTATTAAAACTTTGAATTTGCCAATATGGCGTTCATTTCGCGCGGTGTCGTTCATTGTGTCTTATAGAATACGTTATTGGTAGATGTCGTGGTTAGCTAAGGGATTGACGTGTTTCACGTGTTTTCGAAGTAAGGAATCATTAACATTGCTCAAAAACTTTCCGCTCTAATGGACAAAATAATAGCCTTTGTCTCCTATGAATTTTGTGTGCACAACATCATTATTCAAATGTACTTGGTGCTGGCGCAACATGTCCTCTTCTTCCATACTTCTCCATTAGTCGTTGCACGATGAAGTCATATAAACTTACTTCGATCTTTTAGCGACGAAATATAATATTATTAGTTGTAACTTATGTGCAGTGATAGGAATAGGTAGTGCCTATTTGCCTAAACTTCGAAGAACAGAGACAAGAAACGAAGACTTCCTTAGGACAAAATTTTTCCGGGACATCTGCCCCGAAATTCGGGACAACACTTTTAAATACATTAAAAAAATATTTATGTTATTTGGAATAAGTAATTCGTCTATATTTACCTAAAGTTTGCGACTAGACATAACATTTATAATTTATAACTCCATAATAATAATTTATCCTCTATGGGCTCTAAAAGAAAAATAAAACACATAGAATATTGTTGTAACAAATATATGTATTTTATATTATTTATTTAAATATGACGTAATTGGAAAGCATGAAACAAAATGTACGTACGGAAAAAATAAACGTAAAAAATTTAGTCCTAAGGAAGTCTCCGTTTCTTGTCTCTGTTCTTCGAAGTTTAGGCAAATAGGCACTACCTATTCCTATCACTACTTATGTGTTAAGTCAGCACCAGAAGCTATGCAATGTGACAGGCCTTTGCAATTGGATACAATTGAAATATGTTCAAAACATAATATTATGTATGTTATTACCGATACGTTCGAAGAGGATGTTGTCTAGAATTATGAATAAAAATCATGGAACATGAATACATTTTTTATTTTACTTTGCCATCATCATCATCTAATCTGCGTTCGCGATTAACCTGCCAAACATGTAAACAAATATGAGTTATTGGATAAATAACTTTAATTTTAACACAATAAAGTTCAGTTTACTAAAACTTCAAATATTTTTTTAAGACTTTAAAATATGCTTGTCACTCTGTAATCAACTTAATTTCTAATATAATTAAGTTGATATTTGTTTAAATTGAAATAACATAAATTGGAAATGTCAATTTGAATAGACCTTACCTAGCCTTTCCCCAATTACTACTACATCACACACACACACACACTACTACTATACTTTGCTATATACCTTGATAATTTATACGAATATAGAACCAACTTTTATTTTTAAAAGATCCAAAAGGTAAAGGTAATTTGAAAAAGTTTTTATGTTTACTCAAATCAAATGCAAGCGGTTGATATTGTTACGAGCTTCGGGTTCGTGACAATAAAAACTGCCGATAAAAATTACCAAAAGTTACACTTTAATTAAACAACACTAATAACAACTCAAACACACTAATTATAAAACACAATCGCTCTTAAGTCGCACTTAAAGATCGCTTTCGATGTATTCGCTTCTATCGCAGAACCAAGTCTGATTAGTCGCGGCTAGTCCCGGCCTTATATAGTGCCGCAGATAATTCCAGAATCTTCTATTGTAGAAACATCTAGAATGTTCGAGTACATACCGGCCCCGACTGACCAGATGTCGATAGTTCTAGTAAGTTCAGCCAATCGATAATAGATGGCGCTAGTGAAGAACTAATAAGTTCTTCTACTAGAAACTAGATGGCGCTAGTGGTAACTAATGTCACCAACATCAGGCATTAATTGTGGCGCGCAACACTGCCCCCTCCTAAGACATGCTCGTCCCGAGCATTATCGGCTCCATAATAACGCGCCAATCGATCCACATGGACGATCTTAGGAGTACCTCTTGCACCTTTCTGTATCCGGTAGGTTACGTCATTGATCTTTGTCACAATCCGGTACGGTCCATCCCATTTAGCTTGAAGCTTAGGAGATTTCCCTTTGCTGCGGACTGGATTGTGCAACCACACTAGTGAACCTTCGTCGAACCCTTTACTGTTCATTTTGCGGTCATAACGGGTTTTCATCTTTTCAGACATTTGCTGGCCCGATTGTCTGACGTGCTCATAAATGTCATTCATTTTGTTCCGCAAGTAATTCGCATAATCGGTTATACTGCGTGGGGCATCAGGTGGTATTCCGGTGATCAGGTCTGCAGGCAGCCGTAATTCTCTTCCAAAGTTTGCGAAAGCTGGTGTCACCGATGTACTTTCGTGAACAGCGCTTCGATATGACAACAAAAACGGTTGTATGTGCTTGTCCCAATCTCGTTGTCGATTTTCCACAACTTTTGCTAGGTACCTCTCCAATGTCTGATTGAATCGTTCCACCATTCCATCCGATTGTGGGTGGTAAGAAGTTGTTCTTGTTTTATGAGTACCCATAACTCGACAAGTTTCCTGGAATATTTGGGACTCAAAATTCCTTCCTTGATCACTGTGAATCTCTAAAGGTACTCCAAACCGACAGAAGACTTCATAAACTAATTTATCTGCAACTGTCGAAGCTTCTTGATTTGGGATGGCGAAGACTTCCGGCCACTTAGTAAAGTAATCCATCACAACCATGAAACTTGTTACCACTTTCACTTTCCGGAAACGGCCCCGCTACGTCAAGGGCTATCCTCTCCCATGGTGCGCCAACATTGTACAATTTCAGTGCACCTCTACTACGAGTCTGAGGTCCCTTTACAGCTGCACAACTTGTACAATTGCGACACCAGTCCTCGACATCGTCTCGGCAGTGGACCCAGTAAAACCGTTCTCGTATCTTCAGTAGAGTCCGTTTTACTCCCAGATGACCTCCTGAACAACTATTATGGTACAGCTGTAGAACATCCGGTACTTGAGCTTTAGGGACAACCATTTGCAAATGACAGCTGTCTCCCCGAGCATTTTCCCATTTACGGCACAGGACTCCATCCTGAATCACCAAGCTGTCCCATTGGGCCCAATAGCTTTTTGTGATCGAACTCATTGCTGAGACGTCGCTCCACCTGGGCTTAGGAGCTCTGGCCCTCATCCACTCCAGAATCGGCTTGATGTCCGAATCTTCCTGCTGTGCACGTTGTAGGCTTTCCTTCCACTCGTTGCTGAGGTCTGTCTTGAGCATCCTCACAGGTACGACTTCTTTACTTTCTTGCCTAGTACAATGCTTGCAGTCTTCAGGACAAGGTCTTCTTGACAATGCATCTGCGTTGCCATGAGATTTTCCGCTGCGATGTTCGACCACGAAGTCGTATTCCTGCAATAGTTCAATCCATCTCGCAACTTGACCTTCTGGATTTTTGAACTGCAATAGCCATTTCAGTGCAGCATGGTCAGTTCGTATGTGGAATTTCCGCCCCAGAAGATATTTGCTAAAGTGCTGCAATGACTTTACCACAGCAAGCAGTTCCCGTCTCGTAACACAATAGTTCCTTTCAGGTTTCGACAGTGACTTGCTGAAGTACGCTATCACAAATTCTTGATCGCCATTCCGCTGAGACAGCACACCGCCAAGTCCTATGTCGCTTGCGTATGTGTCAACTATAAATTCCTTGCCCGCATCGGGGAACCCCAAAATAGGTGTTTTGCACAGACGGTCCTTTAGCTCCTGGAATGCGATGTCACAACTTCCATCCCAGCAGAAATGTCGCTTCTCCTCGCTTAGCTTATGCAGGGGTTTGGCTATATCTGCAAAGTTTTTGACAAATCGCTGATAATAGGAGCACAAACCCAGAAATGCTCTGACCTGCGTCTTGTCTTTTGGGATTGGCCAATCCTTGACAGCGGCGATTTTCTCTGGATCCGTGCGGATACCTTCTTCAGACACTACATATCCCAAAAAACTAACTTGTCGTTTGAATAGTGAACACTTCTTCGGACTTAACTTGAGGTTGGCACTCTGGATCTTCATGAGCACGCGTTCCAGGTTTTGAAGATGTTCTTCAAACGTACGGCCTACGATGATGATGTCATCCAAGTAGACCAGGCAAGCATCGCCAATAAGCCCGGTAAGTACAAGTTCCATCAACCTTTCAAACGTTGCCGGAGCATTGCATAATCCAAACGGCATAACTTTAAATTGCCACAGACCCTTTCCTGTCGAGAATGCAGTTTTCTCCTTGTCCTTAGGATCAATTTCAACTTGCCAGTAGCCACTTTTCAGGTCCAGCGTGCTAAACCACTTTACTCCAGTAAGCATGTCCAGTGTGTCATCAATTCTTGGCAAGGGATAGCTGTCCTTCTTCGTAACGTCGTTCAGACGACGATAGTCAACACAAAACCTCATGCTGCCGTCCTTCTTTCTTACCAGCACTACAGGTGAACACCATGGACTAGATGACGGTTCAATAACACCATCCTTCACCATTCCCTCAATCATGGTTTCCACTTCCTTTTCGCGTGCTACCGGCAATCTTCTTGGCCGCTGACGGATAGGCAATTCTTCTCCTGTGTTTATTTTGTGTTGAACTAAGCCAGTCCTCCCGATGTCAGCATCGTTTGACGAGAAAACATCGGCATACTTAAGTAATATTTTCTTCGCCTTGACCGTTTCGTTTTGGGACAGAGCGCTGCGGCAGTCTTCTAAAAGTGTGGTCACTCTCGTTTGTGCATCCTTGCTGAGGGTCCCAGTCGATAGATATTGGCATCGACGCAACCAATCCACTTCCTCGCAAGTACCAACTAGTGTGCCTTTTTCTATAACCTGTTCCTGATCACAAAGGTTCAGCACACGTACCCCTGAGATGTCGGTGGTTCTGACCAAAGTTCGTGCCACTTTCCATGGAAGGTCATTGTCTACCCTTTCCACGAGTACACAACGATGAATTTGCCCAGGATTCCGAGAAAGGCTAACCGGCACAATCGTTTCCGATCTCGGCGGAAGAACAATCTTCTTAAGGCTGTACACGTTCCCTGGTAAAGCCCCTTCCACGAAAAGTTCCTCTTGTCCACATTTCAAAACACCTTGCTTGACGTCAATTTCGCAACAATTCTTCCTCATAAAGTCAAGGCCCAGGATGCAATCGTCCATTATATCAGCCACGATGACATTATGCAGGTAGATTCTGTTGCCTAGCTTCAACCCCATCTTCTTCTCTCCATGGACAGGTATGCGCTGACCGGTGGCTGTTACCAAATTAATGTGTTCCCGGTTGTATGCGGAGTCCCCAAGGGACCGTCTTATGAGTTGGGAACTGACAACCGTGCGAGAGGCTCCAGTGTCTATGGTCAGCTTACACGGCGTTCCGTTGACCTCGCCCTTGATGATTAGGCTGTTCCCGTCTTGGGTTTGTGTGATCGAAACCCTTGGGGCTCTTTAAACATCAGCCAGCACCCGCCCCGCAGTCCTGGCTATTACTCGTTTCCCTGCTGCTGGTGCTGGGCGGTGCTGTTAGCTGCACTGCCCTCTGGAGATCGGCCGTCTTCTCTTTCTGCAGTTCGCTTGGGGCAACTGGATCGAAGGTGGCCCCTTTCCCCACAGCCGTAGCACCTAGGGCTGTACCCTTTATTGCGGTCGCGAACTGTAGCCGCTGCAACCTCCCTGACGCGATGGGAGCGATGATCCTGTCGCACGGCTTCCACCTCCAGTGCATGGGCCAAGGCGTCCTTAAGCGTCCCGTGGTGCCCGAGCCTCACAGCAGCTCTAACTTCAAGGTCGCGGATGCCGTCGATGAATGCCTGCACCAGGTTCCCATCAATAAGCGCAGGTACGGACTGGTAAGCTTTACGCACCAGCTTCTCCACTTCAAGGGCCCACTGCTGCAGGTTTTCATTACTGCGTTGCACGCGATCCTTGAGCTGCGCACGAAACACGTGTTCCAGGTGAGCGTCGCCATACCGAGCCTCCAATGCCTCAAGGAGCTGCTCGTAAGTCACTTCCTTACCGAGAGCTTCCAGAACAGTTAAGGCCTAGTCGCGCAGGCCTAGGGTGAGGGCTGTCATGGCCTGACTTTTATTCCAACCGTTCGCCTTCATGACAGCCTCAAACTGGATTTTGTAGGCCGACCAGGAAGAAGTTCCGTCGAACGGTGGCACTTTGAATCCACGTAGCGAAGGTGTTGTAGCTACGGGAGCTGCGATTCCATCCCCAAGCTTAAGGTAATCCAGCGTTTTCTTTACGTCAGCCATCACGGTTTTCTTTACGTCAGCCACCACGTTGTCAACCCGATTATTCACTTGGTCGATCCGGATTTCAGCTTCCGACAGGCGGTTGTCATATTGAGCAACCTTATCCTTCACCTCCTTCATGTCTTTCCCAAAAGTAGCGTGAAGGTCCTTAATAAGGAGCATCTGCTCCTCCTGGCGGCGCGCTTGCTCCTCCTGGCGGCGCGCTTGCTCCTCCTTATCATGTTGGAGCTGTTGTTCCAACCGACGAGCCTGTTCCTCCTGTCGACGAGTCTGTTCCTCCTGTCGGCGGGCCTGTTCCTCTCTGTCACGCAGCAGCTGTTCTTCCAACCGACGGGCCTGTTCCTCCTTGTCCCGCTGGAGCTGTTCTTCCAACCGACGAGCCTGTTCCTCCTGTCGGCGGGACTGCTCCTGCAGCATCATCATCAGGGCAGCAAAGTCTGGTGCTGCTGAAGCTGGAGCTTCTGCGGACGGTTCGGCCTCCGAGGTTGGTAGCTGGCCCTCCGACCTCTGCGGCATAGTTCCACCAAAACGTCTCTGGTCCGTCTCCTGTTGACGTTGACTCCGGGTACGGATACCCTCCGTGTCGTCTTTAGGTAAAATCGGCATGATTTTAATCCTTGCTTCTGACACCAATTGTTACGAGCTTCGGGTTCGTGACAATAAAAACTGCCGATAAAAATTACCAAAAGTTACACTTTAATTAAACAACACTAATAACAACTCAAACACACTAATTATAAAACACAATCGCTCTTAAGTCGCACTTGAAGATCGCTTTCGATGTATTTGCTTCTATCGCAAAACCAAGTCTGATTAGTCGCGGCTAGTCCCGGCCTTATATAGTGCCGCAGATAATTCCAGAATCTTCTATTGTAGAAACATCTAGAATGTTCGAGTACATACCGGCCCCGACTGACCAGATGTCGATAGTTCTAGTAAGTTCAGCCAATCGATAATAGATGGCGCTAGTGAAGAACTAATAAGTTCTTCTACTAGAAACTAGATGGCGCTAGTGGTAACTAATGTCACCAACATCAGGCATTAATTGTGGCGCGCAACAATATGATACTTCACAAAAAGTTCTTTTTATTTCTGCATACGATATCCTGCTACTAAGGTTGTCAAAAGTCAAAGCATTTACTTAGGACAAATAGGCACATAAATGGCACTTGAACGTCAAAAGTTGAGGTAGATACCAGCTGGCATTATCAAACATCGATAAATCCTGCCCATGGCCTTGATCCCGCATCGTATTAAACATAACTGTTAATTTGTAAGGGCCCGATCACAATCTGCGTTCGCGGATTTTCCAAACATGTAAACCAATATGAGTTATTGGAAAAATTACTTTAATGCCTAGCAATAAAGTTCAGCTTAGGCTACAACTTAAACTCATATCAACTTTATTTTAGTGGCAATTAAGTTGATTTCAGAGTGACTAGCACTATTCAAAATTTTATAAAAATGAAGTTGGTGCGTAAACTGAACTTTATTGGGTAGGAATTAAATTTATTTTTCCATAAACGCATTTGTTTACAATTTTGGCAACTAAGTTGCGAACGAAAATTAGGTACTATTGTTAACATATCAACATCTGGTTACTAAGCAATCTGAGCCGGTACCTTTTGACCTTTAAGAAATACTAGTTGACCTAAAACAATAAAAAGTAATACTTATAAGTAATATACTTTGGCCTTGCTTGTCCCCTATTTTATATCAGTGTTGCTCGGAACAGATAACCTTATAGATTGACAATAAACCAGAAGGCGCACTTCATAATTTCATGCTGTTTATAGCCCAGCGTGAGCGTAATAATATTCCTATTTTTGAGAAAATCCATATAAAACAGATTAATCTCCGAACTACCAGTAGGATTTGAAAAAAAATTTTTGCATTTCATAGCACAATTCTTGAGGAAGGCTTAGCTTATAGGCTATTTATATTTAACACCACGCTAGGACCCGCCCTAAGGAGCCGTGCAAAAAGAAAAAAAATCAGAAAGCACAATAAGCGAAAATGAAGTAACAGCGCGGGCAGGCGATGCGATGCGACAGGACGGGTTGGGGGAATAAGGAACGGCTTTGAAGGTCCGTGGCATACCCACCCTTATTTCCGCCATTTTTTAATCCAAAATGGCGGCCACTCATGAATCCTATCCCGGATGGCAGGGACATCGACGCGCAACCTGTAACCATGAATTCAGCACATGATTTTAGACCCCCTAATGTAGAAATCTTTTGTCGGTTAATAAAAAAAAAATCTGCTGTTTCATAGGAAAATGCAATACCTACGCGGTCGAAATGTATAAAACAGCTAATTTATTTTTTAATAACCTTTGAAATCTATCGACGTGAGGATGAGGGTTTAGAATCATGTGCTGAATCCATGGTAACAGGATGCGCGTTGAGGTCCATGCCACGCTGTATAAATCGATAGCTGACATCAATACAAACAGAAAACACAATAAGATCGAACCCCGTAGTGTCACGTTTCCGAGATATTAACGTTCAAAGTTGCATTTTTTCGTTCCATGTTTAGCATAATTAGCCCATAATGTTCCCACTGCTGGGACAGAGGCCTCCTCTCTGTAAGAGGGATCGTGGTGTAATCTACTACGCGGGCCCAGTGCGGGTTGGTAGATGTCACATGTCTTCGAATGTTTGGTTTTAGGACATGCCGGTTTCCTCACGATGTTTTCCTTCACCGTATTGAGCATGCACCGGTTTGTTGCGTGTTTGATTGATTACGAATAAAGTCGCTCAAATAATGTGTTTGACATTAATATGTTCGATCCCCATAAATTACTGTAAAGTCCAGTTTCTGTTGCCTTGGTTTTAAGCCCGTTCGCGCCTTCGTTTTTTTATGTATTCTTTGGTGTCTCGTCCACACATTCCAGGAGCAAAACTGTATAAAGCATTCTACGACATTTGCATCTCATTCCGTGCGCCATTGCAGTTCTAAACGTGTTGGTCGCTCTTCGTGTATGAACACGAAGAGCACTCATCTTGCTTAGTAACAATTCTTAAACATACGTACAGACGAATTGGTAACCTTCTTCTGATTGCTGCATTTTCCAGGTAAGGAGCTTTGTTTCTAAGTCCCGTATTCACAAATAATACTTGTCTAAGAAAAGTAGCAGCCTACTATGCGAAGTGAGGCATTTCTCAAAGCGTTCCATATGACAAGCCTTTCAATTCATAAATATTAAGGGACGCATAGGATGCATAGCATTCACGTTCACTTGCCGATCGCCGCTCGGAAGTATTGTCTATAAATTTTTTGGGACCCTGTCATAATACGCGATGCATCTTTCATCACCACCCTAATTGCGTAGTACACTATCAATCTCAATGGGTTAGCAATAGCCTTCAAAATGATTCAGTCATTTTGAAGGCAATTACTAATTCATTGCTTCATATGTTCGAAAGATTTGTCTGCTCCACAACGTAAATAACTCTATGAATGTTGTTGAACTGTCAAAATGAAAGCCATTGCTGCTGATAGTGTGTTATGCAATTACTCCGCAGATGTGCGTGATTACAATAATCACACTTAAGTTATTTTTCCAGTTGACCGAATAAATCAGAGTTGAAGAAAATGTCTAAGGCTCTATTAATTGTTGTTCTTGGATTATTGTCAATTATTGTGATGACTACAGCTGCGAGCAATTACTGCCTCGGCTACGGCAGCTCGGTAAGGAACATAGCATTAGCATACCTAACCATAAACAGCCTATATGTTCCAACTGCTGGGACACAGGCCCGCTCTCTGTGGGCCATAATCCACCACGCGGGCCCAGTGCGGGCACCCTGATTGCGTAACACACTTTCAATCACAGTCTGAATAATTTTGAAAGATATCGCTAATCCATTGCTTCATTCTTTCGAAAACATTGTTTGCTCAACAACATAAATAACGGAATGAATGTTGTTGAACTGTCAAAATGAAAACCATTGGTGTGTTACACAATTACCCCGCTGGTTGATGTTAATAGATTCGCCCCCGATAACATAACTAGCTAAATTTCAACTCAGGGGTAAAGGGGTGGTGGTCTTTGGAGAATGGAGAATAGCATAATCAGCCTATAGTCTTCCCTCTACTGGGACACAGGCCTCTTCTCTTCGAGAGGGAGTGGGCTGTACCTAATCTACCACACGAGGGCCCGGTGCGGGTTGGTACACTTGGTAGATGCCACATGTCTTTGAATTTTTCGTTCTAGGACATGCCGGTTTCCTCACGATGTTTTCCTTCACCGTTTTAAGGGCAGTGGTGATGAAAATATTTACGCAAAGTAAAGCGCCTGCCTGGGTTCGAACTCACGACCTACAACTCTTTAGTCGGGGCCTGCTACTGGGCTACCAGTGCTTTCTTTTGGAGAATAGGACGGGTTTGAAATTATGTATAATTGTTATAATTTAATTAGTAGGCAACATGCCTGCGCAATCGGCGTGCGTGTATGAGTGTAAACGAAGCAAAATGAGTTTGAAAGGATTGTAGTAGGTGTGGTTCAGTAGTTTCTGCCTACCCACATGGGAAGACGGCGTGAGGTTATCTACGTATGTATTGTGATTTATTTTTTCTGTTACAGTGCGACACTTTTACTGACAACTGCTGTGAATCTTTGTCGTGTCAAGGATTTGTGTTAGGATACTGTAAAGTCAAGCAAGATATATAGAATTTCTTCATTCAAGCTACCAAGACTCAACAAGATTGTTAGTAAAACTTACAACTATGTTAGTAAGCACAGACACTAAACAAAAACAAGGAAAACAATACAAAAAAACAAAAAACAGTTGGTCAGTGTTCATCATCCAAGTTACATTCTACTACCAGTGGTAAATGGTCTGACCAAAGCACATCATAAACTACATACACATTCCTGACGGAGACCACATCCGCTTCTGTCACTACGCAGTGATCCAGCCACCTCATTGACCCAAGAGCCTCACTCAAGAATGTATATGTGTTTGAACTAAAATCTAACATTTCTGTATCAACACACGTCCATGATTGCTCGGCACAATAGCCGGCAAGTTCGTCATAAAATTGCTCAGACGGGTGCGCATTAAAATTTCCTAACATGTAAACATAATCTATATTACAGTTATCAATCATCACCGTTATCAATCACAATTATCAAATCATTCACCATGCTCAAGATGTCCGTAAAATCCGTTACATTTGACACAGTATCCGTGGGCATGTAAACACTTAACATTAAGAAGGATTTATCCTTAATCACAATTTTCACTGCACAAATGCGTGGGTTACCGCACTGAACAACAACCACATTATGGAAAAGACGTTTTCTCTACAGAAGGGCGACACCACCATGCGGTCTACCGCGAAGAATTCCCGCTGACGTGTCTACTGCTGATACTCCACTCCAGTACTGCTGAACTCATCGCTTATTGTGTCAAGAAACGAGATTTCCTCAGGCAGTAACCATGTTTCCTGCAGAGCAATCACATCCGCTAGTTCACGAATACTCTGAGCAGGGCGCTTGACATTTTTGCAGTTAAAACTCCGAACTTTCAAACACTACTGTTACTCAACATTATTACGAAATACCAGAGCGATTAGACTAAAGAAAATCAACCATTCAAATATTTCGCAACCTACAACGCCACAAGGTGCGTGTGGCCAAAAGCGGAAAACGGCATAACGGCGCCATCTTGTTTTGTCAATAGAATTATTTTTCTCATAAAACCGGATCTTTTGAAATACTTATTTGGCTGTCTTTAAATTATAAATAAATATGCCGTATATCACTTTATTATTTTGAATTCTGTTTTAATGATTTAATTTTTTTTAAATCTTAGTATTAATGATTACTTTGTCTTGCATTGGCCCTCCTTGCAAACTAAACCAGAGGGGTAATTGCGTAACACTTGATAACTCTACGCGTTCCTAAGAAAAAGGGTCTTGACAGACGGACAACGAAGTGGTCTTTTAAGGGTTTCGTTTTTCTTTTTGAGGTACGAAACCCTAAAAACGCAAACTATTCCTTTTTTTTCTAAGCCAATAGGTATGCTAATAAAACTTTTATTGGCCAATTGTAAATGAATCAACTTTGAAAATATCTCATTTGTAGGTAATGAAACTTGTAATTGTATTTAAATCGTCGTGCCTTGGAAAATGCACTCGATCCCTTGCTAAAAAGCTTTGACAAAAACAAAAAAATCGTCGAGTGCTGGCGCGGGAAATGTGGAAAAATAAAATACTAATGAAAACGACACGACGAGCTCAAGAGGGGACGTTTTAATCTGCTCCGTGTTTGTGGGCTACATCAACTTGGGGATTTTTACATGATCTTCTTTAGAAGAAATTGAGTATTGTGATGAAAATGGAGTTGATGTGGTGAGTATGGTACCGGATACGAGTGGTATCGTACCGGGCGTGTTAAAATGTAATGATTCCTGCGCCCGAAGAGCAGTTATGACGCAGTGGTAACGGACCCGAGTTACGAGCTGTAGGTCGTCGGTCCGAACTCAGACAGGCGCTTTACTTTGTGTTAATTATTTCATCACCACTGCTCTCAAAACGGCGAAGGAAAACATAGTGAGGAAACCGGCATGTTCTAGAACCAAAAAATCGAAGATATGTGACATCTACCAACCCGCACTGGGCCCCCGTGGTTGATTACGGTTCACTCCCTCTAACAGAGAGGAGGCCTGTGTCCCAGCACGAAATTATTGGCTGACTATGCCTGCGTCCGATATTCGGTTTGAATTAAAAGTAAAAAGGAAATAAGTGAGGTGCGGTATTAATCGCCTTTTTAGGGTTCCGTAGTTCACATCTCGGAACCCTTATAGTTTCGTCATATCCGTCCGTCCACCCGTCCGTCCTCGGCTTACCTCCCAACTTGCAGTTCATTTTGTCATCGATAGTATGAAGTCCAGCGTACTTGTTTATTATGGATCAGTGAGTACCCATCAGTATTAGCAGAACTCTTAGTAAAGGAGACCTTCTGGGATAATACTTCAACCAAACCTATTTTTTGTACCAAGCAGCTTTGCTGTGTTTAGCATAATCATAACATAATCAGCCTATAATTTCTCTCCCCCCTTCGAAAGGGGTTGGCTGTAAACTACCAGGCGGGCCCAGTGGGGATTGGTCTTCGAATTTTTGGTTCTAGGAAATGTCGTTTCTGACCATTTTTTGTTATTGCTCTACTCCTTAGACTCCAAGCGTAATGTTAAGTATCCTATAGCCTTCCTCAAGAATTGGGCTATCAAATGCAAAAAGAATTATTCAAATTGACTGGTAGTTCGAGACATTAACGCATTCAAACAAACTCTTCAGCTTTATTATTAGTATACAAGGTCAAATTACATTTGATATCGATACCCATCACGTCTGCGAAGTTTCGCTAGCTAATTTAATTTAACCCTGTAGATATAATAATATGGAAGTATGGATGAAAGAGCAGTGTTTTTGTTTGTGATGTTTTCCTTCACCGTTTTGAGAGCAGCGGTGATGAAATAATTTACACAAAGTAATGCGCCTGGCTGGGTTCCAACCTGCGATTTACAACTCGTAAGTCGCGTCCGTTACCACTGGGCCATCACTGCTCTTACAAGCTTCTACAGTTTTACAATAAATCCAGAAAATGAATGAATAGGCAATTTTCCTAAAAAAAATCTAATTAGTCCGTCAGTTTGTTTATCAAAAAATATTGAACCCATTTTTTTTATTTTGTCAATTATATAAAAAACGATGAAGATATCGCCCGTTAAAGTTCCGCGTGACGTCACTTGCTTGCGACATTTTTGCAAGCAAGTGACGTCACGACCCCCACTCCCAAATTTTGACGCGCTTTATCTTTGTCATTTTTTGGTTTGATATAATACTCTATGAGGTCATTTTCGCTCTCTTGTTGCTGCCATTAACATGATCAAGCAAAACCTCTGTTCAATTATATTTAAATAATATTAAATCAGTGTTATTATACAGTCTGCCTTTTTAACCGACTTCTAAATAAAAAAGGAGGAGGTTCTCAATTCGGATGTTTGTATTTTTTTTCTTTTTTATGTTTGTTCACGCATAACTCTGTCGCTTGCCAACCGATTTGAAAAATATTTTTTTGTTGAAAAGGGTATACGTCCCATTGAAATTTCGACAAGATCTGATGATGAGTTTCGGAGACAGACAACGGAACTCTTCAATAAATGCCAGCAAATCAACGGCTATTGCTGCTATCGCTTATGTATGCATTGTTGACGCTATCACACAACATAACGTCACGCCTGTACCCTCTAAAGGGGTACGCAGATGTGTTCAGTATACCACGGTACACCCTCATTTCTGTCAAAGTTGTTATTGGGGTACCTCTAATTGTAAGTATATACGAATTTGTGTGGGGTAGGTACAACTAAAAAGTGAAAAATAAAAACTTTTTTACAAAAAAAAAACAACGGACTTCCAAAAAAATCATTGCAAAGAGAAAAATAACTTTAATTTCGGAAATCGGTGTCAAAAAACGAAAACGCGGAACCAGCGACACCGACTTCCGAAATTAAAGTTATTTTTCTCTTTGCAGTGATTTTTTTGGAAGTCCGTTGTTTTTTTTTTCATTTATGCCCTTCTGTTACAGAATGAAAAAAAAACAAAATTAATATATATAAGCATTTAATAAATAATATCACTATCTACTTAAAATCTCTTGGATTTCCAACAGACTTTTTCCTTTTGTCTCAGGTACAAATACAACACTGAAGAAGAACGCAAAAGCGCAAGCGCCAGAAAATATCCAGAAGATAACGCTAGGTCCCCACGCCGGCAACAGGTAGCCGAATGCGGTTGATACTCCGAAACCGAATACCCAGCCGATGGTTACCGTGAAAGTACCACCGAAACCTCTGCAGGTGTCCGTGAACATCTCGCCGATAAATGTGTTGGGGATGATGCCTAAACCTGGAGAAGAAAGAAATAAGACATATTACATTTTTCTAGCTGATCGGCAAGAAAGGTCCTGATTAAGATAAAGTACTCGTATGTAGTTAAAGAGCTCTTCCAGAAAAAGAAAAAGAGGTCGTCCAGGCCAGTACTGGGACACTACTCTCTAAGCCCGACACTGAAGATACGGCCCGTCCGAAACTAGTTCGGTACGATATACGACTTTTTGGACGGGAGTAAGGACTCTCTAACCGTGTTCTCATTCATTCTTCGGGTTCGGTCCAAGTTCGGGTCCTAAACAAATATTATGTCCGTAAGAGACACGGACTAGAAAACGCCTGTAAATATAGCCCAAACTACGGTTTTGAGCGTAAAACTCCTGGTTCCGGTTAGAAGGGTGTGGGGCCGGTGTAATTACAGGCACATGAAACATTAACTTCGTCTGTAGGGTCGGCAACGTGTGATGGCTCTGGTATCGCAGATATCCATTGATAGCTGGTTGTGGCAACATACGCCACCTCAATCAATCAAATCAGCCTATTACAGTCCCATGCTGCTTATACGAGCTCACCTGCTCATTCGCAATTCCATATCATTAAATTAAAAAAACCTACCACCAAAATAAGACATGAAGAACATCATAAGTGATACTAGTGAAAGCCATTGTAAGTCGTCAGCGATTGGGTAACCATTGTCGTACAAGAAGAAGTACGTTCCAAGAGCAGCCTGAAAAATAACAATAAAAATATGAGGGAAAGCAAAACTACAACAAACAATTAAGGTCAGTATGCCGAGATCTAGTCGGCGTTGGATGATGAATAAAGTCCTGCGGTTCCACCTCGCAAAGGTTCCTTCAGTGATTGTAGAGGCATCAAAAGAAGATGAAGAAGATCTATAGGCATAATCATTGCATAATCGGCCTATAATGTTCTTACTGCTTGGACACAGGCCTCCTCTCTGTGAGAGGGAGTGGGCCACAATCTACCACGCAGGCCCAGTGCGGATTGGCTAGGACATGCCGGTTTCCGCACGATGTTTTCCTTCACCGTTTTGAGAGAAGTGGTGATTAAATTAAATACCTACACTAAGTAAAGTGCCTGCCTGGGTTCGAACTCACGAACTACAACTCATTAGTCGGGGTGGATACCATTGGGCCACCACTGCACCCCCAGATCTATAGCGCCATGGCATAACTATCCAATCTTTGTTCATCTTGGAAATCAAACTTAAGAACGCCAATCGATACAGCAGGAAGAGTATATTTTTGAATATACGAGTTCCCCTCCATTATGACAATATAAGTTAACAATTCTCAGACAATAACATGATCAGCCTATAAAATTCCCACTGCTGTGACACAGCCTCCTCTCTGTGAGAAATCCACCCCGTGGATCCAGAGTGCAGGTTGTTAAATGAACAAATCATATTTTTTTGGTTCTATTGGTTGGTTGGTCTCCCGTTTTTAAAACCAAACAAAAAAAGATCTTACCAAACTCAATGAACAAGCTACTGTCGAGACCAGCAACAGAGATTTCCTTCCAGTTCTATCAACAAGCACAGGCGCAATAGTTGCCGCCGCCATTTGTGTGACACCAATAATAATAGTGGATATATGTGACTGCAAATTCGACCCTGTCATGTCGAAAATTATCGTGACGAAGGAAATCACAGCTATCACTCCACTCATCTGCTGCATAATGTTTAATACTATTATTATAAATGCAGCTCTTCTGTTCGACCTGATCGTATAAATTTCGGTCAATTGGGCCATATTCGATTTCGGTTTTTCGTTGGCTTTAGCTACTATTTCGTCTATGTCGTCTTGTCTGCCAAGTGAAGCAAGATTTTCCATCGCTTCTTCTTTTTTGCCTGAAATAATATATTTTTTATAATACTTATTATGGCCCCTAGAGAGGGATCTCACATGTGTAAAGAATATAATCATGTAAATGTATTACAGTATAAGTACTCAAAAGAATAAAGTAATTCTTACCCTTCATAACTTGATAAACAGCAGTTTCAGTTACGAAGATAAATACTAACACAATGTATAGACCGCAAATAGCCGCTCCTAGCCAGCACACTGCTGCATAAGATATAAACGGTGCTACTGAATACACTATCAGCGTTCCCAAAGTGTTAGAGAATCCTGTCAGAGTTAACAGTGTGCCTCGAATTCTTGTTGACCTGAAAGAAGAAAGAAGTATTAATGTTGATGCTATTGCGTTAAATCCTGAGTTTGATCCTCAGGTCGGGCTGATTTAGGATTTGCTCAGTGGTACCCTGAAGTCTAGGTTAGTGTCGCTAGTGGATAGTCCCCTATTAAGGTGGAACTATACCTGCGCCATGCACTAACAGCGCGTTGCCTACAGGTAGACAGAAACGGAAGAAGGCGTGATTTTATGTATGTATGGGTATATATGTAATATAAATGTATGGGTACTCACGCAAACTCTCCAATGTAGACAAGATTTGTAACAAATATGACTCCGTTGCCTACTCCAACTAGAACACGGCCCGCATATATAATTGCCAAATGATTGGCAAAGGCCATCAGAACGTAGGACAACATGATAACGCCTCCCCCAAGATATAGGCAAGGTTTTCTGCCTATAACGTTACAGAGATATCCTGAGAGGTAGGGACCTGAAAGATAAAGATAATTTCTTTAACTTTTAATAAATGTGTTGATTTAGGAACTTTTCCTGACCTCATGAAGAGTAGTAAAGTCGTATCATTATTTAAATCAGGTAATAAGAATGACGTTGGCAATTTCAGGCCTATTTGTACCTTACCTGCATTTAGCAAAATATTTGAAAAGTTAATACTCAAGCAGTTGCAAAGACATTTTAATTTAAATAGCCTCCTCCATAATGAGCAATATGGCTTTACAAAAGGTCGTTCAACTACAGATGCGGGTGTTGCTCTGCTTTTTTTTTTTTTTGTGGATGGGAAATCATCAAATGACTCCTCCCGCTCTGGGTGGAGCAGAAGGGAGTGTCAGACTCTTACTGACTAAAACCCACCCGTGTTCCTTCCTTAGCCCTTTATGTACCAGGGCAGCGGTAACCCTTTCGGACGATCCCGCTACCCCGGCAGGCTTCGGCCCTGTCGGGCCCCGTCAACTACGCTGACATCTCTTTGAGGCGCGCGTGGAACACATACACGCTGTGCGCGGTGTTGCTCTGCTGAAACACATATTTGACGCATGGTAGAAATCGCAAAATGCTATTTTTCTGTGATCCCTCCAAAGCCTTTGATTGCGTGCACCATGACACGCTTTTGCGTAAGTTACGTCATTACGGTGTCCAAAACGAAGCTCTCAACGTAATAATTTCTTATTTACATAATAGGGTCCAATGTGTAGATGTTAATGATGTGTAATCTTCTAGGCTACCAGTTCAGTTAGGTGTTCCACAAGGCTCCATCCTTGTTCTTAGTATATATCAATGATTTACTATTCAATTTGAAGGGCATCTGTGACGTTGTACTGTTTGCAGATGATACCTCTCTTATTTTTAAAATAGACAGGAATATATAATAGTGCACTCTCAATAGTTACAGATTGGTTTACGTCAAATAACCTAGTTCTCAACGCTAAGAAAACGAAATGTGTAATGTTCGCCTTACCGAATGTTAGAAATCTAGGACCCAACATCGTCTTAGATAAAGAGGTGCTTGAAACTGTAGGCTCGACAATTTTTCTAGGACTAACAGTAGATGCCAAACTTCAGTGGGGACCTCATATATCAAGTCTAGCAAGAAGGCTCAGTTTGGCTGCCTACGACGTCAGGAAAGTAAGACAATACACTCACGTTGATACAGCTCGTTTAGTCTATTTTAGTTATTTTCACAGCGTTATGTCTTACGGTATTCTGCTGTGGAGCAAAGCCGCTGATATACAAAATATATCTGTCCTTCAAAAAAGAGCTGTTCGAGCAATTTACCAGCTAGGTGTCAGAGTTTCTCTATGAGATTTTTTTAAAGATATTGGTATTCTCACGGTTGCATCACAATTAATCTTCACCAACATCTTATACAGGGTTATTTTTTAAAGACCAGCCAAATTTAAGGATGTGGTACAGACCATCAAACTGCACAACTTTCTCCATGGGACAAATAGCGTAATAAATGTAATCCCCGAAGGATTACAGGCATGATGTTATTAATCAGAACACTGTACCGTGTGTTCTAAAAGTTTTTATAATCCCTTGAGAACAAGATGAAAAAGTGTCTTTCTCATAACTTTTAGAAACGAAGAATATTAGCAGAACCAACATCAGATACAGCAATATCAATTGTTGAAAATATAATTTCGCACCAGTGACTCTTGCCCTTTCCTTTCTTTATAAATTATTAAGGATGTAATTTAGTTTAAGTAACGTTGGGGCTCTCATGTCCATGGAGATAAATGCCCCTAAATAAATAAAGACTTAAAAAAAAAAACGAAGAATAGTATAGGGCATATTCTTAGGAAAACCGATAAAGAAGCAATTTAGGAATATAAAAACCTATTTAGGTACTTAATCTACTAAGGCTAGATTGTAATGCAAACAAAGTCTCTTCATAAAGAACATTATTTTACAGTAGTCTTTAGGTTGTTAGTTTTCACGTTTTTATAAGTATTAAGTCATCATCTGCCTAGCCTTTTTGCAATTGTGTTAAGGTCGGCTTTCTCGGCTCCCAATCTTATCGATTGAAGCCATAGATATCCGGAGATATGCCTTCATTGCGGAATAGTAAGGAGTCCTAGTGCCACTGCTTATCTCCCACCCAAATAATTACAACATTAACGAAAGTGTACTTACGACACACACTTAAAATTTGAACACGCACACTTAGAAGAAAGCAGCCACACTAAATCAATTTCTAATAGCACACATACATAGAATGGGCGGGGCATTCACTTGTAAACATTTGCTATTTGCGAACATTCAATGCACACGCATGCAATTAGGGAGTCGAAAGCGATGGTCGATAATGTTTATCGATATTTAATTTTAGCACATTCTTGTATTATAATAACTTTGTTTAATTTTCTTTAATTTTTTTTTAATGTAAGTACCTGTCCGAAAATATAGTTTATTTTTTCTAAAATAAAATGGGAATATTTTTTAAATATTGTACTACCTGTTAAATGTCATGCTTATACACATATAATATATTACTTAATCTTAAAAAAAAATATTTTAATCAAAAATGCCTACCTATATTCAGGTTTGGTTTAATTCAGTTTGATTGAGTGTGGAGCGCGTATAATAGAGAGTAGGCTTGAGTCCTAGCAGTGGGAACTGTAATAATAAAAATAAGGATCAAATCAAGGGCCTGATTCATAAAGCGGTACTTCTGGACACGGCCCGCATAGTTAGGAGGTTCCTCTCTCTGGAGCCCTGACCGCCGGTAGCTTGGACCCTATTCCCGATACCGGCGGGCTACTATTTTTTATATTTTTTAATGTTTTTATATTTTTTATATCCTAATATTAGGTATTTTTAACAATATTTAACCATCGCAATCTTCAATATTAATCTTACTCGGTCAATAATATTGCGCAATATTATTAATCATCTAGGAGCCCACCTTACGAAACCGTCAAATAGCCAGATTTGTTTAAATAATAATTGAATATTTTTGCATATAGAACACAAATAATTGTAATTTTTTGACCAAAAATAAATAATTGGATGAAATATAATATGTATTTATCATATTACTTATCATCTTGTACTTTAAATTAAAAACTGTTCATTTGTCAAAATCTTTAGGCATAATATTAATTTATGTTTTTACACTTCACGAGGAACTGTATTGAAATAACAATGCCTTGATTTGGTTCAAACAACATTAAATTAATAACTAATTTAACTCTTTTACTATACATGTAATACGAGAATATACATTGAGTTCTGTAAAAAAATATTCAACTCTATCGATAAAATCAGCCGCACGCACTCGATTGCACCTCTCTAAATCCAAAACGCTCGTTGCGTTCGGAAAGATTCGGGCTAGTTCGTGTCGCTCCGGACGTAAGTTAGTAAAACATTTAAAAATTGATTTAAAATATAAAACTGACTTAATTGTTTACTTACCGGTGGTAGGACACGCCATTTGTCTTCAGGTTGATGGTATTTGACCTATTTTGACATATAATTACTGCACAACTCGGCATTTTGTTTTTTTACGCATCAATAGTACACTGTACGCAGTTGCAAAGCAAAAGAATGAAGCGTACAGCCGCCGTTCGAACATAAGACCAATTTTATAATATCGAGGCGACACGTGCCATGCCCCCAAGGCATATCCCTCGATATCCGTGGTTGCAGCGATATATATAGGAAAGAAGGAGATATGCCCCGATATAGTCCGGTTAAGTAGTCACGACCTCTCAAGGTCAACTACGAGATGCGAAATTCTAAAAAAAAATATGCCCCGATAGTTGAAAATGTATCAGAACTCCATGTCGCTAAGACGAACCCACTACTGCGCCACTAACATGTAGTTGAGTAAAAGCAATAGATACAAAGTCGCGCACACACTTGCAATTCATAAATCAGAACGTACTACACAATCAATTATGAACCTTAACGCATCAAACATAGCGTGCATTTACCATGTACCGTACAACTTAATCACACAAAAACATCTGTCGCTATCGTTGTGCTGTGCAAAAGCCATTTATTTTACATATACGCTAGTGATTGACTAAATCGGAAAATTTGGGGTTCTGAAAATAAAATAAATAAAAAACGATATGTCCAGAAAATATTCTATTATAAACAATAAAAAAAAGTAAGAGTAAATAAAAAAAAATATCATTATTTTACATCTTCTCAAGGGTTTTCCAACCAGATTTAAACGTCATCTTTATAGGTCTTCCAACCAGTTAACAAATTGTAAAATTGTATATTCGTTGGGTAATCGACATTGTTTATTTATTTATTTATTTATCTACTTACAGTTACCATTACAGGATATAACCCAATACGGTAAATGCGTTTATCCTAACTTAAACTATACTAACACCTATAACTTATTATAAATAATGCATTCCTAGCCTACGTTAGTGGACCTGCACAGCCACATCACTAGCTGGCCGCAAGAAGCAGCGGCCGTACAATGCGATGCACCGCATAAATAAAGTATCGTTTTATGATTTTTACATTGCTTGTCTAGTCTCTTAGAGACATACTTAAGTAGTGGTTAAGGAGCAATGTATTTACTGCGAAAATACTTGTAATAGTATATATATATATATACTAGTCACTGCGATACTTGAAAACGAAATTAACGTGGTAAAAGCAAGAAATATTTTACAATTTGTTGTTTTTCATGTTTTTAAGACAAATATACTAAAATACTTTTATTTATATATGGTAAGTGTAAGTGAAGTTTGATATGTGGTGTGTGTACCTAGTGTGTTAGAGTGTTCAATAAAATTTCCAGCAGTGCGATTCTTTAAAAATCTCATCGTGAAAAGTTAGGTGAAGTGAGCTTAGAGTGAGATGTCAATACTGTCAATCTCTTAGCATTCGTTGGAATGACAGCTCACTTCACCTAACTTTTCACGATGAGATTTTTAAAGAATCGATTGGCTGGAAAGCAAAATGGGAATGATTTGATGCTAGTTTAAATTTTAACTACATGCCTATTTTTTTACTCACCCGCGACGTATCCAATAAAAATAATGGACACGACCCAGGATGCTTCTCCATCGGTAATGACATTGTCCAAGGGTGTCTCGTCAGAATTCTGCAGTTTGGCCAGCACTGGTGCTGTCCAGCCGAGAGTGAAGCCTACTGCTAACTGGCCTATGTATACTGAAAGAATTACATTTTTTTTCTAGAGAAAATGTGATTGCAAAGCCAACTGTAATTATAATTCTACTAGCTTTTAGAAATGACGTATACATATAAGTTAATATTTATATAACAGTACTATGTATTAACCTATATAAAGAGGGACAGAATATTAAAAAAACAGGTTTCCGATTTAAATTTATTTGTTTTAATTTTTTTTTTAATTTAAGTACTTAATTTAGGTGCAAATTACATTTTATTTGACAGTACGAAGTTATTTACACTGTAAATTGTGAGTTTTATACTAGTTGCAAAATAAATAAAATATTTTTAATAAAAATATATCATATTAATTTTTATTTTTTTTATAGTACGAAGGTATTTATAATTATTGGGTTTTTTTATTAAAAAAATAAATAAAAAGAAAATATATTTTTTACTCGTCCTTGTTAATCTAATTTTTATGGGATATTACAGTTTTTTCTAAATATTTAAAATTACGTTGGAACTTACAGCATGCTGCTATCAAAAATTGTTTACTTAAACTGGTATTCGTTTTGGCTCCCATTACACAATTTTCACTTTACACTACTTATTTTTTTTTTTTTAACAAAATTGTGCGGATGACTTACGATAAATTCACAACCGATTGGTCGAATTTATCGTCGGCTTATAATTTTTTAACAGTCATCCTATTATCTTAAAATGCTGATAAAAATAATAAATCGTAGGTACAAAGACGGTATGGAGGCACCACACGTTGACGAAAACGGACGGTGAATACTTAGCTTACCTCCAAACGAACCGTTTAACCTTACCAGGGTTAATAATATCTATCCCATAAAACTGGTTTCTTAGGTATTCCTAACATGAGTTTATCTATCGTTGACCTGGGTTAATAATACCCCACAAAACCGGTTTATTATGTATTCCTAACATGAGTGTATCTATTCCATAGTGTTATTGGTTCGATATCTTGATCACAAGGGCGGATCCAGGGGAGGGGGGGGGTCATGGGGGTCATGACCCCCCCCTGGGCTGGGTCCAGGAGTTTGTATGCCTTTTGGCGGGACATAGCACTGATCAACATTTTTTGTATAACATCTGTATAATTATACCCTATATTCACAAAATGAATAAATTAATTTGAATTTGAATTTGGACCTAAGTGGACCACTAATTCAAATTGTTGAACATAATGTTTTTTATATATTTTTTGTCACAATATAGATTTTATTTAAGTACTTTCAATATTTAATTAATTTAATAATAGGCGTTAAAGTATGAAATTGCCGTTTTATTGTAATAGGTACTTCGAATTGACATAGAACCTTCATGGTTTGAGATTTTTGATTGAAACTTTTTTCACATGGTACCCTATGAAGTGCTTCTTTTAAAAAATGTGCAACATTCGATTATCGACTTTCAGTTGTTTTTTTTATTCAGCTTAGACAAGAAAGATGGATACTTCGAAAATTCGAGTTATTTTTTAATACGAGTTCCGGCGCGGAACTAACGCGGCAGAAGCAGCTCGCAATATCAATGTTGCATTTCGAGAGGGGACTGCTAATGAACGCACCGAACAATGATAGCAAAACTAGCAGTGAAACAACCCCGACTCATGAATCGATCTTCACCATTATTGCTCCATGATAACGCGAGACCTCATACAGCACGAGAAACCGTTTTATCTCTACAGGAACTGCAATTAGAAACCATTCGTCACCCTCCGTATTCGCCAGACCTTGCTCCAACGGACTTCCATTTTTTTTGTGATTTGGACAATTTTCTACGTGATAAAAAGTTTTCTTCTCAAGAGGCAGTACAAAATGCTTTCACACAGTTTGTCGAATCTAGATCACGAGAGTTCTATCGCAAAGGCATAAATGACCTTCCTATTAGATGGCAGCAATGTATAAATAATAATGGTAATTATTTTGATTAAATAAATATGTTGAATTAAAAAAAAAAAAAAACAATTTTTCAGTACAAATCGGCAATTTCATACTTTAACCCCTAATATAATACTTTGTTTGACGCTTTAGCTAAAGAAGTAGCTGAGCAGCCAGATGTAGAAATTAAATGTCCCAGAATAGTGTCAAGACAAATACATAGGGCCAATAACCAACCTGCTCAATCTGCTGAAGAGTATTTCCGCAGAGCCATATACATCCCTCTTCTGGATTCAATAATAAGTGACCTATAGGACCGTCTGTCTCCTGAAATACTTAATTTCTTTCAGCTAAGCGTTTTCATGCCAAAAAGCGAATACAGTAATCAAGACATTGAAACTGTGAAACAACTAGCAACCGATTATACATTGTTACTAGATAATACTCCAGTTTCTGTCGTTGTAAACGAATATCGGCTGTGGATGGTGAAGTAGCAGCGGAGTCAGGACCTACCGCAGTCGATTTCTGACCTTATTTTAAATATTGCAATATTGAGATGTATCCTAATATAAGAAAATGTTTATGTATTATGACTACACTACCTGTTAGTGTAGCGACAGCGGAAAGATCTTTCTCTACGTTACGAAAAATTCAATCATGGCTAAGAGCTTCAATTGTTGAAGAACGTCTAACCGGACTGGCACTTCTCCACGTCCATAAAAACGTACCCATTGAAGTAGATGAAGTGCTAACGCGTTTCGGGAGAAGACGTAAAAGGAAAATTGATTTTGTAATTAAAATATAGGTAGGTATTTTTAAGTGTAATGTAATGTAGTCCTTTATTTAGTTTCGGACATGTAACCCCGCAAGTTTAAAAACACCGGTGATATTGGGGCATCTCAATTAAACTTTTAAGTAATATAATAGACATCGTAGCCCCTATCTAGCTGTTACTTTGAATAAATGTGTTGATTTAGGAACTTTTCCTGACCTCATGAAGAGTTGTAAAGTCATACGATTATTTAAATCAGGTAAAAACAATGACGTTGGCAATTTCAGGCCTATCTTACCTGCATTTAGCAAAATATTTGAAAAGTTAATACTCAAGCAGTTGCTAAGATACCTCCTCCGCCATAATAAGGCAATTTGTGCGAAGACTTGTTCCTTAGTTGATCTTCACTTTCATTCGTCTTTAGTTTTAAGTTACTAACAATAGTATAGAATAGTATTTTAAGTGCAAAACTGTTTTACTAACAATTTATGGATCTCATAGTTGTCCGAAATAAAATGATTTATTATTTCCTTTATTTAAAAGTAAACATATCAATTATATTTTTAAATATTAGAATATAAGAAGTATAAAAACATTTAAAAATATAAAAAATAGTAACCCACCGGTATCGGGAACAGGGTCCAAGCTACCGATGGTCAGGGCTCCAGAGAGAGGAACCTCCTGACAATGCGAGCCGTGTAGTACCGCTTTCTGAATCAAGCCCTTGATCCAGCTGCCCAACGAGAGCCTCCTCAGGTCTTGGTCGAGGCTCTTGGCTATTAATCCATTGGCTGTCACGACTATCGGCACAATGATCGCCGAGTCCACATCCCACATGTCGACAATCTCGCGAGCCAAGTCAAGATACTTGATTTGTTTATCTTTCTCGGCTTTCACGAGGTTCTCATCATGCGGGACGGCTATGTCAACAACCATTGCGCGCCGCTCTGATCGATCCACCACCACTATATCAGGCTTATTGGCAACAATAGTCCTGTCAGTGATGATGGATCGATCCCAGTACAATGTGATATTTCCATTTTCGAAAACTGGGTCGGGCACATACCTGTAGTACGGCACCTCAGATTCCACAAGGCTGTATTTCAGAGCAAGTTGCTGATGGATTATCCTGGCTTCAAGGTTGTGTCTATGCAAGTATTCTCCGTTAGCTAGACGAGAACACCCGGAGATAATAGGCCTGATTAATTCTCCCGGCCAGTGGCATGCCCGACAGATGTCAACCGTGCCGTCTTTCACAATATGATGAAGTGATTTATTATTATTATTAAGACATTTTAATTTCAATAGCCTCCTCCTTAATGAGCAATATGGCTTTACAAAAGGTCGTTCAACTACAGATGCGGGTGTTGCTCTGCTGAGACACCTATTTGACGCATGGGAGAAATTGAAAAATGCTATTGGAGTTTTCTGTGATCTCTCCAAAGCCTTTGATTGTGTGAACCATGACACGTTTTTGCGTAAGTTACGTCATTACGGTGTCCAAAACGAAGCTCTCAACGTAATAATTTCTGATTTACATAATAGGGTCCAATGTGTAGATGTTAATGGTGTGAAATCTTCCAGGCTACCAGTTCAGTTAGATGTTCCGCAAGGCTCAATACTGGGTCCATTTTTGTTCTTCTCATCAATGATTTACCATTCCATTTGAAGAGCATCTGTGACGTTGTACTGTTTGCAGATGATACCTCTCTTATTTTTAAAATAGACAGGAATAGACAAGATTTTGACGACGTAAACAGTGCACTCTCAATAGTTACAGATTGGTTTACGTCACATAACCTAGTCCTCAATGCCAAGAAAACGAAATGTGTAAAGTTCGCCTTACCGAATGTTAAAAATCTAGGACCCAACATCGTCTTAGATAAAGAGGTGCAGGCTAGCAGGAAGGCTCAGTTCGGCTGCCTACGCCGTCAGGAAAGTAAGACCATACACTGACGTTAACAGTTACAGCTCGTTTAGTCTATTTTAGTTATTTTCACAGCGTTATATCCTACGGTGTTCTGCTGTGGGGCAAAGCAGCTGATATACAAAATATAATTGTCCTTCAAAAACGAGCTGTTCGAACAATTTACCAGCTAGGTGCCAGAGTTTCTCTAAGAGATTTTTTTAAAGATATTGGTGTTCTCACGGTTGCATCACAATTCATCTCTGCCAACATCTTATATATTAGGCAAAATTTACACTTGTACACTAAAAACAGTGATATTCACAGTGTTAACACTAGAAATAAGGACAAACTACGTACCCCATTTCAGCGGCTTCATAAGGTTCATAACTCATTTGTTGGGCTTGGTATAACCTTTTGTAACAAGATACCCACTTCTTTGCTAGACTTGCCTTTAAATGCCTTTAAAGCTCAAGTAAAATCCAACCTTTGTTCAAAGGCATACTATTCCATCAACGACTACTTACACGATAAGAATAGTTGGTCGCCCTAATTTAACGCAAGACAATGTTTATGTTCTTTCTCCAGAATTAGCTTACTGACAGGTTATTGTTATATAACTTATTTATTTATTTTACTTCGATGGTCTATCATTTGTGACTTCAAGTGACAGCTATGTGAACTGAACCCGGCAATGT
This sequence comes from Apamea epomidion, assembly GCA_947507525.1. Classification (NCBI taxonomy): domain Eukaryota; kingdom Metazoa; phylum Arthropoda; class Insecta; order Lepidoptera; family Noctuidae; genus Apamea; species Apamea epomidion. Next base: position 5,371,064 of record OX382247.1, on the reverse strand, counting down.
ATAAATATGTGAGCTGTTACGCCCTTTTTGCCTGGAGGCTTTTATTTGGGTACTAAGTTTTTTATTTACATTTTAATTTTAATTCATAATTTTTTAGCTTGAGTACGTATAGTTTTATTATATTTGTTGGTATATTGGCGTGGCTAGCTAACATATGGCAAATAATTTAATTTTATGTTCTGGTCTTATAATGTTAATTAGGTACCTAGTATTATATACAATCAAGTATTTTTTTTTAGCTGAACAGACAGCTGTGCTTCTGGGGAGTTTGTTGCGCCACTTCTTCTTCCCAGCGACAGCACCAGGAAGTGGTGAAGGACGTTTTTGGGGGACTGTCTTTTGTAATTTTGACGTTCAAAAAGTGCTGATTCTCAGCCTAATTTGAATAAATGACTTATGATTTGGATTTTGAGTACAGTACTTACATTTATTAATAAAATACCTACTTTTTACTTGTATCTGTTATTATCAAAATTAAATTATAACTTCTTGTGACTTGACCACGACTATGTGACCCCCCCCTGGCGCCAAAGCTGGATCCGCCCTTGCTTGATCATGACTGTTTTGAATACTCAGCTAAGATACGACTTATATAAATAACTTTGTAGCATCAACAGCTATTTACATTATTAAGTAAATGTTACTCAGAAACCGTCCATTTTCTACGAGTAACTAAGTAGGTAAGTAGATGTATTATTTTTAGGCAGAAAAAGAAATATAATAAAATAGGAAATATTTACCGTCCAGGTAATACAGTAAGCAGGTTCACTGTTGCCCCAGTGACCCCCAAACTAGTCTGTATCTTGAGGCTCAGGATACGAATTCCAATGTGGAGACTAGAAAGGAAAAATAATTTGTGGATTCGAATTCATAAAACTGAGATTACGTTATCAAGGCATAATCTAATATCACAGTATATTATCTTAGAATAGTACCTATCAAATTATTATCAAAACCATTCAAAAGCCATAGTGATATCAAAAGATTGATAAAGGAATGTGTTACGTAAATATATATTGCTTTATCCAAAGAGATTTAAGATAAGTACAGACGCCAGGACATCAAGCTACCCAAAACTGACAAATTTTCCCAATCAACCTTAAACCTTAATAGTTTAGTAATAAAGTTGAAAATCTAAAAAAGATATTTGACAGATTGTAGTAGTTTGATGTTCTGGCGTCTGTACAATAGAGAGGCTATGCAAAGAAATTTCATAGAAAAACTGTGATCCCATTTCTCAGTGACGCCATCTAGCATAATATAGCAAAATTAGAGCGGCAATTGGAAACATCAAATAGTAAAAATGAATTAAATTCAATAAAATATATTCAGCTATCGCTCGGTAGATGGCCAGTGTGGGCAGTGTTGCCAGATCCGATCATTTAAGCAGCCAGTCTCCCCCTCCACTTTTTATAGTTTGAACAAAGCGTTCTTCCTGTCCATTAGTCGCGGGGTGGTAAGGGGATATCCTGTGTGCAATTCCAATTTCTCTAAGAAAACTCTCAAATTCCTGCGCAGTAAACTGTCGCCCATTATCACCAAAATAATAGGTATTCCAAAGGTACAGAATATCTCTATTAGCTTCTGTATGCACCAATTACTTGTAGTGGTCTTAGTTGGTATGACCTCTACCCACTTTGTAAAAGAATCCACTAGAATAAATAAGTATTGTCCTGAAATATGGCCGGCGAAATCGATATGGATTATTTGCCATTGACCTCTAGGTTCTTCCCAATGATGTAAGGGTGCCTTTGGTGGTTCGTCCTGTTGTAGATGACATGCTCTACATGATTTTACTTTATCCTCAATATCTTTGTCAATATTTTTCCAGAAAACATAACTACGGTCTAATAATTTCATTTTCAGAGTGCCCACATGCCCTGCATGTAGTTCATACCACACGCGCGTGCGTAAGCTCTGCGGAAACATAATTTGGGGTCCTTTCCATATACATTCGTCTTGAAGAGTTAATTCATTGTCCTTAAAACCAAGTTCTCGTAATGATCTGCCAGTTTGCAAGTGTTGTAACATTGCTGTAGTTTAGGATCCTTTTTTGTTTCTTGAGCTATTATTTTAGGACGGACTTATATGTTGATCTGCTGTATTTGAAATGCACAATGTTGGTCGATGAAACTTTCTTTAGGATTTTCAACAGGGAATCTTGAAATGTAATCTGCATTGGAATGATTCAAAGAACTTTTATATTCAATTTCATAATCAAATCCGGATAGAAAATGAGCATAATGGAACAACCGCATTGTACTAAGCGCTGGCAAAGTCTGATTGGGATGAAAAATTTATGTGAGTGGTTTGTGATCTGTCACTCACTAGGGTGAATTTACGGGGATCCCTTCTTTTCGCATAATATTCTTTTTCCTAATATACTTTGGCATAACGATTTTGCTATAATTTGTTTTGCCATAATAATACTTTGCCATATTTTTTTGACATACAGTATATGTTGGCATAATTATCTTGAAGGCTAATTTGTTTTGGTATAAATTTAATTCGCATAATGTTACTAGGCCTAATGACTATTAGCATAATAGTATTTAGGCATACAATTAGTAGGACTGATGCCCAGATCCCCTCTATTGTTGGTGAATCATTTGGATTAGATGAGGTTATTACAGTATGATGGTTCCTGATATTTACTACTGTTATTGAATCATAGGGGTTGGGTTAGGTTAAAACAGTCACCATTAACGCGCGAAGGTGAGCGAGCGAAGCGAGCGTGCCGCGGCAGCGGCGGCCGAGCGCCAGATCCCCTCTATTGTTGGTGTTGTGGGTTTGGTTTGGGTTAGATGAGGTTATACCAGTATGAGGTTTCCTGATATTTACTTATTCATTACAGAATTATGTTTTTTTTAAAGGATTAAATTACAACTTTGCAATACAATAGTTTTATGACACCACTAACTTGTAAAGTGCCATTATGAGTGACTACGGAACCCTATTCTATGCGTGGCGTGACACGCACTTGGCCGGTTTTTTCCTATCTATTTCTATTAGTGGGACCCAATTGGTCAATTCTATATAGAGCACTTCCACGTGTGGCCAGCCCTGTGATAGGTAATGCCAGAATTGTGCATATAGGATCCTTCAGGATACAATACTTTACCTAGCTATAATCATCTGGTATAATAGGCCGCTCAAACTCCAATTCAAAGCATTTATTTTAATTACCTTAACCATTTACAGACAGTTTTGAATTGTCAAGGAGTCGGTCAATCAGAACAATGAAGCTAGTCTTTGGAGAAAACCGCCAAGAAACTGCCATGGCCACTCCTTCCGCGACGATATCTACATAGTTAGGTATGACCTGACTGGAGGCCTCAAGTGACAGCTATGTGATCAGAGGGGCAATTCTCTTAATTTTAAGAACGTTCACAGTCTGATCTCAGTCTCAATCTGCCAAAAATACGTCTAATTTCCCTACATTTTGACCAGTTTTTGACATTTGTTTGTCGCTGAGATAAGACTGCGACTAGATTTTGATCGTTTGGTTAGGAATTACGGCCTTCTGAACCCAGCAATGCATAAATATGTAAGCTGTCACGCCCTTTATGCCTGGAGGCTTTTAAATTACAACCAGTATTTTACATGGAGCGACTGCCTATCTGACCTCCACCATTTATAATTACTGGGTAATACTATTGCCCCTTGGTAAGACTGTCTGTCATGTCAGACTTCTTTGTTAGACTTTCGGGCTTCTGACGACCAGTAACGAAAATATCCAAGAATGACAGCCGGGACCAACTGCTTAGCGGGCTTTCCGACGTAGGGGTCTGTCGCTATGTCGAGATGATCACCCATACACGGACCGACCGCGGCAAGCGTAACTTAACCTCATCGATCGACTCATGCGGCTGTTATTACTTAGCCGAGAGCCCCTCTACGTTGACCTGCGACATGCCAGAGATAAAAAAAGAAGGTAGATCTTTTTCGAAATTGCCAGAAAAGTTAAGACACAGATAAACTCGGATAGCTCCACTGCATTATCTTGTCCCTTCATATACTTTTCACGTAAATCGACGCTTCCTTAGCGCAGATACGTAATAATGAATTTTAAATCCTCCCTGATTGTCTACTTAACTCTGGTTGTACTGCAAAGCCTTATTGTAACTTTCCAATTTATTCTATCCGCGTTAGAGGAGCGAAATTATCTGTGCGTTGGTATTGCCAGCTGTAAATAAAATAAAAATGTAAATGACGAGCGGGCTGGCGTGCAGTGTGGATGATTCTTCTACCCGGTCGCTGGATCTCAACGTGTAAGCTGTTGAAAAATGCAGAATAGTTTTTATTTTGTTGTTATCGTAGAGCACTAGATTGCTACATGACTAGGGGTTTCTGGCTAAGAAATGAGAATGACAAATGACAGCCGCACGGGTCGATCGTTCAGATTAAGCTACGTTTGCCGCAGTTGGTCCGTGGATGGGTGGCCATCTTTACATAGCAAGACCCCTGTTGCTCCTGCAGTCATTCGTGGTTCTTTGACAGTCGTTACGGCTCTTGAGAATCCCGAAAATCTGTCAGCCAGTCTTACCAAGGGGTATCGTATAACTTAGTCTCGGTTGTGGCGGTCAAATAGGCAGTCGCTCCAAAAATTTTCCAAAAACCCTGCCAAGGTATTCAGCTGCATCCGGTTAGATTGTAAGCTGACCCTAACATAGATGAATTTGTTAACCCTTACATTATGTCTTTGTTGTAACTAGGTATTCTAACTCAATTTTAACATACGCCTGATTAAGTAGTCAGACTTTTTTATTTCCCTCACTCCATTTGCCTCACAATGAGCATAAAAAAAGAACTTTCAGTATAAGTAGACACAATAAAAACTCGTCCATATTTGAAAAGTTTGGGAACCGTCAAATTTTCCCCCACTCGTAATAAGCGCATTAGGGGTGGAAAAATTTAAACTCGCCGCGTCCCGAAACTTTTTGCGTTGTCTTTTTATATTAAGGACTAAAAGAAAAAGCGTCTACTTAGAAGGGTGGCGCAACTTTTAATATCCTGTAGATATAAGAGAACAAACTAAGCTACTACAAAACTGACCCCATCACCTTATTGCGCAGTAAATAAAGTCCATTTTCGTGTGGCACGTGGTTATATGAATAGTAAAGAGATGTTGGTTTGTTTGTAATATAAACACGGTGTTCGTGTGTGGCGCTTAGCGAATTTAAAAACTGATGGGACCAACTCGCGGGGGAGTATTTTGTAGTTGATGGACTTTGTATATCTACATACCTATGGTTTAAAGTTTTATATAACTTACACTACTAATAAGGTTAATATATTTATTTATTATTAATTATACAATTTTATTTGTGTGTGTCAAGCAAGCGATCAGCAGTGCGATTCTGTAATCATCTCACCGTGAAAAGTTAGGTGAAAGGGATTGACACTATTGACAGCTCACTCTAAGCTTCACCTCTAAGCTTCACTTCACCTAAGTAACTTGTCACGGTGAGATTTTTACAGAATCGATCGGCTGATAGTAATTAGTGGTCACCACAGCCTCTTGACATTTGACATTCCATAGACATCGCAGTGACGTTGATCCCAGACACAATGTTGAATTGTCTCATACGCCTGTTATTACACTGCCATCATAATACAGGTAGGGTACCTGTATTATGATGGCAGTGTAATAACAGGCGTATCCTTCTTTATAGGTTGACATTGACTCGCCTTTGAGTAAGTAGTATCTATTTATACCCTATCCATTAGGCAAACCGGTGAACTAATGATGGAACTAATGATTGCAGCATCACACAATACATTGATTGATACACGTACGGTATTATAATGTCTGTAAGAAGCCATAAATAAGATAACTCAATAAGATAAGGCAGTTTTTAAATTTATTTTATTACGCATTTTAAAGTTAACTTTTAAGTACGTAATCTGGAATAGTTAAGCTGTAAAAAACGGTTAATCTAATGGACAACCCTTTCCATTAGATTGATAACTTAATATAACCTGTAACTTGATAAGCCACAATTGATATGTATAGAACTCTATCTCATGCACACAGCACAAGTGACAAGTAGTGAGGTAGCTGTCACTAATGTCAACTGTCAGTTACCACGATTGGCGGGAAAATGTTGAAAGTGAAGCGGTGCCTGCATGAGGAGGCTTGGTGCGATGATGTGCACGGCCAAACTGGTGCTATTGTAGTGATATAATCAGCTTAAGTACGGGGTCATCAGAGTTCTACAGACAACGGTGGTTAAGCAATGATGTAGACTACGATGGTATGGTACCTAAACTATTTACTTGTGATTTGATGACTTCCAGGTGCTTACAAAAGCATGTTTAAATATACGAGGGCATTCCTCAAAACTTACCATACAAAAACATAGATGGCGTTAGTCATCTCTTTTTTATTCTCCATTTACATACATAACATCACGCCTGTAAGCCGTGAAAGGCAGGCAGTGGTGTACCTATAGTACACCCACATTTCGCCAGTTATGTTTAAGTCCCATGTAATTGGGGGCGAGCCTATAGCCATCAACCAGGCAGAAATCTAGACAGCGGCTGCTACAGAGAAATTCCTGATGAAAAAATCCAATAACACTTAGCCCGACCTGGGGATCGAATCGGGGACCTCATGCTCAGCCGTAGCGCGTGCGACCACAAGACCCACGAGGCAGTTAATCACTATTTAATTATTCGCTATGGGCGCTGCGTTTTCACAAATTGATAATTTTGCCTGTAAAGCGTTTTACAATTAGGGGATTGTTTAATTTTCTAAGATTGCTGGCTGAATTTTTATGGCTTGTTACATTCAACCCTTTGCTTGTTAACCGGGATTAAATGTGCTTCTGAATTTGATTTGCATAATTTTCGAGTTCTATTTAATTTTTGAATGAATTAACATTTTTTTGAACGTTATTGGTACTTTACTTTACTTTTGAATTTAATAGGGTCATATACAATTGCATTGTCGTTGCGACTGCTAGATTGAGTGGGCGGCCCTAGGTTCGGTTCCTAGATCCTCAGGCAGTGTTTTTGAGTAGGTACCTATGGAATTTCTCCGTAGCAGACTGGAGTAGGTTCATGTCAATAAGGCATCGAGTGGGATACAAACTGAGGCGACCTCTCGCTAGTTTGACCCTAAAAAGTAAACAACTGCTCTAAGTATTTCAAGCTAAAAGGAACAATTTTTTTTATAAAATATCGTTTAGAGATAAATTCGAAGAAAATACAAAGTACAGACGCCAGCAGGTCAGTAAGCTATCCGAAACTGTCAAATTTTCCCAATCAACCTTGAACCTTAATACTTTAGCGATAAAGTTGAAAATCTATTTAAAAAATTGACAGATTGTAGTAACTAGATGTGCTGGCGTCTGTACGTAGCTGTACATCAGATGAAATCCTGCACTGTAGGTACTAGGGCAGCAGTGTTGCCAGCAAGTGAGCCGTCAAATGAGAAGTCAGCTACAAAATACTTGATCAGTTGCATTGCATCGGTGCCTGCCGATCGTACACACGAAGACGTTATCAAATCAAACTTCATATTTTTCAGTAGGTATGTAACATGGCTTCGCATTATTCGCAAACGATCGTTTGAGCATTTCAAAATTTATTTAAACTTTTCGCACAATAAGGTACAAAGGCGAACTTAAGGCCTTAGGCATTATCTACCAGTCAACCAAGGGTGGTGAAGACATTAAATGGCAGGTGTAAAATTAATTTCTTGCATCAAATAAAATAGATATAATCTACAGGGTAACAGGGTGGAAAACCACATCACATTGCCATCAACTACGCATTCTGTACCTACATCAAACTAAGTAACATTGTACAAAACGAATTTCTTTCACAAAGGTAATCGTTTTTAATTTTTGGTGTGAAAATGTAAAGCACGGAAAACATTGTGCTTATGGGTGCACGTAACGGTACAGGGGTCGTAGGAGTATTTAGAGTTGTGTTATAACATTAAAAACTTGTTTTCATAAAAAAACGTCAGTAAAAGTTGGAATTTCGACCTTCAATATCTCCGTAACCAGAAGGTTCACAGGTACGGTCCAGCACAAGGAGTGTACAAGTGACTCTCGGATTCGTTATGTGTCTTTTTACACTCATTATATCTATTATTATGTATCTAGCGTTAAACTAACTAAAAATAAGCACCAATTAAATAACCAGACCTCCAGAAGCATGTTGTATTGATTGACACATTAGGCCGAGTTTGAGTAGTTTTGTTTGTGGACCGCCCCCGGCGGAACAAATGTGAGGCAAAGGAAAACAAATAGACAGACACTAGTTATGCTCATGCGGTTAAAAAGGGACAGATGTGGTGTTGCCCCTTAATTAAATAGTTTTTTTTTATCACTGCTTTATTTGTTATTAATTAGGTAAGGGTGTAAATATAGCTTTGAACATTAGTCAGTCATAAGTTAGGTAAGGTATGTCTTCATATTTAGTTAGGTACACTTAAAAATACTTTACAATAAATATGATTCTAAATAATTCAGTGACTTTTAAGTTACGTTATTTAATTCTTGCAAACAAAGGTTCATAGAGATTGACTCAACAAAAAGATACTTGAACCGTACCAATTATGAAATTATACAAATCCGATACAAACGGGAGCAGATTGCCGCGAAATTATTCACAAAGCACCCCAGGCACGGACTTGATGATATTGTATTAGGTGATCACATACGAATGCGATTTTAATGGATACGCCGAGAGCGCCCCTCGTAAACAGCCCACCGACCTAATCGCGCAACTAAAACAGCCCAATTTCCGTCCCGTACCGTTTGACGTTTACGTCGTTTCGCGCGCAAACTTGATGCAACCCCAATCTAAATTAAAATCTAAAACCTTGTAAACAAGGCAAGTGCTCACTTTTTCGGGGATTTTAACCCTCGGAATTAACGAGAGATATAAAATAAAAGGGGGCTCGTTTCCGAGTGCGCTGCGGTGGTTTGTCATTGTTTTGGATGCCCGTGCTGACGTTATTTTTTATTGAGTTTTGTTTGTGATGTCATAATTGGAGTTATTGATTGGCAATTATTGATATTGGGCATCCAAAAATAAGCCAATAATTATACTGGGTAGAATTACAGTTCCTAAGTGTGCAACGTGGAGAAACAGTTGGTAATAATATGTTTTTTGGACGTTTACCCTGCGTCCTAACTGAAAGCGACCGCGAGTACGCGATTGACGCGATGGTTTGCATGAATGATGACGTACAAACGCAACTTGCATAATAAGACTGAAGATTTTGTTTATTTTCATTGAACGCGATAAGCTCTGGGACTATCAGTCGGATTTGAAAAAATCTTTTTAAAATTTGATAGCCCATCTTTGAGGAAGGCTGTAGCCTATTAACATAAGCTAGGACCATTAGGAGCCGAGCAAAAAAAAAAAAACGCCAGAAAAAGCTCTAAGCGAAAACGAAGTAATAGCCCGGGCAGGCGATGCGATACGATACGACGGGGTGGATCTGGGGTACAAGAAATTGCACGCGTACGTAGTCGCGGGCAGAGTATACATAATCATACTAAGGGCCGACATTCACGGACTGCTCGAGCAGTTGGCGATTGATCAACATAGACGGACCGCTCTTGCAGTCATAGTCTATAGTATGAAGCAGTCAGGATGAACTGCTTGAAGCAGTCCATCCTGACTGCTTCAAGCAGTCCGTGTATGTCGGCCCTAAAAGAGTGTGACGATCTGACGATCGCTTTTGGTTAGGACGTAGTCAGAAGGAAATGGATCGTTTACTTTAATCATAAATTAAACTCCAGAATTATTTTGTTTGTTTTATAATTATAGAGAAATAAGATTATGAAAATAAATGACCCAAAAATTTAAATAATAAATATTTGTATAAATAATAACAGCACGATTTAGATAAATAGGTACTCAAGTACATTTCGCGACACGCGTTCATTCCGTTATCATAGCATGAGAGGTATTTGTGGTCATGTTAGACATTTGACAAGAATTCTTATTCATTAAAGAGCAAGCAGGTGTTATTCTAGGTAAATGTGGTTCCTTACGGCATCTTAGGGATGCCGGGGATTGTGGTCTCAGTTTTTCAATGACTTTCTGCTCGGGCCCCCTACCCCGTTGTAATTCCGCCAGGTTGCTCGCTAATTCTGCTGCTGCCTCGTCGTACAGCATCTGGCCGTGGCGAACCTGCAGACAAACGAAGGTTAATGGCCAGTTCAGTCAGCCACAACTCCCTATAAACTGGAAAACACTACTTCCTTAGTCCTGCATGATATAGTCGTATTCTTCTTTGAGAATCCGCTCAATTGAAGCCCCGATCCGACGGAAGTATTCAAATGCCTTGAAATTGATCAATAAAACTCTTTATTAAAAATCTATGTATATAAATAAAAATGAATCACCAAAATGTATATACGCGCATAACTTCCAATCGACTGCAACAAACTGGATAATTCTTTTTTTTTGTGTTTGTTAGGAAAAGGTTTGTATATGTAGAAGAAAATTTTATCCCGATATTCCCACGGGATCGAAACTTATACGAGTGAAACCGCGGGGCGCAGCTACTTAGTTCAAAATAAAAATAAAGTGAGCAGTGGTGGGCCAGTGGTAAAGGCCGCGATTTACTAGTTGTAGGTCGTGGGAGGAAACCGGCATGTCCTATAAACAAAAATTCGAAGACATGCGACATCTACTAACCCGTACTGGGCCCGTGTGGTAGATTACGGCCCACTCCATCTTAACGAGTGGAGACCTTTGTCCCAGCAGTGGGAACATTATAGGCTGATTATGTATTAAAAATCTAGGAATAAGTGGGAATTTGTACAAAGGTTCATTATTCATCATCCATGGGGATGGGATAATGGCAGGAACACGTATCCCAATTTATTTGGGGTCGACGTAGCATGTGTTGTCTACATGAGATTACTTTCCCCAAATAAATTATCTCCAAAATCTAAAGTTTGTTTGATGACCAATTAATAAAAACGCTTTTAAATCTACGTTTTGGGGAATAAACTTATAGTATTTCCCGACTATCGTGACTTTCAAATAAAAGCAGTGGTGGCCGTACTGGTCGTGTGGTAACAGCCGCGACTACGACTTGTAGGTCGAAGGTTTGAACCCAGACTGGAGCTTTACTTGTGTGTAAATTTCATCAGCACTGCTCTCAAAACGGTGATGGAAAACATCGTGCGGAAACGTTCTAATTGCTGGGACACAGGCCTACTCTTGGTGAGAGGGAGTGGACCGTAATCTACCACGCGGGCCCAGTGCGAGTTGGTAGATGTCACATGTCTTTGAATTTTTGGTTATAGGACATGCCGGTTTTCTTCACGATGTTTTCCTTCACCGTTTTGAGAGCAGTGGTGATGAAATTATTTACAAAAAGTAAAGCGCTTGTCTGTAAAACGTTAGAACGAAATCTTTCTTATTTATCAATAATCCGGTCTTTTGCAAATATTCTAGGATTTTCGCAGATTTTTCCAAATACACTATATTATACAAGTACTACGCTGGACTAAATATACTATATGAATTGACAGTCGTTTTTTGTGCCGATTGAAAGCGCCCCCGCACGAGCGTCTCAGGAACTAAAATTGACACATTGCCGCAAATGGCCATTGTTTTGTTTTGGTACGTCTCTGACGATTTAGGTCTAAATCGTGGAATAAGACTTTTTTGTGTATTTTGTGTTTACTACGAGTTATTTAGAACATTTTTACCATGAGAAGAACTCGCTATCAAAAATATTAGTACCACGGACGCTCACGTTGCTGTCAGCGCCAAAAAGGCGAAAATCAAATGTCTTCATTTTGTTATCGATAGTATGAAGTCCAGCGTACTTGTTTATTATAGGTTAGTTGGTGTAACACATATAAATCGTAAAAGCAGTTGAAAAGTTTACATTACCTCGTCTTTCAACTCAGCCCTCCTTCGTGAGACCCACTCAATCTGCTCCTGAAGCTTCTTGCACTCCTTCTCGTTGGTCAGCAAGTCAGTACGAAGTGAGTCCATTATCTCCCGGTACCGGCTCTTGACGTCATGGTCTATTGCATGAAGGTTCTCGATTTCATTTTGAGTCTCCCTAATCTTGGACTTTGATAGGCGGAGGCGACCCTCCTGTGAGAATATATTTGAAGATAGATCCTGGGATTAATAGAATGCTCTTTGTTATGCACTCCATATTAATAAAAAATATAAATGTAGAAATCACATAGAAAAAGGCCGGTCTTATATAGGGTGACCCTGGTAATTATACACTGTCCATTAGGCTAACCGTTTTTTGACAGCTGTCTTAGAACGTACATATTTCAGATTACGTAAAAGTTAACTTTAAAATGCGTAATAAAATAAATACTTAAACTTCCTGTTATGTGTTGTTATCTTATTGAATTATCTCATTTATGGCTTCTTACAGACATTATAATACCGTACGTGTATCAATCAATGTATTGTGTGTTGCTGCAATCACTAGTTCCATCTGTCAAAAAACGGTTTACCTAATGGATGGGTATATAAGCCATAAATAAGATAAGGCAGTTTATATATTTATTTTATTACGCATTTTAAAGTTAACTTTTACGTAATCTGGAATAGTTACGTTCTAAGACAGCTGTCAAAAAAGGTTAACCTAATGGACAGAGTATGTAGCTACGTAGACAGCGAGAGAGAGAGCTGCGTTAGGTTTAGTATGGGATGTATTTTTTTTTTTTAATGAAAACCCAAATATATCAATGTTATTACACCGCTTCGCAGATGCATTAAGTACGGAAGTGGCATACCAAATGTTTTATTTTCAAAATATAAAAAAAATTCTGACTTTTCGCGGTAAAATTCTGGGTCACCCATGAAATTAATTTTCCATTATAACCATCTTACCTTGTCAGCGAGTTTCCTGGTCAGCACATCGAGGTGTTCGTCCAGGGAGTCCTTTTCCTCGACTTCGTACCCTTGTACCACGTTGTTGTGAGGACACAGGTGGAGGAAGACCTGGCCGGGGGTGCGCGGAGTCGAAACACATTCTTCAGGCTCATCAAGCTGCACACGAAACAAATTACGCTTAAGGTACAATTTTGAAGGTGACCGTAACCGCAAACCGCCATACCGCTACGACAGACCGCAGTGACATGACTGGTTTTCATGTCACTCTATAAAAACGTTTCTGCAGAAGCTATGCCATCCTTAGACGGCAGACTAACCAGGCGCTTATTACACCTGAACAGAAACGGCCTGCACCTGGTGGCGGGGATCATCATGGGACTGCTCGCTAAACAAACCCTTCCACACAATAGGCATAACCATAGATATAAGAAAGGGGCATAACGCTCAGTTCACAGTCCATGGATTCAGCACATGATGCTAGACCCCATAGCGTAGACAATTTGCGTCAGTTATCAAAAAAATTATCAGCTGTTTCATAGAAAAGTGCAATAGAATATATATGAATAATTATTTAAAATGTATGGAACAGCAATTTTTTTTTTTAATAACCGACGAATAACTTCAACCCGGGTCCAGAATCATGTGCTGAATTTATGGTTGCAGTTGGCGTGTCGATATCCCTGCCACCCTGTATGGTTAATTGTTTGACATGACGACTAGTAGCTCATTTGTGTTGCCACAATTAAAGTCATATTCACATTTTTTTATAAACTGGTTTATTCGCTAACCAGCATATTAAGTTAAAAATTTTAACATGCTCTGTTTTAAAAAGACAGTTATCAAAACCATCTAGATTTTACAAAATGATTGTCCAGTGTCGACCTCTAACTGTTTTACCAGGTATACACAAATTATACCTAACACAACAAAAAAAAAACTTCAGAAGGTAGGAGTAGGACTTTTTAACTGATGATAAACGTACTCCAAAGCCATAATATACCCCATAACATTTTGTCGAAAGTATACCTGTTAGTTACGTAATAATCGCAGAAGGTAGCTAACAGCGTTGATTTATCCCATAACTTGGTAGCTCACCCTGGATTGCTACTATTTTGAATCCTAACATTTAACTTACAATTCTTCTAGAGTTATTTTAACCTCTGACAAGCCAACAGCAACCGTATTACAACAATAATAAAGATCACTGTGATAATGCCAGAATTGAAAGTTGCAACAATCCAACAGCAACCTTATTGTCACAAGATTAAAGACCACTGTGATAATGACAGTGATTCTATAATGGCTGGCCTAGAACCAAAGATATTAAATTAGTTACTTAATAATAGATGGCACCGTAATTGCGTAACATACTTTCCATCACAATCCATTGCTTCATATGCTCGAAAACACTGTCTGCTCAGCAACGTAAAGAACGCAATGAATGTTGTTTAACTGTAAAAATGAAAGCCATACCTACTGGTGGTGTGTTACGGAATTACCCCGCGCGACATGGCGAACAAAATTGTGATCCGATACATTTGTCCTAGCGGACAAAAGTCGCTCAATCTAGTGTGGTACGCCTGCATGCCGCTCTAATGTTGCTATATTATGCTAGATGGCGTCATTGAGACATGGGATCACAGTTTTTCTATGAAATTTCTTCGCATAGCCTCTATAGTAACTACCACAAATCTCTTTGCCCTGAACCATTTAAGGATGCTTATACCCACCTTAGCCAAGGATTTCCATCTACATCTAAGATAGACAAGTAGCAAAACAATTCCTACACCCAAACCAGCGACGATAACAGCACTCAGCATATCGGACGGATATCATTATACCACGAGAGTCCTTATTTTAGATTTATTAATACCGGCACAGCCATTTTTGCTTTTGAACTCTGACGTTATCAGATGACAGCTGTCATGGTTTGGATTTCGAATGACGTTTTTTGACTTTTTTATTTTTATGGGTAGGTTTTGAAAAGGAGTTGCTAGTTTGGTCCTAGTTTTGTAAAACATAGAAGGACCCTCTACATATAGGTACTTACGATTACAACGATTACGATTACGATCGTCCACAGCCCGACTTCGCCCACTGCTGGGCACAGGCCTCTCTGTTCTTGTGCCAATCCCCACTATATCTGTACCTACCTACACATAATAACCCATTTTTAAAAATTAAAGCTATGAGGTGTGGGAACGAGTCTGATACCGATAATATACTTTTTAGAATTTTTGTCCGTTTGTCTGGATGTATGTTCCGTCCTTTTTGCGTAACACACTATCAATCTAAATCTGAATCATTTTGAAGGATATCACTAATCCATTGCTTCATTTCTTCGAAAAATGTGTCTGCTCAACAACGTAAATAACTCTATGAATGTTGTTGAACTGTCAAAATGAAAGCCATTCCCGCTGATAGTGTGTCACGCGATTATCCCGCAGATTGGCGCACAACGGCTGACCGGATTTGCATTGGCACACAGATAGTTTATAGCCTGGCTTTACACATATGGTACTTTAAGTCCCGGTAGTTCGTTCCCGTAGGATATTTTCCGTCATCTTCTCGCGGCCTAAGCCGCAGGCAAAAGCAAATGTTGAATAATTTAATTAACTTAAGCACAGGTAAGCTATCACAATACTACTCCATAATTTTACAAAGTCTCACTTTCCATCGCACCATGAGTTGAGTTGCATGAATAAAACTGACAAATACGTGCACTGATTGGACAGGTCCACCCTTTTTTTTTTTAAATCTTGCCTCACACTAGGAATCACTCCTGTATCGTAGGTGCGTTTACAAACATTTAAACTCACATACACAAACAGCCAGACCCGGAACAACTACCTGTAGGCAATACAAATATTTGTTCCTTGCGGGAATCGAACCCGCGACACGCAGCGCAGCAGTCGATCGCTCAGCCACTGCGCCAACCGTGTCGTCAATCTGTGTGGTTATTTCCTCAAAAGAGGCACCGATCTACATGTCTTCACATGATCTGACCAAGATTATTTCCGGACTTTAAAAGAGACTGTTTTCTTTGAATTCGTTTCGGCCTTTCTTCTCAGAGTAGTCAGACAGGAAACGCCAACCTCATCTACTTTTTAAAATATGATTGACGTGTGAATGTGTTTGTACAAATCTACTTACTGTTACTGTTAGCTTGCATCATCCCACTGCTGGGCAAAAGCCTCTCGCCGTGACTAATGACAAATCTACTTACAGAAATAAAATCATTTATCACCAGATCAACCAATCAGGATCTTAAATATCATTACAAGCCATGCTAATCTATACTTAATTAAGTGGCAATTAAGTGGATATCACGAGGCAGTGCTTTGAACAGGTTTCGGATCAGCGGGGTTATTGCGTAACACACTTACAATCGCAATGCCTTTCATTTTGACAGTCCAACAACATTCATGCATATCATGCATTCTATTTCACTTCATTCAACATTCATTGCGTCATTTACGTTGTTGATGATTTTTTAAACATACTTTATAGCAACAAGCTTTTTCCCGCCGCCCGCCGCCGTCCGCGTAGATGTTGAAAATTTTCCTACGGAAGGATACCAATGGGATGGGTAGCGGGATCGTCCGAAAGGGTTACCGCTGCCCTGGTACATAAAGGGCTAAGGAAGGAACACGGGTGGGTTTTAGTCAGTAAGAGTCTGACACTCCCTTCTGCTCCACCCAGAGCGGGAGGAGTCATTTGATGATTTCCCACCCAGAAAAAAAAAAAAAAAAAAAAAAAAAAGGATACCAATGGGATAAAAAGGTATCCTATGTGGTACCCAAGTCATGGTCTAACTGTGTGCAAAATTCCATCGAAATACAAAAACGTCCAGGCGAGAAAAGGCAACATACCTACAGACAGAGTTTCTTTCGTATTTATAATATTTCTAGTATATGGATTGACTAGCTCCTGCCCGTGTGGTTCAGTGGCTTAGGTGCGAAACTGTAACATACAGACAGGGTTACTTTTTACATGCTTGAGTACAAGGCTTTTGACTACGTCGGATTTTATGATTTGCAATGTGCGTTTTGTTTGTGCTGAGTAAACAATTTTTCTTTCTTTCTTTTCTTTCTATAATATTAAGTATGGATTGGCAATTTCCTTCAAAATCTTCCGGATTGTGATTGAAAGTGTGTGACGCGATTAGGGTGCAGGGGCCGGACAGCGTGCGTCATCCATCACGGCTGTCGGCGACTCAGGTGGCGAGACGGGGAACGCACTGGCGAACACGGGGACGCTATGGCGATGGAGCTGTTCTATTAGAACAGGGTATAAATCTACCGTGATTAGCTCATTAGTTGGTGTGCTTTGATAAATAGAAAGAAAGAAAGAAAATACATTTATTTAGCATTATAATAATCATCAAAGTCATCGACACAACTCTCTAAGATCAAGTAATCCTACTGAATGACTATTTCATGAAATCTTGACATTTTGGATTATGCTAACTTAACAATTCTGTAAATACATATTTGTTACGGCCGCGAATCATATTTTAATCAACGTACAACTTAGTACTGACCAGCAAATTGCAAAAAATGTAAGAAAATTTGAATTTCGCGGGCTACCTTGGAGCATCCACCTTAACATAAGACGACGAGCTTTTAAGCTTCTCCCACATAGTAACATGTTGACAACCTCGCTTCAATTATTCCATAACATCTAATCCATCAAACTACAACACTGATTTTCATACCACCCAACATCTTACGTCATCAAACCGCGATCAAGGGAATAGAATGCCCATCACGCGTCACACATAATCGGTTCCCTGTCCCGCCCCTAGGTGGAGCTGGCAAGGCAATTACCTACCGATGCAGGGTATAATTGAAAGGGGATCGCGTTCTAATTGATTGTTTCTGGACGAGTGATTGATATGATAGAGCGATTAACGACCGCGTGACCGTGTGATTTGTGTGTGTGCTGTGTAAGTTGGTGTTTGGTTGGTAATTTAATTAGAGTAGGTATTTACCTAAATTGGAAAAGTTTGTGTCTATGCTAAGTCGCGTTATCTAAACTAACCCTAAGTAATGTGATAAATGCGAAAGTGAGTTTGTTTGTTTAATATTCAATTACGCAACAACGGTTGGACGGATTTGGATTACATTTGGCACACAGATAGATCATGACCTGGGTAAGGATATAGGCTGCTTTTCATCCTGGATCACGGACGAAGTCGCGGGCAAAAGCTAGTATTATTATAATATATAATAATAAAGAGAAAATATTTTTTTTTGCATATTTGTTTGTTACGCTTTCTGGCTAAACGGGTGAACGGAGTTGAATGAAAAACCCACATGGGTAGACCATGACCTGGATTAGTACATAGAATACTTTTTATCCCGATATTCCCACGGGATCGAGACTTATGCGAGTGAAGCCGCGGGGTGCAGCTAGTATGTTATAAAGTAAGGCCTAAACAACTTTGATAGTGTCCCAAGATAACATATCTTAGGAAAACACCATTTAACGCCAAAGTTAGTTTCAAGATAGAGAGATAGAATATACAAGATATTATTTTATAAGGCAATGATATAGTCCAAAAGTTGTTTTAAAGTAGGTTCACTGGGTAGGTATTATAGGTAAGGTACACACGACGACATATATAACTATAGCTACATTTCCAGTTTTAGCTGACCTGGCATTAGTATATGCTTTTCGTACAATGAGAAGTCAGCTTATACTGGAAATGTATAGCTTGATAGGTCGTCGTGCGTACGCTAGTCTTCCGAAATCTCGATACATTAGTACTGCCAAGTTAACAGTGCAGATTAAAAAATCGGCCAAAGTTAACGCCTTGAACTTTGCAAAGCTTAATAGGTGCATTTACGAGCATCCATATAACACCCATTTCTTGTAAACCATGTATCACCAGCGTAATGAAGTAATAAAACTTTAGGGCCGACGGAATTCCCGCCACATTTGACATTAAACGCTCCGTTCAAAAATCGTTCAGTTCATTCATTCACGTGTCGCGTTCCGTTTCACTTCGCGCGTGATCAAAGCGTGCGCGATGACGTCGGCGCAGTATTCGTTAGATTTACAGCTTACGGAAGCTAATTAGTTTGAATTAGTTGGGAGGAGAGCCCTTATGGCCGGTTATGCGCGTCGTGCGTGCATCCGAACGTGACGGTTTCAGGACTGAGAACGATTAGATGGTGCAGGCAGCTGAGTAATGTTTAGAGTGCTTAAGTTGGTGAAGTTTTAGAAAAAAATAGCTAAAGATTAAAAAAATAAACGAATTTAGGTAAGTACTTTATATTGAAATCGACTAAAACTATATAAACTCTATGTTGCCATCGCGGGCAAAACCTGGATGAGGCTGGCACAGGAGCGTGGGGATTGGCACATGACAAGAGAGGCCTATGCCCAGCAGTGGGGGAAGACGGGCTGTGGGTGATGATGATGATGTAGACCATTGGTTCTCAACGTGGGCGATAACGCCCCCACGTGGGCGTTTGAGACTTTCAGGGGGGCTGTAGAAGACTCAGACAAAATTATATATCCTATCTTACGACTACATTATATAATATTAAAAATTAAAAATAATCGTGGCAATAGCTGTTTCAGACTCGCTACAGATGGTAGGTAAGTAAAATAAATTGGGGGGCTTTAGAAAAATAAATATTCTCAAAGTGGCCTGGTGGGCTAAATAAGATTGAGAACCTGTGATGTAGACTGATAAGAATCTTGATTGCGCAAAATTATATACTTAATAAAAGTATATTTCCCTTAGAACTTATAAATAAAATGTATAGACTATTTCTCGTTAAACTTAAGACACCTTGCTTGCTTCCCCACTTAATAGGCATTATTAAAAGTAGTATATCAAAAATACCACATCAATCGTAACTTACCTGTGCGCCCGGCTTCCTCTGCCACTCATTCGAGACCGCCAGACACTAGAAAGATGAGTGATGAATGCAAGTT
The DNA here is from genome assembly GCA_947507525.1 of Apamea epomidion. Taxonomy (NCBI): domain Eukaryota; kingdom Metazoa; phylum Arthropoda; class Insecta; order Lepidoptera; family Noctuidae; genus Apamea; species Apamea epomidion. Next base: position 5,351,258 of record OX382247.1, on the reverse strand, counting down.
TAGACTACATCCCATTACGAGGTCTATGTTTAAATATCTCCAACGCGTTCCGGGAGATGATCCATAACTAAGTTCACGCAATTCTCACAACCGAGGGAACGTGGAGGAGATACCAAGCTGCCAAGGAGTTTTTGTTACATAATTTGTAACTAATTAAGAGCCAAAAAACGTACGGTGTCTTTGATGAGAAGCGACATATGGCCGCCCTTTTTAGAATACGTCGTTTACATGTTATATTAATTAATCGTTCGAGAATAATTAGGAATGAAGAGGAATCTCTGGTGGAATGCTCAGTTATGGTTTTAATTTATTGGGTTTTTGTTTAATGGGTAGAATGTATGCTTTGTTTGACAAGATTTAGGTAATAATGGGAAGAAGGAATCGACGGAAATAGAGACACCGTGGTTTAATTATTTTAATGATGATGGAAGTTTGTATTGTAGGAGGAAATGTTTAGTTAGTTCCGTTACTTTTACTTTCATATGTATGTTTTTGTTTTTATATCGGCACCTTGCTTTTATATTAAATTCATGTAGGTAATTGGTTATCATTTAATTGTACTTTTGTGTGTTGTTCTGTATTTTGTGTGCGCTATATAAATGGTTTATCTATCTATCTTACTAGGGTCGGCGAAAAACGATGCCGGTTCCATTTGACCGAAGCATTCTTTGTCCATCTCTGTTTCCATATTTTGACTTTGCAGTAAAATTGTCATTACATTATCCACAGATTTCAAATTAAATAATTCGATTTGAGCAACATAATTTGTTGCAAGACAAACAAATTTTCCTCTGCATTATCAAATAATCACACAGCAAGGGATCATGTCTCAGAGGACTAAAATAAAAGGAAATTCAAAATGGCCGACACTGAAAGCAACGGCGCGGTTTCTTTCCGCGTATTACTAACATTACCATACTTCAGGCGGCGAAGCTTATTTAAATGCTCCACCGACTCCATTTAGAGCTTGGAAAAATAAAACCGGGGAACAGATCCCGCGATCTCTCGCTGAGCCGCTTTTGTGGTAAATATGTATAAACTTACCAATTTAAATCTGCGTTGTATGAACCTCCTTGCTTGCCCATTCCAGTTCTTATTCTTAAAGCCCCAAGAGACACACAATATCTTTCTCGTGTCGCACGTAAGTTGGCTCATGTATAAGTATCTACGTTTTGTCGCCGGCATCTTTTTATTTTATCGCATTTTATTTGGGAGCTCAGCTGCCAGTCTTGTTGTTTGCCGCACTCGAGTATATTTCGCTATCCATCTAATATCTACTTAAAATATGAACGACTCCGGCAAAATAAAATTCTTCGCAAATACACGCGTTCATCCGAGTTTCTTATTCTTTTTTGCTGTTTTATCAAAAGGCAGATTAATATTTTAATGAAACGCAAATCGGCGTAGCTTGTTTGAATATAAAACAAAGTAAAAATTAAGTTAAACGATTAAAAAAGAGTCCCCGGAGCGCTCACTGTTTGAACAATGATTCCATTATCTGAGAACGACGTTACGCTTCCTCTACTCAGACATAAAAGATAAAACTGAATAGCCGCCAATTTTGTTCCATTACTCTCGAGCGCCGCAGAATACATATTATCCGTAAAACGGAACGCAAACAAAGTGAGCGTCGTTTTCCCGCCGACGATAACTTAATTTCAGTCCGCCATAAGTACGTAATTAGCGAGCCGCTGCCTTATCGGCCGGCGGGTAATTAACCTCTCGGGGGGGGGGGGGGGGGGGGGGGTGACCTCCCTCTCCCCCGGGCCTCCCTTCCTCCCGGTGCACCTTGAATACCTCCTCGGCTCGTAATATTTCCGCCATATTATCCGGGTGTCCGCCCACCTCCTCCACCAATGGCGGCGATTCCCGCGCTTTTGTTTCGCGCCGTCACCGCTTCGTTCCGAAACGTTGTAACTTGGTATGTTTTCTTTGGGAAATTTGGCTGTATTCGTGAGCTAGATGCGGTTTGTTTTCATTGGAGCGCGTTTATTATGCTAACGCTGTCTTCGCTTTTGAAATATCATAACTTGGAGATAGTCTCAACACAATTGGGACTTTGTTAGCTTAACATAGAGTTGACTTTACGTTTACTTTTGCTTGGTCGTAGAGGGGTGTCGTCAGTTCATATTTCATGTGTTATCATCTTTTATTGAGTGCGAGTCGGGGCATTGTTGTCGGTTTACTGTGCGGTTATCTCGCGCAGCCGCTGGTGTTTAGCGACGCCTCGGCTGATGAATGGCATATTGGTATGATGTTATAGATGCCGGCGAAATCCTGCAAACCTAGTAAGGGGTGAACGAATGCGAGGGTTACGAAAGATGTCGTTTCTAAATAATTTTGGTAAAGTGGATGATTTAAGTAACGTAGGACTCGGATTAGAAAATGTTATACAAGTTCACAATCCAAATGATATTGATACGTAGATATTGCTATTGTTAAGAAAATACAGTATTTTCTGTTTCTTTCTAAACGTTTTCGTGAATTCATTGGATCAATAAACTTGTTTAGTGATACTTCCTGTATTATTTATTTACTAAGCAAGGCACACTAACGACTTATTTACAAGGATAGTAACAATATATATAAAATGTTAGGTTACGAAAGGTCTACGACGCGACTATGCTACGGTTTTCGAAGCGCAAATTAATTATAAATCATAATCTGAGAGTTTGTTGAGAGTATTCTGAGTTGATTTATTATCCTAGCGTTGGACACACAGTAAAACTGTGTAGCATTATTCCTTGAGTAGCTCGTTTACTATATCGTTTTATAATACATACATAATTCCTCTTCCTCTTCCTCTCTGCTATCTTCAAATAATAACACACTACATAGCAAAATTTAAATAACACCTGACCACCATCAATAGTTCAACCCATACACTACCAAAACCAATTAGAACACAAAATCGCCCACAACATTTAAACAATACAACAAATAATCGATCACGGCCCACCGAAGCGTGTTTCCGAACGAACGGTCGTTTGTCAAAATTACGCGGCAGTTGATAAGCCGCATAATTTTTGGCGCGAGTCTCGTCGGCTGTCCTAATTGGGTGGCGTGGCCAGCGCGCCGATAAAGCCCGGTTTACACAGCGTTTTAATTAATAGAGGTCGCCGGGCGAGCGTAGGGTTGCCACGGTTGGGAAATTAATATTGGAATGTGAAGGTTTTGAAAAAAAAAAGAACTCGGAGAATGTGGTAGGGCCTTTTATTATTGATCAGGCAAATAAGGAAGTACTCGTAAGTAGGTAAGTGAAGGAATGGTAGAATGGCGAAAAAACTATCTTGGAAGTTTTATGAAATACCAATTGAAAAGAATTACAGATTTTCGAGAGTGCACTGCATGATTTCTAATTCACCAAGAGGCTAACGGCTCGACACAGACATGAAATTACAAAAAGAAGAATGGTATCAAGCCAAAGCTGATAGGAAGTTGAAGAAGAGAATTCTATGATAAAATGACCAGTTAAGTATAGGGCTCATCATAATTTTCATCATTGGCAGTCTTGTGTCAATGATGAAGCTGCACCCACTGTCGAGTACCTTTAGGCCTCTTCCCTTTTGTGACATGCTTCGCTGGTTATATATTAAAAGTAGCTACTAGGTAATATTAGAAACAAAGTCGAAAATATTAAGTTAAAAACCAGTTCACCCCTAATCTGTAGCTAACGTCCAAAACACGAGGAGTGTTACTAAACTAAATCTGCGCAGAAATATAAATCAGGTCAGAATTTAGTTATCTTGCCGAGCGACAGATTAGAGCTCTTTGAATACACGTGGGTAAACTAACTACTAGCACTTCGCCAATGAAAATGGAGTTTAACTGGAGTTATTAGGATATAAATTGGTAGCTTAGGTAGTTAGTTGATATGAGGAGGATCGAATAAGAGGAGGGATAGTGCTATTCTGTAACCCTCTCACCGTGAAAATTTAGGTGTAGTGAGCAGTCAATAGTGTCAATCCCTAGAAAATGGAATGACAGCTCGCTTTAAGCTCACTTCATCTAAGTTTTTACGGTGAGTTTTTTACAGAATAGATCGGTGTATTGAACCTTTGTGCGGTGGGATGATTTCTTTGTTAAATTAGTTGTACCCAAAAAAACAAAGGGATAAAACGGGTGTGAAAACACACTTAACGAAACCGGGAGTCACTTATGCTCGCCGTCATTGTAATATTTTTTTTTGTATTGGACCATAGGTGGGAACCTCCTGGTTACGGATATATTGAAGGTCAAAATTCCAAGTTTTACTGACGTTTTTAATGTTATAACACAACTTTAAATACCCCCACGACCGATGTACCGTTGCGTACACCCATGAGCACAATGTTTTGCGTATGTTACATTGCGCACTACCGGAAACAGCAAATTTTCATATCAAAAATAAAAGTCGTTTCCCAGCAATTATTTTTGTAATGCAATGTTACTTTGTTTGATGTGCAGAATACGTTGTTAACGGCTATGTGATGGGTCTTTTTACACCCTGTAGAGTCAGTTTACTTTTGGACATTATCTTGTTTCAAGTGATGGACAACTGCAGGGCAAAAGCCTCTAAGGGCTGATTTTTTATTCGTAGAATAAAATTGACCGCGCGTCTGACAGTTTTCGTATGGAAGAACTGTCAAAAATTCAAAATTATTCCTCCGATAAAATTATCTGGCGTTGGAAAAATCAGCCCTAAGACAAATAAATACGTCAGATTAATTATTTGAGAATGTTCATAGAAAACCACAGATTTTCATAGAAATTGTTTTAGGCAATTAATTTTGTGCAGACACAAAACTAATTGCCTAAAACAATTTCTATACATCTTATTTTTTGTTTCTTATAAGCAACAAAACCTTAAAATAATCTAGATAAATATACCTAAGTGTTAATCCTCGTGTTTATCTTTAAGAAGAAGATATAGGTAAGTTAAAATTGTTAATATCATGTAGGATTTTCACAGGATTCTGACAAATGCGTGCACTGACTGGAAAGGCCCAATCAATCTGTGTGGTTCTTTCCATTTCAGACATCAATCTACATTGTCTTTACATGATCTGACCAAGATTATGCCTGGACTTTAAAAGAGACTGTGACCTCTGAGTTTATTTCGGCCTTTCTTTTCAGAGTAGTCAGATAGGAAACGCCGACCTCGTCTAGTTTCAAAAAATATGATTGACGTGTAAAAGTGTTTTTATAAACCTATTTACACATATTATAAACCTATTATTTAAAAATAAAATCATGTTGTGATACATGATTTTATTTCTGTAAATAATAGTAAAGAAGAGATTTTCGTTGAAGTTGAAGTAATCTAGTTTATACAAGATAGTTAATACCTATTTTTTGGCTAAAAATAAGAGCTTAGTAGAAGTTTCTAACTTAAAATAAAAGCCTATTTCGTTAGACCCTAAACCGTCACCGTCTGTCATAAAATTAAACTCATGTTACCCCGTGTCATTATGTACCTAAGTTAGCAAAATGTCTCGGAACCCTTCGGAAAGTTCGCGAAGTCTTATCAAAGTTGTTGCCGACGGCAGCTCGGTGAATATGGCTAGTACCGTACCGCTATCAACTAGGACTAAGTATACGAGTCTTCAGAACTGTTAAGAGACAGGAGATTTTCATACTAAGTCTGAAGTCTGTAGGTTCATTAAATTTTCTATGTTTGTTCTGAATGCTTGTTTCGTTAACTATACTTATTACCAAGATAAGTACTTTTAATGTTAGATTATTTTGTGTTAAATATGATCAGAGGGGCAATTCTCGTAATTTTAAGAACATTCACAGTCTGAACTCAGTCTCAATCTGTCAAAAATACGTCTAATTTCCCTACATTTTGATAGGTTTTTGACATTTGTTGTCGCCGAGATGAGACTGCGACTAGATTTTGATCGTTTTAAATTACGAGAATGGGCCTTCAGATACGAGACTTCATTTAATTTGAATAGAACTGACATACAAACTAGCTAACCAATGTTTCAGCTTTATTATATACAAGCTTCTGGCCGTGACTTCGTCCGCGTGAAATTTCTTGTGCTCCCGACTAACCTCGTTGCATTTCATCACCTGCCTGCTCCATTACTTCATTTTCTTTTTGCTCGACTCCTTTTGGCCCTAACGTGGCGTTAAATATATAGCCTTCCTCAAGAATTGGCCTAACAAATGCAAAAATATTTTTTCAAATCCGACCGGTAGTTCCAGAGATAAGCGCGTTCAAATAAACTTTTCAGCTTTATTATTAGTATGACAAGAATTACTCCCTGGAAAAGATAGTACCTACTTCAGTTTAGTGCTAAAGTCGACGACATGTTGACATGACATCAGTAACGAAGTCTTAAAGGTGATCCTTCTAAATGTCCACAAATCCACACACGTGCATATGTAATAGATCATGTTAATAGTCTGTTAAGTCACGTTGTAAAGCCCAAATTAACTTTTTGGCTGTAGAAGGCATAATTAATTTTCCGCCATATTAAAACCTAGAGCCAGTACTTTAAAATTCCCTAGCTAAACTAAAGCCAAATGTGAAAAATGAAATAAAAGAGTCAAAACAATGCTTGGCGTATCTATAGATAAAACAAATAAAATATTTATTCGACGAAACAGTAACACAATCTAGATCCTCGTCTCAAAGGAACAATTTCTTTGCTAAACCTTTTTTTAAATTTTAAAAAGTAGAATGAATTTGTGAACGCAGCTAACGGTTGGAGCGCTCGCGACTGTCAAACGGGCGCGCGCGAACTTTTGGCGGGAGAGCGACGCAATAAAAACCTTATAAAATTTCTAATGGGAAAACGTACGAAGAGTTTGCCCCGTGAATTATGAATGGTAACGAGCTCGGGAGCCGTTCCCCCTTTGTATCGAGTCTGACTGAAGTTCGTACTTCTTTCTTTTGTAGATTGCGGTCGTGGTTTATGCGATGCGAAAAACAACATTGTTATACTTTCGTTGGGTACCGAAGTTGAGTCGCGTTCGGAGTTTACGAGCTGTTTTAATTGCATTCGCGTTTTATTATTTAACGTCTAGAATTACCAGATATATATTGTTTTTTCGATTTTAGTCGCTGTAATTCCGGATGGAGAGAAAAGCTGAATTTTCAGAGCAAGCTTCCAGCCTTCATAGTGAATATCAAAAACTTTAATCTAAGAATCATAGACAATCTTCAGACTTTTCATCCGGATTTCCGGAGTTCTCGAAAGGCCGGTTATCTGGGGTCAATTAGGAAGGCGCAGTAAGGGTCCCAAAATGCTGAATCGTTTAAAAGCGTCCCTGATACAGAAGGTCCAGCTGAATATAACTCCAATTATATTATGCGTCGTCTCTTAATAATGCATGGAACAGAAAGAGATGGAGACACGGAATGAATGTTTCGAATCTCCATTCGTAATTCAAGAATAGGATGTCCACGCTGCATGAGTTAGTGTTGGATTTTTTTTGACTCAAACTTTAGTTAGCAAAAGAGAATTGACGGAATGGAAAATAAACATGGAAAATCTTATAGCGAACTGAAATCAATCGGAAGCTTTTGGGCAGTAAAGCACGTTACGTTCCTGCGACTAATGTTAATATCGCAAAGTCAACAATTGGAGCGTAGTGCGAATTACGATCAATAACTCTATAAGTACCCGCTTCCACTTCAAAAATCTAGTTATTTTAGCATTTAGGTATACCCAAATGTTTCATAAAACTTATATTTACTGTTACTAAGTAAACTTATCCCACGATCGCAGTAGACCGGGAAAAGTGGAAAGAGGGAAGCTACAGACTAGCACATCAAGCTACTACAATCTGTCAAATTTCTTTAATAGATTTTCAACTTTATTGCTATAGCATTAAGATTCAAGGTTGATTGGGAAAATTTGACAGTTTCAGGTAGCTTGACCTGCTGGCGTCTGTACGCCTATGCCTTGCAGTCAGTGGGACAACAAAAGCTTATAATAAAAATAATAAAAGTAAACTGTGATTGATTAATTAGGTTAGTTCTAACCATTCTGACTTTACAGAATCTGGCAAAACAGACAGACAAACACAAAAATCAAAAACCAAATCCGGAATCGGAATCAGGACGTTCCCAAAACACTCCTCACCACCTGGCCCTCATACAAGAGTATGGGCGTGTGAAATCGTGCAGTTTTTCGAGACTTAACACGGTCCCTTTTTTGTAGCCGCGGGCAAACGGGGCGGGGTATTAAAACTTGTATATCGGATTAGACAAAATTACTAAGTGCTTCAGATAAGAGGGTGCTCCGTTCGGGCTACGAGTCCACCTACTGGGTGTGCGAATTAAAAAGCTTTGCCGACGAACTGTTATGGGATTTTCGGTCAACTTTACAGGATGTGATTTGGTTCAGCATAGCTATTCACAACTACCCGATACGCTTCCATACCGTATCGAACATCAATCAATGTTATCGGAGGAGTCCTCTAAAGGTTGTTCACGAGTCCAAAACCCATTTTTTTTTTCAGTTTAAATCAAATAGATGACCGGTATTTTTTCGACAGCTGTTTGCTGTCGGGGGCAAGGCAAATCAGGTTATCGAAATGTGTCATTTTCGATACGATAGGGTGTCTGAATAGGTAGCTATGCCGATTGGATAAAGTTGCATGTATAATGTATTTCTAGTCACTGTCGTAAAAGAACAAAAATTTCAAGGTATCACTTTGAATGCTGTATATATCAATATTTGGAGAAGAATTAGGAGTGTCACAATAATGAAAGAAAATACGTTTATTTGCAGTAAACATGACGCAGAGAAAGAACACAAAAAATAACAAGTTGGGAGAAAATATGCGTCACGTCCTCGCAAAACGACCTACGCTCAGAATAATGCTATGCAAGACAGAGCCCCGACCGCGCTGGTTTTCAGCGACAGCCGGCGTTGACATGATGACGTCCACTGGTGCAGTATACGAAGACATTTAAATGACACAATAAGAAATAAAAATAAAATAAATACACAACGCCTAGTTCTAACCCCTTTATTCATAAACGTTGCTTAAAGTTAAGTACTGATTACCGACTGTTTAACCATACATTTTTGACGTTTGAACGTCACTTAACTTTAATCATCGTTTTTAAATAAACCCCTATAAGTTTAATATGTTGTGTTGTTGTAAAATCAATACCTACTGCTACTAAGTGCTGCTTCAAGTTGACTTTGATAAATCCTTTCAGTCTTTCAATAGGTTATGATTGCTGTAAACACGAACCGTGAAGTATATAACCAGCCAGCTTCCATTATCACCAACAAACACGTCTAGACACACCTCAACACTAAGCCTTCCTTATCTGTGGCAACAAATTCCAAATTCATACAGATTATGCTCCACATTTCGCGCCATTCGTTCAGGAACCGAGTTCGCGCGTCTGAATAAAAGATGGCGGACACATGTCTCTAATGCATTCATCAATTATTTCGCGCGCCCGCCCGCTCGTCGTGAGCCTCCCTTTAGTGCAACGTTTTGATAACGCCGCGAGATTCGGCAGTCTCGTTTTCATGTTTTATGTACTGTCTGAACTCTGAAGATGTGTAGGGTTATGTGAGTTTATGGTACCTACCTAGTTGAGGCTCTATTACTTTTGGTTATAACATTATTAGTTTCTGAGACGATGAACACATCTCTGTACGTTTACATATATACGTTTTAGCAGTTTATTATCCGTACTTCTATTAGACTTAGTATATAAAAGTAACGTTTTTCTACAGCATTTTAGTACTCTTCTATGCTTCTATTGTCTGACGAAAAAAATGTTCTTGCTGTATTTAAAACTTTCTCGGTTTATCAAACATTTTCATGATTGTTGTTGTGTTGTTATTGTTATTATTATTCGTGTTTTCATCATTGCATGGCGAAAAGTAGGTTTCGCTCAAGTAAATCGTGATAAGCGACTACTAACCAGCCTATTATTATCCCACTGCAGGGCAGTCTCTTCTCCTACAGAGAAAGCACAAGCATTGATCACCACGCTTGCTCAAGACGGGGTGGGGATTTTAGACTTATATTAACTATCCAAGCTTCCTCACGATGTTTTTCTTCACCGCTGTAAGCTACTACTTAGTCAAAAACATAGACGTTCAAAATACAAGCATTCATGATTAATATAAATCAGTTTTAGTTTTATGCATCAACAAGTAGGTAGGTTAAGTCCTCATAGCAACATCTCCTTTTGCGATTTCCCAAAAATCGTCTTTTTTGAGTTAAGTCAGTATTCCATTAAGCATGCGATAATTACACCCAAAATAAATAAATAAATAAACAAACTCGCGGAGGTTGCATGTTAGCACCAAGTAGGCTATAGCCTCTACAGTACGGTAGGTATTTGATCGATAAAAATATCATTATTGAATCCTCGTTTGTTCAAAGTAAAAACTTGTTATGGTATGGTTGGAACTACAAACAGAACCATAGCTCAAAAAGTGAAAAAAAAAACCACTATATTTAACGTCAAGTCACGTGACTCTTCTCACCACCATAAAAGAGATAGTAGCCACTCTTCACATAATTATTAGAATACAAATGTCCATAGTAAGTAAGTGTCCATAGTATAAGTGTTTTGTATTGTTTATTGGACTACAAGTAGTATATATAAGTTAGGTTTCATACCCACGTGTACATTAGGTTCACATTGTAAATGTAATATAATAGGTATGTGTATATTGATTTGTAATAACATACCAAATGAATTATTGCAGGATAATGTTTATAAAATCAAATTTACAGCGTGGCTACAAAATACCTAGTTGCTTTTATAGCCTTTTTTTTTTTTTTTTTTTTTTTTTTTTTTTTTTTTTTTTTTTTTTTTGTGGATGGGAAATCATCAAATGACTCCTCCCGCTCTGGGTGGAGCAGAAGGGAATGTAAGACGCTTACTGACTAAAACCCACCCGTGTTCCTTCCTTAGCCCTTTATGTACCAGGGCAGCGGTAACCCTTTCGGACGATCCCGCTACCCCGGCAGGTGCTTTTATAGCCTTAAGGAATTTATAGAACATAGACATAGTTGTTAAATGATGAATTAATTGTTATTTATGAGTAATTGGACAGATTATCATTGAATATCAGAATTTTTAATTGAATAGTAATTTTTTTTTTTTTTCTAAATTTTGTTGACAGTATAAATTACAGTTATTGTCATTTAAATTTAAATGATTGGCATTTTTAATTTTATTTATAAATGTTTGTAAATTTTTATAATCGGACAATTTAAAGTATTGAAATGCATCAATGTTATTTTGGTTTGGTCTGTTTTTGTTTAATTTATTTAATGTTCACGACTTGTGTTTTGGGTACGATGTGAAAATGAATGACCTTATTATTGAATGTAATTTGTACGCTTGCTTGCAGGCAGAATACAATAACTCTTAGGCTTTAAGATCTTCCCTTGTTGAACAATGTATTTTCTGGCAAATAAATATTTTGAATTTGAATTTGAATTTAAATATTCGTGTGCCACTAGTAGCGGCGGATGTGTCGAACTTATCCATATGTACCAAACACCTTTGTACCTACCATATCCGACGAATAAATGTCTTTGTCTTCCACTTCTCCTTCTTAGCCTATCGATGACAAATAAGAAAGTTAATATATGTACTTCCATTTAAAAACTAATATCTGATATCCACAAAACTGATATTATTATGTAAACTAATACGACCGCCCGATACGATTGAGAACCAAGGGTTCTTGTACGATCAAACACGACTTGCGAATTGAGTGAGTTCTACAATCTACTACACACACCAATATCTACCGACCATCGAATTACCTCTCTCTTGCACGATTATAAACCTTAACAGCTTAGAAATAAGGATGTGAGGCAATTTTAAATTTGATGGTGGTTGGAACGAGTTGTCGAACCAATTTGTGAAACCCCTTAGATATTGCTGGGCATTGAAATTGAACGAGTATGTTTGCTTGGCTTTTTAAGAGCGTATGGGGTTTAGAAAAGGGTTTTCTATTTGTTTGATAAGTAGTTAATTGTTATTGGAATGGGTCAGAAATTGTGTAGCATTATTCGGTTCTAGTTTTATTTTTTGCTCCTATCAAGGTAATGTAGTAGATACGTAAAATATTATTGTTCGTCAGACTCCAGAGTGTTTTGTGCGCTTATTTTTGAACATACAGGGTGGCAGGGGTTGGAGGTGCTTGGAGGGGGAGGCCTATGTCCGGCAATGGACGTCTTTCGGCTGAAATGGTGATGATGATGATGAGGGTGGCAGGCCGTGCAATAGATGAGGCTTATATCCAGTTTTTTTTTTTTTTTGATAACCGACGATATTTTCTACTCTAGGGGTCTAAAATCATTCTCGGTTACAGTTTGCACGTCGCTGCCCCTGCCACCCTATATACATACTTATTTATTTCCTTCTACACATTTATTTCTTCATAAGAAAACATTTCCAGGTCCAATTTATTGAGTGAATGTACCTAGGTAATCTCTTAGTCGAAGATACGAAATGAGTTATGGATTTAACTTTTTTTTTTTTTTTTTGTATTCAATCTGTCTTGCCAAGTCCCAGACAAAATTCAAGCTAATTTGAAACCAGTACAACGAATCTGGGAAAATTAAACAAATTTACTTGATGACAATTTCAATTTAGCAAATGATTTCCAACCAAATATCGGATTTGGGCACCTTACTTAACTCATCATCGTTTGCCTAGCCCTTTCCCAACTATGTTGGGGTCGGCTTCCAGTCTAACTGGATCCAGCTGAATATTTACATGGAGTGAATGCCTACTGACCCTTTGTCAACACTGGTTGTCAGACTCTAGGGCTTCTGACTACGCGTAACGCCTGTCAAAGATCTACAAAATGACAGCCGGGCCCAGCGGCTTAACCTCGGCAAGGGTTGCTCAACCTTTAACATTTAGCCATGAGCCCCCTTAACTGCCTTAACATGTTCTATCCCCAGTAAATGTTTGATAGCCTAATTTCGCCACTAATTACCTGCAGGGTTGTATCGCTATCGGTTGCCAATATTAATAGCACTGGTTAGGAGACAGAGTGTAGAATAAAGTGAACAAATAAGACTACGTGGAACTACTTATCAAGTGGAGGCTGGAGGAGGGGCACCCTAAAAGCATGATCCTTGAGGTGGTTGTTACGTGTTGGTATGGAGTGTACTGGCTATTGCTATTGTTCGGTGAGATGGCATTGTCTGAGTGTTTACTCCTTGAAAATTGGGAAAATGCTTTAAAAATCATGTCATTAATATAGCCGTAAAAACGTTTATTTCACTTTGAAGTTGTAGAAAGGCATATAGGTTAGTGGTACCTTACCTACTGTAAGATTTGCAAAAATCATTATTTGGTTACTGGTTCTACAGAGTTTCAAACAAGGAGATAATCAATTAGTGTTATTACGAGCCTAATAATGAATCGAAAATAATGTTGCCAAACATTTTACTCAAACTCCATAAAATGGTAAACAAACCACTTTGCCAAAACCAACAAGGAACCCTATGGTTTCGCCATGTCCGTTCGTCTGTCCGTCTATCCGTCCGCAGCTTAGCTCAGAGACTCTTAGTACTAGAAAGCTATAATTTGGAATGGATATACATATTAATTACGCCGACAAAGTGGTAAAATACAATAATGGTTTTTTTTTTTTCTTTTAATGCGGAATGAGCCCGCTCTTGACCTCGATCACGCCTGATGAAAAGCGATGGACGAGGTCTATGATGGAACAAGCATGTCCAAAAGGCTACACTACTACTACGGTTACTTAGCATTTTTGCGTCTATAGCAACCACAAACCACTTTCCATCCCAAAATACCATCTCCTTCTCCACACGTATTAGGACTCCAGTGTATTCGTTATCTTCGGGTACGTCTTAATCACGGTCGGGCGACCATCAGTCAGGAGCCGGTTAATTGCCACATTTGTAGGTTCAAACTACCCTGCTACCCACACAAAAGATACCTTTGTTGTATGAGGGAGGGGGCAGGGTGGTTAGGTTAGCGAATTTTTCGAAGATGTTTTTATTTGGGGTCAGAATTTTTCGGTGGTAGCTTAGTGTTTAAAGACGGATTCATCTGATCTAGGTACCTACAGACGCCAGCAGGTTAAGCTACCCGAAACTGTTAAATTTTCCCAATCAACCTTGAACCTTAATGCTTTAGAGATAAAGTTGCAAATCTATTAAAGAAATTTGACAGATTGTATAAGCTTGATGTGTTGGCGTCTGTACCTCATCTTGCTTTTACATTTAGATTGCCACGAAAATGAATGGGATTCTTTTTGAATCGATGTAGTTGGTGAGTAGTGAGGTGGTGACCTCCAGGCGTTTAGCAACATGCTTTTAGTATACCTGCAATTATTAGGTTGTGATTGACTACAGAAATTCCCTGTCCATTTTTATTATTTATCATTGGGCTGATTTTTCTAATGCCAGATAATTTTAACCGAGGAATAATTTTAAATTTTTGACAGTTCTTCCATTCTTCTGTCAGACTCTGAATCTGTTAGTAGTTTAAATAACTCTGTCTAACTGTTTCTAAATTGGATTCAAATTGGATTCCTTCTTCATCCAAAGTGAAAGGCTTAATTAAAGACTTTTCTTCATTTACCGTTTTCTGGTCTAAAATAGATGCTAGATTCTTCCTGAAACTAGTAATGATCCCTTTGTTACATTATTTTACACACACCTTTTGCCAATCAACGCACTTCATTTCCCGCTTACCGCTCCGCTCATGCCAACACTTCTCTCTAATCCGGGCGCGAGAGGTCTCATTAGACCCGGCTCCTCCAAACCTGGTCCATTGTTAGCCCCACGGTGGCTAGGTGGCTAGTAAATTATGTATTGACAACACTAGCTAATATGGGCCGTAGTGAGGCGACATGGTTCTTTAGTTGTGTAAATATTATGTTGGTGCTTATGGTGTAAAGAATTGGAAATTGTAGCACATCGAGACCCATATTTAAAAAAACCGGTCAAGTGTGAGTCGGACTTGCACACGAAGGGTTCCGCACCACAAGGGAAAAAACGCCGAAAATAACACGTTTCTTGTATGGACCTCTTTAAAATTTTTTATTTTATTTTTATTATTATTTGGTGTTATGCGGCAATAGAAATACACGCTCTGTGAAATTCAATTGTTTATCTTCAATAGGTTCATATGACACGGACGGACGGATGGACGGACGGACGGACAGCGGAGGCACGTTACAGTAATAGGGTCCCTTTGGCACCCGTTTTTAGAGTACGGAACCCTACAAAAGTAGCAGTATCTCTGTCACTGATACGCCTGTGTGACCGAGTCAGTATTTTTCCATAGTTCGATGTGTGTGTGACTGTGTGTGGGTTCGCTTGGGTACTATATATAATAATTTTCTGTTGTTTTTGCACTACTAAGATAGTCTATAGGGTTTTACAAACAGACTTATAACTTAGTAATAATTTAGAAACTGACCGAATAATAATAAGACGGAAAACCTAGTGACGAGAAGTTTAGCGTAATTTATAATAACCAATGTTTCCTGTTCAAAACTTTCCGTTTTGTAAGTAAGTAGTTTGCAAAATAATATCAAAATTGACTATCGAAACTTGAGATTCTGTCACGTACACTCAAGATGACAAGATGACTACAATAAAATCTAGTTAGCCATCAGGTCATTTTAAAACGGACCGTTTAGATCACAATAGGTTGCATAAAAACTCGTTGTTTCCCCGTTTTGTTCAACAATAGACACACCGGACGAAATGGCGAGGAGAAAGTTAATACAGACAAGCGAAGAATTCTTGGAGCAGTCAGTCAACCATGATAATTTCAACTATCTTTGTCAGGTTAATTACCTGTTATAATACTGAAGGAAATTGAACTAATTTCGAAATGTTGCAAGCTTGCTTGGTAAGCTTTGAAGACATGTCGACAAACTCACAGCATTTACATATTTCAATTAAACTATACCCTGTCCATTAGATAAACTATTTTTTGACAGATGGAACTAGTGATTGCAGCAACACACAATACGTTGATTGATATACGTACGGTATTATAATGTCTGTAAGAATCCATATACAGGCTGATTTTTTAAATACCAGCCAAATTTAAGGATTTGGTACAGACCATCAAACTGAACAACTTTCTCCATGGGACAAATAGCGTAATCGCGAAAATTTTATCAACTGTCCCATAGAAAACTTCAATACCTACTCGACCTAAATGTATGGGACGGCTGAATTTTTATTCGCGATTACGAAGTTGGTCCCATGGAGAAAGTTGTTCAGTTTGATGGTCTGTACCACATCCTTAAATTTGGCTGGTCTTTAAAAAATCAGCCTGTATAAGATAATACAATAAAATAAGGCAGTTAATATATTTATTTTACTACGCATTTTAAAGTTAACTTTTACGTAATCTAGATTTGTACGTTCTAAGACAGCTGTCAAAAACGGTTAACCTAATGGACAGGGTATATTTACAGGTACTTTTGGATTGCTAAAGAGTCGATCAGTTAGTCAGAAAGTTGAAGCTAATTGCCTATTCCAAAACGTAGATCTTTACGGAGAAGTAGGTACGGGCAAGTTATTCAAAGGACACTCTTCGAAATCAAGATATTACAAAATCCTGGCTACATTATTCTTATTGCTTCTATTTGATAGGATTGCAAAACATTTATACTTAATGGGTGCCAAGACTTGACGCGAAAGATCTGGATGCGACTCGCACAGACCAGGGAAGCATGGCATAAAAGGGAGGAGGCCTATAATCAGCAGTGGGTGGAACAAGGCAGCCAATGATGATGAAGTCTTGGCGCCAAATGTGACATATATGGTCCACCCAAAAAACTTCAAATGGGGTATCGGAAAATACTTCGTGTACTAGAATCATACGTTTTTACGGTCATTTACCTCGAATATTAAAATAAACCGCAAATGCAAACGAAATAAATCAAAACAAAAATGTTTACACCTTAATAGCGAAAGTTCCAAACATATTTTACCTTAATGTACTTCGTTGTTGTTAAAACAAGGCAATATTAAAGCACCACACTACGGCACATTACCACCTTGTAAAATATAGAGGTGGCAACCCCGGCCGACTGAGATTGGCTCATTAATTTAACAGCGTGCAACACTTAAGCCAGGCGTACCAACATTTTCGCAAATGAAGTGGCGGGAATACCTTACCAACTTACGGATACCGTTACATAACCTCAAAATTTTGAAAACTAAACCTTCCTTCTTTGGTATAAGGGTTGTGTTTTAGTTTGTTGTTGATATTATAAGGGTGGTTTGGAGAGGGTAGGTCTAAGCTTGTATTGTCGACGCTGTGCAGGTAGGGGAATATGCGGGTCTTTGATTTGTTACGTAATCTTTTGCTCGATATTACTCGCTTAATTGCTGTAGTTAATTTAGATTTAGAATTAAATTAAAGGTAGGTTTGTATTTCATGCGTCTGGTACAAATATAAGCTTCATTGGAAGCTAGTGGAAACGTTTTAGGAATAAATCAGAAATCAAAGATGACATTAAATTTTAAATTTCTGATACTAGTTTCTGCCTGCAACTTCGTTCGCGTGGAAATCTTAAGACACCACAACGTACAACAAAAAAATACAGCCCGGTTACTCCCTGATAATGTAGGTAGCTTCTAGCTGTCTATAGGTGAAAAAATTTATAAAATCGGTTAAGTATTTTTTGAGTATATCCATTACAAACAAACATGCAAAAATAAATATAAATCCGTTTATAATATTAGTTTAGTTGCGGTTAAAATTATTCCATAACATAAAATAGTTGTATATAACTGAATATAACTGTAACCACTTTAAATTTATCCAGTAATTCTGGGTTGTGGAGGTCAGATAGGCAGTCGCTCCATATAAAATAGTGATATTCAGCTGCATCTGGTTAGACAGGAAGCTGACAATAAAATTAAAAGTCATTGAGAATCAGAACTTTTCGAACGTCAAAATTACATAAGACAGTCCCCCAAAACGCTTACCTTTCACAACTTCCTAGTGCTTTCTCTGGGAAGAAGAAGTGGCGCAACAAATTCCCCAGCAGCACAGCTGTCTGTTCAGTTAGAAAAATTTGCTTGTATACAATAGTAGGTCATCATCTGCCTAGCCTTTTCCCAACTATGTTGGGATCGGCTTCCAGTCTAATCGGATGCAGCTGAATACCAGTATTTTACATGGAGCGACTGCCTATTTGACCTCCACAACCCAGTGACTGGGTAATACGATACCCCTTTTTTTTTTTTTTTTTTTTTCAGGATGGGAAATCATCAAATGACCCCTCCCGCTCTGGGTGGAGCAGAAGGGAGTGTCAGACTCTTACTGACTAAAACCCACCCGTGTTCCTTCCTTAGCTCTTTATGTACCAGGGCAGCGGTAACCCTTTCGGACGATCCCGCTACCCCGGCAGGCTTCGGCCCTGTCGGGCCCCGTCAACTACGCTGACATCTCTTTGAGGCGCGCGTGGAACACATACACGCCGTCCGGCACGGGCCTGGTCCTGATCGGACGGAGAGCTACCCATTGCTCTCCGCCCGCAGGCCCGCGCCTACGGTGGCCGGGAGTCGTCACGCGGCTCCCGACGCCCGGAGCGTCTCCCTCGGCGGCTGAGGCGTGAGGATCTCTCCCTCGCCCATCCCGCCACCTCCTTCGCTAGCATGACTGCTTCGCAGAAGGAGGTGACCGCCTCCCACTCCCTCTCGCCCCGGACCATGGCTTGCACCAGGGCCGGGCGCGAGAGGTCGCCGCCGCTGCCGATCGCCTCTACGAGGACACGGCGGTGCTCTACCCAAGCGAGGCAGACCTCCACCGTATGCTCCACCGTGTCCTCTGGGCGATCCTCGCAGTGGTGACACCCGGGCGTCTCCTCCCGCCTGATTATGTGCAGGAACCTCCCGAAACATCCGTGTCCGGAGAGGACCAAAGTCAAAGTTCCACGAATGATAGCCGGGACCAACGGCTTAACTTTGCTTTCCGAGGCACGGAGGGGTCTTGGTAAGTAAATATAGTCAACCATCTACGGACCAACCGCGGCAAGCGTAGCTTAACCTGATCGATCGAACCGTGCGGCTGTTATTACTTAGCCACAATGACCCTCATTACCCCCAAAATAACTGTCAAAGGCTAGGTATATTTATAACTTTAAGAACAGTACCCAAGTGTCATATTTAATGTACCAATTACCTACTAATACTTACTAAATCCATTAGCCAATACACGTGTTCTTGGTCTAAACTATTAATCAAGATTGCAAAAGTTAACATTTTGTTCAACACAAAGATAATCCGTAATCATTAATAACGATTACTCAATATAATTTTATCCAACAATATAATCGGACACTGATTACTGATTAGTGTCAGTTAAGATCAAAAAGGGGAAAAATTAAGAACTATTTACCTACTAGCCTCCAATTTTATAATTGTAAGAAAAACAAAAATATAATATGTAGTTTTTGTCCCTAATACCAGCGGGCAATTTCCGTAAGTATAAGAACTTTCACAGTTCGAATTTAGTCTCAACCTGTCAAAAATTCTTCTTATTTCCTTATATTTTTTACAAGTTTTTGACATTGATTGTCGTTGAGATGAGATTGCGACTAGATTTTGAACGTTTCTAATAACGGGGAATTGGCTTTCTGATACCAGTAAACTGCCTGCATTCTTTAATGTCATTTTATAGTTTAACTAGCGGAATAACCTCTCTCGATGACAGGGCATCCAAATACGTTGTGTAGTTTAGAAGAACAACGCGCTCAGTCAGACAGACACGAAAAGCGGCATTAATTTATCAAAATATCAAATAAGACAAAGTCAAAGCATTTATTTCAAATAGGCACATAAAAGGCATTTTTGAACGTCAAACGTAATGTTTGTAATAAAATAGAATTGACTCTAGTCGCCCCTTCCAAAAGGTAGTTTGTTTTCGTATGAAAAAGAATCAAATGGCCAAGAAACTCCACCGTTACCTACTCTTTCAAATGTTTTACAATATTTTGCATGCATGAATTATATATATATATTTTTTTTTAAAACGCCTTGCACTAGGAATTACTCCTGTATCGTGGGTGCGTTTACAAACATTTAAACTCACATACACAAATAGCCAGACCCGGAACAACTACCTGTAGGCAATAGAAATATTTGTTCCGTGGGGGAATCGAACCCACGACACGCAGCGCAGCAGTCGATCGCTCAGCCACTGCACTAACAGTGTCGTCGTATAATTATGTGTTATTTTTTATTTATATCTAATCGTATACTGCACTTTATGACGTCATCATGTCAACGCCGGCTTGTAAACTATGATTCTCTATGCTCTGTCTCGTATAGGGTCTTAGCATTATGCTGAGCGATAGCCGTTTTGCGTGGATGTGACGCATGTTTTCTCCCAACTTTTTTTTTTTGTGTTTGTGTTCTTTTTATAATGCGTCATGTTTACCGCAAATATAAGTATTTTCTTTCTATGCACCTAGACTAACATTACTATATCACAATAGGTTTTTTTTTTTTTTTTTTTTTAATCTTTATTTGTTTATAGAGGGTTTGATCAGTATGACCATGTCACCCTCATAGGGGCATTCTATGTCTATCTACGCTTAATACCTAGGTGTACAATTTTATATAATCTTTTGGCTGTCCTGGACAAAGGAGCAGCCAAGATACTATTATACATACCAATATTAATAGAATTAAAACCGTTTTCCATGAAATAGATACTCCTCTCAACCTCGTTCCGCACACATTCCGCTAAAATATGAGTGGTATCCTCTACCTTATCACACTCAGAACAATTAGGCGAATCACTCTTTCTCATTAAAAAGGCGAAATTATTCAACGGAACATGTCCCGAACGTAGTCTGAAAGCAGTCACAATCTCATTTCGATGCATATCTGTACCCACAAACCAAGGAAGGTGAGAAAGGCTGTGCTGAATGGTTCTATACCAAATTCCCTTACTTAGTGACCTCTCATCAAAGTATTCTTTCCATAATTCTAAACACTGGTCGCGAACTCGATACAAGAGGTCACTAAATAAGGGAAAACATTCAACAGATATACCGTCCGTGATAGCCTCTTTTGCTAAACGATCTACTTCCTCATTTCCATATAATCCAATATGGGATGGTACCCATTGTAGAACAATTCTTTTGCTTTGGACCTTATTGATAGAATCTAAAATTTTATAGGCTATCGGTGCTCCTCGACAATTCGAGGTGCATCGAGCCAGGTGTTGCAGAGCACTCCTAGAATCAGTCAGTATTAAATAATTTCCTGATTCGAATGAGTCAATGTATGAAATAGCCTCTGAGATCGCTAGTAGTTCAACGTACATGATAGAAATTTTAGCACATGTTCTAAACTTTATAGATGCCTTCGTTTGCGGATCAAAAATAGCCCATCCCGACTCGTTACCTTCCTGTGACCCATCAGTATAGACTGAATAAAAATGTAAATAATTAGCATTTAGATACTGATCACAAATCTCATGTATGTTGCTACATCTATACTGATGTTTCGGTTTGTCTATGCCATCTATACAAGGTTTTACTACATTGGATAGGTCCACACTGCTAACCCACGTGTTCAAAGAAAATCTTTCCAATTGCTGCGATGAAAGTAAAGGGTAGTCAATAAGAAACTCATGTACCGTCACTAATAGTGGTTTTTTTTTTACGCCTCCAATATAAACTCTGACATGACTCGGCAAGATTGTTTATCAATACAAATATTCTACTGCCCCGGAACGAATTCACCTTCAACCAATATTTGCCGGCCAAGAGGTACCTTCGTACATATAAAGGTTGAAGGTGAAGCTCACACTCCATCACGTGTATTGGAGTAGTCCTCACAAAACCACCAATAACGCGCATACACTGATTTTGTATTCTGTCCAATTTAACTAAGTTGCTCTTGCACCCGCTATCATATAAAAAGTTGCCATAGTCCAGCCGCGAACGAATAATAGAAATATATAGTAGCCTCAAGTAATATGGATGTATGCCCCACCCAGACCCAGCAAGAACTTGAAAGATTCTCAAAGTTTTTAGACATTTATCACAATAGGTTAAAATAATACTTACCAACAAATGTAATCACGACAATTGTCATTACGTATTTAATGAGTTATAATATCAGGTACAACAAGCACCCTTACGCCGCCATATGCGACCCTTGTAAACGCTGTCATTAACAATAACTACTATAAGGGTGCATACAGACTGCAGGTCCCAGCGGGCGCGTTGTTTTTATGACTTCTCGTTTATTTTAATGCCACTAAATAATTCCGAACAATGCCACTAAGTTGTGATTCTGATGATTGTAATCTGTGTACACATGTGACGTTTTTAAATGCTTTTGTTTGGTGGTAGCATGGCGCTTAATAATAGAGTAAACAAATATAGGTATGCTATGTACGCCGCAATCGTCATATACATTAGTCCTTTAGTAATTAAGATAATTTCTAGCATAAGTTTAAAGTAGGTATGTAATGTGGCTGTGCTTTGTTTAAATAAATATGTAGATTTAGGTAGATACCCAAGGCGACTCCTACACCTAAAATAGGTTTGCGCAATATACTCGTATATATTGCGTGACGTGACGCTTAACGTGCCAATTAACTTGTTTTTTTTTTCCATTTTTATAAACTATTGAAAAAAGAACGCATGATCTACTTAAAAAAACGTTACGGTGCTAATCTATGCGTCATGTTCGTGAACGGGCGCCGTCAGTAGGGACTGGTCAACTCTTTGCTGCCATGGCTTATTTTGATTTAATTTAATATTTGAATTGTTTTTTTTTTATCTTTTCATTACGGTCGCTTATCGTTTTCACATGCATACTTTTTAATGAATGATGTAACCAATACTTTGTAACCATATTATTGTGATTTAAAAGAGTGTCCATGGCGCTTCTTGCCCGTTCTTCTTTCTCCATAGGTACCTACTACGCTTTGGAATGGGCAACTAGCTTCATCTTTTTGACTGACCGACCTTGACAATTCAAAAGTGCCTGTAATTGGTTTAGTTGAAATAAATAGTTTGAGTTACTTCCTAGTGTGGTTACTGGTTAGCTTTAAAACGCATAAGTAATATAAATTATGAGTTTCGGCAAAGTATATTTCAATAATAAATGTATTATCCTTTTATTTATATATTGGAAGGTGTGTTTACTAATATTACGTGAGACGTGTGCTCCCACACAAGGCTAAAAGTGTACTTCAGTCACTATGCGAAAGTAAGGATTTCAGTCAGACACTACCTACCATAGAATAGAAGCAAGAAACTCCTTGGTATTGTATCGTGAGGCAGTGGTGGCCCAGTAGTAACAGCTGCGACTTACGAGCTGTAGGTTGTGGGTTCGAACCCAGACAGGTGATTTACTTTTTGTAAATTATTTCATCACCTCTGCTCTCAAAACGGTGAAGGAAAACATCGTGTGGAAAGCGGCATGTCCTAGAACCAAAAATTCGAAGACTTGTGATATGTGATATCTACCAACCCGCACTGGGCTCGCTTGGTAGATTACCTCTAACAGACAGAAGGCCTGTGTCCCAGCAGTGGGAAACTTATAGGCTGATTAAAACAGTACCACAGGATCGAAGCAAGACCCTTCTTGGTATTGGATATAGGAGGCAATAACTATGTACCTACTTTCCATCAAATGAGCCACCATCACAAAAAAACCCCAATCAATAAACTAGAATTAATATTCTGTACCATTTTTTGGTACAAAAATGTACCTAACCACCACCCACACTTCGTGCGTCAGCATATTACATACCCCTTATATACAGCGGGCGCTATATACAGGGCGTTTAAATTAAGTTGTCTATTAATGTCGGGCGGCCGGCGTTATCGGCCCAATTATAATTCACCGCGCAAATGACACCGTCATTACGGGCCGTTCATAACCGGCTTAACTGTGTAGCCGGATGCCCGGGTAGCGACGGCAAAATAAGTCGTGTAGTTTTTGGGATTTTGATCTTGGTATTCTAGGTTAGGAGCGTCTTCCAAGCATTGAAGGACTGACATTAATGTTTGCAGTGCTTTTGGTGGACATCATGGTAATTTACTCTATACTGATTCACTTAAATTGTATGCTAACAGTAGTAATGGCTTTCATTTTGACAGTTCAACAACATTCATTGCCTTATTTACGTTGTTGAGGAAACAAATTTTTCGAACATATGAAGCAATGGATTAGCAATATTCTTCAAAATTATTCAGATTGTGATTAGTGATAGTGTGTTACTCAATCAGGGTGCTGGTTAGACTACCTTTGCGGTTGATGACGTTAAGATTTGCTTGGGTTCTTTATAAGTAGTTGATGAAGATACTTTCAAAAAGGGCACTCATTCGCTGACGCAGTCATAAGATGCTCATTTCGACAGGTGACAGGGCATGCGGTGAAAGATGGAAGGTGGGCCACGGTAACGCGTGCCTAGGTGGGAGGCTATCATAAAGCTGTCAGGGGGTTATAGCACCTCCCTCCAGAGTTCAGTCTTGCTGTAGAGCTGCTACTTTTCATCCTGGATCGCAGACGAAGTCGCGGGGAACAGCTAGTAAGTTAATAACGTAATAAATCATAATCTGCCTGCCTTTTTCCAACTACGTAAGGGTCGGCTTCCAATCTCACCGGATGCAGCTGAATACCAGTATTTTACATGGAGCGACCACCTATCTGACCTCAACAACCCAGTTACTGCGTATTACGATACCACTTGGTAAGACTGGTTGTCAGGCTTTCGGGCTACTAACGAACCGTAACGACTGTCAAAGATTCACGAATGACAGCCGGGACCAACGGCTTAACGTGCTTTCCGAGCCACGGAGGGGTCTTGGTATGTGAAGATAGTCACCCTTTCACGGACTAACCGCGGCAAGCAAAGAAATATAATCTGTTGCTCTGCCATGCTGTCGCTACAGTAGGGTGGCAGAAGTGGGCGGGCCGCCACCCCGCACCCCGTTAAACAAAGGCAAGCCAATTATTATTAAATATTCGCAGCTCAATTTATGTCGCTGGTAATCGTAGCGCAGACAATGAGCGTGATAACCGGCTCGTAATTAGCGCGCTTAATTAATGGCTTTATGATATTTTTTAGCTGAATATGTTGTTTGTTAGTCAGAAGTGTCATTTAGTTAAGAACACTACTACTCTCTCACTCGAACTTATGCCTCTCTCTGATGAGACAGGAGTCTTTTTGGCCTCACACAGCATCCTAATTGCGTAACACACTATCAGTAGCAATGGGATTCATTTTGACAGTTCAACAACATTCATTGCGTTATTTGCGTTGTTGGGCAGACACATTTTCGAACTTAGGAAGCAACTAGCTGCGCCCCGCGGTCTCACCCGCATAAGTTTCGATCCCGTGGGAATATCGGGATAAAAAGTATCCTATATGTTAATCCTGGTTATAAACCATCTGTGTGCCAAATTTCATCCAAATCCGTTAGTAGTGTTTGCGTGAAAGAGTGACAAACATCCGTCTATCCATACAAACTTTCACGTTTATAATATTAGTAGGAAGTAGGATAGTAGGATGGATTAGCAATCTCTCTGTCTCTCTTTTTTTTTTGAGGTCTTTTTTGTTTTTGGTTTATCTACTTTTTTTTTAGCTTTGTTAGTTTTCAATGCTTCGTTTTTTACTGTTCTTATTTCCTGTGTGTGTCCCGAATAAAATATTTTTCTTTCTTTTCTTTCTTACATAAATATTATTTTCTTTTTCTTAGCGTATCGACGTCAAAAAGTTCAAACATTTTTGGCCCAAAATTCAGCTGCGCGAACTCCGCTCACTGACACAGTCATAAGGTCATCGGGTGCACAGGTGACAGGGCATGCGGCGCAGGATGGAAGGTGGGCCATTGTCTGTGGAGAGTTGCCGGTTAACCCCATCTGTGGATTATCTTTGCTTCGGCCGATTTGGGTTCGAAGCCTATTTAAAGATTTCCAAGTCGGCCACGGTAATGCGTAGGTACCCAGGCGGAAGGCTGTCAGATGGTTCGATAAAGTTGTCAGGGGGTTTGTACAGCTTCCGCAATACTTTACATCTTGCTGTGGAGGCGTTACTATTGTTAAAACATTATTTCATCGGTTAATAAAATAAATTTGCTGTTTCATACATTTTGACTGTGTAAGTATTGTACAGACGCCAGCAGGCCAAGCGACCCGAAACTGTCAAATTTTCCCAATCAACCATGAACCTTAATGCTTTAGCGATAAAGATGAAAACCTATTAAAGAAATTTGACAGATTGTAGTAGCATGATGTGCTGGCGTCTGTACTTGACGAAACATTTCTTCGCGGCAAAGAAATGTTTCGACAGGGTCGAGGACCTCTCGCGTCCGGCCCTCATCCAGGCCATGGTACGGAGCGAGAGTGAATGGGAGGCCGTCACCTCCTTCTGCGAAGCAGTAATGCTCGCGAAGGAGGAGGCGGAGCGCGTGAGGGAGAGGCAATCGCTGCACCCTCGCGCGCCTAGCCGCCGCAGGAGACTCCCTGGACGGGAGTCAACAGCCGACTCCCGGCCACCGTAGGCGCGGGCTTGCGGGCGGCGAGCCGGCTGCCGCCGGGGCTGCG
The DNA here is from genome assembly GCA_947507525.1 of Apamea epomidion. NCBI lineage: Eukaryota > Metazoa > Arthropoda > Insecta > Lepidoptera > Noctuidae > Apamea > Apamea epomidion. The sequence continues at coordinate 5,324,720 of OX382247.1, read as the reverse complement.
AGTTGTTCGAAAGAGATACGGTGGCCCCTGGCACAGGCAACTGAAGGAACACGGGTGGGTTTTAGTCAGTAAAAGTCTGACAGGGAGTGTCTGCTCCGCCCAGAGCGGGAGGAGTCATTTGATGATTTCCACCCAACAAAAAAAAAAAATGGTCGAGGTATTTTTTACGCGGCAGTCTAATTCTTTTTCTAAAATAAAAGTAGACTGCTTACTCCTTAGTATATAGAAAGAGGAAAAAGTATTTATTGCGACTCGTAGGATCTAAACTAAACTAAACACAGTTAAAAACAAAAATAAAACAAATTATATTGAAAACCAAATTGACAAAAGGACAAATGAAACAGAAAGTCCTATACGAGACCAAAAGGCTCCTATCTCAGCATGATGCTACGACATTTAAAAAATAAATGTCGCGGCGCTGGTATACTGATCTGATAGGGCCCGCTGTGAATATCAGCTATCTGCCCGTGAAAGGCCTTGTCAAAATCGGTCCAGCTGTTTTGGAGAACAAATAGACAGACATTTTTTTTAATAATTGTTTTTTTTTGTTATAAGTAACGTAGGTATATGCGTTCATATGCATTTAGTAATAAAAAAATATGCGAAAAGACTACGAAATGCAAAGTGAAAAATAATTTAACGCCCCGCAAAAAAAATGGCCAAGCTCAAATTATCATCGCATGGTCTAATTTCACTAAACCTTTTCATCGCTTTTAAAAAGCGCATCACTTTATGCCAATTTAAATATTCTGAATCACTGACCCAATAATATTAAGCAGGTGTAATGATACAATAGATTTTGATCCACCCTTAGTTGGTAACGTCATTGTACATGTTGATAGTACCTGGCCTGACATTTTGAGGCACGTGTGCAGGGATTAGACACGTGTCGAGTCATTGAGCTCGTGTAAATTTGAGTTAAAAGGCACATAGTTGCTAAGCTGTCAATGATTTTGTTAATTTTCTGTGCGTTTTTTCAACAATTATAAAATAAAATAAAGTATCGCATGTACAAGCACCCTAAATAGACTTAGGGTAAACTTCACCAATGAAACAACGCGATCTATAAATACTGCGTTTAAGAGCTGTCAGTGTCATCATCATCATTGTTACGGAATATTGACATTGACAGCTGTCGAGTATTCCGGTTTTGTGCTCGTAATAATAGACCTATTTTGTTTTTATTTTTCTTTATTATTCTAATGATGTTTGCAGGGCCAACATGGCCAGGAATCGCACAAGACAGGGAGGTTTGGAAGAAAAAAACGGGAGGTCTTTGCCCAGCAGTAGGACCAAACATAGGCTAAAAAAAATCGAGTTATATTTTTGTATTCACGTGTTTCTGTGACAAAAAGGTAAACCTATTTTTCCTTCTTTCTCTTAAACGCGGTTTAGCTGTGCTGGTCGTAATCAGTATATCATTGGTGAAATTTGCCCTTAGAACGTATCTGTTAACAAAACTAGTCACTGTACCTAATCTTTCGAGAAACTTTGTAAAAAAAACCCATTGAAACACGAACGAAAGCAACACAAATTCGAACAATAATGAACAAAACGAGCTCAATATAACAATCTTTAACCACCTCAATATAACCTTTCAATAACTTATTGACATAATATTTCCACCAAAATACACCTAATAAAGTAGATATTCGAACGTTCGACGGCATAATATCTACAAATTATACAATTTCACGCTAGCGGGTGTCACGTAATCCATTCGCAGATTTGCCGCCAATTAAGTGCGTTGCTAAGCAACGGCGCAAAACTGTCATGGTGGATGCTCATAGTTTCCGAAATAAATTCGGTGACGGAACATTTAAGGGCAAAATTGGATCTTTGTTGACAGGATTTTATGCAGTGTGGCGTTAAAAAATAATTCACGGCATAGTTCATTAAATTAAAAATGCAGAAAACAATTTGATGTAATGGCAACTTTATCGAAATTAAACTACTTCACTGTGTAGTTCATACAGACAGTCTCGGAATTTATCGTTAAACACAGCGCATCGTAAGATCATAGGTATTGTTCATATAATAATATTGACGTTGTGTTTCATCTTATTTATGTGTATTACTAGCAGTTGCCTGCGACTTGGTCATCGCGTATCATGGTATTTTACCATTTGTGATACAAATACCGAAGCTGAAAAGTAGCCTAAGTCCTTTTCCAAGTTCCTGGCTACCATAATCATCGTTTTAATGGTAGGCAGAGTTCCTTTCGCATTTATTATAAGAAGGTATGTAAGGATGTAAATAGTGCACAAATGCACAATGGCTTCCCATTGCACCATAATAAAAGCAATTTCCACGTTTAAACTCTAGATTGGCTTCTGTTAAAGAGCTAAACCAACTCCCATATATTAACGTCAGTCATTCATACAGCCAATCCCTTTGTAGGTCCTCCAAAAAGTTTTTGTTCATAAAACCTTTTCGCGCGCAGATCATGGCACGCTAACCGGCGCGTTTAACTATGCAAAACGTTATTCGAAAATGGAATCCGGTTCAAAACCGTGCAGCTACCATTTTGTTAATAGTTTAATCTGCAGCGGTGATCCGCGGGCAACCGCATGGAATAACTACATGTGAATATTTTACTAGGCTGTTCAGTTAACTGCTTTTGCCTGCGGGCCGCGAGTTGCGTTATGTTTTTCGTCGTTTACGCGTGATTCCTTTTTTGAAAATTGGTGCCTTGGTCAATCGCGCTATGAGATGTGTATTTCGCTTTCACAAATCTATATTGCTAATTTGTTTTGTGATTGACAGACAGCCTAGTCAAACTGCTGAAGAAAGAATGGTGTTTGGTTAGGAAGATTCATAAATAATTACATAGTTTATAAAAATAACGGACTACAAAAAAAATATGTATATTGACTTGAGAACCTCTTCCTTTTTCGTCTGTTAAAAAACGGAAACACTAATCTACTCCTAATGACTGGTTAACAGTTCATTCACATTTTTACCGCTAAATATATATGTTTCCCAAGCAAACTTCTTTTACCGGAATAATAATAATGTATTTCATTAATCAGCTGAACGATATTTTGGTCTCATTTTTAAGTATATTTTTACAAAATATTAACAAGATAATGAGATAACAAATAAAAAATATTTTGTTGAAATAAAGACTTTTGTGTAGCTAGACCTCTACGGCTACGAATGTGCTACGAAATCATAGGAACTTCGCTACGTTTAAGTTCAACTCCTTTTACTTCTGAATATAACCAATATTCAGAAGTAAAAGGAGTCTTTAACAATAAATATATTATGTAGAAATGTCAAGAACACATTTACATGAACTGAATTAATTGAGACTTTGAGACGTAGCAATAGTTTTGTCTGGGTCTACGCTTTCGTAGTAGCTACGAATTCGTAGACTTGCTACGAAAAAGGACAATTTGTGTTTTAGGTCTTTCAGAACGAATTTGTAGTGTTCTGCAGTTAGGTACTCTGGTATAAGGCTGATTTCAATGGTGATCGGGCACTCAACTGCTGATTGGTGGATCGCATGAAACTGTCAGTAATGGTTACATACTGATAGAACATAATGATAAAACATAAGTATAGAATAACTGCAGTCTCACCTCATCATTTCAGCTGAAAGACTTCCACTCCCTTCTTCCTATGAGGGTAGGCAGAATCTACAAAACGCCACCTGCTAAGATCCTTACATATCCTTTTGCCTCGCATACGTTCGTACATTGTCATCCACACACGCCGGTTGCAATTACTAAATACACGACCTTACTGAAGATAATCGCCAATCTAGACTCATCATCATCATTTCAGCCGAAAGACGTCCACTGCTGGACATAGGGCTCCCCCAAGCACCTCCACTTCGACCGGTTCTGTGCTTCCCACATCCAGCGGATTCCTGCGGCCGTCGCACGGTCATCGGTCAACCTTGCGGAAGGCCTTCCAACGCTACGTCTTCCGGTACGCGGTACAGTAACACCTAAGTAACCCTAAGTAATAGATTAACTATATACAATGTAGTATATGTAAATACATATACTAAAAAAAAAATAAAAAAAAAAAAACTTTTTCGTAGACTTACGACTACATTTACGTAGCTGCTACGGGCTCGAACTCGTAGCAAGGCGGCGTAGCAAAACCAAACACATTTTTTTTGTTGATAATTTTGGTATTGACCACTATCTCGCCTGATGGTAAGCGATAATCTTGTTGACGATGGTGTAAGCTTACTTTGAAGTAACTCATTCACTTAAGACTACAAAAATCTTATAGAAAATATCAGAAAACATGCATTTTGTTCATAAACTGTCGGTAAAACAGTATCAATGCGAATACTATGCATATAATCGATGTCTGGGGGATGTACCACTCGGTGCTAAGCAGGCGACATGGATTGGATTCTTTGTAAGCGGATAGTGGCGGAAAAAAACGACGCTGACAGCCTTTACAGATGTTTGGGGCTATTCTGTGCGACGATAGTTTTGCGATGTACATAGTTTTTTATTATTTTTATTAGTGGTGTTGTTGTGATTCGTATGTGACTTCTATAGGTTTTTTTTTTCTTTTTAATTTATTCATACAACATTGATCCATTTTATTTGTAACTGTAGTGCTTAAAACTATGTTACACATAAACACATAAATGCTTGAAAAACGGACAGTCATATCTATCCACTATCAAACTCAATGATATCCTGATAATATTATATATACATAAACGTTTGCTATTTTTATTATTTTATAAATGGTATTTGGATGTTTATTACTCAATTACGCAAAAACGACTAAACGGATTTGAATGAAATTTAACACACAGATAAATTATAACTTGGATTAATACATAAAATAATGTATAACCCGATAGTCTCACGGGATCGAGACTTATGCGAAAAATTCGTTATCATAGGAGTTTACTTTTTATAAATCATCTTAAGTAGGTTTTGGCTTGTCGCCTATGCGATTTTTTTTTTTGTAGGTTTGAGTGAATAAAGCATGAAATATTCATGTAGCTGCTGTTCTACGTTCGGTCATCATTAAGATTCTGATGGCCGCTGGATAATCAAGAGTGAGTTGTACCAGCCTGAAGTCCGTACTTCAGGGAGCTATTGAAGGTAATTTTTGGTATTTTTTGTCTTTATTAAGGCCAACAGAAGTAGTAGGGACCTCTATACGAATAGAGATTTCTTTGTGAACGAAACCTGCGGAATCTAAACAATTGCAATCGTGTCGAAAGTACTTGGAAACAAATTCTCTGAAAAATCTTAGTGAAAAAATGTTGACACAAAAATAGTAGATATAGGCTAAGTAAGAACAGCCGCACGGGTCGATCGGTCTGGTTAAATTATGCTTACCGCGGTTGTTCCGTGGATGGGTGACCATCTTTACATATCAAGACTATTCAAGACGCCTTCGTGCCTCGGAAAGCACGTTATGCCGTTGGTCCCGGCTGTCATTCGTTGTTCTTTGGCAGTCCTTACGGGTCATCAGTACCCCGAAAGTTTGACAACCAGTCTTACCAAGGGGTATCGCATTATCTACCCTAACTGGGTCTTGGAGGCCAGATAGGCAGTCACTCCATGTAAAATACTGGTATTCAGCTGCATCCGGTGAGACTGGAAGCCGACTCCAACGTAGTCGGAAAAGGCTAGGCAGATTGATATCTGTCGCAGCCAACTGGTTTAATTTGCCGTTTAGTTAACCACCTAGCCTTTTAACTAAACGGCGGCCGTTCAACTAACCGGCCTGAATGATATTTAATAAATTATAGTTTAGGTTGGAACTGTAACCAATCACGTGCGAACCGAATTGGTCAGCCAGGGCACCCCGACCAAATGGGTTAGGTTAGAACTGAGATCAACCGCGTGCGAGCTGAGAGAGCGAAGCGAGGCAAGCACACCTTCCAAAGGCCAGGCGGTTGACTAAACGGCTAATTTAACCAGTTGGCTGCGACATATCGATTCCAGAAGAATCCCAAAAAACCTTTAGCCACTCTATTCTCCCTTCATCAGAACCAATATTTCTCCAACAATATCGTCTCGACAATAGTCCAGGATATGTTTTTAATTTGTCGGCATGCGCCCGCTCTCACATACATTACCGGGGACACAAACAAACGCTGCGGATTAGACCTTCCCCGGAGCGGCTGTATACAGGATGCTCGCTAAATGGGCGGCGAAAAATTGTGGGGAAATTGGAAGAGGTTATTGGTTCTTATGTTAAAGCTGCTGGTCTATTCTGTAAAAACTTAGGTGAAGTGAGTTCTCATTCCACCTGCCGAACGATTCTGTCAAAATATCACCGTGAAAACTTAGGAGAAGTGAGCTCGAAGTAAGGGGCATTCTTCCTGATACTAGGGATTGACACTATTGACAGCTCACTTTACTTACCCAAGTTAAATGTTACAAGTTTCCACGGTGATATTTTTAAAGAATAAATAGGTACGTCAAAAATGAGTGTGAATTTAGTGCACTCAAAATATGATAGGTCCACGGATCACAATGGGTCTTTTAGTACCTATGCGAGAGTCAAAGAATACGTGTTATTGAAGTGAAAACTTCTTTAGCAGCGTTGTGCACTTTTGTTGTGATGGGTAAAAAATGTTAAAATCGCGTCAGGACACGTGAGCTGATCGAAAATTCGTAAGACGGAGCTCGCGTCAGGACACATGACCTGATCGAAAATTCGTAAGACGGAGGGAGAGTAGAAATGAATATTGTATTTTACCACATAAATGATAGTACTTTTATACTGATAATTAAAGCAATTCGTGCAAAATTATTCCGTTAACGTTAATATTCAAGTTTTCACTTCTGCCGGCACTCCCGGAGGGCAACCCGTTGTTTTTTATTATTTAATGTCAAACTAATCAGCACTAAGATGTATAAGGCACAAAAATTGGGCCTCTATTGGAACTGTTCCACATTCGAGATTTACGTACCAGTGATTTTGATAATCAAGTAATTTCAAGATTCTTGAAATTACTTGATTTATAATATTAGTATTATAAACGCGAAAGTTTGTGAGGATGGATGGATGAAGTTTATTACTATTTCACGCAAAAACTACTGAACGGATTTGGATGAAATTTGGCAAACAGATAGTTTATAACCAGGATTGACATATAGGATAATTTTGTGAAACCGCTGGGCGCTGCTAGTAGTTTTCATAAAAGTCTAGTCCTATTAATTTAACAAAATTCTACACAGTCATTACAAAATTCTCTCCAAAAATCATCCCAAAAAATCCAAATAAAAACTCTCCCAACAATACCCGCACCCTGTATACACAGCTCCCATTTAAATTGATATAAATTAATCCTTTAGCGATGTGCCCCTCAAGAAAGAAATCCCATTAGGTCCAGATTCGATTAACGTTTCACCAGGACCCCTTCGATAGACCCCTTCGCTGGATCCCTTGCATCTTTTGCTTAAATCTGTCCAGTAAGTAGGCATGTATGTAACTATAGGTAGTTAATTGTATTAAGTTTATCGATTTATTGGACTTATTTTTAGTACTGTTTATAAGTATGTTAAGTGGGATGAATTTTAATTAGTGGGGACTGAGTAGGGACAGATTTTTTTATTTTAGTTTAGATCTGAGGTGATTTCTTTAACCGTTTCCTCGTTCGTTATCAGTTTGTTGTTTCGGGTAATGCGTACAGTATGTATTATCAACCAATGGAAAGAACAAAAAAGAAGGAAAATACGTTCATTTGCAGCAAACATGGCGCATAAAAAGAACACAAAAAAAAAAGAACAAGTTGGGGGAAACATGCGTCACGGCCACGAAAAACGGCCATCGCTCAGCATTATGCTAAGACCCTATACGAGACAGAGCCCCAGCGCTGGTTTTCAGTGACAGCTGGCAATCACGAATCGTAGTTTTTTTTATATTGTAATTTTTTATCCTTGCATGGTTCCTCTGCCATTAAACTCAGCGTCGCCATTTCGTAGGCTATAAATGGTTTCTGACAAGTGGAGCTAGAGAAGTCACAGTAGAAGCATCAGAATCTGTTAATATCTGGAAAAATATATTTCAACAAAGTCGTAATGAAGTTCAAAACCTGTTCAGGTGGAGATTCATAGACGACTCCGCCTTGGAGTGTAAATGTCGTGCTGTTCCACAAACGATGGGTTCACTTAATATCGTGTACTGCGTGTCCTGTCAGCTGCAAGTTACAGGAACTGATGGACGCTGGTGATGGCGCCAAACAAGTAACCGACTTCTGGGCCGATTCCATTTAGATTACTGTCGACACACTAAGAAGCTCACACTTCTGCAAGCAGCAGACTTCTGTTGCATAACTAGCTAAGCTAATTTATTCATGAGCTTAAGAAGTTTAAAAAAAAGCACTTCCTCTCTCCTTAAACATCATCATTATATTTTCTTTGCTCCTGTTTCATGTTTGTTATTATATGTGTATATTTATTTAGATGAGAATAATATACTTTATGTATGTATTTATTGTATTATGTACATGGTGCACCACAGACTACCTACAGTATTTGTCTCTGCTTCCCCTTTTTAATCCCTCCAAAGGTGGTGTTTAAAAGATCGTTCTTAGCGATAAGACCGCCCATTCTGTCACCCTTTCTAAAATTTCTATATTTATGTCTGTAATTTATATGGTGTACAGACGTCAGCAGGTCAAGCTAACCGAGACTGTCAAAATTTCGCAATAAACTTTGAACCTTAACGTTTTAGCGATAAAGTTGAAAATCTATTAAAGAAATTTGACAGATTGTAGTAGCTTGATGTGCTGGCGTCTGTACATAATAAAGAGTATTCTATTCTTTAATAAAACATAACATACCTATCTCTTAAAAGCTAACCAGTGATTCCACCCGACTTTTCTACGGGCTATTGACACGGTCATCCGAGCCTGTTTAAAAACCAATTTCCCTGTCCAAACAACCAACAACAAACCAAATAAAAGCCAGCATCTTCAATTACACTCCTTTACCACGGACTGAACAAACACTCGATACGGATCGTTGCCAGAATCGAATAGTAATTCGACTATTCGACTCGACTATCTCGGAATCGATGTTGTCGCGTCCCTAGGGGCCCCACCCTAGCCGCATAATGTGATTCTATTATACGAGTATCAGTGTCAAATGAGGTTTTCACCAATTGGGAATATGAGGATGTTTGAGGCAATATTTTGTTTGTTTATTCCCTTTTTTGTAAGTAGATGTACTAAGAGGATCTTGGTCCTCAACCCAGATAACAATTTTGTTTAAAAGTAGATACTCTTAAAGTCAACTCGAACTTACACTCAATCCTGTAACTGCTTTGAGTTGACTTTATTTCAATTAAACCTATGTATAACAGGTAGATAGTTTTGAATTACAAAGGAATCGGTCAGTCAGAAAGATGAAGTTAGTTGCCCATTCTAAAATGTAGTAAGCCCCTATGGAGAACAAAGTTAAGAAGGACCTACTTAAACACCTAGGTGCCTGGACGTTAGGTCAATCGGTATTTTATTTAAGACAAAAAAGGGTTCGGCCAAAGCTAAGAGTAAAACACTGAACGTCTCTAAAGACTGATTTCTAGGATAGGAGGAATCTAGACATCATTTCGTACAGTTACAGGGTCCAGGGACACGACTGCTGATAACAATAAATTAAAAGCAATAAATAATAGCTAATATAGGAAAAGAAATACACATACATTCCTGAAGGCGTAACGTTCAAAATCTAATTGCAATCTCATCTTAGCGCCAATCAATGTCAAAAACTTGTCAACAATGTAGCTAAATTATGAATTGCCCCTCTGGTGGTCAATGCTCGTTTCAGAAATCATTGAAATTAAAGTTCTATAATCACAGGCAATAAATGAGAAGTCTTTGATAGCCAATTATAAAAGAAACATGATATCAATGTAGCGACACAAGAAACCATCAGCTCAAACAGGTGGGCCCCACATAAATCAATGTTGTCACCATTGTGCATTCGGATGTGGAACCCTCATGTTGGTACTGTTGTTAATGTCATGTGATTCGACCCTTTTGATGGTGGACATGCTAAGTACCAACAGGGGGTATTGTATTGTCTAAGCTTGATCGTTGTGATGCGGGGATGGAAAACAATGCTCATTATTTTTTTACATTAAGGACTGATTTAACCAGTCAGATACCTTTTATCTGTGGAATAAAATTGACGTCTGGCAGTTGTAGTATGGAAAGACTGTCAAAAATTCAAAATTTATTCTCAGGATAAGTCTTATAAATGTAGGTATAAAAGTTTGGTAGAGTTCGCCCTAAGTATAAAAACCCATACAGCAGACATTTTGATTTTGGAAATACTGTGAAAAGGAAAATTACGAATATTATGTGTATAATGGCATGGTTGGCGCAGTGGTTAAGCGATTGACTGCTGCGTTGCGTGTCGCGGGTTCGATTCCCACACGGAACAAATATTTGTATGACCTACAAGTAGTTGTTCCGGGTCTGGCTGTTTGTGTATGTGAGTTTAAATGTTTGTAAACGCACCCACGATACAGGAGAAATTCCTAGTGTGGGGCAATGTTAAAAAAAATAATAATAATAATTCCCCCCATTCTCACATATTATAGTGCTAATACTTGGTCTTTGACACTTCAGCAGAGGTCCAAACTCGAGGTTTGCAAGCGAGGCATGGAGAAAAGTATCCTGGGGGTTCGAATTTCGGACCGTATAAGGAATATGTTCCTTATACGGTCCGAATCACGTCCGTGATCTTGGTTTTGGCGCGTAGTGTTATGACACTACGCGCCAAAACCAAGATCACGGACGTTAACCAAAAAGCCCCTGTCTTTAAGTGGGACGAAGAATAGCACTTTTTTATTCATTACAATTTTTTTGGACCATCTAATTTATGTAGCACATAAGTTTCAAATTCCTACAGTCTACATGCCCATAATAGACAGAAGCAAATTCACAGATAATTCTTCTGAATAGTATTTTCTTAATGTAATGTCTGATATGTAGATTTCATTATTCCCATTTTCTTTCATAATATCGCCATTCATCGTCCATCCCATCATTTAGGTTCAAACTCCCTGTCCTTAACGCGGGCACAGCTCCACAAGGGGGGATGTAGCATGGCGAGCAGCTCATTGATTCCGCTAATCCTGAGGGAGTCTTAATGGCGACTGGCGAGTAGCTCGGGACTAAAGTAGATGGACACGTGTCGGCTCTGCTGTGTAATGAGATCTCTTTAATTTGATGGCTTTTTTTTTTGTAGAATGAAGATGTTTTGTGGTTTTAAGTTGCATCGTTGTAAGGGATTTTGTGATGATAACATTTTTTGGTAAGCAATGGTAAAATACTGGTATCACGCTGCATCCGGTTAGACTGGAAGCCGACTCCAACATAGTTGGGAAAAGGCTAGGCAGATGATGTCTCAGAAAGCAATGGCTTACCTCTTCTTGGAGCATTGGCTTTCCTAGGCCCGGGACATGATAGAGAAGTTTCAAGCAAACCATAGAATTGTGTTAATTTAGGTGAGCTTATGGATAAGAAATAACGGCCACACGGGTCGATCGATCAGGTTATCTACGCTTGCTGAGGTTGGTCTGTAGATGGGTGACCATTTGTACATACCAAGACCCCTCCGTGCCTCGGAAAGCACGTAAGACCGTTGTTCCCTGCTATCGTTCGTGGATCTTCGAGTGTCGTTACGGATCGTCAGAAGCTCGAAACCCTGATAACCAGGCTTACCAAGGGGTAACACGATAGTGTTACCCAGTAATTCGATTGTGGAGGTGAGATAGGCAGTCACTCCATGTAAAATACTGGTACGCTGACTCTTCACGTGACTAGAGGGCAATCAGCATCGCCATACAACGTGGCAATGCTGCCAGCGTTTTGGGCACTTTTCCCGCTGACATTGCTGCGGACGAATTTTTCGATGCCTTATGATTTTGTACCCTTGTTTTATTTCAATCATAATTAGCTCATGTTCCCACTGCTGGGATACAGGCCTCCTCTCGGTGAGAGGGAAAGGGCCGTAATCTACCACGCGGGCCCAATGCGGGTTGGTAGATGTTGTCACATGTCTTCGAATTTTTGGTTCCAGGACATGCCGGTTTCCTGACGATGTTTTCACGATCAAGATGTGCTGTGTTTTGCTTATAATTAATCAATTTGAGATGTATTAAAACAATTATAACATTCACAGTATTTCACAATCCACCCAAAGATCGTTTTTATTTCCCTAAAGAACAACAACGTCAATATTTCATCCCATCCCAAATTATCAAAGGACACTCTTTTTCAAAAAACATAATAGTGTACACAGATCGTCACTAGTCGCGGTCGTTATCGCGACATCGCGCGATAAAGGACCCTATTATGTCATCTGACAGCTTCGAGCGCTCCCAAAGGATAGATATTTTACTTTTCTTGATTTATTGCCAGTTTGGGACGGTAGGTGTTGTTTTTGCCTCTTGTGTGGGGTAATTAGACGGTATAGTTGTCTGGTATATATTTTAGGGCGTTTTCGTTAATTTGATACGGGTATTGTGTAAGGTATAGCTGGTTTATTTTATGGCAACATATTCGCGTAGTAACCAAAAAAAAAAGGTAAAAGTTAGTAATAAATACAGGGTCAAATTAAATTAGCTAGCGAAACTCCGCAGACGTGATGGGTCTCGATATCAAAACATGATAAAATAAAAAAATAAAATATAATTTGATGTTTGTTTTCTGGGGTTATTGGTGGTGATTGACCTTGGTGGCTGGTTGGTATTTTAGTTACTTGAAGGATTTTTATTTTTTTATTTTATCGTGTTAAGATATCGATACTCATTACGTATGTGATGTTTACACACAAAAAAAAACAGGTTTTCAAACTGATAGGTATTTCAAGTAGTACTTAAGTGCTACACTACCTAAAATCGTTTTCGTTTTATCACATTAAGATAGCGATACCCATCACGTCTGCGGAGTTTCGCTAGCTAATTTAATTTGACCCTGTATGAGTAGACGATTTTTTTATTACATAATACAATCCTGCAGCATATATTAGGCATGCAGTGTGTATTACTGTGTACTTAGTTTATGTATTAAGACAAACAGTGTTAGTCTGTGTAGGCTACGCCTGCAAGAGTGCATACAGAACGTTAATATCATAATGCTCAATGCAAACTTGCGTTAAATTCAACAATAAATCACGTCAAACTCGCCAATTAAAAGATAATTTGTCACATGCGACTGCAGAATTAATTAATTGATACTATAACTTGTAGTTTAACAGAAACGTTTGCGAGCAGACTTTAAATATGAATGCGTTCATTGGCGCGTGACCGATCTCTCATTATTCGAAATTTGAATAAAGACGTTAAAACCGCGACGTCAGCGATGTCAAAATGCAAAATTCGAACATGCATTATCGTGCATTAGCGCTAAATCGTTTATTTAAATTTTACACGCAGTTGATTCTGAATGGAGAAGTATGGCGTCCGAAGTGAAATTATAAAATTATCCCTGTTTGTCTAGTTTTGAATACAAAGGAACCGGCGCATGTTTACACGCTATTTAACAATTAAACATTTGATTTGTACACGGACACGTGATTCGAATCTAACTAATTTGCATAATCCCCTGTATTAGTGACAATAACGATTTGACATAGCTATTCGATTATTAGCTTTGTGACATTTAATTTATGACTTTATCTGTATTTCGTGTTTTATTTTATTTTTATTTAAATTAGACTGCCCTGAATCTTCGTGGAACTATGACAGTCGTTATGGGTCGTCAGAAGCCCGAAAGTCTGATACTGTTTGTCAGACTTTCGGGCTTCGGACGACCCGTAACGACTGTCATAGTTCCACCAAAAGGTTGCGTTTTACCCAGTAACTGGGTTGTGGAGGTCAGATAGGCAGACGCTCCATGTAAAATACTGGTACTTAGCTGCATCCGGTAAGACTGGAAGCCAATGATGACTTTACCCTGAATCAATCCGTTATTACTTTTTTTTTTCGAAAAAAATTGGTTGGTTTTTTTCTCGTGTGAATAAAACTTGTGCAAAGAATTAAGTACTGTGTAATGAGATATAAATGTTATTGCACGCGTCTCCACGCGTCATCCTTCGCAATTAGCCGATCAATCATACGCGAACGCATCCGAAAATCGCGCCACAAGCCGTGTTGCCTGTAAAAATATTTGTCACAGAATTTTGAACCTAACGGCCAGTGCCAATAAAAGAATTAAACTATAAAATTGCTTACACGATTTTCTAGTGAAATATTTATTTTATTTCGCGCCTAAAAGTGTCGCTGGCAACATGGCGGCCCCAAGGGACTTTATTAGTGTCGGCGACCCACCCATTATACATTTTTAAACCGTATCCATATAAATTAATGTCGATATCACCCTAGCGTAATATCAATCTCGTGCCGTAGTTGTTCGCGGATTATGTTACAAATAATATCATTTTGTACGGTGATTCGTTATGAATGGTGCTACCTATGGGTTTTAGCGTATACTTTGGTTGTACCTTCTTGATTATTTGTCAGTTATTTGGATGCATAGAATAAATAGATACCTATGCAATAAAAAGGAAAAATCTGGAGCACCGTACATGTGACGGGAGTGAAACTTAAAAAAATATATAGGTAGAATAAAAGATATGTAGTGTGAGAGACAGAGAGAATTTTATCTTTTTTCTTTATCATGTAACGAAATGTGCCTAAACGTGACGCGTACTTCTTTCACTCTCAATTCTCGTCCAATTATCGAATCGCCGTCTAAGAAAGTTTACTTCAAAAAGTTAAAAACTTTAAAAGTCCCATTAAAAATACCAAAAGTAAAGGATTTGATGCTAATCCGAGGGCATTATTTTAATTAGTGCTCTCACGAAGTAAGATTATGCTAATTTTAATATCGCTTCTACCACACATTCTGCTACAGGCTACATACTGACTGAATTTAATTAATTAGCCAGCTCATCCATCGTTCAACAGTTTACCAACCTAACGGGAACTTTTTTAACACATCAATTTATTAATGAGAAATTTTCATCTATTTATACATATCCATATTATAAAGAGGTTGTTCGCAAAAAATCATCGCAATGTAAAGGTATATTTTACATGTAGCGGGATCGTCCGAAAGGGTTACCGCTGCCCTGGTACGTAAAGGGCTAAGGAAGGAACACGGGTGGGTTTTAGTCAGTAAGAGTCTGACACTCCCTTCTGCTCCACCCAGAGCGGGAGGAGTCATTTGATGATTTCCCATCCTGAAAAAAAAAAAAAAAAAAAAAAAAAAAAAAAGGTATATTTTACATTGACTTTTAATATGGACAATTCAAGGGGATTACGTAGAAATAGTTAAATCGAGGAAGTCGTTATATTGAGGTACGTTATATTAAGATTGCACTGTATAATTAATTAATCATTTCTATCAGGCGAGATTGAACAGCAGGCCCAAATATAAAAAAAGATAAATAGGCTATGCACCGGCGTAAAAACAAATCATTGTGTCCTTGGCCTTAAATAATAAAAAAGTTACACTCAAACTGCCAGTATCAATACCATTCCGTCCAACTATCCGTCGGATAACGAAGTGTTCCCCCAACAAGGGAGGCCAGTTTACTGTTTCTTTATTCCATTATGTTTTAAAGAGAATGTCATAGCTATCGGACAAGTGCAGCGTGGAACGCACCCAAACTGTCGAATTAACGGAGGGCGCGAACAATAGCTCCCGATTTAAATTGCGAACGCAGCCTTTAATTGCGCGCTAATAGGCTACGGGTTTTTGTTTTAAATTGGCTGTCAAGTTGACAGATAGAATTTTTTATTTGGTTTATCATTGGCTGGTTTTGCAGGTGCAATAATTTTGTTGTTAGACAAACTCGGTAAGCAATACATGTCCCTAGTATTGCTTTTCGCCCTCCACTCTGAGCAAAAATTTTCAGTCCATAATTGTGATGTGCGTTACAATACGCACTACAGTTAACAGCGGTTTTTTCACACAAAAAAAAGTCGTTTTCCAGCATTTATTTCTGCTCAGTGCAACTTAGCTTTAAGTATATAGGTGACATGACCATCAAGACAGAATTACGTAAAAACGTAGATTTTTTGCCTAGTGGTGGATCCTTTTGCGCTCTGCAGAGTGCTGGTTTTTCTAACACGCTTTTATTAGATTCACTTGTTTAAGATTATTTAAAGACACACGACGACTGTCATACTTTTCTTTTTTCAAGAGCTTTAGCCTATTTTGTCGACCTCCTTGCCATGTAGGTAGGTACAACTTTTAAGATAATAAGGGCGCATTTCAACAAACTATTATACCTGGAATAAGTCTTATCCTAAGAATACATTTTGAATTTTTGACAGTTTTTCTTTTATTCCACGGATAAAAGATATCTGACTTTGGTAAAATCATCAAAACCATACCACCAAATACGAAAATAATGTGACGGCCCAGTGTCACATCACATTCATATCTTGCGGCCACAATAATAATTTCGTCCGCAAACAAACAAAACAAAAATTGTTTAGGGGAGATGCATCGATAAAAAGCGTCCTAATCAAATAAACAAGCGACGTCGATCTGTCGACGCAATCTCGGCCAAAATTGTGATTTGATATCTTCTATCGACGCATCGCCCCACAGTGTTGCCATGATTATAATCTGTTATAACGTTTTCATCTGTGGTGTCAGTTTGTGGGTATTATTTTACAACCATTGTTCATGTAATTGGTTTCCATAGATCGATGGTACTCGGTTAGGTTTTTGTTTTTGGGATTAGTTATGTAAAGTTTTTGACAGTTAAAGATGTAGTAAATAATACCACTAATTAGTAATAAGTAGTCTCCACACTATGGGTGCCTGAGGCCGGCCCAGGAAGAGCTAGCGATACGACCTAGATGCGTACCGCCAGGGTTGGATTGAGGAGGCTCAAGAAAAGGATGCCTGGAAGGATTTGGGTGAGGCCTTTGCTCAGCACTGGGACAGTGAACAGAAATGTGTTTTCCTCACTCTAATTGCCCAAACCGACAAAAAAATAGAATAACAAGTTGGTAGTGGTACAGACGTCAGCACACCAAGCTACTACAATCTGTTAAATTTCTTTAATACATTTTTAACTTTATCGCTAAAGCATTAAGTTTCAAGGTTGATTGGGAAATTTGACAGTTTCGGGTAGCTTGAACTGGTGGCGTCTGTACCATATATAGGTTCTGATGTAAGTGTTGACTGCTTTGAATGCAGAGGAAGACTCATTAAGGTTTTTGGAACACCTCAATCCTAATAATAAGCAAGTAAAAGGACCCAATTCCTAAAAAAGTAAGTAAGGAAAAGTTATCAAAATCGGATTAATTTAAAAAACCAATTTTAAAAAATAAACAACTTACATCCTAGTTATAAACACAAGCTCCCACCACGCTCACTGATGCGGTCATCAGAAAACGTGAGAACTCATCAAAATCATAACAGAAAGTTATTTTTAATAAAGATGAATCCGCATAAAATCAACAGAATCCTGTTTTTTCGCCCCCAGGCATTATAACATGCAATCTTAGGCCTATTAGATTAAAACGTTACTCTATTTGAACGACACGTGGCACGCGTGCGCCGTGCTCACGAAGTTTGACAGCTAAACAAACATGGCGGCCGATAGCGGAATCAGAATCAAATCTTTATTAATATTAGATGAACAAACACATTGTTCTTTATGCGGGGTATTGTGCAAATATAATTTTTGTAATTGGTCTTGTTTCCTCCCCTTTAAGTAGTTATTGAATGTGAGGGTGGAAATGATGTCTTTTGCAAATAATGGTTAGATTAATTACTACTTGTGGTAGATTGTGAATTAAATGTTCTAATTAACTGGAGTTTGCATTTGATCTCTAGAGCTTTAATTTATTACTGCAAGCTTTTCTAATTGTTGGTGTCTTCACTTAATTTTGATTTTTATTATAATTATAGTCTAAAAACGGCCTGCCCAATCAACCTGGGTTTTTAAACCTGGGCATCCTTTTTTAAAATGGGCTATGAAGTAGCATTGCTTTTTTTATCATGCCTAGATGCAGCTTTAATTTATATTACAGCAAACTTTTCTAATTGTTGATCTGTTCACTTTATTTTTACGTTTTGTTCACGTTTTTATTAGAATTATACTCTAAAAATGGCATGCCCAAATTAACCTGAGTTGGAAATCTGGGCATCCTTTTTTTAAATGGGGTATAAAGTTGAATTTTCTTTTTTGCCAAGCCGGCCAACGGAAAGACTGACCAATTAACCAATTTATTATTATTATCAGCCATTAATGTTCCACTGCTGGGCAAAAGCCTCCCTACTCTCTTTCTATCTCTCTCTGTCCAGAGCCACTAAGGACCAATCTTTATTTATCATCGTCATCATCAGCCTATAGCCCTAGTCCACTGTTGGACATAGGCCTCTCCTTTTGCACGCCATTCAACTCGATTTTCGGCAACTCTCATCCAGCTTCTACCAGCCATCCTGCGATGATCATCGCTCCACCTAACCTGATCCAATCTTTATTAAAAGAGTCCAATTAACAACTGCGTCCATACAAAAAACATGAAACAATAATTTAGCTTACAGCTACTCAACGCAGTCCTATCTAGTTTTAACAGTACTTACATGAAATTCTCCGAAACAACGGCTAGAAATGCTAGAATTCGTTGTCGAAATATAGTCGGAAGTGCTCGGAGTCGGGATATTCAAACCGACGCGATATTTACCCACCGTGGAGCAGAACAGGCTATTAATTTACATAGTAATTTATCTTGTAATTAAGTACGCCGCAAATTGCTATCTCAGCCCTTCATAATCCTTTCGCACTGTTGCTTGGCGCTTGGAAACGATGAGGTTAGTGGTGATGCGTTCGGGATTAGAAGTGCGGAGTATAAGAAGCGAGGTTTTTCGTTGTATGGCAATGCTGGTTCTTTGGCCAAAAAATAGGCTAGCCCTCTGGTCACGTGAAGAGTCGACCAACCGCTTGGCGATGTCTCGAAATAATGAGTGGGCACTCGGACCCCATGGCCCTTTAGTGCCTTAGGCATTTTCTACCAGTGAACTAAGGCTGGTGAAGAGATTAGTTGGCATGTGCTTTGTTTGAGATAAACAATAATAAAAAGAGGTAAGGTAAGTAAGAAAAAAATATGCGATAACTGAATAAATGAATAATAAGTGAATTTAAAAAGTGCATATAGTCTAAAGTATCTGTTGATTGAAACTTTGAAATATTTAGAAACCATTATTCTGAAAATAAAGAAAAATGATTATTCTGCACAAATACCTAATACGCATATTAAAAAATAAAAAATAAAATACACACACCACCTCATCCAAATTAGCTAAAAGCCACAAATTAGTCTCGTTTCGATGCGATTCTTATTCGACAAATAAAATAAACCGGCTATTTTATTATTATGTTCTTATTCCTACTGTTATTTCGCATTCTCACCGCCAAAATCTGATTGTCCTTCAAAAAATCTCCGTGGCTATCTATTAGTCACATCCCCTCGTTCCCATCGCTCGCCTGCGGTTGGTGTTGACACGCAGCCGACAGACAGGGATTAAGGTTATCTGCATCACAAAGCCTGCACTGTGGAATTGCGCCGATTGCCAGACAACCCACTCGCCCGGCAATATAGCCCGATTTTTGGAGCTTCCACGATTTTTGGCCGAAATTAAAAATTATTAAGGCAAGAAAATTTTTGAAGTGTGATTTTAACATTGAGTGGTTTAAGTTATTTTAAAAAGAACAAACCTTATTTTCAACGAATTATTAATCATTTTGTTCCACTGAGTAGTTAGTTTTTCTTTACAATTGTGCTTATCTCAGAACTAAACTTAATTTTCTGAGTAACTAAACTAAAAATAAATATTTTTTCTAACCACTTAGTTTTATTAAAAATGTGTAAATTCATCTTATAAATGCTTTACAAAATTCAGCTGAAAACTAATTTATCAATGTTATTATCTCTAAATAGCAAACTCCTGCAGTGGTGGCCCAGTGGTAACGACCTCGACTTACGAGTTCTGGGTCGTAGGTTCGAACCCAGATAGGCGCTTTACTTTACTTTACTTTGCTTTACTGCTTTACTTTACTTTACTTGTAAATTGTTTCATCACCACTGCTCTCAAAACGGCGAAGGAAAACATCATGACGAAACCGGCATGTCCTTGAACCAAAAATTCGAAAACATGTGACATCTACCAACCCGCACTGGGCCCGCGTAGAAGATTATAGCCCACTCCCTCTCGAAGAGAGAAGGCCTGTGTCCCAACAGTGGGAGCAAAATAGGCTGATTATGTCATTATAATCAGCGTATATGGCTCCCACTGTTGGCAAACTCCTAAACTTCAAATCGAAAAGCGAATGTCCGAATCGCACCCTAAATAACGTCATTCCGAATAACTCCAGCCCATAACTCTAACACCAATCATGTTATAATTTCATTAAACTAAAAATACTAAGAACTTTATAAAGATAATTATTTTAACAAATCGTAATCCACAATATTAATTAAGACTTTGCATCTAAAATCAAAGCATACCAAGTCATATTGTTCAGCACAGCTTGTTAACAAGTTCGTCTTAATTGGATTGTTTCTTCAGTCTTCAGCGGAGTTCAGGAGTTGGGGAGTTGCACGATACTTGGTATCGATCAGGTATCAGTGGAGATTGGAGTCGAAGTTCGATCGGAGATTATTAAGGGTTGTCGTATTATAAATATACATACTTAATAGGTACCCTTTATTGCATACCAAAGTGAAGGTTGCGGAAATTGAGATATGTTTATTTTCATAACAAGGTACGAATGCCGACGTCAAAAAAAAAATCATTAACTTAAAACAAAGACAACGTATTCTCAAGTGTAACTTAACATCCAAAATGACTTAAAACCCTTAAAAGATCCACCATTTACTTTTGTAACCTTTTTACAATCAAACTTACATACTTAGGTACACGAAGAGGCGTATGTTGTACTTTACAGTCGCCTTTTACAGACATAAATGGCGCCCAACACGGTCCCGTGCTGAGCGCCATTTGCATCTCAGAATCTTTTTCAATTTTATATCTAGGAATTAAGGTGGTTTCGAAGACGTGCATCTAGCCTCTTACACACAGTTTATCGCGTTGGTATTGATACAAGTAGGTTTTTGGATTTATTGTAACAAATGTCAGCTGTGAAATTAACTTTATGATTATGTAATAAGCTTTACAAAATGTTGTAAAAAATTGTCTTATATTTGGTACATAATATAATAAATATAAAGTCTTAAATCCCCGAGAGTAGTAGTGTAGTACTCCCATATTTATCCACAAAAATGACTTAAGTAAATTTAGTCTCTTTATAAGTAGTCTATGATCAAAAACCGGGCAAGCATCCAAACTCCGTGGTACTGAGCAATTCCTGTTCTAATTCCTATCTCCAATTCATCCTTACAACACATCTCCGTTACTGCAACATCATTACCATCCAAACATTCAAATCAATACAGGCACAGCTTCACAAAGTATCCACCGCTTTCAGAACACGGAATCTGAATGCGTTGTCATCCAACGCTGCGGCAAGTCTATTAATTCCATTGAGGAGAGGGTACAAACCCCTAAATCGATATACGCTAAGAGGGACCCATTTCACGGCTGAACACCCGCACGACCAACTTGGATAGCGACTCGACGTGATATGGTAAGTACGTTAAATTCTCTGCTTTTAAAATATGTGAATGAGACCTTCGTGGAGTTTAATGGTGTTTTTGGTGTAGGTTTGTGAATTATAATTTTGCTTATGAAATTGCTTGAAAGTAAATTTGCCTATCTATCTGTCCCACTGCAGGGCAAAGGGAAGTCCCTTTTCCACACCTATACAATCTACCTTAATTATATTTTCAGGTTCCAGAAAAAATTAATTGAGACAGATTGCAATGCACGAGCCGACATGCGGATCTAAAGACCAAAAAATTGAAGAAAACGTTCGCAAACCAATTTCAGGTTTACAATAAAACGGGGACTTTAATGCGACAGTTCTGCCACTAAGGATTTCCAAAGTCAAATCCAAATCTTTTAATCCAACTAAATTCCTCTAAAAACAATTTAAAACCTCAGCTCTTGACCCATAATTATCGTTTTAAATAGCTTTTAAAAGCAACAATAGGAGCACGCGACGCGTCCGTCCGCCGTGGCGGCCCGCACGCGATTGCATAATTTTTAATCACACGACCGAGTAAGCAGCTAATACGGTAGAACGAGATATTGAGGGTAGTTATAGCTTAACTGGCGGCAAAGCAGAATTGGCTTTTGTCATCGCGAGCGGAACGGATTTTCTTTATTTTCTGAACGCCTGGTAGTCGCGGTTTTTTGAATTGTTTTTTGTTTTGGATATCATGTGTATGTATGGAGACTGCTAAAAGTGACTATGTTGTGGTGATAAGCACTTCTAGTAAACTACTAAGATATATTCTTTCTAAGAAGTAGGTAAGTTCCAAGTATTGCGATGGGGGTTTAAAAATCGACTAAAAGACGACAAAGCTATGGAAAGGAAAGAGAAATGAGGTTACAATTTTCAATCATAAAATCTCCGTACTTTTCTAGGAAAATTAAATGCAGAGTTTTCTTTTATACTGAGTTAGTTTTACTTAGAATTAAATAATAATCATATTGTTAACTTGAAATTTAAGATTCCCGTAAAAATCTAGATATTTTTTGCGATTAATCTCTAACTAGGTATACGAGTACCTACTTAATTTATTTTCGTAGAATTTACCAAGAACCCCAAAAATTCGTAATATCAAGTAAAGCAACGACATCTGTATTTAACATATACCCCATTTACCTTCACACTTGACTAAATTAAAGTGTCACTTTAAACTATAGCAACGCCGACCCATCCATTAATCCGCCATTGTCATGGTAAGCAGCCTGTGATCTATATTTTAATAACACGCCTCGATGGACGGCTAATAAGGGCGAAAATTGTGTTAGGGATGACATTGCATAGGGACCGAAGGACCAGGCGTATGATTCGTTTAATCTAATCGTATTTATATCATTATTAGATTTTTTTTTGTTGATTTCTTATGCAGATATGAAAATTCCTGAAACACATGAAAAAGAGGTGTTAATTTGAAAACAAGATTTAACGGGATTACTAAACTAAGAGTACTCTAATAGGTAAATGATAAATGATTTTATTTCTGTAAGTATTTTTTTAAACTAGATTGAGTTCGGCATTTCCTATCTGACTACTCTGAGAAGAAAGGTCGAAACAAACTCAGAGGTCACAGTCTCTTTTAAAGTCCAGACATAATCTTGGTCAGATCATGTGAAGATCTTGTAGATTGGGGTCTGAAATTGTCTTTTGAGGAAAGAACCACACAGATTGAGTGGACCTGTCCAGTCAGTGCACGTATTTGTCGGTAATATTGCAGCTCAACTCAAAACTTGCTTACTTTGAAGATCTCCTTTTACATGTAAGAATAAAGTAGTTGTTGGATCTTTTATCCTATCACTTAATAATTTACTAATTAACAACTAAGAACATTCAGTTCGAATCAATTTTTTATTTACCACCCATCACCAATTTTTAACACATTTGACCGATTAACGAAAATCTTCTGCGGTTGTTATTATTACTTTATTTTACAGTAGGAATAATCACATAATCAGCGTATAATTGTTCCCATTGCTGGAACTAAGTCCTCCTCTCGGTGAGAGGAAGTGGGCCGTAATCCATCACGCGAGCACAGTGCGGGTTGGCAGATGTCACATGTCTTCGATTTTTTTTTGGTTCTTGGATTTGCCGCGATTTCCTCACCATGTTTTCCTTCACCGTTTTGAGAGCAGTGATGATGAACTAATTTACACAACGTAAAGCGCCTGTCTGGGTTCGAACCTACGACCCACAAGTCGTAAGTCGCAGCCGTCACCTTAAATTCAAATAATAGTAAGTATCTGCCAGATTCTACGACTGTTAATATAAATAAAACGTAGTGTACATTTTAAAATACATTAGTGAATTATGTAAATGTATATTGGGCGAACAGAAATGGGAAATTTTGTTTGAACAAATCGTCGGAAGCAATTTTCTCGTAGGGATTTAACGCGGGATCTTACTGTGCTTGAGCAGTGTACAGGTACAGGCGAAACTGGCTCGTGTTCGTATTTTTTATTTTTACTCATGCCGGTATAATAATATGAAGGTTTTGTATATTTGGAACTGCACCCTAATTGCGTAACACACTATCAATCCCAATCTGAATAATTTTAATGGATATTGCTAGTCCATTGTTTCATAATTATGTTCGAAAAATTTGTGTGTTCAACAACTTAAATAACGCAATGATTGTTGTTGATCTGTCAAAATGAAAGCCATTCCTACTGTTAGTGGCAAATGTTCTCGATTGTTAATAATCTATATCCTATACTAACAATAATGCTGAAGAGTTTGTTAGTTTTTTTTTGTTTGTTTGAACGCGCTAATCTCTGGAACTACCAGTAGGATTAAAAAATCTTTTATATTTGATAGCTCAATTCTTGGGTGACGCTATACGATTATTTAAAATCACGCTAGGACTCTTAGAAGCCGAGCAAAAAGAAAGAAAGTAAGAAAGAACGCGAAGCAAAAACGAAGTAGGTACCTAATAGCGCGGCCATGCGATGCGATGCAACGGGGTGTCAGATTTCAATGTAAAATATAATGATAAGGTAATACCTAAAGCGTATACAGAACGTCTTGTGGAGCTAAAACTACTTAAGTGTACCTAAACCAGGAGACAGTTTTGCCTTCGGGTGTACACCACCGTCGCTATGATTCTTTTTAAAAGCTTAAAGCTCATTCAGGATTTGCTTAAATATGCAGCTTTTAAATGAAGTCTTAGATATAGTACGTTTCCATTGATTTGATCTTTAAGATTCCAATGAACGTCGTTGTTTGGAAAAGAACAGCTTTCTTGTGATTTTCACAATCGTACATAATATAGTACTGAGATTGCTTTAAAGATGATGACTGAAATAAATTAGAAGGCCTTACAATTTCATCTTAAAAACTGTCATAATTACCAAGTAGGCGCTTTTTTTTTGTATAAATAATTTCATCACCACTGCTCGCAAAACGGCGAAGGAAAACATCGTGAGGAAACCGGCATGTCCGAGAACCAAAAAATCGAAGACATGTGACATCTACCAATCCGCACACCCGCGTGGTAGCTTTATAGCCCACTCCCTCTCAAAGAGAGGAGGCCTGTGTCCCAGCAGTGGGAACATTATAGGCTGAATATGCTTGTGTATCTGTCTTGGACTATCATCTGTGGCAGATAAAAAATACACGAGAAGTTTATCAAGATAATAAGTAATTCTGTCTAATCCAAAAGCTTTTTACTAAATAACACCAATTGATACCTATATAAAATGTCATTGTGGTTGTGATTATATTTTCAACAAGAGGCTGTACTAAGCACGTAGAGATAGTCTCGTTTAAAATTGCACTGCTTTTGGTATACCTACACATTTCAAATGATTGTAGATTTTAAGTGGAGGGACGTGCATAAATAAGACGATCCCTACCCAATTTATTGGCCCACCAAGTCAAGCAACGAACTGTCTACTCGTACCGTGGAAACGCACACGCGAGTGTAAGTGGAAAGCGAATATGGAGGCAATTTATGAAAGAATTGAATACTCAATTACTGACGATTTGTGACGTTCAAGTGCCGATAAATTCACTCCGAGCCAAGCTTCCTTTGAGTAAAATGGATTTGGACATGCTTGTCTTAAACTGGCATATTTTTTTAGAAACGAACGGTTTTTATATAAGTTTAGAGCACTGTGTCTCTTCCTTATGGCTATACCTAGTATTTCTAAAACAGCGGGGGGGGGGGGGGAATTGGTAATTGCGTAAAACACTAACAGTAGCAATGACTTTCATTTTGGCAGTTCAACAACAATTATTGCGTTACTTACGTCGTTGAGCAGACAATTTTTTCGAACATATGAAGCAATTGATTAGCAATATCCTTCAAAATTAAACAGATTGTGATTGAAAATGTGTTACGAAATTAGGGGGCAGGTGTTGATTAAGATTATTATTATTGATTAATTATTCCTTTCTTACAAAAAGGACTGATCTAGGTAATGTTCTCTACATTACTATACCCTATTTGGTGCTAGTCATTAAAAGTTATTAGCATGAAATACGAGACTAATATGAAGTTAGTTTAAGATTACAAGAGAGAAAGAAGTCAGATTTGGCTGATAAGTCAAATGAAAAAGATATAAAATACGTAGAATGATTTCAAGGAATAATTAAACCCTGGTTTAATTTATTCCTCCCGGTACCCTGAAGCTCGTAGAGAGCTTCACAGTAGCTACACGCTTTGTTAGACGTAAGAAAAGTAAGTTTTTCTGACAATGTTCAGAACGTTGAACTAGAGTTTATGACGCTTATTTCGTAATGTAATTTTGGTTTTATTTTACCTTTGACAGCAATCCAATCTGCAACTTTATTGCAACAGTAATGAAATAGCTGCGAAAGGACTGTAATGAGTAACCTCTGCTTCACCATATTTTTTTGATATTTAAATGTCTCTAACTTTATGATAAATCAAAATATCACGACGGTTTTCCCCTGAGGGTTAGGCAGAGGGTACCTATGCTCGTTCCTAAGTTTATAAATAAACCCCCTCATGCGCAACAAACGACTCAACTTCATTTATAAACTAAGGTCACCGATAAAATCTCTTGAAAGCTGCATACAGTTGGCTTGTGCGCGACGAAATGGTGCATAACCACTCTTTACAGCGCAGTTGTGTAAAGAGCAAAACATTGTATTAATGTAAACGTGTTATATTAAAAATATTGAAACAATAACATTTCCACTTCAATAATGTTACAACGACCCAATAAAGCGGAATCAACAAAATATTTTACTGCCCTGAAACTAGTTTGAAGAAACCTCAAAAACCAACCTTAGCTTCGACTGTTCAAAGTTGGTTCTCGCTTGAGGTATGTGAAAGGTAATTTGTTGTTGAAACGGAGTTGTAAATAAAAGATGTTTTATATAGCTGTTTGTAACATTGAGCGAAACATGCAGTTTGCATTGCAAAGGATGCTGTAACTTGTAAGATAAGTTTAAATTGATCTGGGATGAAAAGATAACCATTTGGAATAAGATTTGGATCAGAGTAGTGTCAAAACAAGAAATAAGAAGACGTCTTCATCATGAGCATAACACAATCAGCCATTAATGTTCCTACTGCTGGGACACAGGCCTCCTCTCTGTGAGAGCGAGTGGGCCGTAATCTACCAAACGCGCCTAGTGCGGGTTGATGGATATCACACGTCTTCAAATTTTTGGTTGTAGGACATGCCGGTGTCCTCCCGATGTTTTCCTTCACCATTTTTGGGAGCATTTGTGATGATCTACCAAGTGCGGTTACGAGTGGTGATATTTAAATGTCTGGGCTAATATTTTGCCCACGAGTATGAGCTAGTCGTTACTAATATTTGCATAGCACAAGTGTGAGTTAGCCGAAAGACGTCTACTGCTAGACATAGGAGAGGAAGGTCGGTGGAGTTCCTTGCCCATTCTTCTCCATATGAAACTACCTTTTGGAAGGGGCGACTAGAATATTTTTTTTTTTTATTTGGAAATTTTGACGTTCAAAGGTATCTTTTGTCTTTGTAATAAATGATTTGACTTTGCCTTTTCGGCCTTCACCAGGCACCGCCACTTCAAGTTCGATGCTTCTCGAATCCAGCGGATTCCTGCGGCCATCACCAGGTCATTGGTTCACCTGGGTGTATATAAATAAATAATTATTTTAAAGTGTTCAGTGACAACACTTTGTTTTGCACAAAATTAAAATTAGCACACTTACAGCATTTGAGCACGAAATCGCAATTAGTTTTAGTAGCGGCTTGTGGCTAAGCGTTTATCATTGCTCTAATTACACCCTAATGACTGAACAGGTGGTAATGCATCTAATACAATGTGTGTGTTGCATAATATTATTACATAGTTGCGAAATATAAATAAAAACAGGTGGCAGCCAGCAGGGGTCGAGCTACCCGAATATGTCAAATTCTGCCAATCAACCTTGAACCTTAATGCTTTAGCGATAAAGTTGAAAACCTATTAAAGAAATTTGACAGATTGTAGTAGCTTGATGTGTTGGCGTCTGTACATGATTTTGAGTCCCCTGCGTTAAATTTTTTCGTCTGCGATTTAAAAAAGTAATTAGCTGTTCCATACATTTTGAACGCGTAGGTATTGCACTTTCCTATGAAACAGCAGATTAAAAAAAAAGTCTGCGGTAGGTCTACTGAATTCATGGCAACAGTTTGCTAGTCGATTTCTCTGCCATCCTCTATATAATAGAAATCCAAATTTTTAAGGTACGATGTGCAAATTCATCGCAAAACAGTTTTTTTTTTAATATTAAGATTTATTTCTGGACAATTCCTAACCCAAATCGTGAATCCAGCTTAAATATATCTAATTTTACATTCACTAATACGAAATATTGAGCATGACAGCAGTTGTCACATAACTACGCCGCCCGACTTGACTCGGTGTGACCGGATCAAAAGACCAGCCCGTGACGATCGTAATGGACGCGAATATACATTTAATTAAACATAACGTTTATACAGAGCGTCCATTTTACATGCGTTTAATATTAAGATGGCTCATTATGCTCATTGGTCTAAACTTAGATTTCTGGCAACATTAGGCGTCAGAATGTTTTCTGGCGTAAGTTGTGGATTTTAATTTGTTTGTTTTGTTTATGGACAAAGGCTTAGTTTGTAGGCAAGAGTTTTGGTTCACTGAATTATTTAGGTATTTTTAAGGTCCAGCCCGTGATCCGTTTATTTTTAGTTGTTTACCTGGATTACCTTTTCCTCTTCTGCTTAAGGCGATGCCCAAACGTAGGACACCGTAAAACGCTCAGTTTTTGTCGCACAATTAGGCGTATAAGTAAATATCAAACCAGGAAAAAAAAATGTGTATATTTTCAAATGTTCAAAGAAAAAACTGATTCAAAAATATTTCATAAAAATAAAATAGTATCATGATAAAACAATTGTAAAACAGAGCTCAAAATAATATTTTCCATCGCGTAATTCTCAAAATGTTGAGAGTAAACTACTTATCATAATTTTATGTAATGATAATAAAGGGAATTCAATCAGCTAAAGCAATACCTAAAAATTATTCCACTGAGCCGTGCCTTTATTTTTAATTTAATTAAAACTCCAAAATTATTTTTATTTTGGTGGTCATTCGATTTAACTGACGTCAAACACATCGCTGTTTTGAACCTTATTTGTTGCCGCGATGCTCTATTGTGTTACCTAAAAATTTGCTTCTTCTGAAGACGATAGTTTGACTTAAACTCAGGGAAAGACTCTGATGAAACTAAATAAAAAACGTCTGAGCACAAAAAAAAAATGCACACAAAAGTTTGTTCCACGAATGATAAACACTTTTAAACTCTTTCGAACGCAGAAATATAATTCATATCATAACACGTTCGAAAATAATCAGCCGCCACATTTACGCGCCAAAAAGACAATAATTTAGAAAAAGTTACACATTATAAAATCAAACAAGAGACGTTTGGCGCGTTCTGACAACCACTATCGTTTGTTAAAAGGGTCGTAATTAATATTAAAAATAAACTTTTATTTAAATATTATATTTAAGAGAACGTTTAAGTGGTTTTGTGGACACAAATTTTTTTCGTAAGTAATTGTTTTTCGGCTAGTGGCAGACTGTGGATTTTCTTGTTCAATGTTTGGAATAGATTTTAAAAAGATCACTTTACTCTTCTGAAATTGTTTATTTGGACAAAAATATTTGAAATGGATTTAATTAAACTCAGACAGTTTAAAAGTGTGACATCATAAACTAAACCAGCCGGTTTGGAAAACACGGAACTCCATAAAATAAACTTTAGTGTTTTTTAACTACGAGTTAAAAACCACTAAACCATATTTCACAAATGAGTTACAGATGAACTGACATCGGAACTTATCAAAAAAATATAATTTAAAGCATATCGAAGGGAACATTGCGTATTTTGGTACACAAACGACCGCTAATAATTTACAAAATTGTCTTCGTACACTTTTCTTTAGAACATTTATTGCTTTTTAATGTAGTAGACGACATGGCTATACAGCCAACGGTCACGCGTCATAACATTACTGGCCATTTGCTTTTATCTTTTTTTTATCTGTCATCCGTCAAAAGCTAACGACTGGCAAGCGCCAACAGCCTAGATATACCGGGTTGTTTATGGAGGAAGGTCTATGGTCCAATATTAATCGTCACATTTTAAATCTAAATGCAATGAGTGTCGCGTTAATTTGGGGTAATCTTTAATGTCTATTATGGTCGGTTACCAGAATTTATTAAGAGACTGTCTGTGAATAGGCAGACAGGAAATATACAGTTTAAGTTCGTATTTAAAAGTAAATAAGTAATTAAAATAACCATTCTTAACCATTACAATAATGTTGTAGCAGATAAAAATATTGAGCACCTAAACGAGCTGTAAACAAAACAATAAGAATTTTCACAAAGTTCAGTTTAAGTAAATATAAAAAAAATATTAACTATTTAATAAAAATAACCACAAAATCAGAATCCCTAAAGTATCATAACCACGTATCAAAGGACCATAGTAAAAAAAAAAACTCATTTTTTTAAACTATCAGAGCGCTGTCATCGAGTGTGAAGTGGACAGTGAAAAGATCTGAGAGCGGTGTGATGTCTTTGATGCGTCTGAACACACCGTTACAACATGACACACGAGGACTTATAACTCATACCATTTGTCACTTTTAATTGCGACTTGTTCTTGTCGAACGTCTGAAGAAACGTCTTATAAATAGTTTATTGTGAAATAAATGCGGTGCAGTAGCTGTGAGGAGTCGGAGATGGATTCTATGGCGATCGCAAGTGGAGGTTCATTTTTATTATAAAGTGCATGTAGGTGTTGGTTTTAAATGGTTCTGGTATTAAAAACAGCCAGGACAGCTGGCGTACTGGCCATGCAAACTCGCTTCACAAAGATTCCTTATAAAGGACGGATAAGCAAACAAATTTTTTTTTTTTCCTTTGGACTTTAGGCTAATAGCTAAATAAACAAACAATTCACAAATTGGCACCAAGAACTATCCATAACGAGACAGATAGACCTTCTGTCTCTCTCCCTCCCTAAAGAGACAACTTAATCTATCTCTTTCACTCCCTTTTCAAAATCAAAATCAAAATATTTTATTTCACATTATAAACCAATATGGGTACTTTTGAAATGTCAGAAGCTAGGTGCACGGTTCCAATTGGTCGTTTCCTATGGAGAAGAGCCGGAAAGAAACTCCACGGTTACTCTTTTAAAAATAATTGGCTTTTACAATGTTTTCAAATTACAGTAGGTATGGGAGGACAGCGTAGGCCTGTCAACAAGTACCAGGTACTTGATAAAATAAAAAATTGTCTACAGATCTAAAGTCTACAAGGCCTACAAAGTCCTCACATTCACAAAATATAGAAGAATCAGTCAAAAGGACAGATAAAATATAAAAACCTATTAAAACCAAGTGACATGACTGCCATTACAACCACTAATAAAGAGTTGAAACTAGAATTGTCTGTATATAATGTCAAATAATAAAAAGATTATGTCAAAGAAGTATGTAAAAAATAAATAAACATCGTAATTTGAGAGCAGTTAATAAACATTTACGTAGTTATGCCGTTAATGAGGTGCCAGGGAAGCCACATGTGCAGAAGAACAAAACCACAATACATCCCTGCAGTCCTTAAAGAAATTAAGACATTAAATCCTGAAACAGTTATGGCGTTCAAAGCGGTCATTAGTATGTCGATAGCTGGTTTTACTTTGATGTCCTGCCATCGTGTCGTTAAGAGCCAGCATTGGACTGTAAACACCCAAACGACATCCTATTCCGGTCAGTTGGAACGATTATATTGATTCTAAACGGTTTCAGTTTTGAATCTAACGTAATATGGTTGCAGCATGTGTTTATTGGTTTTGTCTGGGAAAGTTAAGTCTGAACTGAATCTTTTGGTATTGTTTTGCGATAGTTTTATTCATAACTTAGCTATTTATGCTTAGACTAGCTTATGCCCGCGGCTTCGCCCGCGTGGATCTCTGGGACAAAAAGTACTTAGTCTATGTCCTTCCCCAGGATACCATCTATCTCCTTGCGAAATTTTATCAAAATCCGTTCAGTCGTTTAGGCGTGAAAAGGTAACATGCAGACAGAGTTACTGTGAATAAACCTTTTTTAGTTTCTAAGCTACATATTCAAACATTCAATTGCTTATCAAGTTACTTTGGAAGCTTTAAATAAAATCCTACTTACAAAAATGTCACCAACACTGAGTCATCGAGATGCTTGTATTGACACAATTAGATATATGCATTCGCTCCTGTGCTTCCTACTCAACAAATTCCAAGAGGTGACATAGGAGAATGAGTAAACCACAATAAATTATCCTCCGCATTCTTCCAAGGGAACAGTAGCCAAATTTAAATTAGGATCCCCAATAATAGCTTCGTTTATAACGCAATAAACTAAATATACTTAATGCCTCCTCGTCGGCAAGCCGTCCTGTACGCGCCGTTTGACATACAATTAAAAATGACAGATGACTCGTCGCCATCTTGAATTTGCTCAAAGAAGGCCGCACTAAAAAAAAAGCCGTTCAACACATTTTTAGCTAGTTAATCTCGATGGATGGATGTAAAGCTGTCAATCATGCGGTTTTTGAGAGCGCGTGAAAGTTTCTAGTCGTCGTACGTGTCAATTATTTATTCTTTGATGTATTTGCCAATTTTGTCAAGGATTGTTTTGGATATTATTGGTTTAACGGGCTCGTGGCTAAATTATAACAGCCGCACGGATTGATAAAAGGATAACCTACGCTTGCCGCGGCCGGTTCGTGGATGGATGACATTACATATCGAGACCTCTCCGTGCCTCGGAAATCACGTTAAGCCGTTGCTCCCGGCTATCATTCATAGATTTTTGTCAGTCGTTACGGATAGTCAGAAGCCCAAGTCTGACAACTAGTTTTACCAAGGAATATCCGATATCGTGTTACCCAGTAACTAGGTTATGGAGGTCAGATAGGCAGTCTTCGCTCCATGTAAAATACTGGTGTTCATCTGCATCTGGTTTGACTGGACGACCGTAACATAGTTGGCATAAGGCAAGGCAGATTGATGGGTTCAATAAGAGCCGTAGCGATACTTCCGAGGTTTTCCCTTTTCGTGATGTGTTTGTCTTTGGTCCTCGTTCATTATATTAAACGCTATCACTCTGGATTTAGCAGTAGCAAGCATGATTGTTTGTTACATAAGTGAGATCCTTCATTTGATGACCAAATCGGGTAGGCATGCTTAGACGCATTAATTAGTCTTTAGTTGCATACTCTCTTTTAACTTTTCAGTATCCAAGGCAACTGAATATCACAAATCTACGAACTTCTGTTATTTTAAAATAGTTTCTGTACATGAATGAATGATGATTTCTGTAAATACTTAAATATATATTATAATATTGGTATTCAGCGGCATCAGGTCAGACTGGCAGCTGACCCCAACATAGTTGCGAAAAGGCTAGGCAGATGGTGATGATGACTTAAACAAGTAAGTAGGATTATATTTAGTAAAAATAACTTTTATATTTAGTAAACTAACTTTACAAATGATTCACACTTCGATTCAGTTGCTTTAGTAGACTCCAGCTTGGCATACTTACTATAGTGTAGCGAGAGATAGGTATACTTGTAAAAACTATGAAACTCAAGTAAATCAAGTAAGTTAATGAGGCTCACTCACATTGGTCAAAACTCGTTGAAAAATTTGGTCCTTCCAACCGCAAACTTCAAACCTTATTATTTATGTAATAGGTCATTTAATTTTCATATTACACTATTTTTCATCTTAAATATTTAAGGACGTACGAGGGTAGTTTCACCCCTTAAAGATGGCTCGAGGCGATAGGACTTCCCCTATTTCCCCCGCCCCTGAATTTAATAAATAATAAATGTATGATATCGTGTAAATAAGGCGCAGGAAACGTGTCATAAATATAGAAAGAGCTTTATTTAGGAACTGATGGATTTGGTCTGAGGAAAATGTAAAAATTGTATGTATGTACTATCTGACCACCGTAAGGGCTGTTCCCGCTTGCAGCGCATATTATTAGTCGACCTAAAAAGGATCCTCTTTTGTTTTACTTACGGACGCCGCTGTGGTCATCATGTCCACGGGATTTTGTTTTCAAAATGGTCAGGGTTTTGGCGATAGTATGTCATAGCTCGTTAGCACCCATTGCTGAACATAGGGTTATCATTATAAAGAGGTTTGGTAGTGTAGTGGTCGCTCGATGGCCCTGAATTAAGAGATGAGGATCGTGTGTTCCAACCTAGGCAGACATGCACTTTTCTTTAAGCACTTTTAAAACAATCACTGTACTGTGGGGTAGTTATGTAATACACTATCAGTAGCTATCGGTTTCATTTTGACAGTCCAACAACATTCATTGCGTTATTTACGTTATTGAGCAGACACATTTTTCGAACATATGAAGAAATGGATTAGCAATATCCTTCAAAATGATTCAGATTGAGATTGGTAGTGTGTTACAAAATTAGGGTGTTGGTCTGAAGTCAGTGAAGGAAACCGAATGAAAACATGTATCATCCACTTGGCCAGTGTGGTGGTTTATGGCCTACCATATCTTAAAAAAAGGAGGCCTAACTCCCAGCAGTGCAAACACTATATACTCTTACTTAGGCTGGTAATTTTCCATCCGGGAATTTCTCGTAATCACCACACACTGGTGATAGCAATATGTTGTTGCTGGCAGAAATGGGAAGTTCTAGTATAAATAAAACCAATTTGATATAACTTGAAACTATTTTATATCAACATCGAGTTAATGTAATGGCCGAACTATGTAGTTAATAATTACAAATATTTACAGCGTTGAGCATCGTATTAGCAAATACTTACATAACTATTTATATTAAAGCATGTTCAGACAAAAGGAGAAACTCAAAGGTCAAATAAATGGATTACAAAATAAGTACAGTCACGAGCAAAAGTATGTATACATTCGGCATTATTTTGAATACAAGCAAAAACCTATTTACTATTTGGGTAGGTACAGTCACGAACAAAAGTATGTATACATTCGGCTTTATTCAAAAGCGATTTACTCCTTTATTTTTTAATGAAATTTTATGTTGTTCCGAACATAGCATTTTCGAACTCATAGCTTTATGTAATGTGTCGTATTTCAACGTTGCATTCGTTATTTCACGAAAAAACCGCAATTGAAAGTTGCCAAGTGTTGACATATTGGTGCTCGTGACTGTACATAGGAGCAATTTTCTTTTGAATCAATATAATGCTGATTTACACACAAAACATAAATATTCATAGAATCAATAATCATAAGGTAGTAGGTACCCCGATATTATTATGCATTCATACTAATTCTATAAAGGACATCATTCAATTCGTACCCAAAAATTAAAGTTCCAGCCAGAAAAAAATAGTAAGTACTGTTTTCTTTTGTGAAATAACATCTTGAATATTTAATACTATTACAAGGAAAGTCTATATTTAACCCACTGGCTGCTATTTGAGATTGAAAATGCCAAAAATCATATTTTTATAACAAGTGTTTTAAGCATAACATTTTAAAATACCAACTTTTAATTGAATGCAATATCCCTCTGCCTGTATATTAACTTTTCACGCCTAAACCATATACCGGATTTCGATAAAATATGACAAGGAGATAGATTGCATCCTGGGGAAGGACATAGGCTGGCACGTTCCCGTTGGATAATTGCCCACATCCACACAGGCCAAGCCGCAGGAATTATATAGGTTAATCCCTGCAGTAAAAACTAAATCTGCAGGGATAAAATTTCAGTTCAATCTACAAACGTAAATGACATTCTTAAATCATAGTTTCAGATGTGACTCGAAGAACCAATGAAGCCCAGCATTGATTGACTCTTAACCTATTAATTAGTGCAGCTTGATACTAAATTCATGACCAATCTTATGATGCAGAAGCAGGATTCTATGGCTCACATTTAAGTTCTTGGTCTAATTAGCGGGGTAATTGCCTAACGCACTCACAGTAGCAATGGCTTTCATTTTGACATTTCAACCACATTCATTGGGTTATTTATGTTGTTGAGCACACATTTTTCAAACATATGAAGCAATGGATTAGCAATATCCTTCATGTGATTGATTGTGGGTTACGCAATTAGGATGCAGGACAGTTTGATTTTAACACGTTCGTAGTAACATGGCTTGTGGCTAAGTAATAACAGCGTAATAACAGTCGATCGATCAAGTTACGCTACGCTATTGAGTCAAGCTACGCTTGCCGCGGTTGGTCTGTGGATGGGTTCAGTCGTTACGGGTCGTCAGAAGCTAGAAAATCTGACAACCAGTCTTACCAACGGGCATCGTGTGTCCTAGTAACTAGGTTGTGGAGGTCAGATAGGCAGTCGCTCCATGTAACATACTAGTATTCAGATGCATCTGGTTAGACTGAAAGACCACCACAACATCGTTGGGAAAAGGCTACGCAGATGATGATTCCTAGTCCTAGTTATCAATTTAGACATACCTACATTGATGGTCGAAAAGACCAATTTATAACCAACAAGAAAAAGGTTCTCAAGCCGACGCGTAGATACCTATTTTTTTTAACTCGTGAAGCTGAGCGGTTTTGAGTTGTCAAAATAAAAAGCAATTCACATAATGAGTGTTACACAAGTACTCTGCTGAAATAATTCTTAGTGCTAAACCCGACTGGCAGACTTAAGTGGCAGTGTGCAGGGCACATTGCTCGCAGACCAGGTGGCCGAAAGGATCTGGAGTATCGACCGCGTATCGGAAGACGTAGCGTTGGAAGGCCTCCCATAAGGCGGACCGATGACCTTGTGAAGGCCGCAGGAATCTGCAGGATGCGGGAAGCACAGAACCGGTCGAAGTGGCGGTGCTTAGGGGAGACCCAACAGCAAGTCTTTCGGCTGAAATGATGACGAAACCCGACTGACTATTCCGTCAACAACTTTTCTAGGTTTGAAGGTTTGTTAGATACGGAGAAATATGTGATTCTGTCTAGGTCTAGTGACTCTAGGCATCTGGTAGATACACCATTTGACAATTGAAAACTTAGGAGTGTAAGAAAGTAGCGGGATCGTCCGAAAGGGTTACCGCTGCCCTGGTACATAAAGGGCTAAGGAAGGAACACGGGTGGGTTTTAGTCAGTAAGAGTCTGACACTCCCTTCTGCTCCACCCAGAGCGGGAGGAGTCATTTGATGATTTCCCATCCACAAAAAAAAAAAAAAAAAAAAAAAAAAGGAGTGTAAGAACGGCCTTTGCAAAAAAAAACCGTTGATTTGAATCCTATCTACATATAACTAAGGTATTGTCTGAACATACTTTCTGATTCTACATCTTTTTAATAGGTAATAAGAACTAATTTCGATTGATGTTACAAGGTAGGTCTGCACTTCAATTATTATTGCGTAACACACTTTCTACCACAAACTGAAAGATTTTGAAGGAAATTTCAAATCCATTGCTTCATTTGTTTGAAAAATCCGTGTGCTCAACAACGTAGATAACGCAATGAATGTGGTTGAATTCTCAAAATAAATGGCATTGGGATTGTGACTGTGCGTGTGTTATGCAATTACCTCGTTAGTCTTCAATGCATGTATTTTGAAGCTTCTGTTAAACATAAAACTTTATTCATAAACGTTTTTTAAAGCTGAGCTAGTGATTAGCGACTTTTTGACAATAGATTTTTGACCATAGATTTTTGACGTTTGAACGTCACTTAACTTTAATCATCGTTTACAAATAAACTCTCTTATGACTATTCCATTGTAAATAAATAAAAGATGAAAAAAGTTTTTTTGAAATCTATTAATGTACGTTTAATAGGAACACAAAATGGTCACTTCCGAAGTTTGGATACAAAAAAAGACTACCAACGACTCCCATAAATAAAGTATGTATTTGTATTAACCTCAGAAGCTATCTTTCATACAGGATACACAAAAATCCAGATTCATTTATCATTGAAAATATTATAAAAAATTAAGTAATATACAAAATGATAAATTACTTACATAAATAAATTATTACAAGTGCTTAGGTTGCAGCACTTACTTATGAAATAGCAATATTTTTAAGTATTGATATATTTACAAAAGGTTTATACAAGGCTTAATACTATTTATTTACATTTCTTACTAATATCGTTTGGTGTTGAATTGCAAAATATGTATAAAATATACTTAATTGTTTTAAGCGCCATTGTGGCTTTTGAGATTACAAAAGTGAGGACCAAAAGACCAAGTTTCTGCTCATTAAAGTTGTAATTTAGAAATTACAATAAATAGCTACATTAAACTTTACTTTATTATTTATTCAATGGAAAATTCTAGTCTTTGGCTATTTTTGACGGTTGCAGTTTTAAACTAAAAAATGGTCCTTCGTTCCTCGTACAATTGTGAGACTAATGAAACTCTGCCAGAAAATATATAAGCAATGAATAAATTTGAGATCATTATAATGCGCAAAACTAAAATGCAAAGAAATATTTAAAAGGCAGCAATGCTGTTGTATAAAAACAAAATATTTATTTAACTAATTGATCAAATTACTCAAATTTGAAATATGCATCTTCATTTTTTGACCAAAGAATCCAGCATCGCCATACAACGTGACAATGCTGCCAAACTTTTATGCACTTTTCCCGTAGACAGCGATGCGGACGAATTTTTTGATACCCTATGATTCTTTACCCTTATGTTGTTTTATAATCATCAGGGGGTTAATATCTTAGTTGAGGCAAGGAGACGCCATTTCCCAACATTCAGCTTTGTTAAAATTATACACGGTAGGCAGTTGCAAAAGAATTTTTTTTCTTAAAGTTAAAATGACCATAAGTATATCCTTATTTATCTTATTAAATACGTATCACAATCGATTCATAATGTTACCTTAAATAAATTGCACTATTATAATACAGTTTCCTCACTTTCAAACTATAGTCTGTTCATGAATAATGTTCTTTGTGACGTTTAAATTAAGTTTCTTTGAAAGTCGAAATTTAAATTGCTGTGAGGCGGTTTATGCATGTTATTTAACTTTGTTGGGACACATATCGTTTGAATAAAATACAAAAAACGAAATTAGATCCAGGAAGCCTAATTGTTTATTTCAACATTTAATTTTTGTCTGCAAAAAAACAGCGCAGCACGAACTCATTTTCTGAATACACAAAAGCGTATTTCTTTTAAATTGTCAACCGTTACACAC
Organism: Apamea epomidion; assembly: GCA_947507525.1. Classification (NCBI taxonomy): domain Eukaryota; kingdom Metazoa; phylum Arthropoda; class Insecta; order Lepidoptera; family Noctuidae; genus Apamea; species Apamea epomidion. The sequence goes on along the minus strand of OX382247.1, from coordinate 5,285,368 downwards.
TGTCTTGAACAGACTTTAGGATTCAAATGTCCGTACAAACACTACTTCGTCCACAAAGACCACTAGTTTTGAAGTCCACAACTATTTTCATTCTCTTTCTCGACCCGAGGGTCCTGAGACCCTGGGCGCTGCCACAATCACGTGTGAGAGTGTCCCAGACTGCCATGCGAGTGATGATGATTAGTTGCTAGATGGTGGAAGTATGGGGCGTAAGGACCAGGTCCCGTGAACGGGTATGGGACCCCATGGGAGTACAACAGACCCCCAGGGTAAGGCCCTGATGCAAAGCCCCCAGCTGAAGGTGGTGGAACCGTCGGACTGTTGACATCCATCCCTGGATTCTGTTTTTTCCATTTCGTGCGTCGGTTTTGGAACCAGATTTTGACCTGTGGAAAATAGTGTTTTTAGAATATTTGTTTATAATATGCGAGGTAATGGAGAGCTACATTTTCAAGGTTTGGTGGACTTTCAGAAAAAATAACCAGAAATTATTTATTCCTAAGAATGATCAATTCTACATGGTATGATGTTAAACATTTTACTGCCTCACTCTCACTCTCTGACTCTTTGTGACTGTTCCTTCTATTAGTTTGAAATTTGCTTTCGGACTGTATACTAAAAGAACGCTAAAAGCTTATGATCTTAATTATTTTACACACCTGTGTCTCCGTCAAACTCAAGCTTAACGCCAAATTAAGCCTCTCGCAAACAGAAAGATATCTCGTTGTCTTAAACTTATTCTCCAAAGACACCAGCTGTTCGTACGTAAAGGCTGTTCTAGCCCTTCTCGGCTTCGTGCCTCCTTTAGAATCCCTAGAAGAGCTTCCCTTTCCCTTCTTAGAACTAGAGCTGGTAGGGCTCTTGGGGTCGCCGTTCTCGTCCAGGTCTGATTGTGTGAGGATGTCATCATCGAGGTTGGAGGTCTGGTCGTCTGTTTCCACCTCGTCTGCTTCGATGTCCGAGTGTTGGAGGTGGTCTTTGACTGTAACAAAGATAGGGAGAATGTCAGATGACGATGAAGATGTTGGTAGATTGAATTTTCGTAGGAGAAGGATACATTTGGGGCGTGAATTGTCCATGCCTCGGAAAGCACGTTAAGGCCTTGGTCATGGCTGTCATTCGTGGATCTTTGACAGTAGTTGCGGGTCGTCAGTAGCCCGAAAGTTTGACAACCAGTCTTACCAAGGGGTATCGTATTACCCAGTAACTGGGTTGTGGAGGTTAAATAGGCAGTCGCTTCATGTAGCTGCATCCGGTGAGACTGGAAGCCGACCCCAACATATTTGGGAAAAGGCTAGGCCCACGCATTCACGCCCCATCAATATTGATGGGGCGTGAATGTGTTGGGCCTCATCGAGTAAGTATTTCGATAAATCTACTGTACAACTTATCAAAATTCTTTGTTCCACAAAAAGTACAAAACACAATCTTTTCATCTCATCTCACAGGAAAATCTTCATTAAAGAAAATGCATCATTCCTCATATTTAATTATCCTCTTTTAAATACTCATTTATGATTTCTGAACTCTTAACAGACGTTATAAATAAAACACTTTTATCGCTTCCTCATAACGCCATTTTCATAAAAATATTCATGTTTTTCAGATGATATAATGGACGTTTCCGTTTCCTTCTCCGTTGGCGCGTGTGGCTAATGTTGCCAATGCGAAATAGTTTTAAAACGGCTATTAATTTTTAATGTGGTAACATTGGTAAGAAATTCGAAGTCCGGAAACATTAAAATATAATTTATGGTGAGACAGTTTTGTGTTTAGTAAAATTACTAAAATGCGAATTTTAATGGTGGACAGGATGTATAAATATTAGCGAAATTGGCTGTGTGTTTTATATCGTTTAGTTTCGAGTTTCGGAAGTTGAAAATGGCGTCGTGATTGGTGCTAAACAGCGGTGATACGGTCAATTTACACACAGAGAGGCTGAAAGATATTTTTTAAATATTCGTAAAATCGTTAACAATCTGTTAATATTTTTAGACGGTCCTGCTGACGACATTACGAGTGCTGCAGAGAGTATTATAATTGACGATCTACAACAGGATACGAATAAAAGTGAGGGGTAATATATTTAACATAAACCGCGACTTAGATTTATCATATTTGCATCATATTAAATTGTAGTTGATAAGTTTATTTTCTATGATGCCTATAAATACAGGGTAACTTATTTTATAATGCCGTAATATTAAAAAAAAATTATGACTGGCTAAAAAGTTGTTTGTGTTTATTTTATTTTTTTTGGATTTTATAGACAACTAGCTTCTGTCCGCGACTTCATTCGCGTGGAAGTCGTAAGATACACAATGCCTATACTAAAATAACAGCCACATTCTTATAAAATTCCCTGTCGTTATTATTTAGCGTTCTATCTGACTTTTTGTTGTTTTACTGCAAGCGTGATGTTAAATGCCTTCAAGATTAGCGCATTCAAACAAACAAACTCTTCAGCTTTAATATTAGTAGTTATAGATAATATTTTCAAGCAAAATGGAATTTCATCATGTTATTATTCTTCTAAAATAATCTTCTACCTAAAGCTAAATACCTAAGCGAAGTCAACAAATATTGCAAGTGAAAAAAAAAAACTTCTGAATGAAGAGACAAAACTCATAATTTCCCGTCCCTGTTATTTCAGCTCATCCTTTAAAATCGACTGAGAATACTTCTCACATCTAACAACAAGCAAATAAAATACCCTATTGGAAAATATACTTAAAAGAAAACCTTCTAATTACATAAAACTTAACCACCACACTAACTCACACGATAATGATCAATAAAACTTTAACGTTAAAGTTTAAAATACAATGTAAAGAGCAGTCGTTAGAGATGTTTTTATTAAGGCCGGTGATCCACGACACGCAACACGAATTAGCGAGATAAAATAAGGAGCAGATGTCGCGACGACGGATATATTATTGGTGCGCAAGCGACGCTCGATGTTCGGATTAAATACGTATTGTTAGGGTGGATAGTAGCACAAGATAGGTGAAAGATTTAAATGATGGGTGCTGATTTTAATTGGGTTGTTGATAATTTTTGTACTTCCAGGATTAAATCAATGTCTTAACGTTTACAAAAGATAATAAAGCAATTGTGCAGAAAGCGATAAGGCCGCCCAATGTATGTTTTGTATCGTGCATTTCCGACGTTTGGCCCCCAAACTGGAACGGACCGGGGCCGCCTTAAAGCGGCTCCTGCCCAACCTGAGGTGGCCAAACGCCTCCTGCCGGAGGCTTTACGCGGGGGTCGTGCGGTCCATGGCCCTATATGGGGCCCCGGTATGGGCGCGTTCACTGCGGCTTCGAGCCGCACACTAACTGAACGCGCCCCAAAAGGTGGTAGCCGTAAGGCTAATCCGGGGGTACCGCACGATCTCGCGCGAGGCAGCAAGCCTCCTTGCCGGACTGCCACCATGGGATCTGGAGGCGATAGTCCTCGCGCGCCTGTATGACTGGCGCGCGGAGGCACTACGTCGGGGGGAAACTCTGCACCCGCGGCAAATCGCTGCGGAGCGGACGGACCTCCGGCGCGGTCTCATGGTGGAATGGAAGGCGCGACTATCGCAACCCAGCGCAGGGTACGCCACGATAGCGGCGATAAGACCCCTCTTTGAGGAGTGGCTAGAGAGGCGTCACGGCGCTCTCACCTACCGCCTGACGCAGGTCCTCTCCGGACACGGATGTTTCGGGAGGTTCCTGCACATCATCAGGCGGGAGGAGACGCTCGGGTGTCACCACTGCGAGGATCGCCCAGAGGACACGGTGGAGCATACGGTGGAGGTCTGCCCCGCTTGGGCAGAGCACCGCCGTGTCCTCGTAGAGGCGATCGGCAGCGGCGGCGAGAGGGAGTGGGAGGCGGTCACCTCCTTCTGCGAAGCAGTCATGCTAGCGAAGGAGGTGGCGGGATGGGCGAGGGAAAGATCCTCACGCCTCAGCCGCCGAGGGAGACGCTCCGGGCGTCGGGAGCCGCGTGACGACTCCCGGCCACCGTAGGCGCGGGCCTGCGGGCGGAGAGCAATGGGTAGCTCTCCGTCCGATCAGGACCAGGCCCGTGCCGGACGGCGTGTATGTGTTCCACGCGCGCCTCAAAGAGATGTCAGCGTCGTTGACGGGGCCCGACAGGGCCGAAGCCTGCCGGGGTAGCGGGATCGTCCGAAAGGGTTACCGCTGCCCTGGTACGTAAAGGGCTAAGGAAGGAACACGGGTGGGTTCTAGTCAGTAAGAGTCTGACACTCCCTTCTGCTCCACCCAGAGCGGGAGGAGTCATTTGATGATTTCCCATCCACAAAAAAAAAAATGTATGTTTTGTATTATTTTTTGTTGTTATGTATTTTCTGGTGTACAATAAAGTACATATAAATAAATATACAAAGGAGTTAAGTGCTACAAGATTTGTTTATGCCGCGGCTAGAGTATCCATTTTTCCAACAATGTATTTGCAGATATGGTTTTTAACGACTCTGAAGATTATCGCGTGTTCGAGGTTTTGATGACTAGGAACACTTACCATTTTAGTATAAAGTCAGCATCAAAATTATTTATGTTTTCTAATTTCGATCCAGCCTGTCGTTTGGTGCCTTCACCCCAGCGATGCCCTAAGCCGAGAACCGTACCCCACAGGGGCTGCCCCTAGCGTGTAGTCGCTTAGTTTTTAAAAACTTAAGCCCTAGCTGGAGGCCTTAATTTATTGAGGCATCCACAGGCAAGCCCGGTTAAGCAGACCCAACCCCCAAGGTTGAAATAGAAGAAGCCATTTAAAGAAAAATGTTTCCTAACGACTCTTTAAAATTCACTAACTTACAATCTCTTTTCTTGGTCGGTAGTGGAATGAATGAGAGTAGGGAGAGTTCTAACATTTCATGACAGTTTTAAAACAACGTACACCTATTTACCTAGTACCTATGTATTTTAACAACAGAGGGACAATTCTCTTAATTTTACGAAAGTTCACAGTCTGATCTGTCAAAAATACCTCTAATTTCTCTACATTTTTGGCAAGTTTTTGACATTGATGGTCACTGAGATGAGATTACGACTAGATTTTAAACGTTTTTAATTACGGGGATTGCCCTTCTGATATTTAAAATAAAACATTTTTTTACTAAGGCTATGCCATTTCTAATCTATACCCCCAACCATCGCTTACCATCGCTCACACCTCCCTCTATCCCACCGCCCTAACAATTCCTGAACAAATAAAGCGCATAGTTTAAGGAGCTCATTTGTCTGTCCATGACTAGTTGACTATTTGGCTGCGCCTGCGCATACCTTGTTAATTGACTGCCGGCACAAAAAGTACCGCGGCACTAATAGACAGCTACGACTTAATTAATTCAACGGCCGTTTTTAAAATGGCGGCTGATTTATGAGGTGCGAGTAGTGGGTGTTCGGATGAGTCTATAAACTAATCATAAAACATTGTTGCTTTAAGAAGAAGGTAGGGTATATCAAAATGGCGGTAGGTGATAATAATAAAATAATGAGTACTAAGCCCCGCTTAATGGCAAACGACATCGCGGCAGGCCCAGACGGAGATGGCGGGATGAGTTGGACTCCTTTCATAAAGATTAGTCCTTGGCAGCTCTGGACAGAGAGAGGTCGAAAGAGAGTAGGGAGGCCTTTGCCCAGGAATGAGACACTAAAGACTACTAAACAAAAGCCTAGTACAGTTAACCAGACATCGGTAACAATTTGACATTGACTGCGCTGAGCGCCTTTATATCGTAGCAGTAAGGACGATTTTCAGTGTAAGTCAAAATCAACATATTTTATTTCATATAAACATACATGGATACTTCTGAAACGTCAGAAGCTAGGCGCATGGTTCCAATTAGTTTTTTCTTATGGAGAAGAACCGGCAAAAAACTCCACGGTTACTCTTTTAAAAACAATTAGCTTTTACAATGATTTCAAAGTACAGTGCATTTTATTAGCATAGATATAAGAAAGAAGATTTTCATTGAGATATTTCTATAGTCAATAGGTATGGTAGGACAGTGTAGGCCTGTCAACAAGTACCAGGTGCTTAACGAAATAGGAAATTGCCAAAAAAATCGAAACATCTCTGAGACTACAAGGCCCACAACGTTCTCACGTACACAAAATAGAACAGAATCTATATAAAAGACAAATAAATAATCAAAAAAACCACTGATGTACGTGTTGAACAAAGAACGCAGTATTTTTTTACAAAACTCTGTAAATTGTAAGTTGTAGATTGTTTTGGCATTTCGGCAGACGCATTAAACATAGCTATAAATAACAAAAAAATATTCTTCACAAGAAACGTGTAAACACGACGTGAAAGATACGAGTGGGATTCAGAAGCGTGTTTCCTGACTTTGTGTCCCGCAGTGTTGTGTGTAAACTGGGTTCAAAATTATTTATTGTTATAGCATAACAACACCATCACCTCTTTAGATGTATTGCCATTTTTAAACACACCGTAAAAATTCATATTTTATCATTTTATTATGGAGATACTATTGGTATAGCTGTGGTCGCCCAGTAATAACAGCCGCGACTCACGTGTTGGAGGTCGTAAGAACCCTGACAGACGCTTTACTTTATGTAAATTATCTCATCACCAGTGCTCTCAAAACGGTAAAGGAAAACATTTTGAGGAAACCGGCATGTTCTAGAACCAAACATTCGAAGACATGTGACTTCTACCAACCCGTACCAGTCCCGCGTGGTGGATTACAGCCCACTCCCTCTCACAGAAAGGAGGCCTGAGTCCCAGCAGTGGAAACAATTTAGGCTGATTATGCATTGGTATCTATTGCAGACCAAAGAAACGATGAATGGACTATGTGAAAGATGATATGATATGGATTCAAGAGTTTTTTTTTCATCATTGTTCCTCTCAACCAAAGCACCTGCCATCTTATCTCTTCACCACCTTTGGTTGACTGGTAGAGAATGCCTAAGACATTTAATCCACCTTTGTACCTTTTGTGCGAAAAGTTTAAATAAATAAATATGACTAGAAAGGTGGTGACTACAGAGTTAACGCCTAATAGAGAAGTATGGAAGAAGAAGACATGCTGTACCGACCCCAAGTAACTTGGAATAAGGGGAAGAGAATGTTGAGGTACTTATGTATTCCAGCAATTTTCCACGCTCCATTTTATTTCTACAACTAAAATAGCCACACGCTTCCCCAACACGCAACATGTAAACACGTCATGTAGCTGTGAGTGGATTTACAAGCGTGTTCGGGGCACAGCGTAAAGCTTGGCTGGCTTTGCGTCTCGCCGCAACTGGGGTGACGGCGACACGTATGTGACGTCATAATGTCGCTAAACACGCTGTTTGTGTGTAATGTGTTGAATTGTTGGTCTACAGCGGCGTGATTGTTTTTTTTTTGTTGATACTTCCGAATGGGTGACAACCAATCTTACCAAGGGGTTTCGTATTACCCAGTAACTGGGCTGTGGAGGTCAGATAGGCGGTCGCTCCATGTGAAATACTGGTATTCAGGTGCATCCGGTTAGACTGGAAGCCGACCCCAACATAGTTGGGAAAAGGCTAGGCATAGGACATACACGTGTAACTTAGGTCATGTCCTTTATTAAAGGGGCGTCCGTAGTATTTACAATAGGCGCGTATGCTTAAAAACATAGTGAGAAAACCTAATGATGATGTCCTAAAAAATTCAAAGACATTCTGACATCAGACATCACCTTTACTGGGCAACCTGTGCATGGTGCATTACGACCCACTCCCTTTCACAGAGAAGAGGCTTATGTCCCAGCTGTGGGAACGTTATCTAGGGCTGATAATGGTACGCTACGACGTTAGCTACGTACGTTTTACCGGATGCATAAACGTAGACGTAGAAATAGTATCTATGCAAATACCTTTCGATGGTTTCGCTTATTTTGTAGTTCAACTACAGATACCACCATGAGAAAAAGGTGTGTGATCATTTTATCGATGAAAGTTTTTAGTGATTTGTTACAAAGTCCCATAGATTTTACCAAAAGCAGACGATCATAGCAGGTGTCGTTCTGTAGTTTTTGCCTACTCTCATGGAAAAGGCGTGAATTTATAATAATAATAATTCATTTATTTTCAGACTAGCTGCGCCCCGCGGTTTCACGTTCATAAGTTTCGGCCCCGTGGGAATATCGGAATAAAAGTATCCTATGTGTTAATCCTGGTTATAAATTATCTGTGTGCCAAATTTCGTTCAAATCCCTTCAGTACTTTTGGCGCGAAAGAGTAAAAAACATCCATCTATGCAAACTTTCGCGTTTATAATATTAGTAGAATAACAAAGACCCATTGGGTTAGTAACAATAGTCTTAACCTAAGTTAGTACTTAACTAATAACACCGACAATGTACAGGTGACAAGTGACCTCACTAACGGGCTGTCATGTCTCTCGGCTAGCGCGTAGAAAACTGTTGGGGCAGCCACGGAGTCTATTTAGCAGCGAGGCCGCTTTCTTACGCCGTACAACATAGAAGCAGTCAGTACGTGTAATTGATGTGTATATGTTTCAAGAACTAGGAAAGATTTCTATATATGTTATCTCTGTCACTTATAATGTCTTAATCGCTCTACCGACACTATCAAAGAGTCTCCCTCTCCCTAGATTGTAATTATTCTCTATAAGACGTCAAGTTTCCACCCCTGACATTGAGACGATCGTTTTATTTGGCTCGACTACATATAATAGGAACACTTCTGTATGTCCCCTTTCAAGATTAGAAACTTGGCTATTTTGTGTGTCCATTCGAGGCGGTGATTAAGTAAGATAAGTTATAGCCATAGTAGAAGAATCTACATTTATTTATTTATCTGATATGACATAATTTTTTGTAAGGTAAAACTGTTAAAAATTCCTAATTTATTCTCAGGATAAGACTTATTCTACGTTTAAAACTTTGGTGGAATTCGCCCTAAATCTTCTATTAACTAATTATCTCTCCATATAATATGGTAACCTTCAGGTCCGAAGGTGTTTTAAGTAGAAAAAGATAAGGTAATCTCGATAGCTCGGTGCTATAAATGACATACAGCTCAGTTTGCTTTATGTCACGCTGCCATATCATGCGATGTATTGACAATGTTTAATTCTTACTAGAATACAGTAGAAAACAGACAGTAAGTACTTATATAGAAGATAATTTTTGAAGCATTAGTAAATTTTGTAGGTACAGTCACGAGCACCAATATGTCAACACTTTGAAACTTTCAATTGCGATTTTTTCGTGAAATAACGATTGCAACATTGAGATACGGCACATTACATAAGCCTATGGGTTTGCAAATGCTATGTTCGTAACAACATAAAATTTCATTAAAAAATTAAGGAGTAAATCGCTTTTGAATAAAGCCGAATGTATACATACTTTTGTTCGTGACTGTACCTACCCAAATAGTAAATGGGTTTTTGCTTGCAAAAAATATTAGTGTCATTTACCGTAAGAATCCAGTAGTGTTTGTTTCCGCAGTCCTTATTCTAGCACTTTTAATTTTTGGGTACTTACGCAGTCAATTGATACCATTTTGAAATTGCTTCTTAGTAATAGTAATAGTGGGTAGCGGGATCGTCCGAAAGGGTTACCGCTGCCCTGGTACATAAAGGGCTAAGGAAGGAACACGGGTGGGTTTTAGTCAGTAAGAGTCTGACACTCCCTTCTGCTCCACCCAGAGCGGGAGGGGTCATTTGATGATTTCCCATAAGTTTTAGTAATAGTACTTAGTAGTAGTAGTAATACTTAGTCGTAGTCGACCAGATACCTAATTCTAGGTGTCCTGTCGGCTTTTGTACCGCATCATCTGCTTAGCCTTTTCCCAACTATGTTGGGGTCGGCTTCCAGTCCAACCGGATGCAGCTGAATACCAGTATTTTACATGGAGTGACTGCCTATCTGACCGCCACAACCCAGTTACTGGGTAATACGAAACCCCTTGGTAAGACTGGTTGTCAGACTTTCGGGCTTCTGACGACCTGTAACGACTGTCAAAGATCCATGAATGATAGGTGGGACCAACGGCTTAACGTGTTTTCAGAGGCACGGAGAGGTCTTGGTGATGGTCACCCATCCACGGACCAACCGCGGCAAGTGTAGCTTCACCTGATCGATCGACCCGTTTGACCTACATACTGAAAATATCAGCACGATGTATTAGCTGCTACAAGTAGTAAAACTGAGGAAACTGTACCTATATTTTTCCGCTGTAGTAAAGCACCATGTTTTACTACAGCGGAAAAATATAGGTACAGTTTCCCCTAATCATAAAGGCCAAGGAAAATTGGAAAAACCTCCAATTAAATAATCATTACTATTCGTTGTAACAATATCAATCGTTACCCACTCTAACGTGGGTACGAACAAGGGTGCCATATTCCCCCAAACCCCCCAAATCCCGCCGAGGAAAGGCACTTGTAATCGAGAGGGCTTTATTAATTACAAACTTGGACCGCAACCCCCACTCACACACCCCTACCACCCACAACCCAACGCATTACCATCCTTAATACCTGTTTACTAAGGTTAAAAATCCCATAACGGATCCCCATTAACCCAACCCAGTCTTATCTCTTGGGCGTAAGCGTCAACAGTGATGTGAATTTAATTCGTTGGATTTTGAACTTAATTCTGTGAGTTCCAAGATCGTTTTTCCGTTGAAGTGGGTCTTCAAACAAAGCCCATCAATTTGTTAAATGAAGAAAATGGAGATGTGTAATTTAGGAAGGATCTTGGTCGGCTGCGTCGGTAATGTGTGCCGTGTTCGCAGTTATGTTGGTAACGTGTAGCATTTGTAGTTAACTAGCTTCTACTCAGAATGTCTCACGAGGATTTTAAACGGATTCAAAATGGAGTTTAGAATAGTAATCGCAGTCGGTATCGTATTACTCAGTAACTGGGTCGTGGAGGTCGGATAGGCAGTCGCTCCATGTAAAATACTGGTATTCATCTGCATCCGGTAAGACTGGAAGCGGACGCTAACATAGTTGGGAAAAGTCTAGGTAGATGATGATAAACGGTCATACATAACCCTTTCGTTATTTCGATATAAAAGTATTATAAGCTCCGTGATTACACGATAAATGCAAATCAATATATTATATTTACTGGCGTTGTCAAAAAATAAAAGGCCCGTTTTGACATTGACAGTTCTAGTAGTTCGCAAAACACGTATTCGTTTGTATGAAACTGACAGGTGTCAAGAACGCATTCTCAAATGTCAAAACGGGCCTTTTAATTTTTGACAACTTTATTTACACTTAAAAAAATACTTAACTCTAAAATGCAGTCATTTCAACAATATCACAGAATAACTATTGTTATTTAGCCGTTATTTTTATAATGCATTACAAATGCAGTAGAAAAAAATCAAGTGTAAAGAATTGAAGTACCTAAACTAATTATATGTAGGTAAATTCTTTAGTTTTATTTTTCTTATTGTAACATTTTTTTTTTTTGTTATTGATTCTGTCATTAACAGGCTTTATATGTGTACACATAGACATGGAAGAGGTCTTCTGATACAAGTATCTCTATACTTAAAAGAATACCTCTAAAATGTATTTGTTAAAACCTGTTAATTATGAAATAAATAAACTTAAAGTACCGAATCTTATTGTACGACTTAACGACTCCATTACCACTAAAAAGAAAGTAGCTAAAATAAATAACATACTTTGTAATACCTGTATTAAATGTACTACTGAACAAATGCTGAACTTCTGATAAAAGTTTCGAAATACAACAACCGGCATCAAGACTATTTTTAACTTTTCAAATAACCTAGAACATAATATGGCGTGAAATCAGCTAACTATCTATAAGAAAAGAATGTAAGGCGTTTCGTTTTTACCACAAGTAACAATGAACGTTTATGAAGAAGCCATTAAAAAAGCTATAAGACACGGTGAATTTAAGTGTAACTAATTTAGCAAAATTACACATTCCATTGTAGTAGTGCATAGTAGTATATGCGTAAGATTTGGCCCCGTTGGTCTCGTGGTCGTGGTGGTGATCGGTGGTGGTGACTGCTGAGTGTGGGGTCCTGGGTTGGATTTCCAGGTCGGGCCAAAGTGTTATTGGGTTTTAACACTAAGAATTTCTCAGTGACAGGCCGGTGTTTGGAAGTTGGTGGTGTGATACCCCCGTGCCTCGGAAAGCGCGTAAAGCCGTTGGTCCTGCGCCTGATCTCTCTCGGTCGGTCTCGGTCCTGTCGGGTTGATGTCCCATCGGACTATGAGAATGTGAGAAGAGAGAGTACTCCTGTGTTTGCGCGCACACTTGTGCACTATATATCTCCCGCGCCGAAGACTAGTCTCCGTTGAAATTGGCCGCCATGACCGAAATACGGTTTGAAGGACTATTATTATTACGATTTGGGTTCTGAGATACCTATTGTTCCAGCAGCCTATAATGATGTGTGATCTGCCCACGAAGAAAAATATCTGAGGTGTAAAAGCGTTACTATTTATAACCGATTTACTAGAAAAACATCATTTATCACGGAGGAAATCAACCGATCTATTTTGTAAAAATCTCACGAAATGATGATGAATGATGACTCCTTTTTTTTTTTTTTTTTCTGGGTAGGAAATCATCAAATGACTCCTCCCGCTCTGGGCGGAGCAGAAGGGAGTGTCAGACTTTTACTGACTAAAACCCACCCGTGTTCCTTCAGTTGCCTGTGCCAGGGGCCACGGTATCTCTTTCGAACAACCCGCAGCCCCGGCGGCATCGGCCCTAGCGGACCCCGTCAGTTCGTGCTGACAGCTCTTTGAGGCGCGCGTGGAACACAACGCGCCGTCGATCCGGGCCTGGTCCTTACCGGGCGGCGAGCTGCCCATAGCTCGCCGCCCGCAAGCCCGCGCCTACGGTGGCCGGGAGTCGGCTGTTGACTCCCGTCCAGGGCGTCTCCTGCGGCGGCTAGGATCGCGAGGGTGCAGCGATTGCCTCTCCCTCGCACGCTCCGCCTCCTCCTTCGCGAGCATAACTGCTTCGCAGAAGGAGGTGACGGCCTGAATTCACTCTCGCTCCGGACCATGGCCTGTATGAGGGCCGGACGCGAGAGGTCGCCGCCACCGATCGCCGCCAAGAGGACACGGCGGGGTCCCGCCCAAGCCGGGCAGACCTCCACCGTATGCTCCACCGTGTCCTCATGAATGATGACTCCTTAATGCACGTCGTAAGAACTTTTGGGTATTTTTTTTACAATCTGTGATTTATTGTTTTATAACAGATGATTTTATTTATAGGGAATCGAATCGATTAAAAACATTGCTTAATTACACAATTTAAACTACAGGTACTTGACAGTTCATAATAATCAGCTCCATTTACTAAAATGATAAACCAGCCCTTCATGTTATATTCGCAACAAGCTTCAGGCATTCTCACGTAATTCCAGTGCCGTAATTAAAAAGTCAACGGCACAGTGCTGCCAACATTAAGCCCCTCGTTAACACTCGCGACACTTCCGGTTACACCGGAAACATGGTTGCTGTAATAATTTTCAATGTTTCCGCACGGGAAAGTAATTGAATTTTATAAAGTTCTGTGGTATTTGAAAGATTTATGTAAAGTACTGAATTTACCTGTTTTTTTTTTTTAATATTGTTTGAGAAAGATTTATGTAATGTAATTACGGTTATTTCTAATTATAGCTGATCGAATTTCGATAAAGTTCTGACAGTGAAGATTAACTAATCGTTAATTTAATGGTTTTCATTCATTTAGCGTAATGAAAGTAGTGTGACGTGACTTTCGTGAATTTTAGTACCTATCGGAGTTCAAGACTGAATTTCAGTATCGGAATTCAATAGTAAGAAAGTATAATAATGATATATTTCTAGCTGTGCCACTTTCTGATGCAGCTAAAGTACTTTAAAAACTAGCTGTGGTAAGGTTGTGTTAAATAGAGATTAGTATTATTTTTTAAGCCAACCATGGCGGCATAATCGCATATACGGAAAGACCTAAAGACTATTTTTTTTTAAACTATTGCCAGTTGTTATCACAAGAGTTATCAAACAGATTAGAGATACTAAGACAATGGTTTCTTGTTATTAACAGTGACACAGGCTTTCTATCCTCCTAAACTAGAGACATGCCAGTAACGTGGGCAAATATCCATCTAATCTAAACCAACACCTCTATTTCAACAGAATATCAGCGTCAGGTAATATTTGTCTGACACATGCTGAGCTGGACTCTCATTTAGTCCAACCTTACAACGCACACCGTACTTTGTATGATCGTTATTTCATTATTTTAAACTAGCTGCGCCCCACGGCTTCACCCGCATAAGTTTCGTTCCCGTGAGAATATCGGGATAAAAAGTACCTATATCTTATATATTAATCCTGGTTATAAACCATCTGTGTGCCTAATTTCATCCAAATCCGTTCAACAGTTTTTGCGTGAAATAGTAACAAACATCCATCCATCCATAAAACTTTCAATTTTATAATATCATAATAATGTCATCACAATATGTCTAGTTTTCTTCTGTTTTTTTTAATTGTATATTCGCACCTTGTGCTTCTGATCAGGCCATGCCCCAGTTACTAGAGTGTCCTAAGCCAGTTCACCTGTCGTTGTGTTTCACCATGTCGTGTTATGTCTTTTGTGTGTACCAAATAAACGATGTATCTACATAAAAGTATTTATTTGGCCTAATTTCCCATGACATCATGTTCCCGAAAGACTGGGCTACCTCCAAGAGTCGCTACAACGACCGTCCTTTGCTTCTCGCCTCACCATCCAGCAAGGCAACAAACACAAGTAAGATAACATAACATTTTAACACTTTTTATTACCTACTTAAATGGTTTCTATAATTAAAAAAGCAACTAAAATAACTTGCAAAAATACTTTTCTCCGCTCAATTAAGTTTCGTGCAAATCGCACGTAGCTCTTCAAAACGCTAACTCACGTTTAAAGACAATAATAATTGTCGTTTTATTACAGTTTAACGCAGAGCAAAAACTTTACAGGAACGTTTTTATATGTAGATCTCCGACGATGACACAGGCAATAATTTAAATAAGACTATACTTTTATTATCTAGTGTAGACTAACAAAAATTTCTGCTATTTTTAGCCATACAAGAAGTATTTTTCTTACAGCATTTGCAGGTCAAATACTTGGCATCATTGAATGAACCAACGAGCAATGAGGAGTGGTGGCCCAGTGGTAAGGCCGCGACTTACGAGTTTGTAGGCGCTTTACTTTGTGTAAATTATTTCATCACCACTGCTCTCAAAACGGTGAAGGAAAACATCGTGAGGAAACTGGCATGTCCTAGAACCAAAAAATTCGAAGACGTGACTTCTACCAACCCGCACTGGGCCCGCGTGGTGCCCACTCCCTCTCGAAGAGAGGAGGCCTGTGTCCCAGCAGTGGGAACATTAAAGGCTGATTATGTGAATGAACCAACATTACGGTATAGAATAGAATACTCTTTATTAGGATGTACCCCATAAAAATTTCGAGTTTCCCGGTATTTCTATCGGGGTTTCCGACTAGTTTCAACCTCTATCATTTATAATCATGAGCACAACACTGCACTCACACAACAGAGGGGCAATTCTGGTAAATTTAAGAACGTTCACAGTCTGATCTCAATCTCAATTTGTCAAAAATACGTCAAATTTCCCTACATCTTGAGAAGTTTTTGACATTTGTTTGTCGCCGAGATGAGACTGCGACTAGATTTTGATCGTTTTAAATTACGAGAATTATCCTGCTGCTTTAATTTAATATGATTCTCAAATGATATAAGAAGCTTCTTCCCGCGACTTCATCTGCGTGAAATATCTTGTTCCCTTAAACCTATGAAATGCGCGGCTCCTAAGGGTCTTAGCGTGGTGTTAAGTAACCTAGAGCCTTCCTCAAGAACTGGGCTATCAAATGCAAAAATATTTTTTCAAATCCGACTGGTAACTGGTAGTTCCCGAGATTAGCGCGTTTAAACAAACAAACTAACTCTTCAACTTTATTGTTAGTATGGCTATAGATAAATTATCATCCTTTTCTAGCATTCTCACCTTCCCGTCTGACGCAAATTGACCCTTATTAGAGATCCACAAGCCGATCAACCTGATGATCAAGGGTTAAGGGCCGATGGTCACCTAAAAATACGGAACCAAGTGGATTTGCAACCAATTCTAGGTTCGCAGTCACTCTCTCATTACCCTGTAAACTTTTAACCGAAACCTTTTGCTATAAAACGCAAAATGCACGAAATGCTATAAACTAACCTGCGGGGTAATTGCGTAACACACTAACAGTAGCAATAGCTTTCATTTTGACAGTTCAACAACATTCATTGCGTTATTTATGTTGCTGAGCAGACAAATTTTTCGAATATATGAAGCAATGGATTAGCAACATCCTTCAAAATTATTCAGATTGTGGTTGAAAGTGTGTTACGAAATGAGGGTGATGAACCGACAAATTGACAAGGATCTACTTACTTCTATTAAAAATCTTGACGTGTTCCTAATAACCGCTTGACTACCAACGATAATAACCAACCAAAATACCCCCGCTCTTCAACCTCATATTTATAGCCACGTAAATCTCCAAAATAAATGACACCGTATAAAATTACATGGGCGCGTTCATCTGTGCCGGAACTCCGGACTTCCGAGCCGTCCACCCGGACTTAAAGGCCCGAAAAATAAGCCAATCCTAACCTCTTGACCCTCGCAACGCCTTATTCACCTTTTATTTTTATTTGAGTGAGCAAGGAACAAATCTTAGCGTAAAGGGTATAATAAAATAATCGTTAGATTCGTTTAGACGACTCTAATTTCACGGATTGCTGCGCAAAGGGACGTTCGCAATGTAGGGTTGAGTCTGTCCCGCTCTAGCGCGTTGGGGGTGGTATTTCTGTCTCTGTCGCGCGCCGTCCAATCGCCGGGAGTGAGTTGCACAACTTGCAGACTTGCTCCTCTTATTTTTTCCTTGTTTGCGGGTTTGTATAGGAAGTTTTTTTCCGCGGTGGAAATGTTTTCGTGGATAACGGAGTTTATTTTAACAAGTTCGTTCCATGTCGAATATTTTATTTTTTGAGTTTGGTAGAGTTTTGGCGTCTCCTGAATATTGGAAGTAGGAATTTGTGAATATAAATGCTTTTCTAAACTTTTCTTTTTAAAAGCTCAACTTTTGTGCGAATTAACTTAACCGGTTTCCAAATTATGGAAAAAATATTGATTATTATAAGCCTGTGTTGTCCCACTGCAGGGCAAAGACCTTCCACTTTCCACTTTTCCGGATCTACTGCGATTGTGGGCCTTCATTTAAGCAGGAGTCGAGCCCATGCCGCCATCTCTTAATTGTCTAAACCCCTTCAGATTATGAAAAAAAAAAAAACCCTACACGGATTTAGTCATATTTTCAAGACAGCTCATCATAAAAATCATCTTTAATATCTTAGAACTCTATGACGGATCTAACCCTCTCGATGCTCAAGCGATAGTCCATCCGACTGCACAAAACGGTTACTTCCCGTTATTCACAGCGCCCGCGCAAATCACGTAAGAGCCGGTCAAAGTACGTAATAGATCAACGGCTATCGGCTATCTAATCTAAATGGAACGGCTATCAAATCGGTCTTAAGGTCCGCGTTCGCAAATTTTACGCTTGACGCGAGATTATGGGGTTGACAATCATATTACTTATTTACCTATTTAAAGTTTACGTACACACAGCGATCAAGCTATACATTTCCAGTTTTAGCTGACCTTTTTAGTTTGTCGTACAATGAGAAGTCAGCTTATACTGGAAATGTATCGCTTGACATGTCGCTGAGCCGAGTAGGTATGTAGTATGTACCTATGTCACCGTTTACCTCCACAACGTGTTTTAAAGTCTTAAATTAATCGTTATATGAATTTGTTCGTCTTACCTTTTTTCCACTAAGTTAGGGTCGGCCACAGCAAAGTATTTCACCCCTAATCATCATCTATTGGGTAAAGTAATATTCTTAAGAAACTACCAGGTTTCCAGCAATTTCTGGTCTTCTGATCAGAAGCCTGAAGCATATGCATAAGATTCCGCACGATAGAAGTTCGCTAAGAATGACCACTAACCCACGTAACGACCCCAAAAAGCATCACCACACAAACTGTACAATGTCGGGCTTTTCTCAAAGGATAAAATATTCAGAAAGCAAATTCCCGTAATTAAAAACGTTCAAAATCTAGTCGTAATCTCATCTCAGCGACAAACAATGTCAAAACCCAAAAATCTACGAAAATTAGAGGTATTTTTGACATATTAAGATAGATCAGCAAACTAATTGCGTAACACACTACCAATCTCAATCATTTTGAAGGATATTGCTAATCCATTGCTTCATTTGTTCGAAAAATGTGTCTGCTCACAACGTAAATAACGCAATGAATGTTGTTGAACTGTCAAAATTAAAGCCATTCCTACTGATAGTGTTCTACGCAATTACACCCGTAGACTGTGAATGTTCTTCAAATTACGAGAATTGCCCTTCAGGTATTCAGAGCTATGCTACACCTCAATTTGTGAATTTATGGTTATAGCGCAGGGCAAATGAAACTCAATAGTTCAAAAAATCAATTCGTAAAAGTCCAACTTATCCAGCCAATGATCATTATTATTTCTTCGACACCGATTTGTACAATCCCGAATATTGTTTTATCACTCAAACGAAATTAAATCGCTTCAACCCCGGTCAGTCGGGAAACCATCAAACTGTCATCACTCGCAGCTGTGGCGACCTCTACAGCGGACAAACTGATTTATTTGCACTATGATATACTGCTTTCCCGCGTCAACTCCGTACGTAAGTCCCTCTCTAGTCTGCCAGGCAGAAAAATATAACTTCCTTTGCTTTGTAAAATTAATAGACATGTTTATATTAAATGAATTAGTCGTTTTAAATAGATCGTATTTTTAGTTCAATGTTATTTTTTTAGCTGTTAAGAGGCATTTTATGTTGTGTAAACGTTCCAAATTATTATTGTTAACTGATAAATTAGTAACTAAGTATACGGCAGGCGAGATGGGCAGACGAAATTGTTGCCATCGCGGGTAAAACCTGGATGAGGTTGGCACAGGAGCGTGGTGATTGGCACAAGAAAAGAGAGGCCTGTGCCCAGCAGTGGGTAAAGTTGGGCTGTAGATGATGATGATGAACTAGGTATATAGGTATATATTATTACATAAAAACAGGTATATAGATAGCGCACTATCTTAATAGCTTTGGATTTCAAAGATAAGGCCAATCTGTGAGGCCAAAATATATCTAGTTTCGGAACCAACTCTTCTCATAAATGGTTTAGGGGATGAGAAGGACGTAGAAGCAGTAGTGGCCCAGCGGAAACGACCGCGACTTAAGAGCTGTATGTAGGTCGTAGGTTCGGTTAAGGTAAGCACTTTCACCCTCACACTACTAATCAGAATCTGAATCATTTTGAAGGATATTGCTAAACCATTGAGCAGACAAATTTTTCGATAATATCAATATTACGTTCGAAAAATTTGTCTGCTCAAGAACGTAAATATCGCAATGAATGTTGTTGAACTGTCAAAATGAAAGCCATTGCTACTGTTAGTGTGTTACGCAATTACCCCGCTGAAACCTCAACATTTTGTTAGTTTAAACCAAATAGACGACCGCTATTCTTCTGATAGCTATTTGCTGTCAGGAACTAGGCAAACCAGAGTACCTAAAATGTGTCATTTTCGATTCGGAAGCCTAAAGTAAAAATGCAAAAAAAAACGCATAATAAATAACGAAATGTATGTTGTTGAACTGTCAAAATGAAAGCTATTGGTACTGTTAGTGTATTACGCAATTACCCCGCAGTTTAGGCAGAATGAGTTTTGATTGGTACCTTATAAGTTCAGCTCCAGTAAAGTAAGGAATGCAAGCGCTACATCATCATATGCCTAGCCTTTTCCTAACTATGTTGGAGTTGGCTTCCGGTCTAACCGGATACAGCTGAATACCAATATTTTACATGGAGCAACTGCCTATATGACCTCCACAACCCAAAACAAAACCCCAACAACAACATGAAGACTGGTTGTCAGATTTTCCAGCTTCTGACGACCCGTAACGACTGTCAAAGAGCCACGAATGACAGCCGAGGCCAACGGCTTAACGTGCTTTCCGAGGCACGGGGGTCTTGGTATGTACCTAAAAATGGTCACCCATCCACGGACCAACAGCTGCAAGCGTAGCTTTTAACCTGGTCGATCGACCCGTGCAGCTGTTATTACTTAGCCCCTCAACGCAAGCGCTACAGTAGCTCCAATAATAGCTATTTTGTTGACGGACGCAACGCTTTTGTTATGCAAATGACTATCTTTCGTATCACGAACTTTCTTGGAATCGATTCCACTTTTCATTCCTCAAATGATTAAATGTAATCGATTTTGATGTCTGATTGCTTGGACTACTCGTTCAATTTGAGCCGTTTTAATAAGACAAACTGAACTTACATGAAAATAAAAGTCTTAAACGAGGAAAAACTTGTTACAACAATCTATAGAAGAATCTGAAATAAGTAGCTATTTACAAATAGTTATATATAATAGTACCTACCTACTTATACCTATACCCGAATCACTTTAGCGTGGTAATAGCGGTCATTGCCCTTGTAATATCTCTCGGAGGTACCCAAACAAAACGTGTGGTCGATGGACCCCCGTCAGGAACGAAGTTCAAAATGAATCATCATCATCATAATTTCAGCCGAAAGACGTCCAATGCCGGACATAGACCTTCCCCAAGCATCTCCACTCTGACCGGTTCTGTGCTTCTCGCATCCAACGGGTTCCTGCGGCTTTTACAAGGTCGTCGGTCCACCTTGTGGGAGGCCTTCCAACGCTACGTCTTCCGGTACGCGGTCGCCACTCCAGAACCTTTCGGCCATCTGTCCTGCGAGCAATGTGCCTGCCCACTGCCACTTAAGTTTGGCAATTCTTTGGGCTATGTCGGTTGCCTTGGTTCTCCTGCGGACCATCGGGAAACTCCAAGCATAGCCCTCTCCATTGCCCTTTGGGTGACTTTAATAAAGCCCATGAATATCCAAGACTATTTAAGAGATTTTTTTTAATGACGCTGTTTTAAAAATTTTGCAGTGGGCATCTTATATTTTATCCAAACTATCTCTCTCCTTTACTCTGTTCATTATTTATAGTAAAAACGCGCAACGCTTTTTCGTTACGTGACGATTTCTAGCAGTTTACTCCTGCCGTAAGCTGCGTTAAAGAACTTCGTTCTAATAAACTATGTATGGTTCCTCGTTATTGCAACATGTTGAAGATCACGATAGATATTGATTCAGGACTTTATTTCAGTTTTTGACATAAAGAATGCTATATAGTATAGGTGGGTCAATGACCGCTTTTGACACGCTAAAGCGGTTCGGGTCTACAAACTTAACATATTGGTAATGAGAAGTTTCACTTTAAACAGCTTCTATACTTCTAAGACACCCCAAAGCGAACTTGGGTATGATAATGAGGATTAATCCTACTATCTATGTACATATACTAATAATAAAGCTGAAGAGTTTGTTTTTTTTGTTTGTTTGAACGCGCTAATCTCATGAACTGCCGGATTTGAATCATTAGTTTTGCATTTGATAGCCCAATTCTTGAGGAAAGCTTTAGGCTATACAACACCACGCTATGAACCTTAGGAACTGAGCAAAAAAGAGAGTCAAAAAGGTTGCTAAGCGAAAACGAAGTGACAGCGCGGGTAGGCGATGCGATGCGATGGGATGGCTCAGGGAACAAGAAATTTTGCGTGGACGAAGTCGGGGGCAGGAGCTAGTAATATTATATGTGAAAGAAAGAAAGAAAATACATTTTTTTTTTGTATGTGAATGTTTTTGTCTGTTTAGATATTTACAAGTTTGGATGTTTGTTACTCAATAACGCAAAAACGACTAAATGAATTTGGATGACATTTGGCACTGATACTTTTTATACTGATATTCTTCCATCTATCTTCATCACAATTTATTAAGGGGCTGCATGACTTTCATGCTGCAGACTTAGCATCTGTCACACAATCAATACATGGTTCTTTTGGTCTGGTAGTACGGTGCCGTGGGATGATTCGCGGGCATAATCTCTTTAGATACTATATGAGAAAGCTAACATGAACTCAAACTTTGGAAAGAAATACGGGTATAAACTGAAGGAACCCATAGGCTGATCGATCATTGTAAACTACTAATTTTGGAAATGTAGTAGCTTTAATAGAAAAAAAATGTTTACGGGCAAAATACCTAAAGCTTTGTACTACAGGTTGTGTTTTATTGTATTATCATTAAGGCGCTAACCAGACGATCGACAATATGTCCGCAACGATAAAACGTATGGAAATCTATGCAATACTTAACGCACACGAAGAAGAAATAGACTGCTGGGATTTCCATGCGTTTTGTTTTTTTACCCGGACAAATTGTGCATCGTTGCTTTGTGCCTTAAATAGCAAATAGATATAAAGCGTCGTGACCTGAGACCTAGCAGTAAAATACTTTTTCATCAAGAATAATAGACAAACATCCAGGAACCGACACATTCACCTTAACAACCATTTTTATCCATTTTCTCACTTATTATGTTTTTGATTAAACTACGTGACTCCGACGAACTTGACAAACAATATTTGCCGTCGATGAAGCTCATTATGCACCTTATTCGGCTTCAATAAAACCTATAATTGAATGTTTTTGGTTATGTAAAGTGCAATCTTATATTTGTTTTTTTGACGTTTGATGTCTAAATTAAGTGAGTCACGTGGTGTAAGTCATGTTTTTATCATTTTAAAGGTCCGTTTGTTGTGATTGAAAGTTAAATCCGGTGTATTGTTGTTTGTAATTAGTTTATAGGCATTCGTGACATAGAAGCTAATGAGGTGCGAACGAGCTAATAAAGTTATTAGACTTTTTAATGATAACAATACATATTTTATTTAATATTGATATTGCTTGTTGTAATTGGTTTGTTTAATTTGAGGTCAGTTGCCGTGATTTAATGTCTCATCCGCCTTGCCTTTCCTTAACTATGTTGGGGTCGGCTTCCAGTCTAACCGGATGCAGCTGAATACCAGTATTTTGCATGGAGCGACTGGCTATCTGACCTCCACAACCCAGTTATTCGGTATTACGACAACCTTTGGTAAGACTGGTTGTCAGACTTATGGGCGGCTGACTACCTGTAACGACACTGACAACCTTCGACTACTCGTGATATAATGTCCATATGTATTAAAATAGATGGAGGTCCGTTAACAGAAAGTTTAATCTAAAACACAGTCCTATTTTTACATAGATAGTATCTACTAAGATCTAAAAAAGTTGACTTTACAAAAAAAAATCTAAATAAATAAAAATTTACAAAAAGAAGAATCCAAGAAGAAGAAATGTTAGAAGAAAGGTCTCGATTCTTTTTTTAGAGTCATTGATAAAGTAAATGAAAACGTGGCGTCTTGGATGGAAGCACGTTGCATATAAGCTCCGTAAATACTTTTCAATTTTTGTAGCAAATAGGCCAAGTTTGCTTCGAATTTAAATCCTACTAATATTATAAACGCGAAAGTTTGTATGGATGGATGGATGTTTGTTACTCTTTCATGCCAAAACTACAGAACGGATTTGGATGAAATTTTATAACCAGGGTTAACACAAAGGATACTTTTTATCCCGATATTCCCACCGGATCGAAACTTATGCGGGTGAAACCGCGGGGCGCAGCTAGTAATATGATATAACACAGATGAATATTGTCTAGGTATCAAAGGACAAAAGAGCTTTTTGCAATGGCATAGAGTAAATAAATCTTTAGTTCATTAAGTATCCAAATAAGGTGGCAAATCATTTATTTTTTCACATTTATTCACAGACATTATGATAATAATGATGAAATGATCATATTAAAGAAAAGACAATAATTGACAGCTTTTGCCACCTTATTAAGGTACTAGAACAGGTTTTGACTGTAGTCTTAAATTAAATATAGCACGAAACAATACCCCGAATGTTATTATACTATCTTTAAAGTACTAAGGGCTCATTTCTCAATCGACAGATCATTTTAATTCGTGGAATAAAATTCACGTTCGACAGATATGGAAGAACTGTCCAAAATTCAAAATTATTCCTCGGATAAAATCATCTGGCGTTGAAAAAATCAGCCTGTGTAACACGACTGGTGGTAAGCTGCGACCTTATTGGCCACTGTAACAAAAATAAAAGGATGATAGGTAATTCTACGAAAAAATAGGAACCAGCCGTCATAACAAGAAGCACGGTCTGTGATGAGTTGGAGCAATGGAAAATACGCATCTTGATATTATAAAAAAACCAATGAAGTGCCAGTCGGACTCGCGCACCGAGGGTTCCGGGTAGGTTTACGGGTTAGGTTTTGATTCCGGAACGTAAACGCCCGTATCTTTTGATTGCGTTGACTTAGAAGTTTAATTTTTTCTCTACTGCAAGGGATTGCAGCCCTGAGTACCAACTTTATAACTCCACGCGTTCCTCAGAAAAAGGGTCTTGACAGATGGACAGACAGACGGACAACGAAGTGATCTTATAAGGGGCCCGTTTTTTCTTTTGAGGTACGGAACCCTAAAAACTGCTAATTTGTATGAGCAGTCGTCTTGTCTTGAATGCGAACAGATAGATGTTAATTATACGTACATAATTATGTCAAATGAATTTGATCCTACCTACTTATGAGCTCAGCTGTCACTCATGAGACACAAATACTTATTCTATTATTACCGAACTTAATAAGTTTGCCTAACAGACGGCGACCTAATGTCCAAAGACAAATTTTGTGAACGTCAGGACTATGTGAGTCATTTCTTTTTTTTTTCCTTCTTATTTAATTTTAATCATGATCTGGCAGTTTGAGTAATTTACGCGGCCTACCCAAATGTCATTTCTTTGGTATTGTTCGTCGAATCGTTGAGCTCCTCCAGTTCTGAGTTGAGCTGCACGGTTTTTGACAAATTTGTGCACTAACTGGACAAGTCCACTCAATCTGTATGGTTCTTTCTTCAAAAGACCATTTCAGACACCAATCTACATGGTCTTCACATGATCTGCCCAAGATTATGTCCGGACTTTAAAAGAGACTGTGACCACTGAGTTTGTTGTGACCTTTCTTCTCAAAGTAGTCAGATAGGAAACGCAGAACCCACCTAGTTTAAAAAAAAATGATTGACGTATAAAAGTGTTTACAAGCCTACTTAGTGAAAATAAATCATTTATCACATATATAAGAGTTAGTCGTTTTCATGGAAAATGTCCCTATCTTTATTTTCGTGATACTAAACAGTAAAAAATCTCGTGTATCTTTTCAGAATCGAGAAAAAACACTAAGGGCTGATTTTTCCAACGCCAGGTAATTTTGTCGGAGGAATAATTTTGAACTTTTGACAGTTCTTTCATGTAAAAACTGTCAAACTTCAATTTTATTCCACTAATAAAAATTATCTGTCGATCGAGAAATCAGCTCTTAAACGAATATTAACATACAAATTAGTCTACTACTCTATTGTCCATCCCTGAGTTGTTGCTATTCATTTCAATTTGACAACTCCACGCGTTCCTGAGAAAGGGGGTCTTGCCAGACGGACAGACAGACGAACAACGAAGTGATCTTATTAGAGTTCCGTTTTTCCTTTTGAGGTACGGAACCCTAAAAACCACACAACTAAACATCAGGAGCTCAACATTTACACTCTACGCGAATAGGCAATTACAATTTCAGTTACTCCAATTTAGTATTGCATACAATTATTTTACGCGTTTAATTCCCGCCAATTTGTCACACCACTTGCCAATGAACGGAATACGTAATCCTAGTTAAAATGTCCGCCGCAGAGTTCTGCAGGAATAAAACTACGACAAAAACACTTCGCAACACGCTTACTGGTGTTTTTAAATAAATTGTCGTCGCCTAACTATTAGGTGTCAACAAAAACACTTCGTCTACTCTCAATTATTCGCTGATTAGGTACTCCGATCCCGCGAAACCGTGATGAAACTGGCCGTTTTTTTGTTTTTTTTTTTCGCCATTGTCGATATCCATTTCCGAACATACGTTTTTGAATAAAAAGTCAATGTGACTTCTTTTATTTTTTCTTTACAAGAATATCACTTTTAATGACGAATTGAGCGGTGAAAATAATTAGATGTTTTAATCAAAGAAAATAAAAAGTTAATAGAAAAGCATAAAATTGTGTTTAAAGAGATTCGGTGAAGAAGTTAAAAGCCGTGGAACATATTCATTTAGTCATATAATTCTGCACATTTAATGTATTAGGTATGTTTATCGTCTATTAACCAATTTAACACTTTTAGATGAGACGTAATTCTTTATTTGGAACGTAGTACTTAGGCTAATTAAGCAGCCATTAAATGATCAGCACCCTAACTAAACACGATCAATCTCAATCTGGATCATTTTGAAGGATATTGCTAATCCATTGCTTCATATGTTCAAAAAATTAGTCTGCTCAACAACGTAAATAACGCAATGAATGTTGTTGAACTGTCAAAATGAAAGCCATTCCTACTAATAGTGTGTTACAATTACCCCGTTGGTTGGATGGAATCTCTGATCGAACGAGAAAATAAACAAAATTGCTAAACGGTTATGTTAAATGCTATATATCTTTCTTTTGTTTACTAAAATATAACTATTTACTTTGAGCCTATACGAGTACCTAATCCTGAAAACTAAAATGACAAAAAACCAAACATAAAAGAAAAAGAAAAATTAAAATGTATTAATATACCGACAAAGAAAACATTTCCCATGAACTTTTTTTTGGCTTGGAACTCTAACGAAATAAACTGTTTGACGACAAAATAGTGCAAGGCGTTTCTAAATCCTGCAATTGTACAGAACAGGACTGATGAGCGGTAAAAAAATATAGAGATTGAATGATAGGGGAACAGAAAAAATAGGGTCAGTATTTATATCTCAATGACCAGCACCCTAATTGCGTAAAACACTATCAATCGGAATCAGAATCATTTTGAAGCAAATTGCTAATCCGTTGCTTCAAAAATTTGTCTGCTCAACACGTAAATAACGCAATGAATGTTGATGAACTGTCAAAACGAAACCTATTCCGATTGATCCGATTGTGTGTTACGCAATTAGGATGCAGATTTCTGAAAAAGTCTTAATTGCACGGAATGTAGTTGACTTTTATTATTAAGTCGTAGATATGAAGTACCTAAGTCTTAACTACAATAATGTGACGGCGGCGGCGGTGTCTTAACACAACAAACTCAAACACAAAACATTTATTTCCAATAAACCAATTACAGGAACTTTTGAGCAGTCAAGGGGTCGATCAGTCAGAAAGATGAAGCTAGTTGCCCATTCCAAAGCGTAGTAGGTACCTATGGAGAAGAACGGGCAAGAAACTCCATGAACACACCAAACGGTAAACTAATCTATTTAACATAACACCTCTACTAATGGATATCCGCCCACTATTCTGGTGACGGCATCCAGATGACACTGGTACTATATAAAATGCTGAAATCTGATTACACAGAAAGTCGATCACAAGTACTTATCTACTACAAAAGATTTTGGGAAATTCTAAAGCAAAAATCCTATAGCTTTGTGATATGATAACATTGAAGAATCAACATTTTATAAGTAGGTAAGATAATTTATGATAGTTCAAAAATGTGTGCAAAAATACGTATACCCTATGTAGCAATAGGGTAGTTGCCTGGGTAAAAAAAAAATTATTATATTTAGTCCGTCAGTTAGATTATTGAAAAATAATGGACACGTATTTTTTCTTTTGTCAATCAAACAAAAAATGACAAAGATAAAGCGCGTCAAAATGGGGGAGTGGGGGGTCGTGACGTCACTTGCTTGCAAAAATGTCGCGAGCAAGTGACGTCACGCGGAACTTTAACGGGCGATATCTTCATCATTTTTTATATAAATGACAAAAGAAAAAATACGGGTTCAATATTTTTTGATAATCTAACTGACGGACTAATTAGATTTTTTTAGGAAAATAGCCTATTGCTTAGTTTAGACAGCTTAGGAACCTATTAGGAATCGGCCCGTCCCTACAGCTACAATTATTTTACTGTAACCTCAAATAAAAATCACAGTGAGCATCATCATTTTCATCAACCTCTCGCAAATTCTCTTTTTTTTTTAATTCGAAATTTCATGTATACTGTATTTCATTATAAACATATAAATATTTTCATAATCTCTTAACTAACTATTTACACTAGGTATAAAAGACTAATTAACTAACTATAATATTAAAGAAATAATATTACTAACTTTTTATAATTATATAATCCCAATTTAGTTGGGGTCGATGTAGTCTTGTGTTTCCATACTAACATACAAAAATCTAAATTAGTTCATCTGTGTAGTAGACTCATTATTTTGAACACTATAAAAACTACCGAGTTATAAACGTAGTCATTTTACGAGGGGTGACACAATGAGCACAATGGACACAATGGGTCGTTGGTGAGTGTGATTCTTTTCACGAAAGACCATTTCAGACATTAATCTACATGGTCCTCACATGATCTAACCAAGGTTAGGTCTGGTTTTTAAAAGAAACTGTGACCTCGGAGTTTGTTTCGAGGTTTCTTCTCAGAGTAGTCGGATAGGAGATACCGTACTCATCTAGTTTAAAAAAATATTATTAAAGTGTAAAAGTATTTGTACAAACCTAATTACAGAAATAATGATCATTTATCATAAAATGACTTCCCCATTCATAGCAACTACGTCAAATCGTCCAACAGCTCCCTTTGCCGTGCCTTCCATAGATTTTCTCCCAGCTTCCAGCTTCCTAATCCCAGTAAGTAACACAAATAGGTACAATTCCTCCTCACCCACTTACTGGCAACAATAAACATTCAATAATCAAGGTACCTATAGCCCATAGGACTGCAGCCAACCCTAAGCCGAGGGCCTGTTGAGGCTTAACTGAGCAATGTAGCCCAACCCCTCGAGCGCTACCCTATACCTACGGCTACAGACTCAGGTGATTCGAAGTCATTTCTGTTAAGTAGGTATGTAACTGAAAATCGCTTTATTTTTTGGAGATCAGGTGTTATTTTAAGTGCTATAATATTTTATTATTATTTTATCTTTGACATATCTCGGGACCCTGGGGTCCCGGACCTTTGGAAGGCGTACGAGGGGCCGAAGCCAACTCGCAGAGGCCCGGTAGACGCTTTCAGTGACATATTATTTATTATTTCTACATTTTGTCGAAATATCAAATTATTTATTTAATACTTTTTGAGCACGCAAAAGTATAGAGACGGACTTAATGCCATAGGCATTTTCTACCAGTCAACCTTTGGGTGGTGCAGAGACAAACAGTTGTAGGTGCAATTATGAAAATTGAGGAATATATAAATAGAAGAATAAATAAATGGGTTCAATAGTTCTGTACCTAGCTAATCGTCTGTTACCCGAAGTCTCGTATCTTACCCGAATATATAAGAAAAGAAAAAAACTTCCATCTATTCACGAACAAATTAAAAAAGCTAAAAAATGCAAATGCAATCAAATGTTACTATAGTGTCAAGGAATATTTAAATGATTAAATCCTTGAAACACATAAATATATAATAAGCAAAATGTTAAATATTATTATTATAAATTAACTGTATTGTAAAAGTGTGTTCTTCTCCACATATATTTCTTTTGCTGTGCCCGACAGGATCCATGTTTGTTTCTTTTGGCAAATATATACTACCTAAGCCTACATGCAATAAAGAATTGAGTATAAAAAGCTACACTCGGAACTAATTTTTAAAACTAACACCGAAGAAGGGACCTCTCCGTATCGCTAATGATATTTGTCTCGCGAGAGTACAACTTACGGAAAGACAAGTATTACATACGAAGGGGCACAGATGTTCAACAAACTACCACGAGAAATAAAAACCTCTAAAAGCTTAGAAATATTTAAAAATCAGTTAGTCTTTTGTTATTCACAAAATTTAAATCCGGCCCTGGCTTATTTCTATAATTTACCCACAAAATTTTGATTTTTTGTTTCGTATGAATCTTTTGCTACAACCTTCAATGTCTTGTTATGTAAGTACGTTAATTATTGTTGTCTTCTTCGTGTCATACTAGCTCTGCTCATGAATGTCGTCATTATTATACAGGGTGACTAGAAAACTCGACATATTCCTTGAAACGGGCTATACTAGAGGTGATTAGCAACAAATAAGTCAAGTGAACTAGGGTTCAAAACTGGATGGTTAAAAAATAAAAATTTAGCTATTAATGACCTTTTATATTTCTGAGATTATGTAAGTTTTGCTAGCATTTTTTTTTAATGATCACTCATTTTTCCACTTTCAGTAAAGTATTATTTTTTAAATCAATGTTTGGAGTGGAGTAGTTTTTTCTCATAATTAATTGTTTTTGGTAGCAAGTCAGAAATTTTCTAAAAAATCGAAGAACCAACACAGCTCGGTAACCATCCAGTTTTGAACCCTAGTTAACTGGACTAAATTTGTTGCTAATGACTTCTAGTATAACGCCTTTCAAGGAATACGTAGAGTTTCCCTGTCACCCTGTATAGTTAAAATATTTCTCATTAAATGAAATTTGTAGTAAATTTATTTTGAGTAAATAAAGATTCTTTAACCACATATCATTGTATTGTTGTGTATTGACCATAACAATGTACCATATTCTGACAAATAAATTATTATGATTATGGTATGTAGAAAACAAATGAAGAACAATGAGCCACCTACTCACCGGAATCACTGTCATCCCTGTCATAATGTGGTCTCCAATACTGCTCATCAAACCGCAGCGGTACTTCGGACCGCCCGGTGAACTTGGTGGGGTCCAGAATGTTCTCCACGGAGAACGCAATAGCCGGCCTGTCAGGGGGTCTCGTCAAGCCCAGTCTCCGCGTCAGGTCTACCGGCGCGGCCTCTTCGACGCCGACGACATCAACCTCCCCGTTCGCTTCGGTCTCCCCTTCGGCTTCATCCTCGGCCTTGTCCCGTCGCTCCTCCGATCCTCGCGCCATCGCAAGCATCGTCATAGCAAGGCCTATTTTATTAAAATCTTGACTTGAATCATTACAATGTTCATGAAAACATCTCAGTTTATTAACACTTTCACTGCACTCGAGTGTTCTAAGGTTCGTTTTTGCTAAAATGTCCTTAATTTTATAAGCCCTATTAGGTCAATTAGCACAATGTGTCAGTTCAGTTCGCCCGACAGCGCGTGCGTGCGAGCCAGTGGACACGTTCGTCCCAGCCCAACATCCGATAATCACAACTCGGTATCAACTGAACCCGGGAGGACAGAAACGGGCGGGCACATGAAAGGAGGGGACGGGCCCAAAGTGGGGGCGAAAGTGGAATCTCGTCAGCCGATTGGCGGTGGGAAACGAGGCGTGCCCTGGGTGGAGAAACGTAATCGAGCAATAAGGTTTAAACAATTTCGTTTAATACGTTGAATTATGTAAGAGAGCGGCGGGCAAGTAATCGCGCACAAGCGATAAGGCCATTTGCGCTACTTCGTTACGTATTAATGGGGCAGGAAATTGACTTATGAATATTAGAGGTCGCGGAGAGTTGAAGATCGGGCTAAAGCGGCCCCGGGCGGCCGCGCGCGCTTATTTTCCTAGTTAAGCGCTGAAACAATGATGTTTATTGAGTTTTCAACTTAATGGGTTTGGGCGCGAGCCGCGGGCCATTTGCGCCATTAGCTCGGTTTGTTTAGTCGACATCGTAACGACTTTCCGTGGAAACGGTTTCGACGGTTCAGTTTCAGCTTTTGTTTAGATGGAAAACATAATTGCAAATAATCTACGGCCTACTTAAATCTGGTCGTAATTAAAGCGATAAAATTGGTTTCTGGAATCTTAGATCACACTTACCTTCTCGTTAATATTTATATTTACATCAACAGTATACTTAATACCTAATTAATTAATAAAAATAACTAAATTATATCCAAACTTAACTAAAACTATTCACAAACTAAAATATAGCGTCTAAAAATTTAATTAACTCGTAAATTTAATATTACCTAAATACAGCGGGGTAATTGCGTAACACACTTACACTTTCAGTAGCAATGGCTTTCATTTTGACAGTTCAACAACATTACGTTACGACGTTGTAACGTTTACGTTGTAGAGCAGACCATTTTTTCGAACATTATAAAGCAATGGATTAGCAATATCCTTCAAAATCATCAATCAATCGGTGCAGAACTAATCATTTATGGTATCTTCTTTAATATAAAGTAGATAATTCAATCTCTATTATTATTTCTAATCCATTATCTACATAATTATTGTGTTAAACCACTTTAGTTGGGGCTGACAGTTTCTCCTATTAAAGGCTTCAGTGCTACGGCAGTCATTTAATAATAATGTTGCAGTGAGGTCAGAAATATTGTATTGTTTAAATTGTGTACCTTTTGGTATTTTGTTCCTATATGTCATTTAAGTTCGTCGCTACAATAGATCTTAATATTTAAATTGAAAGTCAGATACGGAATTTTATAGTAAAACCAGACTCAATGGGCTGGCTACACATTGCAACCGTATTATGGAAGTTATGACTACGTCTCGTAGATTCGGTTTGCGTAGTGGGGCGCTGTTTGCGTAGCGTCGCGTAGCACAGCCTACGTAGCGTCGCGTAGCATAGCCTGCGTAGCTTGGCGTAGTATAGATATAGGTTTACAGGATATAGATCTTCCCAAAAGATCAACTTCACCACTATCAGGGAACAGGTAAATAACGCTTATATACGAATAAAATTCTACCTATTCTATTTAAAATATCCTGTTGAGACTCACCATTCTGTGCTCTCCATTAAACATTTTGGTCCTGCTAGTCAATTTTTTAAATGAATTTTAATAGAAGTCATAATAAAGCACCAGAAAATACATTAGGTATCTATCTGAATAAAAAATCGTCTTGAAAACAAGTAACAGTAGTAATACCTACACAATCTTGAGATATTCAGAGTAGACTGTAGAATTTTTTCATAGAGTGTCTGTCTGACTGTGAGCACCATGTATCTATCACATAGTTGATCTATATGTCATGGTTACATTTATCCATTTTAATTCTTTTACCTATTGTGGTATAGTAAGTTTATTTTTGGGTGCATCGTCTTCACATATAATTATATAAATAATGTATGCAATATATTGCAATTAGCGCTTCCCATTATAAACATGCACGATAAACATATAAACACACACCACACACACACGCAAACATACACACACACACCCTCTCTCTCACACACACACACAACCTTACCCTCGCACCCTCACACACACACACATTCATTCATACACCCCCACCCATACGCCTTAAGCAGATATTGTATAATGTAAAATTGTTTAAATCTTATTGCATAATTTCTGTGTAAACTACTGGGAGAAGACACTGATTCCTGTAACACAGGTTACTACCTAGCGCAGGAGTCAGGGTTTCCATATAATAATGTAACATACTTTTATGTCAATAAAGATTATTATTATTATGTCGTTTATTTATTTAGTGGTCTTATTTTGTTACATTTTTAAATATTAGTATGATTAAATAAAAAAATAAAAAAAAAACATTTAAAAATATAAAAAAATAGTGATCCACCGGTGTCGGGAGCAGGGTCCAAGCTACCGGTGGTTAGGGCTCCAGAGATAGAAACCTCCTCACAATGCGAGCCGTATCGAGGAGTACTGCCTTCTGAATCAGGCCCTTGATCCAACCGCCTAACGAGAGCCTCGATAGATGTTGATCGAGGCTGTCGGCCATCAGGCCATTGGCCGATACGACAATCGGCACAATGACAGTTGAGCTCACATTCCACATGTCAACAACCTCGCGTGCTAAGTCAAGATATTTGATTTGTTTATCTTTCTCAGCTTTCCTTCCTTCCTTCCTTCCTTCCTTTATTATTATTATTATTATTATTATTATTGTAAAACATTTTAAAAGAGTAACGGTGGAGTTTCTTGCCCATTCTTCTCCATACGAAAACTACCTTTTGGAAGGGGCGACTAGAATCAATTTTATTCTAATTTTATTTTTGACGTTCAAAAGTGCCTTTTATGTGCCTATTTGAAATAAATGATTTGACTTTGACTTTGACTTTGACTTTGACTGACAACCCTATCGTAACCCTCTCCCTATTTCCTGCGCGGTTGATTGATGTAGTTTGTCCGCAATGATAAGCTGATGATACACACTCCATCAAATTTACTATGCATTATTACCACGAAAGTAGAAAGTAATAATACGAACCTAATGCCATATCACGCCATGTATCATGCCATATCATATGTACTCTCTCTTCCATGCAAGTGCTGTGACACTTTGCGAATATCTATGAAACAATTTCTCTAAAAGGCTCTTGGTTATTTTATTTATACCAACCTGGTGTACTGTTTTAATTATTGTATTTTTCACATGTGAGCATAAATTATCATGCCCTTCGGTATGTCCTTTGTCCTATATTGTATCTATTTACCTAAGGGCTGATTTTTTAATAAATATTACAATTTCATCTTGACATCTTTTATCTAGAAAATATCTCAAACTGTCATATTTTTTCCTCGGATAAAAGTTCATTATAATCTGCCTTTAATGTTCCCACTGCTGGGATACAGGCCACCTCTCGGTGAGAGAGAGTGGGCCATAATCCACCTCGCGGGCTCAATGAGGGTTGGTAGAGTCACGTGACTTCGAATTTTTGGTTCTAGGACATGCCGGTTTCGTCACGATGTTTTCCTTCACTGTTTTGAGAGCAGTGGTGATGAAATGATTTACACAAAGTAAAGCGCCTGTTTGGGTTCGAACCTGCGGCCTACAGCTCGTAAATCGCTACAGTCACCACTGGGTCACCACTGGGTCACCACTGCTCTCGATTTAGACGGAGTTAGACGGTAAATAGATAAATTGACCCACAATGTACTAAACTTGCATGCTATAATATTGCCACGTGGCTCCAGGGGCTCAACTACGTTGACAACGAAAAACTACTTACCAGTATGACTTAATGTATACCAACTGCTATCTATTAAACCCTCATCCCCACCCTCTCACACACACATACGCACTCTCGCACATACACACACGAAACACATCTTACTCACGTCCTCACTACATAATGTTTTCTGACAATTCTAACACTATACAAACATTTTTTTTTTCATTGTTTTGTTGTTTCTCTTTTTTGTCTATTTTGTTTTTTCCATTCATTTATTATTATTTATTTTTTTTTAACACCTTATGTTAAACTACAGACTCTAAAAGCTATTATACAACCACTTATTCAAAATTTGTTAAATCACTTTTACTATGATTATCATGCAATGTATGGAACTGCTAGAGGGCGGAGACCTGGTGACCTGAAATACAGGCCCTTAAAGCCTAGCTTAGGCACCAGTCTCCCACAGTAAACTAAACCAAATAATATATCATCTGTAACAACGTCTGTAATGTTTATTGTGGTGAGAAAATAAATACTTATTATTATTATTATATTAAGGTAGAATCATAGACTCCATCTAAACTGCAACAACTGATTTTTACACCTACATTCATTGCAAATAAGTATTCTATTATAATCTACATATGCATATCGGTTAATGCTGTAGGTGTTATGACCACATCAAACCATGGTTATCTTTGCTAGCAGTTAACCCCGAGCGTATCGTCGCGGTGTGCCGAGCGCAGTCCATCACAACTTAGCCGTAGACTCGAGACTTTTGCTCCATTTTGTATTTACACGGCTAATCGCAGCAAAAGATCTAACATTTAGAGCCACCACTGACATGCACGATCTCAGCCATTAGACACGCTACTCCAATCAAACGAGATGAGGTTACAGGGTGTGTCCTGTAAGATTTGGATTCTTGGAGATTTTTAAAGGCAATTTTCGTTCCATTTTAATAAAAAAACAATCAATTTATCGGTTTTTCGGCAAGTCAGACTCGCACACGAAGGGTCCCGTACGACGGTATCTAAGTACAATATTTAACACTACATATATTTTTTAAACACGTTTCTTGGAAAAAAATAAAGTAAAAAATTAGTCCCTTTAATTTTTAACTTAATTAATCCCTTTATTTATTATAAATACATATAATAAATCATAATTTTTAACTTTATTATTATTTTTTGTTATAGCAACAATAGAAGTACTCATTCTGTTAAAATATCTCAACTGTCCACCTAATACGGTTCATGAGATACAGCCCGCTGACAGACATACGGACGGACAGCGGAGGCTTAGTCATAGGGTTCCCTTGACACCCTTCGGTACAAACCCCTAAAAAATACATGAAAGACGTTTACACATTTAATGCCATTAATCGTACAGGAACATCTGCAATAAGCAGGTGCCTTTTAGGACCAAGAGGTAATCACTTCTTCACGCTTCAGCCTTAATTTTCTTTTATTGGCTTTGGCGGTTTTAAATTTAGGCTGTGCTCTGCAATGAGCTGCCTGCCAAAAAAAATCAAAAGCATAGAAATTAATTCACAGCTTCCGTACCTAATTCAATTTCATTCTAAACAACATCCTCTGTAAATGATGAAATCTCTACAAAAAAGTGTCAAATTCCATCTCGTAGCATTTTATCTGTGAATGATTGCTGGCGCGACGGGGCCCATTGTGTACACAATTGACCCACGCTGGCCCCCCACTATTACAGCCTCTTTAGAACACTTTTTTGAATATTTTCTGCTTCGATACTTAACACACGTTTGCGTGTAACTCGAAGCTTGTAAATAATGACAGCTATTTATTGATAACATTCAATTTAGTTTAATTTGTTTTGGTTCGTAGGAGAAGTCTTTTTAACCGTCTCTACTAAGGGTGGGTTGTTTCAACTCAAGTACACTTGACGCACGCGTAGAATATGTCAAAAATGGCGCTAACTATCGTCAAACCAAAAAAAACGTTGACTTACGTGAAATAATTACGATTACGTACTCGTTATTATTTGACGAACGTATGTTACTTTAACCAACCCTTTGAAACAACCGGCATTAAGTATTTCAGATTACTTATATAAAAACACTTATATGTATAAAAAATCACTCTTGGTAAGGGTAGGTAGAGCTGTATCTTTTAGTATGTACTAAACACCTCAATTTCACCAGGTATTTTTACTTCCCATGTAGGTACTAAAAAGTGTGAGGTTATTGCTAGAAATTCAGACTTCAGGCTGCTACTGAAAACAAGGAATAGAAATCTTTTTGAAACTTTGCCTGCCCTGGGGATCGAACGAGGGATCTTCGGGCAGAATATTGGGGTTTACAAAAGATTATTTCAGATTTCATTAAGATTGAATATGTATACCTATGGTGGAGCAAAAGTCTTTCAGAATTAGCACCTCAAAAACTTTTCAATAATGTAAGGACACTAGACGCGTACTACTAATTCCATGTTCTTCATTCCATGTATTTTAAGGTTTAAAGAGATTTTATTTCTCATAAGAACTTAAATAGCAGTTCACTTAAAATGTGTCAACAAAGTGCTTACATCTAAATAATAATTATCATATTTGCCTCTGGGGTGGTGGCGACGTTACAGGGTACATACGTTTTGCTTTAAATATGTTCATACTATCACACTTCTTTAAATCCTCGGGTAAATCACTAACCAGCTGTGCTCTTTTTGCATATGGCCTTGATGGCTCCAAAATGAATTAGGAACTTCCAGCCAGTACTTTTGCGGTCTTCTATAAAGACTGCCACTAATTTCTTGAGATATACACTTATAAAGACTTATACTAGATATTTACAATTATAAAGGTATGCCTTTCTTCTGCGTAGAGCTAAGATGTTCCTAACATATCGACGGCACGGTTGGCGCAGTGGTTAAGCGATTGACTGCTGCGCTGCGTGTCGCGGGTTTGATTCCCGCACGGAACAAATATTTGTATGACCTACAAGTAGTTGTTCCGGGTCTGGCTGTTTGTGTATGTGAGTTTAAATGTTTGTAAACGCACCCACGATACAGGAGTAATTCCTAGTGTGGGGCAACGTTTTCAATTATAAAAATAAAAAAAACTGCTTTTAAGCGTGTCGGTGGCAACCTAAGTTCTGTCAACCCAGAACTAGAGAAAATAGATATAGCATTATCACTATCGTCATGCATAAGTTGTTTTAACGTGCATGTGTAAAGGCACGCAGGACATGCTATACTACCCCATAGTTTACTGAACAGACTACATTAGAGGCACTGGATCTACACTCTACATCACACAATCATAACCAAACACAACACAGGTATCCCTGTCCACTTCGCACTTCTACACATTTTCCCAGTCACCCAACTAATAAAACACGGTGTCAGCAGTTGGAAAACGTTCAAACACTCGACTGTATCAACAAACAGCACTCGTAACTATTTGATTTGCGCGCAGCTGGAGAGCATTGTGTCTGGACACTGTGCCAGATCATGCTGCGAAGAGTTTACAGCGCCGCGGGAGCATTCTGTTCCACTAATGGACGGGTTAAAATCACTAATTGTATTTATTATTGCCATCTTTGTTGACGAAAAAGGTGTTTGGTGTGATTGTATCTGTATCCGAGGTGTATCTCCTTATCGAATGGATGGAATCGTAATGAAGTCCAGTTAGGGGATCTTGGTGAAAAAATGGATTGATAAGTAGATGGATAAAAAACAGGGAATATATAAAGTAGACTGTCTTGGTTTTGTTTGTGTGTGATAATTAAAGTCCTGCGATTTAATTTAGTATTTTTCCGGGCGTGGAAATTAATTCAGTATTTGTTCAATTTATTATGCTGGATTGGGCTGGACACGTTACACGAATGCACCTGGAGAGACGGGCAAAGATCGTCAGTCACTAGACGCCTGATGGAGGACATCGCCGTCGAAGTAGACCAGGGCGAATGGGGTGCGACGTTCTAATCTTGTTTGCGGGGCCGACATGGCCAGAGATCTTACAAAAAAGGGAGGTATGGAAGGAAAATGGGGAGAGCTTTGCCCAGCCGTGGGACGCAAAAGAAGCCAAAAAAAAAATGCCTAAACCTATAACGTTACTGTTAGCCTGCATAATCCCACTGCTGGGCAAAGGCCTCTCCCTATGACTTCCAGTTCTTTCGATCCAGAGCTAAAGTGGACCACTGGTCGTTTGTTTTGTCCAGCTCGTCCCGCCATCTTCTACGTGTTCTGCCGCGACGCCTAGCGAGTAGCAGACCTATATTTCAGGGGAAATCAAAATACTTCCCGTTTTTGAGATAAGACTAGGGAGTGCAAGATCGTTGTCTTAGAAAGAAGAAGCTGCAGAACCAAACGCAACTTGCAAGGTCCGTTAGGGGACACATCCCTAGGGAGTTGGGAAGCGACCTTAAGCATTTTAAAGAATATAATGTCCACAAAAAACCGTACTACCCCGCCTCGCCCCGTACCGTTCCTGGCCTTGACAAGCAATAGACAAAAGTGGTGAACTTTTTTTTATGCTTGAGTACGAGTCTTTTGACTATGTGTAGTTTATCTCTTTTTTTTATTATCATTATTTTTAATTTGTAATTGTGCGTTTTGTTAGTGCAGAATAAATGTTTTTCTTTCTTTTCTTTCTTTCTTACTTAGTAGAGAGGTCGTATTGAAGTATAATCAAATTTCCCATTCATTATCATCGTCATCGGCCTACAGCAGTCCACTGCTGAAAATAGGCCTCTTCAATCGGATGCCATTCAGCTCGATTCTCGGCAACTCTGATCCTGCTGCTACCAGCCATCCTGCGAAAATCGTCGCTCCACCTAGCCTGAGAGC
Organism: Apamea epomidion; assembly: GCA_947507525.1. Taxonomy (NCBI): domain Eukaryota; kingdom Metazoa; phylum Arthropoda; class Insecta; order Lepidoptera; family Noctuidae; genus Apamea; species Apamea epomidion. The sequence goes on along the minus strand of OX382247.1, from coordinate 5,245,520 downwards.
GTTCTTCTTACGTTTGCCGATCCGAGGTCTCCCCTCAAGAACACATCTACCTCAACGGTCATCAGTTCTACGGCTATAATGTTCCCACTGCTGGGACACAGGCCTCCTCTCTGTGAGAGGGAGAAGGCTGTAATCCACTACGCGGGCTCAGTGCGGGTTGGTAGATGTCATATGTCTCGATTTTGCTGTTTTAGGATCTGTCGGTTTAATCACAATGTTTTCCTTCACCGTTTTTAGATCAGTGGTGATGAAATAATTTACACAAAGTAAAGTTCCTGTCTGGATTCGAACCTACGACCTCGGCCTCGTGTGTCGCGGTCGTTACCAATGAGCCACCACTGCTCCAAAGGCAAATATATGACTGTTCAATTTTCCTATTAATAATCATTAAACACAGACCAATAAATATATTGCCAAATTAATTCACCACTGCCTTTACTGAAGCAAAAAAATAATTAAGTGAAAGCATCAATCAGTACCATCTTCAACTTTCAGAGAAGGCGAATTCTGAATTTAAAAATGTTCGTCATTAGTACCATAAACAAGTGACACCGTAAAACAGCTGTCCGTTTCACTGGAGATATTAATTAAAAAGTTTTTTACGCGAAAAAAATGGACGACGAGCCACGCCTCTGCTCCAATTAAAATTCTAGCTGGATTCATTACGATACTTCATTTTTTAAGTGTTCGTTAACGAATTCTGTCAAAACAAACGAAATTAATTTGAATATTTTATCAGGAATATCTTTGATGTTAGCTGGCGTCAAGTATTTTAGAAAAGAATGTGGAAGGCAAACGTATTATCTCGTAGTTTTATTGTCTGTGGTACTATAATGACATCTCAATGCGATGATTAAAAAGATTTCGTAAAAAAAAAAAGAAAATGATCCGTTTTTATCTTGCCAAGAAATATGAATTTAAGTGAAGAAGTAAATTGCAAATTAATATACCTACTTAGTTAAATTGTAGATAGTTGAACACATTATCTATAATTAAATGATATCTCATAATATCACGATTTGTTTTAAAATGATCTCAACCACATCACAAAAGTTCTTTTTATCAATTTTTTTTTTCTTTTAAATGCGTCCATCAATGATTTGATTAAAAACAAAGTTGTGTAGATTAAATTAAAATTGTCTTGAAAAAAGATGCGAGTTTCATAGCGTGGGATGCTGAACAGAACTTTTAAAACTCAATAATTTTGCCGTGGATTACATTTTATTTTGACGCTTTGATCCTTGTGTTCGTGTTCAAAAGAATACAATATATCAATCCCATTTGATTCAACAGAATGATCTGAGAAAATATACGTGAAGACAGCGTGTTTTGATGTAAATTATGTGAATCAACATGATCGGCTTTGAAAATATATGAGAGGAAAGCGTGTACAAGCTATTTTAACGAAGTTTTAACAAATTCCTTACAAGACAAGACTGAACTATTTTTTATTTTACTCTGAATTATGTTTTTACTTTGACATTTACGGAATTCTCTATCTACTATTGGACAGACTTAGGTTACCTAGTACGCACGGCTACACATCAGGCTATACATAACCAGTATAAGCTGATTTCTGATTGTACGAAAAACCTAAACAATGCGTGACACACTTTCAATTACAATTTGGAATTTTGCTAGTCCATTGCTTCATTTGTTCGAAATATTTGTCTGCTCAACAACAAACATGAATGGTGTTGAACTGTCAAAATGAAAGCCATTGCTACTGAATGTGTATTACGCAATTACCCGGCTTTAAAATAGATGATGTCGCCGTGTGTGCACAGAACAGAAGACCATTCATGTAGGTACTTAATGGCGCAGGATAGCCTTTACCAGAAGTGATCCTCGTATTAACGAGAGGAGCAATCCTGATGACTGAAGCCGCTGAACTAATGTCCAGCGGCTTCAATCATCAGGATTGTGCCGGAATATAGCAGTTCGTTGTGGATGTGGTACGACAGCGGCTCTCCTGACATCGTCAGAAGACAGCCACCACGCAACCATCGATACGACGCTCTGCTAGAGTGATAGTAATCAGCCAGTGCCATTCTTATCCAACCTCGTTAGTGGTTCCAATATATTAACTTCGCAAAATTCACTGTTGCATCATGGAAATACCTTCGCGTCCACCGTTAACGACATGAGGGTGTGTGGTTATAACCATATGATAGAAGTGAAATCTTATATGAGCCACACGCGAATCAGCGTCACCAACCGACTGGACCTGAGTATACCCGACTCAACGTCACCAACCCGAACGTAACAGTTCAGAAAGAGAACATCGTACGCATGGAGAAGTTTCCACTTCAAAAAGAATCTACCACAATAAAAGTAAAAATATCTCTTAATTTAATAAGAACATCATCAAAAAATAATATGGCTACCTAATAGCTGCAATAACCGCCTAGGAATATGACAATATAAATGTAGCGAAATAAAAAGTAATAAATATAAGTAAATGAGGTGCAGCAGCAGTGCCACCGATCGTCATGTCACGCGTAACGCACGCCAAGAATTTTAATAACCAATTTGTATTTAACAAATCTGTTTCGAGACAACACGGCGTTTTGGGGTTCCGTAGGTGAATCTATAGGTACTAATATAATAAAGCTGAAGAGATTTTTTGGTTTGAACGCGCTAATTTCTGGAATTACCAAATTATTTTTGTATTTGATTGCCCAATTCTTGAGGAAGATTATATGCTATATAACATCACGCTGCGATCCTTAAGAGCCTAGCAAATGGAAAACAGGCAGAAAGAACGTTAAGTGGAAACGACGTAATAGCGCGGGCGGACGATGCGATGCGACGCGGTGGCCGAGGGAGTTTTATTAAAAGGCTGTCATTTCAGTATTTTGTGTATCTTACGACTTCCACGCAAACAAAGTCGCGGTCTGAAGCTCGTTGTTTAAGAACTTCCGGTGTTAAATATAATTATGTTTTGGAGATTGTAGGTAAAACTGAGTTTATGGAGTAAGAAAATAATGAAAGATCCTTTTCTCTGGGACATTACACACAAATAGCTATGTATGGCAGAATCTCTTCTATGGGCAGTTGGTATGATTTTAATGATGTTTTAACTACCTACAGCAATCAGCAGTCGGTTCATGTAAAATGCTGGTTAGACTGGAAGCCGACCCCAACATAGTTGGAAAAAGACTAGCCAGATGATGACGAGTACTAGTCTGGGTAGCTCTTTGTTTATAACCAAAATAGTCCCATATTCACTGAGACAGTACAGGCTAAATTATTATCATCATTAGAGCCGAAAAACATCCACCACTGGACATAAGCCTCGGGACCAAGCATCGCGACTTCAACCTGTTCTGTGCTTCTCGCATCCAGCGGATTCCTGCGGCCTTCACAAGGTCATCGGACCAGCTAGTAGGAGGCCCTCCAACGCTATCATGCACATTGTACAGGCTAAATAGATAGATTGTCCCTTAAGTACGGAACCCCTCAAGGAAATAAAGTTCACACCTCCCAAGTTTGACTCAAGAGCCGGGGACTAAATTACAAATGGCGTCTTCCTCAGCTAATTGAATGTTGCTTGGATAAATCAGAATTAATATGCGCGTTCTGAAACCGGATTGGATTGTTATTGCTCTGTTAGCTCGGCTTTGATGCGTTTGAGTAATGGAACGCACGCGCGCTCGTATGTCCCGACCATAGCGATTGCCGCGCTTTTCTTCTTTTTTTTTGAGTGCACAGATAAAAATACCAGGTAGGTTGATTGTATTTTGTTTTGTATCGTTTGCTAAATTAATGTGCGTTTGGGTCTGTTGTAAATTAATGAATTCCTAAACATGTTTGTTAAGGCTATATATAAATCACTGTACACAGGCTCCTTCAAGGCAAGGCATTCCTGTTCGAAAAATACATCTACTCAATAGCTGATGATTTATTATATTCTTGTTGCTCTTCAAATTTACATTTTTATTAATTAGATATCTGTGGTGATATATTGTGTTCTTACTTCCTATGATTTTTTAAATGTTTATTATTTTATTCCATTACTATTAATTTATAAATTGCTTCCTATTTAATTGTTGACAATTATTATTAATTTTATATTTTATGTTTGCATGTTATTTTACAATATTTTATAAATTGTACCAACATCTATTATCTAATACCTACTTATATTTCATTTTGGATTATATTCGACCTCTATGTAAATTCTTGCTGAATCAATTTAATTGAATTGAATCATTACTACGCGTTACTCCTCTTAGATGTGAGAGATCATAGTGGTTGACGCTAGCTTTTTGGAGCAGGAAGGAGCAGCTTCTTCATTTTTGTAAGCTTAAAAAGATTGATAAGGATGGTTTAACATTCAAATTTCCTTTCATCACAGATTCGAGTTTGCTTCACCGGAAGCTGAAAATATTCGAAGAGTTATTTCAGATTGATCTTATGACTCTTGTTTTCCCTAACGAATAACGTTTAGCTGGTCCAGGTATGCTTCTGGCATTCTTATATGGGCTTCCTCCTATCTAGATCTTAATGAATGAATAACTGACTCAAAAACTCCTTGATCGCTTAATTAAGCTTGCACATTTATAATTGACGTAATTAATCTACATATTCATATTATTCCAAAATAGTTATCACACAGCTCCCCACTAGATCACGAAGGTAATTTGTCACATACACCCAACCAGACGCGTCACGGGCCCAAATGATTTATCGTCGTCCGAACAGACAAAGACTTCTCCAAATAGGCCCCCCTCGCAACGCAAACACTCAATTTGAGGGTAATTACTAAAGGAAAATAACCTCTAAATTGTACGTGCAAAAAGTTTATTTTCCCGCCAAAAAGTTTGACGTAAGCCAACTGTCAACGGGTACGGATGCGTTCGGATACATTCCTCGACTAATTGTATGTATCGCACCGCACAACACATTTGTCAATTGTCGCCGGCCTCCCGTATAACGGAACATAATTAGTTAGTCAACTATTTCTGGAACGCTTTGACGGCTTATTAAGATTTCAAATTGAACACAAATTAGGTGTCATGCCTTACTGATTACTAACCTACGATTTGTTTTTGTGTTTCATCAGGACATTGAAAAATCTGTGTCGACGCGACGACAGTCTCGTTTTCCGGACATCAAAAAGCAATCTTTTAAACGGGACTTGGGGTAAAAAAATTATTGTTTTTGGATTTAAAATAAAAGTTACATTTTTGTTTAAAGAAGAAGAAAGAAAGAGAAATAGGTTTATTTTTCGCAGAAACACGCGCATGCTAAAAGATAATGAACTCAACCGTACTGTATAGTTAAGTAAGTAGGTATCGTATTAAAGTAAAAATATTTTAGTAAAGTAGTAGGTACCTAAACAATACTATAATTTTTTTAAAAAGGTAGTGAACTGAATAGCTGTAGCATGTATTGTATGTAGGTGCTACATGCAGATATTGTCCAAAAACCGCCACGCCCAATCACCACGGTCCCTAATTAAGTACCTACAATGTAGGGACGACGATACGTAAATATTATTGAAATTCCTACATCTAATGACGTTCCCAGTCCGCATTCAAAAATTCAATCAAATAAATCCAATAGCTTAGTCACAATAGCTAGTCAAAAATCTGCAAAACCCATACGTTGGTCCATGACTACGAATTAGTACCTAATATGTAGATAGTTTCAAAATACTCCTATGCACTATTTGCACTAACTAGAATTCTAGTAAAATACTGGCTATTTTAATTTATTATAGAAATAGAAAATATTTTACTGTCCAGGTTACACAGATTCACAGATTAACCTGGTAAAGTTGAGACTACATGAGTAGTTAACTAGCTAGCTAGCTAGAGTAAAATATTTCCTACAGCTAGGTTACAATTGTATTATTTGCCAGTGAACCCCTAACTAGACAGTTAGTCTGCATTTTGGGGCTCGACGTACAAATTCTAGAGTGGAGACTAGAGATGTGATTTCAGGGGCGATATGTATATTGTTGTTAAAAAATCCACATTGTATAAAAAATTCAGAAGCGTTACACTTTCTTAGAATTTAAACAAAGAAAGAAGAATGCGTTTATTGTCATTACAGCAAAAAAACACAGCTTAAAACTATAAAAAAAACAGAAAACAATGATTATTATGCCAAAAGGGCGTCAGCACAACGTAATAGCTTTAAAAAAATTGTATTCATGACATTAATTTAACCTCATACAGCATTTTATTAAAAAGGACAACATCTACATCACGTTTCCTTCCCAAATAACTCCATGTTTACACATGTTACAGCCATCCAAATCTAATTAAAACACAATAATACATTTAAATTGACTCAATCTCGCCACATGTTTAAATTATCCTCCAGCTAATCAGTGAACGTCATTGATCGATTCAGCTCGATTCTGGTTTCCCAAGCAGTGCCATCTGTGAACGAACAGGCGAGAGACCGACCGGTGACAGACGTAAAAATCGATTCGATACATCGAGTTTTTCTAGAGATGCGCGATTGTTGTGAAAACGAATCGATTAATTTGTGTTCAGGATGGAACGAAGTATCCGATTTTTCATTCGATAACTTTTTTTTTTTGCTGGGTGCTTGTGTATTTGGATTAAATTACTTTGACTCCGTTTAGGTTACTTTTAAATACCGAGTTGTAGATAACTTTCTTAATTCGAGCCAGCAACTTATTGCAACAGTTATCCTATCCTATCCTACTAAATTATACTACGAGTATAATTTTTTTATTTAATTACTATATAATTATATTAGTAAACGGGAAAGTTTGTATGGATGGATGGATGTTTGTTAATCTTTCACGCAAAAACTACTGAACGGAATTGTATGAATTTTGGCACACAGATGGCTTATAACCAGGATTAACATATAAAATACTTTTTATCCCGATATACCCATGGGATCGAAACTTGCGGATGAAATCGCGGGGCGCAGCTAGTTAAGAAATAAAACCTTTCATTTTATTTAACTGAAATAAAATCTACCCTCATTTATTTATTTAGATTAAGTATTATTTATTTATTTATACATTCTGTAGTAGATTACGTTTATACATTTAAGATACACTGATACAGGCTGTACCTAGTTTGGGACCAACGATACCTCCATATTGTAATATTTAATTATGAAATAAACCTATTTTTTATTCGATTTGATGCTTTCATAGATTCTCATCACACATATAGTATAACGCCTGTAATCCCCGAAGGGTTAGGCAGAGGTGTACCTATAGTAACACACATTTCGCCAGTTCATAAACTCATTGGAGATCAAGTATTTATTAATTACATGACAGCCGGGCTAAGCAGTGCCAGCCATTACGTTGGTGATACAGTCATGTCATGTACGGTCGATTATGATAGTTTTCTGACTTTACAAGTGTTTTCCACTAATTATTGAAGGAAAGGGAATTTGTTTCGTCAGGCAGTTGTTGACTCAAGTGTCACAAAATCCTATGAACCTTCTAAAAACTTACTAAAAAACCACAACAGCCATTAAAACTGGTACCATTAAGGTTTAACACCAAAGTCAAATCATTTAACTAAATACGCACTTAACAGGCACTTTCGTACGTCAAAATTTACAACAAAAAAAAAAAATCTAGCTGTCCCTTCCAAAAGATACTTTCGAATGGACAAATATCTCAAAAACAACCACAAAAATATTTTCCATCGTACAAATTGCATTTGGTGCACCCCTAGATCGTTTTTTTTAATCCACGAACACACCGCAACGAATCCGAACTCCAGGCCATCAATTAGTGAATGCTCTCACAACACCGCGTTCAGTTTTTTCGAAAACATACGGCTTTGGAACCGATACAAAACAAAACTAGGAAGACATGAGATCGTTTGCTGGAGGTGGCGAAAAAAAATAAAAATAGGTATAGACACCCCGGAAATCGTTACAGCGTTTTGATTGCGAACGTTTGTGATCCGTTCGATTTGATTGAAAAGATATCCGTTTTGTCTATGCTCGTGAAATAGAAGCGTTGATTTTCTTTTATTTATGCTCTAATTTTGCATCTTCTATGGCGGGAGGAGCTGGACAAAACAAACAATCAATGGTCCACATTGGCTCTGGAATTAATGGGGAGAAGCCAGCAGTGGGATGGATACAGAATCAGATACAAGCTAACAGTAACAGTAACTTTGCATATGAGCTTTATAAGATAATGTTATTTTACTATACTTTAATTGACAATACGACGCCTGATGTGTGTGGCTCTCGTGCAATTCGACTTGGACGGCACGGTTGGCGCAGTGGTTAAGCGATTGACTGCTGCGCTGCGTGTCGCGGGTTCGATTCCCGCACGGGACAAATATTTGTATGGCCTACAAGTAGTTGTTCCGAGTCTGGCTGTTTGTGTATGTGAGTTTAAATGTTTGTAAACGCACCCACGATACAGGAGAAATTCCTAGTGTGGGACAAGGTTTTTTTAAAAAAAAAAAAAAACTACATGATATTTCCAAACTTTTTATAGAACAGCACCCTGATTGCGTACCACACTATCAATCTCAATCATTTTGAAGGATATTGCTAATCCGTTGCTCCATATGTTCGAAAAATGTGTCTGCTCAACGACGTAAATAACGCAATTAATGTTATATTGAACTGTCAAAATAAAACCCATTGCTACTTATAATGTGTTACGCAAGTACCCCGCAGGATATAAGATAATAAACCTTTCTCGATAGAAAAACACCACGAAGTCACCTCTTCACGCATTCTTGATTTGTACTCAATATGTTCATAAAACGTGCAGACATTTTATAAACTTGCTTTTATTTTTGGTTGTGTATTTGGTTGTATTACGGCTTCAAGCTTTTAGCACGTTGCGGGAATTTCATGCATAGATATTTTTGTTTCACAAATCCGTCCCGATGACACGAGAGGACTACGCTTTTCGGCTGCTTTGAGATATTTAGATTGCAAATTTTAATAAAATTATTTAAACACTTTGTTTGCAAAACTTTTGCTTACTTACTACAGCTGCTGTTGGTGCAATAATATTCTAGAAAAACTTAGAATCATAGGTAAAATAAATAAAGCATAGTGTCAATTCTAGTTGAATGAACATACAATTATTTGAAGGCTGCGGTGAACCACTCGTTGGAGCACTAGTTTAAAACCCCACGGTATTTTAAAACATTTGTAATCGTATAATTATAAGTTGATAAATACAACTTGAAATATTACTGTCACATAATTTTGTTGCCAGTGGAATGGCACATATTTCTGCAATATGAGCGGCGGCTTGAACAATATCTGTCAGATTTTAATGTTGGCAAAGTGATTTCAGATATTTTTATCTTTTTAAGGTACCTACCGTATTCTTCTGAATCTCACTGATAGGCAGATATTTATAACGCAAGACATGTCCGATATTACTGATTCTCAGAGGTGACACATCTTTTTGAAGCCGATGCAGCATTCTATATTTTGTATGCATGTCTCGGCAGATAGTAGTGGTGTTCCTTCGAAGTCACATATTTGGCTTGCCACTTGTATACTTTACCCTTCTGTAGGTATATCTGTACCTTTTACAAGTGATCACATAATTTGCCGTCATCCTGACGACAGGTATTATTTGGTGAACCATTTTTTTTAAAGTGAAAACTTCCTTAGCGTCGTTGTGCACTTTTGTTGTGATGGGTAAAAAATGTTAAACTCGCGTCAGGACACGTAACCTGGTCGAAAATTCGTAAGTCGCAGCTCGCGTCAGGACACGTGACCTGATCGAAAATTCGTAAGACGGAGGGAGAGTAGAAATGAATATTGTATCTTACCACATAAATGATAGTACTTTTATACTGACAATTAAAGCAATTCGTGCAAAATTATTCCCTAAACATTCCAAAATATCAAAAATGCACAACGTTAATATTCAAGTTTTCACTTCTGCCGGCACTCCCGGAGTGCAACCCGTTGTTTTTTTTTATCTTTGTTTATTTAGAGGCTTTTACCTTACAAAGGTACGTCAGCCTCATCATACCCTAATCTAACTAATTATTACACGTAATTATAATATTATTAATACAAATATATTATTGCGTAAGCGAGGGAGATAGTGATCATGATAGTGAATCATGAAGTCAGATATTATTGCCGAGCAGCCCATAGTACTACTATGGGTGTAAAATCTGACTTAGTACCTCAATTAAAACAAGAATTAAATTTAAAATTATGTTTTACGATGTTGATTAAGTACCAAGGAATTTAAAAGTTATGGGCTATGATTTTTCCATATCGCTGCAAACTGTTTAAAAACCCGTTCTTAGCGACATCTGCGAATGATCAGTAGCAATCACGACACAACAAGAAGTGAAGTAGAGACTAGCAGGTTACGGGACCGCCGCAGTCACCGCAGCCTTCAAATAATTGCGCCGGTAACGGTATTCGTTCAACTAAAATTGATAGATGGCGCTGATCGCTATTGTGGATTTTTATTTTAACGAAGTTTTTCTGGCATTTATTACTTTGACACTAACAGCAGAGGAGTAATTCTTGTAATTTTAAGAACGTTCACAGTCTGATCTCAGTCTCAATCTGTCAAAAATACGTCTAATTTCCCTACATTTTGACAAGTTTTTGACATTTGTTTGTCGCCGAGATGAGACTGCGACTAGATTTTGAATGTTTTAAATTACGGGAATACGGGCCCAGATGTAGGCTGTAGCATTTGTAGTATGTAATCAAATGTTTGCTTAGTATTACTCATTTCAATAGGATGCAAACAAAGTGCGAAAAAGATATTTAAAAAATTATAGCAGTGGCGGCCTAGTGATAACCACCCCGACTTACAAGTTGTAAGTCGTAGGTTCAAAGTTCGAACCCAGACAGGCACTTTACTTTGTGTAAATAATTTCATTACAACTGCTCTCGAAATGGTGAAGGAAAACATCGTGAGGAAACCGGCATGTCCTAGGACCAAAAAGACATGTTACATCTACCAACCCGCACTGGGTCCGCGTAGTGGATTATAGTCCACTCCCTCTCACAGAGAGGAGGCCCTTGTCCCAGCAGTTGAGCAGTGAGAACATTAAAAGCTGATTATGATTACGTAATATTTAAAAATGTGCAATAAAAAAAAAACTCAAAGTATCTAACCAAAAACAACAAAAGACGCCGCTCTGTGTGGAGTCACTTTTGTGAGCTTAACGCTGAGTCTATTCCCTATGTCTATGGTAACGCTGAATCACATATACTCGGCGCTGAATCACATATACTCGGCGCTGAATCACGTATAGTACTCGGCGCTGAATCGCGTATAGTACTCGGCGCTGAATCGCGTATAGTACTCGGCGCTGAATCGCGTATAGTACTCGGCGTAGAATCACGTATAGTACTCGGCGCTGAATCACGTATAGTACTCGGCGCTGAATCGCGTATACTCGGCTCCAGTAGTAACCTTTCACTTTTATCGTGTTGTCATAAGCACACACCCTCTTTTTTCTGCCAAGGCAGGATATTTCTACAACACCAAAAGTAAATTACCTAGACGCAGTACGTCCGGAAAATAGTTTCGCCCCCTCCCTTAGCTTAACAACATTTTTGGATATGATTCTTGCCTATGGACTTTTAACCCAATTGAAGATTTTCCGTTCTACGAACCACACAAGATTTTTTAAATCCTGAGTGGGTAAAATAACCTACTGATTGATATATTATTAACTGTTGCATAAAATTGTGACATGTACTTACCTATTGACTTTATTTTAATTTTTTTAATTGACGTTCGACGATGTGGTAACATTTGCAGAGCCAACATGGCCAGAGATCACACAAGACAGGGAGGTTTGGAAGAAACAAGGGGAAGCCTTTGCCTAGCCGTGGGCACAGTGGAGGTTAAAAAAAAAATACATTCGATTACTTAAGATATTTTGTATGTCTTTTGGCGGGACATAGCATGGACCACAGAACATAATTATATACCATTGTTAACTAACATTGTTTTATTTGTTTAACATCTGTATAATTGTACCCTATGTTCACAAAATGAATAAATGTATTTAAATTTACTTGTGTAGTTGTACAGACGCCAGCAGGTCAAGCTGACCGAAACTGTCAAATTGTCCCAATCAACCTTGAAACTTCATGCTTTAAAAATAAAATTGAAAATCTATTAAGTAAATAAATTTGACAGATTGTAGTAGCTTGATGTGTTGGCGTCTGTAGCTGTAACAGAAATAGACCACATTCTAGCTACTCTACAGATTGCCTATTAACAGTAAATCGTCTTAATTCCCTAATACGCATGACAATAGGAAACCTAATCAACATCAACAAAAAATAAATAAAAACAATTATAGAAATCACTAGACCTTATCTATTGATCATTATACTATCACGAAACAATGCCATGGTAAATTCAACTTAAACTGTTAAGGAATTAAATTTAATTTAGATTGAGATAATTTTAAAGGAGTTAAGTATGTACTTACCCACTTAAGATCAAGGATTATTTATGCATGCTACCTATACCTAGTAACTCATTAAAGAATTAAAATCTACTTTTAGAATGGAAGGGTTTATTTCTGTGTGCACAATACCATATAGCCAAATAGCTTTATTGTTAGATACGTTACTAAACAAAAAAAATCCAAAATATTTAAAAACCATGAGAAAAATCAACGAGGATTTCTTTGATCTTCAACTGCTGAGACACAGGCCTCCTCTCTTCGAGAAGGAGTGGGCTGTAACTGTAATCAATCACGCGGCTCCTGTGCGGGTTGGTAGATGTCACATGTCTTCAAAATTATCGGTTCTAGGACATGCCGGTTTCCTCACGATGTTACACTGTAATCTAGAATGTTCTCATAGTGTGATCTAATACTGTAGGTAAACGCAATTAATGCAATAACTGGTATTATGAATTATGTTTATTAAATCGGAATAATGAAGTCACGACAGTGATTACCCACCTCGACTGTGGGTAGTAAAGGCTGTAGAGCTTGGAAGAAAACAAGATGGCGGAAGACAAGAAGGTACTGCACCCTTATTGCGTAGCAAACTATCCATCTCAATATGAATAATTTTGAAGGATATTACTAATCCATTGCTTCATATGTTCGAAAAATGTGTCTGCTCAACAATGTAAATAACGCAATGGATGTTGTCAAAATGAAACCCATTGCTACTGTTTGCTGTTATTGCCAGTTTGTTTGCCAAGCGAGATTTTCCTAAAATATGGCATTTTTCCTCAAGGGCAATAACGGCTTCATTCGTAGATCTTTGACAGTCGTTACGGGTAGTCAGAAGCCCAAAAGTCTGACAACCAGTCACCAAGGGGTATCGTGTCACCTAGTTATTGGGATTGGAGGACAGTTAGTTAGGCAGGCGCTCCATGTAAAATACTGGTATTCAGCCAGTTGAAGAGGGTGGTGGGACTCACTTTAACTTTGCTGCTTTTTGAGCAACGTCAGTAATCTGTGTTTAGGAGCGCAGTGTGTTGTTTCAAAAAAGCGCTGCCAATTTGACCCCTAGAATACTGTGCTCCATCACACGTTCTCAAACCTTGGTTTTGGAGTTTTGAATGTTTGTCAAAGACCAAGTCTGGGATCCATAGGCAAATTAAAAGCTCATGTCGATAATTTTTCGCATGAGGGACCGAGGTTTCCTGTCATTAGCTCTTTCATGGACTAGCAGCTCCTGCAGACATTTTCGATTCGTGTAAAGATTTTTTTTTTTTTTTAGCCGGTAATGTCCCACTGTTGGGCATAGTTCTGCGTACTCTCTTTCCACATATCTCTGTCTAGAGCTGCCAAGAAGTATGATCCTATTTAATATTATCTAAGTAAGTAAGTAATAAGACATCGATAAATATTACAAGTGACAGTGTCACATCACTAAACTCGATTTATAACCGATATCAACTATAATTTGCACCTGGACGTGATTTATGTAAATGAAACAGCATTGTTACCGTCTATTTAAAAATACAGCCGGTAAGGGCAGCGTTAACAATCACACTAATATTATGAAGGCGAAAGTTTGTGAGTGAGTGTGTTTGAATGTTTGTTACTTCTTCACGCTCAAACGGCTGGACCAATTTTGATTAAATTTGGTATGGACGTAGCTGACACCTTAGATTAACATATAGGATTTTTTATAGTGATATTTCCACGGGATCGAAACTTATGCGGGTGAAACCGCGGGGCGCAGCTAGTCCCTAATAAAAAAATAAAAAAAAAACAATCACAATTGTATCATTGCCAACAATTTTATATTTGGGTATGAATGTCGATGGCTATAAGAGTAGGGGAAGACCAAAGAAACGATGGATGGACTGTGTGAATGATGATATGGTTAGCAAGGGGGTGACTACTGAGACGACGATGAATAGAGAAGTATGGAAGAAGAAGACATTGCGCCGACCACGAATAAATTGGGATAAGGACAGGATACTGATGATGGATTTTATAATTGCTATTAGAGGACTTGCAGCGAGGTTTAAATCTCCACTTATGAATGAAGGAAGATCCATTAAGTAGGTATCATATCATCACGCTTGTATCTTCTCGAAAGGGTAGGTAGGAGTGATGAAAGTTATGATAAGTCTCACTCTCCTGTTTTAGGTAGGTAATAGATTAGCCTCGTTCGGTGCAGGTCTAAGTAAGTAGGTACCTAGACCTACTGATTTTTATAAAAAAAACCGGCCAAGTGCAAGTCGGACTCGCGCACGAAGGGTTCCGTACCATTATCTATAAAAATCACGTCTGTTGTATGGGAGCCCCCCTTAAATATTTATTTTATTTTAATTTTATTACTTATTATTAAAGTAAAAATACAACCGAGTATTTTGTGAATATTTCAAGTGCCTACCTGTTGCCAATGATGATCGAGCAAAAAAGGGCAAAAAAGTCGCGTTTGTTGTATGGGAGCCCCCTAAAATATTTATTTTATTTTGTTTTTAGTATTTGTTGTTATAGCGGAAACAGAAATACATAATTTGTGAAAATTCCAACTGTCTAGCTATCGCAGCTCTTGAGATACAGCCTGGTGATAGACAGACGGACGGACAGATGGACGGATAGACAGTGAAGTCTTAGTAATAGGGTCCCGTTTTTACCCTTTGGGTACGGAACCCTAAAAACAAGTGGAATAGAGGATGGTAAGTATTATAATATGTCGGATCTGTTGTGATGAGTATGCACTTAAAAACGAGACACAAACGCCTTTGTTTGGCGTTGTGCGGAGTCTAGCGGTATGGTGTCGATATGGACCATTATGGTGTGACAGTGATCGTTGAGACATACAGGCCTAGGAACTGCTCAGTGTTTCCTTTTTAAGTTCAGAGTATTCGTTCTCTAGTGTTTAATAATGTCCATGTAATTAACTCTAAAACAATTAACAAAGTGTTCATTATACTATGGAGTTATTTGTCTAGCCTACTCGTATCCCAAGTCTGTGCTCATAGCAGGTAATTCTGACAGTGGCACCGATTCCCTTGTTCACAAACTAAACTAAATTTAAGTTCAGTGCATCTTTTTCTTTGTATTTCATTAAGAAAAGGACAGAAGATAAATATTAGTTTAGTCCTGCCAAATAAGTCAGCGCCTGACGTAAATTGACAGCCATGTTTTTAATCACGCCCAAACTGTCAATGGAGTATCTTAATTTGACAGGACTAAACTATTTTTTATCTTCTGTCTCTTATATATCTTTACCTATGTAATTGGAGATTCTATAAACAGCATTTTCAGATTTAATTATCTGTGGATTGGCGCGCAATTCGAAATTCAAATAAATTTTATTCGAAAGACGTGTTAATTTAATATCAAATTGAGTCATTTGTTTTTAGATAGTTTTTTGTTTTTGTGACATTGTGGTAGTTTTTGGCGCCATAGATAAACTGAAAATTCGTACAATTTTCAAATATGAGTTCCTACGTGGAAATACCGCTGCACAAACAACACGAAACATTAACGACGTGTACGGGCCTAACACTGCTTGCATAAACACGATCCATTATTGGTTCAATCGTTTTAAATCTGGAAATTTTGAGTTGAAGAACGAGCCTCGCGGTCGGCCGGTAACCATTGTCGACAACGACGAATTGAAGGCGATAGTGGAAGCGGATCCAAATCAATCTACGGCTGAGCTTGCTGCGGGCCACTTGCGTCAAATCGGAAAGATAAAAAAGCTAGATAAGTGGGTGCCACACGAACTAAGCGACCAACAGCGACATTTACGCATCGAAGCATGCATAGCACTACTGAATCGGCATAGAAACGTGGGAATTCCTAATCGAATTGTTACCTGCGATGAAAAGTGGATCCTGTACGACAACCGTAAGCGTTCGTCTCAGTGGGTGGACCCGGGTACAACACCTAATCAGTGCGCTAAAAAAAAGATTACTCATAGGAAGATGATGGTGACTGTCTGGTGGACCAGTGACTTGTACATCACAGCTTCTTACCAAATGGCACAACAGTGACGGTAGATGTCTATTGCCAAAAATTGCAAACAATGATGGAGAAGCTCGCAATTCAACAACCAAGACTAGTCAATCGCTCTTCCCCATTGCTTCTCCACGACAACGCGCGAGCTCACACTTCACGACAGACCATCGCAAAGCTACAAAAGTTACAGCTGGAAGCTCTCCGTCACCCACCGTACTCACCGGACCTTGCCCCAACAGATTTCTACTTTTTTCAAAATTTAGACAATTTCTTAAGTGGGAAAAAATTCAACACCCGAGAGGCAGTTTTTAATAATATAATTTTTAATTTTTTTTTTTTTTTTTTCTTTTTTTTTTTTTTTTTTTTTTTTTTCAACACCCGCTTTCGCTGACTTCATCGCCTCCCGTCCGGCAGACTTCTACAGTAAAGGGATAAACAAATTGCCATCAAAATGGCAAAATTGTATAGATAATTTGGGCCAGTACTTTGATTAGCTGAAATAAAAAAACTACCAAAATTTTTATATTTTAACATTATCATACAAATCTCCAATTTCATAGGTACCTAATATTAAGTTAGAACCATTTTTATAGCAGGTTAAGTCTAGACACAAGTCACGGGTCTAGATTGGTGATGTTATTAAGGAAGGTCTTATGAACGTAAACGAGGCAAAAGGAGTATGTAAGGATCTTAGTAGATGGCGTTCTGTAGTTTCTGCCTCCCCCCATGAGAAAAAAGCGTGAGTTTATGATTGTGTGTGTATGAATGTGTCTATATTCAAATTTTATTTATGTTTCAAATTGACGTTATTTCAAGTTAAACCAATATCAACTTTATTTCAATGTTGATTAAGTTGATTTCAGAGTAACCAGCACTATTGAAAAAGTTATCAAAATGTTTGAAGTTAACTGAACCTCATTGTGTAGGAATTAAAGTTATTTTTCCATAAACTCATATTTGTTTACATTTTTGGCGAATATGTCGAGATTCAAATTTAAATACAAACTAGCTGGGCGCCGCGGTTAACCCGCATAAGTTTCGATCCCGTGAGAATATCGGGATAAAAAGTAGCCTATGTGTAAATGTCAGCTACGTCCATACCAAATTTCGTCAAAATTGGTCTAACCGTTTGAGCGTGAAGAAGTAACAAACATACATCCACGCACACTCACAAACTTTCGCCTTTATAATATTAGTGTGATAGCAGAGAAATGTACAATACAAAAAAAAATGTTGTCATGTAACCTACGTTCCCAAATAATAACAATTAAATGAAAGTCAAAGGCTAAACACTTTCTAAAAAAGTGTATCTAATGTAAACATTTCAAGAGGAGTGGCCTTCATCTTGACCTTACGAAAACAATCACTAACTATCTCACTATCACAGAATTAAAAGACAATTAACTTTGCGGATATTCTTTTTTAACTTAGAAACTTAGAAAAAATGTGAAGGGAATGTGCGCGTTGAGTAACCGGTATATCACATTTAATCGATATGGCTGACTGTTAAGACGTCTTTGCCTATTTAATTCTATTAAACAAATTAAATTGTCTTTGATCGTGATTTAAAAAGTGATTATTTGTCTTTGCTATCCCGGAGAGGGATAGTGTGGAGAAAGTTCTTTATTTAAATTTGTGGTGTAGTATGTTCGATACTTTGAAACAGCATTTAAAGATAAAATGGCGCCAATACTTAGCGGCATCGTTAGGTAAGTGTTTCTTTTTTAATTATACCTTATTGTACTTATATTTATACGAGTCACAATGCAGATATATATATGTAACTCATCATCTACCTAGCCTTTTCTCAACTATGTTGGGGTCGACTTCTAGTCTAACCGATGCAGCTGAGTACCAGTATTTTACATGGAACGACTGCCTCTGATATATGTATGTAACTATATTAAGTAAGTAGTACCTACCTCTTTGTCGTGAATAGTAGAACTAAAGACACAAACATTAATGATGTGTTGAATATCTATCTATCTTCTATACTAATAATAAAGCTGAAGGGAGAGTTTGTTTGAACGCACTAATCTCTGGAACTACCAGTCGGATACTATTTTTTTTTTTGTATTTGATAGCCTAATTCTTGAGGAAGGATATAGGCTATTTAACATCAAGCTACTACCTTCAGGAGCCAAACAAAAAGAAAAAAAATAAAAAAGAACGCTAAGCGAAAATGAAGTAATATTGCGCTCAGGGGATGCGATGCGACGGGATTTCACGCGGACGCAGTCACGGGTTAGCTAGTTTGTTATAACCAGTGATCGGATAATCGGATGCATAATTACCTAAAGTTCATTTTTGGTTAGGAAATTATGGAAGCGGCTTCTTAAAACATATTTTTTTAAATGTAAATCCCGGGATTTTTTCGATACAAAAGTGCATTCCATAATATTATCCAACACCTTAAACTAAGTAAATATTCCTACACCCGGTTTGATTCTAAGTAAAAAAAAAAAAATGATCGATTTCGAATTCCCGGGATTTTTTCGATACAAAAGTGCATTCCATAATAACCAACACCTATAAATATGCATCCGATTATCCGATCACTGGTTATAACCAATGGTTCATAACACAATTACGAAATTTAAGAATACAAATATTTCTTAAAAACTATATAAACGAAATAACATTAAGAACAGCTAGGCATGGATTTAATAACATTTAAGAACAACGCGAGTAGGTATTTTATCTATTAATAGATAAATAGGTACATAATTAATTACTTATTCTGTTTTAAAATCGTTTTTGGAATAAGCTAGACCGGTTGCGGAATGCGGTCAAAGATTCCAATATTCGATCTCTTTATAGATATCTACTAGGCATATTAGAATAAACCTAATGCCATAATATGATTTATCGCTAAGAATTTTCCTGAGCCTTTACGTGCTTTAGTAGAAAACCGCTTTTAAGTTTATATAAGAGAAGATCTGGGGGCCTAAAAAGGCCACTTTGGTCGAATCATAATAGGATAACAATATGAATCATATTAAAAATCGTAAAATGGTCACAAACTGACAAAATTAGAGGAATTGCTAATGATCTGCTGGGAATGTAGGAAATGAATAGCTTTTAGAGGTATTGCTTAAAGTGGCCTTTTTAGGCCCCCTGATAAATCGAAATCATAGACAGTTAAAATCTGTTTAGTAGAGTTAAGACGGGAGCCTCAACTCTGATTTATTTATTTATACATCAATTGCTTGCTACACTTACAGTACACACCAAAGCGCGCAACAAGCCAACAACATAACATTTAACTAAAAAACTTCATACAGACATTAAACATAGATTTACTGCTAGACATAAATATGTCAACTTCCGGCTCCTGAGCAATCAGGGCATTCAGCAGATTGATCGCCTGGGTTGTGGGAGCATAACGAGCAGTGAGAGTATGCACTGGCGGCGCCGCGAACAGGCCCGGCGAGGCACAGGCGCGCGACACCCGCAGCCGGTCCGGAGCAAACAATGAACAGCGAGCTAGTGTAGTCGCGTCATCGATCTTATTATTGAGCAATAAGTAGCATATTGAGCATATTTACTGCTATACATAAATATGGGAACAGAGAGGTGCGATGTGACGGTGCGACGCGATTCTGCGCTCTAGTGGCGTAACACAATATCAATCTCAATCTGAATCATTTTGAAAGATATCGCTAATCCATTGCTTCATATGTACAAAAAATGTGTTTGCTCAACAACGTAAATAACGCAATGAATGTCGTTGAACTGTCAAAATGAAACGCATTGCTACTGTTAGTGTATTATGCCATTACCCCGCTGGTAGAACAATTTCCATGAAGTTTTCATAAAAATTGTTCTACTAGAGTGCGTTGCGCCTGTCTGCGGGAGCCTTTATCGAATTAAAATAGTTACGCACATCGAAATAAGCTGACTTCTCATTGTACAAAAAGCCAAATACTATGCGAGGTCAGCTAAAACTGGAAATGTATAGCTTGATTGGTCATCGTGTGTATCTACTATCTACCTACCTATCAAGTACAACACAATATTTAATTAGAATCAAACGCTGCGTCGTAGCAGAACAAAATAACGACTTTTTTATGATGTAACCAGGTAGGTAATAAAGTTGACAATACATAGCAATGTGGTTGTATTATAAATATTATATAAGTAGGTACACGCACACTGCGACCTTGTAAATAATTATTATAAAGTTAATAACGACCTGTATTAGAATTAATCAGGGGTTCTCAAGCTTAGAGCCGCGGCCCAAGACTACGAAGAGCTTGAAAGTGTGACTGATCACATAAACCTTGAAAGGTATCGGGATAGAATAATCTACTGCCTAGCCTACCTACCTACTGTTGGTTCAGCAAGTCAAATACTTTTAAATTTTAGGTTTAAAGATAAGAGTATTTATTTCTCATAAGAACTTAAATAGAGATACAAAGTGCTTACATCTAAATAATAATATTATCTCCTCTGGGGCGTAATCGACGTTACAGGGTACATACATGTTTCTTAAGTTTTGCCTTAAATATGTTTATACTAAAATTCTTTATATCCTTCGGTAAATCATTAAACAACGCCAATAAAACCATATTGGTTAAGGGAGCACCTTAACCAATATGGTTTTATTGGCGTAATTAGTCTGTGCACGTGCAGTAATTACTTGAAATTTGTTTTTACTACTTGTGTTGTTTGTTATTGGTTTTTTATGTAGCTTTGTACGTTTGATTGTACGGAATTCGTACGGAATTTTTTTATGAGAATGCAGGTGTAATATGTGTTAAGTTGTGTGAGATTTAGTAGCTTATTTTGTTGGTATAATTTTTTTGTTGGATATAGATACATAGTGAAATAATGCTTTGATCATTTTGAATATGAATATTTTAAATAAATTCGCTTACTACATGGTGGCAGGGACATCGACGCGCAACCTGTTCAGCACATGATTCTAAACACCCTCACGTCGATAGAATTCATCGGTTATTAAAAAAAAGTTACCTGTTCTATACATTTTGACCGCGTAGGTATTGCATTTTCCTATGAAACACCAGATCTATATTTTTTTTTTGATAACCGTCAAAAAAATCCTACGCTAAGGGGTCTAAAATCATGTGCTGAATTCATGGTTACAAGTTGCGCGTAGTACAAAAACCAAATTAGAGGCATTTTTTTTGTGCCTGCCGGGGTAGCGGGATCGTCCGAAAGGGTTACCGCTGCCCTGGTACGTAAAGGGCTAAGGAAGGAACACGGGTGGGTTTTAGTCAGTAAGAGTCGGACACTCCCTTCTGCTCCACCCAGAGCGGGAGGAGTCATTTGATGATTTCCCATCCACAAAAAAAAAAAAAAAAAAAAAAAGGCATTTTTGTGCAATCGAGACACGATTTGAATGCGTTCGATTAGAATAAGTTTTAAAAAAGAAGTTACGGGAATTGACTTCTAATTTTGTAGTGCTCCATTCAGCACATTCGCAAAAAGGTTGACAATCTCTGGCTCACTGTATTCGTGACAATATTATAAGTTAGGAAGTAGTATTATAACTATAGTTGCTAACTGTATCGCGAGCTAAGCTTTAGATAAAGGAAACAAGGAATACTAACTACTTAGCTAACTGGAGCAGATTAAAACTAAAGAACACACATTGACAGCGTGTTTGTACACTTGGTGACCACAAGTAAAGCGCGCGTCGCTTCGTGAGATAAAATACTGTGCAAGCTAAGTTTGCAACCTAAATATCTACAATCATAACCTAGCTTGCACAGTATTTTATCTCACGAAGCGACGCGCGCTTTACTTGTGGTCACCAAGTGTACAAACTCGCTGTGAATGTGTGTGTAACCTGTGTGGGAGATTCAAATTAGACTAAAAATCACTTTTAAATCGCCAAAATGAAAATGCCAAAATAATATGCAGTCTGCGGGGTAATTACGTAACACAGCAATGGATTAGCAATATCCTTCAAAAATTATTCAGATTGTGAATGAAAGTGTCTTACGCAAACAGGGTGTGGATTTGTCAGATTATTTAATTTTTTTCTTCTTTCCCACATCAGCAAGCTACGGGAGTCTGTGTACGGGAATGTCAATGGGGTGGACGTCCCCCGTACTTCCTCAGTTGCAGCGGCTCGAAAGTTCGCCGCTGCCCCAAGTGCCAACACTGCAGCAGGAGTCCTGGGTAGCCTCGCTTCTAGTGCTCGGAGGACTCTTGGGTAAGGAAGAATTTATATACTAACCTATTATAAACGCCAACCTCTTGTCATGGTCTCTGTGCGACACACGACCAGCCCCAGCAGTCTTGACATTCATAGCGATCGCTTTACGACCGAATTCGGTCGCAAAGTCCTGTCACTCCGTAAATTTCACCAGTCAATTCGGGACTTTGCGACCGAATTCGGTCGTAAAGCGATCGCTATGAATGTCAAGACTGCTGGGGCTGATCCTACCATCGCCCTGTTACCACCGAACAACCAGACTTACTGCAGCATACCATCCACACTTGGTTGATACCCCGACGAGTCGTACTCAGTGCTTCTCCTCCACGTTTATTTTGCGCACAGCCAAAGTGTGGAACTCTCTAATGGCATCTGTGTTCCCTCCCACATTTAACCCGTCTGCCTTCAAAGCAAAAGTGAACAGGCATCTTCTGGGCACGTTCGTTCCATCATAGACCTCATCCGTTGCTTTCCACCAGGCGAGTTCAAGTGTAGGCCCGATTAGCAATAAAAAAATGTTTAAAAAAAAAACTGCTGGTCTATGGAAGACCCTTGCGAGGCCAACGCTGACGTGGTCGACATGGCTGAATTCTGGTCAAACTAATTCGGAGTCATCAATACGTCGAAGAAGACCTAACATAGGCACCTCTAAGCCAATATTTACCGTGGACACGTTGGTAACCTGAGGGGCAATTCTCGTAATTTTAAGAACGTTCACAGTCTGATCTCAGTCTCAATCTGTCGAAAATACCTCAAACCCTACATTCTGACAAGCTTTTGACATTTATTTGTCGCCGAGGTGAAACTGCGACTAGATTTTGAACGTTTTAAATTACGAGAATTGGCCTTCTGTTCACAGATCTGTCCTTTTGTCATCACTAAGTGCTATTATTAAGTACTAGCTTCTGCCCGCGACTTCGTCCGCGTAATGCAACTTTCTTATTTTTTTCCGTAAGAACCTTCTACAAAGTATAAGAAAACTTTAAAAAAAAAATGGATGAAATCGGTAAAGTCGTTCTGAAGTTACGGCGTGACCTCTTTGTGGGGAATAGAGATTTATTTTTGTATCTTTTTTTTTTTGTCTGGCTGTTTGTGTATGGGAGTTTAAATGTTTGTAAACGAACCCACGGTACAGGAGTAATTCCTAGTGTGGGGCAACGTTTTTTTTTTATAAATAAAAAATAATATATATAGATTAACTGGTTCACAGTCCCATAAAACAAACACATAAGTAATATATGGCATAATTTATGGTCTGTGCTGATCGTTGAGCAGTGGTGGCCCGTGGTATCCGCCCCGACTTACGAGATGTAGGTCGTGGGTTCGAACCCAAGTAGGCACTTTACTTTGTGTTGATTATTTTATCACCACTACTCACAAAAGAAAACCTCGTCTTGAACCAAAAATTGAACAAGTCCATGTCCTAGATCCAAAAATTCGAAGACATGTGACATCTACCAACCTGCATTGGGCCTACGCGGTAGATTACAGCGCACACACTTTCGAAGAGAAAAGGCCTGTGTCCCAGCAGTGGGAACACTATAGGCTGATTATGCTGATTGCTTCTATTCATCACTTCCATTGAGAATCTCTAGGAGTTTTCAAACATCATTTATCATCAACCCTCCCCACACTTAAGCCTTAAACAGTCACACAACTGTATAGTAATCCCCTCGTTCTCTCCCAGGTCCTCTAATAACCGTCCCCCTGTCCCGCCACGTGGGGCGGCGGTGGATAATCATGGGCTCCAACGTACCCCTGCTGCTGGGATGGCTGCTGGCCGGCGTCACCACTAACCTGACCACCTTGTACGTGGCCAGGATCATGTGGGGATGCGCCACGGGCATGATGTTCGCGACCGTACCTATTTATATTGGGGAGATCGCTGAGGTAAGAAATATTGTTTAAAGGGTGTAAAAAGACTCTTAACGGAGCCGAGAGTCACAAACCTCCGCGTCATTGTGATAATTTTTCTATGCCGGCAACCTTCTGGTTACCAAAATAAGGATAGTCCAATTCCAACTTTTTTTTAAAGTCCACTAATATTTTTTGTTCATTGTTACTTAGTTTGATGCATTATTCATCATAATAAAATGCTTATTATTAAGATGGCTGTGATGTGTTTTTTTACACTCTCTGTGTCGTAGGAGACTCGAGTTTTTGCGGAAATCCTAGGACCCTAGGAAATGACCGGATTATCATAAACTAAGAAAGATTTTATAAACGCTGATTGACAGCCTAAACAGACTGGGTTTATTGCAATGATCCTGACATTCCCGATAAATTAAATATAATACTTCTTCCCCAGGACAAAATCCGCGGCGCTCTAAGCGCATTCTTCCTGCTATTCATCAACGTAGGTTTCCTGCTGGCGTACGCCATCGGCCCCTTCACCTCGTACTGGGGCCTGACAGCCACTGGCGGCATCCTGTCGCTGCTGTACGTGCCCTGCACCTGGTACATACCGGAGACACCCTTCTACTTGGTTTATAAAGGTAACACTTAGATTTTGTAAGGTTTATGCTTGTTGCAAAGTTGTAAAGGCCCAGCTGTAAATATGGCACATCGAGTTTTACAACTTTTGTAAAGTAAGATGCTCAAAACTTTGAAAGCTCCACAATTGCCCTTAAATTCGTATTCGCATTTCTTCAGGGAAAATGGAGGAAGCGTCTACAATCCTTCAATCCCTTCGCGGCACAACCAAGGAGGGTGTTCAGACCGAACTGGAAGGTCTGCAGGCCATCGTAGCGCGAGAGTACAAGGAACCGCCCAAGATCCAGGACCTCTGGGCCACCAGAGGCAGTGTCAAAGCTCTAGGTAAGGAACTAGAACAGCGACAAGTTTCTTAAACTAAAATGTGTCGATTTTGAGGACAGACAAACTGATTTTTAAAAAAGCTTGTACCTATAAATAAGTTTAATCTTTCGCGGTTCGCGTCAGATTTTGTCATTTCTGACAAGACAATATGAAATAGAATAAAATATGTAACGTATATGTGATTCTGTGTTCTCCGTGAACCGTAGAACGTTAACCTAAGAATTGCTTTATCAGGATATTTGAAAGAAAGAAGGAGAGA
The DNA here is from genome assembly GCA_947507525.1 of Apamea epomidion. NCBI lineage: Eukaryota > Metazoa > Arthropoda > Insecta > Lepidoptera > Noctuidae > Apamea > Apamea epomidion. The sequence goes on along the minus strand of OX382247.1, from coordinate 5,219,866 downwards.
AAAAAATTATTAATTCGACGCAGACAGACACACCATAAAACAAACAATTTGCGAAAAAAAAATCAAACAGGGTTTGGAAAAACATTTTGCTCATCGAAAAATCTACAGAATGATAGTCATCGAAAAAGCTATTATATCCTGAAAATCGTAACAATTCAAATTATAAAGACGCTGAAACTGAAATATTTTAATAATATATAATATCTTTTTACAAACGACAGGTATCTGCGTATTCCTGGCGATGTTACTGCAGCTGTCTGGTATCGACGTGCTTCTGTTCTACATGGAGGAACTGCTGGCCAAGGTGGGCACCAACCTGTCGCCTTCAGACGGGACCATCATCATGGGAGTCGTGCAGGTAAGCTTACTGCAAGGTGAAATTGAAATAACTGAAAACCCGAAGGGTTCAATGAAATTATCGTTATGAACAACTTTACTAAGGGACCAAACATAAAAATATTTAAAAAAATCAGCCGTTCCATACGAGTTTAGATCAGCATTTTTTACATCTTGTATAGGTACCGTCTTTCCGACCAAATTTTGGATCTAGAGACTAGCCATACTCAGGAGCTATTAGTGCAAAGTGTGCGCAAACACAAGTATCTTCCCTCTCTCTCATCGTCCTTAGGTAATCTAACACGACCGGTGGGACACCGGCTGTACGCGGTCTCCGAGGTGCGGGATGTCACTCCGACAGTTGTCGGAATGACATCCCGCACCTCGGAAGGAAGGAAAGAAGCACCCGCACCTCGACGGAAGTTTCCCAACCCCAATCTACTGAGAATTTATACACAGTAAACACAACTTATTTAGTCTCCATCCGAGATTCGAACCCTCGACCTCTTGATTCCTAGCCGCTAAGCAAGCCACTCGCTGTCACTACTACTATGTAGATTTCTGAAAAGTCTTAAATAAATGGTTGCAACATAATCTGAACATTGTCGTGTAGAACAAAGAGTTGGATGTACCAAAACTTGATATCTTTGTTACCGAATTCAAGTTGAAGTACATTATGTCCAGGTGGTGACGAGCTGCATCACCCCGCTGGTGGTGGACCGACTCGGCAGGAAGCTGCTCATGTGGACAACGTCACTGGGACTTACTATATTCTTGGTAAGTGTTTCCTTGTGTGCATAACGGGACTATTCATTTTTTTCCTCGGGACACTCTAGAGGCAGACAGACGCGACACGACGGTGCGACACGATTCTGGTAGAGCGATTTCTATGACTTTTTCATAGAAATTTTTCTACGAGTCGATCGATCAGGTTAAGCTACTCTTGCCGCGGTTTGTCCGTGTATGGATGGTGACCCTCTTTACATACCAAGACCCCTCCATGCCTCGGAAAGCACGTTAAGCACGTCCTGGCTGTCAATCGTAGACATTTGGCAGTCGGTACGGGTAGTCAGAAGCACGAAAGTCCTTTGTTGGGTTGTGGAAGTCATATTGTTAGTAAAGTCATATAGACTGGAAGCCAACCCCAACATAGTTGGGGAAAAGGCTCAGCGGATGATAACAACTAACAATATTATACCTATGATCTGTGTTACCATTTTCGTGTACCTACCTACCAATAAAGAGAATTCTACCTTTCTAATTATAAATATAATTTACCATCGACTGTTTGCCGACAGACTCTGATCGGCGTGTACGCGCTGATGGACTCGTACTACAAATATGACATGACATCGATCGCCTTCCTGCCGCTGTTGTGTCTCATCGTCTACATGATACTTTTCACTTTGGGTAAGTTCATTTCGTTTTCCGTGAATTGAAAAATAAATGAATCTCCCTTGTGTTCCACGAAATAATAGGAAGATGTCTTATGTTTAAGTCCCGTGTAATAGGGAGCGAGCCTATTGTCATCAACCGGGCATTAATCCAGACGGGTAGTCAGGCTGCTAAGCCTGCTACTGAGAAAACCCAATATCCCTTCCCGACCTGGGAATCGAACCCAGGACCTCATGTTCAGCAGAAGTGCTTGCAAGTACCCTAGACCATGAAGGAGGAGGATTAAAATTGTTTAATGAAAAATCTTCAAGAGAAAATTTTTCAAAAAAAAAACAACAGGTTGCACTCCGGGAGTGTCAGCAGAAGTGAAAAATTGAATATTAACGTTGTGCATTTTTGATATTTTGGAATGCGTCTACTCTCCCTCCGTCTTACGATTTTTCGAACAGGTCACGTGTCCTGACACGAGCTCCATCTTACGAATTTTCAATCAGGCATTTTTTACCCATCACAACAAAGTGCACAACGCCGCTAAAGAAGTTTTTACTTCAAAAATCCTGACCGTTCCCTTTAAAGCCATTCTCACGACCAGACGATTCAAATTCTACCTAGTTCAAAATATTTTATTTCACTTACTATGGAACGTCAGAAGCTAGGTGCACGGTTCCAATTGGTCGTTTCCTACGGACAAGAGCCGGCAAGAAACTCCACGGTTACTCTTTAAAAAAAATTGGATTGATAACTTTGTAACTACTACCTTTTTCTCCTTAACATGTAAGGCGTGGGTCCGGTTCCATGGATCCTGGTGGCGGAAATGTTCCCAGTGAAGACCAAGTGCCTCGCCGGTGGGATCTGTTCCTTCATGTGCTGGCTAGCTGGATTCGTGTGGACTAGGTAATTTTTTTAATTATTATAATTTTGTAAGACGCACTCAGCTAATTAGGTGAAGCGTGCGTGTTAAATAGCTTGGAGGTATTTAATCTGTCCAGTGAGGAGCCCGTGGCTAAATAATAACAGCCGCACAGGTCGAACGATCAGGCGGGGTTGGTCTGTGGATGGGTGACCATCTTTACATACCGAGACCCCTCCGTGCCTCGGAAAGTACGTTAGGCCGTTGGCCCCGACTGTCATTCGTGGATCTTTGACAGTCGTTACGGGTCGTCAGAAACCCGAAAATCTGACAACCAGTCTTACTTAGAGGTATCAGATAGGCAGTCGCTCCATGTAAAATTCTGGTATTCAGCTGCATCCGGTTAGACTGGAAGCCGACCCCAACATAGTTGGGAAAAGGCAGAATGATTTAATCTGTCCAGTCGGTTCTTGAAACAGTTCAGTGTGGGAGCCATCACAAGACTGCGAGAGCCTATTCCATGCTGTCACAGCATGGAATAGGCTTCAAGAACCGAGTGGACAGATTAAATATCTACAAGCTATTTCGTTTATGATAGAATTACTTCAAAGGTTTTTTGGAGTGAAAACTTCTTTAGGCGCACTTTACCCTCTTTCCGAGTGTCCGTTTCGACTGCTCGGACACAGTGTCGTAGAAGAAAAACGACTACGACAACATTACGAAGGAATTTATTTATTTATTTATTATTTGTGAAACACTAACAATGAAAGTCGCAAATTTGTAGATCGAGCAATCGCGCCATAGTTGGCAAAAATTATGATTTTCTGAAAACAAACAGTTTCGACAATTAATTTAAAAATATCTTGTATTTTATAGTAATATTTCCCTTTATTTAGATTTTTCCGCGATGTGGCTGCATCATACGGCATCTACACAGCATTCTGGATCCTAGCCGTGTGCTGCGGCATAGGATTCATATTCTCAGTCACGCTACTCCCAGAGACGAAAGGCAAGACCTTCGACGAGATACAGGACATGCTGAATAATAGGTTGGTAATAGTTTATAGCTCAAGGGGTCTTGGCCCAATAGGCCGGCAGCTCCGCAGGGTGCTCTGTGCGTACCAAAGGGGGTGGCACACAGGAGGGGCAGTTCCTCGCTGAACCAGGAGGCCCAGACAAGTGGCAATCGTTTCGTATTCCTAGATTTCCAACAGGATTGACGTAAGCTTTTCGGTAGTACGATCCAATACATTTACAGGAAAATTATATTTCCCGGATTGATTTCCCCTCCCGCCCCCTAAATGTCAGTTCACACATACCGGCTCTGAAAGGAGAGTACATTTTTATCGCGTTTAAAAGAGTTTTGGGTCATTGAAATAAGGTTGATTTTTTCATATCACTGCGCGTTAGATCGGCTCTTAAGCATTCTCATTTAAAAACGAAATGACATGAAAAAATCAATCTTACTTCAATCATCTAAAACTCTTTTTTAAACGCGATAAAAATAATACTCTCCTCTCCGACCCGGTCTGTGTGAACGGACACTAAGGCCCCCTTAGGATTGCCCCTCAGACCATTTCAGACCAACGCAGATGTTCAGTCCAGATGTATACTGTTTTGTAAATACAAAACAAGGTCACTGGATTGTTCGCGCTAATACGAGAGCAGTGTAGTCCTATTCTATGTGGTACAATACCGTCCATTGTATATTTCGTAGTGTTAACTGTATTTTGTTATGTGTTTTCTGGTGTACAATAAAATTTATAAATAAATAATAGTAATAAATACGGCCTATGAATCATAACCGGTCTGAACATAGGCTCTCCGAACTTTCGCGAATGTTCTCTTACTCACACTCGCCTAATGTCACCTTTTGGTTCCTAAAAAGTGTATTGCGCAGCCTTTTGAGCGAAGTTCAGACCGGCCATGATTCATCCGCTCTGTAATGTAGGAAATGTGAAGTAAAATTAAAGCTTTGCAAGAATTTATTGTTTCACTATACATAGTATAATATTGTATGTACATGATTACGTATAATAATTGAATGATACATAATAATAATCATATTTCTTCTTTTTCAGAACTAAGGAAGACAAGCCGGTAGACGTATAAAAGAATCAAAGTAAAAATATAGAAATAAAACAAATTTGTAAATAGTTTTAAGTATTCTCTGCTGTTACGAAATAAATTATTACAAAAAAACGTGATACAATACTTTTATTCTATAAATCTTACACAATAATTTCATTATTATTAATTATATAAGGTAAAGACAAAGTTTATTATTTATCTCTGGAACTGTAGGGGGCAGATTTTTAGTCCAATCACATCTTTGCCTATTTCTGCGACACCACAAACTGGGCACAATTTGCCTTTGTGTTCGGGCAAGAAGCTAGCACCGCAGAGGGCGCATTTTTCTTCGGGTTTTCCTCTGTAGATGGGTTTGTAGCTGATGCCGCAGATGTTGAAAGGATTATGTTCATCGTATAATAGCTGATGTTCGTCTGTGAGGGATTTCTCGCACGCCTGCAGGATCTTCCTCGCTTGCTGTGCCACTTCAGGTCTCGGGCCCAGTTCTAGGAGTCGTCTGGCGAAGGAAGCTGCTGTTCTGTAGTTCTTCAGCTTGAAGAACATGTTGAGAGCTGTTCTAAGGGTCAGGATCTGGTGGACTGGTTGCAGCTTACAGTGGGTGAAGTAGGCCGCCATCTCGCATGTACGTTTTTGCTCGTCGAGCGTGTTTTTCGGCATGGCTGTGAAGTGAATGGGAAATAATTAGTATTGTAGTAGGTTCCTGACCGAACGAAGATGCTACTGTTATTTCTTGTGGCTGGTAACTAAGGGTTGGTTTTTCAATCATCTGATAACTTTATTCGAGGAATAATTTTGAAGTTTTTGACAGTTATTTCATACAAAAACTGTCAAACGTCAATTTTATTCCTCGAACAAAAGTTATCTGGCGATGGAAAAATCGGCCAAATTTTTGAATCGGCAGATTTTTTGGAAAAATGAAAAGTCAGCCCTAAGTCGAAAAGAGATATTTGCGAAAAAAAAACAAACAAAAGTAAGTTTCAGTTTCGAGAGCTTCCTTTAGCACATTTCCCTTAGGTAACACCATTTATTTCTTAAACTTTGTGTACAGAAAAGGTTCAAAAGCGGACTTAATGCCTTAGGCATTCTCAATCCGACCAGTCAATGAAAGACAACATGGCAGGAGGATTTTGTGAGTGGAAAGAAACAAAATGATAGCCCTTACCTTTCCTAGCGGTCTCCATCTGCAACCCGAGCAGATACTCCCGGGCTATGTTGAGCAGCTGCTGGGCCTCTGTTAGCTCCGGTTTGGTGTCCACGTGTAATAAAGGCACACACTGGGTGATGCGTTGTAGACGCTCCACGGCCTCAGTGAACTTGCCGGATGTGGTTAGCTGGTAGCATTGTTGTAGCTGAGTTACTAGGTCGTTCAGTTTGGTGGCTGGAAAGAGAAGAATTTCAAATTAATTTTCTTTATATATGCGTACGCATTCCATACAAAATCGTTTTTTTTTTTTCTATGTACAGAAGCTGAACAGAACGGAATAAGTGTTAGTCCCTAACACGGTAAATTGACATAATGTGTCATTTGAAACAATTAATATCCCTGACCATATTATTGTTTATAGTTGATTAAAGGATTAACAGCTGTTTTATTAAGCAAAACGCTTATCGGGGATTATTTCCAGACAGTAATATTAATAAAAACCGGTAAATGTTTAACAGCATTATACTCACTGACAACAGGAAGTAGGTCCTTCCCGCTTGCTTCCTTCCAGTTCCGATGTAAATGCGCGTTGAGCGGCGGCAGTGACGACAGCGCGCCGAACGTGAGCCGAGCGCGTCCGAACATACCCACGAACGTTTCGAGGTACGGCTCGAAGTTCACGATGCCTACTTGCTCGTTTAGTAGTCTGTGGACGTCAAAAATGTTTTTTTTTTATTGATAAGCTCGCATTTGACCACTATTTCACTCAATGGCCCGATGACCCGGTGCCATGTTGGAACAGGTATGTTCCAACTTGGCACTTGTTTATGGCATAGTAAGACTCTTTGGCCATCAGAATGTATTTTCTTGGGCAGTAAATAACTAGGACGAAGCAAAACATCGGGCGGAAACTATAATTTGGAACTATGTTTTGGCATTGAATTCTAATTTTTATGTCGTTATTTTTTTGTGGAACAGCAATACCATACCAATACCATCTTGGCAATGATCGCAGACAGGCTGGACTGCCCTTATATACGGCATGGTTGTGACAGGCATGTTGCTGTTCAATGCCGGTCAGAAAATTGTAACTATTCTGTCTTATTTGTCTGTGTATTTTGGTTTTATTTATATTTTATGACATAACAATGTTATTTGATTTAATTTCTATTTATTCAATTTAATTTAATTTTTATTAATTTTTAATTTTTATTTTTCTATTTAATTTTATGTTTTGATGTGTAATTATTGCTTTTGAGATTGTACGCCTAATAATTGTATGAGTCTATGTTACTTGATTGATGAAAAAATAATAATAATAATAATGAACCACCACAATGGAAAAGACGATTATTTACAAAGTATGCCACGCAAACTTTTTCGGAGACGTTAAAGACCGACCTCATGTTTGATATCCACGTAAGCTCACTTCTAGATAATGAGATACTAAGCAATCAATATGATTTGTTTTACTTTATTTTAATTTTCAATCTTAGATAATTAACACTTATGGCCACCTAATCAACTATTAACGTTAGGATTATGTAGTCTAAGTTGATTTTTGATTGACCGTTTGTAACAAAAAGGTCCTAAATAAACGGTTGCAATGGGAATGGAATTTGAACTTTATGCAGACTAAAATTGAGTTTGTTTTTCTAAAACTTTTCATTCAGAATTAAAATATAGACAACATCCCAAAACAATTTCTTTTGACTTTAGATCAACTCTCAGCTACGTCAGCGCGACACAAAAATGAACAATATGAACCTGAGCGCTATCTCGAACTGCCCGGTGGCGACATGGTCGTGCGCAGTCTTCAGCTTGCCCGCCAGCGCCGCGGCCGCGCCGCGGGTGGGCGCCACGAAGTAGTCTGTGCCCTCGTCTCCGCCGTCGATATCCGCTGGAATTCAAAAACAATTACATAACATAACTAAAACAAAATTGCGACATATTCGCCAAAAATGTAAACAAATATGAGTTTATGGAAAAATAACTTTAATTCCTACAAAATAAAGTTCAGTTTACGCTACAACTTTTTCAATAGCGCTAGTCACTGTGAAATCTGCCACTAAAATAAAGTTGATATTTGTTTAGCTTGAAATAACGTCAATTTGAAATATAAATAAAATTTGAATATACGTAACATCACGGCTGTACTCCCCGGATGGTTAGGCAGAGGTGTGTACACTCACATTTCCTCAAACAATGTTTTATTAATAAATACTTGACTACTACATATTTAGTACACCACATTATACCTACATAGCACAAACATTTATTACCAATCTTAATCATCCATACTTAGATACGGCATTGTAATATACCCCATATCAGCTCAATTCAGTACATTTTGACAGAGTTTTTAAAGCTCAAAAAAAAATATCCGAGCAATTCGTGGAGCTCACTTTTTAGACAGCTGTAAGCCACTATTTCAAAAACTTTAAATTCTACCTCTGCAATGTTTATATATTTTTGAAATATGTATTTTTGTTAATAGAAACTACAATTTATTTGAAACCAACACTGACAGGCCAAATAAGCGACCACGGCAAAAAGATAAGACTTCGGCTGCCACCAATAAAACTGCATGTCGATTATTATTTACAATCATTTACCAAATAGATTTCAAGACTTACCGCTGCAAACTATTCATATTTATCAGATATTATACCATTAAGGACTATCTATAAGACAAATCAATAGAATCTGTAAGTTAGATTAATTGACATTGCTGAGTGTGAATACATTTGCACGCCATGTTATGGCAGGATGTGCTGAAACAAATTTATTGTAACACCTTATGTACCATATTCTAGCAAATGAATATTTTAATTTGATTTAAATTCAGTCATTCATTCATTCACTCATTGACAGACAAAGCACCGCCTAAACTGCTGGGGGTCTAAGAGCATGAAATTTTACACAAGAGATCCTTATGTAGCGAAAGTGAGCATTAAGGAAGGATTTTTGAGAGTGTATCCCCTAAAGGAGTTAAATAAGTGATATAAGTTTGTATGGAAGTTCATTTACACCAATGGGAAATCAGGCTTGTAATGAAAATAAACCTGTACTTACCAGAGACTGGCGCGAGTTCTTCGGGCAGTTCCAAGTCTTCATCTCCGACGTCCCATCCACCGTCATCACAGGCGTCTTCCATGACTTCTTCACCCTCAGCGCCTTCAACCTGCACACAAATGTTTTTATTATTCGCCAGAACTACAATATTTACATCGCTTTATAGGGTTGTTTGATGGAAGCTTTCCCGCGAGTGTTTATCACTTGCCAAAGTCATCTTGAATGAAGTGACCAATCGGCGACAAAACAAAACTATTAGCGCTATCTAGCTGCTAAGTTTTCAGCAAGTAACTTCCTTGGCAGCCGAATGAAAGTACAGTCCGTTCACAGTTATTTCACCTTTGACAGTAGCAAACCAGCAGCAACCTTACTATGACGAGAATAAAGATCACTGTGATTTGGACAGTGATGCGAAATCATAGGTAAAATTATTGTGAAAGGAATATCACAAACACTTATGCGTCATCTTCACGGAACTAATTTGACAGTTACCTTACCCAATAAAGAAAAAATGAAAGAGAATGGAAGCTGCTAGTTCGAAAAATTGGAAGCTGCACCAGAATTATCTTAGCTTTTAAGCAAAAAAAGTGACAACGAGCCAAAATTGGCGCCGGTTCACAAATTAAACTAAAATTGAAGAGAAAATATTTAAAAAAGTTTGAGAAATTGAGAGAGAATTAAAGAGAATTTACATTTTTTCTGACACATTTTACTTTATATTAAACTCCTGCACACAGCTTCGACGTCGTCACTATTTAAGCGCATTGACTGTAGTCACTACAGTCTATCCACTTAAATAGTGCCGCAGTACCTAAAGAGCACCTGACCTTGTTCTCGTCCAGCTCGTCGTCGTCTCCCCAGGCCCCGGCCGCGTCGAGCGGCTCGTCCATGTCGGGCGCGGCCGCCACGCCGCCCGCCTCCGCGCCCGCGCGCGCGCCTCCCGCTACCTCGAAGAAACTCCTGTAATACACACACTTTATAAAAGTGGCCTGTAAATCGGCGGCGTCGGCGTTTCCTATCTGACTACTCTGTCTCTTTTAAAGTCCAGACATAATCTTGGTCGGATCATGTGAAGACCATGTAGATCGATGTCTGAGATGGTCTTTTGAGGAAAGGACCGCACAGATTGAGTAGACCTGTCCACTAAGTGCACGCATTTGTCAGAAATCGTGCAGCTAAACTGAAAACTTAAGGAGCTCAACGATTCGACAAACAATACCAAAGAAAGGACATTTGGGCCACATAAATTACTCAAATTTCCAGACCATGACAAAAACTAACAAAACAGAGAGAAAAATAAATAAAATGACCCACATACCCTTCACATTCTCAAAAAATAAAGAAATGAAATTATTATTTATTTATTATAATTTGCCTTTGGGTCAGGGACCTTTGGAGGGCGTACGGAGCCGAAGCCAAATCGCTGAAACCTATTCTACGCTTTAAATGGAATGCGGCGCCAACCGGCGATTGAAACAAATTTTGGACTCGGACCTCCTCTTTATAATGTTGGCACTAAAATTGGATTATTGCGCGGAAATATTCGTGTTAGTACGTTGATACAAAAATAACTTGATTTCAAAGTTTTAGTTAATAGCTTTGTATGCAATGCTGTTGGTGTACCAAATAAATAAATATTTTACTAAACTACAAATAATCGCTAGACAAACTATTTCGGAAAGCCCGGAGTCTTCTAAAAATGTAAGCCTGTAAATTCGTTACTAGTACTTACTTGGAAACCGCCAGTAAGGGCCAATTGGGTTGCATGTTGTGTACTGGTAGCGGCGGTCTCAGTAACTGTGCGTCGGGGTTCGGTTCCGGGATTGGTAAGTTTGCAGCTTCCAGCATCGCCTTCAGTTGTTCAGCCTCCTCGTGTTGTTTGTGGTTTATTGCTGTCAAATATGCTAGGGATATCTGGCGGAAGAAAATAAATATTTTAGAACTCATAGACTGAATCAAGTAAAAAAATGCTAAAAAAAAAAGCGTAAAAGCTTCGAGCGTAGAATGGAAATAACAAATGCATGATCGTACAATATGTAGGCTTAGCACGAGTTGTTTTTTGAAAGAAATTCCTAGCCCAGTGCTCTATAAATGTTTGAAAATATCGTCTGCTTGACATATAGACGCATATAACGCAATGAATGCTATCGAATTGTCAAAATGAAAGGTATTGTTACGTAAGTGTGTTAGGCAATTGCCCCGCAGGTTGCCAATATTTATAGCTATTGTAAATACACTTATAGCGGTATCTACAACGCCACATGCGAACAACGCGTCATACTGATGTCACGCAAATCCTGCATCTCGCAAGCAGAGTTTACCGCGCAATTAGCATACATACAAACTTCCTGACATCAGTCACCAGGGCAATTGCCCGCCAGACACAACACCCGTCTGGTCGGAGGATCCTCAGTTTTCTATGGAGGTTGAGTGAACTTTACACCCTGTTTCTCACGCCTCTATACACTGTTATAATAATCCCCTCACCTGTCCCGCATTCTTTAGGAGCCTGATAGTCTCCCTCTGGTCTCCCAACAACAAGGCACCTTGGAACTGCGCGGACACATCCTTGCGGATCTCGGCGATCTTCATCATCTTGCGCAGTTTGTCCAAGTTCCCCGTGATGAGGTACAGGAATGATAGCTTGTCGAAGTTCTTTGTACGTTGGTAGCACATCTCTACGATCTAGAAAGAGAATTTACTCGTAAGACTTTTCTTTATGGATAGGTTTAAGGTGATTTCTTCAATGACAGCCCGCGAAATACAGAATTAAGTACTTACGGTACTTTTGATCTACATACAAAGTAAAACAGGGTTGCAATTCGCAAAAAACATTTTAAAAAATTGTATTATCTACATTGCCGAATCCCCCTTAATAGTGAATTTATTGAGTCATTTTGTTGTGTAGTTTGTACACATAGACTCCCTCTCGCTGAGGGGAGGCCTGTGTCCCAGCAGTGGGAACATTATAGGCGGATTATGCTGTTTATCTGTGCTGAAAAAATCTAATCTGAAGAAACTATTACTTATCTTGATTTTTATCTAGAATCGTGGATAGCAAGCAGAAGCCAAAGTTTTAGGTGGGTATTTATTAGAATTTATGAAGAAAAACACATTTTTTTTTTTTTCATAAATAGCAAAATTGTATACTAAAAACAAAATGGGCACAAAAATAGACCCAAGTCTGTTCAGGCTTCAAAAACAAAATGTTATCGCACTGATATTCTGATTATTTATTTTTAAAGGTTTACCAACTAAATACATACACAACATTATACCACAATCTTTGTTATAACTATAATAGATCGATCGATTTCGTCACATACCTGATGGTTACCAGTAGCCAGGGCCGCATTAGCTAGTTTATCCCAAGCAGCTGGCTCGTCCAAACTCTTGGCGGCTTCTAATGCCACGTCAATGTTACCACACTGTAAAGCCAAGGACAGACGAGTGCGAGCGTCCTTTACGAAGTGTAGAGCTACTTCTGGGTAACCTGTTACACGAAAATGACCTCTATAGAAACAATATTGTAAAAATTAAGGAAAATGGCATTCAGTTAGCACAGAAAATTGGTGGTGGTGTTAAATCATATTAAATTAATCATACACTGATTTTCAGTATTGTCGTTTCATGTAATATTAATCAGTACATGATTCTGAAACCCGGCATTGAAGTTTTGCTTCGGTTCTTAAAAAAAAATTTGCTGTTCCATACATTTTGACCGCGTAGGTACGGTAGTTTTCTATGAAACAGCTGTTTTATAACGGACGAAAAATTTCTACGCTAGAATTATGTGCTGAATTCATGGTTACAGTTTGCGCGTCGATGTGCTCTGCTCCCTGTGTAAGAAAGTCATAACGTTACCTTTCTCCTGCAAGTAAGCGATGATGCTCTGTCCCACAAGTTTAGCGGTGCGGACCATATGCAACACCTGGTCGTACTGACGAGTCACCAGCGCCAACTTGAACCTGTAGGGAAAATAAGTTTTATTACATTTTGTTATGTTAAAACCTTTTTGAATATTTTATGTAGAGATTGCTCGTTCCAAAAATCAGCTGTTCCACGCATTTATTTACAATTCGCATTTTTTTTTTCAAGTCGTTCAAAATGATGACATCAATGACCCCTTTTCGGGTTTTGAGTTATTTTATTTACACTTTGTATAATGTGACATGCATCCGATTCTGTTCGTTATCCAAGCGTAATAAGAGTTGCCTCCCTGTACGGTAAGACTAGAAGTCGACTCAACATAAGGACTCCTGGAATCCTTATTTATTTAAACTTTTCGCACAAAAAGGTACAAAGGCGGACTTAACGCCTTAGGCATTCTCTACCAGTCAACCAAGGGTGGTGAAGAGATTAGATGGCAGGTGCTTTGGTTGAGAGGGACAATAATAATAAAAAAAACTAGGTACACAAAAACATAAATAGGTTATATACACATACATATTATTACTATAATATATACTTATAATATATACATAAATATACAAAATCAAGGGAGAGATGTGCGCGTGAGCCAATTATAAACGTTAATATTGTTTCACAGTTGAGATGACTCTACGCTATTTTTTTTTTATTTGTTTGAAAATAACTCTGCAATTTCCGCTTAAATGCATACCGACTGGTGGCCGTCCTGATATCAAGAGGAAGCGCCTTCCAAAGAAGAATGGACTGAATATGAAAAGAAGTATGAAAAAAGTCAATCGTATGAGACGGACAGAGTAAGAGAAGATTGTTAGAAGAACGCAGATTCTTAGCGTGTGAAGAACATAGATATTGGAAGTGAGATACGAGATAAGAAGGAGTGAGTGAGTTGAGAAGGGAGAAAAGCGTGGTCAAAGCGCGCAAACTTCTTCTTTAGCGAATGGACATCCATTTGAGCTCAGACCTATAGCTCGACACATGGTCATATTCCCTATTGAGGTTGAATATGAACCGGATACCATTGTTGAGCAATCTGTCGAGCTTATCCAGCAAAACCGCATTCAAGTCAAAGTAGCACACGTCACCATAGTCGATTATAGGGAAAATCAAAGTCTGCACAAGCATGGTCTGCGTCTTTTATCAAGCCTTATCAAGCTTTTCGTCCTCCGTAGCCTCACCTGTACTCCGTGGGGTCTATGTTCAGCACCTTGGGGCGACACTCGCGGTCGAGGCACACGACGCGCGCGCCGCTCTCGCTCGCCAACACTTTCACAGCGTACACCGGGACGTCCAGTGTGCGGATTATGCCGTAGTCGCTGTGAGAGAGAGAGAGAGAATAGGTTATTAATTCAAAATTCTGAAGCAAGTTCACTAAAGTATAATATTTTACACATATGAATTAATGATGTATTCATACTGGAAACCAAAGTAAATCTAAAATAATTAAGAGGTAAAATTGTTTGTTTGTAAAAGGTTATCTCTGGAAGTATTGATACGATAACCAAAAACCTTTCACTGATCGAAAGCCATATACCATAGGAATCTAAAAATGGAAATAGTCGCGGGAAGAAGCTAGTCCGTAGGCAGCGCCGTTACGACGTAGCTATAGGGCGAGTTTACATAGTTCAACTGTTATTGACGTATAGTAACAATTTTGCCTACGTACAGTAACAATTTTGCGTACGTACAGTAACAATTTTGACTATGTACAGTAATAATTTTGCCTACGCGCAGTAACAATTTTGCCTACGTACGGTCACAATTTTGCCTACGTACAGTAACAATTTTGCCTACGTACAGTAACAATTTTGCCTACGTACGGTCACAATTTTGCCTACGTACAGTAACAATTTTGCCTACGTACAGTAACAATTTTGCCTACGTACAGTAACAATTTTGCCTACGTACAGTAACAATTTTGCCTACGCATAGTAACAATTTTGCCTACGTACAGTAACAATTTTGCCTACGTACAGTAACAATTTTGCCTATGTACAGTAACAATTTTGCCTACGCATAGTAACAATTTTGCCTACGTACAGTTACAATTTTGCCTACGTACAGTAACAATTTTGCCTACGTACAGTAACAATTTTGCCTACGTATAGTAACAATTTTGCCTATGTACAGTAACAATTTTGCCTACGCATAGTAACAATTTTGCCTACGTACAGTTACAATTTTGCCTACGTACAGTAACAATTTTGCCTACGTACAGTAACAATTTTGCCTACGTACAGTAACAATTTTGCCTACGTACAGTAACAATTTTGCCTTTGCGAAACTATTAAAACAAAGGATTATTAAGGTAGCTAGACTAGTATCATAACTCACCCATCCTTACAGCAGTACTTGATATGGTTGGCCGTAGTATAAATAAACACGGGCTGCGGCGTAGAGTCATCGAAGGCGCCAGACTTGACCCTGGCGCCCTCAGTGACGGTGCATAGCTGCTCCAACTTCTTTGTGCAAAGGGTCACACTGTGCTTGCCTAGAAGAGCAACCAGGGACATGTCAGCGTTCCAGATTGCGTAGCGGCATTTTGCGATTTTTACCTAAAAGAAAGATTGTTGGGTTAAAGGGTGTAATTTTGAAAAAAATGGAGTAAACCATGTAATTTTATTTCTTCGTTCATTGTTCACTGTAACAGTTTTTCGAAGGCCGAACGAACTTCAGCTACGCAAGTATATAAATATGATATTTAAAAACTTGACCCATTTATTTGCTGCATGGGTTAATAATACTCTAATAAAAACTAGACATCTGATAACTTCAAAAAGGAGTATGTTCTATGGTTTAGTAGGTTTATGTATCCGTATATTACGTTAGTTTTTTTTTTTAAGTCTTAAGACGAGACTATTATGTCATTATGATAATTTTTTTTTATGTGGTAATATTACTGTTGTTCAAGATACTCACTGAAGCAATGGTCCTCTTTTGTTGCACATCCAGCAACTGCACAGCGTCGGCCTCTCTCAGCAGTAGCATGCCGGTGCCCGCGTACATTATCTCTTCACAAGTCGGGGTGGATATCTTTTTCGATACTTCGTTCTTCAAGTTTTTGATGACCAGCTGTAAAAGTAAATAAAATAAGTATTTTGAAAACAGCCTAAACCTTGTGAAGATAAAGAAAATACTACACACTCCGATGTAAAATAAAATGATGCACATCAAAATGACAACCACCCACTACCTCACCCGAGGATTAAAAAATTAAGAAAGAAAGAAAATAAGTTTCTTTGACCCATATAAGTAAGGCAAATAGTATTAAAACAAAAAAAATACAGAAAAAATCTTAAAATAGTACCTATTGTATCACGGCTGCGCCAAATAGGCTCAGTTCAGCATAAATGTCAGACAACTATATTCTGTCCACTAGGTTACCCGTTTTTTGACAGTTGCCTTATAAGTTATAACGTAACCAGATTACTTAAAAGTTAACTTTAAAATGCATAATAAAATAAATATATAAACTAACTTATCTTATTGAATTATCTTATTTATGACTTCTTACAGACATTATAGTACCGTACGTGTATCAGTTTTGACAAAAACCATATATTTGCTCACTAGATCGATCTGTCAAAAAACGGTTAACCTAGTGGACAGAGTATAATGCCTGACGCTGGTTTTCAACTGGACAAGTAATAGCCTGTTGCCTCATGTTTATGGTCACCAATCTTTAAGCTAACCCACCTGGTTGTTCTTCTCCAGCGCCGCGAACCTATTCCTGGCGACCCACACGGCCGTGGTGGCCTGGCCCCGCGCCGGCTCGGAGCTGGGCCCCTCGGCCCCATCACGTGGGGCCGCGTACAGCTCGTACGAGCTGTTGTCGCCAACGCGCCAGTTTACTAGCACGCACCATTCCGCGTGGTTGAGGGACATGCTAGTAAAAAAAAAATGAAAAAAATGATAAAGACAAAAATAAAATAGAATAGTAATAAATTACTTTTTGCACTACGACATCTCGAATCAAAAAAGAATAACGAAATTCTGTGACAACAAGAATAGTAAAAAAAAAAATGCTTTGATGTCACTCAGTCAGGAACTCATTAATTGTTTGAACGAAGTTTCAATGACTAACAGATTTTAAAGAATCAAAGAGACATGACATTGTGCAGCATTGAAGCAAAGGAAAACCTAATATGATTGTCATTTAATAAAACCTAATCAGAGAAATCATGCGGGAAAGAGATAGAATAATAATCAAATCTGTGCGTTAGAACAGGCAGAATCACGTCTGTTTCGCTTATCGTACAAAATCATGGCAGAACTACTGCGGTTTCGCGGCGGGGATGGGATAGTCACCATAAAGTCTAATTACCTGTAAGGTTGGTTCCTGCCGCCTCCCTTGATCTGCATGACGGGAGCGTCGCGATTAGTCGCCATGTCCAATTTGCGCAGTTGTCTATAACAATGCAAAACTTTAACATAAGAAATAACTAACTTTTATTCGAGGAATAAAATTGACGTTTGACAGGTTCTGTATAAAATAACTGTCAAAATTTCAAAAATCAGCCCTTCATTTACTAACTTAAACTTCTGTGCAGAATTAAAATAGATGTAAACTTCTGGAGTATTGTATCTTTATTCAAGTAGTGAAAAAATTTGTATGAACTCTTCTCACTTCTGCGGTTAGTTTTCCCTTCCCACACTGGCAGTGAATGTCAGCTATATCAGGAATTCAGGATATAGCTTTTTATTTATTTATTTAGGTTCTTTGGAATACTTAGGATTTTTTAATCGACAAATATTTTTTATTCGTGGAATAAAATTGCCGTGTGACAGATTACGTATAAAAGAACTGTCAAAAATTTAAAATTATTCCTTGGATAAAATTATCTGGCGTTGGAAAAATCAGCCCTGACAGCTAAACAAAACAGAATAAAAATATTAAGTTTAAGTATCAGCCAATTTCAAGTCTTCACTTATAAAAACAGAACTGTCAACAACAGAACAAAAAGAGAACAAACAAACTCTTGTCTGAGTTTTTTATATCTATAGACGAAAACACGATACAATAGTCATTTAGACAAATAAATAAAATGTAATATTAAAAAAATTACTTACTTATCCTTAATATAGAAGAGCATATTATTGTGCACGGCGTAAGCAGGCCTCTCTCTCTGCAGCTTGAACAGTATCATGCCAGCGTCGTGACCAGCAGCGAACAGGTTCAACGTTGGATGGGAGGCTAGCACCCAGTATCTGAGAATAAAAGGTTATTATTTAGCAGATTATTAGAGGTTATACAGGGTTGTGGAGGTACTAGAGGGATTATAGAGGCAATTTTTTTTAGAGATTATTTATTTAAGACCATTTTTAGAGTTCTGTGCCCAAACGGTGTCAACGGGACCGTATTACTAAGGCGCCGCTGTCCGTCCGTCTGTCACAGGGCTGTATATGTTGAACCGTAATAGTTAAGACACTAGGAATTTTCACAAGAGTGTGTACTACTATGGAGAATGGCTGCTATAACAACAAATAATAAACTAAGATAAAGTTAAAAACTAAAGGGGGTCCCAAGAAATATGTCCCATACAAGAAATGTATTTTTTTACTATAGTATAAAAAAATTAAGTGTTTAATATGGTGATATGGAACCCTTCGTGTGCGAGTGTGACACGCACTTGGCCGCTTTTTAAAGTAGGCCTGCATTGATAAAGACATCTGTAGGTTGTTCCTGCAGCAGGACGGTTAGAGGCTGGTTTTAATAGGATATGATAGGCGAATAGAAATACACAGAATCTTATGAGTGAATCAAGCCATTAATGAATATAAAATTATCCTCAATTGTCAAATGAAAAAAATAATTAGGGTCATTTGAAATTTGGATTGAATTTTTGTATGTGACAGTTGATAATTTCACGCTTACGATGTTGGTCCATGGAGTAGTGGAGTAGTGCCTTAAATATGACTACACCTTTCTGATGCATACCGTATACCTTATGTTTTAGCATAGTATGACTACTGATAATACTAACCTCTCATGTTCTCTCCTGAAGGAGTGCAGGCAAGTCCTCTTGGTCATGTCCCAGACGCGGATGAACTTGTCCTCACTGTTGGACACGATCAGTTCGTGCCTCGCGTGGAACAGCACGCAGGAAACGTTGTTGTAGTGGCCGCGGCATGTGTCCACCTCCCATGCCTGGAGGATTCACTTGCTTAGTGTTTTTTTTGTGACACTTTGACAATCGTATAATGGAGGGTGTAAAAAGACCCATCACAAAGCCGTCATGTACGCATTCTGTACCTCAAACTAAGTAACAATTCGCCTAGCCTTCTCCCAACTATTTTCGGGTCCAGACTCGATATTTTACTTGTGCCATCTACATCGCCACATGCGAACTACGCATCACATTGACGTCACGAAAAATCCTGCATCGCGCAAGTAGAGTTTGCCGCGCAATGAGCATATATGCAACATCCCAACATCAATCATCGGGCAGTAGCCCACCAGACACGACAGCCGTCTGGTCGGAGCATCCTCCCTTTTCTATAGAAGGTGAATGAACTTTACACCCTGTTCCTCATACCTCTATAAACCTAAAGATCCAATACAGCTGGCCCTTCATCTATTTACGTAACATGATTTAAAATTAAAGGAGAAACGATTGTGTGCTGCATTTAGAAGTTAGTGAAGACTTTAAGAAATTGATTAAGTTTGTAACACAAATTTCTGGACGGTGATATATAGACTATTTTTGGAGTTTTTTTTTTTGTCACAGATCAGCATTCATCAATTATTTTTTTCATAGAGTTCATAACCGAGTTTAAAACCACTTACAAAATATTATAATATTTCAGACTATACATAATTTATTAATATAATGAAAATTTAGCTTACCTTCGTTCGACCTAATTAATAAAAATAAATCATAGACAAATTTTAGTCAAAACCCAACCTCTCAGAAAAAAATTGGTTGAAAACCAATCATGCAAGTTAGTTAAATGACCTCCACATAAATGAGGCATAAAAAACGAAAACAGAAGATAGCTAGGAATCGTGATATCTAAGCATCACTTGTGAGGAAAGGTTGTATAGATTAAAACGGTAGGATTAATAGGAAGTGGCACCAACCTTTGAAGTATTTTACTCGTATAGAAAGTTAAAACCTGCTTGATAAATGTGATTAAGTGCTCATACACTTGCACTGGCACGCGTCAGCGGCAGAGCCACCTGCAGCCGTCGACAACGTGCCGATAGTGTATTTAAGCACTATTCTCAAATACACGAGCGGCACGTTGTCGACGCGTGCTGCTTTGACATGCCATCGTGTGTGTGAGCACTAAGACCAATCAATGAGTTAAAGAAAAACTGAAGCACGCGGAATGAGGTTTAGTCAGAGCATAATATTGTTTAGCAGATTAAAACACTACGTAATTTTTCGCTTGTTATAGTCATTTTCATACTGAAAATGTCAGTTGTACTAAGTACAGGGTGGCAGAGACATCGAAGAATTCAGCACATATTTCTTGAACCCCCAGCGTAGACAGTTGTCGTCGGTAATCGAAAAAAAAAAATCGGCTATTTCATAGAAAACCAAACAAAAATTAAGAAAATACAACAAAAAAAACCTATGCAGTCAAAATGTATGGAACAGCTTTTTTGTTTATAACCGACGAAAAATTTCAACGCAGGGGGTTTCAGAATCATGTACTGAATCCATAGTAACATGTTGCGCGTCGATGTACCTGCCACCCTTTACATGGACAATTTAAGTTAAAAGTCAATTTGCTAAACAATCCTATTCCCTGCCACTCACAATGAAAAGTAAAAATATTCTCAAAAACCGTTATACCGAATATTAGACGACGACGACGTTGTTAACCAAGAAATAGAATTGACCAGAAAACCCACTCTGAAATAATTAAAAATGATCCATTCTCCATTAGTTGTATCCTCCAGGTACCTTAGCATCGTTCATCCTCCACAGCTTAACCTGCCGGTCATCAGCTGCGGACACAATGAGGGGCAGGTTGGGATGGAACGCTGCCCAGTTGACTCCTCGGTCGTGGCCCTCCAGTACATGCTTGACAACAGCATCAGCCTGTAAGATCAGTTGCTTTCAGCAACATTGGTGATGTGTTATAACATCAATATATTATACATACATATTTATAGCTTGTTTTTTTTTTTTGTATATACAGGGTGTCCCGAAATTCAACGATAACCTAGTACCGGGCGACAGGCCAAGGTATACCAGTTATGAAAAAAATAAGTTTTTTTTTTTTTCCAACATAGAGTGTCAAAATTAACTGACAATAATAATTTGATTTAATTTAATTTAAATTTAATTAATTTATAAGCCATAATTTTGTAAGCCATAACTCGTCAAAACTTAATTTATTTTACTTAGTTAACAATGTTTATTACTTTGATTTGTGGTTGCGATTAATAGCACTGTTATTTGAGATTACATTATTAAAAAAATATCACTGTAAAATTATCAAAAATTGTGATCATAGTACTTAAAAATATTTATTATCGCTTGACTAAGTGACATGGATATTTTTTTATTATTTTTTTCATAACTGCTTTCCTTGGCCTCTCGCCCGGTACCAGGTTATCGTTGAGTTTTGGGACACTCTGTATATATTTTTTAAGTGTGTGTGTGTGTTGTAAGATAAGATAATTTATTTGTCCAAAACATGAAGTATACAGACATGTTTTGTATTATTGAAATATTTTGTTTTATGCAAGTACAGTTTTTTTTTATTAAATAGGTTGTACTCTCAGTGATTATATTAGTTAGATGGAATCATAATAATAAATTATGATTCCATATAACTGTTATTGTTTGTAATCCACATCATAATATTCATGAATATAATAATAAAAATAGAAGCAATGAGCAAATTAACTAATTATTCTGTGTCATAACTGGGGACCATGCTATGACGCGTTACAGCTATCATCGTTCTTAGAGAGAGATAGAGCTATACCAGACAAATAGCATTATCCTATCTTTTAAAGGTTGTAATACTTCATAAAACGGCTCAGTTTAAAATGTACAAATGACAGCAGCATATTTTTATTCTACAGCTACTACTGCAGTACATAATTCTACTAAAAAAATCAAAATATAACACCTCGTCTGTTAGGCAGACTAATTAAGTTCTGTAACCACAGACAGTAATTGTCTCATTAGTGACAATACTTAAAACAATAACTTAAAAAAATTAAAAAAGATTGAAAAATACACTTGCAATGAACAAAATCTATAAAGTGGTGGTGCAGGCAAACCATGCAAACTAGCTACTTATATATTTTGATTATCTGTTGAATTTTTTTGGCATATTCTTGACTTAGCTTCTGGTTTAAACCAAGAACACTGTATAAACACTTACTGCAATTTAATGCTCAGCAAGATCTATTTTCAACTGATTCGCTGAAAGCAGTCACTAATCATGCATTTCAAAAAGGTTTACAGATTTTTGCTGTTTGCCATAAGATCAAGCAAAAACAAATTAAAATAATATTGGTCACAAACGGCCTTGATACCAAACAAGGAATATCTTTAGATCCAGGTTTAAATTATCAAGCCATTTTTTAATTTTGAACTATATTCCCACAAAATAAAAGTCTTTATTACAAAAACTGACGTTAAACCCGAGTCAAAGTCGTCAATTTTGCATTAAGAACTTTACGTTTGTCGGAATAAAGTTCAAAATACAGTAACTAGCTCAAAGGTCTAAAGCTAGAACTCGTTTTGTAATAAGACAGTATGTCTTTATCAATTTCAAACTACCAGAAGCCGCATAGCCTATAGCACAAAAACACACACAACACCTAAAAAATGTTTATTATACCTGTCCAAATAGATCTGTAGCCTGTGGGTTCCTCAAATGCTCAGCTAGCCCTGAAGGTCCAGGAGCCACACTCTTCTTCCTCAGTCCGGAGAAGTCCCATACTCGTACGGACTGGTCCAAGGAGGCGGACACAAGGAGATCCTCGGTTGGATGGAATTGTGCACACATTACATAGTGGTTGTGACCGGTTAGCACGCTGATGCATTGCCTGGATTGCCAGTTCCATATTCTTATTGTCTGGAAAGAAATGTGACTGTTTTAAAAATAGTTTGAATATTTTATCACATTAAGGGCTGATTTATCCAACACCAGATAATTTTATCCAAGGAATAATTTTAACTTTTTGACAATTCTTCCATACAAAATCTATCAGACGTCAATTTTATTCTATGAATAAAAATTACCTGTCAATTGAAAAATCAGCCTTTAATTTGCAATTAAACAAACAGTGCAGTAGGTAATTTAATAATAATTGTAATAAATTAACAATTAGTCATTTATGCAAATGTAAACGTGGTGCTATGCATGTCCATTACAAGTGCACACAGCATTCACCAAAGTTTACAATCACTCAACTTAATTCTTCAGTATTGCCTCTAGATCATAGATTCCCATCTTATTTTGCCCACTTTGAGCTTTTTTTTCTAGAGCCCCCCAATTTTTTTTACTTACCATCTGTCGCAAATCTGAAAGAGCTATGCCACGAGTATATTTAAATGTGTAATATTATATAGTTGTAAGATACGATATATAATTTTCTCTGGGTCTTCTACTGCCCTCCTGAAAGTCTCAAACGCCCACGAGAGGAGTTATCGCCCATGTTGAGAACCTATGGTCTAGCTAGATAATGAAAGAAAACATTTGAAGAATTTGTTTTCTTTCAGTGCAGTTCGGGTGACTATGCCAGTCAAATATATCATAGCACAATTAGTGGTCTGCAGTGACAGCCAGCATAACATTCTATAAAACCCAAGCTAATGACTCAATATAATAAAAAAAAAAACTATTGTCTCTTACGAGTGTTGAAAAGTTAACAAAGAGGAACTATAACAAACCTGATCATCAGAAGCACTCAATATCCAAGGGTACTCATGGTGGAAGAATGTTGTGCGGATGTAGTCTAAATGGCCCAGCAGAGTGAACAGACACCGCCTCTGCTTGTAGTTCCATACCTACAATATAAGACAAGGTATTAAAACTCTTTGGAGTAAATAGGCTGTATGGGAGGGTAGATGAGAAAGACCATAAATATGGTATTTTGATATTTTTTTATGGACAATGCTACAAGGTATGTCTAGTTTTGTCCATAAAAATAGTATAGAAATGGTCAATTTATTGATTTTCATAAATGATGGTGTAGTTTACATTGCAACAGTTATTCAAAATACTATTATATATTTTATATCTGAATGAGTAAGACCTGACTAGTATTTCAGGATATTGGTTTTGCTTATAACTGATTTCTGGACATAGAGTCTAAATAATATGAAACTTGGATCAAACTATTGTTTTTTTTTTATTGTTTATTATTTAAAGGTACAAAACAAAATATTTATAAATATAGACATTACAAAAACCTCAATAGATTTGTCTGGATGTTAACACACACATTAAGCAATCTTAATACTAAGTAATAGTTACTATACACCTAACACATAGTTTATAAAAATTTAATTAAATTTAAACAGCATGAAGCATTTTCAAAGAGAATCAAAGATTTTTTTGTATTCATTTTTTTAATTACAGTTTGGTTATTTCCAATTGGATTTTTATTGGAACATCATTAATTAGAGTAGGTATTAAATAGGCGTTCGTTCGTTTCCCGTAACAATTCTTGTATCTTGGTACTACCTGTTATGATTTTGATGTTTATATACAGATGCTTGGGCCAACATGTAGCAGTGTTAGTACACTGCTACATAGTGTAATTACGGGAGGAAATTATAATTCATACGCCAGCTTTGATATACGTGTCATAAACATGACGGAACATACATGATAAAGTTATACCGAAACTAAACATCCTGAGCACAAACCTTGATCTTATAATCATCGCCACCGGATACAAAGAGCGGTTGTTGGATGTGGAAGCAAATGCCACGCACAGGACCGTCATGTTCATCGAATTTCTCCAACAATGTACACATACGATAATCCCATAGCTGTATCACGCCATTGTGTAAACTAGCCAAAACCCATGGCCGCTTCGCGTGAAAGGATATACCTTTCACCCGCGCCGACTTAGTTTCAAACTTTGTAAGCATATCTCTTGGATATTTTAGAGATAATCACGCAAAATCCCATAAAACAGAATTGCTCCACACAATCAAATGTCACTTGGACCGGCTGACGTGACACGTCCAACAAAACTAGAGATGTGCCTGCTGTACGCTTACTAAACAATCTGATGTAATCTAAATGAAATGATCTAATAATGCTTGCAATCCTAACCTACTTCCTACTATCCTATTCCTACTATTATAATATTATAAACGTGAAAGTTTGTATGGATGGATGGATGTTTGATACTCTTTCACGCAGAAACCACTAAACGGATTTGGATGAAATTCGGCACACATACGATTTATAACCAGGATTAACATAAAGGATACTTTTTATCCCGATATTCCCACGGGATCAAAACTTATGCGGGTGAAACTGCTAGGAAAACAGCTATTAAAAAATAAATGTAAACATAGAGCTTTATTTAACTCGATAACGTAGTACAGGCTCTGTTAATATAATGTACATCCAGCCAGCACATCAAGCTACTACAATCTGCCAAATTTATTTAATAGATTCGTTTTTCAACTTTATCGCGAATGCAATAGGTTCAAGGTTGATTGGGAAAATTTTACAGTTTCGGCTGTTCATTAATTTTCTCTTCTTTAAGAAGGTAGAACGTAGAAGAAGCCATTCTATAGATTCCCACCGCAAAATTAATACCGTGATATCCATGTTGGGGAATGACATTGAAGCAAATTCTCAGAAAGTGTGTTTTATTTTTCCATTCTGGTGAGATTTTTTTGCAAATAAATCCGCGCTACATACCTAAACTTCTTACATTTCATATCAGTACGAGTAGGTAAGTACAAAACCAACAAACCTCTAAGAGATGCGACTCGACACTCGCTCAGTCGTTCTACATGAGTAATAAAATGATGTTGTCGAAAATCTGACTTATGTTTCCCTTTCAAGTTTGTACGTTTTATAGTTCCTCAGATTTCATGTGAGTGAGCAGTATATCGCTTTCTTACATATTTATGCTCAATCTCAAAATACTCATCAAATTGGTTCAACAGCCAAGAATAACGGTGCGGCGCGCGGCGCGGCGTGCTTGCCGCTTGAGCGTTGAGTTTGAGCATTTTTTATCCCAACTCTAGTCCAACTAAGCAAGATTTACGCATTCGTAACCTTTATGCTTTTTGATTTTTGACTATGTTTTTAAAAACAAATCTTTGAAATCTTGTGGTCTGTGGCGTGTTTTTTAATTAAAGTAATGTCAAAACTTGTTTATCAACAAAGTTTTACTATATAATACTAAAGGTCGCAATTAATTAGTTTAATTTAATGTAACTGAAGTTCTTATCCAATAATATAGGGAACTACTAAACAGATTCACAATCATCAGTGCCATAAACATTGAGGAAGTACTCTATTTCGACATAACCTCCAAAACACATCATGGCTGCATCGGCTAAAGAAAAGTTAAAAGAAATGGGAAAAATATGTATCCCCGGCATGCGATTAAGTTTATCTAATAAAGAATATATTCCCGGACCCGGGACCTATGAGCTCAGAGGTTACATTTATGCTAATTTGTGCGGTACTCTAAAAATGGAAAAGGATGAGAATGAGGTAGGTAAACAGTGCATCTTAAATTAAAATCATTATTTTTCCAAATCCTGGTTGATTCAATCTTTCTTATGTCTTTCAGCGATTTGAGTAAAATCATATTTATCATGATACATATGGCATAGAGGCCCATGCATTTAGATACTGAGAAGGTCACATTATATCAGGAACCCATTACCTAAACCAATTTTTTTTTCAGGTAACAATAGTATCAGTAGAAAGCCCGAGGACACCCAGTATTCTGCCTAGGACCGGTGACATAGTTACCGCAAAGGTTACAGTAGTGAATCCAAGAATGGTCCAATGTGTTATACTGTGTGTAGGTTCTGCAGTCCTAGTGAGGCCTTATAGAGGGGTTCTGAAGAAAGAAGACATAAAAGCTACAGAAAAGGATAGAGTGGACCCGTACAAATGTTACAGACCAGGAGATGTGATATTGGCAAGAGTTGTATCCTTTTTTGACAAAATAATATAATTTATTTTTATTTTAGTGAAATACTATGGTATATGGACTTATACAAAGTTTTTTGTATCCAACAGAAATAAGCCCTTTTCATGTTGACTGACTAATTGTCTGTCCAAGTGGCCACTGCTGCTCCAAGTGGCTTCTGCAAAGCTCAAACTTATTGGGCTCCAAAATTCTATTTGTAATATTCTCCTTAACACCATAATCAGCTCCCAATGACAGAAATCCACTGGTACCACATTTCAACAGCTGAGAATGAGCTAGGTGTTGTGATAGCTTCTGCAGAAGGCTCCCCTCAAGGCATCAGTATGGTGCCTATAAGCTGGTCAGAAATGCAGTGCCCCAAGACATTGGTGAAGGAACCAAGAAAAGTGGCCAGAGTCATTCCTGAGAACATCAACCAGGCCCTGTTCCCAGTCAGAGATAACTCCACAAGTGCATTAGAAGTTAAAGCGGATGATTAAATCTTCAACACTGTCTTCGTCTTTTATTTCTGTTTCCTATTCAGCAAAAGCATAGGTTCAAGCATTCCAAAAGTTTTGTACCATGTATAGAAAATACAACAATTTCTGAACGTATAATACTACGTCGCTTGGCATTGAGAAGACTGATTGATAACAGCTGACAATAGTGTCGTGATACAAATTAGTAATTCATCAGTACTGTGTTTTCTAATCGACTTCAGTGTTTAAAAAAGAAAATCTATAGGTCATTAATTTAATGTCATAA
The DNA here is from genome assembly GCA_947507525.1 of Apamea epomidion. NCBI lineage: Eukaryota > Metazoa > Arthropoda > Insecta > Lepidoptera > Noctuidae > Apamea > Apamea epomidion. The sequence continues at coordinate 5,192,185 of OX382247.1, read as the reverse complement.
TAAAAACACGCAACGTGTGTCGATACTCTTGCACATGATCATCTTCCTGGGTCAGGTGTTGTGCTGGCGCTGCTGGTGGCTGCTGAAAACTTCAAGCAGCGAAAGTACAATAATCTTATCGGTAATTATATTTTTCCGTTTGGGGTTTAAACCCTCGGACTGTGGGATCCGAGTGCTCATGGTTTGTTCAACAAAATCTCCAATTAATGGCTATTTGACACTTCCCGTGACCCAAGGGCTGGCTTTTACTCTGGCCAAAGGCTAAGCACTGTCATACAACGTGTTAATGCCGCCAGTCTTTTGGGTATACACCAGTGGACAACGATGCGGACAAATTTTTCGACGCTATATTTAAGTTTGTTATTGAAAGTTTATTATATTTGAATAGTTTCTTAGTAAATCTAGTGAAGTTTATCCTCTTTTTTTTTTTTTTTTTTTTTTGTGGATGGAAAATCATCAAATGACTCCTCCCGCTCTGGGTGGAGCAGAAGGGAGTGTCAGACTCTTACTGACTAAAACCCACCCGTGTTCCTTCCTTAGCCCTTTACGTACCAGGGCAGCGGTAACCCTTTCGGACAATCCCGCTACCCCGGCAGGAAGTTTATCCTCTGTAATAAATAAAGTACCACAAAATCGACTAAAGTTTACACTATGAATTGTCTACGTAAACAAAATATATTTACTAAAGGTTGCACATCATTATTCAACTTGTGTCATTCATTCAGGTGATCTGAAGAAACAGTCCATCGTATTTATATGGAAAAATTATTAAAATACAAAAAGATAAAAATTTGCTCATAAGTAATACCGTATCATTCCAGTGTTTACTCAAATATATATACTCAGTGCAATGAGGTCACCATTGCTAGTTATCACAAAGTAAACTCAGTTTGTCCATGAAAAACAATATATGTTGGATATTTTGTGAAATATAGTTAGTGTTTAAGAGTTGTTGTAACGACAAAGTCGTGTAGTAAGGTCCTAAGATGAAGTTCGCGGAGCACTTAAGTGCACACATTACGCCTGAGTGGCGTAAACAATACATTAACTATGAGGCAAGTATTATTGTACTTCATAAAACTGTAGATAAGGACATTGTAATTTACGCTTCGCCTCTGAACAGCCTACCCACTTTTATTGATATGTGCATTATTTTCAATGATTTCTTTATGCAGCAGTATCGGAAAACTACAATAAAATTCATAAGTTTATGATAAGTTGTAAGTGCCAAATAATATAACTTACAAAATTATTATTAACTTTACTCTGTACTTATATATTAGTCATTAAACTAATAATATTATTATCTAAATAGAAATTAAATAAATTGTAAATCTCATAAAAAAGGGCCAAGGAGAGACAAAAATAAATACCATATTGTCCTTGACTGACTAATAAAAAAACTAGACAACTACTTGCTTTGTTTCAATCAAATACAAATATTAAAACTACTAATAGCCTTATAGAATAGTAGAGAATTTCATGTTCGTTTTATTTTCTATTGGTTATACTGTCCCACTATTGGGAAGGCTTGTGTTGTGATAGAGTCGCCTGAAAGGGCAAACAAACATATTATTATTATTATTATTTATTTTTATTATAGGTCATGTTTTGATTTTTGTTTTTTTGTTTTGTGTCGAATCATATGTTGAATAGTTTATTTTATTTTCTTGTTTTGATTGTTGTTTTTATTTATTTATGTATAATTGCATGCTGCACTGGTTAACGTCATCACGTCAACGCCGGCTGCCGCTGAAAACCAGCGCTTGGGCTCTGTCTCGTATAGGGTCTTAGCATTATGCTGAGCGATGGCCGTTTTGCGTGAATGTGACGCATGTTTACCCCCAACTTGTTTTTTTGTGTGCTAAGTCCTTTTTTCATGCGTCATGTTTGCCGCAAATAAATGCATTTTCTTTCTTTTTCTTTTCTTTCAAACGCTTTTAAAAGCATAGAACTTACATGTTCTCTTTAGCTTTACTGTCCACTGCTGAAACTCCTTCCAGGTCATGTATAAAGTAAATTGCAATGCCTAATACCAATCACACGCTAATCATCATGTTTAAATATAAAACTTGTCACCGTAGCATGACCATCATTGTCAAATAATATGCTGACATAGTATGAGTAAGCTAGTTTTGCAGGTTATGATTAAAATCAATATTTGAAGAGAGAATTATTTACTAACTAGGTTTTGCCTGCAGCTTTGCCCGTGTGGATGTCGGAAATTATCCCACTGTAAAATAGTAGCATAACCATAATCAGCCTATAATGTTCCCGCTACTGGGACACAGGCCTCCTCTCTGAGAGAGGGAGTGGGCCGTAATCCACCACATGGCCCCAATAAAGGTTGTTAGATGTCACAAAGTTGTTTTCAAATATTTCGTTCTAGGACAAGCTGGTTTCCTAACAATCACTCCCTTCACGAAACGGAGTATCGGCATAAAAATTATACTTAGTGTTAACGCCATTACAACTGCATATTTTTCGATCCCGTGGAAATATCAGGATAAAAAGTAGCCTATGTGTTTATCCTGGTTATAATCTATCTGTGTGCCAAATTTCACCCAAATCCGTTCAGTAGTTTTTGTGTGAAAGAGTAACAAACATCCATCCATCCATCCTCACAAACTTTCGCGTTTATTATATTAGTAGAATTTATGGTAGGTATACAATGTAATGTAATATACCGAATCTGCAGATTTCTAAGAAAAGACTCAGTATAAATGAGTAATTAGGTATTATTGCATGGAGCTATGCCAGCCCATATATCCCAGTCAATTCCTGTAATTTTCATATTTAATAATTTTACAATGTTGAATAGATGAATGAGTGATGATGATTCAAATAGACACTAGCATGTGTTAGTTTTCTAAAAAAAAATTACCAATTGCCAACATACTTCTGTCACATTTAATTGTAAACCTTAGAAACAGCAGCATGATCTGGGCTCCTTCCTTAAGAAATAGCACCAAAGAATTAACACAGATTTACTCCACAGTAACAAATGATAGAGAGAAGGGCGGTTTCTGCCCAGCTGAAAAGCAATAAACCATTACAGCAGAACAACCATAGACATACTGGTCTCACCTCAAATTCTTTATGTTATTGGCAGGCAGATGATAAGAACACGCATAATCAACTATCTCACTATATTCTACAAGTCATCTTGAACATTTCAATGCTTGCTAAGTAGCTTAGCTAGAGCTTGTGGCACGGGTCGATCGATCAGGTTAAGTTACGCTTGCCCCGGTTGATCCGTGGATGGGTGACCATCTTCACATACCAAGACCCCTCCGTGCCTAGGAAAGCACGTTAAGCCGTTAGTCCCGGCTGTCATTCGTGGATCTAACAGTCGTTATGGGTCGTCAGTAGCCCGAAAGTCTGACAACCAGTCTTACGAAGGGTTATCGTGTTACCCAGTAACTGGGTTGTGGAGGTCAGATAGGCCCTCGCTGTAAAATACTGGTATTCAGCTGCATCCGGTTAGACTGGAAGCTGACCCCAACATATCTGGGAAAAGGCTGGGCAGATGATGATTTTATATTAATTATCTATTTGGCCAACAGGAAATGAAGGCCATGTTATACACAGCAGTGGAGGAAGCGCCATCAGCTGAGAATGTAGAGCCCGAGGTTCTTTCCCGCCATTTCGCTAACTTCGACGAAACATTCTTCCATTACTGTGATCAGGAACTTAAGAAAATTACCACTTTTTATTCAGGTAAGAACATACATGATGACAATAATTACAATATTACGAGTACTTGCTTTTGAAGCTTCGCCCCCATAGAGGTCGAAAATTATCTCACGGGGATCCCGGTAGTACATTCTCGTGGGATAATTTTACCTGAGTTAGGATTAACTCAGAAGGCCAATTCTCGTAATTTAAAACGTTCAAAATCTAGTCGCAGTCTCATCTCGGCGACAAACAAATGTCAAAAACTGGTCAAAATGTAGGGAAATTAGGAGTATTTTTTGACAGACTGAGACTGAGATCAGACTGTGAACGTTCTTAAAATTACGAGAATTGCCCCTCTGGTCATAGTCTACCTGTGTACCAAATTTCATCGAAATCCGTTCAGCCGGTAAGCCGTTAAAAGGTGACAGACAGACAAAGTTACTTTTGCGTTTATAATATTAGTACGGATTTCTTAACCTTAATAGTCCAAGCCTAATTTAATTTTAAAAAATCGGCCATAGTCCAGTTTGCTGTGTATAATAACGACATAGTTCAAGCTTACGGTCTACGCAAGCGTAAGCTTGAACTCTGTAATTATGATGAGCTTACAGTGTACGCAAATACATAAGTTTAGTTTGTGTACTTTTATCTTGCGTTCGTGTATATACAAATTGTATCTTTAATTACTGTAATTGGTTTTAAACCGTTTTAATTAAACAAATAAATAGGCCGTAAGCATCTGTAGCGTGCTCAGTGCGGCTCGCAGTTGAACATAAAGTCTTTCACTAATATACACAGCAAAGTGGACTATGGTCGATTTCGGTTAGTTACAAGTCACGTTTTACTAAAAAATAGAAAAAAAACTGATGCCTGTTTTCACTAACACTAGGCGACACCTAAATGAATGACTAAACAAAAGCGCGCTGTTGGATTTTCAACTTTCGGCGCTGAGCCAAGCGTTGAAATCCATTAAGGCATAATGGTCAGTTAATTTCCTCCGAGTCGCCAATACTTGGCTTGCTACTCAGTGTGGTTAGGTTGATTATTATTATTTAAAACCCTAACTAATAGGTAGTTTAATTAAGGCAAAATACCTTCAACGCTATAGGTACAGGGTGGCAGGGATATCGACACGCAACCTGTAACCATGGATTCAGTACATGATTCTGGACCCCCAAATGTTGAAAAATTTGCGGTTTCCTACAAAAGTGCAATATTTATTTTTTTATTTATTTTACCATTTATGTACACACATATATAAACAGACAATGAAAAACAGAACAGAAAAAATAGGTACAGAGGTGACGCTTATTTCATAAGAAATCTCTTCCAGCATACCTGAGATAGGACAACAGATACAGAGATGTAGACAGCGTGTGATAGAGCAAAGGAGACAAAAAATAATACATAGAATCAAAAAAAACAATTCACTTAAAAACTAAACAAGAATTACGAGAATATATTAACATACATACAAATAAACATACATAAATACTTCTAAAATAAATATTACAAGAATGATAATAATTATATCATACTCAAAAATATGTATGGAACAGCAATTCTTTTTTTAATAATTGACGAAAAGTTTCAACGCTAGTGATCTAGAATCATGTGCTGAATCCATGGTTACAATTTGCGCGGCGATGTCCCTGCTAGCCTGTATTTAAAACAAACACCTACATCTCATTCCAAATTTTCAGAAAAGCTCGCCGAAGCGACACGTAAATTCGCCACACTGCAGAGCGAACTGAAATCACACTTCGATACAATCAAACCTAAAGGAAGCGGTGATAACAAAAAGGCGATACCAAGAAGAAAAGTGCAAGAACTAAAACTCGCCTTCAGCGAATTCTATCTCAGCCTTATTCTCCTGCAAAACTACCAGAATCTAAATTACACTGGCTTCAGAAAAATATTGAAGAAACACGATAAGGTAAGGATTTTATAAGGCCTCTTATCTATTTCTTTATAGTGGATAATCCTAAGTATACAGAGGTGAGATTATATTAGTTAACTTCCTAATGTTTACTTTTTCTTTATGATAAGTGTGGTTTGGTTTTACAATATTTTATTGAGTTATCAAGGTGCCATAATTACACTTATATCTTCTGAAGTACTTAAATTATAATATTTCACCTATTTTCCCTGATGGAATAGGCAGAGTTATAAAGTAAACCCACATTTCACCAAGAATGAAAACCAGGGGGCCTACTCCGAAGTGCAAAGTGCGAATGTTCGGATCGGACCGACACATGGCCGAACCGAATATTATTGAAACATGCGAAAAAAGTTCGGATCGGCTCAGTTGGGTCGGGGCCATAGTCAATATTCGAAAGAGTGTAGGAGTCAAATCGGTCAATCGAGAGAAAGCGGAACCGACCGAACCAAATAGTAACTTCGTAGTAGGAAACGGCCGAACATTCGGCCGATACTACTTCGGAGTAGACCCCCCTGTTCTGTAGTAAAGTTCTCCCCCCATGTGATATGGGTGTAAGTATTGCTATCTATCAACCAGGTACAAATCCAGACTCCGTGTTGCTATTGAGAATTTCCTAATGGTAAAATATGGGCAATACTGCCCGTTTTCACCAACACTAGGTAACACCTATATTAATGCCAAAAGTAAAAGTGCGTTAGTGGATTTTGAACTTTTGGCGCTGAGTCGAGCGTTGAAAATCAACAGCGCGCTTTTAATTAGGCATTCACGCCTAGTGTTAGGGAAAACAGACAAAATGCTGCCTTACCCAGAGATCACACCAAGGACCCCACCAGACGCGTTTTCAACCACAAGAACAATGAAGCAATTTATAATCAATTTTGAAATGCCTACTTAAGTATTTTAGATTCCTGTGGTATATTTAGCATGACAGATAGAAACCCACAACCGTTCAAATACGTATGCGTCATTTATTTACTACATAGGTAGATGGTTTCCCCACTATTTTCCTTTATTAAATTAAACCATAAAATGTATAGGCACGTTTACTTTATGATTTGAATTTCAGACCTTATTATATAATTGCCATATTTATTGTTCATGGCAAAAAGGCCAGCAGGTCAAGCTACCCAAAACTGTCAAATTTTCCCAATCAACCTTGAACCTTAATACTTTATCGAAACTAAATCTACTAAAGAAATTCGACAGATTGTAGTAGCTTGATGTGCTGGCGTAGTACTTAAAAAAGTTGAATAAAAAATTATCTGCCGTCAACTGGTCGCCAGCGCGCTGCGAAGTTCGCCTTGTACGTTCGGAAAAGTGAAATCGAGTTGTTCTCTTGGGAAATCCTAAGTATCTAAGTAGTCGTACTAAGTATGTAGACTTTTTCCTCATGTCGGCTCCTGGCGTGGTAAAAAACGCGCGATAAAAATAAACTCCTAAACTAGCTAACTAGCTAGTTGACGGCGCGGTTGGCGCAGTGGTTAAGCGATTGACTGCTGCGCTGCGTGTCGCGGGTTCGATTCCCGCACGGAACAAATATTTGTATGGCCTACAAGTAGTTGTTCCGGGTCTGGCTGTTTGTGTATGTGACTTTAAATGTTTGTAAACGCACCCACGATACAGGAGAAATTCCTAGTGTGGGGCAACGTTTTTTTTTTAAAAAAAAGCTTTTTGTTAACGGGGAAGCCCTCAGCCATCGGCACCGCTGTTATCGCGCGTTTATTGCCAGGCAATTTGCAGGTCAGTGTCAGATTGTATGTTAAATGAAATATGAATCAAATCATATTTTGCCTGACCTGAACCTGACACTGACCTGCAAATTGCAAAAAACGTAAGAAAATTTGCTTTTCGCTGGCTAGGTACAGTATGCCTATACTGTACCTTAACCACACCTTATCTACTATAGACATTTATTATACCTCGTACCTTACGGGGAAAAGTGGCGCAACTTGTAGGTATTCTTGAAAGAAGTTGACATTAATAATTGTTACTCTAAACCATAAATTTTTATATCTTTGATCAACTTAAAAAAAAAACTACATACGTTAGGCATTTATGGTGAGGTTTTCCTTAAGATGGTTCCGTCAACAAGTGAAGTACCTACCGTTAGGTATTTGATAAACACGAGCAAAATACATTGATGACGTTCTATCCAATTATAATGCCATCCATAATAATATCAGAACTTTGATATAAGTAAATTGCAAATATACATAACAATCATACCTGTTTTCCCCGAATAGGCAGAGACGTATAGTAAAACCACTTTTCGCCAGTAATGTTTTAAGTCCTATTTATTAATTACTAGCAGTGCCCCGCGGTTTCACCCGCATAAGTCTCGATCCCGTGGGAATATCGGGATAAAAAGTATCCTATATGTTAATCCTGGTTATAAACCGTCTGTGTGCCAAATTTCAAATCCAAATCCGTTCAGTTGTTTTTCGTGAAAGAGTAACAAACATCCATCCATCCATACAAACTTTCACGTTTATAATATTAGTAGGATTTATTTATTTCTTTAATTAAAACGGAATAAAACCAATTACAAAAATTAAAGTCAGTTTGTATGTACACATACACACAGAGAAAATATAAAACATCGAGTTCAGGTAAAAAAGTTAACAACACTTTCATGTTCAAGTTCAAGTCCCTCTCGCAATAATTCTGACATGCCGATAAAAAAAATTGTCCATTCGTCCACAAACAGATCGTTTGTTGGATTACAGTCCAAGAGATCATTGAGTGCGGCCAGAGTACGTGGACTACGTGGTACTGGGGACTTAGCACGAAAAAATAGGGGGCGAATCTTTAGCCATTAACCGGATAGAATAGAATATAATGCTTTTTATTGTATGTACACCATACAAATTACAGAACAGAAATACATAAAAAAATCAATAATCAATAATCATGATCAATATTTTAAGTTGTGAAACGAAATTACACGCTTTTTCATAGACCTTCATAATATCGCGTCTTTATGGAAGATTTCGATTTGTTTTTATGTGTTCCAAGGTTTTGAATACGACCAATTATTTACAGCAATTACAGCTCATACGTATATATTTTTTTAGGTATAATGTGGTCTTACAAATTATTTGTCATTATTTAGACAATACATATTGTTTGCTGATGTTGGAAAAGACAATAGACAAAAGTAGCCAAAGGACAATGGGTAATATTAAATGGGCCTCGTCCCCAAAAAAAAATATTGACTGCAGCATTATAAACTGACACAGGGAATCCTAGTGTGGGGGCCAGAAAAATTGTATTTTTTTTTCTCTTGTGAAATTGAATTAGGTACATGTGTATATTATGAACTATGTCTGTCTTTTATGCCCTCATAGAGTAGCTTAATTAATCCTAAGACAGCATGACTAAATTCACTTGGAGAAAAAAGATATGTGAAGAAGTTAAGTTGATTAAATAAATACAATAAATGAATAACGTTACGCTCCCATTCTCATTTCCACTACTCTCCATAGACTTCGAGCATCAGCAATTTGACCCATAGGTATTTGCTTAAGCTCGCATTCGGCAAAAGAGTCCTAAAACCCAGAAAGTATTTCAGACATAGTATCATTTCAATTTTTTTCTCTTTGATGGCAACACACGATATCTCTGGTATTACAGATGTCCAAATGCGGTTGTTACCCCTTACCACTAGAGGAACTATTTAGCCATCAACTGCGCATTCTCCTTAGTAAACTCACATCTTCTTCCCATAGGGGTAGGCAGAAACTAGAGAACGCCACCGGCTACCATTCTTACATACTCCTTTTGTTTCGTTTACGTTCATACATCAGCCGACCTATTCTGTCAAAAATCTCACCGTGAAAACTAAGGTGAAGTGTGCTGTCATTCCACGTGATACTGCAGTGCGATTCTGTAATCATCTCACCGTGAAAACTTAGGTGAAGTGAGCGTGGAGTGAGCTGTCATTCCAACTAATGCTAGGGATTGACAGCTCACTCTAAGTTCACTTCACCTAACTTTTCACGGTGAGATTTTTACGGAATCGATCGGCTGGTCCTCTTATAAATATACCAATAAACATATGCCCAACTAACAATCAGTCTTCCGCAGTTACTAAACGTAAGCAACGGAGCACAATGGCGGGCAGAACATGTGGAAACATCACACTTCTACACCAACAAGGACATAGACAGATTAATAAGCGACACAGAAGCTACTGTCACCAACGATCTGGAAGGTGGCGACCGTCAGAAGGCTATGAAGAAACTCAGAGTCCCGCCGCTAGGAGAACAACAGAGTCCATGGACCACTTTTAAAGTGGGGCTGTTCTCTGGATCTTTTATTGTGTTGTTCATCACTGTTGTCTTATCTGGTGAGTTTTTTTTTTAAATATTTATGTCATCGTAATTATAGGTAGGATTGGTCCACAGTAGCTGAAGACGTTGAAGAGTGGAAAGGAATACTTTTACTCCGTAATGGGACAACATAAGCTTTAAAACAAATCTAGTACTTGCCTCAGGGCTAAAACCTTTTCGAATAAGGAGAGCATTGATCACTATTTTAAGTCCCACGGTCCCATCACAATTAAGAAGATTTACAAATTATAGCGTTAAATAATCATCAAGTTGATTATCATCTCTCTCTGTGTTACTCTCGCTTCTAGGCAAATGCTATAAATGACTGAATAATGGGTTCGTGAAACATTCTCAACCGCAACCGCTAAATGTCGTCGCGGGAAATTGCTTTAGTCATCAATTTATGCAAATTGGAATCGATCGAAGTATTTATAGACATTTTAAAACCCCCATTTTTAAATCCCAGATTATATTAAAACATAAGGCCTTTTTGAAAATTAGCTGATAATTTACAATATTTTTGCCAAGTTGGTTTACTGTAAATACTTATGAGCTGTCTCTAAAAGCCTGTCTATGTCAAGTAATTATTCAGTAATTACGCTACCTCAAAGTTGAGTTAAATAAAATAACAACAACTGATCGAATATTAGTTGACAATGACATCAGATTTGCTAATAGATTATGTTGAAATAGCTCTCAGAACTAGAAATATAATAAAACTTTTCCAATCTTGCCAAGATTGGAAAAGTTTTATCCATATCCGTATACACGGAACAAAACAATATATTAATTATTATCTTAAAGATAACATAACTGTATCTACAATGCCTTCAATAGGTACGCAGTTCCTATGTGTCATATCGTTTTATTGCAGATTTTAGCAAGAATCTCTAACCAGCAAAATCTAGTGCGTATCAAATAGCTCTGGTGTAATAGTTTAGACAATGATTCACATCAAAACCAGCTTATTATAGCTTCTTGGAAAGGTTTTCTATAATTTAGGCTCAAGGTAATTACAGGAAATTAAATTAATCATTCTTTATTTCGATTGATATATAATACTTTGATAAAACTGATAAAAAATGCTAATAATAAAGACAATTGAGTGCAATTAATTAATCAATAATGCTGATTGATTGACCGCGTAATTAGTTGATTGAATGATGAGGTCAAATACCTATTGTAGTAATTGCAATCTTCTTGTTTAGTATAGGTACGAACAACATGAGAATAACGGATGCCATGGTTAAAATGTTAGCTAGTCAGTACGATGGAAGCGGGGTTGACTGTTCAACGTACACCGGATGTAAAAAAAAAGGAAATATGGTACATGTCATAAGTACAGACAACATAACTTGAAAAAAAAAAATATTTAAAAAAAAATACAGGGTGGCAGGGACATTGACGCACAACCTGTTACCATGGATTCAGTACATGAATCTAAACCCCCTGAGTTGAAATTTCTCATAGGTTATTAAACTGCAGCTATTTTTTTTTATAACCGACGAGAAATTGCTACGCTAGTTCAGAATCATGTGCTGAATTCATAGTTACAGTTTGCGCGTCGATGTCCCTGCCACCCTGTATATTGTGTGCCTCACGGCTGCACCAAATACCCACCAAAAAAATACAAAAGCAAAATACTGGACAACTAGTGCCTGGCGCTGTTTTTAAACTGGACCTTACGTATCGTCTGTATATTTAATTATCTCCTCCACTCATGGAGACCACTGCAAATTAACGATTTATCCAATCAATTGATCTGTTTTAACCCGAATGCGTCAGAAAGATGGTTATGTTATTTTATTGGTGCTCAATTTCAATTTTTGCAACATTCAAAGGCAAAAAACAACACGTTGGGGTTCTTGTACCCCTTTGTGTAGATTTTTATCATATTATCACTGATAAATCTAAAAAATATCTAGCATATATTACACAATATCTTCATCTAATCTTTGTTATCACAAGATACTGTAATATTTTCCCAACAGATATACACAAATCCTTGCAAACATTGTGTAAAATAAACTTATCTTTTACTGACCACAGCATCTTATGCAAATGTAAAGATAAAAGATTATACTTATCGTGTCCCAACAACCTTCAGTAATAAATGTTTAGTGATTGTCTATTTAAGGATTAGTGAAATGATATCATAGAAGATTAAGTAAGGATTCATTTCTTTAATGGGAATTTCCGACCGTTTTTAGGAAGCTCTTTTTATGGGGGTTATCTAATTGTTGAAAGGGTAGACTCTGTAAAAGAGGCTATAAATACAGGCTGATTTTTTAAAGACCAGCCAAATTTAAGGATGTGGTACAGACCATCAAACTGAACAACTTTCTCCATGGGGCAAATATCGTAATCGCGAAAATTTTATCAACTGTCCCATAGAAAACTTCAATACCTACTCGACCTAAATGTATGGGACGGCTGAATTTTTATTCGCGATTACGATGTTGGTCCCATGGAGAAAGTTGGTCAGTTTGATGGTCTGTACCACATCCTTAAATTTCGCGGGTCTTTAAAAAATCAGCCTGTATAAATGATAATTAATGCTAGGTAATATAGATTGAGGGAGCAACGCTGGCCTGTAGTAACAGTCCTGACTTACGAGTTGTAGATCGTGGGTTCGAAGCCAGCCATGCGCTTTAATTTGCGTAAATTATTTCATCACCACTGCTCTCAAAACGGTGAAGGAAAACATCGTGAGGAAACCGGCATGTTCTAGAACCAAAAATTCAAAGACATGGGACATTTACCAACCCGCACTGGGCCAGCGCGGTGGATTACGAGGCCTGTGTCCCAGCAGTGGGAACATTATTGGCTGATTATGCTAATATAAATTGTGTGTGTAGCTTAGTCGAAACGGACACATCATTATTAGGAATACAATCATTTGGAAAATGATTTAAATACGTACGAAGTCTCAAAGTAGTTTTTCCATTTTTTTCCGTTTGTTATTGTGGCATAAATTATAATAGCCAGCTTTTGAAGTTGCTCGTAATTCTTAGAAGTTCAAACTTAGAAATTCATCATCGTGGCTTCTAAAAAAGGTCTTTCGAATAACAACAAAAATGAACGGTTATTTATGTTAGACTGCTGAATTCGTCGTAAATAAAATGGTGAAGTTGTCGAAAGAGGCGCCGCTATGCCAGTTTGCAGATTCTATTTTAAAATTGTCTTTGATTTTTTCAATCAAAAATCCCTTAAACAGTAAGCATTCGTCTTCTCAAATGAAATGTGCTAAATATGGTCAATTAATACAAAAGTCATCAATAAAATCTAACATCGCCAATTAAAGATTTTTGGTGAGGGGAAGCCCGTATTTCATATTTGGAATTTGTAGGCTGCCCGGTCATTGACCATGTCGCCAAAAAAACTGCCAGTTACTTTCGTGATTTCGTCTTGACAGACTTTTGAACTTCGATTCATTTAATGATATTATATCGGTCATAGTATTTATACATATCGATACATATACTTTCTTGAATTACAATTAACGCATCGCCTAAACTACTGACGTTGAAAAACTTGAAAGGCCAATGGACACTTGTGTATGAGTTACCCGTGAAAATAATTGCGACTCGAGTAGTAATAGGTAATCATGCTTTTATAGATCTAGATCTTATACAATTTGAAGTGTTTTTGTGGTTAAAAAAAGTGGAGATTCATAACCCGTTTTGAGTATTTGAAGTTCGTATTTTTGAAATACGATTATATTCGTATTATACCTTTTTTTTTATTAGCCGTTAATGTCCCACTGCTGGGCAAAGGCCTCTCTACTCACCTTCCACCTCTCTCTGTCCAGAGCTGCCAAGGACCAATCTATCTATCTATCTAATTTATTAAAGGAGTCCAGCTCATCCCGCCATCTCCGTCTGGGCCTGCCGCGATGCCGTTTGCCATTAAGCGTATTATACCTTACTACCTATTATATTGACCAAGGTCATAATTACTGAATCGTCAGAAATCGTGATCAATGCTCGATTCTTTTTTCTCTAAAGAGAAGTTCTTTCCTAAGAAAAATAAATACAAACTGCTGTCATCAAAAAACTAACCTTGTTAAAATTTGTTCCAGCTCTTTTCCACGAGGGTGGCACAGAAAACTTCAAGACTGCCTTCAGACTGTATCGAGGCCCATTCCTATTGGTCGAATTCATATTCCTAATCGGCATAAATGTATACGGATGGCGGTCTTCCGGGGTTAACCACGTACTGATTTTCGAGTTAGATCCCCGGAATCATCTCTCCGAGCAACATTTGATGGAATTAGCAGCCATTTTTGGTGTGATTTGGGCGTTAAGCATATTAAGTTTTATATACAGTGCGAGTTTGAGTATACCGCCTTTTGTGAATCCGCTCGCTTTGGTGATAATTATGCTGGCCTTTCTCATGAATCCGCTGAAGGTTTTTCGACATGAAGCGCGGTTCTGGTTTTTGAGGATATGTGTAAGTATTCTAGAGTTTCTTCTTTAGTTTTTATAGTTTGTCTTTGTTTTAGTATATCCAGAGACCATATAATACTACCTTACCACGAGGTACCTTATACAGGCGCGGTTCTAGGTTTTCCTATCCGCGCCTGATTTTATAGAGAAAAATATTCATTATCTTCAATAATATTTCTCTGTCTTTCTTTGCAATACCGTGTTACCCTGTAATGTAACAGGGTTGTGGAGGTCAAATAGGCAGTCGCTCCATGTAAAATTGTAGTGGAAGTCGACTCCTAAATAGTTGAATAAATTTTAGGCAGATGATGTTGATATCCAGGGACCACTATGGTATTTTTGGATGAGCAGACTCACAATTTTGTGACCCTAGTAGCATACTTCTGAGTTTATCTTGGACATTAGAGACACCGATAAAGGTAAAACATCGTGAGGAAACCAGGACTTATAGTTAATGTTATAGAGGTATGAGGAACAGGGTGTAAAGTTCACTCATCTTTCATAGAAAAGAGAGGATCCTCCGACCGGACGGGTGTTGTGTCTGGCGGGCAACTGCCCGATGAATCATGTCGGGCTGTTGTATATATGCTTATTGCGCTGTAAAATCTGCTTGCGCGATGTAGGATTTTGCATGACGTCAGTATGACGCGCAGTTCGCATGTGGCGTTGTAGGTACCGCTACAATGTAAGTCTGAAATCGCCTACCAGTCTTTAGCAAGCGTGGCGATCAATGCTCGTGTCTTCTCTGTATGGGACAATAACAGGCTGGTATTATTGGCATGCATCACGTCCCAAACGTCAAACAAATCATATTGTCGTCGGTTCTTACAACGTAAACAATAAACAACATTAATGTGACATCTGGAAATACATGAATATCCAGTCGCAGATGCTAACATATTATGTAGTTAAAGGTCGACCTCATAAATTTGTTTAAAATAGAATGGTCTACAATATACTCATTCCTCATACAATAATGTCATATTATGGTCTGCGATGACCAGAAGGCCAATTCTCGTAATTTAAAACGTTCAAAATCTAGTCACAGTCTCATCTCAGCGACAAACAACTATCAATAACTTGTCAAAATGTAGGGAAATTAGAAGTATTTTTTGACAGATTGAGACTGTGAAAGGTGAAAATATTCTCTGAGAGTTTCGATTAAGTAGATCGAAGGTTAAGCTGCGATTGCCGCGGTCGGTTCGTGGATAGGTGACCATCCATTGCATATCGACGCCCCTCCGTGCCTCGGAAAGCACGTTAAAGTTATGGTCCCGGCTGTCATTTGCAAATCTTTGACAGTCGTTACGGGTAGTCAGAAGCCCACAGACAGACAACCAGTCTTACCAAGGTGTATCGTGTTACCCAGTAACTGGGTTGTGGAAGTAGTCGCTTCATGTAATAATATAATAATAATAATTCCAATCGTGCGAAGCAGGGGCAGATCGCTAATAAGAAATAAAACTGTAATGCACTAAACTCGTTCCAGTCTCCTTGCACTAATCGTTCAGCGATGACGTCACGACACATGATTGAATTCTTTATAGTTCTTAATTACTTATTTGTTTCGCTTTACCGTAGCTAACGCGTTATGACAGGCTATGACAGTAATTTGTCTTACAACTCAACTCAATATGTTTAAGAATATACATATTTTTAAAACCTGTAGGTTTTATGATGATGTGTTATTTGACTTCTATGTCATTGATTTAAGGTTCAATTTTGAATGTTAGCCATGTTTTTTAATTAATTTTCTTGCAAGCGTTGTTGCGAGGTTATGAACGGGATTTTTTGTAACGAAAAATGGCCCTCCACCAATCATATCAGTTAAAGACAATGCACGGCCCAAGCTGAATATTCGGTCCGATATACAGCGAAACCCCCCTTTAGGACCTGAGTCCTCATGACACAAGATCCAGTAAGAAAGAAAATTTCTTCTTATTCAGCAGAGACAAGAGTATGACCACAACTGGCACCAGTCTTGGTGTTTAGTGTTAAATTATGTGGCGCAATATAATAGTATAATGGCGCTGATTCCCTTGTTCACAAACTAAACTAAATTTAAGTTCAATGCATCTTTTTCTTTCTATTTAATTAAGAAAAGGACAGAAGATAAATATTAGCTTAGTGGGCAGCATTATGCTGAGATAGGAGCCTTTTGGCCTCGTTTTTTTACTTTTTTTGATATACCTATATTTTATTTTATTTATAACTGTGTTTAGTTTAGTTTGTGATCTTCCTGTACGAGTCGCAACAAATACTTTTTCTTTCTTTCTGTTAAACCACCACGCATGCTCGGTGCGGGTTGGTGGATGTCACATATCTTCGAATTTTGGCGGATGTGGGGTTAATTTTAGGGTTCCGTAGTAAAACATGGAACCATTATAGTTTCGTCAAGTCCGTCTGTCTATCTATCTGCGGTTTAACTCAAAGACTCTTGGTACTATAAATTTATAATTTGGCATGGTTCCTTGCAACCTTAAAAGCGTTGCTTCAACCACTAAATGTCTTGTTTCAGGGTCGTATCCTAGCGGCTCCATTCATGCCGGTGCTATTTGCTGACTTCTGGCTGGCTGACCAGTGGAACTCATTCGTAGCGGCCTTCCTAGACTTCCACTACCTCATCGCCTTCTATACCACGGGCAGCGACTGGTTTAATGTTAATGGTAAGTGCAAAACTAATCATTTTTAGCTTTTGTTTTAGTCTTGAGATTTCTACGCGCGCCCCAAAGAGATGTCAGCACTAAGTGACGGGGTCCGCTAGGGCCGCGGGTTGTTCGAAAGCGATACTGTGGCCCCTGGCACAGGCAACTGAAGGAACACGGGTGGGTTTTAGTCAGTAAAAGTCTGACACGCCCTTCCGCTCCGCCAAGAGCGGGAGAAGTTATTCGATGATTTCCCACCCAAAAAAATAAAAAGGAATAAGTTACTTAACAATATTGTGCTATATCTTAAATAGTCTAAGAAACTGTCCAGGGCATAACCAAGGCAGCTTTAGAGCATGGCAGATCAAATTGACAGCAATAGTTGCACTGCACATGGTCCAAAGTCGATTGACATTGCACCCCTCAGCTTCTGAAGCTTAAGACGTCTAAGGAAAATCTTTTTTGTTATATCGTGTTTAAATATCGATGCTCATCACGTCTGCAGAGTTTCGCTATCTAATTTAATTTGACCCTGTCTAATAGTAATTTTAAGCACAATAATTTAAACAAGACCGTTTGGTTTTCTTAACAACTGTGCAGACACTTCCTGATCTATCATTGTCCTTTTGTGTCATGGACACTATACGCCACCAGGGGACTTACCACCAGCTCTTATAGCAGAGCAGAAGTTGAACTGCACTGTTTTTTTTGTTCTATGACTAAGTACAAAAAAGCAGTGCAGTTCAACTTCTGCCCTGCTATAAGAGCTGGTGTTAAGCCCTCAGAGGTGGTTTGTAAGGCGATACCTAACGATAACACAACAATTTATAGCATGAATGTTTCTTTAATAAAACAACAACTTTCTCTCTTTTCCAGTAACATTCGAAGGAACAAAATGGTTCATAATAACCCGCGCGCTCGTCAACGTAGTCCCAGCGTGGACGCGTTTCTTCCAATGTCTGCGCCGTTATCGGGACAGTCGCGAAGCATTCCCGCATCTTGTGAACGCTGGGAAGTATTCCACTACCTTCTTCGTTGTGCTGTTTGCGACGCTCAGGACGCTGTATAGTGGTCAGTAAAATAAAATAATACTTTCATGTATGTATAAGAAAAGTTGACAAAGATAGCCAGTTTTTAAAAAGAGGAATCCAGGCTTTTGTCTGATTATTTTGGACGGATACTCAAACAACCCGCACTGGGTCCGCGTGGTGGATTACGGCCGACTCCATCTTACCAAGAGGAGGCCTGTGTCCCAGCAGTGGGAACGTTATAGGGTACTCAAACAACTCGTTACTGAAAAATAAGTTGGTCCAACTTATTTTTAACCGACAAAAAAAGGAGGAGGTTCTCAAGTCGACGCGAATACTTATTTTATTTTACGCATGACTTTGTAGCGGTATCTACAACGCCACATGCGAACAACGCGTCATACTGACGTCACGCAAATCCTGCATCTCGCAAGCAGAGTTTACCGCGTAATTAGCATAGATACAATTTCCCAACATCAATCGTTGGGCAGTTGCCCGCCAGACACAACACCCGTCTGGTCGGAGGTTCCTCCCTTTTAGATGGAGGATGAGTGAACTTTACACCCTGTTCCTCATACCTCTATACTGGTGACTCCGGACATGAACATCAGCGCAGCCTTCGTGCAAATACTTCAGCGTGACGTTATCATCATCATTCCCGCAAGCTTTAGCGGCGAGTCACCCAGCCAGCCAGCATCCACGGGTTCAACGGGTATCCTGACCACCAGCATGCAGCGTCCGCGCATACCTGGTCATCACCCTCAGCCTCATTAGCAACCTCGGCACAGCACACTGCACTTTCGGGCGGTCAACAAGTAGAGCACCCTCTCCTGGTCGACGCAGCAGCCAGCCTCAACCCGGCGCTGTACATCCGACGCACTGGAATATAACGCAGCGCCACCCCGACTCACTGGGGACAACTCCGCAGACAGTTCCGACTCACCGTGAACTATGCGGCAACCGGTTCCGACTCACTGGAATCTCAGCTGGCCTGGCAAGCATCGCAAGATACAAGACTCAGTCCAATATCGACCTCCGGTCTCCGGAGGGGAGTGATGTAGCGGTATCTACAACGCCACATGCGAACAACGCGTCATACTGACGTCACGCAAATCCTGCATCTCGCAAGCAGAGTTTACCGCGCAATTAGCATAGATACAATTTCCCAACATCAATCATTGGGCAGTTGCCCGCCAGACACAACACCCGTCTGGTCGGAGGATCCTCCCTTTTCGATGGAGGATGAGTGAACTTTACACCCTGTTCCTCATACCTCTATAACTTTTACAGAGTCGTCTGTTTTTGACGATTTTTTTAGTTAATTGATTTTTAATATTCCCAGCATTTTGCAAACTGAGCTAATTACGACGGCTTCTCCACTACTCAAGAACTTCTGAACGTTTTCAAGCTATCGTCATCACGGGCAGCCTTGTGCCACACACTGCCGAATATAGGCCCCCTCCCTTTTGTGCTTGACTTATGTTAAATGCAACCTTTTTCCGTTCCAGGTAACTACCCCGACTCGTACGACAACCCGTTCCTGTACGCCTGGTTCGCGTGCCAGCTAGTGTCGTCGCTGTACACCTACACGTGGGACGTCAAGATGGATTGGGGGCTGTTCAGCTGTGGCCCCAATGCGGAGAACAAGTTCCTCAGAGAGGAGATCGTGTATAGTCCTGGGGTGAGTCGAGTTAGCAAGCTGAAGTTGCAGGTGGCTCTCGAAGAATCGACTGTTGGAAGGGCCGTATTATGAAGTAATGTTGATTTTTTCCTGTCACTTATTTTTTTAAATGAGAATGCTTAAGAGCCGACCTAACACGCAGTGACATGACAAAATCAACCTTATTTCAATGACCCAAAATTCGATAAAAATGTACTCTCCTCTCCGAGCCGGTCTGTGTGAACGGACACTTAAGCGTCACATGGGTCGACCTCATGGGGATCTAGGATACTTTTTATTCTGATATTCCCACGGGATCGAGACTTATGTGAGTGAAACCTTGGTCAACTGGGGCCTCGATCAACTATCTACTTTATCGTTCCGTATTCAAAGTTTATTATTGCGTGACCATTTGTCATAAAAAATGTCCTTAATTAGTGCAATTAAATTTGAACTTAGTCTTGTATGATATAAAGTTTAAACTTCCAAAACATGATTATTATCAAAAAAATTAAAACCTTTTTTCTTGATTTCTATGATACTTGTTCACCATACGTAAATAACAAACAAATGTTTTTGTTTCCAGTTCTACTACTTCGCGATAATAGAAGACTTCGTGCTGCGCTTCATATGGACGATCTCGTTCGTGGTGACGGAGAACAACTTCGTGAGCGCAGAGACGATGACCTCCATACTAGCGCCACTTGAAGTGTTCCGGTAAATACATTTTACGTTTGAAGTGTTATATTTAACAAAAACTACATTTTATTGGATTTGGACTCAGCATATAATATCTGAATGCCAATTCCCGTAATCAAAAACGTTTAATATGTAGCCACAATATTATCTGAACGAGAATCGATGGCTAAATATTTTAAAAATTTTGGGTAAATGACAGCTATTATTGACAAATTAGGCAGATTGGAATGAGAACGTTCTTGAATATAAGAGAATTGCCCTTCCATCGCAGAGGTCATAAAATCCATAGTAGATACTATAGCTCGTGAATCATCTTAACGAGTCTTAAAAATCTTTTTTGGGAAATAATTTTGCCAGTCGGTTAGATGTAGGTACACCATCTATAAGAAACACCAATAAAACAGGGATCCTAATCTGTGTTCGCGTTTCGATTGCCAAACATGTAAACAAATATGAGTTATTTTGAAAAATAACTTTAATTTGTTTACGCTACAACTTCAAGCATTTTTATAACTTTTTCAATAGGACTAGTCACTCTGAAATCAACTTAACGTATACAGCTTTATAGTTGATATTTGCATAAATAGAAAAAACATCAATCGGAAACATGAATTTGAACAGATCTTATATCAATAACTTGAAATATTGTAAAGGGTACAGCCCGATTCCAACTTTATAGCGGCTCGGAACACTCGGCGAGTCGCTGCGCAATAACACATTCACGTATCAGCGGTGGTGAGGGGTGAGGTACTGCGCAGAGAGTAGCGCACTTCAGAGCCGTCGTAAAGAATCGGGCTGTATATTCTATCTATTTTAGTACAATAATATGTTTCTTCTATTTCAGACGATTCATCTGGAACTTCTTCCGCCTGGAAAACGAACATCTAAATAATTGCGGCAAGTTCAGAGCAGTTCGAGACATTTCCGTGGCCCCGCTCGACTCCTCCGACCAGGCAGACATCATCCGCATGATGGACCACCCTGATGGGGTCATCAATAGGTTAGTATGTCATCTGCTTGCGTTTTCCCGACAACTAAACGCATTTATTTTGATTAAAACAATTATAGGCACTTTTTTAAATTGTCAAGGAGTCGGTTAGTGAGAAAGATGAAGCTAGTTGCCCATTCCTAAGCATATTGGGTTCCTATGGAGAAGAACGTGCAAGAAAGCACAAGGAAGTATTTTTATCAACTATGTTGAAATCAAAGTCAAAGTCAAATCATTTATTTCAAATAGGCACATAAAAGGCACTTTTGAACGTCAAAAATAAAATTAAAATAAAATTGATTCTAGTCGCCCCTTCCAAAAGGTAGTTTTCGTATGGAGAAGAATGGGCAAGAAACTCCACCGTTACTTGAGGTCGTCGGAGTGGTCAATCGGTTTGGCATTGACTGCCGTGAGGGAAGCAATCCATGCTAAGTTTTCCTTCAAAACAATATGTGATACATGGTTGGTGATGATAGACTCATCATCTGCCTGGTCTTTAAAAAATTCCGAAACGTGAAATTAAGATGCCTGATTGAGGACACTGCCTGCCTAGTGCCCTTTCCCCAATTATATTGGGGTCGCCTTCCAGTCTAACCGAATACAGCTATCATACCTGTATTTTACATGGAGCGACTGCCTACCTGACCTCCACAACCCAGTTACTGGGTAATACGATACCTCTTGGTAAAACTGATTGTCAGACTTTCGGGCTTCTGAGCAGGAACAACTGTCAAAGATCTACAATTGACAGCAAGGCTTAGCGTCCTTTCCGAGACACGGAGCGGTCGCAATATGTAATGGGTGGTTGGCCATCCACGGACCAACCTCGGCAAGCATAGCTTTAGCATACCTTCGATCGACCCGTGCGGCTGTTATTATTTAGCCACGAGCAGCTCCCTCATGTTTATATGTTATGTAAAAAAGGTTTTTTTTACCAATCCTTCAACATTTTTTTTTAACAGATTAATGAAAAACAAGAAAAACGCAAAAAAGACAAAAGAAAGTGATCGCAAGCCTTTGTTGAAGAAGGAATCGATACAAGACATGCAACTGGAACTAGACCTGTCCTCCAAGATGCTGTAACTAACTGTGATACCCGTACTTATACTTTAGATATTATTGTTATAGTATTATACGAAATATATTTATAGCCAATTCTTATAAAGAAAGGATTTTTTTTTTATTGTGGTAACCCTAGGGGAGAAATTTGTTGGATATGGTAACACTGATAGGTTGACAAGGCAATGAGAGATCTTTGTCTAGCTATGGATCATTTAGATAATTATCTTAGATTTAGACAAAATACGATACTCATTTTACGACATTGCTGAAGAGTTTGTTTATTTGTTTGAACGCGTTAATCTCTGGAATCACCAGACGGATTAAAAAAAAATGCATTTGGTAGCTCGAAGGCTATAGGCTATTTAACATCGCATCGGCTATTTAACGCTGCGTGTCGCGGGTTCGATTCCCGCACGGAACAAATATTTGTATGGCCTACAAGTAGTTGTTCCGGGTCTGGCTGTTTGTGTATGTGAGTTTAAATGTTTGTAAAACGCACCCACGATACAGGAGAAATTCCTAGTGTGGGGCAACGTTTTTAAAAAAAAACATCACGTCAGGGCCCTCAGGAGCCGAGTAAAAAGAAAAAGTCACAAAAATCGAAGCAAAAGCGAAGTAATAGTGCGCGCAGGCGATGCGATGCGATGGGGAAGGTCGCGGGGACAAGTTACGGGCAGACGCTAGTAAGTACGGGAAAACGGGGTGAATCGGAACGAAACTTTAAAATGGATCTGTACTTTAAAATAATATAGTTTATTGATAACTAAATAAAAAACAGTTAACACATTAGAGTCTTTTCTGGCAACAAACCATATTATTTCAACGTTAAAATCCATTTTAAAGTTTCGTTCCGATTCACCCCTGCGTCCCTATTCACCCCATTTTACTTCAATAAGAAACGCCTAAATATGCCTAAATCAGTTGAATTTAACCATTTTTCTTGTTGACAAACATCACGAGCTAAGTCGGATCAAACTCTGAAGCTGATTCTAGATAACAAAATAAAATATTCGATTATGGGTAACAAAAATTTGGATGGAATGCGTACGCATCCATTCGACTTTACGGATGCGTATGCATTCCATACAAAATTGTTGTTCCCTACGTATGGACAAAAGCTGAACAGAGCTGAATAAGTGTGGTTAGTCCTTAATTAATCAATAATAAGATCAGTAAGAACTGGTGAGAACCATACGATTTATCACACATAAGTATGTTCTATGACAGTGTCCGTGCTATTGACACAGCACCACTTCAAGAGATAAAAAATTGTCAGTAATTATTGACTTTCAGTAATCGTTATCATTATCCAAAATCAGCAATATACCAGGAGCCGGAAACCTACCTACAGAAAAATCATTTATAACCGAAAATAACATGTAAGGTACGTCATTGCGGCATGGAGAGTGCGATTGTCGCAACCCAGTGCTGGGCACGCCACAATTGCGGTGATAAGTCCGCTGTTTAAGGAGTGGCTAGAGGCGCCACGGCGCCCTAACCTTCGGCCTGACGCAGGTCCTCACCGGACACGGTTGTTTCGGGAGGTTCCTGTTCAGGATAAGGCGGGAGGAAACACCATGGTGTCACCACTGTGTAGATCGCCCGGAGGACCCAGTGGAGCATACGGTGGATGATGCCACTGCTGGCATTACTGGGAAAAGGCCTCCCTACTCTCCTTCCATCTAGTTGTAGAAAAAAAAACGGGTTGCACTCCGGGAGTGCCGGCAAAAGTGAAAACTCGATTATTAACGTTGTGCATTTTTGATATTTTGGAATGCGGTCTACTCTACCCCCGTCTTACGAATTTTCGATCAGGTCACGTGTCCCGACGCGAGTTTAACATTTTTTACCCATCACAAAAAAAGTGCACAACGCCGCTAAAGAAGTTTTCACTTCAAAAAATACAATCTGTCCAGCGTTTTAAGGCCAGAATGTGCCAAATATGATGACAGGAAACGGTCAGTTCCTTACTGAAAAGAGTCCAACTTACAAAAGACTAGTATTTTAGCAAACACTGTGCAAATCCATTAGTTCTCAAGAAGGTGTGAGACAATAAAATAAAACCAATTTATTGATAATAGTTAGTGCATTTTATTACTAATAACTGAAGTAGACATAAAAACATCTCGATAGAAGCTCAGCGCTGTCTATACAATACTCTAGCGATTAGAAAAGCTATTAAATAATAATATATCACAACTTACTGAACTTAGAATGTTAATAATGCACGCGTTGAATGTAAATTATATGTTTAATAGCTGTCTGAGGGCGATGCCAATGTGTTGCGTCGGCGTTGGTGTAACGCCTGTGTGGCATCGCTCTAAAGCACCTGACCCACCGCCGGCGACTGGCGAGAAACGAGTAGATCTGGCAACTCAAAACGAGTTGTTTGTTTGTCAGAGTTCTTTCATGTTTGCCGTAAATAAATGTATTTTATTTCTTTTTATTTCTTGCCGGTGGTGTGAACATTCAGCGATAAACTATAAATACAGGGTCAAATTAAATTAGCTAGCGAAACTCTGCAGACGTGATGGGTATCATTATCTAAACATGATAAAACAAAAAGAAATTAATTTGATGTTTTTTTTTTGTGGGGTTATCTATCGTAGTTAGTGTATTCAATTTAACTATCAGTGTAAAAAACAGTATGTTTCCTGTGTAAACGTCACAGACGTGATTGGTATCGATATTTAAACACGATAAAACATATTTTCTCAAATAATACTTTAAATAACAACACTACCAAGGGTCGTTGACTCCCAAAAAAC
Organism: Apamea epomidion; assembly: GCA_947507525.1. Taxonomy (NCBI): domain Eukaryota; kingdom Metazoa; phylum Arthropoda; class Insecta; order Lepidoptera; family Noctuidae; genus Apamea; species Apamea epomidion. The sequence goes on along the minus strand of OX382247.1, from coordinate 5,166,936 downwards.
ATCAAATCTTTTTTATTTGATTATGTTTAGATATCGATACCCATCACGTCTGCAGAGTTTCGCTAGCTAATTTAATTTAACCCTATGTATGTCTATTCCTGACAACCTACAATCTTTTGTACGTTTCATGAGCGAAAAAATACTTGATAGCTAGTCACTTCCTCGTCGGCAATGGAACAGGTTTAGGTACCTGTTGAGATTGCTAAACGTTACTGACCACGTGCTGTGCCTTAGACATATTCCCGTCTCTGTCTTGCCCTTGCAGTTTGACAGTTGGGCGACATTGACGGGAATAATGCTCAGCCAAAGCCCGTCCGAAGTAAGAGAACGGAGTGAAATCCCTTTCCAGGCTAACATTTGCGAGTCCAACAAACTGTTTTAACTCTTATTTAAAAAATTCTTGCTATTCATTCCTTTATATAAAATTAATGTTTATTAAAAATAAATACAAAACAGATGGGGTTATATAGATAATCCTTTTTAAAGTCGGTCAAAATATATTGCGAATTACCTAACTACGCAACATCGATCAACTATACTATACCCGAATCACTTTAGCGTGGCAATAGCGGTCATTGACCCACCTACATTTTCTAACATTCTTAATTTCAAAACCTGAAACCTGAAAACGTTAACGGACTCTCCGTTAACGTTCTGAATCAATATCTATCGTGATCTTCAACATGTTGCAATAACGAAAAACCATAAATAGTTTATTGTTTGTGTTCCTACGGAAAGATATTAGGGAAAGGGCGATGACCGCTATTGCCACGCTAAAGCGATACGGATATACAATAACGCAAGTAATAGGCCTAAAAATCGCATAATACAACAACATTGCTAAACGGAGTCTTGATGCGTGATGAAAATGATGGTATCCAAAGAAATGTCTTATTGGTAAAACCAAATGTCTCTTAAAACTCAAGATTCCAATGCCAACAAGTCCAGATAAATCACTGCATAGTAGTGCATAGTACCCAAATGCTTGGTGGGGCAATGCTTATATGACAACTTTGCTCATATCCAGTGATCGGATTTCGGGATGCAATTACTGGGATTCAATGAAGATTTCAGAATATGGATAAGCCACGTAATCCCGGTGAAGGAAAACATCGTGAGGAAACCGGCATGTCCTAGAATCAAAATTCGAAGACATGTGACATCCACCAACCCGCACTGGGCCAACGTGGTGGATTATGGCCCAATCCTTCTCACAAAGAGGAGGCCTGTGTCCCAGCAGTGAGAAAATCAGGTATAGGCTGATTGTGATATAATCGCGGTGGCCTGTGGGCAACGGCAAGTATAAATAAAAGCTTGTAAAACAGTTTATTAATACACACAGAAAAAAATATCTTCAAAATTACAAATTCCGGTATTTCCGTGGGTTTGATTATCGATACCTATGATATTGTTTGAGATTGTTGATCCTATATTGCACTACGTATACCCCGTATACTACCCTGTCCATTAGGTTAACCGTTTTTTGACAGCTGTCTTAGAACGTACATATTCCAGATTACGTAAAAGTTAACTTTAAAATGCGTCATATAATAAATATATAAACTGCCTTAAACCTTATTTATGGCTGCTTACAGACGTTATAATACCGTACGTGTATCAATCAATGTATAGTGTGTTGCTGCAATCACTAGTTCCATCTGTCAAAAAACGGTTTGCCTAATGGACAGGGTATAATCCGATCACTGCTCATAGCCCATAGTAGTGTTAGAAAAAATATCCCCGGACAGCCTCTAAAGTCGGGTTCAGACTGACTGGAGGCAATTCTTGCACGAAACAAATACATTGTTCCGGGTGTATGTTTGATTATGTGAGATATATGTCTGATAAAATACTTTAAAAAAAATCTAGTGTGGGGCAATGTTTTTTTTTTAATTAAGATAAGGAGTAACCCCTATTGCAATCAACTATGTGACAATAAGCTCGAAAAAAAAATCTTCGAAACAAAATTATTTATAAAATCTCAGCTTTACACATTAGCTCCATAGCATACGCTAACGTTCATGGCTGTCGCAGTCATTGAAAGTGGGAGCGAGATGGTACGAGACATATTCACCTTCCCACTCGCACATTTTATGACCGCAACTGCTGCCAGTCTCGGCGTTTAGTATATTAAAATATTATAATAAAATTATTATCTGTTGTAAATCTCTCGTACGGCCGTACAAACTTAATTACATACATACAACAACAATTATTTACATTGTTCTTAAGGCATTTGTCAACCCGACGGCTTGAAGTAGCCTTCTCGATTCTTGTCTCCGACACATAGGAACGTATCTGAAAAAAAATGCACTAATTAGAGTTTTTCATACTTAGTGAATTAAGTAAATTTGGTGAAACACATAGGATACTTTTTATCCCGATATTCCCACGGGATCGAAACTTATGCGGGTGAAACCGCGGGGCGCAGCTAATAACATCTAAAATTCTAAATTGATACAAAGTACGGCCTTTCAGAATTTATGTAATAGATAAGTTTGAGTATAAAGACAAGTGTTAAAAGAATTTATTTGCTGACCGTACCAGTAAACCACCCTCTATTATGTTTTCAGTTATTAACGAGACCTCGTTTGTCAAAATACGACGAGGAGTTTAGGTGTTACGAATGAACAGAATAACATAGGCTGTTAAAATCAAGACCCTCCTTTGGCTTAGCTGTAGTTGGGTAAAAAACTTAAAAGCGAAGTCGCTCTTTGATGCTTTACCGGCAAAGGTGACTTCAGAAAACCTATAAGCTTGCCTGCATTACTGCTCAAAATTCTGCACCCTAATTGCGTAACAATTAGGGTGAAAATATTAACACAACACCCTAATCTCAATCTGAATCATTTTTAAGGATATTGCTAATTCATTGCTTCATATGTTCGCAAAATTGGACAGCTCAACAACGTAAATAACGCAATGAATGTTGTTGAACTGTCAAAATGAAACCCAATGAACACCGCTGATCAATCTATCAGTGAATTTGAGAAAGAAAAAAACTCCAGATGAACTAAAACATCAACAAACTACACCGTGCATATTTCCAAACCACCAAAATACGACGAACAGCTGAACGAAAGCTTACCAAACGGTACGAAAACCTTTTAATCATAATGACAGATCAGAATCTGTCATTATGATTAAAAGGTTTTTAATACATTATTATTGCATCCTACCTACACATGACTCATAATCATCCATCCATCTGCCTAGACTTTTCCCAACTATATTGGGGTCGGCTTCCAGTCTAACCGGATGCAGCTGGGTACCAGTATTTTACATGGAGCGACTGCCTATCTGACCTCCACAAGCCAGTTACTGGATAATACGAAACCCTTTGGTAAGACTGGTTGTCAGACTTTCGGGCTTCTGACGACCCGTAACGACTGTCAAAGATCCACGAATGACAGCCGGGACCAACGGCTTAACGTGCTTTTCGAGGCACGGAGAGGTCTTGGTATGCAAAGATGGTCACCCATCCACGGACCAACCGCTGCAAGCGTAGCTTAACCTGATCGATCGACCCGTGCGGCTGTTATTACTTAGCCACAAACCCCTCACATGACTCAGAACATAAGAGATTTAATAATAATAAATTCTTTATTGAGAGTAACCATGAGACTCGTAGAGCGTTAGTAACAATACAATAAACTTACAACTATGTTACTGATGCAATTACAGCAACAATTACACAAAAACACACAACAAAACAATCACTGCTTCCGCATTCCAGCTGAGATACTGGAGCAACGACTTACAATAGAGCAGTCCAGCCTGTCCGCAATAACTCCCAGGATGCTGTTGGAACTGGCTCGCACCCTGCGCAACAAGGACGTACATCTTTTACGCATTAATGCATAAAAGCAATCAACACGCAATTCTGCAAACATCCCTGATGCGCTACAAGCGAGGCAGCCCCATCAACACCCTGAAGGCATGATTGTACTGCACGTGAAGGGCTCTGTACGATCTCTGCGGAAAATGTACCCACAGGCCGCAGGTGTAAAATGAGGAGCAGAAGGCTCTAAAAACTGTTTTTTTAACCTCCGTAGAAGCAAGCTTAAACCTGCGGGCAATCATATTCGCTCTGACCGACAGCGCCCTCCGCTCTCTCTCTCAATATCGTCATCATCCTTAAGGCTTAGTGGTCAAAACATGCCCAAGGTACTTGAAACAGTCACTACTGGAGGTACCATTTCTGGACATTTTCCACCAGCCCCAAACACCATCACGACACTCTTTTTCACATTATATAACAGGCCATGAGCACTGGCATACCTTTCACACACACCCACCAGTTTCCTCAGGCCACAGACTGAGGCACTGAGCAGCACCAAGTCATCCGCATAGCTAAAGTTGCTGACACATATGCCATCAATATAACATCCGACTCTGGTGCTATTCAGCTCCCCAATCAACTGGTCCCTGTACAGGTTGAAGCGTGTAGGAGAACTCAGACCCCCCTGCCTCACATCTGACTTAAGACCATATGGACTCGAGTAAGCCCCGTCCCACCTAAAACTATTGACCTGGTTCCTGTACCAAAACTTAAAAATATTTATGATTTCAGGTGGTAGCTTTGCATCATTAAGTTTTTTCCAGAGCGTGTCATATGAAACCAAATCAAAAGCACTAGACAAGTCGAGGAAACAAGCGTAAACCGGTGTGCTACGGCGTGTGTAGTACTCCACAGCAAAAGATCATAAGGTTAATGAATTCATTAACCTTATGATCTTTTTACTAGATCTAGAATTTCATAATTAGCGCCTTGTTCAGAAATTGATAATAATTAAAGTCTATCAAATTTATGTTATTTCAAGTGAAACAAATATCAACTTTATTTTAATTAAGTTGATTTCAGAGTGACTAGCACTATTGAAAAAGTTATAAAAATGTTTGAAGTTGTAGCGTAACCTGAACTTTATTGTGTAGGAATTAAAGTTACTTTTCCATAAACTCATATTTGTTTACATTTTTGGTAAATAAATCGCGAATGCATATTAGTTAAGTTATCTCAAAGTACAGCTTATGTATAATGTACATACAATTACATTATACATCTCGGGAGTTAATAATAAGTCAATCAATTATTATTAATTTTCGTTAAACTATCACAGTTTTTCACTTCGTAAGGGAAATTAGTAATAAAACAGAGTACACGTAACCAGCAAAATGTATTCGAATTGAATTCGACGTTTGTATGTTTATCTGGGTTCGAACCCAGGCAGGCACTTTAATTTGTGTAAATTATTTCATCACCACTGCTCTCAAAACGGTGAAGGAAAACACCGTGAGGAAATCAGCATGTCCTAGAACCACACTGGGCCCGCGTGGTAGATTATAGCCCACTCCCTTTCGAAGAGAGAAGACCTGTGTCCCAGCAGTGGGAACATTATCGGCTGATTATGTTTGTGTAAAATAACAAGAGCCTTTAGTTTTATTGCTATTATGTGTCACCTATTTCTATGATGGCTGGTTAACCTGTCATTGGCGAATGTGGAAGTCCAAGGTTATTGTTACATATAGTACTTAAGTTATATTATACACAGAAGCTATACTAATATTATAAAGAGGTAATTTTTGTTTGTTTGTATGTATGTAGGGTGTAATCGCCCGGAACTACCAGTCAGATTTAAAAAAATCTGACTGGTAGTTTGATAGCCCTATTGTTGAGGAAGATTATAGGCTATCAAACATCACGCAACGACCCTTAGGAGCTGGGCAAAATGACAAAAATCAGAAAGAACTCTAAGCAAAAACGAGGTAGTAGCACGGGCGAGCGGGAAATTTCAGACGGACGAAGTCGCGGGCAGAAGCTAGTAAATAAATAAATAACAAGATGGCGGCGTTAGGTCCGATTTTGGCCACGCCCCAAAAGAACGTTGTAGCGTTGTACACATACCTGTGAATAACACCTCCAGTACACTAAGACCTAAGTGCCTCTAGCCTAGACGCCATCTCGTCTAGTTCGCTCTCAGTGGGCTCGGGAACATCTTCCTCTTCCTTACTGGTGGAGGGCGCGGCCACGGCTGTTGGAGGCGCCGGCGCTTCACCCAGTTTGCCTTGTGTTAGCTCCCATAATACCTGGTAGGGGTAAAGAAGAATATTGTAGTGTTTAGGGATTAACGGTTTTCTTCCAAATTGGCAAGATATCATAATAGTACATTGTTCACCGAGGGGAGAAAGTGAGCGATTACTAACTGGGGTGTAGTTTGAAGCCCGAGTTTAAATTGTTTAATTTTTTAAACAGCTGTGGTTACTTAAAAGATAAATAAATACGACCGATATTTTGTATGTTTAAAGAAAGTATATTATATTATCTATGTATCTATGGGACTATGAACAACTATTTCAGTTGTAATTCTTGTTAGTCTAGAAGCCAGTTTTATGAGATACAACATAGATAAAATATTACTTTATCTGAAATGGAACTGTAGAGTGTTGAGTCTAATCTCAAATGAGAAACAAAATAATGATTGAGACTCATCATGTTATATAAAAATGAATAAAAATAAAGTCCTCCAGATCGAATTTCGGACATGGCCAATCTCAGAGGAGACCAGCCTTCGGCGCGGGAGATTATAGTGCACAAGTGTGCGCGCAGACACAGGAGCAGAGAGTGCACCTGTCTGCGCTCTCCTCACTCTCATTAGCCGATAGGACAGCCATCCGACACGACCGCAGAAAGATCAGGCGCAAGACCAATAGCTTAACGTGCGTTCCGAAGGTATCACACCGCCAGCTTCCAAACGCCGGACTGTTACTAAGAAATTCTCAATGGAAAAAAACAATAACACTTTTGCTCAACCGGGAATCGAACCCAGGACCCCGCATTCAGCAGTCGCGCTTGCGACAACGAGACCAACGGGGCAGCCACACAAAACAAAACCACACACTGTGTTTATAAAAATACACAGTAACTAATTACCTTATCAACCTCACTCTGCGCCGCTTCTTCCATTTCTTCTTCATCCTCCATACTGGACATGGTCTCATCGAGCATCTCCTCAATGATGCCTGCTCTCATCATCTCTTTGCTTAACTCCTGCATAGTTGCCGCCACTTCTGGAAGACGGACCAGCGCCTGCATTGCTTGCATAACCTGGAAAAACATTATAAAAAGACCCATGAAGCACCAATATATGGTTAATGGAGGAGAGGAGACATTTAATTAGCTGTCAAAAATCTAACAGTCTTAAAATTATAATAATAATTTGTACAAGTTTATGAAAAGGAAAAAGTCACGGATAGCGAGGAATATGCCTTGGGGGCGTGGCACGTGCCGCCTCGATATTATAAAATTGTTCTTAAATTCGAACGGCGGCTATACTCCTCATTCAGTCGCTTTGCAACTGCGTACATTGTACTATTGATGCGTAAAAAACTAAAATGCCGAGTTGTGCAGTAATTATATGTAAAAATAGGTCAAATACCATCAGCCTGAAGACAAATGGCGTGTCCTACCACACACACACACAGTGACTAAATTGTTTACTTACCGGGTAAACAATTTAGTCACTGTTTTATATTTTAAATCAATTTTTAAATGTTTTATTAACTTACGTCCGGAGCGACACGAACTAGCCCGAATCTTCCCGAACGCAACAAGCCTTTTGGATTTAGAGAGGTGCAATCGTGCGGCTGATTTTATCGATATGCGTATTATTGCAGTTGAATATTTTTTTACAGAACCCAATGGGTATTCTCGTATTACATGTATAGTAAAAGAGTTAAATTAGTTATAAATTTAATGTTGTTTGAACCAAATTAAGACATTGTTATTTCAATACAGTTACTCGTGAAGTGTAAAAACTGAAATTAATATTATGCCTAAAGATTTTAACAAATGAACAGTTTTTAATTTATAGTATAATATGATAATATTTTACAAATACACATATTTGTAGAAAAAAAATTGTGAACCCAGTGTAACAGGGCAGCCATGCCAATAATAAATACACCAGTGATGAATCAAAACAATATGTGGTACATGGATGGTGCTTGTAGACTGTTAAAAAATAATGATAAATCTCTATTATTATTGATAACAACATATTTTTTTTTTATTGTATGTGTAATGAAGCAGCCGTTTAATTAATTGTCAAAATTACTATATTCATATAAAATTCAATGTTTTACTATAATATTTTGCATGCCGAAAGGTAAAATGTATCGGGACAAATTTATTGACATAAACATCTAATCTGTATACCTACATTATTGGCAAATAAATGATTCTGATTCTGATTCTGATTCTGATTCTGATTCTGATTCTGATTCATACCTCAGTTGACTTCTGCAATGATCCCGCGACTCGTAATGTAGCTGTAAACACACAATTACATGTAAAAGTTAATTATTTTCCTAAATTACATTTAAAAAATATACCAATGAAAGGATATCAGTCATATCATATAAAAAAAAAAAGTTTTTAAATAACCTTTTTTTTTAATGGAATCCTTTAATGGAATAATTTTTTAGTGGAATTTTAATTAATATTGTAGTAAAACATCTGTCACACAACATACACTGTAATCACAGTAGGTGTTCCTTAACACCCACTGTTAACCCCTAAGCTGCTATGTGAATTTGAAATACAAAAAAATAAATGGTTTTTGCATTTTTTTACCTACTAAATTTAGTTTTCAGGTTTACCATAAACTTGCAATGTATGTAATAGTAAACATGTTCTTTCCAAACATGTTATTTTCTGCAAGTTTTCTGTAAGAAACCTTTAAAATGTGAGTATATTCATTTATTTATTAAAATCTCTCCCTTACAACTATCATTACAGGTGTATGTGCCCAATGCGACAGTGCGGTCATTTTACAAATCTATACTAAGTTATTATTTATAAATTAAATATAATCTATAGAACTAAAACTAATAATCTAAAAAGTAATAAGAACTTTGAATCTTTCAGTACAAAATTTTCAACACAAGAAAGATCTCCTTCATCATCATCATCATTTCAGCTGAAAGAAGTCCACTGCTGGACTTAGGCCTCCCCAAGCACCTCTACTTCGACCGATTCTGTGCTTTTCGCATCCAACAGGTTCCTGCGGCCTTCAAAACTTTGTTGGTCCACCTTGTGGGAGGCCTTCCAATGATTTCCTAACAGACAGTAAATAATGTTTACCTAGCTGATTCTTCATCTGCATCTGCACAGAATTGAGATGTGCTTTGCTTGTGTATATTTTACTGATGGCCTTCCGAGACCTGATGATCTCCTTAGCCAGTATTGTGCACACTTGCTTGTCGCTCTTCGCCGCAGCTTCTTTCAGGGACCGCTTTATTTTATCCTCCTCTCTTTGTATGGCTGAGGATGTAATAAGTAAATAATGGTAATGTGTGCAGTTAGATAAAAATGCTGTCTTGTTTTAAGTTTTGTAACATTTTATTTAATGCATGCGACTTCATCTGTATGAAATTTATTGTTCCCCCGGCCCACCAAGTCACATCACATCGCCTGCCCTCTCATAACAAATGCCCAGTTCCTTCAAAGATTTATTTTCAAGGCTTGTTTAGTTTGATAGGGAGAATAGTAATGTTTATTAAAAATTTGGATAACATTATTAAAATCAAACTTTTCAGGTAATCAGGAATTCTACAAATAAACCTCATGACAAAGAGTACGAGTACTGTTGACCTTGGCTCGATTGACTCCATAAACAAGTTTTTGGCATTCCTATAGTGTATTCCTATGTGAGTGTAGGTTAATCTGTTTTTAGGTACACCTATAAACAAAAGTTTCTAGCAACTAAATAATAGATGTATGACATACCTCTTATTTGTCGATCTAAGTTATATCCTTCTTTCCGTATCTTATGGGACCACTCGTTTACCTAAAACAGAGCAATGTTTTTAGAAAATTACTATTGCCATTGATCGTTCTTAATAGGGTGTCATAGTATGGATATTAGACGTACCATTTCCTTTGGATTTCTCTCTGGAGATTTCCCAAAAAGACCCATTTTGTACAATTTAAACTGGTTTTATTTTATATTTTAGAAATGAAATGAATTTGTTTTGACATAAAATTATGACAATTTTTGACAGGCGATGACTTCATCACTGAAACGTTCCTTTATAATTGCGTAACAGAGATGTATAAAATATAAATACCAGTTGTTTTAATCAAATGGTCTTTTTATAATGAACTATAATTGTGTGTTTACTTCGTTTTATCCTTTACCAATATTTTGTTAAGATATTAACGGCAAAGCTGCATAAGCTTTATTTAACATTATCGCTTGTTGAATGCGAAATGGAGCGTAGAAAGACAAGTTTCGTATTTACGCAGAAAATGAACCGGACTTGAAACCGGAAATAAAATTCGGAGTTGAGATTTCAATTAAAAATCCTTTTAGAATGGCTACTATATAATTTTAAGAATGAAATCGTTCAATAATTATGGTGGCTTTTCTGTTATTTATTAATAATTGTTATATTTTCACATCATTCAGCCAGAAAATCTGCTTTAAGTGGAGTGTTTATGAATAATGGTTGTCATTTGTTTTGACCTGTATAGAATGTTGCCAAAACAAATAAGAAATCAAGTTGAGAATACAAAACAAAGCTTACGACACTACCAGATAAAATTCACATATTTTAAGGTCCTAAGGAAAACTTTACCTACTTTTTACAAGGAGCGTATCCTATTTTAGATAAAAAATGTGTGTGTGTGTTCTAATAACAAATAATATTTATTCAAATCAAGGCAGTGGAATTTTCGCTAAAACTTGCAATACTGAATTATTTCAGTTACACAAATATTTTGTTGCTGGTGCGAAATTTGAAACGAATTTCTTTTTTCACAGACAATAAAACTATTAATGACTTCATGTTAGTTATTTTTAAATAAAGCAAGTGGTGTAGTGTATTTGTCGGCATCTTAAAAAACAAGGTAAGTCTATTTTCTTTACAAACACCCGGCAGTTTGCATATCTTTTTTTAGATGTTCTATATTTGTGATTATCTTTCGGATGGAACGAATCCTGACCTTAGCCACTTAGCCAGCATATTTCAGTTTCCATTACATTGTTGCGCTAAAAATTGGTAACAAATAACGTTATTGTTAATTTTGAGGTTACTCGAATAATGTATTCGCATTCGCTTCCGTGACAATCAAGGCATGGAGAATGGTACCGGGTACCCTTGAATCTCCGTTATTGTTATAACAGTCAATAAATTTCTTTATGACTCATAAAGTGCTGGTTATCTGTTTTTTTACATAAACTTCCGTGATATTCGTAAAATATAAGCAACAAAACAAAAACAATTGCGTCCAATCTTACGCAAGTGTCGTCAATGTTGCTTGACAAATTGACAATTGGTTGAGTTACCTACCTAAACTTTAATAACAAATATCCTGTCATAACTTTGACCTGTTGTAATCTTATAATATAACATTGATTGTAGTGTGTACAATATGCAGTTAAAGTTCTAATAAATTATGTAAGTACTTACCTATCACACTACAGGAAAAGGGTTCATATTGAGCAAAACAGCATGCTATAAGAGTAGGGGAAGACCAAAGAAACAATGGATGGACTGTGTGAATGGCTAACAAGGGTGTGACTACCGAGATGACAATAGAGAAGTATGGAAGAAAAAGATATGTTGTGCGGACCCCAAAACAGCAAATTACTTTTCTCATCCCTTAAAACACATGCTTATGCACATGTTTCTCCTAAAGAAATTTGTGTTCCCTATGCCACAGCAAGATGGACCAATCTATAAAGAACAATAAAAAGTCTTTGAATCCTCAAAAATTTAAGTGTACATTTTCAAACATGCATTTTGAAAATGACATATCAAACTAGCAGCTCCCTGTGGTTTTACCTGCATAATTCTCAATCCTATGGAAATATCAGGATTAAAATTATCCTATGTGTTAGTCCAGGTTACAAACTATCTGTATGCCAAATTTAATCCAAATCCCTTCAGCTATTTTTGCGTGATCAAGTAAAAAACATACAAACTTCCACATATATATTAAAATATAGTAGGACTGTTTTGAACTGTTGAGAGTATCCATTACCAAGTATATCAGGTTGAATGGCTGATGGTATCGAGAATAAGGGAAAAAACATCCAAATTGAGAACCACCTCCTTTTTTTAAGTCGGTTAAATAGCATTAACATTACTTGGATGATTGTGTGTTTAGGCCAGGCTGATCCTAGCGTAAACACCCATCCATGTCTGAAAAGATGATTTAAGTAAAGGTACCCACCAACTAGCTTGCTGTTATAAAAACAGTAATTGAATTGCCCCTATCAAAAATTCAAGATTTTTTCTTTTTTTTTTCATATTGTAGTTCTTGACCCCGATCCCTGCCTGACGCATAGCTGATTTAAATCCATTATAATGAATTCAGCAGTATCACAATCCCAAGTTGATGCAATAGCTGTGCATGACCCTTACAAGGTCATTTCGTCCAAAAAGTTCGACAATTTGGGCCAAGCCACCATTAACATGTTGACTGTCCATGCATTATATGTAATGCATTTCCGACTCAGCCATGACGTTCGTGCATTACATACGTAAGGTAATACAAATTACATTTGTGAGTTGGACGTTTGAACTAGAAAAAATATTTTTGGCAGACATATAGACAAGGATACAAGAAAATTAAAACACCGAAAAAATTATCCGGATGTCTCTCGGTACGTAGTAAATTTTGCTTGGACAGTTAACGTGTTAAAAAAACGAAGTTTAATTTTGTGTATCTACACTCGTATCTCAAAAGTGGTTCCTAACCGACCCAAAATGTCTATTTTGTTTGGTATAAAAGTATCTCTGTTAAACATTTTCAAAACATCCATATTATCCAGTTTTTTAATTCGAAATTCTCGGTCTGTACGTTACCTTTTCATGCCTGAACCACTGAACGGATTTTGTTAAATTTTGGCAAGGTGATAGATGGTATCCTGGAGACATGCTACTTCTTGTCGCAGCAGCACCTTCCCGTGGAATAATTTCCGACATCCACGCGGGTGAAGACGCGGGCAGAAACTATTGTCTCATATGTTGGAGTGTCCAAACTGTCCATTCACATGCACTTGAGGACCTAAAAATCGCCACTGATGTCGCGATTGGTGTGGCCACCTACTGGGCCCAACTCATCTAATGTAATTATATATATTTATTTTTGCCATCAATTCGAGAAGAAGAGAAGACATTTTCATTTCCTGCTTATAAAAAGTTTTTTTTTTTTGTCAGCCTACATTGTGTCCCACTGCTGGGCAGAGGCCTCCCCTTTTTCCTTCCAAACCTCCCTGTTTTGTGCGATCTCTCTGGCCATGTTGACCCTGCAAACGTTACCAGATCGTCACACCACCTTAACGTGATCTACCTCGACGGCGATGTCCTCCCTCAGGCGTCCAGTGAGTGACGATCTTTGCCCATATCTCGGCAGATGCGGAAAAAAAAACTCCTTCCAAACCAGTCTGTCACTTGAAATAAATCCCTTTGAAAATTCCGAGAAACATGTTTAATTACATTAAGATGAGCGCAGGATGTATTTGGTGTAAGTGGCAATGCCGACGGTAATTGAAGATCACGCGATCTCGATTGTCAGTCATCAAGTCATCAGTCCTCATGGACTTGTCGAGTTGTCGGTAATTTTGATGAGATGTAGTTAGGACATTAGGACGTGTCTTTGGCGAACTTGTGTACGTAATCGGTGTATAGGTCCTATTGCTTATTCTACTCAAGTAGACTATGTATGGTTAGAGGTAGGTAAAAAAGAAAAATCAAGATTTTAACACCATGTCAGCCTTTTTTTTTTTTTTTTTCTGGGTGGGAAATCATCAAATGACTCCTCCCGCTCTGGGCGGAGCAGAAGGGAGTGTCAGACTTTTACTGACTAAAACCCACCCGTGTTCCTTCAGTTGCCTTTGCCAGGGGCCACGGTATCTCTTTCGAACAACCCGCAGCCCCGGCGGCATCGGCCCTAGCAGACCCCGTCAGTTCGTGCTGACAGCTCTTTGAGGCACACCGTGTCAGCCTTGACCGTCCGTCCACCCGCGTGATCGGAATTTCTCTGCGCCAAGCGCCCTGACCGTTTCCAACTTAAAGCGTATTTTCTAGCAAACTACTGCAGCTATAGGTAACGAAAATAAAAAATACGTGCGTATAGCTGAAAATATACAGAATCAACATTATGTGAAACCTAGTCCAAAGTACCTAAAAAAATGTTTAACTTGACAATATGAGTTGAATTTGAGTAAAATACTTATTCTACTAAGATTTTACGAATCATTTTGTAGTTTGTGTCAATAAATATAAAAAAAACTAGTCATAATTAAACTAGACCTTAAAAAGTAAAGTAACCTTAAAAAGTTTGATCATGTCTCCAACTTTCGCAAGATACTCAAGTGGCTCCCCATTCGACTTCGCAGGAACTCTCGGATATTGTGTCTGCTATTCAATATCCTTCACAATCCTAAAACACCATCCTATCTGCGGGAGCGGTTTTCCTACGCCCGTCCCTCAGATGCACCTTGCAGGTCGCATCTTAAAAACCTTCTCAAGTCCCCTCCCCACTCCACCGACTTCTACTCCTACTCCTTCACAGTGCACGCGGTGCGATTGTGGAATTCACTACCGCCTGACATTAGGGACTGCCAAACTATTGCGGTTTTTAAAAGAAGAGTGAAAGAACACTATCTGTCCACTTCATCATAGTTGTGTATGTATTTATTATTTTGAGTATGATATAATTATTATCATTCGTGTAATATTTATTTTAGAAGTATTTATGTATGTTTATTTGTATGTATGTTAATATATTCTCGTAATTCTTGTTTAGTTTTTAAGTGAATTGTTTTTTTTTTGATTCTATGTATTAGTTTTTGTCTCCTTTGCTCTATCACACGCTGTCTACATCTCTGTATCTATTGTCCTATCTCAGGTATGCTGGAAGAGATTTCTTATGAAATAAGCATCACCTCTGTACCTATTTTTTCTGTTCTGTTTTTCATTGTCTGTTTATATATGTGTGTACATAAATGGTAAAATAAAAAAAATAAAAAATAAAATAAAATAGACTAAGTGCTGATTTGTCCAACGCCAGATAATTTTAACCGAGGAATAATTTTGAATTTTTAAAAGTTAAATTAAATTCTGTTTTCTAAAAAGTTAATTTTCTAAAAAGTTAAATAATTCTGTGAATACAAATTTGTTACGGTCGCGAATCATATTTTAATCAACGTACAACTTAGTACTGACCAGCAAATTGCAAAAAACGTAAGAAAATTTGAATTTCGCGGGCTACCTTGGAGCATTCACCTTAAACGAAGACTAACAACCCATTGCCTCATAAATTTGATGCCGCTTCCGATAGTGTCCGCCTGGGAAAGTAATACTATAACGTAATTTCGTTGTATTTTTGTTGTCTAGGTGTGTTTAAATACTAATAATGACCTGATTTCCATATTACGAGTAATATTTATTAAAAGATTGAATAAATCAGCCGGATTCTCGAAGTATTTACAAAAATCGGCGCGTAACAGTCATCCCTAGTGCCGCCTTACCGACTAATATTTAATCAAAAGGCAAAAATCTAACTAAATAAAAAATAAAAAATGCAATCATGTCGTCTACTAAAAGTGGAATCGACTACCATACGGCAATCGTCCTCCCGATTACTATTATTAACTAATAGTGATATTCAAACAAATAATATAGTTTATGTAGTAACTCAATCAAAACAATACAATCGTAAATTGTAACAATATTTATTGAACGTTGAACCCTAAGGTACTTATTTGTTTTACTACATGCTCTGTGCGTACTTGAATGGCCCTTTATCTAGGGTCAAGCATGCTTACTGCTCGTGTCAGAATATTCCTCCGTTTTATGACGCAAATATTATCTAACTGGAGATCTGCACTTATGATGACGCCATTGTGTAGTCCTACATATTTCTATTTTAATTATAGCACTGTTTGTTTGGCCTATTTTGAGATTTTTGCGCATTGTGTGATAACAATGTTTGTCAAGTTTATTTTGCCATCTGGTGACTTCTTTATCAGTTTCTTTTCTTAGATGGTTCTCAAAATACTCAGGTCGCTCAATACTGGGTTTCTATCCTCTTCATAATCATCATCATGGACAGCTTTGCTTCGTCCACTATACTCAGCAGTGGACACAGCACTCCTCCTCCTCCCTTCTGCGTCATATTTGCCTGCCTGGGTTAATCCAGTTTTATCTGCCGTCCTTTTTCCTGCTGTCCTCTCACTCGTATCCATTACAGTAGGAAAATTGGTTAGATGCAACCCCTCTATCTATATTGAGTAGTGGAGGGCCAGTGGCAACGGCTCCGACTTAGGTACGACTTGTAGGTCGTGGGTTGGAACCCAGGCAGGCGCTTTAGTTTGTGTAAATAATTTCATCACCACTGTTCTCAAAACGGTGATAGAAAACATCGTGAGGAAACCGGCATATCCTAGAACCAAAAATTCTAAGACATGTGACATCTACCAACACGCGTGATAGATTATAGCCCACTCCCTCTCGAAGAGAGCAGGCCTGTGTCCCAGCAGTGGGAACAGGTTGATGATGTCCATAACCAAAGAAGAAGAAGAAAGAACCCCAACGAAAGAAGAAGAAAAAAGAAAGAAAGAAAGAAGTCCAGTTCCTAAGAAGTCTTACTAACCCTACCCCATATCGAAAAATGAATTATGATTTTCTAATGTGTTTAGCAGAGGGCCATTAGTCATACATAACTGTAGTTGAAGTTATGTAAATGTAAACTATTAAGTTGTAATTATAATGTAATAGGTACCGCAAAAAGGGACAGTTGCGAGCTATCGCATTTAATCGCCATCTGTGGTTATGTTGGTAGAGGTTGTGGTGTCATAATTTTATCTTCAAATCGTCATCATCATTATGAGTTCGGGTTATTATTCCGTTTACCCACCCTACAACAGCCACCCAAGAGTGGATTCGGAAACGCGTGTTCATCGGAATCGGAATTCACTTCTGATTGTTCTTCCGACTTTTACCCCAAGTATAGTCATCATCAACGCTACAACAGTAAATATACTTACTCTTTAATGAATTATGAATTACTATAATAACCACAAACTTAATTATTATAACGTATAGCATTTAAATCAAACTAAACTTGTTCGTTTAAAAAATTATGCTAATACATATCTACTAAGTATCTTGGGTCAGTTTCTGTCATGTTTCTATACATGATTGTACACATCCTAGGCAGAAAATCAAGAGAAAAATAATATACGAATTCCAATTATCCACCCCGTCTGAACCCGCGTTATCTTTTCTGCCCACTATTAAGCATGGATCTCCTCCATTTAACGCCAATCGCAACATCAAACCTTTGTCGTCCTTTCACCGTTTTGAAGAACTGCTGACGACTCTAACAGACTTTTTGTTCAAATTATGTACCAAGTACTTCATAGTTGTTTGTTGAAATTTAATGAAGTTAATACTTTCTTATCTGCATGGGTATCAAAATGCATTAAGACATACATTTTAATTCCACCTTATTATCAGGTTGATTAATTGGGTAACGCACTAAATAACCTTCCAATATGTATTTCGTTCGGACGATCACCGAACTGCAAGGTTGAATGAAATACGTCAGGATTTAGGGATTTCCAGAACGAATTACTGCTAATGCTGATGAAGTGTCGGGAAGATCGATCTGCCAAAAGGTTTATGCGCCCGAGCTAACCCTGGTTCGAGCCGCAGCGCGCACGAGGTGTATTTATGGCTCATGGATTTGGAAAACCTTCGCAGATGGCAGACCACGAGGGTCTTATCCATAAAATAGTCAAGTCGATTTGCAAAAAACGTCTGGTTTTGCATGGACCGCCTTCACTTTTCCTAAAGATCTTCTTAAATTGGGATACATTGGCTTCTCATCTACACATACATTATGACTTGTGATGGACGTTTGTCGGGTACTCTTGATTAGTTTAATCTACGAAGGTCGTATTTTCAATGACGAATCAAATTGATAGAACTTTACATTATCGGTCTACTGTAGGGCCGGTTTTTTAATCCGTAGTTAAACTCAACCAATTGTTGAAAATAGTAACTAATGGTTACATTTTTGCAAAATGTGTTTTTTGATCAATTGTTAGTTTATCTAATGGTCACGTTATTTTTTTATATCATTGCATTCAAAGTGTCTTGAATGCCCATTTTCGAACGTAAATGATTAATATAGGTCGGTATTTTAGAAGAATGACAGGATGCAACATCTTTCTCCAATCAAAATTTTATTTAAATAACATACTCGTATGTATGTACTATCATAATACTCATAATGACAAAGGCCTAATTATTATTGTTATTCAATTTCAATATTATTATAGATCACGCTTCAACGGCTGAACGGATTTGGATGACATTTGGCACACTCGTAAAGTATGACCTGATGGGCACGTCACGTAATTTTAGGAACGTTTACAGTCTCAATCTGTCAAAAATATCTCTTAATTTCCCTACATACATTGATTGTCGCTGAGATGAGATAGCGACTACATTTTTAACGTTTTTAATTAGAAGAATTGGCCTTCTGGTATATTGGACTAGTGTCCCGCAACCTACGTGTATGTCCTTCTCCAGGTTCCAGGCTACCTATCTGTCCAATTTTATAACGATCGGTTCAGTGGTTTAGGCTTGAAAAGTAATAGACAGACAGACAGAGTTGCTTTCGCATTAATAATACATAGTATGGATGTATGGATGCTGTTTTGTTAAAAAAACGGTGAAGGAAAACATTGTGAGGAAACCGGCATATCCTAGAACCAAAAATTCGAAGACATGTGACATCTACCAACCCGCACTGGGTCCGCGTGGTGGATTACGGCCGACTCCCTCTCACAGAGAGGAGGCTTGTGTCCCAGCAGGGGGAATGATGAATGCTTTTATCCGGGTACATAAAGTAGTTTCCATAGGATGCGACTATAACCACGGCCAACATCTAGTTATCAATAAGTCAATAAGTGTGAGGTACATTTCCTATTGTTTTGTCAACTAACATTATTCATACTCATTGCTTATGCATTTACACAATATGCACAACAATGGATAGGGTTATGCTGATAGATTTTTACTTGAAAATTTTAAACACAACTTTTTAACCAGTATTTAGAGTCTGCAAACATACCTCTCACGGAGAAAATCAAAGGTTATCGTTATACCTTAACCAGAAAAACCACATAAAGACCTTAAAAACTTCCGCCCTATATCCCTTCTATGCCACACTGACAAACTATTCGAGAGACTACTGCTAGCTCGTCTCAAAAGCCTTGTATACCCAAAACTTATTCCAGAGCAACCTGGATTTAAGCCAGACAAGACTTGCTGCGGCCACGTCCTTAACTTTACGCAAGCGTTAAACAGTCCCCGGTACGAATGCTGCATCCACAGGTTGGCATTGCGCCCCCAGAAATGGTGTTAGCGTTGCTGAGTTCTGGGCCAAATAGGAAATTTAAATCATATTTACCATCGACACGCTAAGAACTTGAAAATCGTAATAAACTAAGGTCGTTGATGATATTTACAATACTTCCTTTGTTTCATCAGGTGATACCTAGCTAGAATATCTTTGTTGCTCATTAACGGTTTTGTTATGAAAACAGTACCGATTATATTAATTTGATGCTGAAAACGGCTTCTTTCTTGAATCTTCTTTTCCGGTTGGAATGGCTTGTAATAAATACAGATTTTTTGTATTGTTGGTCACATATCACGGCACAGAACTGAAAGAAATGTCGGACTATACAGGCTGATTTTTTAAAGACCAGCCAAATTTAAGGATGTGGTACAGACCATCAAACTGAACAACTTTCTCCATGGGACAAATAGCGTAATCGCGAAAATTTTATCAACTGTCCCATAGAAAACTTCAATACCTACTCGACCTAAATGTATGGGACGGCTGAATTTTTATTCGCGATTACGACGTTGGTCCCATGGAGAAAGTTGTTCAGTTTGATGGTCTGTACCACATCCTTAAATTTGGCTGGTCTTTAAAAAATCAGCCTGTATAACTAGTTTAAAATTACATGGCAGTAGGTACCTAATAAAATAACCTAAAAAAATGAATATTTCTCGTACCATCAGGTACGAGAAATATTCATTTTTTTAGGTTGCAATAGCCATTCCATGTGGAACTAGCTACGTGGAACTACTGGGAATAAAGGACATAGAACTACTGAATACTACATGTTCCACACATGGAACTAGTGAGTAGCAGTAGTTCCATGTGGAACTAGCTGCATGGGAATAAAGGAAGAAGAAATGTTGCACCGAACCCTAATAAATTAGGGGCAAGAGAATGGTGATGGTAAAAGATCACAGAACTCAGAGGTTTTAGTTTCAGTAAAATGTTTGTTGTTCGTACCTCTCTTCGTCCGTCTTTCTTTTCTTACCATTTAAAACAATAAGCTTAAATCACCATCATTATAATTCTCCTTCCCTTATCACAATTTATTTGGGGTCGACGCAACGTGTAATTTTTTCTTCCATACTTCTCTATTAGCCGTCATCTCGGTGGTCACCTCCTTTCTAATCATAATAATATTATCATGCACTCAGTCTATCATAATTTCTTTGGTCTTCCCCTACACGTATAGCCATCGACGTTCATACTCAAATAGTCAAGCAAAGAATAAGCTTTGTCGTTTTTTTGGACGACCTGCACTACTCACCTCTATTGTTCTGGTCTATCAGCAGGCATCCCTAACGCACTACGCCATACGAATCGCGCGACATGTGATCAGTAAGTTTTGCAATACGCCGGCGCAGGGCGGAAGATTGCGGCGTACGCGCACCGCGATCGTTTGCGAAACACTCGCTAATGTTGCATCGTAATGTGTCTTGCATGACACCATCGTTTTGTTACCATCATCGTGAGTCATGTCTGTCTTCCTTGGTTTTTGTAAAGGGTCCACTTGCAGTCTTAGAACGGCTGGTATGCGTTTTTTTCTGCTGGTTGGTCTTCGTAAGTGTCAATCTCTGATGGGTCAATGTTTACCTATTGACTGCTTCATTGGTCGCTTGCACGATTGCTAAGCTTCATTTGGGTAGGAAAATAAGCTGAAATTATACCCTAGGTCGAGCATAATGAAGCTGCTCGGGAGTCTGGATTTATGCCCGGTTAAGGAGGAAGCGCCAGGGTAGCCCGTGAAATTCAAATTTTCATACGTTTTTTAACTTCATATAATCCTATTGATTAAAATTTCATGAAATAGTCATTAGAATTATATGAACTTTGAGGGTTATATTGATGATGGATGATGATATAAATTTTAATCCTGTAAAGTCATACTTGTTACGGTGGGGAATTATATTGTAACCAACATACAAAGTGACACTGACCTGCAAATTGTTAGAAAATTTGAATTTCGCGGGCTACCTTAGTGCACTGCGCATCCCCCTTTTAAACCATTTACTGGTTTATTCCAGAAATCCCCACTAACAAATCCCCACCAGTGCACCCTAATTGCGTAACACACGATCAATCGGAATCGGTTTCATTTTGACAGTTCAACAGCATTTGCGTTATTTACGTGTTGAGCAGACAAATTTTCCGAACTTATGAAGCAATGGATTAGCAATTTGCTTCAAAATGATTTAGATTCCGATTGATCGTGTGTTACACAATTAGCCAGCAGGCCGCCGGTGTTGTTGTTTCTGAATTATTAACCAAAGAATGCGTTAATCAATACATTGAATTAGATGAGTAAGTAATTATATTAATATTTTATATAATTAAATTATATATATATAAATAAATTATATATAAATAAATTATAAATATAATTAAATTATATTAATATCAATATTTAATCAACTTTCATTATAAATTGTTTGCATTGAAACGAAAATCTAAAATATTTACAACAATTGAGTAGATTTAAAAAAAAATATTTATGCTTTTTTAAAGGATCACGTCAATCGCAATTGTGAATTTATCTCATTCTTTCCAAAAAAAGTGGCACTGTAATGCTGCCATGCATTAACTCTAGTTGAGAATCTAAGATTAACTGGTCTTTTTCTTTGCTTCTTTGTCATCGCGGGTTCCGACGGTGACTATCGTTAGCACTTCTTTCGTAAAACAAAGCGTCTTCATGCAAAAAATGTAGGAGTTTCAGTAAACTTGGTTTTTTCTTCGATATGGCTGCATTAAGCTTATTATGCCACCCTTCCAAAAAGTTTGTGGTTCTGTGCCTCTCTCCGTAAACACATAATAGTTATATGAAATCGTCTTTTATCCATTGGCTTAACATATACCGGCGAAAACGGTCACTATTTTGATTGTCTGGGCTTTGGCTGGCAACATAGAACCAGCCTTCCATAATTAGATTTCCGGTAAAAGTGATAGTACAATAGTGGTAGTAGCAAGTACAATTTGCCCCTGCAAACTTTTGGATTTCGTCAGATTTAATTCTCGCCCTTTTGTCCAAATGGCTTTTGTATAGTGGAAAAAGCAACCTCTAACAGTTACTTCCGGGAAGACCATTAGAACCACCCATTGCACCATTTGCTTCCGGGAATAGCATTAATCGTGGCCTTTTCAAAATCGCATCTGAACGTTTGTGTGTTCCACATGGGTATAATGGATTTTATCATGGAAAAAACTATGTTATACACACATCAACACTGTCTAGGGATATTTTGGATTTACTCAATTTACTCAAAATTTATTAAAAATAACATACAACATGCATATATTTTTATAAAGCCCATTTATCAGACTACACTCCAGATTAAAAGAAAACTATTTTTTTTTGCGTAAACAAATTTTTATTCAAATAAAGAAAAAATGTGAAATAATGGTAAAACTAACAATGAATGTGTTTCTCAAGAAAAAGTGAAAAATAAGGAAAAATTAATCTGTTTTTAACAGTTATGTGAAACATCAGTAGTCAGTAAAACACCCCATGGCGTTAATAACGGTCCTGCAACGGTTTTTCATGCTTTGGATTAAGTTATCCAAGTCTTGCTGCGGTATATTGTCCCAAGTCCGGCTAAGATGCAAAAAAAGTTGCTGTTCTGTCGCAATGTTTGCAGGGAAATTCCTCAAAGCCCTTCTTTGGAGCATGTCCCACGCATGTTCTATCGGGTTTAGGTCAGGCGATTGAGCGGGCCAGCCTAAGACCGATACGTCGTGCTCCTGCAACCAGCTCGTCACCACTCTCGCTGTGTGCGGACGGGCGTTACCGTGCATGAGCGTGAATTCTTGGCCCATTTGTAGTCGATGGGGGTAGATTATTGGTACTAGCATCTCGTTACGGTATTTTTCAGCCGTCATGGTGTTTCTGATCCAAACGAGGTCGGTTCTTCCACCAACACGAATTCCCGCCCAAACCATAATTGTCCCGCCGTGGTATGAATAGACTTCCTGAGGATGTTGCAGACGGCTCTCACGACCAGGAACTCGCCAAACACGTACTCTACGTGTATCGGGATGGAAACCGAACCGGGACTCATCGGTAAACAGCACTACAGACCACTGGTTATCTTCCCAGAGCAAATTTTCACGAGCCCACTCTAGTCGTCGTCCACGATTTCCTCGGTGTAGTGCTGGAGTACGAAGCGGTCTGCGAGCATGAAGGTTAGCTTCATGCAGCCTTCTCCTCACAGTTTGGTCACTCACAAGCAACTGGTGCTCTGACTGGAGCCTCTGAACCAACTGCATGGCCGTAACATTTGGTTGTCTTCTCGCGGCAACTTGCAAAAATCGGTATTGTCGTTGAGTGGTAACGCGCTTTCCGCCTGGGTGTCTTTCAGCCACATCACCAGTAGCACGATAACGTGACCATAACCTTGATATCACGTTTTGTCTTGTTCCAATCTCCTCGGCAATACTCCGTTGAGTAGCCCCAGTTTGGAGCATGCCTACTGCCCTTAACAATTCCTCTCTCGTTAAATGGCGCCGCTGCATGATGCACACAATAACATTAATTCGAAATTAACCGATAACTAGTTATAAAACTTAAATTTGACACAAAAAAACAGGCAAAAACTACTGTAGGTAAATGAAACCTTCGGACTTCGCTACCATTATGCCGCGTAAGTCTTTTGTTTTTAATTTATTTTTTCAAATTCAAATTTAGAATCGTTTAAAAAGGTTTACAAAATAAGCTTTCTTCAAATGAATTTAAAACTGGCCAGTATTTTTTGAATTTAATAACTTTATACAAAATATCCCTAGACGGTGTTGATGTGTGTAATATTTCTGTGTTTTGTCACTCATCAGAACGTACAACAATGGTACTAATGTGTCTTCTCATTGGTGCTACGATGATCACAATGTAGTGTATAAAGTTGATAAAATGGAAAACAACAGCTTTTGAACGTCCCATCTCCAAAAAAATGTTTTATCGTTTTTATGCGACTACGAGCGTTTTCGGTAGCAAATATCAATATGCGAGTATTATTATCGTTAAAATCTGCTATGAGAAATGATTTAAATTTTAGAGGAACTGTAACTTCTGCGAGGTTCCTGAATTCAATTTTTGCACTACCCTAATAACCATATTATGGTCGCCCTCTATTACGTGGAACTTAAACAACTGTCGAAATTTGGGTCTACTAGACAGTTGGCCTGACCCATCGTGTATCTGTATTCCACGTGAACATAAATCCACAACGTTATTACACCCGATCAATGGCATAGCCTTCAATTGACAATACAAGGTGAAGGTTGTTGGGTTATACCAAGTTTTCGGACCTCAGCTGACCATTGATCACGTTGTACACATCCTTCTCATTTTCCTTCAACCTTGACACTACTCGACGTTAAAATATTTGGTTTGGTTGTTTACTTTTCCTCCCTATTTCAAATCCAAAGGCGTAGTAGTATACGTATTGTAATACGTACAAGTATTATCTATGTCACCTACATACTAGCTTGTAGTTCGTTCATTCGTTTTACTTAATTTCGAAACAATGGTCTATTGACTATGTATGAAAATTCAGTCTTCATTACTGATGTAATACCAATTTGAATATAGTAATTAAACTACTTACTTCCATACCAAGTGCCAGAACTACCAATGACATTCTTGCGATTGACGAAATCCCGATCTAGCTGCCTGTGTGTGGGCAACTAGAGACACAGAAGGTGGAAAAAATAATTGAAAGCTTGCCAAAACCTCAGTTATTATTTCATTTTGTTCGAAAATCAGCATAATATGATTTAATTTATTTATTATATTTTATTTTTCCTGCGCCACCCCGAACCAGCCCTCGCGGTACCCGTCCAGGTCATCTCGCCATCTCTTTCTGGGCCGGCCTTGGCGGCGCCGTCCATCTTCAGGCACCCATTGTGTGGAGACATGCCCAGCGGTCATCGTGCATGCCGCTGATGTGACCCGCCCAATCCCATTTGAGCCTGGAAGCTTAGTTATAATAAGTATTTTTTATTGCATTTCTGCGTTTTTTATTGCATTTCCATTACCTATATTTTCATTGCTTGCGAGTTGCGACTTCTACTGTCTGCAGTGTTTCTTGAAATAGCACAAACCGCAACGATATCGGAATGCTTGGTCTCTTTCTTTTGCGTATGTTTCTAGC
The DNA here is from genome assembly GCA_947507525.1 of Apamea epomidion. NCBI lineage: Eukaryota > Metazoa > Arthropoda > Insecta > Lepidoptera > Noctuidae > Apamea > Apamea epomidion. The sequence continues at coordinate 5,141,361 of OX382247.1, read as the reverse complement.
ATTAGCGTAACCTTTATAAGTTTAATGGCAAGCAGTTCTTTTCTGGCACCTTACTTTTGGACGACTTCAAAAAAATCGGGATCATCCAAAATGTACGAGTGCGTTCGGTGCACGCGCACTGGATGTAAACATACAGCTGTTTACTTGTGTGATAAATTGTTACGTGCACACTAACCGAGAGCGCTGTTGTTATGTGCTACACACGTATGTGTGGGTACAATATCAGGTGATTTTACGTTGACGCTTAGATTTTTAGTTTGTTTACCGATTTCTTCTGTCGTACTAGTTTTTTTTTGTCACCATTTTAAATAGCTCGTTGGTGTAATTTGTGCATTGCAAATACAAAGACAGCACTTTGGATGTATAATTAAATATTTCTGCCAGCGTCTGTGTTCCCTTCCAATTATAACCCGTCAGCCTTCAAAGCAAGAGTGAGAATAGGCATCTTCTGGGCTTGCTCGTTGCATACATCATCATCGTAGACCTCAGCTATCGCTTTCCACCTGGCGACATCAAGGTCAAGAGCCATGTTGCAAAAAAAAACTAAATATATACAGTGGCCTCCAAAAGTTAGTTGACATTTTTCCACTTCAGCTGTGATGCCACATTATGATTTAAAATAAAAAAATAATCAGGTACTAAGGGATTACTTGATTATTTTTTATGATAAGTCAAAGGTAGTTGAATTAGTCAATACCAACGTTATAGCAGTTCAAACATTTGCATCACTAGAATTTTAAATCATAATGTGGTGTGGCACAGCTGAAGTGGAAAAATGTCAACTAACTTTTGGAGGCCACTGTGTATAAAAAGCGGGTACTACTGGAAGAAGTTCATACATTTTGGAGAACCTAATACATCGTATCTACTGGAATTGCCATATTCTATGTACCTCTACGATGTTTTGCTACGCTGGTAGTCCGAGATTATGGTTATCCTCCTGCCCTTTCTATATATACTCGGATATTTGGGATCGGCGCAACATGCCTTCTTCTTCCATTCATCTCTATTAACCGTCATCTCAGCAGTCACACCCACCCTTCTGACCCTTCGTCAAACCCATGTTTTTCCAATGTGGTGATGATGCACCTCATCAGTTATTACATATGTGAGTTTATAAAGATCAGACATGTACGCAGTACACATTACACCAAAAATAATATGTTCAGACGAAATTCCGGGGCAAAAAGGTTAAAAATATCGTTTAGACGTCATTGCGCTTAGACATTACGAAATATATTTTGTGGACAATTTATTTTTAAATTGTTCTCAGACTAGTTATTTAATGCTGAGATTGTGCTGTTTATTTCTTCGTTTATTTTTTCTTCGTCTTCATCCCAATTTGCACCCAAGATGCTCCCAAATGGCACCGGTGTCTGAAAAGTTATGTGGAAATCGGTTGTCATGGTATGGGCATGTGATGTGGAGGAATGAGGAAAATGTCGTGAGGAAACTTTTGAGTATGAATGTGGATGGCTATCAGGGTAGGGGAAGACCAATGAAACGATGGATGGACTGTGTGAAAGTTAATATGGCTAGAATGGGGTGACTGAGTGAGATGTCGACTAATAGAGAACTATGGAAGAAAAAGACATGTTGCACCGACCTGACCCCAATTAAATTTACAGAAGGGGAAGATAATGATGATTCTTTATCCCAATTTATCTGGGGTCTCTGCGCTCCCCATGCTTAGATCTCTAGTAGCCAATATCTCGAAAATACCTTCCTTAACAGACATACCATTATTCAAACTTTCAAAATATCTTTCTTGTCATTCACTTTTATCATTATTATTCTGTAGGTACTTAATATGAACTGAAAATACTAAATACAATGTCATATTTAAATTCGTTTTATCTAAGACTTGCATGCAGATTTTGCACCCAACCTTTGTAAAAGAGAAAATGTAAAAACAAGTTTCGTTTATTAAAATTATAATGTAGTCAAATAGTACTTATGTGAAAAAGAAACTCACTTTTGTCACGATAATCATACCACGAGTAAGAGGGGCTAAAGGTGCTTGTGGCTAAGTAATAACAGCATTATGGACAAACAAGACACTAAATAAATAATATTAATCTAATTTGAAACATTGTTGATATCAAAACTTGCTTATGCTAGCAGTGCAGCTGCAGCCATGAACTGCCAAGATAAACCAAGTACCCTGTAAACATTGAGTCAATGGAAATGATGAAATATTACTGCCAATGTGTTCAGTAGATAAATAAGGCAATTTATCTCACAATACCTAAACAGATTCGATCAGATGGTAAACTATCTTTTAGCATGAGTATTTACGTTTTGATTGTTTGTTATTTATGATAGTGTTCCATGCCAAATGCGAACGTACTGTAGGACGCCCTCAGACAGGTGGAGCGACGATCTCAGCAAGGTAGCTGTTCGCAGCTGGATGAGAGTTGCCGAGAATCGAGATGAATGGCTTGCAATTGGAAAGGCTTATGTCCAGCAGTGGACGGCTGTAGGCTGATGATGATGATAATGTTTCCATTCCGCCAAATTGGACCTCAAAAATAGGCTAGGCTATAAGAAAATTAGAAATTTGATGGGCTGTATGAAGGGGTGAATTGAAAACATACATAGTAAGACATAAGAAAAGACGTGTTGCACCGACCGAACAAAAAAATGGAAAGGGACAAGAGGCTTCATGGTTAAAAGAGACCAAAATGGAACCAAAGGATTTTCTGAAAAAAAAAAAAATAGAATTATGAACAACATACGTAATATAATTGTCTAATTACTGCCTACCAAAATGGCGATTACCAAAAAGTAATGTTTTTAATCTTGTAGCACTTTAGATTAGAACTAATATTGCACGTAATATTTATAGCCCGTGCAGGTGCGTGGGATTGTGCAGCTGTCCGATACCCTCAGATAGTATAATAATTTTTTATCGAAGCCAGCGATACCACAAAAGCAGCTTTTGTATACTATAACAAGATTATTAGAAAACGTTGTAGTTAAAGAAAGAAAATACGTTTACTTCAGTAAACATGACGCAGACAAAAGAACTCAAAGAAAGAACAAGTTGGGGGAAAATATGCGTCACATCCACGCAAAACGGTCATCGCCCGGTATAATGCTACGACCCTATGCGAGATCTATCTCGAGCTCCAGCGCTGGTTTAGTTAAAAGATGCGCAAACAATAACCGTCTATAAAGATGTGTCCTTTGCGCTGTGATACAGGCTAGTGGCTACCTTTCAGACTAACATTAATAAGTCAATGTCATCACTACAGATGACATAACATTAGAGAGAGATCGGTATAGTTGGAATCTGTTCCATACTATCCTGTTTACATAAATCCTCTTCATTGTTACCCTATCCTTCCTCCCTTTTCCATGCATTTAACCCAATGCCAGTCTGTAATTGTAACAATCCATGGCAAAAAAAGGAACGGACATGAAATAATCAAACTGGCTTTGTGCGTGTTGGGCATTCCGTGTATCTCCACTACACCTTGCTTCACTTGTGTGTGACCAACTGATCATCGTCGTGTCCTGTTTATTATTTGGAGTCGATACAGCATGTCTCCTCCTTCTTACTTATACTAGGCTATCAGCCGTCATCGCAGTCTTCACCTTCTTTCTGATCATATTATCATCTTTCATGTAGAATCCTACGTAGATCTTCTTTAGACTTCTCCTTGTAGCCATCCCAATTCATACTCAAACGTTTCCAGTCATTGTCACTTTTACCCAAGGAACGGCATAGATTGGCCTATATTCTACCCAGGCGTTAAGTCTACACAAGATGCCTACCTACCCAGACGGTTATTACAAGCGAAGCATCACCTATAGCTAATTAGTACGCTGTGTGCGAACACTCGTACTATTTTGGAAGTACGGAATGTTCGACCGGTCTTGTGCGTTAGTTCGGTCAACTCAATGTCGTACTTACCAATCGAGTCCAAAGTCCGTCCAACTATCAAATCTTCCAATTTTATTAATTGTTAATGCTATAAAAGTGGTCAGTCGGGTTATTCTTAGTTGCTCCAAAATTAACGCACCGAAAAATATTATAGTTTTTCTCCAAAAATGTTTTTTGGATCAGTGGGTCGTAGGTTTTTTTTGACTAAATATAAGGTACCAGGAAGAATTTGAAAGTCAGAATAACTCTTCTATCTTCTTATTTTCTATTTGATTCCCAAGATTACACGTCCTTCATCCAGGTATATCGACATCGGGAAGCATAATATGTTTACCTTTAATTAACCTTTGGAGCAGCCGGGAATAACCCATTCAAATATAACGTACAATGCCCGGTATTATCACCCTATCTATCTTAATATACAATCATCTTATCAACTCTTTTATTCTTTTAAATCTAGGGTAGTTACAAAGAAAGCTAAGTCTCGTGGAAGTCCGCACGTTGACCGTTGTGATCAAACAAGCACGATTGACGTCAACAAATCTATGTTTATCTACACATTGTTTATGTTTTTAATAAGATTATTCCTATTTATCACAGGTCAGTCTTTGATAATTCCGTTAATCGTACTTGGTCCCTCGAGAGAGGATAATCGTCTCGCAATATCAAGATAGAAAGAAAGTAAGCATTGTGATTTTGAAAGTCAAACGTCCAGCACAATTCGTGTTGGACGTTGGACTAGACATTTCGAATTCCACATGAACCTAAGATTAAAACTCGTAAATTAAAGAGATAACGAGATAATTCAAGAGACTTCGGTCAAATCTACCTAACCCAACGCAGCCTTACGCTGCGTGGGTCTTCCATGCGCTGCCATACGGCCAGACAACTTAGAGATGGTATCAGAGGTAGTCTTTATAATGAGAATTTCTGTAAACCCTGTGTTGAGAAATCTAGATTTCCCTGAATGCTTAGTAATAACTGTATCAGAGTAATCAGATTATGTAAAACAGGTTCTTTTGGCGGCATGATTTAGTTCATGTATAACTGACGTTAATTAGTGTCATCCTCATCGTTTGCAATTTTTCTCAAGATATAATCTCTATGCCTTAGACTCGTTTATATAGCACCCGCCTTAAATATTGGACTCTTCTGAAGATATACCGACTCTAGCCGGATACATTTGTGATAAGTCACTTCGGTCTTTTTCCGATGAGGGACTGGGAGATAGATACGAGCAGTAGAATATTATATCTGTTCCGATTATTGCTAATTAGATTATTTATGCGGTTTTCGCTAGGTATCTAATGAGTCGCGCTTGGGCACTAATTAAAGACCGCTCAGGTGCTAATCCGGTTAACTCACTTATGATATGCGAAAATGTTATATATGTATATACATACATATTATTTGCTTTTTTATTTTTTTTAACAGGCGGAGTCGAGAGTAAACTTAATAATACGAATGATAAGAATAATGGTTCACTTAGCATATCGGGTGCAACTGTTGTGCTAATACTAATTTGACGGCACGGTTGGCGCAGTTGTTAAGCGATTGACTGCTGCGCTGCGTGTCGCGGGTTCGATTCCCGCACGGAACAAATATTTGTATGATCTACAAGTAGTTGTTCCGTGTCTGGCTGTTTGTGTATGTGAGTTTAAATGTTTATAAACGCACCCACGATACAGGAGAAATACCTATAGCGGGGCAAAGTTTAAAAAATAAATAAATATATATTTAAGTATTTTCGCGAAGGTATAGTGCGCAAGCGCTCTAACATAGTCCCAAAATCCCCTTATATATTTTTTCTGATTCTGAGCACCCTAATTTTATTATTAAAACAAACGAACTCCGTTGGGTTTGTTTTTACTATACCCAAATAGCCCACCATGAACATTATAATAATATCATAGAGGGTTCATATCTTTAGTTTCCAAGGGCATAATTATCAATCATCTACCGGCCGCCCAGGAGTAATGGCCGCAATAATAGCGTACTCTATAAACCTGTCCTCTTTAGATTTACAGGTTTTATTTAACATCCACCTGTGGTTTATATTCGCACGTTTTGTATTAACAAAGATAATTTTGTACTTCCTTACATATGGTTCTGGAGGTTATTTTTTATGTTAGTCCTTCGTATATATTCGTATCGTCTAATTCTTCTACCATTTTAAAATGGCTCCTTTTGTCTCCATCTTTTGTTTTAATGGTTATGACAATAGCATCAATATTGTGATCTATCTATAGTTGTTTTTGTAATTCCTATATTGTACTGCTTGAATGTCTCAGGCTAGTTTTTCCTTTCATGATTAACTCACATAGAATACAAACGCATAGCATGAGAATACTCGAATTTATATTATACTTTTGACTGACAACTTACTGATGATATTCAAAGATTTATTCCAGTTGGCCCGAATTTAATAAAACCCATCACATCTTCATATATTCTTAGATCAAGAAGAATATTGATGGAATCTAGTAGGTATAAGTAGTCAAAATCTATGGGAATATTAATAAAAAATCATAGACTAAGGTTTACTCCTTTACCAGGGAACGCTAAAAGGCCTGAAGGTGCCAATTTAACATCATTAGACATAGTGGCTCTGTTACACCACATGCTAGCAATTATTTTGTTTCGCAAAACCGCACACACCATTCTAGTCCTTAAACCACAGTTATTAAAGACGATGACGCCGTGAAAGTACCGTGACTCCGGTGGTGAAGAAATTACAGTCTCATTATCTGTTTATTTTCTTTTAGTGATACGTGGGAAAATAGACAAGGTGCTAGTCAAATAGGGGATTGATATCATTATCTGACCCTATGAGTATGTCTAGACAGGGTACACAATTAACTGTCTCATCATCTTCAATTAGAATAAGTGCATCGGCTTTTCCTATCGGACGGCTGCCTTAGATACAAGCGCAATTTTTATTTACTCCATTAATATAATGCGCTTCTGCGTCATCACTGCATTTCTTATAATTGTATTAATTGTCTCATCATCTTCAGTTCGCATAAGTGTACTCGCTTTTCCTATCGAACGGTTGGCTTAGCTACAAGCTCCATTTTTATTTTCTTTTCATTTTATGGTAGTGCATACGTACTCAATTAATATGATTATGTCCTTTTGCGTCATCACTGCATTTCTTAATCTCAAGATATATGATAAATCATTTGATTAAGTGTTCATTAATTTATTGGTAAGCTGAATAAGCTGCGTTGCCTAATTGACTATCTGCAAAGATTCTTGTGTTGTTATTATTATCAGCCATTTGTGTCCCATTGCAGGGCAAAGGCCTATGAAAAGAGCTTGTGTTGTTTCAACTATTCTTTTTTCAGATCTGTCTTTGACTTTATTAATAACGAAGCATCCACCCTCACCTCTTTTCTAATCTTATTTAATTTGCTCTTCAGGAAAGTTTTGTAAATTAAGGGTCCCAAGTCCTAAAACAACAATTTTCTTGAAACACTTATTGTCGTACATCACTGTCAACGAGACTAGTATCTATGAGGATCTCGTGAATCAAACTAGCCTCCCGCTCCTATAATCCATACCAATCATCCAACATTATCCCACAGTGTATAATGTGTTTAATATCGGTCAGGCCTCGATGTTGCATGACAGGAACGGTCGGGACCACCAATTACACCAGTGTGTGGCAATTGCCTGGCCATTGGTAGCCGAGATGACAATTGTACGCCGGTTATGGCCACTTGCACGGCATCCCTGGAAATTGAAAGAATTAGTCTTTATGATGTTGCTAATATTGAGCCTGTAGAAATTGGTCGTTTTGGAGAAGTAGACGTTGTTGAACTTGTAGGTAACCTAGATGATCTACTACTACTAGGTACTCTGTTGCCAAGCGAGTCGATTTAGGTGCCTCTTTCTTGCAAGTACCAACTTAAATTGTCCGAATATTCAAATCGTAACTGTCATAATTTTACAGTTGTATGAAATAGCTGTAACACGGCAAATTGACATAGTGTCAACTTGTTTAACAGTTAATTTCCCTATCTGTGCATATAACCGGTACTTTTGGAAACCTTGGTCCTTGCGGAAAAAACAAATCCGAAAATAAAAAGTATTTTTAGGTTAATTAAAGTTTTGATTGTGTCTTATCCAACCATTACTTACTTGAATGTATAAATTGGAATTATTACACCACTTGTATGTCAGGTGGTTTTGTTGTAGGACGGACAGAAACTCCACTGATAAAGGTGCACGAATGAGTTTATTTGTGTTTAGTTTTGACTGTATATTATATTTTTAGTAGCACACGAACACTCTACTCTATTACTACTCTGACTGATTAATTAATGTCAATATTGAAGAGGCTCTAAGTGTCCTGGATTAGATCTTGAGAGGCTATTGATTCTTTAAAAAAAATATTTGTATATATACAATATATAATAGTTATAATAGTTAACAACCAGTCTTACCAAAGGGTATTTTGTTACCCAGTAACTGACTTGTGGATGTCAGATAGGCAGTCGCTCCATGTAAAATACTGGTATTCAGCTGCATCCCGTTAGACTAGAAGCCGACCCCAACATAGTTGGAAACGGTTAGGCTAGGATGATGATTTGTAATTATAATATAAAAATTGCGTGACTGATTGTTTGAAGTCACTGTAGCTGGAAACATAATATTTTAAAGAGAGATTAGAAGGTCCTAAGAGGTGAACTGTGAAAGATGAAGATGATTTAGGGCTGACTTTTCAATCATCTGATAACTTTATTCGAGGAATAATTTTGAAATTTTCACAGTTATTTTATACAAAAACTGTCAAACGTCAATTTTATTCCTCGAATACAAGTTATCTGGTGATGGAAAAATCAGCCCTTAATCATTAAGAGTTGACTGTCTAATTATTTGATTACTTAATTACTAATAAAGAAAGAAGAAAAGAAAGAAAGAAAGAAAACGCATTTATTAAAAAAAAATTGTATGCCCTCTGGCATAACATAGCGCACTCTTTATTATGTTTACACATTTATTTATTTATAAAGGTACACCAACAGCTTCTGTACACAAAATATCAATTAACAGTAGATGACAGTCATGGGCTTATGCAGTTGCCAATAACAGGTGAACCAACATTCTCAAATACAGTGATAACCTAAAGTATAAAATACATCACTAGATGACCCTTTAAACTTTGTACCACGTGAGATCGTTCAAAATTTCGAGTTTTCGGCTGTTACTTTGGGTCATTCTTTGTGCTCTTTTTTCCTAAACCACCCCAGTATTGCGACAAACAAAACAAAAAAAATCAAATCGGTCGAGCCATTTTCGAGTTTTTGCGAGACGTAACGCATGGCAATTATAAATATTATTGATTACTATTTGTACATACCTATGTTAAACAAATGAATAAATGACTTTTTTTTTTTTTTTTAGGATGTGAAATCATCAAATGACCCCCCCTCCCGCTCTGGGTGGAGCAGAAGGGAGTGTCAAACTCTTACTGACTAAAACCCACCCGTGTTCCTTCCTTAGCCCTTTATGTATGTACCAGGCCAGTGGTAACCCTTTCGGACGATCCCGCTACCCCGGCAGGAATGACTTATGACTTAGGGCTGATTTTTCAAACGTCAGATAACTTTTAACTGTGGAATAGACAGTTTTTGTATGGTAGAAAAGTCAAAAATTCAAAATTATTCCTCGGATAACATTATCAGGCGTTTTAAAAATCGGCCGTTTTTTTTGGTGGGAAATCATGAAATAACTTCTCCCGCTTCAGGCGGAGCGGGAGGGCGTGTCAGACTTTCACTGACTAAAACCCACCCGTGTTCCTTCAATTGCCTTACATACAAACCCACAAATTTTACCTTTATAATCCCTGTAGTTTCATCACGATGTAACGCTAAAGATACTTGAGTTAATACCGCGTCAAAACAATGAGCTATTTAAACGAGGGGTTCAAGTTGGCTTGCAAACGAAGTCGTGTATAACAGCTAAAGACAACTGTATAAAATGCGAATACTTCATTCAACAAACGAAACATAAAAGGTGTACAAGTCAGGTGTTTAATAATATGATAACCTTGTGAGAACCGTGAGAACACGATTTGTCTGTATGGTCGGATGCTACGAGAGGTTAATATTGTAAGCAAACAACGGCTAACATAACAGGTTCAAATAATTTGGATTACGAATTACAAGCAATTATCGTACAAAATGTTCAGTATATCTTCGAGCGGCGCGGAGATGCGACGACAATGTTGTTAAAATCGCATGTTGGACTTAATGACACAGGATCAAGGCAATGGCATTGTCCAACGAGCCTCAGCAATGCCATATTAAAGACTGGAATTAAGAAGGGCATTGCTCACTACGCTAGCTGAAGACGACTAATTTAACTTAGTATGAAAATTTAGGCAATCAATCTGACTACAAATATAAGATAAGCTAAATGTATTTGCTCAAACATGTGTACACATACAAGAATAAAATGCTACAGGAGAACGTTAAAAAAGACATAATAAAGCATCAGACATGTTTGCCACATAGATGGTGTTCAAATGTTATTCATAACACTGATTAATTCTTATTTTCAAGTCAAAATAATTAATGTTCCGTGAATTAGCAAACAATAATACATTTTAAATTGCATTTAAGAAAGATTAAAAAAAAACAATAATGCATAAAACCTATGTCAAAATAATGCTTCTGACAGAAAAAACGACACGCTTGTAGCAAAAGATAGATTGGACAAAGTAAATTCGTAGTCTTACCTAGTCCCAAAAATAGATCTCCATAATTTATAATGGACAGTACCGATCTAAATCAACCGGAGGAGACGACGGCGGTTGAAGTTCGTAATTCTATCTCATTGACCCGTTGTGATCATGCCAACAAGGATATGATTTCGTTTATTTGAGCAGTAGTGAGCCACGTGTGGTTTCAATCAATCAATCAACAAGCAAGACAAGATGTTTGAACGTAGACGAAGCAAAAGGATGTAAGGATCGGAGCACGTGGTGTTCTGTAGTTTTTGCCAGGCCAACTCCTACACTAAAAGGCGCCAGTTTATGTGCACCTCTTTGTATGAAGCAGAAACGTGAAGTTAGTGTTAAACATGGCCTTTCTCCCAAAAAGAGGATGCTTATTAAGAAAGTTCAATGAATAGAAAATACTAGTTTTTTTTTTGTTTCGAGAATCAATTTCACCAGCTAATATCTGTCGGCAGTTTTCCTTATCAGAGCCTTAATCAGCCTTTCAGAAACGTAGTATTAATTTCTAGATATAACTATCCTCATCCGTTACATGAACTATTTTAGTTCAAGCAAACTCGTCTGAGTTGGACTACTAATTCACTTTTTACGCTTGCTCTCTTATTGAACATAGTTATTTCATAAACATTATTAACATAAAAGGTTTAATGACTTCAAGGTAGAGGGTCCCTTGAAGTCATTAACCTGTATCATCATCTCCTGCCTTTATCCCTATTTATTTATGGTCGGCACAACTATTAGTCGTCATCGCGACAGTAACCCCTAGTCTAGCCGTATCATCATTCACACAGTCCATCCATCGTTTCTGTGGTCTTCCTCTACTCTTTTAGCCCTCCACATTCATACTCATGTCATCATCATTCTCTTGTCTTTGTCCCAATTTTTGGGGTCTGCGCAACATGTCTTTCTTCCATATTTCTCTATTAGCCGTCATCTCGGTAGTTTCTTCCATAGTTCTTTATTAGCCGTCATCTCGGTAGTCAGCCCCTGGTCTAACCATATCATCTATCACACAGTCCATCCATCCGTTTCTTTGGTCTTCCCCTACTCTTATAGCCATCTACAATCACACTCAAGTCATTAGCCTATAATTTATAATAAAATACCATTTATAATCACAACAACAGCAAAGGTGTCAAAGATTCTTTTGTAATGGCGGTCGTGGCAAAAAAAGGTTAAATACCTGTCATACGTAATGGTTGCACTATTGGAAATTAATAACACATTATGTCGTTAAATCCTTTGTTTGTTTTAAGCGTCACAATGATTATTCAATGCCGAGACGACAATACAGCCTGAAAATGAAAACACTGGCGATACTAATGATGGTTTCAAAATACTCCTCATCAAATGGAAAAAGTTTTTTTTTTTTTTTAAACTAACTAAATAGTACCTAACTGACACTATTGGATATATGTATTTGGTTGATTTTTTTTTATGAAGACTGGGAACGTCATTCCGTGGATACACGAAGTTTAATTTATTGTCATATGGAAACCGGCATGTCCTAAAAAATTCTAAGCCATGTGACATCTACCAAGCCGCAGTGGGCCCGCGTGGTGGATGCCCACTCCTTCCCACGGCACGACGGCACGGTTGGCGCAGTGGTTAAGCGATTGACTGCTGCGCTGCGTGTCGCGGGTTCGATTCCCGCACGGAACAAATATTTGTATGGCCTACAAGTAGTTGTTCCGGGTCTGGCTGTTTGTGTATGTGAGATTAAATGTTTGTAAACGCACCCACGATACAGGAGAAATTCCTAGTGTGGGGCAACGTTTTTTTTTTTAAAAAAACAGTGTAGGCCTGTGTCACCTTGTGTTTTCAACTTTTCGGCTTTTACCGTTTTTGGCCAGACCAAGAGAAAATATTATGTTTGAAAAAAATCGTAATACACTGTGTTTTTTTTTTTTTGCTGTATGTCGTTTATATGAGGTTTCCCCTTTTTTAAATATCTTCTTAAGTCCTCGAGCAGAAGACCTTTGTATTGTTATTATGATTACGAGCTCCTAGCCTTTTCCCAACTATGTTGGGGTCGGCTTCCAGTCTAGCCGGATGCAGCTGAATACCAGTATTTTACATAGAGCGGCTGCCTATCTGACCTCCACAACCCAATTACTGGGTAATACGATACCCCTTGGTAAGACTGGTTGTCGGATTTTCGGGCTTCTTACGACCCGTAACGACTGTCAAAGATCCACGAATGACAGCCGGGACCAACGGCTTAACGTGCTTTCCGAGGCACGGAGGGGTCTTGGTATGTGAAGATGGTCACCCATCCACGGACCAACGGCGGCAAGCGTAGCTTAACCTGATCGATCGACCCGTGCGGCTGTTATTACTTAGCCACAAGTGCCTCCGATTATGATTACTAGCTTCTACCTGTGAATTTGTTCGCGTGAAGTTTCTTATTTCCCCGACCCACCCCGTCGGCTTCGCATTGCGATGCATCACCTGCCCGCGCTATCACTTCGTTTTCGCTTACCGTTCTTTCTGACCTTTTTTCTCGGCTAAGAGTCGTAGCGTAATATTATTTAGCCAATAGCCTTTCTCAAGACTTGGGCTATCGAATGCAAAAATATTTTTTCAGATCCGACCAGTAGTTCCAGAGATTAGCGCGTTCAAACAAACAAACTGTTCAGCTTTATTATTAGTATAGATTATCATACAAAATCTTGTTTCTTTCTTTCTTCTTGTATAATTACCGTCCTCCACAAATAACAAGTGTCAAATGACGATACGAAATGTTATTGTTTTTTTGTCGAACTTGTTTACTTTTATATAAGTTAATCAGTTGTAAATCATTTTATAATCGTGCCAACTTTAAATATGAATTAACGTGGTATGCAGCTAATCCGACGGATAAAATGCTTGTAATACAGATATCTTACAATGACCGGAATGTCATAGAGTAGAATAACAAATAACCTATTCTCTCTAATTATCATACTGCGCACTGTTTTTATTATAGAAAAGATGATAATATTAAAAAAAACCTTCCTATTTTTTTTGCGTCTAACATTATAGTGGACGACCAAATTTGAATAAACTCTTTTTGATATCTTTCAACTCAATACATCCACAATGGGTTTTTATTTAGGCAATATAAAACATATTGGTCTGACCGATGTGTTGACTTTGGGAAAAAATAGCAACCTTTTTTAAAACCTAATGCAATATTTGGAATTATTTTAGTACGCACATTTTCATTTGGCGAAATTTTTACTCGGCAGAATATTACCAAGGATAATCTTTCTTTTCAAGGATAATTGGTCTTTAATCAAATGATTTATTACAGCAAACAATCTTTAGACAATAAACATCTAGTTAAATGATTTTTATTAAAAAAAAATATATAAAGACAATAAGATTTTTTGAGAATGATATAATTTATTTGTGAAGAGTTTATTTGCTAAGTAATATTTTGGCAAATGAAATTATGCGGAAAATTGTTTGGGAAGTGATAATTTGTCAATTTTATTTTGATGAAACAAGGGAGACGCGTTGACTTTACATAATCAGCCTATAATGTTCCCAATGCTGGGACACAGGCCTACACTCAGTGGAAAGGAGTGGGCATCCACCACGCGGGCCCAGTGCGGGTTGGTGGATGTCACATGTCTTCTAATTTTTTGTTCTAGGACATGCCTCAGACCCACGACGACATTCGTAAGCCGCAGCCGTTACCGCTGGTCATCACTGCTGTTGACCGAGTGTTAACTTTAACAAACAGAAATATATAACTGTATAATATGAGGTAAAATTTTTAATGTAGGTAATCTTCGGAACTAAACATCCGATTCCGAACTACTGAGCTCCAATATTGCCGATTGTCATAGGGTATATATTTTAAGAGACGAAGTCGCAGCTGGAAGCCAGTAAAACATAAAGTAGCCCAGGAAACTACAGATCCTATATTCTTTTATTCCCCATCTGGTTGCTAGTTGGCAACAATTGGCAAAGCAATTACTTTCAAGCAAACTACAACAGACTGAAATGTTTCCGTTTGAATAACTAGATCGGTGTTAGCGTTCCCATTATTGTCCACGCAGATGTTTTCTAAACACAGTATAAACATTCAACTCTTCACATATTTTGCTCGGGTTTCCTGCAGTACTTCACCCTATATTTAAAGCTAGCTAGCGAATCTCTGCAGACGTTGTTGGTATCGTTATCTAAACACGATAAATAAAAAAGATTTGGTGGTTTTTTTTGGGGTCAAGGACCGCTGGTATTGTTGTTACTTTATCTCTAACTAGCTTCCCCTTAAAAATCGAATTACCCTTTTTGCCCCGTCAAGGGTCAATTTTCGACAACTTTACATACTTATTATTAATTGTTTTCTGTCAAAAGTATTAATACTAATTTTCGAGTTAATCTAGCCACGCATTATAATCCTCCCCTGTAAAATTAACTACCCCTTTTCATCCCGTTAGGGGTAGATTTTCGAGAAACCCTGATACATGTTATTCTTTATTTTTGGCCTTAAGTATAAACACTGAGTTTCGAGTTAATCGGCCCGCGCATTCAAATTCTTCCACACAAACTTCAACACCCCTATATCCCCCTTTGAGGGGTAGTTTTGAAAAGCTTATAATGATAAACTTTATTACTTACTCGGGCGAGTATTCTTGAAGTTTCAAGTTTATTAACCTAATGAAGTAGATTATTCATATATAGTGTATACCCTGCTTTTCACCCCAACAGGGATGGAATTTAAAAAAATCGTTTGGGATGTATTCATAACTTGACTCAAAGATTATTTATACTAATTTTCGAATTAATCAAGCCATGCAGTAAAATCCTCCGCTGTAAAATTGACTACCCCTTATCAGCCCGTTCAGGGGTAAAGGGTCGTTCGAAATTTAATTAGGGTTTTTCGAAAATTCGAAAAACCCTAATACACATTATTCTTTACTTTCGATCCTAGGTATAAATACTGAGTTTCAAGTTAATTGGACCGCGTGCTAAAATTCTTCCATACAAACTTTGAAACCCCCCAATCCCCTTTTAGGGGGTAGTTTAGAAAAACATAAAATGGCAAACTTCATAATTTACTTAGATTAGTATTGGTGCCAAGTTTCAAGTTTATTAACTCAAGGAATAAGAATTTCCATACAAACAATATATTTCACCCTCTTAGGGTTGGAAAACCCTTTCTTATTGGATACCTACTCTTCACGAAGAACACACCCTCCAAATTTCATGTCTCTAAGACCAACGGTTTAGGCTATGCGTTTATGTATCAGTCAGTCAGTCAGGACTTTGAATTTTATATATATAGATATATTGAACTAGCTGCGCCCCGTGGTTTCACCCGCATAAGTTTCGATCCCGTGAGAATATCGTGATAAAAAGTTCTCATAATCCTATGTGTTAATCCTGGTTATAAAATATATGTGTGCCAAATTTCATCAAAACTGGTCCAGCCGTTTGAGCGTGAAGAAGTAACAAACATACAAACACACACACTCACTCACAAACTTTCGCCTTTATAATATTAGTGTGATTTATGAGACTAATTCGTTGAATTCTCCTCTACTGTATGTTCCCCAACTTGTTCTTTTTGTTTGTCTTGGAGTGTTCTTTCTCTTTCATCATATTTACAGCAAATAAAGCTATTTTCTTTCTTTTCTTCTCTCGTATCGGCGCGAACGATACGAGAATAACTGATGGCGTGGTAAAAATATTCGCCAATGAGAAAAGCGGTGGCGTTTGTACCACAGAATAACGAATAGTTGGTGGTACTACCCAGGATGTACAGGAATGAATCTTGTATCAAATCCTGATGCAGTTGAATTTGGGAACTGACACCCGATTTTGGAAGCCAATGTCTCTAGAAATTGACATCTTTTTTGACAATATTATTGGTAAATCCAACTATATCTACTGAGGTGATTTCTATTTAGGATGGCTGGGACATCGATGCACAAACTGTTGCCATGGACTCAGCACAGACGCCAGCAGGTCAAGCTACCCGAAACTGTCAAATGAGAATGACCAAAAGTCGTACCAAAAAGTCTCATGCATCAAGATCAAAATATTATAGTAATTATTTTCATAATTTTTTACGACATTTGATTTTTGAACAGGGAATTTCATTTAAAGTAAAAAGTGTTGATAATGTATTATTCCCTTTACATGACGTTCCGTTTCAATTGAATTCATTTAATCCTTTCCAAGTAAATTCAGTCACATATGCACGTGATAAAAATCCTTGAACACCTCCATTAGTGTAATTACATATCGTCAACATAAGATAATTCGGTAACTGTTCGCGAATCATACGATGTTTTGTTTTGACTATGTCAAGAGATAGTCTTTTACGTATCTAAGTTCACTTTGTAACAGTTTATCTTCTTTTTTACGGACTCCAAATATAACAAGTCCGCTGTCTGGTTTTTCAGCGTATGTTTTCACAACTTGTCGTGTATATGATAAATGGTTAGAATGAATATTATTTTATTAATACAATCCGACATAACTGGGTTCCTGTCAATAGCACCTCATTCACCATAAAATCCCTTACGGTTTTGAGAAGAGTTATGAATGTGGATATGAAAAGAAGCAGACCTCAGAAAAGATGTACAGATTGTGTGCAAGATGATGAATGAAAGATGAAGAAGTCACGACTGACAGAGATGTAGAATAAGTACTTCACTGACCATAAATACTTTTTTTCGGGATTAGTTCAAAAGGATGATCGCATGTTTTAGTTCTAATGACATCCCATGACCTCCACCATGAAAAACACGAAGGGTCAAGCCAACAGTTTGGCTTCCATTTCTTTTACGCGTTAACTCAATCACTGTTACTACTGTAATAGAACGGGTGCGCGTCCGTGACGTGCGCACGCGGCGTCTGGCTCGGCCTCCTCAGTATTGCGTTGGCCGTGCGCGTGACCATACGTAACGCGCTCGCGAACCTTTTAATGTTCGATCACGATTGTGTTATATAAAAATACGCATTCTTTCGCCTTTTGTTACAAGTCGCATCAAAGTGCTCCGAAATTATAAAATTGATACCAAAATCTTCTTACATTCCAAAGCGTAACGTTATATTTTTTGAGGAAAAATATTCGGTAAAGTATCCAAAAGTAATTTTTGCATAGAAAACAACCTATGCAGTTTTTCACAACACCAGTATTCGCGAGCATTCATGCTTGCACGTCGATTTCACTTTCTGTGCCGACGTCGGAGCTGTTATTTGGAATTGTTAAATGACACCCCTTCAGTCAGCTAGTTGGTATTGTAAACGATATTGTTACCTCGCTACTTGTCCAATGCTTGCTGGAAATGGTTATTCGAGAACTGAATGATAAAGTAACCAGACCGCATGATACTCATACATTAGTTTCGACCTGATTGCTTCGTTTTACCTCATTCACAAAGATGCATAGAATTCGAGCGGTTATATCGTCCATACGCTTTGTTTACTGAAGTGTGAAATGATTTGAATTTCTATTATTATCAATATACTTGCGCTCCTTTCTCTTATGGGGAAACTGGACCCATAGTGTAAATAATAAAGTGTACAATGTTACCAGCTAATTTTGTACTCTTATTTTATTAAAAGACTGTAGTAACATTGGCCAACTGTCATATAACCTATCATTTGAAAACATCTTAGTAATCCAATCCTTAGTTGACCAAATGTTGGTATAAGTATCAATCAGTCTTCAGTAGATTAAAGAAAACTGCTCCGTTTCCATGAAAACCTCATGGCACTCTATGTATTCTTTTCATTCCAATTACTGTGACCGCTTCCGTAGAATTTTCGCTTTCTTGATCAACGATTATTTATGCATTCATTACATGACCGCAGCGTTGGAGCGGTGTGAGAAATTTTAACGATACTACATACTAATACAGTGCGGCTTGATAAATCATTTTATCAATTTTCTAATGTGGAATGATAATGAAGAAAGATTGATGAAGACGAGGATACTATAAAAGAAATTGTATCATTATTAGGTGATGCTACTGTGTCAACTGTTTATAACTCTGAACAGGTTGTGTGAGTGTCTTCAAAGAATAATGGCTTACTAATGTGCGAGTAGGCATAAATATAAATAACACCCCGTCGTTTTTGCGTCGGGGGTTAAAAACCGGATTGTTGAATAAAGTTAAAAGAACTCTTTATAGTCAACAAAATAAACGCGATGCCTGTAAAAGGTTGCAGTGCCAATGCTTCATGCTTGTGCAATTTTGGGTCCTACTGATCTTATAAAAGGAGACACTTGACAAATACACAGCGTATTTATCAGTGTTTTCAAGATTGTACAAGATCATTTGTCCTTGCCGTTATCGTCTTCATTCAAGTCATGTATTTTTAAGTAAGAATTTTTTGTCTCTAACGATATGCATTGAACATTGGAAATTGGAACCGCGAATAACTTGCCATGTGCATCTTTCTGTTGTTTATCAGATAACTTATCTTCTTCAGAACATTATTTATTCTGAAGAAACTAGTCCCGCTCTCGACCTTGTTAGATATAGTCAAGTATTTTAGACTGTCATTAACTCTCATAGTTACGATGCCATTTCGACTCGATGATTCTTTTTTGGCAATTGAAGTGTTTCGCAAAATGCGAATGAACATTTTCAGTGATTTCCTCATAAATTGCAAAAGAGTTTTTATTTTTATTTTTCCGTTACTGAATCAAATGATTAGTTGATTGATAGAGGAAATTCAATTTGACCCATAAACTATGATTGCAACAAATCAGACGATCTGTACAAATTGTAATTTGCGTACAATGAGTGATTCATTCTATTGTAGTAACAATAAATGAGCAGCTAATTTAATGCGTCCGTTTACTATTTCAATTTACACCTACGATAGTCGGTAAACAGTCATTTTCAGTGTGCAGCATAAAATTCGCCTCTTAGGACCAAATTATGGAACTTGAAAAGATACAGATTCATGATCCTACTGGTCTATTCTGGAAAATCTTACGATGAAAACTTAGGCGAAGTCAGCTGTACATAGTGTAAATGCCTATCATCAGGTGGTAGACAGCTCAATTCACCTAATTTTTCTCGGTGTCATATTGTTTTTTTTTTTCTATAAATATTTGTGCAATGGATGTTTTTGATATGAAAGATTAAAATAAATGACTTGATTAATGACTTTGCATTAGCATAAGTACGTCATCGCTGATCACATGAAATGGTGAAAGGCAAAAGATATCAAAGGGCGTGTCGCACATGCAACAATAGCGTGTTAGGTTTGGTTAGATAAAAGTTCACCACAGTAATGAAGCTTATCGCTAAAGAGTTCATAGGCAACTCTAACGATATCCGAAAGATGGTTAAAAGCTGATTTATTTCTTTATTTTTCTTTTTTTTTGTCCCACTGCAGGGCAAAGGCTTCCCTTCCTCCTTGCAATTCCTCTCTTGGGCTAGTGTGGAGCAATCCTGTCTGTAAGCGTTAAGCTCGTCTTTCCCATCTTCACCTGTGTCTGCCACGACGTCGCCGAACGATTTCTGGGACCCATATAGGGGTAAATTTGACCCATCACTCAATCGACATGCCGCAAACGTGTCCGACCCGACTCTCCAACGAAAAATAGATACAAAAGCATTTTTTATGAGGACCCCTATAGACCGCATAAACGATCAAAATTGGTTAAGAATACCCTAATTATAATGCCAGATTGCATCATTATGTAGCAATATTACGATGACAAACGCATGACATGGATATTCGTCACGTGTTTCATATTTACATATTCTTTCAAAATTCAATTAATTACAAACAAAGCTATTCAAAGCATCAGCACCTATAGTTGTTGTTCAAGTGACGCTACTGAATAGTCAAATTCTAAAATATTCACTGGTTACCTTGCTTCTAATCCAAATTTAGATAGAAAATGATCAATTCTTTTTATATCTAAATAGTTTGACTAAATTCTAGTAAGTATTCTAGGATTTCTAGGCGAACCTGATACATTAAACCTAAAAAAGAAACTCGGTCATGTATGTAAACTAATTCTTTCGCAATTTGAATGTATCTTTAAATTTGAAAGAGTTCAGTAAATAAATACCACCAGATTATTGCTCATAATAAAAGTTATTGTATCATTATTGACTATTTGACACTTGATTAATCATTATCACGCATCACACGAAGACCATTCGATGAACGTTATCTCCCACGCCCGAATCCACATGTTTTCAAGAAATATTGTGACACCTGAACTTTTGACTCGTGCTGTCGACCTTCCATCTCACCGACCGGTTTTGTTATGTCAGGCTCAGGACACACCTCCTCGCATCTTAGAATTGATGTGCAAAAACTAATCATTCCTCGATAGAGTCCTGATTACTTATTACTGTTTTTTATCGTATCTGTCATTAAGACAAGCATGTTCTGGAATCATCCAATATATCATTACCACACGTTAAGTGCTGTATCACAGTTTTATTTGTTCAATTCCCCACACCATTTGTCCCCCTTCACTGTACCTTTAAGTACTCGCTCCCTACTGGTTGCCAGCGCGAAATTTGCCATCCATATCAATCGTGATCTCCTTCACGCGCTTACTTTGCCCGTTCACAGTTCATTCGTTTATCACCAAGCAATTAGGTCGTTATTAATTACTGTTTTCATATCTGTATCGCATGGCAAGCTCTTGCCGTCGATATCTATCACGTTAGTGCAAACGCTTCGGGCAAGTCAACGGACATAGGTCAGCGGAGTGCACATTGTGACATCTGCACGGCGACACTGTCAATACAATTCCGACTTTCGAGGAGGTAACTCGTATTACCATCGTTCGCAAAGAAATTGAAATCGATAATTTAATATATTTCTAGAACTCGATAAAGATTAGTTGCGTAAATCTCCGAGGTTTTTAGTGAAATCTATAAATTGAGAAATATAATTAGTGAAGATTTCGTCCAAAATAGTGGAAGTCAGTGCGTTGTGGAACTGGACGGCTGGTGATGTAGTGTCGGTGCACAACAGCAGCGAGATGGATACGATGATAAGCGTGTGGACGATGGTGGAGCATGTGCGGGTGGCCAGCGGGGCCGCCGAGCTCGCCATCTTCACGGCTATTCTCTACTGGTTCTTCACATCCAGGTGTGTACTCTTCAACAATAACTTTTGGTTTTCGGAAACAACTTCCTGAATTGTCTCATCCTGAATAATTATTCATAGTATTTTTTTTAATTAATCCTCGCTTTACGTCTTAACCTGTTTTTAATAAGAAGCTTTTAATTTTTTTTACCAAAAAATATTGTGCATATGCGATTGTGACACAAAATTAATACTTATAATTGCCGAATAAACAACAGAATAAATATAAACAGAATTTTAAAAGGAGAGCTAATTTTCATATGATGTAATTTCAGAAGCTGTAAATAAATACAAAATTGAAACAATAGTCTAAAGGACATTATGTAATTAAATACTTAGTTACAAATGCACGCAAGCGGAACCTTTATTTCGGGTACTCTGGCGGCTTAAAAGGTCGTTAATGAAGACATTGGGGCCGAGATCACCCTCGTTGTTGAAGATAGAAGTAGTGTAATTAAAATACTCACTTGTGTTCTAGAAAGAAGCCTTCATTTATCAACAGTTATATGAATATTTAACGGAAACGTGATCAGGATTCAAAAACAGGGGCTGGATTACTGGATATAATATTGATTCATTTCATATATTTTTCGAATAAAAGAAATAAATTCTGGTCTCATTTATCATACTGAACTTACAAAAGAGTAACACGGTGTTCTCATTAAAATAGATGGAATTTGGTCAGTTGGTATTTACACCTGTTAAATTAAAATAAATTGCAGTTATAACGTAACATAAAGCACCAACAAAAACAGTTTTTAATTACACTTAATTTCAATTTTGCAACTTTGCAATCTTTTCATCCTACTTCTCCACATAATTGTTCACTATGTACAGTAACTAACTGAACTACTACATAGACACAATCAATGTAATAGATGTCTTTCTATATACTTAGGCCCAGACTTCTAATAATTGAGATTTAATCGAAAGTTGGTCTACTCTCTCTTGAAACCTACCCACGATCGTTCAAAACGATTAGCGTCTTTACTGCTATACAATTTATTTAATTAAAAACGAGATAATTGTTTGTATGAACTGATACAGTCTTTACTGCGGTTGCACTAATTGGTGCAAGGTAAAGGTCCATCGTTGTCAAATAATTATAATTCCGCGTAAATGTGTTTGTTTGTTAAAGTTTGTGTGAGATTATTTAGTTTTCCTGGTTGCAAAGTAAATTCCACGATATATTTGTACCGTTTTTATTTGCTTCAAAGTAGCTTTAAATTTTATTTGAAACTACTACATCCCTTGATTGATACTAGCTTTCTTTATTTCTGTCGTTCTTAGTGTCATCATCAATAACCAACCTATGTTCTGTTGGAGATTGATTCCATGTTCTGTCAACACATCCAAGTTATCTGTCACGCGTATTATTATAAAAGTTATTGTTAACAAGTTACTTATGTTAATTAATTATGATATCTTTGTTTAACGGAAACATTAGAAAAACAATCTAGACAATGAAAACAACTCACATTCGTAATGATAAAAATCTTGGATGATGTTAATGACCTCACTCCTGCTTCAAACTTAATTTATAACCATTGCCTACTTTGTGATATAAAAACAAAGAAACGCATGTTTAACAAAACACTGGGTAATGAAAAAAAAAGTAATGACGTTGTGAAAATGAGTGTTTAATATACCTATATACTAAACAATGTCATGTTTTAGTCTAGCAAATTAAAAATCAGAGATTAGATCATTTTCAAAGTTGTTGATATCATTTTTTTTTCACTGTGTAAATAAAATTGAAAATCAAAATTAATCAGTGTTTTGATAAAAATTGCATATTAGGCACAGATTATTGAGATGTTAATCATGCTTACAGAAATATTTGTAATATTGACGATTATTTAAATAAATCGGATGTTTTCGCGATATTCCATAGATAGTCTGTCTTAGGAAATTGGTTTAAAATCAACGGAGAGCTGTGTGCCTTTTTTTAAAGAGCATAGTATCCTTCCATTACCGTCACTATACATATTTGAAGTAGCGGTCTTCGTTAAACAAAATCCTCATTTATTTACTTTAGCATCTACAGCTTTCAATCGGACCCAAAGGGACGTAAGTCGTCTGTGCGTTCCAAAAACGAATACTGCCTTGATGTATAAAAGTGTCTTTCACATGGCAACAGTTCTATTTAATAAATTGCCAAAAGAGCTAAAAAATCTACATATTAACTTATTTAAACCAAAATTGAAAAGTTTGCCGTGTCAAAAATGTTATTATAGTGTACCGGATTTTTTATCAGATAAATTTTGACATGTTAATGTAATTTTTGTAATGTAATGCAATTTGGTTCTTTGACTATGTTGTAATCACAAATCTTATATAATTATTTAAATGTGAATTATTTTTGACATTTACCTAACAAATAATTTTTGACGTTTACCTAACAAATTATTTTGACATTTACCTAACAAACTATTTTGACTTTTGTTCCTCTATTAGTAATCATTTAATCAAATAATACAATCAATTATAATATGGTTGATTTGTAGTTTAGTACGAGTAAGCTCTTTATTTGCATGTGAAAATTGTAATTAATTCTTTTTGAATTTTGTATGCCTTTAATAGGCTGATCATAGCGCACATTAACCTAAAACATGTCCAACCACTGTACCTACCTATGTATCACAAATAAAACATTTCTGATTTCTGAAATATTCAATATATTTGACTAATACATCTAGTTCATGGAAATCAACGAATTTTGCAGTTAACACATTCGAAAACCGCAAATTACTGTCTACTCCTCCGTCTCTTTCTCCTGTTTGATTTCTTTTTCATCTCATTTTAACCAACTGTGAAGGAGACTTTTTCTAAGCTTCCCATACGTTGAGATATTCAGTTCTTCCCATCTATGATTTTTTATATGTCCATATTTTCATTCACTATTTTCGCGCCATTCCGAAGCCTACAAGATAAAGTGCGAACACTGTTAACTAATGTATTCGTTAAGCATCAATAAATGTACTATTATCATAGGCCATTACAGTTCAAGACTTGTTGGAATGTTCCGTTATTATTTATCGTGTCATATATATATTATCTGTTTGCCACAAGCTATCTATGTATAGCTATATATCTATGTATATTGTGTATCTTGAGGGAGGTTATGGTTCATTAAGTTTAATTTATTCACTGAAAGAAACGACTGAGGTTCTTGTAACTTACATATGCTAGACTATGCGTTATTGATAGTGACTGTAGTTCCTATATTAACAACAACTTTTGGATGGATTTAGAGGGAAAGGAGACACAACACTGCAGGTAGTTTGTAAAAAAAAAAAAACAAAAAAAAAACTCAAAAAAACACTCTCCTCGTCATAATCTGCTTAATAGCTTTGTATTTCCATAGCCTTTATAGTTCTTTTGATATAGTACGCCATTTATTTTTTTACGATCTGAAATTCAAACAAGTAAATGTGTATGTCATCTGGTTATTTTCTAATTCTTGTAGTTGTAAACGTCCATTTGGTTTTCTGTGTTCATTACGGTTCCATCGGAAATAAGATCCAAGTTGTTTTTACGGAAACGGAACATTTTAAGAAACATGCACAAGATGTCCGGATTAACAGCCTTATAAATATTGTAAACTTGAATGTTCATTTTGGTTTGATTTTCTTTTAGTTTGTCCTTATTATTCTCATTAGCATACTGGTTTAGTGTATGAAGAACATATACAATTATGTATGTACCTACTTTTCACAATAATCTATAATATACAATGTCGTAGTCTGTGAAAACACTCGGTAAAATAAATTGATGTCTTGTAACTATGCAGTCTATTGTTTCTTTTTGGACGTTAATGTTTGGACGTTCTGTTTCTACAAATATCTTACTTGTAGACAATACTGTAAGTAATCTCTACGCTCATTTCTTTATACGGTTTGAAACAAATCAGATGAACTTCTTCATCTGATTTGGTTTGTTTTTTTAATAGTTATTACTAGACATATTTGTTTAGGGATATAGCAAATGAAGATATATGTAAGAATACAAGTTACTCATAACATGCTTACATATCATCTCTTTTATAACATTATTTAAATACAGAATATTATTTTATTAATTTTATTATTTCTCATATTTAATTAAATACTTACATTATAAATTATATTTTTAAATATTAGAATATAATATATATGTATATATATATAAATAAAAATAAAATAGTAGCCAACCGGTATCGGGAACAGGGTCCAAGCTAAGATCAGGGCTCCAGAGAGAGGAACCTCCTGACAATGCGAGCCGTGTCCAGAAGTACCGTTTTCTGAATCAAGCCCTTAATCCAGCTGCTAAACGAGGGCCTCCTCAGGTGTTGGTCGAAGCTCTTGGGTATTAACCCATTGGCTGTCACGACTATCGGCACAATAATCGCTGACTCCACATGCCACATTTCGACAACCTCGCGAGCCAAGTCAAGATACTTGATTTGTTTATCTTTCTCGGCTTCATGAGGTTCGCATCAGGCGGGACGGTTATGTCAACAAACATTGCGCCCCGCTCTTCGATCCATCACCACCATATCTGGTTTATTGGCAACAACAGTACTTTTTAGTGATGATGGATCGATTCCAGTACAACGTGATATTTCCATTTTCGAGAACTGGGTCGGGCACATACCTGTAGTACGGCACCTGCGATTCTACAAGGCTGTATTTCAGAGCAAGTTATATTTTTTATTATTACGGTTCTTTGGTCCTTAATCCTTGAGATTGTGAAGAAAGGATCCCTGGACAATGCTTCATGACAAAAAAAGGGTAACGTAGTCAAACGTATATGGAAATACAGGTTTCAAGCCCACCACATGCTGTACCTCCTGCTATCTTCTGTACAAATATTAATATAAAGAGCGTTATCATGAAAAATCACATGTGGCATACCGATTATAGATTTAAAACTGATAAATATTCGGAAGCGATTATTTATCAGCACGTGGCAGTGAAATCATTTTCTTATAATCGCAAAATGATAAATTAACTGGTTACGTCAGTAGAGATAAGGGTTATTGACTTTGCAAGTTTAGAAAAGTGTACCGGTTGACCCGGGGGCCAGGCCAACTGGTAAGCGATCCGCGTGTTTCTTAAACTAGAAATCACATAAACAACATAATTTTTAGAAAGGTAATGATTAACACTATTGATGTACAAAAATTAAACGTAGAACTTAACAGCACCCCAATTGCGAAACACACTTTCCATTATAACCTGAAGAATTTTGGAGAAAATTTATAAACCATTGCTTCAGATGTTTGAAAAATCCATCTGCTCGGCAAAGTAAACAATTCAATGAATATTGTCAAAATGAATAGCATTCGGATTGTAAGTGTGATTCATGCAATTACCTCGCAGAAAATCGCAAGTGTTTAATAAATGAATAATCATAATCGATACATATTGTTACTATACATACCCTCGCGACTGTCCATGTAAAAGAATGTTGGTATCAAATTGTTGATCCAAGAATTTTGAGTATCGTAATATATATGGATGGCTCGACCGTAATGCTGTGGGCGTGGCATGACTTGCGAAGCTAGATGACTCAACGTTGAAGTCAAAAACACAATGTTTTGTACCGTTGCTTAAAGGACCATATATCTAATGTAAGCTCTTCTTTGTCCACAGCCGCGTAGCCGACATGCTGGAGGTGGTTGGCGAACGCGTTGGAGGATGGTGCGGCAGAGACACAAGCAGTTCACTGCGACAAGCGGTGCGCGCACGCAAACGACAATCCGAACATTATGCCAAGTTTGAAAGTGAAATCATTGTAAGTAATAAGTAATCATTTTATTTTTTATACTTCTTGATAGATAGAAGTGCTCAACAGTTAGACAGCAATTGTTAGGAAAAAAAACTTGACAGGCTCGTCCTTTGACCACTATTTCAACTACTGCTAATAAGCGATAATGCGGTGTTCACCTATTACGTGAAACTACATCGGCAAGACGTTTTAAACTATTTGGGTTTAACTTAACAAACACAGCAACTTCTAATATGTATGACTTATTAGATCCACTTCATCATTATTGTCATCGTCATCATCATTGGCAGCCTTGTTCCACCCACTGCTGAGTTAGGCCTCGTCCCTTTTGTGCCATGCTCCCTGGTCCACTTAGCATATTAGCATAATCATCCCATAACGTTCCCACTGCTGGGACACAGGCCTGGTCCACTTACGAGGACCAAATTCTACACCTGATTAAATTTCTCCTTTAATTTGATTTGTAACTAACTTTAAACATAGTTACCATTAAAGATGTTTGACTAACTGCTTCCGTTGAAGCAATCACACGAGCCTTTGGGGTATTAGTATTCATTCCATAATTTCCGCTTTCCTTTGTTGTAATGATATACTGAAAACTCGTTGCTTATCATAACTTGTTTTCGTACATTTGAAGTAAAACATACAGTAGCTAAATTGTCCAATCATGTAATGTAATGATGTCCGTAACAAAATTGTATTAATCCTCGATGGCATTAGTCGTGTGACGTATCATGTTACAACTCAAGTAAGCATCATTTCCAACTACGTATAGGACATCTAAATAAGATTATTTTCTTATTCTCTATGAAGGTTTTTGTCTGATTCTAAAACTGCTGGTAACCAAGCCTTTTCTCAACTATGATGAGGTCGGCTTCCAGTCTTACTAGATGCAGCTGAATACCAGTATTTTACATGGAGTGACTGCCTATCTGACCTCTTCAACCCAGTAACTGGGTAACACGATACCCCTTTGTAAGACTGGAGGTCTACTCCCTAAGCATGAAATTCGTAGTTTCGGTCACAGATACGGGCGATTCCTGGACCGTATCATCTACGGATATAAGATTTGTTTGGGGACCGACCTAAGAATGAATGACCACGATTTTGCAGTTGTTGTCCGTCCTAAAAAGCTAATTAATCGGGAGTAGGGTTCACTCCGAAGTTTCGTACTACTTTTGGACGGGC
Organism: Apamea epomidion; assembly: GCA_947507525.1. NCBI lineage: Eukaryota > Metazoa > Arthropoda > Insecta > Lepidoptera > Noctuidae > Apamea > Apamea epomidion. Next base: position 5,112,685 of record OX382247.1, on the reverse strand, counting down.
CCGTATCTTCGTTGACGGACTGAGACAGTAGGCCACCTGTTCCCTTTTCATAGTCTTTATGTAGAGCTAGCATCAACTCACAGGCTGGAAGTCTCTTTCAATCCGTTCAGTCCATTTCTTTTGTTGTTTCTCCAATGCTTACCATATCTATCTATCTCATGCTTTGCATTAACTATTTGACAATTCCCATCCACAACTGTTTTTTTGTTGTCATTCGCAATTTATTCGATGTGATGCAATATCAAAATCTAGTCATCACAACTTATATCTCGATCAACAAAATCTTGTAATACCTTTTGCATCTTTAGTCCCAGTTTCTGCCACAGTGTGTGTGGCAATCGTCAACAGTAATCATAAACGACTTTTGTCATTGAGTGCACATAGGTATCTGTTACGTTAACCGCTAGTTACGAATGAAGTAACATCGTTATATTAGTCATCATTGTTATACCGACGCCTAACGTCGCGAAACGTTTTAAGTCCAACAATTTCGGCACTATTGCGAAGTAATTCAGCAATAATAAATTCTTCTAAATCACACATATATTTTTAACCTACATTCTTACACGTGTTTTTAGCGTTGTTTATTTTTGGCCTCTTTAATCCGAGCCGGAAAACGTTTCGTTTGCGGCGTTCTCGTGTTCAGGTTTCTGTAAAAATAGATGTGATTTCTTCAGACACAATCATTTTGACGATAAACAAATGATGAGTAGGGTAATTTACATATGAGTTAGTCATACCGTTTATTAGGTTTTCACAAGTCACGTTTTTTCCACTGATTCCTTGAAAATTTTCGGCTGTACACTGTATATTGGTAAAAATATACCAGAATGAATCATTTTCTCCGTGATGTTTGTTTAAGCTGGGCAAATGAGAAATATGATAATTGATGCGTTTCATTATTGGCACGGAATGGTCGTCCCTTTTAGAGAAGGATCCTCATCTGAGAAGGATCTTCCACTTCTTTTAAATTTAATTCTGCAAATTCAAATTCAAATTCAAATTCTTTATTGCCTGCAATTTGCTTTTGTGTAATATTTTTATAGATATAGACCAGGCAGCGCCTTGATAGCAACAGCAGAGCAGTTTGTTAATGGCAGGAAAATGATTGCTTCTTTTTGATACAATTTAATTATTCTGCTTGAATGGCGATACCTTGTTAGACTACTGATGGATTTATCATACTGGACAACTGTTTTTAGTGCTACAATAATACATTACTGTTGTATGTATTTTGTATTTTTTGTTAGCCTGTGCTGCCACATTCCTGGGCAAAGGCCTCCCATCCCTTCTTCCTTCTTTCGCGAACCCTTCGGTTTAGACGGAATCATAACAATTTACTTACCAAACCATTATTTCAACAGTGTCGCAGATCATCGCTGTTCAGAATAAAGGAAGGACCAGTAGTGCCAGCTCCTGAACCACAGACGAGACCGCCAGCGGGACTGGCTTGTGGAAGATGTGCACCTGTGTCCAGGGTAAGTTCATTTGATTTAAAGGCTTTAAAGACATTCTGAATCTTGTCATGTCTAGCTAAGACCTTACTCAACGACTACTGATAAAGATTTTTTTTTTTCTGTAAGTATGTATGAAGTTTTATACGAACACTTTTACACGTCAATAATATTTTTAAAACTAGATGAGAACGGTATTTCCTAACTGACTGCTCTGAGAAGAAACACGAAACAAACTGGGGGTCACAGACTCGGTCTCTTTTGATGTCCAGACATAATCTTGGTCAGATCATGTGAGGAACATGTAGATTTAGTTTGTTATGGCGGTTAAATGATCCAAAATCCTTTTATTGCTGTGCGAAATACTGCAATAATATTTATTTTAATAAAGCCTTTGAGCAAATAAGTTTCATACATTTCTCTAAATGTAAGTATACTTATGTGCCTACTTTATGTACATCTATTTACCTTTTGCTCGAGCCTTGACCCGAATATTTTAAATCGCAACTGTTTATTTTGTAATACTGAAACATCTAGAAATTGCCTACTGTTTTAATGAATTCTTCAGACACTTCAAATTATGTAAAAGATTATTAATTACTTACTTAAAGTTTATTAATTACTAACTTACTTACCAGTATGTTTAAAAAAAATCTTGAGTGCATTTCAAGTTGTAATTGATAAATTGTTACTTTTATATTGTTAAGTATGTATTTTCCGTGTTTGACACTAAATGATAATATCGAGACTGAAAAAAGTGCAATTTAGTATTGTTAACATTACCATTATCATGTAATTACAATATGCGTGCTATCATAACAACAATGTAATGAAGGTTATTTTATTATGTGAGTAAATACAGCCTTTATTTAATCAAATGTCTAGTATTTAAAGCACAGGTATAATTTTAACAAGATACTTGGTCCTTCGAGCCGGATCTCTACTAGGGTTCGTTAACCGTTTGTTTTTATGCTTTTCTGAATAGAGCACGAATAGAAGATACTGTAGGCTATTATATAGCTTCACTTCGCAAAATAAATAAAATAAACTTATTGGACCGCCTTGGGGGGCTCGTGGCTAAGTAATAACAGCTGCACGGGTCGATCGATCAGGTTAAGCTACGCTTGCCGCAATTGGTCCGTAGATGGGTGACCATCTTTACATATAAGACCTCTCCGTGCCTCGGAAAGCACGTTAAGCTGTAGGTTCTGGCTGTCATTTCTGGATCCTTGACAGTTGTTCCGGTCGTCAGAAGTCCGAAAGTCTGACAACCAGTCTTACCAAGGGGTTTTGTATTACCCAGTAAGTAGGTTGTTAGAGATCAGATAGGCAGTCGCTCCATGTAAAATACTGGTATCCAGCTGAATCCGATTAGACTGGAAGCCAACCCCAACATGACTTATTGCCTTGCCTTGTTTCGTGAGTCATCTTTATGCATTAATTTCAAAAGCCTTCATTCATTTGCTCCTTTAAAAAAAGGCACTGACTGTATGTTATTTTGTCATACTGTAAATAAAAGAAAACAATACGGTAAACAAAGACTTCCATGTGGATTAATAGAATACCCAGTACAAAGTCTAAAGTTCGTTACCACTATCGCGGCCGGCGCAAAGAGCAATGTCTTCCGGACTTTTTTTTTTGTTTGATCGTCCATATGTAAAAACACTAACTACGCATTATACTTAGTAGGTTGAGTTGATATTGGTATCTTTTGTGCTACTAACACATTTATGTAGATGAAAGAACCAGGTTTGTGGGTAAACAAAACTTGTTATATGATATTATTTAGCACCTTTGTGTATTTAATTTCATCACCACTGCTCTCAAAACGGTGAAGGAAAACATCGTGGGGAGATTGGCATGTCCTAGAACCAAAATATCAAAGACATGAGACATCCATCAACCCGCACTGGGTCTGCGTGGTGGATTACAGCCCACCCCCTCTCACAGAGAGGAGATCTGTGTCCCAGCAGTGGGAACATTATTGGCTGATTATGCTAGCAAGCATTTCGTATATGACACGTTTTATACACAGGGTTTGTCAATGATGAATATCATTGACAAACCCTGTGTATAAAACGTGTGTAAAAAATCAATTGCAAGTGAATACTTGCAATTGATTTTTATCTATAATTCTGCGTGTGTGAATACTTTTGTGAAAATAAACAACAAAATTGGTTCTTTGTGTCTCATGTAACATGGCAGCATCTGAACAGTTGAAGGTTGTTTTTATATATGAATATGTTAATAAGGCTCTAACCACAGTGTACGAAAAACATTGTGAGAAAACCGGTATTCCTAGATTAAAACAAAAATATGAAGACTTGGGCCGTCTTCCAACTTGCAATGACCCGGCATTACGGCCCGAGGATTAACTGCCCACACTCTCTCACAGAGAGGAGGCCTTGAGTCCAGCAGGGTAGTACGTACACACTATCAGTAGCAATGGCTTTCATTTTGACAGTTCAACAACATTCATCGCGTTATTTACGTTGTTGAGCAGACGAATTTTCCAAACATATAAAGCAATGGATAAGCAATATCCTTCAAAATTATTCAGATTATGATTGATAATGTGTTACGCGATTAGGATGCAGTATAGGCTGAACATGTCGTTATCCTACCAAAAATGCTAATCGGACTAGCGTCCTGCATCATAGAACCGGAAAGGGCCATGCTATCAATGGATCAACTACAATGTAATCGTATGCATGTCCGAGTAAGGACGCATTGACACATATTATATACATAACGAAGGACTTTTCCTTCGACGAGTCATTTTACAACCTTAGACCATGTCGGTCAGTATTCTTCTGATGGTCATATCGTTGATGGTATTTTTTCAATTACTTGTACAGCACAATACACAATATACATTGATATTCACAGTGTTAACACTAGAAATAAGGACAATCTACGTGCCCCCTTTCACCGGCTTCATAAGGTTCATAACTTATTTGTTGGACTTGGTATAACCTTTTATAACAAGATACTCTCTTCTTTGCTAAACTTGCCTTTTAATGCGTTTAAAGCTCAAGTGAAATACAACCTTTGTTCAAAGGCATACTATTCCATCAACTACTACTTACACGATAAGAATAGTTGGTCGCCCTAATTAACTCAAGACAATGTTTATGTTCTTTCTCCAGAATTAGCTTACTGACAGGTTATTGTTATTAGTATTAAATTATTTATTTATTTTACTTCGATGTTCCTAGATTATCATTTGTGACTTCAAGTGACAGTTATGTGAACAGAACCCAGCAATGCATAAATATGTAAGCTGTCACGCCCTTTATGCCTGGAGGCTTTTATTTAGGTAGTAAGTTTTTATTTACATTTTATTTTTTTATTAAAATGTTGCGTTAATTAATCATTTTTTTTACTTATACTAACTATTAATAAAATAAATTAACTAACTTATATAACTAGTACGTATAGTTTTTTTATTATATTTGTTGGTATACTGGCGTGGCTAACTGACGTATGGCAAATAATTTAATTTTATGTTCTGTGTCTTGTAATGTTAATTACTTAACATAGGTAATACTTGGCTAGTATTGTATACAATCAAGTATTTTCTAACTGTACAGACACCTCTTCTGCTGGGGAGTTTGTTGCGCCACTCCTTCTTCCCAGCGATAGCACTAGGAAGTGGTTAAGGGCGGGCGTTTTTGGGGACCGTCTTTTGTAATTTTGACGTTCGAAAAGTGCTGATTCTCAGCCTAATTAGAATAAATATCTTTTAATTTTGATTAAAAGAAAACGAAATCCTAATATTTTTGTGAATTGACGATCTTATAAGGGCAACAAAAGATGGTGACAGAATCTTTCTGAGTATTCGTAGATGCAATCTAAAAGTATACTGCCACTGTATCTCTTCTCCCAAATATTTCAGAGGGGCAATTCTCGTAATTCTAAGAACCTTCACAGTCTAATCTGTCTCAATCAGTCAAAAATACCTCTAATTTCCCTACATTTTAACCAAGTTTTTGACATTGATTGTCACTGAGATGAGATTGCGACTAGATTTTCAACGTTTTTCATTACGGGAATTGGCCTTCTGGTTTCAATTTGAAACTGCAAATATTTAGCTGCATCGGATTCTTACTAGAATTTCTAAGTAAGCTCATTTTAGCTGTCCCAACTAATAAAGTCAGGATAACGCTGGCTTGGTGACGTAAATTAATATGAGTAGACTTCTAGATCCATAAGAAGTCCAATCACGTACTTTAATGACATATGTCACAGAATTTGACGAATCTCTCATACAGAATGCGCGACATATTTCTTGTCACAGTACCCTGACTCGCCTGATTGCAACTGTATACAATGATGATCATCAAGATGCCAATTGTCTTGTAATTACGCGAGGTTAATAAAGGGAACTCTGTCGTCCCTGTGTTCGGCCGGAACAAATACTCGCTGTGAATCTATTTTAGTTAAAGGTTATCCGACTTCTTGACCTAGAATTTGTTTTATGTGTAACGTTTGACGCTGAATTTAAATGATATTATTGGGTACATTAATTATATCGTTACACCTGACCTGCTTAAGTGTGAAACAGAAAACAGAAGTAAAAGTAATATCAATGAAATGATCATTGATATTACTTTTGTTTTGGTTGGAAAATAAGGTCGTGGGCGATAAAACACTCGCTGAAAGGTTACGTCATCTCATAAAAGACTTCGACACTTGATTACAAACTAAATGCATTTCGATAACTGCCCAGTGTCCACATACAGCCGTTGCACTCTTTAAATACCCCTATAACGATTTTGGGAGAATGAAAATGTGTCATTTCCTGAAGAATTGGCAAAAGTAAAGTGGCAGTGGGCAGAGCACATTGCTTCCAGAACAGATGGCCAATGGGTCCGAAAGATTTTGGAGTGGTAACCGCGTACCGGCAGACGTAGCGTTGGCAGGCCTCCTAAAAGGTGTACTGGTGACCTTATGAAGGCCGCAGGAATGCGAGCAGCACAGAACTGGTCAAAGTGGCGGTGATGGGAGATTCCTAGTCCTGCAGTGGACGTCTTTCGGCTAAATAACAACGATGATGATGAATGTGTCATCATCTAACTTACGGTGTTTCAGTATATTGAGCAAGAAAATGCTATTCTGTGATGGTGAATGGAATAATTTTCCATATTAAACAGAGGACCCATAATAAAATCTTTGACTTGTACTTCGACCTGGCTTAAAATAAACGATAACTTGTGACTTGTGGAAATAAGTTTAAAGAATAATTTGTTTTGGACATTAGACTAAAAACAACACTTAATATCAAACCTGTATCTAGTAGTAGTACACCCACATTTTGCACAATAAGAGTTTGCCCGACCTTGCTCAGCAATATTAGAACAAAATGAACAAAAATCAGTTTTATTACGACGTTGCTGTCGTCACAAAAAGTATATCTGTCTGATAAGTTTTCAAGTCTATTATAAAAACTATAAATGTAGTAGATGCCTTGCTGACACTGTTTATCTACATTTATACTGCTGTACCTCGAAAAGCTTTTAAACGAATGATGTCGAACCATTATTGAATCCATCCTTCTAGCTTGCAATGAGTCGTATAATTGGCTGAATCATCCACCTGTCTTTCAAATCTGTGAGATGGTATCTGCTGCTGGATAAAAGCATTGCTCAAAGATCAGTTTTGGGTCATTTACATATAATGCTACCCGTAGTCTCCAGGGTTTTGTCTGAAACCGTGTAATTCTGCTTTTTGGATCGTCATGATCACTATTCCAGAATATTTTCCTTCCAACCTTAGAAGGTTTGCTTCTTCTACCTCCACTTGCACTACCAATTTCGATCACCTGTCTTCTTGATATTAAGTAGTTGACGCTTGTATGTCTTGCTTGTTTTTCTTCTTTTTCCCTTTTTTCAACGAGTTCAAATTCATCAATGTAACTTTGCTCTGATTTTGCAGGAAACCTTTATGTACAGACGCCAGCAGATCAAGCTACCCGAAACTGTCAAATTTTCCCAATCAACCTTGAACCTTAATGCGTTATCAATAAAGTTGAAAACCTGTTAAAGAAATTTGACAGATTGTAGTAGCTTGATGTGCTGGTGTTTGTACCATCACCATTATGATATCATCTTTATTAATTTGATGCTGCCAGCTATTGATGTTTATGACATTCTTTATCTTTATTTTCTTCCGTTTTCCTATATCGGTAGAGTCTATAGGAAAGCTGATATGAAGTTGTAGACATTCATAAACGTTTCCGTATTCATCACACACACCTGTTAATATTTCCTATGTTATTATATCTTTGTTTTAATATATATAATATTAATTAGGTCGTGCGTTCGAACCCAGACAGGCTCTTTACTTTGTGTAAATGACTTCATCACTACTGCTCTTAAAACGGTGAAGGAAACAATCGCGAGGAAACCGGCATGTCCTAGAACCAAAAATTCAAAGACATGTGACATCCACCAACCCGTACTGGGCCCACGTGGTGGATACAGGCCACTCCCTCTCACAGAGAGGAGGCCTGTGTCCCAGCAGTGGGAACATTATAGGCTGATTATGTATTTATAATTGTGTCACGAACGCTCTGTGAAGTATCTCTGTCTCTGGCCCCTATTACAAACGGGTGCTTCAGTTCTTTATCATCGAACTTTGCACAACCGATAGTGTTGCTTTGTTCCCAATATTGCACGTGTTTAGTTATTGTATTGTATCGGTTTCTTTAAGATAAACAGATTTTTTGATGTTTTTCAAATGTCTCTGTTTGATAAGCAATTAATTTATAATTTGCATACTGTATGTCACATCTTCTTGAAGCCTGTCTGTAGAGAAGAGAATGGCGATATAGTGAATTTGAGTGATCCATAAACAATTTCTTGTTTCCAATTATTTGTATGGGAAGATAAAAGAGCATAATATGTGGCATTTAGTTACTAGTGAACAACTTATCACTACTAAATCATGACCAACGATTAGGACCAGCGGGACAATTGTGTAACACACAACATGCATTATGCACAATGCATTATGAATTTTTCAAAACACGTTTTCGAAAGACGATAGGGAAGAAAATTAAAGTTTAAAAAAAAAAACAAGATAAACGGCTTAAAAGGTACAGGAGGTCCATGTTCCAGAATTATGTTAAATCATTGATTGATTTTACTCAAGATAAGTATCAGGTGTAAGGAGTTCCAACTAACATCTTTTGGGACTCAAGCCAACTTCACCTCCCCGGGGTGCATCCGGCTAGCAAACAAACAAGGCTCTGGCAACCCGCCGACACGCACTGGACCAGCGTGGTGGGTTACGGTCCAATCCCCCCCAATGGATAAAGGAATAAGACACAGGCCCCAAGTGCCCGGCAGTGGTTGTGCTGGTGTGGATGCACGATGACCGCTGGGCAAAAGCCTCCATACAATGGGTGCCTGAAGATGGACGACGCCGCCGGCTCAGAAAGAGATGGCGAGACGATCTGGACGCGTACCGCGAGGGCTGGTTCGATGTGGCGCGGGAAAAGAGTTTCTAGAAGGATTTGGGGGAGGCCTTTGCCCAGCAGTGGGACAGTATAGGCAAATAAAAATAAAGTATCAGTATTTAGAGGCATGCATGACAGCTTCGTCCTGAAATCCTAATCTTAATTCCTGCTCATATCAGTAATTATAATTAATACATACATTTCTCCTAGTGATAAGAAATGACTTTCGGTACAAAGGTACCTAGGTACTTATTACATAACATAAACAGCCTATAATGTTCCCACTGCTGGGACACAGGCCTCCTCTAGGTGAGAGGGAGTGGGCCGTAATCCACCACGCCGCCCCAATGCTGGTCGGTAGATGTCACATGTTTTTGAATTTTTGTTTCAAGGAGAAGGACATGCCGGTTGCCTCAAAATGAACGATGGCTACATATTCAACAATATTCATTGCATTATTTATGTTGTTGAGCAGACAAATTTTTCGAACATATGAAGCAATGGATTAGCAATATCCTTCAAAATGATTTAGATGGAGATTGATAGTGTGTTACGCAACTGGGGGGTGCTGGACCTCATGCTCAGCAGTACCACTCCTGACCACTAGTCCATCGAGGCAGTCCAATTACTTATTCCTAAAATCCAAAAACAATCTACGTTCTACATATTACTAACGTTAGCCGTAGTTCCTTTTGCCGAATATTTCCTTAGTATGCTTGGCTACGATTCGCCAAATGATTGGTTGCGGCGTAGGTCAGTGACTCTAGTTCTTCTATGCATACGTGACATAATTACATAGGAGTGACTGTTTGATCAAATTATTTTTGCCAAAATGAGGTTTGAAAACATTTAATGTTTTATTAATTGTATGTGATTATGAAATTAAATTGGGTATCAGACTCATTACAGAGCGTTATAAAAAACCCTCAATCTATGTTTCTTTTATATATTTTTTTTTTTCTTAGCTATTATTATACAGGGTTATTTTTTAAAGACCAGCCAAATTTGAGGATGTGGTACAGACCATCAAACTGAACAACTTTCTCCATGGGACCAACATAGTAATCGCGAATAAAAATTCAGCCGTCCCATACATTTAGGTCGAGTAGGTATTGAAGTTTTCTATGGGACAGTTGATAAAATTTTCGCGATTACGCTATTTGTCCCATGGAGAAAGTTGTTCAGTTTGATGGTCTGTACCACATCCTTAAAAATGGCTGGTCTTTAAAAAATCACCCTGTATAATTAGCATAAGCATAACATAATCAGCCTATAATGTTCCCACTGCTGGGACACAGGCCTCCTCTCTGTGAGAGGGAGTGGGCTGTATCCACCACGTGGGCCCAATGCTGGTCGGTAGATGTCACATGTTTTTGAATTTTTGTTTCAAGGAGAAGGACATGCCGGTTGCCTCAAAATGAACGATGGCTACATATTCAACAATATTCATTGCATTATTTATGTTGTTGAGCAGACAAATTTTTCGACAAATAACAATTGAATCATTTTAATTACCATCATATAATTATGAATTTTTCAAAACACGATAGCGAAGATAATTAAAGTTTAAAAAAAAAAACAAGATAAACAGCTTAAAAGGTACAGGAGGTCCGTGTTCTAGAATGATGCTAAATCATTGATTGATTTTACTCAAGATAAGTATCAGTATTTAGAGGCATGCATGACAACTTCGTCCTAAAATCCTAATCTTAATTCCTGCTCATATCAGTAATTATAATGAATACATACATTTCTCCTAGTGATAAGAAATGACTTTCAACCTACCTTACCTAGGTACAAAGGTACCTAAGTACTTATTACATAACATAATCAGCCTCTATAATATTCCCACTGCTGGGACACAGGCCTCCTCTTGGTGAGAGAGGGTGGGCTGTAATCCACCTCGCGAGCCCAGTGCGGGTTGGTAGATATCACATGTCTTTGAGTTTTTGGTTCTATTATTGTAGGTTGCCTCACGATGTTTTCTTTCACGAAAGAGCGCTGGTGGCCAAGTGGTAACGGTTCGGACTTACGAGTTTTAGGTCGTAGGTCCGAACCCAGACAGGCGCTTTACTTTGTGTAAATTATTTCATCACCACTGTTCTCAAAACGGTGAAGGTACTTGTTAAAATATGGAAATAACGTGCCGGACCTAGGTAGCAACTTAATGGGATGTAACAATTATGTTATCTGTGGGATTAATACTTTTTAATCTAGATTAATAGGTGGGTGGTACGCACGGCTCCACATCAAGCTATACATTCCCAGTTTAAGCTGACTTCTCACTGTACGAAAACCCTATACTATGCGAGGTCAACTAAAACTGGAATTGTATAGCTTGATATGTCGTCGGGTATACCTACTACCTACACGACACAATCTATTCTAGACGGTGATTGATCTTTAAAAATCCAACAAGTGTACTTAGTCCAAAAATACCTTTTAGTTGTTTCATAATATTAATGCCTGATAACCAGTGATCGGATAATCGGATGCATACCTAAAGTGCAGGTGTTGGTTATTATGGAATGCACTTTTGTATCGAAAAAATCCCGGGAATTCGGAATCGACAAATTTAGTTTTTTTACTATAGAATCAAACCGGGTGTTACCGGGGATATTTACTTAGTTTAAGGTGTTGGATAATATTATGGAATGCACTTTTGTATCGAAAAAATCCCGGGATTTATATTTAAAAAAATATGTTTTAAGAAGCCGCTTCCATAATTTCCTAACCAAAAATGAACTTTAGGTAAATATGCATCCGATTATCCGATCACTGCTGATAACGGTTCCTAACCGGCACGTTCATTTCGTTCAAATTTTGCAGTTTATGTAGGTATATACGAGTAGTATGTAGAACTTTCTTTGTCTTTTGATATAATGCAAAATATTTTGCAAGTCCGTAGTGACCACTACAATACAGGGTAAAGGTCTTTCATCTCTCCCACTTATCCATACTGCTTATTCACTGCCCTGGTGCCAAACCAATGCAGAGCGGACGAACAGTAGAGCCCCACCTTGACACCTTGTCCTATACGAAACAGGTCGCTTCTCTAGCATTCATATCAAGCACGCAGAAAAGAGTCGAGTTGGTTCCTTTACCCAATCAATCAACTCAGCTTATCGCAATCCACTGCTGGACATAGGCGGGCCTCTCCCAGACTGCGCCACAACACCCTGTCCCCACCTTCCGCATTCAGTTTACCCCAGCCACCTTCTTTAGGTCGTCCGTCCATCTAGCTGGGGGGCGTCCCACACTACGTTTGCCGATACGCGGTCACACTATCACTAGCAGACTTTCTTTTTGACAGTTCAACAACATTCATTGCGTTGTTTACGTTATTGACCAGACATATTTTTCGAACACATGAAGCAATGGATTAGCTATATCCTTCAAAATGATTTAGATTGTGATTGTTAGTGTGTTATGCAATTAGGTGCTGGTGGCTTCTCTAGCATTCACACCACGCACGCAAAAAAGAGTTGAGTTCGTTCCTTTACCTATCATCTAAGTAATATAAATCTGGGTTTAGGAGCATGAAAATTGCTCGAGGGTTCCTTTTATACCGAAGGCTAAGTTTTCAAGAAACAAAGTTCTTATAATTAACATAGGTAGCTTACCTACCTACCTTAATTATGAGAACTTATTTCTTTTCCTAGTCTTAGGTGCATAATTGAAATGCTTTTCATTTAACATTATACTATTTTATCGTAGATATTGTTATTGTTAACGGTCATTGACATCGTAATCTTTAAAATGTCGTTTACTGTATATCGTCAAGAAAACTCATTTCTTTTTATATTTTCATAATAATAAATTTTGTATTTTTAAAACTCATTTATTACATTAAACAGCACATGCAGCTTAATTCTGGAAGCTTGAAATGACGTGAGGGTAAAATAAAAATAAAAATCTGAGATGTCTGCAATTTGCAGATACATTAAAATAGTCATATGTTTTCACCGTTCCTAATATTCACTTGTCTGGGCAACGTCCTCTCGTACATACACCAGCACATCAAGCTACCCGAAACTGTCAAATTTTCCCAATCAACCTTGAACCTTAATGCTTTAGCGATAAAGTTGAAAATCTATTAAAGAAATTTGACAGAATGTAGTAGCATGATGAGCTGGCGTCTCTACCTATGTATAAAATAATCATAGCTCGAAGTAATTGGCGTAACCACGCTTTACAGCTTCTATGCCGACTGTACTTGTAAAGGCAATCATAATTACTGAGGTTATAATATTGAAACTTAGCTCTGCAGCAGAAAGTCCCGTAACGGTTTCCTAGAGAGTTTCACATAGATAATGCACAAACGAGGGCAAGCCCAACAGTTTCTGCACCTCTGAGGTCGTACTGATTAAATCCTCTTTAAAGTAACTAGCTTCTGCCCTCGACTTCGTCCGCGTGAAAGGACAATGACCAAAAGTCGTACCAAAAAGTCTCACGCATCAAGATCAAAATATTATAGTAATTATTTTCATATTTTTTATGAAATTACGCGTCGGGGATTTGATTTTTGAACAGGGAATTTAATTTAAAGTAAAAAAGTGTTGATATTGTTGTATTCCCTTAAATATGACGTTCCGTTTCGAATTATATGATTAATATAACCTTGAATTTTGAAAGTGTCATGATGACGTATTTCAAAAAACATGGTAAAAAAATAAATTTTGCCGATTCCACATTAATTAAAAATAACTAGAATTAAATAGAATAGAATTTTTATTTAAACTATTATCATTTTTAGAGCAATAATGGCCGTTCGCTTATGACATGTCAAACAAAATAAAGTACCTAGTTTTCAGGTTATTTCGTTTTTTTTTTTAAATCTCCGAAACCCGGGTTTTGTTTACAATAAGAACTTTTGTAGGAGTTAATATGATAAGAGTAGTGTATAAAAAACAAAGTTTGACTTTGATGCAGCATGGTACGGGATTCCATACATCCATGAGCATTGTTCTTTCATGTTCCCCAACCCACCCTGTCGCATCGCATCACCCTCTTACTTCATTTTCGGATATAGTTAACATTATTTTCATTACAATCTAATGAAGCCGTTTCACTACACTCATAACACACCCATGAGTCATTACAAACCTTATTACAAACTCTTTATATAGTATTATAACAATTCTCATTGAGATACTATGCAAATGAGCGTCTATTCCAACGTACCTACTAAATTACAACAAAAAACAATAAGAGCGCTTTGTGCGTTAAATAAGAGGAAGCTAAATAAAATTAATGGCAAGCGACATCGCGGCATGCCCACATAGAGATGGCAGGATGAGCTGGACTCCTTCAGCAAGAACTGGTCCTTAGTATCTTTCAACAGAGAGTTGGGAGGCCTTTGCCCTGCAGTGGGACTTAACAGGCTTTTAATAATAATACATAAAATTACTAACTGCCGATATATTCTGTAAAAATCTCGCCATGAAAACTTAAGTGAATTGAGTCAATAGTGTCAATCCCTAGAATCAGGTGGAATGACAACTCACTTCAAGCTCACTTCACTTAAGTTTTCACGGTGAGTTTTTACAGAATAGAGCGGAGGATATCATTGTAGGTTCAAAGCACTATCACTTTGTAGGACTCTGATTTCGAGGTCCTTATACGCAGAAGACCGCATAACTTCGATATGTACCGCAGAAAAATGCGCAGAAGTTTAATTAATTTGCATGCCCTAAACTGGGGAAATATGGACAAATTTCTTGAATACATTTTCAACTTTATCGCTAAAGAATTAGGTTCAAGGTCGATTGGGAAAATTTTAAGATTCGGGTAGCTTGATGTCCTGGCGTCTGTACATTAAACTACCAACTTTTACAACTGGTAACACCTATATTTTCTGCAAATAAATGATTCTTATAATAACGTCATAATCTAATTAAGTATCAGCCTTTACAAATAAACAAACGAAGAATAAAATCAACAACGTAACGTAATCGTAACTCCTATTGGCAATAGTTTTTGAGATTGTCCGTTCTTCTTCTTTTCATGTCGACGGTAACTATATCTTTAAAACTAATCAGCATCATCTGCCTTGCCTTTTCCCAACTATGTCGGGTCTGTCTGACCAGTGGAGTAAGTGCGTTCGACAGTTCAACAACATTCATTGCGTTATTTACGTTGTTGAGCAGACAAACTGTTCGAGCATATGAAGCAATGGATTAGCAATATCCTTCAAAGTGATTCAGATTGGAATTGATTGTGTGTTACGCAATTAGAGTGTTGGTACTTCTCTCTTCTTTAACTACATTTTCTATATTGTTTGGGACCAGTAATGTCCACGTTTATTGCGGCGTCAAAGACGTTGTTCAGTTCATCAAGAGTGCTGTTGAGCGGACATAATTTTTGGCGTCCGTTTCTGCAGCTTCTATGCAAGCTTGTTCATTTCCACAATATTGTACAAGGTGGTCCTTCCATACGTTTGTGTTTGTATTACTCAGTAATTTACAAATGTAATACCGACCTTACGGTACTCCCTGCGGCCGTGCGTGGTGTGAATGCTAGAGACGCGACCTGTTTCGTCTTCAACCAAGACATGGCCTCAACGTACAGCTCTACTATTAGTTATAGTTTACTTTCTAGACTTTAATTCATAGGGAATCTAAAGACCTAATGATATGGAAAACGTTACAGTAAAGATTTGGGAAACTCTGACGAAATCGTGACCTCAGCAAAGACGGCAATGAAAATAAAATGCAGGATTTTAGTTTCATAATGAGCCAATAAATTCTGATCAAAACATTAAGGCAGTATAGCTGGGCCCGTATTCCCGTAATTTAAACGTTCAAAATCTTGTCGCAGTCTCGTCTCGGCGACAAACAAATGTCAAAATGTAGGGAAATTAGACGTATTTATGACAGATTGAAATGGAGATCAGACTGTGAACGTTCTTAAAATTACAAGAATTACCCCTCTGATGTCATCCAAATATACTACTTATAACGTAATATTTAAAACAGTGTTTTAATTGTAGCTAAATGACTGTCTAATTTGATTATCTCATGACCTCGTTTTCGCATATCACTTGTAATTAAATAAAGATGAATTTGTTATATAACATTACGTGCTAGGCAACATATAATACAAAAAATCATGTATACACATCTATATGACTTATTATGTTATTATGATGAGTTAGTAGGTCTTGCAACCGCATACAATATAATATCGAGTTCAAGTACGTTTAACATAGTGTTAGGTCATCTACTTTTAGAGCGTCTAGCTTTTGTTTTAAAACTTAAAACTGTTATGTATGAATCATGCAATTTTATTATGAAAGATAAGGCTATTGTATTCTTTATTAAGAGAGTTGATTGATTCATTGGTTTGTTGATCTGTTGTTGTAATTTCTCAGTCGCATCCTGGGGTCTTTATTTATACCTGGTTGATGGCAATCGGCTTGCCCCCTATGACATGGAACTTTTAAAACCTAACTGGCGAAATGTGAGTGTATTATAGGGACACCTCTGCCTCCTAACCCTTCGAGAAATACAGGCGCAATGTTATGTAAGTTTCGATAAGAAAATGTAAGATGACCTATCATTATGGGTTTCAGATTCTTCTACAATTTCATTTGTATCACCATCTCTATTGAAGACTAGTTCTTGGTTATGCTTCGCTTGCTTTTCGTCTCGACCTTCCTTACTCTTTCATCTTTGCGATCAGGTTTTCCTCAGATGATCCTTACTATTCTTCGTCCTTTGTAATCTAGTTCTTCTTCCATCATTCACTGCTATATATGAGCCATTTTTCTCCACAATATAGTCCTCGGTTATACGCGCTCTTTCCCTTTATATTTTCCAGTTACTTTTACATTTACCACTAATTCACAAAAAGTCTCGCAAAAATATTTTCCGATTAAAGAGACAGCTTCCGATAATGCTTTTATTTATATTTGTTAGCTCGGTCTAGAGAGCATCTATGAATAATTCGATAACCGTTACGCACAGACACGCCCACTTTGCCAGCGATTTCGTACATTGACCTCACACAGGCACATGTTTTGAAGAATGTAAGGGATATTTGCACAATTTATTTGTTTATGAGTACAAAGACTTTGTGGCTTTAATATTTAAACGATAAAAACGCTTTAAGGTGTATATAGGGCTCGCTGACCTTGTGCATGTGGGCGGAGCTAAACGCTCTACCCCCGAATACGTAAAACGCGCGCGGTGGCGCGCTGCACTAAAACGACGATCAAAGAATATGCGGAGACGCAGACATGCCGCACGCAGGTCACCATTTTTGCCTACGATTCCAGAAGGGAATGGCGGAGGCAAGGCTGATATATTTTGTATAGATTGATACTTATGTTACGTATATTTTATGTTTTTACTGGACATTATTTATTAGAATTTTTTCATTTTTTTCATTAAAATCATACGTGAGAACGAACTTAGTTCCCGACGGGGGTAAAACTTTAACAATGATATCGAGTATTTTCTTAGGAATGGAATAACATTTTATTTGCATAGACTGTAGGTCTTCTTAGGAGGACTTACATAAAAATGAGATTTTATAAAAATGAAAACCTGTTTCATCAATTTGAATTATTATAAATCAGTAATAAACCTACCTAACTAACACTGTACCTAAATGGCATTTTTAGGATTCCGTAGCCAATCGGATGATGTTATAATCAACTTTCTTCCTGTCATTGTTATTTACATAGCAGGTAGTGGTATTCTAATTTGTGACCGGTAGGTGCCACAACTAAAATGTGCAAAATAATTATTTTTTCCAAAAAAAAATAACCGACTTCCATAAAAAAACTACAAAATGAAAAATAACTTTCTTTCGGAAGTCTGTAGCAAAAAACGTAAATTCAAAACCAAAGACATCGACTTCCGAAATAAAGTAATTTTTCACTTTGAAGTGTTTTTTTTAAGTGTTTTTCATGTAAAAAGATTTTTTTTACTATTATTCGTACGTCAAAAGTAACAGTTGAACTACGAAAACTGTTACCACTGTTATAGTATAGTAAAGTAACAGTATCATGTCTCGTTAGTGACCTTGAAATAATCACCTACGGCCGCTCAGTAGATAAACCTTCCGCGTTCGTGCGTAATAGCCGCGCGCGAATACTCAGAGTATATCAGTCAGTGGCGTGTATTGCATAAAGGCATATAAGCAGTGCCTACCTCGATAAATCACCATAGGCCTGTTAGTTACATTTTAGTGTGTGTGCCCAACTATGAAACTCACTAAATTATCATACCTAACAAAAAACAAAATCTTCATACAAATACGCGCGGCAGTAGGCAGTCGCAAGACGGCCTACTCGGCTCACGGACTATTCGATTTTTATTTTGACCTCACTATCGGCTTTATTACCCTCGAAAAGTATGAAAACGACACCCATGATGAAATATTTGAATTTTTTTGCAGCCGCCATTTTGGATTTTTATTTTGACCTCACTATCGGTTTTATCACCCTCGAAAAGTATGAAAACAACACCCATGATGAAATATTTTAAAAATTTTGCAGCCGCCATTTTGGATTTTTATTTTGACCTCACTATCGGCTTTATCACCCTCGAAATGTATGAAAACGACACCCATGATGAAATATTTGAAAATTTTTGCAGCCGCCATTTTGGATTTTTATTTTGACCTCACTATTGGCTTTATCACCCTCGAAAAGTATGAAAACGACACCCATGATGAAATATTTGAAAAATTTTGCAGCCGCCATTTTGGATTTTTTTTGACCTCACTATCGGCTTTATCACCCTTGAAAAGTATGAAAACGACACCCATGATGAAAAACTTGAAAA
The DNA here is from genome assembly GCA_947507525.1 of Apamea epomidion. Taxonomy (NCBI): domain Eukaryota; kingdom Metazoa; phylum Arthropoda; class Insecta; order Lepidoptera; family Noctuidae; genus Apamea; species Apamea epomidion. The sequence continues at coordinate 5,093,975 of OX382247.1, read as the reverse complement.
TTTTCGCAGCCGCCATCTTGGACTTTTATTTTGATCAAATTCAATATTTTCTCATTTTAATATTAGTTAGATAAGCCTTACTACTTGTATACTATCGTAAGCGTCCTGACGCGCACAATAGAAATGGGCCATCTGCAGCGAGCTAGTCAATAAATGCACACTGATACAATTCGTTCGTAAATATTTGCACTAACACAGGCAAACGCGCGTAGTCGGTCGATAGCCGGAGCGGAGCAGCGAGCGACACAGCCCTCCCGTCTCAGTGCTAACGCACGACTGCCGCCCGCGCCCGCGCAGAGCACCTCTGAAGCTCAATCTCAAAGTGGGGAAATTTTCTTTGCAAATGTTGATTGATTTACATAAGCTGTTTCATTTCTATAGTACCTCTAACCATCAATTTTTCAGTGTAAAAATATTTGCAAACATCAAAGCCGTTTAGAAGTAATATGGAATATTAGGAAAAAATAGCGTTTTGCTAAACATTTTTTTAAGGGAAAAGTATTAGCCATACGAAAAAATCCTGTTACAGAAATGTTGTACATGAACCTATACCAACAATATATTTTTTTCAAATCTTCTAATCAAGCCGTTAATGAGAAATATTCTTCATAAAGTGACCGTGTTACGGTACTACCCTTAAGGCGTAGTAAACTTCTTAGTAGTTCAACAACCTAGTTTCCACAAAGTATATGCACTTTGCTACCTTTGTAGTACATGTAGAACATTTTCGTTTAAATACATATACCTTCTTCCAATGGGGGTAGGCAGAAACTACAGAACACCACCAGCTACGATCCTTACATACTCCTTTTGCCTCGTTTACGTTCATACATCTGGTTGTACACGCACGCCAGTGGCGAGATCTACGCACCTGACCTTTCTGAAGAACATCACCAATAAGGTCACTCTATGTCCTCCTAGGACATATAGTGGACCCACTTACATCTGCCTTACCTTCTGTTAGTTGCCTTTAATTCATCCTCTCAACATGACCAAAACCATCTAAGCAAACTCTTTTCAATCTCTGTCACTACATCATCTTTTAAACAGCACCGTTGCCTTATCTCAATTTTTCTCAGCCAAACATTCACAGCCACACCACACATGCGTCGCAAGGAACGCATTTCCACATCATTTATTCTACTTTCGTTTATTTAAATACATAATTCACTTATACATCCCAATAAAAAGTAGTACGGAAAACGACGCCCTTGACACTCGGGATATCAGAATGATTGAACGGATCTAATGACAACACATGTGTCAAAATCAGTCAAGTACTTTATGTATGAGCTATGAGGGGACGTCCGGAAGCGAACGGATACACACATATAGAAAATGATTCCTCTTCTACGACCTTCGAACGTTGAGTTAACCACCGAAATTACGTGTTGTGCTGGCAGATAAGTACTTTTTGCCCTCTGTAGCTGTAATTATGACCTCAGTTGTCAAGACAATTTACATCTACGTAGCCAATAACAATAATTACGCACAAAAAACATACATTACTTTTAAAACTCGCGCAGTATTTTATAACACCTGTTAATTCTTGTGCCCATATGAGGACATTTCGGAATGTTCTCCTCGTACTTAATTAGTAGCATCCCATGACCCGAAGATGTAATGTAGTAATCACTCACCACCCATGCCGACAAGGTTAATATGAATCTAGGTAAGGTAGTAAGGCTTCCAGTCAAAGTGGATACAGCTGCATACTACGGGTATACAGCTTTTTAACATGGAGCGACTGTCTATCTGACCTCCACGACCTACTAAATGGGTAACACAACACCCTTTGGTAAAACTGGTTGTCAGACTACCGGGCTTCCAACGACTCTTAACGACTGTCAAAAAAAATCCACGAATGGCAGCCGGGACCAACGGCTTAACGTGCTGTCCGAAGCACGGAGGGTATTTCGGTATGTAAAGATGGTGAACCATCCACGGACCGCCCGTGGCAATCGTATATAACCTGATCTATCGACCCGTGCGGCTGTTTTTACTTGGCTACTAGCCCCTATATTTCTGACGATATTTATATTGACAAGGTTAATATGAATGTCGTCAGAATACATGAGAGAGTTCGAACAATCGGATATATACCTCGATTGAGTCCAATTACTGTGAACTTGAGCTTTGTTGTGCACGTGAGAAACAATTTGTCGATACTTTACACGGTTTTGTATTTTTATACATTTTTTGTATATTTGATACTGAAAAAGATAACATTCCCTCAAAGTCAAAGTCAAATCATTTATTTCAAATAGGCACATAAAAGGCACTTTTGAACGTCAAAATAAAATTAAAATAAAATTGATTCTAGTCTTAATTAAGTATTAAATTACTTCCAGTGTTATTTAAAGAGTTTTTTCACAGCGGGCTCTGGAAATTAGTCTTTTAACCCTTAGGCTGCCTTGGTAGTCTAGTGGTCGCAAGCTCTACTGCTCAGCGTGAGGTCCTGGGTTGGATTCCCAGGTCGGGCAAAGTATTATTGTGTTTTACCATTTGGAATTTCTCAGTAACAGCCCCGGAAATTCAATGTTTAGACGGTTGTGTGGCGAAAGGTGTGTCTATGTACCTTCACCTCTGCCGTACCCTTGTGGGAATAAGAGCGTGATGTTATGTCATCCCCCCTTTAGGCACCAGGGGGGTAATTGCGTAACACACTATCAGTAGCAATGGTTTGCATTTTGACAGTTCAACAACATTCATTGCGTTATTTACGTTGTTGAGCAGACACATTTTTCGAACATATGAAGCAATGGATTAGCAATATATGTAGTTTAAAATAATTCAGATTGAGATTAATTAGTTTATGCAATTATTGTGCTGGTGGGAAATATCACCGGTCACACGGCTTGACACTCAAATAATTATGTAATATTGATACAGTATTTGAAAACACACAAAGGATGTGTTTCCGTATAAAACAAAGGTATAAATTAAACAAAGTTTCCTTTACAAAACGCTTTGTTACTTAGTCTACGTTGTTCTTTTAGTCCTTCACACGTAACGTTGTACGATAAATGTTTTAAGGTTTATAGAACGTGTTTTTTTGTTTTTGTTTTTATAGCCTATAATCCCCAAAGGGTTAGGCAGAGGGGTTCCTATAGTACACCCCATATTTTGCGAGTTATGTTTTAGTCCCATGTAATATGGGGCGAGTCTATTGCCATTGATCAACCGGGCACAAATCCAGCCTATGGGCTGCTACTGCGGAAATCCTGATGCAATATTCTATAACACTTTGCTCGACCTGGGAATCGATACCAGGGCCTGCAGTCTCGACATTCATAGCGATCGGTTTACGACCGTATTCGGTCGCAAAGCGATCGCTATGAATGTCGAGACTGCAGCCCTAGGACCCGATGCTCAGCTCACTTGCGACCACTAGAACAACGAGGCAATCAAAGTTAATATACGTCTGAAATTACCAACCCGTCTTGAGCAAGCGGGGTGATCAATGCTCGTGCCGTATTACGGATAATAGGTTCCAAGAATGTATCCTTATGCATTCTTTGAAAGTCTGAAATTGAGATGATGACCTCGTCATTCACATTTTCTTAGAACTTACCAATTTACAGTTGATACTTTTTATGCGGAAGACGCGTCATCTAAAATTTCAAAAAAAAAAAAACTTACATAATAGGGAGAACTTGAAGAGACTGGAAAGAGAATCCAATAATATTCATAGCTTTATCACTAGAAACATACATGATACTAAAATGTTGATGAAAAGTTGATGCAGTCTAACCGGATGCAGCTGAATACGAGTATTTTACATGGAGCGACTGCCTATCTGACCTCCACAACCCAGTTACTGGGTAATACGAAACCCCTTGGTAAGACTGGTTGTAAGACTTTCGGGCCACTAACGACACCGTAACGACTGTCAAAAATCTACGAATGACAGCCGTCGGCTCAACGTGCTTTCCGAGGCACGGAGGGGTCTTGGTATGCGAAGATAGTCTGCAATATTGCAGTGTTTTTCAACCTTTTTCATGGCGTGGCCCCCTTAGTACGGAAAATATTTCGCGACTCCCTTCCCTCCGCTGCTTCTTACTTGGAATTCAAGTCTGTCACCTTGGATACCTTTTGGTTAAACAGAAAAATAGAGTTCCCACAATCAAACACTGAAGCTTTGAAGTGTTTGATTCCATTTGGAACCTCCTATAATTTTAAAGAAACGGCGGCCCCATTAGGGAGGCTTGGCGACACCCTAGGGGGTCGCGACCCACACGTTGGAAAACACTGCACTATTGGATTGGATATTGGTATTTGTAGAAAGTGGTTAAATTTTTATTGTTTAGTGCATTAGTTAGTCTAAATTCCTTCTCTTTACAAAATAGTGTCGGTCGTCATCTCCCTAGCCTTTTCCCAATTATGTTGGGGTCGGCTGCCAGTCTAACCGGATGCAGCTGAATACCAGAATTTTACATGGAGCGACTGCCTATCTGACCTCACAACCCAGTTACTGGGTTTAATACGAAACCCCTTGGTAAGACTGGTTGTCAGACTTTCGGGCTTCTGACGACCCGTTACGACTGTCAAAGATCCAAGAATGACACAGCCAGGACCAACGGCTAAACATGCTTTTCGAGGCACGGAGGGGTCTTGGTATGCGAAGATAGTCATCCATCCACGGACCAACCGTGGCAAGCGTGGCTTAACCTGATCGATCGACCCGTGCGGCGGTTATTAGTTAGCCACAAGCCCCTCCCTGTTTACAACTAGGTAATACCTGAAATTAGTACCCATTACCAGTATTAACCAATCATAGAGGATATATTCAAGGGTACGCAAATTGAAGGATTCAAAGTCTACTACATTTTAATCAAGCCCGCGATAAGGAGTTATGTAAAGGACAGTCTAATTAACTGCAAATTATATCAATTAACAGGCCAAAGTCCGTTGATAATGAAAAATATATAATAATTGAATTTACCGCATATAAAGCTGTGATTTCGATTTTATTTTGATAAATTATAATAATTATACACTTAGGGGTTTTTTACGGGTTTTCAGAAAAGAGTTCGGTTTGGAGAGTTTTAAAATGCTTAAGTAATGATAAACTCAAGGAATTTCAATAAACAATATTTACCTAATAGGTCAGTACACCACAATCAGCCTTTAATGTCCCCGCTGCTGGGACACAGGCCTCCTTTCTGTGAGAGGGAGTGGGCCGGAGTTGGTACTGGAGACATCGTTCTCTGTAAATCGTTGTAGACTGAAGCACAATGATGTTTTTAATACGTTTACCGCTGATTGGGTGATTGGAGGTGCAAGAGGGCCTTAAAGATCGCAAGCAAAGACTCATTGCTCATCAAATGCAGTGTATGTTATGTAAAAGTTACAAAAAAGTATACATAAGTGTACCGATTGCATAATGCACTAGTTGTTTAGTCTACACTTCTACAGTAGCAAATGCAGTAATACGCATTGAGGTTTTAATTTTAAGTATATTCAAACATTAATTTCGCAATTGAAATGTTAAATAATGTTCTTAGTAAGTAGGTGTGTAATTTAGAAAACTAGACGACATTCTGAGTTCAGCCAAAATTCCACAATTTCTGAAGTCCCGCCTCTATAGCCTATGTGTTCTGCCTACCATGACGTGGACGCCCACGCAGGCTATCTACAAGCTGAGAGTGGCACGGAGAGCCATGGACCGTTCCACGCTTGGCATAAGGCTAATAGACCGAGTACCAAAGGTCAAGATCCGAAGACGTACGGTCACCAAGAGTAAAATAAAATAAATTTAATTAAATTCCATCGGATTCTTACTAAACTTCAACTATACCCGGCGACCCTGGTTACTTATCTCTACTGGTGACTGTACGAAGGTCTTCGATATCGGAAAACGTGTTATGGAACTCAAGTGGAGTTGGGCAGGACACCTGGCAAAGCGCAGTGATGGCAGGTGGAGTAAGGCAGTGACCGAGTAGCGTCTAAGGATTGGAAGCCGCGGTGTCGGTCTATCGTGGGCAAAACTTGGATGAGGCTGGCGCAGGAGCGTGGGGATTGGCACAAGAAAAGAAAGAAAGAAAAAGTATTTATTGCGACTCGTACAGGAAGATCACGAACTAAACTAAACACAGTCATAAATAAAAAAGAAAATTACATAAAAAAAAGTAACAAAAAACAGAAAGTTTTATACGAGGCCAAAAGACGAATCTCAGCATGATTCTACGACATTAAAAAAATAAATGTCGCAGCGCTGGTATTCTGATAGGGCCCGAAAGAAGAGAAGAAAGAAATGAAGCCCAGCAGTGGGTGATATCGGCAGGGTGATTGCGTAACAACCTATCAGTAGCAATCGCTTTCATTTTGACAGTTCAACAAAATTCATTGCGTTATTTACGTTGTTGAGCAGACACATTTTTCGAATATATGGAGCAATGTATTAGCAATATGCTTCAAAATTATTCAAATTGAGAGTAATACCATTAGGGTGCGGGCTGTGGTTGATGACGAAAACAGTGAAAATGCGACATTTAATTAGAATCGATATGCGTAGGTAGTTAATTATGATTGTCGGAGTAATATGATTAATTAAGCCTCTAAGATACCAAGTCATGACCCGTCAAGTTATTTCCCCGCCTCTTAGAACCGCTAAACGTGAACCTAACTCACGTTTCTAAATGACGTCGTTTAGATAACGGACACATGTAGGGTGAAAACAGACTTATCAGAATATCAGCAGCTATTGGTTTGAGCTGGGATTATTTTGATTAAGTACGAATATTAACATCGCGGATTATAGGATTCGGTTACCTATTCGGGTGACTAATTAACGAAAACGTAAACTTACCGAGACTATTGTGGCTAAGTAATAACAGCCGCACGGGTTTACCGATCAGGTTAAACCACGCTTGCCGCGGTTGGTCCGTAGATGGGTGACCATCTTTACATACCAAGACCATTCCGTGCCTCGAAAAGCATGTTTAGCCGTTGGTCCTGGCTGTGTCATTCTTGGATCTTTGACAGTCGTAACGGGTCGCCAGAAGCCCGAAAGTCTGACAACCAGTCTTACCAAGGGGTTTCGTATTAAACCCAGTAACTGGGTTGTGAGGTCAGATAGGCAGTCGCTCCATGTAAAATTCTGGTATTCAGCTGCATCCGGTTAGACTGGCAGCCGACCCCAACATAATTGGGAAAAGGCTAGGGAGATGACGACCGACACTATTTTGTAAAGCGAAGGAATTTAGACTAACTAATGCACTAAACAATAAAAATTTAACCACTTTCTACAAATACCAATATCCAATCCAATAGTGCAGTGTTTTCCAACGTGTGGGTCGCGACCCCCTAGGGTGTCGCCGAGCCTCCCTAATGGGGCCGCCGTTTCTTTAAAATTATAGGAGGTTCCAAATGGAATCAAACACTTCAAAGCTTCAGTGTTTGATTGTGGGAACTCTATTTTTCTGTTTAACCAAAAGGTATCCAAGGTGACAGACTTGAATTCCAAGTAAGAAGCAGCGGAGGGAAGGGAGTCGCGAAATATTTTCCGTACTAAGGGGGCCACGCCATGAAAAAGGTTGAAAAACACTGCAATAGTCAACGAAATAATTATTATTAGGTACTAAACAATTGTAAATTATGAATCTAGAATGGGTTTTTTTCCTCAAATTTATTTAATTATATTCGTTATTTTTATCCTGTTCAAACTATTGTAATATGAATGCTCAACTTTGACATCTTATTTTTTTTTCTTTTTCATAATTTATTTTCAACATTATGGTTTAAGAACTTTATTATCCCTCATTAAGAATTAACAATAATTCACTTACTGAGAACCTAAATTGACATAAAATTTTATTTCAACTTCTTAATTTATTCTCTTTATTTTTATTTTAATCGTGTTTATACCTAGTTATATGTGCATGCTGTGGTCTCCTGTAATTGAAAGAGCGCACGTAAAAGTACCCTTTTATGTTGATGCGCGGAAGTTCGGAGAGCCTATGTTCACACCGGCCATGATTCATCGTTCGTATTGTGCGCAGGACGACATATTAAGCTATACATTTCCAGTATAAGCTGACTTCTCATTGTACGAAAAGCTTGCCAATGAAAATGTATAGCTTGATAATGTCGTTATGTGTACCTTTACCTTGTAACAACGTTCTCTCTCGTTGATCTGACTAATCCAAAGATGGACATACTATATTTATACTTATTATAATTTACAAGTAGCTTTTCACGTTTACTTCATATCATATTTCACACATCCCATCCTGTGGTGTGCTTCTTTTCTTATAGTCATCCAAATTCATTTACCACTCTAAGACCCGCTTGCACTTTCTCTGTTATCTTCCATCGATTGGAAACAACGATGTTTTAAAGTGCGATGCGATTTGTGGTGTAAGTGGGCCTTATTGTCACATAATGAAGTGACCGCGTTTTTCTAAACTGCGTGTCGGATTCTGAAGCGGTTTTTACAATCATTTATAAAATGGGTTCCAGAAGGTTTATTTTGTACAATACATTAACTACCATATAATAAAGAAATCTTGATTCGTCAAGTCGTAAAAACCGTGAAGTTGGGGTAGGTCACTGGTACTTCAATAAATAAATTCGGCGCTCGATGCATCTGTGGTACAGGTGCACCTACCCCAGCAGTCTCGACATTCATAGCGATCGCTTTACGACCGAATTCGGTCGCAAAGTCCTGTCACTCCATACATTTCACCTGTCAATCCGGGACTTTGCGACCGAATTCGTTCGTAAAACGATCACTATGAATGTCGAGACTGCAGCACCTGGCGAAAATCACAGCTCTGCACAAAAAATTACATCAGCTGTAAGTATTATAAAATCCGTATCAAAACCCAAGGTTTTAAAAAGCCTTATCCTTTTGTTCAAGTTTAAGTCAATAACATAATTTTACAACATGCAATAAATATAAAATAAAACTGATAATCACGTAATTCGTACGTTTCTTATCCAGTTTAAAGTGGAAATAAACGTATTGTAATTATAATCTCTATCAAGTATTAACACGCAGGTGTAAGTTCATGAGTTATCGGCAAAGTAAAGTCACGTAACTGGCTTACAAGGTCGGGTCACGGTCGTTACTGAGGAGACATGACACAGCTTATGTCAGTCGTAGAAACGTTGGTTACCAGCTCACAGTACCGGAATCGGCTAATGGCCGATTCTTATAATTTTCGGACCGTTATTCTATATCGTTAAAATTAAGACTCTTGTATAATGAAACACAAGACCACAGCTCTGCATGGTAGACCCTCCCATATGAAAGTAGCTATCTCAGGTAAAATTTATTGCGAATCTATTTACATATATGCCCAGTTTGCCAATAAAAAATGCTACCATTGGTAAGCAAAGCGATTCGTTTTGGTTTATAGGCACCGAGCATAAAATTAAGTCATTTTGTGATGCAGAGACGCCTGTGACTAGAAACGTCAGAATAAACGTTGATGGCTATTAGAAAAGAAGTAGATTAGTAGTCCAAAAAAAAATTTATTTATAGTTAAATTAAAACCGTACAACATCAATTATATTAATTAACATAGAAACAATTTATACGAGTAATATAATTTAATTTAAAACTAACATAGAACGTTGGACGCCCTTGCATACTTTCTCTCACAAAACACCAAACACATACGCATAATTTTACTCCATTCCTGAATATCATCATCAGTGATCGGATAATCGGATGCATATTTACCTAAAGTGTAGGTGTTGGTTATTATGGAATGCACTTTTGTATCGAAAAAATCCCGGGAATTCGGAATCGACAAATTTAGTTTCTTTACTATAGAATCAAATCGGGTGTAGGAATATTTACTTAGTTTAAGGTGTTGGATAATATTAACGAAATTCCAGTCTAACCGGGTGCAGCTGAATACCAGTATTTTACATGGAGCGACTGCCTATCTGACCTCCACAACCCAGTTACTGCGTAATACGAAACCCCTTGGTAAGACTGGTTGTCAGACTTTCGGGCTTCTGACAACCCGTAATGACTGAATGACTCCATTCATGAATATATCAGTGTTTATCTTTTTTATCTCTCCCTCTATGTTAGTTTCTAAGGTCGTAACGAGTCAGTATGCTACACGAGTGACATCAAGGCTCGAAAACTGGGAACTATTATTGTTCTTAATTTTTCCTCTTTGTGTTTCCTTTGTCTATCATTTACTTCGAGGTTATTCTTAGATAATGAGTATGTTTTCTATTGGAGGAGGATAATGTTTTGAAGTTTACTTGAATCGGAAGTACAAAGAGGAAAGAATAAAATGAATACGGGAATGATTACAAATTCCAAATAGTTGGTAACATGTGTAAAGAGGAGCTAGGATTCATAATAATTAGTTCATAAAATGGATTTAGACCAGGGAAGCATGGCACAAAAGAGAGGAGGCTTATAGTCAGCATTGGGTAAAACAAGACTGCCAATGAAGATGATGGTGATGATGCATTATACACAGTTATGCCTGATAACGATATAGGCACAGATTACTATGATATAGGTACTATGAGGGATATTGTCAACGCAGGAAATGAAATATATCAATGTATCGGAATCACTTTTACACAATATTACAAAATAAAAAGAAAAATGCTAGGTGAGCTTGGCGTTTCTTATCTGACTATTCTGAGAAGGAACTCAGAGGTCACAGGCTCTTTTAAAGTCCAGACATAATCTTGGTCAGGTCACTTGGGGCTGACTGGCTTCATCATACTATGTATTATGGAAATTCTAGACTAAAGGTTAGTCTAGAATTTAATTTAGAACAATTTTTTGTAAGATTTTTAGAGGATACTTACACTTTTATTTTTGTCAATTTTTAATATTATATATCTCTCTTATACGTCGTATGCCATGAATATTCATTAATAGAGAGCTCGGTACTAAAAGAGTTTTCCTATAGAACTTGTATTAGTCTTCATTAATTTCTCAACTAACCTTATGGCCTTAACGTGACTTAATTGGCCTTCTTGGGAACCCTGTCTCGTATTGTAAAGGAAATAGTTCGTAGTACAAGTTATATCCTATTACCCGTAGTCACGCCATAACTTGAGATCGACTACCGATTTCATGCTTCTTTTTTTAAAAGAGTTCTAATATTTTGTAGAAGGTTCTGACGGAAAAAAAAATTAAGAAAGTTGCTTCACGCGGACGAAGTCGCGGGCAGAAGCTAGTAATTTATAAATTATAGTCGCTTTTCTGCCTGTGTGACCGTGTTGTTCTTCTGTACTACGCGACGGATTTTGTTGCGGTTTGCATTTAGAGGATTTTCTTTTCCGGAAAGGAGAGGTTAAGCGTATAATACATTAATATTAAACTTTAATATAATGTACAAATAACGCTTTTGTCAAGTCGAAAAACCGTACGAAGCAGGGGCAGGCCGCTAGTATTTATGTTTTTATTCAATTAAAATAACCATGAAGATCGTAATAAATTGGTACATACGCCAGCAGGTGAAGCTACCCGAAACTGTAAAATTTTCCCAATCAATCTTGAACCTTAATGTTTTATCGATAAAGTTGATAATCTATTAAAGAAATTTGACATATTGTAATAGTTTGATGTGCTGGCGTTTGTACATATGTCAATTTAATACAACCTGAATAAAGAAAACAGATGCGGGCCTAGTTGCTATGTAATTTTTATAATTCAATACCTACGTGTGCGTTAGCGAATTTCCATTTATATTTTTATCTTGCCAAATAGGTACATGAAATCACCCGGATGAGTGCTAAAAAGAGTTTCTTGTCCCTTTCGTGTACCCAGTTTATCTTAAGCAAACGTCCTAATTAACATATTTTTTTGGTTTATACGATTTTTGGCGTTTTCATTATTATTAGGGATGGGCCTTGCCTAAAAACTGTTAAGACAGAATCGATTCATTTTCTTAATATATTTTAAATCACCTCTTGCGTAGTTATTCCCCCTCTACCGCTCTCACGAGTCACGAGTGTCAGATTTTTGCAATATTGATACGAGGTGACATCATTTCTCTCACAATATAAAATCAAACAAGTCTGCGAAACATTTGCTTGAAAACTTAAAACGTTGAGTTATAGGATTCCAAACTTAATTTACATTTATAATTGTATTCCGCAGTGCAATACAGTATTTACAGCTACTGGCTTCCTTATAGTCTATTAAAATACTGATGACTCATAGCTGTGCGAGATACAAAACCAGCTGATAACCTTTAATATTCTTCCACTAACAGATGACCGAATACCTTATATATAAAAGGAGTAGATAACAAAAGTATGGCAACAAGTCGACAAGTAGCTTCAATGTTGACAATGTTCATTCATTCATCGTTGATCAACTGACTCTTTAAAATGGCTGCTTTATATTCCAAATTTAAACACAAAGCGGCGGACGCGGTGGCGTGACTTCGCGGCGGCCAACCGGCGCACGGCGCCCGCGCGGCTAGTGCGTCGACCTCTCCCCTGCGATACGATTAAACAATCGATCCATTATCGATACTCCATGAAGACGCTTTGTATTCGATTATTCCAAATTCCGCGCCTTTGAACACCTTATCTATTTATCCGATTATAAAATGACATATTTGCCTCTTGGCGTTGACAATGGAATGTCTTTCCGTTTAGTGCCGGCACACTTGATGAATATAGCTGTTTTAATAATTTAATCATGTTTATTTTTCATTATAAACTACAGCTACTGACCTAATATAGTTCTTAAATTGCATGTAATTGGGGTCCCCCTAGGACAAGGGCCCAGGCCAACCCTCACACAAAATTCCTTTAATTAAAAATGATCAAAAGCCCCTAACGTCTGGTGTTTGACATTATTTGGGCCATCACTACATTACACTTTTAAAACCAAAGTCATTTCGTCATATAAGTATACTAAATACATACACGCTTCATTATAATACCTATTGTTAAATAAAATGTATTTATTGTTCTTAACCCACCCCGTATACACATATTACATGCGTCCTTATCTGGCTCACACGTGTACATTTAACTTGTCTTCCACTGGGTTTATTTATACTCGCGATAAACAATTTTGTTGCCCGACCACCTGATCTTACATTGTCATCCATCATTCTCCATTCTTCTGCCCATCCAAATTTATTGGTCAGCGCAACATGTATTTTTCTTCCATTCTTCTCTATTAGTCGTCATCTCAGTAGTCAACTTCTTTCTACCATATCACCTTTCACACAGTCCACCCATCTTTTCTTTAGTCTTCCCCTACTCTTATAGCCAGCCACATGCATACTCAAAGCTTTCCTCACTACATTTTCATTCCTCCGTATTATCATTGTAAAAATATTTTTTCCACATTTCTTGCGTGTTTCGTATCTCGTATGGTAGGTACGACGGTTTTGCTAAACCAATGTTTGCAGTTACGACACTCTTCGTCGTCGCATATCCATTTATATGTATGTTAAGTATATTTTTTGTCCGTGACTTTGAGCGCTGTATGATGATGTAATCAAGACTAGTTTGGTCTAAATTGTTTTTTTTGCAATTTTATTTAAGTACCTAGTATTATTAGAAAGGTAGTGACTGCAGAGACGACTGATAGAGAAGTACGGAAGAAAAAGACATGTTGCACCGATCCCAAATAAATTGGGATAAGGACAGGAGATCCAAATCCGTTCAGTAGTTTTTGCGTCAAAGACTAACAAACACCTATCCATCCGTCCATCCTTCCTCACAAACTTTCGCGTTTATAATATTAGTAGGATTATTAATAAAAACATGTAAGCATGTTTGATTGTATCTCTCCTTGCCATGTATTGCTTACACTAGTTTTCAAAGCCGCAGCAAAACTTGTTGATTCGACAATTTGCAATGATTAGTTTATTAGTCAGCTTCTACGTATATAAAAGTCAAGGACAGGTCGATAACCCATAGCGTATGGCTATAGTGACACGTTTCTCTTCGTTATTTTTAGTTCTCGCATGGCTTAATAACTTACAATCACAAATGACGTATGTCTCTTTTTGTGACAAATCAACGTAAATCAATATACGATGTTTTATACAGCAAGATTAAAATCTTATCTCAAGTTATCACACTTTTGCACGAACGATAGCATTGTGTTGTGACTTTGAATCTTTGACTAAATCTTAAATTTCATCGCGAGATTAGTAATCTGTGTCATTGTCAGAACATTTAACTTTTTAAATTATTTATTTATTGCACAATTGCCTTTGCATAGTTACAGGCTATGACTAGAACTAAATTTAAGACTACATGACCCTGTTAAGCCGCAGCAAGTTGTAACATTAAACTTATAGCTAGGTTAACGTTAACATAAAGCATGTATCACAAAGGTTTGCTACAGGCCGTCAAAACAGAACTACAGAAAAGAACAGTAGCAATGGTTTTCATTTTGACAGTTCAACAACATTCATCGCGTTATTTACTTTGTTGAGTAGACAAATTTTTCGAACATTTATGAAGCAATGGATTAGCATTATAGCTTCAAAATGATTCAGATTGAGGTAGATTGTATGTTACGCAATTAGGGTACAGTTTGATAGTCTGTACACCTTTAAATATGACCACACCTTTCTGATACATGATGTATGGTTGCATACCTACTACTACTACTATCACAACCCAAAATACTGTTGCTGTTAGCAGTATCCTGCATCGTCCCCCTGCTGGGCAAAGGCATGACTTCCAGCTCTTTCGATCCAGGGCTAAAGTGGACCACAGGTCGTTTGTTTTGTCCAGCTCGTCCCGCCATCTTATATGGGGTCTGCCGCGCGACGCCTTCTAGCTGTGTCAGGGCTTCACGTGGTGGTTATTTTGGTCCACAGCTTATTGGGCATACGGCAGACGAGGCCAGCCCAGTCCCACTTCAGTTCACTTTACAACATATATAATTATAATATTAGAAACTTATTCTCTTCATCATCATCTAAGGCTTTACAGCAGCGGGTGGGCCTTAGCCTGGTCTAGTATATTTCTCCAACGTGACCTATTTCCGGCTTTCTCTCTCCAATTCTCACTCCAACAGTTATTAAACTTATTCTCTTACCAACAATATTTATCTAAACGGGGGACATGCAGAAACTATGGTAATATCTGACGTTTCGACCTTTGTAAGAAGAACAATATACACTTGTTTGATCAACTGCTTAGCATACACGAAGTTATTAAAGTCACTAGCACACTAAATGGGTACGTCTACTGTATCATTAATTCATTACAATATCTTGGCTGTGAATTTAATTAAATAATCGTCTAAAAATACTCGTAAAGTACAATTTCTTTTCTTCTAGCTATGGCTAATGTTTTTCTGAATGAAATTAGATAGTTGTTGAATTTTTCACATACATTTCATTTTCATGAAGTGCTTGTGGCTAAGAAATAACAGCTGCACGGGTCGATTGATCAGGCTAAGCTAAGCTTGCTGCGGTTGGTCCGTGGATGGGTGACCATCTTTACATACCAAGACCCCTCCGTGCCTCGGAAAGCACGTTAAGTCGTTGGTCCCGGCTGAAATTCCTAGATCTTTGACAGCCGTTACGGGTCGTCAGAAGCCCGAAAATCTGACAGACAGTCTTACCAAGGGGTATCGTATTACCCATTCACTTGGTTGTGGAGGTGAGATTGGCAGTCGCTCCATGTAAAATACTGGTATTCAGCTGCATCCGGTTAGACTGGAAGCCGACCCCAACATAGTTGGGAAAAGGCTACGCAGTTGATGATTTCATTTTCATCAGAAATTTTCTTAAAATATAAACACAAGAAATTAAGCCCAACGTTAACAAAATATTTGACCTCAATACTTAGGTATATCAGTTTCGTCATTGGGTTGTCATTTGCCAAATCTCATCAGGAGATTCAAGACATAACCTACCTCTTTACAACGTTAACATAACAATCATAATTAGAAGTTCCCTGTCCCACGAAAAGGTATTAACTAGAAACCTGATCGATTAGCCATATAGGCCACAGCCGTTAAAATTGATTTTTAAGAGCTTTATGGACGGTCTAAAATCGTCCTTGTAACATCCTATGTAGCTTTTAAAAATCTTATTTTTAATCTGTTATGGTGGAGTATTCTATGTATATATCTTATTAGAATGACAATCGAAATAGCAAGCATAGCAAAGAAGTCCATTGTAGAGAGTTCCTAACATTACTAGAAACGTGTTTTCTCATAAATCAGATACGTTATAGGCACATTTGGCTTCTAAACTGCAATGCTATTGGCAATGCTGCATTTTTGTAACGCCAACAGTCGGTAATGTTAGGTAAGTGCTTAGTCGAGTGGAAGAACTAAGCATTTTACAGCTGATTTTCAAGACTCTAACATTACCAATGAAAAGGATTATTTAGGTTTTTTTGTTTGCCTACGTTGTGTCCCAGTGCTGGGCAAAGGCCTCCCCTTGTTTCTTCCAAACCTCCCTGTCTTGTGCGATCTCTCGTCATGTTGGCCCTGCAAATATTACCACATTGTCGCACCTTCGGCGTGGTCTACCTCGACTGCGATGTCCTGTCTCCGGCATCCAGTGAGTGAAGATCTTGCCATCACTTCGGGTGCATTCGTGAAATGTGTTCGGCCCACTCCCACTTCAGCCTGGCTGTTTTTTCTCCAACATCCACTACTTGAGTTATGGAGCGCAGCGTGATGTTATAACTCGATTTGTTCGCTTAACCCCTGCTGCGCATTTTAAGATATTTATTCTCAAAAATGACACCGTCACTTACATGAGAACAACAATAACTTAAGTATACACCTCACGGACGTCACGGTAGCTATTATGATACACCCATCCAAAGCGTTCAGCTTTTAGCAAGGGTGTTATTTGTGATTAAATATGCAGCTAATTGTGTTTTGAATGCGTTGAATGAGTCAGAGTGTCATTTTTTAATACGTAAGGGTATTTTTTTATATAATTGTGCTCCACCAAAAGTAAGAAAAAAAATTGCCGAACTTAGTTCTCATCTCGACTGAGTTGAGTTACTTGTTTACTTTAAAAGACGATAAATTTATTGGGTTCACACTATCTGGAGACCTAACCTTGCAAAAACATTGGAAAATTTTCTATTTTAAGTCTTCTGGATTAAATATGTTAAGAAATATCCCAGAAAACTACTCTTCTTGTATTTCTATTTATTCTAAGAGTAAACGTGCACTTGACACTTCACTACAGTCGTAAACAATCAGGAATTGTATAAAATACTCAAAGGATTCTACATGAACAAAACATTCATAAATGAATGCTCTCATAAATACCTCCAATCGTTGTATAGTCCAGTGGTGGCCCAGTGGTAACAGCCCGAGTTGTAGGTCAGGGGTTCGAACCCAGGCAGGCGCTTTTCTTTCTGTAAATTATTCCATCACTTCATTACTCGAAAAAGGGTGAAGGAAAACATCGTGAGGTAACCAGCATGTCTTAGAACCAAAAATTCGAAGACATGTGACATCTACCACTGCACGCACCGCACTGGTGTGGTAGGTTACAGCCCACTTCCCTCTCACAGAGAGCAGACTGGTTTCCCAGCAGTGAGAACATTATAGGTTGATTATGCTATTGTATAGTGAATACTAGATGATTCACCCAGATAATCTGTTCGATTATTATAACTGAGTTATTTTGGCGCACAACTGCATTAGAATTGCATGTGCCAACTTTTCAAAATTAAAATGGTAGCGAGTGTTGCCACGTTCATTACGTTGCCAGTGTGTGACAATTTACTCTTCCAATTATTATGATCTATCCATTAAATTCGGTCGGTAAACGTGCCCCGTTTAAGGCGATAGGCTCGCTCCCTGTATCATGGGTTTTTTAAATGAATGGCGTTTGAGTGTACACTACACACACACACACACGCGTATACACTTTTGTCTGCCTTAGTGCCTACCCTTACTGTGGACTGACGGTGTTTGTTCAGTATTTTCAAGAAATGTCAGTGTACTAAACAGTGTTAGATAGCAAACGCGGACCTCATCTAGTTTTTAAAATATGATTGTCGTGTAAAAGTGTTTGCACAAACCTACTTAGGGTTGATTTTACGAAAGTCAACTTTAATCCGTGGAATAAAATTGACGTCTGACAGTTCTAGTATGGAAAAAATTGTCAAAATTCGAAATTTATTCTCAGTATAAGAAGTATTCTAGGTATAAAAGTTTGGTAGAATTCGCCGTTGAGAAATAAAAGCATTTATCAATCTTACTCTGCTTAACCCCTTCGAGAATGGGCGTGATATTTCTATTGTAAACTAACGAATCATTTCCCTTGTTCCAGGAATCATGGCAGGAACCCAAAGCGAAAGACACGGGCGCAGTGATCAATATCCTGGATATCGGTCGCCAGAACTTCGCGAATGGAGGCGTGGTGTCCCGGTATCTCTGCGACCTGGCACAATGCTGCAACTTGTTCAATTATGACTACAAAGATGTTGTTCCTAATGTAAGTAACTGTTAAATAAATAAATAATACCAGCCTAACTTGTCCCACTGCAGGCCAAATGCCCCTTCTTGTACAGAGAAAGCATGGGCATTGATCACCACGCTTGCTCAAGACGGGTTACTGTTGTTTTATTTTATTTTATTTATTCGGGAAAATAAACAGTTATACATTAAAATATTACACTAAGATATAAATGTACAAGGTTTATAAATGTATACCTACGACATTTTCCACAACATATTAAAAGTTATATATAACAGTGCGCTATTCTAAGATTTTAAAGCAAAAAAGTAGTTAAAAGTGAACTTAAACATAGACAGGCATGCAAACAACAGAGAAAGAGAGAGAGAATGAGGAATATTAAAGTAACTAACTGTTGTTGTTTGTCGATAATTGATTTATACATTTGCGAATAATAAAATATGATGACCCAGATTCATTCCTCCCCAGTGTATGAAAAAGTTGACATAATAAATGAGTTCCCAAAAGGTCTCTGAATCCTTCTATACGAGTTTTTACTCTAAATAATTTTATTTCATGCTAATAAAGAACTTACCGTTGCTATCAAACCTACTGACTGCCTCAGAGTTTCCAAGCCACTGTCAATGTGCATTCATATAAAATACGTGATATTAGTTAAATAAATATGTTAAGTAAAGTTATTTGGAAAAGATTGGAGTGATTTCATACTATGCGGGAGAGTATTTTACAGAAAGAGTGCGGCTCTCTCTATACACCATCTTACTACAAGGCAGAACCCTATCATACTTACATTTTTTTTATTATCCTTTAATGCCCCACTGCTGGGCATATAATATATCATACATAGAAGGAATGAACTCAAAGAGAATCTATAACCAGCAATAGTGTTAATTATGTTATTCTTTTTTTGTATGAGCGACCCATAAAAGAGTATATCATAATCAGCCTATAATGTTCCCACTGCTGGGACACATGCCTCCTTTCTGTGAAAGGGAATAGGCTATAATATTTTTTTTCTCTTTTGTTACTTTTTTAAATAATTTGTTTTATTTTTATTTTTAACTGTGTTTAGTTTAGTTTAGTTTCTGATCCGGTACGAGTCGCAATAAATACTTTTTCTTTCTTTAATCCACCACGCGGGCCCAGTTCGGGTTGGTAGATGTCAAATGTCTTCGAATTTTTGGTTCTAGGACATTCCTTCACCGTTTTGAGAGCAGTGGTGATGAAATAATTTACACAAAAAAAGCGCCTGCCTGGGTTCAAACTCACGATCACGGGCCACCACTGCTCCTTAGAAAGAGGTCACTCAAAAGAGTATAGCCGTTCAAAAATTATTAGCCATTAATAATAATTATATCTCAAATAATTGCCAGGTGGTAAAAGACGACAGCGTGCAGCACGCCATTGAAGAAGCCACGCAAGAGGAACTAAGGAAAGCCAAAGAGAACGGTCAGGCCGGCGCCCATTATGCGACCATAAGGCAAAGAATTGAGGCACGCGCCTTGAAGGTTGTGCAGGATATCAGCTCGGCCATGTCCAATAATGTGCTCAAGTAAGTTTATAGAAGGTTAATTTTAACGTTGTTTATTATTATTTAAACATTTAAAGATACTTAACTTATAATTTAACACACATAACATCTCACGTCTGTATACCTAGAAACGTCAGACAGAGGTGTACTCTATCAAAAAAAAATAATATATTTTATCATTATAAAATACACTAGTACAAGATGATATCGCTAAAAAGTGCTAAATGATGTTAGTTAGTAATGAGATGATGGGAGATAAAGATGTATATAAAGAAGGCATGCTGCCCCGATCCCAAATAAAATAGGATTGGCAAGACACTGACCTATATTATACAAATACGCTGGACAACTATACTATACAAACACAACAAATAGACTATTGTAGCGGTATCTACAACGCGTCATACTGACGTCACGCAAATCCTGCATCTCGCAAGCAGAGTTTACCGCGCAATTAGCATATACAAACTTTATAGAAGTTTGTATATGCTAATTGCGCTATCGATAACAAAATTTCGCCAATTTGGCGGTGAGAGCAACGTGAGCATCCATGGAACTAATATTTTTGATAGCGAGCCTTACAAAATGCGCATCCTCTCATGTTAAAACATTTCTAAATATCTCGTAGTAAACACAAAACAAAAAAGTCGAGACAATAATTTTAGTTCCTGAGACGCTCGAGCGGGGTGAGGGGGGGGGGGGGTGTCGCTTTGAATCGACACAAAAAACAACTGTCATTTCGTATAGTATATTTAGTCCAGCGTACTTGTTTATAAGAGGTCAGTGACATAAGAGGATAAGGATGTATAAAATTACGCTTGTCAAAAGAGTCTTATCATCACCATCACTGCTTAATGAACCGCTTGTAGCACGTGTTACTGATTTATTTGAAAAAAAAAAAACATTCACATCAAATTATAAATTGCCTGTACCGATAACTGTGCCCAAAATAAAGTCCTGTTGTTTAAAGGTCACACAAAAATTTTACAATCATGATTTATCTTTATTACAGATTCGTCGCCTGGGTATGTCACAAAGCAGTCCGCAGAGTCGCAGGCGGCGGCTGCGGCACGCGCGTCGCCGGCGTCGAACGTTTACGCAAAGCGAACGCGGCCGGACTGCCTCTCGTGTTCGTGCCCCTACACAGGTCGCACTTCGACTACATCCTCATGACGTTCACGCTGTATCTGACGGGGCTAAGACCGCCTCTAGTGGCCGCTGGCGATAATATGAGGATACCTTTCTTTGGGTGAGTGTCTTGACGTTGTTATCCCATCAAAATAAAACCGATCACTCAACTAGGTTTCGAAGAAGTACTTCAATTTTAACGTTCAGACCACTATAGCTGTCTTTTATCTATTAGATTTGCTAGGTAAGTGGTCTGAGATACCCTTCTTTGTGTGAGTGTTTTATGTCATCATCAACTGCCTAGCATTTTCCCAACTATGTTGGAATTCGCTTCCAGTCTAACCGGATGCCACTGAATACCAGTATTTTACATGAAGCTTCTGCATACCTGACCTCCACAACCTATTTGCTGGGTGCGATACCCCTTGGTAACACTGGTTGGTCAGACTTTCAGGCTGCTACTACCTGTGCTAAAGATCTACAAATGACAGCT
Organism: Apamea epomidion; assembly: GCA_947507525.1. Lineage (NCBI taxonomy): Eukaryota > Metazoa > Arthropoda > Insecta > Lepidoptera > Noctuidae > Apamea > Apamea epomidion. The sequence goes on along the minus strand of OX382247.1, from coordinate 5,072,440 downwards.
GATTTTAAGAATATCTCACTAGCACTTCGGAGTCGTCGGAATTGCGCAATCATGTATATATGATGACGAAAACAGAGTCCTATTGTCATTCATCTTGTGATTATTACTAACCATTATTTATTAGTATTCTTACATTGTTTCAGTTGGTTCTTGCGAGGCTGTGGTGCGTTCTACATTAGGCGAAGAGTCGAGGGCTCAGAATACCACGGCGATCCTACTTACAAATCAGCTCTTAGGTAAGCATAGACCTCATCCATCGCTTTCCACCAGACGTGATCGAAGTCAAGAGCAGGCACTTATGCAAAAAATAAAAAACAAACAGGCTGGATTGTAAATTCACTGGATATTTTTTTGCAGAATGTATATAATTATAGTGTTTTTTTTTTTTTTTGTTATACTGAGATTAATTGACGTAAAATAAATGTTTCGTCATAGTGAGGAAACCGGCATGTCCTAGCACCAAAATTCGAAGGCATGTGCCATCTACCAACCCGCACTGGGCCCATGTGGTGGATAATGGCCCACTCCCTCTCACCGAGAGGAGGCCTGTTTCCCAGCAGTGGGAACATCATAGGCTGATTATACTGAATGTAAAGTCTAAAACAAATATTTTACCAGCGAATTTATAGCCTAACTATATTAGGACTGGCTCGAGATCATCATACATCTCTATCAGCCGTCGTCTCAGTAGTCATCCCCTTTCTTTCACATTCATACTCAAAACTTTCCAGTCTTCATATTTCTTTCCAGTTGTATTTCAATTTGTATTTATTCATTCCAGGGCATACATCCTGAACAGTTTATCAGCTGGTAACAATTTGGAGTTCTTCATCGAAGGAGGACGCACTAGGACTGGGAAACCACAGACACCTAAAGGTAATACTATTTTCTTTTAGTCTATGGAAATTTTATTTGATGTAATATGGGTTTTACCTAAATTGGATGATTTTTTTATTTTTTTTATTTGTGAATGATAAAGCCATTTTGATTGTGATATAATACTGCTAAATTTATTAAAATAATTATAGTGTTTTAATTAATGTATTTCAATGTTCTTGCGTACTTGGATCAATTATATGCAGATGTAATGGGTATGTTGCTACACGAACACAAATTTTAGTGTGATGATATGATCTGTTTATGCTATGCTAGTTTTTTTTACTAAACTAATGTCCAAGGCGTTTTATACAGCTATTCCTATGCAAATACACACTCGGTAGACGACTCGCTCGCAATCTTAGTTTAGGTAACCTCTAACTAGTTTACACCAATTTAAACCTTCTAAAAACTAACATAACGATGTTTCTTCCTCAGCGTCTTTCCTCTCAGTAAAAATGAACGGATCACAGGTTTTCAATCTTAGTTAAGACAACCTCTAACTAGCTTACACTAATTTAAACCGTATAAAAACTAAAATAACGTTATTTTTTCTCCAGCGGGCATACTATCCGTCATAATGGACGCATACCTAGACGGTACTATCGACGATGCTCTCCTGGTGCCCGCGACCCTGAACTATGACAAGCTGGTGGACGGTAACTTCGTGCGGGAACAGCTCGGCATGCCCAAACAGATGGAGACCTTCTGGTCGGCGCTTAGAGGCATCTGGAGGACCCTCAACACTAACCACGGCAGCATCAGAGTCGACTTCAACCAGCCCATATCTCTCAAGGTGGGTCTTGTCTAATCATTATTTAGCACTTTAAATGGTGAAACATGGGGAAACATTATGTAATGTAACTAATAATATTAGCATACTATGATATAAGCAAAACATGTATGCATATTAGCATACTATGATATAAGCAAAACATGTATGCTCTATAATGTATTTTAAAAACAACTTTATGACGGGTGTAAAGGTCACTTAACGAAGCCGAGAGTCACTTGTTCATTGTAATATTTTTTTTGTACTGGACCATACCTGGGAACCTTCTGGTTACAGGGATATTGAAGGTCAAAGTTCCAACTTTTATTGACGTTTTTTCTACGAAAACAAGTTTTTGGTGTAATAACTCAAGTTTACATACCTCCACGACCCCTGTACCGTTGCATGCACTCATAAGCACAATGTTTTGCGTTCAATACATTGCACACTATCGCAAACAGCAAATTTTCACACCAAAAATAAAAGTCGTTTCCCAGCAATTACTTTTGTGCAATGTTACCTAGTTTGATGTACAGAATGCGTAGGTGGCGACTATGTGATGTTTTTTTTACAGCCTGTATACCATGTTTTAAGCAAATAAATGTTATTTCTATTTCAATAAAAAGCCGTAGCGTGATGTTAAATAGCCCCTATAACCTTCCTCAAGAATTGGGCTATCAAATGCCAAAATAATTTTTGAAATTCGATAGGTAGTTCCAGTGATTACCCCCTACATACAAACAAACAAATTTTACCTCTTTATAATATTAGTATAGAAGTATAGATGTTAAACGTCAAAAATGTATGGTCAAACAGTCGCTAATCACTACTTAATTGTAAGCAACGTTTATGAATAAAGGGGTATATGTCAGTACTAATTTGACATTTACTATATTCGAATTCTGTTCATCCCTTCCACAGGAACTAGTAACATCATTCCAGAAGTATCAACACTACAAGTCGCCCATAGAAAGTCCCCTAACCCCGCCGAACAACAACCTGGCCGTGAACCTAGACCGGCAGATCCTGTACAACCACAGCCACTCCAGCCTGTACGGCGCAGACGTCAGCACGGACCACAAGATGATGGTGGAGGCTATCGGCAGGCACCTGGTGTACGGTGAGTACTGTCACAGTATACAACGTTCAATTAAATTCGGTCTTTCCATAAAGTTCGACTAACTTTAACCAAACCTCTTTCGTCAACAGACGCAGCACAAGCCACAGCACTAATGTGTACGAACGTCATCTCCTACGTGCTTCTAACGGAGGCCAGACGTGGGGCCAGCCTGGCCACACTCACGGCCAGCGTGGCCGCCAGGCAGACGGCTTTAGCCACTGAAGGAAGGGATCTAGGATACACTGGGGAGGCGAGGCAGGCTGTTAAACACGCTGTAAGTAAAGACAGAAAGGAAATACATTTATTTGCACTAAAAATGGCGCATACACAAAAAACAAAAAGTAAAAACTGGGGGAAAATATGCGTCACATCCACGCAAAGCGGCCATCGCTCAGCATAATGCTGTGACACTATGCGAGACAGAGCCACAGCGCTGGGTTTCAGCGACAGCCAGCATTGACGTGAACACGTCAACCAGTGCAGCATAGGAACAGATAACTCAAAACAAAATCTACTTGATAAAAAATTTAAATTCATTCATTGACTATCACGACAACGCACAGTCTAAATCACTGGATCTAGAAGTATGAAACTTTATACAAGCATTTCTTATACAGGATAAATTTTTGCGCGCCAAACCAGTGCTAAAGCAGTGAGCAAACTGTAACCATGAATTCAGTACATGATTCTAGAACCCCCCGCATAGAAATATATCGTCGGATATCAAAAAAAGTAAAGAAAGAAGAGTCTTGCTCCAAAATGTCGTGTAGCGACAAGAAAATCGTAACTTTAAAGTCAAGGTAATTAAATTAAAAAATCAGAAGTCGAAATCACTTAAAGATTTATTTACAAGGTAAGGATGGAGATGGAATGGCAGTGGTGTGTATAATGTGGAGGTGAGGGGCTTGGATGACGATGCGCGATAGGAGGGTTGAGGAGGCCGAGGTGGAGTTGCAGATGGAGCTGAAGAGGTAGACCGACGCGAGACAGGTGCCGGTGATAGGTGACAAGTCTTTCTTTTCATAGAAAAGAGTCGGTCAAAAAGAAAAAAAAAAGAACAAAATTTTTAAAGAGAAGAGCAAAATTTTCTTTTAATAACTGACGAAAGATTTCAACGTAGGTGGGTTCAGAATCATGTACTGAATTCATGATTTCAGTTTGCGCATTGGTTAAACATTTATCCTGTATAGCGAAAGTGAGCACTAACGAAGGGTTTTTGACAATTTAGTCCCTAAAAACCCTTATAGGGGATGAAATTTCATATGGCAGTTGTTCATTGTCATTTTGGCCGATGAGAAAATCCATCGGTCGCACGACTTGTATGAAAATAATTTGACTGGGAGCATTCTGATTGAAGCAGTATTTGTAACGGTATTTCATTAGTTAAAGAAAGAAAGAAAAATGCGTTTATTGGCATTACAGCAAAATAAATACACCTTAAAACTATAAAAACAGAAAACAAAGATTATAATTCCAAAAGGGCCTCAGCTCAGCATAATGTCAGATGACAACACAAGTGTACCACCTGACGCTGATTTTCAGCTGCAATCCACAAGTGCCATACGCTGGAATAACAAACTCATCAGGAAGTGTGAGTTACAAATAATTTTGTTATTTATTCTTTCCCAGCTGGATATGCTAGGTCGCGGTCTAATCCGCCGCGAAGGTAGCGGCGAGCGTCTAATGGTGCGACCTCACACTTCTATAGCTGCGTCGTTAGAGCTCGCGTACTACGCCAACGCCGTCGTAGCGCACTACGCCGCGCCCGCTATTGTCGGTTAGTAACAATCTGACTCATTATTATCACCTGTCTAACCTTTTCCCAATTATGTTGGGGTCGGCTTCCAGTCTAACTCACCAGTCAGACTCCCTCCCCCCCCCCCCCCCCCCCTTTGGTGCTTACGTAATACTTGAATGGGCGCTAAGTCATAGTTGGTATGTTACGTGACTAAAGTTATTTGCGCTGAGAACTGAAACGTAAAGGCAAGGTCAAATTCAATTAGCTAGCGGAACCCCGTAGATTTATGAAAGTGATCTTCAAGTGACGTGCGGTCGACGACCCCAAATTAGAATAATTATGTTTTGTTGTGGAAGAGCAGTGGTAAAGGCCGCGACTAATGAGTTGTAGGTCGTAGGTTCGAACCCAGTCAGGCACTAAGTAAAGGCTTTGTGTAAATTATTTCATCACCACTGCTCTCAAAATGGTGAAGAAAACATTGGGAGGAAATCGGCATGTACTTGAAATAGAAATTCGAAGACATGTGTCATCTACACAAAACCCGCACTGGGATTACGGCCCACTCCCTCTCACAGAGAGGAGGCCTATGTCCCAGCAGTGGGGACATTATGAGCTGATTATAATGTTCTGATAATAAGAGTTATACCTTTGCCATGTAAGTTTACATTGCCTACGTAAGCTCAAATACTAAAAGTATGTCGCAGCCATAACATTTTTGAGTAATGAGCCTATAACTTACAAACAATCTCTTATTTTCCAGCAACCGCCCTAGAGAGCCTCGTATGCTCTTCATCATCAACGGAGGTCCGCCAGGCCTCGCTGGTGTCGGCGTCGCTGCAGCTGTGCGAGGTGCTGAGCCACGAGTTCATCGTGTGCGCGCCCTGCCAGCGCATCCGGGACCGCTTGCTCGACGCCATCGACGCGCTCGAGGCGCAGCGGGTCTTGCTGCGGGAGAAGGTAACGCGCCGCGCGACGAGATACTACACAACTGTTCTACACTATTTTGATTTAAGTTTTTACAACAAGCACAATTATTATCACCCATTATCGTGTCTGCCCAGAATTTTCTCAACTAAATAAAAAAATATTTAAAAAAATTGGAGCGACTGCCTATCTGACCTCCATAACCCAGTTACTGGGTAACACGATACCCCTTGGTGAGACTGGTTGTCAGACTTTTGAGCCTCTGACTATACGTAACGACTGTCAAAGATCTTCGAGTGACAGCCGGGACCGACGGCTTATCGTTTATTACCCATAGATATGAATGTTTTCAATCTGTCAGAAACATTCTAATTTACGTTTCGTTTACTCCGCCCATTCGTGGCAGGCCCACAAGTGGGCTAACCAATGGTCTGTTTTCTCCTCCCACCCATTAAATACTGCCTTCTTCTCATGAGGGTATGCAAAAACTACAGAACGCCACCTGCTATGATTCTCATATACTCCTTTTGCTTCATAGTCTTCTTCTTTCGTGTCGCTGGCACGACAGATATTCAAATTTTGTTGGCCCAAAACTTCGCACTTCCATGGCGTCATCGAAAGCAGTACAGAGATCACTATGGCTGCATGTTTAGGGGCACAGAAGGCAGGACAGGAGGTGGAGCATGGTTTGTGACACAGTTCCACATCCACACCCTGCTGCCGTCCGGCCCACTTTACGAGCTTTGACACACATCTTCCCACTTGAGTTCGGAGACGGTTCAGGGACTTCCTAGTGGACCACGGAAGGTTACAATCTGCAGAAAGATGCTCGTTTGGTGGTAGATAGTGAGTAGGTGGCCCAAAGGCAACCTGCCATAGTTCGCAACGGGCGTCAACCGGATTACCTGGTAGAGACGTTGTCGATTTAAATGCTTCGTAATAATGTCATACTGGTCCACTTGAAGGACTAAGTGCGGAAACTAAACCCGTAACATAGAACATATGTAGATAATGTCATACTTATGGTAAACTAGCGGACCCGGCAGACGTCGTCCTGCCCGAAAAAGCAGCACCACCTACCGGGTCCAATTGTGTATACAAACGTCTTGACAAGAACAAACACCAAAAAAAAGAATTATCCAATTTGGTGCAGTCGTTCGGAAGTTATACGCGTACATACATTTCGGTGATTCATTTTTATTTATATAGATTTTCGTTCACAGGCGCCGGTCGAACTAGAAGAAGAACAATGGTCTCGTCGCATGGCGCGTCGCCTGGAAGACGACGACGACGAGCGACCCGACCCCGCGCAGCGCATCTCCTACACGCTGTCCGACAAACCCGAAGCCATCGCTGAGAGGTATTACATCATTATCACTGTTACCATCATCACCATCTGCCTAGTCTTTTTCCAAGCCAAGCAAGACTTGAAACCGACCCCAGCATAGTTGGGATACTCAATTGCATTCCATGTGTGTTGCATAGATTGTATTCACTTGGTAAAAGATCAATATGGACCCTGTCGGGCCTGCCAGGGCCGCGGGTTGTTCGAAAGAGATACCGTGGCCCCTGGCACAGGCAACTGAAGGAACACGGGTGGGTTTTAGTCAGTAAAAGTCTGACACGCCCTTCCGCTCAGCCCAGAGCGGGAGAGGTCATTTGATGATTTCCCACCCAAAAAAAAACCTTGTCAGGCACAGAAAAAATTAGGAGAGAGGAAGAGGGCTAAGTAGCAATTCAAACAATTAAATATTATTATAAATTAATAGATGTGCTTAATTGGGTGTATAATTATTGTGTTTTTGATTGTGCTTAATAGGGTAGTTGCCTGGGTAAAAAAAAAATATATTTAGTCCGTCAGTTAGATTATCGAAAAATAATGGACACGTATTTTTCTTTTGTCAATCAAACAAAAAATGACAAAGATAAAGCGCGTCAAAATTTGGGAGTCGGACGGAGGAGGTCGTGACGTCACTTGCTTGCAAAATTGTAGCAAACAAGTGACGTCACGCGGAACTTTAACGGGCGCTTTCTTAATCATTTTTTATTTAGTTCCGGGATTGGCGGGATTACCTAAGGAATTGACATGGTTTCGAAGTAAGGAATCGTTGAGTGGTCATAGTGAATTAGGGCTTCATGCAGTTGGTGGCGTCAAATCTGAGATTGAACTAAAATGACTGGAAACTATTTTTTTTAATTTCACACCCTACTCGTCTGTCGCAGATCTGCTGGACGAAATTTCTAGTGAAATAAGCAGAACCTTTGTGCTCTTCTATATTTATGTTTTTGAAGTGAAAACTTCTTTAGCGGCGTTGTGCACTTTTTTTTGTGAGGGGTAAAAAATGTTAAACTCGCGTCAGGACACGTGACCTGATCGAAAATTCGTAAGACAGAGCTCGCGTCAGGACACGTGACCTGATCGAAAATTCGTAAGACTGAGGGAGAGTTTTTTGTGATGGGTAAAAAATGTTCAACTCGCGTCAGGACTCGTGACCTGATCGAAAATTCGTAAGACGGAGTTCGCGTCAGGAAACGTGACCTGATCGAAAATTCGTAAGACGGAGCTCGCGTCAGGACACGTGACCTGATCGAAAATTCGTAAGACGGAGGGAGAGTAGACCGCGCCGCCGGGGCTGCGGGTTGTTCGAAAGAGATACCGTGGCCCCTGGCACAGACAACTGAAGGAACACGGGTGGGTTTTAGTCAGTAAAAGTCTGACACTCCCTTCTGCTCCGCCCAGAGCGGGAGGAGTCATTTGATGATTTCCCAGCCAGAAAAAAAAAAAGAGTAGATCGCATTCCAAAATATCAAAAATGCACAACGTTAATATTCAAGTTTTCACTTTTGCCGACACTCCCGGAGTGCAACCTGTTTTTTCTCTATGAAGTGTGTTACGTGTCATCATCATCACCATTCTCCCTAGTGCTCTTACCCCAATTTATTTGATTTTGGCTCAACATGTCTTTTTCATACTTCTCTATTTTTATTCACAAAGACACAACAATTACATTTTACCACCAAAAACACAAAATTATATCCTAATTTAACTAAAACTAAAATATAGCGTCGAAAAATTCATCCGCATCGCTATCGACTGGTAATGTACCCAAGACACTGGCGGCATTGCCACGTTGAATGGCAACAATTAAAATCTCAGTAGACGGGGTGTCTACCGAGATTTTAACTAATAGAGAAGCCATATTATCAGTCACAAAGTCCATCCATCTTTTCTTTAGTGTTCCCTTACTCTTATAGTCATGTTTACATAAATAAATAAACATTTCGTTTTCCAGACGAAGACTACTGCTAACTCTGCGCCCAGTACTGGAAGCGTACGCGGCCACCTGTCGGCACCTCGCGCCCGGCTCCATGAAGGAAGTCGTGAAGAACACCCTCGACTCACTCACTGAAGACTTCACGCACAACAAGATGGTTTACGGTAAGCTCTACTTCTTTGTTTAGAGTTCGGCATCCAAAAACTAGAGGAGAGTAGTGTGGTGGCCCAGTGGAAACGGCTGCGACTTACCAGTTGTTGGTCGTTGGGTCGAACCCCGACAGGCGCTTTACTTTGCGTAAATTATTTCATCACCACTCCTTTCAAAACGGTGAAGGAAAACATCGTGAGGAAACGGGCATGACATGTGAAATGTACCAACCGGCACTGGGCCCGCGTGGTGGATTACGGCCTACTCCCTCTCACAGAGACGAGGCCTGTGCAAATATGATATATACGTAATGCCGTTTTTTGTTCTATTGTACCGAAAAGTTTCAAAGCCAAGCCCAATATAGATAAACATTGTTTTCTAATTTCAGGCGAAGCTGTATCAACAGACGCGATCAACAACTGCTTGCGACTGCTGCGCCAGTGGGGCGTGCTGGACATGTTCACCGAGAGCCGCTCGCGCAGCTTGCGCCTGCGCGCGCCCTACGACTCGCCACAAGCACTACTCACGGTGTGCCAAAATGTCTACAAATTCACCATGAACACGCCTTTACTGAACAACAAGTGAATTCAAAGTGACTGTGAACTAATAGGCCAGTGACTGAGACTAGTGCTTATAAAGTGAATTTGTGAATTGGCAAAGTAGAGTTGACTATACTTTTTGTGTGAAGGCAGCATTTCAATGAAGCAACTTGTTGTATATACAGCTTTAGGTCGCGTCTTATTTGAAAGCTATCGGCGCGTGAATACACGATCGTCGCCTGCGTATGTTCGGAAAACCGGAAAGCTTCCTCTGTCGGCGCCACCACGCGTTCGGTTCACCGAAAAATAAGTGACATGTGCATTTTTTTTTTTTTTTGTGAATGGCCTCTCGCTGTTCAACCTATGAGGATGTCGTCTGCTTAACTTAACCGGGCACGCGACGATCGCTTTTAAAAACAAAAATACACCGTACATATGCACGCGATGATCGTGTATTTGTGTGACGATCGCTTTTAAATTGGGCGCGGGGTTAGACTACCAGGTGTGTCTATGATCGCATTTTCATACGACAAAAATTTGTTTAATCGATATTGCATTATTGAATGATGTGTGAAGCATTCTATTTCTTGGTGTACTTGTCAAAAAACGTTGTTCACTCAAAGATGTTATTGAAGAAATTGTTGACCAGTGGCTCTCATTACAAAAATGTCCACGAACATATGTAAATATGTCCAGTGCTTCACATACGGATAATTTTATGGATTTACTTCAGCGTAATGGTTGTTGTTGGTTTTTCAAAATGAAGATACCTCGTTCACGCAATAAAAGTTCATCAAGCGTCGTCTAAACGCGGCTGCATTATGAGAGTGTTATGCAAACATCACTTTGCTTAAAACTTTTTATACCTGACCAAAGATATATATACTTTGTAGTGTAAGCCCTTGTGGTCTGGTTTGAAACGAAAATTTCAGCAAAAATATTAGGTTTCAATTTGAAGAGAGTACAATATTTATTGGATTATGATTTCATTGTAATAAAATGTTGTAGCTATGACACCCTGGGTGTGTTAGTGCTCGGGTATAGTTGGTGACGTCACTTGTTCCTATCAAGAATTCCTAGATAAGTTATCGATATGAACTCTACGCTTCACTACGTCTGCCTATAAAGTCCTTAAGTAAAAGGAGAACCGCATGTTGCGTTGTCTCGTTCTAACACTTCAATAAATTGCGTTTTTGAAGTGTAACGAGAATTGAGAGTGAAATTTCAAGGACGCGTCACGTTTAGGCACATTTCGTTACATGAGAGAGAAAAGATATAACACAAATCTCTCTTCTTTATTTCTACACTTCCATCACGTGTACTGTGCTGCACACGCTATTTTTATTATTGCTTTCCTAGGACATATTGATAGTGACAAGTGAATGTTTCGTATAGTATAAGGAATACTGTTGCAAGGGTAACTACGACATACGTTATTTCAACGTCATATTGTTATTTATACCATTTGGTTAAGCAATATAGTTACATTTTCACGAGTTTTCAACTCATTGTGATTTAGTATCTTAACCGTTTTGTATGGTAATGGAAGCTGCTCAAAGATTAGAGCCGATAAACTCGTCGTTTGTGTATTTCGGTGTATTATTTAGGGATGACACACAAAAGCCCGGTTGCACCACAAATCATTCATGGTCGGTTCCTTTAAACAAAAACGGATTGTTTTGCGTACCAATGGTAGCATTTTTTTATTGTCAAACTGCCCCATATAAATTATTATAAGATTCGTAAACAAATTTTACCTATGATAGCTACTTCCATATGGGAGTGTGCTATGCAAAGCAATGAGGTCTGTGCTTCATTATTGGTAAAGATACAAGAGTCTTAATTTTAACCAATATCGATCCGTACTATCGCCAAAATCTAAATCTGACCACCGTAAGGACTATACCTGCTTGCAGCGCATATTATTAGTCGACCTAAAAAGGATCCTCTTTTGGTTTGCTTACGGACGCCGCTGTGGTCATCATGTGATTTTGTTTTCAAAATGGTCAGATATAGGTTTTGGCGATAGTACTAAGTAGTGCAATAGTGCTATGGGCGGATTTCGCAATGACTTGAACGCGATTAGCCCTTGACAACCGCGTTCATGAGCTGTCAGTGTCATCATTGTGGTGGAATATTGACACTGGCACCGATTCCCTTGTTCACAAACTAAACTAAATTTAAGTTCAGTGCATCTTTGTCTTTCTATTTCATTAAGAAAAGGACACAAGATAAATATTAGTTTAGTCATGTCAAATTAAGATACTACATAAACAAGTTTAGACGTGATTAAAAACATGGCTACTAAAAATATGTCAATTTACGTCAGGCGCTGACTAATTTAGAAAAAGATCTCTTGATGCAGTTTAAATTTGCTAATCGTGTTCAGTTAAATTGGTGAAATTGATGCTTAGAGGTTAAAGCGAGACAGTGACACATGAAGGCCAAATGACAGACAGAGAAAACGATATTTTGAAAAAAAAAAGGTCGCACTGTTAGATCTATTGCATATGTGTGCAATCAATAAATAATGTACCAGAACCATGCTTATTGATCTGTGATGTGACAGCGATTAAAACGAGTGTTTTTGTATATATTGTGACTTTTAAATTATCATATTTACGAGGTTGTCCTGAATGTTTGTGCGTTGTGATCTCAAGATTGCAATACGAATGCTTGTATGCGTACTTTTTATTTTACAAAGAATGGTAGGTATTACATATTTTCCATTCAAGTATTACGTAAACAGAATTTTAGACATTTTTAATGCCCCCACCCCCTTGTCAAGAAAAGCAAGCAAAGCTCTAACCCCCCTCCTATGCTTGCGCATATAGCATACGCTGTAAGCAATGTTTGCGTATGCTATATGCAAGGCATAACGAATTTTCAGACTATAAAGGAAATGATTGCCCATTTAATATTTTTTCAAGCAAATTTTTAACATCGTATTTAAATATTACATAATATTCTTCGATATTAATTTAGTTTGTCTAAATACTGCTGACGTAATTACCATCCAGACCCCCGACTCCATTTCATAAAAAATAAACAAAGCAAAGACCCTCCCCCTTTGGTGCTCACGTAATACTTGAATGGGCGCTAAGTCATAGTTGGTATGTTACGTGACTAAAGTTATTTGCGCTGAGAACTGAAACGTAAAGGCAAGGTCAAATTCAATTAGCTAGCGGAACCCCGTAGATTTATGAAAGTGATCTTCAAGTGACGTGCGGTCGACGACCCCAAATTAGAATAATTATGTTTTGTTGTGGAAGAGCAGTGGTGACCCAGTGGTAACGGCCGTGACTAATGAGTCGTAGGTCGTAGGTCGTAGGTTCGAACCCAGTCAGGCACTAAGTAAAGGCTTTGTGTAAATTATTTCATCACCACTGCTCTCAAAATGGTGAAAGAAAACATCGTGCGGAAACCGGCACGTCCTAGAACCAAAAATTCAAAGATGTGTGTGACATCTACCAACCCGCACTGGGCCCGCGTGGTAGATTACGGCCCATTCCCTCTCATCGAGAGAAGGCCTGTGTCCCAGCAGTGGGATCATTGTAGGCTGATTATAGTATGTATGTTTTGTTTTATCGTGTTTAGATATCGCTACCCATCACGTCTGGGGAGTTTCGCTTGATAATTTAATTTGGTCCTGTACACATACACAACATAGATATAACAATTTCTTTTTAATAAATGAAAATTTATAAAATATCTCAATTATACAGTACCCGGGTGTGATTTGACACATTGATAGTTAGAAAGAGAATGTCACACATGAGTGACGGAGACGACGCTATACAAAGCAGAACTTTTCTAAAAGTCAGTTACTGTATGAACATATTTTATTTATTTACATTAAGTTGGCACTATACTTGGTGTTAATACAAATTGAACCTTATTTCTATACAATTATAGGGTAGATTTTGTATGGCCCAGGTAACGTGAATATTTTGACTATTACGCGAAGTACCTAACTCGTAAAAAGTGCGTATACAAGTTTTTCACGACATAGCATTTGTTTTGTTTGTATCTGGGGCTGCAGTCTCGACATTCATAGCGATCGCTTTACGACCGAATTTGATCGCAAAGTCCCGGATTGACAGGTGTAATGTATAGAGTTACAGGACTTTGCGACCGAATTCGGTCGTAAAGCAATCCCAATGAATGTCGAGACTGCAGCCCCTGAAGTGAAAATAAGTGTGGCTGGCCATCACCTGACTCTGTCGAGTCTAAGGCCGAGATAAATAAACATTTAGTACAGTATTTTTATCTCGTCAAGCGACGCGCGATTTACTTATAGTAAACAAGTGTACAAACACGCTGTGAACGCAGCACATAACACACACACACGTGCAAATTCGCCATTGTCTCAGACGGTACCGAGAGCTCCTGCTCTTACACATTCACAGCGTGTTTGTACACTTGGTAACCACGAGTACAGCGCGCGTCGCTTCGTAATAAAAATACAAAACCTGCTTTGCCTTAGACATGTTCCGTCTCTATCTTGCACTTGTAGTTTGAAAGTTGTGCGACAGTGACGGGGATACTTAGCCAAAGCATGTGCTTAGTAGTCTATTTATCTAGGCCTAAAAGTTATTCCTTTTTGTACTGCGTTAAACTTAAGTTGACAAATAGTATGTAGTCTTTATTTACTTTGTTACCCATATAATGATAAAAGGGGGCAAAGCTGAGATTGATTAAAACAATCTTGAAATACTTTGTTTTTTTTTGTGACCTGTCCTTGAATCATCATCATCATTTCAGTCGAAAGACTTGCAATGCTGGACATAGGCCTCCCCCAAGCACCTCCACTTCGACCGGTTCCGTCCTTTTGGCAACGAACGGGTTCCTGCGGCTTTAACCTTTTCACCGCCACGGACTTCAATAGAAGTTCCGGATTTTCGTGTCACCACAGCGCCACGACTTCATTAGAAGTTCTTCATTTTAAATACCTATCTTATAAAAATAAATTTACTGTATTTAATGGTACCCATTCAAATATGTAGTTTTTTTTTAAATTTGGAATTAAATGTCAAATTTCGGATAAATATCTAAAAACCCTTAAAATTAAAATATTTCGAAAACTATTGAATTTCGGCCATACATATGGGGTGTTCAATTTGTTGTATTTTGACCCCCTTATCAGCCCCAGACGGATATACGTCGAATTACCAGTAACCCTGTATAAAGTCCTTGGCGTTCTGGGGACATTCAAAATGTTCGCAGTTTTTGTTTTTGGCGATTTTAATACAAATAAGGGTTTCTTTTGTGTTGAAAAATAAGAAATAGGGTATTAGACAGTGCTATATTAAATAATAAAAAAAACAAAGCTTTTAAATACAGTAAATTTATTTTTATAAGATATTTAAAATGAAGAAATTCTATTGAAGTGCGTGGCGGTGAAAACGTTAAAATATGATTCGCGGCCGAAACAAATACGGCTTTACAGAATTACAATCATTCGAATCAGCAATACAACTCCTTAAGTTAGAATTGGCCTCAAATGTCATGATTTTATGAAATAGTCATTCAATACGGTAATATGAACTTAGATGTATTGATGATTTTTATATAAATAAATCAATGTTGGTTACGGCCGGGAATCATATTTAGATCAACATACATCCACTACAACTATGCTAGTTACCAGAGCGCTAGTTTCATTTACTAGAATTTATATTCATAAAAAATTGTCAGCGAAATAACACAAAACGACGTTAAATTTATAACCATTTACTAACGATTTATAATAATTAAAAATCCGAAACTTAATAAGAAACAATATGTAAATTTAAAATATTTCAAATGAAAATTAATTTTATAGACAATATACATGATGGATGAAGAGGTACTTATTAAAGCAATAAATAATAACAATGATTAGACTAAAATTAATAATACCTAATAATCAATTTAAAACAAACATATAAGTCAAAGACAATAATTATAATAAAGGGTAGGTATTTACTCATCATCATCTGTCTAGCCTTTTCCCAACTATGTTGGGGTCAGCTTCCAGTCTAACCGGATGCAGCTGAATACCAGCATTTTACATGGAACGACTGCCTATCTGACCTCCACAACCCAGTTACTGGGTAATACGATACCCTTTGGTAAGACTGGTTGTCAGACTTTCGGGCTTCTGACAACCCGTAACGACTGTCAAAGATCACGAATGACAGCCGGCACCAACGGCTTAACGTGCTTTCCGAGACACGGAGGGGTCGTGGTATATGAAGATGATATCCATCCACGTACCAAGCACGGCAAGCGTAGCTTAACCTGATCGATGGAATCGTGCGGCTGTAATGACTTAGCCACAAGCTGCTATGTATACTAGACTACAATATTAAATTACACTACGATCATTATAGTAGTAGAAAATAATAATGGATAATTAAAACTGAGTCAATAATCAACTATTCGGTCATAATACAAATTATAAAAGAAAAAGTATTTATTGGGACTTGCACAGGAATATCACAATAGTATATTACGGTACGTGTGACTTCAGTAGTCCATTACTGTTCTAAACGGACTACTTAAATCACACGTATCGTACCTATACTATTTTATGGCTCATGTGACCTAAACCCGCACTTAAGTTGCGCGTTTATGTGTAAAAATGGACTACTTAAGTCACAGATAAGCGTGACTTAAGGGCGGGTTTAGGTCACACAGTGCTATAAACTAAACTAAAGAATTATAAAAAATAAACAAAAGTAAGTAAGGATTATCGTCATAACCTATTTCAAAAAAGTTAAGTGCAGAACCCTTAACGGAACATATTGAAAAAGCTCGCCAGGGTTTCGCTGTCTCGTTGCATCTTCAAACGCTGTAAGTTTGGGTAATGTAACCTCATTCGATTTTCACCCATGGTCCTGTGTTCCCGGTGGTCAGAACACTCAAGGTGCAGTTTCAATTCACCCCATCCTGCGACGACGAGGTTACAGTAACCACAATGGTACAACCCGGGACGAACCTGTAACGTTACAGACACATTATAACGGAAATATAATATATAGGTAGGTAAAAATATTGAGATTTAGTTCAACGAAAAGAAAAAATATTACGGTTCGCCAATTAATTTAAGCCCGCGAAATCCAATATGTTTTCCGACGTGCACGCGAACTAAGTCGCGGGCACAGCTAGTCTCTACTAATATTATAAAGAGGAAAGATTTGTATTTTTGTGTGTGTGTAACTTTGTAATGAATAAACTCAGAAACTACTATGCCGATTTAAAAAATTCATTCACAATTGGAAAGCTATATTCACCCTGAGTGACATAGGCTATATTTATTGCTAGAAAAGATTAGGGATGCTTTCTAAAACGGGACGGGCCGCTAGTTCTTAATATAAAAGTTAGGTAGACACTAAATTAATGGTTCACTTTACCTCTCGGATAAATTCTTTTTTCTCCGATATAATGACAGGCACTTCTAGAAATTTTATGGCATGCTGCCTTGTCACAACATGGGCCTCAACATCCGAGTGTGACGGCAAGTTAACCTCGCATACAATGCACCTTTTTCTTGAATTATTTTCTAATATTAAATAAAAACTATTCTGAAGAATACAGAACTCCTCGTTAATGATAGTGGTCGTATTTAAACAGAGTCCTCGTGCGTCGTAAGCTGAAATAATAAAATCTTTGATCGACTGCTTCACCTGCTTTCCCGAAGTTTTCGGTTGGGTTATAGAGGAGGTACTACTGGTGTTTTGTGATACCACTACCAGTCTTTTGTGATTCGCTCCTTCTACGTGCTCTCTCATAGACCTCAAAGAAGCAGGCACATGTACTTTACAAATGCGGCAAAAAGATTGATTATTGTCTCCGTTGTAAGTTATTTTATTTGCTTTTGCAAAGTCTCTTGGGTCTTCTTCTCGGCTACATTTTTCGATGGTTTCTTTCGGGGGTATGTAGAAATCGTCGTCTGACGATGACGAATCGGTATCATAATCTTCTTCATGTGGGGCAGCATTTCGGACAGCATCTCGGATATTATCTAATGCAGCTTTTACCGTGTCATGTACACTAAGTGCAACCTTATTATTTTGTTTATTGTCGTACGATTGTGTAGTTTTGTCATTTATATTGACTCGATTCAAATTTTGATCCAGGTTTGACGGATATACTAAATCGGAATCAATGGCTTTAGCAGATGAATGATTTTCAATGTGGTTTTCTATCTCCATGAAATCAAATGTCACAACTTTGGAACATTTTTTACAGAATGCTGTTTCTGTTTCCAAATTAATGTTGATTCCTTTACTTTGGTACCTGGCAATGGATTCAAGAATTTTAGGTTGGTCTTTTTTCGGTGATTTTTCTTTGCTGTTTTTATTATCATTTTTGTGAATCTTCGGTTTCTTTATTTCGCCATCATTTTCTATGGCTGAAGTCAAGTTTGTTGCTTTTTCTCGACAGTTTTCTTTAGTGTCGATTCTTTGGCAAACTCCATTTGATTCGATGCGACGTTTCGCGTAAAGTTCGTGATGCTCTATATCGTCAAAATGTTTGGCCATCCTGCCGGGCGCTAGCAACTTGTTGCATGTTAGGCATTGGACAGCTGTCTCGTCTAACTGAAATCACAGAAATAATAACCACTTAATTTTATTGTGAAATTGGATTTGATTAAATAACCTTAAATTTGTTTGAAGTTCAGTAGTTTTGAGTATTCTAAAAAGTTTAAGTCTGACTAATACTAAAAGTATTCCGTTGAAGAGGTAGGTAGGTAAAATATATAATCAAAATACTAAATTACTAAGCCATAACGAGGAAGTACTAAGGTGCCGATAGTAATAATCTAATGCACCTGCTTTTTTTTTTTTGGGTGGGAAATCATCATATGGCTTCTCCCGCTCTGGGCGGAGCGGGAGGACGTGTCAGACTTTTACTGACTAAAACCCACCCGTGTTCCTTCAGTTGCCTGTGCCAGGGGCCACGGTATGTCTTTCGAACAACCCGCGGCCCTGGCAAGCATCGGCCCTAGCGGACCCCGTCAGTTCGTGTCGACCCGGGCCTGGTCCTTAACGGGCGGCGAGCTGCCCATTGCTCGCCGCCCGCAAGCCTGCGCCTACGATGGCCGGGAGTCGGCTGTTGACTCCCGACGTCCAGGACGTCTCCTGCGGCAACTAGGGGCGTGAGGGCGCAGAGATTTCCTCTCCCTCACGCGCTCCACCTCCTCCTTTGCGAGCATTACTGCATCGGAGAAGAAGGTGACGGCTTCCCATGCATATGCACCTGCTTTGGCTGCTAGTATAAGTAAGACATAATTTAAATACAAAAATATCTTTACATTACATAAGCTAACATTTGTGTCGACACCCTTGCGCCATCCCATCCTCCTAACACGGTGGACTGTGCTGGAGCGGCTGCTGCTGGTGCAGAAATCCTCAAACGGCGAAACTATTCCAACCGGATTGGGAATTATATGTTCGAGCCGTTTGGGGTTGAAACACTATAACGGCCGAGTCATATGTGGGGGCCGAGTCATATGTGGGGTCCGAGTGCCCACTTGGTTTTTTGAGATATCGCCAAGCGGTTAGTCGACTCTTCGCGTGACCAGAGGTCTAGCCTGTTTCTTGGCCAAAGAATTAGCATCGCCATACAACGTGGCAATGCTGCCAGCCCTTTGGGCACGTTTCCTGTCGAAAGCGATGCGGACGAATTTTTTGATACCCATGATTTCTTTTGCTTATTTTTCACATGTACATATTAATTAAATACATAAGTATTTCTATTTTGATCAAATGACTCCTCCGCCCAGAGCGGGAGGAGTCATTTGATGATTTCCCACCCAGAAAAAAAAAAAAAAAGGTACTTACATGACGAAAGATGGCACTATCCGGTCCAAACTGAATAGGTTTCAGAACCAAATGTAAAGAGTGGCTTGCATCAGTTTTATGATCAGTCTCATCTTCGAACTCCGCGTTACAGAGCGAGCAGACTCCATCGATCAGGCCGTGCCAAGCCTTTTCTTCAATAAGAATGTTATTGAAAGCAATAACATCACCACCCAGCGGTTTTAGGAGAAGAATTCCTTTGTTATGCTTGTGTTCATTTTCATTGATATGTAAATTAACTTTGGAAGCAATTAGCATCAGTACGTTGCAGAACTCGCAGTAGTAGCCTCCTTTGAACTGAAAAAACGAGTGGATAGTGAAATTCAAACTTAAACTGACTCAAACTGGACGGCACGGTTGGCGGAGTGGTTAAGCGATTGACTGCTGCGTTGCGTGTCGCGGGTTCGATTCCCGCACGGAACAAATATTTGTATGGCCAACAAGTAGTTGTTCCGGGTCTGGCTGTTTGTGTATGTGAGTTTAAATGTTTGTAAACGCACCCAAGATATAGGAGAGAGTCCTAATGTGGGGGGCAACGTTTAAAAAAAAAACTCTTTATTCAGGTACCCATCACGCCTGCGGAGTTTCGCTAGCTAATTAAATTTAACCCTTTACATCGTGTAGGAGGTACCTTTTACGATGATTAATGATTGCTAGGTGATTGGGGTACTCCCCGGAGATATGTAAATCCCCGCAACGAGCACAGAGCGGCAACGTCATTCATAAAGTGCAGAATAGGTACCTGCACTTAATGGTGCGATTACGCAAGATTGCAGATTCTAGGCAAGTTCTTCAATCAATCAATCGTCAATTGTTCAATCTTAGTAGGTATAGTATCCGCCTATAATGTTCCCACTGGGACACAGCCCTCCTCTCTGAGAGAGGGAGTGGGCCGTAATCCACCACGCGGGCCGGCCGGGTTGATGTCACATGTGTTTGTCTTCGAATTTATTGGTTCTAGAACATGCCGGTTTCCTTACGACGTTTTCCTTCACCGTTTTGAGAGCAGGATTTCAGAAGAGTAATGAAATCATTTTCACAAAGTAAAGCGCCTGTCTGGGTTTTAACGACCTACAACTCTTAAGTCGCGGCCATTATCACTGGGCCACCCTTATCACTGGGCCACCATTATCACTGGGCCACCATTATCACTGGGCCACTATTATCACTGGGCCACCATTATCACTGGGCCACCATTATCACTGGGCCACCATTATCACTGGGCCACCATTATCACTGGGCCACCAGTATCACTGGGCCACCATTATCACTGGGCCACCATTATCACTGGGCCACCATTATCACTGGGCCACCACTGCACTCAAAACAACCTTAGTAATGGCCGCAAAATGTTCGGTGTTCCCAAAGTTCATAACTACAATTGCCGGCCAAGGATAACGCACACGACTCAAACTCAAACTAAAATAATTTATTTCAATTAAACCATTTACAGGCACTTTTGCATTGTCAAAATTAAATAGTCGGTCAGTTAGTCAGAAAGTTGAAGCTAGTTGCCCATTCTAAAACGTAGATCTCTATTGAGAAGAACGGGCAAGAAATTCCAAGGACACTCTTTTAAATCAAGATATTATTACAAAATCCTGGGTACATTATTTTTATTGCTTCTATATGTGAGAACAATGTAAGAAAGAAACAATTTAAAATATAAAATTAAAAATAAGCCCTGGCAGTTAAGAGATGACCAGTCTCAACGGACGGCGCCCGTTCACGATCATGACGCGTGGATCAGCACCACCCAGCTCAACCATTTACCTGCCGTTACTGCTGTATAATATAACTATAACACGCACACACACACACTTCTCTTTATTTGATTTCAAAATGCAAGCCCAAACACTTTATGTAAGTTAGGAAGTGTTTCCACTGAAGCGAAGATGAGCGGAGCGTAGATGAACGGAGCGGAGACGTGCAGGAATCGACCAAACACATTAGTTGAACTCGTCTGCGATTTGTCAATTCCCTTGTTTCCCTACCTCCGCTCAGCTTGTTTCCGCTTCTGTGCAAACGCAATGCTACTACAAATAAAAATAAACTCACCTTTTTAATATGTTCATCTTGAAATTTATCGGAGTACTGCACAGCATCCGACTTCTTCTTATGCTCAGGTGTTCCAATATGGTCAGTAGCTTCTTGCTGGGACTTTAAGAAGATGTCGCATGCCAAACAGAAGGAATTCAAGGAGCCAGTGATGACCCCATTCATATGCAACTTGTATGTCATGGCGACCTGAAAAAAAAAACTATTTGTATAAAAAAAGAAAATAATTTTAAAAAAATAAAAACACGACTGCCCTGCCAAAAAACCAAAAAACTAACTAAAAAGTAAAAAACAAGTTGTATTCCCTGACTAAACAGATAAATAAAATTGTGAATGCAGTCGTAGTACCATTCTGTGGAACACTTTTTAATCTAAGAGGTCCCCCGACTGCAATGACAATTTTATTTGTCTGTTTAGTCAACAACAAACAAATTTTACCTCTTTATAATAATTAGTATAGATTGATTTCATCCAGTTCACACGTCCAATCCATTTTTGATCAAAGATATCTTGATATTATATTTTTCTTTCTGCTTTGGCTGTTTAGATACTAATCCACTTAAATACGCAATACACCCAAAATTAAAAAAAAATGCGTCTCACAATAAAGATCATATTTTCCAATTTCCTAAATAAACAGAAAATCGATTTCTGAAAACTGATAAATTTTTAGATACCTGCAGTGTATTTACATTGCACGGCAAACGTCACGCCTCAAAGTACTTATTCATCGAAATAATTACCAACATACCTATTAGAAAGTATCTGGACGGAAATTGGAGTTCTAGTTCACCGTCCGTCTGACGGCGAAATAGAATTCTTATTTCCGTTTCAGGTGGGTACCTGAAACTGAAAGAAGAATTCTATTATATAGAATATAAAAACCGAAAAGGAGAGAAATGGCCTGACCTGGGATTCAAATATGGGAGAAGACGCCCGGCAGCCGTACTTTTAACAACTTTGTCGAAGAAGCCTTATGAAAACATAGTATATGGTATCAACACAATGTAAATAGGTTCAATAAATTATTGTTGAAACGAATTAATACTGCAACTAACTGTGACTCATTGTTAGTAGGTTTGTGTATACATTAGGTATGTACGACTCGAGTATGTTATCAATATGGATGAGTAATGTATTATTAAGTATGTCCTTTTATATCCATATTGTAATCAGACTTGCTTTAAATACTCAGCGAACAGAGCAACGTAGAATTTACCGAAAAGTTATAAATACTTTAGTACCAAAATGATGGAAACAAAGGCTTAGGAAGTAAAAAATAACTTTTTATACGTATGCTATAACAAAGCATAGGTGGGTAAGCAGTTCTGATAAATCTGAATATAACGCCTAAAAAATAGTACTTACGACAAACACTTTTCAAAAATGACCTCTCAAATTAAAAAATCAACAAACTTAAATCGCACGCAATAACAAAATATCTAAAAACCTTTTTCCCAAAAAAAAAAACAACCGGCTTCCATAAAAACACTACAAAGTGAAAAATAACTTTAATTTCGGAAGTCGGTCTTTGGTTTTTGTATTTCGTTTTTCACCACCGACTTCCGAAATTAGTTATTTTTCACTTTGTAGTGTTTTTATGGAAGTCGGTTGGTTTTTTTGTAAAAAAGTTTTTATTATTCACTTTTTAGTTATGAAAAGCAAACGCCGCAGTTTTATTTACTTGAATTTTTATCCGTAATTTTGGTTTAAACCAAACTACTGAATCGATTTTGATAAAATTTATATGGGACCAATCTGAAAGTATATCCTTTCCCATAAAAAAAGAATTTTGCAAATCGGCTTACATATATATAACTGAGCTGAGGTAACAAACAAAACACAAAAATATACAGTCGAATTGAGAACCTCCTCCTTTTTTGAAGTCGGTTAAAAATAGATTTCAGAAATCAAAAAGAAAGAAAGGATTTACGTTTATTTGGGGTAAACATGACGTAGAAAAATAACACAAACACAACAATGAACAGGTTGGGGGAAAATATGCGTCATATCCACACAAAACAAACATCAAATAAAATAGCTAAATAATAGATTAGACACAAAGTACAAAATAAAACAGACAAATAGATTTCGAATAAACAAAATAGATTTTAAATAAGTAATTTAAAATGTTCATTTGTACTTACGAACAGTAGTATCTTGCCGCTTGGAGACTGTTCTTATCTTGGACGACTGCTCAACACTGCGTTTCACAAGAGAGTGAGTTCAATTCAATATAATATTTTTATTTTTAATAGCAGCACACACATACATACTGCATTATAATAACTATCGAAGATTTTGAAAAGCCCCGACCATAGAGCATACTACATACAGTGTACTATGATGAAGGTTGACTATCGCCATTCGAGTTGTAAAAAATATATAGATACTACAATACTTCCAAGTGTAAAAAATTAAGCAATGCCAGATAAATTAAATACTGCACATGGTACTCACATATTAATGTACAAATGTTACAAAATCAGTGTGCAGAAAAATAGAGCTCTATGGTCGGGGCATAGAGCACTATTATTCTGCACTATAATCATTGACATAGAAAAGTATGGACTGGAAATACATACAAAAAAGGGTGCATACCTACAACTCATATTGTCACATAAAATGGCTCCCATTGCTAGGGTTGTGTCAATCAAGGAACATAGGCGTTACTATAACGAGTATCGATAATAAATACGAGTTTTACTAGTTATCACGTTGGGATCACGATGGATTTTGGTGCTGTGAAGTGTGAACCACAGGCCGGACCTAGCTAGGTCACTTGGACCGAATGAGACGCAGGATTATTTATGTTAACATCGCAGAATATACGGATATCGTTTCAGTGGAGGAACTATTACGGCAAGTCGGCAACGGTACAAGACTATTTCAATATGACATATTTTTGTAAACAAACGAATGAATTAACAAATATAATAAAAAGGCCTGTTATATGGAAATGAACCCAAATATCAATACTTTAGCCATAAATTCATGATCGCGTTACAATTGTATCATCGAATGTGTATTATTGTATGTAATAAATGCATGAAAACCGGCTACTAACCTGTTCAAAGACAATTGAGGTTGATTTTAATTCTTTCGTGCACCACACTTCACAATACAACACACAGGCATGTTGAATTTCTGTTTTCCAACATTTGCATGCAGTTTTAAAAGGTAACATCCTCGTAATTTTCTCGCAAATCTCAATAATACAAAAAACAAACAACCATTTGACAGCAAAACTCCCACGGAACTCGTCGCTTAAGATGGCTGCTACGGCACTTACCCATAACTGTCAATACGTCACGACAAAATGTTGCCATAATTAGCAACAACTTAAAATTTAGTTGTCTCTTTTATCAAATAAGATTATCTCACTAGAAAGAATGAGACATAACGATATTTCAAATTCTGAATCATATTTCACTCATATTTATATAAGCAAATGTATGTATAATAACGCGGCGTCTCCATGTTTTTTCCTATATCAATGACTATAATAAAGTTTGTCTATTGATATCTGCAACCGTAGACAATTTTTCCTAACTTTTTAAAACGCTTTTATACCAACCTTCGGTCTCGAAACATCACAATTTGAGAGCAAACACACACTTGTTCAGTATTTTTTTAAATGTTAAGAAAAATAGTCTACGCAATCAGCTTTCGGGTTTGTATGAAGTTACCGCCAGCGGCCAGCCTTCGCGCTTCCGTCCCGGTCTAAGTAGAGTAGGTATACAAGGTAGAGGTGTGACTAATATATTCGTAATAGGTACAGGTATCATAATACAAGCCATGTATATTCATATTGGGATATGCGAATATAGAATAATAGGTTACCAGGTATTAGTCAAATAATAGGGACGCGTAATTATAAAACAAAATGTAAAGTTATTTGACAAAGTCTCTACAGTACGAGAAGTTCCCCTTCGTACCCAATACAAAAATAAATTATGCACTGTGAAATGCAAAACAGCATTAATGAAAAAAAGTATTCTTGGTATGGCACCTCGTATCTTTAATAAGATTCCAGATAGTTTTAAGGAAATGACTTATGTAAAATTAAAAAAAAACCTGACTAATTTACTGATCGAAAAATGTTATTATACTGTTGACGAATTTCTAAGTGACTTAACAATTTGATGTGACTTTTTAAATTTATTGTATTTATTATGAAAAATACGAAATGTCATAAAAAGTAATATAAGTGGGTAGGCCACTTATATTACTTTTTATGACATTTCGTATTTTTTTTATAATTTCTCATAACCTAATTTAATTTTATATTACTAATTGTTCTGTAATTAAATTGAGTATGATTGTTATTTTAAACAATCGTTATGTTAAAATATTTGTATGCTGTAATGGCAAAACATGGCGACCTATATAAATATGTATTGCAAGAACCCCATGTACAGTCAACAGCAAAAGTAGATGATCAAAATCCGAAATTCAAACCAATGTCAAAACTGATCACGAATATATGTCAGCTTTACTAGTAGTAAATGTTTGGTATAATTTACAATCACATACTTTTGAATCACTTCGACGTCACACAGTTCTGGCGCGAACTCCGTTCATTAGTATTGAATTTCTGATTTTGATCATCTACTTTTGCTGTTGACTGTACCTATGTTTGACAAATAAAATTCTGATTCCGATTCTGATTCTGAATAGCGAGGCGACTAATCGCGGCGACTGATAGCACCCTATGGTGATCAGTGACCAAGGCTCACAGCGACTACCTATTATTGCTGCACGCAGTGATTGATAACTAATAAATAGTATAACTATTCATTATTTTGTTAGTGGTTCGTGATTGGGTTGATATTTTATTTATTTTTGTTGGAGGTTTTGGTCCAAGGAAAATTTAATCACCGTTTCACTTAATAGGCATACGTGAATAATAAACGTGCAGAATCTCGTATTTCATATTAATTATTGTGGAGACTATTACCGATATTACGCAGATATGCATATTAGGTTGAGTAGCTATAATGAATCGGTTCACTAATATTTGACTAATATCCAGTAATATATTCAATAATAGGATTACCTAAAAATGACCCTAATATAACATCTCTAATACAAGGAACTTTTGGCGCCTAGATGACATTGACAGGGAGGTGAATGAATGACGTTGTTGGTAAACAGGGTCATGGTCATGGAATTAGTATGTACAAATTATAATTGTGGAATTGTCATAAAATTAATCGAACTTAATGGCAGTGTTAGTTCCGATTTTGGCCACGCGCCATAAGAACCTTGTAGATTTCTATAACTGTGGCCCTCCTGATACGGGGGCCATGGAATTAGTATAATAATAACCCCAACGCCGCGCCGTAGGTATCTCTACGTTGACGTCGTAGTGGGGCTTGCACGCTCCAAACTTTGGGCCTGTGTCGGTAGTGTTCACCTTGCCGGAACAGGTCTGACCAAGATACAGAAACCCGCAGGGCAGCATGTGGCGAGCTGTTGGATGGGAGTGACCCCACGAAGGGTCCGTAGGGCGCGTCCCATCCTCCTCCCGGGAGTAGTCTTGTTCCTCACCTCTGGCTTGCCTTAATTGGCCAGCTGGAGTGAACACTGACGAGGAACAGAGCTCCCATTTCTTTCTTGCCTTTATTGGCCGGCTTGAGTGGAGATTTGCAAGAGCAAACGTGCTCGGGGGAAGGAAATATTCCAGTAAGCTCGTAGGGATCGTGACCATCTTCCGGGCTCTGGGATTGTTCTTAAAGCCGTGGAATACCTCTCCACTCCTCAAGCACTTCAGGACATGATGCCCCTCTTGTCGCTACGTCACTATGTGCTAGCGACGGTTTCCGGGGCCCATTATTGCGTGTGCAAGTCACCCACTGCCATTTTATCCGTGAAACATTGATCAGACAGGAGCCATAGTTCTTGGTAACCAATCCACTATAGCAACCCCAACCCATAGTACACCTTTTTATTTTTCCATATCCTGCAATAGTCCTACACCAACCAGGGGGTTATCCTTGGCACAGAGTACTTTTTATTTTTCCATATCCTGCAATAGTCCTACACCAACCAGGGGGTTATCCTTGGCAAAGAGTACTTTTGCTAATGTGACTCAGGCTGGCTGGACGCCCGTTGATATGCAAAATGTCGTCAAAATCGCTTCCGTTACCGAGATTGAGTGACCAGCGAAAAGTAGTTTTTCAAGCTGGCTGGACACGTTTTCGATCGATTATCTCTAAGATTCTGTAGCGTTACAAATTCTGAAATAAGGGTGTTTAGCCGTCACATAAAGTGCGCTATTGACCTATGCGAGCGGTAATCCTTGGGCGCACTTACATGGTGCATACAGGGATAATCGTCGGTTGGGCGATTTCATTAAAATTTCTTAAGGTGCCTCTACGAGCTGGCTTCGGCCCCTCGTACGCCTTCTAAAGGACCGGGTCCCCGTGGTCCCGAGATATGTAAAAACATAATAATAATAATCTATTTATTCAAATATTATAAGGTCTCAAAATTGTATAGTTTTGCATAAAGGTAAATTATATTCCTGACTTACGTGCCTGAACTAGTAACTAGTACTATGTACTATTATAGTCCAACCGGGGCAGACAGGGCCCAGTCTACAACTTTGCCAGTTACCATCCTTTAAATATTATTCAGTGAAATAAAACAAACCAACGTAAAAAAATACTGTTTATTAAAGAATAGAATAATGAAAAATTTGCGAAACTAAATGAAAATTAAAAGTACTTATTTTCAATTAAAATAAATTTCAAAGAAAATATAGGATACATAATAAAGTAATTCAAAGATAATAATGATTGGACTAAAACCTCAAACTAATCAAAATAAATATAAAACCGAAATGTAGCAGCAGACGAAGATAACAATTATAATAAAGGAAGAAGACGCTAGAAAATAGTAGTAAAGACTAATAATGGAGGATTAAATGTGTTTCAACAATCAACTTACAACTATTCGGTCATAACAATAATTAATTATAGACAGGCATGCAATTTTTTGTCAATCACGTTCGAAGTATGGTCAATTAAACACGTTGAAGAAACTCATCATGGCTATGGCTTCCAGATTTTTACGCATCTTGTACCGCTGTAAGCCAGGCATATGCCACCTCAATCGATTTTCCCCAACGGATCTGTTTTCCCGATGGTCAGAACACTCAAGGTGCAGTTTCATGGCGGCCCAACCCGAGATTACAAGGCTGCAATATCCGCAGTGGAACATCCCGGGACGAACCTGTAACATAACAGATAAGATTAACATAATATAGTCTAACATTTAATAACAATAACATTTTATAATAATATGTCCATGTATATGAAAAAAGATGCAAAAGAATCATAGGGCATCAAAAAATTCGTCCACATCGTTGTCAACAGGAACAGTGCCGAAGGCTGGCAGCATTGTCCTCGTATGGCAATGCTAATTCTTTGGCCAAGAAATAGGCCAGCCCTCTGGTCTCGTGAAGAGTCGACTAACCGCTTGGCGATGTCTCGAAAAACCAAGTGGGGACTCGGACCCCATGGCTAGTGATTCAACCCCAAATGGCTCGAACATAAAAACTGTTGTTTTGCATCCTCGTCAAATTTCAGAATGCTGTTAATCAAATAAAATTACAATCCCTGGTAAATAATGAATACATACTTGTTTTTTTAGTTATTTAAGTTTGACAGTATTTCAGAATACACCACTTTCAAAGAACAGAATCGCGTTATGGTATCGTA
The DNA here is from genome assembly GCA_947507525.1 of Apamea epomidion. Classification (NCBI taxonomy): domain Eukaryota; kingdom Metazoa; phylum Arthropoda; class Insecta; order Lepidoptera; family Noctuidae; genus Apamea; species Apamea epomidion. The sequence continues at coordinate 5,043,413 of OX382247.1, read as the reverse complement.
TAAGCGGCCGCGTTTTTTATGTGTGTGTAAAAGGGCAGTTATGTAATATATTTTCGCCGTTTGAGGTTTTCTATATACAGATAAGTACATTATAACATGACAAAGCAGAAATTCTGGACAGGTACGAACGTTGCACAAGAAATAAAAAAATGAGTATATTCATGGCTTATTACCTCTCTGATGAATTCACTTCTCTCCGATATAATGACAGGCACTTCTAGCCATTTAAAAAAGTGCTGTGCCGTCTTAATATGGTCGTCGATAGACAAGGGTTTAAAAAAAAAGCCAGTCAGTAACCTAGTACCTTTGAAAAGTAAGAAATATTAAATTGAACTTACTCAGTCTTGGCCGCTTCCTTTTCCTCACGGGTCATGGGAAATTTTAAGTATTGAGGGGATAATATATTTAAAATTTCCTCTGCTGTTAGAGCTAGGCACCTGCTCACTGATGGCTGGCTGAGCCCAAGTATGTTGTCTTGCCCAACAGCTGTTTGATAACTGCCTTGGGCAAACAGATTGAGTGCAGCAAGAATCTGAATATGAATATGAGCTCTTATTATAATACAGGTAGGTATTAAGTAATTACTAAAATAGGTTTAGTGTATCATCCTTACATATAAAAGTGAGATACCACTCTCTAAAATCACAAAATCTTAGGACTTTTAGTTCTTACAAACTTGTAACTTAGCAAGTAATTCCTAAATAATGATATATAAGTAATTACTACACACCCTACATAAAGGGTGTTACCATCTGTTAGGAAAGGATACAAAAGAAAGGTAGGTACTGTAGAGGCTCGTCTGCCGAAGACGACCTCATATGATGCAGGCCGGCTATGTTTTAGCGCAAGTTACATTCGAACGCTCAAGCTTGTGTCAAATATATTAATTAGGTTTTTGTTTTGGAACCGGGAGTGACATTTTATATAGAAAGATGTAAAAGCCGTTCTCCCAATATAAATTTAAAGGAATTAATTGTGTTTGATTCCACCCGTTACCTCAGAGGGCTCTTCTAGCCCTCTATAGTACCTAAAAGAAACAAAACTGTTCTAACCTTTATGTGTTTGGGGAGAAATCCTTCATCCAACCGAGGATTCCTTAACACATCCACCAAATAAAGTGCCCCAGATTTAGGGAGCCTAAAAACTTTTTTAAATTTTTCTTCTGCCATGTTAAATGGGTTGGAAATGTCTCGCAATCTTTCCAATCGAACTCTTTCTTGATGGTGTCTAAAAAATAGTTAATTCTTATTTCACAGAATCTGGAAGTCGATTTATCCACTTCTTTTCCAAATCATAATTAGCTTTTTACTACACAAAGCTACTTATCAGTGCAAAAATCCCTTTATGTTTTCACAAATGAATTTCGTATTGTATTCTAATAACAATAATATTATTATTTACCTTTCTGCCGAATCGACAACAGCTACAATCACATAAGCTTCCATAATAAATAATTCACGAACTCCATAAACTCATAGTAAGCATCCAAACTTACAAGAACTTGTAGAGAAATGTGTTTTGTAAATTTTTAGTTCATGACAACTAATTTTATTCCACACCTTTTTAATCGCGATTAAAAATAGTCTGATTTAGTTTGACAACCAAAATTTTAGGTGAAAAACGTCAAATTCAGAATAGCAAAATTACCATTTTCACTAAATTGAGTAACTAAAATGACATTAGCACTGTCAAACTAAAATATAGTTAAGTTGTGTCACTTTAGTCTATTTCAGAATAGAAAACGTCGTTTGACAGGAATAAACTAAATTTTTGTGATTTTTAGTCTAGTTTAGAGAAATTTGTGACAACAGAATCGGCACCATTATCCGAGTGTGGCGGCAAGTTAACCTCGCACACGAGGCACCTCGTTCTTAAAATATTCTTCGATATCAAACACATACTGTTCCGAAGAATACAGAACTCCTCGTTAATGATAAGGACGATATAAAAAAATCCTTGTACATCGTAACACGAATCAACAAATTCTTTCGTCGACTGCTTGACCAGCTTTCTCGGAGTTTTCGGTTGGGTTATAGTGGAGGTACTACTAGTGTTTTGTGATACCACTACCAGTCTTTTATGATTCGCTCCTTCTACGTGCTCTCTCATAGACCTCAAAGAAGCAGGCACATGTACTTTACAAATGCGGCAAAAAGATTGATTATTGTCTCCGTTGTAAGTTATTTTATTTGCTTTTGCAAAGTCTCTAGCCTCTTCTTCTTGGCTATATTTTACGAAGTTTTCTTTCGGGGGAATGTCGGGGCAATCATCGTCTGACAATGACGAATCGGTATCATTATCTTCTTCGTGTGAGGCAGCCTTAGAGGCAGTATTTCCGACATTATCTTCAAAAGCTTTTATGGTGTCATGTACGAACTCAGTATTTCGTTTATGATCAGAAAATAGTGTAGTTTTGTCATTTATATCGACTCGATTCAAATTTTGATCCAGGTTTGATGGATACAGTAAATCAGAATCAATGGCTTTAGCAGATGAATGGTTTTCAATGTGGTTTTCTATCTCCATGAAATCAAATGCCACAACTTTGGAACATTTTTTACAGAATGCTGTTTCTGTTTCCAAATTAATGTTGATTCCTTTACTTTGGTACCTGGCAATGGATTCAAGAATTTTAGATTTGTCTTTTGTCGGTGATTTTTCGTTGCTATTTTTATTAACATCCTTGTGAATATTCGGTTTCTTTATTTCGCCATTATTTTCTATGGCTGGAGTCATGTTGGTCGCATTTTCTTGACAGTTTTCTTTAGTGTCGAATCTTTGAGAAACTCCATTTGATTCGATGCGACGTGTCGCGTAAAGTTTCTGATGCTCTGTATTGTCAAAATGATTGGCCATCCTGTCGGGCGCTAGCAACTTGTTGCATGTTAGGCATTGGACAGCTGTGTCGTCTAACTGAAACCACAGAAATATTAACCAGTTATTTTTTGTGTGCAATTGGTTTTGATTAAGGGCTGATTTCTGAATTGACAGATAATTTTTATTCGTAGAATAAAAATTGCGATATGAGTTCTTAGAACATTTTGTATTAGGTCGCATACGATCTTACACACACCTGCGATAATAACGTAGTAACGCGTAGTGCGGGCCGGGGCGGGGCCTATACTGTAGGTTACACACCGTGTAAACTACAGTTGTGTGGCAAGGAATCGGGACGTATTATCGCAATATCGCATCCGATATTATCGAATAAGGGAGTATGTGCCAGTAGTAATAATCTAATGTACTTGCTTTGGCTGCTTTTTAAGTCTATGTAGGACACAATTTAAGTAAGTATTTAAATTTCGATATATTTCAGTTAAAATTCTAAAACAAAGTAGTGTGGTACACTTACATGTCGAGAGATGGCACTATCCGCTCCAAACTGAATAGGTTTCAGAACCAAATTCAAAGAGTGGCTTGCATCAGTTTTATGATCAGTCTCATCTTCGAACTCCGCGTTACAGAGCGAGCAGACTCCACCGATCAGGCCGTGCCAAGCCTTTTCTTCAATAAGAATGTTATTAAAAGCAACAACATCACCACCCAGCGGTTTTAGGAGAAGAATTCCCTTGTTATGCTTGTGTTCATCTTCATTGATATGTAAATTAACTTTGGAAGCAATTAGCATCAGTACGTTGCAGAACTCGCAGTAGTAGCCTCCTTTGAACTGAAAAAACAAGTGAATAGTCAGATCCAAGCAAGTGAATGTAATCATTATATATGATGGACGGAATTCTTGAATGTTGTGCGGTAGGAGAATAAAATAAAAAATATTCCACAACTATCACACAACGCCATCTAGTCCCAAGCTAAGCAGAGCTTGTGTTATCGGTACTAGACAACTGATAAACATACTTATATATTTCTAAATACATAAATATTATAGATAAATTACACCCAGACACAGAACAAATGATCGTGCTCATTACACAAACATTTGTCCTGGGTGGGAATCGAACCCACGACCTCCGGCATAGCAGTCAGGGTCACTAACCACTAGACCAACAGGCCTGTCGAATGCTCCTTATCTCCGTCCTAAGTCGGGGCTGTTACCACTGGGTAACGGCCCCGACTTACGAGTAGGTTGGTGTTGGTTGTGGGTTCGAAACCAGCCAAGGATTTTACTTTGTGTAAATTATTTCATCAACACTGCTCTCAAAACGGTAAAGTAAAACATCGTGAGGAAACCGGCATGTCACAGAACCAAAAATTCGAAGACATGTGACTACTACCAACCCGCACTGGACCCGCGTGATAGATTATCTACTCACTCCCTCCTCCTCCCTCCAGGCCTGTGTTCCAGCAGTGGGAACATTATAGGCCATTTTTGGCGGAATAAAGATAGCAAAATACTTTTAAAAAGCCTTTATGCATCATGTAATGATTGTTAGGCAAATAGAACATAAATGACTACAGAGTGCCAACGTCGATTGTTCAGCGCAGAATACACTTAATGGAGCGCTTTTTTTTTGTCAATTTTTTTCAATCCTTTCGGTTCTCCTACTTATAAATAAATAAATAAACTTGTACACAACCTTGGTGTTTGAAGCAAATTGCTCGATGTTGTCGGAAAATTCATAGCTACAATTGCCAAGAACAGCACAATTACGTTGGCCGTGTAAACTAAGTGCATATTTAGTTGATTTAAAACCGTGAGCCCTAACACATTATCTTTAAGTAGGTTAGAAAGCGTTTCTACTGAAGCGAAGATGAATGAAGCGTAGATGAGCGGAGCGGAGCGTGCAGAAATCGACCAAACACATTGGTGGACCTCTCGTCTGTAATTGGTCGATTGCCTTGTTTCCCTCCCTCCGCTCAGTTTGTTTCCGCTTCTGTGTAAATGCAATGATACTCCAAATAAAAATAAACTCACCTTTTTAATATGTTCATCTTGAAATTTATCTGAGTACTGCACAGCACTCGACTTCTTCTTATGCTCAGGTGTTCCAATATGGTCAGTAGCTTCTTGCTGGGACTTTAAGAAGATGTCGCATGCCAAACAGAAGGAATTCAAGGAGCCAGTGATGACTCCGTTCATATGCAACTTGTATGTCATGGTGACCTGAAAAAAAAAACAAGTATAAAATCAAGATAAAAAGTCATTTTAGTTTTCCATCGCCAGATAACTTGACAATTTTTGTATGAAATAACTGTCAAAATTTCTAAATTATTACTCGATTGAAAAATCCGCCCTTAATCAAATTAGGCTGAGATTCAACACTTTTCGAACGTCAAAATTACATATGACAACGCAAAACTCCCGCCCTTCACCACTTCCTAGTGCTTTCGCTGGGAAAAAGAAATGGCGCAAGAAACTCCCCAGCAGCACAACTGTCTATTAACTTAGAAAACTTGATTCTATACAATAGTACCTAGGTATGCAATGTAATTAACATTGCTAGACACAGAACATTAAATTAATTTGCCATATGTCAGCTAGTCACGCCAATATATCAACAAATACAATGAAAACTATAGTCTTGCAAAAAAAAAAAAAAAATGTACAAACTTAACATCTAAATAAAAGCCTTCAGGCATAAAGGGCGTGACAGCTTACATATTTATGCAATGCTGGGTTAAGTTCACATAGCTGTCACTCGAAGTCACAAATGATAAAATAGGACCATCAAAGTAAAATAAATAAACAATGAATTACAAATAACAATAACAAAACCATGGTCAGCAAGTCACCCGTTCACAACGCAAAGATGAGCCATCATTACTCCCCTCACCATATTTTTAGGAAGGACAACCCAACCCCCGACGTTACCGCAAGCAGTGACATTTAAGGGAGCATGACGAATTTGCTGCGGGTTGCTCAGGCAAGAATAATATGATCAATTGTCGAGGTCGCTAGCTAACCACATATTGCAATACAACTCATTAAAAAACAATTATGTCAATAATAAATTAAACTGAATTGACATATACTGACAAATAATACAAACAATTATATGAACTCATATAACCTGTTAGTAGGTAGGTAAGGTAACCCTGGAGAACGAACATAAACATTGTCTTGAGTTAAGCAAAGCGACCAATCGTTGATGGAATAGTATACCTTTGAACGAAGATTGAACGTTGGATGCAACCGTGACAATACCAATCTCAAAAAAATCTCTCAGAGAAACTCTGCCACGTATACGGCAAAGTACTTCGGTAACCCAGGTACCTTACGTGAGACGGTCAGTAACATCAAGGCGTTGCTGGCCTTCCTTGAGGAACTGGGGTGGATCGAATGATCGATTTTCCCACCCGTACGCAAAATACGCGCATTGTCGTGGAGTTGCGGACACCAGCCCGTATTACCTATTACCTATTAACTCTGCCACCCAGCTGGTAAATTGCTCGAACAGCTCGTTTGCTGGCTGGTCAAATCATTTATTTCAAATAGGCACATAAAAGGCACCTTTGAACGTCAAAAATTAAATTCAAATAAAATTTATTCTAAACGCCCAGCTTCCAAAAGGTAGTTTTCGTGTGGTGAAGAATGGGCAAGAACCTCCACCGTTACTCTTTTAAAATGTTTTACAATATTTTGCATACATTCATTATATAATTATACGTGAAGACGATGCACCTAAAAATAAAATTACTATACCACAACAGGTAAAGGAATTACAATGGATTAATGAAACCATGACATATAAATTAACTATGTGATAGATACATGGTGATCACATATTTACCAACATTCTAAAAGTAGACGATTTTCATAAAAAAGATAAATAAATAAAGAGTAATAAGCCTATTATTAAATTAAGTAAATATTATTATTGTAATAAATCCACTGCTTGAGTGTACTACTTTTCAAATATTTTGCTGAATGCAGGTAAGACAGAAATAGGCCTGAAATTGAATTGAAATTTTAAAAAGTTTTCATAATGTTCCCCATTTAAATTGTCAGGCAGAAATTATGGCCCAATCAAATGGTTTGAGATTATTCCTATCCAGACATTCAAACTGAACCGTCTTTGTGATCCCTTTGGTCGCTTCTTATTGGGATTTCTGTCTTCTTTCGGAGCCCAATAATGAGCGTTTCGGTAATTGTTGATGATGCCGTCTTTATCAAATTTTGACTCATCTGTCCACAAGATATGTCTTAAGAATGCTGGGTTTTCTAAATCTGCGTTGAGCATGAATCTGCAGAAATCTAACTTCATTTTATTTAAAAAATAATCAAAATCCAATATTTCAATATGGGTTAGGTTTGGGGTGGGGTGTTTCATAGTCAAATCAGCTAGGAATGATGAAAACTAAAACCTCTTAAAGGATCTAGGTCGACTTAACCTGTAACCCTGTATACATATATATATACTTATAGATTAAAAAAAAAAACATATTGAGTTTTTGATGAAAATGAACACGTCTAGTGGGTGTATTGGCAGCCCAAGCCCAAACCCAGTCTTCGTTTTAGTCCGGTTAGCTGCTCCTTATTGTTTTCTGTCGGGCGTGTAGGAGTGCGGAGGCCGAGGGAGAGCCCTCTGCCTACGCCCTCGCGAAAAAATGCAGGCAAAATATGGTAGAATAGCTTCTGCCCGCAACTGAGTCCGGGTGAAATTTTTTGTTTTCTAGTTTAACATAAAATATATCCTTTGGCACTCGGCAATACTGTAGCTTCCCATTAGTGAAAGAATTTTCAGAATCGGATCAGCCGTTCCAAATATGACCCCCTACGTACAAACTAAAAAGTTTTACCCCCTCATGATATTACATAACTTCACAACATCACGCCTTGTTTTCGCGAAGGGCGAGGCAGAGGTATACCTATAGCGGACCCACATTTCACCAGTTATGTTTAAGTCCCATGTGACAGGGGGCGAGCCTACTGCCTATTGCCATCCACCGCGCACACATCCAGACTCCAGGCTACTACCTACTTAGAAATTCCAGATGAAAAAAACAATTGGTTTCAGTGTTTGTTATTAACTTACGTAGTTACGTTGCTAAATCTTTGTATAATCTTTGGTACAGGTAAACACACACCTAGTTCTTTGTATCGACGCTACCTAACAACGCCCACTGCTGCTAATACAGAGCACTTTTTGACGAACTCATTCCGAAAATTCCACTACTTTTATGTGTACGTACTGTTAGCTAATCATAAACATCCTTTTTCCTTATCAAAGCAACCATGTACTGTGTTCTGCATAACTATACATAACTTGGGTTGCCTACTCTACAATTTTAGTATAGTATCCTGCTATATTAGAGTCCTACTATATTTAAAAGTTTGTACAGAATCGTTTACTGAATCGATTTCTCGTCATCTCTACTAAGTCCCAATTTATTTGGGGTCGGCGTAACATGTCTTTTTCCTCCATACTTCTCTAATAAGTAGTCGTTACTGAATCAGTTTCTATGATTTTTAATATAGGTCATTTTTTATCCCATAAATAATTAAATTAAAACTGCTTAAATTACAGTCACACTTCCGCTGTACAGTTAAAATAAACCGAAATAGACGCAGTACCCTACTACGTTGGACCCTTTGGCTGCGGACACGAAGTCAGCGGGCGCGAGGCGGCAGCGGCGCGGGTAGCGACGCGTTTCAAATATGCATAGATTTATGCTACATAGGGTAATGTGTTATATTTTGTAATTAAAACAACGTTTATCTAAGTAATTATAATCTGCACTACGTTGCATACGCATGCATGAAGCAACAAATCAGCACACACGCTTCACGCACACTATAAATCCATTCATTGTTCAGGACATGATTAATTTCGTACTTACACAAAAATTTGCCAGAACCAAAAAGTACTGCTGTCTGGAAATTACCTCTTGAGCATTTTTTACTATTACGACGAAAGTCTACCATTAACCCCTCGGTTGCTATTCGAGATTGAAAATGCCAAAAATCGTATTTTAAAAACATGTTCAGGATGATTCAATTAAAAGTTGGTATTTTTTTAATGTTATGCTTAAAACACTTGTTATAAAGATTTTTGTTTCAATCTCAAATAGCAGCTGGGGGGTTAATTTTAGACTTTGCTAGCGTCTGTACTTTAATTTTTGGGTATAAAATGTTCGTCACTTGAAGCATAGTGTGCTTAGCGGGATCGTCCGAAAGGGTTACCGCTGCCCTGGTACATAAAGGGCTAAGGAAGGAACAAGGGTGGGTTTTAGTCAGTAAGAGTCTGACACTCCCTTCTGCTCCACCCAGAGCGGGAGGGGTAATTAGATGATTTCCCATCCTCAAAAAAAGCATAGTGTGCTGAGATGCGTGCGCTCAGTCTCGAAATCTCGCTGTCGAGATAGTCTTCCCATGAGATTAAATCTAAAAAAAAAGGCTCGAGATGTTGTGGGATCGAGATTGCATACCCTATCTATATAGGGTACGAACGTAGGTAGAACGCGGCTAGTTAGAAATTACGTCGATACTATTATCGACGTAATTTCTAACTAGCCGCGTTCTACCGGGACTGAAAGTACCTTATGTGTTAATCTAGGTTATAAACAATCTGTGTTCCCGGAACATACATACATAATCAGAATATAATGTTCCCACTGCTGGGACACAGGCCTCCTCTCTGTGAGGGAATGTGCCATAAGCCACCACGCGGGCCCAGTGCAGGTTGGTAGATGCAGTAGCGGCCCTGGGGCAGTCATGGGGAGGCGCTGAAATCAACCAAAATGCGACCTATGCGACTATTCCCCCAAAATTATTTAAGCTGTAAAGAACCTGAATGATTAATAAGTCTGGTTTTTACATCTACTGCACTCCGATCTACAACAAGCGCAACATGTCATACTCTTAGCTACAGGTTATACTACTGTTAATATTAGAATTTCGGTGACGCGAACCCATAGGATTTTCCCCTACCAAAAATCGCTCAAAGCTGCTGTGAAACGACCTTAAGCTTTTCGTCATAACTCGACAAAGTAAGTTCTCTTTCCGTATAATAATCAAAAGAAAACAGAACCTAATCAAGGTAGGATGCTAAAGTTTTTAGGCTCGCTTCGCTCGCTCTTGCATTCTACATTCCCTTGATTCTTGAGCTTTTTGCTATAAGTCGACATAGCAAGTAATTCCTAGTTCTTTTGGAATTATGAAAAAAAAATCTAACCTATTCGAGGGTTTATACAATTTTAATTTTCGAGCTCGCTTCATTCGCTCTTGCATTCTACATTCTCTTAGATACTTAGGCTTTCCTGTATAAGTCGACAATGTAACTCCTATTTCTGTTTGAAAATATAAAACAAAACCTAACCTAACCTAGTCGGGTTGTTAAATTGTCGAGCTCGCTTCGCTCGCTCTTCCCACACACATTTCACCGGTTACGTTTAAGTCCCATGTCGTAGGGGGCGAGCTAACTACCACCAACCGGGCACAAATCCAGAATGCCTGTGAGAAATTCCTGATGATGAAAAAAAAACCTAATAACACTTTACCCGACCTGGGAATCGAACCCAGGACCTGATACTCAGCTGTGATGCTTGCGACTAACGAGGAGATGTACCTTCCTAAAACTATTCCTCGGCACCCATAGTGACCCCCCCCCCCCAATCTTGGGCTGCGACGGCGCCTCAGTGCACTACGCACAGTCAAGCACATATACCTACATATTAGGGGTTAAAGTATGAAATTGCCGATTTGTACTGAAAAATTGAAATTAGTTTTTTTTTTTAATTTAACATATTTATTTAATCAAAATAATTACCATTATTATCTATACATTGCTGCCATCTAATAGGAAGGTCATTTATGCCTTTGCGATAGAACTCTCGTGATCTAGATTCGACAAACTGCGTGAAAGCATTTTGTACTGCATCAAGAAAACTTTTTATCACGTAGAAAATTGTCCAAATCACGAAAAAAATGGTAGTCCGTTGGAGCAGTCTGGCGAATACGGAGGGTGACGAATGGTTTCTAATTGTAGTTCCTGTAGAGTTAAAACGGTTTCTCGTGCTGTATGAGGTCTCGCGTTATCATGGAGCAATAAAAGTGAAGATCGATACATGAGTCGAGTCTATCATTGTTCGGAGTTCGGCACAGTAGCCATCTGCCGTTATTGCTTGACCAGATCGGAGAAAGCTATAGTGAATAACACCATGCTGAGACCACCAAACAGTTACCATTACCTTTTTATTGGTAAGCTTTGCTTTTCCATCACGAAAGCGTTTTAACCAAAATCGCACGGTGCGTTCATTAGCAGTCCCCTCTCCAAACGCAACATTGATATTGCGAGCTGTTTCTGCCGCGTTATTTCCGCGTCGGAACTCGTATTCAAAATTAACTCGAATTTTCGAAGTATCCATCTTTCTTGTCTAAGCTGAATAAAAAAAAAACTGAAAGTCGATAATCGGATGTTGCACATTTTTTAAAAGAAGAACTTCATAGGTACCATGTGAAAAAATTTTCACTCAAAAATATCAAACCATGAAGGTTCTATGTCCATTCGAAGTACCTATTACAATGAAACGGCAATTTCATACTTTAACGGTTTAACCCCTATTATTTATTACATATATTTAAAACTATTTATTTGTGTAGTCTATGTACAATCCGATAATTTGTTTAGTAATTCTTACGAACAGACAAACTAAAATTACGTTGCGTTTTATTACAGGCTGAGATAAAGCTAAGTCCACGCGATCGAAGTCGCGGGCAGACCTACAAGTCGTAAGTCGGGGGCGATACCAGACTGGGGCCATCATGCACTGCTCCTAAACATACATCCAGACAAACAGACAAATTCAATGAATCAATCGGTGTATACTTTTGACTTCATAACTATTTTATCATAATATGTAGGTATACAGAATGTAGGGACGGATGGATTTTGGGAAGAAGTGTTCTGACAGATTGACGGATGACAAATTGATACGAGAACCCACCCTTTTCCTTAAATAAATAAACCCTTATCATTTTGTGTTCCGTTCGTCAACACTGAACGACAGAAATATTACTGATCGGGAATGATCGAAAAAAACAAAAAAAGCTCGGTTTCGATAACGGTAAGAAAAAGTCTCATTTGTTCACAGTGTGGCCGATCGTGTTCTGATGACAAGGTGTTGCTGATCGGGAATATTCGAAAAAAAACTTGCCTATTTCATAAACTAATTTATACTGCAACCAACTGAAGTTGAGCTGCATAATTAGTGACAAATGCGTGCACTGACTGAACAGGTCCACTCAATCTGTGTGGTTTTTTTCCTCAGAAGACCATTTCAGGCATCAATCTACATGGTCTTCACATGATCTGACCACGATTATGTCTGGACTTTAAAAGAGACTGTGACCTCTGAGTTTGTTTCGGCCTTTCTTCTCAGAGTAGTCAGATAGGAAACGTCGACCTCGTGTAGTTTTTAAACATATTATTATCATTGACGTGTAAAAGTGTTTGTACAAACCTACATATAAAAATGTAATCATGTCAATGGATGAATGACGTTTTCACTTTTAACCATATTGTTAGCAGAGTTGCTCTAAATACACATTTTTATGGATTAGGATTTTAGAGCAAAGTCGAGTGTAATCAAAGATTCAAGAGTCCTTTTTCTCAGTACCAAAATGATGAAAACAAAGGCTTATTTAGGTAAATTGAACTATTTATATCTTTAAGAAATCAAAGAGTAGGTACCTACTTGTTTATACGCACTTCAAATAAACTTGAATAATAACTAAGAAATGCTACGCCAAAAACTTGACAAAAATGATAAAAAAGGACCAACCAAATTTCAAAATCAACAAACTTATATCCCAATAAGAAAATGTCTAAAAATAGATTTTGAATTATAAGTAGGTAATTAAGAATGCTCATTTGTGCTTACCGACAGTGGTATTGTACCGCTTGGAAACTGTTCTTGTATATGTATTGGACGACTGCTCTGCTCAGCACTGTGAAACGAGAATGAATATTTTTAATGGCGCCTACTGCCTACATGCAGGAAATCCCAACCATAGAGCAAAATTCCTTGCTATGATGAAGTTTGTCTATCGACAGTTAAGTCTGAGTTATAGATGCGTTCACTTAAAGTCGTTGTGAACATTTTGTCAATTTTTTCGTTTAGTTTTTTATTTTAAATATTATACTTAACCTGCTCACGTAGCCAACTTAAGATTTAGGAACTCCTGGTACATACCTATTTAACGTAAATGTACCTACAATATTTTATTGCAAAATAATTATTTTATTAGATTCCCACGCCAATTATTTCAGTTGTTTCTCAAATACTTCGAGGTTCGAATAGCAGGTGATAATGGGACTATTCCACTATGGGGTCTATCTTCTGCAAATTGCAACGTAAATTGCCAATTTAAAATATAAGTATTTTTTATGTATTTTTATTTCGAGATAGTATTATTAACATTATGGTCACGATTCCCCAGATAATATATTATGAGCAACATGAAATACACGTGTTAGGACTATGTTAAGTACTTGATAATATAAATACTGCAGCTGCTCTTGGATTGGCCCGATTGGCTGCATGGGTCAAAGGGAATAAACGTTGTTACCTAAATATGTGATGTTGTCAGTTAAAAAAGCTTCTATTGTGCACAACACGCACACATATCATTTAGATATTACATAGGTACTTATTTTGTTTGGCACAAGGTGGATGCGCTAAGGTAGCCCGCGAAACTCAATTTTTCATACGTTTTTTTGTTTTCAGGTCAGTGTCAGGTTGTATGTTAATTAATAATTATTAAGCTTCGCGACCGTAAAAATATGGCTTTACAGTCATAGAATCAGCAATACAACTCCTTAAATTAGAAATAAAATTGCATAAAAAGTAAGAAAATTTGAATTTCTGGTAGAAATCGCCACTTAAGGAAAAAGCGTTATGCCCCCTCCATATGACTTTCTCTCTTTGTCTATTATTTATAACGCGCGTCGTCATAAGCGCGTTTTCTGTCTTGCAGAACTTAAAAAAGCACCACTAGTTTCGTTTGTAATAAATAAAGCGCTGTGTGCTTATGCCCTAAGAATAACTATATAAAAATATTGTCCCCATTATATAATAAGTAAGTACCTACTTACATACATACCAGCAGGTTACTGTCCCACTGCTACAGAGCAAAGATTATCATGCTTGCTCAAGACTACCTACATATTTTGGAGGATTTTATGACACTGACAGATGGGTGACCAATCAAGACCCCTTCGTGCTGTATTATTATATTACTCTTTGCCTTCGTGCCTCTGAAAACATGTTAAGCCGTTAGTCCCAGCTGTCATTTGTGGATCTTTGGCAGTCATTACGGGGCATCAGAAGCCCGAAATCTGACGAGTCTTACCAAGGGGTAAGGGTAACTAACTCCATAACCTAGTAACTGGCGTTAATATAGCGGATGTAAACCGAGACTTAGATGCTATCAAAAAGTGGTCTGATAGTTTCGGGGTGTCAGTAAACCCCTCGAAGTGTCAGGCCATTGTAATTGGAAGTTCACGCATGATGGGTAGGGTGACGCTTAGCTCTCTTCCACCTCTTATTGGTATAATGGTACCGTCATACCCATTACACCTACTGTGAAAGATCTCGGTTTGCATCTGGACTCAACGCTTAGTTGGCAACGCCAGGTCTCTAGTGTTAGTCAAAGGGTCAATGGTACTCTGCGATCCCTGTATCGTTTGAGAAACTTTTTGCCTGCTAAGATGAAGACCATGCTTGTGCAGACTTTGATTTTCCCTATAATCGACTATAATGATGACGTGTGCTACTTTGACTTGAATGCGTTTTTGCTGGATAAGCTCGACAGATTGCTCAACAATGGTATCTGGTTCATATTCAACCTCAGGAAATATGACCATGTGTCGAATGGATGCCCATTCGACAAAGAAGAAGTTTGCGCGTTTTGACCATGCTTTTCTCCCTTCTCAACTCTCCCAATCCTCCTTCTTATCTCGTATCTCACTTTCAATATCTTTGTTCTTCACACGCTAAGAATCTGCGTTCTTCTAACAATCTTCTCTTACTCTGTCCGTCTCATATGTCTGATTTTGTTCATTCTTCTTTTCATATTCAGTCCATTCTTCTTTGGAATGCGCTTCTTCTTGATATCAGGATGGCAAGCAGTCGGTATGCATTTAAGCGGAAATTGCAGTTATTTTCAAAATAAATCTTCAAAAAAATAGCAGTCATCTCAACACTTCTCTCCCTTGATTTTGTATATATATATATATATATTATAAGTAGGTATATATTATAGTAATAGTATGTGTTTATATAACCTATTTATGTATTTGTGTACCTAGTTTTAAGTTTTTTTTATCATTGTCCCTCTCAATTAAAGCACCTGCCATCTAAACCCTTCACCACCCTTGGTTGACTGGTAGAGAATGCCTAAGGCATTAAGTCCACCTTTGTACCTTTTTGTGCAAAAAGTTTAAATAAATAAATAAATAAATAACTGGGTTGTGGAGGTCAGATAGGCAGTTGCTTTATTATTCAGCTGCATCTGGTGAGACTGGAAGCCGACCCCAACATAGTTGGGAAAAGGCTAGGTAGATGATGATGATCTAAATGCATTTAGTTAGTGTTCTGCAATGTGTTAACTCACCACTAAAATACTTATTTTGACCAGGAAACAAAATCAAACAATAATATAATTCTGAATGTTGATAGATTTATATTTACAAAGTATGAATTAATACTTTTTGAACGTCATGCTTACAAAAGAGGGCCGGCTTTCACAGATATCCAATACCTAGATTGGAGAAGTACAAACTCCTCATCAAACAATTCTGCTCGCTATGTTAGATTGTAGGGGCCTATAATGCATTTTATAAAATATCTCCTCTTAATTGAATGCCATGGTTGCATCACTTTTATATGATCTTGCAATATTATGTTTCTTCTTTGTAAGAAGTCAGTTTCGTCGTCACTGTGCACTTAGTTTTCCAGTCATTAACTGTGTCAGGCCTTTTATCATACTACAACTAATTAGTTTGTCATCCCTTTTTTCTTGTGGCCGAGGGCCGAGGATCCATTTCCATTTCACCTTCTGAATCTGCTTTACACTATTCTTTTTATTTGAAATTGGGTTGTTAAGACCGCTCCCACATTTGAGGATATTGCCATGGCCATGATATGATGTGCTTGCTTCAGGCTGGAAAAAAATGATTACATTTCTATTAATTTTATCATTATGAAAAAACGCAATGTTTTACTTAGTTATTTTCTATTACGCCTGGATTTGTATTGCATAACTTTGGTATTACCACTATACATTGCTCATCAGATAAATGTTTGGTTTGGAGTAGCAAATACCTATAAAAAATCTACTGAAGGAACTATAGTGTCTAATTTTTTTTAAAACGATACAATCAATATCACTCTGGAGAAAACAACAATCAGAAACAGCTCATCAAACAGCGATATTGCGATGTCTCAGCAAAGAGTCTACTAAGATAAGAGTAGGTCACAGAGTAATATTATAATAATACGGAAGAGTGTCTCTCAGTGAGTTTCTGACTTTTTTTGTTGCGTTCACAGAGCATGTAAACTTTTGTTGCATTTATGTCATCATCTGTGTCATCAAACAACCGATAAGTGTGTCGAACACACGCCATGGAATTAGTATTTACTGTATAGAGTAATTCGGGATGCATTAGCATTTGGATGGAGTCCGAGTGCTCATGGTTTGTTTAATGTAATCTCCAAACTGCTGCCTGCGGGGTAGTTGTGTAACGCACTATAAGTAGTAATCGCTTTTATTTTGAAAATTCAACAACATTCATTGCGTTATTTACGTTGTTGAGCAAACAAATTTTTCTAACTTAAGAAGCAATGGATTAGCAGTGTCCCTCAAAATGATTCAGATTTAAATTGATAGTGATTACGCAATTAGGGTGCTGGTTGACGCTTCCCGTGACCCAAGGGTTGGTTTCTGTAACAGTCCACACCGACGCGGATGTATTTTCGACGCCAATATTTTAGTTTGTTAATCGTTTTAGTTAACCCTTTATCGCATATTGTATCAAATATGATACACTACGAGTTTTCACAGATAATTGTCACAAACAGAGAAGGTCTCATTGTACCTATTAATAGCCCGGTACACAAACATTTGACTAATACGCTTGGTATTAGTCAAATGTTTGTGTCAAAAAAAAATGACAGATTCCAAATTCAAATGTAATATCGAATATATAATAAAGAAAGATATTACATTTGAATTTGGAATCTGTCATTTTTATACGATAGTTCATTGCGTTTTCTATTTTTGGCGCCAATACATTGTACAATATTTTGCGATATTAAAACGGAGTGGGGTGATAAAGAGAACCGAATCGCTGTGATTGCATTACACAAAGTTAGTATGGAGCCAAATGCAATTTTTAAAACTCTCCATACGCTTGGTATTAGTCAAATGTTTGTGTACCGGGCTATTAATAGGTACAATGAGACCTCCTCTGTTTGTGACCGAAAACGATTTGGCCGTCCACGTAGTGTTAGTACGAAAAAGGTGGTCAAAGCAGTAAGGGAAAGATTTCGAAGAAATCCTGTCCGAAAGCAAAAGATTTTATCTCGGGAGAAGATAGCACCCAGAACCATGTCGCGTATTTTAAAAGATGACTTAGGACTTGCAGCCTATAAGAGACGCACTGGTCATTTTTTAACTGATAATTTAAAAAAGAATAGGGTGGTAAAATCGAAACAACTACTGAAGCGGTACGCAAAGGAAGGTCACAGAAAAAATTTTGTTTACGGATGAGAAAATCTTTCTAATTGAGCAACATTTTAACAAACAAAATGACCGTATTTATGCTCAAAGCTCTAAGAAAGCTTCCCAATTAGTCGACAGAGTGCAACATGGGCATTATCCGACTTCAGTGATGGTTTGGTGGGGTGTTAGCTATGAAGGAGTGACTGAGGCATATTTTTGTGAAAAAGGTATCAAAACATCGGCACAAGTATGTCAAGATACCATTCTTGAGAAGGTAGTTAAGCCCCTTAACAATACCATGTTCAATAACTAAGTATGGTCCTTCCAACAAGACTCGGCACCGGGTCATAAAGCTCGGTCCACGCGGTCTTGGTTGGAAGTGAACGTTTCGGACTTCATCAGAGCTAAAGACTGACCGTCGTCGTCTAGTCCCGATCTTAATCCGCTGAATTATGATTAATGGTCAGTTTTAGAGAGTACGGCTTGCTTACCGTATTTATGCTCAAAGCTCTAAGGAAGCTTCCCAATTAGTCGACAGAGTGCAACGTGGGCATTATCCGACTTCAGTGATGGTTTAAATAAATAATTAAATAAATAAATATTCCACAACTATCACATAACGCCATCTAGTCCCAAGCTAAGCAGAGCTTGTGTTATGGGTACTAGACAACTGATAAACATACTTATATATTTCTAAATACATAAATATTATAGATAAATTACACCCAGACACAGAACAAATGATCGTGCTCATTACACAAACATTTGTCCTGGGTGGGAATCGAACCCACGACCTCCAGCATAGCAGTCAGGGTCACTAACCACTAGACCAACAGGCCTGCCGGTTTGGTGGGGTGTTAGCTATGAAGGAGTGACTGAGCCATATTTTTGTTAAAAAGGTATCAAAACATCGGCACAAGTGTATCAAGATATCATTCTTGAGAAGGTAGTTAAGCCCCTTAACAACACCATGTTCAATAACCAAGTATGGTCCTTCCAAGAAGACTCGGTGCCGGGTAATAAAGCTCGGTCCACGCAGTCTTGGTTGGAAGTGAACGTTTCGGACTTCATCAGAGCTGAAGACTGGCCGTCGTCTAGTCCCGATCTTAATCCGCTGGATTA
The DNA here is from genome assembly GCA_947507525.1 of Apamea epomidion. NCBI lineage: Eukaryota > Metazoa > Arthropoda > Insecta > Lepidoptera > Noctuidae > Apamea > Apamea epomidion. Next base: position 5,024,668 of record OX382247.1, on the reverse strand, counting down.
TGATTTATGGTCAATTTTAGAGAGTACGGCTTGCTCTAAACGTCATGATAATTTGGAGTCCCTAAAACAATCCATACGATTGGCAGTGAAGAATTTTCCCATGGAAAGAGTGCGTGCTTCTATTGATAACTGGCCTCAAACGTTTAAAGGACTGTATTGCAGCCAATGGAGACCACTTCGAATAAGCTTTTTATATTTTAAATTGTTTTATATTTATGTATTAAACTAACACACTGTAAAAGTAATAAATATTATTTGCAATAAAAAAAACATTTTTTTTCTTCATGACAATATTTATGGCAAGACTAGGTATATATACGAAAACACTTACCTGCATGTTGTACCATATATGACGTCGTATATAACGTAACCTCGACTGCATGTTGTATCATATTTGAGATTTTGGGTATCGAATCAATTATTTCGGTTCCTAATGATCAAAAAAAAAATTTTTTTTTTTCTAGTGTATGTGTGTATTTCCTATGAGCCCGTGGAATCATGTAAATAGATTTGAGCTAAATCTGAAAATCCATGCGGTAAAGGGTTAAGATATTATATTTTATTAATTAATTAAGTATAAGTCGTTATTTATGGGCCATTGGACATTTCATTTTATTCCTGAATAAATATGAACTATGAATAGGCCACTTTAGGTGGTGTCTGTCTCTGCGTACACCTACCATAGTCTACAGAGATTTATAGTCTGTGTCGCGCATTGACGTCTGTCTCCTGCCTGTCATTATAATTTATGTTTTTTTGTTTCAAACTCAAACTACTCAAAGCAAGCTGTGCTTGTGCTGGATGCGGTCAAGTGTTTGTTGAATGATGTGCAGTGCCTTGTTGCTTGAACATAATGCAACTTATTTTTTAAGTGACATGTTTGTTTACTAGCTCATTTTGCTAGTCTCGTTTAACTATGTTTCAAAAAACTTTTAGTGTTAAAATGTTAAGTGATAATGTTTGTGTTATGTGCTTTGTGCATTTAATAATATTATTAGCGCTGACAAAGGGCACTACGGAAGCTGAGGAGATAAGTAAGTCTTAAGTTTTATAAATTATTTGCCAAGTCGTGCATCAAAACTTCGTGATAGGTTTGAATGTGTATCATCGTAAGTTCTAAATATTGATCACCACCCTGCCCGTATGTTGTGCTTAATAAATCGAAACTTGCTGTCTCGAGGTGGGGCTGCTAAGGTTGAATGTGTTCTTCATAAACAAACAGAATTCCTTCACTTGGTAGTTCAATAAAATTAGGTTGCGAATGTTTGAAACCATACCTGATAGGTTTTTAAATGTCTTGTATTGAAAATGTAACAGTTTTTTTTATGAATATTGAACATTAAAACATCACTTATCATATATTACTTAGAAAATATAAAAAGGCACCTGCTACACCTTAGGTACATACTTTCAAACAATTTTATCTTGAAGAAGGCATAACATACATAGGTTTTGTATGTATGCACCTTATGCAGTGTATAATGCAATTGTACTAGATAATACTGTTATCTTGCAGTTATAAATACATTTTATAATGTGACAATTGTCTTAAAATTTATATAAGTAGTTAAAGTAGTATTATACATATACATTGCTTAAAGTTAAGTGGTGATTAGTGACTGTTTAGCCATAAATTTTTAATGTTTGTTTTGTGGTAACTTTAATTATCGTTTATAAATAAACCGCCTTATGTTTAAATTAAAATACAATTTTTTATAAAAGTAAAAGTATTAAATGTACTAAAATTCTCATTTTGTTAAAAAAAACAATATTCAAAGTTATTTGCACTGTGCGTTTGCACTATTACCTACATAATTATTTAAAAGAACTTACGTCTTCCAAAATATTTTGCTTGTATTTAACCTACACATAATATTAGTGTAGATCCGAACATGTCTAAACATTAATATCTAGTTAACCTTAACCCCGGATGTTACTGAAACAATTTTTTCCAGGAAAGTCAAGAAAAGCAGGGCTTTTATTACATATAGAGGTTGTATGCATGTAGTTCTCAAAACGATTAAGGAAAACCTTGTGAGAAAACTGGCATATCCTAGAACCAAAAATTCTAAGACATGTAACATCTGCTAACCCACACTGGGCCCTCGTGATGGATTACGGCCCACTCCATCTCACCAAGAGGAAGCCCGTGTCCCTACAGTGGGAACATTATAGGCTGATTATGTATGCATGTAGTACATGTGCGTTTTTAGGTCTCTTAAATGGCCCGTCACAGTGTCTGGGATAATTATTACGCTTCAAATATGTTCACACATACATACTGTAGCGAAATAAAAACAGGTCTTCACATGTACTCACTTTTACACATTTAATTTATTAAAATAAAAGATATTGTAAACAAAACTTAATGAAGGACACAGCAAGATTCTTAATACATAAGAATAAAATTGTAACGCTGACGCGACGTCCTTGGTGTTAGAGCCCTATAATAAATTTCACTATTATGCGTCGGTCACGATACATTTGCAAAGTTCCTATAACTCCCGCAATAAATAAATATCTGGTAATCCTAAATGGGTAAATTTGCAACAAGGAAATCGGTTATCAGGCAGCGAGGTAATAATTTATATCACTTTTTTAACTAAATCGAGACAATAGAACTACAGAAAAATAAAAAAAATAAAAGTTATTATCAAATCCAATCCTAGCAGTCGGAAGGCTCCTCGCCGGCTGGTATCAGACTTCACCTGCGTTGGGTTTGATTCAAACTCAAACTCAAATCATTTATTTCAATTAAACCATTTCAGGCACTTTTGAATTATCAAAATTAAATAGTCGGTCAGTTAGTCAGAAAGTAGAAGCTAGTTGCCCATTCCAAAACGTAGATCTCTATGGAGAAGAACGGGCAAGAAACTCCAAGGACTCTTTTTTAAATCAAGATATTATTACAAAATGCTGGGTACATTATTGTTATTGCTTCTATATGTGAGAACAATGTAAAAAATAAACAATTTAAAATATGAAATTAAAAATAAGCCCTGGCAGTTAAGAGATGTCCAGTCTCAACCGACGGCGCCCGTTCACGAACATGACGCGTGGATCAGCACCACCCAGCTCAACCATTTTCTAGGGAACCAAATCAGAATCACCAGTGAGACATTTAAGTGAGCATGACATATTCTCAACTGCCATGCTCTTTCAAGTCAACATCAAAATATCATAAAAACGGATCCATGGTTCTCACATTTACAAAATTTTAAAAATGTTTTTAAATTATACAAAACTATAGGAATAATCAGGAAGAGGTATTTAATATTGAAGTATTAAGAATTAAATCTTGATTGAATAAAATAAACATTAAGTTCGTAATGTCAGAAACACAAAAAAACAAAAAAGAAAGGGGAAGCATCTCTTCCAAATACTGAAATTGTAATCAACTAGTGAGCCCAAGTGCCTGTGGAGCAGGACCAGCATTAAGCCAAGCATTTTTATCTACGACTAGCTTCTGCCCGCGACTTCGTCCGCGTAAAGCAACTTTCTTAATTTTTTTTTCCATAAGAACCTTCTACAAAGTATTTCTCAAGTTATGGCGTGACCAAGGGAAATAGGGATTCATTTTTATAGATATAGATATTCTCATCCAACTTATAATAAGCTTGTCTACATAGTGTGCGTTTAATGCATGTTTTAAATTTCTTCTTATTTAGTTGAACAATATCGAGTGGTATTTTATTATAACATTTTACACAGTACCCCATAAAAGAAGTTTTTACTTTAGACAATTTGAAGCGCGGTTGTTCTAGTTTGTTCCTATTCCTAGTGTTAAAATTATGCCTGTCACTTATCTTACTAAAAAGATGTAGATTTTTTCGAACGTACATAATTTGTTCGTATATACTTATATTGACAAGGAACCGTCATGATGATTCCCAACAGGAAGCTTGCAGTCGTCTGGTCCCAGGCTAGCGGTGCGGCGAATTCAAGATCCGCCTACAGTCTTCGGACAAATCTACAGAAAATATCGAAAAATGATAATCCGAGACGCAGGCAGAATCTTTTATAACAAAAGAGCTGAAGAAAAGCTAAATTACATACCAAGTCTGAATGAAGAAACCTGACTCGCCTCGAGACAAGTTTTTGATGCTGTATAGTTCGTTTAATTTTGGAAACACTGCCTATTACAAAGAAAAGAATGGAATAAAATTTAGGAAACGATAAGAACTTTTGAATAATCAATAGCAAAGCAAACATACCCTTGGATAAAATGGATGACCGCACAGAACTTGGTCGTTCAATCCATTATAATTATAATCACTCATAATTTGGTTATAAGTCCAAGAAAAAAAATATATTTTCCAAAATGTGTGTCAAAAATAACTTCAAATTCAAAATATCGATAGGAGAAAAGGCATGACACTTTTAGATTCAAAATTCGAAACCAAAATGAAGAAAAAACCTTTATGGTTACAAATAAGGTTGGATTTGTTATAAAAGAAGGTTGTTTGTGATAAAATTATAATGTAGCATTTGCCAATGCTGCAATACGCACAAACTCACACCTTCTTCTCATAGAGGTAGGCATAAACTACGGAACAATGCTACAATCCTTACTCCTTTTGCTTCATTTATGTTCATACGAAAGTTCACACACTTAGTGCATATATCACAAGTGTTGAGTGTGACATTTATTTAAAATGCCTGTTGACACTTTCCATGAACCACAGACACACACGAGACTTCCTAGACATCTGGTAGCTTTAATCTTGTTGGTCACAGTTGGTCGTTTGAGGCCAGACGACTACTAAACTTGCTGATGTTATTTTACCATTAAATATTACACAAAAAGTACAATGACCAAAGTAAATCATCATGGAATGGATAAAATAAGGTCTTTTGTGTTATGGATCTTTTTCTTCACCTCCTGATAAGTTGCGTTTAAGTAGTTTAAGATATTGCCTTTACAGGCACTGTGGAATTCAATTTTGGGTATTAAACAAATATCTGTTCTCTGGAGACTCTAAATTTCATAATAAATAAGACTAAATTATTACCAGAGTTAAAATTACTACACATTCGTAATGTGAGTATCTAGGTATCAATCAACTCAGCCTATCGCAGTCCACTGCTGGACATAGGGCTCTCCCAGGCTGCAGCACAACACCCTGTCCTCCACCTTCCGCATCCAGTCTGTGAGACAGACTGGATGCGGAAGGTGGAGGACCACCTTTTTAAGGTTGTCGGTTCGTGTAGCCGGGTAGTGTCCCACACTACGCTTGCCGATACGCGGTCTCCACTCGAGGACTCGTCTGCTCCACCGGCCATCGGTCCTTCGACGAACATGTCCAGCCCACTGCCACTTCAGCTTGGTATAATTTTGATAAAATCTATCATTAAATTTTATGTAGGTTAAAAGTTGAATGAAATGCATGAAAACAATGTGAGATGTTAGTAAAAGCAGTATCATCACTTCCGGTTCCGTTGTTGCGAAGTTCTGCTCAACTTAATTAGGGTATGATAAAAAAAATATACGCGATACTAAACGTCTGCACACAATTGTCCATCACTGCCCATACAATGGCTCTAGTTGGGTATTTGACTACTATAAAAAGTAAACATTAATCAATCCTTATTTTAAAGATGTTACAGAAATAACACGATTATTGAAACAAATTATAAAATCGTTGGGATTTTGGAGAAGTTTTACGCTTCTATCCTTCCTTGTCACGCTAAACGGCCACTGTACTAAAAGGCGCGAAGTTACAGGCGTTCCTGTAACTTCGCGGTGTCTGTCTGTCTCTTCGCGCTGTCTGTGTCTGGCTGGCTGTCTCTGCCTAGCATAGACTTTCATACACTAGAATTTCGCTATTTTTTGAGATATTTAAACAATTCATTTTTACTGCGAGTTAAAAATAATTTAAACCTGATAAGAAATAAATAAAAACGTGTCACATTTTAGAAACATTAAAGAACATTTAGAACACAATGTAACACGTTTTTATTTATTTCTTATCAGGTTTAAATTACTTTTAACTTTTTAGTCCTTTTTATTAACAAGTAATAAAAGCTTGTTCTTAAAAAGTTTTTTTTTTCTTTCAAGTTTATTTTTAATTTTTTAGTATTTTTGATGCGAGATTGACTACGGCGTAGTTCGTAGCGCGTAGCAGTGTTTTTCCGTTATATGCGTTTACTGCACTTAAGCTACCTGTTCATATTTAGTCCCTGGTTACCATCTAGCACCAAAGTTCTCGTCAAGACGGATCAATCGAGTCCAAACTAGATGGGGATGTGTCATTGAACTACCGAGTTCCTATGGCCACCTTTCGGTTCAATCATCAGATCAGCTCCATGTCATAATAATTTTGCATTGCCATCCGATTTACACATGCATGCAAATATCAGCTCAATCGGTTGAAGATATCTGCTTCAAAATTGAGTTGCAAGAGTCCAAACGAACATACAAACATCGCAAGTTAAATAAAAGCTTGTAAAAAACCCTATTCTGCCTACCCTACAGGGGTGGCAACTGTGCCACCCCTAGTGCCACCCCTATCAATTTATATAGGTTTCATGCGTTGCCGCCATTTAAAAAAAAAAAAAAATTACGGACAGGTTATTTTACTATGTGTACATGTTTTTTTTTTGTGTGTGCATAAATAATAAAATAAATAAATAAGACAGCTAGGTATGCCACGGACTTTCAAAGCCCTTGATAACTAGAAGCAAATTGTTAAAATATCTCGCAAAAACATTTTTCCCTTCCACATTTAGGTATCTATCACGGAACAAACCGGAAGTCACATTTATTCCGTCGAAAGTTTATTAACCCGAACCCTTAAAAGTCTGCGTGCTAAACTCATAAATTATTCGTTCCCACCGTGGCAATCGTTTGCATACTGCCTTTTACAAGGGAAGTTCATATCTGACCATCTGACATTCGCCATAAGGGTCGCGAGCGCAACGCGAGCCTAATAAAGTGTAGGCTGCACTGTCGGAAACGCACATAATTTGATTTTAATCTTGACCTAATGGATGCCCGAATCAATATTTTAATTTAATTATTCAGTGGCGCAGACTCCCTTGTTCACAAACTAAATTGTTAAATTTAAGTTCAGTGCATCTTTTTCTTTCTATTTCATTAAGCAAAGGACAGAAGATAAATATTAGTTTAATCCTGTCAAATTAAGATACTCCATAGACAGTTTAGACGTGATTAAAAACATGGCGACTAAAAATACGTCAATTTACGTCAGGTGACTAATTTGACAGGGCTAAACTAATATTTATTATACTTCTGTCCTTTTCTTAATGTAATAAAAAGAAAAAGATGCACTGAACTTAATTTTAGTTTAGTTTGTGAACAAGGGAATCGGCGCCAGTATCAAGTTTTGTGATTAGACTAACTACTCGTAGGGAGTTTTGTAGGAAGTTTGTTGGGCCATTTCTTCTTCCCTTCTAAAGCACTAGGAAGTGGTGAAGGGCAGGCGTTTTGGCGGACTGTCTTATTTACATAATTTAGACGTTCAAAAAGTGCTGTTTCTCAGCCTAGTTTGAATAAATGGATTTAGATTTTTGAGTACGTCTCGATTTGCATCATAAGTAGCCTTTTAGATTTTATAGATGCCCAGGATTTTGAGCGTTTGTGTTTTTAAATGGGTTTAACTGTCGACAAAGGTCCTCCTTTAATGCCATTCTTTTAAATTGTCCAACCAAAAGTACTCAAATCGGTACCTCTATCAGTTTGTAGAAAACGAGTGTTTCATGAAAAAACATTGTATGTGCATTTAAATTATTGTTCATATTAAAGAGTATGTCCAGCTGTGGACGTCTTTCGGCTGAAATGATGATGATGATGATTAAAGACTATAGCTATTCTCAAAATTATTACCATATATCAGTGCAGAGCCATTAGGCATTAAAACAGAAATGACGATAACATTCGGAAACTGAATCTATAGGAAAAGATGGACCCAAGACTGCTAAGTGATACCAAGGGACGAAAGCACAGTCTGTGCTTAGCATTTACAAGTACCCCTCCTTGTGAGTTCTGCGGATGTGTTTAATAGACATTTTATTTTTTATTCTGCACAACCACTGTTCATCAACGTGAATCATGGACGGTTTCCGACTGACTGCCCACTGATTCATTGGCTATACATATGCTAATTTGTCTACTGTTGTATGATACCACTTATTATTCAATACTAGCCATAATTTCTTCTTGTTACTCATTACTTTAAGGACTTCAATGTCTGCTAATAGAAGCATAATGCCAGTACGTGTTTGGCGTCTTTTAAAAGGAAACCCTCGCACCATTTTCGTTCAATATCTAGAATACATCGAAACGTCAGATTAACGAAACGAAAATTGAATTTGGAACGCCATGCACCAATCAGGCGTTAGTTTACGTCAGAGCATATGCGCGTGAGTCGTGTACACATTGATGCGATCCCCTGTTTGTTTTTTAACTAACTTTTTATAGTTATTGCTCGTCGTAGACTTTTATGAGCGTGGCCCGGTGACTGATGCACTTATGTCGTTTCGAGTCATGTTTCTGGTAAATGAAGGGACGCATGGAAACAATAAAATTGTAATTTTATCATCTGTTCATAGGGAAGATCAAAAATTATACAGATATGTAGTCAAACTTCCTTGTTATCTTCAATAGAAAAAAAATGTACATGTATATGATTTTAATAAAAAAAATATTAAAACTAATAATAAAGCTGAAGAGTTTGTTTGTTTGAACGCGCTAATCTCTGGAACTACCAGTCGGATTTGAAAATTGTTTTGCTTTTGATAGCCTAATTCCTACTTAACATTACACTAAGGCACTTAGGAGCCGAGCAAAAACAAAAAGTCAGAACACAGTGCGGGCAGCCGATGTGATGTGACAAGGTGGGTCAGAGAACAAAAAATTTCATGCGGAGGAAGTCGCAGGCAGAAGCTAGTTAATTTAACTTGACTTTACTTAGCTAATCTCAATCATCGTCTTGGACACGCAATTTCTTAGTTTCTCTGATAATTAGAATCCGGCTCGAAGGACCAGTTTGCCTAAGAGATAATTATCGTTGCGGAAATGTAACTACTTTCTTGATAGATCTAGGTAAAATCATTTAATGATTTGAATACACCTTTTCTATGCACATTAGTAATATTGTAGAGTCAAGATATATTTCAAATTGATATCATTTAAAGTTATAAAATGCGTATCAAACCGAGAAGAGGGTTCAGGATATTTACATATTTCCCCTAGACCACTACCATTTTATTGTTTCTTCCCCACACACATTATTTAATTATTCCCGACATTTATCTGTTCCAAAACTCATTTAATTAAAATCCAACAAAGTCCCGCACTGAAAAATAAAAATACTTAAAAGGAGACGCTCTTCGTCAACAGCTGTTTTTAGAACCGACCAATTTTCGTTGATCCCTTGGCCTTAATTCTTTTTGTAAGCTTCGGAGGACCACGTTAAGTTGGTGGTGTGTATTTCTGGATGTAACTGTGTTAGAGACGATATGGGAATGATGACTTCCCCGCCAGGACACGGTGCGTTTCCTTTCGGTGACGTCACGTCCGATAGAACATGAGTTTTATGAAATTACCCTGTCTTTATTGTCTACATTGGTTTCGTAATGCGGCTACCAAATGTTTGTGGATGTGGTATGTAAATATGTTTTATGGAGGCAGTTAGAACTACGCATATTTCTGTTTCTCAGAAGTCAGAGGGGTTATAGTTTATTAAAATATCAAACATATTTTAAAAAAATGTTTATTTGTTCGTTGCCATACAGTTAATCCGATTATGATAAAACTGCCACTTTGCGAGAAGGCATTAAAAAAAAATTCGCGGATGAAGTCACGAGCAAAAGCTAGTCGGTTATAAGATAAAATAAAATAACACAGACATTAAGAGGCAATAGAAAGGGAATTGATACTTATTATAATATGGAGCCTGACGTATAGGTATCATGCGGGGCCGCCATTTTGGAAAAAAAATCAAAATGGCGGACAGGTACACGGATCTTCATACTCCGTAATAATGTAGGTAGGTAATGCTCTTCGTTTCTTTGTTCTCACTTTTTGTCCAAAACATTCCCGCATCATTGCTACCAACATTAATAAATTCCCCATCTCGCATGCCAAAGTTCCATAGAGTAAAATACACCAAACAATACAGGCTACGATAAAAGCTGAACTCTCTAGAGCGACCCGAAATAACACAAACTAGAATAGTGGCAATAAACGAGCTGGGCGAAAACAATCATAATAAATACCGCCGGTCGTTCGCACTACGCATGACCCACTCAGCCTTTTAATAACCGACAAAACCGACAAGTATGAATAAACAATGGGTAATGAATAACCTAATTTAACTTTCATTCAACCATCAATTTGGTACTGTATGTAAAAATCTGCTGAATATCCATCTTTACAAATTATAAAATCACTATTAGTAGCAAGATGGTTGGCGATTTTTGAAAGCACACCCTATTTGCGTAATATACTATCAATCTCAATCCGAATCATTTCGAAGGATTTTGCTAATCCTTTGCTCCATATGTTCGAAAAATGTGTCTGCTCAACAACGTTAATAACGCAATGAATGTTGTTGAACTGTCAAGTTGAAACCCATTGCTACTGATAGTGTCTTACGCAATTACGCCGCTGGTCCTTCGAGACGGGATCATAAGTCGAATTTAGAACGCGGTCGTTACAAAGGGAGGTCTTTAATTAAAAGCATAAAACCATAAAGCTCGAAAACACGCCAGATTAAGCTACGTAGACTTCAGTCATAGCGAAAAACCAAAAACAAAATCGCTTTATCTATAAACAGTTATGGGGCGTATGGTACGCCGAGTTGGGTTTCAGCTTTCATACTTACGTATTAAGAAAGAAAGAAAGAAAATTATTTTGATTATTTCTTACATATACAGGGTGTCCGGTAATTAATGGATAACCTCTTAAGGGGTAATTTATTTATGATTATGAACAACTATTACTACGGGACCAAACCAGAATTCGCGAAAAAAGAATCGGCTGTTTCCTACATTTTAACGAGTAGTGCGAACGTAAATGTAGGGACCAGCTGATTTTTTTCGTGATTCCATGTTTATTCCCGTAGTAAAAGTTGTTCATAATGATAAGTGCAATGACCCCTTAAGAGGTTATCCATTAATTACCGGACAACCCGTATACATAAATTCGCGCCTGACACCACAGACCGCCACCTGCAGGCTACAATTCTTGCATACGTTTACGATACGTATTATTTCTTCTTCTATTGAATAGCTCTGTCTCTCTGAATTGTCTAGTTTCAGACTCAAATCTTAGCAAATCTGAAGAGACAAGACGTATGTTTATTCAAAACCAGCTTAACGGCTCCAGCAGACAGGTGCGATACGATTCTGGTAGAACAATTTCCATGAAGTTTTCAAAAAAGTTCTACTAGTTTCACGTCGCCCTGTCGCGTCGCGCCTGTTTGCGGGAGCCTTAACGATAAAACATTGTGATTCATATAAAACTGTTTACACACGTGAGTCATTAACATACGATGATCTTTGGTAAACTCTGCATTTCGTAGACACGTCTCGCAGACTTACTACTGCTAGTAAAATTCTAATTACATAGTCTAGTTGTGTTTGCGTGGGCGTCAATGCGGCATTTATTAATTAAATACGTGATAATGTCCGTCAACCACATAAGTCTTGTTACTCCAGTAATTCTATCGATCGGCCTAGTCGTTTCCCAACTAAGTTATACCTCGACTTTTAATCGTATTCAGTAACTTGACAGTTCAAGGAAAAATAATGTTACCATACTAAAACTATTGTGTTGGGGTAGTGAACGATTTTGCGTAAAGAACGAATGATACCAATGATTTAATTCAAATAAAACTTTAAATATTCGTGTGTAAGATGTGGAATATATGAATATTATTAATAAAAGTCGTTCTTAGTTAAGTAAAGTAGTAATTTCCTTTTTTACTTTTGTCATTTTATTTCCTCTGGCAACCCTAGACGTAGACGTCATTCTTCTTATTAATTTTTAAGACATGTTATTAAAATAAAAAGTTTGCATTTAAGTAGGTACATTATTTAAGTTCATTCAATTTCGTTCATTCTTGCACCACCTCACTACCTTTTTTTTGTCAAAACCTGGTAACCCTTCAACTGTCAAGTTACTGAATACGATTAAAAGTCGAAGTATAGGTGTATCACACATTACAACGCGTCACGCGACGGGGCGCAGGTAACGCGCCCCCGCGCATAATATTTTACACGAATTCAATAAAACCCGCGGGTATTTTGGCTCCGTTTCCCGGTCCCCGTCGCGTGGCGTGTAGTGTAAGATCCGCCTTAGAGAGGTTTTGCACTACGTCCGATACGAATCCGAATTTAAGATCCGACTTTAATCCGAATTGGGAATGTTCTAAATTTGGACGGACTGAGTTCGGATGTAGTGCGCAACCCCTCATACAAATAGTACCATAGCTACATTGGACCGTCATTTCTCGGACTCGGATCGGATGTAGTGCAGAACCGCTCATAGAGTCGGCTTCCAGTCTAACCGGATGCAGCTGAGTACCAGTATTTTACATGGAGCGACTGCCTATCTGACCTCCACAACCCAGTTACTGGGTAACACCATACCCCTTGGTAGCATTAGTTTTCAGACTTGTGTGCTTCTGACTACCCGCAACGACTGTCAAAGATCTGCGAAAGACAATTGGGCCCAACGGCTTAACGTGCTTTCCGATGCTCGGAGGGGTCTAGATATGTAATGGATGGTCACCCATCCACAAACCGACTGCGGCAAGCGTAGCTTTAATCACAGAAAATAGAACTGAAGGTATGTTCTGTGGCTGTAAGATTATAGTAATCGATAAATTTTGCTTCGTTGCTTAAACAACAAATTGGTAACTTCCATTACGTATACGGTAGACCGCTTAACAGCTGTGTCAATAAGAACTGAAATGCATGAACGATTGGTAGCATTATTTCATTATTTTCATAATGTTGTTCGTGACGTCATCGTAGCTGGTCGCCTTGTTAGATCATTTGGTTGGTAACATAACATCACACCTATTCTCCCCGAAGGGTTGTGCAGAGGGGTAACTATACTACTACTCACATTTCGTCAGTTATGTTTAAGTCCCATGTAATAGGGGTCGAGCCTATTGCCACCAAACGGACATAAATCCGGGTCGCTACTGAAAAATTTCTTATGGAAAAACCTAATAATTCTTTGCCAGACCTGACAATCCAACTCAGCACCTCATGCTCAGCAGTAGACACTTGCGTACTTCCGACCACTAGACATTGGTTCTAATTATGTGACGTCAACGTAGCTGGTCGGTCTGTGTTAGATAATCTCCCCCCTAATTGCGTAACAGGTTTTCAATAACAATTTGAATCATTTTGAAGGATATTGCTAATACATTGGTTCATATGTTCGAAAAATTTGTCTGCCCAACAACGTAAATAACGCAATGAATGTTGTTGAACTGTCAAAATGAAAGCCATTGCTACTGTTAGTGTGTACAGATAATGTCGCCTGTGACGGTGCGATAAGTACGAGTATAGATATTGCTATGAATCAAAAGGGTGGATATTTTTTTATTGCCGGTGGAAGCAGTTTTTATTTGATTGCTGCTCTGACAACGAACTGGCTTTTTTACCGTAATAATGTTGTGTTCCTAATATGCAGAAGTGGGGTTCTGAGCTCCGTCCACGTTTGACTTTAACTTATCTGGTGTTTCCTGGTTGTTTTCCAGGTATTTTACGTAAGATTATGCTAAAATATCATTGATTTTGCACCCTGCCCATGCACCGCGGCGCCTGCCCTGTCACTTGTGCACTTGGTTAATTTATGACTGCGTCAGTAAGCGGAATTCGCGCAGCTGAATTTTGGGCCAAAGATGTTTGAACTTTTTGCCATCGATACGCTAAGAAGAAAATTGATTTAGTTTGGTAGATAAGATAAGGGCGACTAATAACTGTTCTCAAAAATATTAATCAAAATTGGGAACTTTGTACACCTCTTGTGATTCAGATGTCCTGCTTTAACGTGTAGACGAAACTTTATCAAACTAACGGTATTACTTTTTTTCCGTTAGTCTATATCGTCCCACTGCTGGGCAAAGGCCTCCCCCCTATTATTCCACCTTTACTTGTGCTGTGCCTTCTCCGTCCAATCAGTTAGGAACGAGTCCAAATCGTCACGCCAGCGTTTCTAAGCCTGCCTCGGTGACGACTCCCGTCTTCAGGCACCCACTGTGTGACGACTTTGTCCCATCTGTCTGGATGGTTTTACTTACTTTACTAAAACGGCAACTTATTATTGTTTATCAAACGAGTAAGTTACGAGACAACCAACACATTGACTGACAATATAATACATATCCCCATTCACACGTACTGCTGATTTTGCCCTATAAACTACGTCACAAATGTTCTCGAAAACATATGGCTTGACATTTGCGTACGCATGCATTATTGTGTGACCTCGCCGAGAAAGGACCGAGAATGCACTTAAGACTTTTATGTAGTACATGAAAATAATCGGATTTGAACAGTCTTGGCAGCTGACAGTATTGCGATGGAAATGGCATGGTATGTTTTGTACGAAAGTAGGTACTGACTAAAACAATAGCCCTTGTAGACTAGATCTGTAGACCATTTTTTATTTTATCAAGTGCCTGCTAATTGCTGGCGCGGTCGCAGCCCAAGATTGGGGGGTTCACCAAGTAGTAAGTTTTTTTAAGGCAAGTAAATCATGCAGACTCGATAGCTTGAATGATTTTGGGGGTTCATGAACCCTCGACCGGGATAACAAGGTAACCTATGTCCCCAGGTCCACCCAGGTCATGATCTATCAGCAGCCTAATTGCATAACACAGTTTCAATCACAATCCGAGAGTTTTGAAGGATTTTTATAATCCATTGCTTCATAGGTTTAATAAGTTCGTCCGCTCACCAACGTAAATATCGCAATGAGTGTGGCTGAACTGTCAAAATGGAAGAAATGTCGATCAATTGTCATTTTATGCGTGTTACGCTATAACCCCGCTACTGTTACTGTTAGTCTGCATCATTCCACTGCTGGGCAGAGGCCTCTCCCCATGACTCCCAGCTCTTTCGATCCAGGGCTAAAGTGGACCACTGGTCGTTTGTTTTGTCCAGCTCGTCCCGCCAACTACGGGGTCTGCCGCGACGCGTTCTAGCTGTGTCAGAGCTACACGTTGTGATTATTTTGGCCCACCGCTCATTGGGCATACGGCAGACGTGACCAGCCCAGTCCGACTTCAGCTTAGCGGCTAAACCAAACAATAAACCCCGCTGAGTGCCAAATTTTATTGAAATCGTATAGCATTTAAGGCCTGAAAATGTAACAGACAGTCACGTTCTCGTTTTAAATTATTTTAGTATGGATGCGTTCTCGTACTAGTACACTTTGTTATTCATTATAATAATCCTTCTCCTGCCGTTACCCCAATTCATTTATGGTAGTCACCCCTTTTTAACCATATCATCATTCACACAGTCCATCCATCGTTTCTTTGGTCTTCACCTACTCTTATAGCACTTTGTTATTGAAGTCCTAAATATGTCAATGTCTGCCTTATCTGAAGTTAGAACGAATCCGATGCTAAGTTGGCCATTTCAGTGTCTGTGAAATCGATTACTAGATAATTTATACGATTTACATCTGGCTAGTCAATTTATAGTTGTAAATTGCATATTCGCGAGAATTTTAAGATAAAGTATTAGACCAAACAACGTTTAATTTATAATTTGTCCGTAATGTCCGGTTTCCTTGGAAAAACCACACGACACAGTTCAATCAATCTGCCTGCTTTTCCCCATCTACTTTGGGATCGGCTTCCAGTCTAATCGGATTCAGCTGAATACTAATATTTTACATGGAGCGACTGCTTATCTGACCTCCTGGTTCGTGGTAGTTCCTGGGTAACACGATACACCTTGGTAAGACTGGTTATACACCTTGGTAAGACTGGTTATCAAGCTTTCGGCCTTCTGGATACCCGTAACAACTGTCAAAGATCTGCGAATGACAGTCGGGATCAACGGTTTAAAGTACTTTCAGTGGCACGGAAGGGTCTCGATAAGGCCCGATATATAAGGGATGGTCACCAATCTACGATAAGCGTGCCCGTGTGGCTGTTAATATTTAGCCATGAGCACTCCATAATATATTGCATATTCACGAGAATTTTAAGATAAATGGTTGAGTACAAAGCAACAACATTTATTTTTAACTTATCCGCGTTTCGTGGAAAAACGATAGGAGCGCAGAAACAATTGAGATGAATTCATAAAATACCAAAGGACGGCAAACCAATTCGATTAACAGAAAACTGGCGCCAAGCTTCTTTCAATTAGCTTCTGAGTGATGTCATTTAGGAATGGAAACCTTTATTTATTTTTGGTCCTTTATCCTTTTGAAATACAGTTCGTATTAGCTTAAAATATGTACATCATTGTGTGGATATAAAAAGGCAGTGTCAATTTTTAGAACGGAAAATATGTTTAGTCTTCATAAATGATTATTTACACAAATCCTCTTTTTAGTATTCGAATTATGTTCAAATGACAATACGTATTAGTTATGAAAGGCTCTGTTGCCTCCCAGTATCGCACGAGTTTATCCCGCGGCGATTTTTTTTCGCCCACTTGACATTCAACGCACTGTTTAGCGCCGAGAGTTGAAAATCCAACATTGTGTTTTTTGACGTGGAAGGATGCGCTCTGTTGGATTCTCAATGCTCGGCTCAACAACGAGAGTTGAAAATCTAGTGCGCGAAAAAAAACGCCGCGGGTAAAACCCGCTTGTGGCTGCCTGGGGTTGCCTCAATTTGGGGTCGGCGCAAAATGTCTTTTTCCTCCATACTTTTCTATTAGGAAGGCAATTTATGCAAAAAAAAAAATTACGAAATGTTTTTCCTCAACCTGTGCTTCAGGAAAAATACAGAACTTAAAAATAACAATATTAATTACATTTTAACATTAACACAAGTAATAACATTTTAATCACCACCATCACCACACGCACACCCCACCCCACCACCCCCCCACCCCGTCACCATCATCGTATACTCGTCTTTTGGACAAATAAAAATTATCTTATCTTATCTTATCAAATTAAGCATTGACCGCAGGAATTACCTGCTGATAATAAATTGCCAAAATATTAATAACCATGATATTTTAGGTTATTTTTCGTCGAATCGTTGAGCTTCTTAAGTTTTGAGTTGAGCTGCACAATTACTGACAAATGCCTTCACTGACTGGACAGGTCAATCGGCTATCCACTTCTTTCCTCAGAAGACCATTTTAGACATCAATCTACATGAACATGGTCTTCACATGATTTGACCAAGATTATGTCTGGACTTTAAAAGAGATTGTGACCTCCAAGTTTGTTTCGGCCTTTCTTTTCAGAGTAGTCAGATAGGAAACCCCGACCTCATCTAGTTTTAAAATATAAAAGTGTTTGTGCAAACCTACTTACAGAAATAAAATCATTTATCATTTAACGAAATAATTTCTCTAACTGGAGCGTGAAAGCAGGTAATTAATTGTACTTGGAAATTACGGCTACTTCATTTAGTCATTGGTTTTATACACTTACTAAATCGCATATTGTATGTAAGTTTCCATTGTTTTCTGGATTCCTAGTGACTATAGACTCAAATTCCTGCCTAGTGCCTAGAGTTAGAAACTTGGACACTAAGTACATTAATAAGAAAATATTTTAGTGCCTATCCAAAAATTGCAATCTTTTCTAGAAATTCTTACTGTTACTGTTCTGCCTGCATCATCCCACTGCTGGGCAAAGGCCAGTCCCTATGACCTCCAGCTCTTTCGATCCAGGGCTAAAGTGGACCACTGGTCTCTTGTTTTGTCCAGCTCGTCCCGCCATCTTCTACGAGGTCTACCGCGACGCCTTCTAGCTGTGTCAGGGCTCCACGTGGTGGTTATTTTGGCCCACAGCTCATTGGGCATTTTAGAAATTATTACTTTTATTTTACAAAAAAAAAAAAACTCACTAATAACTATAAAAATATTAAGTACCGTTATTAACATACAAAACAAATTCTCCTTTGTTTTAAGATGTATGTATGCGAAACTTCAACTCAGGCGCACGTGCAAACAGCATTCGCGAATGTTGCCATTGCTCAAGAACATTCAACAATGAGTAAATGGACTATAATCTAACCGTAATATTGCATCGGGAGATTATAAGTTGTATCATGGCCATTAGTTTTGTGCTGTTCGTTAGATTTATTAACAAAGTCATGCTCTACGAGTTTTTTTTCTGCATCTAATGGCGAAATAATCACTGCCTTTGATGTGCTTTGGATTTATCAAAAAGCAGCTTTAGAAACTCCTTTAATATAGGGTTTGCAAAAAATAATTGTATCTTCGGATTTTTAGGGTTCCGTACCCAAATTGATCCCTATTACCTAAGGGTCCGCTGTCCATCCGTTTGTCACAGTCCAACACCCTAATTGCGTAACACACTATCAATCTCAATCTGAATCATTTTGAAGGATATTGCTAATCCATTGCTTCATAAATGTTCGAAAAATATCTGCTCAACAACGTAAATAATGCAATTAATGTTGTTGAAATGTCAAAATGAAACCCATTGCCAGTGACAGTGTGTTACGCAAGTACCCCGCTGTATCTTTGGAACCGTAATATGTAGGAACTTGGAATTTTCACAGAGCGTGTATTCTATGCCTTTATAACAACAAATAATAACAATAAAATAAAGGTAAAAATGAAAGGTGGTCCCCATACAAGAAACGTGTTTTTTTTTGCTAAACAATTTAAAAAAAAATTATGTCGTGTTAAATGTTGTACGCACGGCTACACATCAAGCTATACATAACCAGTATAAGCTGACTTCTGTTTGTACGAAAAACCTATACAATACGAGGTCAGCTAAAACTAGAAATGTATAGCTTTGATGTGTGGTCGTGTGTACGTTGGCACAGAACCCTTGGTGTGCGAGTCTGACTCGCACTTTTTGCTCCCATTCTCCGCTTGCTCGAACATTTTTTATTTACTCCAATCCGCATCAACCTTGGTAAAAACCAATTTACAGTTTCATGACTCAATAGTTCTAAAACCGAATAGGATAGCGTTACCATAATTAGTACTTCTAAAGACCAAGCCCCTGACAGATAGAATCCATTACTTAGTTACATATTTAGGCGGGAAATATGGCTGTAAACGATGTCCAATTAGCGAAATTGATAGCTAATGGCGTTAAGTAAAAATGTTTTTGCTTTGTGCTGTAAATTACACCTGGGAAATGAGGACTTGAAGCAGGATGGAGCTAATTTAGATCGAAGAGAATCTGCACGCGATACTTCACCGTTATTTATGGTCTATATTGTTTTCGCTGGATTAGTCTATTTTAGATATTGAGGGGCTTTCGGCTAAGTTATAACAGCCGCAGGGGTCGATCGATCAGGTTAAGTTACGATTGCCGCGGTTGGTCCGTGGGTGACCATCTTTACCTTTATATTCAGCTGCATCCGGTGAGACTGGAAGCCGACCCAAACATAGGAAAAGGCTAGGCAGATGATGACTTAAATAAAGTAGAACATTGAGCACAAAGTGCAGTATACGATACCCCTTGGTAAGACTGGTTGTCAGATATTCGGGCTACTGACGACCCGTAACGACAAAAGTCAAAGATCCACGAATGACAGCCGGGACCAACGGCTCAACGTGCTTTCCGAGGCACGGTCTACTTTATTTAAGTACTTTTAATATCTCTGTTCAGTTAGCCAATAAACATTTATCTTGGGATTACAGACATACTTGATTTATTTCCAAATAAGTACTTAAAACATTGACCAAGCCTGGCATTCGTCGATAACAAAGCACGAAATGACTCACATGAGGGGATAAATTGCCTTGTATCAACAAATTGTATTGAATAAGAACTACCTTTTCATTTAATTAATAGCTTTTCTGGACAAACTTTAGTAGTTAGGCCTTACACCTCAAATCACTAAATGTACGCGCAGTTTAGCGCTAAACATATAAATCAATCGTAAATCAGACCAGCAGGCCCAGACCGAGATGAGCTGGACTCCTTTCATAAAGATTGGTCCTTGGCAACTCTGGATAGAGAGAGGTGGAAAGAGAGTAGGAAGGCCTTTGCCCTGCAGTGGGATATTAACGTCAAACAATTAAATAGGTAAATAAATAAATCAAACTTGAAAAAAATTTGCGTCGCATAATTTTCAAAATTTTGAGCGTAAACTGTTATATTTTATGGAAATAAAATAAAGGGAATTTAATTAACCAAAGAAATACCTAAAAAATATTCCACTTATTACGCATTTATTTTAATTAAAACAGCAAAATTACTTTTATTTGGGCGGTCATTCGATTTTGAACCTTATTTGATGTCGCGATGCACTATTGTCTTATACCTTAAAATTAGCTTCTAATCGCGCCTTAAAATATGGTATTTAATTGTTTGAAGGTGTCAGAGACACAATGATGTTTTAAATAATGGCTAAGCACCAAAAGTCATCATCATATGCCTAGCCTTTTCCCAACTACGTTGGGGTCGGCTTCCAGTCTAACCGGATGCAGCTGAATACCAGTATTTTACATGGAGCGACTGCCTATCTGACCTCCACAACACAAAGTTACTAGGTAACACGATACCCCTTGGTAAGACTGGTTGTCAGACTTTCGGGCATCTGACTACCCGTAAGGACTGCCAAAGATCCATGAATGACAGCCGGGACCAACGGCTTAACGTGCTTTCCGAGGCACGGAGGGGTCTCGGTATGTAAAGATGGTCACCCATCCACAGACCAACCGCGGCAAGCGTAGCTTAACCTGACCAATCGACCTGTGCTGCTGTTATTATTTAGCCACGGGCCCCTCCGGCTAAGCACCAAAAGTATTCTAAATAATTAAGACAGCAGTGGTGGGCCAATGGTAACGCCCTTGACTACGAGTTGTAGGTCGTGGGTGCTAACCCAGACAGGCGCTTTACTTTATGTAAATAATTTCATCACCACTGCTCTCAAATCGGTGAAAGCAAACATCGTGAGGAAACCGACATGTCTTAGAACCAAAAATTCGAAGACTTGTGACTACTACCGATCCGAACTGGGCCCGCGCCGCGTGGAGGATTATAGCCTCCCTCTGAAAGAGAGGAGCCCTGTGATCCAGCAGGGGGAACATTATAGGCTAATTATGCTAAATGTCATGACCGGCGACCTTGTTAAAGCCGCAGGAACCAGTTGGATGCGAGAAGCACGGAACCGATCGAAGTGGAGGTGCTTGGGGGAGGCCTATGTCCAGCAGTGGATGTCTTTCGGCTGAAATGATGATGATGCTAAATGTATTTATAGATTTTGATGCAAGTGGACCTATGAGTACTAGAGTAGTAACTAGAATAGTGGCAATAAAAGAAGAAAAAATCCGGAAGTTTGTGAGACTTGCAAACCAGTGCTACTCCTTGGCTTTCTGCCAGACTTAGGCAACCCATGTTTAATGGGTAAACAAAGATCCATTACATAGTTACTGAAATAAACAGCGTTCATTGATCTCCTAGGCTGCACTGTTATTTAGCATGATTTACTGTATGTCTTGGATAAGTATGGACTAGCAGTCCTGGAGTTCGGTGAACTGGATGAATATTTTTAGTGCTGTTTTTATTTAGCTGCGAATAATCCCGTGGGAGTTGTAGCAGGTGACTAAGCGATCTAATATTAATATACATATAAGACATCTAGCTGGTGTCCGCGACTTAGTCCGCGTGTTTTTGATTCCCCTGTCACAATGCATCACCTGCCCGCGCTATCATTTTCTTTTCACTTGGCGTTCTAGCGTTTCGTTTTTCTTTTTGCTCGACTCCTGAGGGTCATTAGCGTGATGTTAAATAGCCTATAACTGGCTGTCAAATGCAAAAAGAATTTTCGAAATCCGACTGGCAGTTCCAGAGATTACCCCCTTGTCCCTACACACAAATACCTCTTTATATTGTTGGTATAGATAATATGAATCTGTTGGAAGTATCATTTCTGTAATATCAGAATGGTTTTCGTAAGTGTTAGAAATGACCATTCTTATCGCAGATACATAAACCTGCAGGAGTCGGGTCGTATATAACTTTACCTGGTCATTCGGGTCGGATCTTGACATTTTCCTAGGATAGCTCGAAGGACTTAAAATATTCCACTTTATCATCATTTCCTTGTCCTCATTCCAATTTGTTCCCTGCCCTCATCGCAGTATGACTTTTACTTCCATACTTTTCTATTAGTCGTCATCTCGGTAGTCACCCCCTTTCTGACCATGTCAACATTCACACAGTCCATCCATCGTTTCTTTGCTCTTCCCCTACTCTTAAAGCCATCGCCATTTTACTCAAAACTTGCCTAAAATATTTCACTTTATACCTTCTTTAAAGTTAAAAAGCGCATCACATTATCCAGATAACTCAAATGAATTGTGTATTTTAGTATCTCGCCTCGCGAAAGAACTCTTAAAGGTCAGCCATTTTAAATTTCGACCGCGTTGTAAAACCGTGCTCTTTTAACGGTTTTTTTTTGCCGTTGACTGTTGACTTGTACTATTTTTCCAAGTCTCACAGAATCTGAGCAACCGGAATGTTAAGTTTTTGTATCCACGGAGAAAAATAAAACTATTTTTATTTATTTGTGATGAATTATTGAAACTGCGTCTAGGCCTCTAGGCTGTCTAGGCGCCGCAGAGGTATGAACTACAAATTGATTAATTAATATTAATCAGCTGTTTTTTTTCCTCTTGCTGGAAACGTTGTAGCATTATTACTGAGCGTTCATTTGTTTTCCTGTTTGTCGTGTCATGCCCAAGTTCAGTGCTCTTTTTCTAACAAACAATGGTTATTTCAACTGCATCCAAGTTAGTTCCATAGTTAGTCATTATAGACGTAAGTTTTGTATAGTGTTGTGCGTCATTAATGTATACTAATATTATAAAGAGGTAAAATTTGTTTGTATGTAGGGGGTAATCTCCGGAAATACCAGTCGGATTTGATAAATTCTTTTTGCATTTGATAGCCCAATTCTTGAGAAAGGTGTGAAAGGTGAAGGTGAAAGGCTGTGTAACATCGCGCTACGACCCTTAAGAGCCGAGCAAAAGGGATAAAGTCAGAAAGAACGCTAAGCGAAAACAAAGTGAAAGCGCGGTCAGGTGGATCGGGGGACAAGAAATTTTACGTGGACGAAGTCGCAGGCAGAAGCTAGTGACCTAAATAAATCGAAGAGAATAATGTATTTGCAAATTAATCCTTTGAAAAACTTGTGTAATAGCAGAGTGCAATAAAGTAATACTGGTGTACGCCAAGATTTCGAAGCACGTCGTTTCGACCGATTTGTATGAAGGCGTAATACTGCATTCTTTATTATACTGTGGTATAAGTCTCTCAAACTTCTTCTTCATGTTAAACTAGGTTTCTTTGAAGTTTGACTATGATGACTTTTAAACGCTCCCTTTTTCATGATTCTGGAGATAAGTACACTTTTGGTATATCATCATATTCAATGCAGATTGATTTTAAAGCCTCAAGACTACATTATTTCAACTTGCATACATACATACACCCATGGGAAGAAAGCGATCTTCCCATGGGGGTAGGAAGAAACTACAGAACGGAAATGAATGTGATGAACTGTAAAAATAAAATCCATTGCTACTGTTGTTGGGTTGCGCAATTACCCCGCCGGTTGTTTAGTTTACGTTCACACATCTAAAACAACAACAAAAACAAACCAACAAAAACAACAACTCACAACTCATTAACTTTTAAATTAATTATTCTGCACTTATCGACCATTTATTACTTTTAATTATAAACAGTCGTATTGGTCATCGTCGTCTAGCTTTAACCTGTTAAACTTGCTGAAATACGTTATTGCATTGACCCTTCTTATTAATCACGTGTTTTGACATACAAATGATAGGTAACTAGGGCACATCCGGCACGCCTGAAGTTCCCAAAGGGATTGGTAGAGGTATACCAAACTACTATGGGATGTACTGGTGATAAAACGGTGCTACTGTCGCAGCCAACTGGTTAAATTAGCCAATTACAAATCAACTTTTGACCTGCGAGTGTCGTCCAAGAAGATTACAGAGAAGTTAATTATAAATTGAGCAATTAGCGTGACTTACTTTTAATTATTTCGCTTCGTAAGCCTACTTTAAATCCAGTTCATGAAAGGTCAATCGATATTGTAAGGCCAAAAGCCAGAAAAGAAATATTCAACGAATATTACTTAAATATTCAACGAATATTACAGCGTAATGAAGAGCGTGAGTCATCAGAAATTTAAAATAATGATGCCTTGAACGAGACGGTAATCGTTTTATTAAAGTCAATCAACTCAGCCTATCGCAGTGCACTGCGCACTGCTGCACGGGCATAGGCTTCTCCCAGGCTGCGCCACAACACCCTGTCCTCCGCCTTCCACATCCAGTCCGTCCCAACCACCTTCTTAAGGTCGTCCGTCCATCTAACTGGGGGGCGTCCCACACTACGCTTGCCGATACGCGCTTTCCACTCCAGTACTCGTCTGCTCCACCGGCCATCGGTCCTTCAACAAACATGGCCACCCCACTGCCACTTCAGTTTGCTTACTCTGCAAGCTATG